>CM051838.1:51561235-54061235 GCA_028451465.1 Erethizon dorsatum | reverse complement strand
TCTGACTCTGCGTTTGACAGCACAAAAAATAATTGCTGTGTCTCAGGTAGGTTAAAAAAATATATTTTAATATAGCATCATGCCTCTAGTTTCACCACAGAGTATCTTTTGTACCAACCCAAACCTGCAATCAGGAAAAAGTGGGTAGGGCCACCATCAGAGAATCTTTCAATCCTAAAACCACACATGATTCTCCGTAAATGCCTCGTGAATCTTACTGAAGGGCATAGGTTGTTTCACCAGAAGTCCCCAGCAGGAGACAAATACAACCAGATTTACACGAGTCAGCTACGTGCAGAAGCTGCTTTGAAGAGGAGCAATGATAGAGAAGCCTGCTGTAAGTCTCTCACACTTTCTAAATCATATAAACAGATGACCTCCCAGTGAGGCTACAGCGGGTTCTTTATTTCAGTATTTTCATCCTTATCAGCATGCACCATGATACAAAGAACGATGTTGATGAATTAGATTAATCTCTTTTGAGGCTGTGGGAGTATGGGTTAAAATTAATTAAAATAAACAAAAGACTATTGATATTTAATCTCTTTCACAACTGGTAGTGAATTATTTAAAACATTTGTTATTTATCTCTCATCTACAAAACATGGTAGCATGTACAATGTAGTATGAATTTCATCAGGTGCAGGAGGAAGTACCTAGACTATTGTTTTATAATTATTTGTAAATTTACATTAGTTTGCAGTAATCGAATAGTAAGCTTATAATATATTACAACATCTTAAGTATTAATACCTTTATTATTTTGTTGGTAATTTTTACTTTAACAATATTAACTGTTCTTGGCCATCTTGGTAAATGTCTCGTTATCAACTTTTATCCTCAGTAAAGACTGAGAGACAATATGGAAGTGATTCATTACTTATATCCTTGTTCAGGTACAGCTTTTGTGTGTGGATATGTTTCAAGAAAAATAGCAGAAAGAGTAAGTCTGATGACTATCTGTATAATTGTGTTTCTAATCTTGCTACATATATCTTTGTGATATATGAACAAATATATATCACAAAGATATATGAAGCATGATTAAAATATAAGTTATCAAACTGAAGAGAAAACAAGGAAATAGGAAGAAGTAAAATGTGATAACCACATTGCTCTTTCTCTTTGGAGGTGGTTTTTGTGTCTTTGTGTCTCCGAGAAGAGGTGTTAAAATGTGTTCATGATGCTTTCTAATCAACATAGTTCCCCAGAAAAGAGAAACTATGTCAAGCAGAAATCTCATCTTTTTATGAGGAGCGTTGTCACATAAATGGCTCTTTCACAAACTGCTTTAGTTTATGTTAGTAAAGAACCTTCTGGCTACTGTCACCTTGTGAAATGAACGCACAATCTGCTAACTTTCCACATAAGCCATCCTTAAAATTTTGGTCAGAGTTCATGCTGCTTGTGCCTCACGTAGGCACTGGTGTGGAGGAACACAAAACTAAAAAGTTAGCTTGGGGCTCAGGCAAAATGGATTTCAGTTTTACAAGGAATTAGAAGTTGCTTTAGGATAGATGGATTCCACACAGAAAGAAAATAAATTTCCTCAAAGGAAAACTGGCCAGTAGAGGGAAAGAGTGTAAAGCACAGAAGACTCCTAGGCGAGGAAACAAGCGCATAAAGAGGATGAACATGACAAAGAGGTGGACATGAAAGACCATTGCGAAGGGAGGTGATCGGAGCGCACAGCAAAGCAGAAGGCCAACGCTGCACCAGCGGTCTGCAGGAAACAAGCGCTCCTGCCTGTTTCTGGCCGGACCTGCAAAAGGAAATAAAAGCGAGAATGACTGTTATTACCGAGTGTGTATACAAAACAAAAAAGGCAATAAAATATAGAAGATTTATAATCATATGCACTTTAATGTAAAAATGATGTTATGAAAGAAACTGAAACTTGACAGAAAAATAACTAGAGAATCGGTATGCCAAAATATAAGCTGGTTTAGAATTACTCAAGGGGGCAGTGAGAAGACAAGCCCCAAACACATATTCTTCTTGTGGAAAGTATGTGTTCATATAGAAAAGTATGTGATGCATTTTATACTCAACTTATTGCCTTAGTGAATACAAATAAGTTAATTAAATTGTTTTTCTTGGTCAAGGCTAGAAAGTAAAATGAAACAATACTCTAGACATACTTTTACTTTAGATGTGATTTCAGTGTTTCCTAAACACATACTGTAATGTTTTTCTTGCTACTTGAGAATACTGTTTTTTTCCACATATCTTGTAAGCAGCTTTCCCCTCTATATCACCACAACCACTGCTACTTTTCAACAGTACTGAGTGATCTATCTTTTGTATCTGTCTCTTACATTTTTGTTGCTTTTCTAATTCTATGAGATACATACCTGCTTAAAATACATGTAAAAATATAAGTATACATACTATTTTTAAGTTCTACCTGTCCTTGGGGAGGCTGAGAGACTTTCAAGCCTTTTCCCTAGGAAGTGAAGAACAAGGTTGGAGAAGCTTCTGGGTTTCTCAAGTGACCTTGTAAATTAAGTCACATTCGAATCTATCACTCTCTCGAAATGCTTGTCACAAAAAAGAAAAAAGAAAAACAAAACAAAACAAAAGTTCTTGTTTCAAGAATTGGCAAGGGCTGGAGTTGTAGCATACTTGTAGAGTACTTGCTTAAAATGGACCAGGTCCTGGGTTCAGTGTCTGGTACTCCAAAACAAACAACCCACAAAATACAGGCATGTTTATAAAGTGCTTCTCTAGTTACATTAAACTCCTAATTTCCTAATAATTGACCATTTAAAATCATACATAGAAACCTGTATCATGTACTTTCTGTGGGTAAGAAATGATAAACACTCACACACACACTCACACACACACACACACACACACACACACACACACACCCCTTTTCTTTGGACTCTAATGTATTAATGTTGCCTTCAGTTTCCAATGCAGCACATTTTTATTGTCTGTGTGAGGCAGGTAATTTCACTTATCTAATCCTCTGTTTTCCTCATGTAAAATACATAAGAACACATAAGAAAAACTTCCTAAAAGTAGTGTGTGTGTGTGTTTGTTTTTTGGTACTGTGGATTTATCCCACAAGTGTTCCGTAACTGAGCTACATCCCCAGCCCTTTTTGTTTTGTATTTTGAGACAGAGTCTCTCTAAGTTACCCTGGCTGGTCTCAACCTTGTGATCCTCCTGCCTCATACTGCCAAGTAGGTAGAACTATACACATGCACCACCACTCCAAGCCAGGAGTTATTGTTAAACACATAATAAATATAACTATTTAGCATAGTGTCTGACTGTCTTAGTTACTTTTCTCATTGCTGAGACCAAATATCCAACACCTAAGGTTAAAAAGGGAAAGGTTTATTTAGCTCACAGTTTGTAGAGGTTTCAGTCCATAATTGGCTGGCTCCAAGGCAGGGTGGCACATGGCAGAGGGCAACAGTTCATGGCAGTGGAAAACAGCAAAAGCAAGCAAGAGAAGGAAAGAGAAGACAAGCCTCTTTCTGTCCCTTACATCCTATGCAGGTTACCTGCTCTAGGGTGCGTGTAGCACTCACACCCTTAATCCCAGCATTAGACCATGAATCAATCATGAACTCTACATTCAGCTACTTCTGAAAAGACTCTATGACTGCATGAGGCTTTGGGGGAACATCTAGACACAAACCACAACACTGACATATACAAAGAAATCAATTTTAGCTATTATCATTATAGGGTGATAATATTTGTACATATTTACAGAGCTACATAGCAAAATTATGAGACAGTGCATAATCAAATTTCAGAACTCACCACTCAACACAGGGGTGAGAGAGATCCTGGGCTGTTTTGCAGACACTGGAGGAAGATTGCTTAGAGAGAAAGATGAGTGAGATTAATAGTGAAGTACGTAGCAGAAAGTCTAAGGCATTAGTAAGAGAAGTATTAGGTGGACAGTATCAAGGAAACATAATTTAACACACTCTGATTCTGTGAGAGCGAGTATGCAGAGAGCCTTGGTTTTGCAGCAGAATGGCTTATTTTAGATAAATTGAGTGCCGTGTATAGCGCATGTGTGTATCCTGAATCTTGAATTTTTATTTGAGCTGAACTAGAAAGTTTTCTACTTTGCCATGAAAGATAAATGAAACAATTCTCCAGTTGTTCCAACAATCAAGATTTGATTTTCTTTAATAATTTTCAGTCTGGTGATGTCTCTGAAAATAGGTTCTTTATTTCACTATTTTCCACCTCCCTCCCGCCAAATGAAAGAAAAGATCACTTGCCAGTACTTTTTGTCCTGTCATCTTGAAACTCCCCTGAGATATTCCCTGGGGTTTTATTAAAATTTACTATATTGTGAGAAATGAACTTTGTCAAAAGCAACAATTAAGAACAGAGTGCTGAGTATCGGCAAATGCTTGGAATTTTATAATCTCATCAAAGTTGGCAGACACTGGTTAATGAAGATGCAAGCAGTATTCCAGCGGTCTCTATGGAATGCTCTTCCTTTGCAATATGAAAAGCATTCTTGTTTCCAAAGAATAATGGCAAAAGCATATTCCCCTTCTCCACTCTCCACATCTTAAAAACTTCAAAGTTTGTTTCTCCTAGATTGCACTCTTGTGTTGTACATATAGAAAAAGCTTTAAGTTGAAAGTAGATTGAGAAGTATTGATTTATCTGAGGCTTAAAGTGAGTAGTTTAGCAAAATAGAATCATGATAGGATCTCACATCTGTTTTAAAGCATCAAGTTTTTTCTTTGAACCAGTGTACTTTCTAAAATGGTTTTGTAGTAATTAAATTTAGTTTTAGTTGATATAGAAACATAAAATTATGCAACTTATGGGTGATGTTTCAACACATGAAGTCATTTTTAATATACACCTCAGGAACTGTATTATTTATTATTTTTTATTTTAAAGAAAAAATAGAACAAAATTTCAAAACAACATAATAGGAGGATAATGATGCTTAATACATTGCATATTGTTATCTTTAAACTGGTTACTCAGAGTACAAGATAAGGCATTCAATTGTCCAATCATTATTAGCACAAACCTTTCTTTTCAGGGAACTAAGAGAAATTAGTAGTGTCTCTTAACTATCTTGTATATGTATATATATTTTTTCTTTTCCCTTCCTTCCTTTTTACACTCCCCCATCCCAGTTTCTCTTTCCTTTTGAACAGTTTCTTCCTGTTTTACAATATCTATTGTACATTTTGGATCTTATTTACTCTTTCAGCTTCTCACACTAGGGAGACAATACGATGTTTACACATGTGCGTCCGGTTTATTTCACTTATGAGTATGGTCTTGAGTTGCATCCATTTACCTATAAAATCTCCAGTTTATCATTCTTTATGGCTGAATAGTACTCCATTGTATAAAAATACCACATCTTTTTTATCCATTCCTCGGCTGATGGGTATTTGGGTTGTTTCCAAGATCTGGCTATTACAAATTGAGGCACTGTATTATTTTATAAAATATAGGCACACTATTTTACACTGGGCAGATTATGAATGTTTATAAACAACATTTTTTTTAGCTCTTTGAATTTTCACCTTACAATGAGCTTGCTTTATAAAATACATGGTGATCAGCTCTCATGGTTTGTCTACACAAAGAGGCTCACTAGGCTTTTAGTACTCAAAAGGACAGTTTGGGGCAAACCATGATGATTGGTTGCCACAAATATATTACAGAGAAAGCATAGAAAATCTGAAAAATTACCATCTTCTGTGTGGCATGTTGTCTGCCATATAATCACATTTAAATCCAACCAGTAGTAAACAGTTCAGCTACATGGATAGGATTCTGACGACTTTTCTTCATGAGAGTAATTATGCAAAGAGCACCTGCTATTGGAATGTCTGTGGTCATACTCAAATGAAGTATAGATGCACCAAGGGAATCACTATTTAGGGTGAATCATAATATTTACAAAATTATTGATGTTTTAATTAGAAGGGATTGTAGTTACAGTTTGAGTCACATTCAAAGAAAAAACAGATAAATATTGTAATATGAAACTGAGCAGATAGTGGGCCACCAATATAAAAGATGAAAGAAGCAATAAGGAATGTATCATATAAACTTACCATTTTTCTTTTCATTTAGAAGTGGCAATTTCATTTTTAGAGTCCATTAAAATTTTAAAAAGCCAATACAACCAAATGCTAATTTGGATTTATTTGTTTCAAATGGAATATTGATTGAACTATACAATATTTGTAGCCAGAGACTTTGCATTATTTATAAACATTCACAAATATGATGTTTATGTATTGCTTCAAATATAGTAACAGGGAAACCCAGCACTAACAGCAATAATGGTGTCTTAGCCACTTTCTTATCCTTGGGATAAAATACCTAAGCCCCACTACATAAGGAAAGAAAGGCCTATTTTGGCTCATAGTTTTTAGAGGATTTAGAAGGGCATGGTGGGAGGGTCTGACTCACAGGGGAGCTGCTCATGTTGTGAAGGTGAGGGAGCACAGAACCAAGAAGGGAAGTGGGTAGGGAGATACACCCTTCCAGGTGAGGTCCCCCAGTGACCCGCCTCTAACCAGGCCCCGCCTCCCAGCATCAAGTCACCAGTGAACTCCTCAGTGGATGGATGAGCATAGCCCTCCCACGATCCAATCACCTTCCAAACATGAGGCTTTTGGGGGACAGCTCAGATCTAAATCATAACAAATTGGATGCTTAGAAAGTTCTTGAAGTTGTTTGGGAATTTATTTTACATACTACCTTTAAAATCTCCTCTTAGTGTAGACCAATTATCCAAATACTCCCCCATTTCCCTGATTTCTATTATAGTTAAAGTGTGTGTATGTATAGTTCATGTTTCCTTTCTTTACCTTCTAGCATAATTCTGTGTATATACTTATTTATATTTTTAGCAATTATTTTTCTGTGTTCAAAGTACATAAAAATCCATTAACATCTTAGTATCTACTTTCTTGTGAAGAAGCTATCTCAAAAATAAGAAGAGAATATATAACTTTTGAGCCCAAACTGTGCCTTTCTTTTTCATCTTCATGTTAAAACAATGTTCAACTAAACACTTGCCAAATAAAATCAAATCTGAGAGGTACGTGATCTCTATCTTTCCCTTTACTTAGAGTATTGCCCTTTATACACTTTGTGTTTAACAAATATTTGTTAAGTATCTTACCAAATTATTATATTTGGGAATAAAACATAAAGCGGAAGTTGGTAACTATATCAAGCATATGCTCAGTGTAGGAAATTTCACATATTTATTCAGATGTGTCTTTAATAACAAGAAACATTTACAGCCTATAAAACACTGTATTTACAAAACTTATTTTAACACTTGCTTAAAACCATCTGGGTAGGATACTGAAGCTTTTAATCCCTTTGAAGGCAGACAGCATGCCTTCTTTATTTATATATAGCGTCTAATGTTTGGTACAAAGTGGATGTTTAACAAATGTTTTTGAATGAATGGAAAGACTCACTTAAAATTCTCCCTATTGAGTAAAAAATGAGGCCACAATACAAACCCAGTGCCTCTCATTCCAAATCCTATGAACTTGTAAAAACATTAACAGTAACCATACACTTATAAATAAAATGTACACTGAAAACCAGTAGTTTAAACTGTAACAGCATTCATGACTCTCCGTTTTGTCCCAGTATCAGTTTTTGTTTGGCTGGCTATCTCAGTTTGCTCTATTTCAGTCAGTGGATGAAAAATCACTGAATTTGGGATGAGTACTGGAGAATTTCAGAGATGCCAGGTACAGTTCCAGTGGACAAGACAACTGATCAGTTCTCTCGCTTCTTCACATACTGTAGTAAGAAATTTGGACTAGAAGGTCTTGAAGGTACATTGGAGGTCTGATGATGGTTTCCTTTTTTTTTTTTTAACTTTTGATATTTAAGATGCTTTTGTGACCATAATTTAAGACTTTATTACTAAATCTGCCAATTTTATCTGATGATTGGAATTAAAAGCTATGCCTCAAAACCTCCCAACTATGATATCTACTTATGCCATTGATCTAAAGGGAGCTGTGCTGAAAAATAGAATAAGTCGAGTATTTTCTTACACATTAAAACAATTCGATTAATGTTTAATTTACTGTAATTTTTGTTTTTGTTATTGTAATAGTCATGGCTCTCCCCAGGAACAGAAACAAGACAATGCATATAAATGCTCTAAGTAGAAAGGAAAAAAAAAATTTTTTTTTTTTTTTTTCCTTTATGTGGGTTCCGGGAGTCTAACTCAAGACCTCGCGCTTGCCAGGCAGGCTCTTATGCTGCTGAGCTATCTCACCCGCCGGGAAAATGAATTAAATTGCCTTACAGGATCAGAAAAGCTGGATAGTTCAGCAGTAGATGTCAGCGTTCAACAAAGCCACAGAATCCAGTAACTGTTCAGTCAAGAACCTGAAAGCATGCGAACAAGAAGAACTAAGAGAGTGGTTGATGTGAGTCCATGTTCAAAGGCTGAAAAAGTTGGAGTCTGCTGTCCTTAAGCAGTGGCGGTAATGAAATTGCGTTCATTCAAGAGGTAAGCTTGTGCATATGAGCCATTCTTCCATTTTTCTACTGTGTGATCCGTCAGGGCTCCAGCCTATTGAACAGTGCTGCCCACCCTCAATTTAACAGACCCGTGTGCTAAAATTCTCCCAGATGCATCTTCAAAAACACAGCAGTGTGGTTTCCACTCTTCTAGGCATTCCTCAATCTACTGGTTGACAAGCAAGACTGACCATGACAAACATGATTGTAGATGAGTACTGTAGCATCGCCCATTTGCATAAAAAACAACTAGAAAAGATAAGTCGTTGAATTTGAAGAAAAATGTGATTTCCAAGGGAGCATCTCACACAGCCTCGGTAAAGCCACCAGTGTCCACATCTTTTTGTCATTCTCTCTCATATCCTATTGCTTGACTTTACTTATAGCATTATTTTAACTAAAGGTATCTGTTATTGAAATGTTTATCCTCTGTTCTCCTCCTCTCTAACCCTCTTTGGAATTCAAATCCCCTATTAACCGAAACTTCGAATTTTGCACCACTATGACTCACGATCCATAAAAGAGCTTGTCACTGAGTAGGTAGCTAGGAGTTATTTAAATAAAGAACTGATAAATATTTGTAAATATTTCTCAGGTTGTTGAGAAAATAGGTGACCGGACAATATACATATCACAAGCAAAAATCTTTCTAGGTAATTTTGAAGGACGTTCTTACATAAGCAGAAGTAAGCCAAAACCAAAAGAAAACAACACATAATTAGCATGTGAGAACTGTAACTCAGAATATGTCTTTCGTTTTCATAAATGACTTGTAAAGGTGTAGTAGAAATACCTATGATCAGTAAATAAGGTGGAAAAGACGGTGTTGCAGGAGACCGCACTGCTGAGGGAGCTCCTAGAGAACCTTGCGGAGACCGCCCGTGGGCTCCTCTGTGCCACCAGCCAGGGCCTCCCAGAGGGGAAGCAAGGGAGCGTTTCCCAGCATCGCCCAGCTGCCAGCGTGTTTTCAAAATGAACTTTTAACACTGAGGTGAGATTGAAGCAGGCTGGAAGGGATGGAGAGAGGAAGAGAAATAGTGAGTCTGTTCTACTCTTGTAAATTTCATGTCCAGCATTTCTGCAGTGTTCTATTCCGCACATTCCTGTTAAGATCCCATAGCCCTTAACTTTGCTCCTTCTTCCTTCTTTTCCTCTTTTCCTCCCTCTCTCTCTCTCTTTCTTTCTTTCTCTCTCTCTTTCTTCACGAACTAGTCTATTCTATGTAAGCACTGCGCGCTCACCGACTGCACCATCGGAGCTCCAGCTGGTCTGTTCTGGTCTTGTTTCTCTATCTAGGTTAGTGTGTGTGTACGTGCGTGTGTGTGTGTGTGCACACGCGCTCTTTTTTCATCCTAGGTTTTTTCAACTAAAGTCTTAAATGATGTGGGAGCACAATATGTAAATAATCACAAACTCAAAATTGTTTGATCCACATTTATTTAAATGAAACCAATACATTCACACTTCATTAAGTTTGAAAACACAATTGAAATAGTGTATGCGAGCACTAATTTACACTGTCAGTGGTTTGACAGAGCATTGCTTCTATTCGGTATTAGTATTGCAGTATCCGAATTTAATTGAAAAAAGGCCAATTGATGATATCCATTTTTTATTTTGAACACTTAAATTATCCCCAAACTATTTTACATTTTTGTTTATTTATCCAGTTAAGATCCTCTATTTCTATTATGTTTTCTACAATGAACTTGGGAGAAAACTTTCTCTGTGGTCCAGATTGCAAAGGGCATACAAAGCACCTTTCACAATCACTAGCAACCAGCTGACAAGAAGCCCTAACCTGGACACTTTTCCCTTTTGATTAATTCAAAATTCCTTTATTTATAAAATACCAGTCCTTTCTTGTTCCTCCATTCTATCTCAGGTTAATTTGCTTTTCCTTTTCTTAGCTAAGTTTCACCAAAAAGCAAGACAATATCTCCACACTCATATTTCCAGGCTGTGAGTCTGCGGTCACACAGGTTATTCACAATCTCAATCCGAATATTTTCTAAGTTCAGTTAGGCCCTTCTTAGATTAAAGCGCAGTGAAATATTTTCCTAACTATTCTCCTTGCCTCAAGCTTTAATCTCTCTTTCCATTATTTTCAAAATTGAACTGTTTTCTTCCTTTATTTTATTTTATTTTTTTGGTACTAGGGATTGAACCTATGTCCTGAACTGAGCTACTTCTTCAGCCCTTTTTTAAAATTTTGAGACACAGTCTCACTAAGGTGCCAAGGACAGCCTTGAACCTGTGACTCTCCTGTCTTAATCTCCTGAGTATCTAGAATTATAGGCATGTGATATCACGTCCAGCTAAAATGCAATTTTTATCAACTATTTAAAATTTAATACTCCTCTCCAATTACTAAAACATAAATAATAAATGTCTAAAACTAATGAGACTGTGATTTGATTACTTTTTTATTCACATCTTCCTGAGAATCCCTCATCTCTGGGTGGTCTTCACTCCACGTTGTGCTCTAGGAATGAAGAAAGGAAAACTACAAATACTCTTCTGAATATGTTGTTTCTAATATTTACTTTTCAATTAAAAAAAAAATCAGAAATGGCATAGTCTCTAGTTTCTTTCAACAAAATCCAATCTATCCCTTCCCCAACCTGAAAGAAGACACATTTCCCTGGTTAAGTATTCTCTGACTTCTCCGTATGTATTTATTCATTTCTTCCTTTATAACCACTATTTTTCAGTCTGATTTTGTTAATGTGAGCATGACATTCTACTACTTCCTTTAGTACAATGATATTTCCACCCACAGGAATGATTTTATTATTAGTATCTTTGTATCTGGCACATTAAATTTTTGTCAAGGATCACAAAAGATTACTAGAAAACTACCAGAAAGTTGGAGAAAAACAGAACAGATTTCTTTCACCATTTTCCAAAGGAACCAATTCTTAGAGACATCTTCATTTTAGACTTCCAGCCAAGATAACTGAGGGATGGTTTCTGTTTTTTAAGATACTTAGCACTATTTTCTTATGACCACTGTAGCAAAGTAATACAAAATGGGTAGTCTTTATGAACAAAAACAATAATAAATGAGAGTCTTTTATGGAGAACAGAGCTCCATTAACATTAACAACAAAGAGAGCTCACGGCTTAGGAATAAATTTAAGAACCATGCTTGAAATGCATATGAAGAGGTTTGGGAATTTCTTTTGTTTTTTATTGTTTTTTAGTATGCTGTGAAGTAGCCATAGTCTCTCACACATGATAGGCAAACACTCTACTACTGAGCTCCGCAAGCCCAATGAAGAGTTTTAGTTTTTTTTTTAATTAAAACAATTTTTTTTTGAGATAGAGTCTCACTATGTAGTTCATGCTGGCCTTGAACTCACTGTGTAGCCCAGGCTGGGCTCAAATTCTCAGTGATCTTTCTGCCTCAGCCTCCTGAGTACTGAGATTATAGACCTGTTCTGCCACGCCTAGTCCAATGAAGTTTTAAAATATACCCAAAAGGTACGAAATTAAAATTAAATAAATGGAAATTACTCATCCTCAGATAAGATAAATCAGCCTTATAAAGATGTAAAATCTCTTTTTTTAAATTAAGAATCTCCCTAAATTAATTTATAAATCAAACACCAAATAAATTCAAGAAGTTGGAAAAGTCAATACTAAGGTTTATATTGGAAAATAGCATGAAAGAGAAATCTGAAACATAAATATAAAAAGGTAAAACAAAGGAGAGATGGTCGGAAACCAAAGAGTAGACTTGTTGGATATGGGAAAGGGGATTGAAGGCAATGCAGGCCAGGATAAAGGGATGGGAAATATTCAAGATATTCTATCTGCTATGTACCAATACCCCGGAACAAATGTTTTGCTCGTACAACAGCACTAACTATATTTAGGGCCGTGCTCTGAAAAATAAAGAAATAAATTCACAATTTTGAGCCAAAGGAGAAAAAAAGGAATAAAGGAAACCTCTCAAAAATTCTGGGCCAGTGAGATGGCTCAGCGGCGTAAGCGCCTGCCTGGCAAGCGCGAGGGCCCAAATTCGACTCCTGGAACCCACACACGAAGAAAGGGCCGGTGATATCGCTCAGTGGCATGGGTGCCCGCTGGTGCACAAGGTCCTGAGGTCGACCCCTGGTACCCACAAAAAAAAAAAAATCTGAGGTGGAGCCATCTGTAGAAGATACATTAAAATATGTCTTTATAATTTAAAATATATCTTTTTAATTAATTAATGGTATATAGAGAAAAGAAATTAATGGATATAAATGGAATATTTATATGTAGACCAAATAATATATAGAACATTTTTATATCATAAGGGTAAAATATCAAATCTTTAGAGGAAAAATGGGATTTTCAGTAAATTGCATGTGAACCCATATCTCATGCCACACAAAAGATGTTTTGCTAATGGATTAGGTAGCTCATGTAACAAAATTAAAACAGCCAGAAATAGCAATAATTATAAGTGAGTTTCTCTATAACAGTGACATGCGAAAACAATTTTTAATTATTACTCAATATCCAGGACAACATAAAATACTACTCTGAAAGTTGTAGTGAAGATAACAATGAACACAAGCCTCAAAAGATGACAGAAAAATAAGAGAAAATAACTGTAGCTTTCACTACAAAATTTTCATCTCTTTATATAACAAAGTCTTTGAAACTGATAAAAGATCAAAATCCACAAGGTTACAAAATGGTTCTTAAAAGTAAGAAAAATGAAAACAAAATAAAACCATCAAATTTTCTCACTGGTCATATTGGTAAAAATTTTAAAATATGGCAATTATGAGGCCATGATGAAACAAGCATACTCATATATTTCTGGCGAGAGGGCAAATTGGTACACACCTTTTTGGGGGAGATTTGGGAATACAGAACAAATTATACATGTCTTTCCCTAGAAAACACTATATGTTGGCCTACTTGATAACACTTACTGCTGTTACCATGGTTATGTTTCATATACCAATACCCCCAATAAATAAGTTAATTCACGTGAGATTGGGAGATGGATTGGCCCAGATTAGAATGCACGTAGTAACGAACCTGACTATTACAAGTGAATAGCAAAACTTATTGAAGATGTTTGTCAAAATAAGAACTAAAGTTTTTGAAAATTGTATGCTGTGTTTATTTCCAACCTTAGGTTTAAGCAAACTATATGCAGACATTTTATTCTAGTTAATAAATTTCTTTCTTCTAGGGGAATACATTTGTTATTCTGAGAAATTTTGTACGTATACTACATTTGTATTTAAAGTATTACCATAATGAATAAGTGTATTGTATATACATGTAGCCAAGTTTTCCACTTTCAGAGAAAACAATTACAGATAAAGAAAGGAAGAAGGATGGAATAATCACTGTAGTGGTAGACTAGATTCAGAGCTATCGGTTTGACTACATGGTTACACACAGATGGATGGATATAGAACTCTGTATAGATGTATGTGTGTTATTGTAAAACAGCTAATAGCAATGAGCATCACTGATTTCAAATGCAAACCTTAGTTTATAAGTATCATTTTCTTATTGAAAGGAAAGTCAAGACAACTTGGAAATATCTTTAATTCCAAAGATGATCCTGGAACATATTTTCATGTTAGCTATACAGGATAGAATAATTAAAAAAAAAATCACAAATCTGAATAAGCTTCCAGGAGCTAATCCTAACAATTTGAACAATATAAATAATATATTAACTTATAGTTTATTATAAATTATGGATAAAAACTTATGGATATATTTTGTATTAGTTTCTAACTCCTTGAATAGACTGCTCACTCTTCCTTTATAAAAGTTATTAAACAAGTGAATAAATAAAGGATACACACTCTTCCTTAAAATGTAATTTCAGTAAAAACATAGAAGGAAAAGTAAAAATAAAAACTACCTTTATGTATAAAAATGTTCACTAATAATCAGGAAAATAAAAACTAAAACCACAATCTTTCTAATAAGAATAGCTAGAATGGCAAATACCAAAAAGTCTAAAGATGAGTGTTTAGGAGGATGTGAAGAAAAAGGCAAACTTGCACTTTGTTTTGGGGAATGGAAATTAGTAGAACCATTATGGAAAACAGTATGAAGTTGGCTTAAAAGTTAGAAGTGGAAATTCTGTATGATCTAGAGATCTTCCTACCGAGTATGCAAAAGAAGTGAAATAATTCCGTCAGACGTCTGCACTCCCATGTCCATGGCAGCATTATTTACAACAGTCAAATGGAGACAACCTAAGTATCTATCGAATGATTCATCAATAAAGAAAATGTGGCACATATAGAATGGACGACTATTCTGCCACTAAGAAACAGTCAGATGCATTTGTGACAACATGGATGGATTCAGACATAATTAGGTTAAGTGCAATAAGCCAGGCACAGAAACACAAGGATGGCATGATCTCACTCCTACGTACGATATAACAAACTTGCTCTAATAAAAATTGGGAAGAGGATGGCGCATACCATACTCTGGACAGAGTGGAGCAAAAAAGAATGGGGAAAATAGAGCAATGGATAGTAAGTTGCTGTTACATAGGAACAAGAAGTTCTGGGGTGCTATTGCACAGTGTGGTGACTGTAGATAACAATAATGTGCAGAACATTTCAAAGTGTAGAGGAAACAACTTTGGAAGTGTTCACCGTAAGGAAATGCTAAACATTTCAGGAGATAGATATATTTAGTCCAATTTTAAATGTGGTGCAATGTACACATTTCAAACATTATACCATACCTTCTTAATCTGAGCATTTTTTTATGTAGCAGAATTTAAGTTTAAATTCCTAAAAGACTATAGGTCTAAAATGTCAACCTAATCTAAAGAAAGTAAGTCCAATACCTGGAAATCATCTTAGGTATATGAGTAATGGAAACAATTTCTTATGGAATTAAACTGCAAAATTTCTGAAAACAGCAAACATGAGAGTTGAGAAATACAAACAACACATAAATAGAATCTTACAGAGCAAAATCCATTAATAATTTAAAAGTACAAAACAAAGCTAAATATGCTTTTAAAAATATAGACTATTTTATTTATATTTACTATTATTGTGTTTCATTCTTAAACTATCTCTATGCATTCTATGTACTTGTTCATTTTATGGCACAAAATTAAGCTAAAAACATAGTTATTGCTATTGCTTCCCAAGTGAATAGCTTGGAAAGCTTCCTTTTATCCTTAATACACATGGCCAAAAGGATTCATTCTTAGTCTACATACATTATTTCTTCAAAGGCCATCTAAGCTCAGTGCAAAATTATGATTTGATCATTGAGCAATTAATTTAAGCCCCTTTGACTTATTTGAAGACAGAACAAAACTATGAGTACAAATATCTTCCCTCATTTTTTGTTCCATCATACATTTCCCCTGTTTCCCAAGGGACACTCAACGTATCACTTTTTGGCTTAGACCTTGTCCAAACTTCCAGCTTCAATTCTAGGCTTGTCCAGTCTGCAACCAGTGTGTGACCATCCTACTTCATACCCTGGCTCTGGAACTTCACTCAGGCTTACATAACCTTGTCACAATTATCCTACCTCATCTTTCTCCTACCTTGACTATCCCCTTCCTAGCAGGTAATCTTGCCCAACTAATTCAACTTATGGTCACCACTTAAGTGGAGCTCATATTACTTGCTATTTCTAACAAAATGTCTAGTATGTGCTAAATACCATGCTAGATTCTGAAAGTAAGTTTGTTAAAAATATATACCTTTTTCTGCCTTCATGGACTTTACTATCTAAAACAATTACCTATACAAGTAATTATGCATTTATACTGAATTAGGGTTGCTAATGAGAAGAAAGTCATGTAAAAGCTATTCTCAAGCCTTGCAGTGTATGCTGAGAGTCCCTCATCTAAGTTCACATAGTTCTAAGTTTTCTTGTTAATATATAATCTTTTCTGCAGCAGGGATAAAGTACTGAGAACAGGGCTTCATCCCTAAAGGTGTTTAATACATGTTTAACTCAAATATGTCAAACTGTTGTCTGTAAATCATCAGTAAATGAATTCCTTTTATATCTTATTAATGAAGTATTTATACCTAGGAAAAAATCTTAGCAGATGATATCTTTATTTTCACTTATGTGAATTTTTATTCTTCACTGAGACCTGCAGAGAAAAAATATTCCTACTCTACCCTTGCTATTTTCCTTCTAAACAAAACTTTCCATCAAGAAATGGACTTATATGTTCTCAAGATACGGACACCTGGAGCATTTTAGAAACAAAAAGGCATGCCAAGACATTAGCAATATTTGGAATGGCTATTTTATTTATTTAAATGTGATTTGGTTTATCGCCTAAGGTATTAGAGACAAATATCTAAAAGAACATGGATAAACCCTGAACATTTATTGAGTTTTCTAGTTCTTTAGAAGATAGCACAAAACAAGCTTCACAATAATTACAAAATCTGTTCGGGGCTGCCTCTGGCTATCATCTGTTTACTTACACAGAAAATAATGATGCTTATGTACATTTGCACCTTTTTGTATAGAATCGGATCTGACCTCCATTGCATCTGCAGGTTCACAAAGCCTTCCAGGAAACTCCACAAGAGCCAAATGAAACCACTTCAACTTGTTAACATTGTTGAGAACATGGCCAAATGTTTGCCAAAAATTTAAATAGTTCTTGTTTCACACCCATATTTGAAGGAGGTTCCACACCAGAAGACGAAAGTTATCCTGTAGATTGTATTGGGCAGAAACTAGATATGCAGTAGCTGAGACATGATTTATACTTTTTGTTTTGTTTTTGTGTGTGTGTTCCCAGTTCAATATAAAATTGAACTATTAGAACACATCAAAATTTCATACTACAAAAAATACTAGCCCCAGTGTTGATTTAAAATATAATTGTCCAGTTCACCTATTTCATTTTTAACTATAGAGGTTTTTTTTAATGGATTAGAATGTTATATAAACTTAATATTATCCTGGCTGATTTTTATTCTGAATATATATATATGTGTGTATATATTTATGAATTTATGTTTCTTATACATATTTTATATACTTTCTATAGATTTAAGTAAATTTCACTATTTGGTTCTAATGGAAATCCTATAATATTGTTGTCCAGTTAGTTCTTGTATATTAGAATCATTTGCAAAGCTAGATTGTCCATATCTTACATAAAATATTTATGATATTAATTTGCATTGGTACATCTAACAGAAGTTTCACATTTAATAGTCTCTTAATTTTTCCTGATTGATGGATACACTGTTTTTAATGCTGAAAATTTCTCATACCTCCAATTCTGTGTATAGTTTCTCCTTCAATTACAACTTGACACTCTAATAAGTTCAGAAGCTTTGAAGGGCAAGAGAATACAGGCACAGTAATCAGGAAGATTCTAGACAGACTTTCTGGCTGTTTCCCTCAGAATATATACATAGTTGACATACAGATAATTTGGTGTTTCTACACCATGGAGCTAAAACTGGTGTGTAATTTCTATTGTTAAGTATAGTTGAGAAAGGGCTACTTTTGCTACTAGTGAGTGCAGAACAACTCAAAGGTCTAAAATGGTTTGGATTCATTCTCTCTCTGCAAGTAATTGAGGAAGCAGATTAATTCCACAACAGTCAGCACATCATTATTCCTTTCAGATGACTACACTAAAATCCCTTCCAATAATGAAAAGCACCGCTGACATTTCATAGATTGTTACAGGGCAGCCCTTTGCCTTGTGCTCTATGGGCATTGTCCCATTTTATTTTGACAGTGTGTTGTTGGTACCATTGTTGCCTTTACAGTTTAATTGTGTGCTCATGTGTGGTATTGATATGCATTTTAAGAGGAATTGGTTATGAAATATAGATTATCCAGTCTCATTCAACAAGCATCCATTGAGCCTTTTAATAAGAAAAAGTAATGATCATAATAAGTATTTAAAGCAGGTAACTGCCTCACCAATCAGTCATTGAAATAACAACAATAACATGTTCGTAAAGGAAGGTAACAATTGGGCGTGGTGGGACATGCCTGTAATTCCAGTATTGGGGAGGCCAGGGGATGCAAGGTACAAGCCTATTTTAGGCAATGTAGCAATGAAACAAGAACATGTCTCAAAATCAAAAAAAATAATAAAAGGCTGGGGATGTAGTGCAAAGGCCCTTGTTTCAATCCCCAGTACTGTCAAAAGCAAACAAAATGAATAGAAACAAATAAATACAAAGAGGTAAATAAATGAAATTAAAATAAAGTAAAATAAAAAATAAAGGTGATGGATGAGATAGTTTGCTTGACTGTAGTTACCACCTCACTATGTATATTTTTATCAGGATGTCATGATGTATACTTCAAATATAAAACACAAAACAAAGAAAAGCATAATGGTGATAAATGCTGGTAATTGTCATTTCCTTTCCTCAATCATTTGGGAAAGCAATGGAAAGAACTCAGAATTTAAAGTTTAACATAAAAATAAATCAGTATGAAATCTATAGAATAAATGATAAAGTGTACAAAATTTTAATCAAAATGTTCTAGGTAGGATGGCTGTTGTAATAGGGATGGGATTTTGGTAAAACAATCTTGTCCATGACTTGTTGAAGAAGAATGTATCATACATTGATAAAAGTTTTCATAATATAATGGTAAAGCTAGAAAAAGCATAGATCAATATGTAATTTAAAACTCTGATGAGTTCATGAGCAACTACATAGTTATTTTGTCTTAATACTGTAGTTCAATTCAGCAAGTGCATGGATTTCACTTCCTCAACTAAAATGCAATTAGTACCCATGAAATTTTAGAATTTTCCATTTGCCTTTGCCCACCTATAATAATTGTGGTCAGTGGCTACCTAAATTATTCATTTTATATGGTGAACAAGTGATTATTTTTAAAATAGATCCTTCACTCTTTTAAATTGCTTTTCTCCATTCTCCAGTTGTCCCAGACCACTGCTCAGTTAAATGTTTGTTAATGAAGAATATTGCCTCACTGAACTTGACTTTGTCTGCGAATTAGAGGAATAATTTAAAATTCCCAAAGTCCAGAAATACATTGCAAAGAGAGATGGACAAATGCTAGAATTTTTTCTCTCTTCACTACTTCATCTTTCTCTGAAATGCTTTTTTCTTTGTTTTACTTAGAAACGAAATACTCTTGGAAGTCACAGTTTCAATCTACGGACCCAGATACAAATAGCCTTCATGCTGATGATGCGAGGGAAGTCAGTTTTATTGTAATGGCAAACTTGTAGAAATTTCATGGCAGAAATTAGAAATCAGTTAGTAGCCTCTGCCTAAGCTCATGCTGCCTGTCACGTGGTTAGACTCAGCTGGCCTTGCCCCCACACCAGCTATAACTCAGAGACAGTTTGACTCAGCCTTATCTGACTGAATCCAGCTGCATTGCCCGTACTCTCTAGCCTATAAACATATTCTGTTTCACTTGCTTATTCCAGGAACTTTCCACCTAGGACAAAATAACCCAGTCAAGGACATGCTTGCCGGATTTCATGCACCCACTTGGACAGCCCCTTCCCTAGCACAGCCTGCCCATATGCATTAGCCTATGTAACCAATCATATAATAACCTGCAATCAGCTTTGTATTTCCAGCTTGCAAAAATATATTTAAGCTAAACTCTAAGCTGACTCTATGCTGATGATTTGAGACCTGATTCTCATCAGCCCACTAGCGTAATAAAGGTTGCCTTCTAACTCCTCAGGTGCAAAGAGTCTTCCATTTGGTTTGATATCAGATTTCTGCAACATTATCAGTTAAAACATAAATAGAAATTTAAAAAAATAATGAAAACATGCTGTATGAAAGGAAGAGGGCAAAAAGAAGACATAAACTGCATTTCTGCTTTCTTCTCCCAGCTGCCCTCCTGGGGCCTCTGTAAGAAGAAAGCTGATGAAAAACTGCCGGAGACCAAGGCGCTAGTAGGGTTGTGCTTACCTGAAGGGGACAGCACTGTGCCAAAGCCATTGCTCTTCCTCCATCCTCCTTTGTTCTAATTTGTCCACTTCACTTCCATGTGGTTAATTCAGGCCAAATTTGGCTATAACATATCCAATTGTGTTGCATATCCATTTACTGTGCTTCTTTTTAGGGAAGGAGATATTGGGAATGAAGCCAGAATTTAAAAAACAAGGGAGAGCCTAGTATGGTAGCACATGCTTATAATCCTAGCCTTCTAGGAGGCTGAGTTAAAAAGACTACATGTTAAAACACAGTCTAGGCAATGTAGAGACTTAGCAAGACCCTGTCTCAAAATAAAATAAAATAAAATAAAAGGGTTAAAAATATAACTTAATGTGAAGGCCCTATGTTCAATTCCCAGTACCACAAAAAAAAAATGAAAAAAGAAAAGAAATAAATATCATGTATTAGTCAGCTGTCTTGTCCCTGAGACACAATACTCAAGACTCACAATTTAAAGGAAGAGAGATTTAATTGGGCTCACAGGTTCAAGGGATTCAGTCCATGGTCAACTGGCTTCAAAGTAGAAACATTATGGCAGAAGAGCATGGTGGAGCAAAGCGTCTTAGTTCGTGGTGTTGGGGAAGCTGAGCAGAAGAATGGTGCTAGAGAAGGAGCCAGCAACCATATATAACACCCAGAGTCTTCCCTCAGTGACCAACCCAGTCACATGCAGAAATGTGCATTACTAAACCCTTGAGTTTCTTAAGCCAATCAAGTTTATGACACAACTACAATTAACTGTCATAGGAAGTAAATATTTCCATTAGTCTATTTATTGTATTGTAGGTTTTACCAAACACTGTGTCCTAGTGTGAATTTAGCTCATCCCCTAATAATGCAGAATTTAAATTTGGAAGTTGTTCATTTCATATAGCCCTTTACTCATGATGCATGTTTGTATGTATGTGTTTAAGTGAAGGCCATAATAGGTGACTTCTAATACATTCCCGGTATAACATAGAACTAGCACAAGAAAACCTTAATCCTATGGACTTTACATGCACACTCAGAAATCACACTAAATTACCACTACAATGGCTGGAGACTTGGTTTACTTTATGGAATTATTTCAGTGACCAAATAAGTATTATTCAGCATGTGTGCCTGACTCAAAGGCAGTGTAGTCAGGTGGTACAAATATAACAAATTAAAACTTAAAAGTTGCAAAATCCAGCAGCATTTCCTTTTATTTTACCTGTGTGTGCTTGAGTTTATTGTTCACACAGCACATCTCTAAGCTATGGAAATCCTTTTTTCTTTGCTCTCTTCAGGTGCCAGCAATTGATTTTGCAGCCAGCAGGAACGTCATGCCCAGCTGTGCCTTTTTCATTTCTGCCTTTCCCTTCACCTTGTAGTTAGTCAGAAAGCAATCACACAACCCCAACAGTGCCAAAATTGTAGTTTTCTAAATGTCCCAGCTATGCACCTTCAAACTTCCAAGACCTTCTGACTATTCTTCTAATCAAGGACTCACAGGTGTCTAATCAAGTAGGCACTAATTTTAGCTAAACTATATAGACAGAGACACTCATGTAGTTAAATAACGTAGTACATCAAAAACTAATTATTTTAATGTAAAATGTTTCACTGTAATGATAAAACAAATATTCATATGATATTTAAATATAAAGTGAAATTAAATACGATGCAGACACAATTCATGATAAGCTGATGAATGTAATATATTAGCATATTTCAAGTATCTAAGTTTTAAATGAAAGGTTTTTTCTTTTATTTAATATAAGAAATAATGAACTTAAACTTTCTTTAAAATAATAAACATGAAGGTATCATCAATGATAAAGTTTGGCTTCTCTACTTACATATCTTTAATTCATATGAATTTCCACTTGTTAGCCAGGGCAATTGCTCAAGAAAGTAGACTTGAAATAAATAATGCACTCATTTCTATAGAAAATAGCACCAAAAATCTTTCAGTGGCAGAGGTAGTTAGCTCTTCAAAGGTAATTTATTTTATTTGGAATCACCAGGAGTAGGATGTTTTGTAAGAATGGAAATACAACTAGTTTCTTAACTAAGCTTTTATATTTCTCAAACTTGCTGAGGGCATGCACAAGGGAAGCACCCTGGTGGAAAGTATAAAAGCAGAATGAAGAAAGCTGAAATCAGTGATTCCCAGGCCTCAAATATGGCACCAAAAGTGTCTGAATCTATAACACAACTCTAACTGTTGACTAGGAATTCGTGATTACTGTTTATATATATAGTACCTGGTATTTTTAAAAGAGCTGGAAACATGGCCTTCATAACTGTGATATGTCCGACTTTTTAAATGCTAGCAACAACAAATTTTAAAAATCTTTTGGGTAGACCAGTCCTATCAGGCAAAATTGAATTCACCTTTCAAGGAATTCCATCCGTGAATGTTGTATGTAAAGTTTTTGTAAATTATATATCTGACCAATTCTTCAGTTAAAAACTTTTAAATTTTTTTCTGTACTGCACCAATTAAATACAGATTTCTTAATATGCTATTTCCTGTCTTCCATAATATGAATGCAACCTTACTTAAATCCTTCAATCCTTTTCCTTGTTCTCTGTTTATTACATTTTTTGCCTTTTTTCAAGTATTTCTCATGCAGGCTTGTAATTTAAAAGGAAAGGGTTTTCTGGCAGAATAAATTATTTGAAAGACAAAGGAAGATAAGAAAGTGAGGGATTGAGAACCCATTTAAGTATCTTCATATCTGAATTTATCAAAACAGACTATATTTCTGTTTCCAAATGATTAAGCATAATAGGAAAGATCATTTGTGACCTGGCCACTTTATACAAGGTATGTCCTATTCTGCCCTATCACATTCACCATCCTTGCAGGTATTCTTATCTCAATTTAATAGCTGAATAAAATTAATCTCAATAAGGTAAAGGATTTGCTCATGTTTAAATATAAAATGTTAGCATTCAAACTAATTCAGATTGCTTCCAAAGCTTTTTTTTCCTCTGAAGTAGTATTCATTGTGTTACATTTAAATTTTAAGCCAGTAGAAACATTAAAAACATACTGTAGCTTTGAATTGTTTAAAACTATGGAAAGAAGTTTAAATTCAGTAAAAAAGGTTATTCTAAATGTATATTTTTAAGAAAGAATAGTTTACATTATTTAAATGGCGTAGAGTGGATTTGGCAAGTATTCAAGTTATTCAAAGGGAAAAGCAGTCGTATTGCTCATTGTGGGCAATTATAGGTATAGTGTGTACTTTTTCCGCTTAATAATGGCATGCTCCTTTTTGTCACATCTGCACAAGACTAAATAATTAAAGTACATTCGCTGTATTGTGAAAGGGACATTTGGTTTTAATTAACATTAGACAACAAGAAAGGCTATTTTCTGTATATTACGATTGACTATTTGAGGCACACATATACAGTCCACACACAGAAAGGCAACTATGCGAAATGCTGCAAAACCTTTAAATCTGGAGTTGTGCTGGATATATCTACAAATATACAAAGTATTTTATACAGATGGATTCTTTTATTTCCTTAGACAATTGTATGGCATTCTAGTGTGCAAAATATTTTAAAACAAGTACATTTTATAGTGATTATTTCAAAGATGGCTTGTGCAATCCTTTTGGTGTTTACAGGGTAGGATCAGAAATATAGAACTCAATGGAGAGTTACAGAATCAAGACTGACTTCTCTGATTTGCCTAATACATTTTGATGGAAAAGTAGTTCGACCTTTAATTAAATAAAGCATCATTCAAACTCATTTCATGTAGAGTGGGGTTGCAAGTAGATGGCCTATGTGCTAAAAGAACATAACCTATACCCAGCCAGGAGATGTTGGCTATGTAATCAGGTAGTTTTCGCTACATAACAAACCACTCCAAAATTTAGTGGTGAACTAACAATAATTTATTTAATTCATGATCTCACAATCAGGCAGTTGAGTATCTGGAAATGCCTCTGTTGTCTGTGGACTCTGACTCTCCAGAAAGCCAGTTAGGTCTTGTTTGCAGTACAGCTTTGAAGAATTCCAAAATGTGAGTGGAAGTGACTCTGGACTGCGGAGCCAGAGGCTCAGTATGGGCGTATGTTTTCTCCCTCAATTCCACCAGGAAACCAGACAGCCAAGGAAAGTAAAACATTTCCACTACCAGATAGAAAATAAATAAACATGCAAAGCTGTATTACAACAGCATGGATATAAGGAGGACTAAAGTACTTTAGGAGAGTACTTAAAAAAAAGTTGGGGCCGGTGAGATGGCTCAGCGGTATAAGTGCCTGCCTGGCAAGCGCGAGGGCCCGAGTTCGACTCCCGGAACCCACATACAAAAAAAGGGCCGGTGATATCGCTCAGCGGCACAGGCGCCTGCTGGCACACGAGGTCCTGAGTTCGATGCCCGGTACCCACAAAAAAAAAAAAAAGTTGGCTTCAGAGTAGGGATGAAAGTGTGAATAGAAAATGTGTTCGATCCTCCCTAGAGTAGGAGGGAAGTCTCCCTGCCTAATAGCGTTCAGGTTGTTTATCAGCTGTTCCGTAGGACTCAGGGAAATACGTGCTCTTCCCAGGTCTCCAGTCAGCTGGCCTCAGTCTTGAACTGAATGAACAACTCTCCTGGTTCTCAGGTCTGCAGTCTTGGACTGGAAACAAACCACAGTCTTTTCTAGGTCTCCCGCTTGCCAGTTCACTCCGTGACCATGGGACTTGTTAGCTCTCATTATCATGGGAGCCAGTTCCTCATAAGTGTTTACACACACACACACACACACACACACACACCTTTTTGGTTCTATTTTCCTGGAGAATCCTGAAAGATAAAAGTACATTTTAAATACTCTTGACAGTGAGATTTTTTATCTTCCCCTGTTCGTTAGGATATCCTATGGGGCAAGAATAATACCATTTCCTTTGAAGCAGTTTTACAATCCAACACCCAAGATATCTAAATTATTACTGGAGTTAAATTAATCTATGTTCTCTCTGTCTCTCTTTCTCTCTCTATTTCTGGATATGTATGTATATATGTACATATACATATGATGTTATGCATATATATTACACATATGATATATATGTATATGTTTGCAGATGTATATAGATAAACACATAGAAAATTAGGTAGAAATTTATACTTAAATTACCCTTTTATTTTCAGATATCTAATATGTTCTTTTTGTGTGTGTGTGTTTGGGTACCAGGGGTCGAACTCAGGACCTCACGTGCCAGCAGGTGCCTGTGCTGCTGAGCAATATCACCGGCCCTTTTTTTGTATGTGGGTACCGGGATTCGAACTCAGGACCTCGCGCTTGCCAGGCAGGTGCTTATGCTGCTGAGCCATCTCACCAGCCCATAATATGTACTTTAAATTCTAACATGTCGATAAATTCTTTATCTTTTCACAGTTTAAAATATTCCTGGTTAAAACTTATCATTTATATGCATATACTTAGTGGAAAGAATGTGTATCTATTATAAAACTTTCAAAATAGAAACAATTGTGAAATTTTTTAAAAATTTGACAAGAATTTCAGTAAAATATATATACTGAAATAAGGAATTAATAAGTATCGAAAAGTGGAATTAATGTCTCACATATATGTATTTTTACATTTTTAAAAATTTAATACTTCCTACAGAAAAATAACTTCAGCTAATTTCAATTCTACATTACAGCAGAATATAGGTAATATAATATTTAGGACTTATTATACTTTATACAACAAATAAAAATCCTAAATTCCTTTAACTATTTTACTAGCTATGTTAATTCATCTATTTTTAACACTGTAGAAAAGCCCTATATTTTATCAGTAATTTGTAATTATAGATATCTGATCTTGCTTAAAGCATAACCCTAGCCTTCTTCAAACCAATACAGGAGTATTAGTAGCTGAAGACTTGTGTCAAATAATCTTACTGTTAAATCCCTATTTTATCATTAAAATAGTGTTTTTGATAATAAGATACTTAAGCTAGAAAATGTCCAATTTTCTCTGTGAGAAATATGACTAAGAATAATGACTACTTTTCTGGTATAACTAAATGGAAAACTGCCTGTATTATATACCTAAAGAGTAGATGTTCAATTCAAGATAACGACGTATGCTTCTGATGAACTCTCCCAGATTTCTCACCCATGTCTGTGTGCATGTCTGTGTGTGTGTGTGTGTGTGTGTGTGTATGTGTGTGGCAAAAAAATTCAATAAATTTTTCTCAGTCTTTTAAAAAGTAGCAATAATAGCTACTTCATAGCATATTATATAATTTTAAGAAAACAATATGAATGCATGCACTTAAAATGATTTCTAGTAAATAGTTTCCCTCTTTAAAAAATCTTAAGACTTAATTGTAGTGGTAGATCACATTAGTAAGACATATAATTTTGACAAGGTCATAAGACAACGAACAATCTGTGATAGGTACTCTATCCATGGCATCACAGTGGTCATACCTGCACAGAGCCACACATACACTGATAGTAAGATATATACTATGACTAAAATGTTATACCTACATACGGTAAGGTACTCTTATTGGAAAACTCATAACTTTTCCCTCACTAAAATATACTTTCCTTTATTTACACACACACACACACACACGCACAGATACACAAACACACACATCAATGAAAAGATCTTTTAGAAATAAACTTAGAAAAATTTCAGTTTAAATTAACCTCTTATGATCACTGATCTCTGCCTTACATTGTTGATCCTTTCAATCTACCAACATATGACACAATAAAAACTTGGAATGTTTTTTAGAGAAACATGTTTTAAGAGGGTCTTGAGAATTTCTAAATTGGTATAGGAATTGCAGTATTTACAAAGTGAAATGAAATTGAAACTAGTATCATCCAAATATTATAGGGATTTTAAAAACAAAAGAATGATTTCTGAGATTTATGTACACTTCCACACATTCAAGTTATTTTAAATTCCATTTGAATATAAGCCCAGTTAAGCACTTGACTTTGTCTTATGTGATTCTGTACTGTTTTCAAAATATTTGGTTTGTTTATATTTTATTTGATTAGCACAGTACTAGAAGCTACAAGAGAATAATGCTTATAAAGTACTTATTTACTCCAACACTAAATCAAATAGTTATGTCATCTTTATTTAGGGAAAAGAGTGAAGTTATAATTAATTTAGTTTTTCCTTCTTAGTGTGAGTTTTATCACCTTCCAATTACGTTCATTATTTGTATAGCATTTTAGTTTCCATGAGATTTTTAAAATAAAATGATTTTAGTGAGTTATTTAAATAGTTGTAACTTTTTAACTCAACAAGGGTAACAGTGAACCCCAAAAGAATCTTAGATTTGCAGACTTTTAGAATAATCCCATCAACAATCTAGGTTTTTCTTTTTACAAAAAGATTATATCGATTTATTGAAATTACAAATGTACATTTTACTTTAATTTTTAATTCTTGGCTCAAAGCAATGCATAAAAATCTTAGCTATTATCTCACAAGAGAGAAGATAAATTACATTTTAAAATTTATCAGGTCAGGTATTACTGTGCTTTACATTTGTCTTATTACTTGATCCTTTCAAAGAACCTTACAAGATAAATATCATCCCCACCTTACAGGTGAAGAGATAGGATTTAGAAAAATGTGAGTCACTTTTTGATAATGTATCTACACTGGTAAGTGTGAAGATTGCATCCTAGCCTGAATGATTCTACTATTAATGTTCTCATACAATGCAACCCTTTAAGATACATCTCAAAATTTGGGTTACTTGAAATCATATTTTTAAAATAAGGCTATAATAGTCACAACTAAAATTCAAAGGACATTATAAAAGTCAAATAACTATGAAAACTTGTTTTTATTTTTTAACTACATTTACACATACTGTAACTTATGAAGATACAGTTTCATGACAGGGAAGAGAATCCGTTCCATGTTTGGGGGGTGCAATACAAAGGTAGAAAACAAAACTTCACTTTTCATTTTAAAATGTATCTCTCTCATTTTTCCTTGCATATGAAATATAAAATCTTGTCTCTCAAGCTGAAGGCGATGGAGATACTGTTAAGTGAATAAGGCCAGAAGCATACACAGGTAATTTTATTAGATTTTCCAGAACCTCTATAAGAACTGTTCAACATGCTCAAGGTGACAAATGTAAAGATAAAACAGGTGGAAAGTTCTATTGGAAGTAACCTTCACATAGATAAATGTTTATTGCCACTTTCAACTAATAATCTTTTAGTATTATTTTGTTGTGAATGACTTTCTTCTTCATTTCTTCTAAAGAGACTTAAAAATAAATAAAGCCTAGTAAAGCTTGTTCTGCCCTCCAAAATACCAAAGAAATGGGGAGTGTGCAATTCAGATAGAAATCGTATTTGTTCTCATCAATAGAAAACGTTTGCGCTATTTTTATTTTCCTTAGAATATATATTGTCAAATTACAGTTCGACTTAATTCATAATTATAAGGCACTGTATGTGATGTGAAAATGTACTTTCCTCAGTAAGTGTAGTTCCTTATTTTCATTAAATATTTTTATGTAGTTTAGGCTCACCTGTAGTTGGCTTCATTTTCTCAAATCTTTGAAAGGATATGAGAAAACTGAGTTTAACCAATGTAATGGTATTTTTCTTTACTATAGCCATTATTTTCTTATGTAGAGTTTTATTTGAAAAAAAATCCACCTCTGATTAATCAAATCAGGTACCATTTTGTCATCATTTATCCTTATCTCACTTAGTTTGTCATTGAGTAAAATATTATGTTGCATCTATTATTTTATTTTCAAAACTCAACCCATTTGGTCTTGTGGGATCTTATTCTTTTATTTTCTTTGTTTTATTTTGTATGTATGCTTTATTTTTCTCCCTCTCTCGCTCTGTCTTTCAGTTTTATTTTTTTTTTTTCTTCATTTCCTTTGTTTCATAGCCCTGGAGATTTAACACTGGGTCTGCTGCATGCTATTTAAGCACACTACCACCTAGGTACACCCCCAGTCCTTTTATTAAAATGAAAAAGTGTCTCTCAGGATATGTTTAGAGTGATAATTATGGGTGAGTAACTTCTTTATTTAAACTTAGTACACAACTGACAATACCTGAGAATGAGTAGTAAAAGAAGTCTCTTCTTTAATTCTTGAAGTTGAATAGAATCAAAAGCTGCTGTGAAGAACTGTGCCCTATTGCTCCTCATGTATTCCATGTATTATTTGTCAAATGAATGAATAATGGAGTTGGAGTTTGCAGATGCTGATTTGAGATATAGGGTGTATAGTGGTGAAATATTAAAACAGGGAAAATTCAGCCAGAGAGTTCATATGCCCATTTGATATTGCTGTTAAATGTCTTTTAATGTAACAGAAAATGTGCCTCCCAGCTAGTATACTTCAGTTTCTTAGTTGCCCAGGTAATAGTTCCTGTTCCGGTTCCAGTTGCTTCTGTCTCTTAGAAATGGCTGGTCACAGTGATGCATAGCTGGTCACTATGATACATATTTTAGAACCAATCGACAGCCAAGTATTCTGGCTTTGTACTTCCTCTTGGAGACACCATATAAACCTCTCTCCCTGAGCCTTCAGGGCCTGACATTTTGAGGGACAATTGATTCCCTGTCAGTGCCTGACCGACATTAAATCTGCCTCCAAATCTGGGGTGTCATTTCTTTGTTTCTGTTTGCCATTGCATCTGGCACATCAACTGGAAAGACTGTGCTGACCTCTTTGGGTCACTGGTTGTGGCCCTTGCAGAAGGAGCAAGGACCTCTCCAGGTCCCAGTGGGAAGGCATGCCCTTGAGATTTCTCAAGTCCCCTCAGAGATCTGGAAGAGGATTCTTAGCTCCTTGTTAGTCAGGACCACCCTCAAGGGAAAGGGTTGGAATGTTTAACCTCTGAGTGCTTGTTGAATATATGTGTAAGTGAGTGGAATGGACAGCATAAGCAATAGGCTGCTCCATCTGTGCACAAAGACAGGGAAGCACTGGTCATGGTGGCCGATTGGGCCCTCACCTACAGTTCCATGGAGATCGATATATGGCATAACAGAGGCCTTGCACCCTACTTAGCTAAGTCATGCCCAAGTCCTCATGAGGGGGTGTGACAAGGTGGGCATCTGAATGGTCTCTCTCTGAGGGGCATCCACCCTTTTTCTGTTGTGCCATTATGCAAGGGTACACAATACACATGTAGGAAGTCCAAGATGAGAACTAATTAGTCAAAACACACACTCCCTGACTGCAGGAAAAAAATGGCTTTAATGGAGTTAAAAATAAAACCAAACCACTCCCTGCATCTCAAAGGAAAAAAAAAAAAGGAAAAAGAGGCCCATTCTTCTTGAGAATTCAGCCTCGAAATCTTTGTTGGCCACCGCAGTTGCTGCTAACACCTCTAGTTTCACTCCCCACTCCTGAATCATCTACTTCCAGCCAGTTGAACCAGCTCCACTTCATTGCCTACATTTGGCCACAGAGGCCCTCCCTCTAGAGCCTTCTGCTTCTATCCTAGTCAGATGGCATCATCTAACACCCACCCAAGGTGACTGTCAACAATTCCTTGTGAGTTCCACATTTTGACTGAGGAAATATTGGACTGTCAGTCCTGTCAAATGAGTTTCCATGATCTTTCCAAAGGTTTCCTCACCTAGAAACAACCCAGTTGAGCACTTCTCAAAGACATCAGAAAGGGGGGGCAAATAAATGCCCCCTCTATCTGTCAGAAACAAATAAACCTGATTATCCAGGCCCACCTCAACCTGAACCTCTCCTTGCTCTGTTGGGCCTGGATGAATAGAACAGACTGAGATCTATCAAATTGGGCCCCCAAGAACCTGCAGTCATTACAAAAGTCAGGAGCAAACCTGTGACTTTCTTGGTAGGCAATGAAACAGAACTCTCTGCCTTCAAAAGTTCCCTCTGTTCCCTCTCCTGTATAAGCCAGTCCCCATACCACTTCTGGGAAGAGACCTCCTCTCCAAGTTAGAAGCAACCACCTCCTTTGCTCCAAGCCAGTCAGCCTCTCTCTCATTTAACTCTGCACTTTCAACTTTGTTCCCAGAGAGGAAGATGTTGCCTGCATAAGCCTGAGACAGATAACTGCAATCCTGAAGTTCTAAAAAATCTCCATCCAGAGCTATGAGCTAAAGACTCACCTCTGGGCCTGGCCATCAACTATGCTGCCTCACCGTGACCCCCATTGCTGTCAGATGTCATGGGAAGCACAAACAGGCATCCAGCCACACATCAGCCTAATAGACTGTTAATCATATTGGGCGAGATCTTCATGCCATCAACAACACAGCCATCACCTTGCATCTGTTGTTCCCAGCCCTTACAGCATTTTTGGACTGTTTCTCAATTGCCACAAGGGTTTGGGAGCTCTCTCAGTATTTTCAGAGGGGCTCTGGGACAGCCTAGTTCTCTGTTCTTTCCAGCTCCATTGTAGTCCCCCAAGAAAGAAGAACTGAAGCTTCAAAACTACAAAATATCTATAGCCTGTCAAAATGCTACAATACACCTCTCCTACCTGTAAAGCCAGTTCAAGATCTCTGAGCTGCCAGTGCCTCCACAATTGCCCTCCACATACTTTGCCTTAGTCTTCTGCCACCCACAACCATCTGATACACCTGCCTGGATCTAAAGAATGCCTTCATCTGCCTTTGGCTCCTGTCAGCCAGTGCCTCTTTGAAAAGACCCAAGTTCTGGGCTCAGAAGTCAACTGACCTGGACTCAACCTCCCAGAGGTTCATAAACTTGTTTACCCTCTTTAGAGAAGCCCTCACAGCTGACCTCGCTAGTTTCCCAGCACAAAATGCCACTGCACTTCTGATTAAGGACACCAAAACTGCCTGCTGGAAAGACACAAAAGCTCTGCTGTAATATCTGGCAGAAACTGGTTATAAAAAAGAAACTCTGAAAATTTCTTGGAGCTGCTGGCTTCTATAGAATCTGGATCCTCGAGTTCACAAAAACAATGATGCTTACTCAGACTGTCAGCCCCTGGGAGAACCCAGTGTCCTGCCTGTGCAAATACTTGGATCGAGTCACTAAGGGCTACTTCCCCCTTTGCCTTCGTGCTCTAATAGGGACTGTCCTTCTGATCAAGAAAGCTGACAAGCTCACCTTAGGCTGAGACCTAACTGTCCAGGTGCCACATGCTGTACTGGACCTAAAAATGGACCCCCTGACAGATGCTAAGTACACCCTGTTTATAGATGGAAGTAGCTCTGTTAAGAATGGAGTCCAACAGGCTAAATATGCTATGGTCACCTTGGACAAAGTTATTCTGGCCAAAGCTCTCCTGCTACTGCTTCCTGCTGCTATTTAAATACATGCCACTAACACCAAACCTGTGCTCCTAAGCCCCCTCCAGGGATCTGATTGACTGATACATCAATCCCAGCCAGAAAATATTTACCCAGTACTCCTGGCAGATCAGAGCCAGACCTGCCACCACCATTTCTTCTGCAAGCTCAAGCCACAGAGCTGACACCAGTAATCCTGCAGCCAGCTCATGCTTCAGCATCTGTGTCACTGCCCCCAACCTCCACCCACAGATACCTGTTGGTGCTTATATGCACCTACTCAGGCTGGCCCAAGGCATTCCCTACCCAAGCTGAGAGGGCAACAAAAGTTTGTAGAGTTCTGCTGTAAAAATCATCCCTAGATATGGCCTACCCTTGACTATTACCAGCAACAGCAGGCCTGCATTTGTAACAGAGATAACTCAAAACTAGCAGAACTATACAACATATAGGCCAAAAAGCTCTAAAAAAGTTAAAGGAATGAAACATAACCCTACAAAAACAGCTTGTAACCAGTTAAAAGACTATCTATTCCTGTAGACATTCCTGCACACACATCTAACCCAGGTGCATATTAACTACCTCTACAAATTTTAGAAACCCACCCTCAAAGACAGCCAAGTACTCTGGCTTTGTACTTCCCCTTGCAGACCCCATATAAACCTCCCTCCCTGAGCCTTCAGGGCCTGACATTTTGAGGGACAATTGTCAGTGCCCATCTGACATTAAACAAATCTGCCTCCAAATCCTGAGTGTTGTTTTGATGTTTCTGTTTGCTGTTGCACTAATACAAAAGCTGACTGAATCCATTGGCCAAATTCACAAGCCCAGAATCCTGTACTAGTCTTCTAGTATAATCTTAGCCATGGAGTTATCATTTCCAATATTACAATGATATTTTGTGGCTCTTCAGAAATTTTTTCAAATTATAATTATGACAAACTAAGTCATGTAGATATGGGAGACAATGTAATTTAATGGATCAGTGAACATGAAACATAAAATCCATTTTTCAAAATTATCATCTTGAAGGTTATTTTTAAAAGTTTATGTATCCATGTCTACATACATCTGTTAGAAAAATGAACAGTTTTTGCCAACCACACTTTGTAAAACCTTGACCCCTTTGCAAAATTGCTGTGCTGCGTGGTTCCCATTATCTTTAATTTATTTGACCTGCCGCCATCTGTCAGTGAGAATAAATCATTTGTTCCTCTATATTCCAGTAGAACATTATACATATTTCTCACTGCAGTTACACCACTATGCTACAATTATTTGTGAATATTTGTTTGTCAGTTTTTTTTCAGTGAACTAAACTTTGTTGAGGGCAAGGACTTATGTCATTATTCTTTTCATGTATTCATTTCATTTAGGAGCTGAACTATGCCTGAAACAATAAGCATTCTTTAAGAAGTTTTTCCGAAGGATGTATGATCCATGCTATGAGCTCAACTAATATTTGTTGGATTGATTATATGCCTCTGCTTCTTCTTGAGCAAAGTATTGTGAAGTAAAGAGCAATTACTCTATTAGGTATAATTCTTGGGTATGAAACAGCTTTTCTTCTAAGGTGACACTTTCTTTTAGTCTGTCTTTCAAAATTATACCTTTGTATGTTTTGTTTTTCTTGAAACTGAATCTTTCAATTCTATGGAAGAAACTTATTTGCATATATGATAATGATTTTATTTTCTTCTTTCTTACTAGCATCAGTTTTTTTTGCCAATGTGTCTGGATAATTTTCCTGAGATAACTTTTCTTGTAAATCAAGGTGGCCTATAATGTATCATAGCCAATGTAATGTTAATCAGGATGTATGGATTACAGTTCAGGAAATATTTTTAAAAGATGATGAAACCAAGCTGGCTTTGATTTTTGCTCCTTGCAGTTAGGAATATTTGAGCAAGAAGATAAAAGTCTGCATTGTGAATCTGCCATAGCAACCCCAGGTTTCTCCAAATCATTATGTGATGTCAGTAAGTCTAGATCACATTTTTATGTTTCCTGTAAATAAACACTATCCTAATAGATTAAAGATGAAATAGAAATTGCAAGAGCAAATTGGGAATAGAGAAGGAAACTATTTTTGAAAATATTTTCTTAACTAGGAAAAAAAGCAAATAATGCATTTCATAGAGTGAAAATTACAAAATGTTTTACAGTTTTCAGAAGAACATTTTAGAATAATTTTGGTTTTATTTAGTAAAGATATTGTTAATAAGAAAGGAAAATTTCAATTGTATTTTATAATATGTGATAATAATATTGGGGAAATATTTTAGTCTTGAAAATTATTGATAATATTGAATAATAACTTTCAAATCCCATAGCATGTGTATTAAGAAAACACTTAAAAGAACATAGAGATATTAAATTTATTAAATTAATTCAGCTTTGTAACTAATATCAAAACATAAATATAACTGTTTAAAAGAAAGCCATCAATAAAGTACTAATAGCCATCTAAAATTAAAGTGTGCAAATTAATGCTTACAAATGGAGAATTTATTGCAATAGCAGTAGGAGATTCAACCCAATATCACACATGAATAAATTTTCAAAGACTGTCTTAATTATTTTCTTGTCTCTGAGACAAAATACTTAACACCCAGAAAATAAAGGAAACGCTTATTTTGGCTCACAGTTTGTAGAGGTTTCAGTCTATCTTCAGTTGGCACCAAGGCAGGACAGCATGGCAGAGGGCCATGACAGAGGAGAAACAGTCCATGGCATGATAGGCAGGAAGTAGCAAGCAGCAGTGAACCTCTCTTTTCCTTTTATTTCATTCAGGCCACAAGCCTATTTGTTGGTGCCATCCACACCCAGAACTATTTAAACCAATCAATGTACTGATTTAGTTATCACACACCATTAATACATATTTACACATCCTGTGTCCAGCCACCTCTGTAAAGCCTCATCCATCTATGAACCCATGAGGCCTTGGTGGAGTATTTACATACAAGCCATAACATTCCACCCCTGAATTGTGGGCATCCCTTTATGTAAAAGGCATTTAGTCCATCTCCAAGGGTTGTCAAATTACTAACAGTTTCAGTATTTCTGAAAAGTTCGAGTCCAACATCTCCTCTGAGGTTTAAAGCAAACTCTTAGCTATGAGCCCCAGTGGAAATGACAAGAAAATTAAACACTTCCAGCATACAATGGCAGAAGATAAACATTCCCATTTTGAAAAGTACAAATAGGGGTATAGTAAAGAATGAGACCAAAGCAAGACCAAAGTTCAGCAGGGCAAACATTTGTTTCTGTAGCTCCATGTCCAACATCTGGGGCATTCTGTGGTAAAATATGAATTTCAAAGAGCTTGGGGGCTCCACCTGTGTGGAACTGCTGGTGGTTTTAGCTCTCATGGCTTCTCTCTTGGGCTGGCTTTGCTCACTCCTTCCAACTTTCCTCAGATAAACCACATTCCTATTTTCTCCAAACGTCTGGGGTCTCCACTGTGTCTTCAGCTTCACACATTGCCCTCTTAGGCACACATAGTCAGGGTTCCCAGGCTTTCTTCTGAATTCTGGGTGGAAGCCTTCCTGACCCCACAACTCTTGCATTCTGCATGTGCCTAAAACCAGCACCATGTAAATGGTACCAAGGTCGGCCACCAGCTAGAGCAATAGTCAGATTTCCTTCTATCTTGACTGTATGTTTTGAGTCCCTGGATTGCTGAGTGCTATGAATCCAATCTGGAGGAAAAAATTCTCTAGGTCACCACAATTCTGGAACATGATGTTATGGATTTCTCTTCTCAAAGAAAGGTCTTTCACCTTTGCAACTTTGAGGCTGCAAAGAGTGGAGATCTGCTGGTTCTTGCAAGGCCATCTTTGTATTGTCCTCTTCTGAAATACTTGGCTTTTTATTGCTAATCTTTTCAGCAACATATTTCTTCTCTATTTCTTCTTTGCAGGCAGCAACTTTACTGGTCCTTTCCTTCTGGCCAAACTCAAAACTTTTTAAATCATTCTGTTGGTCCTTTTCTCTTGATTCTCAAAATAAATCTGACTAAAGCCCCCATTAGCTATGCCACCACCTCAACTTTAGACTTCCTTGAAATTTCTTCAGTCAAATTAATTAGTTGGCTGGTCTTAATCTCAATCTCCTGCAATGTCTCTGGACAAGAGCAAAATGCAGACGCATATTCTACCAAAGCATAAACATGGTCTGGAGTCCAGTAGTCAATGCAGTCCTTGTTCTAACTAAAAACTCCTGAGCCTGATATTTACCAGATGCATTTATATCAGCATTCTGATCTTCTGAGCTCTGACCAGACTCTCTCATCAATTTAGACTTACAGGATAACAGGGCTGCTTCTTCAGCTGGCATCTCCAAAGCTTTCCAAATTCTTCCCACAAGCCATTTCCAAAGGCTTCTAAGCCACAACCACAAGCCATTTCCAAAGGCTTCTAAAGTCATGGTCAGGTAATGTCCCCACTTCTGCGGTACCCAAATCTGACTTAGTTATATACTTGTGGCTGAGATAAAATACTCAGCACCCACAAATTAAAAGAGGAAAGGTTTCTTTTGGCTCACAGTTTATAGAGGTTTCAGTCCATAGTCAGCTGACTCCAAGGCAGGGTGGCATAGCAGAGGAGAACAGTTCAGGCAGAAAACAGTAAGCAGTGGACCTTCTTTTCCCTTTTATTGCATCCAGGCTACAAGCCCATTGGTTGGTGCCACTCATGCCCAGGACTATGCAAAACCAGTCAGTAGCCTGATGTAGTTATCATCCATATTCACATACCCTAGGTCCAGCATCTCCACAAAGCTCCAACTATGAGCACATAAATTTTGTGGGGGGCATCTAGATACAAGTCATAACAAAGATCATAACAGAAGAAAAGGACACCATACGGATATCATATTATATATGTCCTGAAATATGGATGTGGAAATCCCTAAAATATCTAAAAGAGATTCTGTACTATAATTAAAAAGAAATCCTCTCAGGTCAAAGTTGCACAGCCTCTTTCTGAAAACTATCCAACACTTAAAATTAATGAAAGTCTATTAGTCTGTGTGTTATCACAGAATAATTTTATAGTGTACAAACTGATTATCATATTGGAAATATAGAACTAGTCTTTGTTTTCAGAATAACTCCTCTCGAAAATCATAGACAAGTATTTGTTTATTTGATCATATCTTTTCCAAATTATACAGTTCTGAATGCATTTTCTATTAAAAATTCAAATTATTCCATTATTGTCATTGGCTTCTCTATTTTTCCAAACATGAGACTAATAAAGAACTATAAAATTTGAGCAGAATATTATACAAACTATTGTAATTCTAGGTTGAAAAATGCATAAGGGGTGATATTCCTATTCAAAAATATCAGAAAAAACATCAGTACATCTCTAGTTTCTTCGTTACTTTTAATACAGGATTAGACACTGCCTTTGGTTCTGAGGCATGATATGCTCTTTTTGCATGAAGGTTCTTTGTTCTTATTTTTCTACCTTTCCCATATGTCACTTGTCTTACTCCCTTGTATGGCTTTTTCTCTTCTTCAGGTGAAATCTCAACCTACTTCCCTTATTATTATTATTAGTAGTATTAGTATTGTAATAAACAGTTTATTGTGTGTCTTTTAGAGAAGTATGTTTTTGCATTTCCACTTTGATTAGGAAGATGTCAGATGAAGTGGAAGTGGAGGTATGACATTGAGAAAAACTTGAGGCAAAGAAGCAAAGTAAAGCTTTTTTGAACAAGTTTTTCATTTTCTTACTGTAATAGTGGCCTTTTGGGCACAAGTATGCATTGTCAAAATTCTTTTCTTTATGAGTAGTTCCCTCCTACCTGCAAGACTAGAAAAGGATTCATACTTACACTTGATTGATTGAACTAAAATGTCCTATGTCATTTATGAGTCACAGTTTTGGATTTTTTTTTTTACTTTGAGAACTCTTTAATTTCTTACTCTTGCAGCACAAATAAAGTCTTAAATAAACACTGCTTGTGTCCAGAAGTGACTGGGTGAAAGAGTAAAAAATAAATATTTTTCACGACCATCTTCATATAATATGATATTGCATTATTTTCATATGTGCAACCCTCTCTAAATAGAAGACTGTTTTAAATTATCTGTTACAGAATTATATTTCATAAAAGGAAACTCAACATTTATATTTTGTATGATATACTTTTTTGTTTGAGTCAAGATTATTTTCTCCATCTCCAGTTTTGCTTTACGTCTTTCATTCCATATTGACCTCTTAAACTGAGATCACTGATTCAGTCATGTTATCTTCACCTGACAATAACCCTGAAGGATGTAATTTGCATAAGTCAAAGTATTTAAATCTGTGTCTTTAAACACTTTTTCAGGGTTCTCTTTAATTCTTGGGACTCGAGCATCATCAAATATCATTTGTTCCCTTTTTTATAGCTTTTTGAGTATTCTTCTAAACACAATAGCAAGAAATAAAAATGGAGCTGAAGAATGTGGTTGTTTTTCCGCCATTTCCTTCTATTACATTTATTACCTCAAGCTTCATGTGGATGAATTCCTTATGTTGTTATCTTCCACCAAAATAGTTCACTGCACTCCAGATTTCCACTTAAATTTATTATTCATTAATTGTAAAAATCTTCATTCATCTGAGACCCCTTTCTTTAAACTCCTCAACATTTGTATGTTTCTACTACAGCTTTATCACTTACAGCAAAATTACAGTGTATAATCCAACCAGCAGTCTCACACTGTCATTCATTCTCTTATTTTTTCTACACAAATTCAGTGTTCTTCTAAACTCCAATGTTTGACATATATTAAACTATTCTAATAGTTCAATTTTATTTAGTCTAATATACTTCTCCATTGTTTTATTTCTGTTTTCACATGTCCCTTGAATTTGACTTTGTTACCATGCTACATTCAGTGTACCTCTTAGTATTTACATGTGGTATTTACAGGTATGTACATTAAGTGTCAGATAAATCACAACAATTGATTTATTTAACATTTAATTTGTTTACTGATTTTGAAGGAATATTAAATGTGCTCTAAAATTATACTTTGTCAGAGGCATAAAACTAAAAATGACAAAATGCTTGATTTCAATTGTCTGTTAGAAAAAGATGCAGAATTTAAACAATTGCGTTATGTATGCTGTTCTCTGTTAAATGAATCTTTTCTTTTTTGCTCTAGACCTTTTCCTTACATTGCTTATACTGGACTTAGTTCTAGTATAAATTCCTAGGATTATTCCCTGTTCACAATGAGTTTGATGATCAACTTTTGTGCTCTAATAGCACCACAAATAATACAACTACACTATTTATTGTGGAATATTGTCAGACCTACATGTTCACCACCTTGAGGAACCATAGGTTCTGCAAATATTCATATGCATTTCTGTTTTTCCAGTGCTTAGCCTATAGAATAGATATCCAATACACTGTCTTTGGCTAACCAGATAAATGAATGATTATATACCATACTAAAGTTTTGAAATACATACCATGGGAAAAATGATTACATTCCTTTGCAGTATTTTTTGTTTTCCTTTTATTAAAATGAATTCTTCATTTGTATCATGATCATGTTTTTATTCTCCTATGTCAAATTTCAGAAATAATCTTTGCATTTTGAAATTAATATTATTGAATTGCTTATATTCTCTTTGTAAGATTGTGTGTGTGTGTGTTAGTGGGGTTGGAATTCAGGGCCTCCAACCTGCTAGGCATGCACCACTGAGCTACATTCCCAACCCTCCAAGACATATAACTTGAGCTAGCTGCTATAGCATTGATAAATTGAGTACTGCTGTTATTCTAACAAATGATGATTTAAATGCTATGTCTCTGTTTATATCTGTATCATCCCCATCCAATTAAAACATCTCTACTGATTTGATGGCATAATAATTATCAGTTAAAACTGAATGGGTATCTTGTATTAATGTAATCATATCAATATTCACTTTAAAAGAATCTTCTGGCAATTCTTATTATAAAAACCTTCAGATAAACAGCACAACCATCTGACTCTAAACTGAACTGTACAAATGTTCCCTCCATATTTTAAATCCCAATAGTAGCATCGTTAAGTTGTTGGCTCCAATTTAACTTATGGTTATACATTTTTATAAATGGCTGTTGTGAGATATGCTTCTGTAATTTTCTGTTAATGAAATCCCTGTGGTACCTGAATGGAATTTCCCAAGCAGAATGAAAGCGAACTTGGGCTGCCATCTGTAGAGATCAGAAATAAAAAGCTGCTAGGGCCGGTGAGATGGCTCAGCAGCGTAAGCGCCTGCCTTGCAAGTGCGAGGGCCCGAGTTCGACTCCCGGATCCCACATACGAAAAAGGGGCCGGTGATATCGCTCAGTGGCACGGGTGCCTGTTGGTGCACGAGGTCCTGAGGTCGACCCCCCAGTACCCACAAAAAAAAAAGAAATAAAAAGCTGCTAGATTGAATAAATTAGTGTCTGGTTATAGTGAATATAAATCTAAAAAGTAAATTTCCATTCTCAAGACTTAATTTTATCCACTTAGTGTAAGTAATGAACAAAGTAAAATGATGCTGACCCAAAAACTCACTCATGTTTCCAATTAAAAAAAAAACCTTAAGATGAAAAGATTGCTCAGTATCCAGCTTTTTCAAATATTTGTTGTTATATATCTAAATATCATTTGTGAAGTGAAGTCTCTGCATATGACACTGTTAGAGAATTCACCTCGTTTCTGTATTGCTACATTTGAAAATCAATAGCTAAGTTGAGAATCTGTAAGGAAAGTGAATTCAGCTCCTTGTTAGTCATTTTCATGTGCTGCACTGGTTCAAAAGCACTGGAGGAATACAGCTGTCTAGCACTTGATTAATTTGTTAGGTACGGGGACTTTCACCATTGCCAGCTGCTTGAGAAAATCAATAGTACTTGAAGAGAGAGACAGTAGGGGAATGAAATTGTACATTAGATTAAGGAGAAGAGCCAATGCAAATAAATTGTTTACCTGTCTAATTCCTTTCTCAGCTCTCAGCACAATGTTCTATCTAACAGAATGGAGAAATAAGTTTGAGGGTGTTGAACATATTTTGCTGACAAAAGAAATGATCAATTTAAGGGTTAAAATGCCACCGACCATATTCCTGTTTCAAGTTTTTCACAAATATAAAAGACAATACATTTAGGTTCATCCCTTGCTTGTCTTTTAACTAAAAAAATAAATACAAATATTTAGAGATCACTACACTTCCTGCCTTACTTCTTAGAAGATATTAGTCATTATGATACTATTACTGCTATTACTACTAATAGTAAGAATTTAACTATACTATGAAGATCCTATGTGTCTCATATTCTTAACTTTATAGTAGTACCAAATGAATGCATATTGCTATTTTGTAAACTTGTAAGCACATTATAAAAAATTATTTTGGATCATGTATTTCATTAATCTCTTCTAGTATTGGATCTTCTTTTAAAGTTTGTTGAATAAAACTGATAACTTTCTTTTTATCCATACAATAAAATATATCTTAAAACATTAAAGCAACTTAAGAAAAAGAGGAATATATCAATGCACATAAATTTACAATGTTTAACTCTATGAGGTCACAATATCTCTCTGACTTAATTTTTATAACTACTAAGAGATCCTTTTTGAATATTCTTGAATATTATTCTTCCTTAAATATTACTTAATGTGTACTAATTTGATTTTAGTCTTCTCTGTGTCATATCTGTCAAAAATTTCTTGGTACATAAAGATTTAATTGAATGTTAGGAAAAATATCTTGTTTTTTATATGCTAAGGGAATATAGTCTCATTTTCAAGTACAGGTTGAACATGTTTTATCAAAAATGCATGGGATCAGAAATGTTTCAGATTTTGGATTTTTCTGGATTTTGGTATTTTTTTTAATGCAGAAAAGTCATTTATCATTTTTAGTACTTTTATGTGGTAAGTAATGTTTATACACTGTTATACCTTGTGTTTAGATGCCCCCCCACACAAAGTCTCATGTAGTCATAGATAGGGCTTTTCAGAGATGCCTAGGTCTAGAGTGTGTGATGTTGGGATTAAGGGTGTCTGATTACTAAATTAGTCCACTGATTGGTTTGCCATTGTTCTGAGTGTGGTTAACGGGAAGGCCCACCCTGGGTGTGAGTGCCATTTTCCTTAAGAGCATGTAGCCTGGATAGAGTATAAGGAACAGGAGGGTGCTATTGTTGATGCTGCTTTGCAGCTTTGCTGCCTTCTGCTCACCATGAAATTTTTCTCTTCTGCAATGCCTCTCTGCCATGCCATGCTGCCTCAAAGCCAGGCAACTACGAACTGAAATCTCTACAAACTGTGAGCTAAATAAATGTTTCCTCCTTTAATTTTGAGTATTAGGTATTTTGTCTCAATAATGAGAAAAGTAACCAAGACATATGTATTGCAGGTAGTTGGTACATGTGCATGATACATTTTAAAGTTTTTTATGTCTCCTTATGCCCCTATCTCTTGGTCCCTTGCCTATTTATAAAATATCTATTGCCCTGTTTCTTATTGTTTAACTTTTACTTTGCTCTTCAGTTTATTTATATTTTGGCTTTCTCATACAGGAAAATGGTATGATATTTAAGCTTATGTGCCTGATTTATTTCACAATATTTTGGTTTCAAGAAGCACTCATTTTCCTACAAATGACTTATGTTTATCCTCCTGTATAGCAGAGTAGTACTCCACTGTGCATAAATACCATGTTTTCTTTATCCATTTTGGACATATGGGCTGCTTCCAATATTTAACTATTACAAATTGTGCTGCAGTAAAAGATGGTTATGCATCTATCACTGTAATGTGTCCTTAATGATTTTGCTCAAATGGAATTCCTAACTGTAGATTTTTGAGGAATCTCTGAACTGATTTCCATAGTGGTTATACTAGTTTACATTTCCACCAAAGGAAGGGCTTCTTTTTCCCCACAGCTTTGCTAACGTTTGCTAGTATGTGATTTTGTAATTGCTTGTCATTATTCCTGGAGTAAGACTTTATCTCAGTGTTGTTTTAATTGCATGTTTCTAATGATCAGCAATGTTAAACAATTTTTTTCATGTTTTAGTTGGCCATTCGTGATTCTTCTTCTGAAAAGTGTCTCTTCATTTTAGTTGCTCATTTTTTGACTGGGTCTTTTATTTGTCAGTGTCTAATTTTTTGAGTTCTTTATATCTTCTTGATGTTAGTGCTCTGTCTTAGGTGTACTTGGCAATTATTTTTCCCATTCTGTAGATTGTCTCTTCATTCTTTTGCTTGTTTTCTTCTTGGTTCAGAACATTTTAAATTTAATATAATCTCAGTTGTTGATTCTTGATGTTATTTCTTGTGCAATTGGCATTTTGATCAGAAAAATCTCGCCTATGCCTGTGACTTCCAGAGTCTTACCTATTTTATTTTCCTACAAGAACAGAAGAGAGGATGCAGAAACGACCACAGGTACAGTCCACCATCTGATTTTTGACAAATGGGCCAACAACATCTTCTGGAGGAAAGATAGCCTCCTTAGTAAATGGTGCTGGGAAAACTGGCTATAGACGTGCAAAAATTGAACCATGTCTTTCTCCATCAAAATGATTTAACTAAACTACAATCAAAATGATTTAAAGACCTAGATTTTTGTGTATTTGTGTACACACAGTGGGATATTTTGGGAATGGTACTCATGTAAACATGGAATTCATTTATGTATTACGTATGACTTTTCCACATTGCTTGAAAGTAATTTTATACATTTTGAATAACTTTGTGCCTGAAACAAAATCTCTTGTGAAATTTTCTACTCACAGTTACAAATCATTTCTCAAAAGATTTCAGGTGGTGAACTACTCCTAATCTTAGATTTTTGCATTAGAGTTTTCAATTCATATATCGCATGCCAAATGATGACAATATTATCCCACTGCATATATTATTTTGGAAATATTTTTAAAGAAGCATGTCAACTTAATTAGAAAAAATCAGTTTTTAATCACATTTTATACAGTGATTAATATTTGAAAATTTTTACAAAATGATCTATTTAGTTCATTTAATGTAAACACACGCAGGTAAGTACACGCATTTAAATTTAGGGGACATGATTACTTTGGTATTTCCAATTTTTTTATGTAACCCTACTAATCATGATTTTGTGTTAGTTTCTTTCCCTATTTTTCAAAAAATACAGTACTACCATTCCAGTGGGACACATAATTTGTGTCCTTTCCTTAAAATGTTTCCCAACTCTAAGGGGGAAAGAAAATTCTGTCACTAATAATTCTGTCATTAATAATATTCGTGAGGTAGGTCATGTATTCTATTCAGACTTTGTGTTGTTAATCTAGAGATTCTCTGGAACTCTTTTTTTTTTTTTTTTTTTTTTTTTTTTTTGTGGGTACCAGGGGGTCGACCTCAGGACCTCGCGCGCCAACAGGCACCCGTGCCACTGAGCGATATCACCGGCCCCTTTTTCGTATGTGGGTTCCGGGAGTCGAACTCGGGCCCTCGCACTTGCAAGGCAGGCGCTTACGCCACTGAGCCATCTCACCGGCCCTCTCTGGAACTCTTATATGAGGCACCGCTCTTTTTAATAATACTCATCTTGCATTATCCAAACTGACATTTCTTTGCTTGATTTTTGTTTAATGTATTCTCTGTTAAGAACAATATATAGAAAGAAGAAATACCCAACAGCTGATAAAATGAACCTCCACTGCTAACTCAGACTCTCGTATTACTGGGTGTGAGCAGTACCACACAGCTTTCACGCTTCCCAGAGAGGAGCTGGAATCTTTTTGCGCTGAGGTTTTCAGGGGATGCTTGGTCTTTCTTAAACTAGAAGAATACATTTTGAAGATTTTTCTGATTAATCATGTCAGGTGTCATATCAACTCCACTGCAACCAAGAGATAATAATTTTGAGTAATCACCATGTGCTAATTGCTATTTTAATGCATTATTTCATTTTATCATCATGATCTTATGAGTTACTTATATTACTATCATTTTAAAATGAAAAGACTAAGGCTTAGAGTGTTTAAAACAAGAAGTAGTGTCAGAAGTTGAATAATGAGTAATAAAAATGAACTCTTAGTTACATTCTTATTACAATTCAATTGAATCCTTAGCTTAAGTATGGAGGAAGAATATTTCTCTTTCTTTTCTTTTTTTTTGTGGGAACCGGGGGGTCGACCTCAGGACCTCGCGCGCCAGCAGGCGCCAGTGCCGCTGAGCAATATCACCGGCCCTTTTTTCGTATGTGGGTTTCGGGAGTCGAACTCTGGCCCTCGCGCTTGCAAGGCAGGCGCTTATGCCGCTGAGCCATCTCACCGGCCCGAATATTTCTCTTTCAAAGTAGCTGTCAAATTTATCAGAAAAGCAAAGAACTCTAATTTTCTTTTGTATTTTATAACAGATTCAAAATTAAATACATACAGTCAATATTTTCATATTCCAAGAATAACGAAATAGGATGTTGTTTAGAAAGAAAAACATAACACAGCCTAGATATTTAAACTTATTCTAATTCATTAGTCTATAACTTTATTAATTTCATGAAGATATAAAATAGTTTTAACATCAAAGAAAATTGCCCTATTCTGTTCTTCCAGATAGATATCTAAATGACAGCTTTTCTTAAAACAGCTTCCCAGGGCCAGTGAGATGGCTCAGCAGTGTAAGCATAATACGAAGCATATGAATTACTGGACAGCAGGGGTAATGGCATCCTCTGTCTGTATATATGTTGGGTACCCTTAGAGACACCTGCTGTGCTTCTTCACTCTTTGGCTTTGAGTAGCCTATTTGCTGACAGCAAACCCCCAATTCTCTAAATTCTGGGATGATACAATCCCTTCGAGAATTTGGGACCTGTAATCAGTAAATTCCTAAATTTTTGGGCTCTTCACATTTAGACATTGTTTCTCTCCAACCTCTTATGATATATATGTATATCATATATATAGTTGTTGTTATTGTTGTTACCTATACCTGTAAACATCTCGGTTGTCTGTAGATTAAAACATTTTGCAATTCTCCATTGATACTTCAAAGCCATTCTCTATCCTTTCTCAAAAAACAAATCAAAACAAAACAAAACAACAACAACAACAAAAACAATACCACCCAGCTTGGAATCAACTATACCATCAACTACACTAAGTATCCACTGTAGGGTCACTTATCCTGCTTTAGAGTTTCTAGATCACCATGTTTGCCACTTTGATTCTTCTCCTTCTCCTAACCCAATAAAATATTCCAGCAAATCCTGCAGTCTCTACATTCTGATAACTTTTCTCTATTGCCACTGAAATTATTATTGTGAACTACTTACTTCCATTACTGCCTTTCTTTTCTAATTTGTTTTGCTGTCTTTCCTCATTGGTTATTGGCAGTGTTATTACTACAAGTCAGACTCTATACAAAGGGTAGAAATTAAAAGGTTTGTGTCTATCACTCTTTCCCCTCTGTTTTTCTCCAACCCTAGTCCTGTTATAAATCTTGGTGCTTTTAAAGTTCTAGTATACATGCAGCTGAACCTTTTTCTAGTTTCTCATTTCCTTCAATGATTTTAGCTTCCATCCTGCTTCATTCATTTATTCATTCCTATGGTCAGACCTTAGCATAGATTTGAACTTGAACCATCGGGGGGGGGGGAAGAAAGCTCAGGATCCACACCAGAATTTATTTTAATCTGCTGTAGATTGTTATAATTTACAAAAGAGTCAAGAATCTTCAACATTTCCTTTATGAAAGCAATTCATAATTTCAAATTCAAGCATCTCATTCCTCAAACAACACATTTATATTCTACCATTGTCCCTCTAATTTCCCTACCTGAGAAATCTTTTAATTTCCATTAAGATATGCCTAACATTATACTTGTTGCTCCTCCACTTTTTTACCAAGACCATAATTAAAATCACTCTCTTTTTGGGCCAGTGAGATGGCTCAGCGGCATAAGCACCTGCCTGGCAAACGCGAGGGCCTGAGTTTGACTCCCAGAACCCACATACGAAAAAAGGGCCGGTGATATGGCTCAGTGGCACGGGCGCCTGCTGGTGCGCGAGGTCCTGAGGTCGACCCCCGGTACCCACAAAAAAAAAAAATTCACTCTTTTCCATTTACTCTCATTTCATGTCATTGTCCAGCGAAGTCTCAATTCTTATTGATTACTTTTTCTTTTTCTTCATGAGTGAACCTGCCCCAAAGAACATAACTAAAGAAAGTCACAATTTGCGTTAATTAAAATGTATGACCATTAACCTAAGCTTCATTAGACTAGGAACTGCTTTTGTTTACTGTTACGTCAAAGTTCCTAGAAGCATGTTTCAAATACAGAATAAATTTTAAATGTGGAATTGTTGATTTTTGTAGTATAGAAAATGTATTATATTTCCATTACCTCCTTTCCTTTTTCTTATCTGAGTTTCATACTTCTTTTCTTCTCAAAATATCAATAACATCTTATCATAACTCTCTTCTAATGACTTTCCTTATCATTTATCAGGAAAAAAATAGGACAATCACAAAAGAAGCTAGTTCACAATATTTTTACCCACCGCCATGGGGTAGAGCACCTATCCGTGTACTCAGCATTTCCAATTACAACTGAGGAGTTGAACTCCTTGACTACGGCACCAGATTTTACTTATTTCCTAGAAACTTCCCAATTTTTTTTTCCAGTAAACCTATTTTTACTTTTTACTGAGTCAATCCTGCCCGCAATATCACTTGTAATTTCTTTTAAAAATATATTGATGTCATATTTCTTCTAGATTAACCACAATTATTCTACACTTTAGGTCAAATCTCCTTGTAATTTTGAGTGAAAACTCTCTCCCATTCTCTCTTCGATATTGTCCAAGCAGATATTAATCCCTACTATTTTACTGCAAGCTGTTAGCAAGATACTTAATGGCCTTCATTTGCTAAATGTTTGGTCAATCATCAAAACTCATCCTACTGTATCATCAGCAGAATTTGTCACAGCTGAACATCAACTCCTCTTGAAAACACTTCCTTGGCTTCTAGGATACTATACTTTCTGTCTTCCCTTTGTCTTCACTGGTTGTATTCCCAGTCTCACTTCTAACCTCTTGAAAACACTCTTGAAAACACTTCCTTGGCTTCTAGGATACTATACTTTCTGTCTTCCCTTTGCCTTCACTGGTTGTATTCCCAGTCTCACTTCTAATTCATTCTCCTCCTTCCAATCTAAAGACATGGAAAACTCCAGAAGTCAGTGCACATATTTTGTTGATTTCACAGCAGTGTATGGCATAAATATCATCTATATTGTGATACCTTTAAGAATTGTATTTGAGCTTAACATTCCTCCTGAACTCCTATATACAGCTGTCCTGCAATCACCTCAAACTTCACAGGTTCTAAATCAGGTTTCTGACCTTTCCCCCCATCAAGTTTGTTCCACGTACAAAGTTTCCCATTTAAATAAATGGTATCATCACATTTCCAGTTTTCTTGATCTGAAATGTTTGCCATTTTTGATTCTTCTCCTTCTCCTAACCCAATAAAATATTCCAGCAAATCCTGCAATCTCTACATTCTGATAACTTTTCTCTATTGTCACTGAAATTATAATTGTGAACTATTTAGTTCCATTACTGTGTTTCCTTTCTAATTTGTTTTGCTGTCTTTCCTCATTGCTTATGGGCAGTGTTATTACTACAAGACAGACTGTATACAAAGGGTAGAAATTAAAAGGTTTGTGTCTATCACTCTTTCCCCTTTGTTTTTCTCCAAAGCACTAAAACCACCTGGCATGTCATATGTATTTTGTGGGGGGGGGGAAACTTTGACTCTTCTAACTAAAAGGTAAGCCTGCTTTTACCATTTTATCTTTAGCAACTAAAAGGGTATGTATCATACCTAAAGTATTGTGTCTGTTCAGTAAAACAATCAACCGTTTTCATTTTTACATTTTTCATCATGTGAATAATGGAAACGAAGGGTTTGAGTCTCCTATCTACTCTGAGAGAAAAAAAATAGAGACATCTTAAATTATCCTAGAATCTTCAAAATACAAAAGGCTGGATCTTCAGTTGATAGGTTGTCAATGATAATGTATCAAAAAAGGAATCCAGTACTGAAAGTTAAGAAATTTCTGGAGAATTGTAAAACATATCTTTTATTTTTATTTTTTTTTTATCTTTTTACCTCAGAAAGAAAATGACAGTTAAAAATACTGTGAGGATACTGTAGGAGATGTACAGAAAGATGGATTCAACATAGTTTTTTAAATGCAAAAAAGGAAAACCCATTTTAAACAATGAATAAAAGCAGAATGAAAAAAAATTTTAAATATCTACAACATATATAACAAAAATTTTGCAAACTTATACAAAAGACTGAAAATGTTTGTATGTAGTAGCACCAAGAAGCAAATTCATGTTGGAATGTGGAAATTTCATAGGAAAAGATACAAGATGATAAATATACACCTTGAAATTTATTTAACCTCCTTAGTAACCAACAGAAGGGGGCTGGTGATATAGCTCAGCGGCATAAGCGCCTGCCTAACAAGCGTGAGGTCCTGAGTTCGACTCCCAGTACGCACATTAAAAATAAAATAACCAACAGAAGTTTAAGTCTTTCTTTTTTTTTTTTTTTGTGGGTACCGGGGGGTCGACCTCAGGACCTCGCGCGCCAGCAGGCGCCCGTGCCGCTGAGCGATATCACCAGCCCCTTTTTCGTATGTGGGTTCCGGGAGTCGAACTTGGGCCCTCGCGCTTGCAAGGCAGGCGCTTACGCTGCTGAGCCATCTCACCGGCCCCAGAAGTTTAAGTCTTTCTCTCCACACCAACAATAATTAAAAACTGCGGATTGCAGATTGCTTAGTATTTATACAGATTAGCCTGTTACAGTGCTCTGACAAAACAGCCTATCATGCTTAAGGTATAAAAGTAGATAAATGTTTCTGGAATACACATCATGAAAGGAACAGCTCTTGTAGGACATATAAAAATGCAGAAAGTAGAATACAGATGAAGACAATAAATATTTGTTGAATAAATGCACAAGGGTGGAATTGTACATTAAAGTCACATGGTGAATTTGTAATGTCTCCGTAGTCTCCTTCCCTAGGGGATGGAGGGTGGCTTCCTTTATAAGTGGAATGGAAATCCCCTCGAGGCTGTAAACATTGAATGAGACACTGACTCTTTGAAAGATCACTGTGGCTTCCGTGTAAAGATTGCATGAAGGCAACAGAATCATGGTGATCCATTAGGTGGTGGGCACACTGCTGTATATGTTCATGACCAGCACGGTTTCTATGAACATAGAAGAGAAGATGTCAGAAAAATTTAAAGAGTCAAAACTTTGGAATTTGCTGTTAAAATAACTGTAAAGAAAGAGAGGTAGAGAACAAGAGCCAGCCTTCGCCCAAGAAAATATTTCATAAAAAACACAGCTGGGAATTGAGCCTGATTCTAATTAAATGTGTCATTCACTTTCATGGTGGTAGATAGATTGGGAAATGAAAGAAACTTCAGCTTCAGTTTCTTCACTTACTCCATTCCCTTTAGGTGCATTAAGGTGGCCCTAGTGTAATGTGTGCTCATAGGCACACACTTTTATAAAAAGTGTATTAGTTTGGGCCAGTGATATAGCTCAGCAGCATAAGCACCTGTCTGGCAAGTACAAGGTCCTGAGTTTGATTCCCGGTACCCGCATATAAAAAAAAGTGTATTAGTTGTGGTTCAGTCCACTATCTTTCCAAACTCCTTTTCCTTCCCAATCCTCCATACATCGGGTGTGAGCAAATACTCTTTAACTTTGTCTCAGCTCAACTAAACCTAGACACGTTTCGTTCTGACTCTGGACCACTGCTCCTTTTCTTTAGCACATTCACGTTAGAAAACTTGACAGTGTAATTATTCGTCAGCCTACTCGAGATATAAGTTTTCCAAACCTGTGAACAAATGGACTTGGTAGATATCTACATATTGTTTCACCCCACAACTTCAGAATACACATTCTTCTCAGTGGAGCATGGGATGCTCTCCAAAATAGACCATGTACTGGGCCGGTGAGACGGCTCAGCGGCTTAAGCGCCTGCCTTGCAAGCGCGAAGGCCCGAGTTCGACTCCCGGAACCCACATACGAAAAAGGGGCCGGTGATATCGCTCAGCGGCACGGGTGCCTGTTGGTGCGCGAGGTCCTGAGGTCGTCCCCCCGGTACCCACAAAAAAAAAAAAAAAAAAAAAATAGACCATGTACTAGCTCATATAATTTTCAAAAACCTTCTTGTCAGTTTTACAACCCTGGAATATCTTTCTCAAGGACCTGATAGCTATCCATTTGAAAAAGAATATTCAAAGACGGTAGAGCACTTACCTTCCAGTCCCTGTGGGAGGAGAACTAATTTTGCTGGACACTTTACTACATGCTGTATATGTAAGTACCTTGTACCTCCTGTCATGAAAATTGAGAAAGTTTGCTTTCCTTTGGATAATGCCAGTTGGCAAACACAAATGGTCTATGATCCCTCCCAATTTAGTTCTTAAAAACTCTCTGGCGCTGTTTTGGGGGGCTGAGCTCAAACTATGTCTGGTCTCTCCTATCACAACATCCTTAAACAAGTCTTTCTAGCCTGAATAACTTTTTGGTTGCAGTTATTCAGGTGGCTTTGGTGTAGCCACAGGGATTTTGGGAACCCAGCAAAAGGACAATTAAGTCAAGGATACAATCAGTTTAGATTTAGTGGACATATGTGTGATGTAGCTGTTACTTCTGGGTATAACTCAGTTATTGCTGACAGTGTTTCACAGGACAATAAGGACATCAAGAGTCAAACCTCAATTTCTTTGACATTAAAGCTAATGACTTTCATAATTTGCCTTATTACCTGTGTTGTGGACAATAATTCATCAGCAGACCTTTTATTTTAAAAGCATGTGATGGGGCTGGTGAGATGGCTAAGCGGCACAAGCGCCTGCCTGGCAAGTGCGAGGTCCTGAGGTCCATTCCCGGAACCCACATAAAGGAAAAAAATGGGCCGGTGATATCGCTCAGCAGCACTAGCACTTGCTGGCAAGCGCGAGGTCCTGAGGTCGACTCCCGGTACCCACGTTTAAAAAAAAAAAAAAAAGCACGTTAGTGGTTCCCTAATAAGTTCCAGAACTAGGCACCATGAACCATTTCCTTATGTGGCTCTTCATAAACTTCTATTCCTTTTTTTTTTTTTTTTGTGGATACCGGGGGGTCAACCTCAGGACCTCGCGCACCAGCAGGAGCCCTTGCTGCTGAGCGATATCACTGGCCCTTTTTTCGTATGTGGGTTTCGGGAGTCAAACTCGGGCCCTCGTGCTTGCCAGGCAGGCGCTTACGCCGCTGAGCCATCTCACCGGCCCTAAACTTCTATTCCTGTATCCCACTTTTGCTGCTTCACCCACGCTTTCTACCCCACTCTCTATGTCTACTCAGCAAAGCCCTCACTCATGTTCTTCCTTCAGCCTAAAATACCTTGACCCATTATTTTTGTATAAGTTCTTACTAATTTCTAGTTTCATAGCATAAGATACTGATGATGACAGTGGGAGAAAAAAAGAAAAACATGTAAACAATGATTTCAAGAACAAAAGTAGTTGTTTCTAAAATATTTAAGTATAAGTATCACAAAAAATAAAAATTCTAAAATTTTAAAATATATGCTAAAAAAACTCATATTAGATGTTGACAAATTTGGAAACAATGCTAGAATCTCCATGACATGACTAATAACAAGTTTGAAGCTGAAACAATCTTTACTAAATAATACCTAATAATAAACATCTACATTAATCATGCTACAAGAAATACTAAATTATATTTTCTTTCTCTAGAAACAATGATATTACAAGATTGTCACTATACAACTTGTTAATCAGAAATAATGATATCTACATGAAAGGAAAAAATATTATGGAAATATGTAAGATGACCATTTGGTAATTTGTTTCTGGATTTAGTGATATTGCAGAAAATTTGGAATTTTCTGAATATTGCTTTATGCTGTGATTTCTGTAGTCACTTTTAGAATTAACTCAACAATTGCAACTTTCCTTGCTTTTATTTTCTAAACTTTAAAACCTGGATAAACCTAAAACAGACTCAGTGTGTCAGGCAGCGCTTTTATAAACGTGTTTCCTCCTGGAAAAAGTTAGCTTATGAAAGGAAATTGGAGAAGGTGCCAGGTTTTACCATGATACGATATGAGCATCTTGATCATATGGAACTAGGCAGGGAGCAGAAACTATTTCAGATACAGTGAAAGTAGTTCTGGAAGGATGCGAAGTGCCTGGAGATTGTGGGGCATTCTGTAAGGGGAGGCGGGTGTGCATGATCAGGACCTGAAGGCAAGACTTACGTGTCAGCAAGAGAAGAGTCTTGTGAACAAGGATGGAAGGAAACCAAAACTATGTAAAATAATTGATAATTTGGTCTATTTTGGGCTTTAATTCTATCAGTGGATGCTATCAGATGGCATGTAATTATTTTTCATAACATGTTTAAAAAATGGACTCAGTTACAACACAAACAAGAGAGGACTGCTCAGAGTTCAGGCTGGTAAAGAATTTCAAGATCTTCAGTGCTGTGAAAGCAGTGTATATTAAAAAAGCCTTGCAGATAAAAGCACCATTTTTGTACACTGTACCTGTCTTTAAAACGAAATCATTTTCCAGATTAGATATTTCTCTGTGACACATTTTCCCAACTCTGGGAGAGCTTAAAGTATTATAAGCATAAGCCTCAAAGTTAATATTATTCTGGACATTAATTGACCATCAGCCTGTTTGGTCATGAGGAAAACTAACACATTGTCATGTATTAATAATGATCACAGCAAGAGGGAGAAGACTGGGGAGAATATTAAATTATTCTGAGAAAACTCATTATAATTGTATGCAAAGAAAATTAAATTTCCAAAAGTTATAATGTTCACAGATCTGAGTGGCTTTATTTTTGTGTTTACAATTCCTGTTATCATGGGAGTGAAGAAACAGTTATTCCTGATTTCTAATATATATAAACTTTAAAAGCAAATGCAATTCACCCCATGTGTCATTTTTCAGTACAAAAGCTTTTCATGTGTACCAAACTGATATTTGGATATGATAATTTAAATTCATTTTTCAAATTAGTTGAAAAAGAAATTTTAGGCTTTTAAAAATAATAATACCAGGAATCTGAAATAATCCATTTCAATGCAAGGACATATACTGATTTATCTTCTTTATTAGCACTTGGTTTTACACTTGATTTTTTTTAATTTGAAGTAAGTCTTGTTTGATCTGATTATCTTCAAACTAATATCTGATTTTGTGATAACACATATTTTTACAAACACATTTACGTATCTTCTATTACATATTATCAGAATGTTCATTATCAGAAAGTAGATGTATACATTTATATATAAGCCGGGAGAATTGTTGGTGAGTTTCTCTCTACCTATGTTTCTGTTTATTCATATCTATATATCATCATTTGAGAACATTCCAATGTCAAGCTACTACGCCAATTTCCTTGAAGTACTAGGAAAGAAATATGAATGAAAGAACTGAGCAATGTTCAAAGAAAAGGAACTTTTCTGTATGTCAGTCTCTCTGTTGCTATCTCTTTCTCTGCTTATTTGTATAAAAGTATGGATATAGAAACTGTTACAGGTTCAATTGTGTCTCTCAATAATTGATGTTTTGAAATCTTAACCCCCAGGACATCAGAATGATCTTATTTGGCAATAAGATTATTGCAGATATTAGGGTACGATGCAGACATATTGCAGTAGTGTGGGTCTCTAGTCCAACACTTTGCGTTTAAATTTCTTACATATAAGGCAATAAAGTTCTGTTTCTTTCTTTTTTTTTTTTTTTGTGGGTACCGGGGGGTCGACCTCAGGACCTCACGCGCCAACAGGCACCCGTGCCGCTGAGCGATATCACCGGCCCCTTTTTCATATGTGGGATCTGGGAGTCGAACTCAGGCCCTCGCGCTTGCAAGGCAGGAGCTTATGCCACTGAGCCATCTCACCGGCCCAAGTTCTGTTTCTTAAAGCAGCTCAGAATATGATATGTTGTTATGAAAATCCTGGAAAACAGAAATGCAGATTTTGGTACTGGAACATAAGGCATTAATATAACAAATACTAAAGCATATTAAATTTAGTTCAGAAATAGGTCATGGGTAAAGGTTGGAGTAATTTTGAGATGTATGATAGAAAATCCTAGACTACATTGAAAAGTCTACTACTTTCACTATGCATAATATAGCTAATTCTGCTGAGGGATTACATGGAAATTGAGAATACATTCCTGGAAACTAGAAGAAAAATCATCCTTGTTATAAAGGGCCAAAGAACTTGTAAGCAATGAACTTGGAAATTTAGATAAAAAATGACATATTTGAGATGGAGGGTAGAGGATTCTTATGGATTGAGTTATGACTCCCACCCTAAAATATATTATATATATGTATATATATATATATGTATGTATGTATATGTTGAAGTCTTAAAACCTACTACCTCAGAATGAGAACTTATTTGGAAATAGGATTATTGTAGCATGATTACCTAGGATAAGGTCATAAGAAGTATGGTGGGTCCCTTATCCTATGTGATTCGTGTTCTAGGAAGATGGCCACGTGTATTGGTCAGTTTCCCGTCACTGGGACAAAATACTTGAAACCTGCAACTTACCCAGGAGAGGTTTATTTTGGCTCATGTTTCAAAGAATTCTGTCTATGCCTGGTGTGTTCCAAGGCAGAAACAGCATTGCAGAAGGCCATGGTGGAGGAAAGCTGCTCTCCATATGGCAGCCAGGAAGCAGAGAGAGGAGGAAGGAGCTGGGAAATGAATACACCTGTCCAGGTCTGGACTCCAGTGATTCTCCTCTGCCCAGGCCCGACCCCCTCACAGCACATTCAGGTATAATCTCATCAGTGAATTAATTAACGGATGAGTACAGCACCCCCGTGATGCAACCCTCTTTCATAAACCTCACCATCAATACATAAAGTTTGGGGGACATTCTGGATCTGAACCATAAGACTGTATGAAGATAAAGTCCCATAGGAAAAGCTCCTTGTGAGGACAAATTAGAGAGACTGGAGATACACAGCTGCAGACACCAACCATTGCCAGTCATTCGCCACACACTTGAAGAGACAAAGAAGGAGTCCTCTGTGGGTTTCAGAGAGAGCTCATACTTCCAATACCTTGATTTTGGATTTCTGCCTCCAGATCTGTGAGCTAATACATTACTCTAGTAATATACCAATTTGTAATGCTTTGTGACAACAGTCCGTATGTTCTTTTATTCTTTCTTATTTTTAAAGCAGTACTAGTAACATGATGTATGACAACTGACATGTATGCTCAGTGGCAGAAACTAATAAAAGAAAATGGGAAGTATGACAAGGAAAAGAGCAAATGCTTTTCCAAGCATGGCCAACCTTTTTTCTTGTCAGCATTGCATTGAGTGAAGAGCAATTGTCTTGAGCTTCATGTAAAATATATAATATATTTAATGTATAGGAGTAAAAAGACTTCCTTTTGAAACATTTTTTATTATAAAAATTTAAAAGGAGAACAAGTAGGCCCCAGGCCACAGGTTGCATCTGCCTGCCAGGAAGCAGTCCTTATTATTCTGAAAAGTTGAAGTTTAAAATAGATTGTCTTTACTTTAAATTATCAGTTGAACCAGGACCACCCTCAGATTAAACAATACTGGTCTCAGTGAGTATCTGGTCATTGATTTGCAAGCTCCAAAACTGGTGTTTAAGGAGTACACTACGAAAATAGTACTAGGCCATAGCTGATAGACTTTTGCTTGTAGTGTTCATCTGTGATAATTTTTCTAAACTTTTGAGTGTCCACATAGATTCCTTTTAGCATTTTAATCTTTAGTACATGCAATCCAATGTAATTAGAGAATCATCTGATTCTCCTTGCCTAAAGTTTTGCTGCTTGTTTTTATTATTTCGGGATAATGTAATTCTTGCTTTTTGATTATTAAAATGTTTTCATCATCACCATTTTACTATCCTGTTCAGCTGGTGAAAGAAATATATATGAAAGACTAATAATTTATTAATGTTATCCAGAAAATGCTGAAGAATAAAATCTGTACTTAATGTTTGTGTTTTACTTACAGTGAGGCTTAACAATTTTTTGTTTTGTTTTTGTTTTGAGCAATACTGCTGAAATCAGAACTAAACCTATTTTAAACATGTTCCTTAGATTTTAGTAATTGTAACACAATTTCATTCTTGTCCTATCTTGATATTTCACTTAATTTTCAGAACTGTGTATGCAAAAACTTTAGAACTACATATTGAAAGTCCCCTTTAGACAGAACAGTCATAATGTAATGGTTGTGAATAGCGTCCTATCAAACACAAATTGTTGTCATACAATACACCCTCATTTGCAACCATCATGGCAGGTAATTTCTTATTAAAAATTACCTATTTGCTCCTCTTGTATTCCAGGGGGAAGACTCTATTTTTCTTTAAAGGGGAAAAAAAAACTAATTGGCAGTGTGATTTTCAGGAATGGGGAAAATTTATAAGATTAAATTTGTAGCTCTGTAAGCAATTAGTATTCAAAGCACACAAATGAAAAGGGTTAAATATTAATTCAATTTTTCTATTTTCAGTTCTTTAGGGAAAATCCTTTTACAACTGCAGCATTTTTTTTTTGGTTTCAAACCCATTATTCTAATAAATCAGCTTTTATTCATGTGAATATTGATTTAGGTTTACTTTTGAAAAAGAAAATGCACTTAAGAAAACCAAAGAATTTACAGCCTTGAGAAAAGGGAAGAAAATAAATGAAGAGAATATAAAACCAAATCCCTGTGCAAAAGCTATTTATACTATGTTTGAATAATACTTTGTAAATGAAAACATACTATTTATAACACTTGTAAATAGAGAATAACATTTGTAAAAACTATTTATTTCCAATACCTTCACACTTACTGAGGAGGAAGTTCATGGATTTTTCTCAAAAGGGGCCAACTTCTCTCTGTCTGCTCTATAAACTGTTGGTAATTAACAGAGTGTCAACAGCTCCTCTAAAACTTCCATGCCTCTAACTCCCATCAGTGCCACCCAACATAACCCGTGTTTCAAATACTCAGAGTCACACTAGAAAAAGAAAGCCATGTTTCCTTGCCCACTTGCTTGTCTCTGATTATCAGTACCTCTAAAATTATTTTTGGAGTACATTTTGCAAATTCTCTTGGGCTTTTAATTGCAAAAACATACTCATGGAAATAGCATCCCTCCAAAAATATATGTTTATATGTAACATGGGCTTATGACTATGTTTATCTTTAAAAATCACAAGAATAAAAGAGAAATTGTTCTAAAACTTCAGTATCATTTTCTGACATTCCATATTGATTCTCTACAACTCACTCCACACCATAGCTATACCCTAGAGAACAGCTACAAAAAAAATTTTTTTGAGGGACTGACTGCTCTCATCATTTCCCCTGCTTACCTTCTCAGTCATAAGTGGTTACACCATGAATGTACAGAAATATTTTTTTCATTAATCTAGAGCTTATTCTTTAGGGGTTAGAATATCTGTGTGGAGAAGGAAGAAACAGAGGAGGTAGGGTGTGGAGGTAGGACTTGTCTTGCCACATCACTGATCTTACCTTTCAAGTGTCTCTCTCAGGGCTATAGAAACATCTGTCTGGGCAGGTTCACAAGGCGAATTATGAGCATGAGCTCTTACGCAAAGTGCTGTCTGTAATATGGTGAGGACTGAATTTTGGAAAATAAATAAGTAATGGGATATAACTCAAAATATGAAGATAATGACATAATTATACCCCTGGGGCATTTACAATGCTTGACATGCACAAAATGTTTCTACACCCTGGGAGAGTGATTAATGTATTTTATATGATAATAACCACAGTTGCTTCATTTTAAAGACGAGAAATGAAATTATTTGAAATGAATACTATACCAAGAGATAAAGAGGACAGTTATGCAATATGAAGACTACAAGGGCCACCAAAAAAGTTGAAACTAATTTCGATATAAGCTTATTAAACTTTGATTTAACTAACAATATTAGAGGATATATTTTCCTAATAAATTGAACAGTAATTCATATCCATAAAAAATGACAATTCGGCAGAAATTGTTTAATTACTAGCCTCAAAATCTACCAGTATTTTTCTGCATTTCTCTCCATAACTTTGATAGTACACAGAGCTGTCGTAAGTTCTTGTGTCTGATTGCTGAGAACATTGTAAATCTCCTGTAGCTTCCTTAGTGGAAATCTTTGTCTTATCTAGAGCATTTCTCATGGCTGCAGGATATAAAGCATTCTTAAGAGAGGGGTAGAGCACTGTATAAACAAACATGTTTTCCTGAAAGAAAAGGCCCTGGATTTTGTAAGCAATTTTCCCAGTTGCTTGCATAAATTTATTTTTCATTATTACTCAACAGTGTAATTCAAAAAGAAATGCAAGTGGTTTAGTTCTATTACATACAGTGTTTGTCTTTGTGTGTCTTCATTTCTACTGTTCTGTATAACACCATATACATTAAGCAATAATTTTTAATTAGTCAATGCCCCTTCAAATCAATTATACCAGTGGTTTTTGGGAATGTACTTTTAGAGACATCACTTAGTGGCCTTGTTAGAGAAAGGGTACATTATTTAAAAATTGTAACTTGCAAGACTGCTTCAAAATAGATACTTGTATAATGGATTATTCTAAAAATTTTTACAAATTGTTCAATAACTCATCCTTTACTCCTTGGAATACTAGTATCATTATACACGTTTTAGAAATGACAGATATGCTTTTTTAAAATCAAATAAATGTAAATTAGGTCAGACTTAGTTGTAGACAAATATAATCAAATATGATAGTTTTGTGCAACTGACAATAAAAATAATGTTACCCATAATGTCAGGTTCTTCTTGCACATATTAGTAATTCCAACTTTCTTATTAGTATGTGTTTGTGATACATAATAATTGCATTCATTTTGAGGAATTACTACATATATAGCATATCTTGATTATTTCTGATCACCTTATACCACCATCCTCTCTCCCCTCACCCAGATGCCTGTCCCAAGTTCCAAGATATCTACCTCCTTGTTTCCTACCTTCTTGCCTATATTTTACTCTTTAAGTTATTTATATTTCAGGTTTTCCATGTAAGAAAATGATGTGATATTTGACCTTCTGCCTCTGATTTATTGCACTCAAGATAATATAGTCTCAAGATCCATCCACTCTTAAAGGTGGGAGCCGTGTGGCACCAAGTAGGTCATCAGTTCTTTGAGCTTTGACTTGAACCAGGTATGGTAGTGCACAATGTAATCCTAGCACTCTGGGAAGCTGAAATAGGAGAATGACAAATTTGAGCTCAGCCTAGGCAGTTTAGCAACTTGGGGAGGCCCTGTCCCCCCCAAAATTACCAAGGAGCTGGAGATGTGGCTTAATGTGAAGGCCCTGGGTTCGATCCCCAGTACCACATGCACACAATAAAAGAGGTTTAGATGTGAAGTGACCCCATGTTTGTCCTCAAGTAATTGCATTAACACCTTCATGAAAGACTTTTTCAAAAAAAAATTTTTATTGGTATGTTTGTAGTACATAATGTTTACATTCATCTCAGATATTAGGTACATACTTAACATATCTTAGTTTATTTTTTTCACATTCTCCTTCCCCTTCCACCCTCATTCATCTCTAGAACACTTTCCCATTTGCAAATGATCTATTTTCCTGTTTTCTGTGAAGGACTCTTTCCAGAATATTTGCAGTAGGTCTGAGGGAGGAGCGCTAGATGTTGCAGTCACCAGAGAAGATTACGGAGCTCACTGTGGAGAAGGTCATATCACAGCAAGGCCCTAGACCTCAGTGCTGTTCTACAGACCTTGCTGTGTTCTTTTATCTAGTGGACATGGATGTAGTAGAACCCGAGGAAACAATATTCCTGAAATCCCCTCACTTCACCACTATAAAGCACTTTCTATCAGTTTTTCTAAAAAAAGAAATCACCAGTAGAAATTTCAATAATGATAATAGAAATACTTAAGTGCTCAACTTCGGAGTGTTGACTTCTTACTTGCACATTTCAAATGCTAACCATGATTTCTTCAGATTGTGTATATGCAAATGTTGATTGTTTTTAAAGCAATTTTTTTCACACAGAAAATTCAAACAACAGAGGCAAATGAAAGAGTGTCTGAATGTTGAATATACAATGTACCAATTAATAAAATAGGCAAATTGGTAAACAATTATTTTACAGGTCTGGAAAAGAAAATGGCTTAAAGTAGGACACGTGGGACCTATCTAACATCAATAAGGAGAAGCAACCGTGAGAGAGATTTCATGACTCTCTACGGGGAAGCAAGTGTAATATCAAAGTGGCCTAAGAATAGAAAGGTAGTCACAGGTTCCAGCTATTCCATAGGAACTGGGGACGGCCAGTAGGCAAGATACCTGCTGATAACAGGTATCTGGGATGAAAGGGACAATTGAAAGAATCGATATATCAAGTTCCTTGCAATATTGTATTTTTATGATAGTAATACTTAAGTCTTTTTGTAACAGAAAAAGAAATTACTGATTAAGCTGACCCAAACTTATACCAGCATAGAGTCCTATCTGTGCTTTTTTTAGTAGAGGTTGATAATAATTTTACTTGCCCCTATAGGAACCACCTCCATCTAGAGATATTGTTACTATCATCTTATATCAAGGTAAAGGCAATTTAAATTGAAGAAAAACTAAATTGCTTTTCTTCTAGATACCGTTATATATAAGGATCTATTTATCTTTATATTTATCTAGGAATAGACAGGAACCAGTGAACTAGGTTTTAAAATAATTTCTTTTATCAAAGCTTTCAAACTAATTTCAGCTGATTTGATTCAATATATAGTAATATAGAAACAAAGGAAATACTCGTTTAAACCATCTTTGAAAAATAATAAAAAGTAATGGTTTGAATATCTAAGTCTTAAAACATACTGGGGTTGTCCAGGGGAAGAGGAGAGACAGACAGGCAAGAGTGAGGGGCGGGAGAAGAGTTAAGGGAAATCTGAAAGAAAAAGGAAGCAGCTTCAGCAAGCAAACAGTGGTAATAAACAGCACAGTGAGTGGGGGGACAAGAAGAATAAAATGTCTAAAATCAGAATATCTGAAAATATCAAAAATTTTAGAGGCTGGGATTCATGGGAAATGCACAGTCTTATGCTAAACAGAATAATGTAAAGCACATACTTCAGGACAATTGTTATCTGCATTCAGGCATCTAAATGTAATCGGTGTAATCATATTGGAAAGTAGTTAATTTTGTCTTGTTAAGTAAGCTTATCCTCTTTGGCTCACAAATTTCACTAAGTTTTCTAGAGGGAAACTGTATTCATGTTCAGAGAAGACTAAAGCATTAACTCTAGAGGAAATTTTAGCTCCTGACACCTCCAAACAGTAAATAAGGAATAATTCACACCCAAATAAGCATAATCCCTTGCAATATAAAACTATTTACCAAACCCTTCTACATGATACCTCATATCCAGGCTTTAATAAAAAATTATAACCCGAAAACACAAAGCAAACATGTTAGAACCAGACTCAGATATGATATAAATTTTAGAATTATCAGAGTGAAAATTTAAAATGACTATGATAATATGCTAAAATTTAGAAGGGAAAAAGCGGACAACATGAAAAACCATGTGGATGACATAAACAGAAGATGGACACTCCAAGAAAGTGTCAAAAGCAAATGCTAGATATCAACAAAAATATAAAATAAATAAAGATATCTGATAAGGATCATTAGACTGGACACAGCCAAGGAAATAAACAGAGATGTTGAAGATACATCATTAGAAACGTCCCAAACTGAACAGGAAAGAAAAAAATTAAAAATGAAACAGAATATTGAAAATGTTCTAGACAACTAAAACTCTGCAATATGCATATATTGCACACAGGTGAAACACAAAATTTTACCTGAACACATTATATTCATACTAAAGAAATCAAAGAGATACAAAAGATTTAAAAAGCTGAAAGAAAAAATACCACAATTATAGCAGAAATAATGTAAGAATTACATCGCTTTTTTTTGATATGTTACATCATGAAAACTAAATTTTCAGTTGGCAAATACTAAAATTACATCCTTATGTCTGTATGTCAGAGATATCCGACATTACTCTGAAAGAAAGCCCCTCAAATCATCATCTTTCTGCTGATTAGATTACTGCAAGGTTAGTTATCTGGCTCTTTTCTTAATACTATCTACTAACATCTGCCATTACATATCCTTCAGATACTCTGTTCCAATATGAAACTAAGGATACTTTTTAAAAACAAAACTAGCTAAGATTTCTTTGCCATGGAGCTCTGAGTACAGAAAAGAGTGTGAACTATGCATTCCTCACACTTCCGTGTTATAAATAGAGGCTGACTTTGATCTTACGTAGGACAGAGATTTATGCAAATTTTTCAAGGTGAAATTTGATAAAGCAATTTTCTGCATAATAAATGTCAGGCACATGGGGAAAAATGTCAAAAGCTAAGGACATTTAGATTTTAAATCTTTCATCCAAACTAGGAAACTTCATCTTATATAATTTCTGATAACAGTTTCCAAACAGTAATGTAACAGATATTACTTTAAGTACAAACTATTGTGGAGGGAATCCAATTTATTGGTCCACTTCATTTGGTGATACTGCAAGCTCAGGTGTTGTAATTGCTGAAGGAGGATTAAGAGAATAATATGATCCGACCCTGGGGATCAAATGAAATTTTATGGTAAGTTCAAGGCAAAGGAAAAACATAACTTTACTTGCTCATTTTTAAACTGTTGCTTTCACTTGTTTTTGCCTATTTTAATTCACTTAATTTTCTCATATGTTATCAGTGAACTCTGAGAGGTAATAAGAGAAGAGTTTAGTAAGTTTTATAGTTCCCAGTATTTTATTACTGAATAAAGTTATATTCAAAATTTCCTGAGGTAGACTTTTAGGTTCAGTGCTTTCTGAAATGAAGTTCAGTACTTACCTGGGTCTCACTCGGGGTAACTTAAGCTGGACTACTTGAAAAATAGCTGGATGACAGCAAATATTTACTCCTGACTAGTGAAGTAGATATTTTAGGCCAATTTTCTTTGCAGAATATTTCACCAAAAGTAATTTATAAACTGTAGCCATTGATTAATTCAAATTGTGCATGTCAGATTGAGCAAAATATTATTTCATTAGCTTCTACCACTGACATCCAATATATGACTGTCTCTTACAGAAGTTAGAGTGGATTGTGAAGTTACTATGTAGGTATTTTAAAATAGGAAATAATTTCTTTAAAATCAGATTTATTGAAAAAGAAATTATTAATAACTTCACTCTTTTAAATGGGATTTTAAAATAAAAGACAATGACAAGTTTTTCTACAAAATGTATAGTGTATTTCAAATTCTCCTTTAAAGTATTAAAATAGAAGCTTATTATATGTCATATACATTTGTTTGTATAAGTTTGACTGTTCACATTCTATCAATATATTTTTAATGTATGCTGACAGACACAATTATTATGTTCTATATATTTGAAACTCTTCTGGTGGGAAGGTCACTACATACCACACTTTAATTCTTGGGACAAAATGGCTGGATGATACAATTCAAAGCTAGATAAGTGTTGGATTTTGAATTAGTAGCAAAATGATGCATTCCTAGAATTAAAAAAATCACTTTTGTATTTTTGCTTATTATTTACAGCTAGAGCACAAAATTCTAGGGTATATGTAGAAACATGGCTATGTAACTTTGATAATCATTTTTATCATTAGCACTGCTGTATTATAACTAAAATATTCTTAATATTTTATATACTGAACTTACATGATGATAAAGATTAACATACAGGAACTTAAAACACCCATTGTCAGTAAAATTTGACTAATAGTTCAGTACAGGAAAGGTATGTAAAAAGGAACACAAGGATAAAATATGCAGAAAAAACTGAAATGAACACATGATTCTTTGAAATTATAGTACCTGTCTTAAAATCATTCTGCAAAAATGACATGAATGAAGAGCAGTTAGATGAATAATTGCAGGAAACGGAGTGCTGGGATTACAGATGTGCACCACCATGCCCAGAGTTCATTCATATTTCTTTTTTTTTTTTTTTTTTTTTTTTTTTTTTTTTGTGGGTACCGGGGGGACGACCTCAGGACCTCGCGCGCCAATAGGCGCCCGTGCCGCTGAGCGATATCACCGGCCCCTTTTCCGTATGTGGGATCCGGGAGTCGAACTCGGGCCCTCGCGCTTGCAAGGCAGGCGCTTACGCCACTGAGCCATCTCACCGGCCCTCATATTTCTATTTTAATGATACTACTATAATTTTTAGAAACCACTTCACAAAATGGCTAAAAGTAAGGCAAAGTTGAAAAAAACCAAGCCATAAAATTATTCTTTCAATTGGATGGGTTATTTTATTTATTTCTTTAGACAATAATATTTTTTAAAGAAGAATATTTTAACAGTTTTCTAAGGCTCCTGTGACAAATTATCAGAAACTGATTGCTTATAATACCAGCAACATATTTTCCCCTAGTTTCAGTGATTATGTTTCCAGGTGAGGTTACTGCAAGGCCAAAATGGCACCAAACCCTTGTTGTCTCTTCCTAGCTTCTCGTGGTTGCAGGCAAGCTTGGCTTTCCCTGTCTTGCACAGCATTGCTTCAACTTCTGCTTTTGTCATCTCATGGTCATCTATCCTGTGCTTTGTCTGAACCTGGATTTCTCCTTTATCATACAGATGACAGTTATTGGATGCAGAATCCATCCTATTACAGTATGGCTTTCATCATACCTTGAAGGTCCTATTTCCAAATAAGGGCACATTTCAATATTTCTTTGATGGACACAATTCAATTTACAATACATATCATGAGCATAACTAACACTTTATGCATACCATATTTAATGTTTTATGAACACTAATATAACAAACATAAGACTTAAGACAAAGTAATTGGATTTTGGGAAATATTGGCATCAGTTTTGAAGGTATATAATATATATTTTATGAGAAATTTTAGTGACAAATTAGCATTTAAAATCACTTTCTGAAAAGTAATCTGAGGGTAAACAAAATTATGTTTCAATAAGGAAAAGAGAATACATTACCTAAGAGAACTACCACTACTTCTTATCTGATTTATTTGACTGTGGTTCTGACTTCCATAGTGTTAAGGGTCATTTTATGTCTGAAGTGAAAGAGTAAGTGTAGATATCCAGTATTTGGTCTTGGAAAATTCTACATTCCTATGATTTGTGCATGTAGATGAATTGTTGCTCTCCAAACTTCCTAGTTGAATATCTCAAATTATCTGTGCTCCAAGTTCTTACGATTATTTTTAGAAATTGAGTGTGCCCGTTCCTTCTGTAAAAGTGGTCCCTGGGGATCAGTGTTTCCAGCCTAGAAGTGTCAGGGACTATGTGCTACCAATTCTGTCCTGGAGCTTTGTGTTTTTCCTTCTTTCTTTCATGATTGGGCTGTTTTAGAAATGTACTATGGACACTCTCATAGTGACAGAGACACCATCAAGTAGAAAGTACAGTTTTTGACATTTTTGGAAAAAATCTCTTTAATATACACATATTTTCCCCTTTTTATAATATTTTTATAATTTTATGAAGTACAAAATTACCTAAATAATGTATATACATTTCGTATAGGAAAACATAATTGCATTTCACTTATAGTTAGAACATTTCCATGGTTACAGGATAATGAAAATGCTTTATTTGTATACATTTTATTTCATCCATGAAGCAAAAACTTAATACAGTAAATAAAACCTAATTTTCTTGAAAATGGTATTTCTTTAGATAAATTATACATGACATCATTCTTTTCTAGTAAATATTTCAAATGACTATAAGAACTAGGAATGAGTTAACAATAAAATATATTTTACAATTTTAGCATATTTTCACTGAAGCAATATTAATGTCCAATAGAAAATATACATCTTATGAATAACATAATATAAATTAAGTGATAATTTTTATTCCCTGATAAATATCACTTGAATCAAGAAAGATAATATTTTTCCCACAACAGAATGTTTCATTGTGCCTGTTTTCAGGTAATTCCTATTCACTCCTACTTCCCAAGGTATTACCGTGTAAAATTTTACCATTACAGACACATTTTATAGAATTCTAAATTTCATATAAGTTAAATCATAAAACATTGATTCTTTTTGTATTAGACTTTTTTGTTTGATATAATAGTTCGACATATATTCATGCTACTTTTGTCAGGGGTTGGTTAGTTTTTTGCTTCATTGTTATGTTTTTATTAGTGCATGTTTGCAATATATAGTGATTACATTCATATGGGAAGTTGGTACATGTACATAACAAATTCTTTTTTCATCCCTTTCCCCTCCCTTGCCCCCCCCGCCCCCCACCTCTTTATCCTCTTTCTATTTGAAACGATCTATCTCCCTATTTCCTATTATCTATTTTTTAATTTTGATCTATATTTTTATTTTTAGTTTCTCATATAAGAGAAACGATGTAATATTTAAGCTGGTGTTTCTGATTTCTTTCACCTAACATTATTAGTAATATTTCATCATATGAGTACATCATAATTTATTCATTTTCTTGATTGGCATATATCTTGTTTCCATTTTTCTTTAGTATGAGTAATGCTGCTACAAACACTTTCATAGATGTAATTTACAAGTTTTTATTTTTATTTTTCCTGAATAAATTCATCCAAATTTGGAATTGGTAAGTTTGGAGGAGACGTATACATAACTTTATCAAAAGCTATTGAATACTTCTCCAAAGTGGCTAGTTACATCATTTTATACACCCATAAATAACGTGAGTTTCAGTTGCTGCACATATTCTCCAAACTAAAGCATTTGTTATTTCATTTTGTTTATTTTTTATTTTTATTTTTTTGTTTGTTTGTGAGTACCAGAGGTCGACCTCAGGACCTCACACGCCAGCAGGCACCCATGCTGCTGAGCGATATCACTGGCCCTTTTTCCGTATGTGGGTTCCGGGACTGGAACTCGGGCCCTAGTGCTTGCCAGGCAGGTGCTTAAGCTGCTGAGCCATCTCACTGGCCCGCATTTTGTTCTTAACTGTAGTCATTTTAGTGGGTTTAAAATGGTCCTTCATTATGGTTTTAATGTGCAATTTCCTGATAACTAAATGTGTAAGGAATTTTTCATGTGTTTTTATTCTGCAGTATTTTTCAGACAATTTTTACACATTTACTCTTTTTTATTGACTTTCACAGTGTCCTTATTTGTTCTGGATACACTTCTGTCATATGTATTTATAAAATTTTTCCTACTCTTTGCCTATTATTTGCCTTAAAACAGTTCGCTAGACAGAATTCTAATATTATTCCTATGATATTCTACACCATTTTCCCAATGTACAATTCCAGATAATCACCACAATTCTGAAAAAATTTAATGGATTTTACTCCAATACTACATTCATAGGAGTAAAATTTAATGCTATGCAACAGCTTATTTTAGAATAGAGATTATTTCTATGTACCTGACCTAATTTCATGAGTTGTTTAAAAGCATGATTCTAGCATAATATCTTTCTCCAGATAGTCGAAAAAGGAAAGAAAAGACCCAAAGACCGCAAAGCACTGGATATTGCATTGCTGGCTTGAAAGTGCAGGAGGCTGATGCCTGGTAAATAAAACAGCAGCTTAGCTGCCCAGAGCAGCCCCCTTTGGCAGCCAGTCGAGAAGCAGACTTCATTCCTAGCACACCAGGAGATGAATTCTGCTAACAAGAAGAATGACCTTGGAAGCAGAAGTATTTTCCAAACCCTCCAGATAAGAATTAAGTCCAACCAACTCCATGATTTCTGCTGAGAGTACCCTGAGCAGAGAACGTAGCCACAGTGCCAAACCTTTAACTGATAGAACTGTGACTTGTAAATAGATGTTAGTTTAAGCTAAATTTCTAAAGCTTCTAAGATACTAGAATTAAAATGTTTATAACAATAAAAGCAATGAATTTTTGGTACCAGAAGTAGGGGGCGGCCACAACAAAAATTGAAGGAGTAGTTGGTCAGTGGAAGAAATATAGGAGAATTTTCCTATATTGCCTTGAACATTCTGTTAATGGAAATACAAAAATTAAAAGTGATGCTGTTTAGAGTTCAGAAGGCTATGAGGAATTTAGAAAATTCTAATTGTCTTGACAACCCTAGTTTACAGTTAGTGGACATTTATCCAAAATCTGAACTTTAAGGTTGTTGGTGAGCACTCAAAGGAAGTGAGAGAATATTATTGAAAACTATAAGAAAGAATGTATTTATATGTGGTAGGAGAAATCTTGGCAAAGGTCATGGAGTGATGTAGAAAGCGGAAGTCCTAAGTGAGGTACTGAATATAGAACAAAGGAGTTTGCCAGTCAAAGTTGAAGGCACTCCTCAATTCATGCTGTTTGTAGTGAACTATAAGAGTAGAAAGATAAATTATGAAAAGAGCTACTTAACAAACAGGGACCAAAAATGATGATTTAAGAGATTATCAACCTTCCCTAGCACTAAAATTGATTCAAAAATGTGATATAGAGAAAAAGTTAAAGGAGGGCTTTATAACTTTAATTGGATGGGCTGTAGGAAGTTTAAGGTCTTTTTTCCTTATCTAGCTCAGCAGAAGTAAATAGTAGAAAGGAAGTTATCTTGGGATAATCTGTACACATGTTTTTTATCTCATAGAGTTGAACATCTGCTACATCTACAGAAGGCCCACAAGTTTCCTGAGAAAATTCTATCACCAGAAACATAATTTGGACTGAATAAGTAAAGAGAAAATAAAATTAAAGGAGGCTACAAAACCAAATCATTTTACTGGCGAGGTGACAAATGTATTCAGCTTTAAACTTCTGTTGTTTCATGAAAATTCAAAGGTAACCTGCAGAGTAGAACTCAGAGCCCAGAGGATGGAACTGACCGCTCATAGAGCAGCAATGGCATCCTTTATTCTGGGGAGGCGTATTTGAATACTTCAGATAAGAGTGTGGATGTGGTAGATAGGCTCTAACACAGCTACAAGATTTTCATAACCACTTCCCTGATGATTAGCGTCCAGGGCTGTACTTTGGATAAATTTTATTCCCATGATTTCATTATTTTATATGAGACAGATCAGCTTACCCTAGGGAGATTACCCAAGTAGTCCTGACCAAATGACTCGAGCCCTTTAAAAGCAGATTTGTTTCTGCTGCTGGTCGTAGAAGCGGAAGCCCGGGAGTCCATGGGTGTGAAGGTTTTGCTGTTGCCTGCTGACTTGTGGGGGTGGGGTGGATCATATGGTGAGGGTGAGAGGGCGCCTCTCGGAGCTGACAGCCAGCAAGAAATCAAGGCATCTTGATTCTGTGAACCACAATGGCCACAGAAACACATTTTGTCCCTGAATCAACAGAGAACTAAATATAGCCAACATTGTTTTCAGCAATCAAAATGCCTTCTTCCAGACTGATAACTACAGACCTAAGAGATACGAAGTGGATTTTTTAAGCTGATCAATGTAAAATTACATTTTTACTTCACAATACTCATATAAATATTACTTTTGATATCAATTTAGATGAAGTAAAATTATTAGTGTTTTTCCTTTGTGGTTAACATTTGGCTTCGCTTACAAAAAATGAGTATTTTTCCAGTTTGAGTTTTTACATTTTTATGTGTGTTATTCATCTTGATCAAATTTTTGTTATCAAATTGTTTTATTGTGGAAATTCCTTCTTTTTCAAATAACAGGTTGATGTAGGACATTTCTTAAAAATATTCTCCTTTTCCCAGTTTGATTAGCTTGGTGGTTTATTTGAAAATGTATTTACTGTGTATAAGTTAATCTATGGACTCTATTCTGTGCTACTGAGTTATGTATTTTTTACTACACAGATATCCATCAACTTGACTGCTGTAAATGAAATCTTTAAAACAAGAGCCTAAAAATCTTATTTGTCTTGTATCTTCTTCCCCTCTATATTTTCATATGAATATTAATCAGTGTATCAGTTTCTACAAAGTTAAATATTATTTCTTTTTTAAAATTTAAAAGTGCTACAATTCTTAAAATTGATGAACCAAATTTACATGTCATTATTGCCCAATATCTACTTAGTTCTGTTTTTTTTTTGGAGGGAGGACACTGGGGATTGAAGCCAGGCATTCTCACTGAGCTATAACCCAGCCATGTTTTATTTATGATTTGGAGACAGGGTCTCACCACATCAATAAGTTGCTCAAACTTGTGATCCACTTGCTTCAGCCTTTCAAGAGCTGGGATTATCAGTGTGTGCTACCATGCCCAGTCCCGATGGCCAGCCTTGGTATCGTGCATTCTATGGGTTTTAATAAATGTATAATGACAATTATCCACAAATAGAGTATCATGAAGAATAGTTTCCCTGCCCTGAAAATCCTTTCCCTATTCACTCATGCCTTTCTCCCAACTGCTGGTAGCCATTTCTATCTTTACTGTTACAAAAACTTTGCCTTTTTTAGAATATCATATAATTGGAATAATATAGTATATAGCTTTTACATATTAGTACTTTCACTTAGTGGTATGCATTTAAGATTTCTCCATGTCTTTTCATAGCTCGATAGCTCACTTTTTTATCATTGAAAATATACCATTATATGGACGTAATTCATTTTATTTACCTATTAACTTGGTAAAGGATATTAAATTTGTTTCCAAATTTTGGACAATATAAGCTGCTGTAAATGGCCAGTGTTTTTGTGGTTACAGTTGCTAGTGTTTTAGATCTGAGCCGTATTAACAGTGCTCAAAGATATCTCGTGATTTTCATTACTTCCCATTTCCAGATAACATATAACATTGTATATTATTTCCTACGTGTATTTGCCATCAGTAAATCTTTGGTAGATGTCTATTTGGATTTATTGTTTACTTTTTGATCAAGTTACTTCTTTACTTATTGTCAAATTTCAAGAGATCTTTGTATACTTCGAATATAAGCTTTTTTCAGAAATGAGGGTCATATTTTTTCCCAGTCTTTGAATTATTCTCTTGTTCACTGAACAGTGTCCTTTGCAGATCACAAGTTTTTAATTTTAGTAAAGTACAATTTACCAATTATTTCATTCATGGACTGTGACTTTGGTGTTGCATTTAAGAAATCATTTTCAAATCCAATTTCATCTAAATAGCCATATGTTCTCTGCTAGGACTTCTATCATTTTGTGTTTTATATTTACAAACTACTTCTATTTGAGTTAATTTTTATGAGAGCTTTAAATGCTCTGTATAGTTTTACTTTCTGCATATTTCAATTATTCCAATATAATTTATTGAGAAGACAATCTTTTCTTCTCCTTCTCCTTCTTTTGCCTTTGCTCCTTTGTCAAAGATCAATTGAAAATATTTTTTGGAGCCATTTCTGGGATTTCTGTTCTATTCCTTCCATCTTAATTTGTATACTCACCCATCAATTCCCCAAATTCTTAATGACTATAGGTTTATCCTAAATCTTGAAGTTGATTAGTGAAGCAGGGACATAAAAAGAAACCTGGGGAAAATGAACCATGAGCCCTGCATGCCAACATGATTGGGTTTAGAGCCCATTTTCTAAGGTTTGGATGTTATTTTCCTAATAAGAGGTGGCCAGTTGCAATCTAAACAATCAGTTTCTGTAGTATATGATTTTGATGACAAGTAGGATCCATGGGGAGATGGAGGAATGTCTCAGGGGGACACTGGCCCATGAGGGGAAAGGAAGCACCAGAAAAAGGAAGGTGCAACAAAGAGGCAGGACAAGCATCAGGGGAAAGCGCAAAGCAAAAGAGGGAGTGAAAAAGATCCAGTGCAGGATGATGGCCACGGCCGGGACACTGCAGGCTCAACAGATAAACGTTTCATTACATTGATTTTCTTGCCCAAGCATAAGACATACATGCCTCCCTAAAGAATGTCTTTGTTTTGTTTAAAATTACAACTAATGGTACATACTGGAGTTACTTTAGATCCATTTCTAAATGAAACTTTCTTGCTTGTAACCTGCTCTACTTGGCTCATCTCTACTTGGCTGAGATGTAGTCATTTTTTGTGCTTAAAACTCCTAAACAAAGAGATCTCTTTGGCAACCCATTCGGATCCTCTCCTGGCTTCAATAACCAGTTCGCTTTTACTTTACAATAGAAGCACCTTTCTGTTTTTGCTCTATAATAAAATACTTTTGCACAGTCCTCTTTTGACTCTGCACCTTGTGATTCATTTTAGATTGAGAGAACCCACCAGCTGGATAGTAACAATTAATATGAGGCCTCTGCCTCTTCCTCGTCTCCCTATTTCTCCTTCTCCTTCTCCTTTTAATCTGCTTCTCCTTCTCTTCTTCCTTTTCCTTCTTCTTCCTCTCTTTCTCCTTCTCTTTCTTCTTCTCCTTCTCCATCTTCTGCATTGTGATATCTATTATATTCCTTTCATTTTTCATACAAATTTTAGAATCATTTTGATGATAGCCACAAAATAACTTGCTGGAATTTTAAAAGCAATAGCATTGAATCTGTAGAACAAATTTGGAGGAATTAACATTTTATTTATACTGAATCTTTCTATCCATGAACATTCAATATTTCTCCAGTTTTTAGATGCTTCTTTGATTTTTTAAAATCATTATTTTATGGTTTTCCTCAAATCTTGTATGCATTATTTTATTTATACATAAATCTTTTATTTGAGGGAGAGTTAATGTGTATGTTATAGTGTTTTACAGTTCAGGTTACAACTGTTTATTACTTGTATATAGGAAATTAATTAATTTTTATATATTAATTTGTATTCCAAAATATTGCTGCAATTGTTTATTAGATTTTTAACTGGAAAATAATGTCATCTGTTAAAAGAAAGATTTTTTCTTCCCAATCTACATCTTTTCTTTTCTTATTGAATTAGCTATGACATTTAATACAATGTTGAAAATGAAATGAAAAGTGGGATCTTTGCTTTGTTCTTGGTCTTAGTGAAAAATTTCTAGTTTATCATCATTAAATATATTAGTTATACTTTTTGCAGATATTCTTCATCAGTCAGAGGAAGGCCTCTCTATTTCTTGTCAGCTGACACCTAAAGGAATTTTTGCAATTATTGTTTTAAATCTGCAAGTCATTTTGGAAAGGATTGACACTTGTGTCAGTATATAATCTCCAATCGATGAACAATGAACACATTTTCTGTTAGTTTTTTTCTATCATTTTATATCTGAAGTATTTTCAATTAATGTTTAAACATGTTCAGTCTGAAAATAATAATGAAGAAATAATGAAACTGAGATATATTAACATGTATCAGTAGAGATATATTTTTATTCAGTTATATGCTATCATTATACCTAATTTATGCTTGGTAGATTGTTTTATGTCCAGAAGAAAATTCTGGTCAATATTGCTACAGTATGCTATAAAACTTTTAATGAGCGACCTCAATGCATCTTAAATATGAGAATAAATAAATATGAACCTGAAATTTATAAATAAGACAATTGTTTATGAAAGCTATGAAGGAGCATTAGCGAAACAAATCTATAACCATTAGATTAGAGGAGAGGAAGCAGGAAAATCTCTATAAAACTACATGACTAGCAGAGGTGGTGTTTTTACAGGGGGCATAACCTAGGAAACATGAAGTCTAAAGCAGGTTTTCCTGAAACAGAATATATGTGGGGTTAGTGGTTACGTGTGTGTATGAGTGTGTGTGTGTGTGTGTGTGTGTGTGTGCGTGCATGTGTAACAGGATATACTGTGATTTTTACTTTATTTGACTTTACCTGAAAATTAAAGAGTGATAACTGAAATGAAGTTTTTAATTCAGTTGCTTTCCATCCTTGGGAACTAATGTGATGAGCATGTGACCTCAAAGGTCCAAAGAAAATTTTCAAAAATATATAACCCCAAAGGAAGAAAAATAATTTTTGGATGTATCCATTCTTCTCCAAACATATTCTCCAATATCAGTCTTCTATATCTCATTTCAGTGTAATTATCAGTTTGTAACACATTAATCATTAACCAAAAGCACCTTTTTTCCAAATAAATCATGAAATTCACATGACAAAAAGAAGTCAGTGAGATAAATAACTACATGATAATCTAGCCTATAAGGAATTAATTGTAAAAAAATAAGAGTAAAGAGATTCAGTGAATCATAAGTGTCAGAATAATACAGATAAAAGTCAACTAAAAAGAACAGATTAATAAAATAATATAAAAGGCACAAAAGAGAGGCAGATCACATTATATTCTTACCAAATATAATCTGGTTAAATTTTTCTTTTTTTCAACTATACAAAGTTTAAACTGACTTTCTTGGCCTTCTTACAAGGATTTCCTGGAACTCACCTTTGATGTAGACACTACAGTTGAGTCTCTAAGATCCATTTTCTACTGTGAACAGCGTCAACAGCAATGCTCTTTGGGAGAGAGGTAAGTGTGGAAAATGTAGGTGAATGACATCCTTGAGCAAGATTTTACCGAGGAAGGATACCTTATCTCAACTGGGTCAATGATGTTAAGAGACAGTTTTCTTTGGTAGTTTTGAAGAAAGAGAAAGATTGAAATTCCATGTGTTCTTAACGAAAATATTGAGCCCGTAGGAAAATCAACCTGTAATGTCATCTGACAGGTTGACTTGAAGCCAAGGAGTAAACAAATATCATGTCTGACCCATTTGGAAACAGATGTCTGTTTTTCATAGACCATATAATTGTAACTGACACAAATGATAAATTATTTTTTAGGACAATGAAGCAAAAATTAAGGGAGAAAATGAGTACCATCTCTTTCCATTTCTTCCCCTTTGAGTTCTACAACTACTTGAATTTCTTCAAATGCTTCGCTCTTTATGTAGTAAACCAATTCAAGTGCAGTGGCAGTCGGAATGTTACGCTACTTCTGTATTTATTTGGATGGTCAGTTTATGGCCCAGTGGGTACAGTTGTCGAGTTTTTCCTTGTTGAATAACCTATTTAGTGTGTTTTCCAAGGAAAGAATAGAAAGGAGAAGTTAAAAATAATACTCCACAGTAATGACACAACCTGGGCTTATGTTACACGAAACTCTCTAATATGAAGACATACATAAACACTTACACATTACCAGGGAATGAGCAATGAAAGGATAAGAAAATTACCAGAGCCTTAAAGGAAGAAAGCACAGCAATAACTTTTGGTAAAACAGATCAAAACCACCAGCACAGCAGCAACATGCTGCACGTGTCTGACTTGGTGAGGACACGTGTCACGCACAAAGTCGAAGGTGCTGATCGCATCTGCGAGACTGTGTCTTGGCCTCGTCACACAAAACCCAAGTTTTCTCTGTTGGAGTTGGTTCCCCCACTCTGACCTGAGTTAAATATAGCTTAGTGCTTCTAAGTTTTTGTATGGTTTTCTTTTTTATTATTATATGCAAGTCGTGATACCTGACATGGTAAATTAAAATCTCATCTATCACAAAATTTGTAAGCAATTATCTTATGAATAGCACTATACAGAACTTTCAAATGTTTCAAATAGTACAGCAAAAAGGTCAGTGTAATCATTTCATGTTGGCTAATGAAATCATTTAGATTTCATTCCCAGAGAATAGTCAGCCAGGGATATTGAAAGCATCATTTTAGTCTATAAGAAAGTTTTTCATTATTACTGAGATTGCAAAGAGGAACCAATTTACTTTGTAAGGATAGAAGTCATTGATGTAATTTAGATGTCTTGAAAGGGAGGAAATCATTTTGTTTTTAGTTCAGAGTTCTTTATTTTTTACCTTAATCTGAAGATTAACAATGTGCATATGTTCAGGTGAATATTTAAAATGTTAATGCAGACTGAATAGGATAATTTTATGTGATTGTGTCAAACATTAAGATAAGTATTAAACATTTTAGTCACTGAGACATTGTGAACTGGATAAAATTATGGCATCACATCATGTACATATTGAGGTGACTGGTGAAATGTTTTAGTTTTCATGCATTTAAAGGTTGTTCATTTTTATTAGTGGATCAAAAACTACTCTTTGTAAAATGATTATTCCACTAAAGTGGATATATAAATACTTGCACATAAATGACATGTGTTTCCGGTGAATATGATTATGAAAGTTCACCAAACTTACACTTATGGATTTATGTAAAGAAGAGGTTCATGATCCGAATTGTGATCACAGACACATTTAGAGTATTATCTTATTAAAAAGGATTAAAGCTTTTGTTTCTAGAATGATTAATATTTTTAAAAGGAATCAGTGATTTAGGATGCTTCTTCTTTAAAACATCATATTCTATAAAATAATATTTTTGTCAAAATGGCTTTTGAAGTGTCCTATGGAGAACCAAATAAAATTCTGGTGATAACTCAGGATTAAACATAAAATCTATGCACAGATTATTTTACCCATGTGATAGTGATTTTCTTTCATTTCATTCTTATTTCTAGAAAGTCAAATATAAAATCATCTGTACTTATTTATAGGCATGTTTCTAGAAGTAAATATTTTATTTAGAAAAGAGGAAATGATGGAATAATTGCTCCTCCACAGGGTACAAAAATAAATTAAAAGCAAACCTGATTTCATTTTAGTTTATGTGAAATCATTCCAATGCCCTTTGAAAAATATGGAAACAACAAGTCATTTTTTATCAAGTATCCAAATACAAACTCTGTCAGCCACATAGAATGTGTTTTGCTCAAAAATAATGCTTTTTGAATCCTGTTTTGGACATAAAGAAATGTCTAACACGGTTATACTAATTACTCTATCTGTTCTAGTACGATATGTCTTCCTAATAACTATGTGACTGATAAATGGGAAATGATGACAGTCTGGCCAAAAGTTATGTTTGTTTATCAGCCTTTTGATTGAGATATATAAGTCATGATGGGAAAATTGAAAAGGAGAAATCTTGCAACTCTGCTGTGCATACAAACAGTAATACTTTTAGCTAGGATTATATGCAGAAAAATTTTGTTTCTTTTAATAAAATTAAAATTTAGTGCCCAGCAAATCCATGTTTATTTAGGAAATCATTCTCATTATATAAGACAACAGTTGATAAGCAAACAAATAAAATAATACTTTGTTTTAAAGCTCTACAAGTGCACTAGGTCCAATAATATCTAAAAGACCCAATTCCAAAGAGAAATGAGTCTTTCATATATTAAAAATGACTGAGGGCTACAGACTAGGGAAGGATAGAAAAGCATATAAACCGTAGAAACAGAGATCTTCCTGGGATGAGGCGAACCATGATAAACTCTGTATAAAACCTTGGAATGGTATGACTGTTTGGAATCTGGAAAGTGGCACTGTAAAATAAACCCTTTGACCAGAGAGTTGTAGCCCATAAAAATTTGTTAAGAAAACATCTGTGGTTAGAGGGTGGAAAACTATCACAGTCTCATGTAAACTTAGGACCAAGGACCTAGCTAGCATTCAATTCTGAGTTGCACAGAAATTAAATCAAGCTTCAATCTAATACTGGTTTAGCTCAATTTATGATTAGCTTCATCTTAACTCCCTGCAAGAAGAAAGAACAAAATCCAACTGAAAAATAAAAACATACTACTACAAACATGAAACACTTCGATTCTGATTTCACTTGTATGAAACAGTTGAACATAGAAAAATGAAAATATGTGTATGGACAAAGAAGACTGCATTTTTTTGGAAAGAAAATAATTACCAATAGAGTGATTCTCAGATTCAGTTTAGCATATACAAAGCTGGAAAGAACGAAGTCCCCATTCTTGTACCAAGAAAAATGCAACTAACAAGAAGTGAATAGCAATTATTATCATGATATTATGTGGTTAAGTTAGTAGAGAAGACCTCTCTAAGGTACAACTATAAAATAAGTCCTTAGTGGGGAGAAAGTAGATTTTGAGATCCTCCATCCCCAAAGCCCAGATAGCTAACCAGCTTCCAGGTAAGTACAGGTGACAGAAGAAGTAGAAGCTCACAGAGCACAACAAGTAACTGTGAGAACAGATCACTAAAAGCAAAGCCGAGCTTCTGACTATATTGATTAAACTAACACACAAATTAGAAATTCTAGAGTTTAAAATGACATCTGCTATGAAGTATTCATTGGATACACTTAACAGCAGATTGAACTCAGTGTGGGGGGCAATGAACATGGAGAAACATAAATAAAAAATATTCAAACAGTAGTGCAGAAATAGAGAATGACAACAATAGCTAAACAGTTAGAAGCATGAGGTAAAATTTAGATGTATGCAATTAGACTTCTGGAAGGGAAGAGGGACTTAGCAAGAAGGAATATTGGAAGAGATAATTGAGAAACACTTCTAAAGAAGATTAAAATAAACCAACCAAAAGAAAACACAGAAGAAGAAGTTGAGAGAAATTCAGGCAGGATTAAATACACAAAATACATATGTAGGTCCATCAAAGTTATACAGCTGAAAAGTAAAGAAAAAGAACAATACCATAAAGCTCCCAGAGTAAGACAATTTACATTCAGTGAATCTATGGTATTTGTACTGGCTTTCTATCACAAATAGAGGAAGACAAAAGAAAATTGACATATTTAAGGCATACAATTGATATCAGTCTAGAATATCATATTCAAGTAAGGTATCTTCCAAAATGGAAGGTGAAATGCACTCTTTTCAGATAAAAGAATCATGATTATCTATGATCCACGTTACAAGAACATGTAAAGGATGTTCGTATCGGCAAAAGAGAAATGATTATAAGCCACATCTGAGAGATGAAATGAAAACCATTAGAAATTGTAAATATTTAATTAGATATAAATTACTGCCTTTTCATTTCCGTAGCACAATGTATTATGTAAATCAAAATTAACAATGTATTACAAGGTTTATAAAAACTTGCAGACTTCATGCATGACAACAATATCTTAAAATTCAGGAGTGAAATAAATAGAAGTATAATTGGTAAGAATCATGTTATATATCAATTGGTTTGTTTATTTATTTATTTATTTTATTTATTTATTTTTTTGTGTGGGTGCTGGGGATCGACCTCAGGACCTTGCGCGCCAGCAGGCACCTGTGCCGCTGAGCTATATCACCGGCCCTTTTTTTGTATGTGGGTTCCAGGAGTCGAACTTGGGCCCTCGCACTTGCCAGGCAGGTGCTTATGCTGCTGAGCCATCTCACCGGCCCGGTATATTTATTAAATGTAGAAAATAATGCAATTTCAAATATTCTTGGATATATCTTCAATACACAACATATACACACACACACTTTTTTCTTGTGTAGAAACTTAGGAATGAAACTGATGTGTGTTATACTTCAAAACACACTGCCAAGCAATTTTTTGAAGTGGTTGCACCAACATAGATTTCTGTCAGTAGTTTTTAAACATTTCAGTTGTTTGTTATCTACTGTTATATTTGATATTATTATCAATTTCAGTTATTTATATTTCATATTGTTATGGTATTTTTTTTTGTGGGTACCAGGGGGTCGACCTCAGGACCTCGTGTGCCAGCAGGCACCCGTGCCGCTGAGTGATATCACCGGCCCCTTTTTCGTATGTGGGTTCCGGGAGTCGAACTCGAGCCCTCGCGCTTGCAAGGCAGGCGCTTAAGCCGCTGAGCCATCTCACCGGCCCTGTTACGGTATATTTTTATTTTGTATTTTCCATATAATTCATAGCATTGAACATCATGTCAGGTGTTTTTGGTAATCTGACAATTCCAGGGTGTTTCTGTATAAGTATCTTTCGGATATTCTTGCTGGAATGTTTAACTTCGAACGTTATGGTTCATTGTTGGTTATCTCTATTCCAAATATTTACTGCTCTGTGGTTTCACTTTATTATCATACAGAATTATTATTATTATTATTATTATTATTATTATTTTTTGGTGGGTACCAGAGGTCAAACTCAGGACCTCACGCGCCAGCAGGTGACCGTGCCGCTGAGCGATATCACTGGCCCTTTTTTCGTATGTGGGTACCGGGAGTCAAGCTCAGGACCTCGCACTTGTCAGGCAGGCGCTTATGCTGCTGAGCTATATCAGTGGCCCCTCTACAAAATTGAGGTAACAAATATTTTCAATTTTTAATATAGTACAAATTATTGTGTTTACTTAGTAGTATTATTCACATTTATTAATACTGTTTCTTACCCCCAAACTCAGTAAGATAAGATACTATAGTATGTTACAGTTGACTGTTCTACTCTTAATATTTTAAACTGCAGTTCAACTATTCTCATATTTTACTCTAAGGTTCAAGCATGGTGGTGCATGCCTGTAATCCAGCACTTGGGAGGCTGAAGCAGGAGGATCGCCACGAGTTCGAGGCCAGCCTGGGATACATAGTGAGTTCAAGGCCAGCCTGAACTGCACAGCGAGACCCTGTCTTAAAAGAAAAAAAAGCAAAACAAATTACTGTAAGGCATCAGACAGAATTTACTCTAATTTCCAAGTGGTTGTACAACTGATTGAGCAAGTATCATTTATTAAAAATCCTCTTCTGCTTCACTGTCTGTGGCTTTTTTTAAACATCAGTCAAGTGCCTACATATTCCAAGCAACTGTAATTTATGGCACATTTTTATAATTATACCACCTATAGTTTCACTTATTAACAGGTAAGAGACAGAAGCTTAAACTCCTCTGTGCTTTTCAGTGATTATTACAATGCTGAATGAAAAAGCCAAATTGAATCCTCTCAGTAAACCAATGTTCCCTGTGTTTTAAGTGCTAACTGATTTTATTTGATTTTTCTGGGTGGATGCCTCATACCTAAATTTATGGAAGGAATAATGTAATCGGGTATCAAAATTCATTTGTTTAGGATTAAGGACATTATTATTTTAGCTCAGATTAAATTTTAATGTATGAGTCTTCTATGTAGTACTCATCCTAAACACTTGCTTTTTTAGATTATTAGATATTTTGTATGTTTTTATGCTATTTTTATTCTTAGTCATCCTTTATTATTACTATTATTATTTAGATACTACTCTACTAGGATTATCATGAGTAATAAATATCTTCTTATATTTTCTTCTGGTCATTCAACTTTTAGTATTTTTGATCAATAAGAGATTTTAAAGCTTTTATTTTTTTATTATCCTCATATGCCTTTGTAATCTACCTGGAAATGATTTTAGTATATGAGAGGTTAGCTTCCACTTTCTTGTAGATGTCTCTTTACATAATTTACTTAAAATTCTTAACTTTCTTCATGAAATTGCAGTGCTTGTTGGGGCATAAAATTTCCATTATGTTCTATTGATCCTTTATCTATTTTTCATAATAACATACTTTCTAAATTATGATAGCAAATTTTACCCAAAGGAAGTCTTGTTTTCACATATTTTCACTGGAGACTTGATTATTCCTTAATCTTTTCTTTTCCATAAGATTTTAAAATATATTTGTGGAATTTTAATCATGCACTTAAACACACACATCAACATATATCAGGGGCCAGTGAGATAGCTCAGCAGCATAAGCACCCACCTGGCAAGCACAAGGTCCTGAGTTTGACTCCCGGTACCCACATATGAAAAAAGGGCCGGTGATATGGCTTAGCGGCATGGGTGCCTGCTGGTGGGTGAGGTCCTGAGTTCGATGGCCGGTACCCACAAACAACAACAACAACAACAACAACAACAACAAATATAGCAGTATGTTGGTATTTTGTTTTTTATTAATTAAGTTTATTGGTACAGTTTAGATATACATAATGATCACATTCATCACAGGGAATTCGTACCTGTACATGATACATCTTAATTCTTATTTTTTTACTCATTCCCCTCCCCTCCCTTCAAAACTTCTTCCCCTCCTTATTTACAAAAGCTAAGAAGAAAAAATTTTATTTGTTTTTACTGACTCTGTTGCTTAACTTAGGTAGGTTTGAAAATTTTAATTATTATGAAACTCAATCATGAGCATTTCTCTATTCTTTTAGGTATTGTTACTATGTGAAAGTTCAATGAACTTTTATAGTTATTAATACATTTATTACCTGTCATTTGTTATATTTATTTTTGTAACTTGAAATTTGATAGTTTTGTAAGTGGCAATATTTAAAATTCATATTAGCATCAAATATGAAATAAATAAAAGTTGTACAAAAATACATTAGACTGAAATTAGATTCATTATTCAAAGCTGTTAAATCTCCATAAAATCTTCATAGATTCAAAATAATTTCCATAAATTTAATCAAGGTTTTTGGTAGAAATTTTCAAATTGATTATAAATTTATAAGGAAATTAAAAAACATATGAACAATAGCCACTATAATATCCATACAAAGAAAATAAGTAAAGGAATAAGAGTACTCGATAGCAACTGATATTATAATTCCAGCTAGCATAATCAAGAGGGAGTAAAGATAAAAATACAGCTTTTTCAATACAAAGTCCAGGATTCCACACAAAATGAACTTATTTTTACAAAGGTTCAAAGACAACTCTGAAAATAAGGATGTTTCCAACAGCTGTTGCTGAGATATGTGGTACCCATGTGCAAAACCACCAAATAGACACAAAAAAATAACATTTTAGGTACATGCCTTTTACCAGAAATAAAATTTCACTCCAAAAAATAGAACAAAGGATAAAACTTAAATCATAAGACTTCTGAAAAAAATATGAGACATTCTTTGTTAACTTAGGTTAGGTAGCGACTTTTCAAATAGGTATACAAAGTGCTAAGAATAAATTTTGAAGACTAATAAACTTCATTTTGTCAAATTTTGAAATTGAAATTTTTGTGAAAGCAATTTTAAGGATAAGGTGAAAATTATTCAGGAATTGAGTATTTATTAAAGATCTGTATCAAGCATATAGTATTCTTTGAAACATAATGAGAAAACAGTTCACATAAAAATGGACAGATTTTGAGCAAAGCAGCAATATAGGTAGCAAACAGTCACAGAGAGATGCTTAGCATCATTAGTCCCAAGAGAAGTAAAAGCACCACAATGAGAAAACAGCATATGTATAATACCGCAGAATAATACGTGAAAATGATAATATTGAACATTGCCAAGGATGTGATGGATTTCATGTCTGCTAACAATCACATAATGTAGAAAATACTTTCAAATATTTCTTTTCAAATGCTATTTTTGTAGCACAATTTTCATTCTTCATTCGTTTTAAACAAGTAATTTTATTTTAACAGTATGGACTATTTGCTTGTGTATTATTTTTCCTCTTAAATATCTGCTTGGCACCATTTACTGACAGTCACATTTCAACACGAAGTTGGTCAGTAAATTAGTAACAAGCATTTTGATTGGAACACTGAAAAGACAGCTGTGCAGTACAACTATTTTATGCTCCATCCCCTTTTCATGGCAAGCTTTTTCATAAATCAGTATTACACTTTAAATATGTTTATTATATACAATTAATCACACTGAGAAAATGTGCAATGCATTACGAATACTGGCTCAATATCTTAGAAGTACATATTCATTTATGGATCATTCGGTGAATGACTAATACAAGTATTACAAATTAGGTAAATTTATCAGGGTCATTTTAAAGCTAATCAAATAAACCCATGCAACAATGGTTGCATTTTTCTAGTTCTTCCAAGAAGCAGTATATTAATTTTTAAAGTGTGTTTTATTACTGAGTATATATGTTTTCCAGATTACTCTTTATAACTGCCAAGTATTATAGGTTTGGGGTATATTATTTTTCAATCAAACTCTAATATTGTTATTATCTTCCTCATATTTGTCTTTCTCCTATTTCTAAACATTATTTGTAGAAGCTGGAAGTGTAGCTCAGGGCAGAGCACTTGTCTAGCACGCGAAAGGCCATCTGTTTGATCCCCAGTACCTCAAAATAAAGCAAAATATCATTTTCTGAGGCATGAGTACATTTTAGTTTATTATCATACTGCTTTATACATATCATTTTAGCCAGTTTTGTGTAGTTGTATTGGAAAATATTTTCTGATGTTATCTGGTTATCAGCCTAGAAAAAATAAAGGAGGTTTTCAAATATATGTTACTGAGTTTAGTAAATTTGCCAAAAATTGACATGAAGAGTATTTTTAAATATCACTGAAATAATTTGAAGATGTGTTGCTTTACATTATAGTTGCTAATCATTAGCAAATACTTTAAAACATAATATATTATTACAATAAGTTACTACTGATTAGATAAGGATATGTCACACATTTATATGTACATTCTTAACATTAAGAAATTATTTTTGTGTAAATATATATAAAAATGTAATTATTTTAGCACATATACAGTGTAATTGTATCACTCTGAAGATGAGTATTTGTCCCCTTTTCACATTATGGAACTAACAGTCATCCATCACAATACCATAAGTTAATACTTTCCTTTATTAATGTATTCTTGCCTACTACCTTTCTGCCAAATACTACACAGAAATAAAGGAAAATGTGCCTTCCAAAATGGAGTTTACATTTTAGAAACAAGTAAAAAAAAGTACAAAATATAATGTCAGGTCATGATAATCGCTAAGCAGCAAAATAAAAAAATGAGGGCACAATGTGACATGAGTCAGATATTTTTTATGAATTAGATCAGGAAAGGATTTTCTTTTGAGGCAACATTTTAACCAAATCTGAATAATGTGTTACTGAGAATTGTCTTAGTGTGCTACCATAGTAGAATATCACAGGCTTGGTAGTTTATAAAGAGAGAAATTTATTTCTTACAGTTTAAGAGTGTGAGAGAAGTCCAAGATTGAGCCAGGGACAATTTTTGCTATCCAGTGAGAGATTTGTTCATTGATAGTCATGTGATGGGCAGAATGGCAATAAAAGGAAAAAATTCTTTCCTACAGTGGGAGAAGAGTAGAAGAGAGAGTGAACTCATTCCTCAAAGTCATTAAAAGTGGTGATAATCCATCATGAAGATGTAACCCTCATGACTTTAACACCTCCCATTAGGTCCCACCTCCCAGTGCTGCCTCATTGAATTCTGGAGAAAACCTTCAGACTATAGCAGGCACTATGCTGGTATCTGGGAAAAGAATGGAGAACCCAGAAGTAGGTTTTTGCTTTGTGTATTCAAAGAACAATAACAATGCTATATGACTGAAACGGTACATGTAAAGGAAATTAAGAAATCAGGTGAAGCCAAGGCATTTTCAAGTGTCCTTTCATGTAATAAGGCAGTCATTGTGGGGTTGTCCTGTGTTACCCTGTGTTACAGAAAAATATTTCGGGAGTTAAAGAAAGCGATACGGTAAGACTGACATAACCCAAAAGTCATTCAGACTACTTGAAGAAGTGTATCATCCTTGGGAAAGAAGTAATTGGAATAAAAACATAAGTTACCTTTTAACAGTGGTGTGGCAAAAAGGACAATTGCTGAAACATGTGACTGAAAAGCAAGATCTACTGATGTGTAGATGTGAAAGAAAGGGATGATTCAAAGGTGATTCTGGAGGCAGTGTCACATAAAGAAGAGTAGATTCAGAGGTAGAAATGAGTATTTTAAGCTGGGCCAAGTAAAACTTGGAAATTTATATTAGTTGTCAAAGTGGAGATATCAAGCAGGCTCAATAAAATTTTGAAGTTATCTATTTAAACTTATGGAAAACTGAAGGAATTTATCAAGAGAATATGTAGAAAGAAAGAAGATACTGAGAACAAGGAAAACAGATACTAAAAACAAAACAAAACCAAAATACTGAGTGCAGGGATTGGGAACAAGAAAGTAGAGTGAATGACACTGAAAAGGAGTAAAAGTTTGATGGGAAATCCAGACAGAGCGGGCCTAGAGATCCAGTGCATAAAGTAAAGAACAAGGCAATAGTTAGTGTGATAAATACCCCGGAGGATGAGAATATAATGAAGTCTAATAATGGAGCCATTGAATTTGATGTCATGGGCAGGACCAGCACCCTTCCCAACAGCTGATTCAGAAGGCTGTTGGGGGTAAACTGTGATGGGAGCTGGTATTTTATTGGTAAGAGAATGAAGTCCTAATTTCTCCCTGTACAGTACTGTATCATATTGTGCTGTGTGCACTGGGAGACTTTTCTCATGGAAAAAAACATCTGCGTCTAATTTTGATCACTGAACTCTCTGCACATCTTAGGATGTTCTTAGTTCTATAACTGCTATGGAGTGAGATTATGAAGAGTGCAAACGTACATTTTGAGTTGCTTTTCATTAATTGAGAAATCTGAATATGGAGTAAGTTGATAGGGCTGAATTATGTAGTAATTTGAATAACTTATTAAATCAAATTCTCTATTATATACAAATTATATAATCTTGCCTATTTCTTGAATTTTTAAGAACTCAGAATGATTTATCTTCCTTCTGAGTTGAACTTTCAAGTTAGTAATAAGAATGTAAATAATATTTATAGCTTCTCATACTACTGTGCCAATAGAGATATCAATAAGCTTGAATTAACAACTCTGCTTTAATGACAAATTTGTTATTTTTCAAACAAGATGTCAAAGAGTGATTTCATTTCTATAACCTCTAATGTAGGCAAGTGATTAACAGGACTTCAACAGAGCTTCTCTGCAGTTTTTGGTTAACAATTATAGGTAAAACCATTGTATTACATTTCTTGGGCTCTTGCAATTGTTGTAGAAAATATGTTCATGTTAAAATTAAAAATCCCTTGAACTTCTACAGATTATTTGAAGGAGTATATACATTGTTTCTATCTCTAATTTTACTGTTTCTCTATTAAACAACACTGTTGAGTGGAGGTTTTTCTGATATTATGAATATATTTGTCAGATTTATGTATTTAGGATCTTTACCATTAATCTTCATCAGCCATATACTTTAAAACTATGAATTTAAATTGGGAAATATAATTACCTATTGTGTTATTAAAATATTGTGTTATTAAAATATAGTATCTCCAATAACATATGTGTTGGTACCCAAGTTTGATTTTTTTACTGTAACCAACAGATTGAACAAGCATGATTTAAGAGCTATCAATGGAAAGCAACCGTACTATTCTTTCCACCAACCATTTAATATTCATTTAGTAGAAAAGATTTAATATGACATTGTATGAAACTCTGGGAAAAAATCATGGATTTTATAATTTCTGTGAAATAATGGAAAATATTACCTTCGTTTTAAATTCAAAAAAGTGTCAAGTAATTAAAATCACTGGTTTCGTGAATTAGTTATACCCACATTTGGTGTGGACACGACCATTTCGGGTCCCGTTGATGGGCAACGTTCTTGTGGGCCATGTTCTGAGAGCGGATGTGGGCCAGGTGGTGCACAGTTCCACATTCCTCTACCTTCACCACTGTGTCTTTTCAACTCCTGGGGCTTAAAACATGGATTAAAGAATAGGGAAAAGTATAGACTCTCTAAATTTAAAAAAATTTAAGATGACTTTGAGTTGTCTGGTCATAGCTGAGATTTAAATCTGACTCTCATGCAGGACATAACATGGGTTTTAGAGGGTTGCCACAATTGCCCTCTACTTGTAACTTCTATTTCACAAATAATACAGTTTTGTTTCTCTCCTCTTCCTGATGCTCTTTCCTTAGCTCCTTTGGAGCTTTATCATTCTTCTTTGTCACCTGAAGATCCACAAAGAACAAATAGCATTATTTCCAACATGACTCATCTCCTCCCATTAGAAATGCACTTTGCCATCTTAGTGATGATGCTAGTCCCTAAACATTCTTTATCGCTCTCCATGTGTCTCTCCGTCTCACCATCTCCATCTCTATATCTTCATCTCCTGTATTACCACAAGACAGTGCAGTAGAAACAAGTCTTAGATTCTTCAAATATGTACGTCAGACCGAAGAACAAAGCATTCCGCTAAAATGTGAGCAACACATGTTACACATTCTGTCTTATTGTTGCCATTTGCTTTTGGTTTAAGCTGAGGACCATATACTCCTCCATTTCCTTCTTGGGAGTGTTAGAACTCACAGTAAGGTAGCAGCTATTTCTACAAATATATTTTCCATTAATTTTATCCCATGCAATTTCTCTTTCAAGTTTTGATATGCTTAAAGTAAATGAGAGATTTCAAAAGTCATGTAATTGATTGTAATTTACCCTATAAATTTGAATTTTAGTTCATCTCCTAGCTAACTTTAAGAATATGTATATGTGTGTGTGTGTATATATATATATATATATATATTTCATTTTATTTTCTGTTTAACATTGCATAACACTAGCATTGTAATTGTTATGTTAATAGTATGCTTATCCAGGTTCTTGAAATTATGGAAATTCACTGTGTTATGCATGATTCCAATCCATGCAGCTTTCTTTCAAATGCATCCTCTATTACATATTAAAATAAAATTGTCTCATTTTAACTTAATTTTAGTTTTTTGAAGGTATATTTTTTCAGTTCTTATTTTTTTATTAGTACATGTTTGCAGTATATAATGATTAAATTTTTTGTAGGGAGTTGGTACATGTACATACACATATTAATTCTTTTTTTTTATCCCCTTCCTTTTTTGAAATTCCTATCTCTCTTTTTCCTGTTATCTAACTTTTATTTTGTTCCTTATTTATAATTTGGGTTTCTCATATAATAGAAACTATGCAATATTTAAGCTTGTGTGTCTGTTTTATTTCACTGAACATTACGGTCTCAAGGTGCATCCATTTTCCTATAAATGACTCAAGTCTATCCTTCTTTATGGCAAAGTAGTACTCCACAGTGTGTAAATTCCACAGATTTATTACCCATTCCTCTGTTGATGAACATATGGGCTGCTTCCAAGATTTACTTATTATGAATTGTGCTGCTGTAAACATGGGTATGCATGTATCACTGTGATATGATGTTTTTTGTTATTATTATTCCTTATTTTTATTCCAGTAAGATGAGAGCCTGTTAACTGTTATTTATATAGTGAAATCATTACTAAAGTCAAGCAAATGTGATATGATATCTTTAACCATTTGAGGAAGATACCTACAAGGGGAATAGCTGGGTCAACTTAAACATTTTTTTTTAATAAGTTTCAATCACTTAAGCATCTTCAAGTAAATCTGGATATTTCATACCATTAAGCAACTAGAAATTACTTTGAGTATGAGCAAACTACAAATTTATGATATGTTTGATAGTTTGATAAATTATTATAATCTTATTTCAGTAGTTACAATAAATATTTGTCAATATTTATGGAACATTATGTTTGTAAGTGCTGATGCTTCTGGACACTAAAAAACAAGGGCAGAAATCTTTATCAAAAATTTTTTCCTGAGGCATTATAGATGCTAGAGTACTTTGAAGATCTGTGATTTAATATATTACAATAGAAAAAATAGTCCCTGTAAAGCCTCATAATTTTGCAAACATTACATAATGGTATAAAAGTATGAACAAGATCTCTACAGAGAAGGGAATAAAAGTGCAAGGACAATATTACCTATTTTCTCATCATTATGTGGATATTACTCATTCTCTAAAATCTGTCATTTCTCTGAGGCTATAGATTCAACAACAGGCTGATCCGACTTGAGCTAAAAACAAGTTTAGGCAGTGCAGTGGATAAGGTTACTCAGCCTGTTTATCATTGTTACTGATTTGATTTTTTCTCCTACTTTTAGATAAAAAATGCTCTTTTTTTCCTGAAATGTATTTTTGGGTGAACATACCCAGCAAACTATTATTTTTTGGACAAAAATTTCTTGCTTATAAAAAGATTATTTCTTCTTTTGTATAGAAAATATGATAGGAGGAAGTAAATATCTACTACAGAGAATTCTTTTGTAGAGAGGAAGGATTAGTCTAGTTTGTTTAATGTAAAATTGACTGAAAAATGAAGCTAATGATTATATTCTAACATTATGACCATGTTGTGTTAAAAAGAAACATGAATAATCAGGTAGTTTTCCTAGGTGGGGTTCTTAAAGCAATGTTATTAAAGAATGGCATATGGTAGATAGGAATATTTAAGATTTGTAAAAATGAATCTGATTATTTTTAAAAGAATATGGGTACTACACTCACTTTAGATTATAAGGAAAAAATTAAGTAGTAAATCAATAAAATAGGGTTAATATAAATACTTTCAAAAAGGCTAGAAAATTATTGAATAATGAAACATTAACATTCTGTCAAACTAGGAGTAAATTAATCATCAAAACCACTAAATTACACATGTATAAAAAGTCTTTTATATATGCATTAGTAACCTTATTTAGTTAAACTTTTAAGAATATAAAATGATTTTTTGTTAGAATTGGTAATTTTCAGATTTTTATAGCATAATAATCATTAATTATGTAATCTTTAAAATATTAAACTTATGTTTTGACAATTCAAACTTTGTTCTAGAATAGAAATTGTAAATAATCAGATATTCCCCCTGGAAACAACTTCAATTGTTCAATGGTTTATAGTTTTTCCTTAATTTAAGGTGTCAAATACATTTTAGCGAATGGCTAATAAGATTTTCCTATCTGTCCAGACGTGTTAGATACTGAAAATGCAGAAATGAATGAGACGTTTTAATCACCTACTGAGAAATGCTTAATCATTGAGCTGCACATTCAAGTTATTATGGGGTCAATGGACATAAATGTTTGGTGTTATAGATGCAAAAACAAGGTAATAGATAAACTTTTAGATAACTGCTCTTTAATGAATATTTTTCACCTTTCCAAATTTTATATATAATTTTACAGTTATTTCCTGTTATGTCAACTATGTTAATTTATAATTATAGGATATTTATAATAAATACAACAACAAAGATTGCAACTTATTTTATATTTTTTATTTTATATGAAACATATGATTCATGCGAGAAAGTTTATTTTAAAATATATCAATATTTAAAGAAAATAATACTAAAATGACCCTGCAAATATATCAAAAATTGAATCTTATTGTCTCAACATAGATAAAATATTACAAACAAATTTAACTAAATCCAATAACATGTAAAAGAACAATGCATCTTGATTTACTGGCGTCTGTTCCCAAAATGCATGGTTGGTAAACATTTTTTAAAAATCAATTAATATAATTCATTAAATTTACAAACTACAAAAGCATAGTCCCATAATATTATTGTAGTCTCAGGACTATATGTAGGCAAGTCATTTGCAAAACCCAACATCTATCCTTGCTAAAGACTCAGCAAACTGTAAAGTGGAAAGAACTTCCTTGAAATGGTATAGCATGTCTGAAAACTTTCTCCTAAAATCAGGAACAATGGAAAGAAGTGAGTACTTACCACTTAGCACTTCTATTCATCATGGTGGAGTTTCTAACCATTGTAGGAAGTCATGGAAAAGGAATAAAAGCAATAAGATAGGAAAGGATGAACTGGGAAAATTATATATAAAGAAACTTAGGTGTGATGGGTATTTTCATTCCTTTTATTTGGGAGATAATTTCATTTGTCAAAAAACCCATTAAGGTTTACAATTTAAATGTATTATGTTTCTACTATGTTAATTATATATCAATAAATTGCTAAGGAAAAAAAAGATTCATTTTATGTGCATTAGCCTGACAAAAGTAGAAAATGGCATAATTAAACTTCTTGTTTCTAAATGGGAACATAGTAACTTTCAATGCACTACACTGGTCTAGAGCAAGTGATAATCTTTGGTTACATAAAATAAATATACATCCTGAAACAACTTCCCTGCTAGAAATACATTCCAAATAAATTCTCACAGAATTTATGGTGACAGAATATTGGACGTGAGCTAGGGTAGCATCAGTGTGGCAGTACTCAGGAAAATGTGGCTGGTAAACAACTGAGCACCACATGGCAATGGGACGGGGCAGACTTGAGGGGTGTGTTATTATAGAATGAAGCAAGCAAGCGAAACAAAGCAACAGACTGGGCGAACTCAGAAATGGCGTGGAATGAACCAAACCAAAAAAATATTTTAATCGCACAAAGCCATTTGTGTGAATAAAAATTTTACAACTAAAATAAGGACATGCGTTTTTGCAGGATCCATAACAACTGAAGAACTGACATCAAACACAGTAGCATGTTTACTTTGATGGTGTAGTTATCAGATAAGCGAATGAATAAATAAAAACTAAAAAGCATAAATAATATGAGGCTTGAACAAATTAATGCCATAATATTTCATGAGGTATATAAGTAACTCAACTATTTACTTGTAGCACATTGTAATTTAATCATTTAAGGAATGAAATATCTGCAGTCCCCACATGTTCAAGAACTACTGAAGTACTCAAGTTAAATTACAGCCATTATAAAATCAAGAGATTGTGGATTGGCTTTGTTTCCCTTGTCCCTTTAGAAGCCATGTTCTAGTTGTTTGGAAACCTCAGAGTTGGCAATGCAGGTGAGATCACAGTGTGCTGCAGTGAATGGAAGAGTGGGACAGGTCCCTAAAGGGGCATACAATTATTCAGTTTGCTTTTTGTGAAGAAAACATTCTAGGATCAGCCCGGTTCTTATGGAGATAACATTAATGAAATGAACACTCTATGCTGGAATGTCTCAAAAGATTTCTGTACTTAGTGCAACATACATTATAAATTTCTTTTATTAACGGTCCAGTTTCAACTCGGTCAGGTAGCACACACTTGTAATCCCAGTACTCTGGGAGGCTGAGGCAGGAGGATTGCAAATTCAAAACTAGCTTGGGTGAGTAAGCAACTTGTATAACTGTGTCTCAAAATCAAAACTAAAGAACAGTTTTGGGTATGTAGCTCAGTGCACAAGTTCTGGTTCGATTCCCAGTACCCCCCCCCACACACACAGACACACACACACAAATGATCCAGATTCAAGAAGGAAACATTGGGATGCTACAAGAACAATGAAAATTGTCTCCAGTGAAGGTGACACAAATCAAGGAAGCTTAGAATTAAAGCAAAAGCTCTTTCAGCAGTTTTCCTGCGTCGATTGCCAGGACAGTGGTATAATTAGAAGGGGCGAGGTAGCACTTCTTACCCATAGAGTTGTGCCAAGCTCACATAAAGGTCTGAGAAAAAAGAAAGGGATTTTTTCTCATTGCTTTGATGACCTTGAGTTATATACAAAACCTTGGCAAGTAATTATATATATATATATATATCATGTCACAGTTACCACTGAACACTTTCAATTGATCTCAAAGGGGAGCAGTGGACATAAGGACGTATGGGAACAGCATTGGAAATTCAGAATATCATGCACAGGGTTCTTCTTTTTATTTCCTCTTCAAACTCCTCAGCCTCCTTGATAAAGCAGATAAAAGAAACAGACTCTGAAAATTATGAATATGTAAATATGTGTGCATTGTCAGTGATAAAATGTGTGCGAAACAAAGACTATGGAACAGTGTCCACTGCTTTACTGCTTTAGATATAAGAATAGGATTGAGAGTAGGGTATGGTGGTACCGGAGTTAAGGAAGAAAAAAAAAAAACCTTTTTGTTGCTGACTTTCCCTGAAAAGCTAGCTAGTATTAACTTGATTATAGAAAAAGTATTGAAAGGGATGTAAACCTGAGTGTTAGGCATGTCACATCTATTTCAAATGATACTCCAGCTGTGAAATGCATGTATTAAATTTCTCTCCTAGCAAACATATGTCCTGATGACTTTGTAAAATGCATGAAAGTATTGAAAATGATTGATTTTAAATTAGCTTTCCAAGAGGTAATAAGAGCTATACTGTGTCCTTGGGTGTGAATTTTAAATTATCTTTGCAAGAGGTACAAGTACACTGTGTCCTTGAGTGTAAGACTTAAGGTCTTAGTCACTTTCCTAGTCTTCAAGACATAACACCCAAAATCAGAAGCTTAAAGGAGAGATTCGTTTTGGCTCATGGATTTTAGAGTTTTCTCTCCATGGCTTGCAGGCCCAAACATCTAAATGGCACGATGAAAGCCCCGTGATGAGGAAAGCTGTTCACATCATGGTGGTCAGGAGCAGAGAGAGAAGGGGGAAGCCAGAGAAAGAGACCTGACCATAACCCTTCTGGGTCACAGCCCTAGTGACCTCTCTCTTCCTACTGGGCACCACCCCTTAAAAGCACATCAGCTGTGGCCCCATGGGTGGACCGGTCTACCATCGTGTGTAGCACACCCACTATCCAATCACCTTCCAAACACACGAGACTTCAGGGAACATTTCAGACTGTGCTGGAGAGCTGGAGGACCCAGTAGAGAGTAAAGTCAAAGGCCTGGAAGCTCACTACAGAACCATCTGTGTGAATCGATCAGAAAGCCAAGGAGTCTGCCTTTTGTAAGGCTCAAGAGTCAGCACTGGAATCCTAAGAATACTGGATACCAGCATCCAAAGGTAACAGCAAAGATCAGAGCTCCTCTGAAGAGAAGGGGAAGACGTGCTTCTTTCCTTTTCATTCTTTTCATGCCACAGCCTATTAGTTGGTGACTAGCACATCTGGGGTGGTTTTTCCTCCTCAGTTTCCAGTCCACATGTCAGTCATCCACAGACTCACTCAGAGCTTTCCTAACTTGCTAGGTTCTTCTTACCCAAGTAGACACCACGATTAGAGATGACACTTAACAGTAGAAAATTCCTCTTTAAAAAATCAAAACACCCTATTCAACATGTATGAGATGTGCCAAATAAGGTGTGATACCTGATTCGGGAATGGGAGAAATCTAAAATTGTGGTCTATAATTTCCAGTTTACTTATACACGATAATAAAATAATCTTGAAATAATTTAATTATATTGTTATTATATGTTAGCTTGTTTTGAGGCAAAAATTTTTAATAAGCAATAAAACTTCCTTGATTATAATTCATAGAAGTCAGCTATTAGGGTTGAGATTAAGGAGAAAGAGTTAAATGGTAATCTGAATTTTGCAGAAAATATTGGATTTCTGTGAATATTTAATCCAAAATTCAAGGAATTTTGGGGAGAAACTTTGATTCACTTTGACCTGTGGCCGAGTTTCTGAGCAGAGACAGCAAGTGACAAACTTCCTCTTCCCTCCTTGAGATATTTTGCTAAGATTTATGTATTTTAATGTAGTTTCTTTTTCAGGCATAAATATAAATGCAGAATTCATAGCACTTTCTAAAAACTATTTTCAATATAAGAAGGACGTCTGAGAAAGTTACAAATTGACTTTTCCCCTAAACAGCATTAATATCATATTGAGACTCCTTTATTCTATTTCCTATTAATTTCCTTTCTTTCTGAGCATTATTTGCTACATCATCTCTTCTTCACCACTCTAATTTAGATCTTATTTTTGAATAATATGTTATGCTTTACAATTTAGTAAAATACTTTCCTTCGTTTCACATGAGCTAGCTGGGATAGAATCTACATATCCATATACTAATAAGACCATTATTTCAGTAAAAATAATTAGAAAAATCTAGTTTGTGAAATCTAAATAAAAGGTTTTTTTAAAATTCTGTTTTATGCCAAAATTTATGCTTAATTTGTAGCAAGTGGTCATGTATATTTTGGACTTTATATGACATATTCAGGAAACAAAATAAGTTGCTAATACTAAAGTTTTAGCATAAAACTTGACAACTTAGTGAATATTTCACTAAGTTGACAACTTAGTGAATATTTTAACTTTTTAATAGGCATGCAATACAACAAATATCTATACATGAGGCACCTTGACAAGCTTAACTACACTTGTGATATGAAAAATAGTACTTTATATTTCTTTAGGATTATTCAAGCAGCTCACAGTATCTTTTCTCTTTCAGGAATATAATGGTAAATTCTTCCAAATGAAAGAATTAAATATATAGACACACATATTATTTTGTCTGTATGCCTTTCTGTGCCATCATCTGAGATCACCAACATAATTTGGGTTATATCTATAGCTATTCTTTTTACTTTCTATTTCTATTGAGTATGTTGTCATACTTTTAGTATCCAAGAAATTTTTTTCATAGACTAAGATTATGATCACTTCTTAACAAACTGTATAGTAATTCTAAAATGATTATTTATTATGACTGCATATAACAGTAGAGCAAATACTTGTAATAATAGAACTAATGTTTTAAAGTTTCAGTTTAAAATGTGATTTAATTTCCTTTAATTATTCACATGTTATCAGGGTAAATTATTTCCTCTCTCTCTCTCTCTCTCTCTCTCTTTCTTTCTTTCACAGGGTCTTGTTATCTACTTCAGGCTGGCTTTGAACTCACAGCAATCCTCCTGCCTCAGCCTCCCAAGTCCTGGGATTACAGCCATGATCCATCATGCCCTACTGGACAAATCATAATTTTTAAAAAGCATGTAACAGTGTTAATTTCAATGTAAGAAAGACTTTAGAAATAAAATATTGCCACTAGCTGATGTAATATTTACTCATCTCTGTCATATATATAATCTAAACCTTTGTTTATGTTCTTTGTGGCAGTAATAGTAAAACTTTTCATAATCTGATAAACCTCTGTTTCAAAGAAAGAATTTTCTGAAGCAGAATTTTCCAGTACAAATCTAGAATCACTTCACAGCTATCAATCTCTACTCCACATATGAGCTTATTTTTGCTAAAGCTTAAATAAGAAAAAAGGAATTGAACATCCTGTAATCAGATTCAAGCCACCTTTGTGACAAGTATGACTTTGTCAACAAGTGAGACATGAGCAAAATCAATATATAACTTTATTAAAATTAATTTATAAGATAAACTCTCCATATTAGTATGGCATAAATTTTCATCTGGGATTTCAAGATGCAACATCACTTATCAGAAAAATTACATTTTCATTGTCATACCTTAATAGTTGTATTTTAATTAGAAACCTAGTCCTTACTATTATTCCAATGTTAACAACAAAACTCATACAACACTATAGATTTTCAAGAAGTAGACACAGTATGAACACTTATACCAACTATTGTTTTCATTCTATTTGCCATGTATAAGAATCTTACTCATGATAAATGGGATTAATAATCCATCATCAACTGTAGAAATCACAGGCCGCCAATTATATTGAAGCTTTGAGTAAACCGCTTATGATGATTTAAATCTTGGTTCTTATGTAATTTTCCCAATATCTGCAAAACTAGTAAAATTATAACTACATGAAATATATAACCCAATGCTCTTATACTTATAAATACCAATTAGCATATTAATTGCTTCTGTAGATATATTATACTCATGAACCAGGCCTTAATCGAACAAGTTGAACATCTATGCAACCCAAATTATATTTTGGAAAATGCTTCAAATCTGTAGATCACACTATAGCTTCAAGCCTATTATACTTGAACTAGTCCCAATAAAACACTTCAAAAATTGTTCAGCATCTATTTTATAATATCATTTTGATACCATTGCATTAACAGTTTTAGTTAAAAACGATGATATAAATCTCTGCATAACGAAATGCCGCTCTGAAAAAAATCAATATGATTTATTACCATTATCTCAATAATCTTAGGCCTATATATCCATTTTAATGTGAATTTAAGAGAGAATAATAAAAATATTTATTTATTTATAATTTCTATTATTTTGTTTTTGTCTTCAGACTTTTTCTTCAAAGGAAATTGGCTTCTTTCTTACTATTGCTTTATGAAAAGTTATATTCCCACATTTTGAACAGTTTCTCTCACTAGTATGTTGTAGGAATAAATACTAAAAGTGTTATCTAATGAGCCATAGATGTCTGCTGACATCTTGAGTGTAATTAAAGGAATATATAACTGTGTTTGATGGTAACAAAACCTGAGAGGTCTAATTTAGTTTCTGCCGTGAAGATGGCTGAGGTAGCCATCCTGAATGAGGAGAAAGAAGAATAAGAAGTTGATTGTAGACAGGAATCGACAGGAGGGCTTTGCCATAGAGGATTTGAAGACCCTCAGAGAACTAACGCTGTTTCAGTCACCCATGTTTCTCTTCCAGGGAAAATTCAGTCACATTGTTGGCTAATGTTTATGTGTGGGTTCTGCCTAACACGTGCTATGTAAATGTGGACGCATAGAAGTTCTGTGACTTTCATTTTTTTCAAACGTAAAGTAGGGATAACACTCTTCAAATGGTACTGAGGAGAAAAGTAAGAGAACAAAGTCAACTTCTCAGTAGTGTCACGTAGAAAGTGCTCAAAAAGAGATGTAGATGGACCAGTAAATTTAATTTGTACCTGAAATACATAACAAATTATCAAATCATGAGAATCACATAACATGTGAAAGCTGAAAAAAGAGTTTTCAGATGCTTGAAAGGTAAGTGTAACATAATGAAAGAATATAATATAGATAAAAAAACATTTAGTGACCAATTTTGCCTACCATATGCACCATAGTGGAACCTAGCCTACACTTTAGAATTAAAGGGAAAAGAATTGGAGATCTAAAGAGAAATTGCAATTAGCAATTTTATTGTTTAGATCTAGAATTCCTCCGAAAGTCTCATGTGTTCATAAACGAGGCTTTTGGAAGATGTTTAGATTTTGGGAGCACTATAATCATCATTGGACCAGTGAGTTCACTGGTGAGCTCACAGCTAGATGTGCTGCTAGGACATGGGGCTGGGTTGGGAGCGATGGGTCAGCACAGGGTGTGTCTTTGTAGGGTCTGTCTCCCTCCTTGGCCCCTCCTATGTTTCTCTGCATACTGCCTACCATGAGATGCAGCTTTCTTCCACAGTATCCTTCCACCATGCTGCTTTTGCCTTGGAGCCAGCCAACCATGGATTGAAATGTCCAAACCCTGTGAGCCAAAATAAATCACTCCTTTAAATTTAAATTCTGTCCCAGTGAAGGGAAAGTAACAAATGCAGAAATTGTGAAACGAGGAGTGAGATCATCACTGCGTCTAAGCCCTCTCAGTCTCACGGGTATTAGAGGCTTAAGATTTTGACAGGAGAGTCCCAGGGTTCCCTGCTCAGTTAGCATCACCTAGGGAAATGTTCTCCTGAGTTCAGCATCCGGATACGCAGCAGCCTCTGTGGCCATGGTCCAAGGAGGCCAGGCTCCCGCCCCAGCTGGTGGCCAGCTTTGATGTCATCCACATGATGCTAGTTTTTCAGGCATGAAGAATGTAAGGCTGAGTTCCACTGTTAATTAGGAGTATCAAATGCTGTCTTTGCTGGTTTGTTCTTCAACCTTCTTTGTACTTGAATACTTTCAAATGTTAAAATAAAGAAAAATTCTGAAACTACCTCGGCCTAAAAGTGCAGAAATGGAAATTTAATGGCATGTTTCCTAAATCAAATGAAAAGTCAGTAAGTGATAGGGAAGCTAAATTCAGTATTCAAATATGAGTTTAGAGATATCCTTCCCCTGTTTAATTTACTGAAGCCCCTGAGTATCTTTAGTGTTCTTCTTTACTGCCTCACATTTTCTACTTCTGTGTTTTCTACCTTCTATAGAGACTTGGTAATCTGAAATAATTTCAGAAATAAGAGAAAATATACTTCTTTTCCCTATCCCAAGTCATGTCATGTCCCTCTAAGGTAATGGAAAACAAAAACAATCAAATAAAAATACATAATAAGAAAAAATTTATTGCATTAAATCATTCCTTTATTCAGTGTTATTTCTTTTCACTTCCCTGTGTAGTCAAAGAATCACTTCTTTTATGTTAGACCTATGGACTTTAGGCTAATACACGTGAAAATAGAATTTGGATTAAAGCAGGTTAGGGTTAGATGTTTTATATAAGATGAAATCACAGGGCACTGAAATTATCAAACTATGTGTATTTTTGTTGTTGTTGTTGTTTTGTGGGTACCGGGGGTCGACCTCAGGACCTCACGCGCCAGCAGGTGCCCGTGCCGCTGAGCAATATTACCAGCCCTTTTTTCATATGTGGGTACCAGGAGTTGAACTGAGGACCTTGAGCTTGCCAGGCAGGCGCTTATGCCACTGAGCCATCTCACCAGCCCTCAAACTTAATGTTTTTTAAAAATAAAAATATAATTCTATTATATTAACATGGTGTTTAACAAGGTATTTATAAACTCATCCAGAGCTTTGTTCTCTTTCTTGATGTTTTTGATATAGTAATCAGGAAATCTTAGGTAAATGTATTTCCATTCCAAGTTTAATGTACATTTCACAGTACTCTGACTCACTTTGCAATTACACTAAGAAATGAATCATATATCACTAAGCATTCATTTCAAATGCGGTTTCAAAGAGTATAAATTAAACCTTATAGTCACGTGAATTTTTATCTCATTTCTCCTTTTATGTCTGTGCAGCAAAATTATGCTTTCCTAGTCACTCACGTTTAAGACCTAATCTTAGCACTCCTCAACTCTTCCACCCAAACCTGGATTTCAGTACAGCTTCTTTGCAAATTATAAAATATAAAAATATTTTCTTACTCTATCCAACAAAATCTCCTCCCACCCTCAACTAAAGTAAACTTCTATTAAAATATAACATATATAGAGAAAGTCATGAATGTTTAGCTGGGCGAATTTTCTCAAAGGGAATGCACCTTGAAACCACAAGTTGGTAAGTTATAAAAAATTAACATACTGAGATGTCCTTTCTTGCACCCTCCCAGTCACTGGCACCCTTCCCTACAGGACTCAATAGCCAGACTTTTATAACAATTATATATATTTGCCATTTGCATATTATCTACCTGTGTGAGTGCTTTCACTGAAACATCTGGTTGTAAGATTCGCACACGCTATTTCTTGACAAAAGTATATTCGTTCTCAATGCACATAATTCCACAGACTTAGTATGAAAAAAATTAACACACTAAGATATCCTTTCCTGTGCCCTCCCTCAATTAAGTGATTGCTTTACCTAATACTGAGATTATTTTTATCTTCATCATTCTGATGGGTATGTTTTATTTTCTATTATCCACTGAATTGTTTTAAAGAATAGCTGTATCTTTACAAAGGCAACACTAAATTATCATGACTTGAACGTAATTCCAATAGACTTCATTCTGTAAATATTTGCTATAGACATGGGTCTAGTTTGAGTCTTCAGCATGTGGAAAGCCAGTTTTTCCAGCACCATTTCTTAAAGAGGCTGTCTTCCTCCCAGTGAACATGTTTGGCTCCTTTGTCAAAGATAAGGTGGCTGAGTGTGTTTGTAGTTGTGTCTGCAGCTTCTAATCTGTTCCGCTCATCCTCAGGTCTGTTATTTTTGCCAATATCATGCTAATTTTATCACAGTAGCTTTGGAGTATAATTCAAGTCAGGGTTTGTGCTGCCTCCTGCCTTGTCCTTGTTGCCCAGGATTGCCTTTGCTATTCTAGGTCTCTTCTGTTTCCAAATGAATTTTAGGAATGTTTTTTCTAGTTCTGTGAGGTATGCTAAGGTATTTTGATCAGGATTGCATTAAATCTGTATAACAGTTTTGGTAGTATGGCTATTTTCACAATGTTGGTTCTTTCTATCCATGAGCAAGGGATATCTTTCCATTTTCTGATATCCTCCTCAATCTCCTTTTTCAGAGTATTGTAATTTTCAATGTATAGATAATTTAGTTCCTTTGTTAGATTGATTCCTAAGTATTACATTTTTTTGGATGCAATTGTAAAGGGTGCTGTTTCCCTAATTTCTTTCTCAGTGAGTTTGTTGTTTTTGTACAGGAATGCTATTGATTTTTGAGTGCTGAATTTGTATCCAGCTACATTACTGTATTTGCTCATTAAATGTAGAAGACTTTTGGTGGAGTTTTTCATGTCTTCTATGCAGAGTATCATGTCATCTGCAAATAATGGTAATTTAACTTATTTCTTTCCTATCCTTATTCCTTTTATTTACTACTAATTTCTATTAGTTCATTGAAAAGAACAGTTTGTGCTTATATTGTTTGGTCAATTTTTCGTGCCTATATCTTGTAATCCGATGAAGTGTGAGGGCAGGCTCAGAACATCTGCTTCAAACCCAGCAGTGCTGACTTCCAAGATACTCAGGCCTCAGAGTAAGGGTGACATAAAAGGTAATGAAACTTCTGAAATGCTGTGATTGTCTTCCCCCTGATAAAAGGAGATATTTCTCTCTGTCTTGTTTTTTATTCCACCTGATTTCTGTTTTTAATGTTTGTAGTTTCTGATTGGTACCCCAAATCATAATTTATCAAAAGAGACAAAACTTCAAATTTAAAATATATAAATATAGTAAATATGAAGTTTAATGAAAGTATCATCTGATTAACTAATTACCTGGTAGACTGGCTTATTGTAAAGACTGAGCAAGGTTGATGAAGACGCAAGATGAAAAGACCTGCGGGCAAACAAGGAGACCATTCCAGCTGGGAGTCCAGTGTGCAGAATATAAAGTGCAAGCTACCCCAGAAAAGTGAGAAAAGCTCGCTATCAATCCCTGCAATCTATTTCATTTAATGACTTAACTGCGATCTTTCACTAATGTTCTTTGGTAAAAGCAACAACAAAAAGAATAAAGGAATTCGTATGGGGGAGTCATAAAGATAATTTTAAATACTAATATCTGGAGAAGAAATATAAGAGAAGAATGAAAAAGACATACAATGAAATGATGAAGAGGGGAAGTAGTGAAGGGGAAAATGCTTCGTGGGAAGGTGAATTCACTGTTTCAGTAAAATTGTTCAAAACCTGAAATAACTTAGGATATGTTAGCCTAAGCCTAAACTATGGTAATCTCATTGCAAATCTGCATTATCAGACTGCTAGGATGTAAGTGCTCAGTTCTGCATGCCCTCTTTTAACAGTAACCTAGTCTGTAGTAATGTGACCCAGATAGGGTAGAATCTAGATTACGTGATGACTGAAGAACTGTTAAAATGAGATGGTTATTTAGTTTTAAAATACTAAAATAAAAGAAACAATGAGTTATCTCGAATTCAAAATATTTACTCTTGAATGAACCAGACCTTACCATCATCACCATTATTATTCCTGAAAAGACAGAATGTGAAATAATATATTACTTTGAATGAATAAAAGAAATACCCCATGCTCCCTGTGCAACTGATATAAGGATTCTTAAAAAGAATCATGCTGATTAATATTTACAAATTCATCAAAGATTTTTGAAAAATAATTTTTGAATAAATGACTTGAAGAGAGACCATAAATAGAATAGATATCTCTGGAAAGAATTGGCTAAAACTTTCTAAATAATAATAATAATAATAGTAATAATAACAAACATTCTGTTATTAAAACAGAAAATTTTAATCCAAAAGACAGAGTTAGTCTGAAGAAATATAAATTCTGTCTTTCAGTAGATTTAAATTGAACCTAAACACAAACTGCATTTCCATCATTAATTCAGAAACACTATCAGGATAAGGCAAGAAAAGCCCTGAGAAGGTATTGATTTAGACTCTACAGATTAATTTAAAGATAAGATGAGTAGAAAAAGAGCTTTAAAAAATAGGATAAACCAGAGAATGTTTGTCCTTTACTTGTCCTCTCTGGATTTGGAACTAAAGAATATTAAAATATAGAAATATATGAACAAATATCTTGAAATAAGTGAGATTCATTGTTTTAAATAGTATTGTCTAAATTTAAACACACAATAAAGAGCTTATTTAAATCAACCAACCTGCACACATTGTACAAAAAAATATATGCCATTTTATAGGTTCATAGTCAACTCAGCTTATATTTTGGGAAAGTAAACAAAAGTTTTTTGGTTTATAGACTTTCCTTTTTCCTATCTCAAGGGCAAGTTTTTCTAAAACATAGATAAGGAATAATTTTAAGTCATTGCAGAATAAATTTATTTACATCTACGTGCTTTTAGGCAATATTAGGACAAAACATTTATAGAAATCTCCATTAATAGAATTTCTCATGGTTATTACTTGTCAGATGAATACAATATTTACTGGACAAATCAAAGTCCATGCACATTGTTTTGTTTCTCTAATAACTATAATTAAATTTGACCAGTAAAAAGGAGATACTAAATATTTCCATTCAATCATTCAGCCTACAGTAAGCATTAAACAATTATGTGCCAAAGTCTTTGAAAGAAATGCAAAGGAATTCAGCACTATTGCAATGGCAAGCAGAAACACCAAAACGACACCCAGGATTTGGATGTTGATTTATTTACATTGATGGGCACTGGTCGGGATCATTCCCAGAATATCAGGCCTTGATCTCTGGTGGTCTAGGTCTTATATGGGATAAGCAAGCAGGAAGTACAGAGGCAGAATGGCTTGTCAGTTGGGATTAGTTTATACAATGTGCATCACAGTGACCAGCTATGCATCACAGTGACCGGCTGTTTCTAAGAGACAGAACCAACCAGATGGAGCAGGAACTATTACGTGGGCACCTAAGAAACTGAAATATAATGGCTGGGGGAGGGCATTTTCTGCTACACTGTCAGAAAAGCATCATGTAATAAACACAATAGATTCACACCTTTGTAGAGAACATGTGATATGATTTTAACTGAGTCTGGGAGGACAGCAGGTACACTGACAAGGTAAAGAATGGAATTTAGGAAAAGAAAAATATACATGCAAGAGTGAAAAGAAGCAGATATTCAGGAAAGAAGATGCAATTAGTAAGGCTAAATCTCAAGGTATGAAAGTGGAAACCACACTTGAGTTGGGTCTGGAAAAGACCACAATTTACAAATAGAAGACTTAAAATATTCTGTAACTGTTGGGCTATGAGGGAATGAGAGAGACGAATGACACAGTCTGTTTTGCTCTAACATTCTTTCTAGTGGTGTGTGGCTTCATACTTGAAGCAACTGGGAGTAGAAAATAATACTGCAGTTAGTAGGTCTCTTGTCAATCAGTATAGAAGTGATACAGTGTATGGTGAAATAACCAAATAGAAATAATAAAATTAGATGCACTTTGTATACAGTTACAAGTATAGCAGATAATATACAAAGGGCAGTCATGGGAGTGTTCCAAGTACAATCCTTTGAGGAGCAGCGCTGGACAGTTCAGGCTCAGGGTGTGTATTAAGGATCAGCAGTGCCACGCATATCTTTAGATAGGGGAAAATGTCAGGGATGTGTGGAGGGAAAAATCCAGCTGAGTTACATTCCTAACAGCTTCTGCAGATGCAATAGGGAGTTCTAAGTCTGAACGCCTGGTCAGATATCCTGCATTCAGTTAGAATGGGTGAGTCTCTCTATCCTTCACAAAATCTGGCATTGGGTGTGAGCCACACAATGCACACCATGGTTTCCTGTAGCAGCTGTCTGAAATTGCGGCAAACCCTAAAAGGGACAAACATGGAAAACTACTGAGAGTGTTCCTTGCAACCAGGAAGCAAGTCTGCCTTTAAAAGAAATTTGGGAGGTGGGACTCCCTGAACCCACTGCAGTGAGTAGAAGAAACACTCATTTTTAGGAAACTGGATGCACCTTGAGGCAAGAATGTTAAGTGACATGACTCAGACACACAAGCTTAAATATCACCTGGATTCTTTTAAAAGAGAAACCTGAAATACACATTAAAGAGCAAAATAAAAGATTGATAATAGGAAGCAAAGAGATAGTTCTTTTGTAGAAGTGGAGGTAACCAAAAGATGGAGGGAGAGGAAGGCAAGGGAGGGAAGAAAATGAAAACAATTAATATGTGCTTTGTACCTATACCAACTCCATAATTATTATATAATTGTAAATATGTACTGACCAAAACATTTTTAAAGAGTTCAAAATAAATTCCAGCAATTACGGTTTTAGGGAAAGGTTCTAGTAAGATTCAGTAAAAGAGGTTTGCAAGAAGGGTAGCAGTGTTTTGGTAAGAAAGTATATCCAAGTCTGCAGAATTCAGTGCCTGATTAATTGAATTTGACTGAATTTCTCTGAATTCTAAAGCTAAATTTTCTAAAGTTGTTAGAACACAGTTCTTATAATGGCATTGCCATGGGCCACATCTCTGAAAATATAAGTTGGTTTAATTCGTAAAATATATATCTCAGTTGTCAGCCTTGTACAAATGTGTGCTTAGCAATACATGGGTCAAGAAGGCTGAGAATGAGTAAAAATGAATTACGTCTTGTTCACTGGAAAGACAAGGTTAAATGCATATCCCATCTGGGAAGAAGTCAATAACATCTTTCTCACTTAAAAATAATATATTACTTACCATAAACAATGACAGATATAAGAAGACTTTCAATTATGTGCTAGCACAAGAAATTTAAAAGATTAAAATGAAATTAGTAAGAAATCTTTTATTATTTTAATCTTTCTAAATTTAGCTATTATCCACATGGGAGTTTTAATACTATAGATATTTATAAGAATGTCTTCAGGGCTCCATGCAAAAAGTGACTAACTTTTAGTGCTTTTTCATAGCATTTCATGAGATTTGGCAGGATACCTTATAATAACTTCATTTTCCTCGCAAGAAAAAAAATGACTCTACTGCACAGTGAGAATTTGCAGTAAATCTCACAAGAACTCAGTAGCTTGGCATTTATTGCCCATCGCTTCCTTTTGATTTAGCGGGTCTGCCCTTTAATATTTCTTTCCTCCAAATACTTGGCCAACTCTGTTTTTAAAACAATTTATACTGGTGGCACATTTTACAGCCTTAGGTAGTTTGTGGCATATGTTATTATGTCAGAATTGTCCTGCTCTAGTATATTTAGAGAAACTTCTAGACATCTTTGGTCAAACTCAATTATTTTAAAGGTCTATATCTCCAAGAAAGAAGGGCATTGTACCATCTAGTGTTATTCCATACTGGGAGTTTTTCTTTAACTCTCACTATATATTTCACTGTTGGTTTGAAAGGAAACAGTATCTAGAGATACACGTGTTGGAACTTTTATTCTTCAGTTTTGATTTTGTTGAATAGCATGAGTGCTGAACTAGGATTCAATGTGTTATTAAATTTAAATGCGCATTTGCTACATATGCTTCTATTATAAATTTTGTAACAGAATTTGTTGTCTGGAGTGCACTATACATTGAACTCAAACTTAGCCTTCATCTTTGAAAGTTGCTGTGTTCTATTTGAGCGTACATCTCTCCTCATATATCTGAGTGTACACCGAGGTTTTGAAGTGTTTACTATCAGCAGATGATTTATAGCTATTCAAGACTTATTAAATTACATGACAATTGTTCCTCTGTTAGAATTTTGTTTTATTGAAATGAATATTCTTACTATTTCAGGATTTCAGAGAGGCCTTTATTAATAAATGGCAGTGGTCTAACATCTTATCCCAAGATATTACTCTGAAGAATTAGGAGCCATTTACAAAGGTATATCAGAAATTGTTCTCTCTCATATTTAAATGGTATTTACTATGCAACTATAGCACAAACATAAAACATAGAGCAGAATGAGCATGCTTTGACAGTATCCACTAACTCCTCCTCATCACAAGCTCTATCAAGTGTTTTATGGTAATGTGAAATTAGAAATCACAGAGCATGATTCATTTGTTTCTTTGTATAAAATTTATGATAAGTGCCTTACTATTAAGTTGCGCTTCTGTGTTCCCAAAGAGTTTCAAAATGACATTTGACATTCTTTAAGATGACAAAAAAGAGGATATTGCTTTCGTCATTGTCTACATAATACATTTGTTTTCATGGCCCTATTTTTTGAATCTGGGCAATTGGGTCAAATATTTCACAGTTTCATACTTGTAATATATTTAGTACACCATTTCCTCATCTGAGTTTCTGTTGCATCGGAAATAGTCAAACATTTATGTCTTTTAACTATGTCCTATTGTCTCTCAAATATTTGGGATAATGCTTAGTTAAAATTATGATACCTTTAATTATCATGATTTAACACTTAGAATATTCCAAACTATGTGGTGAGGTATAGTGGCACAAAAAGAAGTTATAAGTCTTATATTTTCAAAATAGTATGAATGTAATTGACAATTATAAAAAACCAATAAATATTCTTGGTCAAGATTTCTTAAGTACTTGTCATGAGCAAGTCACTATGCTGAATTCTAGAGCAGAGCTCAGAATACACTCTAAAAACAAATAAACAACTATTCCTCCTTCACGCAACTTCAAGTGATAGATAACTAAAAAAACGAATATATGCAACAAGAAGATAATTTTAGACACTGAGATGTGTTATGAAAACTATGTTAGTTTAAGTCAAGGGAAGCATTTGTGATGCGTTGAGATATAAATCAAGTCTTGGACACAGAGGAAATCCAACTGTGCAGCCATGCAGGATCATCAGCCCAAGCAAGGGGATTAGGCATTGGAAATATCCTAAAGTGGATGAGCATGATCCATGATTTCAATGACTGTACAGAGAAAACCAAAAGGCATAACAGAGGAAGTAATACTTCAAAAATATCTTGGAAGCATTACTTTGAAGAGAAGGGAGAAGTTAACTAAGTTTTAGAACTGGAGCAAACACATGTGGGTACCTGTCTTTGTTACTTTTCTCTCATTGCTGAGACAAAATACCCAATGCCCAAAGTTAAGGGAGGAAAGGTTTATTTAGCTCACAGTTTTTAGAGGTTTCAGTCCATAATCTGCTGGGTCTAAGGCAGGTTGACACATGGAGAGGGGCAAATGTTCATGGCAGTGGAAAACAACAAAATCAACAAGAGAGAAACAAGACTCTTTCTGTCCCTTATATTGTATGCAGACTACCAAACCTACCCAGGTGTAGCATTCACACCCTTAATCCTAGCTGGAATTATGCCAAACCAATCAGTGGACTGATTAAGTAAGTGCAAACCCTTAATCCCAGCATCACACACTCTAGATTCAGCTGCCTCTGAAAAAGCCTTATGACCGCATGTGGCTTTGTTGGGACATCCGGACACAAACTGTAACAGTACCTGACATATTCTGGAGTCCAAAAGTAGACAACAACAACTGATTATCACTATGTGAATAGGAAAATAAAGTAAATTAAGGTCAAACAGTAAAAAACTACAAGTTGTATAATTAAAGCCATCAGTACATTGAAGAAGGGGCTCGTATGAACAAAATTGTGCTTTTGGAATATCTGTCTGGCAGCTGCAGGGGTAAATTATTGGGTGTGTGGATGGCAGGAATAAGAAGAAATAGACCAGAGGATATAGAATCAGTCTGTGGGAGATGTACCCTTATCTGGATCACCAGCTATAGAAATGAAAGGTAGAGGATAGAATACAGCAATAATTGAATATGGCTGAGAATGAGAGTTTAGTGTGATGTTTTCTAGAAGACAACAGGGAGAGGTCTGTTAAATTAGAATAATTTGAAATGAAGAAACAAAAACAAAATCAAAGCATAGTTAAACATGAAGGACTATTCAGGTCGAAATTAATGTATGACATAATCTATAATCTAAGAGCAAAAAAGAAGATCTAAAAGTATAATTACACTGTCTTGAAATAAATGTGCAACCTAGATTTGCACTAGCATCACAATATGCATGAGTCCTAGCCATATATTACTAAAGAAATGGAAAAATATTATGTACAGTACTATGTGCTTCTAACAAAGTTGAAAATGAATCAGGGATGTAACAAAACAATTGAAACCCATATAGACCTTACGAATGCATTTTCGCTTAAACAGAGGGTAAGGTGAATGCTGTATTATTGATAAGGGTCTCTCTGGATAACAGGAAAAAAAGGGTACTGAGAATCAAATGAGTAGATTTAAAATGGGTTGTTTTCAGATCACAACTTTTTTTTAGTATATATTTGCAGTGTACAGTATGATTACATTGCATATATTTGCATATATATTTACATATATTGCACATATATTTACATATATGTGCAATATACAGTATAATGATAATGAACCACATTTGTGGTTGGGCACTGGCACATGTACATAACACATTTTAATTCCTTTTACTTTTGTTTTGAATCATGACTTTTCATTATTAAATATGTTAATTAACTAAACATATAAAAGGGGAATAAACAAATGATAATATTATAATACACAAGTAATAAACATATTAAAGATCTAAGGATTATAATTAAAAAGAAATCCCATGGGGGATACTAGTTTTTTCTTTTTTAATTTATTTTAGTTTTTTAGACAGGGTTTCCATACTGTGGTTCAGGATCGCTTTGAGCTCTCTATGTAGCCCAGGCTGGCCTTGAACTCTCAGTGATCCGACTGCCTCAGCCTCCCAAGTGCAGGGATTCCAGGTGTGTGTGCAGCACCACACCCAAGAAGTTTTCATTTTGTATTTCAATGAATTGCTGTTGAGTTTGGTCTTAGTTACTTTTCTCTCATTGCTGAGACAAAATGCCTGACGCCTAAAGTGAAGGGAGGAAATGTTTATTTAGCTCACAGTTTGTAGAGGTTTCAGTCCATAATGGGCTGGCTCCAAAGCAGAGTGGCACATGGCGGAGGGGCATGGTGATGGTCATGGTGGTGAAAGACAGCGAAAGCAACCAGAGAGGAAAGAGCCTGGGAGACAAGACTCTTTCTGTCCATTATATTTTATGCAGGGTACCAGCCCTAGGGTGGGTGTAGCACTCAGGAGCATAATTCCAACACTGAACCATGAATCAATCACAAACGCTAGATTCAGACGCCTCTGAGAAAACCTTCCCCCATGACTACACGAGGCTTTGGGGGACATCCAGCCACAAACCATAACAAGTTTAATATCCTTTCAAGTATGGTCCTGTCATTCTCTTCCCCAATTCCTTTCCCTATGCATTGTCATACAGCAATTCTCATTATTTTGTTGTTTTCAATAACAACAAATGCTATACTTTTTCACAAAGGAGAATTTTCTGAAAACATTCACTTACAGTTTCTCTCTTCTGTCTCTCTCTCTCTCTCTTTCCCAACATCGCTCCTTCCAATCCCCCCTTTTTTCCTCCCTCTCTTTCTCTTTCATTTCTTCCCTCCTGGCTCTGGCAAACTTTGTGACAAGATAGGAAATGGACACTGTGTTTTAATTATAAAATCATTGAATGGACATTCTTGGATTTCTACTAAGATCTTCCCTTTGTTATGTACCATCAGAATGAGGCAGTTTTAAAAATATTTCAAACTAATAAGATATTTTTCATTGTTATATGAAACATATTGACATTTTTATTACAAGTGCATTTGCCTCTGAATTTATGGGTATACATTATAGCAACTCTTGCTTCATTAAAAAGAAAATCCTCTATCTTGGAGAGTTTTAAAATTTTAAAAAATTGTATGTCTCTCTAACTAGCCATAAGATATCAGTGGTGTTTAAGCTCATTTAGTTGCATTTGCAAATATAAAGAAAGAAGATTGCATTTCGGTTGCCTAAAATTGTATCTCTGTGTTCTTCATTTGTAACATAAAAGCATTTACATATGTTCAAATAGATAGAAATCCATAGAGAAAATAAGTTAGGGCATTTACTGAAATTAGAATACTTACCAAACACAAATTGCATTTCCTTATTTGTTCACTGAGCTTAAATGTTAATGAAATTCTCCCTTTCAAGTTTTATCCAAAAGGCAAATATTAGATAAGACCATGTTATCAAGAATAAGAAAATGATTGAATTGCTGGTTCTACACTTAATAATCTGCAACAATGATGTAGGTCAATGAGGGAAAAAGGGTAAAGATGTTACTGTCGCTTATATAGAATGATAGTTCATTAAAGAAAGAATCAATCTTATGCGCATTTGAAAAAAAGTGATTTCTTTTCATCCCAAATGCCAACTGAACTGTATGTGCTAACATTTTGAATAAAGGGAAGTAAGATGAAAATAGGTAAAGAAAAAGCTGCTTATCAAATTGTACCTTTCCATTGCTTAGACAAAGATCTTGGGATCCTGAATTTATTATATTTTTAAGTGTTGCAGTTTAGTATTTTTGAAATTGTTTGCACAGTTTTCAGTAGAATAAACACATTTGTGTACAAGATTGTTGTTATAAAACCTTAGTAAAATACAAATATAGAAATATCTCCTACCACTAGCAATCAACTGCTCTGATCCGAAACCACTCACTGCAAATTTCTAACAGCAATCAGTAATGACAATGTTCTAGTCTGGTTGAATTTATGTTTCCCTGAGAGAGAGGGCATCTTAAATACTGATGAGGGGTATTTTGTAACTTGATTTTTGTTCCTTTTGAATTGTGTGAATGAGTCTGCAGGAAGTTGACTAAAATCTGAATCATCAAACAAAGATATGGTAGATGATAATAGAGAACTATAAGAATTGGAAGTGTAGTAGTGTACTGTGCATTTAATTGCTAAGATTTACATGAGTTTTATTTGTATAAATATATCTTTGTTTTATTACAATCAGAATAAATTTTGACTTTAGACACAATTTATTACACCATTTTGAGAATATATCAATATAATTTAAAGTTTTATTTATATTCTTAAATGATATATATAAAACATATGTATTAATGTTTGAATCCTAACATAGGACCTTGTTCTATAAATGATAATTTTAACCATGGGTAAGTACAAAGAGAGACATGTGGAATGATGGAAGACTGAAAGGTACTAAAATGCTAGAATGAAATACATACTCTGATTCCCTTAATCAGAACTATCACAATCCCTCAGATCAATTCAGACATAAATTATTACAACCTGTTTATAATTGGCAACAACTTTGTTATTATTAATAGACATACAACTTAGTTAAATAGAAGTTCAGAAAATCTTTAATTAAATATTATGTCCATATTACTCAGAGTCCAACCAAGAAAGCAGAAATGACTCTAGGTATTTATTTATATACTTCTTTATTTCTCAGTAGCTGAAGATTAAACCCAGGACCTAGCTCATGGTAAACATGTATGTGTTCTACCACTGAGCTATATTAGCATATTCTCCTATTAAGAATTAAGCAATGAACCCATGGTAGAACATTTGTCACCTATGGAAACATTTATTTGATATTAAAATTGCTTCAGATATTTCAAAATACCATGTATATACATCACTACTTTGAAGACACAGTAGCTGCAAATCTATTTTTGTCTTTGTTTTTAATATGTAATTAAAAGTCACATATACACAACAACATCATATTTTAAAACTATCCTTGTATTCAATATTTTGTTTCCTCTGTAATGTTAGGTCTGTTATTTTATAAATATAGTCAATTATTTGCCCAAGATGTCCAGGGCTTAACTAGGTAGTCAAAGGGATATGTGGCATATTTGCATGTGTACCTGGGTAAATTGCCCTCCCATGCTCACACACAGAGAAGTTTAGAATTTATACTCTAATGCAGTTCAATGAGGTTTGGCATCTCAGCATTTAAAATTATAGACACCATTTTATCACATCTTCAATTAAAATAGTTTGTAGGTCCTTCCCAAGTGCTCAATTTGACACTGTAAAATTTGTTTCTAAGTGATGCCCTGGCATAGCAATAATTTAAAATATATATTCACATTGATCTAGAACCCTCCAAAAATCCACTCTTTTTCAACATATACTTCAAAATTTCTTACAAATTCAAATTGCTAAAATTTTGCAGACTTTTTGTTAGGCAGGCTATCTTCTCTGGGATTACATTTCTCAATTTATTCTCCTGGGCATGATGGGATTAAATTTCTGTGTGAATTTAAAACACTAATCAATAGTATTAAATATAATGGGCTTTCTCTTCTAAGAAAACAGATATGTCAAAAACACAAATGATGTTTATGCTAAAGAAAGCTAGCTTCTCCCACAAAGAAAATACTTTGATGCATTCTTATGACTCTCACTATTGTTTTTTTCATTGTCTATACTATTATCATCTTGAGTTCTAGAACTGATTGTTTTCAAATTTTTCAAAATTGGTAGAGATGATGAAATACCAAAACATGAAAAATAGCAGTTAAAACCTTTTCCAATTATTACACTGAATAGAAAACTTTCCTGCTTCTCTATAAAAAAAACACGTTCTAGCTTTTCTGTTTCTGTCCTTAATACTGATTTTGGCAATTTGTGGAGTTTTTTTTTTGTATGTGAGTGTATGTGTGCCTAGGTCCTTTCCCCACTTTTTGCTTCTACTGTGCATTGTGGAGTGATTCGATATGCTCTGCTTTATGGATTTCTCTACTCCTTTGTATTTTTTTTTTTTTTTGTGGGTACCGGGGGGTTGACCTCAGGACCTCGCGCGCCAGCAGGCGCCCGTGTCGCTGAGCGATATCACCGGCCCCTTTTTCGTATGTGGGTTCCGGGAGTCGAACTCGGGCCCTCGCACTTGCCGGGCAGGCGCTTAAGCCACTGAGCCATCTCACCGGCCCCCTACTCCTTTGTATTAAGGGCTCAGTGTTTTTGCTTCTTTTTAAAAGGCCCTGCTCTAGTCTCTCTAGTTTGATTAGCTCAAGTGAAGGCCTAGGGAGGGGACAATGCTTCATGCATTTTCCCTTATATTTACACTCTGGCTCATGAGTGAATGAAATGTATAGGCTTTTTCTTTTGGTATTGGTTTTTTGGATAAAACTTGTGTTTCCCTTTTCCAAGCCATGTATTAGACATCATGGTCTAAGCTATATACATACTGAGCTCAACCAGAATATTAAAAGAGAAGTAGCAAAACATCAATATTGGCCCATCCATGAAAAAAGCTGATATTTATAACCTAGCTATTGATCTTTAAGTGTATTCATCAGTCAGAATCCCTATGTAGAGAAAGAGTGATTTAGGTAGATCATAAATCCCTAAAACCAACTTGACTTCACTCTCAATGATGCACATACAGAAGCTAAGATGGGCTATTTAATAGTTCCTCTGATGCCCTGAACTTCATCACATTAAGCTCAAAAGAGAAATTAAAGCATTTGTTGTGAATTATAGTCAGAAAATGCTATTTGACCATCTACAAAACCAATACCTTCTGAGAAACTTGCGATTTCTACAGACAACAGAAAAAAAAAACTGAATTTAAACAAATGAAAAGAGGCATGTCTCTTTCAAGCATTTATTGTATCAATGAATTCCCTGAAATAATGCTTAACACTATTCCACAATAAAGTAGACAAAATAGCATTTTTAAAATGTAGTAAAGATAAAGGAAAACAGAAAGTTAATACTTAACACCACTGATGAAATAAGATGGAACTATGAGTTCATTCACATTTATGAGCAGGGTGGAACTATGTAATGGTACATAATGGATATATTTTAAGACAATTTTTTCTGATTATTCAATATAATATTTACAAGAAATAAGTCAATATTTGAACATGTTTGTCAATATTTGAATTATATTTCAATAATGTCACTATTTTTTGTTTTCTACTTTGAACATGGAGAACCAACAGTGGATTGCAATAATGGACATGTAAATTTTAGTAATATCCATTGTTTTCATCCTCTGAAATATGCATTGTTATCATGTCATAATGTGTCAAATGTTAAGAAGGTACAATGATATGTAAAACATTTGCAGTACTTTCTAATTATAAAAAATCCATTTTCATTACTCTGTGTTTTAAACTAGTATGTCAAATAGACATCTGTCTTTTTATCTTGAAAGGCAAATATGCTACTGCATTTCTTAATTACACTTAACAATGGCAGGATAAATGAGGGCATTTGTCCATTTGGCTTCCCATCTTCACTTAAAGTATGTATAAATTAGTTTTACTACTTGATTGATGAGTAATATTATGATCAACTTTGCTAAGTAATTTTGTTTGTTAAAATTGTCAAAACAATGAATTACCCATAACAGAGTTAGTCATTAGCGGTGAATACCTGTTAAATTTAAGTAAATGTGATGCTAAAAATTCTAGAGGATATTTAACCTGAATCATCAAGGACAAAGATAGCCAAATGTGGGGAACTATTCTCCTTAAATATTTGTAGCACAACTGTATTAATTATCTAAGTAAAATCATGTTTGTATCATAACAATACAATTGTGCTTATCTTCTCAGAGGGCTATCACTATATTATTATTTAACACCTCAGGCAGTAAAAGCTTCTTGAGAAAGATCTAATGAGATAATTTTAAATAAAATACTACAACATCAGACAATGGAGAATTACTTTGAACTTTTTAACCTTTAATTTCAATGTTGCTTTATCTCATCTGGTAAGCTATAATTTTGTTTATTTTATGATGGTTTGTTATTTATGATGTACATGTCTTATCATAGACCTTGAAAATGTAATTTCTAAATTTACTATTTTCTGTTTACTCTATAGCTATTTATTTTCACATATGCATATTTTTACAGCTTTAAACTTTATATCTGGGATTACACACTCATATGCTCCTCCAAATATAGTTTGTGTAGCAAGAGAAATAGACAACTGTAAAGCTAATATATCCACACTTACATAATTTTAAATGCATTCAACAATAAAATTTTTGACATATTAGAAAATATTGTGGGATTAAATCCATTTGTATCTGCTTTTGCACTGTTTCTTCTCACCTGATTGTGAAGCTGCTTGTTCTCTGAAAGTGTTAAGAGAGCATAGGTGCTGTGGGCTTACCTGCTCTGAACCCGAGACAAATCTTCCAGAGGATGCCCCAGAGACACAGCCTGCAATTTAAGAAAACTGCTAGCTAGCTAATAGTTACATTTTTGGGTTTTAATCTGACATTAGGGAAAGTCTGACTAAGTATAACTGTGGATATTTTTCACTTAATTATATGTTCATCAAAATATTAATATGGATATTAAAATAAGAGAATTAGCACCAAAGAATAAGTATTCTACATAAATATTTTGCTTATGATTTATAAATTATAAATTCGATGTGTATATAAGCATATGCTGAATGATTTTTAATAAAAGCACCATTAAAGTATGAGACTCTTCTCTCAGGTTTTTATAGAAAGAGACTTTTACTAAATCCTTTCTAGTATATGATCTTAATGGATTTTAATACAGTGCCATGATTTTTAGGCAAATAACCTATCCAAAGCTGCCTTCTGCTACATTCTTTTGCCCAGAAAACTGAATGTTTAAATAGAATTACTTAAGATAAATATACCACTTTGATAAGTGCAGATAATTTAAGTAGCACATTCAACTCATGACACATCAAATACCACTTTGACCATTACCTTCTAAGCCCTCAGGAAATTATTTTAAAATATATATTTGAATTTTAACATCATAATGATGTATCTCCTTTTATGGAGTCTCTGTACTCATCATGAATGAGGGTAACTGTGACTTTGTCGTCTTTTCAGAAGTATTTTCTGGACGAAATTTTATTTGAAAAACAATGATTCTATTTTAATTGCATAAAAATCACTGGAAAAAGAATTCATACTTTATCAATATAGTACGTGATATTTGGGGATATTAATTGACTAACCAAAATTGTGTTTTCCTATCCATCAGGCTTCACAGAGCTGAATGGAAAATATACACAATTATTTTAAATACAAGTACAAGAAATGAACTCACCCAAATACTACTGCTTGTATTTCACAAAGGAACAAAGACAATTCTATGGGGAAAGTACTGTTCTCAAGAAACATTAATGGAATAAATTGATGTCCACAACCAAAAAGGTGGATCTAGACACCTCTTCCAAAAATTGAATATTAGTGGGTTTAACTATAAAATGCAAACCTATAAAAATCCTACAAAATAGCATAGGTAAAAAAATAGGTAAGCTCAACTTTGGTGTTAATGTTTTAGATAAACACCAATGTTATAAACCATGAATAATAGTATGTTGGCCTTCATGAAAATTCAAATATTTTCTCAATAGGCACTGTTATGAAGATAAAAACAAAAGGTACAGGCAAAGAGAAAATTTTTGCAAAATGTGTTTTATTAAGAACTTGTGTCCAAAATATGCAAAGAACTCTAAAACATAAGAGTAAGAAAGCAGGAGGATCACAAGTTCAAGCCGAGTTTGGGGAATTTACCAACTTAGTGAGAAGTTGTGTCAAAATAAAACTGCAAGTAACCCCCCCAAAAAAAAAGAAATAAAGAAAGAAATAGAGAGAGGAAGGAAAGAAAAAGAAAGAAAGAAAGAAAGAAAGAAAGAAAGAAAGAAAGAAAGAAAGAAAGAAAGAAAGAAAGAAAGAAAGAAAGAGAAAGAAAGAAAAAAAGAGAGAAAGAAAGAAAGAACCCAATAACAATAGGTAAAAGAGCTGAGAAAACACTACACCAAAGGAGAGATAAAAATGATAAATAAATGAACAGATGTTCATCATCATGCATCAGCAGGGAAATGTTGATTGCAAGTGTGAGAGAGCTTTTCACACTATTGAAAAGTCCAAATTCATAATACTGGCAACACAAAATTCTGCTGAGGATGTGTATCAACAAGTCTTATTGTTGGTGGGATCACAAGTGAGTACAGCCAGGCTAAGCATGTAGGTCAGTGGTAGAACCCTTGGTTAGCATGCATCAGGCCCTAGATTCAATCCAAAGAACTGCAAATCATGTGGTACACAGTCCTTAGAAAACCATCGGCAGTTTCTTTGAAGATTAAACATTCATTTACTGTACTATACAGCAATCATGGTCATCAGCATTTACCAATCTGGGTTGAAAACTATGTCCACACAATTTTCTTATGAATATTTATGGTAGATTTATTCGTAATTGGCAAAATTGAAAGCAATCAAGATTTCCCACAATAGGTAAATAAAGCACAGGACATCCAAACAATGGAATATTACACAGCTTTAAAAATAAAAGACTTGCTATGCCATGAAAAGATACAGGGAACCGTAAGTGCACATGAATAAATTAGAGAAGCCACAAATGGTTTAATCTGAATTATAAAATGTTATGGGAAAAAAAACCCTGAAAACAGTAACAAAAATCAGTAGTTGTTAGAGTTTCATGGAAAAGGAAGAAGAGATTAATTGGAGAAGCATGAGGGGTCTTTAGGGCAGTGTAACTGTTCCGTGGGGTGCTATAAAAGTGTACAATTGTCATACTGTTTTCAACACAAAGAATAGATCTTAACATAAACTATGGTCTTTAGTTAATGACGTACTGATATGGGCTAACTGATTTTGTATTAATTAAGATTCTCAAGAGAAACTGAACCAATAGAAGATATGTAGTCATGCACCATTTAACAATATGGGTACATTCTGAAAAATGCACCATTAGGGGATACTGTACAAACATTATAGAATGTACTTACTGAAATAGATGGTCACAATGTCACGAGGAAATAAAACCTTATAGGATTACCAACGTATGTGCTCTGTTTTTAATAAAATGTCACTTTGTAATGGAAACATGAGTGGGAAATGGTTCATTTGATCACAGACAGTGAGAAGTCCTTAGATCCACCATTTGCAAATGGAGAATGAAGAAAGCCAGTGGCATTATTCTGTTCAAGGCCAAAGACTAGAGAAGAGATGATGGGGTCACTGGGATAATCCCCAGAATCCCAAGATCCAGGAGCTCTAATATCCGAGGACTGGAGAAGATAAATCAAGAATGAAGAAAAAATTTACTTCTCTTTTTGTTCAGTTTGAGCCCTCCCTAAATTGTAGGACACCCACTCATACTAGTGCAGGCCACCTTTGCTCCAGGCATTCTCTTCTAGAAAAGGATAGGCCTTCAAGCTCCAGCGATGTGTGCCTCCAGATTTATGTTCAGAGTTTAGCTTCCATAAGGTAAAACAAATTTTCACATTTAAAAAAAATAAACCTGAACTATATTTTCATTTTTAATTAAAAAGTAATTCATATGACATGCTACACCATATAAATGTATGGTATGATGAGCAGACCGACAAAAATGATTTATACAAAGGGGCTGAAAGAATTACACAGTATTTACAGGGTGCATAATTAATTAGAAACATAACATGTTCTATAAAACCAAGGAAAAAATATCACATCCTAATTAAAAATACTTGGGAAATAAAATGTCTCCCCAAATAAATTGTACCATTTTTAAGAAATGCTCTGTTATGTGTACATTCTATATATTTGTGTATTTAAAGAATTAATCATCTTATTTTGAGTCAAAAATAGAGCTGCATTTCTATATTATACATGCAACAGAACAGAAAATTTATGCAAAACTGTACATAACTTAAACCATGTTACAAAAACGTAATGTAAAATTTAGGGAAATTTGAATGCTATTTATCATTTTCTGTCAAGCTCTACACTTTTTATTTTTGTTAATTTCTTCCTTTTTTTTTTTTTTTTATTATGTGGGTACCGGCAGTTGAACTCAGGACCTCGCACTTGCCAGGCAGGCACTTATGCCACTGAGCAATATCACTGGCCCTATTTTTTGTTAATTTCTAAAAATTACTTTTAGTTACCATAAAATCGTACATATTCATCATGTACGACATAATTTTTAAAGTTTATAGACATTTTGTTATGACTAATCCTAACATATGCATCATTCCGAACTATCATTTTTGTGGTTAGAATATGTTAACATCCACTTAAAACACTTTTAAAGAATATGGAATATTGTTATTAACTACAATCACCATTATATCCAATAGAACTCTTGAATTATTCCTCCCACTTGTCTGAAATCATAACTATTGACCAGCATCTTCCCAGAACCACTGCTCACAACCACTCTATATCTTGGTAACCACCACTCTACTCTCTTTTTCTGTAATATCAAGGGTTTTAAATTTCACAGATGAGTAAGATCATATGGTACTTGCCTGTCTTTCAATGCTATCGCTGATTATTTCACTTAACATAATGGTCTCCAGGTTCATTCATGTGGCAAATGGCAAGATTCTCCCCTTTTGAATGATGAATAATATTCTGAAAGCTAAGGAAAAGAAGTACTGTCAGTGAGATGGAGAAAACACTCTTGCACATTGTTAGATAGTAAATTAATACAGTTATTATGGAAAAAAGTATGACATGTCAAAAAATGAAAATGATGACTACTATATGATATTTTAATCTCACTACTGGGTCTGTGAGTATAACCAAAAGAAATGAAATTCATATATTGGAGATAATCTGCACTTTGATGTTTACAGCAGTGTTATTCATAAGAGACAGAATCATCCTACGTGTCCAACAGTGGATGAATGTGCATATATTTGCTACTTTTTCTTTCTTTTTATACTAAATATAATTATTATACAATCAAAACCATAAGAATGATAGGGAACTTCCTCAATCAGATTAATAAATGCATACAAAAATTATAATACTTACTATTTCATATCCTGTAATCTAAAGGCAGATAATAACAAGGGTTGCTGAGGGCGTAGAGACATTGGAAACCTCACACACTGCTGGTGAGAATGTAACTAAGAGCGGTTACTTGGCAAAACTGTCAGGCAGTTATTAAGAAAGTTGAACACTGAGTTGCCGTATGAACCAGTAATCCATGTCTAGGTATTTATCAAGAAGTATATCATTTCTTCCAAGCAATACACTCTATACAAAAATGTTTATAACTTTATGTATGGATATTCATAACAGTATTATTCATATCCTAAAAGTGGGGCTACCGCAGATATCCATCAGCTGTCCCTTAACGGACAAACAACGTGATCCTGTATATCCATTCAATGGAATTTACTTTGTCAACACAAATGAATTATATATATGTGTGCTAAAGGTATATGAACACTATAAACAGAATATTAAGTGAAATAACAAATCATAAATTACCACAAGATGTATGATTTTATTTTTAGGCAAATCCATGAAGACAAAGGGCAAAAGATACTAAAAAATGTAATTTAAAGTAAACTTTTTTGAAAATCAAAGTCCATATTTATTGTGTGAATGACTTGAATTTTACCTGAATTGATGATGAACTATGAAGAAATTTAGAAATACACTTTGTGAACACTTTTGTGATGCTGTCATGAAAGCTTATGATGATAACGAAATTGTTTTTTCCTGCTGTGCCAACTCTTACATACTGTAGCTCCTTATAAGTCCAAAATATGAATACCTTTAAACAAATTACCACTCCAGCAAACAAAATTCTTATAAATTTGTCTCAGTTACTTCTCATGAATTGTTTTGAAAGAAGTTTAACATACACAGAGGTGTCTATTTAAAACTTACAATCTAAAGAGTTTCTATGTGGGTTGACATTTTCCTCTGGCTGCTTGGCATCAATGGAGGAAACAGGCTTCCTGCTGTATCGCTAGGAGTAATAGGAAACTGAGAATACCGTTAATGATATACGGCCAAAAGTCAATGAGAGTTTCAAAGTAATGAACTACTTTTGCAATTTTTGTAAAATTTTTTTGCAATTTGTTCAGTGAATGCAAAGTTGTTTATTAGAATATATTGAAGTCAGATTGCTCACATGGTAAATATTCTTTTTAGGTAATTGTGATAGCAGCATTTTTTTGTCTCACCAAATATTTCCTTTGTGGTATTTAAATTATTTTTCTCCAGCCATTTAATTATTTAATATTTATAAACATAAACATTAGAAAATAAAGGTTCACAAAATAGTCAACTTGGTATTTGTGACTGTGGATTTCACAAAATAAATCCCCTATATTAAATCAATAAATTTTAGTTACTGAAAATCACTAATCTGGAAAATAAGGGGGACTGGTGTCATGCAAAATTAAGCCATTTGTACAAAACAACTTTAAAATCATGAGTACAAGGCACAGTGCACCGAACCAAATTCTAATGATATATGTAATCTATTCATACCTTAAAGTCTCCTACTTTAATTTTTCTCAAGGGGTTCTCTCAGCTAGATGGTTTCTCATTTTTCTCTGATCTACTCTTTAATTTGTATAATTCTCTTAAGTCCATGAGCTTACTACCTTCTCATGATTTACATACTTAGCCTTTTGGTAGATGAAAACCATTGAAGTGATTTGTTGGTTTCTTGATTGATTTTGTAATGGCAAGTTGGCTCATCATTGCTGTTCCTAAGTTAGAATATCTACACTTACCATTAAGCTCTTGAATTAAAAGGATTAATGTGATGATAGAAAGAAACATATTCCAAAGTAGAAATAAATCAAACTAGAAACCTCCCAAAAGCAAAGGGCATGAACTTACATTGAATAAGCAAAGAAAATTATGCAAAAATATTATATCCTTGTAAATAAAAAGAAGAAAAATTATAAAATTGTGCAAATATGGTTTTATGGTGCATTACTAAGACCTTTCATAAAAACATAGTAAAGTCAATAAGGAAATAAGGAAATAATCTACCATGAGCTGTAAATAAATTTTTTAAAGACTGTTAACAATAGAATCATTATGAATGAGTTTCATGCTTCAAGAGACAATATTCATACAGAACCTTATCAAATTTAGTCACTTTTATAACATTCCTTTTTCCATTTCCATCAGCTGAAAATACTTTTGTGGAACCACTGAAATCAAATATTTTGTGCATGCAACTCTTTAGCATTTGTATAATTAGTAATATGATTGTTTTCATAATAATTTGCACTCATAAATTATTTTGTATATAATTAATTTCATCCAAGATTATCCACTGTTCACTGTGTTAACATAACCAGAATCCCTGGTGAAGCTGTCACTTGCATTAAGAGATCTGTTGACTTGTACTGACTTGCTCTTCTGAGGTCATGCTTCCTAATCCCTCAGAATAATCGATTGAAATTAACTTCTGGGTTCATATGTTGTATAGAATTGATGGATCAATTTAACATGGATTCAATAAGACCTGTAGAAATCTTGACACTTAAATCATCATAATATTACTTTCTTTTAGGTAATTATGGCTTTTTAGTAATGTTTGAAAAGCTGCAGTTTTCACAGACAACACTAACAGTTACTGGTTATGTGAAATTTCTTTAAAAGCTTGCTGTAGCTGTACTCTTACAGCTATGAAGTAATTGGATATTACAGGACATCAGAGAATTAACATTTTAGTAAGAAAATTTCATTAAAATTGCTTTCAACAAAGTATATGAGTAAACCTAATATAGAACTTCTGAGAGTTAATATATTAATGTAATCTTAGAGTTCTGTATTACTTAGAGTTTTCTAGAGAAAAAAAATGTGTGGGTGTGTGTCTACTTATCAGAGAGAGAGAGAGAGAGAGAGAGAGAGACAGAGACAGAGACAGAGACAGAGAGAGAGGAACTGGCTCATGGCAAATCATGGCAAGGCTGGCAAGTTCCAATCTGTAGTGTGGCCTGGAAGATGAGAGATCTGGGAGAGCTGATGTTGTAGAAAAAAGGAAACAGCCTTCTAGAAAATTGTCCTAGTTAAGTAAGTCTTTTTGATCTATTTAAGCCATCAACTAATTAAATGTTGGTCACCCATACTTTGAAGATGAGTAAGTTTTTAATCAATTGATTAAAATGCTAATTTCCAAAATGCTTATGTAGAAAAACTGGAATAATATTTGGTCAAAGATATGAACATACGTGATCAAGTTGATATGGAAAATCAATCACAATCCCCCCAAATATAATATATAGCATTTCTCCAGTGTGTTTTCCTTTGAAGAAAAATATTATGATACGTTTCCTAAAATATAAATATTTGTATAACAGAGTTTCCTGGTTTGTTTGATGATCTTGATTGAGCATACCATATCCTCCATTTGTATCAGATTCCTTGGGTTGTTGTAACAAAGTACCACCAACTATTGTCAGAAATTTATTATCTCGGGCCGGTGAGATGGCTCAGCGGCGTAAGCGCCTGCCTTGCAAGCGCGAGGGCCCGAGTTCGACTCCCGGAACCCACATACGAAAAAGGGGCCAGTGATATCGCTCAGCGGCACGGGTGCCTGTTGGCGCGCGAGGTCCTGAGGTCGACCCCCTGGTACCCACAAAAAAAAAAAAAAAAAGAAATTTATTATCTCACAGTGCTGAGGGCTAGGTAAAGTCAGGAAATCAGCCAGTCTATAGTTCCTCAGAGTCTATTGATGGAATCATTCCTTGCCTCTTCCTACCTATTTCAGTTACCTGTCAATCCTTTGTGTTCCTTGCCTTGAAGCTGTATCACTCCAATGTATTTTCCTTGTGGGTCTATTTGTGTCTCTTTTTCTTTTATATTAGAAGGAGGGTCATACTGGCTTAAGGAACCATTCTACACTCATATAGCCTCATGTTAATTCATATCTTAATTACATCTTCAAATACTCCATTTCTAAATAAGTTCACATTGATAGGCACCAGGGATTAGAATTTTAGAACATATTTTAGGGGGATAAAATTCAACACACACTATCACTAAAGAAGCCATCTTCATACAGACTGAGACACTCCAAAAATTGCAGATTTTAAAGCACCTTGGATTTCAGATAATCAGATTACGAATGCTCAACCAGTAAAGTCTATGCAAATATTCTAAAATTTGAAAATCTCTAAAATATTAAACACGTCTTCCCTCCAAAGAACTCTGGATAAGAAATATTTACTCTATAATAGTATAAAACTTGACTTTAAATATCAGCATTATTGTTGTTTGTGAGGCAACTCATAAAATTATTTTTAAAATGTTAAACATTTTATACTGTTATTAAAGTTTACTTTTCAGGGCTGGTGAGATGGCTCAGCGGCGTAAGCGCCTGCCTTGCAAGCGCGAGGGCCCGAGTTCGACTCCCGGATCCCACATACGAAAAAGGGGCCGGTGATATCGCTCAGTGGCACGGGCGCCTGTTGGCACGCGAGGTCCTGAGGTCGACCCCCTGGTACCCACAAAAAAAAAAAAAAAAAGTTTACTTTTCAGATGAGAACTCTTCTGTAATGTGAATATGAGAAACATTTAAGCTTTTAAAGTTTGATTTAAATTGATATGCTAACATAAGGTAAATATTTGAAACTTTTCACACTTGCACATTACAGATTTGACACAATGGCATTATAGATAAAGTACATGCAAGACCTAAAAAAGAAAGCCAAAAAACTAAGGGATATTAACTATATTACAGAAAATAAAAAATAGCTATTACAAATGAGTTAAAAGGAATGCCACTTAAAAATGATTTGGATAAATGTCACATAAATCATGCAAAATTCAATGACTTCCATTTTAGTGGTATGTACTGTAGTTCATTTGGAAGTAAAAAAAATAGCCAAATTCCATGTCTTTATAAAAGATCTATGCCTGACCCTGAACCAGGCTGACTGAGGGCTCCTGTTCTGCTCCTGTAGCCAGCAGGGGTGCATGTCGGCCTTCTGCCTCGCTCGGGTCTGTGCTAAATTCTCCTGACTGAGAGACTTCATCAACCATGGTCAAAGCAACTTCAGATCTGCAAGACCAAGGAATGAGTAAAAGCTATTTTCATTTCCACTACAGGTTTTTAGTAATTTCTTATTAAAATAAAGTTTAGGGCCGGTGAGACGGCTCAGCGGCTTAAGCGCCTGCCTTGCAAGCGCGAAGGCCCAAGTTCGACTCCCGGATCCCACATACGAAAAAGGGGCCGGTGATATCGCTCAGCGGCACGGGTGCCTGTTGGCGCGCGAGGTCCTGAGGTCGTCCCCCCGGTACCCACAAAAAAATAAATAAATAAATAAAAATAAAATAAAGTTTAAATTGGTCACGACTGATCATAAAATGGCATTGAATTGTTTGCTTGCCTAATTCTTTCTGTTCTAATTAAATGCTGTTTTTCATTAGAAATAAAAAAGTAGTTGAGGGTCCGGTGAGATGGCTCAGCGGTGTAAGCGCCTGCCCGGCAAGCGCGAGGGCCCGAGTTCGACTCCCAGAACCCACATACGAAAAAGGGGCAGGTGATATCGCTCAGCGGCACGGGCGCCTGCTGGCGCGCGAGGTCCTGAGGTCGACCCCCCGGTACCCACAAAAAAAAAAAAAAAAAAAAAAAAAAAAAGTAGTCGAGTTGAGATTCAAATCCAGGCACCGAACATCTAAATGAAAACTCCTCTATATAAAAAGTTAAATTATCCTTAAGTAACTTTGTGTGTGTGTGTGCACGTGCATGTGTTTTGGTTTTATATGAAATGTTCGGTATGTATAAGACACAAGGAAAGCCTTATACAAAAAGACACACAAATTATTTTTCTGTGCCAAACATTTATAGAAAAATTGCACCTAATGATTAATGTCAGTGACTATAGCTGAAGGAGTCAGATTTGCTCTATAATGTGTTTTGTCCCACTGCTGGGACAAAAACACCTGTCTCCATATCTTAAAGGAGGGAAGGCTGATTTTGGCAGTGTCAAAGTTTTCAGTCCAGAGCTGACAGGAGCTAAGGCAGAAACAAGTGGAGCAAAGCTGCTCACCGCATGGTGCCCAACAAACAGAGATAGGGGAAGAGCACTGGAATGGAACAGGTCAGGAACCAGACCCAGTCCCAAGGTCACGGCCACATGACTCATGCAGAGGTACCCAGAAGTGTGCTGTACTAATCTTTTAGTTGGCTCTAAGCCAATCAATGTAACAATCAAGACTCGCTGTCACAGACGTGAAACAAAAATAGCATAAAGTTGAACTATCCGAACCAAACAATAACTAAAGTAATCTGAGGATGTGTGCTTATGCACACTTATTAAATAGTAGATTCTTTAGAATAAAATAAGGTTAACTATAGTGTTAGGGCTGTATAGAGCAGCAGTAGCAGTATGGAGTCAGACTCATTGTTTCCGTCTTAGAAAACCATGAAAATAAGTGCCTAAATTTTTTCAGAAGGAACTAATGCATTCATGGATATCACACTATGACATTCTGTATATGTGGGTCAATAAAATTGTATCAATTTACTGGCTACATTTGAATAGAGATTGTTTTTTTTAAATAAAATATCTCCATCTCAAAACTTCTTATATTCCACATCAAGACTAAGAATAGGAAATAATTGTGAAAGATATTTTTATATCTACAATAGCAATTCATATAGTGACTGACATGGAATAATGTTCCATCAAAAATATTTGGTGTTACTTTGAAAATGCCACTATATGTGCCCTCAAAAGTGAACATATTTAGATTCCAAAAGGATCATGACTTTTTATCTCTTCAAGATAAAATCTTTATTGCTCCCATTTAGCAATCATTCAGAGCCTTTTCCATAAAAGCAATCAGTGAAGTTTTTCATTTTATTGGCTGGGACTGTAGAAATAATAGAATGGCAGAAAAGAAGCACTCTTTGAGGTATAAATTAAGTCATTATGTGATATATTCCTTAATAATTTGCTTTGCCACTAAAGTTCATCCTATCTTTCAGTGATAATGTATGGTGATTAGTTTTATATTTCTTTTTCTATTCATGTCATAATAACATTTTTCTTTAATTGCTTCTTAATATTATTCAATTCAAAACCTTCATTTCTCCCATTCCTTTAATTTTACCTACTTTTGTGTAATCACAACTAAATTCATTCTACTGTCATTCTTTCTATAGCTATATATTTTGAATATCTCATATCCTTTCCTCAAATAAAACATCCTATGAGTGAATGTAGCAGAGATCACATTTCCTTCCATAAACGGAGCAATTTACATCAGCATTCTGAACATCCCTCCCATGCAGGCTGTCTTACTGATAGCTCTTTTTTATACACACAATTATAAATCATACAACTGAATAAGATGTCATAAGATTTATGTTAAGTTTAAAAAATTATCTCCATTTGGGAAATCAAGTTTTTACCTAAGTTTCTTATTCGTTTTATTTTTCCAATTCTTCATTAGGTATAGTACTTTATCATAGACATGAGTAAAGGTGTATGTGCTGTTATTTCAAGTTCATGCCTTATTGTAAATCTATCAGATGACCATGACATAATTCTCAGAACACACATTCCTCATTTCACAACACATCCCCCACTGAAATTCACTTCACTGTTTTTTTTTTTTTTTTTTTTTTGTGGGTACTGGGGGTCGAACTGGGGACCTCGCAGGCCAACAGGCGCCCTTGCTGCTGAACGACATCACCGACCCTTTTTTCCTTTGTGTGTGGGTACCCGGAGTTGAACTCAGGACCTCACGCTTGCCAGGCAGGCGCTTATGCCGCTGAGCCATCTCACTGGCCCCACTTCACTTTTTAATTTAGCTTATCATTGTTCTGTAATAGTTGCATCATAAAGAATATCAATGTGAAAAAGCAAAACGAAATGACTTTCTTTTACTATTCTATATTTCTTGATGTGTGTTTTGCTTTTATCCAAAGTTGAATTACCTTCATTATTTGAAAATTCTGTTTTGAATGGTTTTCATTTTATCGTTTTATGGTAGAACATATGATCCTTGAGCTGAAGGCTGTTGTCTCTTTATAAAGAATATAATCAGGATGCATAACAAAGAGGTTTAGCACAAACTGTTTCAGTCAATAACACCATTACAATTGTAAATTAAATCTTTAGAAAAAGTTACATTCTTAGCATATATGTATATGAACCGTGATTATTTAGAGTTATAAATGTCCTGGATAAACAAAAAATTGCTACTCGTGCATATGCGATATCACATAAACTCAAAGGAAATTCTATATAAACATTATTAAATGCTGATAAAGCTAAGGATATAGTAAAAAATATTTCAAACCCTATTTTATTCTATTTATCTTTAAAAAGTGTTAAGACAAAATGACCCTCAAATATATTGAGTTACAGAGAAAAGCATCTAACTGCAGTGAATCTAATTCCTCAGTATTCTTTGAAGCGAGTTTCATCTTGATGTTTTAACAGGCATACTATTATTTCCTTCTAACTGACAAAAACAATGCTTTCTCTTCAAGCAACTGCATTTACTGACATTAGCAGAAGTAGAAAGCAGATTTGTACTTACTCTGCTTAGAAAAAGAGTGTTCTGTTTTTAAAGTTTTAACAATTTCTCCATTTTATCACACAATTATTAATTTTAAAAGTTTCTACTTAGGTCAATTACTACATAACTTGAGAAATGATGACATGCATGACATTTTAAAATAATGAGTTCACTACTCTCCCTTAGTCATGAGCATGAAATTGGGGCCGATTGTAAAAAAAAAAATCTATATCTATATCTATCTATCTATCTATCTATCTATCTATCTATCTATCTATAATGTTGGGAAGAAGGTGGACCATGTGTTAGTTTAAGCATCAAGTAGCAATCTACTCAATTTTCAAGAATATTCTGTTATTAAAGGCAAGAAACACTAAAACATTTGTAGAAGCGGGAAACTCTATTGCTTTAATAGGAGACTAAAAACGAAGCCACATAGTTCCAATTTTCCTGTCAAATTCCTCTATGTTTACCACAAACTTCTACAGTCTCCAAGTGACTAGCACCTGCACATTTACAGAGCAAAATTGGACTCTGTCTTAAAATTTTGTGTGTACAGTTTCATTTTTCAGGTATAATTATGGTCTATTCATTGCACAGTTCATTCTTCATTTAGTGATTCATTTGTCTACTCAGAGAATTGTGAATTTATTATACTTTCACTTACAGCCATGTACAGTAAAAATTATGTAAAGATACTGCTGATTTTGAAAGTCTTTATTTTCTAAATGACATAACAATTCTTTCTAATGTGTCTGAGATTGGAAAATTACACAAATCATTCAACTTTAAATCACTTCAAGATGATATTTTAATTTTCCAAACTCTACCATGATGTAGTACGATCTTTAGAGTAAAGAAAAAAATTGCAGTTTCAGACTTCTGGAAAAATAGAATACTAGACATTGCACTTACTCTTTCAACTGAAAGGAACAAAAAATATACAAAATGTATGAAACACACACGACTCAAAACATTAGCAATTAGCTAACAAAGGAAAGGGATCTCTGAATGGTAGGAAATGAATGAGGTGAGCTCTTTGATTTACCCAGCTAAGGGCTCTCACGACGCTATGTCAAAGAGATGGAGCTGAGACTATGAGGATGAAGGAAGTGCTAATCGGTATGGCAGTATCCTAGAGAAGAGACAGGCAGACACTCACACACACACACATGCGCTAAAGAACTACAGATTTCTATGGCAGCTCCATTTCAAGTATTCATCCGAGTGCTGATAAGCACATATTCTTAATGAAAATATCTAAAGTCAGGGAAGAACCATTCAAAGAGATTAGAGGTGCATGTCTGATGCTTCCCCAAAATGTGGACTAGTGCCCACTCTTACTAGTCAGGCTGACAAATCTCAAGATTGATGAGACAGAGTGAAGTACTTACTAGTCTCGGTAGTGTGGAATGATTCACTTATTGAAGTCGTCCCACTGTGGGCCTGTGTGACATGCGTTAATAAACATACTCAAAAGTATCAAAATAGTTTGAAAACTTTACTGAATTCTAGGAGTTGGGAAGAAACCCAGAATTCACACAGATGTTACAATTAGCAGAAAATAAATTTAAACAGATATTTAGTCTGACTATGGTGGTTCAAAGAGTTGGCCTCTGGGTGGTGATTAGCCTGGAGTCCAACAGCTGAATCCTGGTTATTTTATAAAAAGAGAGAAAGAAATCATACACACACACAGACACACACTTCTCTCTTGCTGTGTGATACTCTGCCAGCAAGAAAACCACTCCTAAATATCACCCCTCACTTTCACACCTGAAGAACTAAAGTAAACCTATCTTTTCTTTGTAACCTGTCCAATCTGTAATATTGTATTATTATCAACTAAAACTATATGTTTACTGACTAAATTATCACTGCTATTTACAGTTGTATAATTGCTCAGATTGATTATATTGGAGCCCACATGATATTTGAGATATTTTTTACTATTTTTTAACACTTTTATTATATGGGGAGATTTACATTTTTATAAATTATGCATATCTTGAATTTTATTCAATAGGAATAAAGATCTAAACATAGAGATTAACATAATTAGGTTTGAAATTTTTGTAGCACCATTGTAAAAAGTAAGTTTTAGGCACCTAGTAGAATACAGGGAAATTAGCCAAAGGCCATTGTTATAATACAGATGCGAGATGATAAAAGCATTGATAGAATATATGGAAAGATATGGAGAGACCTGAAAGAGTTTTTTAAATGTCTATGTGGAAATTGTAAAGAGAAAGAATTAAGAATGAATCCTATGGTCCTGGTTTGAGAAAACTCTTAGTACTGAGACAGTATCTGGTACATAGCAGGGGATCAGTAACTACTGAAAAGTGTGATGTAACCTTTCACTTCAATTAGGAAACTTGGAACAGGAGCAAGAATTGTCTTGGAAATATTGTAAACTTAATTTTGGATTTTGTAAGCGTGTGAAGCACAAGTATCTGTTCAGTATAACATTGATTTAGATACTCAATATTGTATCTCAGGAACGAGCATTTTGCTGAAGATATATTTTATAATTACCATACAGATGCTAACTATAAAATTTAATTCATGGAAAATAATGCAATTTCCCTAGAGGGATGTGTATAATTAAAGAAAACAAGACTCAAGGGAAAAAGGCAATATGGCACAGCATTGTCAAGGATAGAAAAAACACAGTGACTCAAATTTTAAAGGTACATAGGCATATAAATTCAGACTATCTTTCTCATTTCTTTCATTCTTTTCTCCTTTATTCTTTCTTTCTTTCTTTCTTTTTTTTTTTTTGTGGTACTGGGGGTCGACCTCAGGACCTCGCTCACCAGCAGGCGCCAGTGCCTCTGAGAGATATCACCAGCCCTTTCTTCATATGTGGGTACTGGGAGTCGAACTCAGGACCTCACACTTGCCAGGCAGGCGCTTATGCTGCTGAGCCATCTCACTGGCCCCTATTCTTTCTTCACTTTCTTTTTCTTTCCTGTTTTCACTTTCATTAGTTCAGTACATAACCATTAGACACTGGGATTTTTGATGTGCTAGAGTGGTAGTTCTAGAAGTTAATTAATTACTTCATGTCTTTCTTATGTACTCACTTATTTGAAATACTTGTTATTATCTTCCATCTTTCAAGCTCTGTTACAGAAACTACAGAAAGAGTGGCAGATATACAAAACATCCTCCATGCTCTTGTGTAGTTAACCTGTGTGAGGGGACAGAAGGTAAACAAGTACAAACTAACAAAAGGAAGTGTGGATAGTTATATATTTGTGTGCATATACACAAACATAAATATATACACACAAACATAAATGTATGTGAACACAAGCATATAAATATATATACACAAACACAAGAATACAAATACCTATAAGAGATAAGTATGTGTATACATGTGTGTATGTGTGTGGGTGTGTTTAAAAATAACTAAAGGAGAGGTGAATAGTTTTACATACACACACATACACTGATACATATTTGACATCTGAAAAATTTCAGATCAAATGAGGGCTTCCTTTTCAATGACATAAAATAAATCCTACTGTTGAACATTTCTTGGAAGAAGTTAGAAGGATCCAATATTTTTTTCTTTAGTATCTACAGTACAATGTATTTGAAAAAGAATGGACTTTGTAATCAGACCAAATTTGTGTTTAGTTCTTGTGTGAATTTAATAAGTTCTCTAAACTTCAGGGTAATTACCATATAAACACATTATGAAAATGTACCTGAAAGTGTTATAAATTGTTTACTACATGGGAGGCTAAACTGCCCAAATGGTAGCCAACCTAACTGTAATTGAGGCTAAGTTTTTTCATCTAAAATAATTTATTATGCTATAAACTCAAGTTATTCTCAAACATTTTGTTAGTAAATATTATCTTATGTAAATGTAAGAAAAAATGATAATGTCATTACTAAAATGGTTCTCATTTTAAGTAAATCCTTTCACTTATTAGGGATTGTTATATTTTCCTCACTTATTATCTTATAACTGGCTCAGTTATGTGTTTTTTTTGTGTGTGTGTGTGGGTACCGGGGGGTCGACCTCAGGACCTCGCGCGCCAGCAGGCGCCCGTGCCGCTGAGCGATATCACCGGCCCTTTTTTCGTATGTGGGTTCCATGAGTTGAACTCGGGCCCTCGCGTTTGCCAGGCAGGCGCTTACGCCGCTGAGCCACCTCACCGGCCCCTCAGTTATGTGTTTTAAGAAACTAGCTCTATTGCTACTAAGTGTTGAGATCTTTTTTTTTTCTTATGGTGTCCTTTAGGACTTGCTACCACTTCTGTTAACTAGACAAAATAAATTAAGATAGTACAATCTCGCATAAGGAGTTTCAGCAGAGGATCAGTCAGCAATCAGATTTTTCTTTCATCTTCAACCTCGAGGTAACACCGAACAGCATAATATGATACAGAACCTAAGATTCACATTTTATAATGCTCACCCCTTATTTGAAGGACTAAATTATTTTCTTGTATACCAAGTTTTCTCTATATTAAAGAAGATTTTTCCAGTGATAGGAGACAGCTACTGACTGGAGCATTTATTTTTTTAAAGCTTGATTTATGCCATGATGATTGAAACTTTCCTGCTCTATATAACTCATCCTTGTATAACTGAAATTATTTCATTAAATCATAATAAAAATGTATATGTATATATCAGTGTATATATCATGTTGAAAATATGAGAATGTTTAAATAACTTAACATGTTTAAATAAAAATTATGCTTTATCAAAAAGAAATGATAAAATTTTGGAAAAATATATCAAAATCTTAAACCAACAATATAATGTGTGCTGAATTCATGGTTTTTGTGAGACTACTTCTGAGCACTATGTTTATATTATTGGTTTAATACTCATAAAAATCTTATTATTAAAATGTGACAAATTTGTTAAGCATTTTTTAAAGAAATATCTGATTCACAGAACAGTGAAATATTATGTTCATATGTTCATAAATAAAATTATTTAAAATGTAAATTTTTATATTTTCTAGAGTTATAGACTATTGTAGAATTGAACGCTTTTCTTGCCTCTTAACTTTAGACCCTTATATGATTAGGTTTTCTTGAATAGTATCTCTTTCGGTTAACTTAAAGTCAATCAGTTAGTTCCCTCACTTAATTCTGTGACCCTTATTCTGCTATATCATAAGTGATAATTCAACATTGGGGTGTATTTTGCCAATATGTAATTAAAATATGAGAATCACTGAGGTCATTTGAGTATTTTTGTTACCATAGTTTCATTTGCTTCTCTACATTCCCTCTTAAGGTAAATTATAGATTATTTTTCCCTTTCATATAGGAGAAGGATCACCACAAATAATCAGTGTTCTATTATCCTATTGTGCTTTTCATCCTATCTCTTGTTTGAATGCATAGCTACATACTTAACATACTTATCTGGATGTCAGAATCATACAAGTTACACAATAATTCAAGACTGTCAGTTGTGCCAGGAATGACACATCTTCAAATGTCCAATGTTTATAAGATCAGAAGCGAGTCTTGAAGACAAGTTATCTTGGAACTGATTGATGGCATTTCTCCTGACTAGGTAGTTCTTACACTGTTTGGGGAAAAAAAACCATCAAAGAAATGGAATTTTAGGTGACAAGTTTCATTTAGAAATATATATAGGGCCGATGATATGGCTCAGCAGCATAAGCGCCTGCCTGGCAAGCGTGAGGTCCTGAGTTCAACTCCCAGTACCCACATTAAAAAAAAAAAAAAGAAATATATGTAATCCAGGGACAATAATATATATCTTTGAACAAAGCTTGTGGTGGCATATATTTCTATATCCTGTATGTGGCCACTTGGCCTACTAAAAGTGATAAAACCCCTAAAGAAGCTGCAGATAAGGTTAATACTTATTTTTCTTTAAGATTCCTTAAGAAGTAAGGAATGTACTAAAAGTTATAACAGAAATTCTGACCTTCGCATCAAAACATTTTTGTAAACTTTCAGGTACTACTTTCCTCACACTAAAAAACTTCATTGTCTTTAAACCAAAGAAAATATTCGCATCCTATCTTTGAGATATGTTGGCCTTGGATAAGCTTAAATGCCTCCAGTATTCATTCAATTACTGTGGAGTTGGAGGAGAGAAGATGTAAAGATATTTAGAAACTACATAAAAGGAAGTAGCAAATGGAAATGATGCAAATATGATAATTGTATTCTCTTTATGTAATTCCTCAATTATTGGTAGACTATCTGACACCTGAAGAAGTTAATAATACGAGAACTGCATATTGTAGATTCAACTGTGGTAAAGGGAAAGAGATAGCAGTAATGGAAGGTTTAAAAAGAAATCCCTCCCCCATTGCCACATGACCAACTGCCATCATGTTATTCTCTAACAGTAAGAAATTATAGTAGATCATCCATTAAGTTGGATAAAATAATCACACCTTGGGCTTATACCACTGTAATTCATATTCCTATCTTGAAACTCATACCATAATTAGACTAATTTTTACTTTCCCACACATTTAAATATAGAAAAACTCATAAACCATATTGTCTGACTAGATATGCATTAATTTTTCCCAATTAGATACACTTAGGAGTGGGTTTTTTCAAAGCATACATGAATCATTTAAAATAAAAGTCATTATTTATTCATTAAAGCTAGCAAATTTCCTTCCAGCTTTTGCTTTCAGTACAATCTTCTTTTGCTCTTCTGGCTGGCAAAACCAAAAGCAGTGCAGGATTTTTCAATAAAGCAAAGACAGAAAGAATTAGATGCTTATTCATAAAACAACCAAGCAAAACAAGCTGGATAAGCAGGATACATCGCAGAGCCAACTTGCAGTCAAGTGGGACTGAGACAAAGCAGCCAGGGATGGCAGAGCGCCCACGGAGGTGGTCCTTTTTCTAAGCAGAGATTGTGAATAGAGTCCACTATTTCATTCTATTTTAATTCAACAGGAACAGAAAAAAACAGACTTCAAGCTGAACAGAATGGATTTTAGTGCGGCAACACAGGATGGAGCAGACACACGAAATCTGAGAGATGGTGACAGCAAAATAGCACAATGGTTTCAAATTTTATTTTATTTTAACTTCCCATTTGATTAAAATAGACTTCAAATACTTTAAAGTATCCAAATTAGATATTCTGAGATCAATTTCAAATTTGGCAGATGCAGGTGAATCAGTAGTTCAAACTGCAATTCAGCCAGGAGCAATGTGGGTTTCATAAAAAATTGCACTTATCTAAATTCCAGCTTGTAGGGTTTTGGATAATTGCCTAAACTGTGTCACAAACATTTTTATTTCCCAAATTTATCATACTGCATAGTTTCTATAGAATTTTTAAAAACAATTTGTGTTCCTTCCCTGATTAGTATTTGTGTGTGTCTGTATGCATGCACGTCAGGGATAAAGGAGACTTAATCTGTAAAATGTTTGTGTGATTCCCCCCCCCGATCTAATTACAATTTTGAATTTTTCTTTTCCAAACTTAACATTAACACATCATTTTCTGGGCTTACTTGAAATAGAAATTGAAATCTTCGACCTCACTCTATGTAGGCAAAAGCCCTGAGAATGGCTTCTGCTCACCTCTATCAGTTTTTGCCTTTTTGCCAAAAAACATTAAAGACTTAAGATTCAGAACACTTTTACATAAAAACAGGCTTAGATATAGGAATCTTAGTTTCATTTTATTTCATGATTTACATCCTGGGAATTCATAAATATAAAACTAATGCCTGAATATTTATTATTGATATGACATTCAGGTGGATAATAAAAAAACTAAAATATCTGGTGATGTCAGTAGTTCAGTTATTGGATTTGGGGTTAGATTTGAACATTTGCTTATTTACTTTTAATCCGCCTGCATGCTAGGTGTCTTTGAAAGAGTAACAGATAACATAATGAGTTTCATTGTTTCAGAAAATACAAAACACTGTTTTTTTTGTTTTTTGTTTTTTTTCTGGGTACCAGGGGTCTACCTCAGGACCTCCTGCGCCAGCGGGCACCCGTGCTACTGAGCGATATCATCGGCCCTTTTTCCGTATGGGGGTTCCGGGAGTCGAACTCAGGCCCTCGCGCTTGCCAGGCAGGCGCTTAAGCCGCTGAGCCATCTCACCGGCCCAAAACACTGTTTTAGAAGGAGAACTTAAGAGATAAGTCAGGAAGGAAATGGCATTTTGGTGTGTGCTGGTAAAACATAAAGCAAGAAAGCCTTGTCAGGGCCGGTGAGATGGCTCAGCGGCGTAAGTGCCTGCCTTGCAAGCGCGAGGGCCCGAGTTTGACACCCGGAACCCACATACGAAAAAGGGGCCGGTGATATCGCTCAGCGGCATGGGTGCCTGTTGGTGCGCGAGGTCCTGAGGTCGACCCCCCGGTACCCACAAAAAAAAAAAAAAGAAAGCCTTGTCAGTGTCTAGAAGGACAGAATCATAGGAAAAAGGACAAGTTTGAGGGCCCTGATAGTCAACAAGCGTGGTATAAACAAAAAATATCTAAAAGATTGTTATTGCTGAAGATGGATAGATGAAGAAAATAGTAAACAATTTCATTAAAGGCAAGCAGGAAGTTTACATATTTTATATTCATAAAAATTTATTGTCAGAACAATTTTCAGTTTAAGTTGAAAGCTCTTGATATTGGAAAAACAATGGTAGATGTTTCTATTTTCATAACCAAAAAATGTTTAGATGTTATAAATTTTTCATCCCTGTTTTCACATTTAAAATGAAGAAACTCCCAACAATATTCTTTAATATTTTTGTAACTCTATCTGTAAACTCTATTAGTTTATTGATTTAGATCCTAATGCTTCTGTTTCATTAATATGTTATCATTCTTGTGATTTAGGCTGGATCACAAATTTCTATACTGTAACATCCTTGGGCTTCAAATATGTAAGCTTTGGTGAGATAATTTTTTTAATCAAAGCATTATTAGTTAAATATTTTTAAATCTCTTTAATAAATGTTTATTTATTTTCACTTTCAATTTTACGAATATGTAATTATTGTAGTCAGAGTTTACAGGGGAAAAGATTTAATAACAGGACACATAATTTATAAGGTTACTTTATAATATTCACCCAAAGAGTCAAATGCGAAAGAGTGCGGGAGATCTGTCCACACATTAGAGACCCAAAGAGTCCAGCTAAGGGCCTGGATCCCATGGCAATGTCCTGCACGAGTCCAGCTGAAGACCTAGAGCCCATGGCACTGTCCTCCATGAGTCCAACTGGAAGCCTAGAGCCCAGGACAATGTCTCATGCAAGTCTGTATCTAGGATCTGCACTGGGAAGGCCCAAAGGTCAGTGGTGGAAGCCAGAAACTCTGTGCCAGTGGGATGAAGGATCTGTGCCAGCAGGCTGAGGGCTCTGCACTGGAGCCAGGAAGCGATGCTCAAGGAAAGGACCAAAGTTCCTGTGAAAAAGACCTTAGCTATCCTCAATGACATTGAGGACCCCAGCTCTTCCAATGAGAACAGCTGAGTTCACATCAGGAAAACCAGTGTGACAAGCTTCTCAGGAGAATCAACAGTGCACCATCTTCCCCTCCAGTTCTGCTTATGTTGTTGGCAACAATTCTCAGGTGGGCCTTCCACGCCCAGAACCATGATGATTCAGTTCAGCTGGGTATTAAAACTTGACCATTAGTTAATCCACCATGGTATTTAATAATTGAATTTAAAAATAGATTTCAAAGTTACAGAACAATTAGAAAAGTAGTGCAGTGAACTCCCATCTACTTCTTACCCGGCTTACCTAAATGTTAACATTTTACCATATTATTTGTAAAATTTTTCTGTTCACACATATGAATAATTGTATGTATTTCTGTGTGTTTATACAGGTATGAACCATTTGAGAGTAAATGGCAGATGTGATAATTTCTTTATCCTTAAATGTTTTACTGAATATTTTCTATAAGTAGGATGTTTCAAGTATAAACACAATTATCCATTGTTTACATTTCATACCACAATTACTTGCTTTTGAGCAAACAGGACAGTTATTCTGAAGTATGAATATGTTCTTTAAATTGGATTACTGTAATGTTTCCTCAGGTTTTTGATGGGTTCAAGGAAAATCATTTATTTGAAAATTTTCCAATTTTTTGACAAAGATTTCCTTATCTTTACATATTAAATAACTGACAATAAAAGTTTCTAATATTTTTCTTAAATACAAATATTAAAACAACCTTTAAATGAAAGAGAAAGCACAACAGAAACTTTCTTAAAAAGATGAATGACTCTGTCTGTTTCCTTGGTGATAAATAATTTCTCTAACATTGGATAAATGCATCGTCTAGCTCTCACATCTCAGAAAATTTCTATAGAGCTGATAGAAATTGACAAAAGGAATTTATACCAATAAATCATAAGAAGTGCTTGATTAGTTCCCATTTAAATAACTGTTAGACAGCCTTTCTTCAGCATATCATGTTAGTCCAAGATAAAGATATTTACCTAATTTCATGAGCTGCAGAATCTATATTAAACTTTGCATATGCCACTTTATTCCTTTCAAATTAGTAATTACTTTAAATGCTGTCAATTTTATTCTTGAGAGTAATATAAACAAAAAAAACTACTAGGTACTACCCTTAAATTGTCATGCAACACAAATACATCTTGGACAACAAAGAAGGCAAAGGTTGAACAATTTGTGAGTAGCGGAACAGCAATGACTACTATTCCATTGTCTCCTATTCTTTCTAATTAACTTGCCAAGAAGATAAAACAAAACATAAAAACAGATTTGCAACACCTTTGAAAACTTAAGAGAATACCACACAAAAATGTTAGGAAAAAATACATTTAACTCCAGTGTCAACGTAATTGGGGTTATAAATATAATCAGCAAAGAATATTGTTGGATAAAATCTGATGTATTTGGATGCATTATAATATAATCAAATAGAAACATAAAATATATAACATATTCAAGTGTAAATTTTACTTGACTCTTAAATATTTTTATAAATTCAATTTCAAATTAGAAAAAACATTCAGTAGTTCAAAATTAATGAAAACTTTTATAAATGAAAAATTTTACTTTCATTTTATATAAAATTTGTAAGTCAGACAAATATAGTAACTAATACACAACTATATGGATTACATGTACATAACATACTTTCTTTTAACTAAAATATGTTCTTTGTGACTTACTAATAATAAATGCTTTTTTATTTTAATTCATTTGTAGAATTTCTTGGTTATCATGTTTTGGGCTACATATGTTTTTTATTGTTTTTTGTTTGCTTGTTTGTTTGTTTGTTTTGGTTTTCTTAAGACAGGGTCTCACTTTATAATGCAAGCTGGCCTTGAATTCACTTGTGTAGCCCAAGTTGGCCTCAAACTCACATTGATCGTCCTGCCTCAGCCTCCCAAGTGCTGGGATTATAGGCATGTGCCACCACGCCTGGCCTACATATGTAATTTGTAGTTTCAATAAAAAAAAACAATTGTTTGAAAATGTGAATTTTTCTTGTTTATTTTTATTTATTTTTTCTTTATTTTTAATAAAGTACTTCTATTTGCTAAGTCTTAAAAGACATTGAAGCAGGTAACTTACTGTCACTTTACTTTTTCTTAGTAATTTCACAATATATCTATGCTGTAGTTATGCAGATAAATCAATCTTTCTGAGTAGAAAATAGTTAAGCAGAACAAGACAAGCAACAATAAATGCCTCCAGGTAGTTCACGTAGTATTTCCAAAACCTGCTACAATAATTTGTTGAGACATGCAATCACACTTTAAATGACAAACACAACATTTCACTGGTTTTTAATATTTTATATGCAATAAAATTTACCTTTATTTTGTGGTCTAGTCACAGCTTTTCCCCCCCATGATTTATATCCTTAAAGTGATACATATAGATTTCAAAAAGGAAAGATATAAAAATGCAGAAAAAGAGTGCTTACGAATCTTATAAATTACAGATTATAAAGAGGTAATTTCTTGCCTGGTAATTCCTCTGTAAGAAAATAATATTTCTCAGTAGAATGATTTGGTTAATTTTGATGATGTTGAAAGTCTATTTTATTTATCAAATTAGTATTAAATGTAAAATTTTTGATGGAATAGACTATTTTCTCTATTATCTTTCTCTATTTCTTTGTATTATTCCATGGAAATTTTCACTGACTAAAACTTCCTTTCTCTGTTATGTTAAGACCACTCTCAATTGCATGGCTTTTTTTTGTTCTTGGAGAATTTTTTAATGATGTAGAGATGTTTACAACATAAAGTGTGTTGAAAGAATGAATGTAAAAATTGTATATATAATATGGTCCTAATTATGTGATACATATGCATGGAAAATTTATCCACTTGTGTTATCATGTGGCTTCATTTGGTCCTGATTCTGCGAGACACTAGGTAGGATAGCAGCCTAGAAAAAGTAAACTTCTCTAGAAGAATTACAGTTTTTTTTTTTAAATCAAAATATAGATAATGGTATCTATTTGAAGGGAACAGTAAACTGAATGACTTAGTGCATATTAAGGCCCAGCACTATAGTTTTGTATTAATCCAATTTCTGTTGATATAATAAAATGCCCAAGTCTGTTATGGTTGATATGTAGATATCCACCCCTAAAGTTTATGTGATCATAGGCTGGGCTTCTGAGAGTTGGTTGGATTATGTGGCATTATAGCTGACGTGCTATTATCAGATGGGGCTGTCAGGAGAGGCAGGTCACTGTGACTATGATCTGAAAGGTTATGTTTCTCTTCTTGACTCCTCCCATGAGCCTATCTACTTCCCGTCTACCTGGCCATTAGCAGCTTTTCCTTGCCATGCTTCTGTTCTATGCCACCCTGCCTTGGAGCCAGCAAACTATGGATTGAAACTTCTACAAACTGTGAGCCAAAATAAACTTCTCTTCCTTTAATTTGCAGCTGTTGAGTATTTGTCCCAGCAACAAGTAAAGAGACAAATCCTGGCACCAGAAAAGTGGGGCTGTTGCTGTGATACGACCTGACCATGTGGTTGAAAAGCCTTTGGAACTGGTTCATTGGAAGAGTTTGGAAAGGTTTGGAAATGCTGAATGGAGAAGTCCTAGAATGCAATGAGCTGAATTGGAGGAGGATTCTGGTTGGAGCTCAGAAGATCAGAATGCTGATAGAAATGCAGCCAGTAAATACCAGACTTAGGAGGTTTCAGTTGGGAAAAAAGACTCCATTGGCCGTTGGTCTCTATACCATGTATGTTATGCTCCGGCATAAAACATGTCCACATTTTGCTCAAATCCTGAAATTGCAGGAGATTGAGATTAAGATTGGCAGACTAATTAATCTGGTGGAGGAAATTTCAAGGGAGCCCAACATTCAGGCTATGGCATGAATACTATTGGGAGATTTTATCCAGCTCTACATTGAGAATCAAAAGCATAGGGCACAGCTGAGTGATTTTAAAAGTTTTGAGTTTCTTCAAAAAGAAAAAGCCTTTAAAGTTGGATCAGAGGACAGCTTGGTTGCTAAAAAACTTAGCATTATAAAAAGGCCAAGTACAGTGGTACCTTTGTTCATGAACTTCATTTGTTCTATGATTTTGGAAAAGATAACCACATTTGTTTGTGCAGGAAAGATGGATGTGGTCATGTATGTCACCTAATGTAGAGTTTGCAAAAACAAAATTTTGCCACATGCTTTTGTTTTCAAACCAAATTGTTCACAAACAAAAGTCTTTGTGAGCCAAGGTACCACTGTACTTTACAATAGGCCAATAGAAAATACGGCTTGGGGGCACACAAGAATTAGAAAGGCCCTACCCGTTTGAAGGCTCAAAGTCACAGAAGTGAATGGCTTTGCTTTGGAAGAGAGACCCAGAGCATCAGGAACCTGAAGAGTCACCTAAAGAATTTGTTCCCCAGGATGCAGTTTATAGTTCTCAGCTATCCAGGCACTGAGAGACATCTACAACCATGATGCAAGGAAGCCTGGCTACTGCTCAAGCTGGCCACAGAACTTGGCATCACCCACATGGTACTGGTTTTACAGGTATGCAAAATGTAACAGCTATGAGATAAGGGGGGCTTCCACCCAGATTTCAGAAGGCCTGGGAGGCCGAGCAGTGTGCCCCTGAGAGAGCAATGCATAAAGTGAAAGTGAAGTCAAATGTGCAGCAAAGATTCCAGGAAACTGAAAGTCAGGAATGTGGAACATCTGAAGACGGCCTCAAGGAGTGAGCAAGCCAGGCCAAGAGAGAGACCATGACCGATTCAATGAGCCAATAGCATAATGGTGGGGCTGCCCAAGCCCTTTGGAGTCTAAATCTCACCACAGCTTGCCTTGTGTTATGGTCATAGAGCTACAGGAATTGTTTGCCCTGCTGGGATTTCAATCTGCTTTTGGTCCTGTTCATTTCTAACCCCCTGTTTCTCCCTTTTGGAATGGAGGTGTTTACACTGTTCCATTGGATGCCACCAATATTTAATTTGTTTTTGATATTTAGAAGGGCTCACAGCTAAGAATTTGCCTTAAGTCTTAGAGAAGACTTTGGACTTGAACTTTTCAGCAATGCTGAAACTATTAGGATTTTGGCAATTCTTAGAGATGGACTAGACACATTTCACACAAAGATATGTGCATGAGGCTTTTGGGAACCAGGAGTGAAAGGTTATGGTTTATATCTAGATGTCACCCTAAAGTCTCATGAGGTCATAGGTTGGAATGTTTGTAGGTGATTGGATCATGGGGTGGTATTGCTGGATTGTTGTTGGAAGCCAGGGTTTATTCAGAGGGCACAGGTTACTGGAGTGTGGCCTGGAAGGTTGTATTTCCCCCCTCCAGCTCTTCCCTACCCTCTCTCTACTTCCTGGTTGTCATGCTATGAGTAACTTTCCTCCACCTAGGCCCTTCCACCATGCCTTCCTGGCTTGAAGCAACCATCTATGGACTAAAAAATGTGAGCTAAAATAAAATGTTCCTCCTTTCAGTTGCATGTGTCATGGATTATGTCTCAGCAACAAGTAAAATGACTAAGACAGTTTGTTTGCTCTATTTTTTTTAAAGTTTATTTACTGCACAATTTTGGGTCATCCCTTTGGTTAGGACTCTGATGGGGACCCACATGGCAGTATCAGACCATGGTGAATGGGATCATTGTAGGATGCTGTGTGAAGGGAAAGATAATGTGGTGATACAGGACCCAGAGAGGGACTCAGGTGTCAGATGTAGTCCTTTTAAAAAAATAACTCATTCTTGTAGGAACAAACAATGTCACATGAGAACTTCACCATTCTTTCCAAGGTCAGTTCCCCCATGACCTAAGCTCCTTGCTTTTAGTTTTACCTCTTAAATGTTTCACTGAATCTTAATACTGACACATTGGGCACCAAACATCCAACACATCAACACTGGAAGCACAAAACAAAATCAAACCATGGCAACTTCAAATGTTATAGTTCTCGCCGAGAGTGGTGGCGCACGCCTGTAATCCCAGCACTCGGGAGGCTGAGGCAGGAGGATTGCCATGAGTTCGAGGCCAGCCTGGGCTACATAGTGAGTTCAAGGTCATCTGGAGTACACAGCAAGACCCTGTCTCAAAAAAATGTCATAGTTCTCAATAAATGTTAATTATGTATCTGCTTTAACTTTTCTTCATAGTTTGTGCACAATGTTAAAATCTGGGATCATTTTTTCATAAGGAGGAAAAAACCATGTCATCCTTCCTCCTCTTATGCTCCAGTTGATTCAGTCCTTTCAAAATTATACATGGCAGGAGCTGGTGAGATGGCTCAGCGGCGTAAGCGCCTGCCTTGCAAGCGTGAGGGCCCGAGTTCGACTCCCGGAACCCACATACGAAAAAGGGGCCGGTGATATCGCTCAGCGGCACGGGTGCCTGTTGGCGTGCGAGGTCCTGAGGTTGACCCCCCGGTACCCACAAAAAAAAAATTATACATGGCAGTGCTTTTGGTTACCTTGTACAGTTACCCTAGCATGCCCTTAGCAAATCTATATGGTTCCAAATTCATGTTTCCTCCATAAATGAACCTAGTACCTTGAAATGCTTGTCAGCAAACTCAAAGTTCATTTCAATGCAGATTTATATCATGTAAATTCTTTGTCTTTTATTTAAAAACCTAAATTTAAATATTTCTATTTTGATATTAAAGGTTGCACATAAATAATAAATTGTGTTCAAAGTGTACTTAAGTGACAGCATCACTTTAACATTTAAGTTTTTTTTTTTTTCTTTATGTGGGTACCAGGAACTGAACTCAGGACCTCGTGCTTGCTGAGCAGGTGCTTATGCCGTTGAGCTATCTCACCAGCCCAACATTTAGTTTCTTATAGGGCTCTTCATAGCTAAATGGATCTTAGTTATATTCTTGTTGCTGGAACAAAATACCGACCATCCACAAATGAAAGTAGGAAAAGTTTATTTTAGCTCACAGTTTATAAAGGTTTTAGCCCGTAGTCAGCTGGCTCCAAGGCATGGCAGCATGGCAGAAGGGTACAGCATATTAGAAACGGTCTGTAACATTGCTGGCAGGAGGCAGCAAAGTAGAAAGCATTGTTTTCCCTTTCATTCCATTCAGGTTACATGCCTATTGGTTGGTGCCACCCACATCCAGGGTGGGGCTTCCATTATTTACACTCAGAACCATGCTAAACCAATTAGTGGACTAATTTAGTTACTATACACCCTTAATCCATGTTCACACACCCTAGATCCAGCCACCTGTGAAAAATCCCACCTATTACCTAGGAACACATAAGGCTTTGGGGGGACCTCTAAACACAAGGCATATCATTGTGTAAGTCCTTTATCACCAATACTTACAGCTAATCACAAAACTATGTCTTTATTTTTTATATTAGAGGATGCTTTCAGTATTTAAGAGCAAGTCTGAATTAAGTCATAATTTGAGTCACTAAATGCAAAATCAATCTTAGTGACTTTTAAAAGAGATTTTAAAAGACATACAGTCAATCCTTTCGCTATTCCAGAATAGGACAATAAAAATATGCGTCTATGTTCCCTTCCTTGGGAGAATGTCAAATCATTTTAGCTTACATTTTAGTGTTTAGCAAGAGGCCTGGCAAGCTACAGGTGAACACTTCAGCCTTGGCTTCTGCACATGTAGTAGTAGTATTGTTCCAGGGAATGGAAAAGTCTTTCATATTGAGTTAAAAATTATATATTACATTTTGAACAAGAGATATAAATTTGATTATTTATCACCTTCCAAACATCTCTAACATCATCTTTATCATAATAAAATTACCTGATTTTGTTTTTTAAACTGCCTCATTAGTGCCTCAAATTAATCTTTTTTAGAACTGTGAAAGAGATTGAGAGGAAATAGAATTTCTATTATTGAATATTTTCTGTCCTCTCTGCTCCTGTACAGTACACACACATTTCCCATCTCTTTTTATAATGCTGTGTCTTGTGTATTTGTCATTCATTTATCAATTTTTAATTTTTCAACAAATAAGGTCTCACTTAATGTTGACTACCCAGAAGCAAACTTTGAGATAGGATTCAAGTGAAAATGTCTTTAATTTGGAAAGTAACTTTGAGAAACATTAATAAGATAGTAAGGAGAAAAATGGCAAAGAACAGAAAGCCACCAATGCAGGAGAACAATTACAGAGCATCTAACTAGAGGAAGTCTGGGAAAGAAACAAACTTTCCTGCGTTATGCTATTCAAAGTAGGGGAAGCTAATGAGTTCATCCATTCGTTCCTGTCAGTGCTTAGTTGAGTATTACTTCTAAAAGCAGTAACTAACACTTTATACTGATCCTAATGGAAAATAATTGTGTTACTGTAACAAATTTTAAAAAGGACCCTCAGGCAGAGTCATGTTCTATCAACAATATTCTCCTCCCCCATTCTTCCTTCCTCCTCCTCCCTCCTTCCCCTCCTCCTTCTCCTCCTTCTTTATTATTATTATTATTATTACTATTATTTATGGTACTGGGGATATAACCCAGACCAGCGATGGCAACTGTTTAAAGATGAGTGTCCAACAGCAACCCAAAACCCACTTATTTATCACAAAGTGCCAACACTGCAATTAAACATAAATACTGAGGTTTTAAATTAGAAAAAGCAACTTACACATTAACATCTTTTGTCTTGAAAGAAAAACTACTTAGAGTCTCTTGAAAAAATGACTGAAACTGGAAACTTGTATACCTTAGCACAAAAAAGTTTGGATATGAAAGAGACTTGGGGCCAGGTAGACATCTTGTTTACACGGTTCACAGCTGTTTATACTGAAAATGCACTTTGTCCAGTAGACCAACATGTTGAACAGGTTTGATTTTTTTCCCTTTTGCCTGTATTGGGAGATTAAAATTATCAGTTCTGTAGTTCATCTTATACTTAATAGATTTGTGGGGTGAAGGAAAGGAAGAAAACAGCCAAAAATACCATTCATAATGAATTTACATGTAAAATGTTTGACTTCTATTTGCTATTATGAGATTTCCACTAAATATGTGCACCAGAAATTATTTCAACAGTAAGGGTAATTCTCTTTCTAATATAATTTGCTTTTAGAGATCAACTGAAAAGAAACTATTAAATTGAAAATATTTTCTAACAAAAGAAAAACATATTCATGTAAATATAAATATCAGTTTTGGAACTTGACTAACACTACCAGACATTATCATAATACAATAATCAACTATCAATGTTACTACTTTTAAGAATAAAGTTTATGGACCAGTGAGATGGCTCAGTGGCATAAGCGCCTGCCTAGCAAGCGTGAGGTCCTGAGTTCGACTCCTGGAACCCACATACAAAAAAGGGCTGGTGATATTGCTCAGTGGCACAGGCGCCTGCTGGCGTGCAAGGTCCTGAGGTCGACCCCAGGTACGCACAAAAAAAAAAAAAAAGAATAAAGTTTATGCAAAAGAGAGAAAAAAGGTTAATATAGGTGACTATGTGAGAGCAATATTCTATACTGTGGAAAAATATGACTATATATTTATTTCCTTTTCATATTGTCAATTATATCTCATTTTCTTTCTTCAGAAAGACTTAAAAACTTATTGCTGGACACATAATTTTGTATTTATAACATTTATAAAAAATTACTATAGTCATAAAACTGAAAATTCAAGTTTAAGAAAAGGAAATCTTACATGAAAATATTTTATAATTTGAAAAATAGTTTAGTCTTTAGCTGATATAACAATTAAAAAACTAATTTTATGCTCTGAGTTTCAAAATGAAAAAACTCATTGAAAATTCACATTTATTTGTTTTCATTTTAAATGAGGTAACTGTAGCTTTAAAGAAGTGTTCCCCAGGTCAAAGGGTAAATAACAGCACATCTGGACTGATTGGTAGTTATGGCTTTTGATTCAACATTTCATATCCCTCATTTTCACAATCTCTTTCTCCAGTAACTTATCTTGGTTTTCTACAGACTATCAATTTATTTAAGAAAAATGTTATTATGAAATGTTTTTAAATATGCAAAGATAAATTTTAATTAAAATAAGTAAAGACAGAAAACTTAATTGGAGACTTTCTATGGCTTCAGTACACCAGCAATGGTATATGAATTCCGTCTATCTATTTTCAGCCTCCTGAAGACGGAAGTAAGCAAATGAAGCTGTAATTTACTCATCAACTGTTCTTCATTTTAGGGTAGATATCAAAAATTTTTATTATATTGTATTTTATAAGACCAAAATATATAATAGCACTTTTATAGACTAAGTTTTAAGACAAGTCCAGTAGCCATTTGAGACCAAAATCATTGTATGAACTCCATTGTTGCATCAATAATCATTATTGTAGTTTTTTAAAATTTAGTTTTTTGTTATACATGTGTACTAGTAACTTTCCCATCACTGAGACACAATACCCAACTCCCACAATTTAAAGGATGAAAGGTTTAATTTGGCTTGTGATTTCAGAGGGTTTAGTCCAAGTTTGACTGGCTCTAAGGTGGAAGCATCATAGTGGAAGGGTGTGATGGAGCATTGTTACTTAGTTCATAGTGGCAAAGAGGGAGAGCAGGAGAACAAAGACAGAGGAAGGAGAAAAGGATCAGATGTAGATCACAAGAACATGATCAGATGTAGATAACAAGTCCATGACCCACTCAGACATACCTGGAAGTCTGCTCTGCCCACAACCGGGTGGTTTGCAGACTAATCAAATTGACAACCTTAACTATCGTATCCTATCCCTTGTCAATTTGACACCTGTGTATGTTAACTATACTTAATCACAAAATAATTTTAATAGGTTAATAATTTTACAAGGCATAATACAACTATTCCGTTGTATCAGTCAGTGTTCACTAGAGAAACAGATTCCATATGTTATACGGTAAAACCTCATCTTGTGAGTAACTTGTTCTGCAAGTGTTCCACAAGATAAGTAAACATTTCTAATAACTTTAACTTCATTAAACAACTGATATCTTGCAATATGTTATGGTTTGTGTCTGGATGTCCCCCCAAATCCTCATGTGGTAGTGGGGACAGACTTTTAGAGTTTGTGATTGATTCATGGTCTAATGCTGGTATTATGGGTGTGAGCACTACACCCACCCTAGGGTGGGTAGCCTACATGAAATACAAGGGACAGAAAGAGTTCTCTCCCTCCCCCCTTTTTGCTCTTGTTGCTTTGCTGTCTTCTATTACCATGAACTGTTGCTCCTCTGCCACGCCGCCCTGCCTTGGAGCCAGCTGATTACGGACTGAAACCTCCACAAACTGTGAACTAAATAAACCTTTCCTTCCTTAATTTTGAGCATTGGGTATTTTGTCTCAGCAATGAGAAAAAAGTCACCAAGACACAATAATAATCAAATTTAGTGGTTAAGTTCAATGCTGAAATTATGGGGAAATTTGATTCTGCTCAAGATCAATTCAGTTTGCAACCAGAATTGTGGAAAAAATTAAGTTTGTGACTCAAGGCACCACTGTACAAGAAACAGTGTATAATTCTGTAGAAAAGCACCGTCAGAATAAAGCTGCACCAGTAAAGCAGCAATGAGTCTGTTTAATGACAGTGTCATGTCACACTTCCATGAAATCCTCAAGAGGAGGTAAAATCAAGTGTCATTAGATAGGCTCCTTTTTTTTTTCTTTATGTGGGTACCAGGAACCAAACTCAGGACCTTGCCCTTGCCAGGCAGGTGCTAATGTCGCTGAGCTATATCACTGGCCCCTAGATGGGTTCCTTTTTAAAGTTGCATGAGAAAAAAAAAAGATTCCACTGAGTCAATAGTCAGCGATGATTCTGTTAATTATAGTGAAAGCTGTCTTATACAATAACCCTCCACTCTCTTGTCTCCCTCACACAGACTTACCTTTGAAGTTTTTCAAAGGTAAGTGAAGGTTAATTTGCTTATTTTTCTTTATATCTGTATTTTGTTTGTTATTGTATATTTCATAACAGCACTACAATCACTTTTATATGGATTTATTTTTGGTTGAGGAATGAATCTTCTGAGTTATCAATAATTTCTTATGGGGAAATGTACTTTGATATACAACCATTTTAGATTACAGGCATGTTTCCAGAATGCATTATGCTCCTTCCAGCTTTATTGTATAAATATATAAGAATTTACAAGGTAGGCTTACAATGGCTGCCTGCAGAGTCAGGTGTAAAAGAGTACAAAAGGGCACTCCGGAGATCTGAAGGATTCAGTCAAAGGTCGAAGGCCTGGAGCTCACTGCAGTGTCCCATGCAAGTCCATATCAGGAGGCTGAAGGGTCTGCACTGCAGACCTGAAAGGTCTGTGCTGGAAGCCAGGAGGTGATGCCCATGGTGAAGGCGAAGACTGGAGCTCCTCTGAAGGAACAGAAGCAAAACTTCCTTCATCATTCCCCTTTATATTCCATTCAGACTACAAGCCTATTGATTGGTGCCACTCACACCCAGGGTGGGTCTTCTGTTTTCAGTAAATTCCTTCAGCCACATCCAGAATTATGCTATTTAATTAGTTGGGTATTTCTACTCAAGTTAACACAACTATCACACCTGTGTACCACTGAAAGACAAGAATCCCTTCTCCAAAGTGTCAATAGTTCCAGCATTGCTGAAAAGTCAAAATGAAAGTCTGAAACTCAAGGAAAATTCTTAGCTGTGAACCATAGAAGAAAATAAAAAACAATTTACATGATCCCATGATATAATGGCATAGAGTAAATATTTCCATTCCAAAAGAGGGGAATGGGGATAGAAAAGAATAGTACTAAAGCAAGATTGAAACCTTGCAGGGCAAATATTAAGTTCTGTATCTCTGTGTCTAGCATCAGGGTACATAGTGCTGAGAATGGAGTTTTAAAAAAAGCTTATGCACCCCACCTCTGGGACCTTGCCAGTTGCAGCTCAGTTGGCCTTGCTGACTGGCTCCATTCACACAGCTGCAGCTCACTTTGGCGACATTCTATGTTCCTGTCATCTTCAACTTTTGGGAATTTCCACTGAATTTCAGCTTTACTCCCACAGCTTTACAGAACCACCTTTCAAGGACATAATGCCTGGCCCCCCAGGTCTTATCTTAAATTTGGGTGGAAGCCTCCATGATCCTGCAACTCTTGCCTGAACAGCCATCATCACATATACAATACCAAGGTCTGCCACCAGCTTTTGGAGCAGCCAAGCCACCTTGTATCAAGACTGCAAGAGTTCTGAATGGCTGGATGACTGAGTATGGTGAAATAAATACCAACAGACCAATTCCCTAGGAGGCCCTTCTTGAGAAGGAGCCCCAGGGACTTTCTTCTCAAACAAAAGGTTCATACTTTTTCACTCTTGAGTCTGTAATGTGTAGTATCTGACTGGTTTCTATGATAACATCTTTCTCCATATCCCTGTATAAAGTATATGGGTTCCTTTTAATCCCACTAATATTTTAGCAACCACACCTTCTTTGGCCCTAGTTTTACATATGCTTTCTTTCTGACAAAAATTTAAGTTTTCAAATATTTCTGCTCTGTCTTTTGCTTTTAATTCTTGGTGTAAATCTGACTAAGAGCAGCCAGCTGTACCCATGCTATACCCTCAATATTGGGCTGCCTTGAAATTTCCCCTATTAGATCAATCAGACCACTGCCTTTAAGCTTAACTTTCCTCTAAGTCTCAGATCATGGGCAAAAATTTTTTAAAAGTTCTTTAACAGAAGGTACCATAAACAGGCTGTAGTCCAGTTCCCAGTATGTTCCTTGTTTCTATCTGAAACCTCAGGAGCTTAGCCTTTACTGTGCATGTTCCTAATATTTTGGGCTTCTAAACTCTTTTCAGAACTTCCCAGCAAGCTGTGCTTAGAAGTTCTAAGACTTTTTTAGCTTTCACCACTAAAGCTTTCCAAACTCCTTCTATAAACTAGTTCCAACATGGTCAGATATAGTTAGAGCATAGAAACCACTTTTCTTATACCAACTTTCTGTTAGTCATTTTTCCATCACTAAGGCCCAATACCTCACACCCACAATTTGAAAGAGAAAAGAGTTAACTAGGCTCACAGTTTCAGGGGATTCAGTCCAAGGTTAGCTGGTTCTAAGGTGGAAAAATGATAGAAGAATGGTGTGGCAGAGGACAGCTATGTGCTCTGTGTACATCACTGTGTCTAATAGGTAGAGCAGGAGTATAGTGTCAGAGAGGAAGAGGTGAGAAACCATGGAGAATAAGCAAAACTTACTATGATCAACCCAGACACACCCACAGATGTGCTTTACTAATCCTTTGGGCAGCTCCTAAGCCAATCAAGTTTACACATTGAAGCTTAAACACCAGAATGTACTTATTAGTTCTAACAATTATGAACTTAATTAGCTTGGGAGCCTCCAAGTCAAATAAGAAAGAACACTTCTGGGCTTGTCTTTCCATGTTATGGTGGTATGAATTTAGGGTTTATATTTGATCCCTACTGCCTTTCTCTCTGGCTTTGTTTTCCTCCCCTGCTTCCTATTCAGCATGAACTAAGAACCTTTGCTGTATCACACCCTTCTGCTTTGGAGCCAACAGACTGTGGACTGAATTCCATACTTCTCCCCATTTAAATTTTAGGTGTTAGATTGTGCCCCAGCAATGGGAAAAAACTGATACATTAGTATCCTCTAATTTTGTTCCATTCTGTTCATTCTTCTTCCCATTTTATTTTAGAATTTGTATCCCAATAGACAAGCGAATGAGAACAAAAGAAAAGGCAAAGTGGAAAATAATTGCATGTAAACTGCATGAAATATGAGATTTACTAATGTAAAATAGTTACGATTGCTTCCATAGTATTCTAGGCTTCCAAATGTTTTGAATCAGGTCAATAGCAACTCTACAATCATATACTAATATAACAATATATCCATCATAAAATATGTTGGCTGATTTTGTTTCTGTATGAAAGAAAAATATGTTATTATTTTAGATAAAATGTAACAGTGATTAGATTATGTTAAGTTTTCAAAGAACATTACTTCATAGATGCTATGTGCAATGTCACACTGCCATTCAGAGATCTAAATTTTCAATTGTATATTACCATTCTTAGCTATGTTTTGAGCATTTAATTTTAAATATACATACAGTAAAATTTACTCTTTTTAAGTGAAGTTTTATGAGCTTTGAGCTATACACCATATTCAATACAAAGAATAATACTATCACCTCAAAATCTTTCCTCTTTTCTGTAATAAGATTCTCTGAGATTCTTAATCCCTGGCAACAACTGTTGTGTTAAGAATCAATAAAGCTTTTGAGGAACAAATTAATTCATTTTCTTGATGCTAGATGGAGACTGTAAAAGGGAGAATGCAAATGGCAATTCTTATATCTTGCTGCAAACTTGAGAAAAGGTACAGGGAGAATTTCATTATACAACTCTGCCATGTTAAACTGTAATTTGCAAAAGTGCACAATTGTATATAATACCTAACATTTGCTAAAGCTATTCCTTTCAGAAAAATGATTTGATTCTTACATTATGTTTTAACTGATACATAAAAACAAAAAACTAAATATATGAATGGAATGCAATGTAATATTTCAGTACATTTATACATTGTTGAATGTTTAAATCTGGTTTAAAATTTCTGTCTCCCTCAAAATTTATCATTTTTTATGGTTAATATTTCAAAGTTCTTTCTTCTAGCTTTTTGAAATGTATAGCAAATTATTGTTGTCAATAGTTGACCAACTGTCCAATAGCACACCATAATTTCTTGATTCCTACAGTTACATTTCTAATTTGAAATGAGATATTAAGAAAAATATGGAAAATGAGATAATATTTTAGTTTAAGGAAGAATGCCTTAAATTTACTTCTGTCAATAGGCTAATTTCAAAAGGTATTTGAAAAAAGAAAAATTGCTGATATTCTCTGCTTTATCAGGAAATATATAAAATAGGCATGCATTGTGCAAACTTACAAAGTGCTTGCAAATTCCAGGGGGTAAAATATACAATAAAACAATATTTGACTGAAGATATATATTCTATATTTTGATCAACCAGTGTTGTGGAAAATATCTGGATCTTCAAACTTTGTTGCAGTGATTATCACTGTATGCCAAAAATGTCAAGAACTGTTTCTAATTGAGAATAGAAAGCAAATATCTGTTTAATTTCCTAAAATGTAGATTTTAACTCTTTCAGACTACAAGTTAATCGAATTTTTCATAGAGATATTTTCATGGTGAAAAACGAAGTTAAAATAGTAATATAAATATAAACAAACTATTTTAACTCATACGAACTAGTCATCTTTGGACATTAGGTTATTAAGTATATATTTAATTTTGTGCTATCACGCATTTGTCTAATTTTGGGGAATATGGTTACCAAATGGTATGTGACATTTCTCCATGTGTTCAAAAGCTGCAGACCATTTATTTTCCCCTATTTTAAAAGCTAAAATTTCAAGCAAAAGACACCAGAATTAACTTTCCCTTCTGTATTTTTTTCCTCTATTGTGTTGCTTTGAAGTCTTTATCAGCAAAGATATACTCATTGAAAATTTAGAATAAAATGGGGCCAGTGATATAGCTCAGTGGCATCAGCACCTGCCTGGCAAGCGTGACGTCCTGAGTTCAACTCCCGGTACCCGCATACTAAAAAAAAAAAAAAAAAAAAAAAAAAAATTAGAATAAAATAAAGAGCTGCATGAACATATAACTTTAAAAAAACTTGGAGATTTTCATTTTTCATAGCATAGATAGGTTAATTAAAATAGTAATACAGAAATATAACAGCTCTGTTATTCCAAAGGCATTCTGACTTTGTGTAACGGCTGTTTCAAATGACCTAAATTATTGACTGAACAGAAACACATTAAAGCCTCATTATAATTATGTCCTGTGCTTCTGGACATATATTTCAGAATCTGTAGCCTTTTGAAATCAGGAGGGTAATTTGAAAAAAAATTAGAAACAAGTCTAGCTAGAAGGATTATATAAGCTTTTCTTGATAGTTAGAAAAATTAAGAAATTCACCAGGCATTTAGAAAATTCCTCTTATTGCATTTAAGACTATAAATGAACAAGACTTTCCTTGGAGAAAGGAAATGCAGTATGTTGCTGGCACTGAAAGTAATGTTGAGTAAACATTTTTTGGAAAATTAATCTTTTCTTGTATCATGCATCTTACCTTAAAAATGTTTGTTACGTACTTTGCATTTTTGACAAGGCTCCCTCCCTAAATCTAGTCATACATTTGCTTGCCAGATTTCAAACTAATTTACATAACAAGTGAGGCTCAAATTAAATGCTGAAAGTCAAAATGGCAACAGATGACCAAGTAATCACTAGACTCTACTAATAGATGTTTTAAAAGAAGAGCTGCTACATAAAGATTGATTAAATCTTGTAAAATTGTTGATATCAACTATTTGGGGTTGAAACATGTTTGTAGGTTTCATGTTCTACAGTCGTAACACAATTTTACAAGTCTAATACTCTAAAACAAAACAAAGTTAGAGAAGTCTGAAATGGTTCTACTGGTTAAAAGCAAAATGTCTGAGGGGATCTGTGTTTTCTAAAAGTGCTGGCAAAGATCCCATTTCCTTGACTTTAGTTTTTATAGTAGAGATCACTTATATTCATTGCTTTAGAACCCTTTCCATTTTCAAAGCCAAGAGAACATCCTAAGATTTCTCTTTTACTCTTATTCTTCAGCTTCATTCGTCCATGTATAGGAACCGTTGTGATTATATGCAACCCTCTTTCATAACCTGGACAATCTCTCCATCCACAGGTCAACTGATTAGCTACCTTAATTCTGTCTGCTACCTTGACCAGTGAAGTAAGATACTTTGGAGCCCTCGGCTTTTGAGACTTTACCTATAGTGGGTTCCTGGGATTTCTAGTACCTTAATACCAAAGTGGTTGCACTGACTTTTCACTTCCATGGAATATTTATTGTATTTTCCTGGAGGAAGCATTCCTCTGAATCAGCAGAACCCTAAATGAAGAAATAATTCAGAGTATTGCACATGGTTTATTAAAAAAAATAAATAAAAATATAATTCCTCTTTCTACCCTTTGAGTTATCTCAACGTACATGCTGGCTGTAGCAGAATGAGCATTTTTACATTATTCACTGATTCAAAGCATATAGAACATTATTCAGAGAGTACCTACCTTTGCAAAGTGTTGTCTCCTAGCTAACATATTGAATTTCCAACAATGTCACCAAGAAGCTATGTCCTAAAGCCATGAGGAATCATCCTCACTCCTCAGTCCTTTATGTCTTCCATGAAACAATTTAGATAAGACATGTAGGTGGCTATGAAGTAGTCTAGGCAAAGTACTGAAAAATCAAGGATATAAAGAAAATATGCGGGCCTCTGAGATGGCTCAGCGGCGTAAGTGCCTGCCCGGCAAGCGTGAGGGCCCAAGTTCGACTCCTGGAACCCACATACGAAAAAAGGGCCGGTGATATCGCTCAGCGGCACAGGCGCCTGCTGGCGCGCAAGGTCCTCAGGTCGACCCCTGGTACCCACAAAAAAAAAAAAATGATAATATGCCTTCAAGCAAGAAGTTGGGCAGTCCCATGAGGGTAGACCTCTGCTTGGAGTGAGTGTTTGAATATCTTTTTACGCACAGGAGAGTCACTTCTGGGATTCAGGGAACTACGATGATTATCATTGTTTCATCTCATGATGTATATGCTTATCAACATTTTATAGAGATTACTTTGGAATTGCAAAATGTCTTCCCTGTTCTCTTCAGATGGACAGTGTTCCCTCAGGGGCTTCATTCTTGTACAAAAGTTATAAATGAAAAAGTTATAATCGAAACTGTCTCAGCCCAAGGTGAGAGCATCTTTAATGAAAGAGAGGGTCTTCATTAAATAATTTTCCGCTGTCTTATATCATTGGGCCATAGGCCTTGGAAACAAGGAACGCTATATGCATTGTTCTGGAAATAGATGGCCCCATATAAGAATGTGCACAGTATATAACCTTAAAATAATATTGTGCTCTGTGTTTTGCTGTAAAACAAGCTCCTTACTAAGAGGTACATATTAATGAGGTCCAGGGGTTTCTCAGGTGCATACATAAATATATGTATAAACCATATTTGCTGTTTCTTTCTCTTCTAATATTAATTTATATAAGCCTTGTGGATTATGGTTAACTTCATAATTTATGATGATCCCATACTCATTTAACAGCGGTTTCAGGCTCCTGGATATTGAGTCAAAGTAAAAGACTGGTAAATGGAAGAATACATTTATTCTTTCCACTTTAGTCCTAGTATATTTCTCTTTGTGTGGCACCCAAACTAATATTAAAATAGACTGAAGGATAATATTATTGCTAAGTGAAATGAATTAACATATTGTAGGTCAATATAATTAAATTTTGAGTTTTTGTTATCCATGGAGGTAGAAATTCCCATTCTCTTTCAATGTTTCTTAGCAGGTAAATAAAAGTCTAGGAGGTAATTCCAGTGCAGGTAATAATAATGCTTTGTTATTCCACAAAAAATGTATAATGAATTTTCTGTTAATTTAAAGAACTTACTTTTCTTTTCCTTTTTTTTTTTTTTTTTGTAAATAATGGTGAGATTACTTAGCCCTACCATTTAACTCACTTAACTAAAAGGATTATATTATGTAATAAGAGATTATACTAACAAAATACAATAATTGAAAGTGAATAATTGTAGCTGTTTATATGAAACTTCAGGTATGAAGTGTTTTTACTGTAATATAATTTTAAATTATGAATTTAAACAATATTGAGACGCACTGGGGAAATAATTCGGCTTGCATTTTCTATATAGAAAAATCAATACCCAAAAGTGAAAAAAACCCACCTAAAACAAAATTAAAAAAACAAAACAAGCATCCATATAAATCAATTGATGCAGAGAATTAAATGACTTTTCGTTAAAAATCAAGTCAAATTTAAATTATGGCTGAATGTAAGGTGGTATCATGTAATGAATCCAAGAAAAGAAAAAATGGAAAAAAAGAAAATCTGAAGTAGCTTAGTTAATGTCATGACATCAATTTTAGTTTCTCAGTTTCAAAAAATTTATCATGTTTATATAAGGTATTAGCATTGAAAGAATATACTCAGCTTTGTAACATTTATAAATCCAAAATTATTTCATGTAAAGCAGTAAATGATATATGGTTGTCTCACTATTCATAGAACCAATTTCACTCCTGCAGTTCAGTTGATGGCAGGTATCTCTTTTGCAATATTTTCTTCTCTTTTCTATTAGTAGTTAATAGCAGGTTAAAAAATTCATTCAGCCACAGAAAAATGTCATTGTGAGATTCTGAAATGTGTGAGTACATTAAGAATAAATCTCTCAAAACCATCTTTACTAACTTGCACACAGAGAAATAAATTTTAAATTATAACCAAATCTTACAATTTTTACATTCAACAGCCTCACTACAAAGGCCAATGAAATTGAAATTTCAACATATCAAAAACTGATAAATCATGAAGATCATGTTATTTATATATTTTTGAATTTAAACACTGACGTTTAGTAATGTCCCAATATTATAACTTTTGCTGTGAATATCTTTTATTATTCACTGCCTAAACAAATATGAAGAAAATTCACAAAAGCAGAGATGAAAAAAATCATTATCTTACAAAAGAGCATGTGATATGTCACAGAACATATGCAAAGAACTTATGCAAAAGTATGATGCTTAATTAGAATGAGAAAGGTAATCAAAGCCCAAATAACTGATGTAAACCTATGGCACGAAGATCACACTGAATTATATTTGATAAAATTTCTTTAAGAATATAATAACTTAAAGAAATCATAATATTCAACAACTAGAAAATCACACTGGATTGTTCTTTAAAATATTTAGATCCAAAGAAATAAAGGGAATGGATTTGATGAACTATTGTATGCTGAGAAATTTTCTCTGTCTCTGTCTCTCTCTGTGTCTCTGTCCCTGTCTCTGTCTCTCTCGCTCTTCCTCCCTTTGTTATTGCTCTCCTTGGCTACTGAGAACCATAGATTAGTAAATGAACTGGAACTAAAAAAAGAAAAAGGTTTCTCTTGGGAGATGGAGCATAAGGAAGGTCATAGGTATCTTCTTGAAGCTGTCAGTTATGAACAGTTAGATTCCCATGAAGGCACAAGTATAATTTTTGTGACCTCCAAGGATCTTCTCAATGTCTTTGAGTCTATTACACAAATACCATTCCAAGAGGGAAGGATATAGGATTTCAAGTAAGAGAATCAATTTTATGTTCCAACTTTACTACCAACTGCTGGAATATCATTACCAAAGCCCTTAGTTTCTCTGTGTTGTCATTCCTCAAAGATCAGTTGGCATACTCATAATAAAATCCCTACATTTCAAGGAATATATGTATATACTATAGCTAATATTAGACCAAATTATAATATATATTGATTGGTATGCTATTTCAATGATGGTGTAAATATACATGCACATATAATTGAATTTTCCATAATTTTAGTTATTATTTAGTATATATTGCACCCATAGAATACAACTCCATATTTACTACATTTTCTTTTTTTTTTTTTTTTTTTTTTGTGGGTACCGGGGGGTCGACCTCAGGACCTCGCGCGCCAGCAGGCGCCCGTGCCGCTGAGCGATATCACCGGCCCCTTTTTCGTATGTGGGATCCGGGAGTCGAACTCGGGCCCTCGCGCTTGCAAGGCAGGCGCTTATGCCTCTGAGCCATCTCACCGGCCCCCTACATTTTCTTTTTATTTAAAATGTTTCCCGCACAATATTTTTACAGGTTATACTATGTTCAGAAGAACTGCACTTCTGTATGATATAAATTGAAAGCCTATGTTTTACCTTTATAAACTATTTAGAAATTTCTTAATACTCAATTGAATGAACAATTAATATACTTTAGTAATAGACTTAATCAATCAGAGGGTTCATGTCTGCTAATATGCCATCAACAGAATATTTTATAGAGTTTATTCTGTGACATGGGAATTTTCGTGATGAATGTAATATGTCCAAGTGACAATTCTTTTCTCCTAATTAAGTTGCTACCTTATTTTCCAATTTAAATGGACAGGAAATACAGCATTAGGATTGTCAAAAAGGAAGGTCACAAATGTGCATTAACAAATAAACATACTTAATGCAGTAATTTATTTTCATAGACGGACTATATTAATACTTTATGTCTCAAAGAACCGTCTTCTACTCTTACACTTATGCAAAATAGATCCTATGTTAGAGTTTTCCAGAGAAACAGGCCAGTGTGACAGTCTTGTATTTGAATACCTCTACTTTTTGGGATGAAATTAACATCTAGGTAAACTTACTACTTGTAATTGCCAAAATATAATGAAGTAGTATCTCCAGCAATCAAAGAAAGACATTTAAATTAAATTGATAGCACTCACTGAAAACATCATTGCCTTTCTCATATCAGAAGAAAATCTTTCATATTTATATCCTTCACCATTAATTTTGACTTAAAAATTAGCATAAACATAATTAAGCAAAGCAGTGCACTGTGGGCATATCAGTTAGGTGAATCTAAGGAGAGGTGGCTTACTGACACTGGGTGAGCTCCCCACGAAGGCATCCAAGTCTTTCATGATTTAACAGTCTCATATTGGATGCAGATAAGCAGTTCTGGTCCAGCACACTTAATATTCTCTTCTAAATTTAGTTGAGATTTTAGATTTCTTCAAAGAATTATTTTTCTAGTACAATTTAGCTTCACGATCATTTCACGGATCATGAAGTAAGTTTCTGCGCACTTGTCAACTATCAGGTGAAGCAATGTGCGACCACAGACAGGAGTAATCAGTCAGATATTCAGGAAAGAGGCTGCAAAAAAGACTGATTTCAAGGCACTCTGAACCGTCCTATGGATTTCAACCCATTCCTTACCATTTAGTTTCCATACCTAGATGCAACAGATGGCAAATTGTTCTTCAAACAGTAAAAACAAAAATAACTTGAAAATTCCAGGACACACTAATAGCAGATTAAAAAGTCTTTAAAACAACTTTTACAAACCAATTTGTGATTTTTTCTTTTTTAATGTGGGTACTGGGAGTCAAACTCAGGACCTCACACTTGCCAGCAGGCGCTTGTGCCGCTGAGCGATATCACCGGCTCTTTTTTTCCTTTATGTGGGTACCACCAGTTGAACTCAGGACCTCATACTTGCCAGGCAGGTGCTTATGCCCTCTGAGCTATCTCACCAGCCCTCAATTTGTGATTTTTAAGGGTCCTGTTTAATCTAGATTATATTCAAGATGAACAAGCACACACAAATTATCATATTGAACACTTTATGTTTCAGAGCACTGTTTTTTTAAATATATTTTTTATCTTACTCCCACAAAGAATTTGGTATTATCTTTATTTATAAATTTGGCTTGCTGCTACCAAGATAAGTAAATTAGTTAACTTCCTAGGACTAGAATGTTAATTCAAAGTAGTATTTGATTGCATAGACAATATAATTTTTATAAGGAAAGAAGCCTTTCTCATAACTAATATTTTCATTAAGGATCTTTAAATACCAGTCACTGACACATAAATGGAGAAAAACTAAAGCAAAATAAATTAACAAGATAGTACGTAGTTAATCATATTTTGCCTCTCGCCCAGTGTTCTTCTATGAATATGGTACTGTTGACTAAATGTTACCAATTATTTATTTCCACAAACATCTCCTTGAAGATCCTTGTAACCTTTCACTTAATGTGCTTCTCTTTTCTGTCACTGCTGGCACTTTATTGGTTAAACTACTGAATCTCGCTTTGTTTTAGGTTTACACATTTTATCTCTATTTTATGTTTTGAGATTTTTCTCATTATATGTATGAATAAAAATAGTTAATGATCTTTTGATTTATGTATCTATCTCTATTTTTGTTTTCATTATAATGAAATGAGCAGGAATAGGAAAAAAAAGGGATTTTATTTTAATTAGCTTTATTCACTTTTCCCAATAATTCGTATAATGTCTGAATACTTAATTGTATGACTCTTATTAGAAAATTAGAAGAATTCCTCAAAAAAGTTTATTGAGAAAAGAGCCAAAACTAGCTGCTTAGCTAAACACACAGTTATTTTGATTTAAGGAAACCACTATGCTGCCATTTCTAAATCGGAATCTTATAGATCCTGAAACAACGTAACATCATTTGTTGCCATTCACTTCATTTCACCTAAAGGAATAATAGCAGCAATACAACCATACATTCTTTCTTCCTAAAATACTGAGACCACAATTTTCATATATCAAAGGAACAGTGAGTGTACCTTTCGTGTTGGTACTTCCAAAAGAAATCCCAGGTTGTAAATGACAAAAATTTCTGTTAAGGAAAACTTTATTTGCTCTAAAATTTTATAAGTGGAGCACAAAGCAGTAAAAGAATCTGGGAAATAATATTAAAAGGTTAATCTTATAGTAGAAGTTCAAAGTAAACATCTATTTAATAAATTCTTTCCATTGACAATACATTTGCTATCTTACCACACTGAATTTTATCAGAAATTGTCCCTTTTTAGGTCTGCTAGCTACTCTAGAATCTAGGGAAATAAAGGAATATCTAAATATTATACAGGGCCAGTGATATCGCTCAGTGGCACAAGTGCATGCTGGCAAGCCTGAGGTCCTGAGTTGGACTCCCGGTACCCACATTAAAAATAAATAAATAAAATAAATAAATAAATAAATAAATAAATATTATACAAACAAGTTAGGAATAAAAGCATATGGAAAAGTCAATATGTGGAATATAATTTTGCCTACATTTTAATAAACATTCAGATCTTCAAGTCTAGCAGTACATTTCAAAAAAAAAAGATAATATTAAACTATCAGTTGGAAGAAAATAGCTTAGTTATATGTCAGGATCTCAAAGGCACACTTTTCCCAATCATACATTATTATCAATTTATGAGTCATGATTGCTTTCTGTTCATTTCCTGTTAATGCTTTCTTTTTCTAATGGAATATTATTCAGACAGAAGGGGTTTATATTAGTTTCAATAATTTTTTCATTCATTTATTTATATTATAATACTGGGGATTATTTATGCTACACAACCACTCTACCACTGACTTAATCCTCAGTCTTGTTTATATTTTATTGTGGACAGCGTCTCACTGAGTTGCCCATGCTGGCCTTTAACTTGTGATTCTCCTGCCTCAAGTCCCCAAGTTCCCAGTTTTACAGGTGAGTACCATCCCTCCTTGGTTATATGGGTCTTTTTTTTTTAATCAGAGTCATAGCAGAATATGTTAAAATGAAGAATCTTAGGGTTATCCTAAACATACAAACTAACATTTCCTAGTAGAGATGAAAAAATCTTACTTCTGAACTTTTTCTTCTGCCTGATTCCACTGTTAAAAATGACAAATCTGTGTTACCATCAATAGCTAGAAGAGGTGAATAGTGTTGACATGAAGAACTACTATTTGCATGAAGCACTTATGGGTGAAAATACAGTGAAGCCTCTGAAGGACCACTGCGGCACTATAGGAACGCAGTACAGTTAGAACATACAGAAGATGCTGTCTTAATAAAATTCTAAAAAGTGAAACAGAATAGAAAAGGAAAATCATTAATTGAGTCTTTCTCTGTGGCATAAAGCCCATTGGCTATTCTATATATATTTACCATTACTTAACACAATTCTAAAAAGGAAACAATTTTATTGAAATTATTCTGATGTGATGATGGACCCTGAGTTATTATATTCCCAAAGTCACATACCCAGCAGTTACACCTATTTTATTTAAAACCTCATCATTTACAGTCTATCAGAAATTCTGTGGTAGGCTTTCAGAAAGGCAGACCTTAAATAAAAATTCTGATATTATTTTTACAATTATACACTCCTCCCTGAAATGAACTAAGCAATCATAATATAAAGTACTATTCCCAATCTAATCTTAACGTTTATAAATAATGAGTTGAAAAATGCCTATGGTAAGATTTGGGGAAGAAAATGGAATATAAAGTCTTAGAGTTTTTAATTACCAAAGAATGAAGATAATGTTTACTTTGTATGTTTCTAGATTTGAAGGGAATATATAAGTGAAAATAACATCAAAAATGTACGATAAAAATTAGAACTCTACTGTTAGGTTTTCCTGAATGATATTTTCAGTCAACAAAATGTTCTTGAAGTAAGAAATGGCCTCAGGGTAAAGATCAAATTCAGAGCATCTCTAGTAGGATGTAGCCTCCAGGCAAAGATTAGATCAAATACATAATGATAACCTCCAATAAAATACCACTGGAACTAATAAATTTAGTAAAGTAACAGTTTATAAAATTAGCATACAAAGTTAACATTTCTATACACTAACAGTAAACTGTCTGGAAAAGAAAGCGAGAAAACTATTTCATTTTTAATAGCATTTTTAAAATGCTGAGGAATGAATTTATCCAACGAAGTGAAAGACCTGTGCTGAAAACTATGATTTTGCTAAAAGAAATTGAGAGCACAAACATAAATGAAATTCTGTCTTTCATTCTTAAAATGGCAATGTTACTCAAAGGGATTTACAAGTTTAATAAAATTCCTGTTAAAACCCCAGTGACATTTTTCAAAGAAATAGAAAGAAAAGAAACAAAATTCAGTCCTAAAATTTACATGGCACCACCAAAGATGCACAGAGAGCTAAAACAACGTTGATCAAAAAAAGAGAGAAGGGCCAGAGATATAGCTCAGTGGCATAAGCACCTGCCTGGCAAGCGCAAGGTCCTGAGTTTGGTTCCTGGTACCCACATAAAGAAAAAAAAAAAAGACAGTGAGCGAGAGAGAAGCTAGTAGTATCCCATTACCTGATATCAAAATATATTTCAAATCTGTAATAATCCAAACAGCATGGTACTGGTATAAAAGCAGACACACAGATTATTGGAACAAACTATAGAATCCAGAAATAAAACTATGCGTTTTTGGCCAGTTGATCTTCAAAAAGCTTCTAAGAACACACACCAGAGAAAGGACAAATGCTTCTACAAATGGTGTTGGGAAAACTAGAATCCAGATGCATAAAGATGAAACTTTCTATCTTTCTATCATACCCTATTAAAATAAATACATAGAAATTATTAGATTCATTAGGCATTTTACTGTGGTGACTGAATGAAATTTCAATATGAAAAAATAACATGTATGCCTCTGTACTACTGAACTTCCCTCAAAAGATTATAATAAACTTTGAGCTGAGTGTGGTGGTACGTGTCTGTAACCCCAGCTACTCAAGAAGTTGAGGCAAGAGGATTGTGAGTTCGAGGCCAGACTTGCCAAAAAGTGAACTCCTCTGTCAAAACAAAAGAAAATGCATGTGGGTAGGGGGAAGGAATCAGTCATGCGGGGTTGTCTTAGGCGGCTCTAGCTCAGGATTCTCTCATAAGGTTTTAGTCAGTAAGAGTCAGCCAAGACTGGAGTCATTTCAAGCTTTGACTGGGAGAAGTTCAACTTCAGATCTCAAGAGAGTTGCTAAGCCTCAGAGTAGCTTCTGAAATCACTCACTTGACTCTTTCCACAGGGCCACGTATAACACAGCAACTGGCTTCCACAGAAAAGTGTGACTGGGGCGAGGGATTAAACACGGAATATACCATATCTCCACAATTTAATATTAGAAAGGACATCCCAGGACTTCTGTTGTATCATAGCCACTGGGAGTGCAAATAATGCGAACTCCTGAGGAGAAGACTATATAGTTGTATGAATACTTTCGGCAGGGAGAGTTGGGGGCTATCGGAGAGACTTTCAAACACAATACAGAGGAACACGAACATATAACAATGAAATCACATTCAATAAATAAAATTCTAATCTGAGTTGGAACAAAGACCTAAATCTAAAAGTGAAATAATAAAGTTTTGAGAAGAAAACAACAAAAAACATTAACTTCACAATTTTGTCATAAAGAGATATTTATTGTAAGTAGAACAAAATAAGAAGTCATTATAATAATATAGTGTAAGTGAGGAGAAATTGTAATTAAGAACATCGAACCATGCTAAGATACATTCATGAAAGTAAAAATCAAGCCGTCTTATGGGACAGAACTTTTTGATATACATGAACTCAACATTGATAAACAAATAATAAGCAAATACAATGATAAAAACAATGCAAGAACCAAAAATACTTAATACATACTTAACAAAATATGCAAGAGATTATGCCAGGAGTTAAGGAGGTCATAGAAGTGTTTAGTATTTTTAACCATTAGAAAAATGATAAAAATTCTGAGATATTACTGCACTCATAAATGAATGGGATGCAGATAATAAGATACAAGAAACAAGCAGTATAGAGAGTGCGGATCATTAATCACGTTGTTCGCTGGCAGGGGAAGTCTGACTTTCAGTCGCTTTTGAAGCAGGGCTGGCGGTACCGAGACTAAGCTACACAACAGGACAGCCCCACCTGACCCAACGGCATGTGAAAAATGCTCATCGCTTCTTTACTTGTGGTAATAGCATCATGGAAAAGACCATCAATAATAAGGAATATTAACAAGTTGTGACCTATTCACACAGAATATTACACAGCAGTAAAAGGAACAGACTTCTGGTGAAGAGGGTGAATATCAGAGATAAAAATGTTAAGTGAGAACCAGTGCATGGTGCCAATAATGGTTACTTTAGAGAAAATTTTTATATATTGATTTGATGGTAGTTATAATGGTACATCCACAGTAAAGTTTATTTCATGAATATACTTAAGATTTATATGTATGATACACTTGATTGAAAACACAAATTTAATAAAATAGAACTAGCATATACATTGCTTCCTACTTTGGTATGATGTATCACTTAATAATGTTAAAATTGAATACACAAAATCATTGATAAATCTGAAAAATTTTACTGGAAAATGCAGGATATATTTAAAAGAAACAATTGTTGAAGTAATGGGATTGACAGTGATGAAGACTGATTTTCTTGACCTCACTTTTATGTTTTCATTAAAATGGAAGGGAGCAGCCAGGCATGGTGGTGCATCTCTGTAATCCCAGCCTTTGGGAAGCTGAGGCAGGAGGCTTGCCTTGAGTCTGAGGCCAGTCTAAACCACACAGTGAGTTCAAGCCAGCCTGAACTACAGTTGCAGCATCGCAAATGTTTCAAAATTTTTTTTTTTTTTTTTGTGGGTACCAGGGGGACGACCTCAGGACCTCGCGCGCCAACAGGCACCCGTGCCACTGAGCGATATCACCGGCCCCTTTTTCGTATGTGGGTTCCGGGAGTCGAACTCGGGCCCTCGCGCTTGCAAGGCAGGCGCTTACGCCGCTGAGCCATCTCATCGGCCCTGTTTTAAAATTTTTGATCAAATGTTTACATTCACGATTTGACAATAAAACCCAGGAAAAAAGGCAACTTTTGTATTTGCTAAGAAATTTCTTTCAAACTTTGATCAGTGTGTTAAACTAGACATTCCAATTTAGCAACCAATACTTTAGAGTGAATGTATAAGGTTTATTTGAAGGGTTACAGAAGAACCATCCTCAAGAGTCACATCTGATGAGGGAGAATTGGCGTTGCAAGCTGTTGTCTGTGTAACACTAACACTTGATGTTCTCTCATTAAATATTAACAGTTTCATAGACCTTCATCCTGAGAAGGCCACTCTGTGACCATGGCGGATCACAAAGTCATCATGTTTGAAAAGTAACAGAAAACAGGAACATTTTCCTAAGCACGCAAATGACTAAAGAACCTCCGAGTCTATTTAATATCAGCAAATACGTCCTCTTCACAAATTTCAGTTAGTTTCACTCTAGCCTCTGCTCCTTCCAGGTGAGATCATCGACATCCCCCTTTCATAGCTACCTTTGCTTCCTGTCAACATTCAAGCCAGAGGCAGACCCACCTCCTTTACTACTATCAAATTACCCAGCAGCGGTCTGCATCTTACATGTGATTTTTAATGGCCTTTAACCGCTCCTTGCTGCTTCCCACAGTGATTTCCCATGGCCTTTGGCCGGAGGGCTTTGGCAGAGGCAAGTGAAGACCCTTGACAGATTTGAAAAAGTTTTCACATTTCACTTGTGCTTTGAGCATGCTGACACACAGATATATTAATATTTGGCTATTACAAAAGTAAATCAAGCCAGGCATGGTGGCACATGCCTGTAATCCCAGCACTCGGGAGGCTGAGGCAGGAGGATCACTGTGAGTTTGAGGCCAGTCTAGGCTACATCAGTGAGTTCAGGGCCCGCCTGCACTACATAGTGAGATCCTGTCTCAAAAGAAAAAAAAGAAGTAAGCTAGATGCAGGTAAGTAACTATTTACAAGAGAATAAAAGCTAACTTTTAAGGCATTTACTGTGCTATAATTGCTTACGTAAATCGCCTCATTAAATTCTTAAACTTACGAGGTTATACTTTTATTATCTCTATTTTATATACAGGGACAGGGAGAGTTTGCCGCAAAATATAAATTTCTGACATGTCTAGAAGTTTTATCTTGACTATGAGATTTTAAAATACTCTAAACTACTATACAACATCGTGCTTTTAGTTTAGTCATGTTAAGGGATTTCCTCCTTATTCCGCTCAATTTCTGGCTCATGATCAAATATCAAAAGTCTAAAAGAAATGGACTAATGTAGTTCTCAGGAAAATTAAACCCATGTCTTATGACTGTTGTTAAAAGTACTTGAGCATTTGCTGCTGTGGGTTCTGTGGCACTCAAACGCGCGGAAGAACTTTAAGGGATTCCTTCCTAACCACAGGAATGTGAAAAGCTCACTTGGCCTTAAAGCACTGAAATTCTATCACACATTTTTATTCGATACTGAGTAAAAAGAAAAGTGTGTTTCCACAGACAAAGGAATATGCCTGCATCCTTTTCTAATTGAGAAAACTCAAATTTCACCACTTGGAGTTTATTTGAATTCCTGGAAAAAGCAATATACAAAACAGCCTTTTGAAAATAGATGTTCTGGACTATGGGATAGGTGTTTGTTTCCAGTGCATTATTTCTTTTCTTTTTTTTTTTAAGTAGTAATAGAATTTATTATATCATATGACAAGAAATTTCAAGGATTGGTTAAGTCAGAGGTCAGTGATATCATCAAGGATGCAGGTAATTTCCATTTTCTCCTTTGTCATTCTCCTACGTGTTTTCAACTAAGTCCTCTCATGGTCCCAAGAGTCCAGACTGGCACAGTTCCAGGCATCACATTGCAGACACAATGTCATCTAGTAGCATATAAGAAATTGCTTCTTCTTGTAAATCTCTCTCCCTCTCTCCCTCTCTGCTCTCTGCTCTCTCAGCTATAGGCACCCAAAATCCAATGAAAAAAATACACACACACACACACACACACACACACATATATATATATATATATAACAGTTAAGGTAGATACACTACTAATTTCTCTTAGTTCATTGAAAAGAAAGTTGTGTGCTAATATTGTTTGGACAATTGAATGCCAATATTTTGTACTCTGAGTAACTAATTTAAAGATAATAATACACAATGTATTAACAATTGTTACCCTCCTATTATGTTGTTCTGAAATTTTGTTCTATCTTTTTCTCTTTAAAATAAAAATTAAAAAAAAAAAGAAATAACTGAACCTTAAAGAGGATAATGTTGGGAGTCTAGAAAGGATGGCTAAGAAAATTTTGATTCAAGACTTTATCTGCCTCTCCATGCCACCGTGAATGAAGGCAAAATCTAAGCAAAAATTCTATTTGCTACGCAAATGTACTTAAGTTCCCCAGTTCAGCTCTCTGTCCTTCCTCAATCCCTCCTAAATCTAAATTCTGGAAGCTCCATTGCTCTGAGCAGAGCTTTAAGTTAATGCCTAAAGTAGTGTTGGGGCTAATCAGGTTCTCATAGGTAGGGCTTTTGAGGGGATGATTGGATCCAGTTCATTATTTCACCAATACAAATGGCGATTTTGGTTTTATGGTACTCTTAATTCCATGCCTCTGCATGTTATCATGAGAGGTACTTGTATGTACTGAAGTGATATACAGAGAGTGAATAATTCTACTTTGATTTAGAAGCTAAGTTCAGTTATGAAGTATCATTCCACCAAGTACTAAATTGGACCAAACAAGCTTTTTTGATAATATTAACCTTTTATTCTCTATTCTGTGTGAAAATAAAAGGAAATGACCAAATGGTGTAAAAGAAACAAATGCTCTCAAGAACATGATTAAATGTATTGTTTCTGGATACTATAAAATATTTTAAATCTGCAAGCCATAAAATCCAAGTAATTTAAATTACAGGCATATTTAATAGATGAACACTATTTGCTAAGTACAGAAGAAAAAGGTCTGTGATCTCAACATTCCGGGTAGAGAAGACAAAACAAATACATAGACATTTGCAATCCAAGGCAGAATATAATGCATCATTAGGCAGATTCCAACTGCTTCTAGGATTTAGAAATTAGAGCAAATTTTTTGACAATTGCTTGTATTAATTGAATTTGAAATTTGGTTAGAGTCCTCATAATGGTTGTAACTAGAGGACAGAACTTTTAAATTTTCTTTACCAAGTCTTATTCATAGAATAATTTAAGAGAACAGCAGTACTTTTAACTACTGAAAGAGTTACAGTACAGAAGTTTTGCAAATTGGAAGTTCTGTTAGGGAAAAATTACATTTTGTTTTGCTCATTATAGCAGCTGCCATACAAAATAATGTAGTTTGTAGAGTAATTAGTAAATGGACAATTAAAATGATAACTTCATACCTTGAGACGTTTTAAAAAGCATGAAAAAATAGTGAAATGCATAATTTAAGGATGGCATACATTTGCACAGTGGAAAATGTATAGGGAATGCATATCATAATTTTGAGGAGATATTGGAATTGTTGCCAAGGCAATTTTACTTGGGTAATGAAGAACATCTGACTATTTTCTGGGCAAAAAAGAAAATTAAATGAAATAACACATTTATTAAGTTAGATTAAAATATTAATATAATAAAGTTTATATTATAGACTGGAGGAAGGAAAACAGAGACAGAGAATAGTTAGGTATTAATTTCAGTCCCTCAAGTACAAATTAGGGTAATGGAAATGTAATTAAAGAGAGGTATATAATTCATAAAGAAGAATTTGATTAAGATATCTAAAAGCTACAAGTTGCATGATACTGAATAAATGGATTCAGAACATGTTAGTAAAAATGTGACACCTTGACCTACTGAATATTTTAAGTAACTATGTGTGGTGTTGGATATGCTAACTGATTTGTCATAATTATTATGAAATGTTTATGTATACCAAAGCATCACATTGTATATCCTGAGTACCCAGTTTTTACTTGTCAATTGTGGCTCAAAAAATCTAAGGAAAAAGTAATGAAAAAATTAAACTAGTTTTCGAAGAAGACACATCTGAACTTCAATAGTTGAAGTTTTCATAAGATTGTGTTGTCTTTAAAAATACACACCTGTAGATAATTTTATGTATTCTTTGGAAAAAATGTCTGTTCACATCCTTTATCCATTTTCTAAGTATTAGGATCCAGCCAGTGTGGAACTCCTGGACTCATGTGATCCTTCTGCCTTCTACAACTAGATGATTGTAGAGCTGTGTGGCATTACTCACAGCTGATAAATTTTAATTGGGTTATGTATATTTTTTGGCCTTTGAATTGAGTAACATGTTTTGATGTTAATTTCTTAGTAGATAAAGGGTTTCCAAATATTTTCACCAATCACAGGCTGCCTTTTTATTTTGTTGTTTCTTTGTCATGTATAAATGTTTTACTTTAATGCAGTGCTATATATATATTTTTCCTTTTAATACATGTGCTTTTTATATCATATAAAAAAGTCATAGACAAGTCCAAATCAAGGAAATCCCTCCTTACAATTTTTCCAAGGGTTTTACATTTTCAGATCATATAGTTAAGTTGTAATCCATTTAGAGCTGATTTTTGTCAATTGCTGAAAATGGGTTTCTAGGTTCATTCTTTTGCATGTGGATGTCCAGGTTTCTGAAAACACTGAAGAGATTGCCTTTCTCGTTTAGTAATCTTATTGATAAATACATGGGCTTATTTCTGGTTTCTCTATTCTGTTCCATTATTGTCTTAGTCTATTTTCATGCTAGTACCATGCTGTTTTGAGTATTATAGCTTTGTATTTGAATTCAAAAAGTGGGACAGTTCCAATTTTGTCTTTATTTCTCAAAAATTATTTGACTATGCAAAGTATTTTGTGGCTCCAAATGATTTTTTTTTTTCCTTTATGTGGGTACCGGAAACCAATCTCAGGACCTCGCACTTGCCAGGCAGGCACTTATGCCGCTGAGCTATATCACTGGTCTTCCAAATGACTTTTAAAATAGTTTTAATTCATTTCTGTGAAAAATGCCATTGTAATTTTGCCTGAAATTGAATCAAACCTATAGATCACTGTTGGTACTATGGACACTTTAACAGTTTTAATTCTTATTTTTCTAATCCTTGGAAATGGGTTATACCTCCGTGGTTTTAGTCTTTAATTTATTTCATCAATGTGTCATTCTTTTCAGTGTGTAGCTATTTTATTCCTTTGTTCACTCAATCCTTAATTCATTCCTAAATATTCATTTAGATGCTACCATAAATGCAATTCTTTCCTTGAATTTTGATAGATCAATATTACTATAAAGAAAGTGCAACTGATATTTGCAGGTTGATTTCATATTTTCTAGTTTACTAAACTGTTTTTAGGTCTGATATCTTTATAGTCCTCAGGATTTGCTACATCATAGGATCATGTCATCTGCAAACAGGGATAATTTTACATCTACCCTTTCCAACTGGGATGCCTTTAGTTTCATTTTCTTATCTGATTACTCTTGCTGGCATTTCTAGTACTATGAATATAAGTGTTTAAAATTGATATCTTTACTTTGTTCCAGAACTTAAAGGAAAAACTTGCAGTTTTTTCCCATGGATTACGCTGTTCAATTCAAAACCAAAATGCGATATGAATTACCACCTGGGAGAATGATTATTATTAAAAAGATATGCAATTCTTACCTGATAGAGGAGATCTATGATCACAAAGATAACTCTCCTAGTTCCTCCATGCCTTGCAACACTGTGCTCATGGGAAACTGCATTTCTTTTCTCTTTGATAAACCCATGTTCAAGCCACACATCATTCTATGCCAGCCTGACTATGCTTTCTCACACTCTCTTCTTTTTTAGTATTTTATTAGTGCATATTAATATTACATGATGCTGGGGTTTATTTTGGAAGCTGGAACCTGCAATTAACATATCTTAATTTCAGTACCCTTCCTTTTCCTCCTCCCTTGTTACTTTCCTTCCATCTCCAGAAGTCTTATCATCTGGTTTCCTGTTCTGTCTCCTTTAGATTAATTATTTACTTATGTATTCTTTTAGGTTTCTTATATAAGAGAAAACGTGTGCTATGTAACTTTCTGCATCTACCTAATTTCACTTAAGATGATGCTTTACTGGCCACAGCCTTCTTCTTTTCTCTCCTTTGTTCTCTCCATGTCTCACTCACAGGACTTGAACCTAGCGGAGGAGCCTTGGAGCCCCTCTTCATTTAAACTTCACTTCCCTACATGCATCCCACTTTCCCAACCCCAGAAGCCCGATTTGCCTGTTCTCCCACCTGCCAGCTTTCAGGCCAGTTTGTTCCACTCTGAAGAGCCAGGACAGCGGGGTTATCACAGGGTGGAGGAGTGGGAAGAGGATGCTGAGGTCTTCGTGTGGGCTGTCACTGGTTCGAGGCAGCTCGCCGCCTGAGTGTCTGCTGTGAGCCCTGGGTGGGAAGTGGTGTCTGCACTCTGATCTTCCTGGCTCTTATTTTTTGAGGAGGCTGTGTACATTAGTCCTTGCTCTTACCTGACACAAATAATGGTTTAAAAAACGAAAGAAAACAAGGTTTTGGGAGGTATTGAGAAAGGAAGACCCTTGTACATGGTGTATGGGTAGATAAGCTGGGATACAAATTTATGGAAAACAATATAGCGGTTCCTCAAAATAATTTAAAATGTGAGTGCTATATAATTAGCAACCCTCTGCTAGTTATATATCCAAAGGAAGCCAAATCATCATTTTTAGCATTTTGTCAAGATATCTGTGTTCCCATGTTTCATTTTAATATTATTCCCAATAGCCACAATATTGGAAAAAAATCTGTGTCCATTATAGGGCGAATAGATAAAGAAATTGTGACATATATATATGTATGTATACAGACACATACATAAAATAAAAAACTAATCAGCCATACAAACAAAGATATCACAAAGAGGGACTTGAAGTACATTATGCTGCATCATAAGAGTAAGACCAGAAAAAGAAAAAAATATGGTTTGATCTGACTTGCATGTAGAATCTGAAAAAAAGTCAAATATGTAGAAACAATAAGTAGAAAAATTGTTATGAGGACTGAAGATGGGGAGGAAAGGAGAGAATTAGGTCACAGTTTACAAACTTACAGGTTTGATGTGTAAGTTTAGAGATCTAATGTACAACAGGAGGGGTGCTGTTATTAATGCTGTACTGAATCCTGAAAATTGCTAAATGAGTAGATTTTAGGAACCGTTACCACAGAAAAGGAAATGTCAGGTGATGGAAAGGTTAATTGGCTGGACGGTAGTTATAATTTCATTGTGCATATATGTATATAAAACATATATAACATATATCTTAAAATATGTGATAAAGAAGGAAAACCTCATGTTTTATATAAAGGAGTATAAGTCAAAGTGACACAATTTGAGTTATTTTTTTTTAAATTTCTTTTAGTAGTTGCTCTTCCTGTTTGGTTTTTAGGCTACATCCCTAGCTTAGTGTTATTTTTAACCTATTTTAAAGTATTTTCAGCATTATTCTTACTTATGTCTTCAGCTAAAGAGAATATTGCTGAAAAATATCCACAGATTGAAAGCCAGGAACACGGGTTGTAACTTATAGACATCACTTATGTTACATCACTTATGAATAAGAGGCTAGGAAATGTTTCCTCTGTTCAGAAAATGTCTCAGTTAGGAGCGTTCAGAAGGCCGTGGCACTCACCTGCCTTTGCGGGCAGTGTGGGGAGCGGCCTAAGCCTCACAGCACGGTGAGGCTCCCAGGCATCTCAGCTGGGTCTGTCAGAACTAAGTTAAGCATTTTGCTCAGCTTCAACGCTGCAGTTACACTTTTTTTTTCTGTCACTTTGTAAACCCAAAGATAGGAAATAAAACACACAGGCTTAAGAGCCAAGTGAACACCCAGTGCGGAGTCTCCCACGCTGAGAACCTTCGGCAGAGACCTCAGAGCCCGCCGGTTCTGAAAGCAGGGCCGCTCCCACTGCGCACCTGGATTGCTGGTGTCACACCAGGGCACCCTTGAGGTTCAGACCCCTGCTTGCGGATTACTTAAGGAAGTGCGTCTGCCTCCTCCAAATATCTTTTTTTCCTAACAACAAACATGATCCACTTATTCCCTAAAATTCAGTATCTGCCTTTGTAACTCTCTGAAGCGAGAAATGTACACATATCCCTCTGTGGTTGTTCCATTCTAGTTTGTAAGAGGGATCCAGCTCTTTCACAGTCCATCTGCTGGAGAGTGCTCTTGTCGCACTGCCTGGCTCTTGCTTGTAATTGCTCGAGTGTTGATTTGTTCAAAACAAGCTGTCAATATATTTATCTACTTACATGCCTGTGCCTTCCTACACATTACCCTCTGCCATTCTGCCATTTACAGGCAAATGCTCTGCTTTTCGTGCTAAACGGCTATTGTGTCTGTTTTTCAGTCTATATCTGGGGGCGGTGCAGGGGTGATGAAAAGAAATGTTTGACAAGTTCTTTGTCAAAGAGCAATACTAATTCTAAGTCATCTCTGACAGCACTGAAGGCACAAAGAGATAATATGAGCACTGTTTTTTTTTAACTATTTTTCACCTAAAAAGAGTCATGTAAAATTTATTAAAATGTATTTAGACATTAGAAATTTGACAGTCATTTTGGCAAGAAGTATACCAGCTAAGGAATATGAAAGCATTTAAGAAAAACATAATTGTCATAAAAGTCATATATATATTCAATAAATATTTTAGTTCATTTATCATGTATAAAGTATGTCCCAGAAGAGACATGATGCTTAGACTTTAATATATTTAAATTATTCGCACACCCAGACACATGCATACCACATACACACATGTGTATGTGTATGTGAAATGGTGGGATTAAATAAAATACTTGCATTTCAGTATACATTGAGATCCTTGTACTCACAGCAGACAGACTAAAACATAGACATATGCCAAACTCTGTAAGGTGATAGTTCAGAATGTAATAAAAAGAACATTTTCTAGGTTTTTACTCTGAAATGTGGAAGAACGAATTCTTCCGGGAAGTGTAGTCTCATGAAAAAAATATTGTTATTCTTTGAAAAATGGTTATTGTTTGAAACAGAATAACTGGATGATTTACTTTAACCAAAATGAATGCGATAAAAATCAACGTATAATTTGCTTCCAGGTAGCTGCCTAGAATAACAGCTTATTTATTAGAATATTTGCATTTATGTCATAATTTCAAAGATTTTTCTAACATCTAATCAATTAACTGTATGGAAGTCTAAGCCTTTGTTTCCAGCCTGTGAAAGAAATATCAATTTTTTTTTCTAAGTAGGACAAAAGGAAGTATGAAAGAAACTGGAGATCAAATGTGTTACTTTGAATTGCTGGAGGAGGATGGTTTTCTACAGTTAAGATGAAACACTATAACAGGAAGAGTTAGGAATAGAGAGAAGAGGACACTAAGTAATTGAAATTAATAGGATATAATTGACTTTTGCTAATAACAAACAGAGTAAAGGTGGAAAATGCAAAGTTGCATTAATTCCTGCTTTTTAAGCTTTTATTCAGATTATGCTCTCAAAAATTTCCCACACGTCATCCTATTTCTTTATGTTGACAGCTAGCCTAGTTACTGAGCTTTTGCTTTGAAAAAACTCAAAGAAGTTTGATTGACGTGGCATATGCGGCCATAGATCAAAAGAGGATTCGTACTTGAGAGAACATCTGAGCTTGAATAGCTCTCAAAAACGAGATGGAATTTAAAAGTAGTGGACTAAAAGACAAAGTACAACATCAAATAAAAGTGGTAACTATGGGAAGCAAAATAAATGCTGAAATGCTGCAATAATTCTATAAATTAGAATTTTCAAAGGTAACACCTACTTTCTGTGTATTATGATTCCAATACAGTTCTATAACAGCTAGTTCATAAACGCTAGCATAACACAAAAACATGTACCTCTTCCCACAATTAGTTGGTCATATATCTGGCTTTAACTAGAAGTCAACATACACATCTATCTCTTAAGACTACTGATAGCCTCGTCTTGTTTACAGAGTGAAGCATTGATCAGATTCAGCCTGGACATCTGTAAACTGACTCGTAATTAGTAAATACATTTGCTGACATTGTTCTTAGCAAGGTAAGTGTGCACATTAAAAGTCAAGGTAAAAGTGAGCTAAATAAAGCAGGCAATTTTAGTTAGGCTTGTAAGAAGTCTGTGGCCCACTAGAACATGGCTGCTCCTTACTTTCAAATTTAGTGATTTATACATTTATACTGTCAAGGCACCTCGAATGGATGTGCTGTTGATTTCAAGTTTATGAAAAAAATAATTACCCAAACTAGAGTATGGATCAAACAACGTTTCCCAAACACTGTTACTAAAAAGACAAGGCCCTAAAACAACTGTTTCACGCAACAGTTAATAACTTTTGTTTAATTTTTATTTTTCATTAGCACATTTGTGGAGCATAATGATCACATTCCTCATGGGAATTTTATACTTGTACCTAATATATCTCAATTTTTTCACCCCCTTTTCTCCCCTCCCTCACCCTTTGCTCCATCTCTTAGTCTCCTTCACATCTGCAAAAGATCTGTCTCCCTACTTCCTATCATCTATCTTTTATTTTGCTCTTTATTTATATTTTTGGTTTCTAATAACAGAGAAAGCCATTACAACCAGAATGAGAAAAGCTTGATATTTAAGTTAGCATGTTTGGCCTTATCATTGTTGCTTATATGACAGTGAATTTTGACTAAATTTTGTCTGTTAATCTATATTTGCCCTTTTAAACCAAAGAGTATGAGAAGTTCTGTGAACCCACAACACTTTTAGTATTGTTGTCATGTATATCCCACTATGGACTAAGACCTCTGAAACTATACAGAAACAAAACAAAACAAAACAAAACAAAACAAAACAAAACAAAACAAAACAGAACAAAGTTTCCTATTTTAAGTTTTTATGCCAGGTATTTTGTTACAGCTATAGAAAATTCACTAAATATATATAAATAGATAAATGATTGGAAAAGCATAAAAAGAAATATGACAATTTTTATTAAAAATGTAATGTGAAAATGATACCATCTCAAGTAGAAGAATATGTTGCTTTTTATTTTTCACATTTAGGTGAGACTAAATTTTCAAGGAGAAAATTAGTAGGCATAGAAAAGTTATTTTTACTTTAAACTAGCAGTAACAATTCTAGCAAACTTAATCAAATTAAAAAAAAATTTAAACACTGTATGGCATAAAGCTCCTCACTGAAAGTTAATGGCAAAAGACTAGAAACAATGCAAATGCATATTAATAGGGAACAGATTAAATAAAATATTGTCTGTCCACATGACAGACACTCAAGCCATACAAAGGAATGTGAACACTTCTTTGTATTACTATGGAGGAGATCATGAGAATATTTATTGAATCAAAAAGCAAGATGGAGAAAAATGCATACATTGTGCTACCATTTTTATGTTATTTTTATGCTACTATAAAGTTCAGAGGGGCTACAATATATATTTGTACACATATACTTTTATTGGAATAATAGTGAAAAACTAAAGTAAAATTAAAAAAAAATAATTATTAGGATGGAAATAGGAAAAAGGACCTAAGAAATAAGCCTAGGGGCCGGTGAGATGGCTCAGCGGCTTAAGCGCCTACCCGGCAAGCGCGAGGGCCCGAGTTCGACTCCTGGAACCCACATACGAAAAAGGGGCCGGTGATATCGCTCAGCGGCACAGGTGCCTGCTGGCATACGAGGTCCTGAGGTCGACCCCCCGGTACCCACAAAAAAAAAAAAAAAAGAAAGAAGCCTAACTATTTCTTAGTGGTAGATTTATGTTAGTCTAAGTGGCTTTACACATAGAAAATTTTCTGTACATCCCTATCGTATACATTATATACAACAACAACAGCTAAAGCTGAGAAACATAAACTACTTGAGGAATCATACTTCTAGTGACTTGCTGCCTTGTCCTATAAATTAAAACAAGAGAGGTTATAATTGAATCTTGCGATATAATGGAATTATGCTTTTAGGTTATTGTACTGAGTGGCATAAAGTAAGGCTACCATATTTTTGTGTCAGAAAACAAAAGATACACACAAATCTCCAGTGAAGTTCATGCCCACAGATTACAAAAAGCAAACACAGCAGGATACTGATATGCAAGGAAAATTGGTGGCCATCAGAAGTTCCAAGTAGTTGCTTTGTTTATCTACACATGAATTTTAAGCCCTTACTCTTCTTACTTAAATGTTCCTTAAGTCACTTTTCACTCATTTTATTATGATGATAAGACCTATTTACCTCCAGAAATTTCTATGAAAATAAAATGAGAAAATATCTGAGAGTTCTTTAAAAGTTTACTAATAAAAGGCATTGCACAATAGAAAGTGGATACCAAGGAAAAATTCATGTGTATGTGTTATTTTGAACCAATTAAAATAAATTCAGTTTTTTAGGTGAGGAAGCAGGTATACGAACTTTTAAAAAATTGTTTTTAGGAATTAAACAGTAGTTTTAGATCCTCACATCAATTAAGATACATCATATATTTGTGCTACCTCAAGACTTTCCAGATAGACCAGGGATCTTTCCTGCATGTAAAATTCTAACACATAAACTATCTTTTTAACAGTCTTGAACACTGCCTGTTCAAGGGCTTGGAAAATATATAGAAATGCCTCCCTCGTTTGGAAAATCTTTTTGAGGAATCTGAATGCAAATTATACTTATAACTGTCATACATGTGGATGATTGAGTGTAAAGAAAATGAAGTTAGCCCTACAGAATTCTGAAATAGTATCATGTGAAAAGAGTGATTTAACTCTTTAATGGTTTCACTTATACAAACCCAAACTTTATAAAAAGAATGAAGGCGTGCCGGTGATATAGCTCAGTGGCATAAGCGCTTGCCTGGCAAGTGCAAGGTCCTGAGTTCGATTCCCAGAACCCACATTAAAAAAAAAAAGAATGAAGGTGAGTTTACACTATAAGACAGAGCAGACAATAAGATGTTAAAGGTAGTATTAAAAATATTGATTATTCAATGTCAAATTGGATAAAGATATTACCAGCTTTGGTCTCCTTAATCTCTGTTCTAACAATATTATAAGAATTTTCTTCTGTCGTACAATCACAGAAAATGACGTCAGGTGTAATAACAAATTTAGTCTCTTTCATCCATAAAAAGTAACCAAATTTTCTCTTCAAATTAACTTTTTCTTAGGTCGGAGACGGGCTCCTGTTCCCGCCATTGACCTGGAACTGTGGCAACTGGCAGGAAGGGGGTCCCAGACGGGCTCCTGCTCCCTCCATTTACGGAACTCAGGGACTGGAGACCGGCAGGAAAACCAGCGACACAGTAGGACCACTGCTAGGGTGCATATGATGGACAGGTGGGACTAGTGGCTCAGAAAAGTCAGAAGCAGCAGTAACAACACGAGCCACCGGGTGGTAAATGAGGTGAACCAGCTTTGTGCTTGGGGACAAAGACACGTGGAATACAAGCGGGTGGGTAGAGCCACCTTTTTTCTTTTCTCTTTTTTTTCCCCCCTTCTTCTCTCTTTTCTTTTTTCCTTTTTAAATAGCTGGGGAGACCTCCAGCCACAGAAAACTAACACCATCCCTGAAATCCAGAGACAAAAAGCAGACCGAAACCCAGCAAAAATCCACCTGTAATCTTGGCCAGAGTACACATTCTGGGATCAGACTTGGGCCTACCATAGAACTGTAGACACTAGAGGAATCTCACTACTTTTATTTTTCTCTGTCTGATGGGTTTTCCTCTTGGTAGTCCTCAGGGTTAGTGTGTTTTGTTTTGATGTTTATTTTTATTTTTGTTGTTGTTTGTGCTTTTTTTCCCCTTTTCTCTTCTCTTTTTCACTCTGTTCTGTTTTGTCCTGTTTTGTTTTTCTTTCTGTATGTTTGTTGATTTGGTGTGTGTGTGTGATTATTTTTGTTTCCTATTTTTTTATTTTCCTTTTTACTCCTCTCTTTTTTTTCTTGTCCTCTTTTCTACCTTCTTTTCCTTCTCATTCATGATTTACATCTCTAAAATTTCCCTTTGTATTATTCCACTCATCCTCTTCCTTTCTTTCATCAACTGTCTCGCTTGATTTTATGAGATTTTCATATGGGTAAACATTGTCTCTTCCCTTTCTGGTTCACCTCAGTACTCCTAAGCTTTCTCTTCCTACACTTCCCTCTTGTATCCTACAATTACTCAAAACTTTGATGATCAGCCTTTGCCCACCAAATTTGCTCCTACTCTGTTTAACCCCATCCGCCTCTCCATCCTACTCCCTACCGCTCTTAACCCCCCCACAACAGGTTAATATTACACTATTAACTGGAAAAATATTGCATACAAGTTCCTGGTATAAGTTGGATTATATTTTTTAACTATAGAACTTGCTCCTATGGATAAAGATATCAGGCTAATAGTTACCACAGTTTGTCAGTAGCCAGGCTGTGCTTGAGTCTATTGTTATTGCTAACTGTACTACTTTAACCAGGATGCCATACCTGTTATAATCAGTTTTTTCTCCTCTATATGATGGCACTGAGATTGCAAGGGGCCATAACCATCAACATGTCCTGTGCCAAAGGAATGGGCCTTGAGTCAAAAAGATAGCAACTCCACATTATTTTTTTTTTATGTGGGTACCGGGAGTCAAACTCAGGATCTCACATTTACCAGGCAAGCACTTATGTGGCTGAGCTATCCCACCGGCCCTCAACATTCTTAATGTACTAGAAGGTAGGTTCTTGGGATAGACAAAAGACCATGAAAAACCTATAGCTAGAAGACATCCTTGAGGAACTGACAACACCTAGGAAAGCCTCAACACCAGGAGTAAAGCTATCTAACATAAGAAATTTAAAAGCATCAATACAGAAAACAAAATAAAATAAGAAATAGAAAATGACAAGAGGAAGAGGCAAAATGCAATCCCAAATGCCCACCCCACCCAGGACAAGTCCAGAGCACAAAGTGATAGAGGAAATAAAAAGCCAACCACTGGAACTCTCTGAAAGGATAGTAGCAGAAGTGAAAAATCAAATAAAACAGGCCACAGAAAAAATAATATCTAAGGTACAAAAAGAAATGACAATCTAAATGAAAGACATTAAAGCAGACACAAATAAAAAAATAGAGGAGCTTAGGAAAATGATGGAAACCATGAATATGCAGCATAAACAAGAAATGGAATCAATAAAATAGATCCAAACAGAAATCCAGCAGATTAAAATCTCCATTGAAAGTATATACAATAGATTGAATGAAGGTGAGGATAGAATATCAGACTTAGAAGACAAAAATGTGACTAGTGACCAAGAAAATAAAGATATTTTAAAAATAGTAAGGGACCATGAAAAATCAATACAACAGTTACAAGGTGAAGCAAAGAAGAACAATATAAGACTGACTGGAGTCAGTGAGAAAACCGGAGACAGCACGGATGCCATTACAAACCTCTTTACAAAAATAATGGCAGAAAAATTCCCAAACATGGATAAAGAACTTGACATACAAATAAATGCAGCATATAGAACTCCAAATAGCCATGACCAAAATAAATCCACACCAAGGATTCCAGAAATTCAACATAAGAACAAAATATTAAAAGCAGCTAGAGAAAAGACACAAATCACCTATAAAGGAAAGCCCATCAGAATCACAGCAGACTTCTCAACACAAACCTGCAAATCAAGGAGAGCCTGGAGTGAGGTATTTCAAGCCCTAAAAGCAAACAATCTTCAACCCAGGTTGATGTACCCTGCAAAACTATCTTTCAAATTCAACAGAGAAATAAGATACTTCCATGACAAAGAACAACTGAAGAAATTCATGAGCACCAAACCAGTACTACAGAATGCTCTGAAGGATATATTAGAAAGAGATACTGAAGACCACAAGCACACAAACACCAATAGAAAGAAACTGCTAAGTAGGGCAAGAAATTAAACAGAGGAGAAAGACGGAACCAACAACAGGAAAATAACTTGAAAAAGATAAGCCAATACATATCACTTATAACCATCAATGTAAATGGTCTCAACTCACCAATCAAAAGAAACAGACTGGAGGAATGGATCAGGAGAAATATCCATCAATATGCTGCATTCAGGAAACACATTTAACCCAAAAAGAAATTCATAGACTAAAAGTCAAAGGATGGAAAAAATTCTCCAAGCCACAGGAACCCAGAAAAACGCAGGGGTAGCTATTCTATTTGCAGGCAGTGTAAACTTTAAGCCAAAACTGATCAAAAAAGACAAGGAAGGTCACTACCTACTTGTTAAGGGAAAACTCCAAGAAGAAGAGATAACAATCATAAATATATATGCACCAAACACTGATGCATGCAACTACATAAAACAATATTAACAGACATGAACAACCAAATAAGCACTAACACAATGGTAGTGGGGGATCTTAATACCCCACTCTCACAAATAGATAGATCAACTAGACAAAAAATCAACAAAAAACATTAGAATTAAACCAAGCCTGTGAAGAAATGGACTTAGTAGATGTCTATAGAGTGTTCCACCCCAAAACATCACAATACACATTCTTCTCAGCTACACACAGGACATTCTCCAAAATAGACCACATACGAGTCCACAAAACATATTCAAATAAATATAGAGGCATTGAATTCATTCCTTGCACACTATCTGACCATAGCACAATGAAACTGGAAATCAATGACAAAAGAAATCACAAAAACTACACAAACTCATGGAAATTAAACAACACACTTCTGAACAACCAAAGGGTCATAGAGCAAATTAAACCCCCAAATTACGCAGTATATACAATTAAACAATAATGCTGATACAACATACTGAAACTTATGGGACACAATGAAAGTGGTCCTGAGAGAGAAATCTATAGCGATAAACTCTCACATCAGGAAAACAGAACAAGCTCAAATAAACAACCAAATGTTGAACCTCAAACTTCTAGAAAAAGAAGAGCAAAACAAATTCAAAGCTCATACATGGGAAGAAATTATAAAGATAAGAGCAGAAATTAATGCAACTGAGACTAAAAGAACAATACAAAGAATCAATGAATTTGGCTGGTGAGATGGCTTAGTGACATAAGTGCCTGCCTGGCAAATGCGAGGTCCTGAGTTTGACTCCTGGTACCCACATACGAGAAAAGGGCCAGTGATATCGCTCAGCGGCACAGGCACCTACTGGTGCGCAAATTCCTCAGGTCGACCCCCGGTACCCACAAAAAAAAGAAAAAAAAAATGAATTGAAAAGTTGGTTCTTTGAAAGAATTAATAAAATTGATAAACCATTAGCCAACCTCATCAAAAAGAGGAAAGAAAAAAACACAAATTCAAGCAATTAGGAATGAAAAGGGGAAATCACAACAGATCTTACAGAAATTCAGAAGATCATCAATACCTACTGTGAGAACCTATATTCTAATAAGACGGAAAACGCAGAAGAAATGGACAGATTCCTAGACACAGTCCAACTGCCAAAACTGAATCAAGAAGATATAAAAATTCTAAATAACCTGATATCAGCCAGTGAAATTCAAAATGTAATTAAAATTTGCCAACAAAGAAAAACTCAGGCTGTGATGGAGTCACGCTTGAAATCTACAAGAAATTTAAAGAACTAATGCCACTAATGCTGAAACTCTTTAAGGAAATTGAAAGGGAAGCTATACTTCCAAAATCTTTTCTGGAGGCAAGTATTACCATGATTCCAAAACCACAGAAGAACCCAACCAAAGAAGAAAACTACAGGACAATCTCACTAATGAACATAGATGCAAAATTCCTCAATAAGATACTGGCAAAGAAAATGCAGCAAATCATCAAGAAGATTATACACCATGTGCACGTGGGATTCAGACCAGGGATGCAGGGATGATTCAATATGTGCAAATCAATAAATGTAATACATCATATTAACAGAACCGAAGACAAAAAATCACATGATCATCTCAATAGATGCAGAAAAAACATTTGACAAAGTCCAACAACCATTCAACCCTACAGAAAATTGGAATAGAGGGCCTTTATCTAAATCTGATAAAAGCCATCTACGACCAACCAACAGCTAACATCATATTAATGGTCAAAAACTGAAATCTTTCATTCTAAAATCAGGAACAAGACAAGGATACCATTTATCACTTCTACTATTGAAAACAGTTATGAAAACATTAGCCAGAGCAATTAGACAAGAGAAAGAAATAAAAGGAATAAGGATAGGAAAGGAAGAAGTTAAATTATCATTATTTGCAAATGCCATGATATCCTACATAGAAGACCCCAAAAGCTCCACCAAAGGACTTACAGATTTAATAACCTAATTCTGTAGTGTAGCTGCATACAAAGTCAACACTCAAAAATCAATAGCATTCCTGCACATAAGCAAGAAACTCACAGAGACAGAAATTAGGGAAACCACACCCTTTACAATAGCGTCTGAAAAAAATGACATACTTAGGAATCAATCTAACAAAAGAAGTAAAAGATTTATGCATTGAAAACTATAGGACTCTGAAAAAGGAGATCAAAGAGGATATCAGAAAGTGGAAAGATATCCCTTTCTCATGGATATGAAGAATAAACAGTGAAAAGGGCCATACTCACAAAACTGTTAAACAGATTTAATATGATCCCAATCAAAATACCATTAGTATACCTCACAGAGATAAAACATTCCTGAAATTCATTTGAAACCAGAAGACACCTAGAATAGCAAAAGCAATTCTGGGCAACAAAGGTAAGTCTGGGGTCATGACAATCCCTGAACTGAAATTATACTACAAAACTATTGCCATAAAATTAGCATGGTATTGGCAAAAAAAAAAAAAAAAAAAAAAAAAAAAAAAACCAGACCTGAAATCAGTGGAACAGAATAGAAGATGCACATGCAACCACAAACACACTCAGCCACCTTATCTTCAACAAAGGAGCCAAACGTGTTCACTGGAAAAAGACAGCCTCTTTAATAAATGGTGCTGGAAAACCTGCCTCTCCACATGTCGAAGGTTAAAACCAGACCCATGTCTATCACCATGCACTAAAACTAAAGTCAAAATGGATCAAAGATCTAAATATTAAAATGGAAATGCTAAATCTACTGGAAGAGAAAGCAAGTAGAAATCTTGAAGACGTAGGTGTAGGCAGAGACTTCAAGAACAAAACCCAGACTGCACAGGAAACACTTCAATGAATCAATAACTGTGATCTCACCTTATTAAAAAGCCTTTGGACAACAAAGGAAATCACCAACAAAGTGAAAAGACAACCTGCAGAGTGGCAAAAATTATAGCCAGTTGTCCCTCAGATAAAGGACTTACATCTAGAGCATATAAAGAATTGAAAAAATCAGAACTCCCCAAATTCAAAGACCCAATCCAATAATGGGCATCTGAGAAGAATACGCACTTCTCAGACAAAGAAATACAAATGGCAAATAAATATATGAAAAAATGTTTAACATCATTGTCATTGGAGAGATGAAAATGAAAACAACACTGAGATTCTGTCTGAGTCCAGAAAGAATGGCTATCATCAAGAAAACGGTCAACAACAAATGCTGCCGGGGCTGTGGGGGAAAAGGAACTCTTCTCCACTGTTGGTGGGAGTGTAGAATGGTACAACCACTGTGGAAATCAGTGTGGAGATTCCTCAAAAAACTAGGATTAGAGGTCCCATTCAACCCAGCTATTCTCCTTCTAGGTATCCCAGAAGAATTGAAAACATCGTACCACAGGGATATATGTGCACCCATGTTTATAGCAGCACAATTTGTAATAGCTAAACCTTGGAAACAACCCAAATGCTCATCAACCAAGGAATGGATAAAAAAGATGTGATTTTTTAATATAATGGAATACTACTCAGCCATGAAAAAGATAAACTGGAGACCTTCATACATAAATGGATACAACTTGAGACCATACTCATAAGTGAAATAAACCAGACCCACAAGTATAAACATCATATTGTATCATTAGTGTGAGAATCTGAAAGAGTAAATAAGACCCAAAATGTACAACAGACATTGTGAATAGTGAAGAAACTCTTGAAAAGAAAAGAAAAACTGTGATGGAAGTAGAGGAAAGGAATGAAGGGAAAAGGAAAAAATATATATATAAACACAAGACAGTTAAGATAGTTGTATAGCTGGTTTCCCTGGGTCCATTGAAGGGAAAGTTTTGTGCTAGTAATTTTCTGGACGTTTCATGTCTATGTCTTGTACTCTGAATAAATACTGTGAATATATCAATACCCAACATGTTGATTAATGTTACTGTCCTACTAGCCTGCTTCGAAACTGTTTTATTGCTATTTACTTTTTTGTGTTTAAAAAAAATTAACTTTTTCTCTAATACAAAGAAGTTTGTTATATAGTTTTTGTAAGATTAAATTACAATATGTACATATTTCTCACATAACAAAAATCTTGAATTTCTGAATGAAACTTTTTGAGATGCAGATATCTTTTCAGCACAGCTTTCTTGTCTCTACTCAAAATTTTACACAACTCAAAAAATATGTCATGTTCATTCTATACAAAAAGTATAAATATACTTTATATTTTGTTCCTAAGAGAATTATGATTCCTTTTTAAAGTAAAATACGATAAACTGAAAACCTTATCAAAACTGTAGATAAACAGAGACCAAAATCTGTTTAAAAGTCTCACCATTCTGATTAATTAATCTGTGGTGAATATAAATCTTTTCAAATAATCCCATTTTAAAAATTAATCAATCCTCATAATATTTTTACTTATTCTAGAAAGCATAAAAGAATAATTACTTCTTTTATAACCTCTATAGTGGACCTTTCTTGTGTTCTAATTTTTTATTTTTTATTTTTTTGTGGGTACCAAGGGTTGACCTCAGGACCTCGTGCGCCAGCCGGTGCCTGTGCCGCTGAATGATATCACTGGCCCCTTTTTTCGTATGTGGGATCTGGGAGTCGAACTCGGGCCCTCGCGCTTGCCAGGCAGGCGCTTAAGCCGCTGAGCCATCTCACCGGCCCCCTCTTGTGTTTTTATTCAACATGTTTTTCTGTGTACTCATCATTCTTCCTTGAGTCTTAGGTCTTTGTCAGTCTACCATTTTCCTTCTTCCCAATCATCTTTTGAAATTGATCAGCTGGGAATCTTTTTAATACAAACCACTAACATTTAAATATTTTTTATTTCCTTCTCTCTCAAAAGATACTTTTGAGCTTTTTATTTATACCAGGCTACAATTATCAGCTCCCCTTAATGTTTAATCTTTGATATTCCAAAATTTTAATACAATGTGTTTACATATAGACTTTTTGTGTTTTTAAATCGTGGTTGGGATATGTTGGGTTTTCTGAATCCAAAGATACTGTTTTCAATGATCCTTAAAATATATCTCTTCATGTACTTGCTTCTTCATTGTATATCTCTTTCCCAAACTAAAATGTTTTTATCTCATAAATTTCTCTTGAATGTTTGATACATTTTGTGTCTGTTTGAAATCCAGTGAAATGATTCTCCACTTGACCAATTACCATTTGTGAGTTTCTAGTCTGCAGTTTACATTATTCAGTGAATTTCTAATTCATATTTCTTCTCTTTTTTTGGATCACATTGTGCTTTTACTTTATATTTCATAGTTTTGTTTTTTTTTTTTTTTGTGGGTACCGGGGGTCGAACTCAGGACCTCGCGCACTAGCAGGTGCTTATGCTCCTGAGCTATCTCACCAGCCCCATATTTCATAGTTATTAACCTTATGTCTGTAGAGTTGTTACCTCTTGTGTTGAAATTCATTTAGCTCCTATTGATTTTTGCTCATAGTGGTTTGTTTACCTAAAAGTCTGGGTATGTGTAAAGAGATGAACTCTTTTAATCATAAGAATATACTGAAGTCTGGATTGAAAGTCATTCACACTTGGATAATTTGCATTTTTCAGTAAGTACTTATAAAAGGAAGATCAACTTAAGTCTTTTTCTTAGCAGGTGTTTGTATCTGATCACAAACATGTCATAACTTCTAGTCAGATCCCCATGGAAAAACTGGTTTGTGGTTATAGAATCTGAGGAGAGCCACTGGTATTTCCATCCTCCCAATATGGTGACCAAAACATGCATGTTTTCTCAGTGATCTCTTCTTTGTGGTGATTGTTCTAGTTTACTAACATATGAAGTCAGCTTGTTTGTAGCACCCGTCTCGTGCCGGTTCCCTTGATTCTCATTTCCCACGCTGACTGCATCTCAGGCTGGCCTCCTCTTCCCTGGCTCTTGTTCTGAAGGAAAAGCTAGGCAAGTTAGGGTGAACATGTCTTTCCTGGGCAGCTACCAGCTATGGTTACTGTTGCTCAATTTGTTTCCTATTTGCATGTAATATTTTGATCTAACTTTTCATTATTGTTTTACAGCATCACTAAATGGCATATTGCCAAAAACTAATGGGTTTATGATTATATTAAATTTATATAATTTTTTCTATATAGTTATTCCTCAGTACCAATGGGGCATTGGTTCTAGGAACTCAATGGATACTGAACTCTGTAGATGCCCAAATACATTATGTATATTAGAATAGTATTTGCCTTAAATCCTTGCACTTATCTCATATATTTAAACAATCTCTAGATTAATTATAATACTCAATACAATATAAATATTATGTAAATAGCTGTTATACATATACAAAAGTAATTATTTTGAGAGTGGATTAGCATATAGATGGTGGCTAGGGACTTTTCAATTTATTGTTTTGTCACTCAAAATTACAATATGCCTATAAGTTAGCTCTACTTCCCTGGATATAGGAACTTAGCCATTTATAACCAGTATTAGAAACTTGGTTCTAAGGTAATTGTTTAATACGATTAATCCATGACAATGTGTAATTAAGGTTATTTAAAATATAATTTTAAGCATAGAATTGAGCAAGCTTATGGAACACAATCATATATATTTTTTGAAAGAGGTGTGTGTGTTCTGATCATTTTTTGCATTGAGTAAAGCTCAAAAATAACAAGTTTTTTTCCAAAAATATTTTATGTGCATTTCCTATCTCTGTAAGGTCTTTCTTACCACTTACCTCCAAATTATTGATCATAAAATGTATTTTTTCTATGTACACTAAAGTATCTAAAGAAGTTAGAAAATACAGAAAAAATCAGCTTTTTCTGACTTAAGCTACAAATCTTTTCTACTTAAGAATGTATAGTTCACAATATTCTGTAATGACAGTATACAAATTAATTTATTTATTATTTGTATACAAAGTAATTTTAAAACAATGATCAATATTGCTAAAGTGGAAAAGTAATCCTATTTTCTGCCTACTATACTGAATTTTTAACTATGTCTCCTTCATTAGTATTTGGCACTTAACAGAGAAATCAGCATAATAGAGGATAAAAATTATTAGAATTATCTTCTAAGACTTTTTTCTCCAAGTCACATCTACATTAAAGATACATTTTGCCTTATACTATAAAATAACATTTTTACTTAAAAATTTTCGGTCTTCATTTTTTGATGTACCTTTTCAGAGAATTTTAAACGTTCAATAAATTTTTCAAAATAATTTTTGAATTTTAATCATGATATAACTTTTAATAATTTAATATACTGCAAGTAAAGAACTCTCATAAAAAAGGAAAAATCACAGAAAATTTCATAACCTTGGTAAGTCACTCATTCTGAGCTTCAATCTTGTCAGTTATAAAGCAGTAATATGTGTATCTAATCAAAAAGTATCCATTAATATTCCTGAAAATAACCACATCCTGTATTTTTAAAGTAGGCAAACTTCTGTCATTTAGAATTTCATTTATTAATTTTGTATGTGGCAAGTAAAATAAAAGTATTGGGTTAATCAGTAAGTTAGGGGCATAGAAGCTAAGAAAGACCAAAGTGAAGTGGGAAATTCATGTGAAATATACACTGAAAAATTTAACCACCCTCTACAGTACAAGAAGATATACAACTATATACAGTGTACAAAATCATAGAAATTTATGCATGATAGAATCACAAACTTGAATATCTACCTTATTAAAGTTTCTTTCCTTAAATAATTTTAATTAAGCATATTTTAGAGAGAAAGCAGAGCTATGACTACATTTACATTTTTTGGATCACATAATGTACAGTTTTTTGAACTGTTTTCTGAAATTCCAAAAGGAAAAGGTATTTTCCATTATACACTGGCTTCAGATGCATTTTTTAACCATACTATTTTGCATAATTTTACCCTACAAACAGATGAAGAAAATGTAAACATTTATGTAGTTGCAAAACACTTACTATAGAATAAACTATGCTTCCATGTGGGAAATAAAATGGCTAAACTTATTCCATGAAATTTGCTTCTTCTGCTTTTCTTTTTCTATGTATATATCCACATCTGTATCTGTATCTATACCTAAATGCTTATGCTGTGTATGCATATGAATATCTGCACAGTGAAGAGAGTGGGATTTAAGTATAATATTTCAAATTAGAAACTTGTCCGACATCTATATTCAACCACCATTCTGTATTATCACAAGATAATTAAAAATCCTTATCACATCACAAGATAAAAAAATAAATCCTTGTCTTATTGATTAAATTTGGACTCTACATCTAGAATACCTGAATTTAAAGATTGAACCTGCCACTTCCAAGCTGCAGTCCTCAACACCTTTTATGCTCATGTCTTCATCAGAGACAGTGACATTATTTACTTTACAGAGTAGTCATAAGAATTAAATTAATAAAGCTCTTTTATTAAACATGAGCAGGTGGTAACTCTTATGCATATTATCCTTGCCTCAATATTCATTTATTAGTATACGTTTGTAGCATGTAAATATTACAGTCCTCATGAGGAGTTCAAAAATATACACAACACATCTTAGTTCTTTTTTCTTCTCATTCCCCTTCCCTCTCTCCCAGCTGCCTCCATCTTTTATACCCCTTTTGTTTTGTAAATTGTATATCTCCCTATTTCCTATTAGTTATCTTTTACTTTGCTCTTTATTTATATTTTGGGTTTCCCATATAAGAGGAAATCATGTTATATTTGAGCTTGTGTGTCTGACTTATTTCATTGACATTATGGTTTCATTATGCATCCATTTTCCTACAAATATCTCAAGTTTATAATTCCTTATGGCAATATAGTGCTCCATTGCATGTGAATACCACGTTTTCTTTATCCAGTGTTGATGGACTTATAGGCTGCTTCCAAGATTTAGCTATTATGAATTGTGCTGCTGTAATACGGGCATGCATGTATCGTTGTAATATGATATCTTGAACACCTTGGAGAAGATACCTAGGTGAAGAATAGCTGGGCCAATGGAATTTCTAATTTTAGTTTTTTGAGGAATCTATGTAGTGATTTCCCTAATGGTGAAAGTTCATATAAATACTTAAGACTCCTTCGCAGTTTCAGTATGAACGATATATCCCCTTGCTGTTTTATTTTTATATAAAAATGCATTAACATTTTAGATAAATGTTTAAAAATATCTGAAAAACACAAAATATCTGAGAATGAAATAAATTGTCTTTTTTCAGAAATCCCACTCCTGTAAGCTAATATTTGCTAGTAGTTTTAATGTATTCCCAACAATAAGACACTATTTTGTACGTTGTCATCGTGTAATATAGACGTAAACCTATTTTCTGAATTTACACTACTACGTGTTGTCCAAGGGGTGCATACAGCTTATCATATGTATATGGTATCAATCCAACCTAAACGTACATTGTTTCTCAGCCATCACTATTACTTATCATATTGTAGTTAGCCTTGGTTCTTCTTAAATATAAATAACCAGTGATAAGGGTGTATGTACCACATATACCTCCTTGTAAAATTGGAAAATATTCAAAAATACATTTCTGTTGCTATTAATGCATGGAAAGGCAAACAACTGTCCCACCTAAAGGAGAACTGAAATTCAGATCATTTTTTAGAAGTTTGCTAGAATGGAAGTATAAGACACACTATGCAGTTGAATAACAGAATGAGGCAGCCAACTATTGCAATATGTCTGCTCAATTTAATGAATGGTTATCTGTTTAACGTGTGGTATTCCAGTAGGAATCTTTTGATTACTAGGCTATTCAGAAACTGAAAGTCATTTCCCTTGGAGGATATAGTGCATGTCAATTATTTGAAAAAGATTTAAAATGAATACTTGGCTAGGAAATAGAGAATGAAAGAGTAAATAAATACATTCAAATTTTCTATATGAGTATATTCATAGTTTGTTAGAGCATACTCCAATTTGTTATAAGAAGTATTAATGTGCTCTTAATGAAAGGATATATATAAAGTGTTTTGGCCCTAGATATCTCATCATTAACCTAAATTTTCATGAGGCAATCATGGCTATTCTTTCCAAAAAATCATTTTATCTCTTATATTTGAACTTGTAATATCCTTTACATAAAGGGTATTAATTATGACTTACAAAGTAATTTATAATTTTTTCAGTTTTAAAAATTCACTTTATGAGAGATAGATTACACTTATATACTGACAATACCTCACTAATAGCATCATTTTCTAATCATGCATTACAAAAGATATGTAAAATTTTAGTCAAAATAAAAGATTTTGTGTTCAGTAAAATAAATTGGAATATATTAACCATGCATATTTTTTCTGTGTGTGTAAATTCAAAGGAAAATAATACAAAGAATGAAATCTAAACAGCAATTCTTAGATGTGCTATCAAAATTGTTCAATCCAGGTAGTTGATATGCTAAAGGAGAGGGGAAAGGGAAGAAGTTCTGTACGATGAATTTCTGAGATTCATATTTGATATTAAGAAAAACACTCAAAAATCAAAAGGCAAGGAGCTGAGGATGTACAATGATAGAACAGTGCTTTGCACTAACAGGCCCTATGTTCAAACCAACCCATATCCCCCAAAGTCAAAAGATCAAGTCTAAACAAAATGTCTAAATAAAATTGTATGAATCATATATTTTTCCTAAATCCAGTGTTTTAGTCAATTTTTAAATTCTGTTTCCAAATCATATTAGGAATTGCCATTAATGACTTACACATTACCGGCTAAGTAATTATACGCTAAGGATAACTTACAGGATGTGATAGACAAATACAGCAAACGTTTAAACTTTAAAGTTACTATAGTGAAAGACATACTGCCATTAATTTTCCTCAAAATATTCCTTTTTGCTTCAAGCACATTTATCTGATCATTCTCATTACTTTCTGAAGCAGTTCCGGAAGTCCTGTTTTGTGACGGCCTTTAGTTAACATGGTCTGGGCTGCCTCGATGTCCCAAATCCATTTAGGATGTTTACCTTTCATGGTAATTTTGATGTTGGAAAAGAGCCAGAAATCACATGTTGCCAAATCTGATGATACTATTACCAGCCTGACTTTCTGTTAGATGGCACTTGGTAGAAGCATTCACCATATTTTTTAGCACATCTTCGAAAGACAGGAAAGAGGACTTCCAGAACTGCTTCAGAAAATGACAACAATGATAGGATAATTATACTCAAGAAGAGGGATTAATGTCAATTTGTTTGTACTGTAATAATTTTTAAATTTAAATGTCACTTTACATTTTGATGTCACCTCATAAATATCAAAAAATCTTTATATCTTTTCCTTGCTTTTGATTACTTTGTCTAGATTGAAAAGCCTAAATAAAATACTAAAACCTTTGTCTATGAGAGTCATTTATATCAAGAACTAGTTGTTTCACTTCAAAAGTAACAAATTAAAGAAAATAAATTACCTGAGAATCATTGACTTCAAACTCTGGAAACAAAACTGTTGTTTATTTACTACACATGTAAGTTCAGAGAAGAAAAATATATATGATATTTAATGATTTTCTTTGGGTTGTTTATAATAACCTTGAGTGTTTTCTACTAAGAAATTTAATAGTAAATTCCTTAGTCTATTGTTTAACTAAGAGAAATCCCTTGTCTGCTAATGTCTGCTCAGTTTTGACCTTGTTTTCCCATGTTTATGTAAAAGGTGTTGTTTTTAATCACACACTAATCTATATATTTTCTCTTTCTCATCATAAATAACTGTTCCAAATAAGAACAGCATTTAGTGACTTTTGAATAAATTCCTAGAATCCTCAACATTAGTGATCCTTTTAGGCTCGTAGTATTTATCAAGCTGTCACTCTTACCTTGTACAAAATTAATGCCATCAAACTCTCAGAATGTTTGTAAGGCACTAAGTACACAATAATTGACTACTTACTATGCAGCAGATACTGCTAGGCTGGCAAAACAACCCTAGTGTTCTTGCTTTCAAGGCATTCACTTTCCAGCATCTAAGAGAAAGTACTGTCTATGGGCCGTTCTGCAAGGCAGAGGATGAAGATAGATAAGAGAGAAACAGAACCTGATTGACAAAAAGTTGGCAAAGCAGAAGGAAGAGCTTTTCACAGTCAATGCATGAAATCATGAACACATGAGCATGGTTCAGAAAGACTGAAGTTACTTCAGCGTTATTAGAGAGGAACAGACACCAAAGGGTACATCAAGATGATTTAGGATAGTTCTGCCTAGGTTAAGTCTCTTGGACATAAAAGAAAATTAAATCATTAGATTGCTGCCTATACACATGGAAGTACCAAAAATGTGGGATCTATATGTATATAGTTTGATATATACATATACATCAAACAATTAAATAAATAGGTAAGTAGAGGTCATGACAGTTTTTGTGAAGGAAATGAAAGAAGTGCTGTAATAGAGGATAATAGGCTAATTTAAAACAAAAAGTTTTCAAAGAATTGGGGCTAGTACTTAAAGAATTGGGATTATAGCAATGGGGAAATAGTCCTAGAAAACAAGTAAGAATGTTTTCAGGTGAGAGAGTGCTTTTGCACAGTGTAGGAACTGCTCAAATGGTACAGTGAGTTGCAGGATGATGAGTGAGTAAGAAAGTGGCAGGCCTGGAGAATTTAGAAAGGCTGGGATGGGGTAAAACAGGGCTTTGAAGGACCTGAGTAAGGAGTTGGATTAGACTAAAAGTTCAATTTTCTAATACATTTATGATAATGTATTCAACATTATTACTTATCTGGCTGGCAGGGTAAATCCAGATAAGACGAATTGTGATTTTTCTAAGAAAAGGACAAAGAAACGATATCACTCAGTGTTATTAAAACAGTGACATAAATGTGCATTCCCACATCGAAACGGTGCACAATTAATTGATGAATTCCTTTAGAAGATAACTCTGTACTTTTTATCAAAATCACATTCCTTTTGATCCAGAAATACAACTTTTAGAAATTATTTGGAATTATTTAAACATAAAGACAAATAAAAAGTAAATACCTTAAAATTTCATTACATAAAAATAAGTATTACATTGATCCATTATTGATACATCCATTTTATGGTATATTATGTAACAGTGATATCAGTAAATATTTCATTGTCTAACAATTTATGTAATGCAAGTTGATTTTACAATTTAGAAAAATTTCATGGAAACTAATAGAAACTAACAGAGTTGGGCATGCTGTTATACCTGTAATCACAGCTACTCAAGAAGTTGAGGCAGAAGGAAGGCAAGTTCCAGGCCACACTGGGGAATTTAGTGACACTGTCTCAAAAACAGAAAAAACAAAAAGATAAGAAAGAAAGAGAAAGAGAGAAAAGAAAGAAAGAAAGAAAGAAAGAAAGAAAGAAAGAAAGAAAGAAAGAAAGAAAGGGAAAGAAAGAAAAGAAAGCTGGGGTGGGTGCTTAAGTGGTAGCTCAGTGCTGCCTGGGTTCAATACCCAGTAACACAAAAATAAGTAAATAAATGAATAAATAAATAATAAATAGTAGTTTAAAATTTGCCTATTTTACCTGTTGAAATAATTAAGAACACTCTTTAAAAATACAGTTACATGTAGAAATACTTCATTTTATTTTATTTTAAGTTAGGAAAGGCATTTATATATTTATCATTTACCTTTTCAAAATATATTTATTTATGTGTGTCCCCAATTTATATAAGAAAATATTCACACTAAACATAAAATATGCCCTACTCCCATAAATATTTCATATTGAACTGGTTTCATCATAATAATGATAGGACAATAGCAACATTACATTTCTCATACATTCATTTGATTTATTTATTTTGGGCTATTACTAATTTCTCTTTTTTTAGCTTTTAACCAAATGCTAGAATTTATGATATAATTGACCAATATTTGACAGAACTAAAAGCATTAGTGATAGATAAAATTTAAGGATATTTTTTGATAGCAGGATAGTACATACTGACACTAGAATAGCCACAAGGCAGAACTTTTTATTACTTACATCTCCAAACACCCTGAAACCTGACTCTAAGATGATTAGGATTTATGAATGAATAACGGCTCCATGAATGTGAGAGCTTCATAAAGAAGGTGTTTGGGCTGTGGATTTAATCAGCTGCTTAAAAATGGAAACTGACCAGCATCTAAACATAGTGTCAAAGTGAGTCAATCATTTTTATTTTTAAAAAGTATGAAAGTTTCTCAAAAACTTTAAGCTACCATATAATCCAGCAATCGCACTACTGAAAATATATCCAACAGAAATTAGATCAACATGTTGAAGAGATATTTATATTTCCATGTTTATTACTGCACTATTTACAATAGCCAAGATACGAAATCAACCTAAATGCTCATCAACAGATGAATAATACAGAAACTGGAATGAATACATACACAGTGGAATTCCATCCAGTCATTAAAAAAAAGAATGAAATCATTTTCTACAATATTGATAAAACTGGAAGAAATTATCCTAAGTGAAATAGACCAGGCACAAAAAGACAAACACCATATGATCTTACCCATTTTTGTCCTCTGTAACATGAATCTTATGGATGGAGAGACTGGAATAACATTTATCAAACGAAAGGATGGGTTGAGGAAGTGAGGGTGGGAGGGCTAGTCAATAGGTGCAATTCACAGTACCAGAAGAAATAAATTATGGTGTGTAACACATTGTGGGAGACCTACAGTTAATAATAAATATTGTGTGTTTTTTAAACTTAGAAGGTGTTCGATTATTTCACCTCAAAAGATAATAAATATATAAGATAAAGATATGCTATTTACACTGGTTTTAGATAATTACACAATGTAGGCATGTATCAAAACAGTGCATTGTACAGCATAATTTTGTACCATTATTTTGTGTCAAGTAAACATAAAATGAAAGATAGATACATTATTAATAAGTCTGTATATATTCACATAACATAATGTGTAGATACATTAGAACTAAATAGAAAACAAGGACATTATTTATTAAGTGTTTAACCCAAGTGCAGACTACACGTTTCTGAAAAAATGAGATTTCATTTACTAACTCTCCTTTTGAAAGAGCTATGAGGGATGCATAGACCACTCTAAAGGGAAGGTTCTGTAGTGAAAAATGGTAATTACTTATTGGAAAATACTGTAATTATTAAGAAAATAAATTACAGCCAGCTTTTGTATGGGTTACTAAGGATTTTTCAGGAATATGACTCAATCCAATAAGGAATAAAATGGTGAAATAAAAGCCAACAGGAGACTGTATGAACGAAGGGTATGCTTTCAATCTGACTCTGTCTCTCTGTCTCTATCTCTCTGTCTCTGTCTGTCTGACTCTCTCTCTCTCCTCTTTGTCTCTTTCTGTCTCTCTTTCTGCCTCTCTCTTTTAATTACTATGCTGGAGAACAAACCAAGCATGCTGGGCCAGTGCTTTACCACAGAGCCACAGCCCTAGCATTCTTACTCTGGTTCTTGCATCCATTTTTTAAAATCATTTATGCTTTATACCAAAAGCAAAATTTATGTAGAAGTTTACCTAACATCCTACATAAAAGTTTATTCTTATTGTTTTTAGAAGAAATCAGCCATAGTTTTGGTAGTACATTTCAAGCCATGTGAATTTGTTTTGCAATAATAGATACAGTTTAATATTTCTTTTTAGGAAAGCAATCCCTTACCTGTATATTTATGGAAGTACTCATCATGAGAAATGAATGGCACTTGTGCCTGGCAAGCACAACCTAGAAATATATGCTAAGCTAGGACAGAAGGAGGAAGTGTGTAAAATTTAAACAAAGAATTTTCTGTAGGATAAATGACGTTGTTATGGTGTAGATTGATAATGTTCCCCAAAGGCCTCATGCACTCATAAGCAGTGCTTTTGGAAAGTGTTTGAATCACGGGGGTGATATACCTGACTTGCTGTTAAAAGCAAATCAAAACAGGTGATTCACTGTGGGTATGACTTGGAAAAATATATCCACCTCCCAAGGTTCCTACCTTCTTTCTCCTAGATGCCATGATACAGTCCACTTTTTCCCTGCTATATACCTCTGCCATGCTGTTTTCTGTCTTGAACCCAGATAAACTATGGGCTGTAACCATGAGCAAAATTAAACCTCTTCTCCTTTAATTTGTCAGTATTGGGTATTTTGCTTTAGCAGTGAGAACAATAAGACAGATTTTGGTACCATGATGGTGGTTATTGCTGTGAATACCTGGCCATGTTGTTTGGAAACATTTGGAATTAGTTCACGAGAAGAGTTTGGAAAGATTTGGAGATGTCAAGTAGAGAAGCCCTGGAATGCTGTAAGGTAAACTTGATGGAAAATTCAGGTCAGAGCTCAGAAGACTAGAATGCTGATAGAAAAGCAAACCGTAAAGAGAAAGCTGAGGAGGTTTCAGTTGGGAGAAATGTCTTCATTGGCAGTTAGGCTAGAGAGCATGTGTACTATGTTCTGGCATAAAATTTGCCTACATTTTGCTCATGTACCAAGAATTTGTAGGATACTGAAAGTAATTAATCTGGTGAAGAAATTTTCCAAGCTAGACCAATGTTGATGCTGTGGCATGGCTACTGATAATGGGCTTTCATCCATATATACCATGAAAAGCAAGACAAAAATGTAGAGCTAAATAATTTGAAAAATGTTGCTGGCGCCCAGAAAGAAAGGTCCTGTAAAATTGAGACCTATAAAATTGGGCCCTGAAAAATTGAGGCCTGTAAAGCTTTGGCATATGAGAGCTTGCTTGCTGAAAAGTTTAGCCTTATAAAGAATTCAAGTACTTTGTATCAGGACTATAGGAAGGACGCCTTAATGTCATCCCCAGAATCAGCAAGACACCATTTAGCTCAAAAGTGAAAGCTCCAGGCCAGAGAATTAAGAGTTTTACAGAGTTAAGCTATCAAGGCAGTCAGACACCTCTGTAGCCATGATCCAAGGGGGCCTTGATAATTCTTGAGTTGGTAGCAGATCTTTGTACCATCCATATGATTCTGGTTTTAAGAGCAAGCTGAAATAAAAGTTGTGGGGTTTGGAATGCTCCCTCCAAGATTTCAGAAGAAAGTCAGTGAGGCCAGGCATTGTACTCATGAGAAGGCCATGTGTGAAGCTGTGAGAGTAAAGCTAAAATTTCAGTGGCAAACCCAGGAAGCTGGAGAAGTCAGGAACACAGAACTTCCACTAAGGAAAGCTTCAGGCAATGGTCAAAGCCACCCCAAGAAAGAATCCATGAGGATTATATCCTGTGATGCAGAGGTGGGGTTACTCAAGTTCTTTGGAGTTCACATCTTTGCCTCATGTCCTGAACACAGAGGTATAGGATTTAATGTTTGTACTGCTGGGTTTTGGTCTTGCTTTTCATTTTGGTCTTATATTGGTTTCTATCTCCCTCTCCCTCTCTCTCTTTCTCTTTTTTTAGAATGGGAATATTTAACTTTTGCCATTATATGTTGGAAATGTTTAACTTTCATTTCGATTTTCGCAGTGGCCCAAAGCTAAGAGTTGGCCTTGATTCTCAGAGGAGACTTTGGAATTGACTTTTAATAGTGCTGAAACTCTTGACATTTTGGAGACTCCTAGAGGTGGACTAAATGCATTTTGCATAAAGAGAGATGCATGAGTCTTCTGAGGACCCAGGGCAGAATGTCATGGATTAGATTAAGAATATGCCCCAAAGGCCCCATACCCTCACAGGGAGGGCTTTTGGAAGATGATTGAGTCATGAACGAGATACAGCTGACTTGAGGTTAGGAGGTAAATTCTCGTTGTAAGAGACAGTGGGTCACTGGGCATGTGCCTTGGAGGGATATATCTCCCTCCTCTTCTCCTCCCTTCTCTCTGTGCTTCCTGGACACCATGACACGAGCAGCTTTTCCTTCACTGTGCACATCAGCCATGCCATTCTGCCTTGGAGCCTGCCAACCATGAACTGTAACCACGACCATCAGGCAAAGTTAACCTCTCTTCCTTAAGTTGCAGGTGTTGAGTATTTTGTTCCTCTGATGAGAAAATTAACTTAAACAGACATAATTATTTATATATTCATTTTTATCAAATTGCCTACAAAGAAAAAATAGACATTAGGAACATTACAATAAATATAGGATATATGTCAATCATAATATATGGCGTTACTTCAATCTTGACTTAAACTGATTAATAGAGTGTTTCTTTGGAATTAAACATATAAATTCTGCCAATAGATAATGGAAGACATTAAGTAGTGTACATATACAATTGCATGCTTGTTATCTGCATGTAGAAATCATTTTTATGGTTTAGTTGAAAAATTCTTATCTTTGAAACACAAACTAAAATATTCAAAATGAAATAATGATGCCTAAGATATGCTTCCTCTTGTGAAGTACAGATGAACTCAAAGTAGATGAGGATTAGCCTTTAGCTGGCAGTTTCTTTGGTGGAGTTTCATTACACCATTAAGTCTATATATTACATGCATTTGAAATTCTCCATAAACTCTGAATCATACCTCTGGTGTCAAAACTTAAGAAAATAATTTGTTAGTTTACTTGGAGGAACAACTAATGAACCCTTGATAACATGAACCACTCGGGAACTTGTCTTAAACTTCAAATGTAGCTTAATTCAGAGTAGGAACACTAAACAACAAGTGAAATGCACTGAATTTCTATGAAAACATTTTTAATTTGTTTATCTTTAGAGGGACAGAATTTAAGTCCAAATGGCACTCATGTTTTATATATATTATATACATATATTATATATTCAAAAATATATATATTATATATTCAAATATATATATTTGAATAGAATAACTGGCTATCAAAGAAAATAACAAGTATGTGAGAGATATTATCACATCTTCTTAGCTACTATGACATTATCCCATCTTTTCTTCCAGTCCTGAGAGAATGTTTAATTTGGTCACTCAGGTGTCAGCTACGTGTTCTATCTCTAGTGCTAGTGTCATGTGAGAATTTTTAAATTTTAAAATAAATAATAAATATTGCATTTAAAATAAAGGCAAGAAATAGTAGTTGGATTATACAAAAAACTAAAATTTTTAAAATATTAAATTTTTAAAGTAAAGAATAAAATAACTGGTTAGTGACTGGTTAGACTGTTAGCAACTGAAAGTTAACACATTTGAATTTTATAGACACATTTCATTTTTAAGATTTATGGCAGCATTCAATGTTATCTGCATGCATTAATAACATTGGTTTACTTGATATCATTAAATTAACAGAATCAGAAATATCTATCTTTAGTAAAGATCAGCAATTTCACTTTTCTCCCTCTAATTATAACTTTCTAATCCATGACTCCCACTTGATTTTTACACTAGGTCCTTTGTAAGTTGTAACAAAGACTTAACATTTTTAATGTGTCAATGTGTATTTTAAATTAAATTTTAAACTTATTGCAACACAATATTCACTTGTCTTTTTATATTACAAAGTATAAGCTGTACACTAATTTTAAGGAGTGCAAATATCTCTTTCAAATGAGACTAGTAACCACTTGTCACTAGCAGGACAACTAAGATAGGAAAAATTATTGTCGTCTGGGATAGCTATAAAACTCTGACCTCTTCCTTTTGTTAAGGTAAAATATTTCTGATTAGAGACAAATAACAGTGAAATTTCATCAGGGTTCTAGAGAAAAATAAGAGGATAAATATAACGTGGATAGTAGAATATTCTGGGGATAGCTTCTTTTACAAATCCTTGTAAATTAAAATGGTCCCATTCCATGGGCTCCCTTGGGTCAGAGAGTCATGGAACCCCCAAAGGATAATCCTAAATTGGGCCAATTTAAATTTCCAGCCAATTTAAAAATTATCTGTAGACAACTACATCCTTTAGTTGTAGTAAAGACCCATATACGATCTAACATACGTAAACTTCTCATAAAATAATTCAAAACAGTGTTCACTGTTGTAAGAACAAATACAAATTATAAATAAGAGGTCTAATATCCTTTGTTTAAATTAAGGGAAGACTCTCCCACACCATTCCTTTTCAAAGTCTTATATTAAGAAGACTTTTAATTATAAGCTCTATCTCTGTCTCTTTGTATTTAGCTAATCTCATTTTATAACAAAGTAAGCCTCTCTCCGGTATTAAATGTGGGAATGTTGTTCTCAAGCTCTTGAGATCATTTTCTTTGGTATATAATTATCAAAGATGAGCACCTCTGTTTCCCAGTTTGTATGGGAAGGCTGAAGCATAATTTCCGTGGGGGCCATCTTCCAAATAGCAAAACAATCTCTTATGTAAAGATAGTTCGTTTTCCTTTGGTAAAGCCCATCAGTTAACAAAGATGGTCAGCCCAACTGCGAACTTATTTTAGGGTAAACGTTATGTAACAGATGACACTGTCATATCCTCTTTTTGAGAGATGTTCTGTCATGAGCTGTGCATCTGCTTGGCTGTGTAAAATGGTGACATTTCTGTCTGCAATATCTTTGTAGATTGTCTATGGTGTGCATCATCTTCTGGTTTACTATATATTCAATAACAGCATTGTTTCTGAGCTACTTTGGTAGATAGGCTTATGAGATGAGAAGCTTCTTTTTAATTATACTGCACCAAACTATATTTCTTTTTAATATGTGTTTTAGTTTTTTATGCTACATGTCTCTTCCATGCTCATTCAGATCACTTTTGTGCTAACATGCTATTTTACCACCAAACCAATCTAATTGTCTTCTAGATGCTATTGATAGTGTTCTTAATTATCTGAGCATTCAGTTAAATTACAGGTGGGAAGATGCAAATCCCTATTGTCTGAGGTACAGGAAGACACCCTGCAGCAAGCAAGCTCAGCCCTCAGCGCACCTGAGACTAGCCAGGGACAGCTCCTGAGGTGATCTGCTCACCATGCCATTTTGGGCCATCTATTGCAAGTGTAGAAAATCACAGGGCAATTTTTGCATTAGTTTTATTACTGTCTATTGTTTTCCCTTTGCTTTTCTTTATCTAATATAAAAAATAGTTCCTTACATACTATTAAAATCGCTATTAATTTCTTACATACTATTAAGTCACTAGCTGTTAAAGTCACTTAAAACACTTCTAAGGAAAAATACAGTATTTAGATGAATAAGAAATAAGTAAAGTGTTCTGGGTCAACAATTCTGACCCAAATAAATTTTAGCTGAGCTCTTGGCATTTAAAATTGTTTTAAGAGATTCCTAATTTAAATGAATATATATTGAGATATCATTCACTGAAATGTTCTCCTCATTCTAGTCACTTAGCTGTGAAAAATAAATTGCCAAATTAGATATTAAAATGGTAATATAAATTGTATATAAAACCACTCAGAATATTTCTTGGACATTATATTATATTCAGTAACTACTGTCTAAATATTATATTACTAGCTTTTCTTGGGGGTGGGATAAAATTTTCACATGTTTGCAAACCTGGCTTTTCAAAGGCAAAGAAAGATTTTAGAAATAGCATCCTATCATTCGCAGTGTAAGAATTTAGACTACATTATAAATGTAATTTTCTAATGGCAATACATTTGGGTGGGCCATAAGATAAAATAAAAGCTATATATTTTAATTCCATCATTAATGCTATTGAAATGTTCTTAAAGATGTCTTTAATTAGAAATTTGTGTAGAAAGTTTACCTTCTTTTATAAATAATCAGGTCAGTGAATTCTTTTATGAAAAAAAATTATGCAAAATAAAATGTATAGGATAATGAATATATAAAACAGATGGCCCTGCCTGTCTTCTTATATTTTATATCTTTAAATGGCTTCATGCACTATCAATCCATTTAACGCACAGAGAGGGGTAACCATTAAACAGTTTTCCATACTTCTTCACTAATGATACTTAAAGACATTTAATAATGTTTACTAATTGTATAATGTTAATCCTCCAAAAATAATGTATCAGTAGGGAGTATTTCTGCTTCATTCCTTTTGTTTCCAGACAGAGCTAATGAACTGGAATGATCATAATTGACAGAGTACAATGCATTGAAAAACATGTTGCTAAGGGAATTCTTTAAATGTCAAAAAATTACCTCCTGCCTGGGGAAATCAATTAAGTCAATGGAACTTGTATTCAAATTGAAATAGTTAAAACTTTATGTAAATCTTGTTTTTGCTACATTGTACATAGCATAATGGTCTTGGCAGGGTGTTAACACTTTGCCCTACACTATAATGTAATGAAATATTATTTCTGATGATCACTGTGATTATTTAATTAACAAAACAACACTCATCATTTTGTAATGTTACATTAAGAAAATTTCTGAACTTTTAAGTTTCCTTTCATGAACGATGTTTCCAATAAAAGGAGCAAATAAAAGATTTAAGGAATGATGTGTTTAAATGATCAAAATAATAAATTAATATTAACTAGAAATTATTTTGCAGCTATTCTATATTTTCTTTCTAGTTAAAAATTAGAACACAATTTTTTTCAAAATCCACAATAAACAACCAAGTTTTATGAGCATATATTTTGAATATCTTTTGTCAAAATGTTCCTAATTTTTCACAAAATAAAACAAGATTTAGTGAAAATTTATATTACTAAAATCACTATAACTTTGCCTTATTCATATTTCTGGCTATCATCACCTTTACCATAGTTCATGGGCTGGAAGCACATGACAGTTCCGAAGGTAATGCCCTCGTCAAGGATGAGGTAAAGTCTGCACTCAAAAGATAGAAGTTAGAAGCCTGTGACTCATTTGGATTCACCCTAGGTTGTGTCTTCCACTTAGTATGTTTTCTTTTCTTGTTTTTTTTTGTTGTCGTTGTTGTTGGTTTTTTTGTTTGTTTTGTTTTTGATTTTTTAGAGGCTGGGTCTCCCTAAGTGGTTCAGGCTGGACTTGAAGTCACTGCGCAGCCTAGGCTGACCTTGAACTCTCAGCAATCTCCCTGGCTCAGCCTTCCAAGTGCTGAGATACAAGGGTGTGCCACCACACCCAGCAAGTATGTCTTCAAAGTACATATAAAGCCTTGATTATTTGATGTGAATTATTGACAAATGTACCACTGACGAGTTAAGATGTCTCTTCTACACCATTAGTAGGTTCAAAGTCTTTCTAAATTTTCCGTTCTCTTTATCCAAGTAGGGGTCACTTTCTTTATATGTTAAATACTACCCAAAAACATTCATGATAGAGAAAAGTAAATTTAATTGTGTTCTACAATATTTAAACACAAGAAAAATATTTAATTAATGTAAACATTCACTTACAAGGTGTGTTATGAACCTGTTAAGAATATTGGTGAATGTGTACCACATAGGACAAGTGTCAAGAAAAATTAAATACTTAAAAATACTACTGTAGTAATTACTGATCTATGATTTTGCTTTTCACAATTTCAGTCACCTTTATTTCACCATGGGCTAAAAATATTACATGAAAAATTACAAAAACCAAGCAAGTCATAAGTTTTAAATTGTGCAATCCTCCGAGTAGTATAACAAAATCTCACATTGCCCCTCCTCAGTCCTGCCAGGAATGTGAATGCTCACTTTGTCCCATGTATCCATGGTGTTGTACTACACACACATTAGTAACTTAACAACTGTTGCAGTTATCAGGTTGATTGTCCCAATATGGGAATGCTTGTGTTCAAATAATCCTTATTTTATTAGTAGCGGCCCCAAAACACAAGGATAGTGATTCTGGAAATTCAATTATGCCACAGACAAGCTACAAACTACTTCCCTTTAAGTGGAAAGATTCTTGACTTAATAAGAAAAGAAAAAAAAACATGCGCTGAAGTTGCTAAAATCTTTAGTAAGTAATATTGTTGATTTTTTTCTATGACGAATTTTTAAATATACTTTTTTTTTTTTGTGGGTACCGGGGGTCGACTTCAGGACCTCGCGCGCCAGCAGGCGCCCGTGCTGCTGAGCGATATCACCGGCCCCTTTTTCGTATGTGGGTTCCGGGAGTCGAACTCGGGCCCTCGCGCTTGCCAGGCAGGCGCTTAAGCCGCTGAGCCATCTCACCGACCCTAAATATACTTTTATCATAGCTTTTTTGATTCTGTTTCTGATTTAGAAAATTCATCTGAAAATCCAGTACTTTTGAAGTTATTATTCCTACTTATAGAAATCAATTCCACAAAATAAAAACTATAGTAGATAAGCATACATGAAATGTAATGAATATTGAAATATTAAATAAATAAAGATATAATACAAACATGGGAAGCCTTAATATTAATAAATTTATACTTGTGACTTGGGGAAAATTCCATGATTTACTATTTAGTAAAAAAACAAAACTAATTAAAATGTTGTTATCATAATTATGTATTTGTTTAAAAGTGTCAGTCAGCTATGTTATAAAATAAAATTTTAAATGAAAGTAGAGATATCTGCACAATATTCCCAAATATGTTTCAAACAGACTGCACATCAATGACCAAAAACTTTCCAGTTACTTCATTATAACTTACAAAGATACTGAAAACATATTTCAGTTCTGAAATAACATAGCTGACACCATTGCCTACCCTCTTTTTCTTTACATACATCTGTATTAGAAAAATGATGCTGTTTTACATCTTTGCTGTTGTTAATATAGCAAAGCAAAAGGTTTATTTCCTAATATAAGTATATTCTGCAGCTTTATGATCACACTGAGTGTTTAAGAGTGTCAATATTCAGCCGGTCTGATAAAAATTTAGCTGATATGGTAGAAAATTTAAACACTGATAACTTCTCCCCTGATTCAAGAGGTAAATTCTAGAGTTGAAAAGGCAATTGATTGGAAACCATTCTTATATTCTAGCTCTGAGTATTTGTGAAAAAACACGGTTGAAGAGTGATAGAGAAAAATGAAGAAAGAAAACTGACTTTTTTTCTGATTCCCTAAAGGTATTTTACAAACCTAACTGCTACAGACAATTTCAAGTTTAATATTTTTGACCATAGATTTTAAAATGTAATTATTTGGTTTTCCTCTGTTCTTCCTAAGAATTGTTTTGACAATCCACATTTTCTTCAGTGCTACAAGTTTGCATTAACCTTTGAGGCAGCGGGAATGGAACTGTCGCAGGTTTTGCAATTAGCTGTGGTTGTAAAAGTCAGACATTCAGGAGGCAGAATTCAGCGTTGGAGTGAACATCTGATGAAACTCCGAATGCGCTTGGAGAATAAATTTGTTGCTGTAGCAACCGACCCTCATTGGCTACCGAAAGAGGAAAACCAAACGGAAAAAAAAATGAATAAAATGCCCGATGTTTCAATTTTAAAACAATGAATTATGAATAAAAGCTTTAAATTCAGCATTTCAACCAATAAAAAATGACAGCAACTATTATATTTTAAAATCAACCTACCAGAAACAGAAAGTGTAAAATCACATCTAATCCTCTAAAAACATAAATTTTAGGGCGAAATAAATTTGCTTACTTTCAAAACCAGTTTGTTTTGTTTCCATTCCTTTAAAACGTAATGGAATATTTTATGAGACACTCTTTCTCTGACACTTTGGTGCTTCCTGGAGGTTACAACTCTCTCCGTGGACAGAGTGTACGATGCATTCTCATGTGTATCAAGTAGGACGTTTCACGAGCACATGCTTTTTTTTTTTCCTTTTTTATTTTAAAGAGAAAAAAGATAAACAATGAAACCGAATTTCAAAACAGGTTACTAGGACAGTTACAACAGTTGATACATTGTGTATTGTTGTCTTCGCAGTAGTTATTCAGAGTATAAAATATAGGCATGATATCTTGTCTAAACAATATTAGCAGAAACCATTCTTTTCAAGGAACTAAGAGAAGCTAACTATAATTATCTTAACTATCTTGTGTATACATACATATTTTTTTCTTTTTCCCTTTTTTCTTTTCCCTTTCCCCATCACAGTTCATCTTTTCTTTTGAACAGTTTCTTCCCAATTCACAATAGCTATTGTACATTTCGGATCCTATTTACTTGTTTAGTTGCTCACACTAGTGAGGCAATACGTTTTTTACACATACGACTCGATAAACATAGATCCCGGGTTGGTTTGGTTTCTATCACAAAAACACCATAAACAGGGTAGGTTACAATGTACATTTCATATCTGATAAGGGTCCAGCTCTGTACACAATGGCTTCCGTCTGTGTCTTCAAATGGTGATGATGGTGATTTTTTACTTTCAAACTTTTTGCAAAAATAAGTGAGAATGTAAAAACTATGTGTATATGTCTTTGAACAAAGCAGCGTTCTTGGAACCTCTTTTACAAAGGCACTAATCCCACTTATTTGTGCTCAATTTCCTTGAGGTAATCACCACCGAAGGCCTCATTTCTTTAATACCATTGTGATGACACTGGGTATGGGTTACGCTCACACACACATTCAGATCATAATGCAGCCTTTCTTCAGTTATGCCCTAGATGAGGAGTCTGGCTGCGAGTAACCCAACAAACCTCAGGAAGAGACTAATCATGCAAATTAAAAATATCGAAAGAGCAGAACAGAATGTGGCACACAGTAAAATAAGCTATATATCAAAGCACATTTTAAAGAGGAGGACCTAAATTACATATTTAGAGAGTAGTGCTAGGGAAGCATTTGGTGAAACTTCCTTTAGGCCAGGCTTGTTTAGAAATGGCAGGTTTCTCTCTTCTGGTTAAACTAGGAAATGTCCCAATAAACATGATGTTTTAGAATGTGTCTGATAAAAATATGATGACCTAATAGAAGAGGAAAATGGATGTTTCTAGGAATATTATCTAGTTTGGCAAAGGGCTTTAATTTTTACCTCCTCACTTCCAAACCCTTTTGCAAAAATTAGTGAGAATGTAAAAAGTATCTGAAAAGGTCTTTGAACAAGTATACCTGTTAAAAGTTGACAGACTGGTTAAGACAAGAAGGAATCACAGCAGTTCTTCAGTAAAACTCAGTGAATGATTGTGAAACCATTAAAGCCCTCATTTTTGTTTTGTTTTTGGAAAAATATCCTTCTTTTCTAAATCTTCTGGTATCTTATTAGGATCTATATACCTGCTACTTATCTACAACACTATTAACTTGAAAGTGATTTTGAAGATTCAAAAATCATAAAAAAATGACTTACATTGCTATGACAAAATTTTAATTTAGAGAAAAAGTCATAACATAAAACCTTCTACAATATGTGTTTATGTTATCAGTAAGCAACATCTCAATTTAAGCATATCTGAAAAAATAACTTTTTTATTATACTGTACTTTTGTAAGCTTTTTTAACAATTTGTAAATATAGAAGGGATTCATGCTAAGTACTTAGTCATGTTGCAGAAAACTTGAAAATCATGTAGTCATAGAGAAGAAAGTGGATATTTCTTGTGTGTTGGCTTGGCTTTCCATAATGCCCATGCACAATGCCAATCATTGGGATCACACTGAGCACCTCTTAGCATCAACCTGTTCAGCTTTATGTTTAAACACTGACATCCTGTCCTGAGATTAGAATTGAATTACAGCTGAATTCTTTTCTGTCTCCAGTTTTCCTTTATTGAGCATATGTAATTTTTGTGCACCACATCCATTGGCAAACATATGGGCATGCGGGCAAACATACGAGCTTATCATCCTCATTGCATAAAGCCACCCACTCCAGGAGCAAGAGCTAGTATATGCCCCACGTTTTGGGACAATTTAAGCATTCACAACTTCTTAAGCCATTTAAAAAACAAGGCAGAGTTCTGAGGAGACATAAGAAATAAAGTCCCTGAAGGCTGAGGTTAATTCCCTCCAAGGTAAATCCACCTCAGTCACACAGCGTTGCCATAGTGTGCATGATCTCCCAGGTGTGCGAGCCCGGAAGTCACTCTCACATTCTGTTTTATGACACTGGATAATTCTCCCACTTGGTCTAGTTCAATATTTGTCTCATTAAGAACCACTGTTTCTCTTCAGAATCATTTAAATAAAGTTTCTATTTTGTATATGTCTTAAATTTTTTTCTGTCTCCATCTTTCTTATCATCATTTCTAATTCCTTTAGCTATGATCTGTATCATGTAAAATGTAATTACAGATACCCACAAATGATTTCTTCCTTAACATGAGTATACATTTTATAAATTTGTTTGACTTTTATCTTTCTGCCTCTTGTCATCACTCTCAATTTATATTTTATCAGGGACTTTTTATATAACCCTCATATCTGACATCAAATCTTTTGTGTAATAAACAGCTTTTCTATGTGTTTCCACAGTCAGTGCTTACTCATATCCCATGGGGGGGAACTCAATTCCTCCTGAGATGGTCTATCCTACAGCTTCAAATTTTATTGTCATGGTCACATTACTCCACAGTTTGAATCTCTGGCAAAACATTGCCTTCCATTTTAACCACGATAGAACAGTCACACCACAATCAATCAGCCCATAATCAAGTGTCTAGATCATTTTCAGGTCAGTTCATTTCCCATGAGTTTCCACTTTCCACACGATTCTGTAAAGTTAAGATCTGATTTCTTCTTTTCTATAAGTGTTCATCACCAAGAATTTCCTAATTAATTATCCTAGATCATTTTTCCTCCATTTTCAAGCTATGACCGAAACAGTTCTGCAGCAAATAAAGTGATGATAATTGATAATAGCAAACAAGCATGCAGTATTTACCATGCTCTAGGTACACTGATATATTATAATCTGTATATGGTGTAAATACATAGGGGCCTACAGAAGAGTCCATTTTACTCTTTCCAATTTACATATTAAAAAAGTGAGTCACAGAAGAGTTTCACAACTTCCGAAGTGCATAATGTCATACAGCTAGTGAGTGACGAATCCGTGATTCATTCAAAATCAGGAATGTTTACTTTCGAATTCCTTTCCTTTTCCTATACATGCTACTTCTTATATGCATATATTCTTTCAAATAAAATAGTTGACTCAAAGTTACTACCAATGCCAACTAATATTCCTTCATCTATCATGATAGCTACCTAATTTGTGGGTCCCAGTGCACAAAGAAGATCAGAAGCCCATGTTACATTGGTGGTATATAACAAATTGTAATATGGCAGAGTGTCCGTGTACTGTAAAATAGGCAGAATCGGCCTTCCTTCTTTTGGCTCTCTTTAGTTTCCCATGTGGTGTTTTAGATATTTAACATGTTCTTAAAAACAAACAAAAAACCCTTAAAATTATAAGTCATCTAGAATGGATTTCAGTCTTCACCTTTATATTGTGCAGTGTAGTTTTTCTGAAAATGCAAATGCATTTAAATTGTGTGTGACATCACCAAAATTTTATATATATTATCTTATACATATGTATTTTACTTTTCTAAAATAGACCTGTATTCATTGAAGCAGATTCTTCATTGTTATTTATTATTTAACCTCAACATGTAATATGCTGACTATCTTTAACACATGGTCAGTATAACTTAATATTGAACCAATGAGTTTCCAAAAATGCGACCTTATTTTCCAACTTCCGTTTAACTACTATGATAGATATTTTCATCTTCAACAGTATGTGTTTAGGTTTCAAGAAGTGTTAGCTAAGAATTCTGCAGTAAAACAGCAGCCAAAGAGTGTTTCAGCTGTGTTGAAGTAGACAGAGTTAGACATCTGTATCTCCTCAGGCCAATGAAAGGAAACATCTGTGAAGCACTTATTAAACTGTGTTCTGAGGGAATCAACCACAAACAGCACCTACCATGTTTCAGCCAGTGTGAGATGGTGCAGAACCAGAAGGGGAAATAATGTTAATTCACAAAGTTAAAGTATTGCTGAAGCAGAGTTGTGACTTATTGCTTTAGCTCTACACCTGATGCCACGATGATATGGGAGGCCAGCTGAATCTATCAACATGTATTGCTTAAAAAGGTAAAAGCACAAATTAGGTTTTTCATACAGAATTGTTACATTTGCCAATTTTCATCTGGAAAACTCATCTGATAAATACATCTTTGAATAGAAGTATTCAGAACAATACTATATGTGCTGAATTTAAAATAGCAAAGATTTATAAAGAGCAATTTAAAAAAATAAAATTTTATTTTTTAACCTATAGTGAAAAACCTGAGTATCTGTTGTGATAAGGAAGATGAGATAAACAATTGTGGTATTGCATCAGAGGAAGACATTGAGTAGAGATAATATTTGAAATGAGATATTTTTATTGCATTTTAATCTTTACTTTTTATGTCAATTCCAAGTATCTCCTTCCACCAACAACCATAACCCCTCTGTTTTAATTTCTTTAAATGAATTTGTAATAAACATTTTTGAATAATTTTTGATTCTTGGAAATATTGTAAAGAAAGTACAGATAATTGTTGCCTTCTTGTCACCCCGTGTCATAATGTAAACAAAGCCATGGTACATTTGTTAAAACAAAGAAATTAACGTCATTACACCTCTCATATCTAAATTGCACATTTTATCCATATTTCTCATTTTCCACTTTCATTCTAGCATCTAATCCAGAAAATCATCATACTGCATTCCTTTAGTCATCGTTTCTCCTTTGTCTTCCCTGAACTGTTGAGGGTTTTTTGTTTGTTTGTTCTGAGGCAGGTTCTTGCTATGTAGTTCAGGCTGGCCTTCAACTCACTATGTAGCCCAGGCTGACCTTGAAATTTCTGCGATCCTCCTGCCTCAGCCTTCCAAGTGCTGGGATTACAGGTGTGTGCCACCACATCTGGCCTTGTGTTTTTTAAATGCTTGTTTATTTGGTGACCTTGGGAGTTTTGCAGAGTACCGGTCAGCTACTGAAGTTTTCTCATGACTAGATTGCTACTATCGATTTTTGAAACGAATCCCACAAAGACAAATTGTGCTTCTTCTCTTTTCCTCAGACCAGAAGGTATATGATATCAATATGACTTATCACTGTGATGTTGAACTTCATCACTTGGTTAAGATCTTTCTGGTGTTTCTATAGTGACATTAGTAATTTTCCTGTGCCATATTATGTTGTACAAGACCTAGTCACTAAGTAAAAACCATACTTAAAGAGAAAGGAATTAAGCTCTAACTCCTGGAGTATATTTTTCTTTAAAATTGCTTATAACTTTTCTGTACAGATTTATAATTTCTACCCTGCTTATTCAATTATGCATGTATATAGCATTTATTTTATAGTTTGAGTCATAATCTGTTTTTCCACTATTTAAATTTTTAAGTGTTGGCCATTGGGGACTTCTTCAAGTTGCCATCTATTTCCCTTGGACATGTCCCCAAACTTCCTTTAGCACTGTAAGATGTTACCAGCTCATACTGGATTCTTCTTGCTCAATTCCTGGAAAGAGCTGAATTCTAAACTTCTTTCTTTCTTTTTATTGTGTGATAATATTAGAAACTGAAATCCAGACCCTAAATGAGGTTGATGTCAGTAATCTACCCTTATTTCTGGGTTCTCTCAGTGGACAATGATAAAAATATTTGTATGGCATGTGATAAAAAAACATGGGAATGTTTAAATTTTTAAAAAATATTACAGTAAAAGGTGCATTTCCATTAATCTCTCTCAAAATACTACCGCTTGCTTCAAACACACTAATTCTATTGTTCTTGACACTTTCTGAAGCAGTACTGGAAGGCACCTTTCTTGTGTTTGGTTGTGCTGTCATGGCTGCTTGGATGTCGTGAATCAATTCAAAGTGTTTACCTTTCTTGGTCATTTTGAATTTGGGGAAGAACCAGAGTTCCACTGTGCTAGATCTGGTTAATAATATGCATGAGATGCACTGTAATGTTTTTATAAGCCTGGCTTTTTGCTGCATGGCACTTACCATAGTAGCAGCATTCACTGTGTTGTTTTACTGTAACTGGTAAAGGCAATAACGAAGACTTCCGAAACTGCGTCAAAGGAGGCATGCATGATGGGATGTGCTCGAAGTCATGGGAAGTATTTTCAGGGGTATTAATGGTAATATGTCTTTTATTGTAATAGATGATCTTTAAACATTCATTGTATATTTTGATCACACCTTATAGAAATGATAATACATATATATAGAGAGAGATCTATAATTGTCTTTGCATCTATGTGTATTAAAATAAACATGACATTACATTGATATGTCAAATTTTAATCCAGCAGAAGGTTCACTTATGTTTTGCCCCTTGAGTTATTTCATAACATCTTTATATAGACTGAGAGCTTTGTCTCCCATTAGCTATAATTTGTTTATTTTGTTCAACCCTAGCATTCTTGTAATATATTTTCATTATTGATAAGTCATCCTTCTAGAACTGAAATTATCAAATAGAGTAGTATGTATACACAGCTATTGTAGTCTTAATTCTTACACTTTCCCCTCCAAACATTATCCTACAAAGCTACTAAGGGCAGATCTAGCCGCCCTCAGTGAGGATTACACATTTGAGACTATTATATTCATCTTTTCCAATCTACAGTCCATTCTTGACTCCAAAATATAGTTGATTTTTTTTACTTGCATGTGTTAAGTTTTATTCTGTGTCCTTTTCACTTAATAAAGACTTGATTAATGGATAACATGAGATACTAACAACTCTAATAACAGAACAGCTGTAACACTTTAAACTTCTCTCTTCAAAGCCCATTTGTAATGAAAATTGTCCCTTTACCCATGGCAATCACTGATTCTTTTCTTTTCTTCCTTCCTTCCTTCCTTCCTTCCTTCCTTCTTTTCTTTCTTTCTTTCTTTCTTTCTTTCTTTCTTTCTTTCTTTCTTTCTTTCTTTCTTTCTTTCTTTCTTTCTTTCTTTCTTTCTCTTTCTTTCTTTCTTTTTCTTTCTCTCTCTTCTTTCTTTTTCTTCTTTCTTTCTCTCTTCTTTCTTTCTTTTTCTTTCTTTCTTTCTCTCTTCTTTCTTTTTCTTCTTTCTTTCTTTCTCTCTTCTTTTTCTTCTTTCTTTCTCTCTTCTTTCTTTTTCTTCTTTCTTTCTCTCATTCTCTTTCTTTCTTTCTTTCTTTCTTTCTTTCTTTCTTTCTTTCTTTCTTTCATCTTTCTTTCTTTCTTTCTTTTTTTCTTGCCTGTAGTATTTCCTTTATCTCTGGAATCTGGCTTCTTTCGCTTAACAAAATCTACTTCAAGATTTACTCTCATCATTTCACAGTTTGGCAGCATGTTCTCATGCACTGCTTTGAGGTATCCTACTGCATATTTGCAGCAGAGTTTGTTTATTCATGTACCTGTTGAAGACATCTCAGCATCTTTTGAAATTTTTCATTGTTTCCTGCTATGAAAACTAATTGAGTTTTATTCTATTTTGCTTATAACTCCAATACTCCAGAAAATAGTTTTTATTGCACCACAGGCTTATTTATTTTCAGTGTTTATTTTTTATTAGTACATGTTTGTAATGCATGATGATTACATTACTTATGAAGAGTTGGTACATCTACATGGCACATCTTAACTCTTTTCTTAATCCCCTTCCCACATGAGAGGGATCTGTCTCCTGCCTATTACGTATCCATTATTTTGTGCTTTACTTATATTTTTTGATTTCTCATATAAGAGAAATCATGTGATATGTAAGCTTGTGTGTTGAATTTATTTCACTTAACATATGTACTCAGATATTTTTAGTCATTGTATTGAGAGGATAGATTTATGAAATTGTAATTGTCCCCTCTTCCTTTGACTAAGTCAGTTCTAACCTATATAGTATTAGGCTATTTAACACTTTTCCGTTTTTATCCTTTTCTGCCCTGAATTACCTCTTGTAAATCCTGAGTATTCATTTACTTTTTCTTGAAACACCTCCACCTTCAAGAAACTAATATCCCTCACTTGAAAATTGAGGAAATTAAGATAAGATAAACTGAGGAAATTAAGATAAGATAAATCAAGGAAATAAAGATAATTAAGATAATTTTTTCCTAACCATAATTTTGCTATTCTATGACAACATCCATGATTTATGAAAGCATAAACACCATCTACATTCTCTTTCTAAATTATTTACGCTAAATATTAAAAATGTATACTCACTTTGTCATGTATGTATATGTGTATAAACATACAGTTGTTTGTTAGAAATGTTTACATTCCTTGAGTTTAGAATTTGAGCTTTAATTATTTAGACATAGTAATAATTGCACATAGGTAACTAATAAAGAAGAAATTAGATAATATGCTTTGATTTAAAACCCCAGAAGATTGACATGCTTTTAGAGTACAGTCATAGTCTAATAGAAGTCATTTATTTTTCTTTTAGGTTTTACAACTGACAAAAAGTTTTACATCTGGCCTATGCTGAAATAAAATTTCAATCCTGATTGTGCCTTTCCAGAGATACTTACCAAAAAAATAATACAACAACAACAACAGACATGCCTTAAAGCCCAATTTATTTTTTGGTAAGTCCCCGGCCCTCTCTTTCATTTGGTACTTTAAAGATACCAATTATGAAAGCTTTGTGAGAATTTCTTTTGGTCACATTCACCTAGTTATCAGAATTAGTTGAAAATAAATTCTCTAAACTGGTGTGTACTTCAATGGCAGTGTGACACGGGCCATTCAGAGACCAAAGCTAAAGGGAAAAGACCTCTTTAGATTTTGATGCTATATTTGTATGGGCTTGGATCTCCATCTCATATATTTTAACTTATCCTAATCTTGTAATGCTATGAACTTTTAAAATTAAAATTCATTTTTTACATTCTCTTTCTTGATTAAAATCTTTGTGGTGACTATATAAGATAAGGAAAGCTGAACCTTTTACAGCTAATATTTTTAGAATGCGGACTTCTGGATTAAGTGCTAAAAGATCATTTTTGGAGTGGAAATTCCCTTAGAAGACCACTAATCACCCTATTATGTAGCTTAAATTAATGAATTAATACACATAAATGTTGATACTGCCTATGTTGGAATAGCCCAAATCAAATTTTATGCATCAAAGTAAATGGTTACTATCTATCATCTTCATTCTAAAATAGAAGGATTAATGCATATATTATTAGTAATTAAGTTATAAATATAAGATTTCATAATTTAAGAACCACACAAACTAATAAGTACTAGCTTAGGGAGCTTATTAATTCCTACGGATTTCTAATAATTACCTTCCTTTACTTTCAAGATACACAGATATATATTTAATACGTTAGCTCACAAATTTTATTGCTGATATTTTACCTATTTATGCATTCTTTCACAGAATAAAATGTAAATATGTAAAACATAACAACCAGATTGAGTTTAATAATTTTAAAAGCACTGTTGGGCATAGTATGCAGACTTAAATTGTCATTCACTATGTATGCCATTGGTCAGTACTTTTCAGAATCCAATTTACTCTCTTTAAAAACTATCATTTGGCTTCTTTCTTATTTTGTGTCACTAAGATCGGTCATTTGTTAAATATTTGCATTTGAAATGTTTCCAACCTCCTAAATACAGTTTATCTGAAACTAGAAATGTAAAGTCACATAACATGGCCAGCTGCTCTCAGTATTTCTTCACCTACAACTAATAAAATACTTGACCAATTGAAACAGAAATTGAAATTTGATAACAGATATGGCCATGAAAGTATGCAGCAACTGGGCTGGTGAGATAGCTCAGCGGCATAAGCGCCTGCTGGCAAATGCGAAGTCCTGAGGTTGACTCCCAGTACTCACATAAAAAAAAAAAAAAAAAAAGAGTATACAGCAACCAAAAATCTGTGTTGGTTTTAGATTACTCTTAATTAATAGCAGTTATTTACATTTAGTTTCAATGCATAACCTATCAGAGAAAGTAACAATAATGAGATAACTAGAACTTTTTATTGTCACAAAGATTTTTTTTTTTTTTTTTTTTTTTTTTTGTGGGTACCAGGGGGACGACCTCAGGACCTCGTGCGCCAACAGGCACCCGTGCCACTGAGCGATATCACCGGCCCCTTTTTCGTATGTGGGTTCCGGGAGTCGAACTCGGGCCCTCGCGCTTGCAAGGCAGGCGCTTACGCCGCTGAGCCATCTCACCGGCCCTGTCACAAAGATTTTTAAAAACAAGCTTGCTATAGTTATTGGAATTTTCTAATGTTAATGTCAATAAATTTGACATTTATTTTCCCAACACTATTGTCCTAAATTGCCTTGAAACACTTGTGCGCCAAACTTTGCACTGCATTTTGTATCACAATTTTCTGTGGAATGAAAACTATTTTAATCATAGCTCTATAGAGGGAGAAACTGAGGCAGAGAGTTTAGATGACTTTGCCAAATCACTGAATTGGAAAATAGATGACCTACAATTCAAATCTTAGCAGACTGGCTTCAGAATACTACATATTCTTAAACCAACGTGGCCCTTGATTCTCTATCTTTGTTTATTAATGTTTTTCAATCCCCATAAATATACAAATAGCAAAATATTGATAGACACTTCTTCAACATACCCAAAACTCACACTTTTAATTTCCATTAAAAAATTGTAGCATATTAGCTGAATGTGCCTGTACACCAATAAAAATAAATTACTGATTTGCTTAAGAATGGATAGAAAACTGTTATTAAAGTCATTACAAGGCAAGAATGTCAGGCATCAAAGTATATGATATGAGGTTCAATTTGTGTAGATTTCAAAAACAAGCATCTCTAACTGATGAAAATTGATGAAATTGTATTGTTCTCTTATGTGGATATGAGGCAATGATTTGAATGAGTAATGTGTGAAAAATAAAATCCTTCTGATAATATTCTAAGAATAACTCCATATTATGTCCTAAGGCCAAGATCAGGACTCGCCCACCCAAATCTTCTATAATTCCACTGAACTCATGTACATTTGTTGTAAATGATTTTAAAAATCAAAATGGAAATGAAACATGGAATGAAAAATACAGAATATGGGGAATCTATAACTTCAGAAACAAAAAATGACTTACAACAAGCATCCAGAGTCGTCGGCTCTCTACACATAGTACTTTTCTCTTATTTAATAATTGTATTTACATAGTTATAAGGAAACCTAAATAATTAAGGAGAAAAAAATTCAATGAAGTTTATATATACATAGAATGTATTTTAATTTAGCAACAAATATTAAATGTTTTCCAAAGTACTGTTTTATTATATCAATTACTGTGAATAAAATATTCAAACAATAATACATGTGCATATGTGTATATATATGTATATACATCTGTGTGTGGGACTATTTTTTATATACAAGTAGATAAAAGAAAACTGATGTAGCAGCAGATATAAAGATTAGTGATCCAAAAAGGGTGGAATAATGGCTGATACTAGCCTTAATATCTGAATTATTCCACCATCTGGTATTCCTGGAACAGCTGTGGAATTAGTTAACCTCTCTATGATAGTTTCATAGTTTCTAAAATTTATCTAAGTAAATCTCACAGGGTTTAGATAAAGAATACATAAAATTGCATGACATCAGTTACAACAATGATGAAGAGAACCACTCAAATAGTGTGCTATTATTTAGGACATATCCTCTGGATTTAAACGGCTTGAGTCCAAATGCCAGTTTTGCCAGTTAGTAGTTCTACTGTCTACTAATTTTAAGATGGCTATGTAACTAATCCAAAATTCAGGATTGCCAGAAGAAAGAAGGTGTGGACATATAGTATCTATACTTATCTATGTAGTATATATTTATTTTCTCTATAGCTACATGAATAAAAGCCCAGTATTTTCAAGGTTATATTAGTTTGGCGATTATGTTAATTGCTTTTTCTTTTTGCCACTTCTCTCGTGAATATTTGATTTCTAAAAGTGGGTGGGAGAATGAAGTGTCTAAATTAATTTATTTTCTATTTTTGTATAGCTATTGTAAGCTTGTTACTAAAATTTACTTGTGCATAAATTGGGCTTCAAGGATTGTCTGAAAACTTTAACACTGGATCTGTTTCTTAATATCAAGTCAGCTAAATGCATTATACTTCCCTTTATTCTCACAATCGTAGAAAATAAAGAAAATCCCATAAGTAGCAAGAAATAATGTTTCCATAGTTTTTAATGGAATCCTCAACATACACAAATCTTCATTGGTCTTAAGAGAGAGGTTAAATATCTGATTTATTTTGCCAACCATAGCTGCAGTAATTAGCAGTAGAGCTGGTCAGTACTATGACCTCTATTACGAAAACAACAAAACAAAACAAAACACTCATCTTTAAATGTTTTCGTTCTATCTGCTGTGATCAAGTTTTCTTCATTTCCATTCTGCTCCAATGGCCTCCACAATCTGAAATTGCAGGATAAAGATCCTTCTTTTAAAACCATGAAAGTCTATTTGAAGATCACCTGGCACCCCACCTTACACTTTTGTGCTTACACAGATAATGCAGGAGGACATCTGGGGGCTCTCTTAGACTGTGATCTTTTGTTCTTACAGTTTTAACATTGTCCCTGGAATTAGTCTAAAGAAGGGTTGGATGAAGGACATTTTGGTGTCATTCATTATTCTGTATCAAATTGAGTATTCCATCCTATCTTGACATTATACCCAGGTGAACTCGTTCCCTAACATGTATTCCAGCTAAAAGATTATAAAGTGAATTTTGTTCATCAGTAACTTATCAAACCTCTCAATATGTGCTAATATCAAATGTGCAAATAATAGGTTTGTCTTCAATTTCCTTATCTAATTCTGTGTTTCCATGACATGCCTGATTTCTTGAAGTAGGAAAACTATTAATCCATAATACTTAGGTAATTCTTAAAGTATAGATAAAGTAGACATAGCTCAGGACTGATGCGAAACCCCTGACTTCTTAATATTAAATTTAATATGCAGCTATTAAATTAGCACAGAATTCTGAAATATTCCTACACATTCCTTATAAAATTGCCTCCAAAGTTACTGTCATTTAAGGAAAATGGTAAGATGATCTAAGGCCATGATATCATCTGAGTAAATTTAACATTCAAAGAACATATCTAGAGCTGTAACCTGAGTAGAAACACAGAAGTGATAGCCATAATTTGCTCTGTCCCACAAAAGGAGGCTAAAAACTAGCAGTGTCAGTAGCTACACATTTTATTAAAAGTGAGAAGACCCTGCTCTCTTGCAGACGTTTAGAACTGTGCTATAAGCAGCAGGGCAAAAATAAGGTGGGTTAAGCTATGAAGTTTGAATTTGAGTTATGATGTACTTGAATAATCTACATGATTGAAGGCAAGAAACAACTATAAAATCCCATTTTGATGCATGAACAAAAATCTGTTCAAGAACATATACAAAAAACATGTGCACATACCTATGATTAGGAAGGAACTCTGAGGTGACAATAATTCTTACCAAAAGAAGTAAAAAAAGCAAGAAGCAGGAAGATATAAAGCTCTACAGATAAGGAAAATAAGTCTCCATATCTGCATTTACAGGCAAACTATAAATTCATTGGTTATATATTAAATAACAAAGGTCTTGTTATCCAATATTACACTTTGAGAAGTCAATGCAAAAATAGAAAATACTGTATAATTTTCATAAATTACTCAAATGCAACCAAGTGGCCATTGCATTGTGCAGTCATGTGGTACACCAGGAAAGATTAGTGGTCCTCATGATAACAATCTTAGAATCAAAAATAATTTTTTAGTTCTATCAAACAACATGTTAATCAACTTAAAATACATGAGACTTCACAATACTTACATAAGAATTAGTGAATATGAATATCTTTGTTATTGAGTTTTTTAATGCCTGATTAACCTTCTGGAAAATTCAAATAACTTTAAATATCAATAGTTGTGAGGTGAATGTGAATGAATTGCTTTATTCTCTGTAAAATTTCACATAAAATTACCTCTCAAAATAAGGCAATATTTATATTTTGGGTTCGAATGGGTTATCTTGTAAATGACACAGAGATTTGATTTTCTTTGAAAACATTATTTGGCCTATGAGTCAGACAAACAAATTCTGTAATTCTATTTTCATTACAACTAAATTAAAATAAATATATTCATGTTTTCATGAAACTGAAGAATTAATATTGCCTTCATGTTATTTTTAGAAAACTTCTGTACAAAGTGTAACATCACAGCTGATTTTTAATCTCAGCAATATATCTGAAAAAATAATCTTGTTATTGGTATACAAGTACTAAAACTTAAATGAATGGGAAATCTTGTTATGCAGGCTAATTTTCAGCCATGTGTTTAATATGCTATCGTTAGTAGAAGATAATATTTCTTTAAATATACTCTGCTCAACTTCTTTTCAGTCTCAGGGGGTGTAAAACAAAATAGTAATTTTGTTGGAGGAAAGTAGAAATCAATTGGATGCATTGACTATCCTGTACGCTGTCAATTGAAAGACTTGCTTGAAATTATGTATTTTTCACAAGGCTATCTGATTTTCAGGTTCTATTCTTACACTTCATCATTTAAAATTAAACTTCCTTACATACAAGCATCAAAATGGTAAATGAAATTTATTTGGGTGCATCATCCTAATTTCAAGATGGACCTAAATCCAATTTAAAGATGATTTGATTTTTATAGACAACTAGGTAAGAGAAACAGATAAATCAATATGTGCTCCAGTTCAGTTGTCATGGAAATCTGGGGATGAATATAATGCATTTTGCTCATGAACTGTTTTAGAGCAATGATCTGTTCTCACTATTCATAGGAAATGGGCTTTAACTAGCGCTTTCCTACATTTCTACGGTTTGAAGTTGGTATATCAACAGGTAGAACTGCCAACTGTACATTCAGGGACTATCCTATTATATGGCTGTTTTATGTATTAGATATGACTAAATGTCTTAAATCAGATAAAGCTATGAACTTTAAAGAAATATAGGAAAACAGATAAGATTAACTTGGGTTGTTACATGTGACATTTTAGTGTTTGCTTTATGCATGTTGAAAAATCTATTTAGGCTCAATGAAACTAAACAAAAGACAGGCATAGCCAGTGTCTTCTGAAAGGAAATTTGCCTTTTTTTTCTGTACTTTTAAGAATAGTGATCTAATCCTTAAAATACATCATTTCCCTTTGTACATGATTGAAATTTTGACTTTCCGGATAGGTCAGGATTTCTTTAGCAATTCTTATAACTATAGATAATTTTAAAGTTACGCGGGGCCGGTGAGATGGCTCAGTGGCTTAAGTGCCTGCCCTGCAAGCGCGAGGGCCCAAGTTCAACTCCCGGAACCCACATACGAAAAAGGGGCCGGTGATATCGCTCAGTGGCACGGGCGCCTACTGGTGCGCGAGGTCCTGAGGTCGACCCCCCGGTACCCACAAAAAAAATAAAATAAAAAAAAAAAAGTTATGTAAATTATCTAGAAATCTAGGTAAGCCACAGCATACACAATTTTTATCAAAAGATAAAAGTCATATACTTCCAAATGCTATTTTAAATACATAAAAATACTGCTTATGGGCATATTACAGGGAGAAAAGCGAGAAACTAGGCCCGAAGGCATAAAAGTGAAAAAGAATTGGAAAGAATATTTGTGGGTCACAAAGAGAAGATGCTGGTTTTATTTCAAAAAGAGATGAGGTTATTTAGAGATAGTCACATTGAATGAAATGGGGAAATGATCACATGACAAGAAAAAGAATTTGTCAGTGCAATAAATTACAAACAAATATCTACTAAGCTATAGAAAGTACTGAGCATTACTTTGGAGCCTCCTACTGATCATTCCCGTCCTCAGTGACACTATGAGTAGGATTGCGTTCCCATTTTCTTAATAGCGATACAGATTCCCCCGAAATCTGTACTCTTTTTCACTATGTCATAAATTATATCATTGTATACATGTGTGTGTCTGTTATTGCACTATCATTTTCCATGAATCAATTTGTGTACCTTTATGCCAATACCTCAGTGTCTCTATTTTGGCTTCATGCCTTGTATGCACTAACGCCTTCCTTGTCTCCTCCTCCTCTCTTCCTCCTTCTGTGAGTCTCATTGTTAACTTCAGCCCTTTACAGTTACATAATCCATCCAAATTTAGATTCTGCTTGCCCATTTGAAACAAATACTCGTAGCAATTTCATTAATGTTCCATAAATTTAAAAAGTGTAATTGAGAAAAATTGAGTTCTTAATATATTTCCTCCTGTCTCTAAATATGATAAATCTCTGCCTTTATTTAAGTGTTTACTAATTAACCTCAAGTTTTTAAAGTTTTACTATGGTTGTCTTAATAACTTATTAAATGTATTCTTACATATTTAATATTTTAAATATAGAGCTCTTGTAAATTGTATTTTACATTTTATTTTTCATTTACTCATTGCTGTCATAGTCAATACATTTTTGTATATTTCTCTTATATACAATTACTCTTCTAAATTCACTTAATAACCTTAATAAATTATCTGTATATTAATTTGGGCTTTCTGGTAGCTAGTGCTGACATTGGAGGTACATAAGACTTTTAATATGTTGAAGAAATGAATTATTCATAATGGACATATTTGTGTCATTCCAGATCTAAAAGATAATTATTTCACCTTGTTGTTTGATATTTGTTGTAGGATTTCATACTTTTTAAAAATCAGATTGAGAAGTTTCCCTTTTCTTACACTATAACAACAAGGCAAAATTTTTCTTGTGACTATTCAGGGAATGAAATCCTGGAAAAGCCCCTTGTAGCTGGAAAGTACAGTAAGGCCTAGATTTACGAACAAGTTCCGTTCTGGGCAAGCGTTCATAAGTCAGATTTGTTCCTAAGTCCAACACAGCGAGTTTTACACACCTTTGCCACATATACACAATGTATATTCCTTTGCGCTTCCCAGCAGCCCCCTCCCCATGGCCACTGCTTTTCTTTTGCCTCCGGACACCCTGGGCTCTGAGTGAGCCCTGTGCTGCTGTACACTGTGGCTCTGTGCCGCGAGCACACAGCAGCACGAGTGCGACAGTGTCCGGCAGACACGGGAGCTACTTCATGATTTGTTCACATCTACAAATGTAGGTAAGCTGCATCCATTCCTATCTGTGAAAATTCGCAATTTGAGTGTTCATAGGTCAGGGGCTTACTGTATAATACAACAAATATCTGTCTCTGTTTTTCAATTCTCAGTTCTAAGAGGAAGGTTCTGTGTTCTTTTCCACCCATCCTTTAACCCTTAGGAAGTATCATAGTAGACATGGGAAAATTTTGAATTAATAAGTAAACATTGAAAAATTTGTTGGCAGAATAAATTGATGTGAAAACATGTCAAATACATTTATAAAGTGCTAGTCGTGTCATAATAATGGAACAAATTAGTAAAATAACTTTACATGATAATGCATATATTGTAATTTACTTTTTTCGTGTATATTTACTTTCTGATAGAGACTGAGGTTCTTTTTACTTTGAAAACTTGTATAAATACCTCTATTGCTTAATTTTCCAAATTTATCTCACCAGCTTATTTTTTTCATTAATTAATGTTACACAATTTGAAAATATTATTCACCAGACTTCATATTCTTTTTAACTTTACTTTCTTTTCAACTGATATTCTTGGTCCTCATAATTTCTCTCCAAGTTGATTACAACATGTCTCAGAAACTATCTTAAAAAGTCGTAATTATTAGGCAAATTGTGAGTCCCAATATGCATTGAGTGTTGTTATATGAGCGGGGAGACAGAGAGAGGCAGAAAGAGCCTCAGCGGCTCAGGTAAAAAGCTAAAGTTTAAACAGTTTGGCACAATGATAAAGGCAGGCATAAATGCTGACAAAATTGGTGCTTAATCCAGCCTTGTTCTATAGGGAGGATTTCAAGAAGTTTCACTTCAAATGTTTTATTGGAATTTAAAAAATGTCTGCAATGGTAAACATGATTTATTCTTTTATAGTGCCGTGTTTTGACAGAAAACAGAACACCCACTACCCCAACTACAGCAGAATTTAATAAATAGAATCTAATAAAGAGATTGAAGACAAAAAGGGTGAGAAAAATATGACAACCAGGTAATGCTACGATAGCAGTACAGGAAGTAGCAGTGTATCCTAGCACAGCTGGTGGAACAAAGGAAAGGGTTGCAGTTACTAGAAGCTAGTAATTCAGAAAAGCCCCACAGATCATATGCCCAGTTTTCTGAGGAAGGCATGCCAGCCTCCTTTACTGATGGGAAACAAGGTCAAGTTATTTCTGGGATGGTGAAAAACACTGGAAGCTGGCACCATAATACTAATAAGATATTCAGAGTCTCAACTCTAGCACTAGAGGCCAGAAGTGTGGGATTAGACATGGAGAAACGGTAGCTAAAAATGGGTACAATTCTCAATTAAAATTTCCTGAAAACACTAAAACAAACAAATAACAAATATAATATTCATTGGGATGCCACCAAAGAAAATTAATTGCTAATATTTTACTAAAAATCCTAAGTATCAAGCCAGGCACATATAATCTTACAAATGCAATATAATTTTCAATCAAAAGTCCTGTCATTGGGCCGGTGAGATGGCTCAGCGGCGTACGCGCATGCCTGGCAAGTGCGAGGGACCAAGTTCGACTTCCGGAACCCACATACGAAAAAAGGGCCGGTGATTATTGCTCCGTGGCACGGGCGCCTGCTGGCACGCTAGGTCCTGAGGTCGACCCCCGGTACCCACAAAAAAAAAAAATCCTGTCATTACAAAGCCTGATTGTTCAGTGACCATTTCATTCACTTTTTTACATGTTAATAATTTAAATGCACATTATCATTTTAATGTCTGCTTGGGATTTTGTTATAAAGATACCTCTAATATATTTTTTGGTAACCTCATTATGATTTTCAGTTTAATTTTATTTTTTGCCATTATGATTATAAGTACTACATTTGCGATAAGGATCCATGAAGGCAGATAGTATTTGACATACATTTATGTTCGAAGGGCAGCTTAATCAAATGGTATACAATGCTTAATCAAACTTACGTGCAATGTAAGTTTCCTTACTATGTTGCCAGTTAGAGAAAAGTGTGCAATTAAATACATCATATTTGAAGATCATAGTAAATGAGTATGCTGTTGGTTTACTCACTATATGTATATCCTTATTAAGAATATAGTCCCTATACTTATTTTTTTTAAGTTAAGTGTAAAACATTCTCAAGCAGGTCCTGTACCTGCCTTTCAGAAGTCATTCTTTTTGTAAAAATTATATATCTTTATTACTACATGTTTGCCATATGTAATGATTAGAATTATCATGGGGAGTGGCTACATGTACACACCACATCTTAATTCTTTTTTCCGTCCCTCCTCTTCCACTCCCTGCTCTCAAAAATCTTAGTCCCCTTCCCACCTGCAAATACTCCATTTTCATCATTTTCCCCTTTTCATCCTTTCCTTCCCTCCCCTCCATCTCTTGTTACCCCATCCCTTTGAAAAATATCTCCCGACTTCCCATTTAACATTTCTTATATCAAAGAAACCATGCGATATTTATGCTTGTGTGTCTGACTTATTTCACTTAAAATTATGGTCTCAAGGTGCATCCACTTACCTATGAATCGCACAAGTTTGTCTTTCTTATGGTAGAGTAGTATTCCAGGGCTGGGGATTTGGCACAGTGGTAGAGTTCTTGCCTTGCATGCACAAGGCCCTGGGTTTGATCCCCAGCACCACCAAAGAAAAAAATAGAAATAAAAAAGAATCGTACTCCACTGTGTATAAATACCACATTCATTGTTGGTGGGCACATAGGCCATTTCCAAGATTCAGCTTTTATGAATGATGTTGCTACAAACATGTGTATGTGTGCTTCCCTATAATGTGATGACTTTAACTTCTTCAAAAAAATACCTAGGAAGGGGCACACGGGTCAAAAGAAATCTCTAGGTTTGTTTTCTTGAAGAATTTCCATACAGATCTTCATAGTGGCTGCATTAGTTTACATTTACACCAACAGTGTAGAAGAGTTCCTTTTCCCCACATCCTCACCAGCATTTGTTATTATTTGAATTCTTGATGATAGCCATTCTTTCAAAAGGCATTCTTATTATAGGAGATGACAGCGCCATTGTTGTGATTGCTAGTAAGGTCTTTGCAGGGGGAAAAGATACAGAGATGGAAGACAATGATATTGATGATCCTGACCCTCTCTAGGTGTTGGTCACTGTGTATTTTTGTGACTTAGGATTTTGTTGTTTTGGTGGTGTTGTTTTGTTTTGTTTCATTTTGTTGAGACAGGGTCTTGCTATGTAGTCCAGGCTGGCCTTGAACTCACTGTGGAACCCAGGCTGACCTCTCACTCACAGCAATTCTCCTAGCTCAGCTTTTTGAGTGCTGGGATTACAGGCATGAGCCACCGTGCCCAGCTGTGACTTAGTTTCTAACAAAAATGTTTAAAGTTGAAAAACACTGCGCACATTAAAATAGGGTATTTGATATAGGCTAGGAGTGTAGCAGGCCATAACATCTAGGTTTGTGTAAGTACAGGGTATAATTTTTCTCACAACAATGATATTACGTATCAACATATTTCTTATATAAAGTATCCATATGCTAAAGAAGGCATGACTATATCACTTATATTACCTGACTTCTAATAGGATATTTATTTTACTAGAAACAATTCAATAACTTTTATGCAATAAAAGTAGATTTTGAAAGATGCTAGACAAGCCTTATTAAATATGTATTACTTCTGTTACTTCTGTTCATTAAGATATGAGTTGTTTTACCATTAAATAATAAATGACAATTACAGAGCCCAAATATTGAAGTGAACAAATAAGCATGCTTCACTTCTTTAGAAAATAAAGAAAGCAATCTACATAAGGGGCTATGTAAAAAAAAAATCTTATGATAAAGAGTACTAATTCACTATAAATTCTTACAAATCAGTGCAAAAAATTAATCTTCCACTAGGAGATGATCCTTAGTGAGAATTAAATTTTCCTTAGCATACTTTAGGCAAGTATTAAAAAATGATCTATCAAGCATGTTACAAATTCTTGATTTTTAATAGTGTATTAGATAAGTAAAACATTAACATTATTGAAGAAAACTCTTATTAGAAAAACACACATACTTTTATAAACTTTACTTTTATGACTTTCTTGTCCCTCTACCAAGCTCAATAACCTAAATGCAACTTAATTTTACATTTGTAAAAAAGCATGTTGTCTTCTTCTATGTCAGTCTAATTTAAGGCAAATTTGCATTTCAGGCTAAATGTACTAGAAGAAAGTTAATAAAATTTGAAGTGATTTTAAAAGCAACCGTATTTTTTCTAATGAGATCAATGACTAGAAATGAAACTAAGTTGAAAGGAAAATTTTATATTATTTTTAAAACTTACATGCTTACCCATAAAAATGTTTTTATCTTTAGTACTTGATTGCTTAATAAAAGAGATTTTCATAAGAAATTTAATTCAGAAATTAATATGCAGTGAACCCAGTAATAACTTTCTCCATTTCACTCAGGGATTTTTGTAGCACAAAGTAAGTGAAGTCCTTGTCATTATTGTCACTAGTATGAAGAAATATAAATCAACTGCTTTCATTAGTCCACATCACTGTCATCTTTTGTTTTCATTTTTATTACAAAATAATATATATATAAACAATATGTAGAAAATATGAATAAGTGCTATAAAATAAACTGGTGAAACACATTATATAAAAGATGTATATGCATATAACATTATTTGTTACACTACATATTAAATATATATAATTTTTTAAATGTATAATGAATAATCTTGTGCTCACCTACCACAGACTATGTAATTCATTATTTAATGCTTTGTTAATCTTAATTCAGTATTACGTACTGAAACTCTTATTTCTTTTTGGACAATTTTGCTGTTACGGTTTAGATCCAAAATATCCCAAAAAAGTCTCATGTTTGGAGGTGGGACTGATTTAGAATCAGGTCACTGGGGGGGGTGGCTTGGAAGAGAGTACAATAATACATCAATTCATGAACACTTCTGTTAGTGAATAATTTGGTTCCCAGACAAAAGCATTCAGCACAATTTTGCTTCCATTTTCTGCATGAACCACTGTGTTCTTTTCCCTGCTACTTCCTTTTATTATTTGCTTCCTGGCCTCCGTATGGTGAATAGCTTTCCTTTGCTGTGCCATTCTGCTGCCTTGTGTTGTTTCTGTCTTGGAACCAGCTGATTAGGGACTGACCCCACTGAAACTGAGTGAAAAGAAACCTCTGCTCCTGTAAGTTGTAGGTGTCAGATGCTTTGTTCCAGAAGCCCAAAAACAGAAAAGTAACTCATACAGTTGCTTTGAAACTAAATCTTGCTTCTCCTTTTCACAGCTATGCTAAGAATCAATCACATGCATTTTTCCCCCTAAAGTATTGTTAAAAATAAAGAGAGCAACAATATTAAATTACTTTGGAGAGAAAAGCATCTCCAAAATCTGTAATATTCTCGTGTATCTTGAAAGTATAAATTGTGCTTTCTAATTGGCTTATATTTTTCTATTTTCCTGAATGTTACATCCTGAATACATATTTGTAGCTCCCAGCACTTTTATCCCATTGATTTGTAACTTAATATGAAATATCTGAAATTTGAATTATTGCATATATATACTTAGCTACTAATACCATACTCATGAGGCCAAAGACCCTAAGGTATTTTCAAGATCCAAGCCGGAAAACACAATGTGTACAGTAACTTGCTTTATAAAAATGAACAATATGAAAATGTGGTCATTAAAAAAAAGGAAGAAAATTTTTTCAGTTTTACTTTATTAATTAATGGGAAGGGGAAAAGTGTCTGTTTTGCCCCCAGCTTCCTCTCTTTCCCTGCACAGGCAGCATCCTGGATTATTTAAAAACAGCAGTAGTTTGGTGAATATGGGAAATGGAGAAATATTGCACAGTGCAAACCCTCAGTGACAGCCTGTGAAATTATTTCATTACCCAAGCATACTAAGCAGAGCTGAACACCAGGCCCTGAACAAGCTACCTTGTTCAGTCCTTCTCTTGCTTCTCACTTAGCAATGTTGTCTTTCTTCTTGCCTCTATTCCCCATTAGTCAGATTTTCTCTCATCAAATATTGTAAAACTATCATGAATGTGTTCCCTCATCCTTTTCTGCCAAATCTTTCTTCCCTTCTAAGGAAAAACAGAAACAAAAGCAGTTCAGAAATCCACAACTCTGTGTTAGTCACGATCTTCCTGCCAGTGGCTCTTCCCCTTCCAATGCTGGCTGCTCCTCACCCCTGGCTATACCGGTTGGGCCAGGGCGGGGTGGAAGCCTAGGCCTTCCAGCCTCCTTTCTGACCTCAGCCCCAAGCCTTCTTCTTGGAAACTCCTCAGGGACAATTACTGCTGAGTTTGGGTGCACCCTCAAGATGGAGGCTAGGGAGTGATTATGTAAGGAAGTGAGGAGAGAGGACGAGGGAGAGGGAGAGTGGAAGGCGGAGGAACAGAAGGAGGGGAGAAACCTGTAATTTTGATCCTGAATTGTTTGATGGGATCCGTCCCAACTTTTTCATTGTTTCCAACTGTTATGTATTTGTCTTTGGAAAACCACAGAAGCAAGTGTCTTGTCGCAGGGTTGTGTCTCTCTCCTGGTCATTTCTCATCCTGCCTCTTCAAACTGGCCAGTCTTCCAGAAGGAACTCTCTCCTGTCTGGCTTTGGCAGAGATAGGGTAGAACCGGATCTCTAATCCCAAGAGCTTCTGTGACTGTAGTTTTGCTTTTCTTCCTTTCTCTTCATTTTCCAAAACCCCTGTCCAGCAGCTGAAACCCTAAAGCACAGAATAGGAGCACGAGGTTTGGAGTCCAGCGCTCTCCTATATGTAACTGTGTCCAAGTTAAGCCACCACCATGGGAGAGGGAAGCTTCTCACTCCAAGCTACAGCCCTACCTCACTACTCAGCAGATGCCTTCCCTCGAGACTGCAGGACTCATACTGAAGAGGTGGCTGCTCGCTGCAGCAAGCGGAGGCACCCAGGGAATGTCCCACTGGTGAGGGTGCAGCGTGCCAGTGAGGTGGAGCTGTCCTTGGTCTTCTGGTAGCACTGAGGAGCCACGGACTAGAGAGGGGAGAAGGGTAGCTCTTCAGGAACACTTCTTTTATCTTTTTGTTTGTTTTGTTTTGCTGTACTGGGAATTGAAACCAGAGCTTCTGGACTGAGCTACACCCCAACCTATTTTTTTATATTTTATGTTTGAGACAGGGTCTCGATAAGTGGCTAAGGTACCCCAGCTGGGCTCAAAAATGCAATCCTCCTGCCTCAGCCTTCCAGCATGCTGGGATTACAGAGTGCACCTTCTTTTATTCTTTTATACCCTTTTGTTACCAGCTTTTGCATTTTGAAGAAATACTTTCCTGAAAAAAGAACCTGACAAGATATATGGAAATAAGAAGGAAAGATTTACATTTATTAAAGGTGGAAAAGAAGTACACTCTTCAGAGGGAGAGCAGGCAAGAGAGAGGTTCACAGTGGCCTGGAGGACAATGGCAGGGGTCTTTTGTCTCTTTATTTTCTACATTGCCTCTCCCCCATACAAAGAAGGCATTTGGGACAGTTGTCCTATCAGAAACTCACTTGTCCTATCAGATCTAAGCTGTTTTATGAAAGGCCTGTCTACTTGTTTTCTTTCCAGATGTAAATGAAGAATTGAAGGGAGCACTTCTGCTTGTTCAGCCAGTTCAGGGGACTGATGCTGTCTTCTGCACATGTGTGCTGATCTCTCCCATCAACAGCTCACGCCCACTTCCTTAACCAGCTCACCCTGCCCTAATCACCTAGCTCACCCCCCCATAGCCCATTATTTATCACCTTTTCTATGACACAAGTTCCAAAGCTATTAATTTCATTCAAATTTTGTTCTTGCTTTTAAACAAGATGTGGTCTGAAGAAAATATGAATTATATTTTGCATAAACAATTATAATTTATCCAGGTAGCATTTTTATAACATTTTTTGTGTTAGACATTTGATAGTGTTGTACTTGAAGTCTCTTTTTTTTTGTTTTTTGTTTTTTTGCCTGATAGTATTGTAGACAGCTAAGTTAGTTATAACTATTACAGGCAGTTGGACAGGGCTGGGTCCTCAGCACAGAAGAGAGCTGTGGCCCAAAATACATTTACTGAAGGACAGGCTTCAAGAAAAAGAGGAAAGACTACACCCACATACTTCCCTTAGGGATGAAAGCAGTGATTGATATTCTAAACAGATATCAATCACGTTGGGTGGGGGACCAAAACCTCCTTAACCCACCCCTTCCAGGAAAGTCCTTGTCCTCCTCCCATATGTGCTTGCTACCTGACTTGCTTCCCCAATCGATCTCCATTTAATCAATATTATCTAAGAGACTATACTTGTTGTAATCTTATTGGTTCACCATAGTTTTGTCCCACCTCACACCCACCTTGTGAATTCCCACTGAATCCATTATTATCTAAGGGGCTATACTTGTAATCTTATTAGTTGACTATAGTTTTGTCCAACCTTGAACCCACCTCACCTTGTGGCTTTGCTCAATAAAAAACCCTTGAGAATTGGGGTTGGTGGGTAAGCCACTTTCCAGCCCACTTCTGTCTCTCTTAGACAGAAACTTTCTTTCTCTCAATAAATTCTTCCTGCTCTTAACCTCCATTGTTCCTAGAATTCATTTCTTGATTTTTGAGAACATGAACTAGGAGTTTCAGACACCTAGCAGGTTGGGAATTATAATATTTCCCTTATGTCATTTGGAGATCCTATATCATCCCTGTATCATACATCCTATATCTTTAGCAGGTTTTCTCTTCTACAAAATGTACTAGATTAATTCTATTTCTGGATGTGAGGCAGATAAGGGATGGAAGTGAAATCGCACCTGTTCCTGCTTTCTGCTTCATTCCCTGCTCAATTTGTTTGACTTAGAGACCAGGAGCCTCTTAGGTGGGGTAGAGCTCTAGTCTCAGTTTGGAAAAAGCAGTGGCTGGAGCAGGGTGAGAACTGGGTGTGACAGGAGGGTTATTTCCCACTGTTTCTCATCTTCACTGCCCTTGAACTTGATAAATGTTCTCTTCTTGACAAGTAAGAGTATTCGGTAGGGGGCCAGGGATATATATAGCTCAGTGGCACAGCACCTACCACTTGTGGATTTAAATTTAGTCATTTCTATATTTTAGGACTAATTTAATTTTAACAGACTTCATAAAAGGAAGAGGAAAGTCTAGAGAAAAAGATACCCCTGCTTTTGATGTGTGATTGATGTCCCAGAAGTACAGCTGTTGAAAGTGCCTGGTGGTTGAACAAAAACCACATTTGATAGAGATTCAAAAAAGGAAAAAAAAAAAAAGAAAAAAGAAAAGAAAAAGAGAAGAAAGACATGATCTTGTGCAGAAGCATACTCTTTTTAGAAGCACTTAAATTATTTAAGCAATAAGATGGTTGAACAATGCCAACCACAGAAATCTGCAAGTGGGATTAAACCTTGATTTACACCAACATAGGGATTAATGTTCTTCGATTATTATCTGTTGTTTAGGTGATTTTTTTTTTTTTGTGGGTACCGGGGGGTCGACCTCAGGACCTCGCGCGCCAGCAGGCGCCCGTGCCGCTGAGCGATATCACCGGCCCCTTTTTCGTATGTGGGTTCCGGGAGTCGAACTCGGGCCCTCGCACTTGCCGGGCAGGCACTTAAGCCACTGAGCCATCTCACTGGCCCCAGTTTAGATGATTTTTTGTAAGTTGTGTTTAAATCAATTTCTGAGTCAGAAAAGTAACAGGAAAATAAATTTTGAATGGCAGTGAACCAGTTCCTAATCTCTATAAAGCCTTTCACTGGTTAGTTGAATAGTTATTCTGGGCATTGTTTGTCTCATTTAGAAAATGAGGAGCACCTAAAACAGAGCAGTGTTCGGCAGATACTTGTTGAGTATGTAAAAGTTTGTGTGAACTCTGATAACCACCCACTTGTTGTAATCCACCCAAAAGTGCAGCCACTCTTGTGATGCTCTATGCCATCATCATGTGATGTTGGTGTTTCGTGGTTCAAACTCTTATAAAACGCACAGCAGAATGAAGACTACTTCACCACCCTAAGCACATCGAGGTAGGAGATTAGAGTGGGGCAAAATTGTCGAGCCAGTGGGAGTGACCTGTCAACCATAGAGACCCAGGACACATGCACAGAAAACAGAATCCAGGAGGACTATGCGAGTTCCCAAACCCTGTAAGTGGGACTAGTTGGACCAGTCGAAAAGTGCTATCTTCAATACTTCATTTATATCTGGAGAAAACCAAGCAGACCTTTCATAGGACACTTTAAATCTGATGTCAGGCCAAGTGAGTTTTCTGACAGGACAACTGTCCCAAATGCCTTGCTCACTGGGAGAGAAACAGCCTAGGAATGTGAGATTTCAGAGACTCCTCCACCATCCTCCTGGCTGCTGTGAGCCTTGCACCTGGCCATTCTAATTTCCTAGAGTGTATTTCTATTCCCCTTTTATTTATTTATTTTTTTTGTGGGTACTGGGGGGTCGACCTCAGGACCTCGCGCACCAACAGGCACCCGTGCCGCTGAGCGATATCACCGGTCCCTTTTTCGTATGTGGGATCCGGGAGTTGAACTCGGGCCCTTGCGCTTGCAAGGCAGGCGCTTACGCCGCTGAGCCATCTCACTGGCCCTCTATTCCCCTTTTAATAAATATAAATCCTCACTATGTTTTCTGTGTGTCTTGTCCAATTCTTTGTTCATGACATGAAATACCTGAAAAGAATTTCTTCTGGACCCAAAAATGGGTAACAACATCAATGTGCATCAGAGCCAGAACTTGTAATGTTTATATTGTGTCAGTTTCTTTGTATGTACCATAAATCAGAATCACAGGATAAGCAAATAAAAGGTCCTCTGCATTAATGGATAGATGATGATCAGCAAGATAATCTTAAAAAATTGAACAACAAAGTTTCAAAATTCTCTAAAAATCCTGTCCAGCTTCTAGAAGTAGAAAATTTTCTAGTGCAAAAATGCATGGTAAGTTAAACTCAATAAAAACAGTTCATAACACAAATAATAATTGAGGAAGATTAAAATAAGAAAACAATGTCACATGATGGTTATAACCTCATTTTTCATGAAATAACAAAAAGAATTACAAGTCCACAAGCTCTATAAAAATGTACTAAAGAACAGATATTTTACAGAACAAATCCAAATGGCATTTACCATGTGAAATATATTTAGCCTTGTTCTTAATAAGAAATAAAAACTAAATTACACTGAGACATCATTTCTCTTAAAAGTGGCAAAATTCACAGAGATTGATAGTTCTTTTGATAAATTTATGATGAACAGGTGATTTTATACTGCCAAAGGGAATATAAAGTGGTGCAATCATTATGGAGAGGAGAGGATAATAACAAGGAAAATCTCAGGTTCATATTCCCTCAGACAGCAATTTTGAGTCAGGAGTGCACTGAGGGAGTACTGAGATAAATACGAAAAAACATGTATGTGGTTATTCATTGCAGCACTATATGTAACCTAAAAAGCCTGGCAGTCACCAGGTGTGAAGCCATACTTCTGTAATTCTGGCTACTTTGGAGGCTGAGGCATGAGTTTGCTTCAGCTGAAGATTGGCAGCCAGCTCTGGTGGTATTCCAAAGAGACTGCACTTCAAACAAAAATTAAAAATAAGAATATTGGGCCGGTGAGATGGCTCAGCGGCGTAAGCGCCTGCCTGGCAAGCGCGAGGGCCCGAGTTCGACTCCCGGAACCCAAATACAAAAAAAGGGCCGGTGATATCGCTCAGCGGCACGGGCACCCGCTGGTGTGCGAGGTCCTGAGGTGGACCCCCGGTACCCACAAAAAAAATAAAAAAATAAAAAAAATAAGAAGGTTTATAATTGTCCAGATTGTCATCAATAAAAGATTCATTCTGTATGGTATACAGAGAAAATAGAGTACAACAAAGATGAAAAACATTACATTTCTCCATCTCTATACTCTTATGCCGTAATCAAAAGATATATTTAATGGATTTTGTTTGATGAAAAAAAGCAGAAGGAAGGGGGGAAGAAAGGAAGGAGAGACAGAAGAAAGGAAAGAAGGAAGAAAAGTGAAAGAACATGATACTGAATTTACTTCATTAAAAGGAAAACTGTTTCATTTATAATGCTCTCTTGTCCAGTATAATTTCCAGATATAAAACAACTGCAGGCTTTGTATGTACATAGGAGAAAGAGGAGACCATATCTTGTTTAATCGAGGTGTCCTAAGAGTGAAGAAACCCTTCCCACAAACAAGAAAATTTTCTTCATGTTTTGCAAGATCTCAGGCTCATACCTAAACCCATTTATTACAAGTATAGTGATCTCAATGATTCATTTAGAACTGTAAAACACACAATGATAGCCACTAAACATGTGTGACAATGAGCAGTTGTGATGTGGTTGAGGTGGAGGGACAGTATTTTTAGTTTAATTTAAATTTAAATTAAGGATGAACAGCTATTGGACAATTTTGCTTATGTTTGGAATAAGTCAGTTAACTAGATCCATTACATCAACTGCAATATCATTCCTTGACATTCATGAGTAGCCCAAAATTCTATTTCTAGCAGAAGTAAATAATTTGGATTAAGACCACTGCACAGGACTGGGGCAGGGCCAAGGTTTTTCTAAAATACATGTGAAGACAATCTGTATTGAGGTTGCACTAAGTAGGTAGGGAAAATAAATGGTTGTTTTGATTATTAATTAGTCAACTAACACAGATATATTTTCTATTCCTAAATGATATGCAAGATTATGTGTGATCTTTCTCACTCAAATATTGGTTTCATTTATTGTCTTCCATCTTTATATAGAAAAGGCAGACAATCAGCTAAATCATAAGGCATGAAAAGTATTTCCAAAGGAATGTGAAATAAACACCAATTGTATAACATTATCTAGGGATAATGATTAAAATATCTTAGCACAATAGTTAACATATACCCCAGACTGCTTCTTATATGTGAAAATTTCTTTTTTATTAGAACATATAGACTATTTTTCCAACATAAATGATTAAGCAACTCAATGAGTTTATACTTAATCACCTCTTATAATATGTTCGGACATATGTTATCTTGTGATCCCAGTTTTACAGAGGATACTTAGGCTGTGATTATTATCTACGTTCATTATAATGTAGTGAGGGGAAGAAAATGAAAAAGACAGTGAAGCCATAACTAAAATTCACAATATAGAAAAATGTAGAATATCCAGAAGGTATTAAAAACTTCTAAGAGGACAAAAGATGAGTGAAAATGCAGAGGGATGGGGAATGAAAAGCACTGTTCGTAAGTCACTGAGGAATGTACACAAGTGAACATGAGCACCACAGAAAACTAGTGACACGGCTTTGATGTGGCTCGTGAGATCATATTTTAAAGAAATGCCTTCATGTACGATTAACTGAACCGTCGCTTGGTACTAGATGCAATGAATGCTGAAAGACTGCATGCAGCACTTCATGTAACCTGCACACAACCTTTTGCAGTTGTGCTGCTTACCTCGGTTTCACACATAAGGAACTCCAGGCTCGATGATTCAGTGGCAATCCTAAAGTGGCACAGCTGAAGACAAAGCTGCGGTTTGAACCGAGTTGAGTATGATTCCAGAGCTGCTGTGTGGACAGAAACAACATCCTAAACTTCCTCCCATAACCTGGGGTTCTGCTACCCGCTGAGTGTAAACCTGGAGAGCCAGTGCAGGGAAAGACTGGGCTTATTTAGTTTTAGTTAAATAAAAATATATACCACATTTTTATTGTTTAATATGTTGATCTGGTATTGCATCACAGGTTTAATTATCTCATGCTTTCTTTTATATGAGAATCTCAAAATATAAATAAAGAACAAAATAAAAGTTAAGTAATAGGAAGTAGGGAGATAAATCTTAAATTGGAAGAGGATCAAGAAATCAAGGGAGAGGGGAAGGAGGGAGGGAAGGGAAACAATGAAAAAACAAAACAAAACAAAAGAATTAAGCTGTGTTATGTACAGGTACCAACTCCCCCCAAGGAATTTAAACATTTACTGCAAACATGTACTAATAAAAAAAATTTTAAAGTGGAAGGAGCATATGGACATTTTAACAACCTTTTCTGAAATGTTCAAATTGGTATAGTATAAAAATTCAATATTATTACCTATAGCCCTATTCAGTTACACCTGTTTCCTCTATTTTTTTCACTATCAGTGAGTTAGATAAGGGACACTATGATGCCAGCAGAAAGATGTGTTGTATAATTTTCATCATTATGATCATACAACTAAAGGATATTTTATTGTATGAAACAATTGAAATGATTATCTGTAGAAATGCTACTGGAGATAATTGATGCAAAGAATAAACCAAGCTTTCAATATATTGAAAGTAAAAGCTGAATATATTATTTTTTGCATTAATACAGCTCTCCAAGAGGCACTAGTTATTTGTTTACCAATTGACTGCCAGCTGGAGAAATAGCAGTCGAAACCCATATGCAGGACAAAGAGAAAACAGTGTCTTTTCAGTTATGCAGAGAGCAGGGGAGCAATTCTGCAAAACTACCTTGGCCACCTTGATGATGCAGCATTGAAAGTTAAAAGTTAAATGCAGCAGCATTGAAGTCACTAGGTATTTTGCAGGTTTAGCCCTTAAAGGAGACCCTGTGCTACTGAGCTCTTTAAGGTAGCAGAAGTGCATGTGTGTGTGCATGTGTGTGTGTGTATCTTTAAAGAAAAGATTTAGATCTTTAAAGAAAAAGTTTTTCTCAGATTAGAAACTTCCTTCAACTACTTCCATTTAGTCATTTCGTTACTCATTGTGCGTGAGAAATGAATATGAAAGGTAGTTTGACAAACGTGGTAATACAAAGAATCTGAGATTAAAGACCTCCAGTAAGGTCTTAGTGCATATTAATCTTTAGAATTATTTTCCATAAAGGGATTCTGTTAATCTGGATTTAATTATTAAGCGTATGATTTACTACTATAGTACAACATATTTATTCTATTATTGAAAAAACTTTGCCAGAGTTTAAGAATAATACAAGCAACACACAACAAGGAATAAAGTGGGAATACAGGAAATAAGATTTTCTATAAAACAAATAGACCCACTTTACAATGCTTATATAGTCTTTAAAACCACCTGAAAACTTCCAGCTTGTTTTATTATATCAAACTAAGATGAAAATATTAATCTTGACTCGAGAAATAAACAAAAAGTTTCTGATTTCCCATAATATAGAAAACTGTGATTTTAGTAATTCTAAATATATATCTCCAAACTTTCTAAAATTCATTATGTTATCAAATATGATAAAAATCCATCTGAATGGAGGCCGTTGAGATAGCTCAGTGGCATAAGCGCCTGCCCGGCAAGCGCGAGGTCCTGAGTTCAACTCCCGGAACCCACATAAAGGGGAAAAAAAGTGCTGGTGATATCGCTCAGTGGCACAAGCACTTGCTGGCAAGCGCGAGGCCCTGAGGTCGACTCCTGGTACAAGCATTAAAAAAAAAAAAAAAAAAAAATCCACCTGGATACCAGTGAAAGATACCATAATAAAAAACAAATATTCTGATATGCATGGGAGAGCTTGTTAAATCTATATTAACAGAATTAATATTCCCAAATTAAGACCTAATGACATGTGGTAAGCATAATAATAATTATAAAAAGTTACTGCTTAATTTGTGAAGTTTGTAGAACAAAATTCCATCTGTAATTAACAATTTCATTTTATTCAAGTGCACTAATCAAGCTACATTTTAATATGGCATAAATTTAATTATGCCAAAAGCACCCCTAAAGCTTTTGCAGATTGCATGACAATATGAGAGTGTAAAAACATTATCTTTTTAAAATATTTCAATTCTATTTAAATGAGAAAAATATTACTTTTTATTGGTGACATTATGATATATTTGTTTTATTAATGGGATTTTATAATTGCTATAATCAGTTGTCACAGTTTGTCACTGGGCACATCTTCAAAATCAAAAATATGCTAAAATTATGGAAATACATTATACTGGCAGTATTTAGATTATGGGAAAAACTATGTAATTAAAGCTCACCCATCAACAGTTCTAATCAAATTAGCCCAATCATTTAAAATTCAGTATTCCACAACTAAATGAATACCACAACTCTGTGGAAGTATTTATCTCAAATGTTGATGACCCCAGTTTTAATATTTGGAAGATATCAGCATATAGATGGCATTTTAAAATGAGAGGAATTAAATCACTGAAGAGGAAGAGTAGGTAGAGGAGAGAAGATCCAGTGAGTTGCCGGGCTTTCCACAGTCATGGGTGAAGAAGAGTAGTATTCGAAGGGCCCCGAATATTGGCAGACAACCAGGTAGCAGAAGAAAATACCAGTCCCTGCTCCTTAGCTCACCAAGTGATGGAAAGCTTGATATTTTGCATAATGTTCAGTGATAGAATAATATGAGGATGATCAAGTGACCACTATACAGTTAGCGATGTGGAGATTGAGAGTAGCCGATCAAATCACTTTTGGGAAAGAAAAACTAAATCTAAGACCAATTAGACTGAGGTAAAAAGAGGAGTTGCAAAAGAATCAATCTTTTAATACCAGTTCCAAACCTTATAAGTTGTAGTCATCATTTTGGTTCTTTCCTGAAAAATGAGTTAAAAATAATAAGATTTAATCATTGAGTAGTAAAAGATTTGATACATGATGAACTCTAACACTACTACTAGCCCTAGTACATTACACATCTATATATAAAACAGTAGGAAATGGTACATTTGTAAAACTAGTTAGAACTATGAAATATGCAGTTAACTTACCTTCTTCATTAAGCCTCACCTAAGTTACTGTGATAGGTAAAAATTGGACACTTGTTCTGATATATTCCAAAGTACAAGAACTATTTCTTGAGACATTTCAAATTTTTGTGGTTTCTAATTACTCTTAGCTCTATATCCCAGCACAATTTCAATAGACCTCTTTTGCATGTACTTGAGTTTTTTTTTTTTTTTTGTAGGTACCGGGGGTTGACTCAGGACCTCGCGCTCCAGCAGGTGCCCTGCCGCTGAGCGATATCACTGGCCCTTTTTTCGTATGTGGGTTCTGGGAGTCGAACTCAGGCCCTGGCACTTGCCAGGCAGGCGCTTACGCTGCTGAGCCATCTCACCGGCCCCCTTGCATGTACTCGAGTTTTATGTGTCCTAGTATTTTCTTGGGCAGCTGAATTTTTTTTTTATAGCTTCCAAGAAGCAACTTGGAACAACCATAAGAACAATAAAAAAAGTAGTAACCAAAAAAAAGAGGTGTTTTGTTGTTGCTATTGTTACCTGATAATTATTTAGCTCCAGCTAATGTCTGTCATTTGGGATGCATTCAAACTTGATTTCATCTTTCACAGTTTGGGCAGGTAGTTTGAAGTAATGAATCTTTTGTTTACTCCTATAATGATGATTATAAAAAGAAAAATAACTACTAGCTAAGCAGTGTATATACATTACTTCACACAATACATAATCTAGTAAAAAATTTAAATCTATTTTTTGATATTTGTCATTGATAACCTACAAATTCCACCCCTCCCTCTTCCCCTTCTGCCCTGTATTTTGGAAGGCTGCTAATAAAGCAAGGGCTTTCTTTCCATTGACACTGGCAGGAAGGTTGAGCCACGTGTGGGACCCTTCACCTCAGTCCTCTTCCACACCATGTTCAGACCCCAAGCCAAGTCCCTTTCCCTGCTTCCTCAAGATATTTTTGAACCTATTTGAGAGATGCCTTATTTTCCACAGAAAATGTCACTCTTGAGTGATCCACCTTCCCAGACCTCTTGGTAAGTTTGTGCTACCATCCATGTGCAAACCCAAGCCAACCTGTTAGGAATGGGATGTCTGTCCTCAGTCAGCGTAGGAGTAATTTGGCAAAGTGACAAATTTCCATTTTACATTTATATAAGAAATATAAATATAAATTTTACATTTATATAAGAAAAGTAAACTTATATATGTAATAGTTAAATTACTTCCTATTTGAGAACCTGGGCTCTAAAGTCTAACTTGGGCTACGGGTGCAGGTCTACTAACCAATTACGATCTAATATTCCAATTTAATTATTTGATTATTTTACTTATATTACTAAATCTCAACTTGACAAATTCTGAATTTACCAAACTGGAATTAATGTGCAGCCATCAACTTTAAAAATTATAAAACAATCACCCCATGCCAATTGTGAAAAAATTAAAGAAAGCAGAAAAAACTCACTAAACCACATTTCTAAACTGATATATACTAGTAATATAAACAAACCTAACTTAATAAAGATTAATCCTCCTCTCCAAGAGCTTCAAATCTTACACGATTTTTCAAAAGCTACATCTCCTTCCATCATTTAAAAACATTTCATACGAACATTACCACTCGGGAATGATAAAGTAAATACAATGCGGCATAGTGTCTCAAGAAAAAACTAAATAGAAAATTAATATATTCAGGAGGAAAATATAATATCTACTGTCATAATAAAAATCTACCGGGGCCGGTGAGATGGCTCAGCGGCTTAAGCGCCTGCCCAGCAAGCATGAGGGCCCGAGTTCGACTCCCAGAACCCACATACGAAAAAGGGGCCGGTGATATTGCTCAGCGGCACAGGCGCCTACTGGTGCGCGAGGTCCTGAGGTCGAACCCCCGGTACCCACACAAAAAAAAAAAATCTACAAATTTCCTAACTAACAGGAATTAAATAAGGTATAAAAATATCAGATAGGCATTAGATAAAAATAGTAATACAGAGGTTTGTAAAGACTGTAGTAAGAAAATAGAAACCTTGATAAACACTCAGAACTGAAAATACAGGGTGAAAAACACAACAAAGAATCCTATTAATTATCCCTCAGAGATAAAGCAGCTTGGGCACCTCTGTGCTTCATGTGACACACGTAAGGAGGGTGCAGTCATTTAAAGAAGTTACTACATAAAAAAAGAAGAATGACTAAAATAATGTTACAAAGGAAGAAGAAATTTTTGTATGACTATGCAATATTTAAGTATATTTAATTCCAAGCCTTTTTATTTGAGACAGAGTTTGTAACTGATGTCGTCACGGAGATAATGTGCATGCATGTGGCAGCCCCTGTCTGAGTAGGCAGTTTCTTAGCCAGACAGAAAGTGGAGACTGGGAGAGGGAGGCTGTGCTTTCCTGGGGTGCAGAGTGAAGGAGGCCAGGGAAGAAGGAGTCCAGATAGACTTAATTAACGGCTTGTCACGAAGATCAAATCCACTCTGGGAAGAAAGGGGGAGAGAGAATTCTTAGCAGAATCCAAAGGAAAATGGCAAAGGCAGCTCATAACATTGATACTGCAACAGGAAGGAAAAGTTTCCTCTAAGACTTGAAAGTAGAAAATAATGGAACCTGCCCTAATCAACACTTACACAATCTAAATAAATTAAAAGCTATCGGAATTTTTTTCAGTGTAGGACACAGGTATAATGCTAAAAAATAAATAAATAATAAATAGATAAATATATATATATATCACAATTTGGTACATTTCAGAATGTCTGATAGTCCAATTTAAGACAAATATATATATATATGTACACAAAATATTAATAACAATTATGGGCACTTATTTATTTCATAATTTTTTATATTAACCAATTTACTGTTGCAATCATATATCGCTTTTTGTTATAAGCAGAACTTTAAGAATTCTCTTACACGTTGGACGAGAAGAAAAATTATATAAAAGAAGTGCTATGTAATCTTAGTTAATCTTAACTATCTAAAAGAAAAATTATATAAAAGAATGCTATATAATCTTAGCGGTAATGTGTGTTGTCATAGTCAAAGCTGTAATGATGAGGGATTGAATGAATGCAATTATCTCCCATGAGTTACACTCTCAAAAAAGTAAGAAAAGCATTATTAACTAATAACATCATGATCATCTATTATACAAACAGCATTAGCTTAAACGTATCTCATTTACCATCTGATATTTAGTAAAATATATTTAATCACATATTTTCCATTTCGGTACAAGCGCTGCTCATTAGTAACAAGGCACTGCTCTGGCAAGTTGCCCATTCCCCCCCCCCCAGATTCTGTCCACTTTGCCTCAATGTTACTTAATCCTGGAAAATGCCCTTAGGGAGAGTGGTATGAGTACTGCGGGTGTCAGAGGTTACAACCCCTAATTCACCCCCAATTTTTTTCTTTTTCTCTTTTTTTTGTTCCACAGTAATATCTAATCTCTGAAAATGTCCTTACAAATCACTCAACTTCTCAACCTCGAGTTGAAAAAGATCATGTTTGTGTGCTTGAAATCAGGTAAGAGGTAATTATGCACAAGATCCAAAGGAATTTTGCACTCTGTAGAAATATTTAAATACTATTTTATCTGAACTGGGACATTACTACAGAAGTGTCTGAAAGGAAAAGTCACCTAATTTCATCTATGTTTAACAGGACATTGGCTGCTCTGTACTTGAAGACTATTAAGCATTACATGATGTATACATGTATGGAAACATTACATGCACCACCATAAATGTGTAATTTTATGTTTTTATGTGTCACTTAAAATAAATTCAAGAATGAAATAAAAAATGAGAAAAAAGTAAAAGGCTGCAGAGAGACAGGAGTGGAAGAAATAAAGAATTTGGAATGTGACTGAAATAGTATAGACAGAGGGACTTGGCGTATAGGCTCCTAGTTCTAGTTCCCAAGGTGAGAGTTTAAATAGGCATGGGATAATTTTCCTGTCAACAGTTATCTGGACAAATTATAAATAACTTGAGTCCCTAAGGTATAAAAGCACCTATATGTACAAAATCCAATGTTAAATATAGGCACAATGTACAACTAGAAAAATGAAAAATAGCAAAACCGACATGAGATGAACATTTATGGCATAGGTGTATGTCAATAAGTACAGTGGTCAGTTTGATCACCCCCTTGCTTTTAGATATATTATTGCACTGAACCATAATAATTATAGCATATTTTTGAGAAAAAATAGGGGAGATGTAAGAGATACAATCCGTTATGTAATCAAAGCCTTACCTCCCCCTGATGGATCAGAGCTAATTAACCCTGACAGTAATGTGACTTTTGTCCTTTGTTTGCTGGTCTCTAAGTATGAAGAGTAAAATGTGACAGGGTGGTTGCCATATAAAGAGGTTTAATGGGAATCTTGCTGTGTTGCCTGATAGAAGTGTGCTTCCTCTAGGACAAAATCTTAAGGTTGAAGACATGGAAAGGACACATTTTCCAAGTAGACAGTGGGGAAACAAAGTACAAAACCACTGTGACTTTTGCTCCTTTGCTCTCGGAGGAATTCTCCCCCATCCTAGGAACTAATCTTCAAGCTGACGCGAACTGTATTTGCAGCAGGCAATACATTATCAAGCATGCAGCTTCTGGGTCATTACCTGATCTCTTTTGCTTTTCGTATTTGTCACTTGCTCGTATGTATTTTCAATAGGTCTGCTACTCTGTGTATCCAAGGATGCTATTACTACCTAAGACATACAGTCAGGAAAGCAGTCCCATATTTAGTCTTGTAATGTTATGGTGTTGCCTATTTGGGGCTGAAAGAATTCCAGTGTAGTTATCTTGCTTCCTCAGTGAACGGTGCTACTTCCAGGGGTAAGGGTTGGTCCTCTGTTGCTGTGAGATTAGACAATAAACAGAGGAAGCAGCTGCACCTCCTCTGGTGATGTTCACAGCCTCTGTCTTTGCCACTGAAGCAACTCCAGTCTGTTGTGTCAGCACTAGGGTGGCCATGGACATGACCAATGGACATCAGCAATCTAGGTTATTCTGTGTAGCTTACTGTTTAGTGCACTTTCTTTGAATTCTCTTTAGTGAGTGATAATCTATAGTAAAATATTTTTGTTCTTATTGTCTATTTCCATCGGTTCTTGAATATACCTCATTCTCAGATGTCCAATTTTTCCAGCCTTTTTCCCAACCAGTCAAGGTATTTGGCATTTGTTTTAATTTTGCTAGGGCTGCTATAAATAAATAATACAGACTTGGTAACTTAAACAACTGAAATTTATTTTCTCACAGTTCTGGAGACTACAAATTCAAGATCAGGCACCAGTAGGCTTTAGTTTGTCCGGATGTCTCTGTCCTTGGCCACTGGATTGGTTCTTCTTGCTACATCATCACTTGACCTTTTCTCTTTGCCCACAGACTTTTGGTGTCTCTTCATCTTCTTACAAAGGAATCAATCATATTGCATTTGGGTCCCATTCTAACAGTCTCATTTTAACTTAACAACCCTTTTAAAAACTGTACCTCCAAATATGATTATATTCTGAGGTAAGGTGGGTTGGTACTTAAAGAAATTTTGATGGGGGGACACAATTCAGGCCTCAATGCCATTGACTGGGAAATCATATTTGTTCTAACCATGGGTCACTTAATTTGCATATAAAATGCATGACTGAGTATAACTCTAACTTCCAAGATTTTTCTTTACTGCTCTCTTTTAGGCCACCATTAGACTGTACGATAACACAGCCATCAATCTTTTTCAGCTTGAGCTGAAAAAAGACACGTTGAGACTGCACTACCTTGAAACAAAAGCACCTTGTTTTCTCTTCTATCAGAGTTCGCATGCCAATTTGATGGCCAAAGGTTGTGAGCTAATGAGGAGACTGTGATAAGGCACTTATGAATGAAGGAGAATCTGGGACATCTGCCCCTACAATTTGCATTTGCGTTTGGCCCTGGTTGATCTGATCCCATAATAAGACACACATTATATTAGATTGCTATTCAGTTCACTCAAACTTGCATTTTGGTGGGTCTGATGCCACTTATTTCATAATGGGAATTTATGGCCACTTAGTTATATGATCTTCTATGGCCAGAAAAATATTTCCAATCAATCACAACCATTTATTTATTGTATTGCTCTCAGCCAATGTAATTTGTATTTTCTTCACCTCATTATACTTGTGACTATTCCTCTAAACACATTCAACCATTGCAACAGGCCTGCAGCTGTGGGATTCACTCACCTTTTAAACTTGCTGAAAAGGCCATGATTTGGTTTATTTTGCTTTCATCCAGAAATGTTTTGTAAAATGATTCACATTACTTTAAAAAAAAAAGCTTTGCTAAGGTTACTCTCCAGTTTATTGAGTCTATATCTGTCATAGCTTTGGTTTATTATTAATTTACTAGTTATATTATGAGAAAATGTCAAAGATCTCCTTAATTATTAGGTTAGAAATAAACTTCATAACTCTTAGCATGAATGCAAAACTAAACCACCCTCCAGTTGATTCATTAGATCATGAGCTAAGACTGCTGGTAGAGGAAAATAAATCGAACAGCTGCTTGGTGTTGACTTACAATCTTGTTGTAAATAGCTGAATAGATGTTGTCCTCTTGGGAGGTTAGTATTTAATCTTTACCTGAAAATTTCAAAGCATTTATCCCTTGGGTATAAGTTCACAGCTGTAAAATTTGAAAGGTAAAGTGCCATCCACCACTACAGAGTTCTCATAAGGAGCACTTATCCTACCTGAGACTTTTCTCATTTAAATGTGTTTACTGATTATGCTGCACAGGTCCTGCTCAGGCAGGGCAATGAAAGTTCAAATCAGCTATGAAGTAGAACTTAATAGGAATCGCAAATAACAATACAATCTGATTCAATTTACTTACCAAGAAAAAAATCATTAAAATAAAACAAGATGTGTTTCATACAAGCCATCTTTATAACTCATTAAAAAAAGAATTTGGGGGCCGAGATAGTTCATACGGCAATTGCCTTGTATGCACAAGGACTTGTGTTTGACCCCGAGCAGCACCACAACAAAAGAGATAGACCAGAATTTATTCAGGTAGAACATGTTGGCATATCCCTGCAGTCCCAGCCCTTGGGAGGATGAGGCAGGAGGATTGCTATTTCCAGACCAACCTGAACTACAAAGTGAGAAGCTGTCTCAGAGAGAGAGAGAGACAGACAGACAGAGACAAAGAGACAGAGAGAGAGAAAGGTCTGTCATGGAGGCAGAACAAAGCATTCACCTTGACCCTTGGTCAGTGCTTCCTGATGTCTACGACAGATAGGTGGTATTTGTGTACTGTCCAGCTAAATTTCCTGCTACCTTGAAGGGATTCGTATCTTACTGAAAACTACCATGAAAACAATAGCAAGCAAAACCAACTAAACTATAACTTGAAAGAATGAGACAAGACAAGAAAAGAAGGTAAAGTGTTATCAAATTTACAGAGAGGAATGTTCCCAATCACAGGTATTTTACTTCAAAAACATTTAATTTAAAACTTAGGATCAAGTTAATGTCATTTAAGAGTATATGCTTACATTGATTTAAAGATATAATATTGCTTATTCTCATATTGCAATATATTTTTGAAAAGTAGTAGCTGCAAAGGAAGATGATTTTCATTACACAACATTCCCTGAGTTTACAGTTCTCCTTAATCTAGCCCAAGGAAAACTAAAGGGCCATTTGCTAGTGTTACTAGTCATTTATAATATCCTCTTAATTGTACTAAGTGTATGAGACATATATTGTACAAGTTGCTATCTTCATCACTGTGGTTATTTTATAAACTTTTATGAAATAATAAGGGCAATTTATAAAGAAGTTAATGATTATAAGCCAAGCATATGGTTTACACCTGGTACACCTATAATCCCAGTATTCAGGAGGCTGTGGCAGGAGGATTACTGCAAGTTCAAGGCTAGCTTGGACTACACAGGGCAACCCTGTCTCAAAACACCAACAAACAACAGCAGCAACAACAACAAAATTAATGATTATTTCAATTACTATTTTGTACACAAAAGCCTTCAGGGAAAGGTGGTATCTAGGCAGGGAAAAGATAGGCTTTATTAAAAATTGATAGGGGAACTTACTAAAAGCAGTTTCTGCCTCTACACATACACTCTACAGTTAGAACAACTACAAAGACAAAGTAGACAGAGAAACTAGACTGAGAGAAGCACCAATTACACAATCACCATAAGAATTTATCAAGAAGAGTTAACAAAACACAAGGAAGCCAGAAAAATAAAAGATCAGCAAAACAGTCCCCTCACCCACCTGATAAAATACAAAGGAGATAAGGGGCAGCCACTTAAGGACTCTTATTTAGTTTGTAAGACATGTACGCACATATGTTCACACGCACACACACACACACACACACCTACACATATACAGATGTATGCATGTTCTCACTTTAACATCATTATATTATTGCACCAGATACACAATTGTCCCCTTTACTTAATCAGTAAGTCTAAGCTACTTTCCTGTAAGCCTCCCTCCCAACTTATACCTCACAAAAGGATAAGAAGAAATCAAATGGCCAGAAATAATGGAGGCAAATGGTGACCAGATTAGGATCAAAGACAGCCAGAGAGCCAATCAGATGGTGACAACTTCTAGGTGCCCACATGGGGGATGGGGAAATCACTAGTCCTAAATAAAAGGGGCCAGGGACGAGAGCTTGGGGGTATTCACTTCTGCTGGCCCCCACTCTACCAGTGCAGCTGTCTATCTTCTTTCTTTTCCATCTTTTTCCAAATAAATCATCTTCTTGTATTTTAAACTCTGTCTCTTTAATTCATTACTCAAGCTGAGAATTGACGATCCTGGAAGTTACGTGTTTCAGATGAGGAGCAGTGCATATATACATCACACCTTGCCACAATAAGGCCACACTCTTGAAAGTGAACTGTGATTACTGGACCAGCCCACTGATTGGATATACACTGCCCTAATCCCAGCCTGGATAGAGTATAAAAGGGGCAGAAAGACTTTGTTAAGTTTCGGTTGTTGATTTTGCTGTCGTCTGCCTGACATGAACTGTTCTCCTGTGCAAAGCCTCCCCACCGTGGAGCCAGCCAATTATGGACTGAAACCTCTACAAACTGTGAGCTAAATAAACCTTTCCTCCTTCAAATTCAGGTGTCATGTATTTGTCCTAGCAACAAGAGAAAAGTAACTAAGACACCTGGTAAACCGAACAACATGTGACAGTAAAAATATCTGATCAGTAGAAACAAAAATATCTGAATTCAGCAGGTGAATTGATGTCTTCACGTGTAATGTAGTGAAGTAAGAATTTTTGGAAAGTTGGTGACATGAAACTTAAGTAACTGCAGGAATCTCAAGCTATGCTGTTGGTAAATATGAAAGTTTAAAAATAGAAAGAAATGATTACAATGAAATATCACAACACACCAGCTTAATAGTCATTATTAAAAAACAAGCATTGACAAGGAAGTGGAGAGACTGGAACTCTTCTTACAAAGTGGTGATGGGAAAATAAGATGATGCAGCGTCAATATCATAGAACAATTTCACTAGTGTGTATATCTTTAAAAGCATCAAACTCAAGAGCTTGAAAAGATATATGTACTCCCATGTTCACTGTCATATTATTCAGAGTAGTGAAGATATGGAAACAACTAAGTGTATATCAACAGATGAAGAATGATAATGTGCTATACACTACAATGGAATGGCATCCAGTATTAGTAAAAAAGGAATCTTATAATTTGCAACAATAAGTATATAACTAAAAACACTGTGCTAAGTGAAATATATCACTCACAGTAGGACAAATTCTGCATGATTTCACTTTCACAAGGTGTCTATATTAGTCAAACTCAGAAGCTAAGAATACTACAGTGGATTTTAAAGACTAGAGGCTTAAGGAAATAAAAAGTTTTAACTAATGGGTATAAAGTTTCAGTTATGTTAGATAAATATATTTTAGAGATCTTCAATACAACATGGCACCTATAGTCAACAACATAATTTTTGTGTACTTCAAAATTGTTAAGAAGGTAGATATCATGCTAATGTTCATACAAAACCCCCACAAACTCAAGAATAAAAAAGAAAGGCACAAGCACACTTTGAGAAGTGTTAAATATGTCTGTTACTACCTTGATTGTGGTGATGACATCGTAGTATTTGTGTATGTCAAAATTAATCAAATTATGCACATGAAATATTTAAAGTTCTCTGGTTTCTATTATACTTAGATAAAGCTGTATTTAAAAATATATGGATACAATAAAAATAATGAAATAGAATGATTCCATGAATTCTCCCCCAAAACAGTAGAAAAGCATGAAAATATTACTAGAAGCACATACATTAGTGTTTAAAATAAAACCTCTAACATTTACTAACTTGATGACTATGGGTTAGTTACTAAGCTCTCAGTACTGGTTCTTTCTCATCTGTAAAATGGATCATTATTCTATCAACTACATAGCCTGTTTATTCTTCAGTTGAAATGAATTAATACATAAATAGAAAATGTCTTTGAGTCATAACAATCCATAAATAATTTAACCATTAATGAAAAATAGAGCATAAACTATCTTAGCTTTAGAATAGAAGACATGGAATTCAGAATCAGAAAATATACTATTCAATTACTAAATCAAATAGAGTATAGTAAATGAAAGAAATCATAACAAAAACAAAAATAACTCAAGGCAACATTCATTTTCCAAAATCAAGAAAAAAATCAACTGTAATAATCTGAAATTTCCCCATCACTAAAATTTTGTTTTGTTTTGTTTTGGTTTTGGTTTTTTTGCTTTTGAAAAGTTTATTTTTATTAGTACATGTTTCCAGTACACAATAATTACATTCATCATGGGGAGTTGGTACATGTACATAACACATCTTAATTCTTTTGATTTCCCTCTCCTACTCCTGCCTCCCCCCAACATTTCGAACCTTAAATTTAAAAAGATTTCTTCTCTACCAAGTCATAATAGTTTTAAAAAGTCTCAATTTTACTTAATAAAGTAAGTTGCAGCATGCACATACAATAGGGTAATGCACGGAATGCTACAGATGAGTAATTTGAGGGTAGAGTCACACACAATGTGCTTTGCAATGAGGAAAAGTAAGTTAAAGCTCAATAACTATGGTGTAAAATACTGATGTAAAAATAAACGTGTGCTCTTTGAATAAATAGAAGAAAGCCACGGAACACATACCATTCAAAAGCAAGTCTTCTTGCGTACTACATGAAGTGGAAAAGAACATGAAGAATGTTAGCAATGTTGGTACACTATATCAAGGGGAGCCTCTTTCTTTTAGTGTTTTATCTTTAATCATGGAGATAACTTTCTCATGATAAATACTTCTGGAGTTAAAGGCTTATCTCTTTGATTGCTACATTTTCAGAAAAAAATATATTTAAAGGAAGATTTAAAGAATGTTCTCTAGAAAATATCTGTGTTGGAGAATAAACAGATAACATCCAGTGATTGTTTTCATAGCTCTCCAGATACGTTTCTTTGAAGCAAAATGAAAAGAAAAATATCACAGAAAAGCGAACAGTGCCAGCAGGCAAGGGAAAAGGAGGAAGACACAGTTCTGACATGAGGAAGATTCATGGGAAGCTCTGCTGACTGGGTGAGGAGATAGTCCTGGAAACCAGGATTTTTTCCCAGCACTTGGGAGGCTGAGGCAGGAAAATCACAATGAGCTCGAGACCAATCTGGCCAGCTTAACCTACATAAGAAGACCATGTCTCAAAAAAAAACAAAAAAAAAAAACAAAAAAACAAAACAAAAAAAAAAACAAAAACCAAACTACAACAACAAAAAAAACCCAGGATTTTAGCATCAAGGTGTACTTGTTTTATTGTTTCAATAAAAAATGGTATCAACCTAAAGACAAACAGAGGTTAATACCTGTGTTTAGGTTTATGAAACAAATATTATCTGAGGTAAAAATGCAGTGGTTTCCCAAAGAGCACACATGCCTAATGGTGCCGCCTAAGGTTTCTGCATTCCTAGCTCGGTGAGGGTTGCCAGAGGCAACTTCATGAGCAGTGAAAGTATTTATCTTTAAAAATAAAAGTTACAGTAAAAATCTTTATCTTTCCACCAGGACAAAATACCAGGAGAGAAATGCAGAGGTTCTGGTTAAAGAAAAAGTATGTTCCTAGTTATCTAAAATGCCCTTTTCGTACTAACATTTTAAAACATACTAAATAAGATAATACTCCAGTAGTTTCAAACAGTCAAATTTCATTAAAGGGCATATTATTGTGAATTATATATTTTTTCTCAATTTTTGCCTCTTTATCATCTCCATTTCAACAAATATTTACTCTCGTTGCCATTGCCTACATTACAGGCTAGAGCCACCAACTTCTTTAAAATCTGATGAAAATGATGATCCAGCTCTCCATTAAAATGTGCTTTTATGCATAGGGAAGCGTGCAAACAATTTCAGGACCCCTTGCAGCAAAGTTTAAAATCCTTGTGCCAGAGCAGATATATTTGAATGGTGCTTTGCTATTTTTGGAACTAAAATCACACCCACTATGGCAGAGGAGGGTTAACGATAGAGCAAGCAGTGAACAGGGCATGCACGGCTTCAGGACTGGAGGAGACCATCAATCAGGAATGACTCCCGTGAAAAACGCAGGTTTTTTTTTTCCCCCCTTGGTTTGTATTGTATTTCCTGACAACTTAAGGTCTCAGAAAAACCAAACCAAACAGACTGTAGGACTTAATTTTCTGAGACAAGAAAACAGTAGACACAACAGAAAAGGAGCTTTTTAAAAATGCCATCTGAGATCAAGGATCAACAAACTAAAGCACATAGACCATATTCGGCCCGCTCTCTGTTACATGTTCCATAAGCTGTTTTTTTTTTTTTTTTTAATTTAAAGGGGAGTGATCAAAATACATAGTGAATATTTTTTAAGAGTTATTACAGTAAAAGGTACATTGTCATTAGTTCCCCTCAAAATAGCCCCTCTCACTGCAAACACACCAATCCCATCTCTCTTATCTCTTTCTGCAGTAGTTCTGGAAGTTCACTTTCGTGAGTGTCTTTATGTGGTATTATCAACAATACAGTGAGTCCTGCTGCCCAGTGCCATACAGTAAAAAAGGCAGGGTCGTAAAACCTTACACTGCGTCCACATCCACTTTATTCATTGTATCTGGCTCTTGAAATGTCTAGCTTTTCCCCAAATTCAAAATGATCATGAAGGGTAAATGTTTCCACCAATTCAGGGCATCAAAGCAGCCACTACAGTGCAACTAAAGGCTCTCACAAAAAAGGACTTCCAGAACTGCTTCAGAAAGTGGCAAAAATGAGGAGATAATTGTGTTCAAAGCTAGATGGAATTATTGTGAGGGAGATTAATGGCAATGTGTCTTTTCCTATAGTAATTTTTTCAATTTAAACATTTATCATACTTTTATCATACTTTGAATTTGCTCACAGTTTTGAAAAACCAAAGAAGAATAATATTTCATGACATATAAAATTCAAATTTCAGTGTCTTTGAGAAATTATTATTGGAAAGAAGTCACACTCACCTCTCTACTCATTATTTCTGCCTGCTATTGCTCTGTAACAGCAGAATTGAATAACTGTGGAAGAGACCTTATGGTCTGGCAAGGCTGAGCTATTTATCTCATTCTTCACACAAAAATTTTTCTGAACTCTGATTTAAACTACGTAGGTAATAAAGTAATAATATATGAATTAGGATGACAGATCACCACATAAAGCCAGATACAAATGTTGACTTCACTTTCTATCTTTGACTCCCACTAAAACATGTGGAATGATTGCCTTGTTTCTATCTATATCCTAAAAATAGTTCATGTAAACTCTATTTTCTACAGAAGCATATAATTTCTGAACTTATTTTATTATGGAGTGCATACGGATATTATTGTAGAAAGTCCCTATGTTCCTTTCATCATGGTGAGGGCTCTATATTGCTGAGTTCTATTACTTTAGTATGAATATGTTTATACAGTACAACAAACTACTGTATATTGAAATTATATACATATAGAAAATGTAAACTATAAGTGTGTAACTGAGAAAAATTGAATGTATACACTCCTATAACTACCATTTTAACCTAGAAATATAAGACTAAATCAGGAATCTTTTACTGTCACCCTAATCAGTATTTCATCTGCAATCTAGAATAGGCCCTACCTTGCCCTCTAAAAGGAGAGAAAGTTTTTTGTATATTGTATATTTTCCTTTGCACAACTTGCTTATTTAATTAAACATCACTCAAATTATCTGTTTCATTTTTTAAATATATATCTGTAGTATTCCATGATAAGCATTAATGTAAGAACACCTATCAACATTTATGTACTAGTCTTATGAAATTTTGCCTGATCTCAAGTTGAGGACAATTTCCACTATACAGAAGTGGAACTGCTGGGCCATTGACAGACATATGTTTACCCTTAGTAGTTAGTTCAACAGAGTTTTCCAAAATATTGCATAAATCAACATGTTCCAGAAAGATATGAGAATTTCAGTTGCTTCAACTTATTGCCAATGTTTAAAATTGATGCTTTAAAAAAAAAAGTTGTTTGAGTAGGTGGAGAACGGAATCTAATTGCATCAATTATAGTTTTCTATAAGAAGAACATAGTAGGAAGACTCTATTTAATTTTCTATTTTAACATAAAACTAAAATGATCATGAGAATGCACTATTGTACAGTTAAACACAGATTAATATGAAAGAATAGTTTAAAATTGAACCATTTAGAGTCTATTTTCAATAAGCACATACCTGAAACAATGCAGAAAAGATAATCTTTCAACACACACTGCTGGGATATCTGGGCATCCACATGGAAACTAATGAGCCTCCACTGTTACTTTATTTTGTGTAAAAAAACAGACCGCAGAATTTATTATGAGAACTAAAACAAAACAAAACAAAAAAGAAAACATAAGACAATAAGATTTTTGAACTCTTTCTTAGATTGAAAAAAACATAAACTTTAAAGAGGAAATTGATATAATAAAATTTATCAAAATGTTCAACTTCCCCTTGACAACAATGTTAAGAAAATAAAAATAGAGGAAAGATCTGTAAAACACTCAATTTATGAATGAAATATCTACAATTCTATTGCAACCCAGTAACATCAGAACTCAATAGAAAATTTGAACTTTCTTTTTTAAAAGGAGCAAACATTTCACCAATGCATGTAGATGAGTGGCAAATGATCCCATGATAAGATGCTGAATACTACATTTGTTAGAGAAATGCAAATTTAGATCATACTGGATATTAAAAGATGCCCCCAGGAAGGGCTACAATTAGAAAGACTGGCATCACTGAGTGTATGAGAAGATCAGAAACTGAAACTTTTGAGTAACCAAAAAGCTGGTCAAAAGCAAAATAATATATCCACCTAAGAAAATGACTTGGTGGTTTTTTATCAACTCAAATGGACATGAATTTTTTTAAATCCAGTAATGAGTGCTTGATACTTTCCCATAGAAATGAGAATAAATATTCATACAAAAGGCTTATTATTGTTTTCTCCAGAGGAAACAAAATAATGAATTTTCTTGAATTATGATTAAATAAATAAATGTTATATGTTCATAGAACAACAAAAGAAAGTAGAATACTGATACATGCATTTGCATGTATCATCTCACAAATAAAATACCACGTGAGAGAAACTTGACTCTAAAGGCTTCGTAAGTATGATTCCCCTCTTATATCCTGGAAAATGCTAACATTATAATAAAAAAAATGGATCAGTGGTTACACAGGGCTGAACATATGAGGAGTTTACTGAAATGTAACATGAGGGAACTGTTTGGGGTGACGGAAATTCACTTCATCTTGGTCGAATGGGGATTATACACCTTTACCCATTTATCAAAAGTCTTGAAACTGTACCCTTAAAAAGGGGGAATTTTACTGTATGTAAATTAGCACCAAAAAGCTAAAATATAAAAAATTCTGCTTCAATCTTTTGATATTTATTCTAATCTTGGCTCATTTTTTCACCAAGTGTGAGGTCCTCTCTATTGAAAATTTTGGGGTTTACCAGAACCCTACTTTATTGGTTCAGGCTCAGCTACAAGAAGACAAAGTTCATCTTACCTCTTATCTTTTTAGGAGCTTCATTCTGCATGATTCCTCAGCCTGTTGTCCTCTGTTTTCAAAATATCAAATTCCTTGTGAAATGAAGCATTAAAGTCTGGACTCCCATGAAGTTTCATTTATTTTGTTTTTACCTTTCTTTACGTTAATATCCCCTCCAATCCTGCACATTGGGATCACCACAAGGCCTTAGATATCTTGAACTCATTTGATTTCCCTATTTCTATGACATTCCCATCTTCTTGCCTCTTTGGCCTTTTGGGCAAATGACTTAGACTGGCAAATGCCTTTTAAAATATAAAGTGTAGAGGGCCGGTGATATAGCTCAGGGGTATAAGTGCCTGCCTGGCAAGCGTGAGGTCCTGAGTTAGGGTCCCAGTACCCACATAAAGAAAAAAAATATATATAGAGAGAGAGTGTAGAAATCATACTGAATTTGCATTTTTCTATGGCCTTAGAATGTCATTCTCAAGTTAATGCATTCCTATTCTCTCTAAGACCTCGGTATCTCAAATTCTGTCTTCCTTTGTAGTTCTTTGCCTTCAAACAAACAATTTTTTAAAAAGCATATTCATCTTTCTAGTTTTTCTTGCATAATTGTTGATCTGGCATAAGCTGGTTCATCATGGCTAGAAGTAAGAGTCTAAACAATGTCTACAGAGTTATTTTGAAAATATAATATATACTGGGAAATCCTACAAATAAATAAGACTTTACAATGACTTGCAGTAGATGGCATGTGTGAAAGAAATTAAGCAAGACTAAGTGTAGTGTGACAAACTAATCTGAGGAGATGCAGCATATCTTAAACTAATCTAAATCAGTTTAAGGGATTCTCAGTGGTGGAGTAGATTAATTTGAATGTATCTTTTACACCTATTGTAGGCTAGAAGTGGACCATTGTGAGGTTAGCCTACAGTGTTAATATAATCAAATATTACAAAAACAATATGATCAAATCCTATTCATATCTCTTACACAATACATGCTTAATGATTAACAGCGGTCTGATATTTATCAGTCATTTTAGAAAATAACTTGATTGGGGCGGGGAGATAGCTCAGCAGCATAAGCGCCTGCCTGGCAAACGTGAGGTCCTGAGTTTGACTCCTGGTACCCACATACGAAAAAGGGCTGGTGATTTCGCTCAGTGGCACGGGCGCCTGCTGGCGCGCAAGATCCTGAGTTTGACCCCAGGTACCCACAGAAAAAAAGAAAAGAAAAGAAACGAAAAGAACTTGCTGTTGCTTTCTGTGTCAAAGAGCAGAGAGACAGGGCTGGTGAGATAGCTCAGTGGCATGAGCACCTGCCTGGCAAGCGCGAGGTCCTGAGTTTGACTCCTGGTACTCACATAAAAAAAAAAAAAGAGCAGGGAGACAAAATACACTATATATTCATATTCGTCAATATTCCTTCTTTAGGTACTCTGATTAAAAGTAGCAGAATTTGCTTCTTACTATATAATGAGGTTAGCTTCATTTCTTTTTGTTTAATTAGTGTCACAGAAAGTATTGGGAGCCTGCCTTGTCTCCACATGTTACTATGCCATTTCTTTATTCATTTGCTTCTGGTGTCTGAATTATGCATATACATTATACCTTTTAAAATTGTCTCACAGATTATGGAGGTTATTTCTCTTGAAATTTTCTTTTTTTCCTTTGCCTTCAATTTTGGAAGTTTCTATTGACATATCTTTAAACTCTGCAGTTCTTTCCTCAACCATGCTCAGTTCATCAATGTACCCATTAGAGGTTTTACTCATTTATGTTACAGCATGTTGATTATAGAATACTTTCTTAAAATACTTTCTTAGATATTTTATTGCTGTTTCACTATCTACCTTTTCCATTAGATGTATTAACATGTCATTTATAATGTGCTTACATTTTTCTAACAATTCTAAAATATTTGTTATATTTTTGTTTGCTTTGTCTTTTCCAACATTTTCTTGTCTTTTAGTAGAACTAGCAATTCATTGTTACTGTTGTTGAAAGACGTGCATGGTGTGTCAGTCAATAAAAACATTCAATAAATATACATTCACATGATTTCTTCTCCCCTATTGTCCTTGGGTGTCCTAATAACTCTTTATATGGAGTCTATATCTTACAGTACTTTCAGCCTTGTTAATGTGATAAAAGGTGTGTCATTCAGTAATATTATTCTTTTTATATGCAGGTACCGGGAGTCGAATTCAGGACCTCACGCTTGCCAGGCAGATGCTTATGCCACTGAGCTATATCACCGGCCCCTTGTAATCTTATTCTTAAATCTCAATCTAGTCTGAAAATTTGTAACACCCCAACTGCCTCTCTTAGGTAAGACAAGAAGGATACAGAGAGCTGGAGTTCAGTAAATTCCCTTCTTCCTAGTAGGCTAAGACTCTTGTAATGGCTTTTCCATGGACAGTAGAATTTTGAACATATTTTAAAATAGTTACTTTTCTCCTCTTCAGTAAGTATCCCTATATGGGATATTGTTTTGGCTTTGCACTTTGAGAACTCATGCGGTTCCTAGAGGTAAAACCTATAAATGTGTTGGGTCCCTTGAGACACTTTTGCTACTGTAGCGCCCAGAAGTTATTCAACCTTATGCTAATTTTCACAGAGCCTCGAACAATTCATCAAAACTAACGTTTAAGTGTTTCTCTCTCCCTTGGCTGCAGATCCCTGTAAGGAAATCATTTGGCTCTGAAACTGTGTATCCACCTGTGTATTTTAGAGTTATGGTTTGTCTTGTGGTTATGTCATTGTTGTACATCAAATATAGGATGGGAGGAATAGAAGACAGCTGAAAGTTCAGCTGCTTTTTCCAGGAACTTCAACAAAACTGGAATAATGATGAAGAAAGGGAGTAGGAGTGGCAAGAGGAGCATCTGGAAAGACCCGCTGGATACAGTGCAATGCTGAAAGATTGGGTTACTTTCTGTAAAGATCATAAGAAATTACTTTTCCTAATGTTAAGCTTTGCTACAAAACAACTTTTGATTCTTATTCTCACAAACCATAGATCTTAAAATATTTGAGATTTTAATTCACTTACTCAATTGTGAACTCCAGGTAAAAGATTTCCTCATATTCATTGGGGTGGTGGTTATCGCTGTCAGCTCTTACAGGCTCTTGAATTTGTGTTTATTCTACCTAACTCCTTATGTAGTGATGTAACATTCATAGCTTCAAATTAGCAAAGGTGTGAGAATATCCATTAGAAAAAGTGTCATAAGGGTCACATCAGTTTCCTTGCTCTCTGGAGAGCCTGTTTTCAACAGTTATAAGCACATAATTATATAATATGAAAGGTTTTTCCTATTTTAAATATACCATAATAGTTGAGTGTTCAAAATAGATATTGTTTCTAAGTAAACCTAAATTAATCAATAGCAAAAAATGTTATTTCTTTTTTTTTTTTGTGAGTACCGGAGGTCGACCTCAAGACCTCATGTGCCACCAGATGCCCCTGACGCTGAGCGATATCACCGGCCTCTTTTTCCTATGTGGGTTGGGGAGTCGAGCTGGGGCCCTTGTGCTTGCCAAGCAGGCGCTTACCCCGCTGAGCCATCTCACAGGCCCAAAAAATGTTGTTTCTACTAGGATAAGAAATTTATAGTTGCCCGAATGCTGAGTGTTCAAAATAGATATTGTTTCCAAGTAAACCTAAATTAATCAATAGCAAAAAACGTTATTTCTACTAGTATAATAAATTCATAGTTGCCCGGCTGCTCTCCTGCAGAGCTCCTCCGCCTCCCCGTGGCTTTTCCATTTTTCACGCCGCAGGCCCTGGAAGTCCAGCGCAGCGCAACCTCTGCTTCTCCACATTGGCGGGAACCGCAGGTGCCACCGTCAGGTCCTCTGCAAATACTGACACTCCAAACTCAGCCAACTCAGGGAGGCACGTACTCAGTCCTCATCAGCTACCACCATCCAAGGCTATGTTTTTCCAGAAGACAAAATCATGACAAACGCCATTTTTGTTGGTGGAATTGATATTAGGATGGATGAAAGTGAAATCAGAAGTTTGGTTGCTGGATAAGTTCCAGTGAAAGAAGTGAAGATAATCACGGATCGAACTGGTGTATCCAAAGGCTGCGGATTTGTTTCATTTTATAATGATGTGGATGTGCAGAAGATAGTAGAATCACAGATACATTTGCATGGTAAAAAGCTGAAACTGGGCCCTGAAATCAGGAAACAAAATTTATGTGCTTATCATGTGCAGCCACATGATAATTTGATTTTTAATCCTCCTCCTCCACCACAGTTTCCAAGTGTTCGGAGAAATGCAAACACTGAAACTTATGTGCACCCTCCAACCGCGATGAGGCCTATAATTCAGTATGTTCAGGCATATCCGCTTATCCAGATTCACCACTTCAGGTCATCACTGGTCATCAACTGCCTGTTCATAACTATCAGATGCCACCACAATGGCCTGCTGGGGAACGAAGGAGTTACGTTATACCTCCAGCTTATACAACTGTTGTCTACCATTATACCGAAGTTGAGCCAGGAGATGAAGTATTGACAACTGGATGCTCAGTTCGCGAAGCTACTTCATCCTCTGGAAATGGCCCACAGAAGAAATCTTTGGACCGAAGCATTCAGACAGTGGCATCTGGTCTATTTAATCCAGAGAACAGACCGAAAAACACTCTTGTTACTCAAGATGACTATTTCAAAGTTAAAAGAGAGCATCACTTTAGCAGAAGTCGCACAGTGTTTAAATCTGATCATCGCTGCTAACTTTCGAGTCTTAGGAAGTTGCTGGTTTTGAATATTAAGAAACCACTGAAAGTTGTTCCTTACTATAGAAATTTAATTCTAAATTTTGACAAATCACATTCAGACAAGTTATTTTAGATCTCTAGTTTTATTCAACATTGAAACTGTTCTCATTAGATGTTTATTTAGAAACTTGTTTTGTGTTCAATACGTAGTTGAAAGTAAAAGATAATTGAAAGTAAAAAATAATTTTCAAATTGAAAAAATAGTTGGAAGGAATAACAACTGTAAGGATTTTAAAAATTGAAATTGGCATCTTAAGAGTTTAAAAGCTAATACTTATTTTCAGAAAATTGTTTTAAAAATCTCTTCTGAAAAGTCAGAATTTTGATAGCTTGAGTACAAGTATTTCACTTCTCCAGCAAGTACTGATAAACTGTACAATACTTACAGTATTGTGCTTTGCATTTATGATCTGTCTACAAATTTACCTCAAAAGGAAAATATTTAAAACTGCATTTTTAATCAGTGGAACTCAACATATGGTTAGCTTATTGAAGTCTTTCTTATCTAAATGCAGTAAAATAGATTCTAAACAAACAGTCCAATCAGTGGATCTTACATTTATTGAAAATATTTTATCCTGTACCTAGAATCCACACATATATACACATATGTATTTTATTTGATTGGGATTGTATTTAGAATAACTCAAATTCTGGGCTTAATTTTTTTTAAAGAATCCAAGACAAACTAATAGGTACATAAACTTCTTAGTTAACAATCTCCTTTTTTCTTTTAAATTTTTTCCTTGAAATGCTAAACACAATAGCTGTATCTTAAATTGTGCAAAATACTGGTGTTAAAGAATGCTGAAATTTTTTGTCACTTAAAGTTTAATCGGAGTATCTGAAAGGAATTGTTTTTATAAAAGCATTAAAATATTATTTATTATAAGTAATTTTTTTTATTTTGTTAGGCTATTATATTTCCTTTTGTAAAGTAACATGTGTTCCAGGGAGTTAAAGTGTAGGTAATTTTGGCATTTCTAAACCACAGAGAAAGTTTTGTAAGTGCATCCAAGATTGTACTAGAGTCAGAGGTATCATTCTCTTTCTAGATTAGCTGGTCTCTTTATTGGACACTGTGCATTATGACAGACAACTAGAGCATTAGAGCTGCTGTTGTATCCACAGGCTTGCTTTTCCGGTCTGTACTTCCATCCTTCCAGGAGGTTTGCTCCTAGAACACGTGGCCTGAGCAGTTTGAGGGGGTAAGCCGTATAAGGTAGCAGTGTGCTAATACCTTTCTAAGGGAGAAAGTTGTATTCGTATCATTTCACCTGCCATGTATATGAGTCTAAAATGCCTTCCTGGTCTTCTAAATTGACTTCCTCCCTAAAGCATGGAGATTCCACTTATCACTAACCTGATGTCGACTACCGTGGATTATGCTACGAGTGCCCATTATGGTCTATGATTCTTAATAATTTTTATTCTGGATCTGAAAGGCAGAGTCTTTTAATTTAAGGATTCCTAAAAAAGGTTTTATACACCTCAAAAGTGCCCTAAATTTGTCTTTTTAAAAATTCTCTGCCTTTTTTGGTAGGGGAAGGGGGTATAATATTCTTACATATATTATTTTGTGATTAAATTTTCAGGTTTCTATAAATGATACCTAAATTCTAAGGAGCCAATTCTTTTTGTTACAGTATGATCTTAATGAAAAGTAAAGAAATGAACTTTTATTTGTCTATTTTGGTGGAGTGAGATTTTAAAAGTAAAGTAGAAAGAAGAGACCTTTCAAAATGGAAGATTAACTTTAAACTTTAAATATGTTCCTGTTACTACTAATACTGTCTTTGCATGAATAAACTTCTTTCAAAAGTAAAAAAAAAAATTGTTGCTAATTGACAACAACTCTTGATAAAGTTTCAGTCAGTAATTCTGTAAGAAATGAATTCACTAGGTTGAATCTATCACTACATTTCTTCACTTATTAATCAGTACTTTGCTGTTAGTTTTATCTCCTGGAAACAGCTTTCGTCTGTAAATAAAACAAAATAAAACAAAAAAAGAATAAAACAAAAAGAAGTTATATATATACAAGTTAAATATTATAGGGTAATAAAATAATTATGAAATTGTTGTTTATGACAAGAATTTGCACAATTCCAACATGTTCAATAACAAATTTAAAGAAAATGTAGCCAGTAATCAGAATGCTAATGGAACACATAAAATTATATTTACACATTATTAATGTTGTAGTGATTGATTGCTGAGCTCTTGAGCTGTTTTTCCATTTCCAAGGAGAGTCTTTCATTTGTCTAGGATAATTTCATCTCTGATATTATTTTCAACAGCCATTATTTTTCCAAATGGGCTTTTAAAATGACAATTAAGAAAAATTGAAATTACAGCATTGGGTAGGCTTTCCTGTGATTCACAATTATTTTAATACTGATCACTAATATATATCAAATGCCTAATAATTTCCATTTGACAGATGGAATGGCTGCTCTTACTATAAAAATACCAGAAGCTTTGTTCAATGTGATAATTTTAATTGCTGATAAAATTCTTTCAAAAAGAGCTTAAATAAAACCATTATCACATAATAGTCAGTGTGTGACTTTGTGCATTAAACTTACTATAGAGCTGCCGAGTTCAAGCTACTCTTTTGCCCTGCCATCAGTATGAGTAGAGCTGGTTAATTTCTTCTGTCTGGAACTGAAAGCAGAGTCACTAGTAAGTGTCAGATATAAGAAAAACTTAGAAATTCAAGAGTGTAAAATATTTGTATTATTTTTCAAGATAATAAAACGGAACGCAAAGACAAAAAAAATTGAATGTTCAAGAGCCAATGTTGAGCAAATACTCCTAAGCAGAATTACCCTGTAAGCAGGCTAGCGATTCTGCTTCCCTTGAAAGCAGAATTGCCCCAGCAGCAGACTAGCAGGGCTTGACTGAGTTTGTAGCTAGGCTCCCAAAATGATGTTCAAGCTTACTGTGTTGAGGTGAAACTCAAGTTTATAGAAATGCAATGAAAATGACTTTCCCACATTGGAAAATATCTTAGTTTTTCCTTGCTGGGACAAAATACACAAAATCCACAACTTGAAGAGGAGAGGTTATTTTTGACTCAAATTTTTCAGTCCGTGGGCAGCCAGCTCCAAGGCAGAAACCTTCTGGTGCAAGGGTCTGGGTGGAAGACAGTCGGTCATCCCATGGCAGCCAGGAAGCAGAGAGAGAAAGGAAGAGCGGAGGAGGGAGAAATACCCTTCAAATTTGGTCTGTAATTTGGGGAATTTTACAGATCAATGTTATACAAAAGCTTTACTACAAAAATGCTATTTGTACACCATTTCAAATAAAATTGAGTCTTTCCATACTCTATCAGTAATTTCAAATCTTAGTATGTGTATTTCCCCGATTAACATTGGAGCTAACCAATCAAGATTGGGGATGATGGTGCTGATCTCCGATGACTCGTGTCACATGATGAAAGAAGACTTGCGACACGAGGAGAGGGTTGACAGCCACTCTGTTTATTAAAGGAGTGCACTGTCTTAAATACCTCAGGAGAACAAAGGCGTTCTTTACCAGATGAGAACAAAAGGCATTCTATGAGAAAGGAGTTCAAAAGATAGTTCAAGGAAAGTGCACGTTCCACTTGAGTTGATAGCTTTGGTGACTGCCTGATAGGGTAGAATAGATAGGCTTGGGGTCACTTGGGAACAGCACAAAAATTTGCTTACATCCTGGGTTACAAGGCTATGGCCTCCCTCCATGTCACGCCGCATTCTTTCTGCAGAGTTCTCAGCTGGCCTGTCAGGATGGCCACATCTACAGCCTAGATGCACAGGGCTTCATACATATATTTTCAGTGCTGGCTCCCACAAGTCTGTACCATGTATATAGCTAGATAATGGCAGGTAAGGGAAACTATTATTCTTTTTATACAGATATATCAAGTAACTAAGCCATTTAGCTCTGAGAGATGCTAAGAGCTGAAACCTTGTTGGCATAAACTCCAAATCTATTGGGATAGAAATAAATTGTTATGGATGATTCACAAGGAGACAACTGTAAACTTTATTTGCAAAATATTTGGAGAATGTACCCAATCATCATGCAGAAAGATTCCAGTAGAATCTCATTTAGTTAAATGGCAACAGGAACTTAAACTTCAGTGAAGCAGATGTTCGGCAATGATGCTAAGTCTTTGATCTGAGAACAAATTTCTTTCCCCAGTAACTCAGGAGAAACAGAAAGCATTTAATGCATGTAATGGCGAACACTGGTCCTAGATACCTTTCACTCAAGAGTGAATGAATAGAAGCAAAACAATGAACCTCCACTCTTCTAAAAAGTGTTCTGAAACAACTGGAAATCAAATGTACTGAAGAAAATCATATTTGAAAATTATTTGTTAGAAATAAAACAAGAAACAAAATGTGTCCGTTTTATTTTAATGAAACATTTTTTTTTCTTAAAAAAAGAAATTCAGCAAGGAAGATGTTAGAAAGGCAGGACAAAACAAAATACATATAGGCTAATTCAAATGAAGTATGATGATGTAGGGAGCAAATACAAGATACCAAAACTGTGTCATAAAATAAAAATCTATTTTTGTTGCTGTTCTAAACAAAATTATAAGCTTACAAAATGAATCAGAAGCATGCATTGATCACCTATTTATGAATGCATGTCAGGAAAAACAGAGGTAAAAACTATGAAAACAAATTAAAACCAGTGACTAAATAATTCATAACCAACATAAAAGGAATAGATTTTTCCTGGGAGATACAGGAAATAAATGAACTAGAACAAAATTCAATGATAGAATAAGTAAAATCATTTTAGCTTTAGAAGAGTTTGAATGTACAATCAAATTTAATTATGGTGTTTTAGATACAATTAATTAAAAAAAATGAAAAGGTGAAAATGTTGAACACTGGTATTAAACCACAAGTTCTAAGTATAGGAATAGGCTAAAGGAGGCCCCTTTATGTTCAAAAATGTTGAACAAATTTTTTGAAAATATTATTTCTTGCATATAAACTGCAGATACTGATTTTATCATATAAAATGGAGGAGGAATATCAGCTTATTTACAACGCTATATTTGGGTTGTCCTCCAAACGCCTGTGTTGAACCTTAATTTCCATTGCGGCAGTATTAAGTAAAGTCTATTGGAAATTGATAAACTCATAGTTTCTCAATCCATTAATGCCTTATAAAAGGGCAAGAGGGAAGAAGCCAGATCTTATTTCCCTTTTGCCTCTCTGCTCTTCTACCATGAGAGAGAAAAATGTTCATTCCTTTTACCACGGAAGAACATAGTAGGAAGACCCTCACTGGACACCAGCATAGACACCTAGATATTGGGCTACCCGGCCTCCAGAACTATAAGAAATGCATTTGTGTTCTTTATACTTTCCCCAGTCTCAGGTATTTTGTTATAGCAGCACAAAAGGACTGTAACTTTTACTGACGTGATATGTTAGAAAGCTTTTGCATTGGCACTATGTAGATACTTTGCCTTGCCAAATTCTCTTGCTCTATTTGTTAGACTAGAGTACCTTTGCTCAGTAATTAATAGAAAAACAATCTCGATAGAGGAAGATAAACTATACTTAAAGGACTGTTTAATGCATTCCAAAATATTTTACATTTAAATTACCCTAAAATAAAACGTCTCTAATGAATAACTTGTTAAAAAACATGTAAACACCTTGAGATCGTTTACCTTTATATAATATTGCAATCCCCAATAAGAGCCGAATATTCTGATTAGTTTGTTCAGTTTTCTAAAAATACCCAGATATATGCAACTGTGACAAGATTAAGCTACAAAACTCAAATATGATATTTTGGATGCTTTTAAGTATGCATATAACAGAATAGGATTAAGTTGATATTTAAATATTAAAGTCCTGGAAATACCCTCTTTCCATTAAAGTTAGCATATGTAGGTTCCAAAAGAATGTTGATTTATCATTTATTATTGATGGGAGGACTTCTTTATATTTTCTGAAGGTGAGTTTGTAAAATTATTTATCTTGGTGTTACAGTTACCACTTTAAAAATTTTTGGTGGCAATTGTATAGGACGAGCCCAGATCCAAGTATTTGTTCTATGAGTTCTCTTTATACATAATTCTAAAACAGTGTAAATTTTTTCCTCTTTCCATATATAAATGTTTAAATTCTTGTATTTTAAAGTAATAAAACATATTTCCAGTTAAAATAAGTCTGATATTCTTGGATAATCTACACATAGAGTCATAGCTGATTTATCATTTTAGAATTAAAATTACCTTACTACTGTAATAATTTGTCTTTACATAATGGATATGTTTAGTCTATTTTGATTGACATTACATCACAAATATGATTAAAATATTTAACTTTCAAGAGCCCTTCCTAAGAGACACCATTTGTGCTACCTGTCAGATTCCCTTTGTTCTCTTATTGAATCTCCTTTGGTTGTACAGGATTTCAACAGACCTGATTCCATGATCCTATATGCACTCCATCTCTGTTTGTAAGGCAGAAAGTCTGCTATAAGCTGGGTGTGGTGGCACACGCCTCTAATCCCAACACTCGGGAGGGTGAGGCAGGAGGATCGTTGCAAGTTCGAGGCCAGCCTGGGCTACAAAATGAGCTCAAGGCTAGCCTAAACTGTGTACTGAGATCCTGTCTCAAAAAGACAGAAAAAAAAGAAAGAAAGAAAGAAAGAAAGAAAGAAAGAAAGAAAGAAAGAAAGAAAGAAAGAAAGAAGGAAAGAAAGAAAAGAAGTCTACCACGAGTTTCCAGGCAAGCAGATGATAAGACCTGGATAAGGTTATGCAATTCTTTTTTAGTGCTGGGGAGCAGGTGTGTAAGAGGGAAAGGAAGAAGAGTTAGAGAAGAAGGAATGTGAATGAAAATGTAGGTTATTATAGTCATAGAATTATCACAGCTGGAACCTCAGGAAAGGTAAAGACGTCCTGCAATTGATGTCTATGGAAATGAAACTCATACATCTCTCTAGTAACCTATCGAGCTCCTTTACTTTGAGGTACTACTTAACTCACATTGTCATATGGTACACAAGTGTAGACAAATTAAATTGTCTGAGGACCATGAGTTGCAATATGGCAATGTATTTGTGAATGTGCACCTTTAAGATAAAGAAACAGCCTGGGAATTAGAATATCACATTGGATTTAGAAATATTTGCTGACATTCTGCCATAACTCTGTGTTTAAAATCCTGGAAAGACTCTCTGGATCCACTTGTAGACTACTGAGGTAGCTATGTAAAACTTGGAAAAAACATGACTCACCAAAACTGAGAAGATATGGAATGACCTTGGCAGAATCTTGAGGAATGACTTTGAAATCTCAGGGAGTGTATAATTTTAGAATGAATATATTATATGCAGCAAGCAAACCCACAAGCTGAAAATATTCTCTGGTAAATGCGTGAGTACACAGCCTCTAATAAGGAAATAAGAAAAGGAGTAGCAAGGGGGCTACCATCATCTTTTTGAAGTTCCAGTGTAGATCTGATCTGCTACAGATCAGAACTGGAATTGGAGATTCTATGCATGTTGGCTTTGCATTCTAGAATTAAAGGGGATGGAACATTTCCAGAAAGGTAAAAGACAGTTAGTAATATGAACACAATAGAAGGAAGGTGTATATACTTATCATAATGGGAATCATGACCACTGGCATGTCCTTTGTCCCACAGTGGTCTGCAGTAATAGCTGGTAGACGTGATATTCTTTGGGTATCACAAGTGCTGGTGTGAAGGTTTACAGCACTGCAGCAATAGAAAACACTGACTCTTATTCGTTTTCCAGATCTGTGCCATAACATCTAGCAAAGCATTGAAGAAGAGGCTGTAGGCTCTGAAATATCATAAAAACATATAATAAACCGCCATCCAAATTCTGGAAATCTAACTTAAAATACTTATATATGTATACAAAACTGTAGAAAAAATAATCTTTGCTTGATAGTATTTAAAAATCAAAATCTTTCAAGAGGGAATGCCTTTGGAAGATTTGGTTCACTCATATATTTAATGCTTGTACTTGAGAATAAAGAAGGAAGAGGAGGAAGAGAGGGAGGAGAGAAGAAGAAAAAAAGAAGGAGAAGGAGGAGGAGGGTGGGGGGAGAAGCAGAGAGAAGAGGAATCAGTTTTTTATATGTTGATATTTATAGAGTTCCAAAATATATAGTTAATTGGAAAAATAATGAGAAGAATGTATAACATACCACATACTTTATATACAATATATAAAATACTATATTATTATCTAGAAAGTAGCTTCAATTCATTTTTAAGGAGAGGAAAGATGTATCCCAACAGTTAATAGCAGTTATCTAAAAAGTGGTAAGAGGAAAAACTACACTATACATCAATGCTTTGCTAGTTTTTTTTTCCAAAGGTGCTGCATTCATGTTGTATTTGTATAGTTTAAAAAATGAAGGAGCATTTAATGCATCCTGGGAACCTATGAGCTTCTCTTCTATCACATTCTCTTTGCTCTTCTAAACCACAGGTTACTATAATCAAGATTATTTTTAGTTAGTCATTATGTCTTTTTAAATAATATTACATGAATATGGGAAATCCTAAATAGGAGTTGCATATGTTTGTACATTATATTAATAAAGCCATATTGTGTATATTATTCTGTGACTTTTTTTCACTATTATATTAGTAAATGCAATTGGTAGCTTTAGTTCATTCATTTACACTGCATTCCAATCCATTATGATTTTATTCTCTCCTTCCTCATTCTTTCTTTCGCTCTCTCATACTGGAGATTGAACTCATAAGAGTGTTAAGCTAAATCTCCAGCTTTTTTATTTTTTTAAATTTTGTGACAAGATCTTGCTGATTTCCTCAGGCTGGCCTCAAATTTGTGCTACTTCTGTTTCAGACCGACCAGTAGCTGAGATCACAGGTATATGCCACCATGGCCAGCTGTCCATCTCAATTATATTCTATTTTAGAATAGCAACACAATTTTACATGTTAACAAAAGTCTCTTTTTTTTAATATGGAACTTTGTTAAAGTGAATGAACATACAAATAAAATTTACCCTTTCTTCTTTTTTCATATCATTTTCATACTGCAAAAATACCTGTATATACTACCACAATTTAAGACGTCTTTTGTTACGCAAAGTAATTTCTGCACTTTTTCCCACTACTTACCTAAATATAGAGTTGTCAGATGAAGCGCAAGCCACCCAGTTGAATGTGAATTTCAGATAATAAAAACAAACTAATATCTACATGTCTCAATCATTGATTAGGTACTTATATTAAAAAGAATAGTTAGCATTTAGTGAAAATTCACAATTAACTGAAAGCTATGGATTTATATTTGCTAAGTTTGGTGGTATCACATGACAATAAAAACGGAATAAAAATTAAAAATAAACCTCCCTTTGGTCAAGAAATTATTCTGCTATATGATATTCTAGGAAGTGTTTCTTAACCTTTCACTTTTAGATACGTATTCTTTTGGATTGGACTTTTTTTTTAAGTTGTGAATTTTCACATGGTCCATTTTTGTATTTTTCTTTTCCAAATAGGTATGCAATTATGCTCCAACATTTTATGAAAAACATCATTCTTTCCCACTATAATACAGTTATATCCTGGGTTTGGTCACAATCTCCTAAAATATTTAGGAAATTTACCTGTAGTAACATTAAATCTATATATCATTTTGGTAAGAAATGAAATCATTAACACATTTATTATTCAAACCAGGAACTTGATATTGTCTTCTATTCATCTAAATCTTCAGCTTTTCTAATTTTTTTTAAATGTTCTGTGTCTAGGTTTGAACATATTTTGTTGGACTTAATTGTAATATTTGATAATTTTGTTGGTTTTTAAATAGTTACATTTTAAAAATATTTCCACAATTAAATTATTTAGAATTATCTTACCACTCTTTCCATGCTAGTATTTGTGAGAGCTGTGATTTTTTTTTTTTTTTTTTTTTTTTAATTTTGAGACAGTGTTTCACTGAGCCACTTAGACTGCTTGACTGGGCTCAAACTTGTAATTCTCCTGCCTCAGCCTCCCAGTATTGATATTATAGACACGCTCCATTATACCCACAAACAGCTGTAACTTTGTGCTTAGTAAATTATTTTCTAACAGTTAATAGTAAGACCTATTAAAGTAACAGTCCTGCATAAACAGGAATCCAGAAAAAAGCAGGGCTAGCTATTCTTTTTGCTGACAAAGTGAATTTCAAGCTAAGAATGATTCAGAGAGATAAAGACAGTCATTACATCCTTGTAAAGGGAACAATCCAAGAGGAAGAGATAACGATCATAAATACATATGCATCAAATACCAGTGCACCCAGCTATATAAAACAAGTATTAAAGGACATGAAAAATCAAATAAGCACTAATACAATTATATTGGGGGATCTCAATACTCCACTGTCACCAAAAGACAGATAAACTAGACAAAAAATCAATAATGAAATAACAGAACTGAACCAAACTTTTGAACAAATGGACTTAGTAGATGTCTACAGAGTGTTCCACCACACAACATCAGAATACACATTCTTCTCGGCTGCACATGGGATGTTCTCCAAAATAGACCACATACTAGCTCATAAAACATGCTTAAGTAAATGCAAAAGAATTGAAATTATCCCATTCATATTACCAAACCATAGTGCAATGAAATTGGAAATCAATGGCAAAAGAAATCACAAAAACTACCTAAACAAATGGAAATTAAACAGCACCCTCCTGAACAACCAATGGGTCACAGATGAAATGAAAGAAGAAATTAGACAGTTTCTACAACTGAATGATAATGACAGTACAACATACCAGAACTTATGGGATACAATGTAAGCAGTCCTAAGAGGGAAATTTATAGCATTAAATACTTATATCAGGAAAATAGTGCAAGCACAAATAAACAACTTAATGGCGAACCTCGAACTTCTAGAAAAAGAAGAGCAGGCTAAGCCAAAAGCCCGTATAAGGGAGGAAGTTATAAAGATCAGAGCAGAAATTAATGTATTGGAGACTAAAAAAACAATACAAAGAATCAATGAAGCAAAGAGTTGGTTCTTTGAAAGAATAAATAAGATTGACAAGCCCTTATCCAACCTTATTAAAAAAAGAAAAGACTCAAATCCATGCAATTGAAAATGAAAAGGGTGATATCACAACGGACCCTGCAGAAATCCAGAAGATCATCTATACCTATTTTGAAAATTTATATTCTACTAAGATGGAAAATGCAGAAGAAATGGACAGATTCCTAGATATGTATGAATTACGAAAGCTGAATCAAGAAGATTTAAAAATCCTAAATAAACCAATATCAACCAATGAAATCAAAGATGTAATTAAAAACCTCCCAACAAAGAAAAGTCCAGGCCCTGATGGATTCACTGCTGAATTCTACAAGAAATTTAGAGAAGACTTAACACCACTACTTCTCAAACTTTTTAATGAAATTGAAAGGGAAGCAATACTCCCAAATTCATTCCTGGAAGCAAGCATTACCCTGATACCAAAACCAGAGAAGGACCCAACTAAGGAAGAGAACTACAGGCCAATCTCCCTAATGAACATAGATGCAAAAATCCTCAATAAGATACTGGCAAACAGAATCCAGCAAATCATCAAGAAGATTATACACCATGACCAAGTTGGATTCACCCCAGAGATGCAGGGATTGTTCAACATACGTAAATCAATAAATGTAATACACCATATTAACAGAACCAAGGACAAAAATCACATGATCATCTCAATAGATGCAGAAAAAAGGTTTTGACAAAGTCCAGCACCTATTTATGATAAAAACCCTACAGAAAATTGGAAAAATGGTCCTTAACTCAATCTGATAAAAGCTATCTATGACAAACCAACAGCCAATATTATACTAAATGGCCAAAAACTGAAAACCTTCCCTCTAAAATCAGGAACAAGACAAGCATGTCCACTGCCCCCACTCTTATTCAACATAGTCCTGGAAACTTTAGCCAGAGCAATTAGACAAGAGAAAGAAATAAAAGGAATAATGATTGGAAAGGAAGAAGTTAAATTATGATTATTTGCAGATGACATGATACTCTACACAGAAGATCCCAAAAACTCCACTAAAACACTGCTAGATTTAATAAGCAAATTCAGTAGTGTAGCTAGATACGAAGTTAATACTCAAAAATCAATAGCCTTTCTGTACACAAATAACAAACTTACTGAAAGAGAAATTAGGGAAACAACACCTTTCACAATAACATCCAAAAAAATGAAATACCTAGGAATCAACCTTACAAAGGATGTAAAAGACCTCTACAATGAAAACTACAGTACTCTGAAAAAGGAGATTAAAGAGGGTATCAGAAAATGGAAAGATATCCCTTGCTCCTGGATAGAAAGAACCAATATAGTGAAAATGGCCATACTTCCAAAATTGTTATACAGATTTAATGCTATTCCAATCAAAATTCCAACAGCATATCTCACAGAATTAGAGAAAACAATCCTAAAATTCATTTGGAGTCAGAAGAGACCTAGAATAGCAAAGGCAATTCTGGGCAACATAGGCAAGGCAGGGATCATCACAATCCCTGACTTGAAATTATGCTATAAAGCTACTGTGATAAAAACAGTGTGGTATTGGCAAAAAAAACAGACCTAAAGATCAATGGAACAGATTAGAAGATGCTGAAACAACCCCAGACATACTAAGCCACCTTATCTTTGACAAAAGTGCCAAACACATTCACTGGAAGAAAGATACCTCTTTAATAAATGGTGCTGGAAAAACTGGCTCTACACATGCCAAAGATTAAAACTAGGCCCATATCTTTCACCATGCACTAAACTAAATTCAAAATGGATCAGAGATCTAAATATTAAAACACAAATATTAAATCTGCTGGAAGGTAGGATAGGTAAAACCCTTGAAGACATTGGTGTAGGCAAAGAATTTATGAATAAAACTTCTACCGCATAGGAACTATCACAAAGAATCAACAACTGGGATCTCATCTTATTAAAAAGCTTTTGCACAGCAAGAGAAACCACCAACAGAATGAAGAGACAACCCACAACGTGGGAAATAAAGTTTGCCAGCTGTTCCTCAGACAAAAGATTACTATCGAGAACATATAAAGAACTCAAAAAAATTAGACCTCCCAAATATAAAGACCCACTCCAAAAATGGGCATCTGAGGTGAATACACATTTCTCAGACGAAGAAATACAAATGGCAAATAAATATACAAAAAAATGTGCAACATCACTAGTCATTCGAGAGATGCAAATTAAAACAACACTGAGATACCATCTCACCCCAGAAAGAATGGCTTATTATAAAGAAATCAACTAATAACAAATGCTGGAGGGGCTGTGGGGAAAAAGGAACCCTTCTCCACTGTTGTTGGGAGTGTCACCTGGTACAGCCACTGTGGAAATCAGTGTGGAGGTTCCTCAAAAAGCTAGGGTTGGAGGTCCCATTTGACCCAGCTATTCCCCTTCTGGGTACCTTCCCAGAAGAATTAAAAACATCGTACCACAGCGATATATGTACACCCATGTTTATAGCAGCACAATTTGTAATAGCCAGATCTTGGAAACAACACAAATGCCCATCAACTGAGGAATGGCTAAAAAATATGTGATATTTTTATACAATGGAGTACTATTCCACCATAAAGAAGGATAAACTGGAGACTTTTATAGGTAAATGGATACAACTCGAGAAAATACTCATAAGTGAAATAAACCGGACACACATGTGTAAGCATGATATTGTCTCTCTAGTACGAGAAACTGAAAGAGTAAATAAGATCCAAAGTGTACAATAGACATGGTGAATCAAAAAGAAACTGGTCAAAAGGAAAGAGAGACTGGGATGGGGGAATAGGGAAAAGAAAGAAGGGAAAAGAAAAAAAATGTATTTATATATAAGATGGTTAAAATAGATACACTACTAATTTTCCTTAGTTCATTGAAGAGTAAGGTTTGTGCCAGTAATGTTTGGACAATTGAATGCTAATATCTGGTACCCTGAATAACTAACTTAAAGATAACAATATGTAATGTATTAACTATCGTTACCCTCCTATTATGTTGTTTTGAAATTTTGTTCTTTTTTGATTTCTTTTGTTTTTTCTTCTCTTTAAAATTAAAAAAATATATATATGGAACTTTAAAAAAAAAAGAGTCCTGCATAGTTTCATTATTATATCCACAATGCTTACCTCAGTGAATGTCATATTGAAAGCAGTGAATAAACATTTGCTGCAGTCTTTTTAGAAATTAACTAACTCTAAGGATTTGAAGATTGATCCTCAGCTTCACTCACAGAATGTGTTTGACGAGCAAGCATGCTTTAGAAACACTGAAACAAACCTTCGCCATTTACATAGCAATCTTCTAGTACTTTCTGTAGACTAGAAATACATTGGATATCGTAATTTCAATTATGAAAGGGAGAGAAAATGCTAAGAATAATTATGTATGTGACAAATTGGTGAAATCATCTTTATTATTTATCTCTAAACAGTTAAAATATTGGGAACTTAAAAGCTACAAAGTTTTGGTCCCCATTAGCAGAATTCAGAATAAAGGATGAGTCCACTCAAACCCTATTTTGCATTCCTTTCACAAATCCAGATCCTTATAGGAATCGGTTGTAAGAATACTGTAAAAACACAGGATGGGAAGCCTTCAAAAAAATTTGCTCAAAAGTTTTTGCTTTTCAGATTGGCTTGTATAATGTTATATCTACTCAGGAGCTGATAAGAGCTTTCGTCTTGCTATATTTGTTGTTCCATAGCGGAGAAAGAATCAAGGATTAACATTACAAAGAATTGTAATACTTTTGGATAAATACAAAGCAAAACAAACAAAACAAAACAAAACCGTTCTAATAGATTTGTCCAAAGATGAAAGAATCTATCCCTCTTTCTATGCATAATTGTCTCATCTTTGTCAGAAAATCCCTGTAATTTGAGGGCATCTCTTTCATTCTTCCAGTTATTAGTTTTTCCAATATAAGCAATTAGAAACCCGTAATATCTTTCAGCCACTTGATTGTTATTCTTTAATAAAGAATCAGTAAAAGAATAAATGCATTACTTGTAATCTTAAGAGTTTATGTGATCTTCATTTTAAGGGGATTATGGTTCATGGAAAACAACATCATTCTAGTTGTGGTGGGTGAGTGAACAAGAAGAAATTAGGCATGTGCAGTAAGATGTTTTCTGATTTCTAAAAATAATTTAAGAAAGTATTTATTCTCTTTGTAATTTTCTGTGAATTGAATGTTGATGTGGCCCAATTATATGTTAAAAGCCGATGAGATGGCTCAGCGGCACAAGTGCTTGCCTGGCAAGCGCGTGGTCCTGAGTTCGACCCCCGGTACCCACAAAAAAAAAAAAAAAATAGGTTAACAACAGTAATTCTTTTCACCACTGGTTGCTCCCTTTTCTATTTGCTTCAAGCATAAAATAAAGCTTCAGTCGGCTTGTGGGTAAATGCAGATACAAATAATATAATGCACAATTTTAATTCAAATCAAAATATTTATTGCTCTTACATAAAGTCAATAACATCCATACTGGTGAATAAGTGCTACTGATCCAAATCAATTTTTTAAATTACATAAAAATTTATTATTGCTCATAACTTTATACTTCTCTGGATACTATGTAAATCTTTGAAAACAATTAGCAAATCCAGAAGTACTTTGTACATCTATGAATTTTTAATGCTCCTATCTATGCCATCTTTCTTCCAACTTGAAAAAATAATTTCCCTGTCTCCTTTCTCTTCAAATTCTTCAACTTCCAATGCCAAAGAGACCTATCTGGAACATAAATAACATATTAATTTTCATAGCCTATGAATCAGACAATAGCATGAATGAATGTTCAGCCGGTTTAAAGGCCTTCTAATTGCATCTGCATCTCACACCACCATTAAGCTGTATGTGTGTGAAAATATTTTTTTAGATGACACAAAAGCCTGTGAGGATAGAGTGCATCATCCTGAGGCTAGGAAATTAATCATGAAAGACCTTGGAAATTGATTAATGGATAGAAGCAGGGAACAGTACTAATGAAACTTTTACTGCATATGGTCCAAATGTATGCATTTTTTATACTCAAATGTATTTACAGAAAAGTTTTCAGTAGAGCCAAGTGATAACTGAGTGGGAGAGGGGCACAGATTACCCTTGGACAGGTGATAATCAGATTGGGGCGATAGGCAAACAGCAGCATCCTAGACCACAGTGAGAATCAGAAAGCTTGATACGGACCAGTGCTTTGATAATTCAGTCACACTGAGTCGCACTATTCAGAGCAAATCTGCATCCTCCCGAGGAGCATATTCAGGTCATTTCTCACAAGAAGATAAGTGGGTAGTCTGGTTTGCCATGGAAAATATAGAAAGTACTTTCATATTATTTTGTGGTTTTAATTTAAATATATTAACAATTAGATTATAGAGAAGTCGCAAAGATAACACAATGGATCCCTCCCTGTATGTCCTCTATCTGGATTCTGGCTATGTTAACATCTTACATAACAATGACAAATTTGTCAAAACTAAGACACCAACGTTTGGGTTTTGCCTTCACCTGAATTTATATACTTCTTTCTTTGTCTCTTCCAAATTGTCATGGTGTTAATCTTTCTTTATTTGTTTATGATCGTGACAGTTTTGAAAATACTTAAGAATTCAATTACTATTGTCTTTATTGACATATTATGAAAACAGTAGTTAGAACCAAAGTCTACCTTTCCATTTTAACTGATATACAGTATATAAGGGGATATAATTGGGATAATCTGGTTAGTGTCTTGCTTGGTGATGTAGCCATCATTAGGACAAGAAAATATTCCTTTTTAAAAATTGATAAACCATGAGCATACACAAAGGCCCAATATTTTGCACAAAAGAACAAAATAAAAGTCAAATTTAATACTAGAAGTTTTAGTATTTTGGGGGCATTCTAAATGGAGTCATGCCCTTTCTAGGAGAATTCTATAGATCTGATATTTATTAAATATATATTTTAAACAATTTCAGTAAAATAAAGCAGATGATAAACAATAGAGTTGTTTAGAAAAAAAAATTGACAATGATATAGAATTCCAGAGAAGGTAAGCTTTTTCTTCTTTATTTCCATATGCAAGAAACCATTCCTTCTTTATTTCTAGGGATGACTTTTTTTAGGCATCATTTATTAAAATTGATCTTCTTAACAATTCAAGCTTAAACAATTCAAGCTTATGTAAAATTACTTTAATCTAGAATATTATACTATTTGTGAAGTGCTGATAGACAATGAAAAGAGTATCTTGCATTCATCTTTCTTTCTATATTTTTTTTATTCTTTAAGTCACTTGCCTCAGTTCAAATGTCGTCATTACCTATTCTTTTATCTCTTTAGAATTGTTGGTAGAAATATATGGCGCAGTCAAAGATAAAATTAACGAGACAGGTAAGGAGAGGATTGCTACTGCAATGGGAAGAGCGGATGAGGATGAAAATGTCTCAGCAGAACGGTTTTGCCTCTGACACTTTTATAGGGAGGGATAAACAAGTTGCAAATGAGGTGGTTTACACTTAGGCTCATTTTTTAAGAAGGGAGAGTCTGTCAATTTGTTGAACAGGAAATCAGTTTATTTCAGTGTGTAACTAATTTTAGGAAACAGTCCTAGTCCTAGTTAAATAACACAAGAGACACAGAAAATCAAACTAGTTAGGGCTCAAAGGGGAAGGATCTGTGAATGGTCACATCAGCAATTGTAAGCAAAAAGGGAAAGATCTATTTTTGAATTTGTCGGTACCTATCATAAAAAATATGACCATTTTAAGTCCGTGGCATACACCTGTAGTCCCAGCATTCTGGGAGGCAGAGACAAAAAACAAAGTACAAGCCCAGCAGGGGCAACTTAGTGACTTAAAAAAACCCTGTCTCAACATGAAAATAACAAAATAAATAAAATGGGTCAGGGATATAGCTCAGTGTGAAGGGCTCAAGTTCATTCTCAGTACCACAAAAATTAATTAATTAAAATAAAGGGGCTAATTTTCAATCACGTTGTCCATTAAATGTTTCATCACTATCCTTGCTGTGCAATATCCTATTTAAGACTGACTTAATTTCCCAAAATCATTATTTTAAATTGTGCCCTCAATGAGAAAGCAGGACGGATTCTCAAATGTCTTTAGAACTGTAGCCATTATATGAAGTCGATAGTGTTTTAGGGAAAGTATGGCACAGGAGTAATACTGCTCAAACGTAACAATAACTTTGGTTCTCAGGGGACCTAGTAGAAGTCAAATGTCAGTTCTGATGTTTAAGGCATTTGTTGTGGTTAGTATCAGAAGTGATGTATCTTGATGTTTAATTTTTAGATACTTTTCTCAATACTTAAATCTACCTAAGCTTTCACCTTAGTCTGTAATTCTTGACTTTTTCATTTGTCTATTCAGTTTATTGTTAGCATAGTGAGGTGTTTTTATTTGATAATTTTCCTCATCATCTGTGGAAGCATTTATATATTATAATTTCGGTGTTAAGAGTAGATGTGTAAGTTTGAAAACTTGCCATTGCATGAGTCTACATGGTATTACTAAAGAGAACAGTTTTGCATTTTGTAAATGGTTTGGTGATACTACCTCCTGTAGCTTATCTTAGTGCCAAATGCTGGAAGGGCTATCTCCAAGGGTGATATATCTTCTACTGTAGATAAATAATGAAGAAAACTTGTCCTCCAAATATTCTTCCTTATGAATAGAGGAAAACAGAAAGCACTGGGGGGGGCTGGTGAGATGGCTCAGTGGCGTAAGCGCCTGCCTGGCAAGAGCAAGAGCCCGAGTTCGACTCCCAGAACCCACATACGAAAGAAGGGCCGGTGATATCGCTCAACAGCACAGGCGCCTGCTGGCGCGTGAGGTCCTGAGGTCAACCCCAGTACCCACAAAAAAGAAAGAAAGCACTGGGGAATGATGGGAGCCCTATTTCTTAGAATTTTTCAAATGCTAGATATCGTTTTCTTTTGGATGTTGGCCTTCATGTAAACATAAAGAAAAAGTTGACTTCATATATGTGTGAAGAATTTACTTGGAATTTGAATAAATAACAAAGTGTCATTTTTCTACTACCATCTTCCTCACCACAAATAAGTAAATAAATAAACAAATACTCCTAATTAATCTATTTAGTATTTTATAGAGTACATTATGTTTGGAAATCATTTCAATCTTTGGGCAGTTTATAAATCTAGAAGAAATATATTACAAATTCAAAGATTATATCTAACATTTAACTTTTCTATTTATATTTAATTTTATTATGTATACTTGATTTAGGTAATATTTTGTACTTTTCCTCTAGTTATATGGAGAATAGTGAAAGGTATAAGAAAAAAAAATCTCATGTATATAAAGATACATGGGACTTCTGTAAATTTATAACTGGATAAAATTATTGTCGGGTATTTGAATTTTTATATGATAGTAAATCTAACATACCATACTCCACATCAAATTTGAATTTGTAATCATCATAGGAAAATATTATACTAATATATATATATATATATATATATATATGTATAAATAAATAATATCTCCTGTATCTCTCCTTTCTACATGTTCCTAGTTCTTTTGTCTTTCTGACAGGAAGAAAAGAAAAAGTGGAATAAACAGAGGAAAGCAAATTAGGCTTACGCTGGAAGGAAGTTAAATCTTTGTCAAAGGGAAAAGGATATCTGCAACGTGAAGGGGCAGAATTTAAGTAAGATGAGATTTGGAATAAACAATGTCAGGTGGAATAGTCCATGCGATAAGAACTTTGAAGGGAAATGCATTCAAGAATGAATCTGCTAATCCAGCCTTCTTTTCCCAGGAAGCTGGATGAAACTTACATTATTTTTCAAGCTTTTTGGAGTTGGGTGTTAAGTGTGCTTCTTTGAATGAGATGCATAGTTGAAAACATGAGGAACAGAATACTGTGTGTAAAGTACAGTTTACAAAGCCATTTTGAAGAATTACAAGGGCGAAAGCAAGCGGTTTGAAGTTAGGGAGCAGCCTACCTGCCCTGATGGAATTCATAGTTGTATTGTATTTAATATAGGCAGCTAAGCTTTATTATAGTCTGAGATAAATCAAAAAAGTTAGATTTTACTTAACTATATTGCTTTATCCAAACATCTATACTGAGACTGAAAGATTTAAAATTGGAAAGTGGAGGAAGTTGAAAAAGGTGGTCGCTCCTCATAAACAGTAAGCCAACTGTTGGATTTCACTGAAGATACACAACTCCGTGACTGTAGGAGGCTACAACAATCGCTAAAGATGTCCAGGTGCCTAAAGATATGTAAGTTAGGTAAAGTGTCATATTGAATTAGAAGGAATGCATGCAGCTCTGGATTGCTTTCATATAGCAAATGGACATTTAATTTTGATTTAAAAAAAAACATTTAGAGTAGTGATGGGCCAAGCAAAACAATAGTTCTGCTGCAAGGTAATTGAGAAGCCTATCAAAAACTTACCAGAAAATAGCAGATAGTAAGTACCACTTTTGATTCCTTTAAATGTGAAACACAGAGCTAAAAAATAAAAAAGCTAAAACTCTCATTGAAAGTGAAAATAATTGAAGTAAATATTATAAAGGTGTGATATGTACATGTACCAATTCTCCAAGATGAATATAACTATTATGCATCCCAAATACATACAAAAAAACCAAAACAAAAATAAAATAAAAAATAGCGTGTTATATACTCTGATACTATTAAAATTAAAATTGAAATGCCAAACAACATTAAAAAAAAGTCTTTCTTTCTTCCAAGCTCTTCAGGAAGCAGTCATAAACATAGTTGATTATTTAAAAAAAAATAAAATCAGGAAAATTTAAATGATTTACGACATTCTCTGAGAAACAGTCAAAACCTCGAAAAAAGTCAAGTATTTCAAAGAAACAGAAAACACCAAAATAGACATAGAAAACAAGGATTTTATTTACATTGCAGACAGAATTTCAGATTAGTAAAGAGCTTTTAAAAAATAATTTCAATGTGATGCAATTATAGGTAGCTTAATTCTTTGAGGAAAAGAAAAGGAACTGAATTTTAATCTCCCTCAAATAGATGAATTTTTCATACAAATAAAAATATAAGAAATTCTAGAACTGTGCCACATGATAGAGTACATATTAGCCTTAAGTGGCTATTGAGATCTTGCTACGTGGCTTGTGCCACGGAGTAACGGAATTTCAAATTTCACTTAGTTTACACCTAAATTTAAAATTGATATTCAATTCATTGGTTATTAGAAAATATATAAGTGTGATTGAAAAATGACATCTACATCTATATTTTAAACCCTAAATATCATAAAATTTAAATACAGGTGAATTTTTTGCAACAAACTTCAATTTGAGATGTATTATAACTGAAGAATACATAGGTAAGCAAAACACTGGGCATAATGGGTTAAATAAAACAGATTATAAAAATTAATTTCACCAGCCTCTTTTCACTTTCGTAAAGTTACTAGAAAGATTTTTAACTGCAAATGTGGCTCACAACGTATTTTTATTGTACAACACTATGTAGATTAAAACAAAAAGTCTTGGTATATTTATCATCTCAAAACAGGGAACTTCTTTTAATCAGGACAGAAGACAAGAAAATGGTAAAGAAAATCACAAAACTTCTTTGTTTAATATAAGGACAGAAAGCAAAAAAAAAAAAAAAAAAAAAAAAAAAAAAAAAAGGGCCGGTGAGATGGCTCAGTGGCGTAAGCGCCTGCCTGGCAAGTGCGAGGGTCCGAGTTCAACTCCCAGAACCCACATATGAAAAAAGGGCCAGTGATATCGCTCAGCGGCATGGGTGCCTGCTGGTACAGGAGGTCCTGAGGTCGACCCCCTGGTACCCACAAAAAAAAAAAAAAAAGGAAGAGGAAGAAAAGTGGATAAAAAGATTTATAAACAACAATTTCACTAAGATATAGAAAACTCATTCAAGATCCAAATAGACATTATGAAAGCATATGTCAGCAATTTATATTAAAATAACGGATTCACTAGAATTACTAATCTTTGATATGTACTTAGAAAGACATTTAACCTCACTTGTATTTAAGTAATAAAAATAATATAGTGTCTTTTATAATATTTGTACGTGTTAATCCAGAGAGAAAATGAGAGGGAGAGAGAGAGAGAGAGAAAGAGAGAGACAGAGAGAGACAGAGAGAGAGAGAGAAAACACCAAAGAATTAGAGGCTGAGTAAGGGGGAGAGTGAATTCATGGAAACTGTTAATAGGAAACTTGATGCTATCAATACAGATTGAAATTACATTTACCTTATAAGTAGATTTCACATCTCATTATTTACCATAGGATTATGCTTACAAAAATATGCTTATATATACAGGAATATGGTTTGCAATGTTGTATTATTATATAGCTAAAGAAGTATAAAAATTAAAGCAATCATATATTTAAATAAATTCTGGTGAATGTGTGTTGCATATAAAACATAGAAACTTACAAAAAATAAATTGTAGAAAAATATTAATAGGTGGAAATATATTTATGGTATAGTACATTTTATGCTGAAAGAATAAATTGCAAAAATAATCTGTATTTTCAATTAAAAATATAAATTGATTTTTTTGTGCATTTTGGTGAAATATAAAAAATTATTCCCAGTAAGTATTTTACAAGAATGGAGAATTGCAGAAATGAGAATGAAATTTTCCTACGCACTTAAAAACATATCTATTTTATTTATATTTTAAAAACATCAATAGTTATTATCTGAAAGCGGGGAACTTTTATATCTCTTCAAAATTACATATCTATACAACTTCAATAATACAGTTATGAGACTTCCAGTGACTTTCTCTGGTAAAAATTTACAATGTTGTGAGTTCATTAAAAATCTTGGTGATTTCAAGTTCTAGATTACTGTACAAAACATAGAAATCTTTGTTTGAAAAGTTTGTTTGAAAAGTAAACAAATAAAAAGAAAAATACCTCATGATTTGCCCTATAATTCCCTTAAAAGTACATACATTGATTCCTGTGTCATGCATAATAAGATCATTATAGGTGGGGTTGTGCTGAAATCATATTTATTTATCTGTAACAAAATTCAGTATTGTCTGCATCAGGACTTGTACCTACAGTTTAAAAGACAAAATATTTGCTATTCTCATGCTTGAGTCTGAGATATTTAAAAAAATATATTTATCTGAGAAAGCAGAAATTATAAGTTATAATACAAAGATTATAATGATCATTTTATTATAATAGTTAAATAACATAAGTTTGCAATGCAAATTTAAAATTTTTCTATGTATCTCAAATTGTTAGAAGATTTCCTTCATTTAAAAATAATGGGGGCCAGTGAGATGGCTCAGTGGCGTAAGCGCCTGCCTGGCAAGCGCGAGGGCCCGAGTTCGACTTCCGGAACCCACATACGAAAAAAGGGCCAGTGATATCGCTCAGCGGCACGGGAGCCTGCTGGTGCGCGAGGTCCTGAGGTCGACCCCCCGGTACCCACAAAAAAAAAAAAATAATAATAATGAAGTGGGTATTGTAAAGAAAATCAACTCTAATCTCATTTATGAAGTTACAATCCATAATTCAAAACTATTTTATATATAGCTGAGAAACATAGAGTTCTCTGCAAACTGTGACTTGCTCACTTGATCCAGCAGTAAATATATAAGAAAATATTTCCTGAATTATTAATTTAAACACTAAGTAATAATGGCATTATTGCAACCAGATAGATACAAAAATGTTCAAATGCAGTTATATTCATAGTAGTCTACAAAAGTAAAAGAATTCAAAAACTACTAAATTAGATATTGAAATCTAAACAGAATGAATTCTAGGGGCCAGTGAGATGGCTCAGCGGTATAAGCGCCTGCCTGGCAAGCGCGAGGGCCTGAGTTTGACTCCCAGAATCCACATATGAAAAAAGGGCCGGTGATATCGTTCAGTGGCATGGGCGCCTGCTGGCACGTGAGGTCCTGAGGTCGACCCCCAGTACCCACAAAAAAAAAAAAAAAAAACAGAATGAATTCTATCAGACCAAATATAAATAAAGAAAATTAAAATGGAAATATTTTTACAGACTAACAAAATGAGTAAATCATTCAAAGTAAGTAGACTGAAAGAGGAAACACAGACAGCAATAATTTAAGATACATTAAAGAAAAAGAAGTAATAAAATCTATAAAAAAGAACAGGATTATGGATTCCATAACACACTCTCTAATAGGTTTGCAGCAATATTGAAAGCGGAATTGAATTTATCTTCCATTTTAATAGCAGTATCAGTGCATCATAGAAAAATAGATGGGCCATGGAAATTTAGTAAGATGAATAGTATTATTTTTGAGACAGTAATATGAAATCATGCTAACTACTACTTTTATTATCATTGTTTAGGTACAGATCAGAGAATTCAGTGAAGTTTCATTCTTTCCTAGATTCTAAGAAAAATTCTTGGAATTACCAAGGGCTTGTTTCTAGAGGTTAAGCATGCTGAATTTGACACTTCTCTTTTTCTATTGCACTTATTAACATCCAAATTGAACCTGATGGTATCTGTTTATAAATCCATTATAAACAATCCATTTGCCTTTTTCTGCAGTCATTCCAATAGAGGTGCAATCCACTGTGTTGCTAAATTGTTGTATGAATGAAAGAACATTCACATATATTTTCTTTCCTTCTACCTTAGTGCTCATATGAAAGTTTTTTATATGATGTGCTCATGCTTTCCCTCAGGGCACAGCAATAAACTCCTTAAACTTCATCCCTGCTAAGTTAGTGATATAAATGTCAATTTACCTTAGCTGAAGCAGAGTTTTGAAATCAATAGCGAAGATTACTGTCAGAAGAAAGTATATCTTGCTAGTTCTTGCAAGTAAGTGGTTGCTTGTAGACAACATTAAGTGAATTGAATATTATCATTCTCAAAATGTTATCTGTGGAACTTTATAATTTCCTATTGACTGCTTTCCAGCTGGTGTTGCTTACATGAAATTATAACACCTAGGGCCAGTTCCCAGCTACTACTATGTTTGATTATCTTCCATCAACAAAGACCTCAATTTTTCCAGCTTGAATGTTTCTATATACTCATGGATATCATACGAGGGAAAAAATTGAATAACTGCACATACCAGACATGATTTAGGAGTCATACTATCAAAAGATTTGTATGTATGCATAGCCACTGTTAATCTCTGAATTTTGTTCTATATGTTAAACAAAAGCTTCTACAAAAACCTATTTTTAAGTCTGTCAAAGAAACTACATTATAGGAAAAAATAGCAAAGAATGAATTTAAAGGCTTTTAAAAGTTTTAAGTATTTAAAGAAATGACTTCAATTATAGAACATTATGAAATTATATTTCAAGTAGTTTCAGAGATGTAGTACAGTACTACAAAACATGCAAGGATAGATACACTCTTGGGCATTAAAGTGTTTATTTTTAATTAATTGTTATTACAGTTTATCTAACTTGACCATAAATGAATAGTTTATTTAATGGTTAAATGGATAAATGGATAAATGGATAATGGTTTTTGTTATTTCACTTTTCTTGTTGTTTGTTTTTTTCACCTTATTAAGAGATCCTGAAGATTGAAACATTATTCATGGGATCTAAGCTTTCAGAAGAAACAATAATAGGGAAAAGTACAAACATATTAAATCCTATATGGGCCTAATCAGTGATGGTGAACCTTTTAGAGATTTCAATAATGAAATCAGCCCACTGTAGCTTGTGTGCCATAGCTTCAGCACCACTGGCTTAGATAAAAAAAATACAGATCTTTGAATCTTTGAGTAGTCCAGAGGATTATTTTACTGATTATTACTCAATATGGAAAGCTAATGACATAGGAAACAGAGTTTTATTTCTTTCTAAAATTCTCTACAATTTCTCTTTTTTAGCTTTTTACACCTTGTGAGGTGAAGAGCAAACTAGACCTGAATAAACAACTGGTTGGAAAATTATTTAGCTTTAAGCACTAAGTTGACACAGAAAACATGTTTTCCATTTGCAGTTTTCCAAGAGCTACAACCCAGTATCAGTCTGCAGTCAGAAAAACAGAAGCCACTCGCAGCTGAACATAGGATTAAGTCTTAACGTAACTTCAGTTGGCTGGGAATTAGCACTGAGGAAAATACGAACTGCTAGAGGAGCTGCCACAGAAGGTCACAGAAGTTGAACTGAAGTTTTTCACCTGAAGAAGGAAACCAGAGTTCCTCAAGTCTCCGCGTGGAAGCTTGTTATGTCTTGTATCTAGATGTTTCCCCAAAGCCTCGTGGGGTCATAAGTGGGGCTTTTGGGAGGTGGCTGCATCTAGAGTCTATGATGATGGGATTGATTCATAGTGCAATGCTAGGATTAAGGGTGCCCCACCCTGGGTGTGAGTGCTACCCACCATAAGGGTAGGTAGCCTGAAATATAAGGGACAGAAAGAGGGCTGCTGTTGTTACTTGCTGCTTGCTGCTGCTTGCTATTTCACTGCTGGCTGCCTTCTGCCTGCTCTGCTTTGCCATGGATTGTTGCTCTGCAATGCCATTCCGCTATGCCACTATGGACTGAAAACTCTAGAATCTGTGGGGCAAATAAACTTTTCCTCCTTTAACTTTGAGTGTTGGGTATTTTATCTCAGCAATGAGAAAAGTAACTAAGACAAAGTTGATGCGTTCTTCTATGACATTTGAGAAGCCCCAGTAAATGTCCATACTGGGAGGGTGAAAATAGTGGGTGGTCCTCAAGAGTTTGTCAGGATGCTGCCAGTAACTTTTCCTCTGTCCAAAGAAACTACTTTCTCTTTATTCCAGCATTTACCTGTCCTGAATTCCTCTCATAGGAAAATTTTACTTGAAAAATTTACAGTGAAGGGGATTTGGGGAAAAGCAGTCCTCACTTCATGGGTGGAGGTGATGCTTAACTGACTTTCAAGGGTACCATAGGATGATTTTTTGGACCCCGTAGTTTCTCACACCTCTATCTGTATTTCAGTCTTGGCCAAAGGTAATGCCATTGAGCTTCACGGGTCTGCTTTCATAAGTTACCGTGTTTGAGCCCAGTTTAGATGCTTGAGTCTGGGAGACAGGTGAGCTTGACTGCAGCTAGCACAGTTCCTTTCTGGTTCAAGATACATTTTATTGGAGGGCTCTGCTCCATACTTGAGTCTTTTTCTAGGGAGCTGATTGCCTTTAGGTTTTTGTGGAAAGAAAAACAACAAAGCAACTCATCCTCAAAGTTATCTATACCTTACTCTCCATGGCCATGACTATGTTACCTAACATGGCAAAAGAAATTTGGCAGGCACGATTAAGTTTATAAAATTTGAGATGGGTTGATTATACTGGATTAACTCCATGGGGTAAGAAATAAAGAAACGAGAGCCTTAAGGTAATATACTACAAAGTCATTTAAAATGAGATGTCAAAATAGTTTAAAGACATTGAAAGATATTGTAGGGGAAACCATAGGAGATCTTTTTATGAATAAATGATTGCATGAGTTATATAATTAGAGCCATCCTCAAGGGCTAGCACAAAGTTCTTCAGGAGAAAAGAGGTTTAAAATAGTCAAGTAAAAAAGAGAAAATAAAAAAATATGGATGAAAATGAGGTGAATATATTCCTGAAGTTTAAAAAATTCTTTTGATGGAAGGAGACAACATACTGACACTCTGATAGGTGAAAGGTACTGATCATCATTGCAGCTCTGAATGACAGGATACCAAACAAGACCACGGGGTTGCTTTGAGTGGTAACAGAGGCATGGTAACAAGACGGGGCCACAAGGGCAGCTTTTACGTGGTAAGTGCAGGGGAGGGTTTGACTTAATTTTGTAAGCACCTTGTAAATTGGCTAATTTGAATAGTTTCTGTGAGCCCTAGGGCATAGGTGTTGTTTCTAGCTATTTTTTACTTAGCCCTCAGCCTGTTGGAGTAGATGTACAGAGACTAGAAATGAGAGCCCAGTGAGGAAAGTGATGGGAATGTAGACTTAAAGAACTGTTCAAAAAGGAGAACTGAACAGCCTTTCAGCAAGGTTTCAAAAGTGTGAGGATCACATTTTTAAAAAAGTTCACATTGCAGTATTAATAATAAGTGGATTTTAGTAAAACTGGAAACAGAAAAATAACTCAATATCAAAATAGTGTAAATACTAAGTGATAAGTGACTGCTACTGATTCACATTTTAATTGTGACATTTTAATAGTGAAAAGAGGGGACGGTGAGATGGCTCAGCGGTGTACGTGCCTGCCTGGCAAGTGCGAGGGCCCGAGTTCGACTCCCGGAACCCACATACGAAAAAGGGGGCTGGTGATATCGCTCAGTGGCAGGGCACCTGCTGGCGCGCAAGGTCCTGAGGTCGACCCCCGGTACCCACAAAAAAAATAAAATAAAAAAAAATAATAGTGAAAAGAAGAAAATGATATAGGTCTGATAGGAGCAAAGCTTTTCCAAATTAAGAAAACTTTTAAATAAATTACGCAAAAGTTGTCACAGTGTCAGCTTAGTAGAAAAGCAAAAGCTCTATGCAGGGCAAAGAATTACAACCATGATCTAGGAGCATAAGTGAATAGATGGTTTCTATAATTTAGCATTTGTTGTTGTTTACATGTTACAGTCAAACAAAATATGAAATTCTATTTAAGACCAATAGTTTGCTGTCTTTAAGACTTTTAATTTGGACGTCAACTTTGGAGAGGCATTTTGCACATGTATTCTGTGGCTAGTGTAACACAACCATTATTAGAAAAAGTTGTTACTGCCTCTCAAGCACATCATTATCCAGAGTATAACCAGTACTTGCAAATCTTATTTAGAAATAGAACCCAGACACATAAAAACATCAATACATAAAATGAGTGCTATAGTCTGAATGTTTGTGCCCTCTCTAAAATTCATATTGAAACTTAATCTCCAATGCAACAGTATTGAAAGGTGTGACGTTCTGTGAGGTGAGCAAGATCTCCTTTCATGAACAGATTAATACTCTTGTGAAGAATGCAGCAACACGGCACCATATTGGAAGCAGAGACCAGGCCCTGTGAATGGCCTGATCTTGGAGTTCCATTTCCCATAACTGTGGGAAATGAGGTGCTATTGTTTATAAACTGCCTAGTCTACAGCACTTTGCTATGGCAGCACAAATGGATTAAGACTAATCATTCAGTGAACCGTATGGAATATTAAAAAGTAAGTTAATCAAAATAAAATTACATAAATATTAAGTTAAAGGCAAAATTAAGAAAATTAAAAACAAAATTCTGAAACAAATATAGACCAATGAAATAAACATACTGTCACAAGTTTCTAAGAGGAAAAAAGACTAGCACTATCAGATTTGTGGAGGGTGAGAAATTTGGAGGGAAAATTGCATCCTGAAAGAGCCTATGGCCTTGAAGTGATGGATGCAGTTAGCTTGATAGGACCCCTCAGAGCTGGACCCAGGGATCCTGTAGCCTGCATACCAATACCAGACAGAGGGCAGAGTGCTGGTTGATTCTGTCCATCATGATCTGCCAGATAAAACAATAGAGACTGTATCTAATGGAGCAAAGGAAAATACTTTTGGAAAATGTGCTGAACATCAGATGACATATTTGTTTCCTTATCTCTGGTTTCCGTGGGAGGAAAAATACCATTCTGTTTAGATTAAGCGAACTCATACTTTGATAGAGATAGCTATGTGACACAAATCAAAGCAATCAGAAAACCTCACAAATCCAGCCTCTTGATTTTTTTCCAAGGTTGATGAGTTTGTTTAACTCGCAGTGAGAAAATAAAAATCTTCCACACCATGGACTAACTGTTCTTAAGAGTTCATGTGTTGGAAACCTCCTCCCCCAAAACATATTTTATTGGTATTTGGAAGTAGGATCTTTGGAATGTGAGTGTACCCAGCCCTCATGAGTGGGTTAATCTACTCAGATTAATATATTGGTAGGTTATCAGAACAGTGAGTCAAATATTATGAGAACTGCTCTGTTAGAAAAGCCAGTTTGTCCGTGTCCCATGCTCATGTGATACCCTGTGCAACCTCAGGGCTCTATCGAGAGCCCTCATCTGCAGAAGGCCCTCAAGTGGCCCCTAAGCCTTGGAATTCTTGGCCTCCAAAGCCATGGACTTAATGAATCTTTATTCTTTATAAATTACCCAGTTTATGGTGTTAAATTATGGCAGCATAAAATGAACTAATTTATGTCTACAGAGGTTACACCTCAGATATCAAGAAATATACTCATATTTTCTTAAGATGGCTACTAAAGTGAGGAAATCTGGGTGAGAGAAGTTGGTAGTCAAACTACTGAACTAGTATGATATTGACCTTGAACAGTTAAGCTAAGACATGTGAAGCCAAAAATAGCAAGAAAAAGGCCAATGATTACTTCAATTTCATGGATCCATTAATAGCTGAAACTGGCCACAACCAACTTCTCAATTTTCAGTTACATGAGGAAATGTATTCAAATTTGTTGGATAAGCTATTTAGATTTTGGTTTTGATCATAGGATTTGACATCTGAAAATAGAATGTTTCAAGTGAAGGACTTACATTGTGAAATTGTTTCATTTGCTATTGGAACACAGCAATGAGAATTATTTTATCCTTCACTGGGAATGCCCACAAACCTTACAGCAAAGCAATTGCTTAAATTACCACCTGTTACATCTTTGGAAACCAGACAACACATTACTAAAGCTACAGAATAGAACAATATATTTTACAAATATTTGTTTATCAGCTACTTCTTAATGATTTTGAGACAGCTCTACAAAAATAAAAACAATTTCTGTCCAAAGCAGACTATAATCTGAAAAGGAATAAAATTTGGGTTCTTATATACAGGACTTTTCTTATGATCAACAACTTATGCTGAAAAGTGATTAAGCGATCATATTTTCTTTAACACTAGGAAGAGCTAATTGTCTGCTGTCAAAAAAATATTTTTCTTCCACTTCACAAACAAACTTTCTTTTCTACTCAATTAGTGAGTAGTGTTTTTTGGTAAAGTTAATTTCTGGTACTTGAATATTTTCTTTTGATTCCATATATTTATTATAAAACACTTTAATCTCATATATTTCAGTTCAGAAGGAGAAAGGAGTCTATATAACTGCCACATTTCTAAAGAATATTTTTTCATCTTATTGAACTTTAGTTTTTGCTGACTACCAGTTAACTGCATTAAATGATTTCAGAGGTAGAGATGAGAGAAACAAATATTAGTAAGTATAACACAGCATCTTCCACATGATCGTCACAAAGTAATGTACTGCTTACAAAGTTATTTTAACATTACCAATGTAGAGAAAAATAATCCTAAATCTCTTCTGATATTAATAGGTATTTTCTTTCTCTCCAAGGATTTAGATATGGAGAAAGTTTTCATTTTGATCTGGGTAAATATAAGACATCATCACCTTAAATGTAATGCAGAAAAAGAGAATTGTTCAATCGGAATATCAGACACAGCTGTGACGTCAGCTGAGTCCTGGGTGGCAGCTTCAGCCAACAAATTTTGGATGGTGAGCTCCTAAAGCGAAGCTTGTCTTTATTGTGAAGCCAGTGCTATTTATCTCAGCAAATGATTTCAATAATTATAGCTTCAGTAATTAGATAAGTCCTCTTGTGGGGATGAACAAATCAAGCTCTCTTAGAACAGATACCATTATGTATTCATTCAATTCAATATTTATCAATAATCTTCTGATTAAGTTTTGGAAATCCATATAAGGCTGACGATACCTACAACGTACTTCATATTCTATAACAAATTATGGTCAGTATTCTGTTCTCATATACTAACGTTCAGTTTTGTTTAAATAGCTTTTCCTCTGATAGACTGTCTATTCTTGTTCTGGTGAAATTGAGGTTTTGATTCTTCAAAATGATGGCTATAATTTAAATGGTGGAACCATCATAAAATAACCAGCACAGATGTCTCCTAGATCAAAGATACCCATCACTTCCTTCTTCCCAACACAAAATGAATACACGCTTGTTTCTTTCCTACTTCCACTTAACTTCTCATCACATTCTAGCAAAGGCATGTCCTGACAACCCCACCTTCATGAACAAGCTCTTCCTCAAGTTAATTCACACAAACTATGTCCCCAAGCTCTTCTACGTGAATGTTGCTTGGCAAAAAATATACTTCAGCTCCTGCAATAAACTCGCAATTCAGCTAGATATACATTATCATATAGTGGATAAGATGTATCTACAGATTCCATAGTCGATATTTGCCAGTCTTACTACTACAGTGACCATGTGAAGCTTAGAAAACAACTCGTGACTACGTAAGTTACAACTTGTTTACGCAATTTCAGTTTATTTGCAATTAGAATTGGAAAGATTTCTGAAAATAAAATTATAAGCAGGGTTTCAGAAATTATAGCCAAATTCTGTGACAGTACACTGGCAGAAGAATATATGTGTGTATATGAATGTGTGTGTATATATATATATATATATGTCTTAATCTACCTTCTGCTAAACTTTGTCACCTATGAAATTTCCTTTAAAGTTTTCGATTTATAAAGTAAAAAGTCCTATTCTTGTGAGTATAAGCAGTCTTGCTCTGGAGAGATAGAGAGAGAGAGAGACTTGATTTTTAGCATTCGATAATTTTTATTAAGCAAACACTCCCACTGTGTCTGAATCCAGCCACCCAATATGTCTCGGTGAGTGTGCGGTTAGGAAGAGATGTGGCGCAATTCTGCTGTCGTAAACCAGGGCACTTGGTTTCAGCACATCCATGAGTTAGATGAGTTCAATATGAACCGGGTATGTTTCTTCATCAAGAAAAATGATACAAGTTTCACATGCCATTGAGAAGTTACTTAAGACTAAAATATGAGGATTTTAGATTTTTTTTACATTGATTCCAGAATGAAATAATTTCATTTTAAGTAATACATTAGCTATATATATATTAATATATTAGTTAATTAGATAATTTCTTATAGATTTTACTCCTCAAATAAATAGAATTTAAGGTACATAGAGATGTGTCCCAATTGTAATTTGGCAAAGCTTAAACAATTAAAAGTTTTCCATAGGATTACCCTGAAAAAAAAAAAAAAAAGGCTTGAAACAAATAGATAAAGATATCAGAGATCAACCAGGCATATAGCTCAGCGGCACAGTGCCTGGCTGGCAAGTCTGAAGTCATGAGTTCGATTCCTAGTACCAAAAAAAAAAAAAAATCAGTTGTTAAAAGAATTTTTTAAAATGCATTGTGGATTTCCAAACTCAGTGACTTCTCCCTTTAGAACTAATAAATATACTTATTTGATAATATAAAATAACATTTGTCTGAATCAAATAAGGTGAAGGGTTCTAGGTCCATGTAATATGAAGTAAGATGCCCTGTGTCCTACGTGTTCCAATGAATACATCTCTAAAATCAGACAGAATGCACATAGCAAATATTCAAGGCTCTGAGAAATAAAAAGCAGCAAGTGAATCGAGGAGGAAGACTAGAATTCAAGGTATCACCGAAACAGAGGTGAGATGCCTCTTTACCTGGCATACGGCCCCTGGATGGATTGAACACAGCTGCAAACTTGAGAATGACTATGGGTCCTGAGAAAGCAGCAAGGGTACTCTTTCGGCTGTGGCTTAGGAAGAGAAGCAAGGGTCTGTTAATATTCAGAGAAATCTTCTGTTTACCTTTTTTCTGTTCAGCACCCAAACTAGTGTGTTGAAGAGAGAGCAACAACAGTGAAGGTGAGGGTCTGCAGTAACTAAGACCCTGAAGGAGAGGAGCTTCCGCATGGTCCCAAGAGTACAGGTACATCTGTGCTGTTACTGTGTAGTATTTCATGTCTTTGTCCTCTCACCTCATTGCCATGCAGAGGCACAAATGGGGCAAATTCATGACAGATCCTCGTAAATGAAATCCCAGCTCTGGCCAAGGATGGAAAAAAAGAAGCCATACAGTGTGCTAATGTCTAGAGGTCACGTAGGGAGACAAATGTGAGACATCTAGACCACAAAGTTATGAACTCCTGAGCTCACCCCTGAGATGGGCATATGCAAATCTCATTTAACTGTCATGCAGAGAGACTTTGGAAACTGAACCATAACATAAAACATTGCCAAGAATCTCACATTAAGCAGTGGATATGGAACAGATGAGACAGCCCTAAATAGCCCTGCAAAGATTAAAAAACAACACTTCCGTTGACGCTATGACCTACAGATCATGTAGTCTGAATCGACTAGGTTGATTTTATGTCAAAACAATAAACATACCAACATGCTCCATAGAATTTTTAAAAGACACAGAATCTCATAATATACTATTCAAAATGAACAGCAGGCAAATCAAAAATTCTTGGCATCTGAAGAAAAAAAATATCAACTTGTGTAGGAACAGACAATGAACAGACACCAAATTTGAGACAACAGAAATGTTGCATTTGAGAAAGACATTAAAATCAGCACTTTGTAAAAATATCCCAACCAATAAATAAACACTAGAATGAAAAAGTAAAAATCTAAGCACATGGCAAATAATATAAAGAATAGAAATATTCCTTATAAATAGAATTTAAATTTTAGAACTGAAAACTACAACAAATAAAAATAAAACAAAAACTCACTGTTTTGGGTTTCATGGCAGGATGGAGATGATAGGTATCAATGATTTAGATGTATAAAATGTATTTACAGAAAACATGGAAAAATTAATAGTATAGCAATTAATATTGGTCACAGGAATACTCATGTATCAAAATTGTGTAACTTCAACATGTGCAATTTATATCAACTATACCTCAGCAAGGCTGCTGATGGGAAAAATATGGGAAAAAGAACACATTAGGAAAGCAAAAAGAAAACATAATAAATAACATAAAATAACTAAGTAGTGTTTTTAAAATTCATAAACTAAAACTAGGATACAGTTTTATCACTGAAGTTACCCTTCAATAAAGTTTCCAGTGGTCAATGAAATGATTTTGCATTTTGCCTTATTCCAAACCAAAATATGCCTGACCTTGGAAATTATATAATTTTGTCACTGTTTCCATAAGACTTCCTACACATAATGTAAAAACATATATGTTAAATGGATAAAAAATGAGTACACTGTAAATAATTATTTCAGGACAATCTTAACAAATGATAAAGAAGTTTTCATTCCTTGAGAATCTCTCCCTCACTTTCCAAGTGCCCCATCACCAATTTTCTTTCAATCTACTGGTTAGTTGACATTTTCTCAAATTTTATCAATGGAATCATGCTATATATATCATGTGTCTTTTTGTTCCTGTATACCTACCTTAGCCTAGAAATCAGACATCCTCCATTCCTATCAATTATAATATTCTTAGGTTCAAATTCAAGTTTAACCAATTCTTAAAATGCCAATAGCTTTCCACAGCCTACAAAAAAAAAAAAAAAAAGACAAATTCTGTGTAGCCACCAATATTCTAGAATCAAACATTAATGTATCTTTTTGGCTTAATCTGTAGGTCTCTGTGTGCACCTCTTCTGACTTTTCTCAGATCTATAGTATCTATATTAATCAACCTGTTCATTTCTTTCTCGTGCTGTATGTGGACTGTGTTTCCATTGAAACTGTTAAACTCAGTAGGTACATTTGCTATAGCGTCTCTAACCCCACCTTTCAGTAGTTTAGTCAACAAGACCCATATTATCATGATGCTAATTTTATTATAATTGTTTCACTTATCAAATGTGTAACTAAGTGATTAACTTCTTGAATGTAGAGATAAGATTGTTTCTCATTTATTTCCAGTGGATTAGTATAGCGCCTAGTTTATAACAGTTCCCTATAAGTGCATATTAAACAAATACATGAGGAAAAAATCATAAATATAATTTGTCTTTTTAAGATCTATTTCTGACCCAAGGTGTGGTGGGATGAACAAAGGCTAGACCACCAATGGAGTTTTGACATTAATCCATTTCTGTTGCGATGTTCATAGTGTTAGCTGGAAAATCAGCTGGGGTCCTCTCAGTGACAATCTCACAATGCCCTCACAACACTCTACTGTGATGTAATTAACATGTGATGCATTTCTCTCATTGAACGTACAAAATCACTAGCTTTTGGTATATTTAAATTATTATGTAAACACCACTAAATTTTAAAACATGTTTACTGTCTCAATAAGAAACTTTAAACACATTGTCTATCAACCTCTCTTTTTACCCAGTTGTTAACAACCACTAATCAACTTTGTGTTTCTATAAAGTTTCCCACTCTGGACATTATATAGAAATACCATTATAAATATGTGCTCTTTTTGTGACTGAGCTTTTCCACTGAGCATAACATCTTCAAATTTCATCCATGTGCAGCACGTATCAGTATTTCATTCTTTTATTTGGATGAATAAAATTCCATTTTATGGATATACAATGTTTATCCATTCATCAATTGATCAACATTTGATTCAATTCCACCTCTTGTATACTATGAAAGATTTTGCTCAAACACTTATTTATGTTTTTGTGTAGACATTTTTTCTCTTGAGTGTAATGCTAGATGTGGGATATCTGTGTCATACGGGAACTCTGGATTTAACCATGGGGTAAATAAGACATACTGTATTCCAATGTGGCTGCACCTTTTTAAATTTCCATTCATGATGTATGAGTTCTATTTCTCCACGTTATTACCTAATTTTTTATTCTGGCAAATTAAATGCTCAAAGTTTTGGAGACTCCTTGGGGAAGTTACTCTAGGAAATACTCTAGGAAATTGATAAAGTTAGGATTTAAGAAGAAAGAATTGCAATTAGTTTTTTGCAACTACTGAAGTGCCATTTTGAGAAAGAGGGCAATTGCAGGTGCCTCATTTGGCCAAAAATCTAAATTTCAGTTTTAGAAATCTATGTTTTTGAGATCAACATATCTAATTCAGAATTATCCATTTAGGAAGTAGTTAGTTTACATGAATTTTATAGCATGATATGACAGACAATATTTTATTTTTTGATGCATAACATTTTGAACCTTATGGTAACAGATTTACAGATTTTCTGTCCTACTTTTCCATTATATAACCCAGAAAATTTGTACTTGGTGACTCCTTTGCATCTGAAGTCCAAGTTTCTGACCTTTTATTTCATGCAGCTGATCAAGATTTGGAGGCCATCAGTTTGTCATTGCAGATTTGATTCTTCAGCAAAAGTAGTGATGCAAATGCTAGAACCCAGAAGGCTATGTCCCTGGTGCAGTGTGGTTCTTCTGGACATTGTTCTCACCCCGTCTTCCTCAAAATCTGTGAATGACCTAATATATTTGCATAATATGCTTTTAATGGATTTTGGTATTCATGATCCTGATTGACATTCTTTTGAAATATTTTTCAATTTACTTCAATATACATGTAAAACAATAAATGACACAAATAAACACATATACAAATGATTTCTTGATTACTCCCCTCTCATCCCCTTTCTTGTTACTTTTCTATAATTCTAAAATGATAACATTAAATAAATTATAATAATGGATTTAAATACATCAAAAAGTCAATTTTATTTTACATTGAATTTCAAGGGCATACTATTAAAATTTTAATTTTATTTCTACCGGTGACTGAAATTCATACTAACAGTATTTAAATAGATACATCACTGTAAGATTCTTGATTATCTTTTATTACTTTTGAATTATGACTTTATAGCAAGTAAAAATTACATTTATCATGAACCTATTTACATACTTTTATTTGAATTCATTTCTCTTTAATTTTCCCTAGACTCTTAGGGATTATTTTGCTACAATTCTTTAGAAATGATTTGCTCTCTTCGTTGATGTCTACGTTAAAAACAGCTTGTATCTATAAAACCTGTAAATACAGATATTCAAATGCCACTTCAACACTGTACTGAGACTTTATTTTGGCCACTCAAGACTACATTCTCAGGCTTTTTCTTTGCAAACTACTTTTATAAATTATAGTCTACCTTGGAAATCATACAGTGAAGTAAAGTGATCTCAAATTTCAGATTTGGTGGCTTGCAGAGAAAACTAGATTGAATAATATTTTGTAGTTTTGCACTTTGCTACAGCTCCAAACACAAATATGAAAGAGACTTAATGAATTATATTTCCTTAACTACTTTCTGGTCTTCCTCTCTCAAGTCCGTTTTTCAACTTTTTCAGACTTTCCTATATATACATAATGTGAAATCCTAGATATCATGAAAAATTCTAAACAATTAATGTGTTTCAATTCCTTCCTATACAAAAATAAAATGCTATTGTTTATTTATTTATTTATTTAGTCCATGTTTCCTCACCCAGTAAAGTTTTACCATGTGGAAAACTATGGAAAGATCAAAAAGATGCAAAGCTTTCTTGATTTCAGAAAATAAAAAGTTGGGCTTTTTAATGTTCCCTACAGCACAGAACCTAGGCTCTTTCAGGGTTAAAACATCACCACAATGGTTTGTGAGGTGTTTCCACCCCAGCATCAGCAAAATTGCTGAGTCTGGGGTCCACTCACCATCCTGGGAAGCATGCAACAAAGCCTTCATGCACTGAAAATCTAGATGTAACTCTTGTTTTAGGGACTTTAAATTATGTGACATTTTCACAACTCAAGTTTTGGGGAGCATTTGTTAAGGCCAGTTTATATATTTGTACTTTGCAATTTCTTTTATATATGTTATTTGATAATGAGGATTGTTTTTTATGTGCCCGCCAATAAACCACTCATTTATTCAAAACCATACACTGGCCACCTGCTGTTTCCTAGTCAAACTGTGTTGCTGGTGAATACTTGTGATAAAGAAGACATATTTCAGGGCACCACAGTGCTTCTATTCCAGTAGGACAGAAAAGAAACAGAAAAATAAATGCTTTTCAGTAGGTATAGGTAATGTGGAGAAATAAACGTGGTGATTTAATAAGGAGAATAAGGAGTGACCTTAGATGGTTTGCTAGGAAAAATCACACTATAGAAAGTTATGAGGTATGTTCAAAAAATACAGGGAACATTTAACTTTAAAAATATTAAAGTTGGGCCGGTGAGATAGCTCAGCGGCATAAGTGCCTGCCTGGCAAGCGCGAGGGCCCGAGTTCGACTCCTGGAACCCACATACGAGAAAAGGGCCGGTGATATCACTCAGCGGCACTGGCATCTGCTGACGTGCAAGGTCCTGAGTTCGACCCCAGGTACCCACAAAAATAAAAGTTAAAGTAAAAGCAACATTGCCAATAACTCCCATCAAAATGTCCCCCTTTGCTTCAAATGCATGCATCCCATCATCCTTGGCACTTTCTGAGGCACTTCTGGAAGTCCTTTTGAGGGTCTTAGTTGGGCTGTCATGGCCGCCTCGTGCCATCAACCGTTGAAAACACTTACTTTTATGGCCCTTTTAACTTTGATGAAGGGGCAGAAGTCAAATGGTACCAGATCCGATGAATAAGATGGATGAGGACATAATTAATCTTTTTGATTGACAGAGATTGCTGTACCAGTAATGTGTGACACAGTGTTAGGGTAGAGGATAAAACAGTTTGCCCATTTCTCAGGCCATTTTCTATTCACACAGCTTCTTTTTCTCTTCTTTGTCTTTTTTTAGTATATGTTTTCAATACATGAATGCATTCATCTTGGGGAACTGTTACATATGCCTGTCTCATCTTAATCTTTTTCACTTCCACTCCTTCCTGTCTTCCCTCATCACCGGATCTCCCTCCTATCGCCACAGAATCTCTTTCCTGTTTCCTATCAACTCTCTTATATTTTGATCTTTAAACCATTTATACTTTAGGTCTTTCATTTAGAGAAACCAGGTAATATTTAACCTCCATTTCTGATTTATTCTACTTAGAATTAAGCTCTCAATGTGACTGACTCAGACTCAGATTTACCCCTCTTTGTAGCAGTCATACTCCATTTTGTGTAAATAACACATTTTCTTTATTTATTCATCTGTTGATGGACATATGGGTTGCCTCCAAAATTTAGCTATTGAGTTATACTACTATAAACATGGGAATGCATGCATCACTGTAATATGATGTCTTTAACTCTTTTGGGAAAATACCCAGGAAAGATATGGCTGGTTAAAGTGGAATTTCTAGTTTTAGTTTTTTGAGGATTCTCCATACTGAATTTCATAGTGGCTGCATGAGTTTACATTCCTACAAACAATACAAAAAGGTTACTACACTCATCACTTTTTTAATTTTTTTATTATTTTTTTTTGTGGGTACCTTGGGCACCAGCAGGCGCCTGTGCCACTGAGTGATATCACCGGCCCTTTCTTCGTATGTGGGTTCCAGGAGTTGCACTCGGGCCCTCGCGTTTGCCAAGCAGGCATGTATGCCACTGAGCCATCTCACCGGCCCCACTCATCACTTCTTAAACACTCTAAGAAACCCTTAACATATTCATATCTCACACTAGTGTTCCAGGTTAAAAGCTCAGCTCATGCAGTTCTATGAAGGTAAAAAAATACAATCAACATCACCTTTATGTTGGATATTTTTGATGTTCTTTTTTCTCAAGGAGGAAGAAGTGATGTCCATTGACAATTAAGCAATTTGATATCCATATCATAACCATAGACCCAATTTTCATCTCTCATGATGACATTTCTTAAAAACCTGGAATTTGAAGTGGCACAATTGTACAACTCCAAAGAAATTGATGTGTTTTTGCTTTTGTTGAACAGTCATAACTAATGTACCAAATTTCATGCACATATCCCTCATGTTCAAATATGCTGTGAAAATGAAAGGAAACAAGGAATATTCAAATCCTCAGAAATTTCCCTAACAGTGAATCACTGTGATCAAATCATTTTACTTACTCTTTCAACATCCTTTTGGGTTTTTGATGTTGTCGGATGTCCTAATCACTTATCTTCAACTGATTCCCAAACATTACAAAATCACTTGAGGTACTTAATAGTCACTTAATAGTCACATATGATAAATTTTGTAACCAGATGAAAAGGTAAAATTTTTCCAATTATGGAGGGAGTTATAACTATATAGAGGTTAGAAATATCACCCTTAGTCATACACAGAACAAACACAGGAAGTGTTTGTTTTATGGCTGAAAAGGAGAATTAAACAAGCCAGAAAAAGACTGCATTAGCTTCTCTTCCCCCAAACAAACATGTATAGATAGCTAATCAAACCAAAAGTGTAGAAGAATAAGTCAAACCATACAAAATAACAAAGGAATGGAACACACTTTGAGGGAGTTAAAACAAGATTTCACAGGAGACTGTAATTTTTATTCGTGGTGTAAGATCCCCAAAAGACCAACCTGAGCATAAAAGGGCTCATGAAGCCTAGCTTTCTTCATTTCTGTGAGCAAGTGGCAGCTTACATTTTTTAATTTACTTTTTAACTGATACACAAAACCATAAACATTGTAATGTTAGTAGGTACCATGTAATTTTAACACATACAGAATATACATTGCATAATGCTTAAATTAGGTTAAATATATTTATCTCCTTAAGCCATTATTGTTTCTGTATGGCAAACACTTTCAAAATCCTTTCTTCTAGTTTTCTGAGAGGTGCAGTCGATAATCATCCTATTGTGAAGAGCACACCAGCACTTCTTGCTGTTTTCAAACTACATCTTTATAACCAGTGAAAATCTTTCACCATCTCCACCCTGCCTCTGCACTCCCAGATACGGGTGACCACCTTCTACTCACAACTTCTTTGAGATCAACTTTTTTTAGATTCTATAGTGAGTGTGATCATGCAGTCCTTGTCCTTCTGCAGTGACACTGCATTTCAGTGAGGCTCCTCAAAGAAATCTCCGTGGATACTTCAGATTGTCAAAATGACAGTGAAAGCTGAAACCAAAAGAAAACAAAGCAGACAATAACACAAAGGCATACATAGTGCTGGGTCTATTAATCTGCTAAGGAAGGAATCCATGACAATGAGGAAAGATGTAGAACAATGTGTTTAGGAACTATAAAAAAGCAGAGCTTATATTGATTATCATAATAATGAAAAACTAATTTTTCAGAATAAGTGTGTACTTTATTAAAATAGGGTTCATTGCTCATTGTTTAGGGAAGACTCTTGACATAAGTCCAGTAAGAAACTGATTATCAAAACTGATTATCCTCTGTCCCTCATCTGTAAGAAAGCACTAGAATTACAAAAACACTCAATTCAGTTTCATTATTTCATAGGTAAATATCACATTAAATATAAAATATTTCTCCTGCAACAGATAAAGACAAAAAAGAATGATGAACTACATTATTTCAATAAGAGATGGTCTTTCCTCTAAACGTATTTATGGTTGTTTCAATTAGGCTTGAACAGAGAACTAGAGAAATTACAGTATTTTTTATTTTTAACAGTGTAGAAAGTAAATAGGACCTCATGATTCATGTTTAAAGTGGTGAGGTACCTGAGATATGACCTAGTCCAAAAGTTTCATTTCATACATAAACCTGCTATGGCAAAAGAAATATGTCACTAGTCCAGCATTATAAAGTGTTAATAGAAGTACAGCTGTCGTCCATGTAGGAAATGACTGGTAACTGCTTTTTATTGCACTCGCTAGCTCACATAATTCATGCGATTTTCTAAGGTACTCAAACGTTTTAAAATAACAGAAGTTATATGGAAGTTTAAAATCAAAGTGTTATCTAACTAGTTACTACCTTACCCAACTATGCAATGGGTATATTTTTAAAATAAAAAGAAATATCCAATTCTCCATCAAATAAAATAATATTCTTTAGGCATCTGCACTTATTTTACTTTCTTAAGTTAAATTGAGGAGTAAAAATTTTAGGGCTTATATAAAAGTAGTTAATGCTCCTGTCATGACTAACATTTCTAATTGCTCTTCTTGGCTGGCAATAAGATCTTATTCTTCAAGTGATACATATCTATGCAGCCCATCCACTGTTATAAATTTAATCTGACCTTTGTTGAAACTGGTTCAGTTGATAAATAGGAAAATGTGACTGCATATTGGCAACCATAGACACTGTAAGGTTTCCACTGAGCTAATGCAAGACCAAGTGTGTGGGAGTGTTGATTTCATCCAATTTTCAAACTGACTTACTGCAAACCTCCATTAAAAATTCAAGATATGATATCAACAGAGTAGAAGGACGTGAGCTCTCTGTACAAGTCCCCCATGGTAACTTTTGCAAATTAAAATGCTAAAAATGAAGACACAGATGCTGAGAAATAAGGACTCGCATCATACATTGACCAACACCTCTGCATCCCCCTCCTGTGCTCATCGACTGCTAGCAGCCACTATTGTCTCCACTTCTAGGAGACTGCTTTGTATAGTTTAAAGAAGGTGGAAGGTAGAATATGTTGCTAATCTTTCAAATTTTTAGGTCTCACTTTAATGTTTAATTTTAATGTTTAATATAATTGTTTAATTTTCTTAATTAAGCTTATGAAATGAGGACAACAAAAGTATCCCTACTCCTGCAATTTATTTTGTAAAAACTTGATGTGGTGTAATATGCAAACTTATGATAAAACAGTTTTCTTAACAACGGGACTCATCAAAAATAAATGCCAAGAGAGGAATTAATTTATCTTTTAGAACCTTGAAGATTGATGCATAAATTTTTACTCTGGTCGTTCTTTAAAGTGGCTTTGAAATCCTGTCAAATTATATGTTCTGGGTGTGTTTATTGACGCTCACCCATTTTGAAAAGACCTTGTCTTTTACAAACGATAATAATCCTAAATCCTGCCACTCAACTTTTCCCTCTGGGTATAATGACTAAGAGATAGTAGTGCTGGCCACTTCATGTTTCAGCTGAATTTAAGTTAAATTCTTTTTTTTTTTTTTTTGTGGGTACCGGGGGGTCGACCTCAGGACCTCGCGTGCCAACAGGCACCCATGCCTCTGAGCGATATCACCGGCCCCTTTTTCGTATGTGGGTTCCGGGAGTCGAACTCGGGCCCTCGCGCTTGCAAGGCAGGCGCTTACGCCGCTGAGCCATCTCACCGGCCCTTAAGTTAAATTCTTTACTACATTGGATATGAAACAAGAAGGCTTTGCATAAATTAAGAGGTATTGGTTTTATTTTTAAATGTCTACAAGATTATGTAAATTTCTTACTGATTACATGAGAATAGTTTGATTTTAAACAGTTGCAAAGTAATTTCAACTACATTTTTATATAGTTAGCTTCTTGAAAAAATAAATATAGTCTAGTTGCTTCATTGAACTTACTTTAAAGTTGTAGAATGAATGTGCCATAAAAAGGAAAAGTCCAAATCTCTGTGCGCATTCTTCTTAACATTACGTTAATCAGTGTGTTGTGACTGGTATATATAAACTTAATTAGGCATATCCACACATTATTGATGAACAATACAAGACATATGCATGCCACCATTGTTTCCACCAAACCCATTAAGAGTTCTCATTGCAAAATTGATGTCTTTTGTGATTGAATTAAACTTAACTACGAGATTTTTGCCTATTCTTGCTACTATTCAGTTGCTTAATTTATAACTTTATAGATTCTTTTATCTGTTTGAGACAATGTCACTCTTGAAAACTCACTTATCTGTCTAATTCATTATGTTTCTCATTGTTTTACATATTTCCCATGCCCACCTGAATACTTCATGTAAGCACACAAAAAGAAACTATCTACACACTCATATTCATAATTTTTAGAACTCAGCTCAGGCTCAAGAAAAAAAAAGTCTGCATACAGGTTTCAGGTAAAACTTCAGAAAGAAATGTACAAGAAGTTAAATTGTTATCTCACAGGCTTTAAAGAATTTTTGAAGTTTTTATTTTGGAATTTGTTTCAAAAAAGGAAAAAAGAGTAAAAGATTAACTTAATATGCAGAATTTGAGGTGCTAGTGGATTTTAAAAATATGTAACTGTTCCTATCTCATTAAAGTATCTAGAACAGTTGTAAATTCTGTACATAATGAACTATAGTGGTTTTTACTGGTTGTTCAGTTAATTCCCAATGGGCTCATTATTCTGTCATCCTCTTGTCTTTTCAAGAAAGTAACTTGGTAATACATTAAGTGGAAAATATGCTTGGGTGAGAGAAAAGGCTTGAATATATATTTCTTTCCTGTTTGATTACTTGGGGCTATCTTAATGAAAGTACATGTAGAACATCCAAGGAAACCACATCCTTGAATATCTAAATAATTGTTGCTGACAGCTTGAAAGGAAGGGTGGAGAGTAGTCAATCTCTAGGAGGAGCAAAATAAGGTTCAAAGAATAAGCGAGCAAAAGTAGCCAGAGAAGTGTCCTCATGCTCTTAGGTGGGAAGAATGTAAATGCTATCTCTAGCCTTGCATTAGATTGTTTAAAAATCCTGTGTACTGATTTTTGCAAGATTTTTAATAGATAATTTTATCCTAACAGTTTTAAAATTGATGCAGTTAATTACTAAACCATTAAGCATTAAGCATGAATGCATTCAAATATAGATAAGTTTCTGCCATAAAAACAAAATATATATTACATGAAGTTCTGTCTTTAAGCAACTGTTCTTTATTTTTACTAAAATATAGCATTCTCCAGAAGGTGTTTTCCACTTTGAGATGTGGCAAACTTATTTATTCCAATAAATAGGCTTTAATGAGTTGTAAGAACTAAATGTTAACATATGGAATGGAATCCACTTGGTAATCCGCTTGGTTCCAAAGATAGGCTGCTGGATCTCAAGAATGTAGACAATGTAGAAAAAATATGATCGGAAGAGCCATCACTACCTATTAGCATAATAAATGTGGTGAGAATGAAATGAAATGGGATAATAGATGCTACAATAGAACATTTTCAATTTTGAATGCCTCCTGTTCCCATGAGGGCATACTTGTAGACATTCGACATACAATGGTAAACAAGACATCATGAAATAGATTGTAAATATAGCATCATGGAAAAAAAGACTGTTTGGATTGTCTGACATCTTTTTTCCAACTCAGACTGCTTTTACCAGTGAGAAATACTTAATGTCCATGTGCAAACTTGAAAAACAAAAATAAAAACTCTAAATCGGTAAAAGATAGGAATGCGTGAAATAGGAAAACAGTGAGTCAGTGAAAGTGAAATTCTCATTTTTGACTTGAGAATCTACAAAATCATGTCCAGGTTTGAAGAAATTACATAATGTATTTTCTCCATCATTCAGTATATTGACTGTTGGGAGCATCCATTTGGGAATTAGCAAATTCCTTCAAAAACTACAAAAATATAATTGTCAAAAAGACAGCACACTTACTCTCAGATATTTATAAATAAATAAGAATCTAGAATATATTGTTTAAACTATTATTAATGAGGACTTTAGGTGATCACCATGCAGATCTGTTTAACAGAATCATTGATTCCGCAGGCACTATTTTTGAGAGAGGAATCCAGGGTGACCCCTAAGGTTATCTCTCTCCTCACAATACCTTAGAGTAGAGGACTATTGCTACGTAGTCATCCCTCCTTATTTTATTACCTGATGGGTGGTGCAAGACATAGCTTTGAAAAAGTAGAAATTTCCAAAAGACAAAATTATGACTTCAAAGCAAGCATAAGAGGGATAAATATCAAATATCTTGTATAACTCATTAATGATTGAGGGAATGATTAAATTTTTATATCTGGTTCAACAAGCATCAGAGGAACTATATTATTTATAGGTAACTTAACAAAGAAATATTAGGGTAAGGTTTCAGTGTTAGATTTAAAACTGTTTAATACACGACAGGCCATACATCTTTGAGGCAATCTATTTCAGTGAATTTCTTCAAATCATTATTACATGAGACTCTGCTACTAAGAAAAAATTTTACTTAATCTAGACCATTAATCAATAATAAACAGTGAGATAAACTAAGTATATTACTCTAAATTATCATTGGATAGTATTTTTCCTCCAATTGAACTTGAAATGGAACTGACTCAAAAATATTTGCCTTGTTGTTGCCACTTTTTCCTTGCTATCAGTCATTCCTATACGAATATTTCAATTTACTGGATCTCTTCATACAAATGATGTCATAAGGCCATTTAACTTGGCATGAGGTGAGAGATGAAGTAATACTCTCGCTTCCCCAATGACATGCAGAAAAGTACTATGTTGAAAATTCTTTTGGATGAAATCTTTTCTTCCCAAGTTCATTCTGAATCATTTTATATCCTGGAGATAGATGGTCATTAATGAGAGTAGAATTGATTTTACACAGAGGATCACAAAATTTCCTTTTGGAAAAAGAGATGTTTGCAACCTTTTTTTGTACTTCTTATCCTCTGGGAATCAGCGAAAGCAGTTACAGAAAGAGTTCATATAACATCCCTCTGCAGTTGTAAAATTTTCATTGTAAATCATTCCATTTCTTTAGTGCCTTGAAAAGTGAGTATAGCTAATTAATTATAACTGCCGTGACTTCTATTTGGAGAGCCCTCTAACTCCCCTTATCTCTGAACTCTGAGCGCACTGGGCAGTGGTCTGTAATCTGGAGTAAATAAAAGCTTGCATTTGATAACACTATATTGAAGTGTGAAACTCAGCCATGACTGCTTCAGATCTGAGCTGAAAAGGCAACCCCTGCAGTCACGTTTCTCTAATGACAATACATGATGTATTAATGTCATCTGGGTGCTCACTAAAAATAGAAATCCTTGGACCTCTACCCAGGCACATCGATTACAACTTTAGGGTATGGAATCTGGAATTTTTATTTTTGTCAATCCCCAAAGATGATTACAATGCATAACTAGGTTTTAGAGACTAATTTGTTGTTTATTTGACACTTCCTAGGCGTGTAATTGGAAAAACACCCCTTTCAGCAGCAATTGCACATTTTACTGTTTAGCCATTTCATGTAAATATTAAACTGGCATTTTCTCCCTCTCACTTACACAAAATAAACAGCTAGGACAACATTCAAAATTCCCAGACCAATTGCAAATGATACTTCTCAAATCCATTCGGTATCTTCATTCTGAGTGTTTTTTTTTTTTTTTGTGGGTACCGGGGGGTCGACCTCAGGACCTCGCGCGCCACCAGGCGCCCGTGCCACTGAGCGATATCACCGGCCTCTTTTTCGTATGTGGGTTCCGGGAGTCGAACTCGGGCCCTGGCGCTTGCCGGACAGGCGCTTAAGCCGCTGAGCCATCTCACCGGCCTCATTCTGAGTGTTTGAAGTGATTTTTAATAAAAAATAATGAAGATGTTCACATTTTACTACAGATACTTAAATAGAATAGAACAGAATTGAAATTAAGAACAATAGAAATTTTTATATAAATTAAATACAGTTGAAATTAAATACAATAGAAAACGTGCTCTTTTCATTCTTATAGTATCTTATGGCTATATAGATGATGGATAGCTATAAATAGATAAGTAGTCATGTTAAATATCGTCAATCTTAAAATATCCTAAGCTCTTTAAATAACAAAATGCCAGCAAGAGTGCTCAGATAACCCGAGGTGATTTGATAGAACTGCTGGTTATCTGCTATGCCCTTGGGTCTTATCCGTGGAATGTAGTTTCTGGCTTTTCCTGTTTATACATTTTTAAGGGCAGATGCGCACAGACTGGTGCTCTAGCGTGACATTATGTTCAGTTTACTCCATATGGCTACCAATTCTGCACATTTGACCAACGGTAGAGACCCAAGATTAAAAAATGGAGTTTTGGAGAAACAATTTATAGACAGTTTCTGAGTTAGATCTACAAACATGACTCCTAAAATCTTGAACATGTCTGCTTTCCCAGGCTTTTATTTTGCCCTTTTTCCTGGAGCATCATGTCCAAGACAAAAAAAAAAAAAAAAAAAAAAAAAAAGCATTTTTACTTTTCTCATTGTGCCGTGTTTCTCATACCTCTGTGACAGGTCACATACTCCTCTGTACGTGGGTACCGAGCTGCTACTTTCACGTAACTAATTCCCACTCAAAGTCAAGGTGCATCTTCAGTGATACGTCATTCCTGAAGGTTTCGAATAACATTTTTTTATTTTCAAGAAAAGTACACTTTTCATGTACTATTATAAAGCCTGTAGATAAACCCATCACAGAATTCACAAAACTGTGTCTAAAGTCCTTGGTTGTCTGTTATCTCCTCAGCCTAAGAGGACACAGAACATTTTACCTCTTTCGAGATGAGTACTCAATATAAAGATTAAAACATAACGACCATTCAAATGAGGGCTGCTGATTAAATTAGTTATGCTTCGGCACAGTTATTTACAAATTAGTTCTTAATATTCATATTTTTGAAGTAGAGAAACAAAAGAAATTATTATTTTATCCTAGGGAAACTTTGCTAAAATTGTTCAAGTGATATTTCTAAATTACACCTCATCAACCTCATCATACTGTCCTAAGAATTTGATAGATGCAATATTTTTGGAAAATATATATATTTATATATTTTGTCAATATAATTCAAATAACATAAAAATTCAGTGATTTTAGGATATTAACAAGCTTATCCAAGCATCACAACTAACAATAGAATATTTTCATTTCTCCAAAATGAAATTTTATACCAGTTAGCAATCAGTCCCTACCTCTGCTTACCTTGCCAGCCACTAATATACTTTCTGACTACATGGATCTGTGTGATCTGAATAATTTATGAGAGGAGTCATACAATAGGTGTCTTTTTGTGTCTGGCTTCCTCCACTTGGCATGTTTTTCAATGTCCATTGATAATGTACCAAGTGTCACTTCTTTTCCATTTTATGAGTGTAAGAACAACTTTTTCCAATCATCCACCAGTGGACACTTGGGTTAACCTCATCCTTTCTCTATTGTGAAGGACATTGCTGTGAACATTTGTATATAAATCTTTGATGGAACATCTGTTTTCATTTCTTTGGCATATATACCCAGGAGTGAAATGCTAAGACATATATTAATCCTACGTTTAACATTTTGAGGAATGTCCTACTGTTTTCCACAGTGCCTGTACTGTTTTATATTACAACTAGCAAAATATATGAGCTACAATTCCTCTACATCTTTACCAACATGTTACTTTTTATGTGTTTTTAAATTATTATAGCCATTTTAGTGAGTGTGAAATGAAATCTCATCTTGACTTTGATCTGAATTTCATGTTCACAATGTTGTTGAACATCATTTATGTTCTTCCTAGACATTTATATATTCTGCACTTTTGGTTTATTTTTCTATATTTATGCCAGTACCAGTTTTGTTATTAGTACAGCTTTGTAGAGTAGATACTGAAATGGGAAAGTATGGACTTCCAATGTTCTTTTGCTAGATTTTTTTCCTTGATATTTTGGGCCTCTTTCATATTCGTATGAATATTAGGGCCAGCTTGTATATTTCTGTTTAAAAAAAAATTGGCATTTAGATTAGGATTACATTGAATATACAGATCAATTTGGGTTCATTGTCTTTTGTGTTTTTACAGAACTGGAGATTATACACAGGACCTTCTCGTTGAGCTACATTCTCACCCCAAACCCCACTTTTTATTATTTTTTATTTTAAATCTGAGTCTCAGAGTTGGTCGGTTTCCCAAGCTGGGCTAAAACTTTTGATCCTTCTGCCTCAGCCTCTTAGAATGCTGGGAGGGCCGGTGAGATGGCTCAGCAGTGTAAGCGCCTGCCTGGCAAGCGCAAGGGCCCGAGTTTGACTCCCGGAACCCACATACAAAAAAAGGGCCAGTGATATCGCTCAGCAGCACAGGTGCCAGCTGGTGCACGAGGTCCTGAGGTCAACTCCCGGCACCCACAAAAAAAAAGAATGCTGGGATTTCAGACATGCACCACCACACTCATCTGATTATCATATAACAATTGCTGTAGTCCCTTAAATCTATTCTAAGAAAATAGATTTAATACAGGACACATAATTTATAGAGTTATTTTATAATATTCACCCAAAAAGTCAAATGCAGAAGAGTACAAATGATCTCATGCACTAGAGACCCGAAGAATCCAGCTGAGGGCTTGGATCCCATGGCAATGTCCTCCATGAGTCCAACTGGAGGCCTAGAGCCCATGGCAATGTCCTCCATGAGTCCAGCTGGAGGCCTAGAGCCCATGACAATGTCTCATGCAAGTCTGTATCAAGGATCTGCACTGGGAAGGCCCAAAGGCCAGTGGAGGAAGCAGGAAAGTCTGTGCCAGCGGGATGAAGGGTCTCTGCCAGCAGCTGAGGGATCTGCAGTGGAGCCAGGAAGCAACGCTCAAGGTAAGGACCAGAGCTCCCCCGACAGAACCACAGCCATCCTCAGTGACAGCAAGGATCCGAGCTCCTCCAAGGATGAGAACAGCTGAGTTCATATCAGGAGAGCCAGCATGACAAATTTCTCCAGGAGGATCAACAGCACACCCTCTTCCCCTCCTGTTCCCCTTTTATGGTCTTGGCAACAATCCTCAGGTGAGCTTTCCACACCCAGGACCATGCTGATTCAGTTCTGCTGGTTGTTACAAGAGACCATTAGTTAATCCATTATAAAGATATAAAGATTAACATGGGGTGTCCTTCCATTGATTTGTCTTTAATTTTTTTTTGTGTGTGTGTAGGTACCGGGGGTCGACCTCAGGACCTCGCGTGCCAGCGGGCACCTGTGCCGCTGAGCGATATCACTGGCCCTTTTTTCGTATGTGGGTTCTGGGAGTCAAACTCGGGCCCTTGCGCTTGCCAGGCAGGCACTTAGGCCACTGAGCCATCTCACCAGCCCTGTGTTTAATTTTTTAGGCACCAATTTTAGGTTCAAGTCTACAAATCTTTCACTTTCATGTTTAAATTTACTCCTAATTATTTTATTCATTTTTATGCTATTAGGAAATGAATTGTTTCCTTAATGTGATAATTACATTGTATATTGTTAGTGCACAGAAATAAAATAAATTTTTTGGGGGGGATGAAACTCTTGTTGTGTTATCCAAGGCTGGTCTCAAACTCATGGTTTCAAATGATCCTCCTGCTTCAGTCTCCCATGTAGCTGAGAGTACAGGTATGTACTCCCACACCTGGTATAAATATATCTGGTTTTTATGTATTGGGCACGTATACTGCAACCCTGCAGGATGTAATATCTTTGCCAACAATTTGTGACTTCTTTAGGGATTCCTCTTTATGAAATCATGTTACTTCATATAAGGATAGCTTTGCCTCTTATTTCAAAGCTTGATAATTTTATTTATTTTTCTTCTTTGTTAACTTGTATAGAATTTCCAATATAATGCCTAATAAAAGTAACAAGACATGGCATTTCTATGTTTCTCCTTATCTGAGGGAAAGCTTTCAACCTTTAAATATTAAGGATGGTATTAGCCACTGATTTTTTTTTTTTGGTAGATGTTCTCTATCACATTGAAGAATCTTTCTTTTCCATCTAGTTTACTGAGTTTTTAATCATGAAGTGATTTTGAGTTTTTTATCATTTTTCTTTATATATTGAAATGATCATAGGTAACTCTCCCTCATCATTATTCTATTAATGTGATATACTACATCAATTGATTCCTGTATGTATCACATTCCTGACATATTTCTCATCTAGACTTGGTAACTTAAATGGTGAATCAGTGGTCATGTGGTCCTTGAAAATATGTTTTGAAATTAGTTTGCTAGTATCTTATTAAGACTCTTTATATCATTGTTTATATAGGAAATTGGCATGTAGTTTCATTGTCTTGCTGCACCCTCAGGGTAAAACTGATCTCTGAAAATGAGGGAAGGGGCTGGTGAGATGGCTCAGAGGCATAAGCGCCTGTCTGGCAAGCGCGAGGACCCGAGTTCGACTCCCGGTACCCACATACGAAAAAAGGGCCGGTGATATCACTCAGTGGCACGGGCGCCTGCTGGCGCGCGAGGTCCTGAGGTCAACCCCCTGTACCCACAAAAAAAAAGAAAATGAGGTAAAAATAGCCCCTTACAGACACATACCTTATTTTGATTGTTTCATGTATGTGTTTTGGATATATTTGTGTTAATTCTCTAATCTGAAGTAGAATTAACCAATGATGTCATCCAATCCTAAATGACTTGTCTTACTTTCCTGTCACTAACACACAATACCTGACACTCACAACTTAAAGGAGGAAAGGTTTGTTCTGACTCAGGTTGTGGAGGTTTCAGTCCATAGTCAGCTGGCTCCAAGCAGGGAGGCATGGTAGAGGAGCATGGCAGCAGTAAAATTTCTTCATGGTTCATGTGAAATGTGTTGTTTAATTATTACATATTTGTGAATTTGCTGAATTTTCTTTTGTTTATGATTTCAAATATAATTTAAATAGATCAGGACAAATACTTGGCATAATTTCAGCCTTTTGGCATTTGTTATGGGATAACTTATTCCAAAGCACTGGAGAATTTATATCCTGTTGTCTGGTTGAGTTTCTGTTAGTTCCAATCAGATTGTCGTGTTGTTCAAGCCTTCTATTTCTTGTTATCATCCATGGAACTGGCCTATCCATTATAGCAGGTAGAGTATTGAAGTTTCCAAATATTACTGTTGACATGTTTCATTTTGTGTTCATTTCTGCTACTTGTTATGTTTGAGACTCCATTCCTTATTTTTCAGCTTGAAACATCTTTTCCTCAGACTGGATGATCTAAATGAGCCTTCAGCCATTTGCTCATTCTTCTTTTCTGTCTGCACAAACCCACTATTCATTCTGCCTACTACATTTTTTGTTTCAGTTGTTTTACTTTTAAATTATAGAATTTACTTTGTCCTTTATTATAATTTTCATCTCTTTTAATGTACTCTACTGGCTGAAACAACATTCTTTTAATAACATTCATTGTTAGTAATTTATGTATTTCTTTTGCCTCTTTTAAGTTATAATAAATAGCTGAGTTAAAGCTTGTGATTAGTAAATCCAACATCTGCATTTCTCATCCCATTGAGGTTCTACTGACTACTGTTTTCTTTTTTCTTTGTGTGAGTCATACTTCCCTTTCATCTTTTCAGGTATCATGTTTTAATGAAAAGTGTACATTTCAAGTAAGATAATATGCAAATCTAGAAAACATGTACTCCACTACCTCAGAGTTTATTTTTTCTACTTGTTTTTGTTTTGCTGTGGACATTAATTAATTTTTAATGTCTGTTTCTTTGTTATGTGTAGTCAATAAAACATCTACTTGATTAGCTTAGTGATCACAGATTGAGTAGACAGAGCTATCTTAAAAGCCTAGAGCAGATGCCTCTTTGGCTTAGCTGAGAGGCTCTGCATGAGTGCGGATGTACACTTTCCATACTCCCCCAGGCTCTTTAAACTCACTTGTACTTCTGGCTTGTACAGACCCTTGTTAAGTCAGCAATGAGACCTAGGACTTTCTCACTTTTTCCTTAAAAAGGACATATTTCTATGCGTGCACATCACTTCCTACCTTGTCAGCAATATGCCAGGTTTTCAAAGCTTCCATTGGCTTTTCAATCTTAATTCTTTTTCCAAGCCTAATTCTTCAGGTTTTCCTTTTAAATTTTTTGGTTAATCTACTATTTTCCTCACTTTTATCAATCACTTAGGCAGTCTTGATACAAAAACTTTCAACAAATACCTTTGTAGAAAAGTTTCACAAACTGAGTGAATTCAAGTAAGGTCTTCCAGGAAACCACCAGACAAGTAGAGGAACCAGGATGATGGCAATGGGTGACGAAATTTTATTTCATGTAAATCAAGACATTTTTCTTCCCAAGAAATTGTGGCTTGAGAGATGAATAATACTGATTTTATCCATGTTTCATTGCAGGAGATTTTGGACAGAAGTGTGTTTGGTACTGATGGTACTTGTATAGCCCAAATCCCATAATTCACACATTTTCAAGCTTACCTTCTATTATAAAAACTACTTGTGTCAGAAATAGCTTTCCCTCTCTCCCTCACAGCAAATCAAACAGAAAGACACAGTAGTCAATCTTGACTAATTGAAAGGAGATGATGATTTCTAGTAAAGGTTTTACTCCCTAAATTTAAAATCCAAATGTTGAAAATAAATCCCTTAATTCTTCAGTTAATGTGAGATGTGTGGACTAGAGCTAATAGGAAATAAACCTTGAAATCAAGCTAATAGTTGAGGATGCTAATGTCCGAATCAAAATAGCATCCCTGATCGTCTGAACCACTGTATAATTCACTCTCAGGACTTCTCCTTGGTGTAACAATATATCCCTCCCGGAAATTCTCGCTGAACACACGCATAGTGATCTGAAAGGAAAAGGTTACCTCGTTTGTTACTCACGGATACAGTCCACAGTTTACGTCTTTACATAGTGTTAAACAGTTTGTATGTAATTCATGTCTAATCAGGGACAGAAGTTTCTGTTAACCTTTGTTCCAAAACCGAATCTGTCCTTAACCATTAGGGTTCATCTCCGCTCTCTAATAATAATTTTCAATTCCCAGAAAGCCAGTCCGTATTATAGAAATGGAATACTTGTGTGTGTGCGTGTGTGTGTACATGTGTTTCTTTGTGTATGTGTCCCTAGCGTTGACATTGTTTGTAAGAAGAAATTAACCGTCAAGTCTCTTTATTATGAAAATATTCTTGCTATAGAATAGCCTCACTCATTATTATCTCAAACAATATCAGTTATCATCCAAACAATATATCAGATGCATATATCATAAAATGAATAACAACAGAGGTATAAGGAATGGGAGAGAGGAAATGGTTGCATATAATTATAAAATTTTTATGCCTGGCCTTAATTAGTGAAATATTATGTAGAGGCAATATAAAATTATTTTTAAATGTTTGTTGTAAAACCTTGAGTGAGCACATACACAAAAATGCATTTTAAAAAGGAAATAATCAGTAAGTCAATAAATGAGATAAAATTATTTAAAAACTGCTAAATTAAAACCTATGAAGATGGAAAAAAACAAGGTAAAGGCCAATTAAGACAAATAGAAAAGATCTATGTCCTTTTTTTGTACTTGTTTGCAGTCAGAGGGAAGGGAAAGGGGATGAAAAAGGAATTGTAATATATTATGTACTCATAGCAACTTCCCACAAGGAATGTGAGCATTATATACTACTCATGTGAACTAATAAATTAAAGTAAAAAAAGAAACTAGAGGAGAAATTGCCACTGCCAACAAAAGTATAAAATTAATGTGGGACAAGTAAAAAAGAAAATATCTAAAAATATGGTAGAATTTAATGTAGCCCCAATAACTACTTTAGATGTGAATGATACAAATCTTCTGGTTAAAATATATATTTTATATTAGATATAAAATTATGATTCAACTATGTTGTCTATAAGAAACTCAACACATGCAACACTGATAAGGTAAATGATGGAAAATGATATCTCATGCACCCACTAACTAAAAGAAAATCGAAGTAGCTATATTATTTTCAGACAAACTTCGCCGCAGAACAAGAAAGTTTTTCAGATACATACAGGAAATTGCAAAATGATAAAAAGGGTAAATCATCCAAAATGACTTAAGGATCCTAAATATCTATGCATCTAGCAAAAGAGCTTGAAAATACATGAAAATAAAATAGATGGAACTGAAAAAAATAATTTTGAAATTATACTTGGAGACATTTGTGTGCCTCTTTCAGTAACTGACAGAACAAACAGGCAGAAAATCAGTAAGGAAAGAGATGTCCTAAAAACACCATCAACCATCTAGATCTAGGTGAGAGTTACAGAGCACTGCACCCAACGACAGCAGAATACTCGGTCTTTTCAAATACCACTGAAATATGCACCAAGAGAGACTGCACCCTGGAATATAAAGCAAATCTTAACAAATACAAAAGGTAAGATATTATACAATGTATGTTCTTAGACCATAACAATGTAAAACTAGAAATTAATAATTAAAAGGATCTGAAAAATCTCCAAGAGATATATATATGTAGTAATCTCTCTCTCTCTCTCTCTCTATATATATATATAGTATGCTATCTGTCACTATTTATTAATCTGTGATGAAATTGTGAAAGATAAAGCACCTAACTTAAAGCAATTTCTTTGAATTTATACATATATATGTATATATCCCACCAAAAATCTATAAGTATTTCAAGAAAAGAAAAACTTGTATAAATATTTTAATACTAAATTTATTCAGACATCATGAGATTAATACAAGTTATCTCTACACTTACAAGAGGTGATGAAAGTGGTGGCCATTAGCTTCCAGACATTTATTGGTAGGGTGAACTGATGCTTGGGTAGCCTTGGTCTCTCTCTTTCTCTCTCTCTCCCTCTCTCTCTCTATATATATATGTGTGTGTATGTGTGTGTGTGTGAGTGTGTTAATTAACTCATATATATATATATATATATATAGAGAGAGAGAGAGAGAGAGAGAGAGAGAGACAGAGACAGAGACAGAGACAGAGAGAAAGAAATGTATACACATTTCAGAAAAGAAAAATAGTATGATGTTTTTGCAACAGATGGTGTTGCTCTCGTGTAGGGGACCCTAGAGGTCCCTAGAGGGGACCCTAGAGCAGAAAACCCACTACACTGCTGGCCCTTAGAGAAGAAACTGGAAATGTATGTGCAGCAATCTCAATGACCAAGGTTACCCAAGCAGCAGTTCACCCTACCAATAAATATCTGGAAGCCAATGGCCACCACTTTCACCACCTCTTATAATTGTAGAGATAACTTGTATTAATCTCATGATGTCTGAATAAATTTAGTATTAACCTATTTATACAAGTTTTTCTTTTCCTTTTTTTTTTTTCTTTGTGGGTACTGGGGGTTGAACTCAGGACCTCATGTGCCAGCAGGCGCTCGTGCCGCTGAGCGATATCACCGGCCCTTTCTTCGTATGTGGGTACTGGGAGTTGAACTCAGGACCTCGCGCTTGCCAGGCAGGCGCTTATGCCGCTCAGCTATCTCACTGGAAGTTTTTCTTTTCCTGAAATACATATACATTTTTGGTGGAATATATACATATATATATATATATATATATATATATATATATATATATATATATTCAAAGAAATTGCTTTAAGTTACGTGCTTTATCTTTCACAATTTCATCACAGATTTAAAAAATAGTGACAGATAGTAGTGGTTACGCTTTAATGGTAAAGTTAGATATTTATGGTAGAGAAGTTTTTACAGTTCTTTTCTACAGAACCCTTACCCATCTTCTCAGAATGTAATTGTTGGGTGGTTAATTAGTGTGATTTTAAGAGTTGGCTGCTCACCCCTTTCCCCTTCTAATATTGGGCAGACCACACTTGTAAATGGAATTCACAAGAGATACTGATTTTTTTTATTAGCTCATGTTTGCAGTACATAATGCTTACATTTCTCATGTGGAGTCAGTGCATGTCCATAATACATATTAACTCATTCCTTCATCCCCCTTCCCTCCACTTCCCTCCATCTCTTGATCCCTTTACCATTTGAAAAAGATCTCTTTACTTCTTGTTATCTATTTTTTTTCTCTGCCTTTTATTTATAATTCTGGTTTCTCATATAAAAGAAATCATGTGATATTTAAACGTGTGTCTGATTTATTTCATTTAACATCATGATCTCAAGGTACATCCATTTTCCTATGAACAACTCAAATTCATCTTTTTTATGGCAGAGTAGTTTTCCATTATGTGTAAATACCACATTTTTTTATCCATTTATCTTTTGATGGACATATATGCTGCTATCAGAATTTGCTATTATAAATTGTGCTGCTATAAATATTGGTATGCAAGTATCACTGTAGTATGTCTTTAGCTCTTTTGGGAAAATTCCAAAAGGGGAATAATTAGATCAAATGGAATTTCTAGTTTCAGTTTTTCGAGGAATCTCCGTACTGATTTCCATAATAGTCGTACAAATTTACATTCCCACCAACAATGTAGAAGGGTTCCATTTTTCCTGCAGCCTTACAAGCATTTATTATTATTCTATTTCTTGATGATAGTCATTATTTCTGGGGTAGTCTCTGTGTTATTATTTCCATTCCCCTAATGGCCAGCAATGTTAGGTATTTCTTCAAGTATTTATTAGTGATTTGTACTTCTTACGAGAAATGTCTATTTATTTTGCTTGCCCATTTTTTGTTTGGATCTTTAATTTGGGGGGATCTAACTTTTGAGATATTTTTATATTCTAGATATTAGTCTCCTGAAGCATAGTTGGCAAAAACCTTTACTATTCTGTAGATTTCTTTTCACTCTGGTAATTGTTTCTTTTGCTGTACAGATCTTTTTAATTTGATACAATCCCATTTGTTGGTTCTTGGTACTGTTTCCTGTGCAACTGGGCTTCTATTCAGAAGTCCTTGCTTATGCTTGTGATTTCAAGTTGGCCCGATTTTATCATCCAGCAAGTTAAGTGTTTATCACTTAATTCTTTGGTCCATTTTGATTTTAGTTTAGTAGATGGTGAGAGACATAGGTCTAGATTGAATCTGGTGCTGATTTTTAAATGTGCTATCGTTCTTTATAACTGCTAAGATACAGTAGTATGCACTACTTCTGACTGACTGACTACTGCCATTTCCTACTGTCAGTACTGACTGCTGTCATTGCCTCCTTATTCTTATTTATTTTGGTAGAATTTGAAGGAGGGAAGTTCCATCATTGAGTTTTTTGTTATACTTTGATGTAAAAATTTTTTAAGCATTTGCAATTCTTTGTTTTAGATTATGCTCTCATCTATTTACAGTAGGAAGGTTTTTTTTTTAACTCAATGATAACTTTATAGCATTTTGGGACAATATTTCAACTTTACTAATTTGATTAATGACTTTAAGGGCCACAATCTGAAGATAAGCCGTCAATTTCAAAGTCAACTTGGTTAAGAAATAACTTAGTTTGAAATGAAAAGTCATGTTTACAGTAGTGGACACTATCATGTAACTGTCAGTGTAATCACAGAAAACATTTCTAAGACGTATTTCACACTACTCTTCCTGTGCAGACAAAAGACAGATTTTTCAAAAGCACTATGGTGAGAGTGATATTCAGTAGTACCAATTTCTTAATTTGGTCCATTAGACTTTCCCCGTATTACACTTTATCTTATTTCTTGGCAACTTTTTAATGTTTCATCTTGCAAGGAAACTTTGAAGATGTAGCTTTTGATATATCTTTTTGAGGGTATTCTTCAAATATGACACATCTTCCCAGTTAAAATCTCTTAATATTTCTTATACTACTTTTCATCATTATTTTCTGCTAAAATAATTATTTATTTCATAGTATTAAGTGATATAAAAGTAAAAAATAGCTTTTATTTTTGAACATATCCACTACTTCTCCTGAAACTCTGATAGATTTTTTTCTTCATCTTATTTTTCTTTTTCTTCAGGTAAATAGGAAATTAGTAAGCATTATATGTAGTATGAAACTCTTAGTTCATTACACTTTATGTATACCAAATAGTTATTTGTTAAACATTAAACCAAAAAAATATTGTCTTAGCTTGGAATTTTGAAGAAGCCTGGCTTTCTTAAATACACATGTGAAACACGAAGACATAAAAAAATTATATAGACCAATAACCAACAGTGAATTTGAATCAAATAGGAAAAGTTCTCTCAACAAAGAAAAGTCTAGGGCTCAAGAGTGTCACTGCTGAGTATTCCAAACTTCGGAGAACAATGAATGATATCTATAAGAACTTCAGCAAAACAATAGAGATCTTTAAAAAGAACCAAACAAAAATTTTATAAATCAAAGCTCAATAAGTCACAAAGAAATACAGTTGAAAGCCACAACAGATGAGGTCAACATAAGAAAGAACATTGGAACTTGATCACTTGCCTCTTCAAACACCCCAGACAGACAAAAAAAAAAAAAAAGGAGAGAAAGAAAGAGAGGACACAGCACAACAAAATAATAACAGGAACAATATTCAGAAAGACCAAAGAAGGCCAGTGAGATAGCTCAGCGGCATAAGAGCCTGCCTGGCAAGTGCGAGGTCCTGAGTTTGACTCCCGTTACCCACAAAAAACAAACAAACAAACAAAAGACTGAAGAGCACTTTTAAGACCTTTTAAGAGTGATTTTTAGAATACCATTAAATGAACAAATATTTGTATTTTGAGGATACCAAAAGACAACAAAGGCCAAAACTAAAGGAAAAGATATTAAATGAAATAATAGCTACAATGGGAAAGATGGTGCATGCAGGCTCAGGAGACCTCCAGGACCCCAAAAATGCATGATCTAATTAGAAAAGCCCTCTAATGTAGTACATTGCAGTCAAAGTGTCAAAAGCAGGAGACAATGATAAACACCTGAAAACAGCGAATAAGAACCACCTGAAAACAGCAACAGAAAACTGCCAAATCGTATTACAGGAACATCTGCTAGGCTAACAGCAGATTTGTCAGTGGAAACTTTATAGGCCAGAAGACAATGAGTAGACATATTTCAAGTTCTGAAGGAAAATAAAGGTCACCAAGTATACTATAACCAATTCCATATTGGTAAGTTATATGTGTCCAGAAATGTTTCATTTTCTAGGTTTTCCAATTTGGTGTCACACAGTTATTCATAATATAAAAATTATTTATCTTTTTCTGAAGAAATCAGAAGAAAAAATTTAAATCTCTTGAAACAAATGAAAATGAAAACACAGCACATCCAATTCCACAGAATAGAGCAAGCAGTAATAGCAATAAATCCTTATATTCAGTAACAAAAATTTTTAAAATAAAAAATCTTGACATTTCATATACAGGAAGGGTCCTCAACCCCTGACCTTGATTGGTACTTGTCCATGGTTTACTAAAACGGCATGAGAGAGGTGGGGTGAAATATGCCCAGATGGTAACTTACACTCCTTTCACACGCTTTAACCTTGCTCAATTAAGTAGGTAGAGTAGCAGTCTACCTACCTAGAGCAGGAAGCGAGCTCTGGGCAGGTGAAGAAAACTTCGTCTGTATTTACAGCTACTCTCCATAGCTGACATTACTTCCCGAGCTTCACCCCCCATGTGACAGTAGATTGTCACAGCAGTGTGAACCCTGCTGCAAACAGTGCGTGCATGCGCTCTAGGATTTCACGCTCTTTTGAATCATTCCAAACCCCCACCTCTTCCATGGAAAAATTGTCTTCCTGGAAACTGGGTCCTGGTGCCAAAAGGATTGGGGACCACTTATCTAAAGGACCTGGAAAAGTAAGAATAAATTCAGATCAAAATTAGTAGAAGGGTAAAAATAACAACAGTCGAACAGAAATAAAGTACACAAAAATTATATTCCATTTATATTCTCTTGAATCTCTATGAATTTCCTTAAAAGCTTACTTTTAGATTTTTTATCATCATATACATGTACCAACTGCCCACGATGAATGTATTCATTATGTACCACAAATATGTATTAATAAAATAAATAAACAAATAAATAAATTCTTTATTAGGCATTTCACCAATATCATTTTCTTTAGTATCTGTTGCTAGAAAGTCATTGTGTTGTTTCAAATGTATCAAAGGATCTTGATTTTTTTATATATCTTGTGACCTTACATTGAGATTTGTACATTTTGTGATCAGTTTTCTCTATCATTTTTGTAAGGTGTCTTACATTCTAAATGAGCATTGAAAAGATATGTTTGGGGATTTTAACTTGGTAGACAATATCGGGTTTGGCTCTGTCTGGCCACCGTAGTGCCCACTTCTTTACTTACAATTAATGGCTTCAGATGCAGCACAAGCTGCATCAGTGTTGAAGAAACCCACTGTCTCTGGGGTTCACCGAAAGGGAGGGACGTTCGAGTGGCTTGAGTTCGTATGGCTCCCATAGTGATGGATGTCAGATAGGCACTGTGTGACCATTCCAACAGTGGGAGCACTGGTCCAGAAGTACAGTTCCTGGGTCTGTACCGGGGTGAGCTCTGCTACCAGCGAAGGCCTCTGGTACTGGTAGCTCCAGCAGCAGTGTGGGGCCTGCGGCTTCTGTCTTCAGTATTCCGTGGGACAGGCCCACATGGAGTGCAGGGGAAACAGTGGCAAACAATGTAGCGTACACTTCAAGGTGCCTGCTCTGTCCTGCAGTGGTGCAGGCCCATATGCAACGGGGTGGCGGCTGCATAGAAACGCACTGGTGGCTCCATAGTGCCCACACTGCAAGAGGTATTCTCGGCTTTGATGGTGGTGTGAATCTGCGTGCAGCTGTCCGCAGGGAGAGGCAGTGCTGAAGATCTGCATGGGTCCCCACACGTGGTTCTGTCAGTGCCATGAGCCCACGTGAGTCTTTTCAATGCCCAAAGTGCGAAGATAAGTACCTTGATCTCTCATTCCTTGAAAATGGCACACTCTGTTTCTCTGTGCCGAAACACCTGTTTCCTCTCAAGCAAGGTGCTTTTCTGGCTTCAGTTCTGGGGTTACAGCTGCCTGTTAGATCAAGCTGGCTCATGAGGTTACAGCTCCCTGTTCTAACATGATAGACTTTCAGTGAGCTCCTCGGGATGGGCATGTGCAAACCATTCTGACCCAGAGGGCGGTATGGATTTGGACTATACAGTAGCTCCCTCTACAAGATAGCTGCCTCAGCTCTTGAAATTGATGGGAAGATAATGTGAGTTCCTTCACCAAAGTGAATCTACTGGGCACCTCCAGGTTGCCTCTTTAACTGGGCTGAAATCCTGTAATGACTGAAACTTTGTGCTAACTAGAACTCTTTCCCTTGAAAAGAGAGTCCCACTCAGGTGGGAGTTGGGATCATAGACACTGGGGCATTTTGTTCTATTGTCTATTTTGCCATGTCAGGTCTCCAAATCTTACAAGGCTCTGGTCTTTCCTTGTTGGGTTCCAACATTACCCATTGTTGCTTACTTCAAGTGCAGCTATCTATGGTGCTTTGGTTCTCCTTTACAGAGGAGGCAAGTGCCAGACACCTCTGTTCAACACCTTTAAGTCTCCATTCTTTCACACAAGAATAACAATAATAGTAAGTAATAATAATAAGTGATAGGTAATAAAGAATAACAAAAGGTATTATACCATGTATCATTATTTTCAAAGTAGTTACTCAGAGTACAAGACATAAGCCAAAATGATTTTAACAAAAAGAGATAAACAGATAACGTATTACTTTTTTTCTTTTTTTTTTCTTGCACATGACATTTTAAAGAAAGAGGAAATTGAGGTTCAGATAGGACAAGGAATTTAGCATAAGTAAGTCTATTACAAATCTACATATTTATTTCAAGGATCTAAATTTAAGCAAAATATTCTTTCCTTAAATTTGAGCTCCATCTAATTTTTGATGATGTTGACACTGATTTCTGTATTTTCTCATAAATATTCTCAGTGTATATCTTGATAGCTACTATAGTTTCTGGCAAGAGTTTGTTTAAGATATGACATTTTGTTTTGTATGCATCTTACTTGAAATCAGCAACTCACTGTCACGTAGGAACAGGATACTCCTTATTCTGCAAAAATACAAAACCAGAAAAAGCTCTCTTTTCTCTGTTAACAGGCTCAAAAGAAGAGTATAACCATGAGGTACAAAAATCATAAAGAAAATAATAAAGTGTTTGTCATATGGGAAAATAAGGTAAATACCATCTTATCTATTCTTTATTTCTAGAAAGAGGAATTCAGTTTTCAAATAGTTGAAAGTTAAATAACTATTTTATTGAGATGTGTTTCATTTCATGTAAAATGATACAAAATGTGCTTTAAAAAAGAATAGTCTTCAGCTTGATATAGATTTTTTTTTTGCTTTTACTTTCAGAATTGGATGCCACTTTTTGTTATTGTTGTTTACTTAGTTTATCACTGAGAATAATCCTTTTATGTGCTCAAAGGAGTAACAAATGTTGTGAGGGATGTAGCATTTACTCTCATTTACTCTTTCTACAGATGGACTGAATTATTTTTCAAATATAAAGCTGAAAAATATCATTGAAATTTTTATAAATTTTAAGATTTCTGTTAAACAATACTAGCTTCAATGATAATGAATATCAAATATATTGGATGTCTTTTTTCAGAATCCAAACAGTGCTCCAATGTTCTGTGAATGTTTTTTTTTTTAATCATTTTTCCAGTGTTTGTGAATGCTCACAATTTGCCGCAGTCAATTTAATGTTTTATAAGACCTGAAGCCTATTCAGTTGAAGAAGTTATTTTAAAGAATAAGAGCTGAAATAATTTATTATTGCAAATTTTCAAAAAATGATGTGTTAGTGTGCACACTTTCATAGGGCCCCTCTTAATGTCTCTTTGAAGGGACATTTGCAAAGAAGGTGCCCTACAGTTTCATTTTGTTACCTTCACTGTTAGTCTATCTCTGGTGACACCATTCAAAATGGCTTTTAGAGAATGTGACATGTCCAATAGTGTTACCCAAAAATTCTTTAGATCTCCTTCTTTCCTTTCCAAAGTGCTGGGGGATAGAGACATGGCCCATTTCACTGGGGAATGATAAGAGAAAAAGGGTTTCTTACTCCCTAGGAAGGTTCAGAAAACCTCTTCCACGAGCATACTATGGAAATAAGATTGCCTCATCTCACAGATAGGCAATTTATAAGGTACTTTGGTTATATAGTCATGTATTTTGATTTCAAAAAAGGTAGTCAACAGGGCATCTAGTATACTGGGAGAAACAAGGGCTCCCGAAAAGCTGTTACAAAGAGAAATACCTAAAGACTACGCAGTAAACAATTTGATAATCAAAAGCTACTGATACAGTAATTAGTGACTTGCCACATAGGTAAGGTATTTAACGGGATGTAATTGTGGGGTAACATCTGCATGTAATTATAAAAATAAATGTGTTAAAGTTGAAGAAATCCATCTTAGCTGGTAGACAATCTTGCCTTTGTCTTAGAGAGAAATGTATGCATTGGCTCTTAAAATCTACTGGAAGGAAACAGAAACTAGGCTATTTTATGGAATTCTAAAATATTCTGCTATGAAAAAGTACTCATTGATTTCAGTTTATTTCATATCTGCCTAATGTAGCATTAGTTCTTTTTTTTAAAGGATATAGCTTTCAAGTAACAATGAGGACATTTTTGCACTGACATTCCTCTGAGATAAATTATCAAACCCTTCAAGACATAGGAAGATGAGGTTCATTATTTCCCACATGGTGGCCAAGGTCATTGAGGAAAAATTGTAAGAATAGTTAATATTGCAGGAAAGACTCACCATCAAAAATGAAATAATATTTGAGATTGAAAAGATGTATTATTCCCATAGCTCTGCCAAACTCAGTGTCTACACAAATTATTATCTCTCTTTAAGTGCCAGTCATGTAAGTTATAGTTCTCTAAGGGAGCTTTAACTGCTTTCTCTTACTTAGAAATTTCCTCCATTTTATCTCTCTCAGTCAAAATGACTTGAATTCATATAATATCATTTTCTTTTATTTCAGAATTGTGTTCCATGCTGTAGAATTTCCAATTGAATATGCATATTCTCTTTCTCGCTAGAAAATATACATAGCAATGAACACCTTATGTATAACTTGCTGAAATCCATTATAGTACATTTCAGTTGCTAATGAATACTGATATCCTTTGTATTAAAATTTCAGTATATACCTTCACTTTTATCACAGTCAATGTTAGCTAAATGCAAGGAAAACATTTTCTTATAGAATAATACTAAATTTTACATAGATCTCTTATTTCATAGAATAAAAGAAATATGATTATTCTTATTTGCAATTTTACTGTATTATTTATAATATTATTATAAACTCTGTAGTACACATACAAATGTAATTTTGACATACATATTAATTCAGACGGTAATAATGGTAAATGTCCTGATATTTTGCTATTACACTAGCAACTTTCCTGAGCCCAGTTTTTCATGTCCTTGGAAAGTAATTTTTTCTGGGATATGAATTTCCACAGTGTTCACTAAAATTACAAATGAACTGAAAAAATTATGTACCTCAGTATACAGCCCAGTATGTTTAACAGTGTATGTCATGGGAGAAATGCTAAATCACCAACATGAAACAATGCTATTCTCAAATTCCTGACCAACAGAAACTTCAAATAATAAATATATACTATGTGTTGAAGCAGCTAAGTTTTAGATTAATTGGTTTTGAAGCAAAATATGAATAATATGACTACCTTTCCTGAAATGCCTAGCTCTGATTCTCAATTACAACACCTCATTATGTCATCATATACCTTGCCCCAGACATCATCCTTAATTTTCTAATAATTTTAACTAAAATTCGCTGTCTCAAATACTTTTGTCATCATTGTTGGAAATTTTAATGCATAAAGAAGTAACCCTTCCAACACTATCACCATTCAGATCCTTGAACCCTGCCCCTTTAATAATTTGTCCATTTCACTACTTTAGCCACTTACTCTTATGATTGCACCATAAACATTACAAGTGTCAATTATTGTAGCTTTCTATAATTTTGATTCCATGCATTGTATTTTGCAGTCACAAGTTTCTTTGGCTTTGTCATTCACTCTACTGCCTCACTGCACACAATTCTTTAAACTCTTTAATTTGTGATCCATGATTCTCACCAACTTTTCCCTGTGTTCTGGCTCACATCGGAACTCCACTGTGTAAAAGTCCTAGTGAAGGTTAACAATAATATATTTTATTACCTAATCCAACGATCATTTTTCACATTTCTCACATTTCACATCTCACTGTTTTCAAGACTTTGACACAAGTGTCCAATCCTCCCTTTATGAACATTCTATGCTTTATTTCCAGGACACCAAGCTCTTGATTTTCCTTCCACCTCAATAGTTGTTATTCCCAAATCTTTTTTTGAAGATTTCTTCTCTTCTACCCAAATTCTAGTGTTAAAATTCTTTAGGGCACTGTTATCAGTCATCTTTCCTCTTACTGCTTTCTTTGATGATTTCATTCATTCAGAGAGTTTTAGATACCATCATTATGTTCAAAAATTCCAAATGTGTTTGAGCCTAGATCTCTCTTGAACTCTAAATGAATATCCATCACTTATTCCACATTTCAAGTTAGATGTCTCATAGTAAGCACATAAAATATTGAATTCAAAACACTTTTATTCATTCACAGCACATTTTTTCTCCATGGTTGGCCAACCCACTGATTTAATTTGGAAAAGTTTTCAAAGTCTTAATAATTTATTCTTGATATGCAAATTCTATATTTTTAAATATGTCTACCTCCAATTTGGAATCAACCTAACCTCTCAGAGCATCTCCAGTTCTTTTATACCCCCATTTAATCTGTACCTAAAAGCAGTCAGGTTCTTAGCATATATCTAAGTAAAGTGTCCCTTTCACTAAATCTTTTATTTTCTCCTACTCTTTACTCACATTTCATCTTTTCACTGCAGTATACTCTAATATTCCTATCTGATTTTGCATTGTCCAACCACTTATATGCCCCTAACACTCTATCTCACTTGATCTGCATTTTATATCTTTCAAAAATCATCCTTTTTAATACAATCATGAAATTCTTTATTTTATGATGTTTCGTATTTGTTATGTTCCCTCTCAAAGCACAGTAAGCTTCACAAAGATCAGTATTTTTAAAAAAATATTGGTGTACCCCAAGTCAGAAATATTTCTGTAAAAATTGCACAATAAATAAATAAATTTAAATAATGTAGTAAAAGTACTGCAAGTCCAAATTAAGGATGTAGCTGACTCTGAATTTACAATGTAGTACTGCTCTATGAGTGCATATGAAACATATAGGTGACTGAAACTGTTACTTATTAAACTCAATAATTCAGAAAATAAGGTTAAAAAGTGAGTATAAGACCAAAAGTAAATATAAGAGAATCAAAAGTATTTACTTGAAAAGATTAGTAAAGTAAGCAAATTTCTTAGAGTAAAATCAATGCAATTAAGGTAGGGTATGAAATGTTAGGGATGAAAAGGGAAACAATTTGTGATACAATGTAGTTCATCATAAAAAAGGATAATTGTGTTCAATTTCATGTAAGTTTTTGAAAGTACAATTATCAAGCTATATTAATTTATTATAGAACAAGAAAACTTGGCTACACCCATAGACAGAGAGATGATGGATAGTCAAAACTTTTAACAAAAAACACAAAAAGTCTGGCTCAGGCATTAAAAACCTGAGTGAATCAGATACTTATAAAAATAAATATCATTGTAAGCTATGACAGAAGACATACACAGAAAAGCTATAAAGATAGAACACAATGGATAAAAAGGCCTCTGAGCAATTTTCTCAGGCCGATAGGACCGTCATAGACTAGGATCCTGTAATATAAAAAATATATAGGGCTATTTTCATACCATTTCAAAATCAAAAAGAAAAAGAAAAAAGAAAAAAATCTAAGCATCTAAAATCAAAAGAATACATTTCATGCATAGTTAATTCAGAACTATAAAAATGCTTCAACCTAAAAATAGAAAACAAAGAGCTATTTAAAAAGAAAATTTTAGTTCAAACCAAAATGGAATGCACATCACTTTTCTATCTTCTAGTCAGGATAAAAATATTTACAAAGTTAGAAATGAAAGAAAATGTCTTAAATCTAAAAAAAGTTCTGTAAAATTTTTCAGCAAATATAACACCTAATGAATAACTTTGAGACACGATTTATTAACAAGAATTCCAGCTCCTGAGAAATGTTTGCATTTGAGTACAAAGATAAATAAACTAAGCTTACTTCCACCGAGACACAAATGATTAATACACAATATAGGGAGAATAATGTGTGCATTTGAGGAAATAAAATTAATGTGTTCATGATAACATGGATAGATGGTGAAAGCATAATAATTGCAAAGATATTTGAGAAATATGTGCAATATGAATCAATACATCAAATAATAAAATTAGGTGAAAGCCTTCTATTTAAATTGACTATGTTTTCTTGCTTAATTGAAAAAACTAATTGTTAACTAGAACATTATTAAAATTATATATGTACATATATACTCTTTCATTTCAAAAGATAGAAATATGAATATTAATTTTTAAGTAGTTTGGTCCAGGGTTTAGAAATTTTGCTTTTTTGAGTATGAGGGCATTTCTTGGAATTCTACACAGGCTTCTGTTCTATTTTATACTAAAGAGTACTATATCTATATCAGACTTTATTTCTTTTTTTTTTTTTAATGTGGGTACCGGGAGTTGACCTCAGGACCTTGGACTTGCCAGCACGTGCCCATGCCACTGAGCAATATCACCGGCCCTTTTTTCCTTTATGTGGGTTCCGGAAGTCGAACTCAGGACCTCGTGCTTGCAAGGCAGGCGCTTATGCTACTGAGCTATCTCACAGGCCTTGTTTATTTCCTTTAGAGCAAGAATTTTAAAATATTTCTACATCATATCCAAGTATAATTGTTCCTGAGATTTGCATATTTTTTCTCAAAATACATATAGGTGTATTTCTCACACTTACATGTTTCAGAAATTTCAAAACATCAAACTTAGAAGTACTTATTATTTATTTTTATTTCACACATGCTTAATAATTAAAGTATGTAAATTAAAAGGAACTATATATGGCATAAATGAATTTAGGATAAAAATATCCATGTCTATAAACCTACAACACATCAGCGGGTTGTGAAATTCAATACATACTAAGACAAAGATAACTTATGTGCTAATCTAATGAGTACGTTAATCACCGACCAGTTGATAGACTTTTTACTGCTGGTTGATACACAAGTATAAAGTAAAAATATGAATGTATAAACTGGGTATTGCAGATAAAAGTTAAGAAAATGTTTGTTTCTTTGAAAGGTAAATTAATTTGGGGGAGGCACAAAAAGAAAGTTCAGCTCTATTACTAATATTCTGTTTCCCAAAAAGGAAAATAAAACAAACATTGCAAAATATCAGTATTTTAAAGTTATAGCAAATGAGAATATGTGTTATAAAAATTCTATATGTTTAATTTTTATCATAGGTAAAAATACATGAAAAAATATTAATCGCTCATAATCTACCATTTAGGATTTAAAATGTTAGATCATTGAAACTTAGTTTTATATTCCTCTTTGTAACAGGCCCAGGAAAATTTTATTTAATGCAGAAATAACACATAAGAGAGATTGGATTCTACTATCCTTATAAGCAAAAGTAGGCAAAGAAACTTCTAGGACTAAAGAGTCATTTAGAATCAAATCACATGCCCTGCCTAGATCACAGGCCAGTAAGCATTGGAGGATTCATATTACCCATCCCTGTATTTCTATTTCTAAAATATTTAAAACCATATTTTGTAGAGGTCTCACTAAATTTCTGTATCCTCTTCATGCCAGAATGCCAGCTATCTCCAAAGAGCTCAATCTAACCTCCATCATTATAGGCAACAAGTTAAATATTTCAGTAATCTTAATGTGCTTATGCTATCTATGATTTTAATTAGTAAGGCTTACAATGCTAATTGAGATATTAAAAAATGATTGTAATAGCCATACCTCAAGTAAGGACTTTCTAATATAATGTTATCTGCATGGCAAAGGGGTATGGATTATTGGTTAGGATATTTGTCCTTAGTTTTGAAGCTTAAACTATGTTAGACATAGTTTATTCACCTTCTCTTATAGATAGACACTATATTTCAATATTTACAATTTCAAACAATTCTATAATAACTTTGCTCAAGTGTATTTTTCACTGCATGGTAGAAGTATGTTCAGAGTAGATTCCTAGAAGTAGAGAATTTCTGGGTCAAAAGTTCATGTGTAGTTTTGTTAGATATTGTCAAATTCCCTACAGAAGGATACCAGTTTGCATTTCCACCAGTGGTTTTGAGAATGGTTGATACTATAGCCCCAACCACCATCTCTTCATGCACTTAAAATGTTTCCAAAATGACATTTAAGAAATAGTATTATATTGTCGTTTTGATTGTTTCTTTAAATATGAGTAAGCTTGAAAATATTTATATATTTTCAAAATCTACTTTTATATCATTTTTTTCATTGAATTGACAGATCATGTCTTTTTCTCTTGTTTTTAATCAGGGTTTTGCTCCTTGATCCATCAATTCTAGATTTTTCGAGGAATGTTAATACTTTCACTACAGGTAGCACAATGGGGCTGGGAAACAATTCTCCTCACCCACTTGAGTTTGACCCACACTCCAGGACCAATTTCTGTGTAAGATTTCATGGCCTGACTTTCAGTAAACTTTTCACCACTTTGACTTTGTTAAAGGTTCATAAATATGAACTGCGTCTCATACATGGAACTTGATCAAGGTGAACCCTGGAATGCACACCTTGTGGAAAGCCCTGCCTCAGGATGACTCAGTGCCCGGTCCTTCATTGCTGTCAATCCTACCTAGAGACCTAGCGAGAGGGACCCAGTTAGGGGTGCATTTACTTTAATATCCAAAAGCCTGATTTATTGGAGTGCTTTTATTTTGCTTTGTCCTGACACTATTTTTTTGTTTGTGCCACATTTTTTTGCACAGACCTGCCCTGAGCACATCTTCCAGTGATCTTCAATAAATTATAACTGCTTTTCATTTACCATTGGATGTGCACTTCTAATTCTTTGCTCACTGTATACAAGAGTTTAGAATCTAACTGCTGGACCGATCCCGCAGGGAGTCGAACTCAGGACCTCGCGCTTGCCACTTTAACTGCTTTATATGTTTCAGAAGTTTTCAGTAAAGTTCTGATGATTTTCATTAATAATTTATTTTGGTTTTTACAGTGCAAAGATTTTAAATTTTTTGTGTACCCAAATTCATGTATCTGCTGTTTATGCATCTAGATTTTGAATCATAGTTAGAAAGCCTTTCTCTACAGTAAAAGTCAAGATAATTTCACCTCTATGGACTCATATAACTTGTATGTCTTTACCTTTTTACGGTTTTATCCGTGATTTAATTGGATTTTTCTTCGTACTCAATGTGATATACAGATATTTTTTTCTCATTACAAATGATGTCCAAATTGTCCAAGTATTTTAATTAAAATATGCTATAGATATCTGTTGTCTCTCAAGGATGTAGAGTAATGGAGAAACAATATTGTCTCTAATCTAACATAGAAAAAGAAAAAGTAAAAGTTCACAATCTCCTTTGAACTGAAATTACATGATGAGAAAGTGACCCGTGTTCTGAGAAAATGCCTGCAAGAGAAGACTAAGAACAAGCAATGATTTATGAAGCAACTGAATACAAAAAAGAAGAGCTTGTTCAGTAAAGTTTACATATTGGTTGATAGAAACAGAACCAAGTGTAATATATATCTCAGAATTGGCTCATACAATTATGGAGGGGGGCAAGTCCACAATCTGCAGTTCAAGTTGAAGGTTGTCAGGCTGGAGACCTAGAGAGTAGTAGATGTTGCAGTTCAAGTGTGAAAGCCATCTCTTTGCCGTACTCCTCTTCCTTGTGATCAGGGAGGATTTTTGTTCTGTTCAGATCTTGACCTTCAACTCATTGGTGGAGACCCACCATATTATGGAGGACAATGTGTTTTTCTTAAGAGTCTACCAAATTCAATGTTAAATTTATCTATAAACGGTGACATGTAGAATAATATTTGACTTTATATCTGGGTACTGGGACTCAGCCAAATTGACACAAAATATTAACTCTCACCAATATCGATGCCAGTGAACAGAATAATGGCAATAGATGGAAAGGCAAAAAAAAAGACACACATGCAAACACTGAGAAAATAAACTAAGGTAAATAAATGCCACTTTAAAAATATTATTAGAAGACTCTGGAGCCTCCATGCACTGGTGTAACCATAGTAACAACAAATCTCAGAACTAACCCAGCACCCATCTGGATTACTTCAGATCTCTACAGTAAGAAAAGAGCATAAAAATGTTGTAGATATTTTCAGGTACAAGAACCAAAGCAGCAATAGTTCCAAGTAGATTCCAATAACTGCAGAAGACTCTACCAGAAGGAAAAGCATGGCCATGTCCAGGAGTAATACATCTTGACTTTAGTCCGTACTTTCCCACACAGGAAGCCTGTTGTGATGACAGCATCGCAAGGCACGCAGAAAGTGAGAATAATAGAATCAGCTCCCCAAACGCAAAGTGAACATCAAGCAAAAATTGATATGCAGTTATCACAGTGTGTGGGGAATGTCAGTTTTGCTTCTCTTAAACCTCTTTAGACAGCACCATGAGGGCAGCTTCCTCAGAAGTCTTCCTAATCTTGGTAGGGTTCCTCCACATTGGCACACCCTTCATTCATATCTGGGGTATAAGAGTTTCGTACTTACACATTTGCTCACAAGTGGCATTTCATACTTCACTGAAAATGTGTATCTCAATATTTTGAGCTTATGTGACGCTTCTGGCCAACAATGGCAACCATGGTATGTGTTTCAGGTATATAAATGTTCAGATTCTGTTTCTCCTGCAGACAGTTGTCTCTCAATTCTCCAAAATGTTTAAGGAAAACACACAGTATGCGATTTCTCTGGCTTTTTCTTGAGAATGTGGAGTGGTGCTCTTTGCAGTTCTTCATCTTGAACTGAAACCAGAAGTGCCTCACTTACATTTTTTTTAAAGGATGAATATAAAATTCCACTCTGATACTTATTTCCTCTTAGCAGACTGGAGAAATCTTACATAATTTCTCCTGGAACAAGGACATTCATTTTTTTTCCCTACAAGTTAATGTAGAATTTATATGGTTGGTTACAAAAATTTTCTCTTTATTTTTCATTTTAAGCAATATTATTGTGATCTGTCAAGATATAATTCTCCCTGTCCTTACACTGGTTGTATTTCAGAGAGCATCCTGAATCTATGGTATGATATCTTTTCTCTGTTTTTGAAAATATTTCATATGCATGCATTAAAATAGTTTATGTTCCAATCTCTTTCTCCTCTTTTAAGAAGTTCAATTACACATTTGGTAGACCTTTTCACTTTGCACTATTTATGTCCTTAGTTTACTAGTTATTCCCAAATAGGTTTTGCTTCTTGCTTCATTCCTGATATTATCTACAGATGATCAAGTTTAGCAATCACATAGTGTAACCTATCAGCATGCCCACCTAATGAATTTGTAATATCATTTATCCTGTTCTTCAGATTTAAGAATTTTACTTTATTATTTTTAATAAGTCCAGTTCTTTAGGGGAAATACTTTTTTAAGCTTCTCAAATATATTAATTATAGTATCAATAATATTTTCACATGAAAACCTCTGTACCTTGATGTTTATATTATCTGTCAACTAGCTTAGTTCTTAATAATTTTATTTTCAAATCTTGTGTGTGAGCATTTTGGATAAAATGCTATGCATTGTAAATGAAATCATACCATTTCTCTTCGAAGAAAATAGATTTGTCCTACTAGAAGTACAGAATATAAACACGTAATCATAATCTAGTTAAGGCTATCCTTTATTACCATACTCTTGAAGTCTGACTGTTGATACCACAAATGAAAGTCCATTGTACTTATTAAGACTTTTTAGTTGAATTTTAGCTCCTTTGCTTTTCATAGTGTTTGTAAGATGAATAATTTTCTGGTTAATTGCCAGAGAAAAGCAGCTTTCTGTTTTGTCTCTTGCTCTTTGTACTTGCTCTTTAGGACATTTTGATGCCTTATGGCATAATTATAAAATTTTAGCCCCACATAAGTTTGTGTAGCTTTTTTCCTTCATGATGATCATGTCCCAAGTCCTGGCAGCTTGGCAATGTCTAAACTGTATGGAATTATTTTTCCCTCTAGCCCAGTGAGAATTCAGCAGACTCCACCTTTCTACTTTTTCTTCAGACAAAGGCTCTACATATTTTCCAGGATAAGTGTACTATCGGATACTCTGGGGCTATTAATGTGTATGCTTTCAGATCTTAGCTGCCTTTGATGGTATGTTAGTTACTTTCCCATTACTGGGACAGCAGAACTGATGCCTACAATTTAAGAAGAGGTTTATTTAGGCTCATAGTTCCAGATGGTTTGATCCATAATCAGCTGGCTCCATCCCAGACAAGGCATTGTGGAAGGCACAGCGCAGGAAAGTTACTCACCCCTGGCAGCCAGGAAACAGAATAGAGTGGAGTAAAACACAAGAATACTCCTTTCCCTGCCATTCCTCAGTGATCCCCCTCTCTGAGCAGGCCCATCCGGTAACAACACATTCACTCATCAGTGGATTAGCTCAATTCAAAGCTGCACCTCTGAACACGTGGGACTTCTGGGGAACATTTTAGTTTTAAACCATAACAGACAGCTTGGAAGGCTATCAATTTAATAAAAAATTGTTTCAGAAGAGATACCTAACAGAATTGATATAAAAATGTAAGATTTCATTAAATCTCACTTACATTGCTTTCAGTGTTGATGCAAAAAGAAGGAATAAAAATTAAACCAGTAAATCATTTTCAAACATTCCAAGGGAATTTTTATTCTTGAGATTTTTAAAAAGCACAGAAACTTAAATATCACATGGTTTCTGTCATATAAGAAACCCAAATTATGAATACGAAGCAAAATGAAAAGTAGATAATAGGGCTTTCTCAAATGGGAAAAGTATCAAGAGGAGAGAGGGGTGGGAGAAGGAGATGAGAAAAGGAATGAAGATGAGTTATGTGTATGTATTAACTCCACACAAGGAATGTAGGCATTATGTACTGCAAACATGTACTAATAAAAAAAAAAAAGCTTCATTTCACAGCAGTTTTAAGACCTGTGGTTGTTACATACATTAAGGATATGATTTAAGCTAAGAAGACTATGCTTGGCCTGTGTAATACATCACAATGCACACTCTGATATTCATTGTCTTTTACTGGTATTTTGCAATACTGGTAGAGTTTAAAGTGTGAATATTAACACTTCTGTTATAGACTTAGCAGAAGCCCAGAGGTCTCCTCCGTCATTTTTGCAAGTCAAAACACCAAATAACTAACTCAGTTGCTGGAGTAGATAACACAGGCTGCTTTTGTAGAATTTAAGAATGAAAACAAAATAATTGGCCTCATGATCGAGGTGTAAGTCTTATAGTTGGGCTTTTCACCCTATGAACTTGGATGCTGATTACTCAGTTGATGTTGAATGTAGCTGCTCTGTTTAAGTTCCAGGTGTCGCAGAGTAAGTAAGCAGCTACAGTGAGAACTGCTAAAAGAATATGCCTGTTTCAGGAAATTAAAACCACACACTAACATAAGTAAATGATGCATGGCCCTTTTTGCAGGTTGAAGATGTGAAAAAAACTAGTAAGGAAAATGATTATGACTAGACCGAATGCTTATGTTTTGTACTCATATCTTCAACCTTGAGCATTCCCAGCGAAAGCAATATTGTTAAACAAAAGCTAACAATCACTTCAGCACAAAGTGGAGAATTAAATTCCATTAGCCTTATTTCAAATTAAAAAACCTTCATAGCAGGAAATGAATGAAATACATTAAAATTATACTTTGATATAGCATCTTTTTGAAAAGTTTAAAACATGAAATATGAACTTGGCAATGTGAACTACAGATCATTTCATTATCACTTATGTCTCTTGAAGAACATGTTTGCAAATTATTTTTCTTGACTCTTCGACCCTGCCGTGTAGGGTAGTAAAAGATCAAAAATGACCTCATGGACTTAATCACTGCTTGGGAAAGTAGAATTAATGATAGATGTCACTTAAAAGTATGGTAACGAGGTGCATCCATTTACCTGGAAATGTCTCAAGTTTATCCTTCTTTATGGCAGGGTAGTACTCCATTGTATAGAAAAACCACATCTTCTTTGTCCATTCATTGACTGATGGACATTTGGGCTATTTCCAAAATTTAGCTACTTCAGACTGTGTGGCTATAAACATGCGTGTGCATATATTGCTGTGGTATGATGCTTTTAACTCTTTTGGGAAGATACCAAGAAGAGGAATTCCTGGGTCAAATGGAACATCTAGTTTTCATTTTTTGAGGAATCTCCACTCTGATTTCCATAGTTTGGTTGCACCAGTCTATACTCCCATCAACAGTGGAGAAGGGTTCCTTTTTCCCCCTAGCCCCGCCAGCATTTGTAATTGGTTAATTTCTTGATAATAGTCATTCTTTTTGGAGTGAGATGAAATCTCAGTGCTGTTTTAATTTCCATCTCTCAAATTACCAGTGATGTTGAACATTTTATATATATTTATTCGCCATTTCTATGTCTTCATTTGAGAAGTGTCTACTCATCTCAGATGCTATTTTTGGATTGGGTCTTTAAATTTGGAGGTCTGATTTTTTTTTTTTTTTGAGGTCTGATTTTTTTTTTTTTGAGTTTTTATATATTCTAGATACTAGTCCTTTGTCTGAGGAGCAGCTGGCAAAAATTATTTCCCACTCTGTGAGTTATCTTTTCACTCTGTTGGTAATTTCTTTTGCTGTGAAAACCTTTTTAATAAGATGAGATCCCAGTTGTTCATTCTTTGTAATATTTCCGTGCATGGGGGTTTTGTTCATAAAGTCTTTGCCTACACCTATATCTCAGGGTGTATACCTATTCTATCTTCCAGCACATTTAGTGTTCCTATTTTAATATTTAGGTCTTTGATCCATTTTGATTTTAGTTAAGTGGGTGGTCAGAGATACGGGTCTAGTTTTAATCTTTGGCATGTGGAAAGCCAGTTTTCTTATGGATCGTACTTTTGAGTTGAAGTCAAATAACTTATCTCCTAAAAGTTTTTCTGCTATGACTTTTTTCCCTAAAAGTTTTAGAATTTTACATCTTACATTAAAATCCATTATACATTTTGAGGTAAGTTTTAAGGCATGTTTGAGGTTTTGTTTTGTTTTGCTTTTGCCTATGCACATTTGATTGCTTCAGCATGATTGGTTGAAAAGTACATCTTTTCTGTATTAAACTGCTTTTGAATTTTGTTAAAATTAGTTGGACATATTTATGTGAATCCATTTCTTCGTTCTCTATTCCGTTCCATTGATCTGTGTGTCTATCCCTCTGCCAGTACCACACCATTTTGATTACTGTAGCTTTATAGTAATAGTTGAGGTCAGGTAATGTGAATCCTCCGATTTTTTCTTCATCCAAATTGTTTTATCTTAATTTAATATAGGGTATTTTCACCTGTCTTCTAGGTAATAAAAAAGAATAGAGAGGAACTGTGGCAGTGGGGAATTCTGAAAAACACAGTATTTACATTCCATTTTCCCTGGGGCACTTTTCAAATGGTGAGTGTGCCTCAGAGTCAGCCTGGCAGTTCATGCAGATTTCTGGATTACAACCCCCCCTCCCCAAGTTTAACCTCCAAGTGATTCTAATGGAAGTGGTTTCAGAATCTGAAAAACATTAATTTAAGGAGAAACCAGAGAAAAAAACAAAAACACCCTTTTTACTGTTGTTGTGAATTAAGCTCTGTTTTCTTTCTCTTTATCTCCTCAAATTCCCACTGATTTTTCAGTATGCAATGCGCCTGAATCTTTGAGGACACACATTTATCATTCGTGAATACGCATGCTAGAAATAATGTAATCGAACTTTTTAAAGCATGATTTTTATTACATTCTAAAACCCAAATGTTTTGAAAAACACATTTATATCATAATGGAATCTCCTGGGTAGATAGGGTCTGCTTAATAGGAATTTGCTTCACAGTCAAATATGCTAGAATTCATCTGTTTGGTTAAAAATGACACGCACACAGATTTCACCTTTGGTAAGTGTCTCAGAAAACATATTGTACAGATCAAGGAGGAAACCCCAAGACATACGCCTTTCAATAAGGGCAAAGAATAGAGCTGGGGTGTTGATGAGTCCCCTATACTTCCTTACACTAACTCTCATGTACTCATTATTTTCTTGTCTATCATAAGCATCATAACTACAAGTGGAAACATAAAATACTCTCTTTAGCTCAGTGTAGGCGGCGGATATAGCTGAAAATTGAGATAAAGACTTCCAAGTTTGAAAAGGGAAAAATCGTATTTAGAGTATACTTCAGAGACATTTCACCACAAGATATCTTTGTCAATGTACCTTTGATAGTCTTTAAATTTAAACAATTTAAATAATCTGGTGTATGCTGTTTATAGGCTTATTACAGGTACAGTAGAAGGCTTCAAAAGGTCTTGTGCAATTTTCAGGAAAAGTATCTTGTGGTTTTTTTTTTTTTGTGGGTACCAGGGGGTCGACCTCAGGACTTCGCACGCCAGCAGGCGCCCGTGCCGCTGAGCGATATCACCGGCCCCTTTTTTGTATGTGGGTTCCGGGAGTTGAACTCGGGCCCTCACGCTTGCCGGGCAGGCGCTTAAGCCGCTGAGCCATCTCACCGGTCCAAGTATCTTGTGTTTATTGCATATATAAAGTAATATAAAAAGTACTCCCCTACTGTCTGCCTATGCCAGACTTCCGTGCAGATTAAAAAAAATACACCATTTTGTCAGCTGTTTCAGTCTAGGGAAGAGAGCTCTTCCTTTTCTTATTGGAACTCCTGCAAATGCTGTTGGCTTTGCTCACTTTGTCTTCCAACCACTGCAGGAGAGGCCTGATGACTGCCGACCTCTGAGCACACAGATTCTTGGTAAACACTGAGCCATTATGGATCTTGCTTGGTTACTGAGTCCATATGTGTAAGGCTGTGAGTTCTCCTACATGCATCTTTCTCCTCCTGGCACAGGATCTTAGGCAATGCTACTGCTAATTCAAGGCACACTTTCCCAATGGTGACATGAGGCACAGCATGGATTGGGATTTTGATTCTCTCATACAGTTTGTAGAGGTTACCGTACATAGCCGCCTGACTCCAAGGCAGGACAGCACGGCAGGGGGGCATTGCTGAGGAGAAATATTTCATGGCAGGCTGAAGGCAAAAAATAGCTAAGTAGCAAACAGCAAGCGACCACAGCAACCCTCTTTCCCTCCCTTAAAAAATTTATTCTTATAGATCATCAAATTTGACATCATTTCAATTACAAAACTTAGAAACGTATCTAAATTCTTAAGTAATGTTTCAGAACTTAGGAGTTAATTCCCTACAGCTCCTTAGTTTTGGTCATCTTTGCATCTTCATCTGGCAGATCACATATATGTGATTGCCCTGGGAACCCCAATTTCCTACCTGCCATGGCAATAGAGGGTAGAAGCTTAACTCTAGCTGTAAGTCCATAATGGGGGGGTAATGGGATCCCACCAGGTGGCTGTGGCAACCTTGCTCTTTCAGGTGCTGGAACAACCCATACAGGTCGACGCAAATGTGTTCCTCCGCCCACTGCTTCCTTCTGCCTGCTCTTTAAACAACTAAAATGTGAGGGGATCCTCATAACATCTACCTGCTCCCCAAACCAACTGCTGCTCATTTAAATGCTTTAGTTTTAAACATACTTTGTAGTTGCCTGTGAATTCCCAATAATAAGATGAAGCCCATATGTGAGAACATTGCCAAATAGATGCTAATTTATAGTTTTATGCTTTGTTTTTGAAATATGAGAGTTGTTTACATACTTGCAACACAGACAAAGGAGAATACATTTAAAATATATGCATATTGTATAATAAATAATAGTAATTATTGTAATATTTTTGTCCGATATTGACAGTAATATTGAGCGATGTGATACTTAGAGACATTTGTGCATTGCTAAATATTTTTCAATAATGTAATTTAATACTTGAAGCACAATCATAAGTATCTATAATTTGTACAGACTTTACAACTTGTAAATCACTGCTCAACATTTTCATATTCAGTAGAATTGAGGATTCTCTATTAAAATTGTTCAAATTTATATTTTTAATAGCAAACATAAAATTACTAAGAATAATGTGTTCTGATTAAACTGTCTTTCATTAATTTAAAAATCTATAAAATATGGGACAATGCAACCAAATAGGTTTTTGAAAGTAAGACAATCTTATATTCTTCAATCAGCAATTTATTGCAAGGTAAAAATAAATTGTACAGCACAGACTATACTAGAACTTAGAGAAAAAACTGAATAACATATAAACCACTAAAACAATGCATGTTTCACACACAGATTCATATTTTGATGTACATAATGGAGTTTATTTGATACATCATGTTACATAGAAACTGTTTTCAAACTGATTTCCATTGCTTCTTTGTTTCTGATCAATGGTCTTTCCATATTCATCACTGCAAGACTCTGAGAATCCATTTAAACTCTCATCTCTTCTACAATTCTAATGTTACTTGAAATAAGGTGGAAGAAAGTGTAGCAGAGCCACTCTGTGTTTACTCTTTAAATTGTGTCTTAAAGTACATCCAAGAGCCAGTTGTTACATATTGTAATGGACAGGTTTTGCTTCAAAGTCTGATTACTTTTATCGATTAACACTACAGTTGATTTAGTAGCTTCTGCCTGCCTAGTGAATGCCCAATTCTTTCAGGAAGAGGGTGAAGCTTGTTGAAATACACTTGCCAAATGGTGTCCATTGGAGCACAAAGATGTTACTTCTCTTCCACTTGAATAAGACAGAATATGCAGTTTTAAGAAAAAATTTTTAAAATTGCTCTGGAAATGCAGAATACAAGCAAAAGTTTAACGGCTGTGTAATTGTAAAAGAAGAAACTGTGCTAGCGATTCTTATAGAATTAAAAAATAGTATTTAAGATAAGCTAAGAAAATGATTATATAGAGAAATTACAGTTATTTTATCTTTTTCAGATTGGCAAATTTGCAGTTTCTATTTTCTAAAAGTTCTTACATACTTTTCAGTTTGTATATTTAGAAAAAAAAGCTGTGCATAAACATAACAGCATCCAGCAAAATTTGTGTTATTCTACAGCATAACTTGAATTTTCAACTATGTAATTTAAAGAAAATACATGCCTCACTTTAAAATAATTTCAGAGATGCTTATAAAATAAGTTTCAGAAATGTTAGAGTAATTTTTTGAGACATAGTCTTGCTATAAAATCTGCGATGGTCTTGATCTCAGTAAGTAGCCTGAGCTGGGCTTGAACTTGTGGCAATCCTCCTGCTTTAGCATCTGAAGTACTGGGATAATAGGTGCATGCCTACATACTGGGTAGGGTGATTTGGACAAAGTTAAAATGTCAGCAAGAATCACACACAAAATTGATGCCCATGAAAACTGCTTCCTACTCAGTGGTAGCATATTGATGCTAATATCAATCACAAGATACACTATTGTAAAATAATTTGTCTCCTATAAAGTGATTATTGTTTATATTGTACATTTTGGACAATTACAACCCCTGAGAGTGAATTGAAAGGATCAATTAAGAAAAGAACAATTAAATTTCCAAGTATAAGTTAGAAAAATAGAACTTTCTAATGTGTCTCAACAAATGGGAGAATATCATAAAAACAGATTTACAATTAAAGAGATGGATGAGGATACTGATCCTAAATGATTGGAAAGAGGAAACCTTGCTAAAGAATTCTTGGTAAACAGAAGTCAGACTTCAGGCTCTCCCTCAGCAATATTTTAGTGTAATTTTTTAAAATCAGAGAAAATCCACCTGACATACATATTCACCAATATCAAGAAGAAATTATTAAGTACAATGTAGCACCATGAATTTTTCATTCAGCTTAGCAAAGGGACATTCACTTCTAGCTGGATAGACTAGGATGTATGGCCAATGCTCAGGAGATTAAGAAGGAAAGTATTGACAAGTCCTAATTGGAATCAGGAACTGAGATCTCAGTAATAAAGAGGAAATAAAATAAAACGAACCTTTCCCTAGACATCTGTTATGTCATAAGTAGTGCAAACAGAGAAGTTGAAGAGCTGCGCAGAAAGCCACAACTAAGAGGGATGGAAAGAACAGAGTTTTGTGCATTTTGACCTGAAGAACATACTTTGGACTTTAGGATCATGAAAGCAGACAGGAATAGAGTTCGCAAAATTTCAGAGAAAGTAGAAATGCAAATTAACCTTACATTTTGTATCCCCCTTTTTTAAATTTCCGGGTGCTTCTGTTCTATAAACCCGAAAAGAAAAAAAGGCTAATAGCTAAGCAAAAAGTAGTGTCTAAGCATCTGGGAAGATGAGAAAGGCTTTTGGCAGTTTATTAGGGACACCACTGCCCACTGGAGTCAGGATCTTCAGAAAATGCAGTGGGGTTTTAGTACAAACTCTGAAGGGGGACACACTTGAGGAAGAACATTTGAAAACTGACCAATCAAAATAGCACCAAATACATCTCAAACCACCTCAGTGCAAGACTGTTTCACATCACCGTCCCATTTTAGTGGCTTCCGGAAAGAAAATACTTCCTTTTAATATGAAGGTAATGGTATTCAGAGGGTCTTTAGTAGTGTGTGCGTGTGTGTGTCTCTCGCATTCACAGCAGTGACAAAATAACTAAGGGTGATGTTCACAGGAGAAATAGATTGGCATCTTCTGATGTTTATGTATATTCAACATAAAATTAAAGTCCCACCAGAAGAGAAGACCAAAAGAGTCACATGGAAGGAAATAAACAAAGAAAGTGGTTGAGGGGGGAGAAGGGACAATTGCATAAAGAATCTCAAGAAAATGAGCTAACGGATATACCATATTTTGACTTTTAATCAAAATTGCTGCAACTGGCAATTATGTTTCCTTTCTTCATAGGTTACAACCTGATTTCTTTTTTTATTTTTCAAATTAGCTTTGATGTCCCGTATGTTTCAACAGTAACAGAATGACACTTTGTTTTATTTTGTTTTGTTTTTTATTTTGGTGCTTGTTCTGTTGAGAAACAGGTGTTGATTTCTACAAAAAAAATTATAGGGGTATCTCTCAAACTGGTCAAAAGAGTTTTCTACTATTATTTGTTAGTATGATTAATTAAATAAATGTATTTTATACTGTTGAACCAAATTTTCTTTTCTTTCATAAACAGTACAAAGCCATGGATTATGCTTTTCCTAAAACATAAATATTTTCAATTTTTTACATTTTGCTTAGAATATTTACTTTAATATGCAAATATGATATTGACATTCATAAGTAGTATTATCCAGAACACCATTAAGATTTTTCTAGTCTTTTTAAATTGCTTGAAGAGTTTTTATTATTACCTTTGTTTCAAATCAATATCTGTCCCTTGCTGGATTTTTAAAAATGAACAGTAAAGCTATCTGCTAGGGGATTTTTAGATTTATATTTCCATTTTTAACCAAAGATTTTTCAGTAAAATATTTTATTTAATTTCAGGTAGAAAGGCTTTGGGTGTTTATTATGTTTCATTTTTTGATAATTTCTAATTTTATTGCTTTGTGATCAGGGAATGATATATTTCTATTTCGTGAAAGGTATTGATGTTCTCTCTCATATAATATGTAATCATTTTAAAATGCTGGTGTGCATTTGAAAAGATTTTATATGCTCTATTATAGTGCAAATTCAATGTATATTAAAAAGTCTATCACATTGGTCATGTTGTTTAATTTTGTCTATTTTTTTACTCCTCACTCCCATTCTATCCTCTTCCACCCTAAAAGTAATTTCTAATCTAAAATTGATGAATATCCTCTTTAATCCCTACACATTTATTTGTTTACAATTAATAAATGGCCTTATATAACTCAACCTATATGGATGAATGAAAAGTGTCCCTAAGTTTTCCCACTATATACCTAAATGTAAAATGGCTGTGTAAAACTACATTTTACTAGGAGTTGTAAATTAACATTTATTTGTATCTTATTTTAATCTCTAAGGTAAACCAGTACCCCCATTTCTATATCATTTGCTAATGTAAAAGAATATTAATAGTATTTATAAAATGATTGTTAAGCATGTGTACACTTTTGCAATTCTGTATTGGTTAGAACAATTTCTATGTAGACAATGGTTTTGTTGACACATACTCTATATATTACAAAGAATTTTTATAGTAAAAACTATACCACGTTGTTTTCATGTTTTATTATTTTCATTGAAATCATCAATAAAATATTGAATAGATCTCTGTTAACTATCATTCTTGTCTTAATATTAATTTTTTTTTGTACTGGGAATTGAACTCAGGACCTCACACTTGCCAAGCAGGCGCTACACCACTGAACCATATTCCTGGCTATAATATTAATTTTTAATCAGAATAAAAACAGTCCTAATATTACAACATCAAATAACATGATTAATAGAGGTATTAAGTTGATATTTTGGTTAGCTAACAAAAATCCCTTTTATTTGCATGTGTTAACATTAAGAAAGTGTCATTCTGTTAATATTCATATCTATATTAATAGCATTCTTGATATTTTATCACTCATGTTCTTCAAGCTTAGTCACTTCGTGTTTACAATATATTATTTTATTTACACATTGATGAATTTAAAATACTCATATTTTAGTTAATGATTTAATTTTACATAGGGTATTGCTATGAACTTTATAAAAAATGCATGCTTTTTTCTTCTTTTTTGTTGTCAGAAAAAAAGTGATCTAAAGTATGGGAAGATTATTTCCTTAAATGTTTCTACCACAGTTTGGATCTAGAAGGTCCCCCAAAGGCCCCTGAATCAAAGGCTTGGTCCCAAGCCAATAGAACTATTGGGACGTGTGGAACACTTAGGCAGAGAGGCCTAGCTCAGGTCTCCTGGTCACTGGGAGACCTCAGAGGAGATAATGAAGCACAAGTCTTTCCTCTGCCTGTCTTTATTGCTTCCCTGAAATGAAGAAAGTGGTTTTGCTCTGCTTTGGGCTCCTGCCATGATATGGCACCACCAAAGACCCAAAGAAATGGGGCTAATGGAACATAGTCTAAGACACTGATGGAAAAATACCTTTTATCTTTATAAGTTGGTTATCTCAGCTATGTATAAAAAAATCAGATACAATTTATTTTAAAGCTTCCTTTTGTGGTGTTAAGATTTATGAGTGCTGACTGGATTTCTTGGTAAAATGGTTAAATTTATATTTACATACATTTATAATTTGTGAGCATTTTGGGCATTTTGTTTATGCATAGATTTGTTTATCCCTTTAAATAGAACTATCATACATACTATCACTTGAATAATAGAGACATGATATATCAGCAAGTAATAGTTTCCCTCACTATACACATAAGTTTCAGGATGACCTTGCAAAACTCATTATTTACCTGAGAAATATAACAATCATACCTTAAGAAAAAGACACTTGAAGAAAACTTCGGAAACAGTTATGTTAGCCAATTTCCATCTGGGGTACTGTGTCAACAAATGCAATACAGGAAATTCCACAACTGGTGGATAGGTATGCCATGTAAGAAAAAAGTGTCCTCACAGCTCCAACTAATGAAATATGGAGATTGCATTCTTCAATTCTGAGGCATCTAAGGCTTTTATTTGTAAATGTAATACATAATAGAAATATATTATTTCTATCCTGAATTTTCAAGGTTAAGAAATGATATGTTTTCTACTAAAAGTTGTTTTTCTCAAAATACATTTTATTTCTGCTAAGAGTAAATAAAATTCTATTGGTTTTTCCTTTATATACTTACAACACAATTACTGGACATACAAGTTTTGTATTTCCATTCCTAATCATATAAGCATTTTAAAGGAGGTACATAGGTTGTTGATCAGTTAGAATTTAATACAACAAAAGGTGGTCGATAATTTAAAAACCAACTCATAGTTAAATTTTCCTGATTTGCAAATACAGTAGTACCTTGGCTCACAAACACTTTCCCTTGCAAAAAATTTGATTTGCAAACAAAAGCATTTGGGAAAATTTTGTTTTTGTTTGCTAACTTTACATCAGATGACAAACAGGACTGCAGCCATCTTTCCCACACAAACACAATCATGGCCATCTTTTCCAAAACCATGGAACAAGTTAAGTTCATGAACCGAGGTACCACTGTATCTATTCATTCTGCTAATAATACTTCAGTCTTTATAATTTCAATTAAAATAATGGGAAGAATAAAGACTTGTCTTAGTCACTTTCTCATCACTGGGACAGAATACATGAGAGCCACAACTTAAAGGAGGAAGGGTTTGTGTTTTTGGCTTTCAGCTTCAGTGGATTCAGTTCATGACTAGCAGGTTCCCAAGCAGAAATCACCTGGTAGAAGGACCTGGCAGAGGAAAGCTACTCACATCATGGTAGTCAGGAAGGAGAGCATCAAGGGAGGAGCCAGAGAGGGAGATGCACCAGGTTATGCCTCAGGTGACCATCTTCTTCCCACAAGGCTCAGCCTCCTAACAGCACATTCAGCTATGAATTCATCAATGATCCAGTCTCCTTTTATAAGTCCCAGCTATGAACACATGGGATTTTGAAAAGACATTCTAGATCTAAACCATAACATTCTGCCACTGGGACCCAAAATATTCATTTCTATCGCTTTATACAAAATGCATTTGATCTATCTCTAAGGTACTCAATGTTTTAACAGTTCCAGCATTCCTAAAAAGTCTAAGTCTGAAGTCTCCTCTGAGACTTAAGGCAAACTCTTACTTGTAAGTTACTTTAAAAATAAAGAAACAAAGCTAAAAATTTCTAATATACAATGGCACAGCATAAGCATTCCCTTCCAAAAGAGAGATCTAGAGAGGTAAAAAAGGAATAAGGGAAAAAAGAAAGCCCAAAATCTAGCACAGCAAACATTAAATCTTGTAGTTTCATAGGCACCACAAGGGCAAGTTGTGGCAATATGTGAAATCCAAAAGGCTCATGCACTCTTGCCCCTATAGCATTGTGAGTTGAAGCTCAAGTTGCATACATTTAACTAGAAATGTCTCAAGTTTATCTTTCTTTGTGTCAGAGTAGTACTCCACTATATATAAAAAAATGCCACATCATCTTTATTTTTTCATCACTCAATGGGCATTTGGGTTGTTTCCAAGATTTAGCTATTACAAACTGTGCTACTATAAACATGGGTGCACATATATCATTGTGGTATGATGTTTTCAATTCTTCCAGGAAGATATCCAAAAAGGTAATAGCTGGGTCAAATGGAGCCTAAAATCCTAGTTTTTTGAGGACTCTCCATACTGATTTACACAGTGGTTGCACCAGTCTACACTCCCACCAACAATGGAGAAGGGTTCCTTTTCCTCCACAGCCCCTCCAGCATTTGTTATTGGTTGATTTCTTGATGACAGCCATTCTTTCTGGGGTGAGATAGAATCCCAACATTGTTTTAATTTGCATCACCTGAATGACCAGTGATATTGAATGTTTTTTGATATATTTATTTGTCATTTGTACTTCTTCATCTGAGAAATGTGTATTCATCTTAGATGCTCATGTTTGGATTGGATCTTTAAATTTGGGGGATCTGATTTTTTTCAATCTTTATCTGTTCTAGATAGAAGTCCTCTGTCTGAGGGACAATGGGCTAATTTTTTTCCTCACTCTGTGGGTTCTTTCTTCACTCTGTTGGTGATTTCTTTTGCTGTACAAAAGCTCTTTAATAGTATGAGACACAAGTTGTTGATTCTGTGCAGTATTTCCCATATGATCAGGATTTTTGTTCATGAAATCTTAGCCTACACCTATTTCTTCAAGAGTTCTGCCTATTCTCTCCTCCAGCTAATTTAGTGTTTCTGTTCTATCCATTTATTCTGTGTTTTATCCATTTCTACTTCAGTTTAGTGCATAGTGATAGACATGGGTCTAGTTTTAGTTTTTAGCACGTGGAAAGCCAGTTTTTCCAGCACCATTTATTAAAGAGTCTGTCTTTCTTCCCAAGAACATGTTTGGCTCCTTTGTCAAAGATAAGGTGGTTGAGTGTGTTTAGAGTTGTTTCTGCATCTTTTAATCATTCCATTGATTATCAGGTCTGGTTTTTTGTTTGTTTGTTTGTTTGTTTGTTTGGCAGTACCATACTGTTTTTATCACAGTAGCTTTGTAATATAATTTCAAGTCAGGGATTGTGATGCCCCTTGCCTTGCCTTTTTTGCCGGGAATAGAAGACCCCAAAAACTCCACCAAAAGACTTGCAGATTTAATAATCAAATTCAGTAGTGTAGTTGGATACAAATTCAACACTCAAAAATCAATAGTGTAACTATGACAAACAACAAACTCAGTGAAAGAGAAATTAGGGAAACCACAACTTTCATAACAGTATCAGAAAAAATGAAATAATTAGAAATCAATCTAACAAAGGAAGTAAAAGATCTATACACTGAAAATTACAGTACTCTGAAAAAGGAGATTGAAGAAGATATCAGAAATGGAAAGATATCCTTTTGTCATGGATAGGAAAAACCAACACAGTGAAAATGGCCATACTCCCAAAACTGTTATATAGATTTAATGCTTTCTCAATCAAAATAGCATTAGTATACCTCACAGAACTAGAGAAAAGATTTCTAAAATTCATTTGGAACCAGAAGAGACCTAGAATACAAAAGCATATTTTTAAAGATACTTTTGTAAGAGTTTACACTTTTGTTTAGTTGATTTGTTTTTTCATTATGGAAATAACTCAAAAACCACAAATCTAAAAACTTTAGAAGCAAAATAAAATTGCTGTTTATTACACATTTTAATCTGCTAGAGATATAAGATATGGTATAGTCATTCTGAAAGTACTTAAATGAGGCTTTATTTCCCATTTCATAAAATTAAAGACATAAAAGGAATGATAAATAACTGCTTCAAATAATTTTTATAGGAAGGGCTATTTGAGTGAAATTAGACAATATCACTTTTAGTTTTAAACTGACAGCTTTACTAAAAGAGTTAATTAATTATAGAGTATTTTGGCTATAAAGATTTTTCTTCATCATCACTGATGTTCTATAATAAACACTGGAAATAAATCTTTCTAACCTTAACTTTGTGTATCAAGATTTGTATTTACTGTTTACAACCAAAATAAAATGCCATATACTTCTACACTACAAAGTTTAAATTAATGTGTGGGGGGCAATTATTTTAGAGAAATTGCTTTCTAAACATAGATGGTAATGTCTTACTTTCCAAGTTAAATCAAAATTAACTTCTGCTCATACAAGCAGAAAAATAAACACATCTACTATTCAATCTCCCATCAAGTGTTCCTGACATAGTGACAGCGAAAATCAATGTGCTTTCTCAGTGCCCTGGGGTACCCAGCTCCACATCCTAAAGCATGACTGTATCATTGAATTTCCAGGAATCTCCTTGATAATAGAGAGTGTTTACTGAGTTTCTACTATATCCTAAATGCTCTATGAAGATATTGTATACATTATCAGCAACTTCTTTTTTTATATATATATATGCAGGTACCAGGAGTCAAACTCAGGACCTCGTGCTTGCCAGGCAGGGCCTTATGCCGCTGAGCTATATCACCAGCCCTATCAGCAACTTCTTGAAATGTGAGTTTTGATCAAAACAGTGACTATTGAATTTATTACAGTAATAGACACATTACCACTAATCCCCATCAAAATATGCCCCCTCACTTCAAACACACAAGTCCATCATTCTTGCCAATTCATTTTTTTCTTTTTCTTTTATTTTTAAGATACATAATAAATACATTTCTTGTGGGAATTGGTACATATACATTCCGTACCTTAATTCCTGTTACTTCCTTTCACTTCCCCTCCTTGTCTTGTTTATTCTAGATCCCCTGACCACCTCCACAAAATTTATCTCCATGTTTCCTATCAGCTATCTTTAAATTTGATCCTTAAATTATTTAGACTTTGAGTTTTTCATATAAGATAAACTGGGTGACATTATTCGTCTGTGTCTGATTTATTTCATTTAGCATTACGGTCTCAAGAAGCATCCATTTTCCCACTCAGTATTCAAATGAATCCCTTGTTGTTACTGAGTAGTGCTCCATTGTAGGTATTTACCCCATTTTCTTCACACTTTAATCTGTTGACAGGCATATAGGCCACTTCCCTAATATAGCTATTCTGAATTGTGCTGCTGTATGCATGAAAAACCACTATGGGAATCAGTATGGAGACGTCTCAAAAAAACCAAAAAATAGAAATTCCATTTTGACGCAGGTATTCCTTCTCTGAGTATCTTCCTGAAAAAGTTCTTGCCGTTTTCTGAAGGTGTTCTGGAAGTCCTCTTTCCTATCTGTACCAGGTGTCATCAAACAGAAAGTGAATGCAGCTGCTAAGTGCCAAGGCAGGCTCGTAAAAACATTACAGTGTGTCCTCATCCACTTCATTCACTACATCTGACTCTCTGACTTCTGGTCGTTCCCACAGTCAAATGACTGGAAAGGTAAATACTTTGATACATAGACATAACACATCCCTGAGGCCTGTAACTGGCATGTATTGCAAATGGGGATTTAGCTCAGTGGCACCTGCCTGGCAAGCGTGAGGTCCTGAGGTCGATTCCCAGTAGTAACACAAAAAATTAAAAATAAAAAAAAATAAAAATTGGGGAAGAACATAATGCTTTCAATCACAGGACACTGAGGCAACCACAACAGTGCAATTAAAGACACTTCCAGAAACAGATTTCCAGAACTGCTTCAGAGAGTAGCGAGAATGATGGGAAAAGAGTGTTTCAAATAAGGAGGAACATTTTGAGGGGGATTAATGGCAGTGATTTTCACTGTAATTTTTAAAAATTTAAAAATTATATTTTGAGCATACCTCATAGGTTTTGATAATTCAGTCCATGTCTAGTATATGAAGAGAATCATTTTTAAAACATCATGAAGTTTCCACCCTCATGAGTCTTATATGCTGGTCATGGTATGGAAAGGGGAGAATCAGAAAATAAGAATAACATGTTTTTAAAACATGAAATGTTATGTAAAGATAGAAGGCATTTTAAAAAGCAGAGAAAGAGAATAGAAAATGTGTGGTTAGAAGGTGATCTATTCGCTCGTCAGAGGAGGTCTCTCCTAAAAAAATATTATTGTAATAAATATCTAATAGACAAGGTTAATAATGAACATATCTTGGGAACAGTGTCCCAGAGGAAGGGAACAGCAATGTCTACATTTCTGGGAGATTATACCTGGCATGTTTGGAAAGAACAGGGAAGAGAATGGCCAAAAGAAAGTGTGGGGAAATGTTTTAAATGACAAAGATGGAATGATAAAGAAATACTGGGTGGTGGCAAGTTTTAAGAAAATCATTCTCCATTTTCCTCAGGAAAGGTACTACCCTCACAGATGGGTTTTAGCAGGCAGCACAGGATTTTAGCTCTGTGAGCTAAACAGAAGCAAAGAAAGCTCATAGTTCCAGCTTTAGCACCATAAGCAACCATGGAAGGAAGGTAATGTGGATGCTGTCTACTTGCCATGCTTACTTATGTAAGCTGTAACATTTTTGTATTAGTAAGAAAAAATGTATATAAATGAAAAAAGCCTGCTGAAAAACTAAGTCATTTATTTTTCTGAAGACTTTTCTTGGATAACTGCTGATAATGGTATATAGGGGTTTATAAAATAATTCACCCTCCCACAGGTTTCCATTACAGATACCTTTTAAAGATGATTGTGTGCATTAGTTCCCTCTGAAAAAAATAAGGATTTCAATACAAAGTACAATTTTACAGATATAAAAACAAAAAGAGAATCATATATTAAATGTAGGCATGGCACATTTGTGTGTATTCTCTTACATTAGAAAATGATAATCTATCAAATTAATTCCTTTCTTAGCTTAGAATTTCAACAATAAGTGGCTTAGGAGAAAGAATGATGGTGATTATTGGGAGTGGCAATACAGGAGAGAGATGCCTCAAATAGATTGACCCTGTCTACGTATCTATTTTAAAATTCTCCTTAGACAGCTGAAATTATTCACTGAACTGTTGGCATTCTTAATTGTACTATCTCCACAGGAAAGCACAGCTAATGTAATTGAAGCACTCTCACAAGATACACAAAGGTCCAATATTTTCCAGAAAGAAATATTAGCAAGAACTTGAGAAATATGGAGGGCTGTGAGGATGACTTGAAAACATTATATACAGGTATATCAGGGTTTATGAGAAAAGTGAAATCATTCAGAGCTTAGTAGAAGCAAGAGAGTAATTGATGCTTGGTAGTGAAAATGTAAATGTTATTTTCCTTAATTAATTTGGATAGTACCATGAGATGTTAATCAACAACAATCTAGGCAGACTTATAGGGCCAAATTTCAAAACTCCTTATCACTTGCAATATAATCCAGAGCAAATGTAAACATCTTAGCTTAGTGTACATCCTTGATTTTGAAAAGCTATGAGGGCCGGTGAGATGGCTCAGCGGCATAAGCGCCTGCCTGGCAAGCGTGAGGGCCCAAGTTCGACTCCCGGAACCCACATACGAAAAAAGGGCCGGTGATATTGCTCAGCGGCACGGGCGCCTGCTGGCGCGCGAGGTCCTGAGGTCGACCCCCCGGTACCCACAAAAAAAAAAAAAAGAAAAGCTATGACTAGTTTTATAAAATATCATTCATACAGCTTACAATTTTTACTTTCTATTTAAAATAGAAAACGGAAAAAACAAAATATTTCCCTCTCATTTTCTTCCCAGTAACATCTTGTCATGAGATGAGAAATGCAAAAATCAATAGACATTGGCCATTACCTGATTATACTAATTCTCTCTATCAAAAACAATCACTATTAGTAATTATATTTGTTTCCTTAATGATGGTTATGAAACCGACTCTCCCAGAATGAAAACCTAGCAGATGGTGCTAGACAGTCTCAACTTCACAGCAATAGTTGCAGGAATAAGCGTATGTTATCACAGCGGGAAGCACTTTCAGCTGTTTTTCTTGGCTTGTTTGTTTTCTGTTTGTTTGATGGTGGAACTAGAGATTTGACATTTTTGAGACAGGATCTCACTAAATCGCTAAGTTGCCAAGGCTGAGCTCAATCTTTTGAAACTCCGGCCTCGGCTTCCCAGAATGCTGGAATTACAGGCTGGCACCACCGTGTCCAGCCTTCCCTGTGTCTTTTAATATCCCAGTACATGGGGCTTGGACAATTATGGTCATCAAATATTTGAATTTTTTCAAATCTTGTCAGATTATAATATAAATTTAAAGCAGTATTTAAACCAAATATCTAATATTATACAAAACAGAAATTTTTAATCTTATTTTAAGTCAAAGTAGGAAAATTACTATCATATTTGGAAGAAAAAAATAGATTCCAATAGGTTCATTATAGAAAAACATGGATTTAATCAGTTAATTTTGTTTCTTAGAACATATATGTTATCCTACCAATGTATAGTTTTCTGCACATCTACTTCTTTTTTTTTTTTTTTGTGGGTACCGGGGGGTCGACCTCAGGACCTCGCGCGCCAGCAGGCGCCCGTGCCGCTGAGCGATATCACTGGCCCCTTTTTCGTATGTGGGTTCCGGGAGTCGAACTTGGGCCCTCGCGCTTGCAAGGCAGGCGCTTACGCCGCTGAGCCATCTCACCGGCCCTGCACATCTACTTTTTGATTCCCCCAGGTTAGACATTAGGAAAATAAAAGATGAGCACCATATAAGTGTTTTCACATGGAGGAAAATTTTATAAAGCCATATCACTTTAATAATCCCCAAACCATCAGAGGTCTTTCTGAAGGCACTCATGTTTCAGTCTCCTTTGTTTTTCTTGCCACACCATAATTTTTGAGGCATTGTTTTATTCGTACATGTTTGTGGTACCTAATGATTATTTTCACTGTGGGGAGTTCGCACATAGACCGAACACATTTTGCCTATTTATCCTTTAGTGTATGTTATCTATTATGTCCTAGAAAAACCTATATGCATTTCAAACAAACTTCTTGATTGTATATTTTTAATCATATGATTTTTTCTGAGAAATCATCTCAAGCTCCTTTTCCTATTTTTCCAAATATGAATTATACTGACCTTAAATTTTCAGTTTCATGTTAAACCTACCAAAAATCCATTTTGTCCATGTAATCTTTTAGTTCAAGTGAAAATGCAAGTTGTCTGCTCTAAGAACTTACATGATTTTATGGTACCTCTATCATATTACCGCATTTAGCCTGGTAGGTGACATATGTGTACCTATGTCTATTTCATAATAAGCACATGCAGTATTCAGTGAGTATAGGTAGCATGTCTTACATATAGTGTCAGTAAGCTGCTTATAAAGAAAAGCACTTGATTCTTAGAGAATAGTTGTTAATGAATTTTGATTGTAAAAGTACTTAATGTTATATGTATATATACAACAAACACCTGGCAGTAAATTTGAACTCTAATTCACTATTCCTAAGCTTTCTGCACTGAGACACGAATAGCAACAAGGATAGAACATGTAACTTAAGTAATTATTTACTTATATTTAATAATAGACCAACTTACAGTAAACAAGTAGAATAAACTCAATTTTTCAAACTGAGGATTTTACAAAATTATTTTTATTGATGCAGTGTGTATACATTTTTATGAGGTATAGTAGGATGTTTTGATTCATGTATATATTGAGTAATGACAAGTTCAGGGTAATATGTCTTGAAATTTTATCATTTCTTTAAGATGAGTATACCCAAAGTTCCTCTCTTCCAATTTATTCTTAGATATACAAAGCATTATTGTCCATTTGTTTTCAGTCATTATTTCTAATGCATAAAACAGGAAAGGCAATTTACATATGCAATCATACTCACATTCATTGAAATGGAGCATATGGAAGAAAGAGTAGAATCTCAAATCGAGAAACTCATGTCTACAGGCTGATCATATTGGTCACTCTTATAGCTTAAATTAATTTCTTTATGTCCTCTTCAATTTGTCTTTATCCTAACAATTTCCCAAAATCTTTTCTACAGCTTTTTTGGAGAGTTAGATTAAAAGTGCTTACAGCTACTTATTCTGGTTACTTCATTGAACTGTCTTTGTTATACAATAAGCAGGATGGAAATGAGCAATGTACTTTAACATTTTCAACATTTCCTTATATTTTAGCACTAGTACTAAAGTAATTGCTTTTGTACTCTCTAACATTATCTCACTTATTAGTAAAGAGTTGTAAGGAGTTCATGAGTCTGTCCATTTTATCTACACCTTATGTTTTTCTTTGTTAATAAGTACTTGTGATTTGACTGGAATGTACATAATTCTGAATATATTAAAATATATATATATTTTAAATTTAATTTACTTCCTTCTCTTTAAAGTAAGAATGATCTCTGAAAATCCAGCTACCTAAAAAATAAATAACTGACTTTATAATATTAAAGTTAACTATTCCGGATATTCATTTTAGCTGTGCTTTATCTATATGTACATCTGTATCTATCTACCCACCTGGCTATCTATCATTCTGCCGATGTAACATTGGATAGTTCCTCAACCAAAAATACATATAGAACTGACTGACAATCTGCAGGAACCACTAAAGCAAGCCAAACTACAAACTCTGTAAAAAATTTCTAATTTTTACAGCCTAAAACAGTCATTACGTAATGAATAACTAACAGCTTCACTAACTTTTGTCTCTCTTCTTCTATTTACAATCAATTGATGAAAGCCAAACGTGATCTCAGGGACAGCTGGTAGGTGTTCAGTCTCTCAAAGGCAGCTTCTCGATTAGTTCATGGACATTTTTTAATCTAGGACCTAAACGTGTGCTAATTAAGGCAAGTGCTTTACCATTGAGCTATATTCTCATTCATCTTTTTAAATTTGATTTTAAATGATCTCACTAAATTGCCCAGGCTTATTTTAATCTTTCAATCTTCCTCCTTTAGTCTCCCCAGTAGTTGGGATTACAGATTTGAGAACAAGTACTTTAACACTTATATGCTGTTTTTTTCTAATTTGGTGTAGTGCATACATTTGTTATTTTATTATGGTACAATGATTCATGCACATTGAATGTTTTTCATCTCTTATTATTTTCCAGCATCTATTACTTGACTTACAAGTGTTGACTGCTCAATAAATAATAATTAATTGATAAATGAATAAATTGTCTTGTTGATCAGTTATTTAATATCAAAGCAGCTATAGTAATATCCTCATAAGAACTAATTTATATGACATCTTTTGGTTTATTTAGTATTTTTTATAAAGGACCTAATTCCTTTAAATTAGAAGTGGTTTGTCCCAGTGATTTCATTAAATATGTAATTTGTAACTTATTATTTTATCAAATATATATTAAGTTTTAGATGAATTATATTATTTAATAAATAAATATAAAAATAAATTTTAGTATTAAATAATTGCCTATCAGACAGGATGACTGATATAACAAGAGCATTCCTCAAATTTAACCTTCATTTTAATTTTTTATATTCCAGATATCTCCAAATATATACTCTTTTTACCTGTCTCTATTTTTAAGTTATATTTTCCATTGCCTTAAATATCTCCCTGTGCTTTAAAACTAAACAAGATTCCTTACCAGTACCTACGTGTGTGGATTCCAGTGCATTCAATAGTCAAGTGAATTTAAAAAGTGAAAGATGCCGGTGAGATAGCTCTGTGTCATAAGAGCCTGCCTGGCAAGTGCGAGGTCCTGAGTTCGACTCCTGGTACCGACATTAAAAAAAAAAAAAAGTGAAAACTTAACTTAAAATTTCCATTTGTTGTTTCATAAAAACATAACCTTTGGATTTCAACTTTATAGTTAGATGTTCCATTTTCATTTTGTTCTTTTACAAATTTTCTTTTGTAATACTAGTATAACCACGTTAGAAATGTCAAATGAAAGTCTCTTGAATGTCCCAATTTTTCAAGACAATTTCAAGTATCTATTTCTAGTTAGAAGTACTGCTTTTACTGCTTTTATTAAGGTCATAGTGATGATAATAAAGATGAATAATTATGAGGCAATAACAATGGAAAATAACCTAAGAATTATACTATTTGTTTTGGAACAGACTTAACTAAAACAATTAATAATGCTTTAGGTAGCTGTTTTAATTTTTTCCCAAAGTTCTTCAGTACATTGTATTCATTTATTTTGTAGAAAAAGATTGACCTTGTAGGCAAAACTAAACTATCTTTTGCTATGTATCAGCATTTTCTTTAATTCTCCTTCAGGAGACTTTTCTTTCCTATTTCATGATAAGGCAAGAAACTAGAATGAGCCCAAGGGTATTATTTAATTACCTGCTTTCTCAGCTAGAAATCAAATAGGTCATTTTGTTGAATTAAAGCTTAAAAACAAAGAAAAAGACTTCAGAAATATTATTAGAATAATGATAGTGAAAAAGATGTCCTATACTGGACAAATAAAAGTGGTTTTGTTAGTCTCTGCTAATACCGACCAACAGGAAACCCCACAGGATTGACCTCTCAGCTCAAGCCATGCTCCCCCAATCCACGGGACAGATTTGGTGCAGTGACACCAGTACAGTGATTCTCACCCCAATGTCTGCAAATAGCTGCGTGAAAATGGCAAACTGACCCAAGACAATCACAACCCATCACCAAGATTTGAAATTGGTTTTAGGTGGTTTAAAAATAATTTATTTTAGGGCCGGTGAGATGGCTCAGCGGCTTAAGCGCCTGCCCGGCAAGCGCGAGGGCCTGAGTTCGACTCCCGAAACCCATATACGAAAAAGGGGCCGGTGATATCGCTCAGCGGCACGGGCGCCTCCTGGCGCACGAGGTCCTGAGGTCGACCCCCCCGGTACCCACAAAAAAAAAAAAATAATAATAATTTATTTTAATAGGCGCTGGTATCTTTAAAAAAGAAATTTTAAATTTGGGTAATGTACCATAATTTTTCTATAGAACTTGCACAAAATTGCAAGGAAAAAAATGGGCTACTAAAAAAGAATGTTTTAGATAACGATTGACAATCATAAATGAGAATATCTTGGATTCTTGGTATATTTATATTTTCCATTTTAATTGATTTCTAAGGTCTAGCTCTATGTTGGCCCATTTATTTTTGGATCGTTCTTTTTTTTTTTTTTAACTCAAATTAGATTATATTTTGTACAGAATGTAAAATGTCACATATGCCAGCATATCCTTGGCCAGAGATGAACTCCCTTTGCATATTAGACTAACTAAAGTTCTATCATTCCAGGTTACAGAGGACAGCCCTTTAAAATACAACAAACCATGGGTTCCTAAGATCACAAATTAACAGAAACGTATGAACTCCGGAATACATGAACATTTTATATGTGATTTTCAGGTCATTCTTTAAACAATGCCGTGTTACTCTTTACATAGAATTTACATTGTATTAGTGATTATAAGTAATATAGAGATGATTTCAAGCATACAGAAGAGTGTAGGTTATACTCATCTTATGTAAGGGACTTGGGCATCTTTAGATGTTGGTGTCCACAGGGATCGTGGCTCCAGTTCTCCCTGGATATCAAGGGATGACCACTCTGTGCTCAAAAACAATGTCCTGGGCTGGTGAGACGGCTCAGCGGCATAAGCGCCTGCCTGGCAAACACGAAGTCCTGAGTTCGACCCACGGAACCCACACAAAGGAAAAAATGGGCTGATGATATCGCTCAGCAGCACAAGCGCTTGCTGGCAAGCGCAAGGTCCTGAGGTCAACTCCCAGTACCCACATTAAAAAAAAAAATTGTCCTAACTTCTGTCTCTGAGTTATTGAAATTCCCTTAATCACTGTGGGCTCATTGCTATGGAAGCACTTTTACTAGGAAGCAGCACTGAAGTAATGAACTCTGGGTGGAGCTGATCATTTTCGTTTGTGCTTTAATTGTGGTATTTGTCTACTTCAATTTTTAAAATATTAAACATGGCTCTTTACACTGGTAACCTTCAAAACAAATATATACTCAGAGTAATGACATTTGTGAAAAACAATAGCATATGCACATAAAATTGAAATGGCAACTATACTGGGAACATGGTGCAGAATAAAGAACTGCTCACCCTGGTATTTAAATTGAGAGAGAAGCAGAAAGTAAATGTAAGAATGGAAAGCAACGTGTCAACAGACAATCATACCAAATACTATTTTGATTTAAATTTTTTTAATTTTTATTTTTTTTGTGGGTACCGGGGGGTCGACCTCAGGACCTCGTGCGCCAGGAGGCACCCGTGCCGCTGAGCGATATCACCAGCCCCTTTATCGTATGTGGGTTCCAGGAGTCGAACTCGGGCCCTCGCGCTTGCCGGGCAGGCGCTTAAGCCGCTGAGCCATCTCACCGGCCCCTATTTTGATTTAAATTTTATAAAACTTTTTTTTGTAAAATATTTCTACAGATTTTTATGTAATACACGAGGTACACACATACACACACCTGCACAAACACACACTGAACATAATACAAAATATATAAATGGCAACATTTGGCAAAACATTTGACCTGTTTTTCTCCATGGAATTTTTCTTTCATTATGCTTTCATGTAGTTTGCATTTCCTATAGGAAAACATTTTATAGAAATAAATAGAGAAGCATTTTCTTAATACTAAAAATCGTCAGGCCAGGCTTGGTAGTGTATGTTTGTAATCCCAGAACCCTGGAAGGATGAGACAAGAGGATTGCCAAATTCCAGGCCAGCTTAGGTAATTTAGCAACTAAGTGAAACCTTGTCTCAAAATAAATATTAGTAACTGATGGGAATGTAGGTCTGTGTGAAGGTTCTGGATTCAATCCCCAGTACTACCATAAAAAAATTCTAACATTGCAGAGGAAGTTTTACATTGAGACATATTTTCCTAAAGGTATATATCTATATCTATATATATGTATATATATAGATATATACATATATTCAAAATACTCAAAAACTAAATGCATAGTCACCAAAAAATATACTCATACTCACTTGTTAGATGATCTGAAGACCAAAAAAGGCAGAAAAGTTGTTATTCTTTCTGTGTTAGAATTAAAATGCTAAGTGCTTGGAGCAGTCGTGTAGATGATCGGCTTCCTCCCCAGCGATGGATCATGACAGTCATCTCACGTGGTATCTGACTTCTAAGAAAACAAGTCAAAGGTAGAGGTGGACACTCCAGATCGTTTAACGGGTAACCTAGTAGTTATACACGGTCACCTTGCCACTGTATTGGTTAGATCACGTCAAAAGATCAGGTTAAAAGACCAGTGGGATTTTAAAGGGATTAAAAACACGGTTTCTCTATGGTGAGAGTGATAAAGTATTTGCTTGCTTATTTACCTTCACTTAAAAAGTCTGGCCTTGGGGCCGGTGAGATGGCTCAGCGGCTTAAGCGCCTGCCAGGCAAGCGCGAAGGCCCGAGTTCGACTCCCGGAACCCACATATGAAAAAGGGGCCGGTGATATCGCTCAGCGGCACGGGCGCCTGCTGGCACGCGAGGTCCTGAGGTCGACCCCCCGGTACCCACAAAAAAAAAAGAAAAAAAAAAAGTCTGGCCTGGCTCCAGTTCTAGGACATCTGAAAATGGGCCTATCAGTTTTTAAATGGATGCTAGTCAAATCAGGAATGCCCAGTCCACATTCTGATACAATATAGTTTGAATTTTATTTAGCTTCCTTGAACAAAAGATACTTTTGCACAGTTCTGGAATATATCTGGTATCATGAATATTTAATATTAACAATATTAATAAACATAACTTACAAGATAAAAGAATGTCAAATAAACAGTTTCAGCATTTTAGATTTCATAAATTCTAAATGGAAACGAGATATATCTTATTCTATTTCTAGGGATTCTTTATCATTTTGAAAGTGCTTTTACTCTATCAATAGCATACTTCTACGATAAAGATTCAGTCTGTATTTCAGCAAGAAATGAAATTAGAAATCAAAATACTTGGGCAAATTTCATGAGTAAACTATGAAAAATTTATGGGGGCCGGTGAGATGGCTCAGCAGCATACGCACCTGCCTGGCAAGCGCAAGGGCCTGAGTTCAACTCCCGGAACCCACATACGAAAAAAGGGCCGGTGATATCGCTCAGTGGCACGGGTGCCTGCTGGTGTGCAACGTCCTGAGGTCGCCCCCGGTACCCACAAAAAAAAAAAAAAAACAGAATTTATGGCAACTACTTTTTAAAATTGTTTATCGATACAATTTAGATAGACATAAAATGATCGCATTCATCATAAGGAATTTGTACCTGTACATGATATATCTTCATTCCACGTTTTTCCCATTCCCCTCCCTTCCCTTCAACCCCTTTTCCCTTCCTTAAATACAAAGCTTTGTTTCCATTTTATCCTTCTTTCCTATTTTTTTCTCCTCCCTTCCTTCCTGTCCCCTTCCCCCTCCCTAGTTCCACTTTACCTTTGAACATTTTCTTCCTATTTCATAATATCTGTCTTATGCATTGGTGCTTATTTACACTTTCAGTTACTCATGCCAGAGAGACAATGCAATGTTTAGACATGTATGACACATTTATTTTACTTAATAGTATAGCCCCAAGTTGCATCCATTTACCTAGAAATGTCTCAAGTTTTCCTTCTTTGTGGCTGAGTAGTACTCTGTTGTATTAAAAAAAAAATCATCTTTATGTATTTATCGCTTGATGGGCATTTGGGTTGTTTCCGAGATTTAACTATTACAAACTGTGCTTCTATAAACATGGGTGCACATATATCACTGTGGTATGATGTTTTTAATTCTTTGGGGAAGACACCAAGAAGGGGATTAGCTGCATCAAATGGAACCTGTAGTTTTAGTTTTTTGAGGAATCTCCACACTGATTTCCACAGTGGTTGTACCAGTCTACACTCCCACCAACAGTGGAGAAGGGTTCCTTTTTCCCCTCAGCTCCTCCAGCATTTGTTATTGATTGATTTCTTGATAATAGCCATTCTTTCTGGAATGAAATGGAATCTCAGTGTTGTTTTAATTTGCATCTCTTGAATGACCAATGACGTTGAACATTTTTTCATATATTTATTTCGCATTTGTACTTCTTCACCTAAGAAGTGTATATTCATCTCAGATGCCCATTTTTGGAATGGGTCTTTAAATTTGGGGGGTTTGATTTTTTTCAGTTCTTTATCTGTTCCAGTTATAAATTCTTTGTCTGAGGAACAACTGGTTAATTTTTTTTCTCACTCTGTGGGTTGTATTATTGCTCTGAAGATGATTTCTTTTGCTGTGCAAAAAGCTTTTTAAAGAGATCTTTATTGGTAATTCTTTGTAATATTTCCCATGAAATTGGGGTTTTGCTCATGAAGCGTTTGCCTACACCTATGTCTTCAAGTGTTTTACCTATTCTCTTTTCCAGCAGATTTATTGTTTCTGTTTTAATATGTAGATCTTTGATACATTTTGATTTTAGCTTAGTGCATGTTGAGACATGGGTCTTGTTTTAGTCTTCAGCATGTGGAAAGCCAGTTTTTCCAGTACTTAGGAATCAATCTAGCAAAGGAAGTAAAAGATATTATTATATCACTTTTATGTAAGAAATCTACTGAAAACAAAATGAAACAAGTTCTGTAGGCAACAGAGCCAGCAAATGGTGGAGCCAATACTGTGACTTTGTTTTGTCGTTTGTTGATTTTGGCTATTTTTTGTTTTTCTTTTATGTCCAGTGAACTTTCAAAGACTTAAATGCATATGCAATATGCATTTAGTTATTTTACCAGAAATTACATGGGTTGACAATACTAAAGAAACTGGGTAAAGATAAGAAATATTCACACAAGATATTGACTGTTGGACTTTCCTAAAAGAAAATTGTAATTAGAGTCACTATGAATTTACATACAGAAAATGGTGAGCATTTAAGAACTGGCAATATTTCTGTATTGGCAAATGGGGACTAAATGGACTTCAGTGAATGAAGTTCAGGAAAAATTTCAAATCAATATATTGTAATAGTTGGTGAGTAGAAAATGAAAATGCATCATGTCAATTAGACCTTAATTTAGCCTCTTTAGGAAACACTGAGATTAACTTCTTTACTTTCTATTTAATCTGGTAGTCATAACTTTTCTATAGAAAGTAAGTTTAAATTTTTGACAAACACATCCCATTTGGAATATCTACTTCAGAAGTAAAAGTTTTAAAGGAGTTATAAAAAATAAATGTGCTTATTTTCTCTGAGATAAAGGAATTTTTTGATCAATATACATGATTTTCAATCTCTTGACAATGTGTTATTTTCAAGTGGTGGATTGGCCACGATGACATTTATTCTGGTGTTGAGTAAGTCTTCTACTCAGTCTGGTCAAGTTCTTACAGTACTCTTATGTGTTTGCATCGTCAGTATTCAGAATTGCTGACATTGGAAAATGTGTTGATTTCCGAGTGAGTTTGGTTAAAAACCTGAACACCCAACCTAGGGAAAAATTAGGTTTCCACCTTTTATAATAATGGATTTGAGAGATAAGTTGTATTTACTAGTATTCATCATTTATTAAAATTCGAATTTCAGAACATGAGTTCTGTACTTAATTAATAACTTAGTATGCGGTAGTAATAAGGCAACACAGTTGGTGTTATATTTTAGTTACCAGTAGTAATATCTCTGTGCAGAATAATATATTTAAATAAGATTTATGTGAGTTAATTAATATTATATTAAATAGTGCATAATTAATGTTTCAATTATTACATAATATATAAATCATATGTTTTTCATAAATATATGGCTATATGCTAAACAATCATGATAATCTATTATTGTAGTTAGAATTCAATTAACCAAATATTTTAAAAATATATTTATTCCAGTTCAGTTATCCTTCAACAGATCAACCATCTTTTTTTTTTTTTTAATGTGGGTACCGGGAGTCGACGTCAGGACCTTGCACTTGCCAGCAAGTGCTTGCGCCACTGTGTGATATCACCGGCCCTTTTTTCCGTTTATGTGGGCTCTGGGAGTCGAACTCAGGACCTTGCATTTGCCTGCAAGTGCTTGAGCCACTGTGCGATATCACCGGCCCTTTTTTTTCCTTTATGTGGGCTCCAGGAGTCGAACTCAGGACCTTGCACTTGCCAGGCAGGTACCTATGCCGCTGAGCTATCTCACCAGCCCTTAACCATCATTTTTTTTTTTTATGTGGGTACCGGGAGTCAACCTCAGGACCTCCCACTTGCCAGCAAGTGCTTGTGCCACTGAGCGATATCACTGGCTCTTTTTTCCCTTTATGTGGGTTTCGGGAGTCGAACTCAGGACCTCGTGCCTGCCGGGCAGGTGCTTATGCCACTGAGTTATCTCACCGGCCCTTAACCATCATTTTTAATAGTACATATATGAATAACATCCTGTACCTCTTACAGATATTTTCTCTAGGACAAAAAAATTAATGTTCAAGACTAATTTATTTATTATATAATGGATAGAGTTTGAAACAGGAGGTAGTCAGTTAACTTCTAACGAAACTGAGAAAATAGAAAAGCAATAATAAATACAAAGGGGAATATTTTATTTAGAGTAAAATGTTAATATTAAAATCTCTTCTGAAGATTGTTGCAGTGGAAGTTGGTGGAATACTTTATTGCAAATAGGCATGTGCCTACCAGCAAAATGGTACATACTTCATTTGTAAACCACTCACCATTTTATACTCAGCACCTTTAAAAGCCTCTGACAAGGAGCAGTTGTTCAACAGATATTTTTCAATTAATACATTGATTTATTAGCTACTTTCCCATCACTAGGTGAAAATACATGACACCTGCAACTTAAAGAAGAGGTTTATTTTAGTTTGCTTTTTCAGTGGGTTCAATCCAGGGTTGTTGTGGACCACAAATGATACATTGAGTCTAGAGCATGTCTGAGGTCATCCTTGTCCTGCCCTGTAAGCTGGGTTAGAACGTGGAAACTCCCCGCTTTCTCTCGACCAGACCTAAAGCCCTATGGCTTGTGACGCAGTGGCACTCACAGGGCAAGATAAGACCTACTGAGGAGAACGAGGATCTTAAAGCAATGTAGTAACAGTAGTAAAAGTTTTGCTTGGGGAAAAACTGTTTCCTTATGGACTCTTGTCTCATCCTTGCAAGAATGCTTTGTTCTTTTTACTAGCCCACAGCAATCGTCACCCTGTTCCAGAAAAATTACACTACCCCCTATGAAAATGTGTGTATGTGCTTAATACATAGTGGCAAGCTTAGAGAGTCTTGTCTTTGCCTATCCCGAGGCACTGACCTCCCAACCCCCTTTTACAGGTTACTAAATTGTCTCTGTCTCTTATTTCATCCATTGCATACCCCTCATACAGGAGTTGGAGATCTTGGCCAGGTCCCTGACACGTGGTCATCAGGCTCCACAGCAGAAAGGGCACTGTGAAAGGTCATGACAAAGGGCAGCCCCTCACACCATGGTGCCCGGAAAGCAGAGATAAGGAAAGTGCTGAAGATAAGAAAATACTCTTTCAGGTCTTGCCCCCAGTGACTCACCCCTGCCAACTAAGCCTCATCTACAAAGGTGAGACTTTGGGATTTAAGATCTAAACATTTAAGATCTAAACTATAACATTTGGTTTCTTGTCTGTAAAAGGCTCACATGCATCTTATTATGTAAAATGCATTAGTCCATCTCTAAGAGTCTCCAAAGTCAACAGTTCCAGAATTGCTAAAATGTCCAAGTCCAAAACTTCCTCTGAAACTCAAGGCAAATTTTTAGCTGTGAGGCCCTGTAAAAACAAAAAATAACATCAAGTACTTCCAACATACAACAGCATAGGGTAAAAACTCTCATTCCAAAAGAAAGGACCAGGAAAATAGAAATAAATCAAACAAAAACAAAAGCAAAACCTAGCAGCCTAAGCATTGATTCCTGTAACTCTGTGTCCAGTACCCAGGGTGAGTTTTGGCAAGATGTGAGCTCTAAAAGGCTTTGGAAGCCCTGCCCCTATAGCATTGTGGCCACAGACCAAATGGCCTCTCTTGGTCTGTCTTTACTCAGTTTTTGTGCCTTTCTTCAACATAGGATCCGTGTTCCTAGCATATCCAGTTTTTGGGGTCTCCACTGGAACTTCAGCTTCATTCAGAGGCTCCTGGCAGTTCTGTGACCCTGTCACATATTTCTGCCTGGTCTTTCAGGCTTTCTTTTGAAATTTTGGGTGAAAACAATGACCCCATCACTTTTGCATTCTATATTTCTGGAAAAACCAGCATCACTTATAGATGCCAAAGTTGGCCACCAGTTTGAGCAACAGCTGAGCACACTTGGACTATCTCTGGAGTGCCTGGATACTTGACCTAGAATGTACTTCTCCAAGTGACCCAGAATGAAAAAGTGTTTCAAGAATTCTTGTTCAAGTGAAAGATTTAAAATTTTGCACCCTTGAGACTTCAATGGTCAGGGTTTTGCTGATTTCTGAGATGCCTTCAAGTAATCTATGTTCTTGTCACTTTTCAAAGTACTTGGCTTCTCTGTAATGCTAATCTTCTCAATTATCATGCTCTTCTTTGCCCAAACATTGCAGATGCTTCCTCTCTAATGAAACTTCAAATTTTGCAAGTCATTTAACTTTTCATTTTCTTCCTGATTCTCACTGCAGATTTGGTTAAAAGTATCCCTGTCACAGCCTGAACAGTGGGCTTCCTTGAATTTCCCCCACTAGTTTCACACCCTTAATCTCATTCTCCTGAAAATTCTCAGGACCTAGGCAAAAGGGAGAAAAATTCTTTGCCAAAATGAAATACAAATGGCTTCTACTCCCATTTCCAATAGAGTTCTCATTCCCCTGTGAAACTTCAGGGGCCTGGCATTTATTGATGATACTCCTAACAATATCTGATCTTCTGAGTTCTTTTCAGAATCATTCATAAGTTCTGTTTATAGCAACCTAGAGTTTCTGTAATTGTCATTTCCAAAACTGTACAAACACTTCTAGCATCTAGTCCCAAAGACTTCAAAACCACAGTCACGGCAATGACCCCACGCTGAGTGCCAATTTTCCATGTTATTGACTTTTCCTGTTGCAAAGACACAATGTCTGACATCTATAATTTAAAGGGATAGAGGTTTATTTTGACTCACAGTTTCACTGGCCTCAGTCAATGGACCACAGTCTCTAAGGCAGAAACAGCATGACAGAGCAGCAAGGCAGAAGAAAGATGTTCACTGCAAGGAAGCAGAGAAAAGAGGGAGGAGCCGGGATGATAACACGCCCCTTAGGTCATGCAGCCAGTGATCACGCCTTCTGACCAAGCCCCAGTTCAGAATGTAAGACTTTTGGGCAACATTTTAGATCTAAACCATAAAAGTTAATATACACCTTTTTTTCTTTTATTGGGTTGCAAGATTGTATGTTTTCATGTGTAGCAATTTTTCACCTGATAGAGGTTCTGTAGATTTTATAGACCTCTTGTGCCATGAAAAAGTATAAGTTGAATGAGACAGAATCAGAGAAAGGCAGAAAGAGAGAAAGCAAGCTCCTTTGCATCTCTTTGTTTTCTTCTTTTTTTTCTCTGGGGTAGCACTGAACTCCCCACGGAGCCCTGATTGGCCTCAAACTTATGACCCTCTTGTGTCTGTTTCCTTAGTCCTGGGATTATAGGTGTCGGCCACAATCACTAGATATCAATATTGGAATGTGGAGGTAATATTTGGAGCACTGGATTAGTTCACACAGCTGGATGAGTAACTAGAAGATAGCGAGGAGGTGATATTGAAGGCAAGGAAGTGGCAATCAGAAAATGTGTCAGCACGTCGGAAAGTACTTGGGCTCATGCTTAAGACTCGTCGGATAAAGGTGAAAAAATTTCCATCAAGAAGAATCAATTTTACCTCTTTTCTTTTGCATTTACTTGGATAGAGAAATAGATATGAGAGATTAATGCATGTGCTTTTAGTAAATGTAAATATCTTTCGTAGATGGGCAGAGAATATTGGCAATCATTCGAACACCCAACAAATATTTAATAATTTCTTACTATGTAGGGAACACTGTCAAATATTTGGATAAAAAATTTAAACCAATAAAGGAACTTTCCATGAAAACATATTATTGAAGAATTTTTGAAGCAGAAAGAACAGAAAGTGCAAATGCCCAGACTGACTGGAGTGGAAAGAGAGTGAAGGAGTTTAGTAGTTAATAAGCTTGAAGAAATGGCAGAGGACCTAAGCACGTAAGTCCCATCAGAAACTTTGATTTTTATTGCAGGACAGGCAAAGAACAGAGAGCTTTGAAACAGAGTGATGTGGTTCAGTTAACTTTTTAATAAGATCATGTTGACTGCTATACTAAGAACAGACTGTAAAGAGCTAAGCTTGGGAAGCGAGGAGACCACTTGTGAGGCTGTGGGAATAACTTACTGAGACCATGTTAGCTGTGACAGTATTAAGAAGGGGCTTGTTCTGGATATAGCTTAAAAATGAAGCCAACAAGATTTGGTGCAGAATTTAAAAAAAAGGACAAATAGAACAGTCAAGTCTGAATGCAACAGGAAAAGATATTTCCCCAAGGAAAATGGGATAATTTGTTCAGAAAAAGGGAAAATTTTGCTTTGTGGCAGAAGCAACAAATGTACACAACAGTTATCAAGACAGTATGTCAGACATAATGCAAAAAGAGAGCAGGCTACTATCATCACTGTGGCAAAAGGGGACAGATTATCAGTGAAAGTCATCTGATATTAATATCCAGGAGTTAAGACCACGATTCCTTGAATTTCTTTTTAAAAATTTTTGTTAATGTAATGTAAGTAGATATTCAAAAAGAAAATATAAAAAGTAATTATCTTCTATGAGAAAAATGAAGCAAAATTTTATAAGAAAATAATCAGAGAATAACCATAGTTAATATACTGTGTATCATGATCTTAAAAGAATGGCCAAAATGTTGCTCAGAGCACAATTTCTTATACCCAAAATTAAGGTTGTTTCTATGATCAGGAAAAGGACTAAGCTTACAGGGGGTTTTAGCTAGTGATCCTTTTTGTTAGTAAGAGGAAGTAGACATCTGGAAAGTCATAGAGGAAGATGTAGAAAGTATATCATACACGTTTTAACACTTAAGAGGAAATGGGAAATTTAAATAATAAAAAGAGTAATGTCAGTTTTATCTTATTATCTTATTATCTTTATCTTATTATCTTATTATTTATTTTATTTAATCTTATTGACCACCACACTTGATGGTGGTTGACTGACATCTAGGAATCAAAATTCCTATTTTTTTCCCATGAGTATATAAAACAAAAATTGCACAAGATCTTTTTCTGATTACACAATGGAAAAAGAAATAAGCAGAGGTATTGTTTCTATTCACTGTTCTAGCCTGGGGCAACACAGAGTGTTTCCCCTAAGATGTAAACAGAGAGACCACAGTGAATGCAATAAATACGAACTGATTTTTCTAACCAAAGAACATTATTATTATGTGAGTGTATATTTGACCTTTTATTTATTTTATTTTTTTGTGGGTACCAGGGGGTCGACCTCAGGACCTCGCACGCCAGCAGGCGCCCGTGCCGCTGAGCGATATCACCGGCCCCTTTTTTTTCGTATGTGGGTTCCAGGAGTCGAAGTCGGGCCCTTGTGCTTGCCAGGCAGGCACTTAAGCCACTGAGCCATCTCACTGGCCCTTGACCTTTTAAAATAGAATGAAACAAAATAGTTTTCCAGTATGGATATGAAAATTTAAATGAAATACAACTGAGAAACAAATAATTCTTTTGGTCAATTAGAAATACTGGCAAATTAAAATAATATTCACCAAATTTAAATGTTATCTCAAATAAGAACTAATTTCAATAATTTTGCCCTTATTATCAGTCCAATAACATGTGGAAGCAATAATGAGAATATGCATCTGCTGTACAAGTTTTATTATAGCGTGCTTGTCTGCCAGGCATAGAGTGCATAATCAGTATTTGTTGACTAATTAATACTAAGCATAATTTGATTATGCTTATTTTTTTCTAAAATTAATTTTCATTTTTATTCTTTACATGCAATCACATAATGCAAAAGTGTATTTTTTTCACAGGAGTCTTTCCTTTATTGTATTAATAATTCATTCAAATCAATTCCAACAACTCCTGACCCAGCCCTTCATTCTCTGTAGGGGTTTCTGATGTGTGCCACTTATTTCTAAGCATAGATATATGTGGAAGAGCCAACGGACAGCCGACCTAACTCCATAAAGCTCTAGAGCAACAACCATTAAATAAAATGTGCACTTGGCAGACAATCAGTCTTCAAGCAGACAAATTTTCTCCTGATTTTTGATATGTGTGCATTTGATCATTGACATCAGGCCATATAACACCAATCAAAACATAGCTTCTTGCTTTTGGTAATTTCTGGAAGAAAATTTTGATGGTGTTTTCATATTATTATAGAGCAACAAGCCAAATCCTGACCAAATGCATCTGAACTGCCATTGCTAGAATTATAAAACTTTGAGTCAACTATATCTACAAATGATTTTCTAACACTGTTCCCTTAGAAACTTGTAATCAACTGACTTGCAATTAGTTGTTCCAGAAGGTAAACTACTTGAGTGGCTAATCCATTTGAAACTATTTAGTAAGTGTGTCTGTGTGTAAAATGATGGGCATATGTAACAATCACATAAAACGAAGGAGTACAGTATAAGATAGAATAATCAAGAAAAATCCTGCTGTGTAGGATTTACACATCTTTTTTTCTTCTTTAACACAAGTTGAGCCTGTGTACGTATGTGAGTCCTCCCGGGTACACATTCTTGTTTCAATCCTCAGGTGCATCGCTAGCTGTGTGTTGCTATAACATCAAACTCTAACTGCCAATTAATTTTAAGGCAAGATCAAAGTAAGAGGCAAAGAATGTTGGAGGAATTAAAAAGATTTCAAAGATCTGGACAAAAAAATCACTGTCATTAGCTAATAGGTACCCTCAATTTTGATGCAAAAATTATACTTTCAGTATACATGTAGTTTGCTGTCCATTTTCTAGTGAAGTATGGAAACCCAAAATCTTACCATGAAATTCTCAAATATATTAATATCATTATAGTACTTATCAACAATTTAATTTCAATCACTAATCTCCCAATTCACCTCTTCTTGCTGTCTTGGATTTTGATTTTTATCTGATATTTGATCTTTGACCTCTTCTCTTACTTTGAAATATAGTTCAATTTAGAGACACATATTCTTTAGCCCATTAGCTATTCTCCTTCCTTATCAGACTGTTAGTAAATGCACTTTTAATAAGTCTACAAACACCTCAAGGACATGCCTAATATTTTGCTCTCTTTTATGTCCAGGTAGCACTGGAAACTATTAATCAAAAATCCTATTTGATAATCTAATGATCAATTTCCTAGTGATTTTCAAAGGTTTATGAAATTAATTAAGCTGTATTTTTACACACAGGATGGATTATTTGAACTTGGAAACTTTGATGATCTAGTAAGTCAGTAAAACAAATGAGTTCTAGATTATTTTTGTTTCAATTTTTGTTGAACAGAATGTGGATGGGTTTGAGAGTTTTTCATTATGTTTCAGTCCTCTGGTTTTCCTCTATTCTAAATTTTTCATGTCCCTTACAAACTTCCTTTAGATTATTTATATTTTTATGCTGAATTCAGTTTTTTTTTTTTTTTTTTTGGAGTCTCTACATTGTTCCACCATCCAATTTAGACCTTGCAAATATATCTTATATCAACTTAATTTGTTTCTTTTTTGGGGAATGGGAGGTGAATCCAGGGCCTTCTCACTGAACTATATCCCCAGCCCTCTTTATTTTATTTTTTAATGCTGAGACAGGGTCTCACTTTTTTACCCAGATGGGACTTTTTTTTTTTGTGGGTACCGGGGGGTCGACCTCAGGACCTCGCGCGCCAACAGGCACCCGTGCCGCTGAGCGATATCACTGGCCCCTTTTTCATATGTGGGTTCTGGGAGTCGAACTCGGGCCCTCGCGCTTGCAAGGCAGGCACTTACGCTGCTGAGCCATCTCACCGGCCCTACCCAGATGGGACTTTAGCTGTCATCCTCTTACCTCAGACTCCCAAAATGCTGGGATTACAGAAATGCACCCAGTGTCAACCAATTCTTCCACAATTTATACGTACTCACTCTAACAAATCTAGGTGCTACAGCAATTTGAGAACAAGTAATTGGGTTTTATTGAGAAAGGAGCACAGGCTACTGCTTGTTGGCTGTTAAATATTCAGTGTGCTATAGAGTCAAACACAAACTATAAAACCCATAGTTTACAAGTATAATGTTTAAATTTTAGAAATTATTTACAGTAAAGGACATATTGCCATTAATCCTCCTCAAAATACTCCCCCTCACTTTGGACAAAATTATCTCATCATTCTTGCCAGTTTCTGGAGCAGTTCTGGAAGTCCTTTCATGTCTTTTAGAGGTATGGTAAAAAAAAAATATGGTAAATATCACTGCGAGTGCCCTCCGACAGAAAGGCGGGTTCGTAAAAAACATTACAGTGCCTTCAGCCTCCTTTTTCACTGGATCTGGCACCGTTAGACTTCTGGCTCTTCACCAAAGTCAAAACGACTATGAGAGGCAAAGATTTTGGATCAATTCATGACATAAAGCAGCCATGACAGGGCAACTAACGACACATTGTGAACATGTTAGTGTGAATTACAAACAGAAGCACCTTCAGAGGCAAAAAAGGTTGACTAAGCCCTGGACTGTGTGCTCTAGGTCTCACTACTGTTCTCATTCACCCAAGCCCTGCCCTGTGAAGTGAGGCGTCCATGTTTTCAAATGAACCGCCAAACCCAAGCCTGAGGACACTGCTGGTCCACCTCATAATCATATGTGACCTTGGTGTTTTCTGTCCAATGTGTCTCAAACCCTTTTCCAAAAATCATACTGCAGACTGACTGTGCTACAGATACAGGCAATTCAAATATTTATTGGTGGCCATAGAGGGGAAAGTGAATGGAGCTTGACTTTAAGATTCTACAGTGTGGGCCGGTGAGATGGCTCAGCGGCTTAAGCGCCTGCCCTGCAAGCGCGAGGGCCCGAGTTCGACTCCCAGATTCCACATACGAAAAAGGGGCCGGTGATATCGCTCAGCGGCACGGGCTCCTGCTGGCCCGCGAGGTCCTGAGGTCAACCCCCCAGTGCCCACAAAAAAAAAAAAAAAGAAAGAAAAAGATTCTACAGTGTAACAGAGCTGTAAGTTTGCAGATAATGCTGCGAACCTTAACTAGGAGCTGATAACAAGGACCTGCTATTTCCACACTACCATGTTGGTTATAAAAATCACAGAAACTCTAAGAATTCCAAATCCAAGCATCATTTCTAGGTCTCTGTAGCACATCAATTTTTGCAGATAGCATACAATTTATTGTACATTTTAATACTTATAAATTTAGTCATTTGGTTCATTAATCTCTTTATTAGTATTTGTTTGCAATACATAATAAATATATCCTTCAGGGGGAATTGGTACCTACACGTACAACTTGTACCTACAATTCTACTATGCTTATCTGCCCATAGAGATTTCCTTCTCAGGATGTATTATTTCAGGGATGCTGGTCTCTCTAGGTATCAGAAGAGGTCGGTGGCACTGGGCTCCAGGGTTGGGGACAGGGGATGATGTGTTAAGAAGCAAACTGCTCTGTCACTCGGGCCAACTCCTGGAAAGGAGAATAGCCACTACAACTGCAAACAGAAGCCATGTCTTGGCTATAGTTTATTAAAGTTATTTTTTAAACTGACACACAAAAATATAAAAATTGTACATACTTATGCCAGGCCACATGATGTTTCACTACATGTGTACACTGTGTAATTTTTAAACCAGGTTAAACATATTTATTGCCTTGAATATCTATCATTTCATTGTAGTGAATGAAATTTTTACTCTACTGTTTTTACTCTACCAGTGAAATACAAGTATCTTATCATTGTCAGTAGTCTCCCTACTGAGCAATAGCACATCAGAAATTCTTGCTTCTGTCTAACTGTAACTTTGTACAAATTGATCAACCTTTCCACATTGCTCCCTGCCTGCTCCTCTACCCAGTCTCTGGAAACCAACTTCTAGATCAATATTTTTAGATTCTACCTATAAATGAGATCACACCCTATTTGTCATTTTGTGTCTGGCTTTTTTCACTTACTATAATCATCTCCAAGTTCATCCATGCTTTCACAAATGACAGTATTTTGTTCTTTTTATGACTAAATAATATTCCATTGTGTAAGTGTATCACATTTCCTTATTCATCAGCTGATGAACACTCAGGTTACTTCTACTTTTTGGTTATTTTAAATAATGCTGCTATAAACATGAGAGTGGAGACAGTTCTTCTAAGTACTGATTTCATTTCCTTTTAGTATGTAGTGAGATTCATATGTCACAGAATAGTTCTATTATTAATTATTTTAGAAAGCTTTGTACTACTGTTTAATAATGGTTCTACTAATTTGCTTCCCAACTGGCCATGTATCAAGGTCAACATTTTTCACATTGTTGCCAGCATTTGTTGTTTTTGTCATTTTTATAATAGCCATTCATATTCAGATGAGGTGATATCTCATTGTGGTTTTGATTGCATTTCTCTGATGATTAGCGATATTGAATATTTTTTCACATACAGTATCTATTGGCCATTTTTATGTCTTTTTGTGTAAAATCCCCATGCAGGTCTGTAGTTCACTTTTAATTGAAGTATTAATGTTCTTATTATTATTTCTCTCTTGACTTGTTTGAGCTCCTTATAAATTCTGGATATTAACCCATTATCAGATCTATAATTTACAAACATTTTCCCCCATTCATTAGGTTAGATTGTATCTCAATTCTGTTGATTCTTTGCTTTGCAGAAGCTTTTTAGTTCAATGTAATTGTTTTAATTATTTTTTCTTTTGCTGCCTGTGTTTTTGAGATAATGTACAAAAATTTCTTGCACAGACTAATACAATCTATCATTTTGTATGTTTTCTACTAACTGTTTCATGATTTGTAGTTTCAACTATTTAATCCATTTTGATTTGATCATTATATAGGATGAGAGATGAGGATCTAGTTTTAGTCTTTTGGATGTGAATAACCATTTTTTTCCAGAAAATTTTATTGGAAGATTTTCTTTTCCCCAGTGTGTTCCAGAAAGCATTGAAGAAAATGTGCTGTATAGGCATGGTGAAATACCATTCATCCATAAAAACGATGAAACTCCGACATTTGCAACAGTGTGGTTGAGGCTGGGGGACATTATGCTAGGTGAAATAAGCTAGACACAAAAAGACAAATACCACTTTATCACAGTCATACATGAAATCTAAAAAGGTTAATCTCATAAAAGTTGAGAGCAGGTAAGTGGTTATCAGAGCCCAGGAGGAAAAGGATTGGTCAGTGCATACACTTCCAGACTTCCTAAAACTTCCTAAAACTTCCTAAAGCCCTTCCCACATTGCAGTCTCTCTACGATACCTTATTGACAGATTTTAACAGAACATAATTGGCAAAGAAAAAATTGCAGTTTGCAGAATTCAATCGCCGGCATCAAAATAGGGTAGCGACAGTTGCATATGTTGCCAACACTGACACAGCAAGCTGGGAAATTAGGATAGCCACAATAATGCTGAGGAAAGGACACAGTTGGGGGACTTAAGCCAAATGGTTAACAGATTCGCTATAAAGCCACATAATCAATAAAGTGTGTTATTAGTAGTGAGCCTACCTATTTCAATAAATTGAACAGAATAGAGTTTAGAAGTAGACCCACATATCTGATCTATGGTACATTTTTTAAAATTAATGTATGGGAAAACTTGAATCTCAATGACTATGTTATATTACACAAAAAGTAATCTCAGAGCATACAGGTGAGCTTAAAAGTGAAAACAGTAAAGACTCTGGGAGAAAACACAGAATACTTTCAAGACCTTGAAATAGGAAATATTTCCTAGAAAATGCAGAGAAGCCTGAAAATAAAATTATAAGTATAGTAATAAATTGGGCTTCTTAAAATTTAAAAATATTACTCATCGGGCCGGTGAGATGGCTCAGCAGCTTAAGCACCTGCCCTGCAAGCGCGAGGGCCCGAGTTCGACTCCCAGGACCCACATACGAAAAAGGGGCCGGTGATATCGCTCAGCGGCACGGGCGCCTGCTGGCGCGCGAGGTCCTGAGGTCGACCCCCGGTACCCACAAAAAAATATATATATTACTCATCAAGAGGCTCTGGTTAAGGAAATAAAGAAGCAAGTCAGACTGGAAAAATTTTCACAATACATGTATTTGTCAAAGGGCTATTATACAAACTATATAATGGAATCTTATATCTAAACAAATAAAGAACAGGAAACCATATTTGTAAGGTGGAAGCTGATTAAAACATAATTTAGGCCAAGAAATGCATGAAATCATGCTCAATAATATTAGTCACAGTGGAAATATTAATGAAAATATTTAAAGGACTGATAACTCCAAATGTTGGTAATGTTGAATGGAGGCCAACTGGAACTCTTACGCTTGGCTAGCAGGGTATAAAATGACAGCACCATTTTGAAAAATTATTTGTCATTTTTCTAATAAAAGTAAAGATTAAAACTTACTACTCAGAAACTCTGCTCTGAAATTTCCACATATATATTTCACTAGCACTTTTTTTTTGGTACTGGGAATCGAGCTCAGGACCTTGTGCTTGGCAGGTAGGCAATTGTGCCGCTGAGCTATATTCCCAGTTCTTCACCAGCAATTTTTGTGTGACATTTGTTTTTAAGTTTTTTGGGGGTTACAACATATGGAATGCTACCAAAAATGTAGAGAAATATACATTTCTGGCTATTCATAATAGCTGAAATAATTCCAGTGTCTATCAAGATATTATGGATACAAATAATTGTGGTAGAGTTCAACTTTGGAAATTTTTTCATCAATATTAAGAAGTGAATAACTGATACATATAACAATATCAATGATTCTCATGATGATTATGTTAAAAGAATTTAGATACTATACAGAACATGTCGTTCTACTTTTACAAAGTTTTTAAAAAGACAAACCTAATCTATAGTGGTAGAAACTAGTCTACCTACAGCAAAGAAATGGGGATGACTAGAAGGGGAAATAGAGGACATTTTGGGTTTAGGGAAGTGACCGATATTTTAATAAGGTTGTGGATATGTTTGTTTAACTACTGAATTAAGATCTGTGCATTATACCATATGTAAATTTTATCTTTATGAAAATAAAAGCTAAAAAAATTAAAGGATGCCACTGGAATCATAAAATCTGGCTAACTTTTCTTCATGCCCAAACTACTAAAAATATTTCTGCTTTGTAGAATAAATAATTTTATTGCTTATACTCCTTACTTAAAAGCAACTGGATGCTATGAATAGACAATTACATATAAAAATATTTTAATATTATGCAGTGTAAACTTTTTATAAATTAGAGGAAAATAGTAATGTGGACATTTGAGATATTCATTTGTACCTATTTTATTCCCATTTCATTTTCCTGTATCCTGAAATAAATATCTTACATTGTGATCTGAGAAATAAAATATGGAGAGTCGCCATAGCAGAATAAAAAAGGGCATGAATTCACAAATTGGCAGGAAGCAAGGCTAAAGGAGATAGCAGTGTAGCTGACAAATGATTGGTGGGGAATCCTGCGAAAGCACTCTTCTCTTTGGATGATTGTGTATCTATCACCATGGGTTTCTCTTCTGCCTAGTCAAATATCACCCCCATCTGAGGCAAAGAAAGACACAGCTTAAAATCTATTAATGCTCAATAACAAAATACACCCATTTTTCCTTATTTCTTCTTCAAAAAATCCTGGCTGAGCCATAAGTTCTGGAAATAAAGTGTGTAAAATATATTCTACTGAATAATAATGCCATTGAGGTTCAATAGTTTAAATCATTCTTCCTCGTTTACAATTCCCACAATAATTGAAAGCATTCGTTATAGAAAAAAATATCCTCATTTGTGTGTCCATGTGGCAATGCATCTCAAACCTCAGCAGAAACATCTATGTATTACTGATACAGACAATGAAGTGCGTGAAGAACTATAGCTGCTAACAATATGCAATTCATCTAAAAATGTATAATTAAAGGAGCTTGTATTGAAGACTGAAGGCAAAACCTGAGTCTCTGGAAATTTCCTCTGGTTAAATTATTGAATATTTTAGTACTGAAATGATGCAATGGTTTTGCAAGTATACACACTTCAAAAAAAAATTACTTGATCTTAAAATCCAAAGCAAGTGCCAAAAAAAAAAACCCAAAAGTGGATATTTGTGTTCAGGAGGACAAATATAATAAAAGGTAATTCAGAGTTGAAAGGATATTAGTCATAGTTAATTAAATGAAAATTTATTCTTTTTGCAGATTTATATGAAAATATATTACTACGAAGATTCCTGTGTAAGTGAAGAAATTTCATGACTGATTTTTATGGTATAACTTTTTTATAGGTACGTTGTCTTCCTCTCATTTTGTTTTGTTGACTCCTTAATATAATGTCACTTACTTCTTCATAGAAAAAAATTAAAAATTCTTGATAGGAATAATGACGTATACAGAACATGTAGCTCCTTAAGACATTTATTTACCTTTTCCAAATAAAGGGTGCATACAAAAATATATGTCATGCTAAGATAATAGGAACATTGAGAACTTAGTGAATGAATTAAGTCACTTTAAAGTGATTCTTCATTTTCACTGTGTATTAACCAAAACAACATATATTTAATGATGAATAAACAACAGATTTTATTATGTATCCAAGAAACAAAATTTTCTGAAAAATTGTAATCTTGTGTCATTTATTTGCCAGCAAAAATTATGTTTCGGGTAAACTCCATAAGTTATAATAACGTTGGTTATTATTTTCTTTAAAAATGATTGGAAAACAACTTTTTAGAAGCATGTAGATATCTATTAGCTCTAAATATCTCTCTAATTTAAAATCTAAAGATTTTCTATTTTACTTGTAATAATATTTAAATTAATTTATAATGCATACTTATAAAATGGCAAGCATGAACAAATGAATTTTTAGACAATGTTCATATATTATTCTAGCAATTTTAACATCTTAATACTATAGTGCAACAGGATGGTTACAAATGGAGAATTCATTGCCTGTCCTTTCTGATGGTGATTTAATTAATATAAAAAGATTTAGGTCTCAAGTTGTTGTATCTCAGACCTTCTCTTAAGTCTGTTTCTAGATGGTAAGTAAGGCAAAAGGTGGAACTGCTCACTAAGGAGGCACACATTTCTTTCCAGACTCACCAGCTGGGCATCATATTTTGCAGCCCTCCCTGTTACATTTTGCTTTACAGATAGCTCTCAAAAGAAAACATAATCACAAGTGCAATTTCTATGGCAAAATGGGTAAGAAATGGAAATACTTTTTTTCAACCTCTTTTTTCTGGCATGCCAGCTAGAGTCATAAGAATCCAAATATGTGCATTGGTCTGTTATCTGAGGGAATCTTGTTTCTTTTGTTTTATTTTTATTTATTTATTTTTTTTTGTGGGTACCGGGGGTCGACCTCAGGACCTCGCGTGCCAGCAGGCACCCGTGCCGCTGAGCGATATCACCGGCCCCTTTTTCGTATGTGGGTTCCGGGAGTCGAACTCGGGCCCTCGCGCTTGCCAGGCAGGCGCTTACGCCGCTGAGCCATCACACCGGCCCGTTTCTTTTGTTTTAATTTGCAGTCATAAATGACGTTTTATTTATGATAGCAGCTAACAAAAATGGATAAATTCTGAACTTTCTTCTTTCACTGAAAATGATATTGATTCTCAATAAAATTAATTTAATGGCATGTCTTTAAAATAAACTTTTTCAGTGAAACATTTTATAATAATTTTGAAAAGGAATATATGCTTTCTGCTGAGATTCACTCAAGATTCATTACAGGACCTATTTTTTCAGAAGTTACTTGCCTTTTAACACATCAAACAAAATTTTGCTTCTATACACAATAGCTGATATGTACAAATGCTAGTGGAAATGACAAACATTTTATAAATATTTTCATGATTACTAAAACAATGTTATTAAGTAGGTACATATTCTATCTTCTGTGATGGATGAACTGAGGTTCGGAGTTTAAGAAAGTTTTCAAGGACAAAGGTACCAACATGTGGAACTGAGATTCACATCAAGATCTGCAATACTTTGTGGTGTTGCCAACAAAGTAAAAAGTCAACCCACAGAGTGGGAAAAAATTATACCCAACTGTCCCTCAGACAAAGGACTTGTATCTAGAACATATAAAGAATTGAAAAATATCAGGCCCCACAAATTCAAAGACCCCATCCAAAAATGGGCATCTGAGATGAATACACATTTGTGAAGAAACACAAATGGGAAATAAATATATGAAAGAATGTTCAACATCATTGGTCATTCAAGAGGTGCAAATTAAAACAACACTGAGATTTCATCTCACTCCAAAAAAGAATGGTTGTCATCAAGAAATCAACGATAACAAAAGCTGGAGAGGCTGTGTGTAAAAAGGAACACTTTTCCACTGTTGGTGGGAGTGTAGACTGGTGCAACCACTGTGAAAATCCATGTGGAGATTCCTTAAAATCTAGGAATAGAGGTCCCATTCAACCCAGCTATTCCCCTTCTGGGTATCTTCCCAGAAGAATTAAAAACATCATACCACAGCAGTATATGTGCACCCATGTTTATAGCAGCACAATTTGTAATAACTAAATCTTGGAAGCAACCCAAATGCCTATCAACCGAGGAAGGGATAAAAAAGATATGGTTTGTTTATATAATGGAGTACTACCCAGCCATAAAGAAGGATAAACTGGAGATGTTTATAGATGGATGCAACTTGGATGCAATGGATGCAGCTTGAGACCATACTCATAGGTGAAATAAATCAGAGCCTTGTGTGTAAACATCATATTGTCTTGCTAGTGTGAGAAACTGAACGGGTAAATAGGATCTGAAATGTACAATAGATATTGTGAATTGAGAAGAAACTCTCCAAAAGAAAAGACAAACTGTGATGGGGGAAGGGCAAAGGAAGAAATGGAAAAAGAAAAATATATATTTGTACAAAGATAGTTAAGATAGTTATACAGCGAGTTTCTCTTAGTTCTTTGAAAAGACAGGTTTGTGCTAAGATTGTTTGGACAAGACATCATACCTATATCTTGTAATCTGAATTACTACTACAAAGACAACAATATGCAATTTATTAATTATTGTGACTCTCCTACTAACCTGTTTTGTAACTGTTTTATTGTTATTTTTTTCTCTTTAAAATAATAAATAAATAAATAAATAAATAAATAAATAAAAACAGAAAAGTCTATATTATAGGAAGAGGTGCCCAAAGGGACTGTTAGTGCTTATGGTGCCATAATTCTAGTGTGACATCAAAAAAACAAGGAAGTTGTCTTAATAAAATATTTTAAAATGTCTGTTGAGTAGCTCTGCTATAATTTTATACTAAATATGAATGTAAGAATATTGTTAGGCTTTTAAAACAAATTCTCAAATGAGGCATAACAGAATATGCAGAGATTAATAGAAATCATTCAGTTAATTCAAATTCATAAATATTTCCTATATTTCTATCATATATCTTCAATAATTTCTGTCTGTAAAATTAGGTATTACAAGAACATGTTAAATGCATGGAGAAACAACAATTCCTAGGCACAATCATAAGTAAACCTGGAAGGAATGCTCTGGTGGTGTTGTAAGGGAATGTGAGAATGTAAGTAAACATGCTTCAATTAACTATACGACCTAGAATCAGCAAAGAACTTTTCTGTCTCTGTCCTCTGTAAAGGTACAGATTTGAAGTTCAGTGGTTCCCAAACGTTAACACGATAGACACAGCAAAGGCGCTTGTTAGAACCCCGATGACATGCTTGGAATCCTAAGGCAGGATGATCCCTCGAGCCTAGGAGCTCAGGGCTAGTTCAGGGCAAGATAGCAAGACCCGCATCTAAAAAGAAAAGAGTAGAAATGGAAAAAGAAAGAGTGGGCAAAAAGGGAGGAAGAGGGTAGCAAGGAAGAGAAGAGAGATCCAAATTGCTAGTCTGAAATGGAACGGAGATTTTAAGTATTTAGTTTGTTCTCAAGATGCTACTAATCCAGAACCACCCGTTCAGAATCATGAAAATAAATTTATAACAGTTTCTTCAGCAGTTGATAAAAGATATCAGACTCAAACGTATGCATTCTCATCCTCGTTTCCTTCTTCCTTCTTCTTCCAAGAGATTTTTGTTATCTTTGCACCCTATGAAGAGTCAGCGGGTGATGTGATCATTTAAGCCAATTAGTTATTTAAATTATGTTGATACTTAAATTGCACATAGAAATTATGTCCAAACTAAAAGAAGAGAAGAAAGAAAGAAAATGGAAAAGACAGAGAGAATTTGTTTGCCATGATTTCTTAGCATATGCTTTGAACTGTGATAGATGCTATGTGATGTACAAAAAAAATCTAAGAATCATAAGAATTCTTTTGTGAGAAAGTTCAATAATAGGTGACTAATGGACACTAAAAAAAAAAAAAACAAAAAAATGCAAGGTTGGTAGAAAGGAAATAGAAAGAACCAGATATTAGAGTAAAAAAAAAATAAAAAATCCAGTTTATCCTCCTTAAAAATAAACCACGTGGCAGGCAAGAGTTATTTGCTGAACTCTGGTAGTTCCAAACTGAAATAGTAAATCGGTTGAATAGGTTACACAAAGCATCATAGAAACAATTTAAATTACACTGACATACAATGACACATATATTTCGATCCCCCTGAAAGCCTTATCCTACTTGGAAGTGACATGGTCTCTGTGGCGGCTCCTTAACAATGAGCATCTGCAGTATTTTAGAGATCTGAGGTAAGACTCACCCCAAGCCTGTAATGACTTGCACAGCCCCCTTGGACATGTGACTGTTTTGCAGTCTACATGCCATTTTGTGCTGGGGGGTGGAAATCCAAAACTTCCATAGTTTGTATGGGTTAGAAAAAAAGCTAAAGTAAAAAAAGCTTCCAATTAATAAATTAAATATGATAAAAGCCTATTGTGTTTCTTTGGATGGCACAATTCTTTGTTTTTCATCCTATATAGGAAGGAAGAAAATAATGATAATGGTCTAAGCAAGATGAACTCACTTCCATAATGCACCCTAATGAATTTACAAGACCTTTGTCAAATTCCTAAGATTGCCATAGCAGCTTCTCATTAGTGTCTTTCTGTGGCTACTAAGTGATCCCAGAAACAAAATAACCTGCTGCAGAAGCAGGCCAAGCAAAATAAGACGTGTGAACTTCATTTTTAAATTACAAGTTCAATAAATGAATTTGGGTAGACCTGGAAAGAAAAGACTGTGTGCATAAATTAGAGAGTTCACTAGGTACTGAAAGAACACTAAACATTTTTCTGCCATTCCCACAAACCACATTGACAACCCTGATTACAAATGGAAGAAAGTTTATCCGAAAAAACACATTGCTCCTTAAAGTTAGAATGCCCTGGATAAAAGTTTAAATATTCATAGACAGTAAAAAGAGAAATAACTCTAGAAATTTAAGTAAAAAGTTAACAAAAAATATTATATTTTTCTAATTGTCTGAAATTGTCTGACAATTATCTAATTTATAAATGAACTATTCCTTATATAATGTGTAAGGAAACACTCGTGGGAATTGAATAATTGGAAATAAACATCCAAAGATTTTGACTTAGAGCATGAAGAATACATATTTACTTACTTATAGTCTTTTTAGTTACTCCCAATAATAGAATCCTAAAGAAATGTGATTGGTTCATGCTGTAAAATTTGACTGAAATGCTCCTTAACATTCCCAGTATAGTTTATCATCATAGAATATTATAACATTAACATTTAATATTTAAATGTTCAACTTGCTTTGAGATTCCTTTTAAAATTGAAGAAAGGCTGGAAACGTTTTTCTTTAAAATCTGTGTCACTTGGCCTAAATTTCTGTGTTCCCACAGAGCCTTTCTTACAGTCAACTTCATTTGCCTTGCTCTGCAGGACTCAGCTATCATTTTTGGACCTCATTTGGTCCAGACAGTGGCTCACTGTCTCCCCAGCCTTCTCCAGGAAACCAGTTCTCCTTACGTCTATTTCTTCTACCACCACTATGTGTATCAGTGCATTCGCTGAACTCCATGGAAGTTTGCATTCCAGTTTAGGCACAAATAATTATCTACTCACCCAGCACCTTTCAACTTGGCAGAACAATTCATATCGTTTCCTTCACATCCTCGATTACATCTTTTCCTATAGGAGGATCTCAATGTATCAGCATCATACTTTCTTCAGTCTTCCTCATTATATCCTCTTCTTTCTCTCCAAACTCTCCATAGCACTGATTTTCACATTTTTTTTTCAAACATAGGATTCCTTAATGTAAAAGATCAAAGATCTTTAGAAATGGCGTTTTCACCATTTTGAGGGCTAAAGTGTGGAGGATCCATGTGTCTAGAAGATGAAACGGGGTAGAACACTCCTGAGTGCAAAATGGGAAAATAAAATACCTGATTTGAACAGAATAAGTAAGTAAATATATAAGCAAACAAACAAGTTTTGTTTCCACTAACACTTTGACAAGGGAAGGTGATTTTTTTTTTTGTCGGTACTGGGGGTCAAACTCAGGACCTCGCACTTGCCAGGCAGGCACTTATGCCGCTGAGGTATCTCACCGGCCTGGGAAGGTGTTTTTTGAACACTAAGACAAATTGATTTATTCACGTTTTTACTGGAATAATAAAGAAACATTACTCCACACTGAAACTATGGCAAGTAGACTATGAAATGTTACCAAAAAAATAATAGTGAGTGTTCAAGAATGTCTTTCTGGTTCCAATACAAAAGAATGCAATGTATTTACATTAACATTTTGTCATTATCTTTTGTGTATGTAAATCCCTCAATTGGAAAAAAATGAAAGTAATTATCAGTGACTTAGTTCTGACAGGTGTAGAAACAGCAGACTTCTAAAATTTATTGTAACACCCTCGTGTAGAAATATTTGTTGTCGTAAGTTAATATACAACATTTAAAATGAATCAAAATTCAGGCTTGTTTCCAACTGGAAAAGTAGTGTCAGTGTGCTTGGAATTAATATTTTTCACCAAGTTATTTAAATAAACTAGATGACTTGTAAAATTCCAATTTCGTGCTAGCATGGAAATTAATATGCTTATTTTCAGTTAGTAACACATACAATTCATACTAGTTGAAGACTGCTAAGTTAAATTCACAAATGCATCTCCTTACAGATACGTGTCTAGCTACATATGTGGATGGCTAAACTAAGAGGAAAATTATATCTCTAAGAAAGGGAATAAACAAAAGGCTTTATTTTTAAAAACGTAATTTTAAAAGGCCTTCAATATCTCCAACTCTCCGTATAAAATTGGTTAGGAAGGTACTTCATACTATAATAATTCAAAATCAGAAAGCAGTTAGATTGATAAATGAAAATGGAAGAAATCATTCAGTAGAAACTACTTTTTCAATTGAATTCAGAATAGACAGGCTAGCCAAATTACAAAGGTCATTTAACAGCAGAAGCTACAAGATCAGGCAGATAATGAGAACAGAAATCAGGAACTCTAGCTGAGCTCTGAGGCCAGGAAAGGGGTGTGCTATCTCATAGGGACCCCAACAGTAATCCACAAGGAACCTAAAAGCACACAGCTACAACCTCAATCTAACTGCCTGTGTCTTATACACATCCAAAATAATCAGATGTCCCTCTTTGTAATTAAGACACAGAAATAGCTTGCAAATTTATAAAATTTTCTTTGATGTTATTGATGATTATCCATGATCTCATTTTTGTAACCAGGAAAAAGTTTTCAAAATGCTTCTGTGATAATATTGATTTAAAATGCCACCTCTCTAGTAATAGTAATCACTCGATATATATAAAATAAAAATCCTTGTGCGACTGTGGGGAAGTTATTTTACTGCTCTGGCCATCAAACCCCAACTATAAAATGCCCCTTTACCTGAAATATATTTGTGGGCCGTCATATTACAATTGATAAAATATGCCAAGAGCTATGGAAGAAGGCATATTTACCTACGAAATATCCATTGTGATGTATTAGGCATCTGCTTTTCATTTTTAATGAAGTTTTTGACAAGAAAAATTGATCAGAAACGCTATCACCTTATTTCCTGTCTTTTCATGTATTTATTAGTTTTCAGCAAGTTTAGAAATGCCTTTAAAGTAATAAAACATGATTTAATTAATAAACATCCTTTAGTCATCTGAAAGTGACATTTTCAATATTTTTTCTTCCTAGTGTATGTAGTAGAACTGATTTTGTGAGTTCTAATGAATAAAATACATAACTTGTCAATAATGTATAAGATACAGGTACTGTAATGTAAATGACAAAATATGAGTTGCAATATGATCACAGTGGAAGTATGCACAGAGGTCTGCGCGGCCAACGCTGCATGAAAAGCTCCGTTCAGTGGGTACTTCCTGGCTGGCAAAAATGGAATTGCAATTCTTCCTGTCAAATCTTTAAGGTACAAATCAAACCAGCACAGAAGCTGCGTCCAGACAACGGATCATAACCACTTGGTCCACAAAAATGCCGTCAAAGTATTTGTACTGGGTGTTAATAGTAAATGGTTTGGATATTACAAATACATGTATAGATTTCTGATTCGGTTTTTTAAATATTCTTTCATGAGATGAATAAGAAAGAGAAGCATTTGGGAGTGTTTGAAAAGCACTCTTGGGTTAAAGGGGCAAGGATGGTCTAATGGTATTGATCAGTTGCTATTTATCACGATGATCTTGTTTTCCTCACACAAGCAGCGTCACTTCATTATCCACCTGCCCAGCAGCCATCGGTGTTTTTAACTCCATATTAATATCATATGGAGAGATAAATGAAAAGACAAGTAAAATAGAAATTAACCTTCCTCTTGAATAAATTATCTGTACTTTATAAAGCTCACTATCCTTAAATTTAAAAAAGATAAAATATTAATCTCAAAAGTTATAGTGAAGATTAATTGAAAACACATATTCAGAAGTAACAATAGAAGCTTGGAAAATATTTCGTAGTAGTGTTTCATACTAAGTTATAAAGACAACAAAGAAGTAGATACTAAGAGTAAATATCATCCATAAACTATGCAGGTAAATTAAGATATCTTTACACATATCAAAAAAGAGCAAGTTAAATAGGAATCCTGAAATAAAAATTTTTGAAATACTGTTATTCAGTAACTTCTAAAATAAAAATACTTGGATTTTTGCTCTAGCAAGTCAAACCAAAATAGGGAAAAGATTTCCAATAGCCAATTATTTTTAAGAACTACAATGTTTTCGCACATACCAAGTCCATGAGTTTCTTTACTACTCCTTGCCCCCACAGGCTCAATCTCTGCCCACCAGAAACATGGACAAAGGCGTAGCAGATACTGAGACACTCCAGTTAGTTAATTTCTGTAAAAGGTGTTAAGATAAGGCTCAATGGAATCCAAGTATCTTGTAATCTGACCACTCTGGGAAGCTGAGGCAAGAGGATTCCAAGTTAGGTACTATCCTGGGAAATTTAGTGATTTAGCAAGACTTTGTCTTAATATAATCAACCAATTTTAAAAGGGGTAGAGATGCTCAGTGGAAAGGCCCTGGGTTCGGTTCCAAGTCCCCCCAACCAAAAAAGAAAAGAAAAGAAAAGAAAAAATCAGGACACTGTAGATTCAGAAAGGTAAAGTAATTGATCTGGGTAGCATAGGCTATTAATAAAAGACCAAGTATGAGTCTTTAGAAATCCTAACTCCTATTTTAGTGATTTTTTTTCAAAAATAGTATTTGGTTCCCAACAACATAATTTATAATTATGTATTATTGTGTGTATTTACACATATAATTCTTCAATTAATAATTTAATCTCATATGTATCTCAACATTATCCTCATCAATAAAGTTAAAAAAAACAAGTATTTTAAGAAGCATAAATATAAAAACCAATATTCCAATAATAATTATTAAATAGTAATAGAAGCATAATGAATGAGAGGAAGTAAACTGAAAATATTTCCATCATAAGCTTCAAGAGGGAAAATCATTATTTAAATGTTGCTAGTTTGAAAGATTCTTCAAAGGTTAAATTCCATTTGCCTTATGATTTAGGAACCCTAATCTTAAATATTTAGCAAACATATCTGAAAAATTAAATTCATGTAGAAATCTTTATATAAATGTTTGATTTTATCCATAATCTCCCCAAACTGAAAACAATCAAGATGTCCTTCAAAAAGCAAATGAATAAACTATGGTCCTCTCATACAATGAAATTCTACATAGTTATAATCAACAACCACCTATCAAACCAAGCAGAGACATGGGTAAATCACAAATGCTTATTTCTAACTGGAAGAAGCCATTTTGAAAAGGCCGATATATGATTCCATTTTATATCACTTCATGAAAAAGGTAAATGTCAAAACTCTAGTTGCTAGGGAGACTGAGGCAATAGACCCATCCATAGTGATTCCTAAGAAAGGTTTAATAAATGATGCACAGCAGACATTTAATATGACGCTAGTTATTCTCTGTGAAACTCTAGATGTGTATACATGTAACTACACATCTGTTAAAAATCATAAAACTTCAAATGCAAACATAAGCTTAATGTGCCAAAATTTAAAAAAAGCAACTCTATAGGCAGTTGTAGGGTCTTAGTGTAGAATTCAAAGTGCAACAAAATCTAAGTGATGAAAATATTTTAAGAAGTGTAGAAGGTAAGAAGAAAGGCAAAATTAACTACACATGAACACTGCATTCTAGTGGATAAAGTTATCTTGTTAGTACAGGCTAATAATTTGGAAATTACTATGAGTAGATTCTGTGATTGGAAATTAACTAAGTGGAGTATAGAGAGTGTGAGCCAGATTTCTCACTACCAGAGTGACAACCAGTAGGAGATGGCTATAACAATGCATGTGGTAATAGATTACACATTAGTATGAACACATTTGGATTAATATAGCTACAGGCACATGCATATACATGCATGGAGAAATACATGTATGTGTATACAGATTAATAGACAACAGATATTTCCCTTCTCTTTCCCCTGAGAGAATCTGGAAACAACTACCTTCCATTAACTATGAAGACACGCTATGCAGATCTTTTTATTAATACTTTCCGATAAACACAGGTGGGCTACTTTTTGTTTTTTTTTAGAAATGGTTGATTCTTGGACCAGGAAGAATAGAATATGTAAAATGTGCCTTGAGCATCTTATAATGACAGCAGATATGAAAGTGTAGAATAAACTGCAGAGCGCGTCAAAAGGACACAGAAGCCAACTGCAAGAGCGCTCAACGGCTAAGACTAGAAAAACACCGAGCAACAAATTAAAGAAGTATTTGATTAGAACTCAAAGAAAAATATACATATCTATATGTCCACAGTGATACAAATAAATGATTAGATAAATTTTTAAAAATTAGGAAGGATGGAAAAAATTCCTAGAATAATTTATTTGCTATTCTACCTTCAAAGAGTACAGAGTACATTGTGTAAAGGAGGAATTACAGTTTTAGTGGAGAAATATGGTAAACACTACCTGAATCTGTTGATCATGGAAACATCATAAGTGATATCATTCAGATAAACTTTACTCTCAATTTGACATTAGGAGGATGACACTTTGTCCCGATAGTTTTCCTATCAAAATTCCATAACTTTCATCTTGAGAAGCACATCAACAAATTCTAGTAAAGGGATAGTCTGCAAAATATCTGACAAGTATGCTTATATCTGTCAAGGTCATCAAAGACAAGGAAAACTTTAAGAAATGTTTACAACCTAAAAGAAATGAATCTGACATGGCAGCTAAATAAAATGTGATATCCTGGCTGGGATAATGAAACAGAAAATATCAGGTTAAAAAAACACTAAGGTAATTCGAATGCAGCATGGACTTCAGTTAAAAATAATACGTCAATATAGGTTCATTAACTGTGACAAATACAACATATTAATGTAAGAAGTTACTAATAAGAGGAACTATGTAAGATGTAAAGGACACTGTACTAAATTTGCAACTTTTCTGGAAATCTTAATCAACTGCAAAAAACAACTTCATTTAAAAATCAAATACTGTAACTCCAACAACAGATAGAAACAACTAGAGATCCTGGATATTCAATAATGAGACATTTATTCACTTATTACTTAATGCCTGACTACATTGGTTTGAAACCTGAATGGGGTTGGTTCAGATTGTGTGGAGATACTGTAAATGGAGGAGAAACAATGTAAAGGGGAAGTATGGTAGCTTTGTAACAAGTCTGAACTCCTTAAATTGGGCTGGATGGAATCTGGAAAAAAAAAATAACAAGAAGGAAAAAGATTGAGAAGCATATCTGAAATCATGTGAAATGATAAAGAGCAACAGGAATCCCTGACAAACTGCACAAATAATAATTGAAAAATTCTGAAGTCATCATATTGCAAAATGTACATTGTGTTCTGGACAAGAACAATGCTTTTATACATTCTATTCAGTTAGTATTACACACTAGAAAGCATAGGGGAATTATATTTAGAAAATTCAGGTTTCAGTGTCATCTCTAATACATAGCTGGTAACATGGAAAGAAAACCTCCCAAATTATAGTTTATCTGTAAAATTGAAATGATTATATCCATTCTACATAAATAAATTAAATAAGATGTGGGGTACTTTAATGTTATTTTCTTTAACTTCCATATGCATACCATCCTTGATCCTGCATCTTCAGGCTAGTGATAAAAATAAAGGATCAGGGCAGGTGAGATGGCTCAGCGGCTTAAGCACCTGCCTGGCAAGCGCGAGGGCCCGAGTTTGACTCCCGGAACCCACATATGAAAAAAGGGCCGGTGATATCGCTCAGCTGCAGGGGCGCCTGGTGGTGCTCGAGGTCCTGAGGTCGACCCCCGGTACCCACAAAAAATAAATAAATAAAGGATCAGTTTAGGAAATATACGGTAAGCACGTTAATCAACTTACTCGACATTTGGTTGATAATTAATTATGAAATGCTTCAAAGGTTAATAAATTTAAAAGTTTAAGGGACCATTTTTGCAATTCTATGCACAAAAATGCACATTACAACCGTGGGCTGAAATTTTTTCAGGGCAAGTTACAACCAGCATCAAAACTTGAGATAGAGACTATTCATTTCCAGCCATGAAATTTTGCTCCTAACATCTCTCTAATAAAATTTCCTTCCAATTTCTTTTTACCAATTTATTTCAGTTTATATAATATATAACAAATCTTGAAAATTCGGAACTACTAAAGTAGAGGCAGTCCTCAATCTGCATAGCAGTGCAGAACAAAAGCAGCACAGGATGAAAACTGTAAAGCAATCTTAACAATTGTTCTGTGACTCTTAAAAGCATTAAAATTATCTCATTGCCAGTTATAAGTCTGTATGGTAATGGAAAAGCACAGACAGTATTGCATATATTAAGTAGTACATTAGTACAATAGGACATTAGAAGTCTGCCCAGTGCTCACCTTGTTGTCCTACAACATAGGATACTCAGAATCTTTTCTGTCTTGGGAAATTCTTAGTTCTTTCTAAACTTAGATCAGTTCCAACATTTTATCCTCTGCCTTTCAAATGCATGAAATGTCTCCTACCATTCCTTTTAATATGAAGTTTATCCCAGCATCACTTTCTCTGGGACTTCTTCATCTTTTCTGTCATAGGCACTTTCATCTCTTCCAGCTCTAAATTTTTCTTTACCAAGTTCCTTTGTAGTCTATCTAGAATTCTCAAACAGACACAATGTCAACAATTCCAGGTTTGCCTTTTCTTCCATAATTGCACTTATGTTGATTTAAATTTCACTTCCGGTCTAATCATTTTTGTCTTTACAATGCGTTAGTTATTTTATTTAAATTTGTTTTACTGGCACATGAAAAATGTGTATATTAATCAATACCATGTGAGGTTTTGATACATAATATACATTGTGTAATGTATAAATCAGGTTAAATATATTTATTGCCTGAAACATTTATTATTTCTTTATACTAACTTTCAAAATATTTCCTTCTAGCTTTTTGAAATGAATAATATGTTGTATTGATCTGTCATCACCCTACTGCACAATAGCACCCCAGAATTTCTGACTCCCGTCTAACTATAAATTAGTACCCACTGATCAACTTTTCCCACCACCCCCATCCTCTCCAGCCTCTGGCAACTAGAGTTCTACTCTCAGCTTCTGTGGGATCAACATTTTAGACTGTACAGAGGAGTGAAATATTGCAGTACTTATCGTTCTGTGTCTAGCTTCTTTCATTACATGTAATGATGACTTTGTTGGCCAATCTCCTTCTTTAATTACCTCTTTTGGGGAATTATCACACTTGTTGTGACAGGGGCCAATATAAGTACACAGCTTGAATGTGTGCATGAACAGAATAACTTATCTGTGAAGACAAATCTTCAACAAACATTGAAAGAAGTGATATGATTGGTCACTAATCGTGAGGCAGACCTGTTATTTGCACAATGATTTATGAACTGAAATGTTAGCAAAAGTTTACACTTTGTGCAATTATTTATGGTTAATATACCACAATAACTGCAAATTGAATCATGTTGTTGGGGGATTAATATTATTTAGTGTCTGCTACTTGTGCATATCAGCGCCATTCAAAGAAATGACTGCCTTTAGAAAATTAAGGGGGTATAAGTATAATTTTAATCAACATTTTTACATATAAATTTTCTTTATGATAAAACTATTTCAATTTCTCAGGAAGTAGCCATGTATTAAAATATCCATACAGATTTTCAACTATTAAAATATTTATTAGGTAACTATAATGAAATAGTTAAATTCTGTATATATTTCAAAGTCATTACACAGTAATATTTTCAGTATCGTAAAAGTGTGTAAGCAACTCTCTAAATTTGATTGAAAAGAAATTTCAAATATTAATATCCTGGAAAAAGAGAACATAAGCACTAAATTTTCTATAAAATCATATCATCAACTATGATTACTCTTTAGCCGATAAGTGTGGTAACATTTACTATGGAAAACGATAATTTGAAGATTAAATAAGAACAAGAACAAAGAATAGATTGACTAGGAATTTTTTAAAGGTTAATTTTAAGTATCCTTTCACCTTTGTAGGAGTTGTCAGTTTTAAAACATATCATTGTAGGGCCGGTGATATAGCTCAGCGGCAAAAGCGCCTGCCTGGCAAGCGTGAGGTCCTGAGTTTGGTTCCGGGTACCTACATAAAGAAAAAAAAAAATCCCATTGTACACTGTAAACATATATAGCTGTTATTTGTCAGTCATACATCAATAGGCCTGAGGAGAAATAGCTGATCTTCTAAGTAGGTTAGGAGTTCATTTGAGCAACATCTAACTTTTGTAAAAAAAAAAAAAAAAAAAAAATCAAAAGCAGGTGAAGGACTCTGAATACATATTCTGAGTATCTAGGACAAGGGTCACGACAGCAACCTCCTTTGGGACTTACCTGGCTTTGTGGAATAACAAAGTCATGAGGCTCAGAGGGTTTTTTTAGTTTTGTTTGTTTATTTTCCTAGAAAGAATTTTCAACAACTTGAAGACATAATGGCTTAATGAAAACACAGAAGCTTTTACCATCATAAAAAAACTCTTGTGGGGACATAAACATTTATAAATTTCTATCTTCCAGTGTCCAGAGGAAAACATTTATGTCTTTTAAGCATTAGCATGGAGTAGAAATCTAATTATAGTGTAGCTGCGATATACAAAGTGCTTTATGCATAGATTGACACACATAGCATGGAGTAGTTTATAGAAAATATATATTAATAAATAGAAATTTCTCAAAGTTATGTATCCTGTCTTTCTTTAGTCAGACCCTTTTATTAGCTATTCTACTATAAGAACTCTTTATTTTCCCTTCCTAAGTCTCCCTCCTTTAATATATTTTATTGTTAATGCTTCAGGGTGTGCATTTTTAAAAATTCTGTTTCTTAAACAATTGAGTACTGCTTTTTGTCAATACCAGGTGACTCATCTTTTGTAATTTTTCATGTCAGATTTTATCAGCCATTTTTATCGGGTTGATGGAAAAGCACAACAAAATCCAATTGATTGAACAACAAATGATTCAGTTTATCACAGCATGACACATTGTAAATGATGAAGTTCCAGGATCTGCAAGGTAAAAGGCATTGATGCATACCCATGTTTATAGCAGGACAGTTTGTAATAGCTAAATGTTGGAAACCACCCAAATGCCAATCAACTGATAAGTGGATAAAAAAGATGTGTTATTTTGTACAACAGAATACTATTCAGCCATAAAGAAGGATAAACTTGAGACATTTATAGCTAAATGGATGGACATTGCAACCATACTCTTTTTTTTTGTGGGTACCGGGGGGTCGACCTCAGGACCTCGCGCGCCAGCAGGCGCCCGTGCCGCTGAGCGATATCACCGGCCCCTTTTTTGTATGTGGGTTCCGGGAGTCGAACTCGGGCCCTCGCGCTTGCAAGGCAGGCGCTTAAACCGCTGAGCCATCTCACCGGCCCCTGCAACCATACTCTTAAGTGAAATAAATTGGATACCATGTGTAAATATCACATTGTCTCTCTCTCTGGTGTGAGAAGCTGAAAGTGTAAATAAGCACCAAAATGTATAATAGATATTGTGAAGTAGGAAGAAATTGTTCAAAAGGAGATGGGAACAGGGGAGCAGAGAGGGAGAAAGGAAGGAAGGGAAAAGAAAAAATGAGAAGGGGGTGCTGGTGAGATGGCTCAGTGGCGTAAGCGCCTGCCTGGCAAGCACAAGGGCCCGAGTTCGACCCCCGGTACCCACAAAAAAAAAAAAAAAAAGAGAAGAGGAGGATAAAACGTACCAAATCTTTGTAAATAAGAAGGGGAAGAGGTGTTGAAGGGGAAGGGGAATGGGGGAAAAAAGAGGAATCAAGATATAGCATGTACAGCTACAAATTCCCTATGATGAATTTCACCATTATGTACATCTAAATTGTACCAATAAACTTAATAACAATAAAAAAATAAAGTTGCTGCTGGGGCAAGAAAAAAAAGAAACTCATGTAAAGAAAGAAAATTAAAAATCCCTTGGTTATTCAATGTTCATAAAATATATAACCATAGACATTCTTTGTTTATAAGAAATAATATTATTAAAGTATAACCTCCTTGATTTATGTATGATGAATATATAATAGATATATGTGTATTGTATATATACATCAAGTTCATATATGTAGATATATACACACCCATTCTTTGCAGATTCAAAAGTTGACTATGTTAGTTTAAGCCTAATGCATCAAGTACAGCACATTCCCATGCTTACCTATCAAATTTACCTTGATTTTCTAAAGATTCTATCCAGCCATTTTGCATTTGTCAATTATGAGAGACATAACTTGCAAGTTCTTCTGAATAAAAGTTCAGCATGCTTCCAAGACCAAGAAGTTATCAAGGAAAGTAACTAGTCTCATTATCCTAGAATCTGTGATTGCAGTGACAAATGGAGCATTATTTTGACTGGTTTTCGATACAGCATGTTGCTTTCTTGGCAGTCAGAGAGCACAAGGGTTTTTTAAAGATAACTCTCAATGGGATTTATGTAAACTTATGCTCCATTTACCCTATATATTATGTACAGGAATAAAGTTTTTAAAAAATCCAAATATGCATGCATTTTAAAAGATATCTTTTACCTTGTATGCAACTGCTTTCAATAGCTATCTTCCCAATTTACAAATATTTAATTTAGCCAAAGCTGTTATGCATGTTTGCTATTGTATCTACAATGGTACTGTGTTGAAATCTACAAGTTACAGTAATTAGTTATGCGAACTCATTCATCGCATCGTAAAGATTAACTTCATCACTGTTATATTCATTTCACTTAATTTCCACAGCAGTTCTGGAAATACAGTTACAAACACAAATAATCATCTTAGTGATGCAAGAACTAAAGGACTAATGCTGGGAATTTAGGTAGACAAAGCTTAACTTCAGATGTAAGGACAAATAATTTAAAAATTAATTATGATTAAGAGTAATATATGTTAATAATGGAGAATGGGTTGCTAAGGATGGAGAGCTAGGAGGAACTGCCAATTTTGGAGTATCAAGAAGAATTTCAAGACATTAGGACTTTTTAAAGAATCAAGGCTGGAGGTTACCACTTAGAGTGATTGAGAGGGATGAGAATGAGGAGATAGACAAGGTTTCAGCATGGTCCAACCACTCGATCTGGAAAAGTATGCATGACTGGAAAGAGTTTAGGGTGTCTGAAAATGAACCTAATGGTATAAAGAAACAATGAGTGTAAAGACCTCAATTTTGTGCACGATGATAAGGAATTTAGATCTGATGATAAAGGAAAATGTTAGACATTGAAGCATATAATAGTGTCACATTTTAAAAGATCATTCTGGGCCGGTGAGATGGCTCAGGGGCATAAGCGCCTGCCCAGCAAGCACAGTCCTGAGTTCGACTCCCGGAATCCACATAAAGGAAAAAAAAGAGCCGGTGATATCGCTCAGGGGCACAAGCACCTGCTGGCAAATGTGAGGTCCTGAGGTCGACTCCCGGTACTCACATAAAAAAATAAAAAGATCATTCTGCCTTCAAAACGAAAAAGATTGGAGAGTATCGTGGAGAACTAATGAAAGATTATCACTATAATTTATTTAATTTGAATGTGTTTTACCTGAGAGAAGCAGATTAGTAAGATAATGCAATAAATGCAGAGGACACGTGTAGGAATTGGAGTCTGTGGCTGTGTTTTTCAAGCCTTAGTCTGTGTCAGAACCACTGCGAGCCTTGCTGTAACACAGATTGCTGTGTAATCCAGAAGGTCTAGGGATGGAGCCAAGGAAATTGCTTTTCTAACAAGCTTCCAGGTGGTGCTGAGGCTTCTGAGCAAAGACTGCCTCTGTGAAACAGAAGACACAAAAAAACCACAAAGGGAGGCAAAAAAGTAAAGCAATGCAGTCATATCCCTCTTACCTTACGGTAATGCTGTTGGGTCCAGAGAGAGGAGGTCTATAAGAATAAATTTGGAGGGAATTTAAATCATTACGATCCCATCAAGACACAGCATTCTGCCTTCATAGAATCTTTATATGCGTTACCAAATAACTGTCTACATATTTAAAATTTTTCAGAAGGTAAATTTTATGGACTTACAAACAAGTGCCCATAAAACCAAATAAATGAGAAAAATTGGAATTAACTGCACACTTGTGGAAGTATGTGGAAGCTTTGTAAACACTCCCTTTAAAATCAGAAATTAAAAGAATATAGGAACTACACTGATGTAATATCATAGCAGTGAGTCAATGGTATAAGACCAGAAAAATAATTTACCAGCATAAGCATAGAAAAGGAGAAAAATACAACTTCCTCTATTTTACAAATAATATAAATATTTAATAGGAATACTCTAGAAACCAAGATTTAAAATAATGTTGCGATGGATAAATTGGTTAAATCTGAAAATAGTATAGAGTAGTCAGTTTTAATTTTTTTTGTGTGTGTGGTTACCAGGGGTCAAACTCAGGACCTTGTGTGCCAGCAGGCATCCGTGCCGCTGAGCGATATCACCGGCCCTTTTTTCATATGTGGGTACCGGGAGTTGAACTCAGGACCTCATGCTTGCCAGGCAGGCACTTATGCCGCTGAGCTATCTCACCAGCCCCAGTTTTAATTTTGTGTACCAGTAGTAAACAGGGAAAATATAGATGAAAAAAGATTAAAAGGAAAAAAATCCCATTGTTTGCTAGTTGTATAAATAGCTTACTCGATAGGCTATGAAGCCCTCCAAAAAGACCCTTTTAAATCCAAATAAAATATTTTAAGTGCCTTATGTCAAAACGCAATACAAAATTTTAAAAAATTGGGGAACAACAGGAACTCGTGGCATAGGCATACAATTGTATAATTCTGAGGGCGCACTGTGGAGGGTTGATTAGACAGAACCCAGATGATTTTATTTTTTTATTTTTTTTTTTATTTATTTTATTTTTTTTTTGTGGGTACCGGGGGGTCGACCTCAAGACCTCGTGCGCCCGCAGGCGCCCGTGCCGCTGAGCGATATCACCGGCCCCTTTTTCGTATGTGGGATCCGGGAGTCGAACTCGGGCCCTCGCGCTTGCAAGGCAGGCGCTTACGCCGCTGAGCCATCTCACCGGCCCCCCAGATGATTTTAGTGCCACAAAAATACCTTCTACAATACTATAATAATGATAGATGCCTGTCATTACATGCTTTTGCAGACCTCAACTGTACAACAGGGAGAATGAACCCTAATGTAGACTGTAGACTTTGGGTGACTATGACACATCCATGTAGGTTTCTCAACTGTAACAAATGTACCACTCTGGTGGGAAACACTGATGGTGAAGACCTACGCTGTATGTGAAGGGGTCAGTGACATGGAGGGACTCTCTACAGCTTCCTCTTAAATTTGCTGTAAAACTAAAACTGCTCTAAATAAATATAGTCTCACTCCTAAAAAGGGAGAGAAATTATCAATGATGATTAATTTTCTGGGAATTTATACTGTTTGCCTGCATTTTTCCTCTATGTGAATTTTTCATTATGCAAAATTTCAAAAGATAATCTTTCTAACTTTTCTACAAACTAAGAGAACAAGTTTCCTTGTAAAATTATTTGTTTATTCATAGTGTTGGATATTACAATGAGATATAAAAAATTATGTTTTTCAGAAAGAAAAATTACCAAATTTATGAATGATGTATATGCATATCTTTGCAATGAAAACTTAGTTAAAAATATGTAGCTTTATTCTTATTTTTTAGCAAAGTGTAAGTTTTACAGACGTATTAGAACTTCTCAAATATGAAAACTTACACTACAGACTCAGGTTCATCAATTTAGATTTGCTATGGATTAGTTCATCTAAATTACACTTTCCTATTTTCTATTGGAATAAATAATTTGAGAAACAAAGGCAGAAAGAGACAGAGAGAGAGAGAGAGAGAAACCAAGAGACAAAGAATAAGACAAAATGTCCCAGAGACAGAAAAATAAAAAGCAGGAGTGAGAGGAGATATATTAAGACAGAGATAGAGAATAAGAATCCTAGAAAGGGCTGGCGAGATCGCTCAGCGGCATAAGCACCTGCCTGGCAAGCACGAGGTCCTGAGTTCGACTCCCGGTACCCACATATGAAAAAAGGGCCAGTGATATCGCTCAGCAGCATGGGAGCCTGCTGGCGCACGAGGTCCTGAGGTCGACCCCCAGTACCCACAAAGAAAAAAAAAAAAAGAATCCTGGAAATATATTTCCTGTATACAAACTTGTTCACCTGGTTTGATAAAATATAATCTTTCCCAAACAATAGTTTATCACATCATAAGGACAGATATATTTTAAATTATAGTAATATTGAGAATTATGGTTAAACATTTTCCTTATTAATTTGCCCTTTGACCAGTGGCTTTTATTTGCAAGTCAAATGTCCAGTGAAGGAGTGTAATCATGACACTGAAAAAACACAACAAAATACAGTGGATCCAAACCACGACCAGTATTGCTGAGATATATGTTAAATAAGATAAATGTATCATAAAGAGCACATGTGGTTTAATAATAAAATATATCTGTACATTGAAATCTAATATCTTCAAATTAATGTAATTCATTAAATAGTTAAAAATAATATTTAAGGAAAGGTAATTCCAATTCATTGGATCACCCTCTAATTAGCTAGCTGAGTAGTGCCATCAATATTTTCATAGAACAATCCAAAGAGAGGAAAAGAGGGGTTATTGCAGGAATCAATGAATATTAATCAATTATATATAATGTAAATTCTACCCATTAAAACATAGATAAGACTATAAATTAAGTACAAAATCTCATCATAACAGAATTGAAGGCTTTCCTATATCTTCACATATCAAAGAACAAGACTTTTACAACAAGTCTATCAGAAATTTTTGTGTCCTGTATCCTTCATCAGCATCCTTCTTTCAGTATCTCATCATTTTAGGCTACTATTGTGCAAATGGACAGAAGTTGCTCTTACACAATTTGAGTGCTAATTTGGAGACATGTACTCATGGTGATCATGGACTTTTGCATATAGACATGAGTTCAAGTTCATTTTCACTACATACTGTACGTGTTAACTTGGATAAAGTATTAGCCTCAAGTTATTGATCCTACTGTACTTAGCAGTGACACAAGGGTGATCTCATTAGATTCAAATTGTTGCTAAAGGAGTAAAGGAAGTTAACATTTAAATTTATATAGAACATTAATGGCATAATTCCATGTTCAAATTGGTAGAAAACAGAAGCTAGAAGGATGTGTGGATAAATAGATAAATGTAATAAGGTGGTTCAGTCCTTGGATATGAACATAATATGAGATGCTAATTCCTATGAATTCATCTTGAAGAGGTAATACTTTATAATATAAGAAAAATACCCTCTGAGTCATCCAGTCAAGGCTAAATAGAAGACGTGTCTCCAGTTTACCAATACTGCACTAAACACCTCTCTCTATCTCCTCTCTATCTCGTCTCTGCCTCTGCCTCTCTCTCTCTCTCTCTCTCTCTCTCTCACACGCATGCACACACACAGTTAAAATTTATTAGGAATATTTAAGGGAATATAAGTTCTGTAATCTGGAAAAGAAAAAGTACAATTGAGAAAAGTTTGTAGAAAAAACTAGAAAATAAACTAGGCAATAAAGATCCATGAGTTATTAACAGTAATTATTTGATGAGTAATATTTTACATTCATTTTGACAAAGTAATATTTCTCTAGAGTATAATGAATCACCATACAATTGGGAAAAATTTAAATTAAGAGAACAACCAGTTATCCCAAAGGGAAAGTAAATGCTCCTTCTTTTAATGTCACAAGTGTGTGATGCAAAGAAGGCTAACAATATTTCTAAAAGTAGAAATGAGCTAACACAGAGCACAGATAATGCATTTCATTGGGCATCTGTAATGCCAGAATAAAGACAATTAAGTAGCATGGCTTAAATTTTAAGAAAGAAAGATGAGTAAAAATTCTATTTGGAAAAGCTACATGCTGCTATTTTTCAACATAAGCTATACATTTATAGGCACAGAAGTGATTAGATAACTCGATGTTTTAATCAGGAAAGTCCCCCAGATATGTATGGCAGAGTCGGTGTCTGGTTCAGGGCAAGAAGCAGAATTACATTATTTTAAAATAACAGTGGTAATTTTAATCAAGATTTTTGCCTAAATTTGTGAGCTAAGTGAGTACTGATTACATAATAATCAAAAAAGTAATCTTGTTAGATAGTGATGCCTAAATTTTCATGTCTAAAAATAGTCATTTAAGTTTTCTCTTCAGTTAGATCCACATGTATTAATGAGAAAAGGATAAATGTTTTCTTTAAAAGTATCCATAATATTCAGTAATGCAAATGTGGCTGCTGTTTCATAATTGACCTAAGAAAGGTCATTTAATTTTTTAAAGCATTATTTAATAAATAGGCATGCAATTTGTTCCATACTATAACATTTGGTTAGTCTTATCTTAGTTGCTCCTTCTCTTCCAATCTTGAAATATTTACTGGAAGTTCATTATTTGTCAATTACTGTCCTAAGTTCTGGAGAAACATTAGTGAAGGAATCAGACAAAATTTCCTTTACTCTTAGAGTTTAAATTCTAGAAGGAAAACAAATAGTATGTCATATAAAATAAAAATGTATAGCATAGCACTGTGAAAGAATTAATGACAAAAACAGAACAGGAAAGTAGAATGCTAAGTCACTGTGCAAGGGGTGTGGAATTTAGATGTCCAGCGATGTACACGGGAACTGTTGTAGGCACTTTACAGACCTTATGGTGCTGTAAAACTCACCTAACCTTGGGCTCTGTCCCTTTTGCCCCACTTTCTACCTGCAGGAGCTTCTATGCCTACAAACATAAAAACTGAGTTATTGTCTCTATACCCTCACTTTTTCAATACCACTGGATTCTTGAGTGTTTCCCAGGAATAAGAGGAAAGCCTCAGCCTGGATCTCATAGTATCTAGCACCAAAAAAAGCCTCAAGAACCTCTCTGCCCTGGTCCAGCTGAAGTGACCAATGGAGTCTGCAGTGTCACCAAATACTTCTGGAAAATCTGTGCATCACTCAGGATAGAAGAGTTTGTGAGTTTATAAAAGATGAAGTAAATAAACACTTAGAAGTGAGAAGTTAAAGTTTATAAAGACAATGTAAATTCCTTGATCCTTCTTCCTTTCCCTGATGGTTGGTTCAATGAAGCCGTGATCTCCTAAGACACCCGCTAACATGGCTTGAGTGACCCAAGAAGGATGAAGGATGAAGCCATTGCCAGCTCTGTAAGACCATCTTCTAATACTGCGTCATTCCTTCCTTCCTTCCCTTTTTCTTATACACTCAAAGTTTGAAAACAAACTTTGCTCAACACTTGTTTTTGAGGAGATTCATAAGTATTATTTAATTCCTGTGGGATAACAAACTGTCCCAGAATTTAGTGGATGAAAACAGTAGCCACTTCTTATCTTCATGAGCCTGTGGGTTGCCAGGGCAGATCTCGTGATGCGGGCCGGTGTTGACTGATCTCAGCCAGACTCGCTCCACTCTGGCTTGTAGGCAAGAGGTTGCTAGTCTAGGATAACTGCAACTGGAGTAATTTGGCTCTGCTACACGTGGTCTTTCATCGTCCTGGCCTAGGCTTGTTTCTTTAGTGGTGGCCAAGCCCCGAAAGGACGAGCATAAATGTGAAATTTCCTCAAAGCTGAGGCTTTTAGATAAAACCTCTCATTTCCATAGCCTGCTATTTCACAAAACAAAGGGCACTGGAGAATCAAAAGGTGGAATAGCTAACATTTGACATCATGGGTGCAGCTGTAAAGTTATACTCTAAGAAACAGGGATTCAGGAAGCAAATAAATAGTGGACATTTTTACAAAGAATTATTCCAAGATAAAATGGAAAGCCTCACTGAAAAGATAACATTTTAATAAAAATGTAAAGAAATTGTGGGACAGGGCTATGAAATTATCTTCAGGAAGACCATCCCAGCCATGTGGAATATCCAGTGGATAATTCTTTTTTTTTTTTTTTTTTTTTTTTTGTGGGTACCGGGGGTCGACCTCAGGACCTCGCGTGCCAGCAGGCACCCGTGCCGCTGAGCGATATCACCGGCCCCTGTTTTCATATGTGGGATCCGAGAGTCGAACTCGGGCCCTTGCGCTTGCCGGGCAGGCGCTTAAGCCGCTGAGCCATCTCACCGGCCCTCCAGTGGATAATTCTTAAGGAGGGGCACTCCTGGATCCTTGGAGGAAACACAGAAGATGAGATTGCAGCTACTGCACAGTGAGCAAACGGAAGAGGGTCCTTGGACGTGTGTCCATCAAGTCTTGAGGTTTGGAGGAAAAGTGATTTAATGATTTCAAAGTTCAAAATACAAGCTTCATGTTAAAAAAAAAAAAAGATTCATGTCTTCTGGCTCTCAGGTGAGAAGAAATTCCTCATTTCTAAATTATAATATAAAGTGGTGGATTTCAAACCGTTTTAAGCAGCTTAGCCATTTCTTCTAACTAATTTATTATGGAACTGAGATACTTAAAGTAGGAACTGATTTGTTTGTATCACAATAAGGGGGACCACATTCCTGGAAGCCTAGAGGCTGTTTCTTAGAAATGCTTTTTGAATAACCAGACTAGATGATCTTTCAAATCATGTCCACGTCTATTGTAAGTAAAATTTTCATGAACTGCTTAACATGTCATTAAGTTGTTGGTGGCTGGTCATCGCTATTCTCTACTTTATGAAGCACTATACCCTATCCAAAAAGGTAACCTTTGAGATTTGTCACTAAAATTTTTAAAATCTCAGCAAGATTTTAAATTTAATTATTACTACTCAGAATTTCTCTTAGATAATATTTTGCAAATTAATTCAAGGTAATAGCTCCTAGAACTGTTTTCTGAAAATTTCAAAAAACATTATCAGCTTTTGCTTATATTGGATCTGCTGATACTTAAAGAAAAAAATTAGTATGAAAGACTATTTATCTCTAATATTCTAATTTTTTATAATATTTTGAGAATTCTCTTGTAAATGTGGAATAGCCAAGGCTTTTTTATTTTGATCTACTAGCAAAATTATACAATTAATGAATAATACATTGACTACATTCATTCAGAAGAATAGAGATCATAGAAGGATTGTACATTTTCTTCATTTTTATATATAACCACTAAATTAAATTCCTTCCAGAGCCAATGAAAACATAAATAAATATTAATAAATTATGGCATAATATCATTCGGTCTTAAGGCCAGGACACACCAGATCATTTCTGTTGATCTTACATAACATTTATAGGAGCACTTTATCTATAAGAGTACATGATATGTCACATGTTTAGAATTACTATAAAAAAGAAACTTGGTAAGTTTGTGTACCCAATAATGAAACATTTGATTATTTATTGTAATTTTTTGCTGCTATTATTAAAAGCCAAAAACTGGTACAGGACATAATATTTTATAAGTAAAGTAAATCTTTGTTCAGAAACCTGAATGTTTCTCCTTGATATTTTTATTAATAATGAATGAGGGCCGATGAGATGGCTCAGCAGCATAAGCGCCTGCCTGGCAAGCACGAGGTCCTGAGTTCGACTCCCGGTACCCACATACGAAAAAAAAAAGGGGCCGGTGATATCATTCAGCGGCACCGGTGCCTGCTGGCGCACGAGGTCCTGAGTTCAACCCCAGGTACCCACACACAAAAATAATAATAATAATAATGAATGACAATTAAAGAACTTTCATTTGGCTTATGTTATTTAAAATAAATTATAACAAAGATGTAACAATTTTAAAACTGGTCATTAGAACCTTCCCAGTGATAACATTTTCTCTTCTGCTGTCTTTGATCAATAGTGCCTAATTTTAATTTCTCATTGCTTAAATTGTTTTTGTCTTGTTAGGGACTCTTTTTATTTTATCTACAAGCACTGCTTTTAAATTTGAAAATGACTTGGACGATAAAGTTTTTTTAGATGATACCATAAATTATGAGCTGGAAAATGTCAAAGACTGTTTCTTCAGTGTCTAGCCACAGTTTATGACACTTAAAAAATTACTGTCAGCAGAATATTGAAGATAATTTGTTTCATATTTTGCAACATATCTCCAAGTAAATTTTTGACCTAAAGTGACATTTATGTGAGTTAATTACAGCATTCCTCTTCAGTAATATTTTCACCCATATAGAACCTTTGGTCTTAGACTTTTAAAAATTTGAATGCATTAATTCTATAATCCTCATAAGACTCCTGCAGCTATGTAATTATTTTTTTTTCTTTTTATTGATGAAAAACTCAAAGTACAAGATTATCTCAAGCCCTATCAAAGGTTAAATCTGACTATAAATATGAGATGTGTGGTTTGAAAGTCCACTTTTCTGGATAAAGTCTCATGTCTTATGCCTGCTTTTTCAAAATATATTTTCCCAAATCGATTTTTCTAAATGATTTCATAACACATGCAAACATTTCTCCCTTAGTAAACAGCAAAATGCAATTCTCACTTTCTTTCCAACATATTAAGTATGCATAGTTGTATTGAAAAAAATCATTCAATATTTATTTGTTTAAAGAAAATAAAAGCAGGCCTGAAAGGCTGTAGAAAGGAAGAAACTTAGGACAGTGGATATTAATATAAGATCATTTTTTAATTATGATCATGAAGTTTTTTAATTTATTCGGGCAGTCAAAACTGATAGTGACAAAAACGTGTACAGGTTGAGCTCTTTGCTGATCACTTTGCTCTGAATAATGGCCATTCTGGTGTATGTAATTGAAGGTTATAACTACAGCAAAATATAGATTTATATATACATTTTTGTACAACTATATTTTGCCAACACTTCTTCTAAAGTATCATCTCTTATCTCCCATCCTTTTTCAATCTGGTACAATATGGTTTTTGTTACCATGTTGCTTCTGTAGTAGTGAGCAAGCCATAAATTTACACTTATTTGCAAAATTGTATAACTATCTATTTCCTTTTCCAGACCATAAGCTGTACTTGGAGACAGTGTGGGTTTGCCACACAATTTTTGCTAATGATTATACTTTTACAAAGTAAGTATGAATCAAATACTCTATCTCAAATAATGTAAATTACTTAGAGAACACTCTCAACTATCTTGCAACTATTGAAATAAATTTAAAAACCATTAATTAGTTAATTAAATAGATCCCTTGAAAAACTTTACTGTTGAGGTTCATGTTGCATCTCTGTGTATATGTTCCTTTTGAAATTTTGAAGCCTGTTAGATGAGGAAGAATGGATTCCCAGAAGAGAGTTCTATAGATCAATTCATCATATGTCCTTTGGAACTGCAAAGGATTTCTCTGACCACTTCATTAAACATTTTTGCAAACGTGTTGAGTTTTACAAGATTAGCGTATTCCACTCAATTAACTAAAAAGTATTTTTTATGCTGCATTAACTTGCTTGAAGTAAACAAGTTTTTTTTAAAGTTTGGTAACAACAAAAAGAAACTGCACTAAGTACTGTGTTATAGAATAAGATGCTTAAGCATAGTCAAAATGAGTTCCACTTTAACTGTATTTTGGGACAAAAGAATTTGCTGTTTCTTAAGAAAAATACTTTCATAAATATTTGCACATGTCTATATGCGCAGTGAGGCATATATCAGTGTAATATAGCATTGAGTGCATTGCAAACATCAGCTAGGAAAGATAGTTACATATTGCCCTCAAAATCATGATCAGTCCCAGCCTGACTTCAGGACAGCTAACCCTGAGCCCTGAGCTCCTCTCACTGCAAAACCATTAGAAAATCTGTGCTACAAGGTGGTCTCCGAGTCTTCTGCAAAGCGCAGATGTATAATCTTTCTCAGCTCCTAACATAGTTCTTAATCTCTGTATTGGAGGTATGAAAGTTTACTTGAGGTACACTTTACTGAAGTGATTTAAATTTATATGCAAATGTTAAAATCTCAACCTTTATTCAAAATGGCAATTATGATGTTTAATTTGATATTGTAAGGTTTATGTGTGTGGCTCAGCAGCTCATACTAATTTCAGATACATCCAGGTTCACAGTGAAATTGACAGTAGACTACCTTTTGCTTAATATAGACTCATTTGAAACAGAAATCCTCTCAATTTGTTTTAGATACGATAATGAATGGTGATGATAAAGTCATATGAAATAATAGACATGTACATGACTAAAATTTTCCTTCTCTGATTTTTTTGTCATTTTCAAATATTGCTTCTGTGTGTGCTTTTAAATTTAATCAGAATAAATACATAAAAACACAGAAAGAGTTTCACATAATATCCTGTCAGTAAAATTAGTAAAACCTGGAAAGCAATTTCCAGTTTAGTGTGTGGATCAGGAGATAAGATGCAATATCGGTTTAATTTTCACTATGGCAAAAGAAAGTGTAATTTTTAGTACTCCTCTAACTTCTATTATCCACACAGGAGCCATTATTATCTGCATAATGTACTGAGGCATTTGCAATTAGGCTCACTGCTCAGATCAGTCTCCATTGGTTCCAAGTCACTTTCACTAGAAACAATAAAATTAAATTAGCAGTCCTGCCCGGGTCAGTGTGGAGTTTCTCCTGAAGGATTTTGTAAGCTATTGTGGCAGTGACAGTTTTCATATCATATCATTGGGCACAATTGAAACACAGATATTTTTGCCCCATTTTGTAAGGAATTTTAATAACAGAGGGCAATATATAATTTTGTTTAATTTCTTCCATTTAGCTATTGTACAAACCTTTAAAATATCAATATAATGTATAACTTTGGAGTACATCTTGTACTTTTCTTTTGTTATTTTTAGTCATGTGAAAAGGTTTATATATAATATATTGGTATGATAAAATTATCAAATCCTGATGGATTCGATACAAAATACAAATGGTATTTTTTTGAAATGACAGGTAGAATTACTGAATGAAATTACATTTGGGAAAGAACACTTAGTCGTTTCTTGCTGTAATTTTCTCTTTCTTTATACCATCTTATTTCTTGTCTTTCTCCTTGACAAATATAACCTTTTGTCAGGTTATAATTTTGTTTTATTTTATTTTGCTTATCTTTGGCCTCAGACAATAGGGAGAGAGGGAGATTTTCTTTTAAAGAAAATAACTAGACCCAATATATGAATAGTAGCACTTACATTCATATTACACTGAATTTTGTTACTCGTAAAAGGAGGAGAAAATACAAAAAAGAATTGACAAAAATTCAAACTTCCTCAATAGTGGAGATAACTATTTCTCCCCCTGCTTATTGAAATACGAGATGATGTTTTATAGGAATTCTTGGCCTGACATATTCCCAGTTACAGCTGTTTCTGGATGCTCGGGGAAACTTTTCATCTTCTCCCCTCTACCTGGAATTCTTTTACTCCATTCATTGCTGGATTACCTTTTACTTTTCCTGCCAGTCATAGTTTTCTCACTTCTGCCAATATATCTATAATATCTTTAGACTAAAAAACTTTTAAAATGATCCTTAGAGTAAATGAAAATATAAAAGATCAATAGTACATAACTGATCGATTACAAAAACCTCATTGGAAATCATGTAAATTTAAGGTCCATCTTTATTTACCGTATTTAGTGTATTTATACATTTTGCTGCAGAAATACTTATATAATACTTGATCACAAAGTATTATTTGAAGTGTGCTTCAAATTCCTTAGCAAAAAAATTAAAATGATCTGAAATCTGAAATCCATCACTCTGAGTATTTCAATTAAGATAGTAAAGAACTATATAAATATATAAAGCCACATCAAATGTAAATACAGTTAGAAAAGAAATAGAAAGAAACAAGGAGCTTCAGAGGCAGACTGCAGGTCCCATAGTCAAACTCTTACAAAGTTGACTCAAATTTTTGCTTTCTTGATAGAGAAGCAAAAAGGTGAGAAGGATAAATCCAATTACTTTGTTCATATTACAAGTCAGAAAAGTGAAGTTGGAATATAGGGGAAAATATCAAGCAACTATTCACAGTTCTTTTCTCTTTCTTGATTTTGATGGTCTAGATCTTTCTATTGAAATTATGTTATAGATTTCTGAATAGAAAAATTTCTTATAGTATTTAGTAATTAAACTTAAAATTTTTCAGTAACTTTAAGTTTTAGAATATCACCAATAAGGTCATAAAACAAATAATTAAGAAGTAATAAACATAATCATCCCAGACTAAACTAAACTAACTGTAGTTTAGTTTACTTTAGTTATTTAGACCATCAATTTATTACTAGCAGAATATATTTATCAGTAACCTTGAGAATAAATAAAATAGGGACAGACATTAGCAAGAAGTTGAGAAGGAAAACTGTGTTCAAGGGCAAATGTTGTTTTTTTTTTTCTGGGAGATAGAGTCTTTATTCTCAGAGATAGTTAGAGACAGTGCTTGTACAAAAGGATAAAAAAGACACACCTCCTGCAGCTGGCAGGGAAGGATGCTTTATTTAATAATGTTACTCAGACATTCAAATTTTTCCCTTGATGAGTAGCTATTTTTAACATGAATCCAGGAATGAACATGACTAATGTATCTGGTTACTATAAATTCTTTACAGAATAGAAATTCTTCAGTTCTTTTAAATAATTACCTTCTCAACTTGTAATTGAAAATCTCATCAGTTAGACCACCACTTTTTTGTATAATGTCTTCAATATATATTTACATAATACTGAAGTATAAATATACTCATAATGTTGCTAACTTTACTTCTTACTTTCCATCCCATACATACTAACTGCATAGTTAGTGTCTTATTTGTTGTTATTAGACACTAAATATGAGTATTAAAAATGACAAATTAGTACTATAAATATAGTTGTACTCCCTAAAGAGGCAATTTCCTAGAACACCAACAATACTATCATACCCAATTTATCCTACTGGTAATAGTTGCAGGCTTCCAAACATATATGACTAGAAATTCGGATTTTCAAAAGAAAATAATCCCAACTGAAAAAAAAAAAAAAAAAAGAGAAATCCTTGCCATAAGCCTTTTTGGTTTGGACTATGTATATTTCATGTGAGGTAATCCTCTTATAATCAAACAAGGATACTTCTTCTTGTGTTCATCTCAGGCCTATCAGCTTAACTCACTTTTTGGGAAGGAGTTTTGCAAAACTTTATGCTAACTTGAAAGGTTTACAGTAGTACCCAGGCTCTGTACAGAAAAACTTGATGCAATTTAAATTCAAAAGGAACAGATATATGTATTTGCACAATTTATTCAGTTGTACTGAATAGCAATTAATTTGAAAGGCAGGAAAATGATCTGATCACCAAGCAACTATTAATTTTCTATAAAATGGCACATTTTTTCTTATTCTATTACTTATTAAAATTGTTTTCTACAACTGATCAAATTATGCTTTAGAATCCCAAACATGTGTAGTGTAATAACTGTAATACTCAGTAGGGCTGGCAAACTTAATAGGAACTCATTACGAAATAAATTTTCTTAGAGTAGTAAAATTACTTAACCATTTTTTAAAAATATACTTTTATTAAAAAATTATGATATACTTATATATGTTTCCCAACCTAACAAATACAGGGCCACAAAATTGTAGACCAGTTGAAAAAAGTGAAGATTCTTATACAATGAATAAATAGAAAAATTCAGTCAAGTGAGCTATTTCCTCAGCAAGTATTTCAGAAGATTACTTGGTTCAGACTCATTTGTTAATGTATTAATCTGAAAGGCTCTTATCTTGCTTTTCCAACCTCCCTTCTAAGCCAATATCTTTCTGAATGGCACTGAACTTTTACAGAGGAAAGGTGCTTTCTATGCAGAACACAAAAAATGCCTACAGCAGCAGAAAACACACCAAATAAAAAAGAAAGCAACAAATTGCCTCAAAGAGAGGAGGTATACCCGAGACCCAGCTATTGTGAGTCTGCAATGTTAAATCTGTCTTGAAGCCATGTACGTTTTCTATGTATACAATTCTATTACTATAAACACCCTGAAACGCAGAAAGATAGTTTATGCATACTAAAGTCATACTATCACAAATAAACCTAAGATATTTTTTACATCTGTGTCACTTCAGACAAGTATTTAATAATCAAGACATCTTAAAGTTTATAATTTGTTCATAAAATCAACTCCAAAACATGAATAATAACAACAATTTTACTCTAATAACAAATACAATGCATTATCTATAGATAATCTGAAAAATAAAAATAAATTGTCAGCCTATCACCTCAAGATATCCAATGTGGCATTCCTTCCCTATATTAATTTTACACATTTAAATTTACACTCTGTGTAGTTTATATAATTTATAATATCAGATACTGTATGTAATTATTATATTCGTTATTTTTATATATGTTTTAAAGTTGAAATATTGGCTTGCTTTAACTGATAAAAATGGTAAGAAGGTAAGAAGAAGAGGAGGAGGAGGGAGAGGAGGTGGAAAAGGTGGAGGAGGCTGAGGAGGAGAAGAGAAAGAAGAAGGGAGAGGAGAAGGAAAAGGAGAAGAAGGAGGAGGAGACGGAGAAGGAGACTGGAAGAATGGGGGGGCATTGTGGATAAACTCAATGCATAAGGAAAATCTTGCCTTACTATCAGCAGGCAAAAGACTTCAAAAAAATTTCTCAAAGAAACTGAGTAAATAATTGTGATTTGTATGGCTGAAGCCAAAACCATCAAAAGACTCAACTGATGAGCACAAAAAGCATAGGAGTGGTGGATATAAATGCTTTTGAGTCCTTAGCAGGCTTGGATTCAGTAGAACCGTAGCTAAGTTTAGGGAGATAGGTTAAGAATGTGATAAAAGGCACAAAAAATACAGATAAATAACTGAGCATGCGGCCAAAGTAACAACTGTAGCAAAAAGAGATATACATCATAGCACATTTTTTGGTTCTCAATTGAAAATAGGTATTTAGTCATTATAATGGACATGCTATTAATTTGCTGAAACAAATTTGACACAAAGTGGCTTTATGTACTTTTTATTTGTAAACAACTAGTAGAATTAATAGAGAAAATTAAAGCAGCTGAAAATAAAAATATCACATAATTAAATGAAATTATTAGCACCAAAGAAGAAAATGAAACAAATACTTCACATAATTTTAAATAGTCACATTTCAAAGAAACCTGGAGAACCATAACCTTACTTTTTTATATGAGTAACTAAAAGTATGTAACTTCAGTGGAAAAGTTTAAAAGTTTAAACCTTGTTTTAGCAACATTAATTTAAATATATTTTTAAATATAGAAAGTTCAAATAGTGTAGTGAAGTCCTAAGTGTACAATATGAAGCTGATTTGTGTATTTTTTGATATTATTTTCACTACATTCCTTCTCCATAATAGGTTGCAAGGGGTGAGAAATAAAGCTGACATAATTACCTACCTGCAAAAAATGAAACCAGGCATATATTCCTATCCCTCGTTAAACAACTCTGAGACCAAACAAAATAAACAAGCAGTTGGTTCTAGGAAATATTTCCTCCCCTAAAATAGTCTGTAATCTAATCCAATCATCCTACATGTCAAAACTGAGAATAAGGGGCCGGTGATATAGCTCAGTGGCATAAGTGCCTGCCTGGCAAGCTCGAGGTCCTGAGTTCCACTCCCGGTACCTGCATATATATATATATATATATATATATATTTTTTTTTTTTTTGTGGGTACCGGGGGGTCGACCTCAGGACCTTGCGCGCCAACAGGCACCCGTGCCGCTGAGCGATATCACCGGCCCCTTTTTCGTATGTGGGATCCGGGAGTCGAACTCGGGCCCTCGCTCTTGCAAGGCAGGCGCTTAAGCCCCTGAGCCATCTCACCGGCCCCTTGCATATATATTTTAAAAAAACAAAAAAACAAAAAAAACAAAAAAAACACTGAGAATAAGCTTGAGACTCATTTTAACACTCTTGCCTTGGTGTGCCCACCAATCAAAGTTATTGCATCATAAATTCTGCTTAATTTCAAGTTCCGTACCTTGCAAAGCTCACCTAAAATTACTGAATTTATTACAAAATTCTTAATAATACGTCCACCTTCATGCTTTTGAGACACAAATGAAGCTCTGCCAACTTCATTTTCTCCATATGGCAGTCAGTTTAATAAACTTAATTTTACTTAATTTACAGGTTTTAATGGTTATCATGGTGTAGATTGAGGATCCTCCAAAATTCTAGAGCTCTCACTGAGGTTCTGCAAAGAGCACCTTAGATAATCGTCTCGGTACCAGTGTCCTCCTCTGGGGTCTCTTGGACCCTCCTTCAGTCATGATGAGCAGAGTTCCACGTTGAAAACAAACTACTATGTCTATTCATTGAATTCTCAAACTCTGAGTTTACTGTGTATCCTAGGAATGTATGTTTCAAGGGTACTTTAATAAATAAATGTTCCTAAAATTCTTTTTCTAGGTAAATTTATCTTGTTGCTAATGTTTCTGTGTGTGTGTATGTGTGTGTTTGTGTAGGTATTTAGTTCTTTCTGTTGTTAGACTATAAGTGGAAATTTATAAAGCAAAGAACAAATATAGGTTGTCTAAATTTGTCTTTCAATTCAGCTACAAAGAAATGCAAGTGACAGCTTGCAGTAGCTTAATATCCTTATAGATCAAACCTCCATTTGGGTCATTTCTCAGAGTTGGGATACTTTTATCCTTAGAACCTTGTTTTGCCCATGGGAGTTTAGGTCTGGCAGAGATCTGTTCAACACATCTTCTATTACCAGAACTCGTGTAGGTATCAGTTCATCAGCTGGGAAACATCAACCATTATGTTAGATTCCTGAGGTACCTGGAAATCAAACAACGTATTTAATCAACTCTTGCCAGATTTCCTTGTATACATCTCCTCGAATTTGGATCACCATAAACTACAAATCTATTTTTATCCTGTATTTCCCCTATACGTACTTGATCTCTACTTCTACTCTTTTGACTTTCTTTCATTTACTCTTCAAATATAAACTGTTAAAGCTCGAGTGTTCTTTTAAAGTTAAGCTCCTCTAAAGAAAAAAAAATCTTCTGTGATGCATTTTGAGCCATAGTCTTTATCAGAATTAGAAGTTATAAATTCTTTTCCCAAGATTAGATGAAATAGTCAAATATTATAGAGAATTTTTTGGACAGTTGAAGATGAGGTGAATTTTATAATGAAATGTCAAATTTCCCCTCAGAAATGAAAATTTTTATTGGCTCAAAGTTATTCTACCTACCTGGGATACAGTGGGCCCAACATCGTGTTCTTTTCTCATTGCTTTGTTCAGAAATACAGACCACATTGTCAGGCTCCTTTAAGCATAAACATTTATGACTGCAGTTTTTCCTGTCTAAAATTATTTAATTTTTCTCTCTAAATTATTTCTTTTTCTTTTTCTTTTTTTTAATGTGGGTACCTGGAATTGACCTCGGGATCTCACACTTGCCAGGGAGGCGCTTATGTCTCTGAGATATCTCACCGGCTCTCTAAATTATTTCTATCTCTAAAATTATCCCATCCATTTAAATGTCATTTTTAACCCATAATCATTTATCAATGTAAAACTGTAAAATCCAATTGATTTTGAATATCAAAAACCCTTTTTTGCAAAGAACATGTTTTAGCCATTTCTTTCTCTCTTTTTTATACTTATTTGACAAACAATAATTGTACGTATTTATGAGTACAATGTGATGTTTTTCATATGTTTACATTGTGTAATGATTAAATTCAATTAAATATTCTCATATACTTATGTTCACATATACAATTATCTCATAGTATTTTATCTTCACAGTAAAAAATTAATATCTATTTTTAACAAGTTTTAGTGATCTTTACACAGAATGGTAATTATAAATGTTTTGTAAATATTTCAAAGTATGTTTTGATTTTTCTTATAATTGTTTATCTTAAGAGACACACAAATATACTTTTATTCTCCTTCAATGTAATTATTTCTGTGTACAGAAGACACAGTTTCTATGACTTTTATTCTTTGCAATTTGTTGAAGCTTCCTTTATTATTTAGCGTAAGCTTAATTTTTGCAAATGTTTCCATGTACTCTATATATCCAGGGCAACACTGGATCCAGTGCTTGTTTATCCTTCTAGTTTTCTACTTTCTGATTATTTTGGCCTGAAAACTTGCTTATTTACTTATTTAGTTCAACACTATGTATAAAAATAAGTCTTAGGGCCTGTGAGATGGCTCAGCGGCGTAAGCACCTGCCTGGCAAGCGCGAGGTCCTGAGTTCGACTCCAGGTACCCACATAAAGGAAAAAAAGAGCCGGTGATATCGCTCAGCGGCACAAGCGCCTACTGGCAAGGGCGTGGCCCTGAGTTGACTCCTGGAACCCACATAAAAAAAAAATAAGTCTTAAAAATATTTTATCCATCAGGGGTTGCCTTGATCCAAGGGTGTTATTGGGTGATTAATATCAGAGGACAAAAGAGAACTTTTCAGGGTGACAAAGTGTTCTTTATCTGAAGTGTGTTATAGTTTCATGGTCATATATAAATTTAGCAAACATCACTGAGTGGTACATTTAAGTTCGGTGAGTTTTACACTATTTAAGTTGATTTTAAAATGCTTTATGTAGTATTTTTAGCAAATACACTGGAAGTAGTCCTGTTGGCTATGGAGTGAAGCATACTGCCTTAAGAATCACCACCAAACATTGCAAAGGTGGACCAACAAGTTTCAAACAGCATTTAGAATGTCTAAAGTGAGAAATTCTTGCAAGTCTGGAGACTACAGGTACCATAAAGAATAAGACATTACAAGACTACTGTGATAGGCCAACTTGACTGGATTAAGGAGAGCCCAGGGGATGAGTACAGCACACCTCTAGATTTGTGTGGGTGGGTCATGGAGGCATGGCCCTGGACTCTACCTCTAGTCCCTTGCTCCTTTCTGACACTATTCAGCTGCCTTGCTTCCCTGCAAAGCAGGTAATTAAGCATCTTTGTTCTGCAATTCCCCTCTCCCATGGGGTTGTTTCTTCCTTGGAGTTGGCTGGTAATGGACTGAGCCTACCAAAAATATGTGCCAAATTAAACTTCTTTTCTTTTAAGTTATGGGTGTTGTACCTCAGCAATGGGAAAGCTGATTAACGCAACTATGACAATAACTACAAATTATAGATCTGAACTGACACACTAACACTAAAAATAGAATGGGATTGAGGTGTGATTTTAAGGATGAACGTATTGAACTCAATGTCTGATAAGATGTGGAGAAATTCCCCTTGCCAGAGAAGAATGCATGATAAGATAATTATACTCTGGTGAAATATATTATTTGAAATAAATACATCCACATGAGATAATCCACATTAGTTTATAAGATACAGAACACTGTAATTATGTAATTGTTATTTTTTTCCTAAGGATCAAGAGAAAAATAGTAAGGGTATCCTCACAGTGAGGGTAGATGACAATTGCCATCCAATATCTGTACATTTCCGGTGATAAGAAACTAAGAAGGCTGCAAAGCATGTGAAAAGAAAGCTGAAAAAAGAGAATAGATGTTAGACAAATTTCAGCTTTTTCTGATTTCACTGTGGGATAGCCTGTTAATAATACTGTCCTATTGGAAGTCTCTCTGTTGTTTCATATCATACTGCTTCCTATTGGCTTCTGATATTATAATAGAATTGTTATATTTGAGACATGAACTCCATTAAAAAATAATTTAAATGATGAACCAAGAAAGACATGAAGAAAGAAAATGTATAAATATCAACAGTGCCCATCCCTCAGTGAATGGACTAGAATTGCTGACACTTTCCTAATTGAAATAATGCGAATGTCAGCCTGAATATGGAGCAGATTCAGACAACCTTTCAACGAGATCTCTAAGGCAATATCATGTGAACATGTGCTCAGGAGGCAGTATTCAGCAGTAAGAGTAGAAGTCCTTTCCTCAGTTAATACGTTTGAAATGGTTGCCATTTTTAATATGTTTTACCTACAGATACTCATTTAACTGAAAATTACATTTTGGGGAATAAAAAATGCCCTTAGTAGTCTAAAACATGTATGTCCTGAAATCTCAAAGGAACCAAATGAATAAATGAGCTTTTTATTCAGCCTGCAATGAGGAGTTGTGTTGAAGAATCCTAGGATTTCTGAAGTGAATTAAAGAGCAGTGCAAATTCACCTCATATTCACTGTTATATAAGTAATAATTTGTATCATATATGTATATATATTTTTTGATTTGATTTATTTTACCTGTTAATGTACAAGAGTACATTTGTTAAGAATACAATTTAGAATATAAATTTGATGAACTAGTATGAGTGTAGAAGAAAATGAATATAGAAGTATACAGTGGAATTCTTTATGCAATTTGTATTCTTCAGGAGTATTTAACTGCATTTATAAAATATGTCTGATGTCTACACTGTTTCTTTTACAAAGGTGATAATTGTAGATGCAATTTTCTAAAACAAGCTATATGACACTTTATTGAATGTTTACTTTTTTTTTTTTTTTTTTTAATGTGGGTACCAGGAGTCAAACTCAGGACCTTGCCCTTGCCAGGCAGGTGCTTATGCCGCTGAGCTATATCACCAGCCCATTGAATGCTTACCTTTTTTAAGGATCAGTAGTAACACCTTTCATCAATCCTTACAGTACACATGGATCAAATTAATAATGTGTATTCTTCAATATGTTGGACACAAACATTCACTAACCAGACAACTAATGTTCTTTCTCTGTAGCATTTCATCTTTAGCTTTGAATCAACTTGAACTATGTTAATTTTGAGAGATGCAGCTCTGGTTGGGAAATTATGTTTTCATGCAATTAGTAAAGGAAATCAATGTTACTAGATATGCCTTAATGTCACTGCACTATACACTTAAAAGTGGTCCATTTTATGATTTATCTTATAAGATATATATATATATATATATGACTAACACATAGCTATTAGTATATATATATATATACTAATAGCTATGTGTTATATATATATATCACACCACAACCCATTCGGCTCCATGACTTTATTTCTTATTTCTGGGACATTATTAAAATTGTCTCAAATTGTCTGAATAATTAGAATTGTCTGAAATTCTTTATTAACAAATACCTGATGTAAATTTACCCAGGTCTGAGAAACCATGAAACTTCTATTTATTGTGATATTGAGCCTAGAATATGAATACATATAGCATATTCTAATTAAATGAAAAATGTAACATTCAGTCAAATACCACAGACAAAATTGAATAAAATCTGTCATTTGTCATTAAAGTAGACATCTTTTTGACAGATGGCTATGTCTTAGTCTTAAATTATAATGCAACTGTATAATTTAGAAAATTTAGTTGACACAGTTCTTTCTTTCTTTCTTTTTTTTTTTTTTTTTTTGTGTGTACCAGGGGTCGAACTCAGGACCTCACACGCCAGCAGGCGCCCCTGCCGCTGAGCAATATCACCGGCCCTTTTCACTTGCCAGGCAGGCGCTTATGCCGCTGAGCTATCTCACCGGCCCCCTACAGTTCTTTCTTTGAAATGTATATTTTCTTAAATACAAAGGAATAAAAAACACTTTAAAATCATTTTCATGCTCCACATGTAATCACAGTGGTTCATCATAGAACAGATTTTTGTCTTACTTATCTATATTGTTGAATTTAAGTCACAAGTAAAGGTTTTCCAATTTTATAATTATATCTCACTGAATACAGTTATTGCATTGTAGTTAAAAGTACATGCAATCATATAAATAAAGTAAAACACTGTTTTAAAAGAATCCTAGAATTTGTTATTATATGAATACCACGTAGCTAAGGAGTTTGGTAAGAAATATTATTTTATTTGCATAGGAAGTCATTAAATATTATATACGAGAGAAAAAATTTGAGTATTCCCTAATTAAAGATCAAACTCCCGAATAAATGAGAATGTATGCTTATCTGCAATGTTCATTGGTGGCAATCAGAGATTTGCTGCTACTCCTGAGTGTTAAGCATGTAAAGCACATTTATAAATATGTATTTATAAATTTATAAGATGTATTTATAAATATGTCTCTGCTCAGAAGACATTAACCCATGCTGAGCAACAGAAAACAAAAAAAGAGTAAAGAATAAAGCTTTGAAACATTATCTTTAGAAACAGCTTACTTATCTCCAAGAAAATCTTACCTGTGGCTCACTTGGGAGTTAAATGTCCACCTGAGTGTATTGAGAGGTAACTGCTCTCACATCCTTTCTCTTACCTTTAATTGAGAAAGTTTCATAGGGAGCTTTGCCTTGAGGATTTGTTTACAGATTTGACTATCAAATAAAACAATCCAAAGCTAAGTGTCTAAGCATTTACACGTCTGGAAATCAGTCAAAGTCTGAAATTTTAACTACTGAAATATGTGACATTTCTCCCCATGAGGTATATTTGGGAATCACAGAAAATACATATTTTCCCCAAATATAAGAAAACCTCTTCTAAGTTCAAGAGCTATAGTTCGTGCTGGTAAGGGATTTTCTTCTGCGAATCCAAATTTTCAATGTACTGTTCTCAAGTGCTTACTGTATTACTAAGAATAGGAACTCTATGGAAAGAGGGATAGAGACACAGATTTACTTATTTCTAACTGTATTTTCTGTGCAGTTAGTGTATAATTGAGGTCCAGGAAGGATTGTTACTGACTTTTGAATTTCTTACCCTATCCTAGACTAGGATCATCTTAGAAGCTGAAGAAATATCACTATAAATCATATAATGTTTTATTTATTTATTCTTATTATAGTTACTAGGACATACTTATTGTACAAAAGAATAGGCTTCACTGTGACATTTTCATACATGGACATAATGTGCTTTGATTGTACCTAACAACCCTCTTCCTCTCTCCGTTTGTTTCTCTTCCTCTTCCCTGGTGTCTCCTCCTTTACTTGCATGTGTTTTTCCCCTAGATTTCATACAGCAAAGAAAACATTGGATACTTATCTTTTGAGACTGACTTATTTTGCTTAACATGAAGATCTCCAGTTCTATTTCCCTACAAATGACAGCTGTTTTTTGTTCTTCACAGCTGAATAAATACTCCCTTGTGTATGTAGCACATTTTCTTTATCCACTCACCCTCTGATGGGTATTTAAGCTAATTCAAACTTGGCTGTTGTGAATAATGCCACAATAAACATGGGTATGCAGGTATCTCTCTCTAATTTTTATTTTTTTAATTTTATTCATTTTTATTTTTGCTGATTTTGATTCTTTTGACTATCTTTCAAGGGATAATAGAGCTGGATCATATTATACTTCTACTTTAGCTTTTTTGTGAAACTTCCGTGTGTTCGCCATATTGGCAGTACTAATTTACATTCTCACTGAAAGTGTATCAAGGATCCAGCCTTTTTTATTGTTTGTTTTCTTGGTAATTGACCTTTTGAGATAAAATGGAACTTCACTGTAATTTTCATTTACATTTCCTTGAAGGCTAAAGACGTGGAAGATTTTTTCATGTATTTATTGACCTTTCATGCTGCTTCTTTTGAGAAGTGTTTGATGATTATTTATGTTGCAAATATTTTACTTAGTCATTTCTAAGTAGTTTTACTTAATTTTACCCAGCCCCCTAGGAAGTAGGTACTGTTACTATTTCTATTATATAGAGGAAGACACAGAAACATAGATGGGTATCGTCACTTAAAATGTAACAGTTGGTGCATCTTAGAACTAAATGTTTTTCCATCATTTCCTTCCTGTACTATCTTTATATTTAACACATGCTTTATTCTCCAATAATCTTATGATTTCTATTGCTTGCCTTTCTTCCACTGACAAATCTTATAAATGGTACATAAATGTTACTCGGGCACCTCTATTTTTTCATATACTATACACTGTACATCTATCACAAGATACTATCTACCCTGAATAGTCTTTCACAGTACAGACCACACTTACTGAATGTTTGAAACACAATATTCCAAAACACCTTGCCTCAGCGATTGTGATGCAATGGAGCCTTTAGTAGAACCCAGAAAACTAAATTTCTGACAATTAATTATTACAATTCTTTCCCTCCAGAATTAGAATTTTTGGTTTGGTTCGTCACAATTTCTTTAATCTACATGGGTTTATCTTCCTATAACTTTTAAATGTGGCTTACTCCAAAGTTACCTGGTCGGCCCTCTTCCTACCTCGTCTTCTGGAATCTTGCTTTTAACCGCAGATTATATCCTTCTCCAATCTGTCTGTACAATCAAGACTTGCTTTCCAATCTACCTATTCAGTCTAGTCACTTACAGATATTCAAAGCCACCCTGCAGTTCACAAATCTTTCTTTCTCTTACATGTGATTCTCTCCTCCTTAAATAGGGGCCTCTACTTACCTGTCTGGTATGTTTCTACTCTTATCTTAAAATTTTTCCTGATTTTTCTAGGTAAAGCTTTATAAATTATGTCTCTTATTGTTAAATACATTCTTTAATTGACATTTCTGATATCGCCAGTGGAATTGTTTTCACCACTTGTAGATTTGGGTTTTTAAGCCAAGAGAGTTTGAGTACCTTGCCTAAGATCACACATGTAAGTAGCTGTATTAGCTTTCCCGCTGCTGAACAAAATACTCAAAGGCCACAGTTTAGAGGTGTGTGTGTGGGGGTGTTAATTTTGGCTCATGGTTTCAGAGGTTTCAATCCATAGTCAGCTGGCACCAGGCAAAAATGGCCTAGTGGTAGGGTGTGAAGTAGGAAAGCTGCTAGCCTGAGGCAGGCAGGAAGCAGAGAAAGGGAGGAGCTAGGGACAAGAATACACCCTCTAGGTCCTGTCTCCAGTGACCTGTCTCCTGTAACCAAGCCCTGCTCCATGCAGCACGTTCACCCATGAGCTCCCCAATGGATTAATCAACCCATGAGTTTAGCACCTCCACGATCCAATCGCTTTCCCAAAGTCCCACCTCCCAGCACATGAAACTTTGTGGAATATTTTTGACAATATCAGCAGCAGAGGCAAGAATTGTACCCTGATGTGTCTAAGCTCTGAAGTTAATATTTTTTAACAGCCACACATTATCATCTCTTAAATCAAGTAGTCCTTCTTGAGTATGGCCACGGCTATTTGTTCAACTTGCCATTTAAGGAAATATCATACTACTTGTTTTATTTTCATGTTGATACTACACTAGATTTTAAATTCTTGAGGGGTGGGAGCTAATCATTTTTATCTTCAGTGAGTATTTGTGGTCTTTTTTTGGTATATGGTAGGCATTTAGAGGATAAGATTTAAATACAATAGCATATGTATGTAAATGTTATAGTGATATCTATAAAGATGGACAATAATATTAACATTTGACTGCAGTGCTTAAAAAGTTTAAGCATATCTTTATAAAACTACATCTGTCCAAAGTCCATCATAATGAGAAACTTATGCTGTTTTGACTAATAATAAAGATATTCTTACCCTGGATCTCACTCCAATGATCTATTCAACTTTAATTAAATTCAAATGGAAATTTAGGTTAATTTCCCTTCCGTGACTGTCCTAGTTTATACCTTCAGTGACCTTTTCTGCAAACTGCAGAGCAATTTATTTTATGTCCAAATTGTTTTTACTTGATTTGTTTGCTAATAATGATTTAAATTGTCATTCCAATTAAGCTACCACCAATAGTTGTTCTATGTATGTTTTTATGAATTTAAAGGCTAGATTGATTTCCTTTCCATGCACAGAGAATACCAACATCCACAAATTGTCGTACAGTTTGTTTGAGGATATTTTGATAATTGAGATAGTAGCACAAGGGATATTACGTCTGTCTCTGAAATCAAACTATATCTTTGGATCTCTATTTTCTTTCCATGTTTCACAGCAGTCTGATGAATTTATAAAAGTTGAAGAAAATAAGAAGAGCCCATTTACTTACTCGCTTATTTGCTTGGAAAGCAGCCATAAATGTGAGACATTAATGGGAAATGATAAAATAAGTTTTGTTAAGCAACTAAGACTTAGAGATTCCATATTTTAATGTAAAGAATGCCTCCCAATAATACATTGTTCAGAAATTAATATCTAAGGTTCCAGACTGAATTTCTTCTCCATGAAAGCCCAAACTTTACCTTTTTCTTTGCTTCTTATCTTTTTATTACTCATTTATTCTCTGACTACTTCCAGAAGCAATCGTGAACTCTGCTCATTTACTCTGCACTGTCTAAATCCATCAAGTTGCTCCCTGCTTCATTTATCTGTGTGCCAGTGACGCATATGTACTCTTGTTAGTAAATCTAGTTTAAACTATTCCACTGCAACTCTAGTACCCTTGTCAATGGAAAATCATGAATACTTTTTAGCATATTTTTGGTCTTACTCTTTGACTATCACGTTGTCATGCAATTATACTATCATCAACCTATTTTTAATTCAAGCGCTTTAATTTCAAAGAAAACTCCCAGACTAGGAAAGCCCAAAACCATTTGTTTGTTTTGTTTTGCATTTTAAAGAAAAATCTAAACATTGTACAAATCTCTACAGCTCATCCCCAATTTTTTTGTCTTAGTGGAGAAGATATCGCCTTTAACTGAAGTTAATGGCCATTTGACCAATGTTTCTTTTCTTCTCTGAATTCTTTAACTTTAATACATGCTCTCCTTTCTCTCCGTTTCTTCTTAGAAACATGAGACAAAGCTTAATTTTATGATTAAACTTGCATTCAAATGTTTGATATCTCACCCCTAAAAATTCCCTCTGGGAAATTGCTCCATTTATTATTCTGATAAACTTCTCTCTTTCATTTATATTTTATTTTGTTTTGCTTCAATCTAGAAGCTTTATCTTAATGTTTGCATTAGTCTCTCTTCAAACCTTAAATTTTTAAGGCATCATTTTCCAGCTTCTCAAAACTGCCAACTCTGTAAACGTAATCCTTTTTTTCTGGTGCTGAGTATTAAACCTGGGTCCTCACACATGGCAGGAAAATATGTTACCACTAAGGTAAACCCTCAGTCCTGTAAATATAATTCTTTACCAAATACTGCTTCTTGGACACTCTGTTCTCCTTTTCATTATCCAATTAAAAACATACTGCTCAACAACATTTTTAAGATTTTACTTTCAAAATTTTATATTTTCTCAATTCTCCTCATTTATGCTCAACAGGTTAATAAATATTTATGCTCAAGTTTGACTTATCTTTAACTTTTAAAGCAAAGCAATACATGGACCAATACTGGGCTTGCACGGTCTTCTCTATTCCCTGTGTTTGCCACCTGTAGTTTTTGCTTCTTACAAATACATTCCTAATTGCCATGAATACTTCACTGTCCAAGTCAATACTTGATTTTAAAGTAGAGCAGAAAAAGATAATGCCCTAAAATTTTAAGACTGCTTAGGCATTTTATAACTAACTAAAATAGTATGTGATATTGGTAGTTAAAGTTACTATAGAGTATTCATCATATTATAAGTGGAAATACTCTATTTTTGCATTTCCTAACCATCTTCTGAAATTGTTTTAATGTTTACATCTATAGTGCAATAATTAACAAAAGTTTGAATTATTTATTTCAACCCATTTCAAAACAGACAAAAACATTTAAAAAGCATTATTGAAGAGATGTAACCTTAATCAAGGTAACCAAAACAGTGCGAGTGTCACTTACCTGTTTTATCAAATTTTGTACATAACAATTCTGCAGTAAAGATTCAGAACAGCAGTGTAACTATACCAAAGCTCATTTCCTCAGAAACTTCTCTTTGAAATTTAGTCTTTTATATACAAACATGAAACTATTTTTAGGCTGTTACAACAGCAAGAAAACCTCACGGAGTAAGTGTGTGAGCAAAGAAGAGCCTTAGTGAATATTCTATCCTAAATTATAATTTCCTCTAGGAAAGAGAAAAAGAAAAAAATACTTCTTAACTGTGAGGCCAACATTACTCTAAAAGCAAAAGCATGGGCCGGTGAGATGGCTCAGTGGCATATGCGCCTGCCTTGCAAGCGCGAGGGCCCGAGTTTGACTCCCGGATCCCACATACGAAAAAGGGGCCGGTGATATTGCTCAGCGGCACGGGCGCCTGTTGGTGCGCGAGGTCCTGAGGTCGACCCCCCGGTACCCACCAAAAAAATAAAAAATAAAAAATAAAAAATAAAAGCAAAAGCATGTAAATTCAATAAAATTAAGTAAAGCTGTATGACAACACCTCCTGTGAGCATAGGACAAAAATATTCAACAAAATATTAGAGATCAAGTACAAAAAAAGTTAAATGTATATACACCATCAACAAGTGAGACTTTTTCCAAATATGCAAGACATGTTGAATATTCAAAATGATGTTAAGTAATCCACTGGATCTACAAACTAAGGAAGTAAAAAGTGATTATATCAAATGATACAAAAATATTGTACAAAATCCAGTGCCACTGATGATAGATTAGCAATTCTCACAAACTAGTAATAGAGGAATCCTCAGCTAATAAAGGATATTACATCATGTGAGTAATACATATATATATAGAGAGAGAGAGAGACAGAGACAGAGACAGAGACAGAGGCAGAGATGATGACCATAATAGTGGCTACAAGGCAAGAATGTCCCTCTCACTACTGGTACTCAACCTCATACTACAAACATTAGATAGTGTAGTAAGACAAGAAGAGAAAAAAAATGTGTAAATATTGAGAACCAAGAAATAACTTCATTTGTTTATGGATGACATAATATTCTAACCCGATTTAAACATACAACACACTCTATGAAAATATCTCATTACTCCATAAATTAGTGCAATTTCATCTTTTTTATATCTTTTAAATAAGTTTAATTTTAAAAAGTAATGAAAAGAAAATCCCAAAGAATTTTGTCAAAGCTCAAAAAAATACCAAATCATTACAGCGAGATTGCAGAATGCAAGATTAACATAAAAGATTCATTTGCTCTCCTATGTACCAGCAATGAGCCACTGAGGTTTGAAATGGAAATCATAGCACCACTTACAATAACATCTCTCAAAATAAGAAAAGGAGAAACGCTTAGGTATAAGTATAATAAAATATGTACAGGATCTATATGTTGAAAATTACTTATCTCTGATTGAAGAAATAAGGATTAAAATGTAGGCACATCTGCATTCACAAATTACAGCTCTCAATATCTTTCAGATGTCACTTCTCAAGGTGATCTGCAGCTCTCAAACAAAGGCAGTGAGCTACTTTAGATACAGACAGATGGATCACAATAGTGAGTAGAAAGAACAATGATACTAATGATAATATGTGACTTTGATTTAACTATAAACCTACAGTAGTTAATTCCACATAATATTTTGATAATGTGCATATAGTCTCCATAAAACATAATAAAGAACTCAAATACACATTTAGATAAATATACTAAGCTAATATTTGACAAAGGAACAAACCATAACTGTTTTTTTTTTACATTGCACTGTTTCCCTTCATCTAATTTTTTTTTTTCTCTTTTTTGAGACAGGGTTTCACTCTACAGTTCAGGCTGGCCTTGAACTCACTTTGTAGCCCAGGCTGGCCTTGAACTCGCAGTAATCCTCCCGCCTCAGCCTCCCAAGTGCTGGGATTACGGGCATGTGCCGCGATGCCCTGCTCCTCCATCTTTTTATTTTTATTTTTTTGTTTTTATTTTTTGTGGTTCTGGGGATTGAACCCAGGGACTTGTGCAACCTTCATCTTTCTAGACTGACCAAGACATGACATTATTTGCTGTTCATCTTGGGGTCACACAGGGCGGCCAGACACACATCTTGATGGAGCCAGGTGTCTCATTCAATGACGGCATCTAAAAACCCCGCGGACTGTGCATGTGCCACAGTATCCTCTCTTCAGAAAGGAGAAAATTGTCCTAACTTCAAGTCATCCTGCGTTTGCATCTGCCTGACATCTACTGTTGGACACTCCACACATATCTGCCGCTCTGCAAGACACACAGGCCACGAGGGAGCCCACGGGGAAAGGGAGCCCACTGAGAGCAAAAGGGAGCACCGCTGCGGAGCAGTTCCTAACCCAGGCTTCCATGATAATCTTTTCAACAAATGGTGCTTGAAAAAGTAGATGCGCATGCGGGTGCACGGACACACACACACACACACACACACACACAGAGAAATGAATTTAGTCACTGTCCTCGAACATTTCCAAAAAATTACCTAAAAATTGACCATAGATCTAAAGTTTAAATGCAAAATTATAAAACTGCTAGAAGGCAATATAGGAAAAAATCTAGGTGACCTTGGTTTGGCAACGACTCTTGAAATACCATAGCAAAGCACAATCCATAATAGAAAAATATGATAACATGAATTGTATTGAAATTAAAAATGATATTCCTCTAAGAACACTTAAGAGAATGGAAAGACAAGCCAAAAGCTAGAAGGAAATATTTGCAATACATGTGTCTGTAAGTGACTTGTGTCCAAACTGTGCAAGGAACTCTTAAATCTCAATAATAGACTATATGGATGGCAGACAAGAATATGAAAAGATGTTAAACATCATTAGCCTTTAGGAAATTCCATGTTAAAATAATGAGATTCCCTTCTACATGCATTATAACAAATAAAGCTAAAAATCATTAACAACACAAATTGCTGGCAAGGCAGTGAAACAGTAAGAGCTTTCAATCAGTATTGGCTGCAGTATAAAGTGAGACAGCAATTTTGGAAGAAAGCTTACCAGTTTCTTACAAAGCTGAATGCAATCTTTACAGAAATCCCTCTCTTTACACTGTAAATTGTTTCCATAAAAAAAGCAATTCATAATCATCAAATCTAGAAGTCAACCAAGATGCTCTTCAATATGAAAAGAGAGAAACAATCTATGGGCATGCACAGGATGGAATACCACTCAGTGAAAGAGAAATGAGCAATTATGACACAAAAAGACACTAATCAACCTTAACAAATATCACTAACGAAATAAGCCAGTCTGAAAATACTCTGGACTGTGTGATTCCACTCATATGATATTCTATGAATATCGCTTATATGATATTATATGAAATGGACAAAACTATGGAGGCAGAAGTAAGGTCATTGATGACGAATTCATGTTGAATATGTAAAGCACAGCAGGTTCTTAGGGCATTAAAACTATTCTGTGTGCTGGTCTAATGGTGGATAATGACATTTACAACACAGAGTGCAAATTAAGAATAAGTTTATTTAAGAGGCTGTAGATCTCAGAAAAACACTCAGGGAGTGACAAGGTTGTCTACCAGCATTACACACCTATGGAGGAGACAGGAGGAAGTGGAGCTTACCAAAGTAATTCTGGAAATAACTCCAGTCTATGAGACTAAAGACAAAAGGAATTGCACATAGTCAATGTATTTTAGCGAATATATTTCTTTCCCACAATGATGTGAGTAGAAATTCTGATACCACTATAGTATACAAAATTACTGGAATTGAACAATGAATGGATTGTACATAAAGATTTCTCATGCTCAGAGCTAAAAATATACAAATAAGAAGATGCCTGAGTTAACCATGTGGCAATGGATTAGTTAAGGATTTGTATAAACTCATGATTAGCTTAATACTAATGATGCATATATTTGCATATAGAAATACTGATATGACATTCGTCAGTATATTACCTTGTTTTGCCAATACAAAGCAAATATCTCTAAGTTCATAGTTGCATAAACACATGACTGAATAATTAACATTATGAAGGTCATGGGACATATATTTATTGCTAAAGAGTTCCAAATAATTTATGTAGATGCTTCATCCTCAAGGAAGGAGAGTATATATGTCTGGTACTTATGTATAGTAAGTTCCTCCACAGTGCACAGTGTGGGAATTGGGAAAAATGATAACTTCAGAGTGAAGAAATCTGACAAACACTATGTCAGCCAGGTGGTCAAGATCGATATTAATAGTAATAAATCATGTTGGCAGCACATACACATGGATATGACTTGTATCCTTTTACCTTGTGGTAGTTCCCTACTAATCATTAAGAAATTAAACCCCAGTCTAATCATTAGGAAAACACCAGATAAATTCTAATAGGGAACTCCTACAAAATACTTGACCAGTACTCCTCAAAACCACTAAGGTTACCAAAAATAAGAAAATTCTAAGCAACTGCAATAGACAATAGGAACATAAGAAAACATGGCCAATAATTGTAATTCAATATTTTAGATGGATGCTAGAACAGCAAAAGGACATTAGACAAAAACTCTATAAACTAAAACAAGTAATGACTCATCATATTTATGTGCTACATACTTTAAGTAGTTTTATAATAATGATTGAGATAAAAATTAAAAATATTTTTCAGTAATTATACCATAATATGAAAACTAATCAATTCTCTACAACAAAGCATACCACAACAGAACAATTCAATGCTTTGTAGCAATGCGTGGTTTCTGAAATTTTTAAAAGATTGCATATGAGAGGACATTCATTATACGAGATGTGAGCTAATTTCCTGTTATTGTAGTTTGTAAGAACCAGCCTCAATGCAGCTCATGAATTTTCAAATAATATCCTATTTTCCTAGTTTCTATCAATGTTTTTGTGGTATTTATGAAAACTATAATATTATTCAAGTAAAGAAAGGCTTTTCCAGAACTCAAAATAATGCCACTTACGTTGATCTATTATGGTTCCTTTCATGCCCTACTTCTACAGCTGATTTTTATATAAATTATGTCATAATTTGTGCTGCACATATATAATTTCTCCCTAATTAAGATAGTCATCTGATATGAGAGGGTTAAGGATGATGGGGAAAAAACAAAAATAAAATTTAAAGAACTAAAACCACAGTGATTTTCCAGGTAAAAAATACAATATATAAGTTCCAAAAGTGAAAATTAGAAAACTTTTGAATTTGGCTGTATTTCTAAAACTGAAGCATACTTCACCTTGGAGAAATCTTTTGCATCATGAGCTCTGATTCCCAGAAATCTTCTAGCCAGCTTCCAGCTCTGCAGGATCATAAAAGTAATATTTTCAATAGTATTATTTATCATCAACTGTTTTTTAATAGTTTCTTTATTCTAATTCTAATTATACTTAATTTTAATCCTACTCCCCCACTATAATATAGGGAAAATAATTTCAGATGAAATCCTATTACCTCCCTTAGGAACTATAATGTAAAATAATTATAAAACAAATAAAACTATCTGCCAACTGCTCTTCCTGGTACTCCAAACTTGGAAACTAAGTTTATCTCCCCATGAAAGCAATATTACTTTAGGATTTTATCTCCTATCCATCAATGGCCCAGCCCTTGCCATAATGGTCTTTACTCCATCATAGTTTAGAGAACATAGCCACGCATTTAACAAAAGCACAGGTTTTCAAGAATTACATCTCAAGGGGGTCACTCTGTCTAAACTGAATTGATCAGAAATTAAAGCCTTCTTCCTGGAGAAATAGGCAACAATCCAGAAATGCTCTGAGGATTTCTCCTTTGCTTGACCTTAAGTCCAAGAATTACAGCATCGAAAGTCTACAGAATCAAAAGTGAGTAACTCTGCTCGAGGGCAACAAGCCCTATTTATGTTTGGGTGATAAAACCAGTCAAAGGGTAAACTGAAAGTGTTCCTAACTCCCTGTCTAAATCATTTTCAGTTGTTGGAAGCATCAAATCATCATTACCAAAGATGTTACGGTAATGTTTAATAGTGAGAGGTTGGTAAATTCACTTTTTAGGCATTAATGCAACACTGGAGTTTTTTGTTTCCCCTAAGATTTGGGAAAGGGTCTTATAATAATTGTTTTTCCCTATACCCTATTTCATGTCATATTTTTTTCTAAAATTACATATACTGATAAATAAAAGCACATTGATATGAATTGTGTCTCCCTCAAAAATTTATATGTTGGAAGTTTACTCCTTTATGTGACTACATTTGGCTACAGGTAATTAATTTTGAGATCTTATGTGTGGAGCTCTGATCTGCTAGGATTAGTATTCTTGTAGGGAGAGACAGATGAGAGGCACCAGAGCTCTGTGTTCTCTCTCTGCCTATTTCACACCCACCCTTTCCTTCTTTCTCTGTCTTTCCACCTCTCTCTGCGTCAGCACAGAGGAAAAAGCCAGATGCAGGTGCAGTGAGATGCCAAGGCAGGATGAGCGCCCTCACCAGGAACAAGCACCTAGCAACTCTAACTGTAGGTTGGATTTTCAAGCCTCCTGAATGGTGAAAAAATTAATTTCTGTAAGAAAGCTGCTCAGCTCATCGTATGTTGTTAAGGCAGTCTGAGCAGACTAATACGCGTATCTACCAAGAGGTTACGGAAAGAATATCCATCACTACACTTTTACTTCTGTACAATTTTCCAGATTCTTTCATTTAAGCATTTATTCCATGTTTTTCTCCGTCATTAACCAAAATTTATGTATGTGCTTGTTTTCTTTTTTATTTTTTTCTAATACCATCAGTATAGAAAACAGTATTAGTTTTCATTCTACATTTCCTTTTGGCAGCAAAGATCTGAATTTTATTAGTGTTTGTTCTTTTACAACATAACTTTGTGGTAAAAGTATAAGGGTGGGTAATTGTTGTGATGAATATGACCAAAATACATTACACAGATTGAAACCATCCAAATATGTGAAACTAGGGGACGGGGAGGGTAAGGGATCAATAGGAGAGGTGATGAAAGTATGTTACGTGCATGTATAAATCTGCCAAAATGAAACTATTTAATATATACTGTATAACCAGTAAGCACTCATAAAAATATTGAAGGAAAAGGTAAAAGTGTATTTGGTTCAAACTAATGAAAGAAATCTCACTGTGAGCAATTTGCTCTTCAGCATATGTGATACTCTGGCCACTGATAGGAAATGGTAAGTGTGCTAGGGAGGGAAAAGATCTTTAAAAGTCTTTAAAGGAGTATCCTCATTTTAGCTGGCCATTACCGTCTGTGGATATAAACTTGGGGCTACTTCAGCTTCTTGCTAACATGAGAAGCACTTACCTGAAGAGAAACTGACTGAGACTGCGTAGCAGAAAGCTCAGCTGGGTCACAGGAAAGTATCTGTGCTCAGCCACGGGAGCACATCTGGTCCCTTACAACTTTGAAATCAAAAGATACCTCAATAAAAAAATCAAACCTGGTACATTTTTCTTCTCAAGCCTTCTTTGAAATGGGTACATTTTTTTGTAAGTTATACGTCTTCTGGGAAGGGAGTCAGCAAGGAGATAATTCTGTGAGTGCAACACAAAGTGCAGGACAGACTCTCTGACTCCATGATCGCTAAGAACTTTTTTTTTTTTTTCTTCAATCTATTAGGGAGCTTTACCTTAAACAGAAAAAGGTATTTAACAAGTCCTAAGGCGAAAGTGGACATAAGAATATTTCTTACGAAAAAATGCAAGGAAAATATCATTCATTCATCACAATGTGAGCAATCTATAGCTAGCTTAAAATATACTGGCAAAGTGGATCTATATAATTCTATTCCAGTTAAGGCTCATCCATTTTAATTTTACTAAATATCAATAACATAAAACAGTAAGTTTGACAAGAAAACTTTAGTTTAAATTTACTCAATAATTACAAGAGCATGAGTATACTTATTAAGGACAATTACAGCAATACAGACCTGATTTTTTTCCCTATGAGTTCAAGGCCAGCCTGGGCTACATAGTCAGTTCAAGGCCAGTCTGAACTACACAGTGAGACCTCGTCTCAAAACAAAAACAAAAAAAAAATTTAAAAACTAATACTTAAAAAGAACAGATTATAAGGATTGTATAGAAAATTATAAAACAATTGAATGCTTATTTTAAGTCTTCAAAAAGGGTAATAAAAAGTGCTTAATAATGGCAACATATTTGTCTAAAAATTGAAAGACATCAAACAATGGCTGAAGTAAGCACTGGAAACAGCAAACAGAGTTCAAACAAAGAATAAATTCAAGAGGAATAACAATAGCAATTACTTTCAATGTACCTCATTAAGGCTGACAGGTAATTTCTTAGCAGAAAGAAGGTCAAGCCAAATGGAGTAGAGTAGAATCTTTAAAGTGTGGAAAGAAAATAACTATCATTATCCATAAGCAAATGATCATGTTTGTTGAAAATATTTTTTAAAATTACATAAAGGTATTAGAACAAATAAGTGAATTTCAAACAGGACTTTGTACAAAAGTTAACAGTATATATTAATACTAGTAACCAAACTGAGAAAATAAAATTATAAAAGAATGTTATTTAAAGCATCCAGAACATTAAAACCTTAAATATAATGTAATGAAAGATATTCAAGACATCTACAGTGATAATTTTAAAACATTGTTGAAAGAAATTAAAGAACATATAAATAAATGAATAATTTCTTGTAAGGATTAATTTAATATTATAAACAATTGATTCTATCTGGATTGATCTATAGGTATAATGCCATCTCCCACAAAAATCAACGAAAAATAAAATTGCAAAGAGAAGTATTTCCTTACAGTATTAGTCAAGTAAAGGTGTTTCGTGTCTACAGATACTGTGGCTACTTAAAAAAAAATAAACGTAAACCTTAGTATGAATTTGCAAAACTAGGTAAAATGGACAAATTCTCAGGAAAATATTGCTGAACAAAATCAGCATAGGAAGAAATAAATCTTTAAAAATCATGTATTTATTCAAGATAAACTCAATTAGCATTTGGGAGAATTTGAAGAATGGTCCATACCAGCAAAGTTACATTTTCTATCATAGATCAGGTTGCATATCGAGACAACTGCTTTCCCTTTGGCTATATTTGCTTCTGGTATTTTTTTTTGTGTGTGTGTGTGTCTACCGGGGTCGACCTCAGGACCTCACGCGCCAGCAGGCGCCCCTGCTGCTGAGCGATATCACCGGCCCTTTCTTCATATGTGGGTTCCAGGAGTTGAACTCGGGCCCTCGCGCTTGCCAGGCAGGTGCTTATGCCGCTGAGTGATCTCCCCGGCCCTTTCCAGGATTCTTATTCTCTATCTCTGTCTTAATATATCTCCTCTCACTCCTGCTTTTTGTTTTTCTGTCTCTTGGACATTTTGTCTTATTCTTTGTCTCTTGGTTTCTCTCTCTCTGTGTCTCTTTCTGCCTTTGTTTCTCAAATTATTTATTCCAATAGAAAATAGGAAAGTGTAATTTAGATGAACTAATCCATAGCAAATCTAAATTGATGAACCTGAGTCTCTAGTGTAAATTTTCATATTTGAGAAGTTCTAAAATTTGGTTTTAGACAGCTCATTTCCTACTTTCATGAGAGTATCAGAAGGCATTAAATCAGATTCTGACAGGTTGTTTATTTGTTTTGGAGTTTGTAACACTGTAGAGTGTTTATATATGTGTAAGTGTGTGTGTAGTGTTTGTGTGTATGTGTGTGTGTATTTAAAAGGCTTAAAAAAGATATGACTGTTAAAAGAAAATGGGGAAACAATGTCACAAGATCAAATTTGCTCTCCTTGGAAGAAATTAACAACCAAATTTGATCATATGGAAGCTATTTTATAACATTTTATTTTTAATTTGTTTTTCATGTTTTCACTAGGTTATAGAATGATGACAGATGCTTTATTTCTGAAAACTTTCTCTTTCAGTTTGCTCCTAAGGATACAGTCTCAAAATAATACCCTATCTTGGGACTTCCTGTCAGGGATTTGCAGAGCATCATGTTTCAGTTATTCAGAATATCATCAATGGAAATATTCTGATTGGAAATATCCAACACAAGGATTGTTTTGAAATTGTTATATTCATTTTGATTTCACTTTTGCTTCACTTAACATTTACACATTTTCTTAACCCTGTTTACTGAGTTGGTCTTTGTTTATGCCATAGCAATAATGATATTTTGTATCATAAGATGTTATTACTGAATTAAATTTTATTTCCATTTCAGAGTTCCACTAACAGAGTTCTACTGTCCTTGTGTGCCATCTTTATTGCTTCAAATAACTATATTAATTCAGAGTTTTTATATAACTTCTAAGTGCTTTAAAAACCCCCGTGCTACCTCAGAAATTCAATTTTTATTTTATATTTGCTTGACCATAAGAGGTTGTGTTAGAAATGAAAGCAACTTCTTAGAAAAAACTTATTAACAGAAAATTACTACTTGCAAAGATTTCTTTTCATCTGAGTTCATATACAGGCCATAGCCTTCTATTTAATTCATGGTAAAGATGAGCTCAGAAGTAGTACCCACCACAAAGAAGAAAAGTGAATAAATTTGAGTATCAGCACATTGTCAACAATCAGGGAAATGACTCTTCATATTTCTCCAGTAGTCATGAAGTGGAACTTGAAGAAAATTTTACCACATCTTTGGAAACAAATACTGATTCACTGCAATTTTGTATAGAAGTCTCGGCAGCACATCTTATGTGATCACCAGAGATTGTAGCTGGGGTGTCAACAATAGCAGCCTAGGTTTTACACTGAAAAGACAAAAAAAAAATTTGAAGTTTGAGCATCCTATTGAAACAACCTAAGTGAGAAATGTTAATAGAGAGACCTGGGAGAGAAGCAGACAATGAAAAGAAGTCAATGGACTTGAAAAGTGATTGATGAGCAGATTCATGAGAATTTATACACGACAACTGGGAAAATGGAAAGAAGAAAGGTATTGCCAGACATGAATGAAGCAAGTGATTGTGACATATAATTTGGTGAATACTTGAAAAGCTCAGTTTTAAGCATGCTAAACTTGAAGTGCCTGGAGAACAGGTACAAATACAGGACCATCAACTTAATCCAATCATTTAACATGTGCAAGATCAGGGGAACCGTAAGGAGCTTTTCAGGGATGCTGAGAAAATTCTCCAGTCGTTCACTTCTGGAAGTGGTCTGTAACTGCAGTACGTGAAATAGGAGGTATTTTATTTTTTGACAAGTCTTTGTTGTCTGTAACACCAGGCAAAAACAATTAATGAACAGCCACTATATGATGGGCAATGCCTAAACTTATGAAAGGGAAAAAATCTAATCCTTTCCCAATGAGAAATTTATAATCTAATGAGAAAAATACATATAAAATTTAGGATGAATTATGAATTGTACTTTTTCCTTGTCATATATAAAGTAATACTAATCTTATTAGAAAAACTAGAAAACCTTGGTGTTCACCTTAATGCTGTTCTCCTATATGTATTATAAAATGTTGCAAATAACAACTAAAGGGTATATAGGTAAGTGTAGGACACTCTGAGCCTATTATATATATAAATATATATAAATCAAACACAACAGTTTTATTTATCATAAATTTCTAATAAAGAACATTCAAATATGGTATTTTGTCCTTACAGAAGCATCAACTTTCTTGGTCGAGTGTGCATGGCAAAGTGTTGTGGCGGTGGATGTAGGAAGAGATAAATTAGAAAGAAGGACATCAGTTTAAGGCTGAAGGTGAATGGTTGTGCTGCATTGTCCTGTTTTTCTTTGCTTCTGCATTGGCTCAAATTAGAATCTAGCATTTGCTGTTTGGCCAATTACTTCTTTATATAAAGAAATTGCTCGTATGGTACCAAGTGAGAACAGATGCTACAAAATGGTATCCTCCTGTACTCAGTTTTATAGTTGTTAATTCCACTCCACTGCAAATGCTTTCAAATCCACTTGAAGGAAATGGTAACAGTGATGTGTGAAGCTTTCATTGTTATTAATTTATTTGTTTTTGTAGTCTGTCTCCTGTAACAATGTGGTTTCTTTAAGCTTGATTCTCCATTTCTTTCAAAGTGTTCTATTATTTAAATTTTCTCATTACTTAAGGCTTTCTCTTTTGTTCACTATTTAGTTTCTCATAAACAGCATTTGTATCCATATTTGATGCTGTATCAAACACTTTCATTAAGTAAACAATTTGAGAACAACACTATGAACACTAATTTCACAGCACAGATAAAAACCAGGAGTAACAGAAAAAAAAAGTAAGTTTAGGGCATGTGAGTGGGAGCATGGGAGGGTACAGTCATAGGCAATTTTGTTTATCATGGCACTTTTTGGTTTCAGCTCTCCTCATCTGAAAGGACCATTACAAATTGGCTCACGAAATGTCAGAAGTGAGCTGACACAATTTCATATTTTGATTTTCGTATTACCCTATTTATCCACTGGCCATGAAAAGTGTGTGCTCTCTAGACACAAATTATAGTAAAAAGAACAAATTTATACAAGAGCTTGAAGCTGGAAAGAAAACTGGATCTTATGTTACCAGTCTGAGGGCTGGCATATATTTGTGCATTTGATTTGGAAAGAAAATGGATTCAGTACCCAATATTGAATACGAATTTAGAAAGAGGGACAAAGAGAAAGAAGGAGGGTGAGGACCGTGTTGCCCAGCACATTAATAACTATCACAGAATATCTTGGGAGTGAAAAGTAAACCAAACCTTAAGGATAACTTTTTCTTTCCTTCTTGTTTTTCTAATTGGAAAACTGGACAATATTTTCTGAGCGTGGATAAGTTAAGCAGGCTCTTGGTACACATAACACATGTATTCTTATGGCCAGACAATGATCAGGCTTAAATTTTCCCATCTTTCACTTTGATAAAAGTCTCATTTTTTATTTCCCAGAAACAATTTTTATAAAAGTAACACGTGTGAAAATAAAATGAATTAAGTTAAATGCAAACTTCTATTTATAGTTCTTTATTTCCCTCAGTTTCATTCAATGTGGATTTGCAAACTGTATGTCTCTCCTTCACCAGATTCCCCTAACCCGCTGTCTTTGCATATTCTATGTTTGATGAGGATTTATATAAGCTAGACAATTGGAATAAAAAAAAGGCTCTGTCATATTTATTTTACAAAAGATAAGATTTAAAAAGTAGTAGCACTCTGGGGGCAAAAATGAAAATGTAACTCTAAAAATTGAGGCTTTCACACTTTGTAGGAATTGGTCAAAGGAAAGTCATCCTCGATGAATAGATGAAATTTAAGATTTGAAGTAGAGATATTCTGATAAAGCAAAGAACTACTATAAGAAGAGAAAAGGTGTTAAAATTAATCATTCTTATCTACTAGTTGTACAATTTTTTAAACAAGGTTCTAAATTCTTAAAAGACACAGAAGTTAATTTATGATTAAACTTTTTAAAGGTTGTGTTTTTAGTGTTCAAAGAAAGAATTACTAATCATTCCATACGTTTTATTCCTAAATTGCTAGTACAAAACATGGAAATTTTCATATTAAATGAATGCAAAATAATTTTATTAAAATACACTTTATTCTTAAAGTAACCTAAATATCTATATTTATATTTTCCTTCATTTTATTAAATTGCTCTAGAACTGCAATATTGCTCCATTGACACTAAGGATATAAGTCAGTCAATTAAGGGGAAAATACTGAGTAAATAGTTGTAGTCCAAAAACAAAAGGTTGTATCGTTGAGTTAAAAAAAAAAAAAAAAAACTTGAGGAGAGAACTCTTGGGACCCAAGACATCAATTAATAATTTAAGCTTCAAGATAATATCTTGAGTACATTTTAATCTTAAAACTATTACTTTTAAAAATTATTCTAATAAATAGTACACTAGAAATAAAATTTGGAGACCTAAGATATTTGCAGGACATTTTCATTTCTTACTATATCCTGTTTACGCAGTATTGCTCCTAATCCTGGAATTCAAAATAGAGTCATTCTCCTAATAAGGAATTTCTAAATCTTTTTTGGAATACTTGCCCTTTTGAGAACATAGGGAAAAAAATCATATCTACATATGCTCATGAAATTTTGCATATGATGTGAGGTTTTCGTATACTCCACCTAAAGCTCATCTGAATGATATAAGATTTCATGTTTCCATGCTAAAAACCTTGGCCTAAATTAAAAAACAAAAAAATCTACTTAATAGTATTTCTGAGCCTCCTAGTAAAATAATTAAGGCTTTTTAAAGTGACAAGCACCCAGTAGGTGCTCCTCAAATGTTAGTAGTTAATGACAGACATCTTTCCCCTCCACTTACACATGGAGCAATTTGAAATCATCTGTCATGTAAATTTTCTCCCAGAAATATTCAGTCTATACTCCCTATTTACAATAATACCAAAAATAAAGCAATTTTAGAAGTTGAATAGTTGCATCAACATTTCAATGACTAGGAATTGACAAGATCTAAGTAGCGTATAAAAGTTAATGAGAAAACCAAGATGTTCTAATTCTATAGAACTTTGATCTGCAGGATCAGAGGCTCAAAAGACCAATAAGCTTAGATAACAACAAGCAAAGCATCGCATGCAATTTTACTGGGCTCTGTTCATAATTAGAAACAGTGCCCTTTTAGTTGTGGTAACAATTACCAGGCCTCATCATTATTAATTTTTCTTCCCCTTCCTGAATATCTATAAGACAAAAATTACCAGTATTATTATTACCTGTGCTCAGAATAATGTGATTAGTTTCAGTGGAAGAAGTATAAGTAAAAATCTCAAGTGCCACTTCACGGCTGACATACTGAAAAGCCTTTGCTCTACAGCTTAGTTCAACCATGAAAGTGACCCTTGAAGCTACATGTTCATATTGCAAAACCACAAGATATGGTCTTTAAAAACCACTAAAAGCGAGTTCCCTTGGAGAAATAAAACTAGACCACTAGTATCTCGGGGTTTATTTGATAGCTAAGAATAGCTTAGCCTAATTGAACTAATAACCCAGGACAAATGACATGTTTATTATTTTAATTAAATGGTAATGGGTAGTAGAATGTTAAAAAATCAAGCAATAGAAATTGATCAAAGCATTTTGACATCCTTTTGTCATTCGCACAATTCACAAATTATATTTAAATACATTTGATATTCTTTCCAGCTGTCTGTGAACAGTGGACACTATCACAATCCTGGGAGACACAGAACAAAAAGTTATCTTCATTATTTGTGTCTAGGATGGCTATGGGAGCTTGATGCTGAGTTTACTCACCAAAAGTCCACAGCTGAGCATTTACTGCAAATTTTTAGACCAAATAATTCAGAATCGAAGTATTAACTGTTTCCCTCATATAATTTTCCTTAGATCTGACTGAGAAGATATTGTATGTGGCTAGTGAAAAAATCAAATCAAAGCTTTTTATATTAAGTGCAGTTTAGTTTCCAAACTGACCATAAAGATGTATGCTCTTCAGGAAGAGGCAGCAGGGCTCCTAAACAAAGCGCTATAAATTATTCATCCTCATTCTGTTTAAATAGGTAAACATATTAACATACAAAACTGTAGCTACTTTGACAAATATTCTAAGATAAATATTTATGCTACAACTATGCACTATTTTCGTCAATAGGAAATATTGCTAATGGCAATTATTTATGTCTCAAATGTAGTATGCATGAATTTTTTCATAACCTTTTTTAAGATCAGCCGTCTAATTGTCACAGGTCACTTGAACCCAGTGCAACTTTTAAATCAGTGTTCAGCATACCTTTTATGATACTAAGTAATCTGTAAGAATAAAGCTTATTCTTCATAAGCAGGATAGAAAAAGGGAATAATTGCCAACAGAACACTTCCAATGACCTAATGTCAAGCCCATAAACACCTGCAAAACAACTGTCTCACTTCCTTTTACATGAGTCTCAGAAGGTGGCAGATCGTTTTTTAGTACAAACTGGCATTCAATTACAGTCTTCATTTAATTAACTATAGTGTTCGCAAGGTCAATTTGTTCTCCACGGACAAGATATTACATCTTTCTTATCAAAGGAGACAAAGCAGTGTCTCGGTCTTCTTGTTACCAGAGAATGAAATCAGAGTAGTGTGTAGTTTAATGACCCTCACAGATACAGTTGCATCTTTCTGCTGAATGAAGACATACAGTGATAATCTAATCATGGTGCAAAATACTTTGAAAGTTAAAATATTATTTAAGAGGATTTGAGAAAAGAGATTGATGGCACCTCTTGTATTACTCAAAAGGGAAAAGAGGCACCAAGAAATCAGTGGACACTAATGACAAAACAAATTAGAGCAAAATCTCACGTACCCACTCTTATCCTATATATCTTTAAACCAAATAAAGCAAGCCTTTTAGATTTGAGTTTCTGGCTCGAACACAATCAAGTGTTATAAAAGTACATAAATTCATGCAAAATACTGCAGCCCTGGTACGCACTCATACTGCCACTTCCACATAATCCCTAACACCCGATGAACAGCTATGAATCTACTGCCTTTACTTCCTCAAAGGCATTTCTCAAAGCAGTTATTCATGTCTGTCTTGGCTCTCTCTCTTGTGCCTCAAAAATCTATCGCCTGTCTATTGGGCTCTGTTCTTTCCTCATGTTCTTTCTATCCTGATGGCCATTTGTGCTGCCTTCTTCTCTCTTTGGTGCCAGGGGTTCCCATTTTTCTTTGCTGTCTCTTGGTCCCCTAATTCCCTATATTCATTCACTGCATAATTAGCTCAAAATGCTAGTTACATAAATAATTTCCTTTAGAAACCAATTTGTATGTGAAATTACCCAGGGTGAGAGAATGGAGTAAAATAGATCGGTTAAAACTTATTTAATATAGATTTTTTCTTGTCTCACAGACATATATAGACACATGTATACATATACATGTGTCTATATATGTCTGCATATATATCTTTTCTTTCATTAAATTTATTAGAAGACCACACATTTATGAGATGATGATACTCAAATCAAAATTCATTAATTTTACCCCTTATTTTGGAATATTTTCTGTACTGAATGTTCAGTTGAAGGTATTATTACAGAAATTCTGTATGCTAAACATTCTAAAATCCATAATTATAAACTCCAGTCATTTCAAAATGTGTGAATTCAATTTTACCTATATTATCTGATGGATGGAGGACTTGAGCAGGAATAAGAAATGCCCTCACAGAAGATCCACCATTTATTAACAGTGAGACCTCATTTTTTTGTTTATTCATATGCAATTGGAGCAATAATTACTCTATCACTATCCATAAGTTGCAACTAAGTGTTTTAATACATATGACATTACTTGAAAATTAAAAAATTTTAATCTGAGGCAAGGTACTTATGTTGCTCTTGATCACATAGCCAGTTAAACCAGGTCTTTCCATTGCTTTCCAAGTATCTTCTTATGCATATTCTTGGTATTTAGTCAAAAAGTGTGTATGATGATTTAAAGTAGCGATTAAAGAACAGACTTCAGAATTAGACTGCTTAAGCTCAAATGCTAGGTTCTGCTACTTACTACTTTTAAGACTTAAGGGGTATGATTTCACCTTTTTATATTTCAGGAACTACATATATAAAATGAAGGTAAAACTGGTTGCTAATTTAAACTGTTACTATGATAATACAGTGTATTAAACTGTGTAAAATAATCCTTGGTAGCACAAGGAAAGTATTCCAGAAATCATTAGAAAGAAAAAAATAGTATTTAATTATCTAATTTACTACGTGATTGTCTATGATAACAGTCAAAAGACTCATGTTACTGAAAGTATGAAGAAAATTCATAAATTTAAATTTCATGTGTTAGCAAGTAAGACAGAATTTTCTAACATATTCATGTAGATTTCCTAATATTGGTTATACTTCAGTATATACTATAGGCATCATCGTGATTTAGTGAAAGAAACACAGAATATGGGAACAGACAAGCTACAATCAAAATTGATACTCTTGATTTACCTATCTAATATCCTTCTGCTTTGTTTTTAATATTTATAAAATAATTATAATAATTCTTAAGATTTTGTGATGTTTAGTATAATCCTCTTAATACTGGCCCCGACAGAGAGGTTGTAAGCAACACATCCTATTACTGACCTTCTCTTGTATGTGTGTTCCTTTTAATAATATTTTTGTCACAGTTACTTAGAGACCTCAGACTCACCTTTGAAATTCAACTGAAGTACCATAAAAAATGATAATTTCATGAAATGGTTCCTAATAGTGGCTCTGGATTCCCAGTGTTTCCCAGGCTTATTTATCCAAAACCACATGTACATTTAAACCAGCCTGATGACTGAATAAACAACGTGGTATACACATGAGCATTTACAGAATTCAAAATCATTTAAAAATACAACTTTTCATCACTATACATTATCTCAAGAGATAACAATGTCATAATATTCTTAGGATACACCAAAGTTGCCCACAAAATTAGGTAGGTCTGGGCCAGTGAGATAACTCAGTGGCATAAGTGCTTGCCTGGCAAGCGCGAGCTCCTGAGTTTGACCCCCAGAACCCACATACGAATAAAGGGCCAGTGATATTGCTCAGCGGCACGGGCGCCTGCTGGCGCGCGATGTCCTGAGGTCAACCCCCGGTACCCACACACACAAAAAAAAATCAGGTAGGTCTTCACCCCACAAACCTGGAAACCCTGAAACCACTGTCAAAAGACAGGCAAGCTAACCATTTCCAAGTTATTTTGAATCCTCTATTTAAAGCAGAGCTCTCATTTTAACTGTCCCTCTTTCCCCCACACTCTGGTTATTTTTATAGTTTCCTCTTTATACCCTGATTTTATAGTGTGACCGCTCATACATATTTGTTCCAGGGCTAGATTTCTAATATGCGTAGAATCATGCACTATCAGAGTTAAAAAGGACCTCAAAGTCATGCAGCCCAGCCATCCATCAGATGCATGAATTATTCCTACTTATGTCTCCATCCTCTCGCATGGTACTTTAAATATACCCTAGACATTAGCCCTATAGCCAAACATTAACTCTGGCTCTAAATGGAATTCTTAATTCATCAGCACTTTTAAAACTTCCCACTTGTAACAAGAATCTCAATTACAGTGTATTTAACTGCTACTTTCACAACGTGACTGATTCTCCATAATATATATTGAGCAAGCTCATCATCAGCACCCAAGCCACTCTTGTGTATAAAATTAGATGCATAGGGAGCTACATTAACTCCTTCAGACCAAAGGCAGCATTCAACCTGCTGAGTGTGGGAACCTCAGTAAAAGAGCTATGCACCAGACAGAGGCACAATTAGTAGATAGCTTGACAAGAAGTAAAATAAGTGAAGCCAGAAACAAAAGACCTTTGTAAGAATGATGCTTTTTAGTACATGTTAAATACAAAAAGGAATAGATTATTAAGTGCTGTGAGTCACCATTTAAATGGATTTCATCGGAAATTTTAATCTATATAGGGCATTCACCCCTGGGAGCATCACATTAAGAGAGAACTGTATCGCCTGTTACAGATTCCATATTGGCAGAGAGATGTTACGATAGTGATAGTCATTAAAATAACTACCTAGTCAGACCTAAAATGATAGGCACTAAATTTCTGTTGATTAACTATTAACTTCCTTTTTATGTTTTAGTGGTAGCAAATGAAAACTACTGAATTAAAAAAATTTTCTCTTTTTTCTTTTTTCCATTTTTCTTAAAAATCATGTTATTCATACAGTTTGGCAATTAACTTTAAAATAATGCATGATTATTCATTGTACTTACACAGAACAGATCTTTGTCCAATAATTTTGCATATAAAAAAGAGAAATATATTTCACAAAACTTTTGCCAACACCTTTGTATTCATGGTTGGATACTGAATGTATTCAATAGAGTTTATCATCACCTTAGTTACTAAGATTTTGTTGAAAAGATATATAATAAAAACTATAAATTTGAGTCTTCTGGTTCCTGTGAAATGAATTAATTCTTTACTTCATTAAATACACAAACTGTCACTCACTGAAATAGGTTATCAGAAAGCTCTAAATGCAATAACTTTAAGAAAAGCAAGTGATGCACCAAGTTCTCATCTCAGTAAGTACAAAGTTCTCAAAGTCCTGAAAAACACACGTACAGAGACACACACACACAAATATCTAAATATCCTGAATGAGTTTTCTATTCCCACTATTACAAATGATCACAAATTTAATCACCTGAACAACAAACTTGCCAATTTACAATTCATTAAATCAGAAGTGCTGAAGTCCACCTTGAGTCTACAGGATAAAATCAAGAAGTCCATAGCTGTGTTTGCTTCTAGAGGCTCTAGGCATCCCTAGATCACCTGGGTTATTAGCACAATTTACTCCCTTGAAGTTTTAAGACTGAGATGACAATTTTCATACTGGCTATTAGTTCAGGGCCTTTTCCCTGGTCCAGAGGTTGGTGCATTCCTTGACTCATAGCCTTCTTCCATCTTCAAAGTCAACAACATCAAGCTCCTCTTACACTTGAAACTCTATGCCTCCTTTCCCCTTGAAACTCTTATAAAGCCAGACATGTTTCTTGGTTTTTAGGAATTTAGGCAATTATATTAGGTTCACTTGTATAACACTGGATAATTTTCCCATTACAAAGTCTACACTTGTAATTACATTTGCAAGGTCCTTTTTGCATGTGAGGTGACATGTTCATAGTTTCCAGGTATTTGGATGTGGACATAGTTTGGGGGACCATTCTTCCTCCTGCATATCATAAGATGGTAAGTTTCTCTTATTGAACATTGCAGGATGACACGTACTGAGAGGGAAAATCTAAAGCTCAAAAATTTTCATCAAATCTTCTCTTATGGTAATAAAAGAATTGTATAGTGTGATTTAAAATACCTATAAGTGCAAAATGAAGTGGATAAATTCACATACTAATATAGTAAAACAAACCCCAAAATTCTGCAAAACAAATATTGTGTATATTGCTGGAAAAAGTTGAAGTATTTTTGAAGTGCAGTTTCTCATTTCAAACATTCTAGAATCACCCTAGATTTTACATGGAGCCTAAGATTTTTATATTGTTGATTTATTTTAGATCTTTTTCCATCGCTTCTCGGCCTTTTGGCTAAGATCAAGTGTAGATCTTTTTCCTCACCCCCTCCATGAGCACACACACACACACACACACACACACACACACAAACTCTCCTATTTCTTTACCTATTACTTTACACCCTGCTTTGTAAATTTCCCCAAGTTAGCCAGATCTGGAAATGTTGTCATTCCCTGGGGCTTCACCCCAGCCCCATTTTCCGTATACATATACTCTCTGTAGATGACCTCATTCTCACGACATTAATAGCTGTTGGCATATTGATGAATTGCAGACTTTTTCCTTTGAGGTGCATATACTTTTATAGTTCAAGTTAACATTATGAAATTTAATCTCTTGACTTCCCCCAATTTAATCTGTACCCTTCTCATCTTTTGTTCACACTAGCAGAAAACATTTGTTATCCTCTTCTACTCCCAACTTCCATCAAGTTATATTTTACCACAGATACATAATCAAAGCCCATTTATTTTTCTCTTCATCCACTGCCCAAACTCTAGATTGAGCCACTATGTTTGGTTACATAAAAGATCACGGTATTGTTCTAAATATTATCTTCTCTTTTTTTCCTTTCATTGAAAGGAAAATTTTTTTCTTAAAGATATTTCCAAACATGATTATAAACATGTATACCAAAAATCTAAGTTGACCATTAGCAAATTAAATCAGAGTTAATAAAACACAATTAAATATATGGTGTATATAATACAACTAAGTGGGTTTTGTTTCAGAAGCGGGAATATGACCTAACATTAAGAAATGTCTCAATGTAGTTGATCTACAAAACTTTATTGGCTCACCTGCTTGCAAAGCCCAAGAATACTTTTACTTCAGGCATAGAAACCATTAGAACTAAAATTATTTTGTGTATGTGTAGTTTTTTAAAGTAAGTATTAAAAATGAAGTGAAACATTCAAAACAATACAAAACCTTTTACTAAGAAGTTTGATGAAATTTCATAAAGTGAATGATCATATAAAATATGTATAGATATATAAAAATAGTATTTTGTCAACATCCCAGAAACCTCCTTTCCTACACTAGCCATAGTGCTCCCCGTGTAAATCCTATCCTGTTTCCTAATGTCATAGCTTAATAATATATAAAAAATGTAGAGGCAACCAAAGATGTATCTCCTTCTAGGGAAGATTTATGTTTCTTCGCATACAGGGGTTGCTCCTCTTTCTCTAAACCAGCACAAAGCTGAATTTGAGCTTCTCATTGGGTTCCTTCTACTCCTGATGTGATTATTACTGTTTCCTAAAGCTTCCAGGGCCTCAGTTTCTCTGCTGTGTCCATCAGCGCTTCCCTCCCTGCACACCCCACTTCTCCCCATGTTCCCACGGGACAGGAGACTGGCGGGTCGGCACTCTGTTTTAGGGCCAGTGTTTCAAAACCCCTTCACAGGAAGTTTCAAACATGGGCCAATGTCCTCTGGAAAAAAACAGTCATTAATGATATTCAAATCCAACTTTATCACGGTTATCACCCAAGACTATAAAACAAACAAACAAACAAAACTCTGTTTGTTTCAAAATGGGATCCTGTTTCCAAGAAAAAGGAGACTATTCGCACCCTCATGGTGGCTAATGCTCCTACAGCAAAGTTGCTTAGATTATCAGCTCAAATATTCGGGTTCCCCACACTCCAGAGTCCTGCTGCTGCCCGTTCTCTCCACGCTTCAGCAGAGGCCTGGCCTTTCCTAGCGCAACCTTCATTTCAGTTTATTGTGCTGGGAGCATTGCTCATGTCATGAGCTTACATCTGTTAGCGTGTATTTTAATCTATGAAAATTCTGTGTGTCCCAATGAACTTGATCTTCTTCCCTTTCTGCCCATTGGACTTTTTAAAGATTTATTCATGTTCCCTTAGGTGAATCTGTTGGTCACTTCTGACTGTTGCATACCAGTCCATATAGGCATCCATTTCCTTAATGGATAAATAAGTGGTAAATATCTTTTAGTGCATTGCTTTGTGTGTCTGTTTTAGATTTTCTATTTGTCTATAGACAAAGGAAGAATAGCTGGCTCATTAACAAGATTTGTAAACATTTATGTTCACTGAGTAGTTTTGATTATTTCCTAGAATAGCTGTTTCTCTTTACATTAGCAATGTATGAAAATTCCTGCTTCCCCATTGATTAACAAATTTATTTTAATGTTATTTTTCTTTTAAAGAGAAAAAAATAGAAATAAAAATAAAAGTTTCAAAACAGGCTAATAGGAGTGTAACAATAATTAATACATTTTGTATTGTTATCATCATTGTAGTTACTCAGAGTACAAGATATAGGCATGAAATATTGTCCAAACAATGAACTAAGAGAAACTAGCTGTATCTTAACTATTATTACTGCACGACCTTCTAATTTTGATCAACTTCAGACCTCTTATATAATGCCTTGTTCAAATTTTACGTTTCTCGCATTAAGCGAGGTTATATTTTCATAAGATTCTTTTCAATTGAGCCTTTCCCTTAAAATATTATTCATTTATTAATGTATCTATTGCACTCTTTGCTGAAAATGTCTTTAATTTTTATATATTGAAATATAGTTTTTGTTTCTCTTTTTCTTAGAAGATGTTGGATTGTCCCCTCAAATTTTCCTCTCTTGTCCCTATAAAAGTAGTCTTCACAGTATTCGCTTTATTAGAATTGTATTGTTTCCTGACATCTTTTTTTAATGCACATGGCCAGATCTACTTTGATTTTATTATTTCTAGTTGACCTGGATGTTTGTAGACTTGTATTCTTTCATATTAAGTTCAGAATAATCATATTACTGCTTAAAAATTCCACTACGATGTTAACAATTATTTTGACCTATGAAGACATTATATAGTCTTAAAATATTAATGTAATTTTAATATTTCAATAAAAATGTTATTACTTTGAACTGAATCACTAGACACTTTTTAGTGATATTGTATGAGTATTGTATGCTATTTATGATTATGTTTATATACGTACATTTATAGATATGTGTATGCTAATATATCTTATTCTATGTTGTTTCCTAATAGTATTATTGATATTTATGTTGCTCTTATATGTGGTAAAATTGCTGTCACTTTTATTAATTCTAATTTTTTCTTGTACAGTGATTATTCTATGCTGGCACTCCTTTCATCCACAAATTATCTCAATTTAAAAATATTGGCCTTTCTTTTTTGCATCTCATCCTCTTATAACTTCTTGTTTCATTGATTTATCAAGCCAGTGCTTGAATTTTTTCCATTTATAAAATATAAAGGATATCAGGCATTTTTTATTGCCAAACAATTTAACATTTGTTCCATAAAACTATATTTAATTGTTGTTATTCAATTGAGATAGGCTTTGCCTAATTAAAAATGTTCCCTATTTCTACTTTGATGATACTTTCTATCAGACTTACTCTGTTTTATCGTATATCTTTTCTCTTGTTATTTTAATCACATGATTTCGTTCTCTTTCAGCCTGTCATCAAAGTAGATTACACCAAGAAATTTTCTGATGTCAAATCATCCTCATTTCTATTTGTTCATGACATACTACTATTTTCAGTACACTATTCTTTCTAGTTGAGATTTTTGAAAATATTTTTAAAGGAAATACATTTTTGTAAGTGAAATTGTCCTGTAACTGTTTTTGCTTATGTGGTTCTTTGAAATTGTTGTTTCAGATACCTAAAATAAGTTCAAAATCTTCTATTTTCTGAAATTGTACAAAGTGTATGTTACTATGAATATTGAAAGTTTGATAAAAATGTGTTTGTTATGCCATCTGAATTTGAAGAATTTGAGGAATCTTTTATTACTAATTCAATTTCTTCAAGTTTTTTTGTATTTTTTCAAATTTAGTATTTTTTTTCTGACAACAGTTGAATCTGTTTGTCTGGTTTTCCTTGTTCATCTTCTTTTTCAGCATTTGTACTGAATTTTTACTTCAAAAATTTTGGCTTAAAGGGCCGGTGAGATAGCTCAGTGGCATAAGCGCCTGCCTGGCAAGTGCAAGGTCCTGAGTTCGACTCCCAGTACCCACATATGAAAAAATGGCTGGTGATATCTCTCAGCGGCAGGGGCGCCTGCTGGTGTGGGAGGTCCTGAGCTTGGCCCCTGCTACCCACAAAAAAAAAAAAAAAAAAAAGATTTTTGGCTTAGAATTAAAAACTATTTTGTGTTTCATTTGTTTTTCCTTGTGAAACCTAATAAATACCTCAACGGGCTGTTTGCACAGAAACTAACACACAAATCTTCTCAACTTTTGTTTTTGTCTTCTTAACTTAGTATTTAATTTTGATTTTGCTTTATCTTCTCAAGACTTTTTATGTTTTTCACAGGAAGGTTAGTCTATTTCTCAAGAAGTAAGAATGAGAAAGTGAATTAAATATAAATCTCTATTCTAGAAAACTGGCGGTGACAACAACGACAATAAAAAAAACCTAAGCCTGACTTGTCTGCTGAAGGACAAGGAGGAAACATCTGTGCTCCCAGATTCCTGAATTGCAGGTGGCAATGCTCAGCCACACTGTAAATCTCTCTGCTTCTAACAGGACTGGCAGATGGGCTGAATGAGGCAGTGTGAGATCATTTGGTTTCATTTATTTGGATTTTTTGTTTTAGGCATTCAGTTGGGTTAGTGGTCGGTGGTTTTATCACCTCCAGCAGAGAGACAAGGAATGTGCTACTCTTGGCTCTTTTATTGTGGCACTCACCCAACATCAAAAAATAAAATTCCGAGGTTTGAAGAGTTACCTGGCTCAGAGCCTGCAGCTTGCCTGCTCTCGCCCTCCTTGCTCACTTCAAGGAAGCTGAAGAGAGAGAATCAGATGTGCTCATAGTAACGCTGTTCTTACTTTTAATGTTTGTTTTCTTTTTCCTTTGTTTTCATTAAAAATAGTTAATATAATGAACATTAGGTACATGTAAATAATACCAAATAAATTCATAAAGTGATTACACAAAATAATCCATGATATATGACGTATTCTTTCCATACATGCCCCACATTCTTGAGTTCACCTTCACCATATGCTAAGGCTGTTAATTCTTTTTTATGTCTACTTCCTCCTCGTAGACCTCATTTAAGCTTGAGCGCCTTCTCACAGACCCTACCTCCAAATACTGTCACATCGAGGGTAAGAGCTCCTACAGATAAGTTGGGGAGGGGCAAATATCCAATCCATAACACATGTACACGGTGGGGTATCATTTATACAGTGTGGTAAGGAACACTGTCTTTTATAGTCTGACATTTGACCTGAATTAAGAAATGAAGATTTTTAATTCAGTGTCCTCTGTCATTAAAATGTAATCTATAATTTCCTTGATTTGAATTACTTTTATTTATTTTTTGTCTTAGTCACCTTCTCTTTGCTGGGACACAATACCTGACACCCATGACTTGAAGAGAGGTTTATTTTGACTCACATTTTCAGTCCATAGTTTGTTGGCTCCAAGGCAGGACCACATGGTAGAGGGACAGAGAGGAGGAAAAGCTGCTCAAGCCATGGCAGTCAGGAAGGAGAGAGGGAAGCAGGAAGCCAGAGAGGGAGATTTCACCTCCAGGTCAGGTTCCCCAGACGTGCGTGTTCCAAGCAACCCTATCTCCTAACATCACATCTAGCTGTTAGTACCCCCAGGATCCAATCCTCTTCCAAAGCCCCACCCAGGATCAGAGAAGGCTTGGTGGGACATCCATACAAACCATAACACTTCTATTCATTTTCCTTTGCCTTTTTGTTTTCTTTCAAATTTCCTAAGTCATTTTGGTACGTATGTTTTGCTTGCAAGTAAAATGTAGTCTTGCTTTTTACTCTAATTTGAGTGATCTTTCTTCTTAAGTGGATGGTTTTACCACATTCATATCTTGGATCAACTTGTGCTGTTATACTTCAGGTTTTAATGTTTCTTTCATATTTTATCATTTACTACATAATCTGTGTTCTTCCATGTTAAATATTTCTTCCAATAGTTTACATAACACAAAACAAAACAAAACAAAAAACTGGTGTCCAGAGGTGTTGTTTTAGAAGGTGATTGAATTACGGGGCACTATAGCTGACTTGCTGTTAGAAGGTGGGGTCTGGGCAGGGGACATGGGCCACTGGGGATGTCACCTGGAAGGGTGGATCTCCCGCCCTTGTTCCTGCCTTCTTTCTCTGCTTCCCGACCACTGTAATGAGAGCAGCTTTCCACCCGCCAGGCTCTGCCACCTTGTTGTTTCTATCTTGGAGCCAGCTGACCATGATGGAAACTTCTCAAACTGTGAGCCCAAAATAAACATTTCTTCTTGTAAGTTATGGTGGTCAGTGTTTTGTCCCAGCAAGGAGAAAGTAACTAAGACGTATGGTTTGTGATCTCTAATGTTCTCCTCATTATAAATTAGCATTACAGTGATACCTCAGGTGTCAAATGGCTCCAAGCTTGTACTTTCCACTACTCAAACACCAAGGTTCAAAAAAATCTGCTTGGTTTTCATAACTTTGCTCAATTGTTGAATTGACATTCCAATTTGAGAAAACCTCTGTGGGCTGAGAATGAGTCACACGGCATGCTTTGCTTAGCACACAAAAAGGGGTGATGCCTCAGTCTAAGGGTCACTCTCACCCAGACAAAATTTTGTGAGGAAATGTGAAAAAGACCATGAGAAAAGATGCCAGAAAGTGTACTGCCAGTAGCCATTATGGAATGAGGCTCTCCTTCATAAATAACATTTCTCCTCCTCCTCCAATTTCTCTCCAGATTCCAGTATACAAGAGGCCTCCAAGTCAAGGTAAATTACCAGTACAAAAATATTTTTTTAATTTTTTTGTTTTGATAATTAATATACTATACTGTATTTATTTATTTAGATGTTTTAAGGGGTATTTCCACACCTAAGGCTGTTAACTTTGTATTAAAGTCCCGGAAAAATGAATTTATAATAGTAATTTCTGGGCCTCAGAATGAATTATTTAGTTTTCCATTGTTTCTTTTTTTTTTTTTTTTTTTGTGGGTACCGGGGGTCGACCTCAGGACCTCGCGCGCCAGCAGGCACCCGTGCCGCTGAGCGATATCACCGGCCCTTTTTTCGTATGTGGTTTCCAGGAGTCGAACTCGGGCCCTCGTGCTTGCCAGGCAGGCGCTTATGCCGCTGAGCCATCTCACTGGCCCATTTCCATTGTTTCTTATGGGAAAAATATGTTCAGGTCTCTAACTTTTCAGTGTTTGAAAACAAATTTGGAACGAATTGAATTTGACAACTGAGGTATCACTGTACTTATCTATGTTCGCAGTAGCAAATACTGATGATATATTTAATATATCAGGTTTACTCATTCAGAAAGAGTATTTTTAATTTGGCCTTCAGAAAATTATAGACTATTAGGTTTGGGAGGAGCATCAACTCCATGAGTTGTCCCATGAAAGAGTTACTTCTATATCACCATAAATAAACATGCACCTCTGACTGAATGTGCACTGCAATACAAAAACTCACTCTTCTGTGACAGCTCATTTTTATGGTTGTGGAATTCCTATTTTTCCAAGTGTTTCCATCAATTAAGACAAATTCAGTTTCCAAATAATTTTTCACTCTCTCAGCCTAGTTCTTATTCCTACCACATGGTCACATAACTGGCTCATACTTTACCATTTTCTTCACAACTAATGATATCTTGATCTCTATTCCAAATAATATCTTCTGTAAAGCATATTTTACCAATGTCTTTTCTATATATGGTGTTTGCAGTAAAATTCAATGTTACAAAACATGTCCTATTTGGTAGAGAAAAATGTGCTATCATCCCCTCATTGATCTGCATTCTTTTGTGTTAGCATAGTCTAGTAAAACTTTTGTTAGTAGCCAAAGTAGAGAAGCAGTCCTTATATTTTCAAGCATGTCACAACAACAACAAAAATGAGACCTATAGATAATAGTAAACGTAATGCTAATCCAATTTCTCTTTGACTAAATTTTCAAGTGTTACATTTATTGGGTTAAGTAGGATAGACTGCATATCTAATAAGATAAAGTTTCTAGAAGATACAATGAGGATGGAAATGAGAAATATTCTCCCCTTTCGTAGAGCCAGAAAGTAGCCCTATGACTTAAGTGCATTCTCTAACAGAGCACAGAAAATGTATGAGCTTAAAGAGGTAAGACCTAGGAAGAATGTAAGCACTTTGCACCTCTTCAGCTTCCCCACAAATAGAGTTTCACAAATCAATCCAGGTTATAAAAGGGATGATGTAATATTCAAAATGGGGGGACTTTTACAGAGTGTTCCCAAGGTACTTCCTGAGTCAATATTGTTCTATCACATAATAAAACCCAAAGTAATACGAGGAAAAGTAGGGAGACAAGATGTAATGTGTGTTCTTAAATATATAAATATACTGAATCTAAGTAATGGGATACCCCTAGCATTAGTAAAGAACGCATTCAGATGAAATCACAATTGCCAAAATACAACTAAAGAAAAAATAAGCAGCAAACTGATTTATGAATATTGCAAAACTCTAATTAGTTATTTAGAAGGTTGCCTTAAATAATATTCCAAACCTAGGACAAAAACTATGATGAAGAAGTAAAAATAATAAGTAACAAGATAGGAAGATATAAATAAAATGAGGATTTAAGCACTGTACACTTGGATCTCACACATTTAGATATTCAGCATTTTCTCATTTTAACAATTCTAAGGAAACCTTATATTTACATGGCACCTAAGATTTCTGTTTTAACTTTTTATCTTAGAAGATATATCTCTCTCTCTCTTTCTCATTTCTCTCTCTTATACACACACACACACACACACACACACACACTTATATTTGTACCTATTTCTTTGCACTCTGCTTTGCAAATTTCCTTAGGTTAACCAGAACTGGAAATGTTGCCATTTATTGGGCTTCATCCCAGCCCCACTTTCTTTCTGCATGTGTGTATCCTCTCAGTAGACAACCTCATTCTCATGACATTAAAAACTTGTTTTATTGATGACTGTCAGGTTCTTCCACTGCTACTCATCACATACTACATAATATACTGCATACACTTATGTACTCTGATCGAAACCAACCTCTTGACATTTCCACCCCAATATGTACTCTTTTAATATTTTGTTCCCTTAGGTGAAAATTCTCTATTATCCTTCTTTTCTACTAGCAACTTCTATCAAGTCATGTTTTATTGCAGTTATATACTTGGACATCATTTAATTTTCTACTGACTACTAAATCTCTAGAACAAGCTGGTATATTTTTTGTACAAACTCATGGAATTAGGCTTCCAGAAAGATGGCAGAATGTTGAGTAGCAGAAAAACACCCTCTCCAATATTGGGAATTGAGACACTGGAATATAGCAGTGTAAGGAAGAGAAGGACGAGGGAAGTGTGTTTCCAGGACCCAGCAAGGATCTCAGGCAAGAAGTAGAGCCATGGGGTGAAGAGAGGAACTACAACGCAAAAGAGAAAGGTGGAAAGCTGTGCTTTCTCCCTGAGGACCAGCTTGTGGGGAGGCAGCTCAAACCTGCAGAGGTGCTGTGACTACTGGCGGCCCCAGAGGCCTCCATGGAGAAACCCACCAGTGAAACGGATCGGTGGACACTGAAGACTGCAGTGGCTGGTGTGTTATTTGGATCCAGATCTCCCCCAGGAGAGGGTGATTGGCCACTTCCCATTTTGGAAATGGGCCAACTAAAGTCAGAACTCAGAGCATCTACAGGTGGCTCCATCTAACAACTCCAATGGTCAGGGTGAGATGCAGCTTAGGTCTAAACCAGCAGAATGTCAGGGAGCCGAGTTCAAGCTCACAGGAGGCATCTGGAATGTTGCTGGCAGAAAAACTTGGGTCCCAGCCCCACAGCCGGAAACCAGAAGCAGCCTGAATTTCAGTGGTAGTAAAAGCCCAGGTTTATGAGGATAATTCACCACAGACATAATTCTGTTGGTTTGCTGGAATCCATCAACATGGATCTCGGATCTGTCCCCCCTCTGTCAACCAGTGACAGCAGAGCCATGCCCTCAAGTGGACATTTCTTTTTCTGATTATCTTCCTTTCTTTGCTTTTTATTTATTTATTTTTTTGTGGGTACTGGGAGTCGAACTCAGGACCTTGCGCTTGCCAGGCAGGCAATTATGCTGCTGAGCTATCTCACCGGCCCCATTTCTTTGCTTTTTAAATTTCATTTTTTTTCTATTTTTTCTCTTTTCTTTGTTTTTTTTTTCTATTTTTTCTCTTTTCTTTTCTTTGTTCTTCTTTGTTTGTTCTTCTTTTTATATGAGTGAGAATATTGTTTCTAGTTTCTATTTGCTGTTATTGTTGTTTTGTTCTGTTCTTGTTTCTGTCTCTTCCCTCTCTCTTTCCCTCCTGTCTTCTTCACCAGTTCCCAAAGGCTGCATAAACTCCAGCCTTGCTTCTAATCCCTTTGTCTTCTATTTTTCTATTTTTCTTTTGGCCCCTAACTCCTTTTAAATTTTCTTTCCTGAGGGTAAAATCACCATATGGAGGGGATATTTACTGTACACCATTTTCTGGATTATTATAACTACAAATAATAATATATAACTACTATATAACTACAAATCCTGATGATATGGTTAAATGAGGCAAATTAATAGTTACCACAGTTTGTCATTTTCTAGGGTGTTTTTGATGCTATTGTTATTACTGATTGTACTACTTTAGCCAAAATGACATAATTGCTCTAATCAGTTGTTCTTCCTTGTATGCCAACACTGAGATTACCTGAGGGTCATAAACAATACTATAGGCTAGTGCCTAAGAACCAGGGGCTGGGCCAAATAGGCAATAATTTCTCACCCAATAAATTGAATAGGTAGGATCTTTGTAAAGACTCAAAACCCAAAAGCCAGCTACACCTGGAAGACATCTCTGAGAAGTAGTAATTTCCTAAAGGTTCTCCATACTAGCAATAAAGATATCTACCATAAACAATTTACAAAGCTGGGCATGGTGGTACATTCCTGTAATCCCAGCCCTTGAGAGGCTGAGGCACGAAGATCACAGTGAGTTTGAAGCCAGCCTGGGCTACAGAGTGAGTCCAAGACCAACCTGAACTACATAGCAAGACCCTGTCTCAAAAAAGAAAAAAAAAATTACAAACATCAGCACAGGAATTAAACTAAAAAAAAAAAAGAGAGAGAGAGAGACACACACACACACAATCAAGATGCAGTTCAAGACTTCCAGCTCACCAAAGGCAAACCCAGGGGATAATGAGGTGGAACAGTTCAAAAGCCATCCACCTGGACTCTCTGAAGTGGTAACAGCAGAAGTAACAAAGCAAAGGAATGAGGCTCTAGAAAAAAATCACATTAGAAATAATGTCTCAGATAACTTCAGAAATGATGACCAGAATGAGAAGATACAGATTAAAAAAAAAAATGGAGGAGTTTAGAAAAATGATGGAAATCATGAATGCCCAACATAGGAAATAAATGGAATCCATGAAGCAAATTTAATCAGATATCCAGGAAATTAAAAATTCTATTGAAAGTATATGCAGCAGAATGAATCAATGTGAGGACAGAATATCAAATCTAGAAGATAGGATTGCACTTACTAATTATGAAAGCAAAAATTTCTTTAAAATAGCAAGGGACCACAAAAGAAATCAATCCAACAGCTACTAGCTGATGCAAAAAAGAATAAAATAAGATTGATCAGAGTCAATGAAAAAGAAGGAGATAATGCAAATGACATAAAAAAAGTTCACAGAGGTAATGGCAGAAAACTTCCCAAGCATGGAAAAAAAATTTGACATACAGATAAATGAGGCAGATAGAACTCCAATTAGCCGAGATAAAAATAAAAAATCTGCCCTAAGTCATATAATAGGATTCCAGAAATTCAACAGAAAAACAGAATATTAGAAGCTGTTAGAGAAAAGAAACAAATCACTTACAAAAGAAAGCCCATCAGAATTACAGCACAGTTCTTAACACAAATCCTTAAGTTAAGGAGAGCTTGGAGTGAAGTATTTCATGCCAGAAAACAACCTCCAACCCAGATTGATGCACCCTGCAAAACTATTTTTCAAAATTAATGGAGAAATAAGATACTTCTGTGGCAAAGAACAACTGAAGAAATTGATGACCACCAAACCAGGTCTCCAGATAGTTTTGAAGGGCATTTTAGAAAGAGAAATGAAGACTACAATTCCATGAATCCCAAAAGAATGAATCCACAAGGCAAGGCAAGTAATTAAACAGAGGGGAAAGAAAGGAAACCAACAACAAGAAAATAATATGCCAAGGATAAGTCAACATACATCAGTTATAACAACCAATGTAAATGGTCTCAAGTCACCGAGCAAAAGGAACAGACTGGCAGAATGGATCCAGAAAGATGATCCAACAATATTCTGTATACAAGAAACACATTTAACTCAAAAAGAAATTCATAGACTGAAAGTCATAGGATGGAAAACAATACTCCATGTGACAGGAACCCAGAAAAAAGCAGGGTAGCCATTCTATTTGCAAAGTGGATTTCAAGCCAAGACTGATCAAGAAAGACAAAGAAGGTCACTACATCCTTGTTAAAGAAACAATCCAAGAGGAAGAAATAATAATCCACATATTAGCTCATGGGACACATTTAAGTAAATGCAAAAGAATTGAAATTATCCTACACACATTATCAGACCATAGTGCAATGAAATTGGAAACCAATGGCAAAAGGAACCACAAAAACTACATAAACACATGGAAATTAAATAACACCCTCCTGAACAAACAATGAGTCACAGATGAAATTAAAGAAGAAATAAGACAGTTTCTACAATTAAACAATAATGCTAATGCAATATATCAGAACTTATGGGACACAATGAAAGTAGCGCAATGAGGGAAATTTATAGTAGTAAATTCCCACATCAGAAAAACAGAACAAGTCAGGTGTGGTGGCACACACCTGTAATCCCACCACTCAGGAGGCAGAAGCAGGAGAATCACTGTTAGTTCAAGGCCAGCCGGGGCTACCTAGTGAGTTCAAGGGCAGCCTGAACTGCATAGTAAGATCCTGACTCAAAAAAAAAAAAAAAAAAAAAAAGGAAAAGAAAAGAAAAAGAAAAACAGAAGGAGCTCAAATAAATAATCTAATGTTTAACCTCAAGCTTCTAAAAAAATAGGAACTAGTCAACTCCAAAGCTCAAATGAGGGAGGAAACTATAAAGATCAGAACAGAAATTAATGTGACTGAGACTAAGAAAACAATACAAAGAATCAATGAATCAAAGAGTTGGTTTGTTGAAAGATTAAGTAAAATTGACAAATCCCTAACCAACTTCATCAAAGAAATGAAAGAAAAGACTCAAATGTATGCAATTAGGAATGAAAAGAGTGAAATCATGATGAATCCTGCACAAATCCAGATCATTAATACCTACTCTGTGAACCTATCTATATTTGAATAAGATGGAAAACACATAAAAATGGGTATATTCCTAGATACATATGAGTTACCAAAGCTGAATCAAGAAGACATAAAGATTCTAAATGACCCAATATCAGTCAATGAAATTAAAGATGTAATTAAAAACTTACCCACAAAGAAAAGCCTAGGGTCTGACGGATTCACTGCTGAATTCTACAAGAGTAGAGAAGACCTAATGTCACTACTCCTCAAACTCTTTAATGAAATTGAAAAGAAGCAATACTCCCAAACTCATGCCTGGAACCAAGCATTACCCTGATACCAAAACCAGAGAAGGACCCAGCCAAAAAGAGAGCTACAGGCCAGTCTCCCTAACAAACACAGACGCAAAAATCCTGAACAAGATACTGGCAAACAGAATGCAGCAAATCATCAAGAAGATTATACACCATGACCAAGAATAATTTATCCCAGGGATGCAGGGATGGTTCAACATACACAATTCAATAAATGTAATACACCATATTAACAGAGCCAAGGACAATAAACACAAGATCACCTCAGTAGATGCAGAAACAGCATTTGAGAAAGTCCAACACCCTTTCATTATAAAACCCTACAGAAAATTGGAATAGAAGGTCTTTATCTGAATCTGATAAAGGCCTTTAATGACAAACCAATACCAACATCATACTAAATGGTCAAAAACTGAAAGTTTTCACTTTAAAATCAGGGACAAGACAAGGATGCCCATTATCACAACTCTTATTCAATTTAGTACATAGGTGTAGGCAAAGTTTTATGAACAAAACTCCAATCATACAGGACATATCACAAAGAATCAACATCTGGGTTCTCAGCTTTGGCACTGTAACAAAAAAAAAAAAAAAAAAAAAAAAAAAAAAAAAAAAAAGAGTGAAGAGACAACCCACAGAGTGGGAAAATTTTTTGCCCAGTTGTTCCACAGATAAAAAATACTAATATTTAGCACATATAAAGAACTCAAAAAAACCAGATCCCCCCCAAATTAAAAAACCCAATCCAAAAATGGGCATCTGAAAAGAATAGACACTTCTTAGGTAAAGAAGTAGAAACTGCAAATAAATATATATTTAAAAAATGTTCAACATCACTGGTCATTCAAGAGATGCAAACAGCTCTGAGATTACATCTCACCCCAGAAAGAAACCAACCAATAACAAATGCTGGTGGGGCTATGGAGAAAAAGGAATCTTTCTCCATTGTTTGTGGGAGTGTAGACTGGTGCAACCACTGTGGAAATCAGTGTGGAGATTCCTCAAAAAACTAAAATTAAAGGTTCCATTTGACTGAGCTATTCTCATTCTTGGTATCTTCCTGGAAAAATTAAAAGCACCATACCACAGAGATTTATGCACAGTCATATTTATAGCAGCACAGTTTGTAATAGCTCAATCATGGAAATAGCCCAAATGCCCATCAACCAATGAATGGATAAAGAATATGTGGTTTTTTTATACAATGGAGTACTACTCTGCCATAAAGTATGATAAACTTGAAACATCTCTAGGTATATGGATACTCCTTGAGACCATACTCTTAAATGAAATAAATCAGACACACATGTTCAAATATTGCATGTATGAAATATCTCTAGGATGAGAAATCAAAAGTGTGAATAAGGACCAAAATGTAGGATAGAAATTGGGAAATAGGAAGAAAATGTTCAAATGAGAAGGCAAAGGGGGGGAGGAAGGAAGAGAAAAGGAAAAAAGAGAATAGAAGGAAAAAACAAAGCTTTTGTAAATAAGAAGGGGTAGAGGGATTGAAGGGAGGGGAGGGAAATGGGAAAAAAATAAGACTCAAGATACATCATGTAGGGCCAGTGAGATGACTCAGCAGCATAAGTGCCTGCCTGGCAATCACAAGGTCCTGAGTTCGACTCCTGGAACCCACATACGAAAAAAGGGCCGGTGATATCGCTCAGCGGCACGGACGTCTGCTGGCGTGCAAGGTCCTGAGGTACTCACACACACACAAAAAAAGATATATCATGTAGAGGTACAAATTCCCTATGATGAATGTTATCATTATGTACATCTAAAATGTACCAATAAATTTAATTAAGAAGTCAAAAAGAACTCATGGCATTATTTTAAACATGGTCCTCCCTCTTTTCCTTTTATTATATTTTAAAAAGGCATTACGATTGCCAGTCGATCTTTGTAGCCTCTAACCTACATGGTCTCATCTAAAACTCTTCCTCCTCTATGCACTATGGCTTAGCCACATTAGTTTGGATTTAGCTCATTGAATCTTCATAGAGTTATCCCATTTTAGGGACTTGAAATTTTTGGTTATTCTGCATAGATGCAGACATGGCTTATTTCTACTCATTATGCTCAGTTTAACTTAAATTTCAAATTCTTAAAGAAGCATTCCTGGCCATTTAAAGAGGTCTGTATTACTAGTTTCAACATTATTCACTTTCATATAATCTTGTATTTTTTTACATAGTTATAATAATATCAATATTTGTATTCATATTTAAATACAAACTAAATTATTATGAGATAAAAGCAAAATTTCATAATCATTATTCTAAGTTTCTTGAACTTAGCATATATTCAAAAATATTTTGCCACTTAATAATTTATACCAGGTTAAAATAAAGTACTTAAATGATTTAAAACTGAAATAACTGAATAACAAAACAAATAAAGCACTCCTAACTTCTTCCTTTCTGCAATACTCAAATATTTACATAATCTATAATTCCTTGATACATACATTTCTCTCTGAAGTAAATATTCAAAAAGCTATTTTAAACTTTAAATTGATAATGAGGTGTTTTTTTTTGCAAAATATGCAGTCATAGTATTTGTGTCAATAGCTAAATGTTATACTCAATGTTTGGATTCAATCTATATTTCTATCTATATATTAGTTCACATTTATTTAAAATAACAAGACATTCATTCTAAGAATAAAATTTGATTTAATTAATACAGAAAGAATTTTGATAGTGCTACAAGATTCAACATAACTATAACTTCAGTATCAGCTGAAAAGAATATTCTTTTTGTCAGCTCTTGGGAAAAGCAGATAAAATAGTGAAAAAACGATTATGTAAAATTTTGTGTGTGGGAGACAGCCTTGTTCTAACAGTTTAGTAATCTTAGGCCTAAGTAATATTATGTATCTATAACCTACAATACAAAAGCATCATTGTTTGAGAGCTGGGATCATTTTCTTTGGAAGAGAACTGTTTTGGTTTGTGCAAACATGGCATTATAACTGATTCCTCCTTACCTGAGATTGTTACTCTCTATGGCATGAGTCCTTGAACTAAACTGCTCTGAAATCTGCAGTGACTCACAGAACATCTTTGTCCAAAAGAAAAATGGAGAAGAAAAAATACTAAAAGAAATAAAGCAAGTCAAAATAATGAGAAAAATTTCAACTTTTTAAATTTGTTTTTTTTCTTTTTCAACCTCTTGAGTTTGTAAATCTCACCTTTTTCTACCATTAGGTTCCCAGTAAATGTCAGTTCTAAAAGATCATTTGTCTCTACCATGTGTGGATGATGGAAAGAAAACAAAGGAGCAATGATCAACTTTTTGGCATTATTTTTTACTGTTTATACTCTCCTCAACTGTCAATCATCAACAATTTTTAAATGTATTAATGATAATGTGATGTAAAAATAAGCATTTTCAGGACTATTTATAAAATGAAATGTTTCATCATTTCCATATAGATTTACTTCACAGAGCAGATAAATTCAAATATTGAAAGATGGTGCACATAGTTAAGAAATACTTGAGTATCTAATATGTGCGAAACATGGCTATAGATACCAAGGATGTAATAGTCAATAAGGCATATAAGAACCTTGCATTATGGATTTTAATTCTGTCATGAAAAGAGTCTATTAATAATTAGCTAATAGTTATGCAAGATCATTTCCATTTGCTGCACATGTTTTGAGGGGTGGGAAACAAGCATAGAAATGAATAGAGTCAGCTTAAGTTTGAACTTTGTCGAAAGTCCATGGCGGATTCTAGATTTCACCCTCAAGACAGTGGGAATCTATAGGATAGTTATGCCTTGTGTCTAGATGTCTCCCCAAAGCCTCATGTAGTTGCAGGTGGAGTTTTTACAGAGGTGGCTGGATCTAGAGTGTGTGGTGCTGGAATTAATTCAGGGTGCATTGCTAGGCTCAAGGCCACTAGGATTAAGGGTGTGAGTGCCACCCACTCTACGTAGCCTGGATAAGATAAAAGCAGCAGAAAGAGCGGTAGTCATCCCTTGTTGCATTGCTACCTTCTGCCCCCCATGAACTGTTTTTCTCTGCAAAGCCACCCTGCCTTGGAGGCAGCTGATATGGACTGAAACTTCTGCAAACTGTGAGCTAAACAAACCTTTCCCCCTTTAACTTTGGGTGTTGGGTAGTGTGTCTGAGCAATGAGAGAAAAGTAACTAAAACAATAATTTTAATTGAAAGATGGGCAATAATCAGTCTGGATGCCAAGGGAAAGGTTCATTAAGATGATTATGGGAGAGGTAAACTTGGGAAAAGGAAGAGAATTTAAAATTGCAATAGGAGGGCCGGTGAGATGGCTCAGCGGCTTAAGCGCCTGCCTGGCAAGCGCGAGGGCCCGAGTTCGACTCCCGGAACCCACATACGAAAAAGGGGCCGGTGATATCGCTCAGCGGCACGGGCGCCTGCTGGCGCGTGAGGTCCTGAGGTCGACCCCCCGGTACCCACAAAAAAAAATAAATAAAAAGAAAATAAAATTGCAATAGGAAAGATGAGAGGCATTGGCAATGGAGATGGAGGGATGCAGATCCGGGACACATTTAAAGGACTTTGCATTTAAAATTTACCATTATATTAGGTTTCTATTTGATTAAAAGTTTGTATTTTTAATACAATGTCTAACTAAACCAAAACCAAAAAAAAAAACACCCCAAATTATCTTTTGCATTTTGTGTTGATTTTTCTTGAACTTTCTCTTTTAATAACTTATGTATATTTACAACTTATTTTTCTACTAAGTATATCAACACCTGCAGATGAGCTATTTCCTTGCTGTGTAAAGACACATTATGAGGCAGGAAAGTACACACTGTACTGTGAAAAATGGCCTTTTCTTCTCCCTTGTTTCATTATACTGTCTCCCTAATCTACCATTCCTCAGACTGAGACATTCTTGACTAGTGTTAATTACACACTGACACATAGTTTTTAAATCATTATAAAGCTTCACAAACACTTATTGAATTCTAAGAAAGATTCTAAGATGTGTCAAATTCACAAAACCGTGAGGGTTAGCACTACAATTAGGGATTGTAAGGAAAGAAAACAAATGAGTGAAAATGAACTCCTAGAAAGTAAATATGAATTAAACTAATGAGTACTCAACTAAACTTCAGATGCATCTCAGATTAAAAACGAATAGCCCGCAGTTTCTATCTGAACTTAATGCTAAGCCCCAGAATTCACTGTACTCCCTCCTTACACTTTTGGAGGTCGAAAAGAAACTCATACTTCCAGGTGCATTCACTTTGCCCTAAAATGAGCTTTAATCCAGTCTTTCAGTATAAATTTGTGTCAGAGGGAGTCCAGTTTTCAAATATAAGAACTGCACGACTGTGGCATACAAACCAGATCTTCTAACTGCTGTTTGGTACCACGGTTTGTTGTGTCATAGCAATGGCACTAACTGGCAAACTTGCCTCTGCTGCTCATCAACTGTGGACTGGTAAGAAAATTACTAAACTTTTTTATAAACCTCTGCTTCTTGATGTGAAAGTTAAAGTGATTGCCGTGTGTGGTGTGAGAGCCATGCCAATTCCAAAGGGTTTAATTTTCCTTTACAACATTGTGCTATATATAGAAATGCTTACCAAAAATGTTAAAGTCTATCTTACCATAATTTCAAAATATTTTAACTGACACAAAATTCCTTCTTTTCAGTTAATGCTATTTGATCAGATCTGAACACAAATATGGCCTCTGAGATAGACTCTGTTAATAATGAAAAATGAGTTAAGCAGACAATTTGGATATCCTGTAATCAAGAGCATTGAATAACTTTTAAAGAGAAAAATGGTGGAGAGAGAGCTTCAGGTAATGCACCAACTCTGGTAGATGTGTAAGATTTGCAGAAAGCGACTCTGATTATGGGCCGTTGTACACTGGAAAAGTGCTGTGATATTTCTTCTGGCCTAGATGTAGGATGGGGAAACATAGCACGAGTGCCAGTGTGCAGCCATTCGTCATTCCTCAGGACCAAGTTAACTGCAATGGCAGCTTAATTGTTCTGGACCCTCTTTCAACATCACATACACAAATAGGTGAGGCTTATCTACTACAATTTTTGTATTTCATGTCAGACAAGCTGAAATGCAGAATATTAATAACAACACATGTATACTAGTAAATTACTCCAATACTGAGAAAAACCTTTCCCCAAAGCTAGTTCTAGTATTTTCTCTCTCCACTTACAGTCTTTTCATATTACAATCTAATTACTGCTGTTTCTCAAGAAAAAAGGTTAAGGCTAGATAATGATATCTTTTAGACAGTTGTAACAAACAAATAAGTGAAGTCCTAAAAGCCCTTAATGAAACAAGATGAACTATAAATTCCATAAGTAAGAAGAATGCATAATGGAATATATATACAAAAAATTGATTATTTTTAGATGTTAGCAAATTGGTGGGAGAAATTTGCAATGAGGACATTGAATTGCTCTCATATTAAGTATGGATTAGTGTTTTTTATTCTTAAATCTGTGTTATTGTGTTTATATCCACAGATAGGGTGGCAAACTGAAATAAACTGAAATATTGATTATAAGACTCTGAATAAGAGTTTGCAATTGTCAGAAATTTGAGATCTGAGTTGTGTGTAGTAATATTTGTGCACGTGATCCAGGCATAAAGAATAGACATCTTTAAATAATAGTGAATAGAATTTAGGTAGAGATGATCTTTGACTAAAAAGTAAAAGCAAGAAAAAAATGACTGATTTAAATGTTTACTAAGTTTTTACTCCAAACATAATGTATCTTAAAGTCTCATTTCATCTGTCAAAATTGCCTTTAGGATCAGTGTGTTTAACCAATAATATTTTACAGGTCTACTTCAGAATTTATTTTGAGGAAATAATTACAACAAAGATAAATATTAATGGAAAACTCATTTATCACAATGTTGTTCATAAATGTCTACAGTTTTAAACCACAATATATTAGATAAAATGTATTGCACTTATTCCATGGAACAGATTATAACTATTTTATTGCTGCTTTAGAAATTTATACAATGATAAAAACAAATGGGTCTCTAAGCATGTAGCACTCTAGTCTATAGCTTTCATCACAGAATTAGCAGCACTTAGTATCATTGGTCTCATTTTTTATGAATATATCTATTCATATATATGCAAGGTAAGTAAAATAATTAGGGCACTTTTATAACAACTTTTAATCATTCAAAAATATTTATCAAACTCCTAATATACATTTTTTATTGGCAATATAAAAAAATGAATAGAAGAGCCCATCACCCCAGATTTCTCAGTAAACATCACAAGGAAATCAGTGAGTATTATAAATGCAGAAATACTGTTAGCCGCTAAAAACTGAAATGAACAAAAATAAGCAAGTTATTGGTTAGGCGGTTTAAGACAGATACTATGGTAATTATATACAATTGTCAGGATAATTCTCTTTGATAAGGCAAGATTTGAATGGACCCCCAAAGCTGAAACAGACAATGCACAGAGATCTATACAAGAGTAAATTTGCTTTTATTTTTAATTTGGTAAATATATGTAGTGAGAAGCTGGCATTTTGAATAGAAGAAAATGTTATGATACAAGTATTGTCTATAGTACATTTAAATTTACTTCCTATTAAATACAAAGTAATAACTTTAATTTAACATTTAATAGTCTCTACAGCTTAATTTCAAACTTTTATTATGAAGCAGATTTCAATAATTATAGTTTTACTTCTTAAGACATTTAGGAATCCATATATATAATGTATACTTCCAAACATTTTGTTTTCCCTATTTGCTTGGAATGTCTTTCCATCTTTATGTGGACTGCTCACATTTATTTAAAGACCTAAGTAAAATTTAAAATCTGAATAGCAGTCTCATTTTTCTCCTGTGAACATAAAGGATATTTTGCTTTTTGATCTTTTGAGTATAGTGTTATAGCTTTCTGAATTTATTTCTTTGACACTGTAACCTATTGATGAATAGCTGGCACATCTATTTTATATTTATTCCCTATAACACCTGAAAAAGTCTTATAGTTGGTTTGTAGTCAATAAAGTTTGCATTAATGGATAATCTGACAATTTCAAATATTACATAGTGTATAAATGGTCATAACTTTAAATAAAATTTATTTCCATGTAAAATTTTTCAAACAGGATGCATTCCTCAGTGTGAAAAATGTTTATTTAATATAATTTTATATGACATTTAGTGAAACTTTGGATTTGATATGGTTCACAATTTCCTTTTTTTTTTTTTTTGTGAGTACCGGGGGGTCAACCTCTGGACCTTGCACGCCAGCAGGCACCCGTGCTGCTGAGCGATATCACCAGCCCCTTTTTTCGTATGTGGGTTCCAGGAGTCGAACTCAGGACCTTGCGCTTGCCAGGCAGGCTTTTACACTGCTGAGCCATCTCACCGGCCCCACAATTTACTATTATCATCGTTTTTCATATCTATTCACTTAAATTTTACATTTCAATATCAGACCACTTTTCATCTAGCATTTTGAGATTGTTCATAAAATTAGATTTAAAAGGATTTTCTAATTGAGACAATTTGATATGGATGAATTTTCTTTGCACACTTATCAAATGTTCCAGTTTTGTAATATTGGAATATGACTAGATTGTGTAAATTTGTTCCAAGTTGTAAAACATCATGATGATTTAATGTTTTTTAATTATAAATATATATTCCTTTAGGTCACATTATAGTCACTTTTAAAATATAGAGGACTACAAAAGTACCTTTTTTCAGAGATTATCAATATAAAAATAAAATAATAAAGACTAAAATTTGATTTGATTGGGTAATACCTACACTAGTGTAGACATAAAAGTGGAAAATGTTGGGCCGGTGAGATGGCTCAGCGGCTTAAGCGCCTGCCCGGCAAGCGCGAGGGCCCGAGTTCGATTCCCGGAACCCACATACGAAAAAGGGGCCGGTGATATCGCTTAGCGGCACGGGCGCCTGCTGGCGCGTGAGGTCCTGAGGTCGACCCCCCGGTACCCACAAAAAAAAAAAAAAAAAAAAGTGGAAAATGTTTAATATAATGAGAAATAAATGTCAAAGGCATTTTTAAGACTGGTAATAAGAACACTCGGCTGTAGCTTACAAAGTATGTTTGTCCCCTTTCCAATTAAGCAAAGGAACCAGGAAGGACTAGCTATGCAGGATTCATAGCTAAAGGACCCGTTCTTCGTCTCAGGCAGCTTCCAAAGTTCCTGGGCCAGTATGCTTCTGTCCTCCATCATTATTACCCTTTACTTCCCAAATTGAAATCTATTTCATGCTATAGAAATGTGGCTATTGGCCCTGGAGAATGCAAAATTGCAATACAAATATTATGCATTTTTCCAAAGCTATGATAAGGGTCTGGATAAATAGTAAAAAAATATTGGCATAGCTTGGCTGCTAAAATGCTTGTTTTTTATGTGACAAGAAAAATACTCATAATAAAACATTTCCTGTTCAGTAATCTTATATTGATTTTGAGATGTGAAGTAATTTATTAAATTAAGTACTTTATTGTAATTCAGAAACCAGATGGCTTGAAGTAGCAGAATCCTTCAAAGGATACAAAGAAAATAACAGCCATAAAAAAAAGATTACAGTTTTAAAATCTATTGTTACTTAAATACCCATAAATATTCAAGCCATGTAATCGGTTCTTTAGATGTGTTATATAATCTAATTAGCACTCACAGATAAGGACCTTGAGAGAACGGAAGCATTAGAGGCGCCAGCCAAAGCTCCTGTTCTTGCTTCTTGGCGGGGTAAGCAAATTTTGGCGAGGCCAATCGTTGACATAGCAGGAAAGGGAGAATGTGGAACTTTTCTTTACATCCAAGAGGCTCACAAAAACATGTTTTTAGGAAAAGAAATTGATCACATGTTAACATATTATTCTATTATCCTTGCATTAAAAATTAAATAAAATTAAATTTTCCAACAAATTGCATTTCATTAAATAGCCTGGAAACAATAGAGTATATCTTATGCTTCTAAGTTTAAGTGAGTTCTACAATAGGAAAAAAAACACCCTCAAATATCTTAATTTTTTAGTTTTTATTATCACATCACTTCATTGTAAAATATTGTAGTCCTTCTACTTTTAAGTCATCATTTTTTTCCTTTATTTTTTTAAGTTTTCACAGATGATTGAAACCTTGCAATATCAACCCAAAATTCTATGAAGTATTTGGAAGTGTGAATGAAATGGACTTTGTATTGTAAATGAGACCAAGTTTGGGTGAAATCTCAGAAAGTTGTAGGCAATTATACATAACCAGCTCATAAAACAAGGTCTTTATAAGTCATTCTTGTCAATTAGAGTAAGACATCAGAGCTTGCAGCCATCATATAATTGTATTTTGGTTTTTTTTTTTTTTTTTTTTTTTTTTTTTTGGTGGGTACCGGGGGTCAACCTCAGGACCTTGCGCGCCAGCAGACGCCCATGCCACTGAGCGATATCACCGGACCCTTTTTCCTATGTGGGTACCGGGAGTCGAACTCGAGCCCTCGTGCTTGCCGGGCAGGCGCTTAAGCCGCTGAGTCATCTCACCGGCCCCTGTATTTTGGTTTTGCAACCATCTGCCAGAGTGTTTTGATCATTACCATTGAAATTATTGAAATTATTATATCCTGCCACTGCATGATTTTCTCTGTGCTTCTTCATTATTTTGTTCCTTCTGTTTAACTACTGTCCCAGTTAGATGTTCTTTCCTTTGGGCTGTTTAGTGAGGTTGGCCTCCCCATCTCTATGATTCCCTTGAGTACTTTGTGAAATGCTGCTGTGGTGTTTACCAATTTGTCTAGATTCTCTGTGTTGGGGAGAGTATTTCTCTGTCAAGTTTAAAGGATAATCTTGCAGGGTGTAGTAATCTAGTTTGGCAATTGTATTCTTTTAGGGCATGAAAAACTGCACTTCAATCTCTCCCAGCCTTTAAAAGTCGTGTTGAAAAATTTGATGTTATTGTGATATGCTTGCCTTTATAAATTACTTAATCCTTTTTCTCTAACAACTTTTAGTATTCCCTCTTTCTACTGAATTTCTGGGATTTTTGCCTGTGATGTGTCATGGAGTTTCTTTTCTGATCATGGCTTTTTTGGTTCCATACACATCATTTACTTGTATATTGAATTCTTTCCCTAGATTTATAAAAATTCTAGTATGATTTTAGTGAATAAAGAGGAAGAAAATAATGCAGAAGGAAGGAAAGAAGAAAAAGCACAGTAGCAAATGCAAGAAAAAAGAGATATATTTTTATATCTGGATATTTTATATCTGAAGGGAGAGGGGGAAGATGTTTAAAATATTATTTGTGGGCGAGAGAAACAGGAAATAGAGGGAAGAGAATGTAATTGGAGATTGAGGGAAGCTGTAGAAAGGTTGGAACAAATTAATGTGCTGTTAGAAAGCTCACGTTTGAGTCTTCCATACACAATTTTTGGTGAGAGTTAACACATGATTGAGAGAGAGGTAAGAGAGAAACTAAAAACATCCATATACCTATGAAAGCACAAAGGGTCCTCTCAGTCCTATTTATGTTGTCGTCAGAATTTGACCGATGTCCTCTTCCCCCTTAGTTCAAAATCAGGGAGCGCTGTATCACTTGCAGGGGGCTGAGCTCCAGTCCTCCGTGGTTGTCATCGGGGGGCTGGACGTGTCAACAGGTGCTTAGCCAGTTCCCCTCCGATGCTCGTTCTCTTGCCTCGCAGTGAGTGAAGGGGCTGTGGGTTTCACAGACCCCGCAACTGTTTCTTGTTCTCTCTGCAGGCAGAACTCTGCTAGATTTCTGCCGTGATCCTGTGATGTGACTAGCTGGGGGTTTTGCCTGTCGCATGATCACACACCTCCATTTGTATCAGAGAGGGGAGGGCACAGCAGGACTGATCAAATGGCCAGTCTTGCCCTGCTTTCCAGAGGGGATTCCTCCATCTCTATCCCTTTCTCTCTGCATTCATCCTCGCAGCTGCTTAAATCAGCTCTTTCTGCACCTCTCTGAGTGAGTGTGACATTGAACACGGGACCACACTGCCTCTCTCCAGTTTGCCTTTCATGTCACCTGAAATTGTAGCATTTAGGGGATGGAGCGAGAGCGTTCACACAGGCACAAAGCACAGCAGTTTTTGGTGGGCGGTGGGAGGGATCCACACATGGGCTGAGCTCTGCAGTGCTTGAGGGTTACCAGTGGATAAGGTCCACGTGGGCACACAGCTTGGTGGTGTTGGGCGGAGCAGAGGGAGAATGTCTGCTCTGGCTCTGCTCCAGTGTCTTTTTTTCTAGCCCAGAATCACACTGATTGCAGTGGCTGCTTGCTCATATGACTCACTGCCCTACACACCCTCAATGCCTGGTTCCACTCCCTTTTCCTTTGTGACCAGTCAGTGCTCACTGGTCCTACCTCAGTCCCCACCCTCTCAGTGATTCTCTGGCTTGCTCTTTCCTTAGTACCTGGATCTGAGGAAGCCCTTTCTTGTGAATAATTTCTCACTGGCTCCACCTCCCAGTGGGAAGAAAGTTGAAGACAAGAGAGCCCTAGGTGGCAACTGCTAGGATGGCAGCTTCACAGCATCCCAGGGGCCACAGCTGTACTTGGCTTGTTCCCTCGGGGAACTAAGTCTTTTCCCAAGATGGTGTACAGACCCGGGCTGTAAGTGCCGCCAGCATGAAGAGCTGGCCCTGCTTCTTTTTCTTAACACCTGTGATATTAGAATTCATTTGATGGGTTTCTCCTTCAAAGTGCCTTGTGCGTTTGGCTTTTTGTTGACACACGATTCCCTGTGAATCTTTGTGCGTGTCTCCAAGTGTCTTGTGAGTACTGCTGCCTCTAGCCCAGCAGGGTGTCTCTTCTTGTCCTGGTGTTTTGGACTTTGAAAAAGTTCAAGCTTTTCTTTCTCTTCTTGAGAAACCAGTAGAGCAATACATCCTTTATTATGATTAATTCCTAAGCATTCATTTAAAAAAATGAGTTTACCGTAAATATTATTTTGTTGATGAAAGTTCATATTTCTTTATGAAAATCTTTATGATAAAATAGTTTCTCTAATACTTTGAAATGCAACGTTTCTTATTCTAAATTAAAGGGAAAATTGCTCATGGAGTAACCACGAAAAAGAACTCTTTATTGCTGTTTTACTTTTCAGCCCACAGATGGTTGTCTCTGGAATATCTCTCCTTATTTACTGGGTGCTGTGGTTTGTGTCTAGATGTTTCCCCAAAGCTTCCTGCAGTCACAGGACTTTTTCAGAGGTGGCTGAATCTAGAGTGTGTGATGCTGAGATTAAGGGTGTGTGATTAGTAAATCAGTCCACCGATTGGTTTGCCATAGTTCTGGCTGGGATTAAGGATGTGAGTGCTACTCCTGCCCTAGGGCGGGTAGCCTGCATATGATATAAGGGACAGAAAGAGACTTTTCTCCCTTCCTTATTACTTTTGCTGTCTTGTGGGCACCATGGACTATTCTCTGTGATGACTCTCTTCCATGCCATCCTGCCTTGCAGCCAGCTGTTATGAACTGAAACGTCTACAAACTGTAAGCTAAATAAGCCTTTCCTCCTTTAACTTTGAGTGTCAGGTATTTTGTCTCAGCAACCAGAAAAGTAACTAAGACATTTGGCTTGATTGATTGATTGATTGATTGATTTGATTATTGACTTACTGGGCTTGATTTTTTGTTTGTTCAGTAAGTAATTTTATAATGTCCTGAGTGAGGATAGTTCAAATAATTTTTCTTGTTGTTACAGTCTTTAGACATATGAAGGATGGAATCTTGCTATTCTGAGCAAGAGTAATTTATAATATTTTCCAGAATTCAGATTATAAGTAGGCTGACTCCTGGATCTTGGAGGAAAAAGAATTTTGTTCCCTCTTACAGGCAATTCACTTCCTTGACACTTGACAAAGTCCCCTTCTTTGACAAGGAAACTATTTTCCTGAATGAAGTGGTTCTAATTTAGGACTAATCACAAAGCTTTTGGAGCAGTAGCAGCACAAAGGCCATAATTCTCAAATATCAGTTGACTTTGTCCTCACTATGAAGCCTCACAAACATTTCTGATTATCCTTTTAAGGTCAGATAACTGGAAAAGGCCCTCTTTAGCCTGTGATCAATCCATGTGCTAAACACGTCCGTGTCAGCACCATGTTAGATAACATATAAAATATAATTTTAGCCAGCCTATAAAAAATAGAAAAGAACAAGTAAGAAAGGAGTGGAATTATTCATATTGCCAGCTAATAATAAGCATTTTATCATTTTAAGGTTAGAATTTAACTTTTGTTGGCCTCTTAGACTCAAACAGTAAGCAGAATCTGACTCAAATATGATCAGAAAAACTTTGTCTGTATGAATAAATCAACGCTCAGATCTTCTGAGAAAAAATGGATAACATTGCCAAATGCTGAACACTTTGAGTTGCTTTTGAAAAAACTGTGATGGCTATTTCTGTGAATTTCAAGGCCTCATTAAATGCATCTACAAACCCAGCAGAAGGGTGACAACTCTACCTAACTGTTGAAGTAAGAAGAAGCTAAATTGTAACATTGAAATTTAACCTCTTTTGGAGTAAGCAATCAATAATTAAGCAAATATATATTAAATTAATCTACTTTGGGCTGAAAGAGTCAAAAAAAATTCACAAATTGAATAGCTTCCAATTCTACAGAATCAGACATGGGAGAGAGATTTACATATTAGTAGTAACTTTAAAACTTGCATTTGTATTGGGCACGTTGGCATCACCAGTAGTCCCAGCTACTTATAAGGCTATTCAAGAGGATGGCTTGAACCCTGAGTTCTAGACCAACTTGGCCAACCAGTGAGACCCTTTCTCAAAAAAAAAAAAAAAAAAAAAAAAAGCAAGCATTCATTTCCCATTGTTGAGTGAGCATTTAACATTGCCATTAGCCTAAAACTTTTTTTGTGTGTGTGGGTCCCGGGGGTTGACCTCAGGACCTCATGTGCTAGCAGGCGCCCATGCCGCTGAGCAGTATCACCGGCCCTTTTTTCATATGTGGGTTCTGGGAGTCGAACTCAGGCCCTCGTGCTTGCCAGGCAGGCGCTTACACCGCTGAGCCATCTCACTGGCCCCTAAAACTTTTAAGATCCTATCACTGTACATGGCTCTGGATAGAACTAATGTAATTTTTATTGCATGTAATTTGTGCAAAGATGTAGTGACTTGGAAAGCTCTTCAAGGTAACAAAAATATCTTATGAGAGAGAAGTTATTGTTAACTAGACTTGAAAGAGCTAATGAATCATTCACTGGAAAACTTCACTTGAATAGGAAGTGTAACAACATTTTGGATATTACCTTTTTCATTTAAATGCAAGAATTAAATGTAAAATGAATCTCACCCATTTCCATTAAGTCGCAAAGAAGTGTGGTGTAATGCAGTTTACTGATACTTAAGACAACCAAAGAACAATTTTCACACCTCATTGCTGCACATAAATGAGAGGTAAAATGAAATCTGAGACATATAATGGGAGCCCTTTAGGCTCTTTGATCACTCATTATGTGGATTTTCCCCCTACAATATCCCATTAGTTTCCCTGCTTCATATACCAGAACAAAAAATGATTCAGATCCTGTGTAAGTGGTGCAGGTATTACTAGAACTCTGGTAAATTCTTTTAGCTCAGGTGATTGAAATAAAACCTAATTTTTCATTCAAAAAATGTTCGCTAAATCATTATTCCCTAGTTTTGTATTTCTCCTTAGTGTTAATGAGACCAATGCATATCTAATTGAAGAATAATTAGAGTATTTGATTAATTAATATATTTATTTAAATTTCAAAGAGTAATGGCTCAACATGCCCTGAATTACTATCTTGCATTTTAAAAAATGAGTAAATGAAATAATATGTTCTCAGGACATGTTTACTTACATGTATATTTATACAGATAGATAAATTCTGCTTTTCTAATGCAGTGAAAATTATCTACATACTTTCATGAAATTAGTCAGTATAATTTCCATTTCAAAGACCTTAACATACACTATTATTAATTTAAAGTTTCTCTGAGTTACTAAAGTCATAGAAAATTATTATATTCCACATATTATAGTCATTAAGAATGTGTAGTTTATTCTTACATGATACAAGCATGAGGTACTATTTCTATGCTTGATTATAAGTATGACCTACCGCAATTCTGTCGTTATGAACAAAACTAAATAAAGAGACATCTATTCTTGATATATATCTCCTGCTACATCTCATATTTTATATGTACATGTCCAACTGAATGTGGGAAAATAATAATAGTAACACTAATAATAGATCAGTTGTATTTGTTATAATTTTGGACTTCTAAATCAACAACAAAATAATTTACTATTAATTTCATACTCAACTATTCATTGTGAAAAAAAGAAAATTAACCAACTTGAAATATAAACTCTCTACCTTCCTATTAAGTTCAGAGATTCCTGAATTTTTGATAAATGGTTTCTAACACATACTTTCTCCCCAATGCAAACTTCTCTCTCCTGATGCTTTCCTTTAGTTTTGCTACCACAGCTGTTTTGTCACTGTGACAAAATACCTGACATAAAATGCTCAAAGGAGGAAAGACTTATTTTGATTTATGGTTTCAAAAGTTTCAGTCCATGGTAAGCTGTCTCCAAGGCAAAAACACTGTGATAGAATAACATAGCAAAAGAAAGCTGCTAACCTCATGACAAACAGGAAACATAGCAGAAGAATATGTGTAAAAAGAATAGAGAATAAGATGCTGGGGACAAGGTATAGTCCCTGACTTCACAGACTCATGACCTACTGCTTTAAATAGATTCTACCTCATATGCCTTCATTACACCAATAAAGATAGGGCTCTCACGATCCAATCCATTCCAAGAGCCCCACCTCTGAACACATTAGCTTTTTGGGTAATATCTTAGAAGCAACTATTACAGTTATTATCTCAAAATAAAAGATTAATGAATTCTGAAAATCATTAACATTAATAGAAAATGTTGTAATTTAATGCCTCAAATAAAGATACTAGGGCCGGTGAGATGGCTCAGCGGCTTAAGCGCCTGCCCGGCAAGCGTGAGGGCCCGAGTTCGACTCCTGGAACCCACATAAGAAAAAGGGGCCGGTGATATCGCTCAGCGGCACGGGCGCCTGCTGGTGTGCGAGGTCCTGAGGTCGACCCCCCAGTACCCACAAAAAAATAAAAATAAAAAATAAAGATACTAAAAGAAAAGAATTGGGCCGGTGAGATGGCTCAGTGGCTCAAGCGCCTGCCCGGCAAGCGCGAGGGCCCGAGTTCGACTCCCGGAACCCACATATGAAAAAGGGGCCGATGATATCGCTCAGCGGCACGGGCGCCTGCTGGCATGCGAGGTCCTGAGGTCAACCCCCTGGTACCCACACACACACACAAAAAAAAGACCATTTAAAAGAAAAGAATTCAATAAGTTTTTGTACTCCTTTACTGATAGTTTTTTTTTAATTCATTAAGATCAAATGTTAAAGATATTAGCTGAGGTGCATTTTAAATTGAGTTATAAGATACAAAAGTAAACAAAGGGCCGGTGAGATGGCTCAGCGGCTTAAGCGCCTGCCCAGCAAGCGCGAGGGCCCGAGTTCGACTCCCGGAACCCACATACGAAAAAGGGGCCGGTGATATCGCTCAGTGGCACGGGCGCCTGCTGGCGCGCGAGGTCCTGAGGTCGACCCCCCGGTACCCACCAAAAAAAAAAAAAAAAAAAGTAAACAAAACCTGACAGACAGCAACTTAGAGACTAAACAGCTTGAAAACTCCTAATTCCTAAAAAGGCATGAAAGGATATGGAGAGTGACATCTGATCATTTTTAGAGTACTTTTTAGGGAGAGTTTATCTAAATACAGCCGTCTGTAAGGTGAAAGGTTAAGAAGCACTGCATCCTAAACAGAATTCAAGAGAAAAGTGCATGAACATTATTGCTTGGAGAAATTAATATGTTTATCATTCAGTTTGGAAACAAAGTAAACTGGTATGAGAGGACTCTAATGAGCAAAAGGCTGGTTGAAACAATCCGTGGCTTCAGAGAAAAGAAAGCTACAGCCTGGGAAGATATGCAGCAGAAGATAGGTGTGAGAATTTCTTGTGAATCACATACAGACTATACAAGAGAGAAATAGCATAAAGTTGTCTTTTATCTTGAACAAGAATTAAGGTGGTCTGAGATGATAAATAGTGTAAAACACTGGGTGAAAGGATGTTCTATCAAAACTCAGTTTGATTTAATATTAGAAGATTGTCTTCTAAAATATGATGTGATTTGCAAAGAGGAATAGTATTGTATTAGCATATTTTAATGCATGCTATAAGAAATTTCAAGCCTTCGTCTATCAATTTAATCTGTTCAGAAAACAAAAAAAATACAAATGTAATTCTTAAAATTTTGCCTAATTTGGCATACATACTGACCAAAACCATAGTTTATATTTTCTTATTAGAATGTACAATTTAAGAAGAAATTCACAAAGGAGAAACATGAAAATACATAAAGAAAATAAAATTGATTAAGGAACAACACATAAACATATACAACTGTACATATACTTGTGTATATGTAAGCATTTTATAGTTATGTTTATATATACATATATATTTATATCTATCATCAAAATATATCTCTAAATTTTAATTATGTTTATAGAAATATAAATTGAGCAAATAAAGATTTTAGAACAACTAAAATAAATGTATTCATTTTAAATATTTTGAGTGAGATTGTGGTAACTTCAAGTTGCCTCCCAATAATCCACTCCCCATATAATGACTTAAAGATGATAACTGTAAATGAAGATCCAATTCTTGTTTTTGGTTTCTTTTCATTGTAATAGTAATATTATCAAACTGAAATGTTTCAGAACTCATACATTTTCTTTCTCACACCTAGATTTGTTTATTCATTCAGAAGTCAGCTTTGTTGTTAACAGATTTACAGATCTCAAGGAATCAACATATTAACGTTAAAATATCCACTTATTCTTCTAATACTTATGCTAGTATCTGTCACTTAAGAAGTGTTATCTATGGCTTTGCTTCTTGTTTATGAAAACTGAAATTTGTGAAATATGTCCATTTACATTTTTGAGGAGATTCTACACTTCCGAAGAAGTTATTTATTCACACAGATTCCCCTTCAGCTTATTTTATGTATTATAGGTATTAAAATAATTCAGTTAACTTTCACACACATGTATACATGTACAGGCCCACAGAATTATGAATACAGAAAGCATCAGAAAGAAACGTTCAATAAGTTTTGTTTTTATCTAGGAATCATTTAGAAAGTAAAGTAATACAATATTATCCATATTTATTTTTTCTATGTTTTTATATTACACTTACATTGTTATATTTATCTAAATATACCAGCTTCTGCAAGATACTACTATTTTATTTTTAGAAGCATTTAGTTCACTTGTAGCAGCAAAAGGCCAAAAGTTACCTTTAAGCTAAATGTCAAATGTGACAATTCTTGAAAATAAGAAAATGTCCAAACAATGGAAAATCAACCTGTGAGACAAGTGACCTTTTTTCAAACGATGACATGATGTGTTTTCTTTTGTACCTTAACTACAATACACAAGGTTAGTTAATTAAATTTGTTGTACTTCAAACTATATGTGGTTACAATATTTATAACAAAAAGCTTACAATATTTAAAGCTGATATGAAATAGTTCTTTAAAATGAAATGTATATATTTGTAGTATTTTTGTCAGTTACATTTTAGGAAGCTAACTAATATATTTTATCAAAACTTTATTTGAAATAAAAGAAAAAATTGTTCTTGCTGTGTTACCAAGACTCTAGAGCTTTCAGCTGAGGTAAATGGCATTTGGATTGCTTTATTCTTTCATTAACTCTTATACAACTAAAAATATGAAGAAACTGGTAGGGTATATATTTTACAGTGAAACTTAACAATAGTCAGTTTTGAACACAGCTGCCAAGGACAAAGGAAGCCAAGAAGTTGGTTGTAAGGAATTACATGTTTATTTGCATATATGTATATAGGATAATGAGATAAAATTCTGCATATAAGTAAAACATATGAACTAAATTCTATGATTGCTACTAAAGGAAACATTTCCTAGTAGCCGCAGATTTCTATGAGCCTTAATTCTTAAATCTGTTTTATTTAATGATTGTGTCATAAAAATATATCCTTGAAGTGACACCATATGACCTGTGACACCAATTAAGAAAACTGAGGTGTCTTTTTTAGTCATGAAATGCTATTCAAAGCCTGCTACCACGGAAAAAACATCTGCTTCTTCTAATGTCATCATGCTGTGTGGAAACCCAAGTCAGCACATGGAAAGAATCATGATTAAATGGAGATGCCCAGCCTGCCAAGATATTTGGACACACTGGATCCTCCAGATCAGTTTAAGATACCAGTCAATGATTTCGGATGACATGCACAACAAGATTTTTCAGCCAAATTTATATGAGTTCCTGACACAAAATTATAAGAATATGGTCATTTGGTGTTTTGAGCTTTAGAGAAATTTGTTACATAATAATAGATAAGAAAATGAGTCAATGTTTCAAAAACCTAAAACATTTGGCATTGCTTTTTAAACCAAGCAGCAGAAATGACCTGGAAGAGCCTCAGGCTGACATCTAGCAAAAACCAGATGAGCAAAAGGACAGATGTAACTGGAAACCAGGAATCATTGTCTAGGTAATGGTAGAAAGTTTGGCTGCACTTTTATGGAGGGTAAAAGGGAAATAGGAAAAGGATCTAATACATTCATGGAGCAGTCTGTAGAGATTGTCCAGTGAAAAAATGTAGAACATACTTGGATTCTTCTATAAGACGATGATGAAATGTTAATAAGGAACAGGGAACAACATAAGAAAATGGACAGTTCTGAAAAGAACTTAGAGTATATATAGGAAAATCATTTCCCAATTTGAAAAGTGAGATGGTTTCTCTTTGTCAGTATCTCTTCACAAAATATTATCAAACTAAGAAATGCCTCAGGGTAAATTCAATAACAGATGGAGCTGTGAGTTCTACTTCTTTTAGTACTTCAGAAAGTTCTATGTTACCTCATGGTACATTTCAGCTAGACAAAAGGTTTACTAAATATTTCTGAGATATAATTCATCCACCATAAAAACTAAACATTTTAAAGTTTATAATTAAGTACTTTTAATGTATTCACAACTGGGCTTTAATCAATAAACCAATGCCATCTCTTGATCCCCTTCCCCTTTGAAAAAGATCTATCTCCCTACTTCCTATTATTTATCTTTTGCTACTTTCTATACTTTGGGTTTCTCACCACCACTTTTGAATCAGAGTGTTTACTGTGATTTTCTTATATCCCTATTTTACATTGAGAATGTGGATTTTAAAGACTGTATGCTTCTACTTGCCAGGTCTCAGATTGAGTTAAATTATACTCAAGGATCTCTATGTGAGGAGACTCTCCCATGCCTTTATCTAAATTGGATAATAACATCATAAATTTCAGTTCTGATGATATAATGAAATGTAGGGCCTTCTAAGTACATAGTTACATTTAGCATAAAGGGGTGAAGTGGATTTTGGACAACCAGAAGGCGCACTGTGAGAACTAGGTGGACACTAATGATTATCTTTGCGATGTGTGTATTTGTGGTGTGAAGAAGCTCGGGTTACCCTGTGAGAAGCTTCATGGAAGGATGAATGATGAACTCCCAGGTGTTTCAGATATGTCAGCTCAGTCACCAGATACATAGAGTGAAAGTATATGAAAACTGCCTAATCAACATTTAGAGTATTTCAACCACATACAACTTCCCTCTACAAACACAGGGTAGGATCCCAGAAAAAAGCAATACATCCAAGCAGAACCATGTCAAATTGCAAAATCGTGACACAATATATTTTTGTTTCATACTATTCAAGTTCAGACTCATTTGTTAAACATTAAGCAGATGGTTAGAATACATTTTCCTTTTGCTCCAAAATTGGAAAAGACAAATATGCTCACCTATAACAGATGAAGTAGATAGCAGAAAATATTTCCTCCACTGCAGGATGAAAACCAAAACAAAAATTCAATCTGAAGAATTTTTACAACATTCAAATAAATGTAGAGATCCAAAAGTCCAGCCTGGCTCTATCTCTAATATTGCCATAATGCTAGGAGTACCAAGTTAGCCACAATGAGAGAGGCCACAAAGAGAGATACCTGGTCAACTAATAGTAATGTATAGATGCTCTGAAGGGTTGCAAAATCTAAGACTACATTACTTTTTTGTGGATGCATGGCAATGTTGAAACATGAAAGTGGCTAATAATGTTTAAAATTTTGTGGAAACATTGTACAGTGGGTTAGATGTAGGCTTTAGAATTAGTTAACCTAAATCCAAATCTTGGATCTGCCACTCACCAGCTATGTAAAATTGAGTGAGAAATAGAATATTGTTAATATTTAGATGCCCATTCTTGACCTTTCCAAATGATATTTCCTGAGTCCACTCCAAAGTAAACCTTATCCTGTCTTGTAATTGTACAGATTTGTCTATTTCTGAATAGTATTTAAATGAAAAATCATACAATATATAGTTTTATTCCAGATTTCCTTTATCCAATGTTTGTGAGACTTATCAACTTTGTCCTGCAGAGTTGTAGTTAGCTGGTTGTGCACTATTTTATTGCATTCAACATATGTATATCATATGCAAATTTGTGTGTGTGTGTGTGTGTGTGTACTGGGGGTCGAACTCAAGACCTCGCGCTTGCCAGGCAGGCACTTATGCTGCTGCGCTATCTCACTGGCCCCCTGCAAATTTATTAATCCATTTTAATCCTAATGGACTTTTCCATTGTTTCCAGTTTTGAACTATTATGAACAATGCTGTGATGATCTATCCCATCCAGAATATGGCTAGTTGTACTTCTGTTGGAATTAAATTTCTGAGTCTTAACTTCAAAAATATAAACATCCTTGAATTTTCCTCGGCTGGCACTGATTAAAAGTCCTTCCTACTTTATTTGCTTTCTGGATCTGAAGGGAACTTATTCTTAACCCAACTATGCATGGTCAGAGACCCCCATGATGGCTGATGTCATTAATCTAAAGAACTAGTCCATGGCTCTGCCTAAGGCACTTTCTGTAGTATTCCCATCTCCATCCAAGTCAGCTTCTAGTACTTCTGGTGAGTGCTTATTTGGCCACATACATTTTTACCTCCTCTAAAGATTCATAAAACTTTCAAAAGTATTTTATATGAAGAGGGTCATACTTATTGTTCAATTATGTAGGGCCACCTTGAAATGACACTAACTTTGACCTTAGAGTACATAAATATCCAAATACATTACTAATGTTCAAGCCTAATTCTTCCCACTGCCTATTCCTAAATAAACAGCTCTCAGTTCTGCCTGTTATTTACCTTTTCCTTCTTCATCTGCACTTTGCCATCTGTACACTGTATTGTGAACAATTTCCAAATGCAATGTGACCTTTGATTTAGGAACTCCAACCAGTGAATCCCGCACTCTTTTTTTCTTCTTTTCTGTGGTCAGAACACACAACGTGTAATGGAGAGGTACAGAGGTAGAGTATGTATATCTGTGAGCTCTGTCATTAGCCTAGGAAAGACTGAAACAAGCTGTTCATACATAGGGTCTACCCTTTTCAATTTCTTTTCCTCTTATGCTGTTGAATATAATATTTTCATTTTAGCAGTGTCCTTCTCTGTACGCTGTGTCATTCATAATTGGGGTCGCTTTCACCAATGCCCCCAGTAACAAGCTGGCAAGTGTTTTTCAAAAGGTCTAAAAAGTGTCTCTGTGCTAGGCAGTGTTTGCATCCAAATCTCCAGTGATCTTTGCTGAGTACAGTATTCAATTTCTGCCAAAGGCTCTTGTCAGTGCATTCCAGTTGCAGACATGACTGAAATCATCTGCTATGAGGTTTAAGAGAGACTTTTAGTGCTTGTTTTTGCTCAGGGCACCCTTGCAATTCAGTTTCTTTCTGACAACTTTGTGAATTGGGACTAAAAGGATCTTTAAGTAGGGAGTGGGGTTTTACAAAAACCACAAAGATCCACCTTGTTTTAGCCTTCCTGTTTAGTGTCAAGGTCACTAACAGACAGTATTTTTTCTCACAGTTTGAGGGATATCTCTGGGTTTTCATGGTGACATAATCCCTCAACATTTAACACAGCAGATCAGTCTTGTGTTTCCAGCTGTGTCTGTCAGATACCCTGTACTTTGTCATGTGATGACTTAAATTCTCTTGTCTACTTTCTCCAAGGAGACGATTCTCATGATAGCGTCATGCAAGGAGCCAGCATAGTCCTAACTGTTATCGAGCTCAGATGCCACTATAACATATCGTGGGCCGGTGAGATGGCTCAGCGGCTTAAGCGCCTGCCCGGCAAGCGCGAGGGCCTGAGTTCGACTCCCGGAACCCACATACGAAAAAGGGGCCGGTGATATCACTCAGCGGCACGAGCGCCTGCTGGCATGCGAGGTCCTGAGGTCGACCCCCCAGTACCCACAAAAAAAATAAATAAACATATCGTGATGGAGGAAGGTAAGCTTAAATATCTTGTGGATAATCCATACATATATACTGAGAGCCATTTCATTAAAACCCAAAGAGGTGCAAAAAAGAAACCTTAAAACAAGTCTGTTATGGCATAACTTTGCTCTGTTAAACTTCTTATGGTATCTTTATTATGTTAATTATTGTTGAAGTAATCCTCAAGTGTCTATGTCATAATCTATCAGAATGGAATTTAATATTCTTACTTCAATCATAACACACCACCCCAGTGCTGGGGATTGCCTCACGCTGGGGCAAGCACTCAACCACAAAGCCACGTCCCCAGCTCTTTTTCATTTTATTTTGAAATAGGGTCTCACGGAATTGCCCAGGCTAGCCTGAAAATTGTGATCTTCTTGTCTCTGCCTCCCATGTAGCTCAGATTACAGTTAGGAGCCACCATGAACAGCTTCACCTTCCTAACAGTGCTCTTTTGTACTTTTGAAATTGTATATTGTTTAGTTGTTCTATAGAAGAATGCTTAGGTAATAGAAAAGTTCTCATCAAGCATGTCCAAATGAAATGAGACAGCATCGTTTCTGCACATAATACCAATTCCAATTAAACATTCAAGTAATGGCAACAGAACTTGGGAATATATTCTCCAGGTACGTTTTCCAGTCTGTGGATGAGTTCTACCCTAAGTGCTCTCCATCCTCTGTTTGCTCTCGCGGTTGCACATCAGCTCTTGTGAGAGTAGTCTCCTCCTCTTCTGTGAGAATCACTGCTCACTCGTAATTCCAAACATTTTGCTCACCACCCACAGACCATCTGGCTCATGCAGCTGTGAGAGGCCTCGGATACCCTGCTGAGGGTTAGGTGGACAGATCTCAGCTCTTCTGTCAATCATCTTGCATTCTATTTCTTTATCTGAGAGAGTAAATTTAACACCATGTTCAAGTGTTTTCTGTTGCAAATCACTACCCTTGAAAAAAAGACTTAAATTCCTACAAGTGTGGCTATTTAACAGGAATGGGGCCATTTTAGGAAGAGAGGATCACAGAAGTGTGTACGCAATATTTGGAATTGAAAGAAATCTTAGTCTTTTACTCCAAATTTTGATAATTTGTCTTCTAGGTGAAATCCAAATTTTTGGCCTTTTATTGTGTTTTTAAAATAGCTTTTTGACATTTCCACCTGTAAAAATGCTTTCCCACCCTCACATTCCCCACCCCCCCACAACTTCTTTCCTGTGAATAGCACAAAACTATTTCCCATAGGGAACTAAACTGGGAAATCAATCACTGCCCCCTGAACATTTTCTTGGCAATTATTATCACATTTACACAAATATGTCATGATTGGAGTGGTAGCAGGGAGATGGCTCTATCATAGGATGTATCCTAGTCTTTGTCAATAGCATAGACCTAGATACATCTCCTTAATTATCATACAGTAAATTTAGGGTTGACAGAATCTGTTATCCTTCTGCTTCTTCAGACAGTAGATTCTCCTTCATTAAGCTCAAAGACCAAACAAAAAAGATTCTTCTCATACAGTAAAAGTCACAAATCCTACTTCACACCCCTGCATCAGACTAGTCTGCATAGCTTCTACAGTGGTTCTTTCACACAAGCTGGCAGCCACTCGGGATCCGTTTCACCCAAAACAATCTTTTCAAATCAGCATTCTCTAGTATTAGGGATGTGATCTCCTTCTAAATGGTCCATTTTGAGAATTTATGCAGGCAAGGATTTATTGGTGTTTTATTATTTCTTCATGAAATGGCTTTTAACAGAATACCTTGGGATTCCATGGCCTGCAGGAAATCAATGGTTGTAAGTAATTTGCTTTCCCAGAGAATGTGTGGGCTCAAGAAGCCATTGAAGCAGGAGAAGTCTTCCAGCAGCCACAGAATCTGATCTTAATCATTAACTATCAACATTCAATTATTTTCTCCTCTATAGGTCTTTTACCAGAGCTAATATAACAACCAGGTCATAGTACTTTTGTTGTTGGTCATTCTTTTGTTTCATATTCCCTGTTTAGCTACATCCTTCCATTCTTTTCCTACAGATTGAGCCAGCAGTGCATCAGAAATTGCTGGTACTTTCTCCCCTAATCTACTCTCAAAAATATGCCTTACCCTTAAGAATTTATGGGTTTAAAAAACAAGATAGAATTGTCAAGACAAGTTTACATAAATCATAGCCCTCACCTTCACTGCTCTATACTATCCTTGCAAAATACAGCAGTGCTTTATTGCTGTAATTTTCCTATAAGTTTTAATATATGAAGGCACACGTCACTTTACATTCTTATTCAAGATGTCAGTGACTAATTTTGACTTTAAGTATATATAAAATTCCTGATTTTGTTTGTAAATTTCTGATAAATTACATTGGCATTTGGAATAAGATTGTATTGAATTCATAGGTCATTTTGGGATGAAATTGACATCTTTATAATATTGAGTTTCCCCCTTCATGACCAAGTCATATATTTTCACTTACTTAAATCTTTTAAAATTTGTTTCAATTTATAAATTGGAACATAAATAAGGTTACCTTACATTTTTACTTTCATGTAATTTCCTCTTCTAGATTATGGCTATTTGATTTATTCACACACACACACACACACACACACACTTACCAAATGGTCTTTTTGTGTGATTCTGTGAAAGAGTTCACAAAGGTCAGGGTATATTTTTCTTTGACAGCTGGATATGATTTACAGATGACAGTACTAGAATTTACTTTAAATAAAGTATTTGATATCAAATTATATTTAATTACTATATAGATATATTTTTATCTCCTTCCATCCTAGAATCCTCTCTCTCCCTCTCTTTCCAAAATTTTAAAATAGTGAATCTTGAACTCTTTTAATTTCTTATACTCTGTGGTTAATGTCTACCACAGTCTCTCTTCTCTTTTTGATTTCCAAGTACATGCATATTAATCTATGAAACTGGTTCCATAATTCATGATGTTCTTTCTTTTTAAATTCTTATTTTACTTTATGTTTCTTTGATAGATTGTTTTGACATGTTTACAACTTTATCAATCTTTCACTTCACAGTGTCTAATCTGTCATTAATATTCTTCACTGTACTTTTCTTTTTTCATCTCCAGGAGTTCAGTTTAGGTCTTTAAAAAAATAACACCCAGGTCTCTTCATAATTTTTGGATATATTACATGCGGTGTATTTGCATAACTGTTTTAATGTCCTTATCTGCTAAATCAAACATCTGTCTCTGTTCTAGATCTGTTTCAATTGATTGCTATGTTGTCATTGAAGATTGTGCTTTGCACTTCTTTTTATCCCTAGTAATCTTCGATTGGACAATAGATATTGTGACTTTGATGTTGCGGAGTGATGCATAATTTTGTACTACCTTTAAGCACCCTTGATTTTTGTTCTAGTCTCTGGTTAAGTTTCTTGAAAATAACTTGATCACTTTGTGTCTGGTTTTTATAGTTTGTTAGACACATCGAGAGTAACAGTCAGCTCATGGGCTATTCATTCCCTGACACGGAGGTAAAACTTTCTTGATGTTCTGTACAATGCCTTGTGAATTGCTTTTTTTTTGTTTTTTCTTTTCATTTTTCACTATAAATGCCAGGAAAAGGCATCATTCTTGGCTTTGTGTGAGTGCTGAAAACTAGTTCTTCTAATCTTCTTACCTAGACCTACTCTTCTGTACCCTCAGCGAGTTTCTCTACATTCATGTGGTCAGAACTCCCTAATTGAGTAGATAGGGCTCCTGTGCACATCTCCTGGGTTTTTTTGCTCCAGTTTTTAGCGGGCCATAATACAGTCTGTAAGATCTACCTCCCCTGAGTTTGCTGCACTCTCTACATTGTCTTTTCAACTCAGAAAACTTTCCAAGTTCCCCTGTGCTCTCCTTGTGGTCTTGGAAGCCTCTCAAGGTAGTAAGCCCAGGGACATAATAGAATTCACCTCATTTGTTTATTCTCAATTAAGGATCAATTTGCTGATGACAAGTGTCTTGAAAACTACTGTCTCATATTTTCTTGCCTCCCCACACATTTTGCACAGAGGGCAGGTAAATTTCATCTTTGTTAGGTATTGGGCTGATGTAGCATTCAAAATTTTTACTTTTGAAACCAAAAATTCAAAATAAAATTTGTGTTAGTGTGAAAATTATAATTTTTGGTGTTTACTCTGGGTTCTAATGAATTAAGCATACACAGAATTCATTTTACAACTAAAATGAGATCATATCTGTTCTTTTATTATTTTAAAGAGAAAAAATAAAAACAATTATATAAAATTTCAAAACAAGATAGGAGAATAACAATGGTTAATATATTGCATATTGTTATCTTCAAAGTAGTTGCTCATATTACAAGATATAGGCATGAAAAATTGATCAAAAAATATAGACACAAAACTTTTCAATGAAAAAATAGAAATTAGTATCTTAACTATCATATATACATATTTTTTTCCTTTTCCCTTCCTCATTTTTTTCCTTTCCCCTATCTCAGTTTCTCTTTCCTTTTGAACAGTTTCTTCCAATTTCACAACATCTATTGCACATTTTGGATCTTATTTACTCTTTCAGCTTCTCACACTAGGGAGACAATATGATGTTTACACATGTGGGTACGGTTTATTTCACTTATGAGTATGGTCTCAAATTGCATCCATTTACCTATAAAAGTCTCCAGTTTATCTTTCTTTATGGCTGAGTAGTACTACATTGTATAATAATACCACATCTTTTTTATTCATTCCTCAGTTGATGGGCATTTGGGTTATTTCCAAGATCTGGCTATTACAAATTGTGCTGCTGTAAACATAGGTGCACATCTATCGCTGTGGTACAATGTTTTTAATTCTTCTGGGAAGATACCCAGAAGGGGAATAACTGGGTCAAATGGGACCTTTAATCCCGGTTTTTTCAGGAATCTCCACACTGATTTCCACAGTGGTTGCACCAGTCTACACTCCCACCAACAGTGGAGAAGGGTTCCTTTTTCCCCACAGCCCCTCCAGCAATTGTTATTGGTTGATTTCTTGATAATAGCCATTCTTTCTGGGGTGAGATGGAATCTCAGTGTTGTTTTAATTTGCATCTCTCTAATGACCAATGATGTTAAACATTTTTTCATATGCTTATTTGCTATTTGTATTTCTTCATCTGAGAAGTGCATATTCATCTCAGATGCCCATTTTTGGATTGGGTATTTGAATTTGGGGGGCTCTGATTCTTTTAATTCTTTGTATGTTCTAGATAGAAGTCCTTTGTCTGAGGGACAGCTGGCTAAAAAATTTTCCCACTCTGTGGGTTGTCTTTTTACTCTGTTGGTGATTTCTTTTCATGTACAAAAGCTTTTTAATAAGATGAGATCCCAGTTGTTGATTCTTTGAAGTACTTCCCATGCAGTTTGGGTTTTATTCATGAAGTCTCTGCCTAAACCTATGTCTTTACAATTTCTACCTTTCTCTTCCAGTAGATTTAATGTTTCTGTTTTACTGTTTAGATCTTTGATGCATTTTTACTTTAGTTTAGTGCATGGTAATAGACATGGGTCTAGTTTTATTCTTTGGAATGTAGACAGCCAATTTTTTCAGCACCATTTACTAAAGAGGCTATCTTTCTTCCAGGGAACGTGTTTGGCCCCTTTGTCAAAGATAAGGTGGCTGACTGTGTTTCTAGTTTTGTCTGCATGTTCTAATCTGTTCCCCTGACCCTCAGATCTGTTTTTTTGCCAGTACCTTGCTTGTTTTATCACAGTAGCTTTGTAGCATAATTTCAAGTCAGAGATTGTGATGCCTCCTGCCTTGCCTTTGTTGCCCAGAATTGCTTTTGCTATGTTAGGTCTCTTCTGGTTCCAAATGAATTTTAGGAATGTTTTCTCTAATTCTGTGAGGTATGCTAATGGTATTTTGATCAGGATTGCATTAAATATGTGTAACAATTTTGGGAGTATGGCCATTTTCATTATGTTGGTTCTTCCTATCCATGAGCAAGGGACATCTTTCCATTTTCTGATATCCTCTTCAATCTCCTTTTACAGAGTACTGTAATTTTCAATATATAGATCCTTTACTTTCTTTGTTAGATTGATTCCTAGGTATTTCATTTTTTTGGATGCTATTGTGAAGGATGTGGTTTCCCTAATTTCTTTCTCTGTGAGTTTGTTGTTTGTGTATAGGAATGCTATTGATTTATGAGTGTTGATTTTATATCCAGCTACACTACTGAATTTGCTTATTAAATCTAGAAGTCTTTTGGTGGAGTTTTTGGGGTCTTCTGTGTAGAGTATCATGTCATCTGTGAATAATGATAATTTAACTTCTTCTTTCCCTATCCTTATTCCTTTTATTTCTCTTTCTTGTCTAATTGCTCTGGCTAATGTTTCCAGAACTATATTGAATAGGAGTGGTGATAGTGGACATCCTTTTCTTCTTCCTGATTTTAGAGTGAAAGCTTTCAGTTTTTGTTCATTTAGTTTGATGTTGGCTGTTGGTTTGTCATAGATGGCTCTTATCTGCTTGAGGTAAAGACCATTTATTCTGACTTTCTGTAGGGTTTTTATTATGAATGAGTTTTGGACTTTGTCATAAATTTTTCTGCATCTCTTGAGATGATCATGTGACTTTTGTCTTTGGCTCTGTTGATATGGTGTAATACATTTATTGATTTGCATATTTTGACCATCCCTCTGTCCCTGGGATGAATCCCACTTGGTCATGGCATATAATATTCTTGATGATTTGATGCATTCAGTTTGCTAGTATTTTATTGAGGATTTTTGCATCTATGTTCATTAGGGAGAAGTTCTTTTTTTCATTGGGTCTTTCTCTGGTTTTGGTATTAAGGTAGTACTTTCTCCAGGAATGAGTTACTGAGTATGGCTTCCCTTTCAATTTCATTAAAGAGTTTGAGGAGTATTGGCATTAAATCTTCTCTAAATTTCTTGTAGAATTCAACCATGAATCCATCAGGACCTGGCCTTTTCTTTGCTGGTAAGTTTTTAATTACAATTTCCATCTCATTAACTGATATTGGGTTATTCAGAATTTTTATATCTTCTTGATTCAGCTTTAGTAATTCATACATATCTAGGAATCTATCCATTTCTTCTGTGTTTTCCATCCTATGAGAGTAAAGATTTTTGAAGTAGGTATTGATGATCACCTGAATTTCCACAGAATCTGTAATGATTTCACCCTTTTCACTCCTCAATACATGAACTTGAGTCTTTTCTTTCCTTTTATCAATAAGGTTTGTTAAGGGTTTATCAATTTTATTTATTCTTTCAAAGAACCAACTCTTCAATTCATTAATTCTTTGTATTGTTTTCTTAGTCTCCATTGCATTAATTTCTGCTCTGATTTTATAATTTCCTCCCTTGTATAGGCTTTGGGCGTGGCTTGGTCTTCTTTTTCTAGAAGCTTGAAGTGTAACATTAGTTTGTTTATTTGTGCTCATTCTGTTCTCCTGATGTGAGAATTCACCACTATAAATTTCCCTCTTAAGAGTGCTCTCACTGTGTCCCTTAACTTCTGGTATATTGTATCTACATTCTCATTTAGTCACGGATATTGTTTACTTTCTTCTTTAATTTCATCTGTGACCCAGTGGTTGTTTAGCAGGGTATTATTTAATTTTCATGTGTGTGGAGTTTTTGTGGTTTCTTTTGCCATTAATTTCCAATTTCATTGCACTATGGTCAGATAATATGCATGGGATAATTTTTATTCCTTTGCATTTACTTAAGCATGTTCTGTGGACTAGTATATGGTCTATTTTAGAGAATGTCCCATGTGCAGCTGAGAAGAATGTGTATTCTGATGATGTTGGGTGGAATACTCTGAAAACATCTACTAAGTCCATTTGTTCATAGGTTTGGTTCAGTTCTGCTATTTCTTTGCTGATTTTTTGTCTAGTTGATCTATCTCTGTGACAATGGGGCATTAAGGTCTCCTGTTACAATTGTGTTATTGCTCATTTGATTTTTCATGTCTATTAATACTTGTCTTATATCGTTTGGTGCTCCCGTATTTGGTGCATACATATCTATGATTGTTATCTCTTCCTCTTGAGGTTTTCCCCTAACAGGTATGTAGTGACCTTCTTTATCTCTTTTGATCATTCTTGGTTTGAAGTTCACATTGTCTGCAAACAGAATAGCTTCCTGTTACATGGAAGATTGTTTTCTATCCTTTGACTTTCAGTCTATGCATTTCTTTTCTTTTTTTTTTTTTTTTGTGGGTACCGGGGAGTCGACCTCAGGACCTCGTGCGCCAACAGGCACCCGTGCCGCTGAGCGATATCACCGGCCCCTTTTCCGTATGTGGGATCCGGGAGTCAAACTCGGGCCCTCACACTTGCAAGGCAGGCGCTTACGCCACTGAGCCATCTCACCAGCCCAACATTTCTTTTTGAGTTAAATGTGTTTCTTGTATACAGCATATTGTTGGATCTTGTTTCTTGATCCATTTAGCCAGTATGTTTCTTTTGATTGGTGAATTGAGGCCATTTACATAGATGGTTATAACTGATATGTATTAGCTTACCTTTGTCATAGTATTTTCCTGATGTTCATACCTGACTTTTCTCCTCTGTTTAATTGCTTGCCCTGCCTGGTGTTTTCTTTCTGTTATTGTTCTCGGAATTGTGGTCATTTTTATCTGTCTAGAATATGTTTTGGTACTCTTTGTAGGGTTGCTTTGGTGGTCATGAATTTCTTCACTTGTTCTTTGTCATAGAAGTATCTTATTTCTCCATTAATTTTGAAAGATAGTTTTGCAGGGTACATCAATCTGGACTTGAAGTCATTTTCTTTCAGGACTTGAAATACTTCACTCCAAGCTCTTCTTGACTTGAGGGTTTGTGTCGAGAAGTCTGCTGTGATTCTGATGGGCTTTCCTCTGTAGGTGATCTGCTTCTTTTCTCTAACAGCTTTTAATATTCTGTTCTTGTGCTGAATTTCTGGAATCTTATTATATGTCTTGTTTTATTTTATTTTGGTCATTGCTGTTTGGAGTTCTATATGCTTCATTTATTTGTATGTCAAATTCTTTATCCATGCTTGGGAAGTTTTCTGCCATTATTTCTGTGAAGAGTTTTTTTTATGGTGTTTGTGCTTTTTCCTGCTTTCTCACTGACCCCTATCAATCATATGTTATTTTTCTTTGCTTCATCTATGTAGTTGTCAGATTGATTTTTAATGGTCTCTTGCTATTTTTAGAGTATCTTTCTTTTCGTGATCATTAGCCGCAATTCTGTCTTGAAGATCTAAAATTCTAACCTCTCTGTTCACTCTGTTGCATATACTTTCAATGGAGGTTTTAATCTCTTGGATTTCTGTTTGGATCTGTTTCATGGATTCCATTTCTTTCCTATGTTGGGCATTTTTTTCCATTATTTTTCTAAGCTCATCTATTCTTTTATCTGTGTTGTCTCTAAGTATCTTTTATTTTAAGCATCTTTTCTTTTTGTACCTGAGAGATTATTTTCTCTATAGCTTTTTCCACTTGTGTTTTCACTTCTCTTGCTATCATTTCAGAAAATTCTAGTGTTTGACTTCTAATTTCATCTGTCTCATTAAGTTCCGGGCTTGTCCTGGGTAAGCTGGAGGTCTGGGATGGCATTTTGCTTCTGTGTCTTGTCATTTTCTATTTTCTCTTTTTTATTTTGTTTTCTATGTCAATATTTACTGATTTCTTATGACAGATAGCTTTATCACTACTACTGAGGCTTCCCTAGGACATATCTGTTCTTCAGGGATGTCCTCTAGATGTATGTGGTTCTCTATAGCTATTCAAAGAACCAACCTGCCCAATTTGTAAAGGATGCAAAGTTACTATTTGGCTCAGTACCCAATTCTTTGGTACTGGGCTGTGGTGATGATTATGACCTCATACAATCGCAGTGTTACCATAAAGGGGATAAATCTGATTATAGCATGTATGACATCCTGACTAAAGTAGTACAGTTAGTAATAACATAGTTTTAAGTATAGCTTAACTACTGACAAACTATGGTAACCATCAATCTGCTACCTCTGGCCACAGGAGCAAACTCTAAAGTTATATAACAAAATGAAACATATATCATGTACTTATATGCAGTGATTTTCCCCTTAGTGGAGTGATTTTACCCTGCTGCAGTGGGAGGGGGTTAAGATTGGTAGGGGACAGGCTAAAGTGATGAATGAGGTCAAATATAGTAGAGTCACGTCTGGAGGTCAAAGGATGACCACCAGCATTTTGGGAAACTGGAGGACACAGGAGGGAAAGAATGAAATAAAATGTGAAGGAGTAATCAATTAGGGAAGAGACAATGTTTACTGGTTGAAAGTTTAAATTCAAGAAGTAGCTGGGGAAAGAGAGAAAGAGGATCAATAGAAGAAAATAAAAAGGAAAGGTAAGAAACCTAAACAGTAAAAAAAGAAGGAAGGAAAGGAGAATGAAAAAGAAAAGAACAAAAGAAAGGGAAAAAAATAGGAGACCAGGGAAAGAGAGGAGGGAAAAAGGCCCAAAAACAAAAATAACCAGAAAATACAAAACAAAACAAGATGACATGCAACCAGACTGGAAAGGGACAGACAATCAGACAAACAAGGGAGAATAAAAGTAGTAAAATACCTCTGGTGTTTACAGTTCTGTGATAGTGTCCATGTCAGATCCCAGGAATGTGCTGGATATGGAGCTGATTTTGGCTTCTGAATGTGGGGGCTGGGACTGGTCTTCTGTTGGTGGAGTTCTCCAGAGCCTGACTGCCGGCTCCTTCCTGCTGCTTCAGAGGCTTCCACATTGCTGTTCTCACTGATAACTCCGCCTTCCAAAGGCATGTATGCACCCGCGCACCTGGCCTAGCTGTCCTGGGTCTCAGGGACTTCTGGTCAGTTAGCCTGCCACAGGCTTGTACGTGCCCTGCTGCCCAGGGCAGCTATCTTGGCCATATCTGTTCTTGTTCGTCTTATTTGTTAAACAAGAAAGAATGTTGCTGACACATATAGAAAATTGAAAACTACATCAAAATCTTCAATGATTTCCACTGAATTACTAGAAACTCTTCATTGACAAATATTTAGAACTTGTCTGGGGGTAGATGTTGAAATCTTAGCTTGAGTATACGATCAGGTTATGGCTCGAGAAGTTCTAACTTCTTTCATTGTCAAACCCTCAGCCTGAAAAGAAGATTAAAATAAAGGTTCCCTTTATTCCCAATCATTCTGCTGTGTTCCCAGGGAGGGAAATTAGAGCTCTTTCTTGTCTTGCCTTTCTTCCAGGTAGATTTAAATAAGACATCAGACTTGCTGATATCCTCCCTTACTCTAAAGTCTAAATAACAGCAGAAATATTGTAAGACTTCCCTTTTGAATATTGAATTTTGAAAAGATTATTTCCTTTTAACCCAAGAATGTTTTCATTTTAAAAAAAAACAAGACTTTTTTTCTAGGATAATACTGTCTTGTACAACTGGTACATTTGATGAAAAGGTCAGCAAAGCAGACGGGCTACAAACCATTTCTCATTTTTAAGCTACTCAGTGAAGTCTTCCCAGTGTGTCCTTGCAATTCACCTTCCAGTTAAACACCCACTGAGACCTCTTTCTTCACAAAGCTAAAAGAGTTTCTCATTTTGCACTTACATGAGAAATGTAAGTCTTATTTGTTGAGGTTTCTAGTTTTTTAAAAAAGATATTCCTGTGTGAATTAAACTGCGTTTGATATAATTCACTATTTTGTTGCATCACTCAGATGTTTTTCATTTTATTTCTAAGAGTATTTGACACTGGCTGCTCTCTATGGAGTGAACAATCTGTTTCAGTATTTCTTTTTTGCTCGTCTCTCATGAGGTATACCCTTGATGAGACACCACTGATGTAGAATCCAACAGAGTTCTCCCAAAACAGAAGTGTATTTCTGGACATTAAGACAAAATATTAAGTATATCTTAGTTTGTGTTTGTTTTGGGTAGCTCTTTGAAGCACAAACTATTTTGCTAAATATCACCATTCTTATAGATGAACCACTATGACACTTATCAGTGAAATCTGTTAACTCATCTACTTGGTTAGAGAGTTTTATTTTCCAGTTTATTACACAAAACCTTTAAATGTCACAGGGAATGTCATCAATATGTCAATTTATCATACTTTTTGAGATTAGAATATTTTCATTCTCTCATCCTGAATCCTGTCCTAGTATTTTACTCACTACAATTTTACATGCAGGACAACTGTAGGTTTTCAAGAACTGTGACTTTTCTTTTTTCTTAGCACTAACTTACTTACTTCTAGAGCCCTTTCCCTGGATTACTTCTCTGTAAGCAAAGGGCTTACTTTGTTTTGAAACAAATGGCATCATTACTTAGCAAATTTTTTTTGTCACTTCAATTTTCCCTGCGACATTCCTGCATTTATAGTTCTTTTTCTGAACACTGTCTATAATGGAAGGACAATTTGAATTGCCATCCCACATAAAACTCATTCACAATTAGCTTTTTTTGAAGATAAAAAATTTTTAGAATTCTGTTGCACTACTGTAATAGTCATCTTTCTGTTGCTGGGACAAAATACCTGACATACACAACATAAAGGAGGAAATGGTTTTTTTTGTACACAGTGCAAGAGGTTTCAGTCTACAGTTGGCTGGGTCCAAGCCACAAACACAGTGACAGAATGGCACAGTCAAAGGAAGCTGCTAGCTTCATGGCAGCCAGGAAATAGAGCACAGGGGAAGAGCGCAAGAGGAAGGTCACGTCCCAAGGTCACACCCTGAAGACCCAGTCAGACACAGCCAGAAGTATGTTTTTCTAATCTCCTAAGCATCTCTCAAACCAATCAAGTAGATGATTAAGATGAACTATAGCAAGTATTTTAGTGAACTGACTTAGAAAATTATATTTCTCTATCAATCACCTGTTTAAATTTTGCAGAGGCCTATGATTTTGCCTAGAATTTTTCTCTTGAATCTTATACTTCAGCTTTGCAAATCACTGCATCGAACTGCTCAAACATATATGGGGGTGAGAAAAAATTAATGAAAGGGAAGATCCTAAAAATTAATTAAAAAAATCACAAAATATGTGAATAGTTAATAAGTCAGTTGACCTCTAAACTACATATTCCAAGTTTTACAGTCTTCACAGTTACAGCAAAGTATTGTGGGAAAGCAGCTGAGTCCATGTGGATAAACATTTCTTCCTCAAAAAAATCACTCTAATTTTCTGTTGTACAGGTAGGGGTTATTTGCTCCTGTAAGTTACTGATGCCTAATTTGGGAGTTGGACGAGATAATTTGGGAAAGAAAATGACATTGTCAGCCTCCCTCCTGTAGCTCAACAATGATCAGTGATCACTGTCACCAATATTACATCAAAACTGAGAGTGATCAGGCATGGTAGCACACACTTGTAATCTCAGTAGATGCGAAGTTGAGGCAGGAGAAGAATAAATTTGAGGCCAGCCTTGGCTACATAGGGAATTCAAGACCAGACTAGGCTACCTAGTGAGACTGTCTTAAAACAAACAAAAAAACTGAGAGTGGAAGCATGATGACCACCTTGTTTCCTATCACAGAGACTTAAAAGACATATAGAGAAATTGTCAAGTGGCTGATAAACACAGAAAGTTTAAAAACCAATAGATTTATTTGTTTATTTGTTTGTGCTTTTTTTTTTAGTCATAATCTTCATGTTACTCCTAGAGTTATCTCTAAAATTCCAAGGGTTCTGTGAAATATTGATTGAGAAACTCTGAAACCTATAGTGCAGACCTTTAAGCTCCCAAATTCTTCACCTTGGCTCTGTGAGACCAACAGAAATTTCTCAGCATTGTAAAAATGAACAGACACAATAAAGGAAAATCAGCCTGATTACTGCCTTCTTAGCTCTCTGACTTACAGAAGATAATTACAAATATTTTACTTGCCTTTTCAAATGGTCCTCAGCAAATTTGGTTCAAATTACTTAGTCCACCATGGGCAGAAGCGAGGTTCGCCTTGCTTCTCCTATCTTCCCTTAGGCTGGAAATCTAATGCAGTTCCATTACATGTGCCAATCTTCTTAAATTTGTAGCTCTCGTGTTTAACTTTCACCTGTACTGAACTACTCATTTGGCCTATTCGCTTATATTTTTACAATTCTTCTTAAACATAACAGTTCCAAAATGGAATTTAAAAATTTCCTCACCCCAAATTTGTTTTTCTCTAAATTGGCCACATCTCAGTAAGTGGTTACCACTACCTATCCAGTTACTCTTGGTTCATTTAAGATACTTCAACAAGTTACCAAAACTGGAAGTTATTTAGAATGCCCAGAAATTTATATTTCACAATTCTTAAGGCTGGAAGTACAAGACCAAAGCACCAGCAGATTCAGTATCAGAAGAGAGGCTGCTTCCTGGTTCACAGGTGGCGACTGCTGGGTCCTCATGTGGCGGAAGAGGCAATGCAGCTCCCTGAAAGGCACTGATACCTTTCACGAGACAGAGTTTAACCACTTCCACAAAACTGTATGTCTCATATCATCACCTGGTGATTAGATGTCAATGTATGAATTTTGGGGGACACAAACACTCAGTTCAGAACATTCAGACTAGAAAATAATGATTACTCTTGATTCCTTTTCCTTATCCTCTGCCTTTAGTCAATCACTGAATAATCTGTCCAATTCAGCAAGAAATATACCTTCATCCAATAACATTTCTTACTAACATTCTGACGCTCTTCTATTTTAAACATCTGGTGACTTTCCATTACCTTTTTTCAATTTTTATTTTTCACTTTAACATGACATTCAAGCTTCTCAGCAAGCTAATTATGGCCCTTACTTGGCACATTCTTGCTAACTTTTCATTCAGCAATACTGAGCTGACTTCAATTTCCTCTAATCTGCCATGCAGTTTCTAGTCATGGTTATAATATTTCACATGCTGTTTTTGATCTTTGGGATTTTTTTCTCTCCCACCAATTCTATTTCTTTGGGAAACCATCTTTCAGGCATCAATTTAAGAAGGCTTCTTTCTGGAACATAATCTATGATCCTCTACATGCTAAGGTTTTGGAATATGGAACATGGATATTTCCACTATAATCCATTACATCATCAATATTAAGCATTTGGTTATCTCTGTGCCCTCATCAGTCCAATTCTTGTTACATAGATGACCTTCTGAAGATGTTGCTGAATGAATGAAATTATTTGAAAGAAAAATGTAATTGATTTACATTCTTATTTATTCTGCATATTTTTCTTTAGATTTGTGGGATATTTCAAATTGTTATTTTTGTATACTAATTTTAAAGACTAATTTATTTGGAGTTTTATCATTCTGCTTTGTATGAGAAATAAATTAATTTTTCTCCATAATGATACTTAACACTTGATTTCAAACATTATCTTATTTTGTCTAGAACTTCACTGTCAATTAATTTGTTTCAAAACCTGGTTGTCATAGTTTTAATAACTTTTCTTTCACGTTTTAAATTTGATGGGACACAGTTCCTATTATGGCTCTTTCTAAAATGTTATTGCCTCTATATTTTCCTATATCAAATATATTAACATATTTTTAGACAAAATTATTAGATCTTCACATTTTAAGCTTTGCATTTCAAGAAAAATAATACCTAACATAAAATGATGCATAATAAATATTTATCAAATATTTAGCATTAATATAGAATACATTTTCCCTAGACATGATTCTTTTAGTCTTAGTTAAGATTATATCATTTAATTTGTTAAAAAATTTTTATTTTGAAATTTGAATTTTTTGTCATTTTTATTTATGTTTTGTAATTTTTTGTTAGACTAGACAACACAATGTAATTTTTGCTCATATTTTTAATAAGCAAAATATTTTACATGGAAATATGATTTTATTCCTTTTTGTTTACACTTAGTGTTTCACTGCATATGAAATTATTATCTAATTTGCTTTCACTGGGCTTAATCTGTAAATTACCAATGAGATAAAATTTGTTAACTTCTAAAATTAGTTTTGGCCTGTTCTATTTTCATGCACTTGATATTATTTACAATTACTCTTCTTAAAAATAATCTCTCTCTTTCTCCTTGATAGCTATCTTAACAAGAGTTCTCTTTTGGCTTTTTTCTCAGTTCTCTTCCCATGAATTTACTCCTATTTCTGTTTACCTACTGTTCTCTGTAAACTTCTCATATCATTCTTTATATTCCCTTTGATAAATTAACATTTTAAATTGTCATTTTTTTCTGATTATGGTCCCCAAGACCTTATTTCTTATCTAAGAATCTTCCTGGATCAGTGCACATCATTCTCGTCTTCTGGGCACCTCTAGTTAAAGTCCTCATCGGCGCTCCAGTGTCTAAAACTTAGATATTTATATCTTACTCCCAAACCACAAGCAAAATAAATAAAATCTTTTCATTCTGCTTGATCTCATATTTCTCTTTATGTCATCTAAACTACATTTTTGTCATCTGACATTTTCCTCTCCCCATCTCAATCTTAAATGTTGCCAGCTATAGCCACATCTTATGTTTCTACCTCTAAAAGTTTTTACATTTTTCTTAATTTTAACCACTTTTGTCCCAGTTCAGTTCTTCAGCATTTTGGGGTAATAGTAATATTGCCGTAACTCCCTCACCTGATTCTTATGAAAATCCTTCTGTGCCTTCTAGTCTCTCCTCCCCAGTACTGCAAAATAAATCTATCTAAAAGGTGAAATTTTTACTAGACTAGAGAATTCCCTCAGCTGTCCAATTCATTGTCTTCACGATGTCCAATATTCAACTGTAAAGGAAAAATATATCAGCATCATCTGTCCCACTTCTGTTTTCAGTGAATAAAATACTGAATGTTTTCTTTAGTATCAGGTTGATGTGACTTCCGAGTCATTCTTTCATTTTTTTTTTATGTGGGTACCGGGAACCGAACTCAGGACCTTGTGCTTGCCAGACAGGCTCTGCTGAGCTATGTTACCAGCCCTTCTTTCAACATTTTTGATGGATGTGTATTATAGGCCAAGAATTATTTCACACTCAGCCAACTCAAACTAAATAGGTTATTATCTTTAACTTAATCTTCAAATGCAAGTGGGACTTAAATATGTAAACAGGTAAGTTAAAACAAAATATTGCAACTGCTAGACATGACCATAAACCTATGGCAACACAAGTTATTGAAAAGAAACAGTAAAATTTTCTGTAAGCACAATATTTTCAGATAATTCCAGAATGACTTTGAACCAGATATGTGAAAGAATGGGGTAGAAACTTTTTGAACGGAGAGTACCATGATCTATTGAAGTACAAGTCAACAGACTGGATGTATCAGAAAAGAAAACAAAAAAAAGGGGATAAAAAAAGTTTATATCTGTAGATGTAATGCATATGACAAGAGAGTAATTGAGATAAAATCTCAATTAGAAGAAACAGAGGTAAGAGAATCATCCCTCTTTCATTGAGATTTTCTTGCATGTATTTACAAATAGAAAATATTTGAACTTTCATTAAAAATGACATGTGTAGCAAATCATTATTGTTCATTTTTGGTATTAAAATGTATTATGTTATTTGTGAACCAGAATGTATTATTTTCTAGAAAGTCTAAATTAGTGTATTTGGTATATGTGTAAGTATATTTGTTGTCATATATAAATATAGACAATTTAAATTTCAATGAGAGTTATATTAACTTAATTGTTATAAATATTTAAATAAAACCACTGCTTCTAGGATAAAAAAATCTAAAAATACTTATTGAGGAAGAAAAATCTGGGTGTTCCAAGGTATTACTTAGAATTGAAAGATCTATTATGGCTTGGTGAATTCAGAAAACTTGGAGCTTCATCTATTAGATAAATAACTTATTTTAAAAAACTTTTCTGTAGCCTTGGTTACTTTTATGTACAATATTATATCTAATAATCTCATCCTCGGGGAGTATCCTTTCTGCTGTGAAAAGCATTGGGTTGTGTGGGTGGTGTTCTGATAACTAAACTCTGCTCTGTTCCGGAAACTCTCCTGCTCACGTGGTAGCTATTCAGTATGATTCAATGGAGATAACTGGGCAATCATTTTTATTTCCTTGGAACAATGTTTATTTGATCTATGCTACTCACGGAAATGAGTACTGAAGTAATTCAGTATTTAATATTTTCTGTCACACCTCTTTAATGTGTGTTTAAATCAGGGGAGGAAAAGTGAAATAAATCTCACACCAATGAGTATAGAATTGTTGTCTGCTTGTTTCTTAATGTGCTTAAATAGAAGTAAAGTGGGGAATCTCCTCAAGGTCAGAGGACATAAAGTTCTTCTCCTTGTAACAGACCTATTTTTTAGATATATTCATTATTGCCAGAAAGAAAAAAATAATCAAGTCCATGTTGATCTAAGTATTATTGCTTCAGGCAGGTGAGTCAACAGTTACTTGAAATAAATGACATAAAACAAGTTGAGAATCCCTCATATGAAAGTCTGCAACCTAAAACCCTCCAAAATCTGAAATGTTTGAATGTCAATATGACACCACAAGTGCAAAATTCCATAGCCTGACCTCATATGAAGGGCTGCAGATAAAATCCAAGGGTCCTAAAAATATTACATAAAATTACCTTCAGACTATGTCTGTAAGGTGTATATAAAAAAAGATGAATTTCATGTTTATATTTCAGTTTCTTTCCCTAAATATTTCATTAGATATCCACAAATATGCCAAATCAGAAAAATTAATCCAATAATTAAAGCACTTTTGTTTATATGGAGTAATGGATAATCAGCTTGTACTTTAAAAAATCAAATAACTAAGAGGTGATTTGTGGACAAAGAAACGTTTTGAGGTGGTCTAAAGATGGTTACATTTCAGCAACAATGTTGATTAAATACACAAAGAAATAAATGTATTTAGATAGTTTTTGGTGAAATAAAATACACATCCTATAGCATAGAGCTCAAGGAGTATTATCATTATGTTTATGAATTGTGTGTAGAATAAACGGTTAATTAAAAGAAAGTTGTATTAGAGTAAGAAACATTTAACTGTATAGATTAAGTTTGCTGTGTTAATGATCACTGCATTAGTCTGCTTTCCTTTGGCTGAGACAAAATACCCACACAACTTAAAGAAATTAAATTTCAGAGGTTTCAGTCCATGTCTGGCTCAATCCAAATCAAGAACATCAAGGTGAAAGGGCATTGTAGAGCAAACTACAAAGAGGAGCAGTGGCCATTGTTAGGTCTGGCATGAGTAAAGACAAAGAAAAGGTTGAGAGAAGCCTTTAATGCGGGCGTGGGAGGGCTGCAGTAAGATGCAAGGAAACCTCTGAAGGGCTGGCTGTGGAACAAACCATTCATAGGGCTTGTTTGAAGATGGAGCTTGGAGGGGTGGGCAAAGTGATGTTGCAAAAAAGGATTGGTGGATATTTGGCATGTGCAAAGGGAGGGGAAGGGAGGTCATTCTGGAGTGGGAAGAAGGAAGAAGTGGGTGATATGTTGTTGTTAGAGGATTTCATCCATGTTGGACCATCGCCATGATGACTAAGCAGCTTCCACGTGGGCTAGGACCCATCAGCCATAAGGACACACCCTCCAAAGCCATTCCTCCAGAGAGTCACCCCCTCCAAATGAGCTGTACCTCCTTACAGCACACCCTGCTATGAACATCAGTGGCTTAGCCCACAGATGAGCACTGTGCCCCCATGACCCAATCAGCCCCCTAGGATGCCCTTAATCAAATCAAGTTGACAATTAAGATTAACTGGCACAATTCTACTACTTGTCAATTTGACATCTAATTACATCTCCTTAAACCATACTTAATCTCCAAGTAAACACAATAACAAGATCGTAATTCCACCTAATATAATGTAACTACCCTGCATATAACTGAAAACTTAATAATATCTTCCCCAAACTCTCTCAATCATTCCAGCATTTCTCAAAGTCCCATTCCAAAGACACTTCTGAAACTCAAAGTAAATTCTTAACTACGAATCACTGGAAGATTCAAAAAGCAGGTTATAAATTCCCAACGTTCAGTGACACAGGTTAAATGTTCCCATTCTAAAAGGGAGGAATAGGGAGATAGAAAAGAATTTGACCAAAATAAGACCAAAACCCACAGGGCAAAAATAAATCCTGTAACTCCATATCCACTACCTGGGGCACATAGTGGTGCAATGTGTACCCCAAAAGGCTTGTGCAGCTTTGCCTCTTTGGCCTGGCTGGCTTCAGCCCTAGTGGGCTCTCTTGGGCTGGCTCCACTTGCTCCTTCGTCTGCAGACGGTTTACATTCCTGGCACCTCCAACTTCCTGGCGGCAGTGCTGTAGCTTCAGCTTCACTCTTAGAGCTTCATGTATTGCCTTCTCAGGGGATCCTGGAAGGAACTGTGACCCGTCACACCCCTCTGAAATGTAGATGGAAGCCTCCATGACCCCATAACTCTTGTATTCTGTGTGCCTGAAAACCCTGCACCACATGGGTGATGCAGTGCCAGGAGTAGCTAGCGTCCATTGGACTATGAACAAGAGGCCTCTGAGTGCCTGGATGGCTGAAGACTGTGAAATGAATCCTAGGGAACCAATTCCCCAGGAGGCCTTTTTCAATCAGAAACCGCAGGGACTCTCCTCTCTAATGAAAGGTTGACACTTGTACCCTTGAGCCTGCCAAAATAATTGACCTTTAAATCCAATTACCTCATGCTATTTGGCTCTTTAGGTCCAATTATGAGTTTCATAAGTAGTCACAACTCAGTAAAGTCAGGTCACATGTCCTGCTCGGTTGCAGATCTTTTGGTAACTTAGCATAACATAGTGAATAAGCATCAAACTGTTATTTTTCATAAATAGAGGTTTTTCAATGGTAAATTGTTATGAGTTATAGATCTGAAAAGAAAACAATTTTAAAAATAACCTGGCTTTGAAGTACTATGATAAAGCATAGCTGCTCCCTAGTAGGCCATTTTTTCCACTGGGCAGTGCTGTTCAACTCTTTCAAACACAGTGTAGCCACAAGAAAACACATGCTACGCAATTATTTATTGTAGCTTTTTTTTTCTGTTTCAAATGTATTTTGCTTCAAACTGTTCTTTGATTTCTAGTAAGTAAAGGATAAAAATATTTTTATTATGGCATTATTTTTATTTCATCACTACAGCTCTTTATATATTTTAAATATACCTGAATGGGATGTAATTATTGTTTGGCAGCATAGTTGATATTTACAGGGAGAATGAGTTCCTTATAATGATGGAACTTTAATTATTAGTGTAAAAACTTTTGAAAAGAAAAATATATTTGTTTTCTTTATTCTTTTGCCTACAATTCTCCTAAACAAGAATTTCAGCAATGTTCTGTTCATGTCTCCAAAATATGGAATTATTTAAAATAATTTTTCCTCATTCTGCAAAGAGGGGATCATTATGGTAAAACATATGTTACTATAAACTAGTGACCTGTAAGAAAAATGATATTTGCTTTTACAAAAAAAATTATAAAGCTTCAGAAGAAAAGCAGCAGAGCAAGCTAAAAGTGTTTTGTTCTTAATAAATCTTGAACTATAGCAAGTACTATCATGCTAGCATTTCGTTATCAGTCATTCATTTGCAACAAATCAGAAAGAGAGATAGGATGTGGGCAGAAATAAGCACTTGACAAGGTAAATGGAGAGAAAGTTGCACCTGAATGTGAATCAGGGAAAAGAAAATATTTCTCAACACTTATCATTTCCTGAGGCTAATGGTCTCTTGTAAGAGCAGCTTTCCAGCACCTGTTTCTTTCCCAGTGTGACTTCTTAGATTCACAAAGAGAAATGGATGCTATAAAGGCAAATTGAGATCTATTTTCAGTGGTTCTTTTGACTTCTTGAGCATTAAATGTATTTTGCTTTTCATTGAGCATGAAATGATTTCCATCACGTAATAACCACCCTTATTAAAAATTCATGAAAAGAACATTGTGATATTAAGAGACTGTAATGGAAGCATTGCATTTGGTCTGTTAAAATGATCATGAAATTATTTACATTATTCACTATCATCAAAACCTCTGCACATATACAAATATAAAGCTTAAAAGAGAACAGCTACAAATAACAATAATAGAAAAGGAAAAAGAGTATGCTAAAGATTCAAGGTCTAAAAAATTCTATACTATTTGCTTAACTTGAAGAACATTTTAAGGCCTAAATTTCAAAAATATTGCTTAAAATTTGGAAACTTTCATTTGAAATACATATATCTCCAGGTGTTTTCTTCTTTTTCATGTAATGATACATACAATGTGGAAAAAACATATATATTTGCCATATACATGTATATGCCTATACACATTATATATACATGTATATCAACATATACATACACATAAATTTTATATATATAAAAGTTTTTCTGTCTTCTGTTTGGATACTTGCTTGATAGTGCTCTATAAGCCAGAATATCAGATTGCAGAATTTCTGGGGTTTTTTTAAATTTATTCTAAAATATTTAACCCTTAGGCCACTTTTAATTTTATTTTATTTCCTAGTCAGTAAATTAAATGAGGCAGATGAATATCTGTAAAAGTCTGGATTTAGCTCAAGGCTAAGGGTGACACTTTCAGACAGATAGATGAAAACAGTTTAGAGAGATTTGTAAATACAAAAGGATTATTTATCCAAACTTCATGGTCGTTTCCTGTCTATAAAGATAAATGTTTCTAAAATCTTTCAATATCATCCCCTTGTCCTAATGTATACTTTTGGGAAATCTCAAAGGACTTTTGTGAAAATCAACACCAAAGCAGTGAGCCAATCTATGTGGGCAGGGATGAAGGCTTGTGTCTATTAAGTTAATATTGTCTCTGAGGATATGGGGGTATCTTAGATAAATTCACAAGAAAATATTTCACAGGAAATGAAATGTAAGAGATTTCTAGGGCTTTCTGAAGAGAAAGGAAAAAAGAAAACCAAAAACTAATTATTCCCTAATTTCAGGCAGTCATTAAACAATTCTGAGGGACCAATAACTTGTGTTTGTCAATAACTATTAGTACAATATCTGCTATAAAATGAAAATAATAATGTTTACATTCTGAGTCTGTCTTGAAAATTGATGTAAATATGCATTTAGAGAATACAGGAGTAATCAGCACATACTGTATAGCCTATAAATATTAGCAATTAATAAATAATAGCAAATATTTTTAAATAGTGATTTTCATTAATAAGAAAAGCTATGGGGCTGGTGAGATAGCTCAGCGGCATAAGCACCTGCCTGGCAAGTGCGAGGTCCTGAGTTCGACCCCCGGTACCCACAAAAAAAAAAAAAATAAGAAGAAAAGCTGTGACAGTTAATTCACTATGAAAATATAAAGGGCTTAAATATAGTGGAGTCTAATCTTCTGAGATATTCTTAAAATCAAAACACTCATTTTAGTTGAGTCTTAAAGAAAGAATGCAACTGAGTTACAGGCATTAAGAATTGTGTGGGAAAAAGTAAAATCCTACACCATGGAGCTGTGTTCAGCAACCACTACATAGCTCAAAATTTATCAAACTAATGCTCACATATAAAGAAACAAAGAGTAAGAATGTTATCAGGCTATACTGTAATTTATGTGTTATAATTTAGTTCCCCCAAATAGAGTTTTATTTCATGGAGAGCAGTGACATAGTCTCTAGCCTTACAGTATCCCCTAGTGCCTATTTAAGTGAAGTGATCATTTGTTGGATGAATTAAAAAAAAAAAAAAAAAGAATATATTCTATATATAAAGAATATATATTATATATATGAAATGCCCATCCTTTTCACAATACATGTGATGCGGACTAAAAAAAACAGACATCAAAGAAGATTACGTGTCATTTCAATGCCAAGATATACAAAAGATAGGGGAGTGAAGAAGATGCAATTATCTATGTGTAAAGAAATGTAGGACTCTATGACAGCCAGAGGAGAGCTTGAAACACCCACTGACAATTCTTGTGAGGCATGTAATTTGCTGATGTTAACTCAAAGAAGTGATAAGTGAAGAATGTAGTGAGAAAACCACGTCCATTTGAGGAGCACAAATTTGTGACAAAAAAAAAAGGTGACAAGAGGCAAGGTTAGGCAAGAACAAAATCCATCATGCTCATCAGGTCTCAGGAACCCACATGATGACAGGTTTTCATCATCTTACAGTCAAGAAGCCATTATTCATTTATAAAAATTAAGTAGGTAAGAACTTGACAAAATGGTGAAAGGCTCATTGTGATATATCTAACGGAAAGCAGAAATGATGGGGATTCTATTTTTTTTTTTTTTGTGGATACCAGGGGTTGACCTCAGGACCTCGCGCGCCAGCAGGCACCCGTGCCACTGAGCGATATCACTGGCCCTTTTTTCGTATGTGGGTTCCGGGAATTGAACTCAAGACCTCAAGCTTGGCAGGCAGGCACTTATGACGCTGAGGTATCTCACCGGCCCCCATGATGGGAATTCTCAATTTTTGGCTATATACGTAAGAAAATATGTGATGCAGTAAGTATCAGTTTGTGTTTCATTGCTAGAATACAGCTTTTAACATTAATTCCACGTGTATATGTTGATAGGACTTATGTAAATACCTCACAACATAATTAAGCACACAAATGTCCTTTCCATTATTTAAAAAATGTTAGCCCCCAGTCCTCAATGGATTGTAGTCTCCTGGGAGTAGTATAATATATTTTTTCAGGTTGTAGTAAATGCAATGTCCTATTTTGATCCCCTCTCCACGGTCAATGCAACCAATGCTGTGAATATTGACGGCTGATGGCTCGTACTGTGTGCCCTTCACTAGGAATTTCTATAAACCATGCTTATATAATTTTTGTTGCTTTGCAGAGTTTGGTCTGTAGTTGATGATTGACTGATGCAGGGATACAATTCTTCTCTTAATTTAGGACAATTCTGGAAGACCTTTTAGCTCCAGAGCTTCCCATAAAATTAGTCAGTGCTTCACTTCCAACCACATTGTGTTACTCCTTTCTTCTCCATCCAGGTGTGACTTTCTCCATTTCTGAGAATTTGGACATGGATCGCTTGCCAGCTGGTTTGCTCTGAGAAGATATAATCACTACTAAAGTGGAGGATAGATAGCTTTTTCCATGTTATAGCAATAGAATTGTTTACAATTATTTACAATTGTTTACAATGGTACTGTTTACAATTCCACTAATGGTTAATTACAATGATGCAAAACACCTTTAGGATGGTTGTTGAAATCTTGGGGGAAAAAAAGGATGGCATATAATACATGAAGTAGAAAAGTTAAGACTGTCATGGTTAATGGAAGAGAATGAGATTAATAGGCTCAGATAACCAGCCATTTAAGAATATATTAACTACTCGTGGCAGAAAATCCCACCAAACAACTAGGCTCCAGAAGCAGGCTAGAGGATGTGCATGGCCAATTTGTAGAAGTCCATGGTGAGGATACATATTGTCAATGTTGCTTACATTATCTGTATATTGGTGATTTTGAAATCTTAAAAACCCTCATTGGCTGATAGGAGCCAGTTCTTAAAGACAACAAAAGGCCCAGTATGGAGTATGCCCTTGATATGCAAACATGAAATTCCTGGCTCTACCTGTTAAATCTTGCCTGTACAACCCAGGAGGCAATATTCCTCTGCCTTAATCAACCCAGGGCCAGGTACCAGGCAACTGAACCCATCGCTCTAACCCAAAGCCTGCAAAAATTATTCAAGCTAGGCATCCTAAACTGTTCACCTGATCCTGGCTTCCCTTTGCCTCCAAAACCCCAATAAACCTTCCCTCATACCTGTCTTCTGCCCTGTGACAGAGTGATGTCTTTCTCCAGAGGGTCCTGCATAATGAGCCTTGCTGTCTGTCTTTAGGAACTGGGTGTATAGTAAATTTGGGGTTCTTTTCTAAGTCTTTCTTCTATTTCCTCTTTTGACCACATATAACTATATTAGAAAAGAATTACAAAACAAAGGGGCCTCAACAGTTTTGCAGGCATAAAGTTAGCTGTCCTTAGTAGACAAGTGGTGAAAATGCTGTTTCAGGCCTGTGTTACTGAGAACAGTGAAGTTACTAATAGCAAAAATAACAGAGAATATTGCTTGCATTTAAACATCAAGATGGTTGCCATCATAAGGATTCACAGCAAGACTGGAAAGGCAGCCAGGGGATAAAGTCTACGGAAAACTCTGAAAACTGAATTAACAAGATGCTCCTAACACCTGGACTCTGCCATCTTTTGAATTTAGTATTAAAGAAAATTTCCCAGTGACTTGCTCTTCCCCAAATTGGATAGAAAGGAGCAAATCCTTAGTCAGGTAGTCAGGGTCACTGCAGTTAAGAACCCAATATTTCCATTCACAACAGAGCCAGCCAAATTTCCTCAGTCCCCTGACTGAAAACCCAGGGAGAATAGTGATGTACTGACAGGGGTTACCAGCCCCAAGAGTTCAATGAAAAGCATCCACACATTCCTGTCTGAGCGAACCACTACCGTGAGGAATTATTATATATATAAGGGTCTCTCTAGGAGTGAAGACTGGAGAAGAAAATGAGACAATCACAATGAACTTTGTGGTTTTACTGTTGTATCCACAAGAAAGAGGTCTCATTTTTAGGATTATGTATTTTTAGGATTATGTATTTTTAGGATTATGTTTTTCTTCTGCCTCATCTACCTTAGAAAATAATTAGAGCATTTGAATCAGAATTTGATTATGCAAGCACAATGTCATAAATGTCTTGATAGTAACAGCATTTCTGATAGTCCCCCAAATCTACAGGTTAGCAACAAGAATTTCTTGAAAGAATAGCTAAGAAACGCAAACTTTAGAGCTATAAAAGATTTTCATTTTTCCTTATTCTCAACAATATCTCTTTTTTATATTTTTTAGAACATGCATTTATTTTCACTTAAATCATTGTATGCCAGGAAAATTATATTTACAAAAATGCAATAAATTATCTTTCATTAAGTTTCTGTACATAATGTAACTCAATTAAAGAGTAAGTAAACTCTTACTGAGTTTACTGTTATTATTTTACTTTATTTTAAAAAATGTTTTAATATCAGATGTGATTAAAAATTGAAATTAACATTAACATATGTATATTAGTCTTTTAGTATAACCACTATTAATTTTCCTCGCATAGAAAAAAATGTGTTTGTTTAAACTCTACTTCATTTTAAATTTTGCTATAATTTTATTATATTTTAGCAGAACTTGCAATTGCATCTCTGCATTTTTCTTATAGTAAATTTTTTGGAAAATCTTTATTCTATTAACCTGGAATTTGTCTTTTCTTGAACAAAGTCTAGATAATAGGAAAATGTTTTCTATTTTATCTTAGTATCAAGAAGCTCAAAGTCAATCTTTATATTCAATTGCTGATTTTGGCCTCTGTTTTTTTGCTACTGATATTATCTTTGATTTAATATGTACCATCCTCTTAGCTTTATTTTAATGATCACCTCAGAGCTTTTATTGATTTAGATAGGTTATGAATAATAACAAAGGTAAAAGAATCAGTTATTTTCTTTTCTCTAAGCAGTTATCTCTGTTATAAATAAGAAAATCATAAATTTGAATCCATAAAACTGAATCAAGGAATGTGGACAAAGTTCACAGTTCTAAGTTTGTTCACCATAAGCTAACTCTGAATGGGTCAATGACAAATGGGAAAGAGCACTTAGGAACTACATGAATAAAGTTAACAATAAATCAAAATATACTTTCTTTTCAGTGAAGGCCTTTAGCAAATTAGAATATATGATTGTTTAATAGCATATTTTCTTTCAAGGGTAGCATTTCTTTATCACCAATGTAGTATGGCACTGCCTTGATATACCATAGGTTTTGGTTATGTAAACTTGCCTGAGGACCCGGATTCCATTCTGGAAGCAATTATGCAATGTACAATTTTTCTTTTCCAATAAACCCAATGCTTACACCCTCCCTATGTTGAAACCAAATCCCAAATGTGTTGGTACTTGGAGGTGTGGCCTTTGACAGTGTATTCAGTCATGAAGACAGGTCCTTATATCGCGATAAGTGCTCCAGTGAAACAGACCCCAGAGAGCTCCCTCAGCACTTCTATGTGAAGCTGTAGTGAGAAGATGGTAGTGGGTAACCCCAGACAATGAATACGCCTGCACTTCACTCTTGACCTTGCTACCCTTCAACATGAGAAATAAATTTCTGTTATTTATAAGCCACTTAGTCTTTGACAATCTGTTATAGTAACCCGAATAAATAAAGGTTGAAAATGGTACCAAGAAATGAGGAGACTGTAATGAACACTGAAAAATTTGGAAGTGGCCATGGAACTGAGTAATGAGCACCAACTAGGAGAATTGGGAAGTCATTCTAGAAATAGCAACTTTACCATAAATGGACCAGTAGGGTGATTCTGGAGAGGGCTCAGAAAGAAAAGAGTGGGAGTGTAGAGAAAGCCTCAATCTTCTTAAAGAATGTTTAAGTAAAAATGAGCAGATTGTGGGTAAAAACACAGAAGCTAACAGCCATTCTGATGGCCTCGGAGAGAAATAAGGAACATGTCACCGGGACCTGGAGGAAAGGCCACCTTTGTTTTAAAGTGGAAAAGAACTTGGCAGAACTGTTTGTATTCTCCTGTTCTGAGTAGGAGATCTCGTGAGCGACAAAATTGAAGCTATTTCTAATAAAAGTGTTGATGGTACAGCTTAACTACTCGTGATGCTTACAGTAAAATGCAAATTATCTAATATGAAATGAGACTAGAAGTTAAAGATTTGGAAAATTCTTACCTCATCCATATTCAAAAAAATTAGAAAGCAGGTTCAAAAGAAAGCACTAAGGATGTGGCCAAGGATAATTTAAGAAGAAGATTTCATAGCAAGATGAACCACAGTGCTCATCGGCCATCTCAAGAGAAGCCAGGTATTATTCTTCAAGGTAAAGACAAATAACTCCAGATGATTCAAAGATGATCAGGATGACTGCTTCCTCAGCCTTCTGCCTGCGGATGTGTTCACAAAAAGATACATGTCCCCAAAGGAGAATGAGCATTCTTATAACTACTCACTATATTATGCATGGGTTTCACAAGCATAATGTTGATAGATGTCAGCAAAAAAGAAAATACAAATGATTTCTTTTCCTAATGTACTCAACAGACAATACTAACTTATAGTGTAAGAAATGAGGATACTCAGGTCTTGGCGGAGAGTTCCAGCATGTTGGTGTTATTTGTTTCATGACCTGGGACTGTTTAAATGAAGATACTCAGTTTGTGAAACTTTTCTAGCTATACAGCTATGATACACTCACTAATTTCTATTCCTTCTCCCCCTGTTATGTATCCCATAAACAGCTATTTTAAAAGTCAAGTCAGAGTGCTTTAGCACATCCTCATGTGTACTAAATTATCCCAGATAGAACTAAGCTGTAGAACCATGCTATGGGAGTTTCAACATAATTTCTTGGGTTTCCTGATTTCATAAAATAAATAATGTTTTCTGAACATTGTTGTTTGGATATGAACATTTTCTGAATCCCAAAATTCTAAGTTGAGTTCTTGAAGTTTGGAGTCAGAAATTCAAAATTATAATATCAGAACTAAGAACATGAACATTAGGCATGGGGAGAAAAGCTTTGTACTACATGTATTAAGTAAATGTGGGCAATAAATTCTCAGTAGACCGGGCGTGGTGGTGTATGCCTGTAATCCCAGCACTCGGTAGGCTGAGACAGGAGGATCTCCACAAGTTCAAGGCCAGCCTGGGCTACATAGTGAACTCAAGGCCAACTTAAACTACATAGAGAGATCCTGTCTCAAAAAAAATTTTTTTTGGGAAAATTTATTAATATTGTGAATTTCAAATATTTTGAGGTGATAAATGAAAATTTATTGGGTTGAGTTTCTGATTTATTTAATAAACAATAAGATATTTATATAGATTTGACAGTTTAGTTGTGATTGTCTCATTAAGGTTTTATATTTTTTATGTGAAATTCTTACCGTGAAGTTTTAAAGAATATAGTCATAAGGGTTTAGGATATGGAAATATATTCTTTCTTATTGTTATTCCAGATCATTCAATAAAAAATTGTCAACGAGGTCAAAAAATTTAGGAAAAATATTAGAATATACTAACAAATGGAATTTTGAGAAAAAATAACTACAGATATCATGGTATCTGTCTTAGTTACCTTCTAATCTTTGAGACACAATACCAGACACTAACAATTTAAGAAGGGAAGTAATTTTGGGTCACAGATTGTAGGGGTTTCAGTCCATAGCCAGATGGCTCCAAGGCACAGCAGCACAGCAGAGAAGCATGGCAGAGATTTGCTCAAAGCACGGTAGGCAGGAAGAAGACAGATATCAAGGGAGGAGGGAAGAAGATAGACTCTTCCAGGCCATGCCTCCAGTGATTCCCCTCAATAATTCCCAACCAGGTTTCACCTTCCAACATCATGTTTAGCTTTAAAATCATCAGTGGATTTATTACTCCCCCACGATCAAACCAACACACAAAAATTCCACCTATGAGCAAATGAGGCTTTGATGGGACATCTACAAAGAACCCTAACAGTGTCTATTTCAAAAACAGGGAAGTATTATTTTTGTAGTATTTACCAAACACCTACTACAAATAAGACACTCAAAATAATTTATGGTTAAGTTTCAAAGCTCTTCTACAGTTCATGACTGGACAAAGTACTTAATCTTGCTATATCTACATTTACAGATTTGGAAGATGTGCATAATAATAGTACTTCATTAAGTTCTAAAAGTATTTGTGCTCCTCAAGATGTTTCAAATGGCATTGAGTTTAAAGATGTTTTAAAGTAGTAGGATGTCTTACCATAAGAATAATAATATAAACCTTTTTACTTCTAATAGGCTGACTTTTCTGAAGCTAGGTCTCTGAAATTAATTTTTCTATGAATTTAACTTGGTCTTTATTGACTGTTTTTATAGCACATACCCTGTGCTATACATGCATGTTTCTTTCTAGCTAAATAAAAAGCTTTTGATATGTGAAAACCAAGAATTTTTTTGTAGCTGCGGCATTACAAATACAATTAAACACAACATGTTGCTCAATAAATATTGACTAAATAAAAGAAAAAGTATCTAAGTAAATGACTACCTGCAATTAAAGGGCACTCATGTATACCACCTACCTTAATTGCCTTTTCAGAACCTTAGACTATTTTAGAGATGTCACTGAATGACTGCCATAACATAATACTAAAGGAAAACATGATGATGGATAAAAATATATCCACTAATAAATATAAATGCACAAAACATGATTTTGATAGAAAGATACACTTGTGAGACTTCAGCATTATGTGTGAAGTTTCTGAAAATTATCCTTGCAGTCATGCTGTAGTGCAGCAGTTTACTGGGAAGAACACTCTATCATTTCAGGTTCATGACATGATTGAGAAGTCTGGTCCATTTACCAAGCAACAAGTCAATTAAGCCTTTAATGATTAAGAAGATCTGTAGCAGAGATAAGTCAGTCTTGGAAATTAATCAACAAATGGTAATAAGAACTTTAGCTGTAAAAGCTCAGCCATTGGAACACAAGCTATTCTCCCAGTAAACAAGGAAGTAGTCACATTAATTCAACTTTGGTGTCTTCTCCTGTACTATATGATGTCTATATAATAATAACCAGGTTCACTCAATCTGTCAAGGATTATATATATGAAAAATGTACATATTATCTCCCAGATTTTCCACTTTTCTTTTTTTAAAGTTAATGAAACAATGAAGAAAGGAAGATATTGTGCATTTATTTAATCCTGGCTAGCACATGAAGGTTATTCAATAGGAAACACTTGGTAAGCCACTATTGCTTAGCAGGCTGAAAGAGAGAAATGTTTTAAATGTTTCCCAGAGTCACAAACCACAGCATTTTCTGTACTCTCTAGAGAGAGGCAAATATCTCAGAAAGGATTTTCAGACCAACAAACCTTTGCTTCAAATGTTTTAAGGTTACTTTAAGCCAATTTGGAAAACAGACTTAATTTTTATAATTTCTAAAATTATTATTATTATATAGCAATAAATACACCTGCCTTTGTACAAATGAATGAAATTTCTTATATATGTATATGTAAATTTACAAATGTAAATATGTAATTATGTATTACAAATTACTAATATATACAAATACATGCATGTAAATATTTTACATATGTAACTTTATATGCAAATTACATATGTAAAATATGTAAATTATATATATATATAATATTTTAGCTCATCTATTGGAATTCCTTTACCAGATCATTAGGTATTGCTTTATATATTTTGAAGTAACAGTGCTCCTTATGTTTAATACGGTTACTTTATCAAAGTTTTTTATACATGGGATGAGCACAAGGGAGAATAAGTTAGCATCTGGGATATATGTACATAACTTCAGTTGATATTAGAAGATACAGTATGTCTGTGTTCTCATTAATTTCTAATATCTGATGACTAAAAACACTTCTTATTGTAAAGTTAATTATCTTACATATGTACTATGTGTGGTAGTTGTATGTGGACTCAGTGAAGATGAATTAGGCTATCTGATTTGACCGTCTGCTTCTGGTGAATTAAATGGTATTTGTTGCCCCAAATAGCTAATAAGAGATGATTTAATTGAAAGCATAACTGAACTACAGGAGGGCTAGAAAACCCAGTCAAAATTATATCTGGGTTTCTGGGGAAAAGCTTCTCAAGAGATAGATTTTCAACCTAGGTTGGTAAGAAGGACGATTCCTTTGTATTACCTCATTGGAATTCAGCCACAGGAATAAAATTTTCACTCCTCAAAGATGGCAGAAAAGCTCCAGAAAGAGAGCCTTTTAATTTAATCTCTATCTCTCAAAGTTTAGTGAAATCATATTAAATTTTAATTGTATTTTTTTCATTATGCCTCTTTTGTGGAAATTAATTTTTATTGAATTACATATAGAAAAGTTCGCAAATCCTACCTCACAGATTGGTCACTCTTTGCACGTGAGCATATTCCTGTTTGTACCCATAGAAAAGGCATCCATTTATTCAACAGACCTTTGAGTATCTTCCAGGCACCCAGTGCCGTGCTAAATACTAGAAGGGACACGCTTGTGGTAACTAAGACATTACACTACCGTCCATTCGTGAACTTTGTATATTCTAGTGAGACAAACGAAAACGAGAGAACAAATAATTACTGATGATAATAAATAACACGTAAAAATCAACAAGCATGCCTACTTTTAATATTGTTATCAGAGGAGTTAAAACCTACCATGGGAGGAGAGTGTAGAGACAAAGAAAGGGAAGGGAAAAAGCAGCAGCGGGTCTTGATCTCACCCTTAGCCACTCTGCGCCAACCACGCTGTGTGCTCGCTGCTTCTTAATCACTATCTAACAAACCCCAGCGTCAAGGACTTTATATTTGCTCTTTTCTCTGCAGAGAATGCTCCATTTCCAGAACATCTGTCAGCTCGTTTATTTCCAGTGTTTCAATTTAAATGTTACCTTCCCTGACAGGTTTTCCCTGGCCACCTAAAGTAGCATCCCAGTTTGCCCTCAAGTTGAACACATGAGACTCTTCCCATTTCCCCTTTCTCCTTTATTTTTCTTCTTGCCCATTTTCATAGTCTACCATACGGTATATTTCACTTATTGTAGTACTTGTTTGGAGTGCATGACATTTACATTCATATAGCAGGCCCTGTACTTAACATATCTTGATTAGTTTTATTCTCCTTCCCCTCCTTACCCACGTCCGTCCTCCATCTCTACATCCACTTTCCCCATTATTATTATTATTAGTAGTAGTAGTACTTCATGTTTGCAACTTATAAATATTACATTCATGTTGTGTAGTTGGTGCATGTACCTGATGCATTTTAAATCATTTTACTTCTGATTCCTTTCTTCTCGCTCTCAGTCTCTTGGTCCCTTTCCCATTTGCAAAGTCTGTCTTTCTGCTTCCTTTTATCAATCCTCTTTGCTTGTATTTTGGATTACTCAAATGAGAAAAACCATATAGTATTTAAGCCTGTGTGTATTATTTATTGCATGCAATATTATGTTTTCAAGGTGTATCCTTCTTCCTACAAATGTCTCAAATTTATCCTTCTTCGTAGCTGAGTAGTAGCCCATTGTGTATAAATTATCTTATTCATTGTCTATCTCCACTACTAGAATGAAAACTTAGATCATGGTTTTAGGTTTGTTTGTTCACTTTAGTATCCTCAGTATCAGTGTCTGGGCTGAATTCTTATTGAATGTACAAAATTTTACCCTATAATCCTATAGGCTATTCTAAATTAGAAAGGAGAAAACAGTTAATATAATTTTTAATTGCCTTTTCCATATTGCTAGTTTCTTATATGAGATGTATTTACTCACCTTAACTATTTAAGACAGGATATATGTTATTTTAGATCTCCATAAAAATGATTTTTAAAAATCTAAGTAGCTTAGTTTTATGGTATAGGTTTAAATATTCCACAAAAGTCACATTTATTTAGAGGTAGGACTTTTAGAAGATGATTGGATCACGGGGATGCTATATTCATCTCTGGATTAATCCATCAGTGAGTTCATAGTTGAATGTGCTGTTAGGATGTGAGGCCTGATTGGAGGTGGGCCACTGATGACAATACCTGAAAGGGTGTATTCTTAAGCCTAACACATAGCTGCCATGTAGTGAGCAACTTTTCTCTGCTATACTCTTTCACCATGATGTTTATGTGTTAGAGCAAGTCAACCATTGACTGAACTCCCTGAAAACATGAGCCACATAAACCTCTCTCTCTCTCTCTTTTCTTTTTTTTTTTTTTTTAAGTTGTAGCTGTCAGTCAAATTGTTCCAGTGAGGGAAGAGTGACTAATGGAAATTGACAAGAGAAATGAGTCATTATCTGACCATGTAATTTATGTGATTTAGAAGTCTTTGGCATTGCTTTGTGGGAGGAATTTGGGAAATTTGGATAGAACCGCCTAGAGAAATTGAAAGCCAAGTTCAATGGGTTATTCTGGCTGGAGCTCATAATACCAGAGTGCTGAAAGGAATTTGGGCAGTAAGGCCAGGCTCACGAGGTTTCAGTTAAGAATAAAGGTTCTATTGGAAATTGGACTAGAGGCTATGTATATTTCATTCTGGTAATGAATTTATATACATTTTGTCTGTGTCCTAATACTTAGTGGGAGGCTAAATTTAAGGGTGATGGACCAACTAATTGAGTAAGGAAATTGTAAGGCAACCCAGTGTTGCTGCTTTTAATCATATCTACAGTGAAAATCAGTGAGAATCAGTGTGACTGGACAAATTTACAAGTTGGCCAGAAAGGAAGTGCTTGTAAAGCTGGGGCCTAGGAGAGCATAGGTGCTGAAAAGATTAGCATTAAAAAGAATCCAAGCACTTTGCAGCAAGACAATAGAAGATATGCCTTCAGGGCATCTCAGACACTCACCAGATCTCAGCCAAGCAGGTTCAATGGTATAAAAGGGTAAACTCCTTTAAAATACTTTGCTAAAATATAGGAGTCCCAAGGTACCCTGTTCATTGAAGGACAACTAAGGAAGTATTTCCCCAAGTTCAGCCTTTCAGGCACTCAGACCCCTCTGCAGCCATGGTCCAAGTGGTCCAGCTACTGCTTAAGTTGTCAGCAGACCTTGGCATCACCCATGTGGTGCTGGCTGTACAGACATGCAGAATGCAAGAGTTATGAGCTCACAGGGGCTTCCACCCAGACTTCAGAAGAAGCCCTGGGAGGCCAAGCAGAAATGTGTAACAGGGTTACTTTCCCTGCCAGGAGCTCCTTAGAGGGCAATGAATGAAGTTGTGGGAGCAAAGTCAAAGCCACAGTGGAGAACGCAGAAAGTTGGAAAAGACAGGAATGTTGAACATCAGCTGAATAAAACTGCAAGAAATGAGTAGAGCTAGACCATGAGAGAGGCCATGTGGTCTTCAACTACCAAAGTGGAATGGAACTACCAAAGTGGAATGGAACTGCCCAAGCTCTTTGGAGCTTACATCTCAACACAACCTGTCCTGACTGCTGAATATAGAGCTACCAGTACAGGATTTAATGTCTGCCCTGCTGAATTTTGGTCTTGATTTGGTTCAGTTCTTTTTTATTTCTTTCCTTTAGAATGGAAATAGTTACCCTGAGTCATTGTATGCTGGAAATTTAACTTTCTTTTGAATTTTTATAGGCAATCACAGCTAAGAGTTTCCACTGAATAAATTTCATTTATCAGTGTCATATTCTCAGAGAAGACTTTGGACTTGGACTTTGCAACAATCCTGGAATGTTAAGAATTTGGTGGCTCTTAGATATTGACTAAATGCATGTTATATAATGAGATTAATATGAGTCTTTTGGAGGCCCAGGGCAGAATATTATGGCATAGATGTCATTCACAGTTGGGGCATTTGGAAGATGATTGAACTAGAGTGTACCGCATTAATCCACTGATGAGTACATAGCTAAATCTGTTCTTAAGAAGTGTGGCCTAGTCAGGGGAGGGTCACCAGGGGCTTGACCTTGAGGGGAATATTCTTTTTTTTTTCTTTGAAGAGTATATTCTTTTTTTTTTTTTTTTTGTGGGTACCAGGGGGTTGACCTCAGGACCTCGCGCGCCAACAGGCACCCATGCCACTGAGCGATATCACTGGCCCCTTTTTCGTATGTGGGATCCGGGAGTCGAACTCAGGCCCTCGTGCTTGCAAGGCAGGCACTTACGCCGCTGAGCCATCTCACCGGCCCTGAAGAACATATTCTTGTCACTGGCTCATCCTTTATGTCTCTGCTTCCTGGTTGCTGTAGGTTTTAGAAGATTTCCTCTGCCATGCCCTTGATGTTTCTTTCTTGGAGCACACCAACCATGGACTGAATCCCCCCAAATGGTGAACCAAATTAAACATCTCCTTTAAACTGTAGGTGTCAAGTATTGTGCTTCAGAAACAAGAAAGCTGAGCCATGACACAAATTCCTTTGATTAAGCATTTTTTTTGTGTGTGGGTACCGGGGGTCGACCTCAGGACCTTGTGTGCCAGCAGGCACCCATGCTGCTGAGCAATATCACCAGCCCTTTTTATGCATGTGGGTTCCAGGAGTTGAACTCGGGCCCTCGCGCTTGCCAGGCAGGTGCTTACGCTGCTGAGCCATCTCACCAGCCCTGACTAAGCATTTCTAAAAGGAGAAAATAGGAAAGTCCATAAATTCATTTATCAGTGTCATATTCATATTGATTTTACTTAATATAGCCACATTAAATTTTATGTAATAAATACCCCAAAGATCGTAGATTTATTTGGCTTAATTTATTGAAATATCTTATAATAAAACTTAAGCAAATTTTTCTCTGACTGCAATAAGATACAATGGACATGTTGTCTTATTTGGGACTATGATCCTTTAGGTTTGGTTCTGTTTTTGAGTCAGCACTTGCTTACATTATTGTGGGGTATTTTATCTTGATTTATTATCTAAATTTCTTATTAGTAGATTCCAGATTTTTGTCTTTTACCTTCCGTAATATTCTCTAAAAAGATAACTCCATTATTTCACAACTGTAATCATAATCACATCTCAGTAAAATTCATGATTTCAAGATGAAAAGTCTAAGTCACTTACACCAAAATCATAGTTTTTTTTTTTTTTTTTTTTTTTCTTGAGACAGGGTCTCACTTTGTGGTTCAGGCTGGTTCTGAACTCTGTAGGTACCCCAGGATGGCCTCAAACTCTCGGTGAACCTCCTTCCTCTGCCCCCTGAGTGCTGGGGTTACAGGCATGCACCAGCATGCCTACCTCAAAATCATAATTTACCATCCATATGATTTTTCTTTTTAATGTAGAATAGTGAATCGAACTGCACTTATTCAGAGTTGTTTTTATACCCTGGGGGTTTATGAAATATTCTGGAAAATTTATGGATTTCTGTATACCAGTAGAGTAAGTTTTAGCAAATAAAAAAAAGAAGAGTCACTAAGTTTGAAAATCCAATCTAATCACCTAAGTTAATTTTATTTCCAAACCATCTTTTATTCAAAGAAAAAACTTCAAAAGTCCTTTGACATTGCAAAGAATAAGGAACAAGGAATTGTTATGTTATTGAGAAAAAAGCACAAAATTTAAACCTAAAGAAATGTAAATTTGTTTAATTCCTTGAATTTGAATTAATATCTGAGCTTCAAAATATTTCTATGATATGTTAGGTTTAGAGAACATTTTTGTGAAAGCCCTAGTGCTCATAATAAATTGCTTCAAATGTATTATCTAATTACATGCAGAACTGTATATTTGTAACTGAGATAAAAAACAAGATCAGTAAAAGTCACTGCTAACTGACATTATTATCAGCTGTTTTGGTGAATTATAGCCTGTATATTGAGTTACTTCATCCAGTTCTGAAACATTGACCTTCATAATGTGTTACATCATTTTCATTGTGGGCTTGATTCTTGCCAATGCAATCAGCTATATTTGTGTTTGAGGAATAAAGGGCTGGAATTGTCTATTAATAAGAAGGAATTAAAAATTTCCATTTATATTTTATTGAATACTTGCCTGAACTAAGCCTTATACTAAGAAATTTAAATATGCTACTTCTTTTCATATTAATCTTACAAAGATGGGAATACACTATTATTTATATTTTACTGGCGAAGAAACTAGCAAGATTGAAGTTAAGCAACATGTCTAGGATTACATGGAAGTAGAAAAGTTCTAAAATTTTACTCTTTCCCCTGGGATACAAGGTTATATGACCACTCATTTACTCTCACGTGAGTTAATTTTGATTTACTTAGTTTCCCATTACTTGTTGAGTCAATATGGTGATGTATTAATGCTCCTTAAAAATTAGGAAACTGAGTTAATGGTTACATTAAAATTAAACTTCTTTACTAAAGGTATTTTTACCTTAAAATGACTTTTACATAATAGAATTTCTAAATCTATTTCTGATTAAAAGTAGTGTTAAGCAAAAGAAAAGTGGTTGTGAGTATGTAATGATAAAAAATGGGTTTTACTTGAGATTATTGCAGGCTCTTCAGAAAATTTTAATATCCATTAATTCTATTTCTGGGACTTATAATCACATATAACATCTTCTTTCTGCTCAACATTTTCCATGTCTCAGTGTTTTTTAATAAATGCCCAGAAGAGTACACAGTGGCCTATGTTCTCCATGTAGTAACATCTGTCCTGGGTTTTGTCAAAGAAAAAACAGACAAAATGGAATTAAGCAGGCAAGGACATTTATACAAGACTATTGAAATAGGGTGGGGACATTAAACTCAGCTTCAATTACAGTAGGGACAACTGGATGATTTATATCCAAAATGAGGATCAAGGAGACAGGGAATAGAAAATTACTAAGACAAATATGGTTAGCCATAAAATTTGGGGGAATTTTTGCTGAATTTATGTGGCAGTATTGTCCATGAACTGGACTCAGCAGGCATGCAGAGCAGATCCAGGACTGGGCCTAGTCGGAGAGAGTCTTTTTCAATTGTCTTTCCTTTCCCATAATACTTTCTAAAACAAAAATAATTTCACTTAGGATCAGAATATCTAAACTATAGGTTGAATTTTTCTGTTTACTAATTTATACGATATGGGTGACTAATTTATACAAGCTTCACTTTCTTGATATACAAAATAAGAAATAATAATACTCCATAGCTTTCATATTCATTACTAATGAACTCACAGAAAAAGAGATCTAGAAAACAATGCTACTCATAGGAGCCTAAAATAAAATAAAATATCTAAGAGTTAATCTAGAGGCAAAGGACCTCTACAACAAAAGTTATAAAGCAAGAAGAATTTTTTTCAATACTAGGTAATGAACCCATGGTCTTCACATTTAGTTACATTTCCAGCACTTTTTCATTGTTTGTTTAAATTTTGTTATAAGATTTTGCTAAGTTGTTAAATTGCCAAGCCTTGGCTCAAATTTGTAATCTTCCTGCCTCAGCCTCCCAGAATACTGGATTTACAAGTGTGTGCCCCCATGCCTGGCTCTAAAGAAAAAAATCGATGAAGACTCTAGAAGATGTAAAGATACTCTCTGATCATGAATCAGTAAAATTAATTTTGCTAAAATGGCTATATTACCAAAAGTGTTCTACAAATTCGATGCAATTTGTATCAAAATACCAATAATTCATGGAACTAGAAAAAACAATTCTACAGTTTATATGGAAACACAAAAGACACTAAATACCCAAAGCAATCAAGAATAACAGGGCCGGTGAGATGGCTCAGCGGCATAAGCGCCTGCCTTGCAAGCGCAAGGGCCTGAGTTCAACTCCCCGATCCCACATACAAAAAAGGGGCCAGTGATATCGCTCAGCGGCATGGGTGCCTGTTGGTGCGTGAGGTCCTGAGGTCGACACCCCGGTACCCACAAAAAAAAAAAAAGAATAACAATATTGGAGGAGACATGACCACACCTGATTTCAAAATATAATGTAGCACCATTGTAACAACATTATGGTATTGGCATAAAAAGGACATGTAGACCAGTCCTTTTTGAATGGAAAAATGGATAGAGGATCCAGGAATAAACACATAAAACATGTCTATTTTCTTCTTGACAAAGGACTTAAAATATACATTGGACAAAAGGCAGCCTCTTCAAAACTAGCTCTTGGAAAAGTAGATATCCACCAATAGAAGACAGAAAGTAGATCCCTATCTCTAACCTATAGATAAAAGAACTCAAAACAGATCAAGGACCTTTATATAAGAGGACAAGTTTGAAATGAATAGAAGAAAACAAAGGGGAAACACTTAAAGGTATTGGTACGGGCGATGATTTTCTGAACAGGACTCTACTAGCTCAGGAAATGATGAAAATTGACAGATGGGTTTACTTCAAGTTAAACTTTACAGCAAAGGAAACAACAGAGTAAAAGGATAGTCTGGGAGAAAATCTTGACAGCTATTCTGACAAGAGGATTAATATGAAGAATACATAAAGAATTAAAAAAGCTTAACATTAAAAGAACAAGTAATCCAATCAGTAAGTGGGTATGTAAGCTAAACAGGTATTTATTGAGGTAAGAAATACAAATGAGCAATAATTGTATGAAAAAATGCTCAACTTTTTTAACCATCAAGGAAATGTGAATCAAACTACTTCGAGATTCTATCTCATTTCATTATAACAGCTATTATTACCAAGAAAAGAAAAAATAACATATGTTGGAGAGGGTATGTGGGAAAAGGTACTTCTATATCCTTTGGTAGGAAGGTAAATTATTAAGGCTGCTATGAAAATCAGAATGAAAGCTTCACACACACACACACACACAATACCACTATATGTGACTCAGCTATACCACTTCTGGCTCGATAACTGAAGGAATCAAAGTCAGCATACAATAGAGATAACTTCCAATCCAAGTTTATCAAAGCACTATTGATATAGTCAAGTTATGGAATCCGCCTAGATTATCCATAAATGGAAGGATGGATAAAGAAATTAAAGGAAGAAATACCAAGAATCAACAAATGGGATCATACCAAATTAAAATATTTTGCACAGCAACAAACAAACAAACAAAAAACAACCAACAGAGTGAAAAGACAACCTACACAATGGGAAAAGAAACTTTGCTAGCTATTCCTCAGACAGAGGAGTAACATCTATAATATATAAAAACTCAATAAATTAGACCCCCCAAAATTTAAAGGCCTCATCAAAAATGGGCAACTTAAATGAATCAACACTTTTCAGAAGTACAAATGGTCAATAAATACATGAAGAAACATTCAACATTTCTGGCCATTAGAAAAATGCAAATTGAAACAACATTGACATTGCATCTTACCTCAGAAAGAATGGTCATTCTCAAGAAATCAAATAATAACAAATGCTGGTGATGCTACGAGGTAAAGGAACATTGTCGGTAGCCAACCATTTTGGAAATAATCATAGAGATTCTTCAAAAAACTAAAACTCAAAATTCCACTTGACCCAGATAGTCTTCTAAGTATCTTCCCAAAAGACATAAAAATATAATATTACAGTGATACATTCATACTCATGTTTATAGCAGAACAATTCATAATAGTTAAGTCTTGGAAGCAGCCTATATATCCATTGACAGACAAATAGATAAAGAAAATGTGGTATTTATACACAATGAAGTGCTACTGTGCTACAAAGAAGATAAACTTGAGTCATTTATAGGAAAATTGATGTACCTTGGGAGCATACTGTTAAGCGAACTAAGTCATACACACAAACTTAAATATTGCTTGGTCTTTCTTATATGAGAAACCCAAAAAATAAATGAAGAGCAAAATAAAATATAGTTAGTAGGAAGTAGAAAGTAGCTTTCTCAAATGGGAAGGGAATGCAAAAGAAGAAGAGAGGGGGAGGAAGACAAGGGAAAAGGGAAAGAAAAGGTAATTAGGATGTGTTATGTACTCCCCACAAGTAACAAAACCATTTGTACTGCAAACATGTACTAAGAAAAAAGAATAGTAATACCACCCAAAGCTAAAAATTTTAGGGCCAGTGATATAGCTCAGTGGCATAAGTACCTGCCTGGCAAGCATGAGGTCCTGAGTTTTACTCTTGGTACCTGCATTAAAAAAAAAAAAATTAATAATGTGAAAATGCTTTAAAGTGTTATCTAGTGCTTTCAAATATAAATTGTTATTGTCTGATAAATGTAAGCTTTATGTGCATAATTATTTCATTTCTTACCATTTCCAGAAAGTGAGTGCATAAAAAGGAAATACAATGAAAATCCAAAATACATACAGATATTGATAATTTGGGGCCTTCAGACAGAGAATGGGGTAAAAGTACAGAGTGCTTCGGGGGGAACTTTTTGGGAATTCTGACAGGAAATATATTTGTGATTTTCAAAAGAAGACAAAAGAAATGGTGAGATGAAATACAAATTCTAAAATTGATTTTGTAAAGCAATTGTTTTGAAAAATATTTCAAATAATATCTTAAAGGAAAACCAGTAGTATAAAAGGCCATATAAATTTATTAAAGAACATATAAAATTATCCTCATTTCCTTTACTGATTCTTAACATAGTATATTAATTTAACTGTAAGTTAATTAGAAGCCAACAATGCATTTGCCGTACATTTACACACGAATCTGTCTCTAAGAGCACCACACAAAAATATGTAAGAGAAAATTACGAAGTACATGTTTTCTACCACTCTGCTGGTACAATTAACTCTGCCTCACGTGCAGTGACCTCCTGCACATCTGTGGATGCGATGAGTACGTTCCTACCTTAGTCTTTGTAGTTTCTGATCCTCCTCTCTCGAATGACCTCTCACAGACCCACATGGAAAAATTCCTCAGCTCTAAAAAGGTTTTATTCAAACATTGCCTTTTTGGAACTCACACTGGTCATCCTATGAAATTCTGCACACCACCAGCATTCTCAGTTTTCTTAACCTGTCCTAGCTGGTTTTCTATCACTCCTATCATTTGCTAACATTTATGTACCTTACATTTTTAATTTTGATTCTCTTTCCAACTAGAATAGAAATTCAATTAAAAGCTAACAACATGTTTGCTTTGTATAGATCTTTTGCTCCTCAATTTGTCCCCTGAACCTGTGATTTGTCTGGGACCAAAAAAAAAAAAAAAAAGATCGACAAATATTTTTGAATGGTGGACTGAATGAATGATTATCGAAAGTTCTGTATGTCATGATTTAAAATGATACATAACTCCACACTTTCTTACTCTCCTGTAGTAAGGTTCAAGGTACTGAAGAGACTGCTTCTCCTTCTTTGACCATGGAGTCTCTCTCAATTTAGTTATAAAGCCAATGATATGGCTTAGCAGCATAAGCACTTGCCTGGCAAGCGCAAGGTCCTGACTTTGATTCCCGATACCCACAAAAAAAAAAACTAGTTATAAAAAAATATCTATGAGGTGTTTGCAGTTAGAACAAACAAAGAATAATAATAAATAGACAAATCAGTCTACCTCATTCAAGTAAAAAGTGTATTTAAAAGACTTAACCATATATGTTGTATCTCCTTTTGTGTGATTCTCATAGACCATGCTAAATACTCTCAATAAATACCCTACAGTGGGGGAAACCACTAAAAGTTCCCATGTTATATTTAATTACTGAAAACAGTTTCTTTATGCAAAGAACAGCAGCAACAAACCCTGGGTATTTGGGTTTAATCTAAAGTGAAACATATGCTTTTCTTTTTTTGCTTTGTTAAGCAATTTAGGCATACCCAACATCTAATTTTTAACAACTGAGGACCCTGATGTGATTGGTCTAGACTCAGTACTGTTATGTATCAATAACTATCTTATTCTCCATTATATTTAGGCATATAAACTATCAAAAATAATTTATTAGCTATATACATGTTGTTCTCTGCTTAATTTCTTAATCCAATGCCACCTATTTTGGCATGCTTTAAAGAAACAAAGAAAAATTAATTAAGGATTTACATTTTATACCTGAGGTCTTTTTTTTTTTTTTTTGTGGGTACCGGGGATCGACCTCAGGACCTCACACTTGCCAGCAGGCACCCGTGCTGCTGAACGATATCACCAGTGCTTTTTTCGTATGTGGGTACCAGGAGTCGAACTCGGGCCCAGGCAGGCACTTATGCCATTGAGCTATCTCACCGGCCCCTACCTGAGGTCTTTTTCTCTGTTGTGTATCATACATATAAAGTACTTACTAATATAATCATGAAATTTAGGAGTCATGTCTTTGAACTGAGCATGGGAAAATTATGAGGCAAGATAGAGCATAACTAAATTAAATTTTTTTTCAATCTAATTCTCTTAAGCCTGAATCAAAAGCAAGTCAAGTGAATATAGTTTTCTTCAGCCAGAATTCTCTCAAAATATCGCAGAGCTTTACAAGAACTATTCATTAGCGATAATAAAGTATATTAAAGCAACTCTCCTCATTCATATTTCTTTTCTTGATATGTGGTTTTTTAATTACAGAACTCTGCTACAAGAAATTTTAGAAATATATTACTTTTATTCTTGTTTGGAAATAAGTTTTATCTTCCATCTCAACAGAGCGATTACTCCTGAGTGTATCTGAAACCGTTATTGATAGGTGGTGTGAGATAAGCATCTTTCCTAATGAAGGCAATTAATCTATTACCACAGATGGATTCATGCTAAGTATCTTTCCTGCACAGACAGCACCTTCTTCTTCCTTTCCACACTTAAATCTTCATGACCTCATTTTTCATCCAGGGATAGTAATTTGTTAGCTACTGACTGCTTTAAGAACCACTCTACCATCCACCCTCTCTATTAGGATTTATGCATAAGCCTCCTTGCTGCACGCAGGGCTGACATGCAAACCAAAGAGCTGGAGATGCTACCCATCAAACAGCTGCCAGCCTTGACACTAGATCAACATTCCAGAGCAGCTGAATTAACAGCCTGATTCTCTACCTTTCTGAACATCATCACGCTGCAGGAAAATGATTTTCCTTGCTTTGTGCATATGAACTTTCTAATTAAAGAAACTTCTCTAATCCTTTTGCTTAACCTGATGGTGCTGCACTTTTCCAAGGAAAACTGCTGCTGATTTCTCAGGAGATGGTAACTTGTCTCTGCTGAGTTTTAATCTGTCTCTATTTAATTGCTATTCCAATTTATCAGTTCACTATGCCTAAGCTATTAGCTGACCCAATGCAACTCTCAAGTATATGGGGCTCAGTGAAGTCAGTTATTTTTGAAAGGCAAACAACATTAATGTATGTGCATTAAGAATGCAAAATTCTCAAATTGCTCTACAATAATATTTATATATTTTATGTGAGTTTTCTCATTTCATTAACCTAAATATTCTTAATATTTCAATGAATGGTAACAATTCACAAGTTTGAAGATATTTACTGTTGTTAAGATACTCTTGAAGTTTAATAATAAACTAATAATTGGAAAGTTATTTCTAACAAATTGTATATCTTAACTATATTTTACTGCAAACTACTCCCCCTCTTGACACTTTACCATTAGCAATAAATCAACAAAAAGTCATTATAGGTGCCCAGAAATGCATCATATTTAATTTCTTTCACTCTCCCTACCAGCTACTACCCTTCTTTCTTAGTCTGTAAACCCACAAAAAGTTGTTTATAGAAATTTGGAAGTGTCTTTTAGAAAGTAAGTTATGACTTGACATTTAACTTGTACAGAGGATTCAAGATATACTTACCACAGTAGCAAATAAGTATTTAATAAATGGGAGTTACTGTATTTTAAAGATTGCTCGTTAAAAATACTACCAAGGAGGAGAAAAAAGATGGTGGATCTGTAAGAAGCAGGCAGTGAACTTCTCCAAAAGTCGCCATCCGGACACTGAAATATAGTGACTGGAGGAGGACAAGAAAGAGGGAAGTGGCTCCCAGGGACCCAGGAAAGATCTGAAGCGCAGTTTGAGGCCCACGGAGAAAGTGAAGAGAGAAACTCCAACAAAGAAGAAGGAGGTGGCCTCCGGCGCCATTTCCCTGTGTCAGGAATCCCGACGCGACTGAAGCGGTTCAAATCTACAGACACAGTACAGAGAAGTGGCGGCTGTGAAGGACACACTGACTGGCAGTGAGTGCTGACACCCAGCCATCAGGCGCGCAAGAGACCCGCTAGCCGGGCGCTATTGTGGGGGGGCGGGCAGCAGCTGAGCTCAGAACTCAGGGCAGCTGCCACTCCATCCATGGCTCCAGTGGGAACCTCTGCAGAGTAACGCGAGATGCTGCGGTACAGAGAAGCACCAACCGAGAAGGACACACTAACTGGCGCTTTTCTTCCTGGTATTCCAAGAATCTCCTAAGAGTTTGAAATACTAGCAATAAAGCAACCTACCATAGGCAATTTACAAACAGCAACCCAGGAATTAAACTAAAGAAAGAAAAAAAAATGAGATGACACTTAAACAAGATGCAACCCCACACATCCAGTTCACCAAAGGCAAACTCAGGGGACAGTGAGGCTGGACAAACTGAAAGCCACCCACCTGACATCTCTGAAGTGGTAACAACAAAGTAGTTGAATGAGGCTCTGGAAAAATTTAAATCAGAAATAATTTCTTAGATAACTGGGGAGATAATGTCCACAATGAAGACCATGCTTAAGGATGCTAGAGCAGACACAGACAAAAAAATAGACAACCTTAAGAAAATGATGGAAGCCATGAATGCTCAGCATAGGAAAGAAATGGACTCCATAAAGCAGATTCAAGCAGATATCCAAGAGAACAAAAATTCCATTGAAAGTGTTTGTAGCAGATTAAGCAAATGTGAGGACAGGATCTCAGATATAAAAGACAGGCTTGCAATTAGTGATCATGAAAAGAAAGAATTCTTAAAAATAGCAAGGGACAATGAAAAATCAATCCAGCAGCTGCTAGATGATGCAAAGAAGAATAACTTAAGATTCATTGGAGTCAATGAAAAAGCAGGAGATAGCATAAATGACATCAGAAGACTGTTCACAGACATTATCACAGAAAATTTCCCTGGTAGAGAAAAAGAATTTGACGTTCACATAAGTGAGGCTTATAGAACTCCAATTAGACACGATCAAAAAAAAATCTTCAGCCAGGAATATCATAGTCAATATTGCAGAAATTCAACATAAGAGTAGAATCTTGGAAGCTGTTAGAGAAAAGAAACAAATCACCTATGAAGGAAAGCCCATCAGAATCACAGCGGACATTTCAGCACAAACCCTCAAGTCAAGAAGAGCTTGGAATGATGTATTTCAAGTTCTAAAGGAAAATAATCTTCAACCTAGATTGATGTACCCCACAAAACTATCTTTCAAAACTGATGGAGAAGTAAAATACTTCCATGACAAAGAACATCTGAGAAAATTTATAACCACCAAACCAGCACTCCAAAATGTTTTGATGGACATTCTAGAAAGGGATAACAAGGACTACAACTCCAGAAACCCCAACAGAAGGAATCCACCAGGCAGAGCAAATGATTAAAGAGAGGGAGGGAAAACAAAAATTAAAAGAGGGGGAGCCAACAACAAGAAAATAACATGACAAGGATAAGTCAATACATATCAGTTTTAACCATGAATGTTAATGGTCTCAATTCACCAACCAAAAGGCACAGACTGGTGAATTGGATCAAGAAGCAAGATCCAACAATATGCTGTATACAAGAAACACATTTAATTCAAAAAGAAATTCATAGACTAAAAGTCAAAGGATGGAAAACAATACTCCATGCGACAGGAACCCAGAAAAAAGCAGGGGTAGCTATTCTTTTTGCAGACAAAGTGAATTTCAAACCAAGAATGATTCAGAGAGATAAAGAAGGGAACAATCCAAGAGGAAGAGATAAAAACCATAAATATGTATGCAACAAATACCAGTGCACCCAACTATATAAAACAAATATTAATGGACATGAAAAATCAAATAACCACTAATACAATTGTATTGGGGGATCTCAATACTCCACTGTCACAAAAAGACAAATCAACTACACAAAAAATCAACAATGAAATATTAGAACTGAACCAAACTTTGGAACAAATGGACTTAGTAGATGTCTACAGAGTGTTCCACCCCAAAACATCAGAATACACCTACTTCTCAGCTGCACATGGGACATTCTCCAAAATAGACAACATACTAGCTAATAGAACCTGCTTAAGTAAATGCAAAGGAATTGAAATTATCCCATGTATATTATCAGGCCATAGTGAAATGAAATTGGAAATCAATGGCAAAAGAAACCACAAGATTTGCTAAATATATGGAAAATAAATAGCACCCTACTGAACAACCAATGGATCACAGATGAAATTAAAGAAGAAATTAGACAGTTACTGCAACTGAATGATAATGACAGTGCAACATACCGGAACTTATGGGATACAATGAAAGCTGTCCTAAGAGGGAAATTTATAGCATTAAATTCCTATATCAGGAAAACAGAGCAAGCACAAATAAACAACCTAATGGTGAACCTCAAACTTCTAGAAAAAGAAGAGCAGGCTAAGCCAAAAGCTCGTACAAGGGAGGAAATTATAAAGATCAAAGCAGAAATTAACGTATTGGAGACTAAAAAAACAATACAAAGAATCAATGAATCAAAGAGTTGGTTCTTTGAAAGATTAAATAAAATCGACAAACCCTTATCCAACCTTATTAAAAAAAAGGAAAGAAAGTACTCAAATCCATGCAATTAAGAATGAAAAGGGTGATATCACAACAGACCCTGCAGAAATCCAGAAGATCATCTATACCTACTTTGAAAATTTGTATTCTAATAAGATGGAAAATGCAGAAGAAATGGACAGATTCTTAGATACATATGAATTACCAAAGCTCAACCAAGAAGATATAAAAATCCTAAATAAACCAATAACAATCAATGAAATCAAAGATGTAATTAAAAACTTCCCAACAAAGAAAAGCCCAGGTCCTGATGAATTCACTGCTGAATTCTACAAGAAATTTAGAGAAGACCTAACACCACTACTTCTCAAACTCCTTAATGAAATTGAAAGGGAAGCAATACTCCCAGATTCATTCCTGGAAGCAAAGAATTACCCTGATACCAAAACCAGAGAAGGACCCAACTAAGAAAGAGAACTACAGACCAATCTCCCTAATGAACATAGATGCAAAAATCCTCAATAAGATACTGGCAAACAGAATCCAGCAAATCATCAAGAAGATTATACACCATGACCAAGTTGGATTCATCCCAGGGATGCAGGCATGGTTCAACATATGTAAATCAATAAATGTAATACACCATATTAACAGAACAAAGGACAAAAATCATATGATCATCTCAATAGATGCAGAAAAAGCTTTTGACAAAGTCCAGCACCCATTCATGATAAAAACCCTACAGAAAATTGGAATAGATGGTCTTTATCTCAATCTGATAAAAGCTATCTATGACAAACCAACAGCCAATATCATACTAAATGGACAAAAACTGAAAGCTTTCTCTCTAAAATCAGGAACAAGACAAGGATGTCCACTGTCCCCACTCTTATTCAACATAGTCCTGGAAACTTTAGCCAGAGCAATTAGACAAGAGAAAGAAATAAAAGGAATTATGATTGGAAAGGAAGAAGTTAAATTATCATTATTTGCAGATGACATGATACTCTACATAGAAGACCCCAAAAACTCCACTAAAAAATTGCTAGATTTAATAAGCAAATTCAGTAGTGTAGCTGGATACAAAGTCAACACTCAAAAATCAATAGCCTTCCTGTACACCAATAACAAACTCACTGAGAGAGAAATTAGGGAAACAACACCTTTCACAATCACATCTAAAAAAATGAAATACCTAGGAATCAATCTCACAAAGGAGGTAAAAGATCTCTACACTGAAAACTACAGTACTCTGAAAAAGGGGATTGAAGAGGATATCAGAAAATGAAAAGATATCCCTTGCTCTTGGGTCAGAAGAACCAATATAATGAAAATGGCCATACTTCCAAAACTGTTATAGAGATTTAATGCAATTCCGATCAAAATTCCAACAACATATCTCACAGAATTAGAGAAAACAATCTTAAAATTCATCTGGAACCAGAAGAGACCTAGAATAGCAAAGGCAATTCTGGGCAACAAAAGCAAGGCAGGGGCATCACAATCCCTGATTTGAAATTATACTGTGAAGCTACTGTGATAAAAACAGCATGGTATTGGCAAAAAAACAGACCTGAAGATCAATGGAATAGAATAGAAGATACAGAAACAACTCCAGACATACTAAGCCACCTTATCTTTGACAAAGGTGCCAAACACATTCACTGGAAGAAAGATAGCCTCTTTAATAAATGGTGCTGGAAAAATTGGCTCTACACATGCCGAAGATTAAAATTAGACCCATATCTTTCACCGTGCACTAAACTAAATTCAAAATGTATCAAAGAACTCAATATTAAAACAGAAACATTAAATCTCCTGGAAAATAGAATAGGTAAAACTCTTGAAGACATTGGTGTAGGCAAAGACTTTATGAATTAAACCCCCATCGCACAGGAAGTATCACAAAGAATTAACAACTGGGATCTCATCTTATTAAAAAGCTTTTGCACAGCAAGAGAACCCACCAAGAGAGTGAAGAAACAACCCAGAAAGTGGGAAAAATGTTTGCCAGCTGTTCCTCAGACAAAGGATTACTATCGAGAACATACAAAGAACTCAAAAAACTCAGACCTCCCAAATTTAAAGACCCAATCCAAAAATGGGCATCTGAGATGAATAAACACTTCTCAGATGAAGAAATACAAATGGCAAATAAATATATGAAAAAATGTTCAATATCACTAGTCATTCGAGAGATGCAAATTAAAACAACACTGAGATTCCATCTCACCCCAGAAAGAATGGCTGTTATCAAGAATTCAACTAATAACAAATGCTGGAGGGGCTGTGGGGAAAAAGGAACCCTTCTCCACTGTTGGTGGGAGTGTCGACTGGTGCAGCCACCATGGAAATCAGTGTGGAGACTCCTCAAAAAACTAGGATTGGAGGTCCCATTTGACCCAGCTATTCCCCTTCTGGGTATCTTTCCAGAAGAATTAAAAACATTGTACCACAGCGATATATGTGCACCCATGTTTATAGCAACACAATTTGTAATAGCTAGATAGTGGAAACAACCCAAATGCCCATTAACCGAGGAATGGATAAAAAAGATGTGGTATTTCTACACAACGGAGTACTACTCAGCCATAAAGAAAGATAAACTGGAAACTTTTATAGGTAAATGGATGCAACTCGAGAAAATACTCACAAGCGAAATAAACCGGATGCACATTTGTAAACATTGTATTGTCTCCCTAGTATGAAAATGCAATTTCACTGTGACTATTCCATTCCTTAGTCTTCTATTTTTACCTAGCTTTTACATTGCTTAATGTTATACTGAGTAATATTTTTCTCCAAAAGATATTTTTACATTCTCTAATGCTTGAGTTTGTTAATACATAAGAATGTTTACTTGTTGTCTTTAAAAAAAAAGATTGCTATTGATCAGGCAGTCAAATCATAATTGCCTATTTTATTATCATTATTATCATTATTATTATTATTATTATTATATTGGTACTGGGAATCAAACTCACGACCTCGTGCTTGCCAGGCAGGCACTGTGCTGCTGAGCTGTATCCCGGGTCCCTTACTGTATTATTTTATCTTAAATTTTTTCAATAACTTGACAAATGGAAGGATTTGAACAATAATTCTGTAGTCTTTTGTTGTAGATGTTTTTGAATTCAATCGAGTACACTTCAGCTATTTTTTCAGTAAATAAAATTTTGATTTTTAAGGGTGGCATTGTCTTATCATTCTGGTATCATTTATTTGTTAAATTGTCAAATGGTTATGGATTGTCCACTTACTGTCCAGTTTTATTTTATGTGCCTGAACTACACAAATGCAGAAAACACAGTTGTCTTTCTCAAAGTTCTATTGTAGAAGAATGAAAATACCCTGGGGTAAGCCCATAAGAAAGACCCTAGACTGGCAAAGAGTGAAGGTGCTCGTCCAAGGGCTCTCAGCACTAATTTGGGCATGACAACTAAAGGATAATTAGCTCAATAAATGTAAAACCAGGGAAAAGGGTTATTCGATGGAGTAAGGAAGGCACAGGTAAACACCCAGAAGCAAGAACGATTGACATCTGAAATCCTTCTCCAGATTTGTTTTCACTTATGTGGAAAACGTGAACCCAGTAATCTAGGTTAGACTTCAGGGTTCGAATGCAGAGGTGATAATCACCATACACCTAAAGGCAAATGGAAAACATGACTGTATTTAAAGATCAATATTTGAAATACAGCAACAGTGCTCCCTTTCTCCTTGATGTGAGCTGATAGAATGGAACACAAAATAAAATTGACAAAGAGTTCAGCTAAACTGCCACCTATTAATTATATTTACTGGAAAGCAATAGAATGTGACACCTATTATAAACTGTTGGTAAAAAAAGTGACATTAATATGGCAATACCACTATATAAAAATGCCTTATTTATTCTTTGATAGAATACTCTCTTCTTTTATATAAAAGGAAAAACTAGAGCTATGGATAATAACACAGTATCCATTATTATTAATAGAAATTTAAAGCAAATAATCAGTTCTTATTTGTCATACAGTATGTTTTAGAAAATAGAACGTCTAAATGCTAACACTTTGATTAATATTTTTCACTGATTATTATCACTTGAGAAATTCTTTTTGGCTATAAATATATCAAATGATAAAGTTTATATGTTGGAAAACTAATCAGACATAATCTAGTCCATTTTCTTAACTGTCAGGTAGCAGTCTGTTACTGATTTGTAAGCCCCCTACAAAATATGTCACATACTACGCGTAACAAACATGCTCTCCTCAGTTCAGTATTGTGGAATTTCAACAAAGAGTCATGCTTCAGAGCATGGGTAATCAACATTGTGTCAGAAATCAAACTTTGGCTTTCTCACTAACTGTGTGGCCACAGACAAGTTAATGGATCACTCTGTACTTGTTTTTCTCAAATTCCAGATGAATATAGTGCCAGACTACCTATAGTGCAAACACTACCTTTGGAACCACATGTTTACTTCCCCTAATCTATAGCATTAACCTCCAGTGCTGTGTAAGCCACATGTTGAGATGGATAAGGAATGCTTAGCACACACAGGCAACTGTGTGAGAGTGGACAAAGAGGTGAGGTGCTAGGAGAGACCTCACGTTTAAGCCTGTTGGCAGAACAGCAGAATAGAGGCATAAGAGATCACGAATTATTTGAATATAGAGTGAGAGAAAATGTTTACTGAATTATTTAGTGAGACAAGTATATGTACATTATATATAGTCCTACTTACTAAAAGAATAAAACTGCCTGCCTATCACCAATTAAAAGAATAATCTTAATGAAATTAGTTTGTAAAACTTAGTTGTAAGTCTTGATCTTTAAAAAGAAAGATGCATCACTGCTTTTAATTACCACACAGGTAACTAAAACTTGGCCTGGACAATGACCCTAGGAGTTCACCCGAATGATCCATTCACTGAAAATGTCGATTCCCAGTATTCAGGTCCTGCTTCCTTTGGTTTACCTTCTGATAATTTGGAAGTATTAATGTTGTGAGTGTAGCAATTCAACTACCCTATTGCTAAAACTTTATGCCTTCCAGTTTTTCAGTAGTAATTATTTTCTTCCAGTAATCTAGATGTAACACAATTACAGCTAACGTAGATATGGTTTATATGATGGATTCTCTTCTCAAAGTTAAGGTATTAATATTTAAACTTCACTCATAGAGCTATCGGGTGAGTTAAATGTGATTAGAAGAGTAATGTGTTTAGCTCAGTGACCGGCTCTTTTGAGAAATAAATATAATTTATCTAGTGTCATCATTACCACCACTATGTGCTGGACAGGGATCAAATTCCAGAGGATAGAAAATGGCGCCGGCCCATCAGAGCGTATCTGGACTCTTAGTAGCACTGAAGCAGGTTTCACAGGCTCCCTGCTGTCCAAGCCAATAACCCATTAGAAGATAAACAGAGTAGCAAAGAGGGAGCCTAGAAGTAAGCAAGACATCATTATAATAATTATGTGATAAGGAAATGGCTTGTAGCAAGTTGGCATCTAGATTCCATTTTCATTCAACGAAACTTGAAAACCTGAAAAAAAGAAAGGAAGACCAAGGAATTTTAAATTCTTTTTTTTTTTTTTGTATCAGGAATCGAACTCAGGACCTCATGCTTGCCTGGCAGGCACTGTGCCACTGAGCTATATCCCCGGCCAGGAATTTTAAATTCCAAGTGATCAAAGATTACATGAGGTGAGATGGCTCAGCGGCTTAAGCGCCTGCCCGGCAAGCGCGAGGGCCTGAGTTCGACTCCCGGAACCCACATACGAAAAAGGGGCCGGTGATATCGCTCAGCGGCACGGGCGCCTGCTGGCGCGCGAGGTCCTGAGGTCGTTCCCCCGGTACCCACCAAAAAAAAAAAAAAAAAAAAAAAAAAAGATTACATGAGAAAAGGGGTCTTATTTCATATATTATTACTGGAATGCCATTAATTTGAGGTAAGTTGTCCTGTGATGCTCATTTAGCAACTGTGCCTTAGCGATCTCATTTGAACATGTGAACAAATTTAATAATAGGGAGTTGAATTCATGTAGCCCGATTATATGCGGTGTGTTTATATAAACAGAAAGAAAAGGCTCTCATGTGAAAGACTAACAAGATGGCATATTTTTTCTCACACATACATAATAAATATACAAAGTGTAAAAGTAGTTGAAATAATGTCAAATAAAAAGTAAAACAATGTAAGTAACAACTATAGCTTTTACTTAAAGATAATTAAGCAAATTTGTAACAGTTTATAACAGTTGTACTTTTTCCATTCTATCCTTTGTAATAATTCTATTTTTCTTTCTCATCTTACCACAAGTCAATATTTTAATACTACTTTAAAGTAGATATAGGGGCATCCTAATGTAGCATATTCAGTCCTCTCGATATTCCCCTGTTAAATGTACCTTTCATAAGATAAGGGATAGTTTTTAATTCATTGTATTCTAAACTTCTAGCCTGCATCATAAATAGATGGTGACTATAATAAAATTATCTTTCAATATGTAATGAGATGATCATCCTTTATAAATCTTGTCTAAATCAAAAAATTTATTGACTATATTCATAATATTACACCCACCATGTGCTCATGGAATAAACTCAAATTTTATATTATTCAGAAATTTTACATCTATATTTAAGACTGAAATTATATGTTATTTTCAATTTTTTAAACTCTCTTGTATGATTTGGTTATGTCATATGCTGAGTTGGAGAATATTTCTTTTTAAATGTAGGCAGAGACTTTGAGAGAGCCACTAGAGGACACTATTTGAAACCTACTGAGTAGAGATTTCAGAGGCCTTCTTGGTTCTAGGTAGGCATTGAATTTCAGTGGCAACAAGAATGGAGAGATCTTAATAAACATTTGAAGCTTAAGTGATATCCCAAAGGCCATGACCAAAAATAAAGAGCCATGCTTTAGGAATAAGAGCTACACTCAAGGATTAAGAGCAAATATGAAGGACGGTACTAACATAGTCTTAACAGAATTACAGTGAATAGAAGGAAATTTAAATTTAAATTCATGTTAGATAAGGTATATGTTTGAATGTTAATTAGCTGAACCTCTGTCTCAAGAAGCTGACAGAAAAAGAAAAAAATTATTGAAATTAAAATCAATATATAGCCAGACATGGTGGCACATGCCCGTAATCTCAGCACTCAGGAGGCTGAGGCAGGAGGATCACTGCAAGTTTAAGACCAGTCTGTACCACATAGTAAGTTCAAGGCCAACCTGAACTACATAGTAAGACCCCATTTCAAAAATAACCAATATATAAAAGAAAAAGACGCAAAGCCAAAAGAACAGTCTTTGGAAATATTATAAGTGACACTTAACGAGACAAAACCAAATTTAAAAGTAAATGAATAAAACACATTACAAATCTGTAAAAAGGAAAAGAGCATATAGATTACAAAACAGTCTCTCAATGAAACAATATTACGATCTACTTTAAAACTTGTATTTAAAAATGGTTGAATGACACATAAACTATAACTGGCAAAACAAGAAAAAGAAAATTTAAATAGTCCTATATTTATTTACTAAAATGAATACATAGTTAAAAACTTTCCTGCAAAAAACACTTGAGGTCCAGATGAGTTTAAGGGATGAATTCTTTCAACATGTTAAGAAACAATAGTAATACTACACAAACTATTTCACAAAATAATTAACATCTTTGTCCAATGGCTTATACATGTAAATAATTTATTGAAACAATTATCTAAGATATGTGCATTTTCTTGTGTGTCATTTATTTCTTAATCAACAAAAAGTAAAACAACTATACAGTCCACATAAGTGACTTATACTAGATTAGTTTCCTGTTGCTATGTAACAATTGCCACACATTTAGTATCCTAAAGTAACACGTGTCTATTTTGTCTCAGTTTCTGTGAGTCCAGGACGTGGATGCACCTGTCTGGTTCTCTTAGGGTTTTACACATTGGCAATCAAGGTGTCAGCTAAGGCTGGATTCTTATTCAGAGGCTGGACTAAGAAAAAATCTGCTGTCAGCTCCCTAAGGTTGCTGCCAGAATTCATATCCTTACAGCTGTGAGGTTCATGAAGGCTTCCTTCTTCAAAGCCTGCAGCAGTGAAGACACCGTGGTAAGACCAGCTGCACACTCTTATGTGATCATAGACTTGCATTCACCATAAACCTACTGGCTTTTGTTTGGCATTTTACTGTTTAGAAGCAAGGAGTAAGTCCCACAGATATTCAAGTGAATGGAATTGCAAAGGCATAAACACCAAGAGGCAGGAGTTGCGGGGGCCATGTTAGTCTGTTTATTAAAATGAATTGTGCTTCCATTACATCCTTGAAAAAAATGGGTAGAAGCTATACCTTTATATAAAGGTGCCTCCCCACCATGTTTGATACATAGACTAGAAATAAAACCATATGAGTGGATCAAGACAAAACTGAGGTTTCTAGAATGATACAATCCACAAGATCTAATAATACAGCGATTGAATCCATCCATCTTGTTTCTTCTTCACCATGTCAATAGCATAGTTTCATTGAAAATTGTAAGAATTATGTCAGAGAGAACTAGTCACGCAAGGATTTCTTTTTAATAGTATAAAAATGATTTTAAGCATGAAATGTTTGAGAACATGGTCAACCATAACCATGTTTGAGAATACAGATATATTTAGTCTGATTTTAACATTATATAATGTATACATGCATTGAAACACTAATGATACCCTATTAATACATACATTTTATGTTTCTGTGTATCAGTTAAAAATAAATTTAAAAATCAAATTAAATGAAAAATGAATTAAAATTCATTTGTAAATCAACTTTGATGCTATTAAACATCTGGTATTAAAATGTTTCTGCCTAATACTGCATTTATTAAAATCAAAGCAATTTGGATAATAACAAGCATATGTTCAGAGAAGATTTCAAAGGGCCAAATCATAATTAATGCCTGGCTTATACCTATAAGATGTTATCTATTAATGTCTGCATTCTGATGTAGCAGAAATATAAAAGTGAACAAAGTGTCTTTGAGTCAATAAAATACTGTATCTGAAAAATTCTTCCTACTAAAGAATTTTAATATTTACATCAGCTAATAGAATATACAGATGGTCTCCAAATTAACAATGATTTGACTTAATTTTTTGACTTGATGATGAGGGAAAGCAATATGTATTCAATAGAAACGGTATTTTGAATGTTGAATGCAGATCATTTCCAGAGCTAGTGATCTGCAGTGCTGTACCATCTCCAGATGCTGGTCAGCAGCCGTGAGCTGCAGCCACACAATCGTGATCGCAAACAACTCTACAGTGTATTGTTTTGCAGCATTTTTAGAATACAGATTGTAAGAAATTAGATGAAATATTTGACACTTTATTATAAAATCAGCTTTATGTCACATGGTTTTGCCCAACTGTTTGGTAATGTAAATATTCTGAGCATGATTAATGTAAATTAAACTAAACTAGAATGCTTAATAGGTTAGGTATAATAAATGCATTTTCCACTTCTGATATTTTTAGTTTATGATTATTTTATCAGGTTGTAACTCCATGTTAAGTTGAGAAGCACCTTTAAATTATTTTGAAAATGCTTTCTTTAATTAAATATAAATAAGAGTTTCCTTATAAGAAATGCTCCCATCTAGTAGAATTTCAGGTATTACTAAAATGTTTATGTAAAATGAGTAGCTTATTTTTAAATCTAATTTCACCATTAGAAGATCTGCAAAATCTTCTTGAAGAAGTGACAGTAAAAGGGAGAAGAGTTGATATGAGAAGTGAGTCTACAACACCACACTGTGATTCACCATGGCTAGACACACAGATTTCATTCCAGTAAAGTAGCAATAGAGTTCGTTCATAAACCAAAGTCAAAGAAAAACAAATGAACAAACAAAATTATAAATACATCATATATCAAATGAGAGCAACAAACTCCAACATTCACAAAGGACTTTTTGTGAAGCCTTCTGTAAATAAAGTATGTTCATGCTAGAAAGACCTTTGTAGTCTTCTGCAGTAGCGCAGTGAGGGAAAACAGACCACTCTTAAGAAAACTGGTTCTATCATCACCATGTCAAAGTGTTCCCTCTAAGACAAGAAACAATACTTAGTGGCTAGTGTCCCTGTGCCTTGTACTTGGTATTCCTCTACACATCAGAGATATGCGAAACTCAGGACTTCCTTTCTATGAGCACATTGACAAAGGAACAACAGAGTTAGGAACCTATAGTGAGAAAATTTCCAATACACTGGAGAAAATTAAGCCTCTTCTCATACCCTTTGCAGCTGAAGTTTTCTGTACTCTTACAAACCAGATGTTTGAAGATTATAATTGCCCTGATAGGTCCACAACAAAAGACAAGAAACCTCAAAATCAAGAATGTTATATTTGAGCAGTTAACTAATTACTGATTTGATGTAAGTAAATTATTCTTGTGCAACTATTCTTTTTTCCAATGAACATAAATATAGAAATAAAACCTATGCTCTATAATTTATTTCACGTTACAAAGTAGCTTTTTTCTTTTATATTTTATATAAAAGATATATTTTATAATCTGACATTTTGCTACTTTTCCCTCTGCATATTTTTTAATTCACTTGGATTCTGTACTCTTACCATCATTAACAGTTCCTTTTAATCTATTTCCTTGAGACAGGGCAGCATGGAGTCACTCCCTGATTTTATCAGACTAATTTTTTTCCAATTACGATTTTAAAAGTACAGTTTAGTATTCAGTTTTAGAAAGTAATTCTAAGTAAAAATTTATATGTGAAACTATAAATGACTCTATGGTTCATGCTTGAATGATTCAAAGATGAAAATTTTTCAGTTTTATATCTTGTCAAATATAAATCTCACATTCTTCATTTACCATTATGACAATATATGAAAAAAATTTTAAAAGCACCTAAGGAAAAGATCTCAGTAGGAATAAGTTCAGAATAATGTGCAAATGACAGTTGATAAGTTGTTCAAACATATGTAAGGTGGTACTGTGCTGGAAAAAGATTCATCAGAAAAAACGAATGTTTTCAAAAGGAAAACATGACAAAGGAATGCAAAATGGAGCATGGATCTGTTACCTCCTGGGGTATTTTCCTATTTCACTCTCAGTCTCTTACTGTATTTTTATAAATATTTACATTACAAATGGGAGTATTCTTAGCATGTTGCTTTAAGCAATTTTTTCTTTCACAATAAACTACACAGTTGGCATTTTATCCACGTTGATCATTTCCTGTATATTGTTATCTCTGAAATAACTTCCAATTTTAAATTAACTTCTATCCTACTGCTTGTATCTAAATATATACTGTCACCATCACAGGCATGGACTGTTGCTTCCTGACTCTAAGCTTCTTTCCCTCACCCACCCCCAGATCTGCCCTTAAAGTGATTTTGCCACAACACAAATATAAAAATATCATAGCCTTGTTTCAAACCAATTAGTGGTTTCCCATTAATTATAGAATGAAGTCCAACTTCCTTAGCAAAGCACAAAACATGCTGGTAACTTCCTCATTCTTCAGCCTCAGCTCATATCATTCCTTCTAGATTTCTAACCCAACTGTGCTGATTTAATTTCAGTTGCCCATGCTTACACTGCCGTTGTCAGACTTGAAGGCAGGTGGAAATGCTTTCCATTTCCTATCTGGCAAACTCCCATTCATTCTCTGAAACCTTGTTGCCATGGCCACCTCCTCTAGAAAGTCATGCATTCTCAGAGGAAAAACATAATAATGACTCTCGTCTCTTCGCTAATTCTATATCCCATGCATAGCTCCATAAGCATCCATTTAATAATTGCTTATAACTATATTTTTGTGTTTCTGTTGCTGACAATAAAAATACTAAAATTTTATCCTTTTGTCTATCTAGGAAGATTGCCTAAATTAGACAAATTCTTAACAATTAATTTATATATGGAATAGAGGAACTGATATATGCAATTTCAAAAAGTATATTTGAAATAAATAGCAATTTCCCATTGTGAGATTTATTCTTGCAAATGGGATCAAAATTTATTCCTTTAAAATTTGAAAGGAAAAAAATATGTATATATACACACAAGATAGTTAAGATAGTTATACAGTTAGTTTTTCTTAGTTCATTGAAAAGAAAGGTTTGTGCTAATATTGTTTGGACAATATTTCATGCCTGTGTCTTATAGTCTGAACAACTACTAGGAATATAATAATACGCAATGCAGTAATTATTATTACTCTTCTCCTAGCCTGTTTTGAAAATCTATTTTATTGTTATTTTTATTTTTTTCTCTTTAAAATAAAATGAAAAATAAATTTAAAAAATTTGAAAACTTAAGAAAAATTATAAATTCTGATCCAAAGGATGTATTTGTATCTGAATCTCTCATTAAGTTGTCATGAGTTGTAAAAATTCTCCTAAGACAAACCTCCTGTACTCTGGAAGTGAGCTGGTTTCACCCACTAATCAGTATCAATACAGGAAAGAATAAGTCAGCACTTTTGTAATGAGGCAGCTGTTCATAAATAGTCTCGTGTTTATATTAGTTCACTTTGGAAACATGTTCCAAAGATTTATACTGAGAGGATTAGCTATTACTAACTTACTACATAGGATTAAATTCAGCACGTGCAAGCACATAAACGCCTTCACACGTCTGTGTATCTCTACTTACATTAACTTTTGCTCTTTTTTTTTTTTTTTGTGGGTACTGGGGGTCGACCTCAGGACCCCGCGCGCCAGCAGGCTCCCGTGCCGCTGAGCGATATCACCGGCCCTTTCTTCATATGTGGGTTCCGGGAGTCGAACTCAGGTCCTCGCGCTTGCCAGGCAGGTGCTTATGCCGCTGAGCCATCTCACTGGCCCAACTTTTGCTCTTTGGGTATAAATATGGTTAGATTAGTCTTGCTGAAAAAACATTGCTTTTACATTTTCTCAGCTCATATGCTCTTGCAGTTAAAAACAATGGCATAACATGTACTACGAAGGGAAAATAAAGGACTCTTACTTCCACATCTACATATATCCAAATGAGACTTACAGGATGGTGTATGTTTGGAGTAACTGCCATGTTCTGTAGTCTTATTCTCAGCTTTTATGGTCCAGCATTTTGATGTTATAATGGTATCTTTTTCTAAGATCTTAGGTATTGAGTTAGCATAATCAAAATTACCAAAGAATAGGGCTGGTGAGATGGCTCAGAGGCTTAAGCACCTGCCCGGCAAGCGTGAGGGCCCGAGTTCGACTCCCGGAACCCACATACGAAAAAAGGGCCGGTGATATCGCTCAGCGGCACGGGTGCCTGCTGGCACGCAAGGTCCTGAGGTCGACCCCCGGTACCCACAAAAAAAAAAAAATTACCAAAGAATAGTGTATAAACAAAAACACAAAATTTATTGGTGACTACATCTTTCTAGTATTTTGAATTCTCCTTTCTTCTTCTTAGGACATGATCTTCCCGATCCATGTACTGGAATGTTTATTTAAATGTCTTAAGTTTACTTAATAAACTCCTTCCCAACACTTAGGCAGAAAATACCAAACACATACTCTCCTAAGCCATATTTTCTTCACTATAAATTTAAGTTTGCATTCTGCCTCCCATTCTCCATTGCAAACTTCCTTTTTTTCTCCAGCCTGAAACCCATCCTGCCTGGCCTGGCTCTATTATCACAACGCTTTAAGGCAATCATTCAGTGCCCTTCAGAAGCCTTGATAGATAGCTCCACACACAGCACTTTGCCTGAAATTAATCCTCGCTGTCATCCTTTCCACACTTGACCCTGGAGTTTTAGGTCTACCACAACGATGAGGACAATGATGGTAGGATTGAAATAAGGGTCTTGTGCCTGCTAGACAAGCGCTCTACCACTGCACCACATCCTCAACCATGAGCCTTACACTTTAGAACCCTCCTCCTGTCAGCAGCTGCTAACCTGCTCTCCGTGTCAAGCAAGGGCTAAAATGAACCAGTCTAAGTGAAGGTATAAGAATTGTTCAGCTCATAAAAATTGTATTATATTTTCTCTTAAAAGTAGAATATTATAGAAATCTCTATTAACATACATGCTGTGTACATTTGACTACCTGTGTCTGATCATTTAAAATTTGTCTAATTTCTTATTCCCTCCTTTCCCATCATTTTAAAATAATATTTTCACAGACTACCTGCCTAATAAATTCTCCTTCAGTTAGTCTGTAAAACATTTAGAAATTTTCATTTTTTTAACTTTATTTTTTATTAGTATATATTTGTCATAATATTGATCACATTCATACCTGAATTATTTTTCCCCATTTCCCTCCCCATCCTTGAACCCCTCCTCCCCTCCCCATTTATAAATGTTTTCTTTTTTTTTTTTTTGCTTCCATTCTCTTTTTTTCCTTTTCTTTTCTTTCCTTCCCTTCTCCCCTCCCTTGTTCCCCTCTTCATTTGAACATTTTCTTACTCCTTCCCTATATCTATCATCCATTTTGGTCCTTATTTATGCTTTTGGTTTCTCACACAAGGGAAACAAGACAATATTTATGGTCATTCAAGAGATGCAAATTAAAACAACCCTGAGATTCCACCTCACCCCAGAAAAAATGGCTATTAACAAGAAATCAACCAACAAATGCTGGTGGGCTGTGGGGGAAAAGGAACCCTTCTCCATTATTGGCAGGAGTGTAAATTGGTTCAACCACTGTGTAAATCAGTATGGAGATTCCTGGAAAAAAACTAAAACTAGAGGTTCCATTTGACTCGGCCATTCCCCTTCTTGGTATCTTCCCAAAAGAGTTAAAAGCATCATACCACAGGGATATATGAACACCCATGTTTATAGCAGCACAATTTGTAATAGCCAAGTCTTGGAAAAAGCCCAGATGCCCATCAACAGATAAATGGATAAAGAAAATGTGTTTTTTTTTATATGCAATGGACTATTATTCTGCCATGAAGGATAAACTTGAGACATTTTTAGGTAAAAGGATGCACCTTGAAACCACACTTTTTTTTTTTTTTTGATACCAGGGGTCGACCTCAGGACCTTGCATGCCAGCAGGTGCCCATGCCACTGAACAATATCACCGGCCCTTTATTTTCCTATGTGGGTACCAGGAGTCGAACTCAGGACCTCGCGCTTGCACAGGCGGGCACTTATGCCACTGAGCTATCTCACCGGCCCTGAAACCACACTTTTAAGTGAAATAGATCAGACTCACTTTTTAAATCTAAAGCAAGTATTTCTAAATTCTGGGTCCCCGACATTTCTCCTTAAATGAAAATTACATTTTTCAACCTCATATTTATAATAAATTTTCCCACCATAGCACATAATCTCATTCATGTTGTTTTGTCCTAATTTCCTGGTAAATATTTCTATATAGGAAAAAGTAAAACTGGCATGTCCAGACTAGAATAGTGTTCTGCGAAATTTAGGATAATCCTGAATGTGTTCTGAGCAGGATTTAATATTGTGTGAAAGAGAGGGAGGGATCTAAGGCTAAAGAGGAACAAAATAATAAATCTCACTAGCTGTATAACAATAGTATCAATTCAAAGGTATAAAAGAGAAGAACAACCCAATTATGATTTATCAAAAGGAAGTCAAAGAAATTATATGAAAGTTGAGATTTGCAAAATATCCTGGAGTAAGTCTGTGGATTGTGAAAACATACATTCATTCTATATTTTCTTTTGGAAAATGAACCAAAGGCAATTATTAATATACAGTAAAAATGGTGAGATTTTGTGGTTTAAGTGATGCCAAATTTTACTGTATGGTAGTCAACATTATATAGCCAGAAAAATGTTTTGAAATACTGAACACTCTTCCATAAAACAGTTGATGGTCTCCAGCAACATGCTAGTGTCTTATTAGGAGATAAGTGCTTTTATTATGTGTTAATGTATACCCCTGAAATTTCCATAGTAGGAAATCCATACAACAACAGGGATCCATATAACAATGCATAATCCAGTGTATGAATCCCGTGGGAAACATTCCTTATAAGAGAATTTTTTTTTTTATGTGGGTACCGGGAGTCAACCTCAGGACCTCGCACTTGCCATTGGCAAGCGCTTGTGTCGCTAAGCGATATCACCGGCCCTTTTTTCCTTTATGTGGGTACTGGGAGTCGAACTCAGGACCTCACGCTTGCCAGGCAGGTGCTTATGCCACTGAGCTATCTCACCGGCCCTATAAGAGAATTCTTTCTTGAACTGCATTAGTCTTTTACTATAGAGCCCAGTATGGAGACTGTTAAAAAAGGAAAAAGCATCAAATAATCAGTACCATTTCCTTTTTTAGAGCATTTCTCATACATTTATTTTAGAGTTTGTGTGTTTTTATTATCAGTGTCACTTCCATTTTTCATACATTGCTACTGAATCATAAAGCTGGCTTTTATTTGAAGGGTACATTATTAAAGAATAATTCATTGAAATGCATATGAAGTTTAGGTATCTTTGGAATAGATAAATCATAGCTTGACTCTATTCTCAAAATATTCTGCAGTAGATCTAATGCTACATTTTGGCTTAACTGTTTACTAAATTTTATAAATGTATCTACTTTCTTGTGCAATTAGTTCTCAAACTACTGTATTTTCCTCATATCCTAAATTTTCAAGATAATGGAATTAACTTATTTACTTTGTTTTTGTAACTATACTTATAGAATGAATGGATTAATAATACAAAGTCTACGTAGCTTGCATTAAATTAAATTATATTTTTATACTTGCTTTATGGTTGATACTATTCTGAATATAAATTTTAAATGACAAATATAAAATACACACTGATAAATGTTTAAAGCAACTGATTATTATATGGTCCATTCACATACATAAGGTACATGAAATATATAATATACTTAGTACAAATAAAATTATTTAATCTCTTCAGTCTTAATTGCAAAAAATACCATTAAACACCCCATTTGAATACTTAAAAAAGAAATTGGGTTAGGATGAATAAGTACATATTATAAAGCATTTTGGAAATCTCTCTCCTATTCTTATAGGTATAGATTCTATATTTGCTAAGTATGACACATGATTACCCACCATCGAGACAAAGAAAAATAAGAATAAACATACTTCCAAATGAAATACCAATAAAACATGCTATAACAAAAAAATAGCAAAAAAAGATGAATAATAGATAATATTTCCAACAAGAAATGCAAACTATAAAAGCAGACTAAAGGTAAATGAACAACAACTCAAAGGATAAGAAACAGAAGAGAAATGGGCCAAAAAAGAAGACTAACTCTCTAAAATAAAAGTAGAAAAAAGACTTCAATAAAATGTTTTATAAAGAAAGAATTCAATTAGCCAATAAACAACACAAAAATGTGCTCAGTTCCATTAATTGTCAGAAAAATGCAAATTGAAACATCAATAATAGACCATCACATATCCACCAGAGTAGATCAATGAAAAGATGAAAAACACCAGAATTGATGATGATGTGTACATTAGTCAGCGTTCTGGGCACTAAGCCACAAAGATAACCTTTGCAACTAAAAGGAGGAGAGATTTATTTTGGCTCACAGTCCATGCTAGCCAGTTCAAAGGCAGAAACAACGTGATGGACAAATGCTGCTCAACCTATGGAAGACAGACAGCAGAAAGAGAGGAAGGGGCCAGGGACAAGAATACATCTTTCCAGGTAATGCTCCCAGAGATGTGCCCCTTCTTACCAGACCCCACCTTATGACAGTACAGTCAGCTATAAACACATTGACGGGGACGGTGAGATGGCTCAGTGGCGTAAGCACCTGCCTGGCAAGCGCGAGGGCCCGAGTTGGACTCCTGGAACCCACATACGAAAAAAGGGCCGGTGATATCTCTCAGTGGCACGGGCGCCTGCTGGCACGCAAGGTCCTGAGTTCGACCCCCAGTATCTACAAAAAAAAAAAAACATTGATAGGTTAATCCACTGTCACACCCCCATATCTAATCATCTTCTGAAATCCCCACCTCTGAACACATGAGACTTTTAGAGGATATTTTAGGTCTAAACCATAGAATTGTGGCACAGTTGGTGGGTTGTAAATGGGCCAACCAACATTGGAAACAGATGTCATAGTCACCCTTTAATTGCAGAAACAAAATACCCAGTACCCACAACTAAAAGGTAGAGTAGTTTATTCGGGCTCACAATTTTTAAGGTTTTGGTCCATAGGTTTCAGTCTAGAAACAGCATGGTTGAAAAGCCTGGACAAAGAAAAACTTCTCACGTCATGGCAGCCAGGAAGCAGAGAGACAAGAGAGGAGCCAGCAAGGGAGATACACCACTCCAGCCTAGTGACTCACTTCCAATGAGGCCCCACTCCGAACAACTCGGCTATAGTGTCCCCGTGATGCAATTGCCTTCTCAAAGCCTACCCTCTAAGCACATGAGAGTTTTGCAGAGATCATTCTTGTTTTATACCATAACATTTGAGCCAACTCCCAAATGACTCATACTACTTCTTTATGCAAAATTCACCGTCTCTAAGAGTTTCCAAAGATTTAACAGTTCTAGCATTGCTGAAAAATCCATATCCGAAGTCTCCTCTGAGACTCAAGGCAAACTGTTAGCTGTGGACCCTTGTAAAAATCAAAAAGTTAAATACAATCAGCCTAAAATGGTGAAAGGTAAACATTTCCATTCCAAAAGGGAGAAATAAGAGGAAAGAAAGGAGAGAGAAAAAAACAAGACTGAAACCCAGCAGGGCAAACATTGAGTCTTGTTGTTCCATGTCTAGCGCTCAGGGAAAATGTTGTGGCAAGATGTGAATTCCAAATAGCTTCAGTGGCCACATCCTTAAGGCATTGCTGGTTGCATCCCTCATGGCCTCCCTCTTGAGTTATCTTGGCTCACTGCCTGCAATGTTCCTCAGAAGACATTCCACATTCATTCTTGGGTTCTCCAACTTCCTGTGGGTTACATAGCACTTTCAATTTCATTCTGCAGCTTCACCAGCCCACTACCCTCTTTGGTGCAAACTACCTGGCTTCCCAATTCTTCTTCTGAAGTCAGGCTGGAAGCATCTCTAACCTCATAATTTTGCATTCTGCATCCTAGTAAAATCACCACCTGGTGGATGACATCAATGTCTGCCTCCAACCTGAGAAGTAATGAGACTCCTTAGATCATGGTTGCAGAGGACTTTGAGTGCCAGGATGGCTGAGCCCTGTGAACTGAATCATAGAAAATCAACTCCCTAGGGAGTCCTTCGCAAGTAGGATGCTATGGACCTCTGCTCTCAAAGTACTGCTTTCACTTTTGCACATTTAAATCTTGCTGATTTTGGAGATGCCCTCAAGGCATATTTTGTATTATCCAGATGCAAATTATTTGACTTTTTTTTTAATGCTAATATTTTCAGCAACCAAGCTTTTCTTGGCCAAAGCTACAGGCATCAACTTTACATGCCATGACTTTACAAGAGCTTCTTTTCTGACCACCAGCAAAATTTTCAAATTAGGCTGCTCTACTTTTGGTATGGTTCTCACAGTAAATGTGGCTAAAATCCCCAGTAGTACAGCCATAAGAGTGGACTGCCTTGAAATTTCCTCTGCCAGTTTAATTATTCTTCTACCCTTAACCTCAGTCTACCACAGAATCTCAGAACACAAGCAAAATGAAGACAAATTTTGTCCCAGAGTGTAACATACATGGTCTCAAGTCTAAATGCCTATGGAGACCCTTTTTCTAACTCACACCTCCTGAGCCTGGTCTTTACCATCTGCATTTTTCAGCATTCTGGTCTTCTGAGCTCCAACCAGTATGTCCCATCAAGCTCAACTTACAGAAATCTAGAGCTTCACTGGCTGGCATCTCCAAACCTTTCCAAACTCCTCCCATAAACACATTCAAAGGTTTCCGAACCACATTTCAAGCATAGTCACAGAAAGTTATTCCATTTCTTTGGTAGCAAAATCTGTCTTAGTTACTTTTTCATCACTGGAACAAAACACCCAACATCCACAACTTAAAGGAGAAGAGATTTATTTTGGCTCCTGGTTACACTCCCTGGTTGGCTGCCTCCAAGGCAATAAGGGCACTGTAGAAGGACCTAGACAGAGGAAAGCTGCTCACATTATGGTAGCCGAGAAGCAAAGAGAAGAGGGAGGAGACAGAGAGGGAAATATGCCTTTCCAGATTCTTTCCTCCAGTGACCTGCTTCCATCAAAACCCCACCTAACAATCAGTCAGTTATAGTGTCCCCATGATCCAGTCAACTTCCAAAGCCCTGTCTCTGAGCTCATAAGACTTTTGGGGTTCATTCTTTATCTAAACCATAACAACAATTAGGTAAAATGTACTAAAGTTGAACATATACATACTTTATGCCTCAAATACTTCATTCTAATTTATAGTCAAGATAATTGAGGACATATTTTTCCACCAAAGGATATATACTAGAATATACATTATAAGTATATCTATAATGGCCCAAAATTAAATATGGCAATAGAATGGAGAGCTGTTTATGTTTACCCAATGATATATACAGAAATAGAACTAAATAATCTGTTAGTATATTGAATAAGAAGGACTGACTTAATAAATATAATGTTGCTAAAAGCACACAAAAGAAGATATGCTATATTATTTCACTTTTAATAATATAAAAACACAAAATTAGATTATATTATTGTAATTCAGCTTAGTGTTTGTCTTTGGCCAGGAGAGGTGAAGAGACAGCCATAGACCTGGAAGAAGATGTAAGATAGGTCTTGGGCACTAGTGATGGTCAGTTACTCGGTAAACACATCTGGTTATACGATTTTGTTCAATTTGTGAAAATTCATCAAGTATTCACTTATGTTTTGTGAATTTGTATAATAAAATTTTTATCAAGTTTAAATATATATTGTATTGTTTGCTAGCACTTCCTTAAAAAAATATTGCAAAATGTGTGGGCTAAACAACAGAAGTTTATTTTCTCACAATTATGGGAGCTAGAAGTGAAAGATAAAGTTGTCAACAGGGATGACTTTTTTTAAGGATTGTTTTCTTGGCTTATAGACGGCTCCCTTCTCTTTGTGTCATCACATAGTTTTCCTTCTACGAGTGACTTTGCCCTAATTACCTCTTCTCATAACAACAGCAATTATATTAGATTAGAGCTCACTCTATGACCGCATTAGGGTGAATGAATTACCCCTTAAAGACGTAGTCTCTTCCAAAATACATACACACATACATACTTACATACATACTGACCTGGTCTCAAGGAAAGAAGGTAAGGTAAACTAAGACATCATCATGTATATTTTTGGAAGACACCATTTAACTCATAATGATATAATTAAAAAACTAAGAAAAAAATAATATACGTTATTAAGAATTTTTAAAATACACTAGAAAATAATTTATTTTTTTAAATTAAAACAAAGGCTGATTCTTTTGGAAAACTTAGGAAAATAACCTCTAGCAAAAACAATAAAAATGCTTAAATATAAAGAAGAAATCAAAGAGAGAAAGGGACAGTTATGGTAGAGATTTTTAAAATATCATTTAGAAACAATTTTCTAATATCTTTGTTAATTTAGATTAATGGAACATTTCTTCAGAAAAAAAAGCACAGGAAATAAGTATTCCAACTATAAAACTTGAGAAAACATTAAGATAAAATAAATTTCAAAATAATAAAATATTTATTTTAGAGGTACAAGAATTCCCAAGAATATCAGTGGTTGATACTCATTTTGAAATATAGTGAGAGGCAATAAGGAATAAAAATCTTACTTTTTTTTTTTTTTTGCTATGTTATGGCAGAGCAAATAGATCTCTACCAAACTTTTGTAAGCCTCAGGTCTAAGATGGAGAAAGAAAGGGCAATTCATGCCTTTTCTTTGCATGTAGGCCTTTTTCCAGTTCCAAAACCAATTCCGCTCTTTCAGCCGTATAATATTTAACTTTTGATTCTCCTCAGTTCTGAACTATTATGTTTTCTTTCGGTATTTATCATCTATTGTGATTTTAGTTTATTTAACTAGACTTTGTGTTTTTATTTTTAGTGATCCCTAATTTTAGGTTTTATAAAGTTAAATATTTTATTACAGATGTTAGTTCCAAATCTATTAACTTTATTTTTCTTTTAGCCTCCATATTTTAATAATTCTTTCAAAATTTATTTTCTCTTCCTTAAGTTATTTTATTGTATTTAAATTTTTTTCTTCTTAAGTCATCTTTGATTCTAAAACACAATGGTTTTCTTTGCTTTTGTGTATTTGAATTCTTGTCACTACAATATTTTTCATTTTATCTTAATTACTGTTTTCAAACTTGCCGAACATCTTTTTTTTTTATTTTAAAGAGAAAAAAGTATAAAAACAATGACACAGAGTTTCAAAACAAGCTAATAGGGGATTAACAATGGTTAATATATTGCATATTGTTATCTTTAAAGTAGTTGCTCAAATAACAAGATATAGACATAGAAACACCTTAAGCCTTGTTTTCCCATCCATATTTCTAATAACCTACTTTTATAATAGCCTATAAATGTAAAGAAAAACAAGTAAAAAAGTTAACACAAACATTAAAGAAAAGACCATGGAGATTTTCTCCTGCATGCTAACCCGCCATTAACATTATACCTGTCGGTTGTTTTTTCTGTTACGGCTTCTACATTAGCACCATGCATGGCTTGCCAGATACCCGTGGACTTAACACTTCAATGACACGAATCCCACCATGCAATAATATATATTGGATTTACTGCCTAAAATTGTTTTATATTTCATGATCATTTGACAGCGGATAAAGCACATATCACAGTCTCGTACCTTCACAATAGGCAAACACCGAACTGGGAATAAAATGTACCAATCACATGAAAAGGTCAAAATATACTGTTTTTTGTGGCATCAGGTGCTTACAATTCTGGCTACTTGGAAAGCTGAAGAAAGAAGATCATATATGTGAATACCATTCAGCTTTAAAAATAGAAGGAAATTCTGACATTTGCAACAATCTGGATTAACCTGGAGAATAATTATGCTAAGTGAAATAAACCAGGAGAAGAAAGACAAGAAACCCATAACTTCACTCATATGTGGATTCCAAGATCAACAATAGCCAAACCACAAAACCCAAAGAACAACCACAAAACCCAGCACAACCCAAACAACTCAAAAAGCGGAGAGTAGAACGTTGATTACCTAGGGCTGGGTGTGTGGGGTTGGGGAGGTGTACAGATATGGATCGATGAGTACAAAATTTCATCTATATTAGAGGAAAATTTCAAGAGATCTATTGTACAACCAAATGACTATACTTAATAACATCATTTTGTATTCTTCGAAATTGCTAAGAGAATAAAACTTGAGTGTTCTCACCACAAAAAAAAGGTAAATATGTGAAGTAATGCATACTTGTAGCTATCTGAAAGGTAATGGATATTCGTAGCTTGAATCAGTCATTACACAATATGTTTTTTAAAAAGTCACATTGCAGTAGTAAGTATATGTGTATTTTTGTCAATTTAAAAGAAATAAATGCATTAAAAAAATAGTCAGTGGGTGACGTGTAGCTTAGTGAAAGAGTGCTTGCCTAACGTGCACAAGGTCCTGGGTTTGATCTTCATCACCAAAAGAAAACAAAAACAAAAACCAGTTAAAACAAAGCAGCAATAGAAACAACAAAATATGCTGTTCATGGAAGCTCATGCCCAGGGAGACGTTATCATAACTCTCATTTGACTATAGTTAGAAATACTTTATTGTTGAATTTCGCTGGAGATATATTTTTCTAAATGTTTTAAATCATTCTTCTAATATGATTCTTTATCACTGAAAAAAATATACCAACCTTTAAAATAGCAAAATGATATATAAATATAAATTTGTTACATTGTTAAATCAGCACTCTGGTTTCTGACACTTTAACTGAGGAGGAAAGCTCTCACTTTTGTAAATGTTCCTAATGCTGCCACTGACTTGCCCTCACATTAAAATCCTCCCTCTCTGGCCTCTGCTAACCACATAGTACCCAATTTTTAATGCATGGCAAGAAAGCACTGTGACTCATATAGTATTAACAAAGTGCTTCATATAAATTGCTATGCAATTACTTTTGTTAAAAGAACATTTTAAGACCTATACTGTAAATAGCACAGCTCAAAGCAATTGTAAATATTTTCATGCTGGCTACTTCTTTTTATGTTAGCTAATTAAAACTTTCTGCTTGAAATGGCTTTGAACTACCATGGAAAGCTTTTCTGGACTCAAAATATGAAGAGATATCTAAGAAAAAGTCTTTCATTACATTTTCATGCATAGTATGTCTATGCCTTGTATCCAAACATTTGCTATTTTTCCCCTGATTTGGTCAGTTAAAGTTATTGTTCTTAGTGTTTGCACATGAGGTTGACTGAAATTTATAATAAAAACTATTTATGAAATAGGTAATAGCTTCCAAAATTTTAATTCACATCTTGCCTTGATTGATAATCTGGATTCGAAATTTATTTTAAGCTTTAGGATAAACTTTATTTTCCCTCCATTCCTCTCTCCATTCTTCTCCGTAATTCTCTACTTTCTATCATTCTTTCATTTTTTTTCCAGAACAAGTTTGAAAGAATCTCCAAAAATGTAATATTTATAACTTTGAAATTATGAAAGTAAAATAACAATTAAACGTTTTTATCTTCTCCTGTGTATCTGTCAGTGCTCGCTAGGGAAACAGATATAATACAAGATATACAAATATATAAGAATTTACAGATTGGCTTATGATGGCCGCCCACAGAGTCACATGTGGCGGAGTGCAAAGGCTCAGTTTGTGCAGTGGGGATCCGAGGGATCCAGTCGAAGGCCTGGAGCTCCGTGTAGTGTCCACGTGAGTCTGCATCAGGAGGCTAAAGGTTCGGTGCTGGAAGCTGAAGAGTCTGTGCTAGAAGCCAGGTGAGGATGTCCAAGGTGAAAGCGAAGACTAGAGCTCCTCCAAAGGAAGCAGAAGCAATCCTCCCTTCTTCATCCCCTCGTAGCATTCTGGCGACGATCTTCCCCAGGGTGGGACCTCCACCCCCGCAACTCTGCTGAGCCTGTTTAGTCTGGCATTACTTACTCAAGCTGACACAATCGATCAGCTATCACATCCTGTCTTTTGTACCTAGTCAGGCTCTTTATTTCTTTTTTTTTTTTTTAATTGTTGTAAAAGCAAAACCCAAAAAAGCACAGCATGACATTAGCTAGTGTTTTAAGTGTCTGTTTCCACAGGGGTAACTGTTCATGCTGTTATGCAACACGAAATCTCTCAAACTGTTTCTCCTGGCCAAACTGAAGCTCTGTATCCATCGAACAGTCATTCTCCACTTCCCTTCTCTATGGTCCCAACAATCCCCGACTTCTGTTTGAATGAATTTGGCTACTTTAGAAAACTCATTTAAATGAAGTTGTACAGTGCTTGTTAGTCTGAGACTGGCTTCACTTACCACAATGTTCTTAAGTATTATCCATCTTGCAGCGTATAGCAACCATTCCTCTTTTTAATGCTGAATAATATTGCATTGAATGTATATATAACCATTCTTGATCTATTCAACTGCCAATGAACATCTGCTTTGCCTCCACCTTTTGGATATCATAAATAATGCTGCTATAAATATGGGTGTGCAAATATCTCTTCAAGATCATACTTTCAGTTGCTTTGGATATGTAATTAACAGTGACATTTTTGCATCATATGATAATTTTATTTATTTTTTTTTTTGCAAAACCACTATACTGCTTTCCACAGAATGAGCATCATTTTACATTCTCCACGGTGCATGAGAGTTACAATTTATCCACATCCTAATCAATACTTCTCATTTCCGTTTTTATCTAACTAGTGACCATGCTAATATGAGGTGATATCTCATTCTGGTTTTGATTTCTAATAATTAGTGAGGAACTTTTTCATGTTTCTTCTCAATTTGCCTATCTTAGTAGAAATATTTAACCATATCTTTGAACATTTTTTTAAAATTAAGCTTTATCTTTGGAACAGATTTAGGTTTACAGAAAAATTTAGCAGATGGTACAGAGATTTCCTATGTGCACTGTGTTCCCACACATGTGGTCGCCCTCCGCATCAGCGCCCGCTAGCAGAGTGTTGTCTCTCTTCGCTAATTAACCTAGTGACACATCATTACCGCTCAGAGTCCAAAGTTTGCTTTAGAGTTAAATCTTGGTACTGTTCAGGCTATGAATTTGACAAATGTCTGATGAAACAAATCCATTTACTGTCATTTCAAGCACCACTGCCCGAGAATTGTCTGTGTTCCACAGTTACCCTCTCTCCTCTCCAAACCTGTCACCACTACTTGCTTTAACTATCTCCATCGCTTTTCCTCTTTAGAATGTTCTGTGTTGACATCATACAGTATACACCCTTTTCGGGTTGGTTTCTTTCACTGAGTTTCTTTCACTGGTATCTTTCACTGAGTATCAAGCACTTAAGGTTCCTGTATGTGTTTCAGGACTTCATAATTTGTTTCTTCTTAGCACTAAATAATATTTTATTTTCTGGTTGTATCACGGTTTATCCATTCATCTCCTGAAAGACAACTTGGTTGCTTCCAAGTTTTAGTAATTATGAATAAAGCTGTTATAAACATTTGTGTACACAAAAGCATTTGTTTATGTGTGGACATTATTTTTCAACTCCTATGGGTAAATGTCAAGGAGTGCAATTGGTGTATAGAATTGTAGCAACGTGTTTAAATTGTAGGAAATCACCACATTGTCCTCAAATGTGGCTGCCATTTTGCATTCTTATTATCAGTGAACGAGATTTCCTGTTACTCTGCAGACTTGCCAGCATTTAATGCTGGTGCTCTGGGTTTTAACCATAATGATAGGCATGTAGTGGTATCTCCTTATTGTTTCAGTTTGCGTTTCCCTAATGACACGTAATGCTGATTTTTTTCTTACATAAGTTTGTCTATTTTTGTGGGCAGGTATAACTTTGTGAGCACTATCTTGAGGTTTTTAGCCACTTTTTAAATCTTGTCATTTGTTTTCTTATTGCTAAGTTTTAAGTATTCTTTTTAGATTTTAGGTAATACTCTATTTGTTTTTGAATTATAGAAATTCCTTATATTTTAGGGCAGAAAGCTTCATCAGATATATGATGTAATATTTTATCTTATATCATAACTTTCCTATTCATATTTACTTTGCTGCACAAATATTTTTAAGTTTCTTGTAGTCTTGTTTATCTGCCTGTGCTTTTATCATAATAATTCAAAAATCATTGCCAAGTTAAAACTGAAGAAATTTTTTTATCTACATGTTTTTATCTACACGTTTTATAGACTAGGTCTTAAATTGGGAATTCTTTTTTCATGATACAAGGTAAGTGTCCAACATCACACTTTTGCCTTTTACCTGTGAATATCCAACCTTCAATATTTGTTGAAAAATCTGTCCTTCCCCTATATGTTGTCTTGGAATTTTTTTCAAAGAATATTCAACATATACAGTAACTTATTTCTGTACTCTCATCCGTTCCAATGGCCTATACATCTGCCTGTGCCAGGTACACACTGTTTTATTTACTGTATCTTCTTAATACCTTTTAAAATCAGGACAAAATGTATGGCCAACATTGATCATTATCAGATCATTTTTAGCTATCCTGGATCTTTTGAAATTCAAGATGGGTTTTAGGTTTTTCCTTTTTCTTTCTTTCTTTTTTGAGACAAGCTGTCACTGTTTAGTCTGGCCTTAAACTCACACTGCAACCCAGGCTGTCCTCTTGCTCACAGGGATCCTCCTGCCTCAGCCTCCTGAGTGCTGGGATTATATACATGCGTGTGCCACCATATCCGGCTCATAGGGGTTTTTATTTCCATTAGGAAAAAGAAAACGGCACTGGGATTTTGATAGTAATTGGGGTGAATATGTAGATTGCTTTCAATAAAATGGACATTTAAACAAAACCGAGTCTTTTAGTCCATAAACATGGGATGTCTTTTCATTTATTTCTGTCCCAATCTTTTTCAGAAATTAAGAAATTTAGAAATTGAGAAATTAAAGAAATTAAGAAATTAAGAAAGAAATTAAGAAATTTCTCTTTTAATCTCTTTCTGTCTTAATTCTCTTTCTGTCCTTAATCTCTTTCAGAAATATTTTGTAATTTTTAGAGTACAAGTCTTTTACTTATTTGGTTAAGTTTAAACCAAAGAGATTTATTCATTTTGAGGCTATGTAAAATGAGATTATCTTAATTTTATTTTTAGATTATTCACTAATTCCTAATTTCATTTCCACATTTTTCTAGTGCATAGAAATGTAACTGATTTTCATGTGTTGGTTTTGTCTGCTACAAGTTCACTGATTTCATTTCAGTTCTAACAATTTTTTAAATCAGTTTTATTTTTTAACTCCCAAATATAATTCAAGTTTCTCACAGTTTCTGTTCAAAGAAAAATACTGTTCTAATTATAAACCACCCACCTATAAGTTCAGTATTGCTCCAATATACAGAATTATAATTCTTCAAAAGTGTAGCCCACATAGTAAGAAAGAAATACTTATTTCATTTGAAGCTACTGCTTGGAGATAATGTGTATATATTTTCTTTATGTTACCTCCCTTATCAGAAAAAGGAAGGTGAAATACACACATTCCTCAGATACAGTGGGGTTTGATTTCAGACTATCATGATAAAATTAATTTCATAATAAAGGGGATTGCACAATTTGCTCAACCTCATAGTGTCTGTAAAATTATGTTTATACTGTCCTATGGTCTTCCAGGCTTGCAATAGCTAAAAATGAACATGGATTTATTTTTTACTTTATTTATTTATTTTTTTTTGTGGGTACCAGGGGTCGACCTCAGGACCTCGCGCACCAGCAGGCGCCCGTGCCGCTGAGCGATATCACCGGCCCTTTTTTCCTATGTGGGTTCCGGGAGTCAAACTCTGGCCCTTGCGCTTGCCAGGCAGGCGCTTATGCCGCTGAGCCATCTCACCGGCCCTGGATTTATTTAAAAATACTGAATTGCTAAACAATGTTAGCAATCATTTGAGCCTTCAACAAGATGTAATCTTTCTGCTGGTTGAATGTCTTGACTCAGTGTTAATGACTGGTAACTAATCAGAGTGGTGGTTGCTTAAGGTTGGATAGTTGAGAAAATTTCTTAAAATAAATTAACAGTGAAGTTTCTTACATCACCTGTTTCCTCATTTCTCTAAAGCATAGGATGCCATTTCATAGTGTGTTAGATATAGTAGGATTTTTAAATTTTTTATTGAATGCCTTTAATCTCTGTTGTTTTATCAACTAAATTTATGCAATATTTTGAATCCTTTGTTGCCAATTCAATACAGTTCAGAGAATCTTCACCCTAAGGAGATTCCACATAAACTTCATTTTTTCGCTTTTCTGTAAGAAGCAACTCCTCAGCCATTATGGACTTATTAGATTTCAGCAATTCCATCACATCTTCTGACTCCATTTATTGATTTCCTATGGTGAAATATCTTTGCATCACTGGGATGAATCCCACTTGACCATTCGTATAGTCATTTCAATGCACTGTTGGATTCAGTGTCCTAGTTTAAAGTTGAGGATTTTTACATCCATGTTCATCAAGGACATTGACCTGTAGTTTTGTGTATGTCTTGTGTTGTTGTCGAATTTGGGCACCCGGGTAATGCTGGCCTCGTTGAATGTGTTTCGAAAAATTTCTTCCTCTTCCTTCCTTTCTCTTTGCTTGGTTGCTTTCTTTCTTTCCTTTTATTTCTTTCTTTCCTTTTCTTTCTTTCCTTTTCTTTCTTTTCTTCATTCTGTCTTTGTTTCTGTCTGACTTTCTTTCTTTCTTTCTTTTTCTTCCTTACTTTCTTTTTTCTATACTTCCCTAGAAGAATTGGTATGAATTCTTCATTTGGTAGAACCCAGCTGTAAATAAAGTTATGACACTGATCTTCTCTTTGATGAGAGACTTTTATAAATGACTGGTTCAATTTTATTACCTATTATTGGTGTGTTCAGGTTTTATATTTCTTTGGGATTTACTCTCTGTGAGGTATATGTGCCTAGGAATTTTTCTATTTCTTTTATGACATTAATTTTGTTGGGGACATGCTTGTTGATAACAATGTCTAATTATCTTTTGCATTTTTGCAGCATCAGTTCTGATGTCTCCTTTCTCATCTCAGGTTTTATGAGTCTTCTTTTTTATTTTCTTAGTCTAAGGATTTGTCAAGTTTGTTCATCTTTCAAAGAACCAACTCTTTGTTTTGTTGACTTTTGTATTATCTTAGTGAAACTCATTTATTTCTGCTGCAAATTTTATTATTTTTTCCATCAGCTAATTTCAGATTTGATTTGTTCTTGTTTTTCTTGCTCTTTGAGATGCAGTGATAGGTTGCTTATTTGAGATTTTTTCCTGATTTTTTGAGATAGAAGTTGATTGCTCTAATCTTCCCTCTTGGTACTCCTTTTACTGTATTGCCTCATCCAGCACAGCTCCTGAAACTCCAGAGGGAGGATGGTGGGGGATGAAGAAAACAAGAGTCAAAATGCAGGAAGTTGAGGTCAGGTGGAGCCCTCACTCCTGATGGGACAAAGGAACTGCCTGGCACCTGCAGTGCGTTTACTTATACAATCAGCATATGAATAAGTTCACAGAGAGTTTAAGGGGAGGGTAGGATATGGGACAAGAAGAATATCTAATCTTCAGCAGAGCAGCATACCTTGGTGGCTTCATGGGGAACATGAGGGGAAGTGTCTATATTATCTCAAGCGAAGGCCAAGTCACTTCGTGTATCAGCTCCCTGAGCTGTGCACACTTCTCATGGGGCCCTGCCAAATTCATGAGAAGCAGTGGCCTTGTCCTAGATAGCTGAGGTACAGAGAGCTTCATCCCCAACACTGTATCCCATAGGTTTTTGTATGCTGTATCTCCTTTTTTATTTGTTTCAAAACTTTTTATTAAATTGCCTCTTAATATGTACCTTTATCCACTGGTTGTTCAAAAGTAAGTTGTTTAATTTCAGTGTATTTGTATAGTTTCCAAAGTTTTTCTTGTGTCTTTATTTCTAGTTTCATTGCATTATTGTTGAAAAAGACATTCTGTATGATTTCATGCAAATTACTATAAATTCTTTGAGACTCTGATCTGTCCTGGACAATGTTCCATATGCTGATAAAAAGCATATCTACTTGTTTGAAATTACTTCTGTTTATGCATTAAATTTCTGTGACAGAATATTGAATCTTGAGTTTGTGTTTCTTGAATTCATTGAGTTTCTTAAACACAATTGTTTTAAATTCTCTTTCTGGGCTAGAAGTGTAGCTCAGTGGTAGAGCACTTGCATGAGTTTGATCCCCAGCACTCCAAACATACAAACAAACAAAGAAATGAATGAATAAATTAAATAATTAATAAAATTTAGATCCACTAGTTTTCCTATGCTGGTTACTATCTTTTCTGTTTCTGGTAACTTATTTTGACTATTAGGTGAGGAGGTCACGGTTTGGTCTCCATGTTTAGTATGTAACATCTTCTGGGAATAGAAGTATCAGGTATTTATTAGAGTGTTCAAGATCCAGCTTTGTTTGTGTCTGTTTTTCTGGAAATTCTAAACAAGCAGCTATTTTCTCTGATCCTATATCATTCTTGGTATTTCACCAATTTAATGTCCTAAGTCTAGATTTGTCACAAGTCCACTCTTGGTGTGTTGTCTCTGTTTCAGCAGTAGATGGTGATTCAGGTCTGTCCCAAATCTACAGTTGATGCACTGTGCAGTATGAACCAAGGGAGGACCTAAAATGGGTACTCCATTCCTCAAGCCCTTTCCTAGGGGGCCATGGAGGCCCAGATGGCTCCTCAACACTTACTGGCCTATGGCCTAGCACTGCAGGATTCTATCCTGCCATGAGCAAAATCACCATGGGGGGATCAACCTCAGCTGAGCCTGTGGCCAACAATGCTGCCAAAACACGTCATACTCTGAATCCACAGCCAGCCAAGACCAGCACAGTATTGGGGTGGGACCAAGACCCACACTGCTGTGGCTATCTTTTAGAGAGATAGACTCATGGACAAAGATCACATCAACTGATTGATGCTGGCCACGATAGAAAGCCAATAGACAAAGGTTGCATGTCTCCCCTGGGACCAGGGCTATTCCAGAGGCTCTGTCTACAGCTGGAGATTGAGATCAGTAGAATCTGCTCAGTGTTGCATTAAGTTTTAGTTTTGTTTTGTTTTTTTGTTTTTTTGTGGGTACCGGGAGTCGAACTCAGGACCTTGCACTTGCCAGGCAGGCACTTATACTGCTGAGCCATCTCACCAGCCCTGCATTAAGTTTTAAGGCAAAGTCCTAGGCCAATTACTTGACATACCCTCGGCAAATGAAGTCTTGCTAGGCTGGTTGAGGTGGGCTAATTTTGTTAAAGGCAGTCTCTTGGTCATCAAGGCTGACACTAAGCTGGGTCGTATTGGACTTTCACGGCTACGAAGTTATAGACAATCCCAGACATGTACCTAAAGCCATAGTGCAGATGGTGGTGATGCAGGTAAAAAACATGCGTCCCTTCCACTGGGACACAGAGCTTTGCCCAGTGTCAGTGCTGCTCTAGAGGCTTCCTCTGTGAGCTCTGGCCTGGAGACACCTGTGCTGCCCAAGGTTGGGGTTATGTGGTGGAAACAGTTCTTGGCCACCAAAGCTGACACAACTGGTTTGCCCCTGAGTCTCATGGCTGCAGAGACCTCCATAGTCTCATGAAGTGGAGCATGCACATTGCAAGCCTAGCAAGAATGCAGGCCAAAACTCAAGTCCATCCCACAGCACGCAGGACTCTGCCGGATGCCAGAGCAGATCTAGAGGCTCCATCTGTGAGGACCGGATAAAGAACCTTTGGTTTCTACCTAATGCTGGGTCTCACCTCATCAGCCCGTACTGAGCTCCAGCACCAAGAACTATGAAAGCTTTCATGTCCTGGTCCCCGTGGATGGAATCTTCTTCCCCTCTCTACTGCCGCAGACGGGAGGAGCGTCTGTGGATCAACTGCCTGGTATAATGCAGTTCCAGCAGAACAAGCTGTGCAGCTCTGCCTAAAAGTGGTCTTCACCACAGTGGAACTGGTATTGGCTTTCGAGTCTAAGGTCTGAACTCAATTCCCTCGTACGTCTCTAAGCAGTAGATGTCGCCACACTGCAATGCTTGGAGTTCCCTGAGAGTTGACACCAGCAACTCCTTCCCTCTTTCTTCATCAATGTGCCTTTCATAACTACCAAAACACAACCAGGGATTATGGTCTCTCACCTGGTTTCCTTAGCCAGGCGTGTGAATCAAACAGGTGTATCTGTGAGGAAGGATTGTTGTATGACCTTAGTAAGCCACGAATGTGCTCCACCTGACTATCTTGTTTAGTTCTATCTCATGAACGATTTATTACTAAGTCTACAATAGTATGGTAGAGAACTAGTCACTACCTGTAACATCTGAAATTCAGTGTTTGGCATAAACGGCACACTTCAGTATCTACTGTGGATTCTTAGTTGAAACATTGTTTATGTTGCAGTGATTTTTAGGGTAAGATGATCTACATCCTAGTATTTACTTAGGAAAAAAAAGGTTCTGGCAAAAGACCTTAAGTCAAAATTCACTGATTTCTCTCTCCTAGCCATGTCTGCAGGGTGATGGATTCCCTCAGAAGTGGTAGTCAAAGGATAAGATACCGTGCCTCACAGAATAATTGATGGGAGATACAGAGTGCAATAGATAAGGTCCCTCTGTCCTTAAATGAATTTGTTCTTTGTGAGATAGGCTATGCTTGAGTGGCACTGGCAGGTATATTGTTTTGAGTGGAATACAATGATGCCAGAAGTACAAGGGCTGAATCAGTTCCAGTTCCAATTCAGGTTGCCACGTAGGCCCCAGCACCGGTTCTCTCTTCCTCCCTGATTGAAGACTGGGCTCTAATTTACCGGTGCTATTTTCCTCCCTTCCTCTCTGCCTCCCTCCATTCATTCTTTTTCTCTTTAAGCATATTAGGTCCACACTGATTAAAGTAACCCCAACCTATCATGATAGAATTCCTAATTAGGAATCTCATGGAGAAGGTGCTGGAAACTGGATGTGTGTTAGCACAGGTGCTCTGGATCCCTAAATCTTAAGTTTCCTCACCTGAAATTCAGTGTAACTGTCAGATGCTAGCTTAGGTAAAACAAAAGCCCACTGACTCTTCCTTTGTTCATATGACAGCTAACAAATGTTATCACATTAGACCTTTAGTTTGCGTTTATTTGGCTACTAGTAAGATTTTATATTTTTTGCATGTTTAGAATCCATTTGTAGTTCCTTGTGTGTGAACTTGTTCTTTGCCATTTTTTCCTGTTTGCTTCTATGATCATCTTTATAAGTTCCTCAGATTTTAAAAATAAACCTTGAGTGTCACAGCAGCAGTAGATTGGTAGTTCTTATACAGTGAATCAGCACACTTTTCTAATAGCATATTGATAATCACATTAATACAAGGACTAATAAATGGATTCTTTTTTATTTACTGTAGCTATGTTTATAATATTGAGTGCAATAGAAAAAGAGAAAATATTTATGGCTATTTTGTATCTAAGCAAGAGTTATAGAAAATATTAAGGTAAGGTAAATATCTCATTCTTATTTGAATTTCACTTCCAATTAAAATCTTGTAGTGTGAGTAAAGAAAATGGATAGTACAGATGTACTTCCATGTTACAGAGATTAAAACATAGAAAAAAATAGTGAAAAGCAATTATAAGTATTTTCCAACCAAGTTTTAGAAAATAAATTGCCATCGGTTTGAAGAATACTAGACAATTATATCATAAAATTATAAATTATCTATTTTAGAATTTATCTATCATCCTATTATACTATCTCCTCTTTCCTGTGTACATTCTTTAAATTCCACCTTTATAAAATCTCCAATTTTAAAAATTGTGATATTTTAATATTGCCCACCTCTTCTAGTTATGATGACTTGTGAACTCTGAAAATCTCCCAAATTGTTTTCCTGTAAATACTGAAATGTAGTTTGGATTCCCTTTTCATAGTTATTTCTTTAGTGAGGGAAATGATAATTCTTGGTCTCCTTCAACTGATAAAACATCAAATGACAAATAACAGAGTTTATGTTTTCTGTTGTTCCCTTAGATTTTCATTTTTTCTAGAATAAACTCTATAGCTGTTCTATTAATCCTACTCTTTAATCCTTTTACACAATTCAGTTTTTGCAGATTTAAAAAAATTATTTTGAAATAAGTATAAATAAAAAAATATAGTGCAAGAGATCCTATGTATGCAAACTTCACTCAGTTTCCTCCAATTACTACCTCTTACGTCATTATGGCACAATTTAAACCAGAAAAGTGTCAAGAGAACAATATGTATGAAGTGTTCTATGCCACTTTATCATATGTATATATAAGATTCATTTAATCACCACTTGAAATACAAAACTAGAGAGATGCCAACACCTCCCTTTGCCATCCCTCTGGTGTCACACAAAGCTCCTGCTCCCACCATCCATAATCTGGACCAACTGCTTAGCTGTCCTCCATCTCTAGAATAGTGTCAGTTTGAATAGGTTATAAAAATGCAATCTTACAGTGTATAATCTGTTGTAACTTTTAATTTTAATTGTACTTATAATGCCCTCCAATGTCACTAAGTTGTTGCATAGGGGTGGAGTTTAAGGCCTGAAATGGAAATTTGCTGTTTTTCTTTTTGAAAATGCTGTCAGAATAAAACATGTGAATGGGGTGAGGAAAGCGAAATTGGATAAAGGGAGATTTGAACTGAAAATTATTGCAACAGGAGCCACATTCCATTCCACACAAGGCTCTGAAGATGGAGCTGACTGATGCCGATGCCTTTGGGTGAAGCAAGGCTGAGCAATCATTAGCTGTGGGCTGATCTTTGACAGGAGGCACAGCCTTGGGCGAAAGCCTTTAGCCTTTCACATTGTGGGAAGATGGAGGGGTGCTGACTCAGTTCAGGAAGAAAAAAAGTCCTGGATGGAAGACCACAGAATCCACTGCAAGCTGATGTTCAACTTCTAAGACTCACTCAGGAAATGAAATACATGATTAGATATCCTGCTTCCCTACCCTGATGCACAAAAATGGATAAATCTATACTATAATTCATTGAAATTTATATTTCTAATTTTATAAGTTGAATTCTAAAATATAAAAAGAAACTATTTAGCTATTAAACTTTCATTTATTTAAATGTAGAAATACTCCTTAATATATTACCAACTGCTTAGCACAACTCATATATATATTCCTTAAACATGCACCTGGTATGTTCTGTTTTATAAATATTCAAGTCTATTTTGAATTCGTATTAAATGCTTTCCAACATTACAATGTCGTTTTTAAAACTGCACTTTTAAAAACTCTTAACCAGTTCAGAAGGGTTCACAGTCCCCACTAATTTGCAGAGTTTTTCACTCATCAGCATTTTAAAAATACAAAAACATTTCTTCATGTAAATTTACTCTATTTTGAATATAAAAGCAACAATTAGACTGAGACTATCTCAACCAATTAAATATTCTACTGATTAAAAAACCATGTATGTGCACAGAATTTTTGTTGGCCTTTGTAACAAATTGCCTCTGGTTTATTTTCTCACAGAAAATTGACCTAATTTTACAACAAACAGAAAGGCAACATAACAACAACCTTAGCAACTATTTTACCTCCCTAGTACCCAATAGCATTGGCACAGAAACTCAGATTTAGAGTATGAATAGTAGAGTACCACTGAATTATTTCATGTTAGCAAAATATTGGCCCCATAAATAATTCTTTCTGCATAAGTAATTTGTAAGAATAGACTATCACTGCCATCAAATGAATTTATCGTGTATTTGTAAGAGGACAAGGGAGATCTCAGAAAAAAACCACAGAGATGTTATCAGTTAAGTCCGGATCATCTCTCAGCCCAAGCATATTCATGTCAGGTTTCATATAAAAATTAAAACATATCAAGATGCTTTTTAGCCATATCTTACTGAGCTTTACCAAACTACATGCCTGTGCTCAAAGAGCAGCATTTTAGCTTCTGTTGTACAGCATGAATTTATTTTCTCCACCAAAACCAAAATGGCCTTGGAAGGAGATAAAAATGTCAATGTCAAGAGTCCCCTGGTTCCTGCTAAGCTCGTTTCCCCTCCTTCAGTGCCGAAGATTGGTAGCAGCTTGAGTTTTAAGGGGAAAGCCTTTTACAAGATTATCCATTTCAATTTTGCCTACGTTGAGAAAAGGGATTACTTCCTTTACAACAAAAACCTTTGCAATTGCCAATACTGGCTTATAACCAACTAGCACTGAGGAGGCAGAGCTGCTGTAGGATTAGGGAGGAGGGATGCTGTTTCCTGCTTAGCCTCCAAGGCGCAGGCATTGAGCTACACAGGGTAAAATCTATCATAACAAGAGAGAATGACGTCTTTCATATATTTGCAGAGACTTTAAAATATTTCCAAAGAGTTCAGAGCAGACAACTCTGTCCTTTATTCATCCCTAAATTAATCATTTTAAAAATTTATTTTAGAGAACCAAAGATATTTTAGAAGTGAGAAAATGCAATATCACGTCCCAAGCATTTTTATATATTTGTATACTTTAAATATCATTATCAACCATTAATGTTTTCGTTGTTTCTCTTTTGTCGCTGGGGAAATGAGCCCAAGGTCTCCTGTATGCTAAGCATGTGTTCTACCACTGAACCACATTCCCCTTCAAAGATAGGTTTGCTATTATGCTCATTTTGGGATATGAAAACCAAGACGTAGGAGTAAGAAGAAAGATTCACTACACCATATGATGAATAGGTGGCTGAACCAATGTTTAAGCCCAGTGCTATTTGTTGTTAAAAATGTGTTCTTTTGATGATACCAGAGATCATAATCCGACAGTCTAATATAAAATCTTCAGACTGTTTTGTTGGGCCTCCATAATGGATTTAAAACAATTAAAAATTATTTTGCAATCTCCAAAAATTTTACATAAAACAAAAAGAGAGGGCATTTCCCTTTGTCAACAACCAGCTGGAATTTAGCAGTGGTTAAGCTCCTAAGCTGAGTCATGGCTTCACGCAGTGTCCGCAATTCCTTCTGCACTCTTTTCACTGTTGTGGAGAGATACATGCTTGCAGGGCTTTCTTTCTTACTGCTATGGACTCAAATGCATATCTTTGTAATTTATATTGAATCCTTAATCTCCAATGTGGCAGTATTCAGATAGAGGGGCTTTAAGGAGGTAATTAAAGTTAAATAAGGTCACAGGGAAGGGACTTAATCTGATACGACCTGTGTCTTATAAGAACAGGTGACGACCCCATAGATTACTCTTATTCTCTCTCCACACTGCTTGAAGGAAAGGCTATGTGAAAGACACTTGGAGAAGGTTGCAGGCCTTGACTCAGGAAGAGAAATCTTTTCATAAACCAGCCTTTGTAGTATTTTGTATTGGATTTCTATTCAAAATAAATGTCTAGTTTTAAGCTGTCAGTTCACATTTTGTTATAGCAGTTCTAGTAAACTAATACCCTTAGATTTAACTTTCTTTATTTCATTACCATTAGTGCCTGATCCTTTTAACTGAATTTATATTGTGCTATTTTCCTTCTGGAATAGAGAAGGTATCTTGAATTTTAATAATTTCAAAATCTCCGTTTTAATCTGCAGTTTACCAGATTATAATGAAATGGCAGATCAGAAGATAAATTTATTTCAGTGATGGCATAGGAAGTCCAGGAAATAGGAGAATGTTTATCACATTAAGAAAGAGTGGTTTAAACTTTTCAGTAAGGTTTGTGTCATTTATAAACAGTATGACTCTTTTATATAACATGTTATGTTATAAAGTGAAATGCAATATATAAACGGAAAACAGAGAAAATGGAAAATAGCGAAAGTAATATATTTTCAACTAGAATTTAATATCCATGAGAGAACTCCCATTTTCTGACCCATTGCTTTTCCAAGGCCTTCACACTATAGATGCTCAACGAATACTCGTTAATAAATGCAGACTCCACCCTGATTGTAATGGAAGGAAAATAAAATAGACCAGGTCTGGAAGACTAAATTCACTCCCAGTTCCTTCCCTAACTGTGCCATGCCACGTAACTACTTAGTCTTATTCCCAGAGTTATTTTTAAGTCAGTCAAATGAAAGTATTAAATTCATTCTTAAGATTCTAAGACAAAGATTAGTTTAAAAAAATAAGCTTTCACAAGACATTGTTCCAATAAATAGCAGGCATATTTTCCACACAATAGGAAATAATCCTCTAAGCTAGTGTATCAGCAAAAACTAACATCAATTTTTAAAATATTTTCGTACTAAAAGGATAAAATATTTTCATGCTAAAAGGATGAAAATATTTATGTGATATGTCTTTGTGTGCTCTTGTATGCACACAAACCACGTGTCCAGAATAAGTGGTAAAAAGTAATCATTGTTAGTATGTTATTATTCTGAGTATTTTTAAAAGCTTCACAGAATGGTCTAAGAGTTACAAATAAATTAAACTTTTCTTGCTGGGCTTTTTTTTTTTTTTTTTTTGTGGGTACCAGGGGTCAAACTCAGGACTTCACCCTTACCAGGCAGGAGATTATGCCACTAAGCTCTTTCACCGGCCCTGGGCTTTGATTTTGAAACATATTTCAAGGAAATCCTTAAAAGCAACTTTTTAATACTAGAAATTTAATGAACATTCTCTAGTGCATTCTATGTAATTTTAAAAAGTAAATTTACCCTCTGGGAGCAGTTTATATACTTGAGCAATTAGGATTGCTTAAATAATTTTCCAGTGTATCTTTGATAATGATTTATCAAATTAATCATATTGAGGCCTTTTCCATACGTATTTATGATTTCAAATCCTATAATAGCTAAAAGTCACCTACTTTCCTTTATTCATAAGCAATCCTTATTTTCTTCCTTTGCTCCCTTTTTGTATAAGAATCTCTCTTAAAAATGTATTTACATTTTTAAACAGCAAATAATTGTACTCAGTGACAAATAATGACAGCAACCTAACCTCATTTGAGAAAAAGAAAAAATGAAAAGCCCATTCATTAATCTTCTAAATATTTAGAGATTTCTGTAAAGTCCGAATAAAAGGTCTGATAGAAGATGGTGGTAGATGCAAGTTTTCAAGGTCCCTACAAATGAGAGAAATATTTTTAAGAATGCATACCCCACATATCTCCAAACATTTAAATGAATATGATACATTTAAATTATATTTTATATTTTATTCTCTTTAATTTAAACTTCATTTGGCATGGAGTTTCATCATAACTGTATAAAAATAAGCTATTGTTAGCTTCCCCTCTAATGAGAAACATCACATTCACTTAGTTCAGTTCCACATCTTTCTCAATAGCCTGAAGAGTGATCAAATAGAACTCAGAGCCATACATTGGAAGATGTGTGCTCGCTGGTCCATTTGTTTATATGCATATGCCTACCAACTAGTATTTCATGCTTGCATTACATTTCACTACAAGAGGGAGAATTATTTCTTCTCATTGTTTGTACACTCCATCAATCTTTCTCTCCCAGGATGAAATACTTTCTATTGTCAGTAAAAATCATACAATAAATATTCAATGAGTTTTTATTCTTCACTATGTGCCAGAGGATTTTTACTAGACACTAACAATTCATCAGCAAATAAGAAAGACCTGATCCCTGCCTGTGAAACCTATTATCTAATGGAAAAAGGTGAATACCAGATAAAGAATTGCCATCCTCATGAGCATTAAAGCAAAAAAGCAAAGAAGAGCGGTGTGTACTGTACTATGAAAATTATAAAAGGTTTGCTTTACTGGAGAAAGATGATGGCCTCAAAGAGGAACATGTTTAAGATGAGACTCACAGAACTAGTGATAGTTAACCAGACGATGATCAGGAAGAGTATTTCAGATTGACTGAGGAGCCCAGCAGCAAAGAGACAGGAAGCTATGATCAAAATTCTGTAAGTTCTGGTATCGGAGTAAAAAGGGAAGGGCCGAATCTGGAAATGATGCAGGGAAAGACCGTATCTCTAGTAAATGGAAGGTTCTGAAAGATGCAAAAAGAGATTAAGAGTAGCTCTGCAGTGTATAAAAGATAAGAGATTCCTTCCCCAAAATAATTTACAGGCTACTTGTAAAACTATAACACACACAGAAAACATAAACACTTATTCATAGGGCAAAATGATAACAAGTAAAATTAATCCTTGGACTTTATAAATTACATATAAACATAAATATCTAAAATATTTTATAATATCTCCTACTTCCACAACCTTTATAACAAGGAAATCATCTTTCATGCCTATCCTTATCTCTCTTATTTTAACCTCCATAGAAGTAAGATGTTAGGTAAAAGACTCATAATTTGGAAAATAAAGAGAAAATGCTAACTTATGACAGAAAAAACCATAATAAATAAAAACATGATGAACAACTGCAAAGTAGGAGTTAGCAGCAACAATATTGAAGAATTATTCGAGCCATCTCAGTGTTTTAAATAAGACACTTTTATGTTCACTAAAAACTAGGGTTAACAGACAGTTGAGGTCAAATGTAATTCGTGAGATTGGATCATATTATATTTATCTATATACTTTTCCTTCTTAATGATTAAAAACAGTTTAATGCAACACATTACTAATGCAGTTGAGTATAATGTTTGTTTTTTTGTCCGAGATGCTCAAATGTCAGTAAGCTATATGCAATGAAATTCCCCATAACTGTGTAATCTCATCGTAGTAAAATGTTATGCAACACTGGGAATCTACAGCCACTGTTGTTTCTGGAGAAGTGTTTAGATATTGTGAGATGGTTGGACAAGTCTGTTTCCTGCTTTTACAGTGGTGAAACAAGCCAGCAAGTAAGTACTCTATGGGGACTTATCACAGTGTAAATCTCTGAAAGATAGCTTGCTGTATGTAGCTCAATTAATAATCAGATTCTTTTCTTTTGCACATTGCTAAGAAAACACAGATGTAGAAGCTTGGATTTTTTCCCAGAATTGACTCTGAGAGCAAAGGCAAAACAGGCAACTGTGGTTTTGTTCTATTTAAGCATGACCTCATCTCATTTTTGTAAATACTGACACGATAAGTCAAGTCAGAAAATCCTGTGCTATTTTAAAGTTTCACCAATGACTTACAAATGCCTGCTGAGGGATATTTCTTACTGAACCTGGCCACTGTCCATATCCCAAAGGAAAGAGCTGGGGACGCTGTGTTTCCTTTCTCTTCCTAGCAGCAGAGGTTGAAAAGGTAAGAATATCGGAAGTGTTTTGTTGTGGCAAGAATCAAGCAACCTAGCAGGTGTAATGCATCTAAAAATGATTTTCCCCTAGCTAGGTCCAAATTTTCCCATCTTCTTCTGCGGCAATAAAGTTATACAAATTCGGAGAAATAAAGTCAACTTATTTACAAGTACTCCCTAAGACTGAATAAACAGCACTTGTACAGATAGAAATAGTAACAGAGCAGGAGGTGCAGTTCAGTGGTAGAGTGTTTGTTTAGCATGCACAGGGCCCTGAGTTTAATTCTGGACACTAAAAACAAAGCTAATAGAAATAGTTACAGTATACTGCATATCTTTTTTAACAATATTTCAATAAAGCCTATGTCAGTTGACTACAACTTGCCATTACCTGTCTATTGCTGGCAGAATGTCTCAAAGCACTTTCCATAATAGGCCTCAAAACTAAAAGAAGGACCTGTCTAGTGGTTTTTCCTTGGTTTAAGGTTAGGGTTAGGGTTAGGGTTAAGGATAGGGTTAGGGTTGGAAATTAATTAACTTTACCCACTGATTTTAAGTTGAGAATTTCTGTTTTCCATGGAAGAGAAGGAATTACAGGATTCCAAGAGATGCTCTTTGTAACCTGCTCCTATATCCTCACCTACCCTCAAATATCAGTTTAGAAGCATTCTTGTCCTTGAAACAAACCAGACAAACAAAAAGTTATGGCCCCGGGCTGGGGATATAGCTCAGTGGCACAGCCCCTTCCTGGCAAGTGCAAGGTTGTGAGTTCGATTCCTGGTACCAAAAAATAAAATAAAATAAAATAAGTTATGGCCCCAAACAACTGTCACGTAGTGAGGGTGTATACCTTCTCAGAGACTTCAAAGAATGAGTGGTCAACAGTGGCCTACTCAGGAACACTCAGTTTTGCTGCCACTTTCTCCCAGTGCTTCCGAGAACACCCCAAATAAGGGACTTGTACCCCAATAGTTGTATCAGAGTCTGACTTTGGGGGACCCAAATCAATACACCACTAATACTGTGATACCTAGTCAAGGATCTTGTGGTAATTCTAAGCTAATATTCTGATACAGTATAATTTAAAAATAATCTGGGAGGCCGAGGCAAGAAACTTGCAATTTGAGCCCAGCCTGAACTATTCGGCAATTTAGCAAGACCCTATTTCAAAATTAAAAATTAAAAAAGGGCTAAAATATAGCTAGTGCAAAGGCCCTAGGTTCAACCTCCAGTAACATACACACACGCCCAAAAAAATCCTAGTTACTTATAGAAAAACTTATTTGAAATACATTCTCTTGTCTTCTTTGGCCCTGGCTTAAAGAGGACAAATTTTACTTGCTTGTTCAAGAACAATAGGTAAGAGTCCATTATGAGTTCCAACTCTTGCTCTTGCTGGGTTTTTTTTTTTTTTTTTCTTTTTATTCTTGTTGTTTCTCTGATTTTGTCTTTGCACAGTGACAGAAAAAGACAGGCAAGAAGTATCAGGAATGAGAATCTGAACAAATAGGGATAGGAAAGGTTCAAAGAACACTGAAAATATGAGCAGTGGAGTATCAATTACAGTGAAGAGGGCTGGTGAGATGGCTCAGTGGCGTAAGCCCCTGCCTGGCAAGCGCGAGGGCCTGAGTTCGACTCCCGGAACCCGCATATGAGAAAAGGGCCGGTGATATCGCTCAGCGGCACGGGCGCCTGCTGGCACGCGAGGTCTTGAGGTCGACCTCCCGTACGCACCAAAAAAAAAAAAAAAAAAAAAGCAGTGAAGAAATGAGTTGGTAATGATGAAGAGTGTAAGCATACTTAAATAGTTTGAAAAACTAAAGCTTGAAAATAAAGTGCATGTGTTCAAATAGAATAGAGACAGCAGTGTGGCTAGTCAGGGTGGATTTTCAAATTGCTTTGCTTTGGGATCTCGCCTGGCAAATGATGGAGCACACTTCTAGTTTGGGCGAGTGGGTCATGAAGGTGTGGAGTTGCGATCTATATCTGGTCCCTGGCTTCTTCCCATCTGGCCCGCTTCCCCTTCTCTGCTTCGAGTTCGCCACAAGTGAAATAGCTTTGCTTTGCCACACCCTTATGGTACGATCTCTCTGCCCCTGAGCCGCTGGTCAGGAACAAAAACTGTAAACAATCTAAACTTCTCCTCATTGAGGTTGCAGGTATTGTGTGTTGCATTCCTGTGATGGAGACAGGTAATAAGGAAGGGAGCAACACAAAAATCATCACCACAAATTCTCTTAAATTCTTAGACCTTTTAACAGGCTATATTGGATCTCTTTGTAACAACTGAACAATTTTATTCACACGATATCTGACACAACAGAAACACATTACCAACCAAAACTGATCTTCTCATCTGCCTTGCCAAATGTCTTTCTTTTTCTTAGCATCTCAAGGAAAATGGTAATGCAAGAAGGAAAGGAAATATAATAAAATGTGAAAACCGAGACACATTTTAAATCTAAAAAGTATTCAATAATTCTCCAAAACCAGTATTTAATTTTACACAGTTCTACTTTCCGTGCTCACAACTTTCAGCAGGTCATCATCACTGTAAGGAAGTCGCAAGGTACCCGCTAATGCTGCACTTGCGATCACATGCCCAGGAAGAAAGAGCTGAAACAAGCGTCAGTGGTTGTAGCAGTAGTTGAACCATCTGTGCTGCCAGTACTGTAAAAAATTTAGATCTGTTCACTACACAGATGGAGACCTCAATTTAGGAAAAGCAGTTTTTTGATGCATATCCTTGATCTCCAGTTCCGGTTTTTAGAAATTCTTGAAAATCTTAACAATAAAAATATTGAAAGGCAAGAATTCTAAAGAATTGTATGTAAAAATAAAAAGCAAACCATGTAGCACTTTCAATACTGCTCTATATTTTCTCACATCTTAAGCATCCAGTTAGAAAGGTATGAAATTTTCTTCATAAAATGAGTTACAGTGATTCACAGGATATATACATAATTTACTTACAGGTTGGAAGTTTCATTCCTCATGTGGCATTCTCACAGTTACCAATACTTTTTACAGTTTCTCTAACAATTTCTGCCAGATATGTTGCAAAATCTTAAAGGTGGCACAGGATGGAGAAGATAGGTTTTCAATTTTCCTTCATGCAATGTTTCTGTTATTTCAGTGATTCTATATTTCATACATACATTCCTCCTTCAATGTCTTATACAGCACCGGAATTTCAAGAACTTGGAAATTTATATTGCTTCACTCAAACTTTTGGAATGAACTAAATATTCTTAAACATCACCTGTTCCACAAAATGTCTGACTCTAGTGGGAGAGCTCAACGGTTCCGATGATCCATCGATCTGATTTGACAAATATAATTATGTTATTATGTAGTTAAAATATTCAATTTTTCTATTATTCTTAAAATTAAGATGAAACTTTTTTACATGGCTCTTGATATTTTTTCTTTCATGGGCTAACTCTTATTAATCATTCTTTAGGATTTAAGTTGAATAGCTCTTCTTATGAGAAATCTTAACATATATTAAATAGTCCTTCTATGGTAATCACATATTTGAATCCTGTTTCCTCCTTGCTTTCATATTTAAAGTATGTTTGGTCCTTTTCATTCTGACTTTTAAATATGTACAAAATACATTCATCCATTTTTCCATCTCCATACTCCTAACCACTCTGATTTCTCAACAATGCTACTACAATAGTCCTTCTGTTTTCTCTCTTTGCCTTGCTAGAGTCCATTCAACACACGGCAATCAGTGAGGTTTAAAATATGAAAATTCAGATGATTTGCTGAGTCCTGTCTATGACAGCTTCCTATCAAATTTAGAAGAAAAAAGAAAACTCCCTATTGCAATCTACCACACATACGCGATCTAATTCTCCCTTACTTCTCAGGTATAATTTAGTACATCTTTCACTTACTCATTGCATTTTGGTCACAATTTCCTCATTTCTATTCCATAAGGACCCTAAATTTATTTTCCCAGGATGACTTTCCTTTGAAATGCCATTTCTCCAGATCTTTTACTCCTTTATGTCATTCAGTTCTCAGTTTAATAGTTAGGTACTAGAGTTCATTATCCAACTCAGCCACCTAGTAGGACTCATGTATTATTCATATTAATTTACAATCTCAGCACTTTGCACAATAATTCATTGGATAATTATCCCTAGTGACCTTGTTGATCTTCAGATTGATCTCAAGGTCTGATCTTGGCACATAGAACACTAAAGCATCTAATGGCTTTCAATAAATATTTGAATAATGAAAGGAATAAATTGATGAATGAATAGCATTTATTAGACTTTATACTTCGCATGTGCCAGTCATAGTAAGCACTCAGTAAATTTTGAAGATAGCTGATTTTACTGAGTTTGTTTTTGCAAAGACTACGGAAACTACTTTCCCCCTTCATTCTAGCAGGTTACTAAGCATGTTTCATGTATGCCAATACATAACATGGAAAGAAATAGATATGAAAAGGAAATGGCTACCTGGGTGGGCCACATCCAACACAGGATTTGCAGTGACCAAAAATAGCTTGCCAATAAAAGCAAGCCTGTATGTACTCAAGTATTACAAAAATTGTAAGGAAAAAGACATTTATCTATGAACAACAGAGAATTTACACTTATTCTCTAGACAATTTAGAAATATTGAAATGAATAATTCTAAACAATTAAATTATATAGAAGAATGGTTACCATTGAACAATAAAATGGTGAACAAAAGGAGAGAAGTAAAATTTTGCTAATGATGAAATTTGGGGAGAAATAAGGTCAATAAGTACCATTTCTTTTTAAAAAAAAATTCTAAGCACCCACAAAAAAATTAGAGCAAGTGCTAATATAAGCATATAAGCATATAAGTTATGCTATATAAGCATATAAGCTTATATAAGCATATATAAGCTATATAAGCTTATATAAGCTACATAAGCTATATAAGCATAACTCCACAAAAATCATAATAAATATAAAGAAAGGAGAGGAAAGCAATGGCAAAATTTTACCTTCAATTGGACGATCATTGAAAAAGAAGCCATATCCCCTGATTTTAAAAATACTTTGAAAATAATAGTCTTATTAATAATTAGTATTGGGAAACCTGGATTCTGAAATGGTGGAAAATGAAACTGGAACCTCACTGCACACATTTAAAAAATCAACTCAAATAGATAAAAGGTTTAAGTATAAGATAGGCAGCACTCTATGAAATTGGTCTAGATTATGATTTCTTGAGTGGGACTCCAAAACCACAGGCAAAAATAAAATAGAGGGCTGGTGAGATGGCTCAGCGGCATAAGCTCCTGCCTTGCAAGCGCGAGGGCCCGAGTTCGACTCCTGGATCCCACATACGAAAAAAGGGCCGGTGATATCGCTCAGCGGCACGGGTGCCTGTTGGCACGCGAGGTTCTGAGGTCGACCCCCCGGTACCCACAAAAATAAAAAAATATATAAATAAATAAAATAAAATAAAATAAAATAGAAAAGACTGCAACAAACTACAAGTGTTCTACACACCAAAGGAAAGAATTAACAGATGAAGAAAAAACTCACATTGGGTGAAAATATTTATAGATCATGAATCTGTAAGAAACTCAAAAAACTTCACTTCAAGAAAACCACTCAATTTAAAAAATGGGCAGGGGCCGGTGAGATGGCTCAGCAGCTTAAGCGCCTGCCAGGCAAGTGCGAGGGCCCGAGTTCGACTCCCGGAACCCACATACGAAAAAGGGGCCGGTGATATCACTCAGCGGCACGGGCGCCTGCTGGTGCACGAGGTCCTGAGGTCGACCCCCCGGTACCCACAAAAAAAAAAAAAAAATAAATAAATAAATAAATGGGCAAAGATGTGAATACACATTTCTTAAAAGAAGAGATACGAATGGCCAACAGATATGAAAATGTTCAACCTTTCTAATTGTCATAGAAATACAAATTAAAACCACACTGAAAGACCACGTGCCTGTTAGAAAACTATTATCAAAATGACAAATGATAGCAAGAATTGGTGAGGATGTGAAAAAATGGAACCCTTGTGCGTTGTTGGTGAGAATGTAAGTTAGGGCAGCTGTTTTGGAACATATTTTTCATTTCCCTCAAAAAGCTAAATTAGGACTTCCTTGTGACACAGCATTCCACTTCTTAGTATAAACCCAAAGTAATTGAGTTTAGTGTGCCAAAGAAACCTCTGCACTCTGTGTTCACTTCAGCATTATTCACAGCTGTAAAGATAGATCAGCAACCTAAGCGTCCATTGTTAAGTGAATGAAGAAAATGTGACTGATAGATGATAGATGATAGATAGAGAGCTAGATAGATGATAGATAGATAGATAGATAGATAGATAGATAGATAGATAGACAGATAGATAGACAGATAGATAGACACAGAGACACACAGACAGGCAATTGAATGTTACACAGACTTTAAAAAGAAGAAATGGTGTCATTTGCAACAACGCAGTTAGAGCTGGAGGACATTATGCCAAGTGAAATAAGCCAGATACAGAAAGACAAACACTGTTATTTTGCTTACATGTAAAATCTGAAATGTCGGTGTGCTAAAAATAGAAAGAAGTGTTGGGGGACGAGAAGAGGGATAAAATATGGGATTGATATTGATCAAAAGTTACAGAGTTTTGGGCCAGTGAGATGGCTCAGCATCATAAGCGCCTGCCTGGCAAGCGTGAGGTCCTGATTTCCATCCCTGGTACCCACAAAAAAAAAAAAAAAAAAGTTACAAAGTTTCAACTGGACTCTAAGATTGTGTTTTTGTGATCAATTGTGCTGCATGGTGATCAAGATTAACAATAATTTACTATAAGTTACAAAATTGTTAAAAACTGATTGTTAACTGTCTCACTACAAAGAACACGATGAATCAGTGAGGTAGCAGATATGTTCCATGCTTAACTGAATCTTTTGATAATGCATATATAGACCAAGGCATCACACTGTATTCCATAAATGCACACAATTATTACTTGTCCATTTGTAACAAAAGAAATAGAAGTTAGAAGTGTATGGAGCTCTCCAATATTTCACATGAAAAATTATTTGGGTATTTCTCACATAATTTTAAAAACAAAATATTGAAAGGATTGTGCGCACTTGGGACCACACATCTGGTAAGGATAGATTTGCAAAATGGGTAAGTGGGACCTGAAAATCCCCTGACACCATGACAGCCCTTTGTTTTTCCTTTTTGTCAGAACACGTGAGACATATAGATTACTATTCTTATTTTTAATTAAAGGAAGCCAGTCAACAGAATTTTTCTTTTTTTTAATTGAGAGAAAATAAATTGTATCTATCATGTACAACACGATGCACGGTCTCTGATTAAATCTACAGGTTATCATGTGTATTACCTCACATAGTTACCATTTTTATGGTGAGTACACTTCATATCCCCTATCTTAGCATTTTTCGAGGATATAATGTGGTGTTGTTCGCTGTAGTTTCCATGTGCAACAATGATCTCTAAAATGTATCCCTCCTATCCAACCCAAATTTCATATCCTTTGACCAAACATTCCCCAAGCCTCACCCAACTGCCTCCATCTTGACTAAGCACTGTTCTGCTTTCTGGTTCTATGACATCTACACTTTTAGATTCCACATATGAGTGAAATCATGCCACACATTTTTTTAAATTTAATTAGAAAAGATGTAGAATATATGAAAAGCTTGCTCATGATTAAATTCCACTCTATTCCCTGCTGGAGGTAATTCTTTTGCTACGTGCTCCTCCCTAATCTGTTTGACAGGGTGGCTAAAGATTATTTCATGTGTTGTGGGACTCTGCCACCCCAAAGATTATAGACTGTGAGTGGTAACTATTGTCAGCCAATGGCCTTTCTCCAGAAAAAAAAAAAAAAGTTGTGTAATAGAAGTCAGAACATTTCCATGATTTGTTAAAGAATCAGTACACTGATCTCAAAGATGTTTATGATCTATGGGAAAAGCCCTGTTTCTCTCCATTTATAAGAAGTCAGCAAAGAAGAAAAAGATTTAGGCCAGCAGTGCAGGAGAGTACTCAATTTAAAACTAATTTACAAAGCTTAGACTTAGAGGTTGAAGAGCTAACAGTTTAATAGTCCTAATTTAGTAGCTCCCTTTTCATATAAGGAGAAGCAAAAATAAATTCTTTCTGAAAAAAAATCTATGTACTCAAAATTTCCATGAATGAAGGAGAAAATCAGAGTAAATCAAAAGCAAAATCAATACTTTTATGTTATTAAAAAGTCAAAATCTAGACAAGCAAAACCGATACATAAAACTCACTGTTAATTCCACTGTCTTGAGATAATTTATACCTCCATTTTAGATTTATTTCTTTACTACTTTTCTATGACTAGGTAAATATGTGTCTTTTATTTTAAAATGTAGAAATATAATAGATCTACCTAATTTTAATCTGATTTTATGTAAAAAAAAGATGGAGACTTTTTTTCACTGAATGTCTTTAATTTTAGTATTTGAGATAAAATTTGCAAATGTAGTGTAATTGTTTTTTTGTTTTGTATTTTTTTTTTGTTTTTGTTTTTTGCACCAAAAATCAAACTCAGGACCTTGTGCTTGCCAGGCAGACGCTGTGCTGCTGAGCTACATCTCTGGCCCTAAAATTTGCAAATGTAATACACAAAGTTTAAGTGATTAAGTTTTGAGAATTATTTTTAAGATTTAATATACAAATATTTTTGTTAAAGAGTTTGGTGTTCATACTCAACAGAATTCTTTTTGTAATTGGATTTTTTTTCTAAATCTAAATCTTTGTCAGTTTTGTATTCAGTAGTCCTCACAAATGGGATGTTCAGGTGTAGGCAGGGTCTTGAAAAGGCTAGGTATGAGCAGTTCTGATAGTGTATGGAGACTGACCCTCTAAATAATGGGATCTGTGGATAGATTGGCAAGTTTTATATTCATTATTTTTTGCCTGAGTCCAATGGTAGAAGCCATAGCTTCCATTTTCTAGAACTCACAATGCAGTTGGTTGAGTTGGCAGGGCAAGATCTCAGTCAGGGAAACAGAGAAGCATGGAAAGAGAGCACATTTTTAAACACTGGGAGATACTGAAAAGAGAATGATTAACAGAGGCCAGCACGAGTACGGGGGAAGAAGCCTCTGGGGACGATATCAGGGAAGCAATGCCAAAAATATCATGAAATTCATACATCTTATTTTTACTTAAAACTCTTTTTATTGATGTATAAAATATAACCCCAAATCACACATATCATAAATACACAGCTTGATGAATTTTCACAAACTAAACACATCTCTATAACTAACACCCAGATTAAAAACAGACTATTAATAGCATCCTGGAAACATCTTGCATTTCCTTCGTCACCGCGTGCTCTCCACGGGAAACCACCACCCTGGCTTCCAGCAGCAGACCTTACTTTTGCCTCTTTGTGAACTTTAAATAAAAGAAATAATACAAAATACTCTTGTATCTAGTTTCTCTTGCTACACAATTATATTTTGAAATTCATCCAAGCTATGTACAGCAGTTCATTCTCTTTGCTGTTTTGAATTCCAGTGTATGAACACAGCACATTTATTATTCATCTGTTGATGGAATTTTGAGTTGCTTTCAGTTTTTAGCTACTTTTGAATAGTGCTGTTTTCTTGTACATTTTTTTGAGATATGTATGTTTGTTTTTCTGTTAAGTATATATCAAAAGAATGAAATTTCTGGGTAATAAAATATATACAGATGCTCCTTGAAAAAAAATTGTTATCAGGGCTACACTGACCTCACTAATGAGCTGCAAAGCATTTTTTTCTCTATCCTCATTTTTGAAGTAGTTTTCATAAAACTGGTTTTATTTCATCTCTAAATGATAGGCATTGGAGGGAGAGAGAGAGCAAGAGAGAGATCAATTATTTGTAGATCTATGTCTATATTTATTCATCTATCCTACAGGTAGAAAATTATGCTATTTAGATTTTCCAACACTTAGTCTGTTCAGACTAATATGCCCCATCAAAAATGAGTTTAAAAAAGAAAACACAGAATGCCAATATTAATAAAACATATCATGATAAACAGAGATTAAAAAGACATGTGAAAAGTACTTATGACAATGATTTAGTGACTTTGATGAAACAGACAAATTCCTCAAAGACATGAACTGATAAATTATTGGTTTCAATTAATTGTACAGTATTATATACTAAGGATGTATCAATTTATCTAACTAAAATCCTTCTTCTACAAAACATTTGATGGGGCATATCTACTATGTTCATTATGATAAAGCAGTTCAAAGCATACTCATAAGAGAAACAATAATTTAAAAGTAATTTACTTACTTAAAGAACCTAATAATAGAAAACTAGGTTCATTATTTTTTCTTCTTATTTAATTAAGAATAGCAATATATGTTTCTATTATCCTTATATTTTTGTAAAACTGTCTGAAGGAACTATTTTGGACTTTCACATCCAGAATCCACAGAAGAATGTTTATTTTACTAAAATAATTGGAATAATGTAGGGAATTTACAACCATAATTTTTCTTGACTTCATCAGGGGAGTTGACATCTGAAGGAAACCAAGGAATGAACAAAGAGCAGCTGGCCTTTTCGAAAAAAGATGAGAAAATGAACTTTCTCATGTATCAGGCCACAGAATATAGAGAGGGCCACCATCCAAGGGCATAAAATGAGCTAAATTCTAAGTCAGCTGTTAAGGCTGTGAACCTTTGGGAATTTGTTTCCATGGGCCTCTATGGAAAGCTCCTAAGAAGGCAATAGATGATACATTTCTGAAGTACAGGCACCAATCCCTGCTCACTCCCAAAACCCTCTGTCCTATGAAGCAAATGATTTCAGCTGTTTGAGGAGACAACAACAAATGCTCTTGCTTCAAGGGTGCAGGCAAGAATGACTTCTTTTGGAGAAGGAGTAAAGAAAACAGTATCTGTCTCTGGAAAAAATATAGGCAAATTGGTGATGCCCCAGACACAAACAATCACACATTGCTGCTGGAGGTGGGACAAACTCAAGTCCTCTCTGCTCTTGATTCGGGGTCAGGAAACAGGCTGGACATATGGTCTGATACTGCGCAAAGAGAAAGTGTTAGTAAGCTTCTCAGTCCCCGAAAACAAGAGTAGATTTCTGACATAGCTCCACCTTGATGCACCAGGGCAAAGGTTTCTCTAAGACTTTTGTGGACAATGACGATAAGAACTGTTCCTGCCTTTACTAGAAGTCTAGAATCAGGTAACATGAAAAGTAGTCTGTGTTGGGAAAGCAAAAAGAGCTCAGGCAGAACACTCTAGAGAACAAATGAAGAGAGAGGAGGAAGTTTAGGGAACATAAGAATACATAAGGATAAGCCCGAAAAAATAAAAAGAAGAATAAACCCAGTGTGGTGGCATACGCCTATAATCCCAACACTCGGGAGGCTGAGGGAGAAGGAGCATCATGAGTTCGAGACCAGCCCGAACTGCATAGTAAGACGCCATACCAAAAAATAAAATAAAACCAAAAATAAATAAATAAATAAAAGAATACATGAGAATAATATAAAAGTAATAAGTGATGCTAGCTTTTTCCCATGATATCTATATGAAGCAGATGACTTCTGACAAATTAATAAATGTTGTGAAAATGAATAAACATAAATCACTTGTGTAATCATTAAAAATTAAAAATTTAAAAAACCGTTTGATTTTTCTTTATATAATAGGTATTTTAAAAACTATATTTTTTTTCTTAACTTTATCATTAGACAATAATACAGAGAGCTTAGAATTGTTAGATGGAATTAAAACCATAACTGAAGTTAAATTGGCCAGTGTAATTAGCAAATGCTATTGTTCCTATTTTCTGAGAAAATAAATTCAGAAAATTCCCTTTCCTTAATTCTAATTCTTTCTTAGCTATTAAAAGAATATACAGGGCCGGCGAGATAGCTCAGTGGCATAAGCGCCTGCCCAGCAAGCGTGAGGTCCTGAGTTCGACTCCAGGAACCCACATAAAGGAAAAAAGGGGCCGGTTATGTCGCTCAGTGGCATAAGCACCTGCCTGGCAAGTGCGAGGTCCTGAGGTCGACTCCCAGTACCCACACACAAAAAAAATAATAAAATAAAATAATATACAAAAGTGAGCAAGGGAAAAGTGTAATGATGTACTTCTCTGCCAAGAAAAGTTGTTCCTTCACTGGCAATCAACTATGTTTCTAAAACATTATGAAGCATCTTCATACACATGGATTCTGGAAATGGATTTTGTCTTGAGACTGATCCCCAGGAGGTGGCAAACATCAAATAAACGTTCCTCTCCATCTTTCATCATTCTTACTCTTGGATGCTGGTGACTTTTTCATCAGTGATAATGAAAGTTGTTGTGACAGTCTACATCTAGACCAATTGATTGTTCCATGTTAGGACTTATACATGTTGCAAAGACTTTCTAACCACATTTTACGTGTTCATAAAATTTTAGAAATCAATGTTTAAATAGAAAAGATCCAAGTGCATTTATTTTGAAGTCTATGGAGTGTCGGTATAGTTAACTACAAAAAATCATGACATACTACAGCTTTAAACATAAATCATAGGTGCTTCATGCAAAGATTATGCTAATAAAATTAGCTTTAACACCGATGATAACCTAGTATGAGATATGGGGTTCATATATTTAAAATAACAAGAATGTGAAGGTTACCTGCCCTTAAAAGATGTTTCCAAAACTCAGAGGGTTTGATTTGAAAAACTTCTTCCCCAAATATGTGAACCAAGAAAATTACCCTTTGCAATATTTCACATTCCAAAATTGAATGATGTGAATTTCACTCTAGAATGGAACGGGAGGTTGAGAAAGAGATCAGTCTGTGCTCTCGTGAAGAAAGCTGTACCAAGCTGTCTCATGACCTCCCCAGGGACTCCAGGTAATCAAATCACTTCGTACCGTTCAAAAAGGCTTTCTTGTCTCAGCTTTATTTCTGGCTCAGAAAATTATTTTCAGCTATCAATAAATCTAAATATATAGAAATATAGACTCAGTAGTTCAAATGAAATTAATATCTAACTTAATTCCCACACAAGATGACAAGCACAATGGTCTTAAATATTATTTAATGCAGCAAGATATGGGGTGTGAACGCATACCTCTGATACCTAATTTAATGTCAATTTCATCACATCAAAATGAGGTGTACTGATCTAATAAACCTGTCTATGTCAGAGATTTTGCTTATTTGTTTATCTAGTTTCTTTGAAAGACTAAATGTTGGGATGCTTATACAAAACACTGTAACACAGGAAAGTGTTGAGAAGAAATAGTAAAGAGAAAATATATCTTAAAGTATAGATACTATGACGGTTAGATCAAAAAGAAATCACACTTAGATAACAAAATAATTCCAGCAAGATGCTACCAAGAATTTTGCTTTATTTCATGCCCAGATATGGCAGAACCCTACTGAATGAACTTTTCCCCCTAATTGCCTGAGGATTTCAATTTTTAGTATTTGTAACTAAAAATAAAAGACTGTGAATTAAAATTTATTTAAAAAGCTGTCATGCTGATAAGGTAATAATCCTGAGATCTAAGAAATTCATAGTTTGTTAATTTAATGTAGTGTCTCAAATTAATATAACCCTTTCACCAAAACACTGAAAAATTATCTGCTTCCTTGACCTTAAGAAAAGTAATTATTCTGGAGTTGACTACATTTTCTGAAATTTAGTAATATGTTGAATATTGTTATTAATAATTTTGCTTCCTGCAAAGTATTTTACACACAGTTGTTTACTCTTACCTAGGAAAGAATACTAATAAAACTTTGCCAATTTTAATAATATATAGACATTAAATACCTTGCATGTATGACATTCCACACTTTCTATATGCATCTCATTTAATCTTCAGAACAACACTATGATACACCAGTATTATTTAGTAAAAGAAACTAAAGCCCACAGAATTTCATAATGCAGAGAAAAACTAAAATGTGAACTCAGAAATTTTAGTTCTAGGGTCTATGTGTTAATTATCATATTACATCACCACATGTGCAAGGAATTTCAGTATGAAGAACTAATAACTTGCGTTCATGTAGTAAATTGGAAGTGATATAAGATGGGAAAGCTAATTATAATGATATGACTAATTATAATGACAAAGCTGGTCCGGGTATTGGCAAGAACGAAGTGCTCATCAGCATCTCAAATGAGGAATAGCCTCATGGGAGGATTTCTTAGATTGGCTACCAAAATTCACTTTTTTGTGACCATAGGATGGGGATCTTCATATCATTTCTTGCTATTAATTGGGGACTTTTTTCCCCTACACACTAACAGCTGTCCTCTGCCATCTAGCTTTTACCATTGTCAGTGAAATTTCAGAGATTTCAGTCATAGAATTTCAAGAAGATGAATTCTTCCAGTAACCTCAAAGAGATTAGAAGCAGACCATTCTTTAATAGTTTCCCCAATAAGAATGCATCTCAGCTATAACATTGATTATAGGTTTGTAAGATCAGAAGTAGAGGAACCAAGTAATCCATGTCCATGTTCCTGACCCGCAGAAACTTAATTATCCAACCATCTAATGTAGACCAGTTAAATAATGAGATTTGGGAATTTTAATTGATGTCATAATGCTGTGACATTTGAGTGAATTTGAAATAGGGGATATTTTGCATATATCAGGGACATAAATTCATGGGGATCAGAGGAGACTACAGTGGACAAGCCCTAAAGTGACCCCAATTACCAGTGCCCTTGAACAGTCCCCTCTCCTCAGATATGACTGAGGCCCAATGACTTGCTTCTAATGAACGGATGATCACAAAGGTGATGGGATGTCCCTCCTATGATTATATTATATTTTAACTCTGTCTTAGTATAGCAGGTAGGAAAAAAACACTATTTTTTGCTTTGAAGAAATAAGATAACCACTTTAAGAGCGCCTATAGAAATGATCACAAAATAAGAAGATGTAGGTGGTTTTTGGATGCTGAGAACAATCTCCAACCAACAGTTCACAAGGAACCATATCAAACCTCCGTGCTACAATGACAAAAAGATAACTTCTGCCAACAATTGGAGGGAGCTTGGAAGCAGGTCTTTTCTTAATCATGCCTCTCATGAGTCTGCAGTGCAAGCCAAAATCGAGATTGTACCCCAAAGCAGAGAATCTAGCTAAATTAGGCCCAGACTTCTGTCCTCTGCAAACTGTGATATAATAAACCTATGTAGTATTTGAAGCTAAGACATCATATTACAGAGATCTGTATATCCCCATATTTATAGCAGCACTATTCATATTAGCTAAATCTTGGAAGTAGCCTGTATGTCCACCTACAGATGAATGGATAAAGAAAATTTGGTATTTACACACAATGGAGTACTACTGTGCCACAGAGAAGGACAGATATGAGGAAAATGGAAAATAGATTCATTTGTAGAAAAATGGATGCATCTCAAGACCATAATTTTAAGTGAAATAAATCAGATATACAAGACTAAACATTACATGATTTCTCTTATATGAGAAAATAAAAATATAAGTAAAGAGCAAAATAAAAGGTAGACAATAGAACATAAGCAGATAGATCTTTTGCAAAAGAGAAGGAGACCAAGAGATGGAGGAGGGAGAGGAGGAGGGAAGAGATGAAAACAGAATTAAGATGTGTTATGTATATGTACCCACTCCCCACGAGGAGAGTAATCATTAAGTACTGCAAACATGGACTAATAAAAATAAAAATTGAAAAACAACCATAGGCCAGATGGGCACAAAGGGAGCTGCAGTACAGGCTGGACCTGGGGGTGTCAGAGACAGAGACCATGGCAGGTGCAGCCTGAGAGCCTGAGGCTCAGCCCAGAGACTGCAGTACAAACCCCGAGGCATCATCCCCGAGGACACCAGAGGCTCTGGAGCATGGCGGTGAGTTTGTCAATGCTGTCATTGACAGCAGCATTGACAAAATCATCTGGGATATTCATCTTAACTCCCTCTGTTTGCTTCTTTCCTTATTATCAGTATTTGTTTTCTATAATAAGGTTTGATCTTCATATATACATGAAGTAAATGAATTATGGAAGACAATGCAGGATATAAAAAACATTTCTGTGAAGGGATAGAGGTTCTATAAAAGGGTCAAGCAGATGTCATAGAAATGAAAATCTCAATAAGTCAAATAAAAGAATCAGCTAAAAGTCTTGGTAGTAAACAAGATCAATCAGAAGAAATAATATCAGGACTGGAAGAAGAGGTAGAGTACTAGGAAATTCAGATAGTTCAAAGAGAAAAGGATAAGAAAAAGTGAGCAGATTAGTCAAGAGCTCTTGGATACATCTAAAAGGAAAAAATTAAAGGCTCATTGGCCTACGAGAGGGTTTAATGGTTTTAAAAATCTATTCATTGTAATTATTGCAGAAAATTTCCCAAAGCTGGGGAATGAGAAAAAAACTTAAGTAACAGAAATACATAGGACCCAAAACAGACGTGATCAAAATGCATCACAGTCAAAATGTCAGAACAAAGAAAGGTTATTAAAAGCTGTTAAAGTGCCAAACTACTTATCACAGCTAATCCATCAGAATAACAGCAGATTTCTCAACGAAAACCTCAAAATTCAGGAGGCCTTCAAATAAAATATTTCAAGACCTAAAAGAAAATAATTGCCAGTCCAAATTACTATTCCGGCAAAGACATCTTTGAAAATCAAAGAGAAATAAAGATCTTTCACGAGAAGTATAAACTAGAGAAATTCATGTCCACTGAGCCAACATTACAGAAAATACTAAAGAGAATCCTAAACAGACACAGCGAAAGCAAGAACAACCAGGAGGTCAAGGAAAAAGTAAATCTCTCTTGGAAAGTAGTTAGATGAATGAGAAATAGAATGAGACCAAAAAGTAGAAAAACAATATAACTAGTGATTAGTACTTACTTTTCAATCATAACATGGAAAATAAATGGTCCTAACTCACCAAATAAAAGACACAAAGTAGCAAACTGAACAGAAGAGACACAGATGACCACTACATATTGGTAAAGGGGACAATTCACCAAGAAGAGATAACAGCTTTAGACATATAAGCATCGAAAGCCAATACACCCAATTTTATAAAACCAACACTATGTGACATAAAAGGACAGATGTACACCAATACAATTCCTACGGGGGACATAAATATCTGACTCTCAGAAATAAGTCAATCAGGGCCGATGAGATGGCTCAGCGGCTTAAGCGCCTGCTCAGCAAGCGCGAGGGCCCGAGTTCGACTCCCGGAACCCACATACGAAAAAGGGGCCGGTGATATTGCTCAGCGGCACGGGCGCCTGCTGGCGCGCAAGGTCCTGAGGTTGACCCCCCGGTACCCACAGAAAAAAAAAAAAAAGAAGTAAGTCAATCAAATCCCCCTACGCACACAAAAAGAAAAATCAGACTTAAACTATAGATCATATGAAGTTAACAGATATTTACAGAGTTTTCCATTTAAAAACAGAATGCATATCATTTCAGCAGCCCACAGAACTTCTTCCAAAATAGACCATATTTTAGGCTAATAAATCAAGTCTCAATAAACACAGAATTGAAATAATCTCATGCATCATATTAAGTCACACTTGAAATAAAACTAGAAACAAAATGTACACAGAAGCTACACAAACACATAGATATTGTGTAATATACCCTCAATTAATCACAGAAGAAAACAGGAGAAATTTTAAAATTCCTCGAATCAAATGATAATGGAAACACAATGTATTAGAATTTGTGGGACACAGTGAAAGCAGTTCTAAGAGGGAAGTTTATAGCTATGAGTGCCTACGTTAGAAAAAGTGATCCTAAGTAACTAACCTAAAGATGAATCTCAGCGTCCTAGAAAAACAAGACCAACACAAACTCAAAATCAGTAGAAGAAAGAAAGAATAAGGATGAAAGTAGAAATTAATAAAATTGAAACTAAAAAATATACGAAGGATAAATGAATTATAAGAGTTGTTTCTTTGAAAAGATAAACACGAGTGGCAAGCTCTTAGGCAAAACTTACCAAAGAAAAAGAACAAATTAATAAATTACAGATAAAACGTTGAAATTATAACACATACCACCAAATCCAGAAGATAATCTAAAATTACTTTGAAAGTTTATATTTCAATAAATTGGAGAATCGAAAAGAAATGGATAAATTCCTAGTCAAATATGACGTATCAACACTGAACCAAGAACATATAAAAAAAATCCAAAAAGAATTCAAAAACACATTAAAAAGATAATATAGTATGACCAAGTTGGTTTCACCCCAGGGGTGCAAATATGTCTCAACATATGTGAATCAATAAATGTAACACCTGACATTAACAGAATGAAGGATGAAAATCCCATGATCATCTCAGTAGAGGCAGAAAAAGCTATCAAGAAAACCCAACATCCCTTTATAATAAAAACATTGATGAAAATAGGTATAAAAGGACTTTATCTCAAATCAATGAGAATCACATTTAAAAACCCACAATCAGCGTCACAGTGAACAGAAGAAAACTGAAAGAATTTCCTCTAAAATCAAGTAAGAGACAAGGATGTCCACTTGCATCAATTCTGCTCAATATTGTACTCAAAAATAACTAGGGAAATTAGACAAGAGAAAAATAAAAGGGATACAACTTATAAAGGAAGAAGGAAAATTATCCCTCTTTGCAGATGATATAATTCTTTTCACAGAAGGCCAACAAACTTCACCAAAGGTGAAGATCTGATAAACAAATTTGAAAAAGTGGCGAGATACAAAATAAACACAAAAATCAATAGCATTTCTGTACACTAATAATAAATGCACTGAAAAAGAAAAAAAGGAAATCAATTCCATTCATAGTAGTGTCAAAAACATTTCAAGTATATGTGAATGAACCTACCAAGAATGTGGAAGACTTTTGCAAAGAAAGTTACAGAACATTGAGGAAAAAAATTTGAGAAGCCTCTAGAAAATGCAAAGACTTCCCTTAACCTCATATTGGAAGAAGCAGTATAGTAAAAATGGTCATATTACCAAGGGGATGTACAGATTCGATTTAATCTGTATTAAAAAACAAACACCTGGGCCGGTGAGATGGCTCAGCGGCATAAGCGCCTGCCTGGCAAGCGCGAGGGCCCGAGTTCGACTCCCAGATCCCACATACGACAAAAGGGCCGGTGATATCGCTCAGTGGCACGGGCGCCTGCTGGCGCGCGAGTTCCTGAGGTCGACCCCCCGGTGCCCACAAAAAAAAAAAAAAAAAAAAAAAAAAACAGCTGACTTCGTAGAACTAGAAAAAACAATACTACAATTCATATGGGATGACAAAGACTCAAATAGTGAAAGTAACTCCAAATAAAAAGAGCAGTGCTACAGGCATCATAGTACCAGATTTCAAGCTAAACTACAAAGGCATAATAATAAAAACAATATGACACTGGCACAAAAACGGACATTGTAGACCAATGGAGTAGAAAGGAAGAACAGGGAAAAAAAGTCCATGCAACTACAGACTGATATTTGCAAAAAGCCAGGAAAAAAAAGATACTGAAAAAATGGATATCCAAATGCAAAAGATTGAAATTATAATCAAATCAAAATGAATCAAAGATATCAGTCATCATGGCACATGCCTGTAATTCCCAGACTCTGGAAAGCTAAGGTAGAAAGACCCATAGTTTGAACTCAGCCTGGGAAACTTCACAAACTTAGGGAGACCCTCTCTAACAATAAAAAGAAAAAGCTGCTGGCAATGCAGCTCCATGCAGAGATACTGGTTTCAATTGCTTGTACCACAAAAGAAGAAAAAAAAAAAAAAGTGGCTCAAAACCAAGATGTAAAACCAGAAACTTTGAAATTGCTGCAAGATAGCATAGAAAAACACCCTTGAAGCCATAAGGCACAGGAAAAAACTTTCTTAAAAGGACTCCAAAAGCACAGAAATTAATTTCAAGAATCAACAAATGGGATGATACCAAGTTAAAAACTTTCTGCCCTGCAAAGGAAATAATTAATTGAGTGAAGAGACAACCTACTGAATAAGAGATAATCTTTGCTAGCTATTCTATAGACAATAACCACAAAAAACTCCAAAAATTAACGCCAAAGAACAAATTATCCAATCAAAAAGTGGGAAAACAAGCAGAATATAAGACATGTCTTAAAATAAGTAGATTCAAATCAAAACAACTTTGAGATTCCATCTCAACCCAGTCAGAAGGGCTACCATCAAGAATAAAAAAGCAAAACAAAACAAAACACTTGATGCTAGTAAGGAGATGGGGGAAAAAGGAACTCACCCACATCCATGCTGGAAAAAAAGTAACACTGACTACTTGTGTAGGAAACGGTACTCTAGATTTTGATGACGAGGCAGTATAGGAAGGTAATAAATATCCATATGGGTTTTAGGGTCAGCCTAGTCTGCATTTGACTTTTAAGTATAAATTTTTAACACCATGATCTTGAGCCAGTTGTTCACCTTTGATTTTCACCCCATAAACATGATATTGATATTCATAACTGACAAGGTTGTGCTGAGAAATAAACATTTTAAAAATCCCAGAACATGACAAGACTTACCTGATAGTTAATCGTGTTTCTCAAAGTGAAAGAAACCTAAAAGATTTTTTTTTGTTCCAACTTTCCTTCCCCGAATCTTCACTCAGTTACAAACAAGGAAAATAATATGGAGTGACTTGCTTGAGAAGTGTAGGGGTGAAAGTTACAGAACATTCTTTAACATACATACACACACACACCAAAACACACACACACACACACACACACCATAAAAACTTCCACAACCTTTCCGAGTAGCAGAATCTTGCCTCATATTTCCTATTTCACTCAATATAACGCTTTTGAAAATAATTGGCATTTACTCCCAATCTGAAACGTGAAAGTTAAGTTTACTTTCTAAAATTGTAGCTAAAGTAAAGCCAAAAGCAAAAATTAGTTTTTCTGATATTTTCATCTAGGCAGTCATGTCTTACAGTTTATATGTAAATAGTATTCTTGCCATTGCAACGCTTTGTGTAATACAATTGGAATCACAGGATAATTGTTACTTTAAGTAATGTATTACTGTGGAAATGTAATCGTTGTAAAGGGTGAAGAATGCATGAGAAAGCAATTGAGTTTAATTGCATCCTTGGGACGGCTTCGTTGTGCCTGCAGCTGTTTTTTTGCATAAAAAAAATTAAAGAGCCAAGGTCTGAGATGCATTTTTCAGTTGCTACTAAATTGTAGAGTGATTCCATAGCTAGCCTTCAACTACTGAATAATATTTAAAGATGAAAAGGCTTTGAAATGAATTTGTCTAAAACACTGAGATTTTACCCAGCAACAATAGAACAAAGTTTAATTGTTCTTTGTTTGGTTTTGGTCTCATCCCTTCCGATCCTGCCCTCCACAATACGCAGCGAGGGTATCAAATGGTGTTAGTACTGGACAGGAGTCAGGGGAATGTAAACCTTGTTTATCATTTTAGAAACACGAATATAAAGAGACTACAAACAAATTGTATTGAATTTCAGAAGAGTGTAGGAAAGAGCTGTGCATAGATGGATCGATGCAGCTTACATAAAAACAATTCTACAGATTTCCTTTGTTAAAAAGGCCCTAATATACAGAATTTTCCTCCTAAAAGCCTAAGGCATTCTGTACGCATCAAATAGTTCTCAACATGCCACTTTCAGGAAAAGGCAAGAAGCTGTTAATCTGCCGGCGGGTAAGGAGGAGAGAGTCTGTGCGATTAAGCAGATTGTCTCAGGTGAGAGTGAACCAAAGGGAAAAGCCCGCGCGAGAGCAGAACAAACCTGAGCCCTGGAGCCTCACTTCCCGGTCTGCACAGCTGTGCTTCCAACGGTTTCCTGGGGGAAGATAAGCCTGATGGGCACCAGCTTCAAATCTCAAAAAATCAAAAAATAATACCCCAAATCATGTTTTCCAAAGAATAACAACTACTTCTGAACACTTGTCCCAGACTTTATGACTATTTGGGGAAATGAGGACGAGCTGCTTCAAATCAATCTGTTCATAAAGCAGAAAAATTACGAACAGCCCTTTAGTGGATATTTATTAGCCCCCTCATCTCTAAGACACAAATGTGCTACCAAGAATACATTAGTTTTCTAAGCACAAGGCATTATCAGGAATGCAGTGTAGCCGCCGTATTAAAGGAGTTTTACATGAGAGACTGGCGAGACCTTGACCTTCATGCCCTTAATATTCTTCTCAGTTTGACTAGACTTGAAGCAAGCTTCTTCCTGTCTAAAAACCCTAGACCGCTCTTTTCTTACATCATTTACTTTAGAAAACCAGTAATTGCAAATGATTTCTCTGACTCTTTGAAATGTAGATAAATCTTCTAGCCTTTCATCAGTTTTACAACCCAGGAATGTCTTTTCCCAAGGACCTGGAGGATTGCTCTTGAAACACAGGAACATAAGGCGGTAATACCCTATCACCCAATCACTGGGAGAAAGTAGGAGCCTGACTTCCCAACTTCTTCTTTTTTTTTTTTTTTTTGTGGGTACCTGGGGTCGACCTCAGGACCTCGCGCGCCAGCAGGCCCCCGTGCTGCTGAGCGATATCACCCGCCCCTTTTTTCGTATGTGGGTTCCGGGAGTCGAACTCGGGCCCTCGCGCTTGCCGGGCAGGCGCTTAAGCCGCTGAGCCATCTCACCGGCCCCCAACTTCTTCTAAGCATCAGTAAGTGAATACAAACGGTCTAATCACATCCGCCAACTTCCTCCCTAACATTCTCCAACATTTTCCCCCAGCGCACCAGTCATGGAAACTCTCCCCCATGGTTCATTAGAGTTGAGTTGCATCTCCCCTACAGCAGTAGGAATTTTTTTTTCAGTTCTCTTGTTTGTGCATATTTTCTTTTAAATATTCTTTAAGTTTATTTTCACAATCATCTTGGGTAAGTTATTTCTTGACTGCTACATTATGTCCACTGCAATTTTTTTCAACATATGGGTTCCATAGAAATTGAATAACAGAGAGCATTCCATATTTCTCAAAGATTGAAAATTATCCACTGCAATAATCTGAAAGGGGATGAGCACTTAGGGACGTTGAGTAACAAATTGCAAAACATATCTGTTTCTACCTGATATAAGGTATACATAGCTGGCAGCCTTAGATTTCTAGCTCATGCATAACTTAAAAACAGATGTGACCCAACTGTCTGGAGTTACTGTGGAATGGATAATGAAGAAGACATGTCTAGAACATAGCTGAAGTTTAGAAAACAAAAACAAGTGAAGAGAAGGGAATGGAGGGGGAAAAAAAAGAGATGTGTCAGGAAACAGAAACAAGTTGATTTAACTAGAGTGTAAAGGTTTTTGTTTTTTGTTTTTTGTTTTTTTTTTCTTGAAATAGTGGATTTTACTATACGTAAATCAATATAGTGTTTAAAAAAAATTTTTTTTATTAACACAGATTCACAGTACATAGTGATGCATTCTTTGAGGGAGTTGGTATATGTACATAGGGAAAATTAAAAAATAAAAGTAGTTACTCATGAAAATCTGTAGGAAAGTTTAAAAACATTGTCTTTAAAAGCTCTTTAAAATGAAATAGATTTCATTTTAATACAAGTTTTTAATATTGAAGATTTTATTCAAAAATCCAGAATAGTTTGTGTTTTAAATTTGAGATAAAAGCCCTTTCTTTTAATATTCTCAAGTGAAAACATAATTGATCGTCCAGTGACTTTTTAAAAAATATTCTTGTACTGTGTTCTTTCTAGTTTAAAATCTTATCATCTAGGCAAAGCAGCATATGTTTTGATTTATGTCAATGTTATATTTTACTGATATATGCAACACTGGCTCATTAATAATTAATCATCTGCTAATTATTACATCGTATTTTTCAGTATACATGATGTAACTGCAATATTGTACATTGGCCATCCTTTCTTTTCTTCAGGATATTCTCTCAGTATTTTGCATTTAGAAACTAAGATAACTGGGTGTGGAGGCACCCTCCTGCAATCCTAGCATTCTGGGAGACAAGAGCGTTGCAAGTTTGAGGCCAGCATGGGCACTTTGTGACTTAGCAAGATCATGTCTCAAAAAAAAAAAAAAAGGTTGGAGATGTAGCTGAGTGTGAAGGTCCTGGGTTCAATACACCAAAGTAGAGCAAAAAAAGGAAGAAGAAGGAGAAGGAAGAGAAGAAGAGGAAAAGGAAAAGAAAGAGGAAGAGGAAGAGGAAAAGAAGAAGGAGGAGCAGGAGCAGCAGCAGCTGCTTAACAATTCTGATTTTCATACTGACACTTTATCCTTTGTTTCCAAAACTAAATATGTAATTTTCTCTTGAGATTTTTTCTCCTAAAACCTCATCACTCCCACATTTATTTCCTCAGTCCTATTCCTACAAATGAGTTGTATCTCTCGCTTTCTCAGGAGCAGGTGTTTAGGTAGTCTTATCAGTGTTTGGTGGTGACCCAACAGAATTTAATAGGAATTTGTCAGAGAAAACTTCTGGGATAAAAATCGCTCAAAGTTGGGTAGAGTGTCATTTATTTATTTAAATATTTATTAGGCAGCTACAATGTTCCACATATTCATCTGGGTCACAAATATACAAAAAGAAATGAAACATGACTCACCTTCTAGTAAGAGGAAAGCAAGCAAAATGAAGAGATAAACTAATACTGTAGCAAACTTACTACCTGTCAAATAATTATTCCATCCTATTATATGAAAAAAATTCAAAGAAATCATACATCCTTCAAATTTTCCAAATCTCATAGCTGGTACATCTCAGATACCAATTGATAATGTGAGTAACAAAGATTATAAAGTCCAAATTACTTCTAAATAACTTCACTCAAAATAGATTAATATGTTAAACAAAAATCCAGTAAGGAAAGAACACGAATGCCAAGAAATTAAGTACAGAACCATACACAATACAATAGAAAATGAAGAAGCAGTTACATGTCTACATGTACACTCAAAGAGACACACACCACAGCGAGTCGGTCTCTGTAGTAATCATTGTTCCACCCTAGTGAATCTCTTCCTTGTGTATTTCCACAAAGGCTCAAAGTACATAGTAGAACAAGTACAGAAATTCATAAAAATAGGTGAAAATTAATAGATTAAAGTACAAATGATGTCAGGTTATGTGTTTTAATTGACTCACTAACTTGAGGCTTCATACATTCTTTTTTTTTTTTTTTTTTTTTTTTTTGTGGGTACCGGGGAGTCGACCTCAGGACCTCGTGCGCCAACATGTTGGCGCCCGTGCCGCTGAGCGATATCACCGGCCCCTTTTTCGTATGTGGGTTCCGGGAGTCGAACTCGGGCCTTCGTGCTTGCAAGGCAGGAGCTTACGCCGCTGAGCCATCTCACCGGCCCCATACATTCTTAAAAATCAATTTGTTTGCAATAAATACGTGTACTACAGTTCGTTTTTAAATTATTCTAGTACCAAATTTCTCCCAATGTGAAGACTGTAACTGATGAGAATAATGTAGAAATCAGTTATTCTGTTTTGATGTTTTATGAATAAAATTAAACTTTAGTAGTAAGAAAGTCGTGTTTTAGTTATTTATAAGGAGGATAAATATTAGGAGATGGGAGACACAGAATAGTAATGCTCTGGCTAAAGCTCTGCTGTCATATTTCAGATTCTCTCACTCTGCAAAAGCAATGAGAAAAATTGTGAGTGTACTTCCTTTCCTAAGCAGCTTAGAATAACATCATTTAGCTTGGATAATGCTATCATTTATTTAGCATCAATGATTTAGAATAGAATTAAATTACAGTAATGAAATTCATAGCTAATACTAAGTTTTCCACTTTTAGAACTGCCAAAGAGAGATAAATATATAAAACTACTTGTATCAACTTGGACCCTGGTTTATAAATTGCAATGAGAGTTTTAACAGGCATTTTGACTTTTGAGAAAAACATTAGACATTTGTAAGTGAAGAATGGAACCTTGAATTTAAGAATATCATTTAAAAATCTACCTTCCAACCAAAGGAAGATGAGGTCATTTCATTTCAGTAACACTTTGTTGCTTGTACACTTGGTAGAGGAGAACTATGTATGACCCTTTTAAATATAAGTCACTCACAGGTCAGGATTCGGTCCCTAAAATTTCCCTACCAAATTCAGCTCAGACCCTTTGGATGTCACATATTTTAAGAGTCATTACTAAAGGGTTGAGGTTTAATGATAACTCATGAGACCAATTTGCTTTCCTTTAGTCCCTTCTGTCTGCCATCAATAGCGACAATGATTCTTGGTGACTGGATATTAAATGCAGCACTTAGGAAACATCATGGGAGGCATGTCTGTGTGTATATGGTAGAGTTTTCATTCCAGCTGCAATCAGTGGAAGATGTCCTTTGAAAAAAAATAAAACAAAGCAGGATGATATACCTTCCCGCAAATACTGAGATATAAATTCGGTCACAGAAGTATCAGGGACAAAGAAATAATAACTTGAGTAATAAGACTGTGAGGTAACTTTTGCAGAGAATATTAAGACAGAAAGTTCTTTTGAAAGCAATTGAGAAAGACTGAAAGTATGCCCTCAAATATATCCCTTAAATATATAAAGAAAATTATTTTCTGAGGTGAGGACTTGATTTAAGGAAACAAACATAAAAAAGTTAAAAATTATAGGTCATCATAATCGACTGCCCATAACAGCCACTTACTAAGAATCAGTTCTTCAGGCATCGAGCATTCCAACAGTTACTTTATACATATCATTGTGTCATTTAAATTTCACCTGTCTACAAATTGAACTTAATAACATTAAGCTCACAAAGAAACTCTGGCTCATAAGTGATAAATAACATTAAGCAGAATACAATCAAGGCCAGATTGTCTTGCCTCCAAATTTGACCATTTCATCCAATATGGTAGCTACCTATAAATGATCAGCAGAATATGGTCCTACAAATTCAAATTGATATTGGGGCCAAACCCAAGAAAACATATAAGGATTAGCAAACTATGAATTTTCACCAGTGTATATTAAGGAGGAATATAAGATATATATCAGAATTCACTGAAAAATGTATAGATTTTGCATATATTTAAGCATGTATTAACCTTATTAAACACTAAACATAATTTTAAGTCCACTCATTATTTTCCCTCTGTGTTTTCCTTTTCAAGTGTGAATAAAACACTTTCAGTACCTTTAAATTCTTAAGATTAATAAATGACCAATGTTTCTTTTCTTTTAATTTTAAACAGAAAAAAGTAAAATTAACAATAAAACAGAGTTTCAAAACAGGCTAGTAGGAGAGTAACAATAATTAATGCATTGCTTATTGTTATATTCATAGTAGTTGTTTAGAGTACAAGATATAGGCATGAAATATTGTCCAAACAATATTAATGTAAACCTTTCTTTTCAATGAACTAAGAGAAACTAGCTCTATAACTATCTTAACTATCGTGTATATATATGTATGTATTTTTTCCCTTCCTTTCCCCTTTCTCCCATCACAGCTTTTTTCTTTTGAACAGTTTCTTCCCTATTCACAGTATCTATTGTACATTTTGGATCTTATAATACGACTCTTAGTGACTAAATCCCTCAAACTCCAGTTCTACACAAACCAGCTCTCCTTTCCAGATCTATGACTTAACAAGACTTCTGCCTCTTTAAGTGAGCTACATGATACCAAAGCAGAGAAGGTGGTATTTAAGCAAAGTCAATACTATAAATAATAAACATTTGGTCATTCCTGTCCTCATAAAGATTTTTATGAAGACTATCATTATTTAGAATTAAGTATCGGTTAAATTTTACTTCTAAAAATAGCAAACACAAAACAGTATAAAAAATAAATCCAAATCGAAAAGCAAAGTTAAAGTCTCTTAAATTCTGACAAACACTTGTTTGTGTTACAATTCTCTGGCCAAGGGACATAGAGAAAGTGAAGGGAATTGAGATAGACAGAGGTGGGCATGAGCCATAGACATTTGAGAGAATGCCTTACAGAGGGATGAGGCAATCATGTCCTTGCTAGGAATCAAAGAGAAGGAAGTAGAGGAGAAAAAAGCAGTTTCTTAAACCATGTTCAAATTAAACAAACAAACTCCTGTGTCTCTAGTGTAATCCCTTGCTGAAATGATGTTTAATTTCTACACAGCTTCATATCCTTGTGCAATAACCAAAAGAACAAGTTTTTTCTGAAATTGCTATTTGTCGCATACCACATTCCTGTCACAAATGGTCCTCATAAGTCTTTCCCAAAGATGACTTAGAATCTATAAAATGATAGAGGAGGACTAACAGGCAATTTCACTGCAAAACTGCAGAAGTTCAAAACAATGCCCTTTATTATTGGAGACTGACGTTCCTCGCAGAATACTGAAAGCAGAAAAATTGAAGGCCTCATATTTTGGACAAAAATTCCAATAGAAATGTAAAGTGATATAATATGATTTTGTGATCTGAAACTTCAAAGTAATACAAAGTAATAAAAATAGATTTAATAATTCTCATTTCAGTGAGTCCTTTTCTAGGCAAATGATGGACTAAATCAACTGAGTTAATGTAATAAATATATTAAATTATCATAAAGTAGAGTAAAAAGATTTCTTAAAATCTAAAATTGTGGATTACTAAGATTCATTCTATGATCAATAAATTTAAATGGACACTACTAAGGTTTGGATACTTGTAATTTGAATTAATTCTCCTAACTTTTCTTAGGCATGTTGAAATATGAGGACCACAATATTAAGGGGGATAATAAAAACAATCAAGTGAAATAGGAAAATTTTGTTTATTTCTAAACTGTAACCATTCTTCTCCCAAAAAAACAAGTCTTTTCTTAACCAAACGTCACCATATCAATTTCTCAGCTATTTCAAACTATTTTGAGTATCTCCTTACCATATTTTTTGTTTCTGAGAATATATAACTGATAGATGTAGTCAAAATTAAGCACTTCATTTTTTAAATATTTTCTGGGAAAATTACTTAAATAGTAGTACTGATTTCAAAGAGATAACAAAGTCATGAGGAAAAGGGCAAAATATACTAACAATGTAATAATCCATACACTAAGAATTGAATAAAAAAGAAGACATGTATTTTATTCAACATAATTTGAGATGAGAAAATTTTACAGATATGTAAAACTCAAACATTACTCCCCATTACTATAAGACAGTTTAAGGCATAATCAAAGGAAATTTCATTGCATTGGTTGGTCAGGATGACTACAAGCTAATACTAATTTGAACAGTCTATGAAATTTTGATGAAATTTTAGAAGCAGTCTTAATTGCCAAAACAGTGCTAATTTTGCTAGAATAGGAAAGTATGCCAAGAGAAATAGTGCTTTGCAAAAGTATGAAAAAATGTCAACCATTTATTTATGGGGTGTAGTGTTAATAAAAGTAAAATTAAATTAAACATAGAAAATGTTAATAATTCAAATGAAGTCCACCGAAGGAGACAAATGTGAGTCAAAAAAGAACTGGGAGGGATGGCGATGGAAAAGGGGAAAGTATTTTCATGTTCCCATTGAAAGGCTTTGAGGAATAAGGAGAATACTGCAGATTTGGTGCTCAATGCAATAGGAAATTGAGGAGGAACTTCATGACAGATGAAAAAAACCTGCTTTGACAGTAATAGCGAGGCAGATGAAAATGTGCCATCCTGGAAATGGGAAATCAAGTGAAAATGAAGTACTAGCAGCCAAGCTAAAGATGATCAGGTCTATTTTATAGTGAGAAAAAAAATGGAGAGGAAAGAGCAGAAACAGGAGGTAAAAAGTAGAAAGCAGTTGTAATGCTTCTTTGGGAAAATAACAAAAAGGTACACGATAAACAGATACTTCCTCAATGAAGTAATTAGTAGTGTACGGAATGACAATAAATCTAATTCAATAAATGTACTTAATGTACATAAAGTGTCAGAAATTAAGTTTGGTGTTAGAGAAAGGAACAAAGATGATGTCATTGGCCACATTAGAGAGATGGTGACATTCTCAACTGTGGATGGAAATCTACATTTTAATCTTCACACACTGAGCAGTGGTTTTCCTGTGACTTAATCCTAATGTCATCGACAGCTTGAGAAATATTTATTGTTGGCCGCCAAAAAGAAGGCATTTTCAAGTGCAATTTCAAGCCTCTCAAGCTTGCTAAAAAATTGAAGTTTAAAGTCAATAGAATTTGCATTTATGAAGATTAATAGGACTGGATGTGGATTTTTCAGAATGTTTCTATCTCAACCCTAGAAAATGAGAAAAATGAGACATTAAACTGAGCCTTGCAGCCCACGTCCTCTGTCATTTATGACACGTGATTCTGTGTCTTACAAAATTAGAGTAAAATGTCAGAATACATTTGGGTGATGGTTGGAGAAAATATTAAATGATGCTGTTATTCACATACAAATGTCAGCACCAAATAGTACAGCACAGCTCTGCTCTTGGATCTGTGCATTTCCTGCCCACGGTTGCTATCAACCAGGAAAAATACAAGAGTGGAAATTTTGTTGCGTCCTATTCTAGGCATTCTTTAAGGCCTATTCACAAGGATTACGCTTTCTGCGTTGCAATATTATAAAGTATTTTTAGATCTAAATTAGTTACTCAAAAGAAACTAAATCCCTTGGAAGCTATTTCAATTATCTCTGTCTAAAAGAGGTATTTTTGGTCTCTAGTATTAGAAAATAAAAATCACTGTCTAATACCGTATCTCCCAGTTTCTTACTGGACACAACAGTCCATTATAAAGTGTTTTACATTGGGCCTCACCAAAATTAAAAGGCCACAGCTTTATTTACTGTGATAATCCACCACAGCCTTGACACAGGTTTGGGGCAGTAGACAAGAAAACTTCAAAAAAGGCCACATTGCTTCAACTTCAGGATTCAGTTTGACACACCTTGACATATTTGACACCATGGTTAGAATGTCTTTTGTCTTTTTGGTCATTAACAAAATGCAATGGATGTCAGATTTGATGAAATATCCTAAGACTAATACTGCAGTGATATCCAGCAATAACTCCCAAAATATCCTTGCGTTTGTGACCCAGTGAGAAATTTAATGCAGTAAGTGCCCGACTTACGAACAAGTACTGTTTGGAAAGAATGTTCTTAAGTCAGATTCGTTCGTAAGTCAGACAAAGTGAGTCTTGTATGTCTTTGAAACAAATATAAAATATAAAGCATAAAAAAGCCAAAGACATACACACCAATACTGCAAATAAACTATTTTTACTTCTACAGCTACCTTAAAATAGTTGTACAGTAGAGTTCAACTGTAAATAAACTCGGCCCAATCTCTCAGTTATTTTCACTTTTCTTTCCATGGTTATTGCTTTGTGCTTCCCAGCAGCCCCCTCCCCATCACTGCTGCTTTTCTTTTGCCTCCGGACATCCTGGGCTCTGAGTGAGCCCTGTGCTGCTGTACACTGTGGCTCTGTGCAGTGAGCACAGAGCAGCACGAGTGCGACAGTGTCCGGCAGACACGGGAGCTACTTCATGATTTGTTCACATCTACAAATGTTGGTAAGCAAGATCAGTTCCTATCTGTGAAAGTTTGCAACTAGAATGTTTGAAAGTCAGAGACTTACTGTATGGGGCATGAGAAAAGTGAGGAAATCCATATAAGACCTATGAAATTTATATTTAGGATGTGTTAGCCGTATGATCAGTGGCAAAATCTTCGCTCAGTGAGCTCTTTGCATGACCAGTAACTCATCTAAAATGGCTACTTTCACCTTCAGCCGGATGCAAACTCTAATTCCTTAGAGATAGGTACAGCTTCTTAGGTAATTAAACAGTTTGTTTCATTTAATGTTTGAGGGAAAAATAAATGCCTGACAGTGTGAAGGTAGCAACCTTAATTACTATTTCTTTTTTTTTTTTTCTTTTTTTTGTGGGTACCGGGGGGACGACCTCAGGACCTCGCGTGCCAACAGGCACCCGTGCCGCTGAGCGATATCACCGGCCCCTTTTTCGTATGTGGGTTCCGGGAGTCGAACTCGGGCCCTCGCGCTTGCAAGGCAGGCGCTTACGCCGCTGAGCCATCTCACCGGCCCCTTAATTACTATTTCTAGAGCCACTGCAAATCACTTAAATGACCATTCTATCTTAATTATATAGCGGAATGAAATGGTAACACTGCCCCAGACAGAGCGCTTGCTGTAAATCCTGCCACAGGGGGAGATGAAATACTAAAGCAAGCACCACGTTAATGGATAACACACAAGCCTAAGAATCCAGAAACTATTTCTGTTTAATCTATTCCCCTCATTACCTTTCAGGGCCAACATTCCCTCTGCTGTAAAAGAGAAATTATTATGTTTTTAAACTTTGTAAAATAATGCACAAACAGAACAATCAAAATAGGTAGCTTTTTAGCTTCTTTTAGAAGAAAAAGATTATTCCAAAATAAATATTTAAAATATTCAGTGTTGGGGGGCCGGTGAGATGGCTCAGCAGCTTAAGTGCCTGCCTGGCAAGCACTAGGGCCCAAGTTTGACTCCCAGAACCCACATACGAAAAAAGGGCCGGTGATATCGCTCAGAGGCACGGGTGCCTGCTGGCACGTGAGGTCCTGAGGTCAACCCCTGGTACCCACAAAATAAAATAAAATAAAATAAAATAAAATATTCAGTGTGATAAATAGGTGAAAATTACTACTTATTAAGGTGAATAGCAATTCGATTTGTGGATTTCTTGACTTACAAGTTAAAAGTGATTTTCTTTTTTCTTTTTTTTTTTTGTGGGTACCAGGAGTCGAACTTAGGACCTCGCGCGCCAGCAGGCGCCCATGCTGCTGAGCGATATCACTGGTCCTTTTTTCCTATGTGGGTACCAGGAGTCGAACTCAGGACCTCAAGCTTGCCAGGCAGGCACTTATGCCACTGAGCCATCTCACCGGCCCAAAAGTGATTTTCTTATTTAAGAAATATTTGTAATTTTCAGGAGGAGTTCCGGTGCCCAGCTCTTCCCCCCTGCATCGCGGAACTGGCAAGCAGCCCACAGGAGGAATTCAGGTGCCTGGCTCCTCTGCACTACAACAAAGGGACCAGGCCAGCGGGGGATGCGAGCCACACAGTAGGACCCTGACTAGGGAGCACATGATGAACAGGTGGGACTAGTGGGGTGGAAAAGTCTGAAGCAACATTAACAACACGAGCCAACAGGTGGTAAGTTAGGTGAACCAGCACTGTTCTTGGGGACAAAGACACATAGAATAGACGCAGGTGGGTGGGGCCACCCCATTTCTTGCTGTTCTTTTCTTTTCTTTTCTTCTATTTTTTTTTTGGTTTTTGTCTTTCTTTACATTTTCCTTTTTTCTTTTCTATTTTCTTATCTTTTTTTCCCCCCTCTTTTCTAAATGGCTGGGGAGGAATCCAGCCACAGAAAACTAATTCCATCCCCCAAACCCAGAGACCAAGTTCAGATAATCCTTTGCTTACTCCTTCATTCTTTCTTTACTGCCCTTTTTTCCAGTTTCCCAAAGCTTGCATGATCGTCCTCTCCTCCAGCCTTACTTCTACTTCCTTTTCAGTTATCTTTGTTTTATACACTATCCGTCTTAAATTTCTCCACCACAGGGAAAAACCACTCTACCAAGGGGTAACACTTTGCATATAAGCTCTTAATTTATGATAGGTTCTGTTATATAACTGTGGATTATGCTCCTATGGTTTAAGGTACGAAATTAATAGATTCCACAGTTTGTCAGTTTCTAAACTGTGCTTGATGCTATTGTTATTGCTAAATATACTACTTTAGCTAGGACATAATATCCATTGTAATCAGTTGTTCTCCCTTCTGTAACAATACTGGGAAGCTCTGGGGTAATAAACTCACCAGAGCCCCACACCAAAGGTCTGGGGACTGAGCCAAACAGATACCGACATCTCAATCTTAATTAATTGGGAAGGTAGGATCTTGGGACAGACACAAACCAAGAACCTCCTACACACAGAAGACATCCCTGAAGAAGAGACTTTTGCTAGAGAGGCCTTGATTCCAGTGATATAGCTATCTACTACAAAAACTTACAAGGATCAACACAGAAAACAAAATAAAAAACTTGTGAAATAGAAAATGACAAGATGCAGAAGCATCAGACCTCCAGCCTACTCAAACAAGTCCAGGAGATAACAAGAGAGAGAAAAATGGAAGACACACATTTGACATTTCTGAAATGATAGCAGCCAAAGTAAAGAAACCTATCTATGAGGCTATAGAGGAAATCAGATCAGAAATAATCGCTCAGGTAAAAAAAGAAATGTCAGCATTCATAAGGAAATTGCTCAGAAAATCTAGAGTAGAGATAGATAAAAGAAAATAGATGATGATAGGAAGAGGACAGAAAGCATGAATGATCAACATGGCAAAGAAAGAGAATGCATGGAAAGGATTCAAACAGATATCCAGGAAATTAAAAATTCCACTGAAAGCTGGCAAAACTGCTTGAATGAAATTTAAGGTAGACTTTCAGACCTTGAAGACAGGATTGAGGCTAGCAATCATAAAAGGAAAGATCTCTAGAAAATAACATAAGGTCAAGAAATAACAATTCAACAGCTGGAAGACAATGCAAAGAAAAATAATATAACACTAATTGGTGTCAATCAAAACACAGGAGTCAACACAAATGACATAAAAACCTATTTGCAGAAGTAATAGCAGAAAATTTCCCAAGCATGGGATAAAATCCTGACATACAGATTAGTGAAGCATATAGAACTCCATTTAGCTATAACCAAAATAAATCTATGCCCAGACATGTAGTAATCAAGATGCCAGAAATTCAGCACAGGAATAGAATATTAAAAGCTGTTAGAGAAAAGAAACAGATCACCTATTGAGAAAAGCCCATCAGAATCATGGCAGACTGTTCAACACGAATCCTCAAGTCAAGAAGAGCTTGGTGTGAAGTATTTTTAGTCCTGCAAGAAAACAACTTCCGACCCAGATTGATCTATACTGCAAAACTATCTTTCAAAATTAATGGAGAAATAAGATACTTCCATGACAAAGAACAACTGAAGAAATTTATGACCACCAAAGCAACCCTACAAAGAGTACTGAAACATATTCTAGACAGAGATAAAAATGACCACAATTCCAAGAACAACAACAGAAAGAAACCACCAGGGAGGGCAAGCAATTAAACAGAGGAGGAAAGGGAGAACCAAGAGCAGGAAAACATCATGACAAAGGTAAGCCAACACATATCACTTATAACCATCAATGTAAATGGCCTCAATTCACTGATCAAAAGAAACAGACTGACAGAACAGATCAAGAAACAAGATCCAACAATATGCTGTGTACAAGAAACATGTTTAACTCAGAAAAAATTCATAGTCTGAAAGTCAAAGGATGGAAAACAATCTTCCATGCAACAGGAACCTCGGAAAAAGGAGGAGTAGCTTCTTTTTGCAGACAATATGAACTTCAAACCAAGAATGATCAAAAGAGATAAAGAAGGTCACTATGTACTTGTTAGAGGAAAACTTCAAGAGAACAGGATAACAATCAAATATATATGCACCAAATACAGGAGCACACAACTATATAAGACAAATATTAATAGACATGAAAAATCAAATAAGCAATAACACAATTGTAATGGGGGACCTTAATACCCTCTTGTCACAAATAGACAGATCAACCAGACAAAAAATCAGCAAAGAAATATCAGAACTGAACCAAACCTGTGAACAAATGGACTTAGTAGATGTTTTCAGAGTGTTCCACCCAACAACATCAGAATAAACAATCTTCTCAGCTGCACATGGGATGGTCTCTAAAATAGACTATATACTCATCCATAGAACATGCTTAAGTAAATGCAAAGGACTTGAAATTATACCATGCATATTATCTGACCGTGGTGCAGTGTAATTGGAAATTAATGGCAAAAGAAATTGCAAAAACTCCATAAACACATGGAAGTTAAATAACACCTTCCTGAAGGTGTTACCTCACCGGCCCCAAAGAGTTGTTTCTTTGAGGAAATCAATAAATTGACAAACTTTTAGCCAAACTTATCAAAACAAGGAAAGAAAAGACTCAAATACATGCAATAAGGAATGAAAAGGTTGAAATCCCTACAGATCCTATGGAAATTCAGAAGATCATCAAGGGCTGGTGAGCTGGCTCAGCGGCGTAAGCGCCTGCTTGGCAAGTGTGAGGGCTCGAGTTCGGCTCCCGGAACCCACATACGGAAAAAGGGCCGGTGATATCGCTCAGCGGCACAAGCGCCTGCTGGCGTGCCAGGTCCTGAGGTCGACCCCTGGTACCCCCCCCAAAAAAAAAGAAGATCATCAATGCCTACTTCAAAAATCTTTACTCTCATAGGATAGAAAACAGAAGAAATGGACAGATTCCTAGATACGTATGAATTGCCAAAGCTGAATCAAGAAGATATAAAAATTCTGAATAACCCAATATCAATGAAATTGAAAATGTAATTAAAAATTTACCAAGAAAAAAAATTCCAAGTCTTGATGGATTCACAGCTGAATTCTACAATAAATTTAGGCAAGATTTAATGCCCATACTCCTCAAACTCTTTAATGAAATTGAAAGGGAAGCAATACTCCCTAACTCATTCCTGGAGGAAGTACTACCCTAATACCAAAACCAGAGAAAGACCCAGTGAAAAAACAGAACTACAGGCCAATCTCCCTAATGAACATAGATGCAAAAATCCTCAATAAAATACTAGCAAACTGAATGCAGCAAATCATCAAGAAGATTATACACAACGAGCAAGTGGGATTCATCCCAGGAATGCAGGGATGGTTCAACATATGCAAATCAATAAATATAATACATCATATCAACAGAGCCAAAGACAAAAAAAATCACATGATCATCTCAATAGATGCAGAAAAAGCAGTGAAAGAGTCCAACACTCATTCATGATAAAAACATTACAGAAAGTCATAATAAATGGCCTTTACCTCAATCTGACAAAAGCCATCTATGACAAACCAATAGCAAACATACTAAATGGACAAAAAATGAAAGCTTTCACTCTAAAATCAGGAAGAAGACAAGGATGTCCACTATCACCACTCCTATTCAATATAGTTCTGGCAACATTGCCAGAGCAATTAAACAAGAGAGAGCAATAAAAGAAATAAGGATAGGAAAGGAAGAAGTTAAATTATCATTATTCACCGATGACATGATACTCTACACAGAAGACCCCAAAAACTCCACCAAAAGACTTGTAGATTTAATAACCAAATTCAGTAGTGTAGCTGGATACTGAGTCAACACTCAAAAATCAATAGCATTCCTATACACAAAAAAGAAACTCACAGAGAGGGAAATAAGGGAAACCACACCCTTTTAAATGCCATCCAAAAAAATGAAATACTTAGGAATCAATCTAACAAAGAAAGTAAAGGATCTATATACTGAAAATTACAGTACTCTGAAAAAGGAGATAGAAGAGGATACCAGAAAATGGAAAGATATCCTTTGTCATAGATAGGAAGAATCAACATAGTGAAAATGGCTATAGTCCCCAAATTGTTATACAGATTTAGTGCAATCCTGATCAAAATACCATTAGCCTACCTCACAGAACTAGAGAAAATGTTCCTAAAATTCATCTGGAAACAGAAGAGACCTAGAATAGCAAAGGCTATCCTGGGCAACAAAGGCAAGGCAGGAGGCATCACAATCCCTGACTTAAAATTATACTACAAAGCTACTGTGACAAAAATCAGAATGGTACTAGCAAAAACACAGACCTGAGGACCAGTGGAACAGATTAGAAGATGCAGACACAACTACAAACACACTCAGCCGCCTTATCTCTGACAAAGGGGCCAAACATGTTCACTGGAAGAAAGATAGCCTCATTAATAAATAGCGCTGGATAAACTGGCTCTCTACATGCCAAAGACCAAAACTGGACCCATGTCTATCACCATGCACTAAACTAAAGTCAAAATGGATCAAAGAACTAAATGTCAAAACAGAAACACTAAATCTACTGGAAGAGAAAGTAGGTAGAAATCTTGAACACATAGGTGTAGGCAGAGACCTCATGAATAAAACCCAAACTGCACAGGAAGTACTTCAAGAATCAACAACTGAGATCGCATCTTATTAAAAAGTTTTTGTACGTCAAAAGAAATCACCAACAGAGTGAAAAGACAACCCACAGAGTGGGAAAAAAAATTTAGCCAATTGTCCTTCAGACAAGGGACTTATATCTAGAACTTACAAAGAGTTGAAAAAATCAGACCCCCGAATTCAAAGACCCAATCAAAAAATGGGCATCTGAGATGGATACACACTTCTCAGAAATACAAATGGCAAATAAATATATGAAAAAGTGTTCAACATCACTGGTTATTTGAGAGATGCAAATTAAAACAACACTGAGGTTCCATCTCACCTTAGAAAGAATGTCTATTATCAAGAAATCAACCAATAATACATGCTGGAGGGGCTGTGGGGGAAAAGGAACGCTGCTCCACTGTTGGTGGGAGTGTAGACTGGTGCAACCACTGTGAAAATCACAGTGGATTTTCCTCAAAAAACTAGGATTAGAGGTCCCATTTGACCCAGATATTCCCCTTCTGGGTATTTTCCCAAAAGAATTAATAACATCATACCACAGTGATATATGTGCACCCATGATTATAGCAGCACAATTTGTCATAGCTAAATCTTGGAAACAACCCAAATGCCCATCAAGTAAGGAATGGATAAAAAAGATGTGGTATTTTTATATATTGGAGTACTACTCAGCCACAAAGAAGGATAAACTTGAGATTTTTATAGGTAAATGAATGCAACTTGAGATCATACTAGTAAGTGAAATAAATCAGACTCCCATGTGTAAACATCTTATTGTCTCCCTGGTGTGAGAAACTGAAAGAGTAAATAAAGTATAAAATGTGTAATAGATATTGTTAAATGGGAAGAAATTGTTCAAAAGGAAAAAGGAAATAGGATGGGTAAAAAAGAGGAAAGGACAATAGGTAAAAAGGAAAAAAAATGCAAGTCAGTTATACTATTATCATCTCTTAGTTCATTAAAAAGGAAGGTTTGTGCTAATATCTATTGGAGAAATTTCCATGCCCATATCTTGTACCCTGAATGACAACTTTAAAGATAACAACATGTACTGTATTAACTATTGTTATTCTCCTATTATTTTGTTTTGAAATTTTATTTTACCTTTTTTCCATAAAATAAAATAAAAAAAGAAATATTTGTAATTTTAAAATTTTCATTTTCTAAAACTTTGTCAGGTTATGGTTTTTATTACCATTCTCTTGAAAAATCTTGACTTTGCCCCCTAATGCACTTGATGAGGTGTTCACAGACCTGTAAAACAGGTGGCCACCATATGCAGTACCTCTAGGAAACAAAATTGGTTCTTTGCAAATTTGTTTAGGTAGGTGGTCTATAAATACAGATGGTCTCTTCAGCAAGTTTCATTTATGTTGTAATCTCAATAGATACAGGCAGAAAAACACAAGAAAATATTCAGTATAATTACATTTTTAGGGAAGTGAAATAGGAGTATTCTTTTAAAAACATTTTAAAAAGTCCCAAGTAGACAAAGCTTGTAGATGCATTGGATCTTGGATGCCTTGAATATGGGACATGGCTTTGTGACCCTTTTATTAGCCATAAACTGTCTACACTTCTGCTCTTCGTCATTTTACAACTGGAGAGAACCCTAGAAATGCTTCATTGAACCTCTTCAGTTTTAAAATGTAGACACTGTGTTTCAGAGAGAGTAAAGGACTTACTGATAACCTCACATGCTTGAAGGGACATAAACAATGCCTGTAATCCTGGCAACCTGGGAGGCTGAGGCAGGAGGATCACAAGTTTGAGCCCAAACTGGAAAATTCAGTAATAGTCTCAAAAATAAATTAAAAAGAACTGGGGATATAGTTCAGTACAAAGACCCTGGATTTAATCCCTGGTCATACCACACCCCCCCAAGAAAAGCATGGAGACTCAGTCCAAAAATCTAGTCACTATACCACTATGTATACCATGCCTCCCCTCCTTACCTAAAAAAGCAATGGGTAAGTTGAATTATTTTTATAGACTATTAGATTGCTTCTAGCATCCCTTCTCATTTCTAAAATTGTGCATTCCCACTTTTAAAACATACCAAGACTGGAGAAGTCTACACAGAAAACAATTTTCAAGTGCAATTTAAGTCAAAAATGGAAGAGAAAGCATTGCTTGTTCACCTATCTCAAATTTCATGGTCAATCTTTAACGTTTATCCAGAAGCATTTATACTAAAGCTGATGTTTTATTTACTATTCCTATTTGCAAAAGCTACTCTGCTGAAAAATTTCAGTTATCCATAATAAAATCACATTAAGCTAAGTAATAAAATGCCATTATTAGAGTGACAAGAATCTTCACTACCTGAAATTATAATGCTTGCTCCCCTACTAACAGGGATGTTGTGAGGATTAATGAGATATTTAGAAAGCACTTTATGCATACAGGGAAAAGAGACTCATAAATGCAAAGGAGAAATAACAGCAGTTTATCTCCCCTACCAACAGAGGAAATCATGTCTAAACAGATGGACATGCAGGGGTGTCTAGACATTGAGAAACACTGCTTATGTTAGTGGAGGATTAGGATAAAGGGCTTCTTGAGAAAAGAAACACCTCTGAAGCTAGAAATACTCTATTCTTCAAGCTTCTGCTTAGGGTGAGTGGGGATCTTCGTTTTCCAGGCTGTTTCTCTGGATGCCAGAATTGCAGTGCACAAACGGCGACAGCTCTAGGAAAAACAGGACAGTTGATCATCCTGTTTTCAGAATAGCGTAGTTAAGATCTAAAATGTCTTCCAAAAGTCTCATGTATTCAGAGGTAGGACTTTTGGAATGTGATTAGATCGTGCTGACAGAACTGAATGTTCTGTGGGAAGGTGGAACTCCGTTGGAGGAGGTGGGTCCCCGGGCCATGACTTTGAAGGGTGTATCTTACGCCCTGGCTCTTGTTTTCTCTCTCTGCTTCCCTGATGCCACTGAATAGAGCAGCTTTCCTCTGCCACACCCTCCCGCCATGCCATTTCTGCCTTGGAGACAGCCCACCACCATGGACCCCAAACTCTGAATCCTTGAGCTAAAATAAACCTCTCCTCTTTTAAAGTTTCAGGCATCAGGAATCTTGTGCCATGAATGGAAAGATGACTAATACGTAAGATTTTTCTTTTAAACAGTTGCTACTGTTTTTCTTTTTCCTGCTCTGATAACCTCATTTTCTAATATTCTAATTCAAACTGAGTTATTTAATATAGCAAGATGATGGCACAGTTTGGGCAAGAGTTTGTGACAAAAAATGTAATGCATAAAAGTGAGTTTCATCTTTGTTTCCCAAGACTGCAGCCTAAGAACATTCAGCTTTGGGGACAGTCTTGTGAATGAGGGGAACTGCAGTGCTGTTTCAGTCCGAGCTACACCATCTCGCTTAACCGTGGTGCTTCAAATGCCCAGTGCCTCTGTGGCCTGTCTGCCTACAATAACAAGTTCACACCAATTTTTAGCATCATTTCCAACAACAGCACTGACCTGGTTCACACCTGAACCTGCACTCCTCAAGGTCAGACAGCAGAGGCGATTTCCGAAGGGGAAGGACTCCGCAGGGTTCCATGACTTGCCTAATCATGAGTGGGCTCCAGTGTTCTCAGAGCAGCTTTCAGAATGAACTTTGTCAAGCACAGTTCTCAACAATTTTTGGAAGTGCCAAGGTACTTTTTCTTCTATCAATCATGGGCCCCCTTTTGATCTTTTCTTTTCCTTCCCTTCATATTTTTTCATCCTCTTTCTTTTTGTTTTCTATGAAACTCTAATGCTTAAGTAACTCTACAAAAACCAATGGCATGGAAGAGAGTAGTAAAGTATTTTATAATATTTTAGAACACTGACTTTTCTTGCCATTAAGAAGATTCTAATTCTGAAGATAATAGAAAGAAGGCTCTGAGGGGTGAGTGAGAGATTCTGCAAAAGTAAATCTCATACAATTCAAAGTATAACTCTATTGTAAACTGCATTAACAATTCCTTTTCTTTCTTTTTTAGAAAATACAGGAACATTGAAAACTTAAATGTCCAGAGAATTCTTACCCTTTTGTAGATGCAGGGACAAAAATGAAATCAAACAGTAGAAATAATACATATTTATCCCTTATCCTGTCATTAACACTTTTCTTAATACAAACTGTATTTCCTTTTTATGTATCTAAATTTGTCAGGTTAATTTAACAAACCACATATTACCAGAAAAAGTAGAAAATAGCTTCAAAACTTTAATTCATAGTGACCTTGCTCTATATCAACTGATCATTCACAAATAAAGATAATGAAAGGCTTCTACTCAGCCACCTAATCCTCATTTTAGTATACTAATTGTCTAAATAGAGTTACATCTACTTTCTCACCTCTAGCCTCTCTTTCATTAATGCTGTTTAGCTCAATCACTACCTTTCGTTTTATTTATGTTTTGAAATATAATATCTGTACATCTTTATGGGAAACAGTATGATAATTGCACACATGTACACATAATGTAATAATCAAATCAGGGCAATAAGCATTTCCATCTTTTTAAACATCATTTTTATGTGGGAAATTTTGTACTTTAAGCTCATTTTAAAATATATCATAGAGGGCCGGTGAGATGGCTCAGCGGCGTACGCACCTGCCCGGCAAGCGCGAGGGCCCGAGTTCGACTCCCGGAACCCACATACGAAAAAGGGGCCGGTGATATTGCTCAGCGGCACGGCGCCTGCTAGCACAAGAGGTCCTGAGGTCGACCCCCGGTACCCACAAAAAAAAAAAAAAAAAATATATATATATATATATATATATCTATATATATATCATAGATCATTTTATATATAGTTAGCCTATGCTTTGTAGAAAAACTAAAACTAATTTCCTCTAACTGTATTTGGTGCTCCGTATTGAACTAATGGGGGGCTTTTAATGCGGGGAGATTTTTTTCCTCTTATGGATGTTTCTGTCTCTGCCTCTGCCTCTGTCTGTCTGTCTCTCTCTCTCTCTCCCTTCTGCCCTTACCAGTCGCTAGTGACCAATATTTTATGACTTACTAGTTTCTACAATCGAGTGAGAACATGCAGTATTTGTCTTTTGGTGTCTGACTTATTTTGCTTAAAATTGAACCTCCTTTGCTTAAAACTGAACCTCCACAAGCGAAATAAACCGGACGCACATTTGTAAACATCGTATTGTCTCCCTAGTATGAAAATGCAATTTCACTGTGACTATTCCGTTCCTTAGTCTTTTATTTTTACTTAGGTTTTACATGGCTTAATCTTATACTGAGTAATGTTTTTCTCCAAAAGGTATTTGTACATTCTGTAATTCTTGAGTTTGTTAATACATGAGAATGTTTACTTGTTGTCTTTAAAAATAAATAAATAAATTATTTAGAAAAAGTAAAAAAAGAAAACACTGAACCTCCAGCTCAATCTAAGTCTCTGCAAGTGACAGGGATTCAGTATTTTTATGGATCAATAATATTCCATTGTGTATGTATATATGACATTTTATTTATTCCTCCACTGATAGACATCTCTGTTGAGTCCTTCCGTAGTTTAGTTATTTTGAGTAGTGCTGCAATTAATATGGGAGCACAAATATCTTTTTTGATATAATGACTTCCTCTCCTTTGAATATATACCCAGTAGTGGAAATCCTGGATCATGAAGTAGTTGTAATTTTAGATTTTGTGCCACAAAAAAATCTCAATAACTTTCCCATAATGGCTATACTACTTTATCTTTGAACCACTGATACATAAGACTTTTCCTTTCTCTGTATTCTCACTGGCATTTTTTATTTTTTGTCTTTTTTGTTATTGGTCACTCTACCTGGAGTAAGATGACATCTCATCGTGGCTTTTATTTGCAGTTCCCTGATGATTGGTGAAATAAATTATTTTGTCCATTACTTGTTGGCTACTTATATGTCTTATTTTGTAAAGTATCTAAATAGATCTTTAGTCCAATTTTAATTGAATTATTTGTTTTTTGAGATGTTCAATTTTTTAGTTCCTTACATATTCTGGGTATTAATCTCTTGTTGGATGGGTACTTTGCAAGTACTTTTTCCCATTCTGTAAGTTGTCTCTTAACTATGCTGATTATTTTCCTTGCTATGCAGAAGCTTTGCAGTTTCATACAATCTCATTTGTCTGTTTATATTTTTGATGCCTGTGCCTTTGGAGTCCTACCTTAAGAAAAAAATATCATTGCCTGCACCAAAGTCTTGAAGAATCATCACGCCATAATTCCAAGTGCTTAACAAGGCATGACAGTCCTCTGGTTCACCCTAGCTGCAAGCAGAAAAACAAAACAAAAAACAAAAAAGGAGTTGGAGTCTTTTTTGGCTATTTGCTTCCATGATTGAGTTTCTGTTGGGCTGATTGTTATGCTAAAATGTTAGTCCCAGGACTTTCCTTCAATATCTAAGTGTTCATGGCTTTCTAAGTTAAAAAGAGAGAGAGAGAGAGAGACAGAGAGAGAGAGAGAAAGAAAAAGCAGTGTGAATGTTTAAGACTGAAATACATTACAGAGCCAAGCAGAGACATACAAAAATATGTACTAGACTCCAAACCCTGTGAAAAAATGGCCAGGTTTTCCTAGCACTTAGAAGGCATTTTGTAATGAATATTATTATATTTGTGCATGTACACAGACTTAAATATATGTATGTATATATAAAAATACAGAATTATAAATTTATCACTCAGTCATTTTAAATAGTGAAGCTTAGCATAATTATTTTGATTAAGCAGTCATTGAACTATTATTTATTCTGAAATTAATTCAACCTCATGTCAAGATAGTTTACATAGCCACAAAATTATCTAATAATTTAATTGAAAAGAAGTAAACTCTAGTTTAAACAAATTTAAACTGGTCTTTACAGTAATGTGCTTTTACAAAACAGTCCTTAGCATGGTAATATGTAGTATAGAAATACTAAAGACAAACTGCCTTATAATTCCCCAAATTAACTGAGGAATCTTGATGCTTTACTGAGCAAAGTTTGGGAAATATTTCTCAGTGCTTTGAAGATAAAAGCCTGAGAAATTTCAGAGATTCAGAAGTCTATGCAATTATCATGTGAAATTTGATAAAAGAAATTTCACATTTCAAAGTAAACCGTATCAGTTATTAAATGAAGACGTGAAAAAGAACTGCAGCACAACCAGATGATAGAGTCTCCATACTGAAGGAGAGAGACTTTCCGTCCATGAAATTCTCTACTAAAGTAGTACCAAAGCAAGAACATACAAAAATACAAGTGAAGCATAGGTTTCACTGGATTGATAAATGTATTTTCATATTTAATAAAGCGAAAAGAGTTTGCTTGTATTTTTGAAGGTCTGAGCCTTTTCACTTTGCCTAAGTGATTTGACCACAAATGAGTAGATCAGCGCAAATTCAAATGGCCATGATATTCTGAGTTTGGAAATAGACAAGCCAGATAATAGCACCAATAATGAGAAGATGCCCCGACCAGTACATTCCTGTTTGAGGAAACCACATATGAAAGCAGCATTTAAATTAAAAAAAAAAAAATCCAACTAAAATTTGGATACTCACAATAAAAAATGAGAAGATGTTGGACAGATAATTCTTCCACCTTTTAGCAATAGAGAGGGTATTTTCAATCAGAAGATGAAAATATTACCAGCAATTCAGGCAAAAATGGTGAAATATGAAAATATCACAATACAGAAATGTTTGTTACATTTGTTTTTGAGTATATTTTTTCTATTAGAATAATTTTATTTTTTTTATTTTTTTTATTTTTTTTTTGTGGTTACCGGGAACTGAACTCAGGACCTTGCAATTGCCAGGCAAGCATTTATGCCACTGAGTTATATCACTGGTCCTAGAATAATTTTCAAAAGAAGAATTATTTCTATTTCAGTTGGTATATAGCACAGAGAATACATTTTGATGAAGAACAGAGTTGAACATGTGTCAGTCTGTCTTGAGACATGGGCAAGCAATGCTCTGAAAAAAGTCTAATTAACAAACATTAAAAGATTATAAAATGTGTCTCACCATTTAAAAAGCTAGCTCATTTTATGTTTATTTTCTATCTAATTCATCCATGACAAGAAAAGAAATTCAATAGAGCTATGAGATTGGGAAAGTAAATTTTGAATGGTAGCAATATGAAAGGATTTGATAGAGAGATTTAAGTTTAACACTACAAAGGATTTGGTATGAAAAGAATAAGTAAATGGGAAAAAGATGGTTTAAAGAATTCTTATATCAATATTTATTTTAAGAGTTCAACCAATGGCTGAACTCAAAGAGCTTTTATCTGTGGAAAAGCATGATTGTAAATACAGTCATTTATATAACCACAGAGGATGAAAGATATGAAAAGGCAATTAAATTTTCAGTGAAGCAATTGTGAACTACTTTGCCATTTAAAATAATCTGAACTAGGAGATGCACAAAATATTTTTATTTCATTTTTGACCTTCAGAAGTCATACTATTTGCTGATAAGATGATACATAAGAAAGTGACCAAATAACAGTAATAATCACTGTAAATCAAGCTTTCTCAATAGAAAATGTAGTCAGTCCCATTGCTTTTGCTGATCATATAATTAACATTTTTATTTGTTTTTGAAAACTTCACATTACTTTTTTGAACAGATAGTAAAATATATTGGAAAGTCTCACAGTAATCTATGACATCGGATAGATACCTTTCGGAAGAAAATTAAAATTCTAATTTCATTAGCATGTCCTGATTTCTTGCCTCTCAAAATTTTGGAAATCTGATATTATTCCGAACTAAAGGAAATTCTTTAATAGGTCTTCTCTAGTCATTAATTATGTGCAACACTTGACCAGCAGAGCATTTTAAAAATTATTTAACACCTCATAAAGATATCAGTTTCTGTGTGTGGCTGCTTTAATATCTGAAAGTTTTAATTCATTTTATATTTACAAGTTTACAAGAAAAATAATATATTTATTCCTAATCTATAAATGAGAAAACCTAGACACACAGAGTTGAAATAACTTTCCCCAGTCATACAGTTAGCAAGGGACAATCTCAAGAATTCACCCAAGCAATTAGATTTAGACTAAATCCTTAATCATTTTGTATTGTTATGCTGTAACACTTGGAGTAATCTCATAATCCATTTATGATTTGGGGGTTTTGAAACAAATTTAATCTTATTTCTAAAAGATAACTCAATTATTTAAAACATACCATTAGCCAGGCATGGTCGAGCATGCCTGTAATCCCAACACTAAGGAGGCTGAGTCCGGAGGATCTCCATGATTTCAAGGCCAGCCTGGGCTATATAGTGAGTTCAAGTCCAGCCTGAACTGCATAGCAAGACCTTGTCTCAAAAAACAAAAAATAAAACAAAACAAAAAACATATCATTAGTTTTAAATTAAGTAATTTGTGTATTAAATCTTAAAACAAATTTGACAATTATCTTTGTAATCAGTCTAAAGTATTATGATAAAATAGTGTACCTGACTGGGAAGTTTGGACTCATACCAGTCTATTACTAATGAGGGAGGAAGTCTAAACTATACAAACATTAACATTAATCAACTTGCTTGTTGTCATACGATCCACTTCCTTTTCCATAACTGCAGATGTTAAATCATATAAGCTATATAGATAAGGTTATGTCAATGCAACAATAATAACTGAAATTATTTTTCTTTCAATTTAGTCTCAGTATCCATTTACATCAAATACATTATTTAAATTTGGCTCACTTAAATGAAATATGATTGCTTTATGCCAGTAAAAACAGGTAATTTCATCAGGCTTAATTTCTTTTCAGACAGTGACTGGCATGTGGGGGAAGATATTGACAGGTAATCCTTGTAAACAAAGGGCCTTTCTCCTTCATCCTTTGCATGACGCTTCTGTCCTATTTGTGCTCCCCAGTGAGTAATAGCAAAAATCTCTGCTAGTATAAGACAGTTAGAATTAACCCATGGAGGTTATAAAATCCAACGAGAGATATCTGAAAAGGAACTAGCTGTTGAAATCATATCTAAGGATGATGTAGAAGACCAACTCTGAATCAGAAAGCTACACCTTGCAGTGAGCCAAATAAATAAGGCACAAAGTAATAGGAGAACAGAAGTGAATTTTGAAAGTCAATAACACGTTTTGTAGAAATGGGAAGTACAGGAAATATGTGGCAAATCTAAGAACCCATCTTCATAATATTCCTTTCAAATGTGTCGACTGAATACACAGATGTTTATACTGATGAGTTGCTCACAAATCCACACTAGGTCCTCCTGCCAATCATGGGTAGAACTAGGGTTCCTTGAGGCTTTGCTGTGGGAATTTGCCACTCTTCGAGACAGCCTAGGAACATGGGGGTGAGTGGTACTTATGTGGGCACAGACATTTTGAGGCTCTGTTGGCCACATTTTCAAATATTGTAAAATGTTAAAAATCGCTTGGCAGCTCCACAAATCAGAATAGAATTGAACAAATGATCTGGTTCTTCCTTTTCAGTCATCTAAACAGATTAGAAGTTTCAGGTATGGATAAAAGTCCTGGAGTTATATTCAAGATAGACCAAAGACCATAGAACAAAGAGTACATGAGTTTAGGGAAGAAGAGAAGAAAGGTGGAGAGTATAAGCAGAAAACAGATGAGTACTGTATGTTAGGCTGAAATACAATTTTTGTATGTTAGGCTGAAATACAATTTCTACAATCAGTAAAATGTAAGCATTTCAGTGGTAATAACAGAATTATAAAATTTATATTATCCTGGCAACATATTATAAATTGCCTCATCAGATGTCAGAAATTAGGATTTAGGTCTTAAAATTCGTTTCTAGAAATATCAAAGCTATAGTATTGATAAGGCATTTATTCACTTGAAATCTGTTTTTCTGTGTCTTACCATCTGGTTTTGCTGTCTCTACTATTTGTCCTGAGAGAAAGTGTTACTCATTGCAATGCTATAATTTTACATTATACTATCTGAACTGGACAGGCACCCAAGTCCCTAATTATTTATTCATTTATTCAAAAATGTTTACAATGTGCTGATTTTGATGATACTATGAGTGGCACTGGAGATTCATCTCCTTTCCATTCATATTTACACTGTCATAATTCATTATCTCAATTTTTCAACTAAATCTTTGGAGTAACAGCTGTGTGCTGCCTGATTCTAATTATGCCCTTTTCAATCTTGTCTCTTTATTATTCCTAGAATGATCATTTTAATACATGAACCTGATTGTGTCAAGTGCCTGACATACTCAAACTCTTTAGCATGACATAGAAAACCCATCATGATATTTCCTGCTTGCTTTGCATTCTCTTTTCCTGGTGCTCAATTACATCTAATCTCCATCTCCTAAACCAATCGCATCCAAGAACATGAATTTCTCTTCTCCACACTGAACTTCAGCTCACTCTGATATTACCCCATCCATCATCCATTGTTTTTTAAGGACTCATTTATAACGCCTCCCCTTGGAAGCTTTCTCTCACTAGTCATTTCCAATCAAGTCTTGTCTAGAAATTCCTCCAATGGGTTTCAATAAACACCTGCATTCACTTTTATACTAAAGTTTCAACATTGCAAAATTACTATCTATTGTCTGACTCCTCTCACGCATTAATTAAGCATCAGTCTTTTGGTAGCAGGGAAAATATCTTATTTGTGTTTGCTATATATGTCTCTTGAAAATTCTGATGAAAGAATACATAGAAGCATATCTCTTTTGGATAAATATCAAACATCTGAAAAAGTTGACAGGCTGAAAATTATATCTGGCAGAAGATGCAAAAGGTAACAAAGAAAGCTGCTTCTCTTGGCATAAAATTAATGTAAAAGCAAGTTCTAGTGGTGGAAGAAGTAATTAAAAGAAACTTCAGTCAGAGACACCTTGTTTGCTTATAGTTACTCACAATAAAGTAGCTAATTTGGGCAGTCAGCGCTGAGAGTGGAAAGATGAAAAATGAAGTTAGCCCAGTTTTCAAGATAAAGTCCTGGCTGAGAATCATGAATAAGTACATTTAATAAAACAAAATAAATGTCTCTAAAGAAATGGATAAACCTATGTAAAAAACTTTATGGAAAAGTCACATATAAAACAGATAAGTGCAAAAAGATAAGAAAAGGAAAGTTTTATATATCTACAGTTTATTCTAACACTAGTCAACATAGTGGATATGAGTGTGTGTGTTTCTGCTGCTTCAACCCACACTTACAGAAGTTAACAAACATAATTGGAAACGCATATTCCACGGGTATACACAACTCTGAAGATAGTTTTAACAAGCATTTTTACTAACTTGGAAAGAATTTTTACTAATTAGAATACCGAACATTAGAAATTGGGTTTACTGATTAGATAGTAGTCTTTCAAGATTTGTTGAATTGACTGGAAAAAGTGAATCACTGGAAATAAAAGAAATGGTAAGGATTTTCCTTCTTTTAAATAAATACGTAAATTTGTTAAGCATATAACACATGCATATTTATGTAAATACTTAAAACCTTATCTTGATACATGCATACTTATGTGTGTGTCATATTTTATTAGTGTTTCTCTAGTGCCTTTTTCTTTCTGGGATCTCATTCAAGACTCCACATTACTTTGAGTTGTAGTCTCCTTTTTTCTGTGCTGTGAAAATTTCTCAAATTTTTTTTGTTTTGGATGGTCTTGGGGATAGTGGCCAAGTATTTTGTTGAATGTTCTTCAATTATGGCTTATTTGATTCCCACACATAATACTTAAGGAACTGAGAGTGTAGTGTTCCACTTCCCTTGGCAAAGAGAATATATCTACATAGATTTTTTTATTCATTCTAAATGGGAAATCGGTCTCTTTTTCGTGTTTATTTAATCATTTACTTATATCACTATGGACTTATTAATACTTATAGTTTTGGTTGTAATCCATTGCTGTAGCATTTATTTCTTTGCTTAAATTCTTCTAACTTTGGCCTTGGGAGCTCTTAGGGTTGGCTCCTTCTTGTCCATGAATGTACAGACCTTCCTTTCTTCTTTCTTTCTGCTTCCTGGCTTCCATGGAGTGAGCAGCTTTCTTCACCATTATTTTCTTCCATGCCATTTCTGCCTTGGAGCAAACCAATGAGGGACTGAATCTTCTGAAACTCTGAGCCAAAAATAAACTTCTCCTCCTATAAATTGTGGGTATCTGTTATTGTGTCTCAGTTACAGGAAAGTGACAAATGCGAACATTCAAATAGCAAGCCTGTGATACAACTTCAAAAAGGGAGAGAATAAATTGCATAATATTGACACAAAATAAACACATTTTTGTGTGAATATTTCTCAACTTATTAGAGGTTATCTTCCAAGTATAAAAATAAAAAAGTCTCTTAAATTTAGGTCTTATAAATGAATTTTACATTGTGTGTTTTAGAATAATCAGCTGAAGACAGGAACAATAATTTCCTATAGTAAATTTTTATGGCAGGATTTAAGAATTCTTCAGCTGCATAGTTCTTTGTTCTGCCCTGTAGTCATCAGTTGAGAATAAGGTTGTTTATGTCATCATGTAAGAGTAAGCGGGGAAAACTAAACAAACTAAAACAAAATTTATCTAAACTAAATATTATTTTTATATCTCTGTCATCAAGACAAGTATTAATTACAGAGATTTGGGAAAGAACATTTGTAAAAAAAAAAGTAATTTCTGCTTAGTAGGTCCTAGAGGTCACACAGTACAAATTACCATCTCTAATAAATAATAAAACTGAAACCAGCAAGGTAAAATGATTTATCTGAGGTTTTCTAACTAATTATGAAATTGTACTGATTTTTGGAGTCTTTGTGTCCAGCGCTTCTCAATCTACTCAGCCCACAGTTTACTTTACCATTGGTACTCTTTTTTCTTTACATAATGAAAAGTGGTTGCACATTGCTCTTCAAACTGAGGTAATGTTTGAAATAAACATCATTCAAGACCTTTGTAAGGTGTAAGCTTCAAAATAATCAATTAATGTTTCAAAATTATAAGTTTATGTCAAAAAAAAGAGCCAGCTGAAAACCTATAAGCCAAGATGTAAAAGAACCGTACCTCTAGTGTCATTTAATCTTTATGTACCGCTTCCAATAGACAAACTTGGTGATAAAGAAAAGGAATCAATTTTGCTATATTTTATGTCCAAGGGTGACAGTAAATTTGTGAAGTATTTACCAGAAAAAGGGGCATATATGCTTGTCTAGCAACAAAGTAAGTAAACATGTAGCTGTAAACTGTTCTTTAGAGGGACCTGGTTTCATTATTTATTCGTGAATCTGTCCAGTAAGTGGAAGAAAACAATTCAAAGCATAAGGGCAGGGGAAGGAAGAAGTTGTGAAGTAATTTCCAAAAATTCTACAATTTAATTCTTGCACTTTCTGAGAACAGATTCTTTCCCCCTTGAGTCAAATAAACCTGCGAAGTGGTACATTAAATACTGGTGGAATGAAAGAAAAAGTACTCCATAGTCACTGAAGGAAATTTTAGCACTGAGAAAGAAAAAAATGACTTCAGCTATTACTCCTTTTAACTTGAAATATTTGCTGAAATACAGGGGAATTGACTTTAACTGGCTGCATAAAATAATTAATGACATCTATCAAAACAGCTAATTTCATAGAGGCATAGCTATGTCATCAAAAATGAATGGGGGAAGAAGAAAAAAATAGGGCTCATAGATTTTCTTGTCAAGGATATCTTCAGTAATTGGCAGTCACCTACCCATTATAAACTGTCCTGCTTTTATCTCTCACCTGGGGCAAGAGCCAGTGGCGCCTTTTAAAGCAGTAAACAAATAAGAATCTTTTCTGCTGAACCTTTCCTTAGTTCCATGAGAAGCTTTTGCATATGCCTTGACTATTAACTTCTTACTTGGCTTTTGAAATGAGGAAAAGTTCTCTATACACTCTCTCCTTCCTGATTACTGCACAATGATTTGTAGTGATCTTTGCTATTTGTGTCCTTCCTACATTTGTGTGGTTTCTATAACAGATTCCTATTCAAAATTTCAGTTTACTGATCCCAATTGTGTATTCCTCTTCCACCTCTGAGATTTGTTTCCACTCACAGCTCCTATGTATGTAGAAGTTCTCTTCACATTTTTTATCATAGAATGTAATAATTAAAATTTTAACACTTGGTCACAGTTATTTTTAGATAAAATATTCAAAATTTGTAATACTTCCAAATATTGTTTTCAAAATTTCTTGGGTTGTTCCTTTTTTTTTTTTTTTTTTTTTTTTTTGTGGGTACCGGGGGTCGACCTCAGGACCTCGCGCGCCAGCAGGCGCCCGTGCCGCTGAGCGATATCACCGGCCCCTTTTTCGTATGTGGGTTCCGGGAGTCGAACTCGGGCCCTCGCGCTTGCCGGGCAGGCGCTTAAGCCGCTGAGCCATCTCACCGGCCCAGGGTTGTTCCTTTAAAAGTAATGAATTCTTCATGAGTCAACCCAAATTAAATAGTATTTCAATGATCAGATGGACAGTTTGGCTAATTTAGAGAAAATGTTTTAAATGCCAGTGGTTTTGGAGATTACACTGTAAATGAATATTTAATTGTAGATTTTAAAAGGAAATATACTGATGATAATGATTCTATTATAATTGTATGTTATTATAATTACATGTAACTTTATTATATTAACTATTATTATCATTCTCTTGTAATTGCTACCTGAACCTGTATGGTGCCTCATTTCTCATTGAAGCTTAAAAATTGTTTATGTAATAAATATTTTCTGGAGTATTTGCCAACTAATTTACCAATGGGAAAACTAACACATAATTTAAGTAGTTTACTCAAGTCGCATATGAATTAAGTGAAAGGACTCAAATTATAAATTGGTATTTTATAGCTTTAAAGCTAGTACTCTTAGCCATCATGTTAAGCTCCTGATAAGATGACCAACTTTCAGTTTCCTGAAAAATCAATGAAAAAGAAAATAAATTCAATGGGTGACTCCAAGACTTTAAAGACACTGTTCTCTTTTTACCTTTGAGAAGGTGCCCATGATGGTTAATTTTATGTCTACTTGAGTAAACGAATAGGTGTCCAGATTAACCTTTTTTTTCCTGCATGTTTTGTGAGAGTTTGTGGATATATTTGTTAGCTTTCTAGATAAGACTAGCATTTCAATTGGTGGACTTAAAAATAGATTGCCTACCTGAGTGTAGTTGAGCATCATTTGGTCTGTTTATTGCCTGAATAAAACAAAAGTAAAGGAAAGAGTTCGATCCTTTTTATTTCCTGCCTTACGGCTTGACCTGGGACATCTCATCTTAGCCTTCCCTGTCCTCAGACTGGGATTTCTGTTATCAACTTTTTGAATTCTCAGTCCTTCAAATTCTGAATTATGGCAGCTTTCTTGATGACTACAAACTATAGGATTTCTCAGCTTCCATAAGCACATGAGTTAATTCACAACACAAACGCAGACATCCACACAATGGGTTTTATTTTCTAGATAACCTAGGATACAATGCCTACAGGGAAGAAAAAAATTATTCTCTTAACCTGCTGGTATGTTCATAAATTGGTACAAACACCCAAAAAAAACTCTTTGGTAGTCTTTAATAAAATGAAAGATGTCTGTACCCTGTCACTAGAAATTCTATTGCTGAGCACATACATAAAAGAAAGAAATGTTTATGTCTACTAAAAGATAGGAATATGAATGCCCATACCAGCTTTATTTGTAATATCCTAAAACGCAAAGCAGCTTGAAAATCCATATAGAATAAGATGGATAAATTTTCGCATATTTGTACAAGAGTACTACCCAGCAGCAGAAAAAGTACAACTATGAATGAGTCTCAGATGTAGAATTAAGCCAAAGAACATTGACACATAATAACACATGGTATGGTTCCAGAAAGATCAAAGCAGAAAAAACACCCCTGAACTGTGAAGTTGTGATGCACGAAGAGATTTCCTTTGTAAGGTACCATTACTCAAAAGGGCAGAGGGTAGAGTGCTGGGAACGTCCAGTGATTGGATTATTGGCTAAACTCATATGGAACCATAAACATTCACTGCACAAATAAGATGTTTGCATTTTAACCTATAGTTCGATTTTTAAAAAAGAAATATTCTAGGATGAAATTAAAATAAAGTACTTTTATAAAATTATAAAGGTCTAGAAAATGCATTCTAGCCTTCCTGTATACCATGTTTAAAACTACCACTTCTTTCCAAATTACAGAGCTCTATGAAAGAAGTAGTCAGTAACTGGTGATAAGAAAATTACATCACTTTATGGAGGAGAATAAGACTGATAATTTTCTGACAGAATACATAAACACAAATTCAGGATAAAATATATGGTATACGTTTATAACTTACACAATGATGTTTTAATCTATGTATACTTTGTAATCAAGTCAGGCTAATTAACATCTATCATCTCATTTATCATTTCTTTGTGGTTAGAACATTTTAAATCCACCCTCTTAGCATTTGAAATATACAATGTATCATTTACTAACTAGGTCACCATTATTTGCAACAGATCACCAGAAATGGTGTCCTATCAACTCTCGGGTTTTGTTTTGAACATAATTTCTTAAGAGCTTTTATAAGTCCTCAAATGTTCAAATCCCTCACACATTTTCATATCACAGTAGTATTTTCTATTTATAACAATTGTGTTCATAATTATTTGTTTAATATCCATATTGACTAATACACAAATTTCAAATCCTGTTTGTCCCATCTCTTCAGGTGACTCTACCTGTGTTTCACGGGGAGTCACATGGACTCTTCCGTCCCTCAGGACCTGCCATAGAGACACCTCTTACCCTAAACATCTTCTCTCATAATCAGCATCCTGCAGATCCCAGGGACATGTTTATTGTTCGTGTCTTTGAAGCGAAGGGTATCTATCTCCAAGCGCTGTGCAAGTTTGATAGTTGCAGACCTGTCAATGGCAGAAATGAGGACCTTCACAGTGTAAAGAGTATCTGAGTGACAAAGTGCATGAGTCCAAGAGAAGACACGTCACTATACTCAAGAAACCTTTTTCTCAATTCCTGAAAGCATAAATGCAATCAGCTCTTGCATAACAAAAGCAGCATTACCTAGCAACCCAAAGGTCTGTTCTCCTGTTTCTCTGTGGGATCTAAGTTATGGTCCTGAGGTACTCAGGACTAAGCACAGTATCTGTGAGAGTTGTTTGCACTGGGCAACTGCAAAATATTTTGAAATTATATAACAAGTTACTGAATTTAAATCTGAATATAGATATCCTGGATTTCATATGCAGGAATTATAAAAATCATTATATTAAAAACTAGATGCAAACAGAAAATTAGAATTGCAACACACTTTTTATTATATTAAATGTTAAATAAAATTTAATGAAATGATTAAAAATAATATAAAAAGCTTTTGTAGCTATAAAATAACATTGATTTCTAGTACTCTGGGAGATGAGTAAGGAAGATCACAAGGTCAAGCCCATCCTGGAAAATTTAGCAACTTATCAAGGTCCTGTCTCAAAATAAGAATAAATAAATAAATAAATAAATAAATAAATAAATAAATAAATATTAAAAGACTAAGGATGTACCCCAGGGTGAAGGCAATGTGTTCAATCTTTAGAACCACAAAAATTTTTTTAAATTTGTGTGTTCATTTATTTTCTCATTTAATTTTAGTAGTTTTGAACATTTTATAAGAAAAACACCTTTTCACAGCAATTTAAAAATAACTATAATTGTTCATGTTTTAATTTTAGATTAATTTCCATTTACAGAAAATAAATTTGAACTTATACACTTCACTTATACATATAATGTAGTTATTACATTTTACTTTTTAGTCTTTTTGGAAAGTTAGTAAAAGTTGCAAAGACCACAGTAGACACAGATAACCAAAAAGCAGAGTTTAGAGAAAGGAAAAAAAATATGTAAAAAAAAATATATTTTGCACAATCAGCTTAAATTTTTAAATCTGAAAACAATGAAAGTGAACAGCTTTCTGTTCAACATTATCTCCATAAAATTCATGAGCAAAACATTACAATACTACAACTTCAGCAGGTCATATGCTACCTCCACGTTTCATGACTTCTTAATCAAGATTTACACATCCACTTTAGAGCATCACTTACACCCAAAACACACACAAGCGTTTGTTGGAACTGGCTTTAAAAGTAAACAGAACAAAAGTGAATAGTTCTCAACAAAAACAAATGGTCGCTAAAATGTTCTTGTAATGATATTCAATCTTTATCATTATTTGTTCAACATTTAGATATACATGTTTCTGTAATACCATCTTCATAAATTTATGAAGGATTATGTCCGTCTCTTAGATTTAAGAGAAAAGATCTCTAAATCATTTCCTAGAGTGACTGAACATAAACTTAACATTTTAAAATAATAAACTAAAGGACAAAAAAGATGAAAACTTCAAAATGAATTACAAATGGACTAAAAACAAGAAAACATGCATAATATGTTTTAGAAAGTGAAATAATAATAAACACAAAAATCATGTGAACTATAATTTATTATTACTCTTATTCAACCTTTAGGGGAAAACAAAATTTGACAATTTTATTAGGTTTAAACAGTTGCAAAAGGACACCTAACTATTGATTAAAGTGAAAAACTAAAATATAATTTTTCAGTTGTGGAGTGTAAGATAACTGAAGGTAAATCTATGATTCTGTTCCTAACATGGATAGTGAAGAAAAGTAATTGAGCAAGAAAATGCATTTCTTTGCATGGCAAGGTACGTGTTCTGGGAGAAATGACCTCAAAGGAATTGAGAATAGTGACATTTTTATATAGAACAAGAAGATATTACATTTGACATTTTCCAGGTCTTTCCTATATAGAATATTTTAATATTTTATTTTATTTTATTTTTAATTGTCAAGTAATAATGGTATACATTCATAACATACAAAATGATGTTTTAACCTATGTATACTTTGTAATCAAGTCAGGCTAATCAACATCTATCATCTCATGTAATTATCATTTCTTTGTGGTTAGAACATTTTAAATCCACCCTCTTAGCATTTGAAATATACAATGTATCATTTATTAACTAGGTCACCATTATTTGCAACAGATCACCAGAAATATTTTGATGAAACTCCTGTCAAATATTTAACCAAAGAACCTCATTCAAACACACGCTGGAAATATGACTACGTGCTGTTAATGCAATTAGATTTCATTTAGCCATGATACAATGCAACTGAAGAGTTAAGGAAAACCAGTTACCCTAAAATAAAGAGCAAAGCATAATCTAACAACAAAAAAAGAAATTTTAAAAATTTGAATACGCATCTCTATCTGAATGAAAACTTGTCCTGGTAAAAGGAATATTAACAACCCCTTTAAAAAGTTAAACTAAGTTTGTCACTTTTTTTAAAGGACTAAAAATGCTTTCTATTAGTCTATTAAAAGTAACTGCACATGAAATTTACAATAAGAAGACAATCCAGTAAAATAAAGTAACACGAAAACAAAAATGATTGCCAGAAGGAAAAGATTAACATACAAAAATATTGCGATTTACTTAATAGTCTATTTTCTTGTCATAATAGATAGCCATAATGCTGATTAAATACAACTGAGCAAATAAACAATATTTTTTTAAAGTTTTGCAGATTTTTCTAACATTCCAACATTAAAATATTTCAAGAAAGGACTGAAGGAAATACATATGGATCTACATATTGCTATAAGAGATTATGGATGTTATGATTTACATGATGAAGTTAAAATATTTTGTACTTTTTCTTATATTGATATTTATCATATGTAACCACAAATTTGAACATGTACATAAAAATATATGTTTCTTTTTTTAATTTAGATATCTGAGAAATTTATTAATAATTCCTTTTGCTATTATGTTGGCAAAAATTAATATCTCCAAATTTAAATTTATAAAATACATACTTTATAAAATTTATAAACATTAAAGAGAAGTTAATTAGTTTGGAATCCAAATTATGTGAAAATACCCACTGCAACAACAGGATTAACTTTGTTGAAATGAAATAAAATAAATTTCATAAATCAATCATTTACAAATACTGTATTTTTTCCAATTATCTTCAGCATATTAAGGAATGTAAGATGGGCGATATTAATTAAATCTCTCATCATGATATTTTGCCAATGTTTAATAATACAAGAATTATACTTCTTATATTTATATGTACGAAGATATATGGGTAAATACACAGAACACGTTTTACATAACATGTTAGCTTTATAAATACCTTTTATACACTTGGACATATCTGAGCTTCCAGTGCTGCCAATGGTTTTGGTCACATAAAAGGGGTAAACAGTGCTGGAGAAAATCTTAGAAAGATGATGTTTTAATGATTTATTGTTGCAAAACTAACTGCCTCCAAATTTATTGACCTAAAGCAATCACTGTTCCTTTGCCTACAATTCCATATTGGCCATTTGGCCAGGGCTTAGTGGTAGAATGGGTTCTAGGCATGCATTGATAGGCAATTTGAAGTAACCACATACCAAATGGTTTGCCTTATTACAAACTCAACTAGGACTCTTAGATAGGATACCAGTTTCTTTCTGCACAACTTTTCCGGTAGGATAACTGAGACTTTTTTTTAATATGGAGGCTAGTTTTAAGCCCCAACATACAAGCATTTATCAAATCTCCATTTGAATTACATTTTTTACATGCTTTTGGCCAAAGTGGCTTACCAGGACAAGCGCAGAATGGATACAAAAGACTACCAAGATTGCAGAGGAAGGCTATTTAGAGGAACTTCTGGAAAGAACCTAAATATTTTGGAACTGGATAAAGATGATGGTTGCACATTATAAATATATTAAATGCTAGTAATTGTACATTTGAAATAGATAATTTATTGGTATATGGATCTTTCCTCAATAGAGGAATAAATATTCTAAGTTGTTTCTTCAATTAAGAGAATATATCCCATATACATATACACACCAAGGATTTTTATCATTCTGTATCAATAAATTGTATTGATATTTATCCAAATGTTAAGGTGTTAAGGTGAGCTCTAACAGATGTTGACAAGACTTTTTATCAGTGAAAACTCCGTAACAGTTAGATAGGAAAAGAAAAGCACATGTTAAATGGGCCTGTTTTATAAACTTTCCTTCTATTTCTTTTTCCCTGGTGCTGGTCATGGAACCCAGAGAATGGCACATTCTTGGCAAATGCTTTACCACTGAGATAAACTCCCACTCCATTTCCTAAATTCTTTTAAACCTTCCATTTTTTCTTTGTTGTTTGTTTGAAAACTAAATTCTTCAGAAGAGATAAAACTTGACACCTTTTACAGAGGAAACATCAAATGTACAATTTTATTTCAAATACCTATTTTTACTTTTTTTTAAAGAAAAAAGTTTTCTTTCTCTTAGAAATGAGGTCTAGCCTGATTCTGGCTTCACTGTGAGTGACCCATGGTTTCTATTATTATTATTATTATTATTATTATTATTATTATTATTATTATTAATTTGAGGACAAGTTGAATTTTGCATTGACGCTCTGAAGTCAAAGTACCAGTTGCCAAGATTTAGGGATAGATGGAACATGACGGATATGGTCAACAGAAGGAAATCTTTGTGTGAATGGATGATATCTGTGTTGTGATTATAAGAGTGGTTACAAAAATCTACACATGAAGCTGGGCACAGTAGCATCCACCTGTACCCTAGCTAGAAAAAACAAAAAATACACATGTAATTAACTGGCATAGAGCGATGATGCATTGATAAAATGACATTGTATCAATAGCAGTTTCCTCATTTTGATATTATGTTATAGTTGTGTGAGAAGCAACCATTGTGAAAAAGTGGTTAATTGGTACAAAGGAACTTTCTGTTTTAATTTTTGCAATTTTCCATGAATCAATGAGTATTTACAAATTCAAAGTTTAAAAAAAACTGCCGAGATGTGACACTGTGTGTGTCTGTCTGTCTGTCTGACTGTCTGTACCTTTGTGTTGTTTCTACTCAGTGATTAGTGAAATGTTATGGAAACCTTAAAAATACATTAACTTTTCTTGTATATTTCCCCTTTTTACTTTTTCCATTTCCTTCCTTCTTTCCTTTCTTCCTCCTTTTTTCCTTCTTTTCTTTCTTTCATCCCTCCCTCCCTACTTCCTTCCTCTCTTCTGCCTTCTTTCCAACCTTCCTTCTTTCTTTCCTTCCTTTCTTCCTAAATTGCCTGCTAGGATAATTTTGCAGCAATCTGTGTGAATTCCTTTCCCTTTCTATTGTTTATATGACACAGTCTTGGAGCAAAGAAAGAGATAAGGGTATTCTGATTTGGACAGAATTTATAATGAAATTTTACAACTACAAGGGAAACACTTCTCAAAAGTGATGGACTGGATATTGAAATAATGTGTAAACTAATACCTTCAGTGTAAGTTTTGATAATCCCCAAGAGATTTATTAACGAAAATGTGTTGTAAACTTCACACAAAAGATACCGAATTTTAATATGTATCCCAGCAACTATAAATTATCCTAGAATGCTGGGGAAAGAATTTTTTAAAATTCAGGAAGTTCATGTATTAATTGCTTTAAAAATAAGTTCTTCCCAAATCATGTTTTAACATTTCATGGTTATGCAAATCATGCATCATTGACTTCCATTTAAATGTAACTTTGGTATTTAGATAAATAGACTCCATTATAAAAATGTTTGAAAGAGTCCTTAAGTCCTCATATTATTGTATGGTAAGAACGCTGAACAGAAAATCTGTCATTTTTAACCAGAGAATAGAAAAAAGCTAAAACAAATTTTCCTAGGATGTTTAACTTGATTTGGAGTGATCAACTGGAAATTAATCCATTCTTTGTTTATTTAAAATGCCTGTCGTTTTTGTTTTCATTTCAACGCAGGTTGAAAAAAAATTTTTGAATACAACAAATGCTATGTTAGGGCTGGTGAGATGGCTCAGTGGCGTAGGCGCCTGCCTGGCAAGCTCAAGGGCCCGAGTTCGACTCCTGGAACCCACATACAAAAAAAGGGCTGGTGATATCACTCAGCGGCACGGGCGCCTGCTGGTGCACGAGGTCCTGGGGTCAACCCCTGGTACCCATAAAAAAAAAAATAAATAAATAAATAAACGAATGCTATGTTAGTACAAAGAGATTATTTTATGATTTTCTTTTAATTAGATTTTCAAATTCAAAAAGAATGACATTTTTAATTTATTATTTTCTACTCTCAAAGGATACATTATTCTGCTATCAAAATCATTCAAAGTTAAGCTTTATCAGACTCTTTTTAATTATATATTGAATATTCTCTTATTTTCTTGAGACTTTAAAAATGTTAGGACCACAGAGAACTCTGAAGGAATCTTTGCCCTAATATTATCACAAAGAAAGTTTATCACAAAGTTCTATCAAAGAGAATAGCAAGTACAGCTATTATTTGTGAACAATTTATTTTTAATTATCTTTTCATCTACATAGAATATATTAATATTCTCTGAAAAATACATTTTCTTCAATGTGCATAAATGAACTTGTTTTCATACATCTAAATTATTAATAAAAATGAAGTTAAATACAACCAAATGAGTCTCTATACACTCTTTACACTTTCAGATAATTCCAAAGTCCCAATTGCATAATTCCAAAGTCCTAATTACAGCTCACTGAGGCTGAGACTTAAAAAAATAGACAAAAAGTAAAAAAAAAAAAAAAAAAAAAAAATTAAAGACAGCATGAACTAGGATAAGGAATGTTCGAGAGAATTTTATTTCTGTTTTGTAGCTTAGCTAGAAGGGAGTGACTTACATAGGTTTGGAAGATAGATGTCAATGTATGCCTGTATTTATTTACTGGAAGTATATCCATGGCACAATATTGCCTGGAAAATCAAATGCATTCATCTATCTGCAATCCTAGCTTTATTGGGCAGGATCCAGTTATGAAAAGAAAAACCAATCTACACAGGGATGTGAGGGAGTCAATGAAAGAAATTTGTTATAAAGACAATGCAATGGCTGAAGCACACAAAGAAGCACAAGAAAGATGTTACCCAGAGATATGGAAGATGTTTCTCTGCTTCCTTTAAACTATGGGGTTGATGCCAGGGGCACACGATTAACCTGGAGTTAAGACTGATGTTTGTGCTAGGGACGGAGTAGACTAGCTTCTCCTGCTCACCAGGCATCCTATCTCCATCCATGCACTCCTACTGGAAGAACCTGTCCAAAACCCCATTGCAAGAGAAGTTAGAAACTATAAATATCTGGCTTCTAGATCTTCCTGATATGGGCAACATGGAAGCCTGTGGTTAGGGGTACAAGCTAGTAAATATTTCACAAATCACAAGGAAAGGTTTGAGCCATGATCTTATTGAGTGCTTACTCCTCTGGAAGAAAATGTTGATCAATTAAACTGAGGAATAATAAAAAATTATATCTGCTACTATTACTATGATAGAGAGGCACATGTTGCTATAAGACCATAAGGTATGAAGCAGTTCTTTTAAAAAGAAGGACGGAAGATTTCTCTGAGAAAATTAAAGTTAGCTGAGATTTGAACATGCTTTACATATCAACTTGGGACAATAAAGAGGGAAAACAACCCAGGTAGAAAAATCCCCCTAAGATAACATGGCATGCAAGATACCGTTAGAACTGGACCATAGCTAGATCAGAGAGCCCTTCAGAAAGGGACCTATGGTGAAAGTTACTAAGGTAAATAGGCTATGCAGTCTTTTTTGTCTGTGAGATATGCTTGGAGTAACATTTTGGTTACTCTTTCAAGATTATGGTACACATTCTATTAGCCATTGTTATTCTCTAAATATTGTGTTATGAAATTTTGTTTTATTTTTTCATTTGTTAGAAATAAAAAGACTTTTGTACATTTTCTTTATTAATACTACTTGTGTTACATTAAAATAAAAAATAGGCAGAAAAAAATATTTATGTAAAATAGTACTCCACTTACGTGAAACAGTATATACATGACACTCCAAAAAACCTGAAAAAAAAATCAAAGAAAAAGAGGAATTTTCCTTGAAATGGCAGAATTATTTTGCAAAAGAATAGGTTTTCCTTTATTTTTTAACCTGCCTTCTTTCTTCCTTCCTTTGTTTCTCCCTTCCTTAGTTTATTTTAAATCTTTTTTCAACTGACATATATATTTGATCAAAATCTTCGCTGGGAAAAAACAACGTTCTTTTTTTTTTTTTTTTTTTTTTTTTTTTTTTTTTTTTTTTTTTTTTTTTTTTTGTGGGTACCGGGGGGTCGACCTCAGGACCTCGCGCGCCAACAGGCACCCGTGCCGCTGAGCGATATCACCGGCCCCTTTTTCGTATGTGGGATCCGGGAGTCGAACTCGGGCCCTCGCGCTTGCAAGGCAGGCGCTTACGCCGCTGAGCCATCTCACCGGCCCAAAACAACGTTCTTTTAAATCAAAAGTCAAGTGGAATGTCTTCAATAGCAACAAATAATATGCAGGTTTTGTGCACATACACATTGGCACTATTTCATATTTGTTTCACTCATTTTCAAAACATGAGAATGATAAAATGATAAGAAAAATTAGGGAATTGAAATGGATGCAATCCATGTAAATAACCAGACTCTTTTTACCATTAATCAGGCTGAATTTTATGAGTGCTAAAATCTATGTTTCTATAAATATTCATATGTACGTATTCAATATAAATGTATTAATGTGAAAATAAGTTCAAATACTCAAAGATCCCACACTCTAATAACATAGTTGATAAGAAAACCTTCCTATCATAATTATTATATTATTGTTATTATTTTGAGCACATGATCTTTTTGTTATAACATGAAATGATTAGATTGTGAACTTTTTACAAATCCTTTCTTAATAAAGATGATAGTTTTTTATTTCCAACAGAAAAATAGCTCATGTTTATGATATAATCAACTTCAATTGTTCTACAAACTGAATGTTTTCATCATTTTCATTTAGAAGTTATGTTTATTTTCCAGAAGTGCCTTGGAGACATTATGAAGGTTTTATATGAATATGCCTAGATAAATTTCAAGAAATATTAAAAATGAAACTTTATCTCTTTTATTGTATTTTTTATCCTTTCCTAAAATGTCATTAAGACCTATCCAAATTTCCGAAAGTAGTAGATTTTATACTGGTCTAGACTGTTCTTCCTTTTCCCAAAACTATTCAAAATGAATATGAATTTCTTAAATAGATACTGACATATCCTACCTTATAGATGTATAAATTGACAGAAATTGAACTAGTTCAGCTAGACAATAAATTGATTCTAAAATTGGAAAAAAAGAACATGCAGCTGAGAAAAGTAGTGAGCTTAACAACATATCTGAATGAGAACTTTAAATAAATGTTCGTTGTTTGATTGCAAAAGTAAATTACTTAACATATCTTACTATAGTTCCCATAAAGGATAAAAACGTATGTTCCTGAAAATATAGACGAAGCTTCATTCATAGAGAGAGGTAAAGATTAGACTAACAGATGACATATATACACATATATGTATATATATATATTTCTCATAATTCATGAAATGTATAATTTGCCAATAACCTTTCTTAAATCAGAAACTTCAGAGTAGACTCTTTTATAGATTTTTTCCAAATCACCTAGTATTTGTCTCCACTAAATAACATAATCCTGAGCAACAAATTAACTCTATAATCTTTCACCTACAATGCCCATCATTCAGCAATAAAAAATTAATCAGATAAGAAAAATAAGAATTACTCCAGGGCCGGTGAGACGGCTCAGCGGCTTAAGCGCCTGCCTTGCAAGCGCGAAGGCCCGAGTTCGACTCCCGGAACCCACATACGAAAAAGGGGCCGGTGATATCGCTCAGCGGCACGGGTGCCTGTTGGTGCGCGAGGTCCTGAGGTCGTCCCCCCGGTACCCACAAAAAAAAAAAAAAAAAAAAAAAAAGAATTACTCCAAAAGTAAGAAAGAAAAGATCACAAGAGAGAATCACAGGGAGCTGGATATTAGAGGTATTAGGCATAGGATTTAAACTTACTGTAATGCAGGAAAACAAATTAGATGTAAATTGTAGGCTGAGACTAAAAACTAGTACATTTGAAAAATGGTCTTGTGGAAATGGAATTGAAATTAAGGATTCAGCAATTATTTATTAGCAAATAAGACAAAATTGAAGAGTAAATTACTAATCTTAAAAATAATCCAAAGAAAAACACGCAGACTGGGATACTGAGATAAACTGGACAAGGGTGAAAGACATAGGATAGTGTGAAGACACGAGGCGAGGCATAACAAAAAAGAATCAACAGATATATAATTGCACACTTGAATGAGAAAAAAAAATAAAGGGACAGTATAATATTTAAAAACACAAAGGCAAACAATTTTTCAAAACTGACAAAGGAAATCAAATTGCAGAGACCCGTTGGGCGTCTTTCCCTTGCCAGCAAGGTGACATTATCTGAGTCTTTGTCCCTGGAGCCCACTGGTAACTTTCCTCCAGTGTTCCCTGAGCATTTCTACTTGCAGCCACAGCTGGAACTGTCTGCAACAGACCCGAGCCGGTATATCTGATTATGAGATGTACGTAACGCATTTTTTACAGTGCTATGAAACAGTAACCTCTGCACTGTGCACAAAAATAAAAAAATAAAAGTAAAAACCCCACGCTGGGTTTGCTCAGTGGTAGAGCCCTATCCTACTGTGTGTGAGGCCCTGGATTCTATGCCCAGCACCACAACAATGATAATCCCGAAACAAATGAACAAAATCTCATCTTTTGCCCTTAGCCTGCTCAGGTCAATAGGAATCTGGTTGAAGTTCTTGCTTGAACTTAGCGCTGTATAATAAGAACGTGGGTGTGTTTCCTTGACCTCCGCAGGATTTATGCTAACAATGCCCTAGCCTGTTCTACAGTTGTCCACAACTGCATGAGAATCAGGCCAAATCAGACATTGCATTTTCCCTGGAGGCCTCTTTCGATCTGGATTTACAGATATACTTGTTTTGTAACAAATGTTAAATGCTCATAAGTTAAATCTTTTACAGAAAATTTAAACTTTAATCATGTTTCTATTTTCTATTCATATTTTTCAATCTAAATTCTATTATAAAAATTTCTACTCCTCCTGTATTTCATGTTTGCCTTACATTCTTTTGTGATTTTTTCTATTTTCAAAATTTCTCCTTCATATTATTTTTAGTTGTATGTCTTATAATGTGCACCTACATGCTTTTTGGTACATATTGGCCTTATATTTTCAATGGGAATTTATCCTATTTACACTTATCATTTGGATTACTGAGATTTGATTTTCTATTTATTGTACTATGATTACTTTTATTTGGTTGCTTATTTTTCTGTTAACATATTTTTCCAAGGGCACCATGCTTTTTGACACATTGTCAGCAAATAAAACACAACTGAAGATTACTTTTGATGCATCTTCTGACCTTAATTTGCGCAAGTACTGTACCATATCGTGGATATAGCTATCTTGGTTCCCTTTCTAACTTATCCGGATCTTGTTTCGATTTTCCTTCGGAGCTTTAGTTGCATGGCTTCAGACTATTGTGCTATAGACAGTATTTTTCCTTTTGAGCTAAGGGACTTGAATATAAGCAGTTACAATTGTGAGTTTTGTCTGAAGTTTGCGTTTACCCTATAATTCGTCAATTTAACAGATGTTTACAGTGAATGCTTTAGGCTTCTCCTTGTTTCTCAACCAAGGGTGAGCTGCTGAGATTTCATTTCAAATAGAATTGATCAACCCAAAGAACTTATGAAAAGCCTCCACAGAATCTATTCCCTCTTTCCTACCATCTAGAGGAGGGACAATAAATACGCAAAACTTACTGGTTTTGACCTCTATTGCTATAAATCAACAGAAAAGGAGAATCTATCATGAGATTACTCATAACCACTGCAGGTTTTATTTCTATTCCTGTTCATATTTGTCTTTGCATTTTGTTTTGAGGGATCGTTTTCTAGATCATCTTATGGATTTCTACTTCCAGATAAAAACAAAATGGTGGATTCTGCTATTTTAACGCCCTCCCCAGTTTTTGAAGAGTAATGATTTATCACCTGTGGTAGTGAAGAGCTTTGTTATTCTATGTCATTTCCCATTCAGTTAACTTCAAACTCACTTTAATTTGTGCGGTAATTATAAGCAGTCTCTTCAGTGCCACTCCCTTACTTTAACTTTAGCTCTTCCCCTTAGCTTGTTCTGCATCAGTTTAATTACTGTCCATCTATGGAGTATGTTCCTCTTCGTGTATTCCCATGGGTAAGTGCTTTTCTCTAAGGAAAGCACATATAGTTTTTCACCTGCACTTTATTTTCTTTAGTTTAAGAGTTAGGCTGGTTTGCAAAGAACTTCAAAACTGTCACCAGAACCACTTATGGTTAAGTCTGGGCACATTCAGAAAAAGAAGTGAGAGTTTGTTCTTCTAAGAAAAGTGTCATCAAGAATACGATAGTGACTGTAAATAGTAGAGGAAGTCGTCGCCATATTGGGAGGATGGGTTAGATGATATCTAGTCACATAATGGTAACGGTGCTGGCATTTGGCCTAATGGGTGTGTTGATGCTACTAGAAATAGTAAATGGTTTCAATGGCAGTGATGATGGCAGTTACAGTGGTGCTGGGAGGTGATTTGTTGGCGGTCATGTTGTGGCAGAGATGGTGGTTTAAGAGTTACGGTGACTGATGCGTTATTCTGGAAAAGCTTACCCACCACTGGGCCCACACCTATAACCTGACTCCTTCTCCCTAATTATGTCACCATTAGTGACTAGTGGTTGGATGTTCCCCAGTGCCACTCATTAAAAGATAAATTTCCTACATAACCACTTTGTTACAGCTAAAGAATGGATGACATTCTCCTAGAATTTTAGGTAGAACCTGAAAAGTATACTATTGTCTATAATAAAATATTCATAAAATGTAAATCCATTTTCTCAGCTACAGCAAAGTCATTACAATAGCTCCACATTTGATTATGAGAGTTAAGTGAGAAAACATCATATTATCAAATAGTAACAGTGACACATAACATTCAAGAATACTTTTTCTTTCTTTTTCTTCAATTTTGTGGGACAACATGGTAAGAAACTAATATTTCAGTTTGAAAAGCTCACTTATACAGAAGTCAGCTTCAGGTTTTAGAAAGTAGGTATACAGGTTCACATCCAAACTGTACGGTATAAAGAGGGAATTGGCTGGTTAGAATATTTGTCCAAATACCAGAGCAGTGGTTCCAGAACAACTGCCCTCACAGTAATGACTTTATAGTTTATTTTATGAACCCCCGAAGACAAGCAGGAGAAAATTCTGTTGCATTTTTATTTTAATGATATTTGACATAATTTGTGTCCAGAGCACAAAATGCTGACCGCAAAAGACAAAGATGTAGCTAAGAGCACTCAGGTTGGAAAGCCACGGCATCCCCAAAACAGAACATTGCCCTCTAATGTGTGGTTATAATTACACATTTCGAGAGAGTACTAAAGCAAGATAGCTTTAATACAACCCACTAAACACTACTGTACTGAAGGTGAACTTGCAACAGTTACAAATCCAAAAACAAAGCTATTTCTTCAAATAGAAAAGGACTAAAATAGAAAAGGACTTCAAACAGAAAAGAAACCCTCCTCCAACAGGTTCCCAATTCTAAAGCTAGAGCTATCTTTCAAAGAAAAAAAAGAAATATATGTCATTTCTCATCCTTTTGCTTTTGAATTATTTGACATATACCAAATATTCTTAGAATAAAGACAATATTTCTTTACTTCTTTTTCTGTTTTTTTTTTTTTTTTTTGTGGGTACTGGGGGTCGACCTCAGGACCTCGCGCGCCAGTAGGCGCCCGTGCCGCTGAGCGATATCACCGACCCTTTTTTCGTATGTGGGTTCCGGGAGTCGAACTCGGGCCCTCACGCTTGCCAGGCAGGCGCTTACGCTGCTGAGCCATCTCACCGGCCCTCTGTTTGTTTTTTTAAGACAGGATCTTGCTATGTACTGCAAGCCAGGCTTTGTTTTTTAAAGACAGGATCTTGCATGTACTTCAAGCTGGCCTTGAACTTATGTAGTCCAGTCTGGCCTCCATTTGGTGGCAATGCCCCCACCTCACCCTCCTGAGTGCTGGGATTACAGGCGTGCTCCACCATACCCAGCTTAAACAATATTCCTTAACACGTCCAGAAGGTCTAGAGTGCTCTCACTGAAGTCACATTATGAGCCCTAGCATCACTTTACACCATTCTCCTTTCTGTTTCTACCTCAGCCACCTCAGCCTTTTCACTTTCTCTCAGATAATTTGCTCTCTCCAGCCAGCATGGATCCTTCACATGCTCTATTCCTACTATCTAGAATGTTCCCCTTCCCTAATGATCCTTCACCTGTCAGGGGCCAGATAGTTTCCTCAGGGAAGCCTCCCCCTAACTTCCTTACTAGGCCAAATGATCCAATAGGCATTTATTATATCCCTTCATAGATAGCATTATTTACAAAATCAATTTTAACATTTGTTTTAAAATCTGAATACTGTTTTAAAATTACATTCCAATCTTCATGTCCTGTGACTCTTATTTTCCTTTACTTAAGCTCATAGTACCTAGCACAATGCTGTCATTAACTAGACACACGGTAATTGTTGTCATCCATTGAAAACGATCCTTCCCTATCAAATCAAGTGGAGGGAAGCTATGACATGCATAGAAAGTCGTTAAAATCTGAAGGAAAAGGAATCAAGCCCTTAGTCATAAATGCTAACATATTCCACTATTTTCTTACTGATAAAGAAATAAAACATACATCTCAAATCAATCATATACCATTTATTTTTGATAAATGAATATAATTATCACTGGATTTATATATGTATATGTATATGTATGTATGTATGTTAATTCTCATTTTCAAATAGAGGTTCTGATAGAATAAACATATTTTGGTTTCTACAAAACATGTAGTAAAATAATTCATCCCAATACTTTTATCAAAGTGCCTGGAGTTAGTAGCGCTATATCCTTAACTAAATATAATAGTCAAGTTTCTGTTTCCAAAGGAGAGAACAATGAGATAAGTGTACTTCTTATAAAATGTTGCTCTGTCGACTAGTAATCCTTTAGAGATGGGCTACACTCATGTTTGATCGACAGAAGGCTATTGTACCTGAACCCACGACAGAATCACCATGACACGTCTCTACTCACAGAACCTTTCAGAGATATTACAGCCCTGATTCTTACTACCTCTGTGCACCACCCATCTTACCCAAGACCTGGACATCAGATGGACCGCACAGAATGGCCTCAAGGATATATACACATTGAAGCGGTTGAAGACATTAGTCCAGTGACTTTCTGTTGCTAAATGCTGCCATTCAAGCAAATTCACCGATGCTTTCATATTGTAATCCTTCTCTACTATGTCCAGCCACTTGAGAACCAATTTTCTGACTAGTAACTTAGAAACATGTCCTAACATTCTGTATTATGTTCTAAGGACTCACAAAATTACCAGTCTTTGATCCAACATCTGGTCCATTAGGAAGTTCATCTTGGAGAAACCAATGGTCATGGGAGTCTAATTGCTAACTCTAGAATGCCCCTGAATATACTATTATCTCCTAGTTAAATGGATGAAGTCTCAGATTTACTGCACTCAGGCAGTTCTGGAAGAGAATGTCCAAACGCATCCTCCTCAGCTCCAAACAACAGTAAATGCACAGAGCATGTAAAAATCACCTAGACTTAGGCTCTGACGCTTCAGGGGATCAGGCAATTCTCTATCTAAACCCCATTCAAGAACAGCTGGCTGAGCATTGTGTCTGTAGGTTGTAGTCCCTTGTCTGAGGATGTGTTCCAATGTCCTGATACTGGTCTTTAGAAAGAAATTGCACTATCCACTGTGCATTCAGTCAAAGGTCAGCCTCTAATGCTGCCTTCTGAATTTCCCTAGGGCTCTTGTCCTGTATCTCACAGCCCCCGCATCTTGCTTTGGTGGTTCGTAGATATCTTCCTTGCTGGGTCCACGGTCTTGAGCCTCACTTCTTTGAAAGGGATTTTAAATAAAAATAATAGGTAGGTTCGTAATTGTCTTGGCCCAATAGATTTTAAAGGTGAGAAGAAGCAGCAGACACTGTAAGAGTTTACTAACCGCGGCCAAGGGGTGACAACATTAAGAATTATGCCCTGTAGCTGCTTTTGCAGTTTCCTATGTCAGCACACTAATTGATAAAGATCAAGTTATGCTTACAGAATGGAAGCTTTAGATGTTATTCATCAATAGAAGATTATATATAACTTCCCTACCCCTTCCAACTCATTCCCTATACCCACAGAGTTAATATATGAAGATGTTTACCTTATTACTCACAAAGGAAGAAAAATATTTAAAACTTATAATAAATCTATAATAAATTTTACTAGTTAAAATGAAAAAGGAGGATGGTTAGGTCACAACCTCCTTTTTTAAGTTTTTAAGATTTTAGTTTAACTCCTCCAAATAGGAATTTGCTCCCAGAGAGTAATTTCTGATCATTCTGATTCTTGTGACAGCATTCTTACAGAAAAATAGGAAGAAGCCTTCAGAGGTAAGGATTAATATTGAAATTATGAAGACAAGCACATAAACAGTTCTTGACTTTCTGTTGAAAAGCTGAAGGTAAAAACCACAGAAAGTTTATGCTTCACTGATTTTTATATGAGAAGAAAACAAGCGTCCATCATAGAGTTGTGAGACAGTAACCCAGCTTTTCTTCTGCATGATGTTGATTTCCACATTTTCACTTACAACATACTGGATGATAAGCCAGCGAGGGGTTTTTGATGATATCTATCTAATGCTAAAGTTTATTTATTAGAATGCTGCTTCTTCCTTATTCAACATTTATATAAAACTTAAGACAGCTTGTTGTACCTACTTTGGTAAAAATGTCACCTCAGCATGACAGGTCACTCACTTTAATATAGAAAATCTGATTATGTGTGTTTAAAAAGGAATATATATACCTTTGTATCCTCAGGAAGATGTGAGCTGAAATGTCACAGTGGCTGTAGAAATTTTTCACCGGCAACGGAGACAGCAAGTGTCAAAATAGCTTGGAAGAGGCTTCATCACGTTGTGTGTGAGCTGCTGTGTCATAGGCAACTTCTTGTCATTTGCCAAGTGCTGGCCTCCCTCTCCACAAGCAGCAGTCCTCTGAGCATGTAGGATCTCACTAATTTTCTAGGGGGAGGAACGTTTTTAAAAAGTGGAGGAATTAAAGGAATATTTACTTAAAACACAGACCAATCTATGAAATCAGAGACACGCAGAAACATCAACACACAGGAAAAAGGCCAGTAAATGACAGGAATTAATAGATTGTCTCTTTAGACTGCTGCCTATGTATGGCTTCGCTGGCATCAGCTATCCATTCAGACTTGGAGAGGGAGGGCACAGGACCCATAGACTGAAATCCACCACACTGCAGGAGGAAAGGAAGAGACGCGAAGAGATGTTGGTGCGGCAAATGCTGACAATGTTTACTATGTTGCTGTGTAATGCAAATAGCATTGTAAGAAGACTAAAAAATGGGCCACCATTCGTCCTGTACTTGTTCAGTTCAATACCTATAACTCCATTCAGGAAAAGCAAAATCCTTCCCTTCCAAGTAACTGAAACTAATGCAGGTATTACCTTATCACCTAGAGTAGTCTGCCATTTAAAAATGCTACTTCTAGTATCCTAGTGACAACAGAATATTACTTGCAAATAAGCATTATAAATTCCTCAGCATATCTTGAAACCACATGAAATTTAGTAAGATGAAATGCATCCATTTTATTTTAAATTATCAGGTCCCCAAAATTGATGGCTCAAGACAGCAACTCTTACAGACCAAGTGCCTGACAGAACCACACAGAGACATAAAATCTCTTTCTCTGGGCCTTGTAAAGGTCTTGGGTCAGAGAAATAAATTCTTTAGTCCCTGCAGCAAAGGTGTATTTGTATTAGAAAGCAGCCCAGTGGCCCAGGCCCCACACTATCCATCCTTGGTAATATTGAAGGGCTTTCTCTAGTCACCTGTCTTCCCTGTTTTCAAGTATCAAGAGCATTATCATATGAAAAGATTACATTTAATGTACCCTGGGCTCATAAGAAATAAAAGTTAATATTTTATTATCTATTAGTGACATTAAATTAGGAAGAAAAGAAACAGTACTTACCTATGGTTTTAAACTTTATTTTTCTACTCTTTTTTTTTTTTTTCTGTGGGTACTGGGGGTCGACCTCAGGACCTCTTGCGCTAGCAGGCGCCGTGCCGCTGAGCAATATCACCGGCCCCTTTTTCGTATGTGGGTTCCGGGAGTCTAACTCGGGCCCTCGCACTTGCCAGGTAGGCGCTTACGCCACTGAGCCATCTCACTGGCCCCTATTTTTCTACTCTTATATCACACCTTTACTTTCTTCTTTATTCATAACATTTTTATTCATGCTTGCAAAGTGAACTGAATATGCAAAAGATCAATCTCGAATAAGAAACTAATTATTCTTGTGGATGAATCTTTTATGTATTTAATCATTATTATAACTTAAAAATTATAAATTAATAATTATAAACAACTTTATTTTTAGAAAATTTTAAATGTCTGTGCTTTTCTGGTCACTGAATCATAGAGACATCAGCTTAAAGAAAGTGGCTTATGACATTTGTACCATGTCTAAGTGTTCAAATTCAATTTCAAATTCAAAAGCAATTTTCCCAAGAAAGCTGAAGAACCCTTTTCTCTCCAGAAGAAAAGTAAAATCTAATAGTTGAAGCTAGAGAAAAAAGTAAACTAGTTTTATTATCAGTCAGAAAATTAACATAAGCACATGTTAAAAAATCTAAGTGTTCCCTCTTAGACGGTTCAGGCATTGGTGCTTGAGAGAAAGACTGAAAAATCAGCTGAATAAGACAAAAAGCCCACGTTTTCAAAAGAGATAATGTAGTTCACTCGACTGAGCAACAACCACAGCTCATGAGAAATTCTACTATAATTGTGCTAGATGCCATTATTTTTGCTCATATTCACAAAGTTATGGGATTTTTTCCACCAGAAATATAGCTTACATATGCTGAGCAAGGTGATTTTATTGACAATACCAACAGCTATCATATTCTAATTTTCCTGTGTTCGATGACACAGAAAAACATGCATTTTTCCAGTGTATAAAGGTTTTCTTTGTTTTTATGCACTTCTGCCAATAGTCAGAATTTTCTGACATATTTAAGAGATCCATAGTCACAATTCAGCTGACCTTCTGGAAGTGTTTTCCACCTGTTAATTTTATATAATACCAAAAGAAAGAACTAATGAAATACAATGTAATCCTTTTATGCAGCTCCTTCACAAGCACAATAATCTTTTTTTTCTAATAATCGTTATAATTAATTTCCATCTTGTGTTTTTAATTATATGAAATTCTTCTATGAAAGTCATGATATTGCTTTTTTCTAAGATGTCTACTTTATTAAGCACCATTTTTCCTAGCAACTAAATAGTTCCAAATAGCTTGCTAGTAATATTATGCCTGGTGCTTAAATTATTATTATTATTTTTTGTGTGTGTGGGTACCGGGGGTCGACCTGAAGACCTTGCGCGCCAGCAGGCACCCATGCCGCTGAGCAATATTACCGGCCCTTTTTTCGTATGTGGGTTCTGGGAGTCGAACTCAGGACCTCGGGCTTGCCAGGCAGGTGCTTATGCCACTGAGTTATCTCACTGGCCCAGACCTACCTAATTTTGTAGGCAACTTTGGTGTATCCTAAGATGATTATGACACTGTTATCTCTGGAGATAATGTATAGTGATGAAAAGTTGTATTTTTAAATGATTTTGAATTCTGTAAACGCTCATGTGTATACCACGTTATGCCCCCTTAAATTACTTTTTAATTCCTTTCTATGAAGGTGTTATTTTCCTCACAAAGTATTTATATATGCCGGTGTGGGGGGTGTTATTTTGGTTGTAAGAAATGAGCAAGAAAAGGAAACTAAAAGATATTTTGTGGCCTGGTGAGATAGCTCAGCGGCGTAAGTGCCTGCCTGGCAAGCGCGAGATCCTGAGTTTGACCCCTGGTACCCACATACGAAAAAAGGCCCGGTGATATCGCTCAGCGGCACGGGTGCCTGCTGGCATGCGAGGTCCTGAGGTCGACCCCCGGTACCCACAAAAAATATATATATATATTTTGTGGCGATGGTGTACATTGACATAACATCACAATATTTTCCAAAGAAATGTATAATTATCTTATTCTGAAACAGTTGAAGCTCCTACCAACAGCTACCACAAAGTAGAACACCTGCTGCCTCTGGACCACACGAGAAGTCAGAAAACTAATCCCTTAGTTCTTCATGGCACTACCAAATCCAAATGACCTGCATCTAAACTAGTCTTCACTTTTTCTTCTACTACAATATATTATTGGTTTTCTTGTTACATAAGTTTCCTTTCATTAAATTTCACCTGCTCTCTTGGATGGAAAGTAGGAGGATTATTGTACAGAAACCAATATCAAGCTCTAAGCACTAACCTCGAAATACTGTTGCAGGGTCAAATGAGGAAACCCATGGCTGGGTTTGGCTCAAGGTTGCTCTTACTTTGCTAACTACTGAACTACGAAGAAAAGAAGCTGTGCAAGTGACAAACACCGAGCATGCACCTGAGTGAGTGGGCCAGGCACCCAAGAGGCTTCCTATCCCTTCACAGATTCTCCCTGAAAATGCCCTGCTCAGTGTGCGGAGCAGAAGACCTGCAGGCTGAGACCCACAGGGCCATGGACTCAGCTCCTCATGCGTGCTTATCCTGAGGAAGGGGATGGAACAGCATACAGAGCTCTGCTCACGATGAAGACGGCCACCTTTGGTGCATCGCAGTGCTCTCCATGCTGTTTCTACTGAATCAAGTAGGCTTACAACAGCCCAGGATTAGTCTACTATCGTCATTGCACAGAAAAGGAAGTGAATCGTGTGTGACACGTGTAAATATGATATATGCAGGACAACTTTGCTTATAACATAATTTTTCAGGGACTAATACTAAAACAAGATTAGGTTAGAATAGGTTTTTAATGTTTTAACCAAATAAATAAGATGATGAGATAATTGATAAGTTAACTACCTGGACTGAATCTTCCCATAACGTTTATATAGATCAAAACACTACATTGTATGCACCATCAATACACACAATTATTTGTCAGAAAAAAATAAATTAAAAAAAATTCAACATATTCTAACTATATAGTTTAGGATAGACAAGTAAATACCTGAACCTCCACATCATGTACAGGTTGCTTAGAACAACACTTAGCACACACCAAGTACTATGTGTTAGCTATTGGTGCTTTTATATTGTATTTTAATTTTTATGTTGGCTTTCATCCAGCTTGTTGGATAGGGAGGTTTAGCCTCATCCAGAAAGGGCCCCCAGTTCTTTTCCCAGAGCTCTAGAAGCAGATATTTGAGAATCATTTTGCCCATTTATACCTGAATTAAAAACAAATAAACAAATGCATTACTGACAAAACACCTTTTTAGAATAAAAATAGCTTTCATTTTATAATTCTGAGATCTCTGGCCTATCCGTTTAGCTTTTGGAACACTATGACTGATTATATAATTTGTACTTTGGTTCACATCACATTGCTCTCTTCAAACAAAGAACAGAGTGACTTGCCTCATTGAAGAGGAGAAATAAAAAAAGACTAAGTCCAGGGAGAAAACAGAGAGGCATTACGTATCATTTCATGTCTCAAACTATTAGTCCACTCTCATAGATTTCATAAATTGTCTTGTGTACCAAAGAATTTCCCTGAAAGTTCTTCAAAATTTTTCATGTGTCAGCAAAAGGCTGGTAAAACACCTTTGCATTTCATCGAGAATTTCAGCTATCCACTCACATTACTTTTTATTAATAATAGTGCAGATAAAGCAGTGCTTCTCAAATTTTAATGTGCACATGAACCACCTGGGGATCTTGTTAAAAGGCAGAACTCCATTAAGTACTTTGGTGATGGGACTTGTGGTTCTGCATTTCTAACATATTCTTGGAAGATGCTGATGACTCTGGTCCAAGGATCATTTGTGTTTGGTTTTGAGTATGTCTTTCTTAACAGAGTTGATGTATTTGTTCTATATGAGGCATTTTTAATTATCTTTTCAAAACTAATTAGAAAACTAAGAAATCAAAAAATTTGCACTTGGTTTACTTAGGGACACAGTAGCTGTACATTTATCTACAGTCTTAGATAGTGGTCCCAATATCACACTATAGCTTATTCAATTCTGATTTACTAATAACATATGCACTAGAACTTTGTGTACATTTAAGAGATTCTTCTACTTGGGTTTTTTTAAAAGAAAGTGTTTTAGTTCTTACCTATGTAAAAGGAATTAAAAAAATATTTCTCTAGTGATATTGGCACACACACACACAAACACACCTTTTAGTGGAAGAAATAAGGTAAGGAAATTGTCCATAAAACTTTGAAACTATTTGGAATATCTTAATTTTGCAAAGTCAAAAAATAGTGTAATAGGATATAAAAGTTAAAATAAGACAAAAATACATCTTTTTCAATATTTTTAAAATAACATTTGTTTCAGCTATTAGTTATTAAATACTGAAATAAAATTCATCCGAAAAATTATGAAAATAAGAATTGGGATGTGCTATGTATATGTACCTACTCCATACAAGGAATGTAAATATTATGAACTAAAAACATATACAAAAAAAGGGAAGGATATCAAGAGATGGCTGGAGAGGGGGGAAAGGGAAAAGGACATAAAAGGGAATTAAGATTATTTATTTTATTTAATACCTTTATTTAATCATTTCCATGAAGAAGCCCACTTTGATCCCTCTCCCTTTGCCTAGTAATACAACCACTGGAAATATAGTATAGAAGGCCCTAAAGAAAATTTGCCTAGAAGAGTGGACTCCTGAAAGGAAAACCTTTTAAGGTCAAATGTTCCGTGGGTGAATCTTTGCAAATAAAATGCTAGTCATCATTAGAAAACTGAGCTAAGATAGCATGTATGATTTTTCCAATGTCTCAGACCATAGAACTCTCTAGAAACACCACTGTCCTTTCCAGTTGGCTTGCTCCAAATATCACATAAAGAAGCCAGAGAAAGCTCAACAAGTGAAAATAAGACGAAACTAAAATCCACTGTGCACATAGATTCAAAGCAACAACAATAGGATTAGCATATTTTTCTTTCTTGTTCATTTAATCACACATTCATAAAATTGAAATTAGGGGGCATTACATGAGGGACAAACATAGAAAAGTATCTACCACTTTACACAGCAATTAACAGATTTTTTGGACTATCTACATGTGACATTTGGGAAAATTTTTTTTAATTAAATAAAAACAAGGTCTTATAATCTTCTTAGGGAAATAGTCTAATAAAACAACTTTATTTTGTAAAACTGATGATCAGTGACAGAGAATAGAATCATGCCCTCTGCTAGCACATCTTTTTATTTCCAAAATCAATAGATTATTCACTAAATATTTGCCTAATAGAAAATAATTCAGGCGAGTATATTTTTATTACATAAAATAAAATCAAACAATTGTAGCAATTTGTGCCAACCATAGTGTAATTCCTAATAGGGAGTAGGAATCAATTGCTTCATTTGAGCTAAGAACTGGCCCAGATTAAGAGTTTCAAAGAAGTTCAATTCTTTGCTGTTTACTCAAATTTTGTGTACAGTGGAAATATCACAAAATATTTTGATTTTAAATTTATGGCTGTCCAGTATTCTCCAAGCTGCATGTAATTTTAGGTATTATGCATGGACGCTTACATACTTTGATCATTTTTGCTTTTATTACCAGGAATGTACAAGACATCACAACCTTGTTCATGTAATTTCATTCTTCACCAATGTTCTAGACTAAAATGCCATCTTTTCATGAAGTCTTTTTGTACTGTTTATGTGTCAGCTGACATTTTTTTTTTCCTCTGGCTATACTAGCACCTCATATACACTTTACTGAATTCTACTGGGTGTTCGGCACATGTCGTTATTTACTACCAGTCTTCACTAGGTCAGTGGCTGGGGCCCAGTTCCAATTTCTATTTTTTTTACATTTAGTATACTCCCTGGCTACAACACAGGTTCAATCATGATAGTGAATTAGTTGAAGGAAAAAATATTTAAATATCAATTTCCTCCTGGATACCTGGAAGGAGGAACAATAGCATTACCTTTACTTTTTGAATATCCAAAGAATGACAGCATCTGAATTTAAACCTTATCTATCTGGTACCATATACTCTCTACCACATTTCTTAGACGAAGATACAACTGTTAATTTTACCTAACTAATGTGTAAACTGACACTTACAATGGTTAATTAAAATATCCAAGATCATATAACTAGTACATTATGAAACTAGAATTTGAATGCTGGCATCTTGGATTGCACACTCAACATGTGATCAAAATAGAGTGAACATTTACATTTTTAAAGGAAATTGTTACAGTAAAAGAAACACTGTCATTAATCCCACTCAAAACACTCCCCTTGCTTACAACACATTTACCTCACATTTCTTGCTAATTTCTGAAGCAGTTCTGCAAGTGCTCTTTTATGGGTATCTTTAGTTGCACTGTGGTAGAAGCCTCATTGTCCTGAATCAATTAAAAACCTTTACCTTTCATAATCATTTTGACTTTTGAGAAAAGTCAGAAGTCACACAGTAGTATATCCAGTGAATACGGTGGATGAGGATACATCATGTTTTTGTGAGCCTGCCTTTCCATTGGGTGAAACTCAGCTCAGCGGCAGCATTCATTGTATTTTTGATCACCTCTCATAAAGACACAGAAGACAACATCAAGAAAATGGCAAGGGCAATGGGATAAGTACGTTCAAAGTGATGCAGAGTATTCTGAGGGAGATTAATGGCAATGTGTCTTTTACTGTAATAATTGATTTTAATTTAAATATTCACCATATATTTTGATCACCCCTGTGTATGTGCCTGTGAGTTACCAAAAAATATCCAGAATAATATATAGAAGAATTTTTCAGGCTTCATCACTCTTATCCTATAGATTTTAAACCTAAACTGAGCTTACAACTTTGCTCTCATGTGGATTTTGACATTTATATTCCTGGCCACACTATGTTACTTCATACTGCATAAATGAGGTTCAAGTTCTCTTTCTAGGTTTTAAATTTATAAACTGCCAAAATACCTCCAGCTTTGAATTGATAATAAAATATGAGCCAGAGAAATCTACCTATGACAGTAGGGGAACAAAGAGAAAGTAGATAAAAATTATACTGATATAAGTTTGTTGTTTCATGCTTTCTTTCTGTATTTTTACATTATAATTTCCAGTATTTATAAATCGATGAACTATAATTAGCAGTTGATAAACACATTCTATTTAATAAAAAATTAAATAAACATTAAGATATATATATATATACATATATACATACATACATATATATTACTTTATTCCCATTCTTTTCGTATATACTATGCCCACAAAGATAAATAAGGGGAGAAAATTTGGACTCAAAATATATTATGGATTTGCTACTTTATTTGTTTTACATAGCTTATAAGCTTTTAGAGGTTTTAAATGACTAATGTTATCCTTATTTTTACATACTGGGTTTTCACTTAATGAAAAATGGCAGTCAAATATTCAGCTTATCACGATTTAACAAGGCAAAAGTACATGAACATAATACAAAAATCATTTATGTATGGTTCCCAGTTTCACACTGTTAATGAAAGAATTATCGATCATCTAGAATAAATAACGCGAGTGCCAGTCAGAAGCACTTCAAGTTACATTCCAGCAGTAGTGAAGGGTTTTATCACAGCCTTTTGAACTCGTTCATATGGTTCCTTATTAACAGTATAAACAAGAACGTTGGGTATTTTGCTAGGTGGTACCACTATTGCTTCTACCTTTCTCACTATGATCTACTAGCTTTATTTTATACCAAAATTTATGGGATGAAGGAAATTCACAAACCAAGGAAATATAGTCATCTGTTCTTTAGTCATGCTAAATAAAATCAGTCAAGTTTCTTATGGTTAACAGCATATATTAAGCTTCAATATGTATCATGGGACTTGAGAGAACCCACAGGAGGCCAAAGGTAAGTGCCCTGACTGTGAGAAACTTGAGCACCAAAGCTGAGTGAACAGATAAAAATGCCAAGAGCAGCAGAACCACCCAGCAGGAGCTCGGCAGCTGAGTGTGGACATCAGGGAAGGCACCCCTCCTTAAATCCATCCAGTCACCATTGGTGCTTGAGAAGGGCTGTCAGTGAGGGTCCTGTGTGTGCTCACAGCATAGAACTTCTCTGCAAGCTTGGCCGTGACCTTAGCTTTCCTAGTCAAATGCTCCAACCAAATTAAGTCTCCATTTTGAACAGTTCAGATATTTAAGAAAAAAAATTTTTCATTTCGAAGACAAGTAGAGGAAAAGAATAGCCATCAAATCCCTTATGTCCTCTGGAAGCTGCACATTTTTAAGTAGAATCTCATACAAAAAAAAATATTTTTAAATACATAACCTGCCATCTTTAACTCACTATTTAGTAAGGATGTAATGCTGATGGGCTTTGGTGAAGCCTCCCATTCAGGCTTTATTACTTTAATAAAACAATTTCTATGCATTTACTATTCTACAGCAGTATTTTATTATGAGTTACAGGAAGTAAACTGCCCTTGTCCAAATAAATAAAGCAAGTACATCTTAGGATTCCTCATTCCTGATTTTATAATGTTGCTTTTTAATGTTCATCACTACTCATTTGTACAATTTAGGTATCTCTCAGGGATTCTCAAGTCATTAGTGTGAATTAGTACAGTATTAACTACAAAATGAGAGATACTTCCAAGAATTTTAAAAGAAATGTACCCATCAGCACAGATTAATGGGAAGTAATTTATCTCTTTCTACATTTACAGCTCCCACAATGAAAGCAGATGGGCCACAAATATGCTTTTCCTAAGTGGTCATTTTTAGTGGCAAAACTGCTAACACAACAATATTCTAGGTCCATATCTCCAACACAAACTCACAGAGAAAGTCAATATTCTGTAGTGAAGAGAATCCTGAACTGAGAGACACCGTGCAAAACCCATGTTCCTCTCCTGGCATTGTCAGACTGACACCACTTGTCATGGGTTGCCTCCTTCTGTCCCGGTGAGCTGCTTTACGCAGTGTACACACATTCAAGTCATAGAGACCTGCTAATGATTAGAAGGGTGACAAATCACAGTGTAGTTTACTTGGCTCTACCCTATGTGGATTATTTCATTTTCACATCTCCACAGCAGAAAATAACCCGGTTTCATATGTAGAAAAACTGTGATCCTCTGAGAAGTTAAGGTATCCAAGATCATATTGCTGGGAGGTGTCACCATTTGATTATCTTCTAAGTCCTCACGGGTTAAGTGTTAGATAAAGAAGCAGTCACAGTTCATTATTTGCAGAGGTTTTACAGGCTAGAGAGGCAGGGGCCAGAGTGGGGGAAGACACTCGCTGCTGCATATTCCCTTCTCATGTATACATTCTTCTCTCCAAATGAATCTCTCTCTTGTATAGTCTTTCAGGATATTCTTTTGGAGTAAAAACTTCTAGGGTTAGCCTGAGTTATCTCTTGTACAGTCTTTCAAGATATTCTTCTTTTGGAGTAAAAACTTCTAGGGTTAACCTGAGTTAGTGTTTTTATGCTTTTGCTAACTCTTAGAGAATAGCACTGGTGAAGTGAACTCTCTTTGAAGGGGACACTATGACCCCCCAAAAAACACTTTAACCACAAAAATGCTAAATCATAAATGTATTCCATATTCACTTTAACTGAAATTATGGTATTTGAAATTATGGAACGTAACTGGGAAAATGGTGAAGATGTACTTTTGTGTCATTAATTACATACTAAGCTATTGCTATTAGTTTAAATAGCAGAGATGGAGCCGGACGTGGTGGTGCATGTCTGTAATCCCAGCACTCAGGAGGCTGAGGCAGGAGGATCACTGAGTTCAAGGCTACATAGTGAGTTCAAGGCCAGCCTGAACTACATGGGGAGACCCTGTTGTAAAAATAAATAAATAAATAAATAAATAAATAAATAAATAGGAGAGATGTAAAATCAAAGGAGAGTTTTAAGTTAAATCTGAGCATCAAATATCAAATACAAACATGATCATTTTATTGTGCTATTATTCTTAACTCAGAGAAAATATCCCACTCCTTATTTTAGGACTCTATCTCATCTTTAACTCAATTTAATCCCACTTTTGTGCCCAAAGAACTCCTGATCACACTGCATAGGTTCCAGGTATATATCAGCTTTTGCTTGGGTCTTTCTCAGATGATTTAAACAAATTTTGTCAATTCTTGTGCTATGATAATCCAATGTATCATATTTCTTTTCCAACAATTTCTAGTTTGTGTTATAGTTGATTATTTTACATGGTTGTTCCTCCTCTTATTCTCTGAGTCATTGATGTCAAGGACATTTGTTTTTATTCATTCATTCATTTATCCATTTATATTTGTGAACGAGCAAGGGTTAAAAAAGAAATTCAGTAAGGGCTTGAAGTAAATAAGTGAGATAAAACTACAGAAAGAATACTAAATTTGATGACTAACAAAAAGTCCAGGCAGTGGAATCAAAGCAGAATTTCCTTATGGTTCATCACTAATGTGCTGTAATGCCAGGTATAAAATCCAAATTCAAAGATCAATAAGCAAAAACGTCTGTATGATTCCTTAGCTGTGGAAAGTGAGTAGAGATAAATTAACAGTTATTGTGATTCAATAAGAGAATGGGCCGGTGAGACGGCTCAGCGGCTTAAGCGCCTGCCTTGCAAGCGCGAAGGCCCGAGTTCGACTCCCGGAACCCACATACGAAAAAGGGGCCGGTGATATCGCTCAGCGGCACGGGTGCCTGTTGGTGCGCGAGGTCCTGAGGTCGTCCCCCCGGTACCCACAAAAAAAAAAAAAAAAAAAAAAAAAAAAAAAAAATAAGAGTACTGCTTTCCCATTCCAAAATACTATCTTTTATCTTTTCTTAACATACTCAAATGGGTTCACTAATTCACATTAATGAACAGAAATCCTTAAGTAAATCATTAATTTCCCTTTGAAAGGATTCTAAATTAACACAAAGATGGGTCAAAGTTAGACCACAGACTTCAAAAGTGAGTATTTAATTGAGTAGATTTAACTTATCTTCCCAGGATAATTGATAGTGAAAGCATTCATTTCATTGAAAATCACCAAGAAATAAAGCAAGACATAATGAAACTTCATTCCACATGTGTGATGAATCACTTATCTTTAAAAAAATGAAGTTACTGATATATTTAGCAATTAATTTCAGCTGACACATAATTTAAATCTTTGACAAGAAAAATTGGGCAGCTTTGATGTTTTACTCCTAAAATTAACAAAGGATGCCAAATTTATGCATAGTTTAAGTGTTTATTGTAAATAAACAGACTCTTTACATGATTAGTTACACGGGAAGTTACCCAATGGAATTCAAAAGAGTGTCTTTAGCTTTTGAGGTGCTTATCCCAAGTGTGAGCTCAAGAGATCAATGAATTTTAATGAAGAGAATGGAATAAAACAGAAATCATAACAGACACTGTAAAACAAAATAACAAACAAAAATGCAGATTAACCTTCAATTTATGATCTTTTGTTTAAAGTGGGGGAGCACACAGAAAAACAGGAGGGTAAAATCAACATACTGGATATGAATGTCAAGAATGACTCTTGTCATTCCATCAGTAAGGAGAAATGGGCTGATTTCAAAAATGAAACTCATCACTCTTGCCATCAATTGTGAGGCTTGAGATGAAAGCCAGTTTCCTCAAACAAGTAGAGTCTTCTCAACAGTGTAAAATCTTTAGGGGTCAAAAAATGGGAGGCAAATCACCTTATTCTTGGAATACAGTAAAAAGAAATGCTCTTTCCACTACAGGTCCAGAGGCGAAGGCAAAACAAGAGCAAATAGAGGCTCACAGTGCACAGCAAAAAATGTTGATGTTTACTGACAAAGGCGGAAGATAGGCACCATTGGGAATAGAGGAGGCAGCACTGCTGCAGGTGAGTGCGGGAAGTTCCTGTGAGATGACCAGAGCAGTAACAGTCCCACGATTTGTATGAACCCTGGACAGACATCAGTACTAACATCCCTCCTTCACTTCTTATTTCCATGTGATGCTCAAGTTACGTGACTCAACAAGCCTGAAGGATAAGAGTATCAATACTGAATGTAAAGAATTCTTATCACATTTTGGCTAAGAAAAAAACAGAGCCATGTTAAGTTCTCAGCATGAAGGGTTTAATACAAAGAAATAGGGAATTACTCAACCATTGGAAAAGCTGGAGAGCAAAGTTCAAGAGGAGACATTACCAGTGACCTCACCTGGAAGCACTCACCCAGAATTTCTTCTCAGCTCACAGGTGTTTATCCTGCCACTAGGCTAAAGAAATAGAGCACGTTGGTTATGAGTAACCTGGAACAACATGCAAAAGCTTTTGATTTGAACCAAATCATATTAGCATAACTATTGAAATAGATCTTTTTTCTTCTTCCCTTCCTCCCTCCCTCCCATTCTTCTTTCCTTCCTTCCTTCCTTCCTTCCTTCCTTCCTTCCTTCCTTCCTTCCTTCCTTTTCTTTCCTTCCTTCTCCCCTACTACCTGCCTTCCTTCTCTTGTTCTTCCCTAGACCAATAATGTTGCTTGATTTCTGATGATTTAAGTTATATAGCTACATCAAAATTATTTTGGGAAGTAAACTGCCTAGGTCATTTTTCTTCCCTGAAAAACCACCAAGCTCTGCTTTTTGTAGAATCTCTCTGTGCCTGGAAACAGATACTGAGAGATTCTCTCTCTCATATAGTCAATGTTGTAGAGCAGATTATTTCTACTTCACAATAGTATTTATAATAATGGGGCAGTACTTACTCTACTCTTCGTACAGGTAATGAAATTTAATTCACATTTTCATTGATGCTGCATAATTGTATCAAGACCACATTTTTCTAAAGTCTCCTCCCAGTGCAGAGAATTTGGGGTCTTCATTTCTGTGAATCTCCCTCCCTGAGTGCTTGCAGATTGTGCTATGCTAACAAGAAGCATTTCTACTGGATAGCAAGTCTGAAGGAAGGAGAGGTCACTATTTTCTGGAGGCAGTTTCAGTCAGATGCTGTGTAGATGAGAGATTCACACAGGTTTCTTGACTACCTTCTGAAAACCATCCCTTTCACTGATGCAGGCAGACCAAGTCGGGGGAGCTTTCCTGTATGTCTATGAATTGCAGCAGCTTCCCTGTGAGCTCAGAAGAAACTCTGGGTGAGTGCTTCCAGCTGAGGTCATTGGCAATGGCTCCTCTTGTCCTCCAACCTCCAGCTTTTCCAGTGGTTGAGTAACTCTTTACTTCCTTGCAGTAGATCCTTCATGCTGAGAACCTAACATGGCTCTTTTTTTTTCTTAGCCAAACTGTGATAAGAATTCTTTACATTTCATATTGATACTATTATTCATCAGTTAGGAAACAGGCTTGATGAGTCACATAGCTTAGTAGGGAACATGGCATTGAGAAGGGCAGTTTTAGTTAGCAGTAGTTTACAAGACAGACTCAGCATAAAGAAGGGAGTAATCCAAATGGTAAAATCACCACTGATGATTCAGGAACTTCATAAATTCACATAGTATGTGCTTAAAGTGGAGCAAATCACAATACAACCAAATAAATGAACCAGCACATCAGTATAACAGTGGTTCATCAACAAAAACAAAGATGTACTGAGTCTCTCCAACAAGCAATTCTCTGTACTACAGAGGTTAAAGCAATTGCCCAGAACCAGAGGCAAGATACCGAACCCAGACACACAATAGCCCAACGGTATTCTTGCAAAGTGCCTACTGAATGCACAGCAAGATGCTTAGACAAGGATGCAATAGACAGACTGGTACTGTATGAGACAGAGTCAAAGCAAAAAAATAAGCCAAACTTCCCTGTTTGAAAAAGAGCAAGAAACAAGGGGAAACAAAATGAAAGTGGTTGGAAATAATCCTAGAGTTCCATGAGCCGTAAAGCTGTCCACATATACACTCCGTGAGGTTAGTCATTGGGAGGGTGGTCATCAATCAGTACGGTCACACTGAAAGACTCCCTCAGGGAAAGTTAAGGAAAAATAAAGACCTAAACAGGGCAGTACATCAAACCCATGAATCCAGGAACACGGTGGTAATAGATGCGTTTATGATACAAATTAATCCAAATGACCAAAGAGGGCAAATGTTTTCTGTATGTGCACTGTGTATCATAAAGTATCCTGTGACCCTGCATAAAATTGTGCACACTTTGCTGGAAAAGTCATCTTGTTTATTCTATCTGTTCAAAGCCTATCTGTGCAGGTTTGCAGCATGTCACTGTACTCAACATTATGTGCAACATTAAGACATTCTATTTATGTGAGCTCTCGGGTTCTCAGGACATTTGAAAAGATGTTATTTCATGGTGGATTCTGTTGTTCTCTCACTAATGAGTAAACTCACAGGAAGTCAGGCTTCACTAGATTGTCATGTCTGGGAGATGAGGAAAATCTCTACTCATTCACTCAATGCCTTGAAAGTTAGCATTGCTCTTCTGTTTACCGGCACTGCAGTGGGTTTATGTCACTTCCCTGAACAGACACTGCTAGCTTCCCATTGCCTTCTGAGTGGAATATGGATGTCTCATCCTGGACTGAATACTTTTCTACAACATGCCCTTAATTCATCTTTCAGACACATCTTGTACAAACCTCAAACACCACATTCTTTAAGAACATTTTTATATTTCTAGAAAAAACAGCCCTTCCTTATTATTTTATACAGCATTACATCTTATCTGTGGTCAAAAATCACTCTGTGACAAATCCCTTCAACCCTTAGTGAATAACAGCAGTGGTGATTATCATTTCTCACATTTCTGAGGATTTCCCAGGAGCTTCCTGTGCTGACTTTGCCTGCGTTCACTTGTGAGTCTGCATCCAGCAGGAAGGTCAGCTCAGTAAGAAGGTCCCAGAGAGTTTCGCTCATATCCGGCCTTTGGTGGCAGCTGCCAACTGGTGTGCTTCAACCTCTTCTATTCTTCTGTTAGTTAGGCCAATGGAATGATATCCTGGCCTCAGAGCTACATTCTAGGTGGAAAAAGAAGGAAGTTGCAAAACTTCTTCAAGCCCAAACTTTGGAAATCCCACTGTGACTTTAGCTATATTCTGTTAGGCAAAGTGAGTCACAAAGACAGCTTTGAGTTCAGATTTTATTCTTTATTACAAAAGCTATCAAGAATTTAGGGTTATGTAAAATCTACTCCACTTCATGCTTGACCATAATTACTTATAATCCTCCTACATGCAACACGTTTATTCTTTTCCAAAAGTCTAATCATAGCAGTATTTGACTAAAAGTCCAATATATGGTTGTCTGCAGGTTATCCAGAGTTCTATAAGCTAAAAAGAAAGTGATGTACCAATACAAACACACACACACATTCACACAAAATCACTCACACACACACACATCACTCACACACACACACACACATCTATCCATCCAACATGTATTGGTAAGATAGGAACACAATAGCCTTAGTAGATCTCAATAGAAAAATATAGTATAATCTTAATAGACTTAAAAAGAACTTCAGTAACCCCCAATAGAAAGGAGTCATAGAGTTTACTGACTCAATGTAGTTCTGAAATTTAGCCCATCACTTGTTACCAGTTGCTTAACTCTAGAGGCAGGAGATACTTCTTAAAAATAAAGTACTGGTATATGTTTGTGACAAATAATAATTACATTTGTTCTGGGGAATTTGTACATATGTATCATGTCTTCACCATTTTTGTTCTCCTTCTTCTTGGGCATGACCCTATCTGCTTTCTAGGAAGAGTTTTCTATCCCATTGTTCTAAATTCTTAATTCCTTCTCCAGATTCTTGATTCCATTCTCAAGGATGTTTTTCTCTTCCATAGCACATATTTCTACTTAAGTGGCTCCCACACCCTGTTCAGAGGCTTTTTTTTTTTTGACTGTCTCTGCTCACTTGGTCCCGACTCCTAACATTTCAGAGTTTTGTTACAGTGGCACTTTGTTTAACTCATGTCTGGCAGTTTGTGCTTACCATCAAGCAGGGGCACCTTGGTCCTTTGCATGTGGCATCTCATCTTCCAGTGGATGACACCAGCTTCGTGACATAAGAGTCTCCAGCCAGCATTCCAGGTCAGAAGGGCACAACTGCACAATGTCACTTTTGCCTCACTCTATTGATCAAAGAAAGTCAGATGGCCAGTTTCTATTCAAGGATTGAAAAACTAAAAGTCACCTCTTGAACTGTGAGGGCACATTTAAACTATTACACATTTCAGAGTCTAGTTATGCCTCTGTTCTTCCCAGTCCTATAGGTCAGTGACTCTACTAGCATGGTATAGTATCTCATGCATTGTTTGGCACAGTATTTGTTATATACGTGTGTGTGTTTGTGTGTGTGCCTGTGATGTTGTACTAGGGATTGAACACAGGGCTTCACGCATGCTAACAAATGCTTTACCACTGAGCTTCGTCCCCAGTCTTTTTATTTTATTTCGAGATAGGGTCTTGATAAGTTGCCCAGGCTGACCTCAATCTCACAATTTTCCTCCCTCAGGTTCTCAGTAGCTGGTATTATAGGCATGAGCCACCATGCTGTCTATTAAATAGCTTTTACTTGTAAGTATGTATTCTACAAATAGTGTTACGCAAAAATGAATGCATAAAGAAGTTTTGTTCAGACCAATGTTTAACACAGAAGTATATTCCATGAAAAATAGAGAAATAGCCATAGATAGTTAAGTAGCCATCAGAAAATCATCAACAATTCCAATGTTTTATGCTAACAGAAATGTGGAATGTTTGTCCTGAAAAAAAAAATTCAAATTCCCTTGAAAACATTCTATGACTTAGATGTATTTTATTCTATTTTACTTTGGACTTTGTCCAACAAATGGAATTGGCCTATATGGAAACTTATTAATCACCTTCAGAGTACAAAATTTAGAATAAACCTTCAGAAAAATGAGAAGTTAATTTATAAGCTCTCATTTATTTATTATGAATTTATAAACTATCATTTTCATATATCATTTGACTATGAACATATTTTCTGGTGTCATATGAACTTTACCCAGCTGTTTCTTAAACATTCCTCAAAAAAGGAATTCCATGATGAGAATAATATACAAGTAGTATAAAGTCTATTTTACATCCACATAATTATATATTTATTTTAAATAAATATTCAGGCATTTATTTTCCTCCCAGTTTAGCATATTGCATGGTAGAGTTTAATATTCACCTTATTGTCCCTAAGAAAAATGAACATTGAATATACTAGAAGGATAATGCATTTCATTGAAAGTCAGATTTTCTGAGAGTATTTCTTATTCTAATTGACTACGTGGCACTGAGAAAATTACCTAATTTATTTGGGTCTCTATTTCTTCATCTATACAATGGAAAATAAAAATTTCATTCAGACCTAAGAGCTCTGAGACACAACAGTTCTCTATATTACTTCTGGCTAACATACTAATGCAAAACTGAAGGGCTCATTAGATGTTTTTCACTATCTATCAGTTTCATTAACAAGACTTTTACTACTTAGTAGGGGGAGAAGTGTAGTAGATGATTAATGAATCAGATCTTCAGCCTAAATATATATTCCCACTTTGCCCAGCATACTGATAAACCAAGCAAGGAAAATTCATTGGTTGAGACTGTTTGCTCAAGCCACTAGTAGTAGCAGTTTTTTTTTTTTCACAGTTAATAAAGTTAACACCTAGGAGACTGAATAAGAAAAATAGATAATAAATATGTAAATGTCTGAAAAATGAGGCAATATAAAATAAAAATAGAGGGGAATAGGTGAGGTTAGAAAAAGAGATTAAAGATAACTTGTAAATGAATTTATAAAGATACTTAAAGTCTCCAGCATTCTTGTTTTTTTATTTACACAAATGACTATCCTCTGATCACATTGCTGTTTCCTCTCAGTTGTCCTTTTGTCTAAGTACAAAGAAGTTAAGATACTAGGCAACTACAAGTTCCAAGATTGTGAAATTTCTAATACTACTTGATTCACTGAAAGGAACCAAAGCTGCTTCGGAATTAGCTGACTTCAGGCTGGATAGGATAATGTACAGAAGACATCTGAGGATCCCAGCTTTCACAGAACACAAAGACTTTTATGTCAAAAGAACACATCTCCACTGTCCAGAGATGGAATTGTTTTAATAACTGTGTTATACATAATATGTCAAAGTTTATTAAGTTCATAACAATATTTTTCAACTTATGAATTATCATAATAACTTACTACAGTACTCAATCATTATTCTGAGAAATTGGTAAATACCCAGAAATAACTAAACATTTATCCCACTTTCATTTTATAGACTACACATAGGGGAAGAAAGTATTATAAGATTACGTGATATAGGTAGGCCATGGTTAGAGCTCTTGTAGACCAAATGCTGTTAAAATAAATATTCATAGAACAGAGGAGTAAGAGAAAACACAGTATCAAGATTTTTCTTGAAATGTCTTGCAAAGAATTTTCTTAAATTCTATTCAGATAAAAATTTTATTAATTTTTTTTGAGTGTTAAAGTGCTCTTCCATGCCTCTCCAGAGACTGAGCAGCAGCGCCCTTGGCTGTGAGCTCTGCTAGCCTGCTGCTCCCTCACTGCATGCGATTATAACCTCCCTCTTCCTCCCGGAAGAACACGGGAGCCTCGCTGTGTTGTGTCCTCATCACATGTATATTCTTCCCTGTGTTAAACTATATTCCAGCTGTGATTCTGGCTATTTTTCAAACAAAATAATTTTAATGTGTTAGTTTAATAAATTATTGATTTTCAAGGCACTAACATAAATTATCTCCTTTGATCATCAATAATTTTATTCTGAATCATATTATTCAATTGGGATGCTGTCAGGAAGCGGCTATTGCCCTGAACAGTATGGATGTAGGGTGTGAAGATATCTTACTGAAGAGGGGGAAGAGGAAGAGAGAAATCAAAAAAGAAAGACACAAAAAAAGGAAATGAAGATCAAGGAAGAAGGATTGAAATGGAAAAGAAAAATGACAGATTTAATGGGTTCATCAGTATCTTAATCAAGTTAAACTGTTTGTGCCTGATTGTGCTGTCCACTTGAGCTGTGACTCTTAAAGTAAGTTACAATCCATAATTTATTATCTCCATCCTTTCAGAAGCTAATTAGCTTTGCTACAATTAAATACTATTAACAGCTTTTCAGCTCTTCTTATCAGCTCCTCAACTGACTATAAAGTGTCACCAAAGCAATCCTTCGGGTGAGATTACTCAGTGGGAAAATTGTGAAAAAACACTCACTAGAGAAGTGTGCTCTAGTGCTTTAACATCAAAGTGGTCTATGGTCCTTATTTCTTCCATTTTACTTCTTTTTCATGACTGTTGCTATCATTATTATTATTATTTACTAGTATATGTTTGTGATATGTACTATTGTTGCAGAAAAACCTGGTACTGAACTGAAAGGAAAACGCTGTGCACTGAGGAGTTGGAAGGCAACTTGTTTATTAATGCCAGCAGACTGGGGGACTGAGTCCAAATCACCAGCCTTGGCTCAGAGTGAAACAGATTCTTATATACATTTTTGCAAGCAGGAAGTACAAAAACTGATAACCTGATAGCAGGTTATTACATGATTGGTTGCATGAATTAAGTCATATGTTGTCGGGCAGATTTGTTTTAAGCAGGTTTACTTAAAAGGAATTGTTTATCATAAGGCAGGAACATCCTGGGAGGGAGGGGGTTTGAGCAGGGAAGATAGTTAAATGTGTCCTTGACTGGGCCAGTTTGTCCTGGACACAAAGTCCTTGAAGCTTATTGGAAAGACTGGATATATATATATATATATTTATAAGTAGGAAAATACAGACATTACAGCTGGATGTGGTCAGGCTGACCTAGCCAGCTATCTGGAAGAAGCAGCTAAACACAGACAGTCAAGGCTGACTGAGTTTAGCAGTCTAACTATGTGACAAGCAGCATGTCCTATCTCAGTGTAGCAACAGGCTACTAATTGATTTTTAATTTCTACTATAAAATTTCTATATATTTTCTATTACAGTACTTACATTCATTTGGGGGCAAATATATCTATATATATTCACAACAAAAGGCTGCTAATTCTTCGTGGCCAGGAAGCAGAGAACAAGGAAGGATCCTAGGAGGGAGATACACCCTTCCAAGTCACGTCCCCAGTGACCCGGCTCTTCCCAACTAGGCCCCTCCTCCTAACAGCACATTTAGCTATGGATTCATTAGCGGATCATCTGCTGATGAATAGAGCACACCACAGTCAAATCATCTTCCATGTTCCACAGCCCAACCTCTAGACACAGGAGTCTACTGGGGACATTCTACTTTTTTTTTTTTTTTTGTGGCAGGGTCTCATTATGTAATGCAGGCTGGCTTGAACTTGCTTATGCAGCCCAGGCTGGTCTTGAATTCATGGCGATCCTCCTGCCTCAACCTCCCAAATGCTGGGATTACAAGCATGTGCCACCACGCCTGGCTTTCTACTTCCTAACCATAGCAAACATATATTATTTTTCTGTGCCAATTTCCTGCTCACTACACCTCCCCCCGCCCTTTCTTCTCATCCTCTTCACAATACCTAAGCTCTGAAAACAGCCTAGGTGCCCATCAATGGAGGAATGAATAAAGAAAAGGTAATATATATCTATTAGGTAGGTTTATATATCTATTAGGTATATCTATTAGGTATATAGAGGTATATATTACCTTTCCTTTATCCATTCTGCTACAAAGAATTAATTCATGCTCTTTGCAGGAAAATAGACACATCTGTAGTTTATGCTCCTTATTGAAATGCAGATTCTAAACCAGGCCTGGTGGCACATTCCTGTAATCCCAACATGCTGAGATGCTGAGGCAGGAAGATCTTAAGTTTGAGCCCAGTCTGAAAAAATTAGCAATTTAGGGAGGCCCTGTCTCCATGCAAAAATAACAACAATACTCACAATAATATTAATTTTTGAAGGACTGGAGATGTAACTCAAGGCTTTGGGTTCAATTTTCAGTACAGAAAAAAATTAAAAAGATTCTTTTTTTTTTTTTTGTGGGTACCGGGGGGTCGACCTCAGGACCTCGCGTGCCAGCAGGCGCCCGTGCCGCTGAGCGATATCACCGGCCCCTTTTTCGTATGTGGGATCTGGGAGTCGAACTCGGGCCCTCGCGCTTGCCCGGCAGGCGCTTAAGCTGCTGAGCCATCTCACCGGCCCCTAAAAAGATTCTTGAGTGCTGTGAGAATACACTAAATCAGAATTTCTGAAGATGGGATCCAGGGAATTACACCCTTAACAAGAATATTAGATGTTTCTTACAACACTAAAGTTTCTAAAGTTTCTGCTGCTCAGAGAAATAAAGCCAAGAAGCAGACCAGGATAATTATCTAAAGTTCTTACCTCTAAAAGTATTCAGTCTGGTACCTTTCAGGTGGAAAAATTCAAACTGAAAGTTATCTGCTAACCCTGCTCATTTGCAAGGTGTGTTCCACAAAACGCCATTCTGCTCTGAATTGCTAGGTTGGTTAACTTTTCTCTGCAACTGATCTACAGAGGTAAAAGTGGGCATCTTTAAATTTAAAAGGAAAATTAAGCAATAAAATCAAGCAGGGACAAATAGCAGGTACTCATGTGATTCCTGTTTCCTTCTTAGGTACTCATTCTTCATTTTCCTTACTTACCAAAAATGGGAAAGATTAAAATAAGAGGTAAGTCTCCCATTTTTTTATAATTGCAATGGCTGAGTCCTCATTTCTGGGCCTTGTGTCTTCAGACTACTTTTGGTTTTGTTGTCAGTTTGGTTTTCTTGTTTTGCTTTTAATATCCCTGAATCCCATTTTAGTCAGAGATGGTCATTTACATCATCCCCCGAACGGCTACTGAGACCAGATAATGTTTTCCTTGCCCTTGCTGATACTCTAGATAACCAATCCTTGTGGTTTCCCCAGGAACTATTATTTCCTAAAACAGCTAAAGGGAGCGAAGATTCCAGAGACCATTCTAAGAACAGGAAATGTGGAACTTTCATGCTCTCTTATTTTTTGTGTTTGCTTAGTTTTTTTTTTAATAACTTTCTTTGAGGTTGGTAAAAACCTAGTTTTTAGCTCGCTTCGGATTTCTGATTCTTGTTCTCTCTGAACATTGTTGACTTGACAAATGCACACGTAATGAAAAAATGAACTGGTGACTATACAAACATAGGATGTTTATATCACTGTATTTCCCATGCTTCTACGTGAATGTTATTTAGTCATGTTTTAATAAGATTAAGGAAAAGTATCAAACAGAACTCCTCATTATCTCAAATGTCTTTGAATACAATTTCAATTAATGAGTTAGAAAAACAAGGCTATTGGGTATAAACTTTCTATGACAGTGTCTTTCTTCATGACTGGCCCCTCGAAGTCCACCTTGAGAGGCAGGCTCTGCTCCACTCCTGGCTGAAATTCAGTGACTGCTTGGTCACTCTTAAGCATTGAGAGTTCCCCAGTCACATCCGTATATAAGAACATTTTCATCTTAGTAATTGCATGATCATCTTTCTATAAAAATCTTTTAAAAATTTGAAACTTCCTTCAAATGACTTGGGATATTCCAAACAAATTGACAAAGTTTTAAGCACAAGGCAAGAAGCTCAATAACACTATTCCTTGGGGAAATGCAGATTAAATGCACTACATGATACCATTACCACCAACTAAAACGGCTATAATCAAAAGAACAGACAATATCAGTTTGGCCAAAATGTAGAACAACTAGAATGCTTATATAGTGCTGGGGAGTATATAAACTAGGAGAATCACTTTAGGAAACAGCTTCCCACATGGCTTTGCTGTGCCACTCCTAAGTACTTCCACAGAGAAATAGAACATGTGTTTACACAAACACTTGTACATAGATGTTCATAATAACATTATTCATAATAACCTAAGAGTGCAAAATTTTTAAGGGTCCATCAACTGGTGAATAAAGTAACAAATTCTGGTATATTCATAGGATGGAAATATAGTCAGGTATCATAAAGAATTACAGATACATGTTACAATATGGAAGAACATCAAAATTATTATACTGTGAAAGACGCCAGACACAAACAATTACATATTGTGTGATTCTGTTAAGGTTTCTAGAAAAAAGAAGTATACAGAGACATAAACACAGGAATGGTTACCTGGGGCTGCATATGAGAACAGGGATTAATAAAAAGAAACAGGAGAGAAGTTTTTGAGTTGACAGAAATTTTCTAAGTTTTGCAGAAATCTAAGTCTCCTAAAAGTGCACATTTGATGCATAAATCTTTAGGTATGTAAATAACATATAAACCATTAAATTGTATACAAAAATAGAGACAAATCTTTTATCTCAATACAACCGTCTTAAAAAAACTAAAACTTTCCTTATTACTACCTAATATCCATCGAGATTTCTAAGTGGTTCTTGAAATTGCTGACCTTTCTGATGGAAAATAGGAGAAAACATGACTTACTGTCCCCATAGGAGACTAGGAACACTCAACTAATATGTTAGTGTTTACTTTTATTTGGGTGGATGTGATTATTTATCTGTAGGTCACAAAAAAAATTTTAAACATCTTCACAATATTTTTATTAAGTGACTTAGAACCTTACTTTGAAATGTGAAATTATCCATTTCCTTGAATCTCAGGCAAAGTAAGGCAAAAAGTGTCATTATAACATGTTGTTATACTATAATTTACTTTTTTCTTAAAAAGGAAAAATGCTATTTTAACTTTTGTTATGGTTTAAATATTAAAAGTCCTCTAAAGGAGATATTCTAAAAGCTTGGCTGTCAGGCTGTGCACTACTGAAAGGTGTTGGACCCTGTCAGGGATGGGGTCTAGGGAAATGAATTTCAGTTGCTGGGGGGCAGCCCCTGAAGGAGATTGAAGGACCCTGGTTCCACCCTCTCTCCCTCTTCCTTCCCAGCAAACATGAGGTGGTACGTTTTCTCTGCCATGATGTACACTGTGCTGCTACAGGCCCAAAGGCAACAGGGACAGATAAATGTGGATGGAGAGCACTAAAACCATGAGGAAAAATAAATCTTTCCTCATTTTAAACTAATTTTTCAGTTATTTTATTACAGCAACAGAAAGCTGAGTAGCACATCTTGCTAAAACATATATATAATATATTATATATATTTATGTATATTCATTTACATATATGTACACGTATGTCGATATATATTCCATGCCATCAGGTGTGTTTTCATGGAATAGTGGGCTATTCTATGCATTATAATAAACAGTTTACTTGAACAGTTTTAAAGAAATTTTGCTTTAGAGTCACAAAGACCAGGGAAACTTCGCTACTTTATGTAAATAAAAGCCTAGTCTCAACCCATTTTCAAAGCAGATGTGTAGCACAATCCAGCAGGGGTTTGCATCTGTTACACATGTGCTGGCCTTCCTCTCTCACTACTCTCAGCTGTGTAATCAAACACATTTTCACTCACTCGGGAGGATAAATCCATATGGCTCACTTACTGCTCGTTCTTAGACAGAATCCTGATGGGAGCCATGTGACAGACCGAACAGCTATAGACTATAAGGTTGCTAGTTCAATATGATCTGCTAGATTGTTTGGAAATAGTGTCATTGCCTCAGATATCTTGGAATAAATGCCCCAGAAAACACCCCACTTATACAGTCCAGTGTGTTGGCAAAGCCCTGAGTTACTTCTACTTTACACACCCTGGAAAGTCTCGAAATTTCCGTATGAGACCCAACTGATACAGTGTTGAAGAGATATAAATACATTGAGAAATCCTGAAAGTGACTGAACTTATCCAATTACTTATTACATCTAAAATCTCACTAAACTATAAAAAGAAGAATAAGCAGAATACCCTCTCAAGGTTCATTACAGTCTCATTCGTCTATTTATCCTGATATGAAGTAAGATTAATATTGGTTCTAGTATCTCTTGTGTAGTTGTAGGCATTATTTAAATTCTAAGAAAATTCTCTAAAAGCATGAAATATAAGGTAGAATTGTATGATAGATTTCAAGATAGTTGTATCCATATTAAAACTTCATTAAAATAATTAAAATTTTACAAATGTGTTTAAGATGCTTACAAAATTAACTACAAAAGCTAGCTATTGTTCTTTAGACATCTGCTTATTTCCTATTCCTTGTCACACACCTCACTTACATGCAGAGAAATTCCAGACTTCAATCGTATCCCACTAACTCCTGTAATTTATTACAGCAATACCCTTTTTGCTGTTGTTGCTTTTGCTGTCTTCTGCCACCATGGCCCTCTGCCATGCCACCCTGCCTTGGAGCCGGATGATTATGGACTGAAACCTCCACAAACTGACACTGCTTCTGGAAGACCCTATGCATCACGTCAGATATCTGGCATCTCTTCTGGACAGGCCTCATGGGGTCTTCAAGAGTACAGGCCGAGGAGAAGGGGCTGAGCTTCCTTTCCAGTCGTCCCTGCCATGATGTCGGTCACGCGAGCGAGGCTGTCTCGGATCCTCCAGATCAGATCGCCTGCCAGCTGAATGCCATCCGCTGAGCCCAGCGGACTCCGTGTGGAGCAGAGGCATCTATCAGCCAAGCTTTACCTTGAATCTTGATCCATACAGTTGAGAGAAATAGTGAATTTTTAAAGCTCCTTTGGCTACTTTGTTCACACAGTTACCAATAACCATAACAGAATTTGATACCCGGAAATGGGATGCTTCTATGGCAAAAGTCCCTAAAGCTGTGACATTGGATTTGGGCTGAGGCCATAGATGGGTGGAGACTTGAAGGGTCTGGAGGAGCCCAGTAGTGAAAGCTGCAAAGGCCGGGAGGACATTGTTGGTGAGGATTTGCAGCCAGGAATTGGTATGGGCAGCTGGCAGAAAGTCTGGCAACACTGTTGTTTGTGGTAACGCGGAAAGCAAAAGATAATAAAATTGTGGGTCTGGCTGGGGAGTTTCCAGGCAGAAAGTACAGTGTCAAATGGCTTTTTCTAGCTGTCTGTGAAAAATGATGCTAGCAAAGCCTAGGACAGTATTTCCAGTCAGAATTAGATCTTGAAAGAAGAAGTGGTAAAACTCAAATCCATAGTTTTACCAGTAAAATGAAATCACAGGGTGAAGAAATACTTAAGGCTGTCTCAGAGATCCTTTCAAAATCATTTCTAAGGAAAAAAGTTCTGCAGATATTAATTACATGTCTCGTAGACCCTCCCTGCTAAACGACAGGGGGTCTGAGTCCTGTGGGTGTGGCTCTACGCCAGCTTCGTGGGGCCCAATCTGCAAGGTGATCAGATTTCTCAGCGTGGCTTTTTGCTAGTGACGTAGAATATAATTTGATACACAGGAAACTCCCCAGGTTTTGAAAAGATTACACTGGCTTGGCCTGAAATTCACAGAGACAGTACAAAACAGGAAGAGGTCTTGGAACCTGTCGCTGTATTATACACAGCTAAGTTAGGTAGAAGTATTACAGGCAGTCAGACAGGGTGAGGCCCACCAGGGAGTCAGTGCAGAAGATGAGCACATCACAACTGTGGCTGGAGGCGCATCTGGAGAAGATTAAAGTCACAATAGCCTGATTCACATACTTCCCTAAGAGATAAACAGAAGCTTGAGATTATCGGTACCACCCTTTTGAGATTTCCTATATAAATAAACCATGACCTCATTGGGGTGGGCCATCCTCTCTCACCCACTAAAACTAAGACTACTAAAACTTACTAAAGACAAGACTAAGACTATGGATTATCCACCCAGGTTAATGACGTCATCTATATGCCTTGCTACTGTTGGATCAATATTAGCCAAGTGGCTATGCTTGGGATCTTATTGGTTGATTATAGTTTTGACCCACGTTGTACTCACCTTGTGATTTGCTCTATAAAACTTTCTCAGAGAAGTAGGCTTATTGGTAGCCCATTCGGGACCCCTCCTCTCTCTCAGGAGCTATTCCTATTCCCCATTCCTAGTCCCCAATAAATTTTCCTACTCTTAAAAAAAAAAAAAAACAGCAAAATAAGGCCTTTTAAATTATGCACGTGGAAATTTTTGCTGTTAATTATGGTACTACCAATATATGGAAAACATGAACATTGCCCTCATTTTTCGCTTTTACTCTTCAAGTTTCTCAAATATAACTATTTCCTTTTTTTCTATTTTTCAGTATGAAATCAAGATATGCTGACAATCATCTATAGCAGTTTATATAGGATTTTCTCACATAGATTTCCGGATGGTTAACTACCATGAAGATGACAGTACAGTGTAGCATAACAGGTCTCTTTACTTGATTTTCATACATTTGAATTTCGTTATTCCTTAAAAGCCCCTGGCATAGGTAACTATTGTTATTCCCATATTATATGTAGCATGAGGTTAAGTAACACACAGGCCTCACAGCCACTCAATGGCAGAACCCAGATTTGGCCAGTTTACCTGAACCCAGAGTTGAGTTAGTTCAAGACTTCCAAACAGCAGAGATCAAGACGGGATTTAGAACCCAAGGATTTTACTGGGGGAAATGCCTCTGGCAAAATGAGGAAGAAGCCAGAAAAAAAATGGGGAAGTTGTCTGAACACTATATGCTTCACTTCAGAAGTAAAAATGGAAGGAAAGGGCCTGGATGGAAGTGAGCCAGAGTGCAGAACGATCCAAGAAATTTTTGACAAGACCATCAGAGAGTCCTCAGGCCAAAGCTGCCATCCCAGGCACTCCTTGTTTTCCAGGACTGGCCTCCCTTCACCCCTCTGCTGTATTCAGTCACAAATTAGGAGCAGCTCCCGCCTGAAGAGCCCTTGATGCAAATGCAGCCATGGCTCCTGCACTGCCTCCGGGCTCCTGTTCCATACTGCTGCCTATCACTGCAGTTCTGCATGGCGCGTTCTCAGGGCTGCCCACACACTCTTAAACACTATGCCCTACCGTCCAGTAGTCTAAAGCAGTGAACAATGGAGAAGATAAACCAGAGAGAGCAGTCCTGCTAAGTGCTAGGACCGAGCTTAGTGAAGACTGGCATGTTACAGTCGTGAATCCAGTATAACACAGATTCTAGGCAGCCTTGCGCATTTCTCCAAAATTGAGATTCTAGAAGATTTCCTTTAAAACTTCTAGTCAGGAGGCCAGTGAGATAGCTCAGCGGCATAAGAACCTGCCTGGCAAGCGCGAGGTCCTCAGTTCGACTCCCGGTACCCACATCGAAAACAGGGCCAGTGATACCGCTCAGCGGCATGAGCACCTACTGGTGCGTGAAGTCCTGAGGTCGACCCCCGGTACCCACAGATAAATAAATAAATAAATAAATAAATAAAACTTCTAGTCAGTTATGTATGAATGAAAGTAATAGCCAGCTGTTTCAATCCGGTCAAATTGGGCTTATGAGAATTTTTTTAACACACTTGAGGAAAGTGGTCTTTCAGCACTCAGTAATGTGCTGATATGCTCACAGTTACTGATGTCTAGCAAAAAACAAAGCACATATCCAGAGACTTCAAAGCAGTGGAGAAGCATAAGAAGGTTCTAAAAGTCCCTCAAGGGAATGCCAAGTGGATATGAAACACTTCTTTGGCCCTTCCCCCCATCCGATGGTTCTTCTGTACCATGAGGTGTTTGGGGACTTTGGAAGCCAGGAGAAACTTGTTTCCCTAAAGGAGAGGTTGTGCTGGAGTCTTTTCCACTGCACGGCTATCTAAACATAGTAAACTATATTCTTTACAGGTTTATGAAATATGTCATTTTAAAAGTGAGTCAATTGGCATGTTCTTGTCAATTATTTTCACCATGTGACAGATCCTCTAACAACTGTGAATTCTCATATTAATAACCTAAACTTGAATGAAAAAATTCAGAGGTCATGCAGGAAATGTCTGTGTAGTTAGGTATCTTAGAAGCCTGTTTCCTTGCACCTGGTTCACTCTAACAATATCTTACTAGGTATTCCCACCTGAGCCTCACTTCTCCTCCTGACTATCCTATATACTGTGGCTAGGTGAATCTTCTAAAGCATATAAGGGAAACTAAACACACATGGGTTTTAACTTCAAGCTTTTCTGCTCCTTCGTGTGACTCAGCACTCACAGAAATCTCTCTGACACTCAATTTTCTAATTTGCAATATGCAACCAGATGGGTCTGCAGTTATTAATGTTTAGTCTTTTAGCTTCAAATTTGCCTTTTATTGCCTGTTATTGCTCCTAGATGTTTCTTCTCTGCCAACTGTGACACTTTACCAGTAGAAGGCATCCTGTGGACACTGGAGGTGTTAGGGGTTGCCCCTGGATTCTGCCGTATTACCCAGATTCCTGTAGCACACATGGCTGTAAGTGGCCCCCAGCCCCTTGGGCAAGTGATAGCTAATAAGTTGTATCTTATGTTTAACAGCATATAGGACCTCTACTCAGTCATTCAGCTGGCTTTGTATGAGGTGCAACTAGCCAACAGATTTGTGTGAGCAGCCCTCCCCGCTACCTACCCCACTGTGGCTTTCTTTGGATGTAGTTCTAAGCCTCAGGGGACTTCCCCATGGTCAACTTCTGCTATCTCTCCAATAAATGAATTCCTAGTGATTTCTGGCTTCACACAACGTCAGCCAACTTCTCCACATTCCAGTGAGACACGGGTGCACCTGTTCTAACAAGGTCTAGCTCTCAGTCTGTGAGGAAGTCCATCCCGATTTGTCCCTTTCTTGTGTGCTGTGTCATCCATAGGGGGAAAGCCTGCTCCCTAGATCTGCTACTCTTAAAATCTTTAGGTATTTTCACCCTTACTGCCGACCACATAGGACAGAGAATAATTCTTTGTATTTAACTTTGTTGAAGTTACCATGTGTCTTTTGTCTCCTAATTGGGAACTGATTTAAACAAAGTGTTAACCACTGACATAGGATTTTTTTTCATTAAGTGGGTGATATAAATTACAAAGTATAGTACCGTGTTTATAGTAAGAGCGCTTACTAAATTTTAACTGTTAATATTGTTAAGGAAATTATATGCTGGCCATGATAAACACTAAGTCAGCCAAGCTGTAAAAGCTGCTACTTTATAAACACACTCTGGGGGCCAGGGATATAGGTCAGGGCACAGTGCCTGCCCGGCAAGCGCAAGGTCCTGAGTTCAATTCCCAGTACAACAAAAAAAAAATTTGTACAAGTAAACACAATCTGTTTCTTCTTTACATCTTTGCTTGTGCCACCACCTCTGCTTAGACTGTCTTTGAACCAATCCTTCAAGATTCAGAACCTTGGGAAGATGCCAGATTCTAGCCTATCGTTATTCTGCCCAAGCACAGGGAGAACTTGGTTTCAAAGCAAATGCCCTTTGTGGTGATAAATTGATTTCAGTCTTATATGCATTTTAACATTTCCTATGCTAAGCATCATGCTAGTTACAACAGATACTAAAGAAGAATAATACAGGGCCGGTGAGATAGCTCAGCGGCATAAGCACCTGCCTGGCAAGCGCGAGGGCCCGAGTTCGACTCCCAGAACCCACATACGAGAAAAGGGCCGGTGATATCGCTCAGCGGCACGGGCGCCTGCTGGTACATGAGGTCCTGAGGTCGACCCCCGGTACCCACAAAAAAAAAAAAAATAAAAAAGAGGGATAATACATCTTTGTGCTCTCCAGTCACTGATATCTCAATGGTATACAGAATGACAGAAAGCTGCAATGTAACTCTAATTGGGTCACAAATTTATTTACACTGCACACACAGAGTGTATCATCTTTTAATCTGCAACTGATCCCACTTTCCAAGTAGCTCCTGTGCTACTGAGTAGTGGAGTAAACATAAATATTAAACTTGTCCATCGAAGTTTACTTTATAACTCAGTCTCTTTTAAAGCTCAGCCTCCTATCTGTCTAAATAATGTTCCACTTTGCATTCACTCCACCCCCAGGTGACGTCCAGATTTGGTAAATGTTGTTTGTAAGGAAACACCCTAACTGTCCACTGGTCCTTGTGTCTGTGACGGCTGGGGGTTCTGAGGTGCTGCCCCTTGGGTTCCTGTCACTGCACAACGTGTTGGATCCTGCTGCTCGACATCTTCCCAGAATGACCTGCAGCTTTTGTCTTTCTCTATTGGGTTGGAGCTCTGTGACACTTTCTCTGACTGGGCCCCAGCTGTGCAGTCTTGCTGGTTTCACATACCTATCCTGATTGTCCTCCCTGCTCAACACAGTCTCCTAGACTTAGATAATCTCTCTCAGACATTCTTCCCCATGGGTCCTCCTCACTCTGACCACGGCATTCCTTCAGACCCTCACTTCCCTTCGGGATTCCTGGATCGAAAACACCAAAGAAACTCGAGGTGTCTCATAAACGAAGAGCACCGAGGGAGACTCAAGGATGCTAAAGAGGTTCTCTCCACCAGACCACACCACTCTGCTCCCTGCAGTTCTACACTGGCTTAGTTTCAGACCACCGTGTCCCTCTCAGAGCTCCAAACCGGAAGAGGAGCCAACTCCTCTGTGGCTTCAGTGACCCTTCAATCATCTGAAATTCTTTTCCAGTACTAGAGATTGTACCCAGGTACTGAGGGAGCCTTGAACTGCACCACCAGACTTTTTGTTTTTCAGATAGAAACTGGCTAAGTCACCCACGCTGACCTAAAACCTACAATACTCCAGCCTCAGACTCTCGAGAGGCTGCGATTTTAGATGCTTGCCACTATGCCCAGTTTGTCTGAGATTTTTCTACCACAGGATTTCATTTTAAAGGGATGAGGCTGAGACTCACATATCTCAACCAGGTTTTTCTTGTACCTTTTCCCCTGTTGTCAGCATAATGGGGGGGCAGAAATAGCAGATTTTTATTTTACTTTTTCTTCCTCTCAAATTGAAATTTCTTCTGCACTGCATTTTTCCTTGTTTATCTCATTTTACATGGGAAAGTCTAGTGGCAGCAGAGAAACTGGCTTACTAACAAAGAAATAAGAAAGTTCTGTGCAGTACATCATTTTCATTTTTCAAGATTAATTATGACGTTCTCTTCCTAATATTCCCTGAAAATTGTAAAAATTACTGATGCTCCTGTTCCCTTGGGAGAAGATGTCTTAAGTGACATCCGAGTCTGCCGCTCCTTCCTGATGGCCTGCCTCATCTGCTTAGATACATTCCGGCCCCTGACACTAGGTCACAGTGCTGTTATACGTTAGTGTAGTAACCAATATTCCTCTTCTTGTTTTCTGCTAGTAAAAGCATCTTCATTTCTGCATCTGCATGATGTGTAGAAAAGAGACTATCTTGGACATCAAAGTTAAAAGATGTCTCAAATAGTTAAAATACTGTAGCTCTATTCCGTAGAAACACAAAAAGGTAGTGCTCAATGACTGTAACACAATCTCTAAAATAATTTGATACAAATTGCAAAAGGATGCCATCTAAAAGGACTCACAATAGAGACTGAATTAACCTGGAGAGAAATGTCCTTGAAGTCACAAATCGTATTTTGTTTCTGTATTCTTCATTACACCTAACACAGTTCCTCTCATAGGGAAAATAAAAAAGGAGTATTTGTTGAATGGAACTTACTGGCATTGATGGGTCATACTTAGTTTCATATTCAGTATGTAGAAATGAAAGCTGCTCACTTATCCTATAGTGATATAAAAGCAGACTCGTTTGCCAAAGTCTCTCGTGAAACATCGGGGAGAACCAGAGATATTTTGGAAAGCTGGGCTAATTTTCACTTCTACTAAAAATGAATGCATTTACATTTAAAAGATTTGGTTGGATACCACTAGGTTTGATTTCTACACTCCATTTAATAAACATTTTCATGAACTATTGCTTCCGTTTGCTTCCTGTTGAAGGGAATCTGGGGCATTTCTTTGAAAAAAAGAAGTCATTATTGTGTACATTTCAAAACAGCCTTCTCTCCCTGACTGATTCTGTAGTCACAACAACCGTATCACTGCAGGTGGCTGTGAGTCTGTGATTCAGCTGGAGGGAGAGTAAATCAATAATTCACTTTAAGGAAAAATAACTAGCTTTAGGCAAAAAATAAAATCAGGACAATAAATGAAAACAGTGTGTATCTGCTCAAAAATTGTATTAGTGACAACAAAGAGCTGAGAAAACCAAAATTGTGTGTTTTAGTCAACAAAACTTTCATCTAAGATTTCTTTGTCTGAAGCAGTATTTATAGACCTAAGAGAGAAATGAAAACCCCATAAAGCAATTTAATCAAAGCTCTGTCACACCTATCAGACTCGATAATCTACGTGAGCCAAAATGGGCATAACTTAACTGTATCAGTTACACGCCACAGAGAAAGACTGACCTGACTAAAGATTATTCTAGGAATGGTACTCAGAAGAATTTAATTAATGCATTTAGGTACAATTTTGAAATACATGAAAACAAGGTAGCCAAATTGTGTATTTATATTAGTCATGCAATAGTGTCTGAGAATAAATAGAGAAATACATACTTTGCAGCAAAATGTATCAGAAATATTAATAAGACTACAAGCAATATAAATTATGTGTAAGAGAAAACACTATAATATAATGTAAGAATACTGGCTTTTCATTTGGGTTGATGTAAGTATACTAGTGCTACAACTGTCAAAGCCAAAAGTTAGATTCTCTCGATGAGACTGAAGTCAAAGGGCCACTGATACATTGTTAGAGAAAATTTTCTCTTCATAAAAGTATTTCACTTGAGAAATAAAGAAGGATTAATGGAATTAGAATGTCATAATTTTGCATCACTTGATTAAATAATTGTTGATCGATTCAAAGTAAGAAAATTCAAGGAAAAAAATTATTGTCCAATTTAAGTATTCAGTTCACGTATGAAAGAATCTTTACAAATATAAAATTCCTTCCTGGTCAATCTAAATTGAATACTCACTTTATAGAAGGTACAGAGATAAGGCACGCATGGTGGCACACGCCTGCAATCCCAGCACTCAGGAGGCTGAAGCAGGTGGATCACAGGGAGGTCAAGGCCAGCCTGGGATACATAGTGAGTTCAAGGCCAGCCTGAACTGTGTAGTGATACCCTGTCTCAACCATCACCCCACCAAAGAAAAATACAATGATAGTGTAACATTTGAAATAACACAAGAAAAGTGTAACTAGACATGAAAATTCATCAAGTAAAACTGTTACTTCAACGACTGAATTGTAAGAAAAATAGAAAGGAGGGGGAATTTTGGTTAAATAAACCAACCGTATTAATCAATTTTTATGTATAAAGCTCATAATCCTAATTCAAACAAATAAATTTTACAAGTGAGATAGACAGCTGAGTCATTTATAATGAGTTGGCATTAGGATATTAAAATTTTAAGTGTAATCATACTATTTCTGGTAATTTCTTTATAGTTTCTTACTTTTTGACATAGTAATCTCAACACTTGCTTCATTTTTAAAACAAGAGAAGATGAAAAGTGAGAAGGAGTGTAGATTAAAGAAGATTGGGCAAGAATTGATAATTGGGCCGGTGAGACGGCTCAGCGGCTTAAGCGCCTGCCTTGCAAGCGCGAAGGCCCGAGTTCGACTCCCGGATCCCACATACGAAAAAGGGGCCGGTGATATCGCTCAGCGGCACGGGTGCCTGTTGGCGCGCGAGGTCCTGAGGTCGTCCCCCCGGTACCCACAAAAAAAAAAAAAAAAAAAAAAGAATTGATAATTTTTTGAACTTAAAATGGGCACATATTGGGGGCCGGTGAGATGGCTCAGTGGCTTAAGCGCCTACCCGGCAAGCGCGAGGGCCCGAGTTCGACTCCCAGAACCCACATACGAAAAAAAAGGGGCCGGTGATATCGCTCAGCGGCACGGGCGCCTACTGGCGCTCGAGGTCCTGAGGTCGACCCCTGGTACCCACAAAAAAAAAAAAAAAAAAAAAAAAAAAAAAAAAGCTGATTGGAGCAAGTCGGGGTAGGCAGTAAAGCTTAAATAATTAAAGAGCTAATAATGGATTTGGAAGTATTCGACCATTTGTGAGGATGGGAATGAAGAACTGAAGACAGTAACCTAGTGTAATTTCGAACACTATAATTGAAGTACATTTAGAGCAGATCCAGACCAACTTGACAAGGATGTGAAATGGAGGGGTGCCATTTAGAATAACAATGAGGGTTACATGTGACAGATATTTCAAAGGAATACACAATAAGAATTAAGAGGCTGATAGACTGAAAGGGATACAGTTGTCCTTAAAGATTTTTACAAATAGCCTTTCACGACATCTACAAGAATGCAAAAGTGCTGTCTGCAGGCTGGAAAGCAGGAGGATCCAGTGGAAAGTTGACAGCCTGGAGCTCACCACAGAGTCCTATGCAAATCCCAATTGGAAAACCAAAAGGTCTTTGTTGGAAGGCTGAAGTCTGCACTGGAAGCCAGGAAGAATTGGAGAGGAACATCCAAAGATGATGGTGAAGACTGAAGCTCCTCAGAAGAAGCAAAAGGGACGACTTCCTTCTTTTACTTCCTTTTATTTCATCCAGGCAACAAGCCTATTGGTTGGTACCACCCACAGGCAGGGTGGGTCTTCCGTGTTCAGTTTTCAGTTAACAAATTAATCACCCAGGCACACCCAGAACTGTGCTCCACTAATCCACTAGGCATTTGTTAACCCATTTAAGCTGACACCACAATTAACTATCACAGGTGGATAATTGGTCAGTTTTGGAATGGCACAGGTTTATTTAAATTTTAGAATCATTATAAATTTACTATCGAATGTTGTAATATTGCATATAAAAACACTGTTGCTTCCTTCTTGGTAGGAATTATTTTCCAGTTTGAGATTGGAAAAGAGGAAAATTGGAAGAAATCTATCACAGGCTTGATTTCAACACAAATGTAACATCCCTTCCTCATTCTGAGACTTTTTAATCAAAAAGGCCACTTGATGTGTCATTCACAATCTTTGCCCTCAGTGCACTTTCTGTCTTGGCATTGCCTCTTGCTAGTCTGGAAGCAAGAGCCAGTGAATTTTGATCATAGGTGGTTACACTCCACTATTATTTCGAGCTCTCTCCTCCACTTCTTAGAAACTTTTATTCCAGTGTGTATCTAGTACCTACATTTACTTCAGACTGTTCCCATGTGTTGCCGCATCTTCTAAGAAATAGCCTATCCCATACCCCTGTTCAACTGGGAAATGTTCCCAGCAGTTGGTTTCTACAGGAAAGACTTCAGTGAATAGAGCAAAGCGATGAAAACCAAAGTGTTCACAAAACTTTCTGTTCCCCTAAAAGTAGGAGACCCAAAAGAATAGGTATAACTTTTAGTTCTTATTATTTCAATTATCTTTTGAAAAATAATCTTGGAAGGGTGAATCTTTTGGAGTGTGGGGTAAGGTATGTGTGTGCTCTCAGGAAATTAGAAAGATTTTAGTTTGAAACAAAATTTGTGACTGTCAAAATGATAGAAAATATAGTACCTCATGATGCCTCAGATCGCTTGAGGGAGGGATAGGAGGATTTTCTTTTGGCATTTCTGCCAATAACTTATGGGACTAACTGACTCAGCACCTTGTACATTAATAATTATGATGAGCTGCTGGAAAATGTCACAGGTGAGCCACAGCCTGCTTTAGTCTTGTTCTCATGCCCTTAAAAAATTTGTTTCTCACAGGATCCTGGCTTCTCCAGGGTTGGTATAGTATGTTAACTTCAAAATGAATATTGTGTTTAAAGATGCCTCCATTCCTTTTCCTCTAAAGCAGCTTAAAACAAATTATTGCGTCTTAATTACAGCTTCGGTATTTACAGCAATTATCAGGTAAAAGTCTCGGAAGTATGCGTGTTGTAAAATAATAGAGTTTAAATCCATCAAACAAGTCTATTGCTGCCCATGGTACTTAGTGCTTGTCTTTCATCATATCTTTGTCTTAAATGAAATAGAAAGGAATACTAAAATTTGAGAAATTTTAAACTAGTCACATTTACATTTTTATGATAAAGTTTTTTGCAATTTAAACCTTAACTTTGATATCTTGCCATAAGAAACCATACCAAATTTGCTTGCTTCTGTGTCACTATAACAGGTAGAGTTTGTATTTTACTTAACCTGCGGAGACTGAGTTTCATGTTAGATGTCAAATATCTGTGTTCAGTGCCCTTTGGTTAAGATAGAAAGGAGATCAGAACTACTGGTTAGCAACCTAATGTCCACTCTGTGGAAAGGTCATTTTTCACTTTCATAGACAGTAGGGAAGCTAATGAACTGCATGGACAATGATATTGGTAAAATTTTAAACATAAGCAAAACTGGAGAAGGTCATATAATAAGCCTATATGTGCCCATTTTTTTTTTTTGTGGGTACCGGGGGGTCGACCTCAGGACCTCGCGCGCCAGGAGGTGCCCGTGCCGCTGAGCGATATCACCGGCCCCTTTTTCGTATGTGGGTTCCGGGAGTCGAACTCAGGCCCTCGCGCTTGCCGGGCAGGCGCTTAAGCCTCTGAGCCATCTCACCAGCCCTCCAATCAGCTTTTTCTTTTCTTTATTTTCAGATCTTTCATTTCAGGTGCAATCCAGCTTCCTATTTTCCACATTTTTCACCTCTTTAGCTGTGCTCACCCCTTTGAGAAGACTCCTTAGACACTCCAAGAAATGTCTAAGAAGAGAGTTCTTAAGATGTTGCAGACAATAATGTGTCTTCCAAAGAAGTCTAAGCAAATTCTAGATAGTATTATCAACAATTCAAGATTCAGGAAGACTATCTTACTATTGGTTTTAAACAAATGGAGAGACTGAAGTACAACAAAATGATTTAAGCAAACTACATAAAAAGACAGGGCCTACAAGAGTGTTAAGGAAATATATCGAAAAGTACTAAGTTGGTATGAGTGGTCTTTTCTTAGTTGGAAAAAAACAGATCTTTCTTATGAAACACTTCATCAAGACATCTGTTTGAAGTAAATATATTCTTCTAAGTAAGAGAAGTGCTGAAACCCAAATGTTTCATCAAGGATGATTGGAAACAATAAGTACTATTCCAAGTTCCCATCTCCACATGTTTAGTTTAAAGAGATCATGAAAGAAGACAGATACTCTATTTCAGAAGCATGTTTCTCTTGTAACACCTGCTCATTTCCATCACTGCTTTGATATATAACTTAATGAAAATACAACTGCGTAATATGCTTGGGGCAAATAATTCACATAGTGGCTTCACGGAAACACACTGTGCAAGACGTAAAGACAGAAAACTATGCACAGAGCCCTCCTGTCTCTCTGTTGTCATGATCTTGGAAGGTCAGAGTACATGTATTTTTATTTTCATTTAGTGCAACAACAAAGCTCAACACTTATTTTGTCTGCCCATCATTCATGAGAAATGGCTCACATTTCTTCTTCATAGTTAAGTTGTTTACTGTTCTTTTCCTTACCGAGTCTAGCAATCAATTCCCATGATTTGAGGGCTCTAAAAACTCTCTAAACATCACATATATTTTAGGAAGTAATGAATATAAAATTACTTCAGTAACTTTCATTTTAAAAGTATAACACCATACCTTACTTTTCTTTCTTTTTACCTAATATCATCCTGTAGTTTATGGTTCTAGTTTCCATTAGAAAAATAAGTGCAGAGAACGTTAACATGAGTCAGGAACAGGAAGTTCATTGTACAACTATGAAGTCTTATTTATGAAATGAATTTCTATGCTTATTACTGCACCAAGATTCCATTTTATGTTTACGAAAATATTAATTTTGTCCATTTAAAAGCATACAAAATTTAAAACTATAAATTCTTGAAAGAAGTATTTAAACAGTCACATTCCTTGGCCTCAGATATCAAATTAAAACTGCATGCCTCCCAATAAAGAGAAAATTCAGAGAAGCATTTTTAATCCATAATATTCTGATTACCTTTATTCATATTGGAAATAAGAAAAACACAGACTACTTAGTATATATAATCACAGATATAAATATGATTATACAATTTGAACAAATTTTCAATTTCATTTTTAAACCTTTGTGGTTGACTTATATAAGCACACACATTTCTGGGATTATAGCGTGGTGCTTCAACATATGTATAAGTGTGTTAGGATCAAATCAGAGTAATCAGCATATCTAGCACTTTACACATTTATCATTTCTTTGTGGTGAGAATATTCAAGACCCTCTATTCTACCTATATATACTACATTATTAATTCCAGTATTCTTACTGTGCAAAGAACACACAGTACGCTCAAATTTATTCCCCTCATCTGACTGTAACTTTGTGCTAGTCAGTCAGTGTTTCCATACACACACAGCACTCTGCCCTACCGTTCACAGCCTCTGGTGACTGATGTTCTACTCTGTGCTTCCAGGAGAACAAGTTCTTCAGAATTCTAAATTTTCGAGTAATGTCTTCAACTGTAAATGAAATTTAAAACATGCAGTATTTCTTTTCATGTCTCTAAAAATACTTCATACAACCTTTCATTAACAGTTTAATCTTACTTTATTTAAATAATTAAATCAATTAATTTCTTATTTAAGTGGTTAACATTTTACTGTCTAAAGCTCATAAATGAAGTCGTAGACAACAGGTTTTAAGAAACATTACTTTCTTGCCCACCACACACCCACCTTCTAAGAAATTCCATTGTAAGCAGGAGTTGAAAGCAAGGACCACTTGGTTGGCCTGAGGTCTGATTACCACATTAAATTTTTGATGGTCCAGTGAAGAGATTAGAAGCTAATAATGCAGAAGAAGAAGTAGCCACAAAGAGCACAAGCAGGGAAATAGACTACGTGGAAATGGGACAGAGATCAGAGGTGTGGAAAATGGGAGGGAGGGAAAGTAAAAAGGATCAAGATGTGATATTTATGTGTACCAACTTCCCATGGGGAATGCATATTATGTATCACAAACATAAACTAATAAAAAGGGAGATTTTTTTTAATGTTTAAAAGGGCGAAAGGATCCAGGAGTCTGGTGGACTGTACTAGTGGTTGATGTGCAGGGGAGGCTTTGCAAAGCATCCCAGTGGCCTTGTAAAGTGAATATTTAGTTTATTAGGTACATTTCCTATTCCAGACTGTGATCAGATTCCCTGGGGTCCTCTTCACCCTGTTTTCTTCATTCGGTGTCACTTTCTATGTTGGGATGTTTATAGGTGTTTCTTGTGAAAGGTATTTGAAAATTATAAGAATTATGTGTGGAACGCTCTCAGCTCTTCAGAGGAAAGATGCCATAAAATCTAATACATAAATAATAAATCAACTCAACAGATGTTGACTTTTTCTTGTCAGACAGCGACTTTAAACTCCTGATTCAGAATCTCTGACAGAATAAATAAACTAAAAGTGAAACTCAATTTGTCTACCTTACCCAAGGACAAAAGATAAAAAACTTGGATTAAACAGAATTATCTGTATCCTATCAAACAAGATGGGACAAGAAGTACTATTCATATCTTCAAAGGAGTTTTTACAGTAAAAAGATATATACAGGGATTTCATGTTGAATACTGTACATTAAATGGAAATTAATAAACTCAAACCATATTGATCCCTTAATTATATTCCAAAATAATTTAGCACATCTTTATTAAAGGAAACAAACATTGAATATTAGCCAAGAACTTTTAAAATCTAAGCATGAATTGAACATCAATTTGAAATTCTTAGCTGGAAAAGCACTTTTTTGACATTAAAATTAGAATATCAGCCAAGAAGGAGCACAATTTGTGTGTCAAAAAATGGGATATACCCTTCTGGAATTATACATTAAATATGTACAGTTACTGAAAGTAAATATTTATTATGGTGCTGTTTTTAGCACAGTAATGCAAATACTTCTTAAAATTCTCAATTCTTGACAATATAATGTTATTAGACTATTGTAAATTTTACCTATCGAAAACACTTTGACTCTCACACTCAAAAAAAGCATAATCAACAGAGCGGCCCTATAGCCATCCCTTTGAGATCTGATAAATATTCAGAACTGAGGCTGTAACCCCAGATCTACTGAATCAAAACCAGAACTTGGATAAAACTACAAGTGTTTTATATGCACAGTACAGTTTTTTTGGTTTTTGTTCTTGTTTTTTTGTTTTGTTTTGTTTGTTTGTTTGGGTTTTTTTTTTTTTCTTTTTTTGAGATAGAGTCTCACTGTGTAGTGCAGGCTGGTCTTGAACTCGCATATGTAGCCCAGGTTGGCTTTATTTATTCATAAATGAAAAACAGTTCATCAAATATACTTGCCCCCAAAATGGCCTTCATTTAATGAATGGAAATGACTGCAGGTGTTCTATGTATACTATCATATGTCTGCTATACATATGCTGTGAACACGCCTTCCCAATAAGAGAACCCTGACAGAGGTGAGGAAGAGAGGCTTTCCTGACGGGCATAGTTTAATATTAAAATAAGTATGCTTTAGATGTGGTATAAAGTATATAGCTGAAATTTATTGTTTATAGAGTTTCACAGGTATGTGAAATACGTACTTTAAAACAAGACATTCTGAAATACTTCAGTCTTTGTCATCCTGAAGAGAAAAGCTTTGGGCCATCTAGAGAGCAGGCATACTCCCATTAAGATACTGTGCTACCAAACTGAGCTGCGATGCTTTTTTGCAGGAGAGTGAAGAACCCTAACCTCCTGATGTTGTCCTGTGTAATACTTGAACCCATTCTGTATTCTAAGCACCACAAAGGAGGTCAACAAACAAAATGAGAAACTGCTTGCAAAGGTTCTTAGGTGTGGTATGGTGAGACAGAAAGCTCATGGAAGAAGTCAAGGAAAACATATTTGTTACTTAAAGACAAGCAGCAAGGATAAGCAGAAGCCTAGGACCCAAGGCAAGCCCGTCCTGTCCCCTAAGCTTAGGAGGCCTGCACAGGGCAGATGGAGTCCCGTCTGCGCATGCTCCACATTGCAGCAGAGCTGAGAGACCCTAACATCCTCTTTCCTGGATTCTACGCACTGGGTCCATTAAGCAGCAACACTACAGAGCATCCCGCTAGAGGAGAAATGAGGACGCAGCCCTTGGGGAAATGAGGACCTTCCTCCTTGTCTCAAGACTCGGCATTCTCAGTACATTTGGCCAGAGAATTGCAATTCATAAAGAAAAAGCCAAGGACGTCTGGGGAAGCTATCTCTCTGTACTACTTTAGTGTTCGGTGAAGCATAAACTAAGCATTTTAAAATGTTTTTAACTACAGTGTACAAAACTGAATAGGGTTCCTGGGTTGGGCCAAGGAAATGGAAATTAGGAAACAAAAGGAACAATGCATGTGGTTAGAGATTGTGAAAAAGGTGAGGAAGGAATTTACTGTTGTCAAGGCAGGTTGCTGCTTGTTAGAGTTGGCTTCCTATGGTCAAGCAGTTAGTGGCCAGGGAGTGAGAGAGGGCTGCCGATGTTAGCAGTCAGTGTCTGCGTGTGAAGTGGAGTTAGCAGTGGGTTACCCAGGAATCATTTGTCTATGTACTTGTACTACGTGACATCAACACAACCTTTGGAAATGGGCAATAATTCTTATCAATCTAACATACTAAATTTGCAGACACCTTGAATTGAAGGTGATTTTTGGAGCCTTTAGTGCTAAGAACAAGTTGGTAAGATTTCACTTCAAAATCACTGTAAACTGACAATTGACAGTGTTGCTGGGATCTTCAGAAATGTAACTACAAAGACATTTTGAATAATGCATCACTTAGTTCTTAGTTCTTTTAAATTTTTAGTACTATATAAATATTAAGGATACCTAACATTTTATCCAAGTGAATTTTCTACATTTTACTTGTTTTGGTGTCTATTTAAGTGACATTTCCCATGATTCAGAAAAATATTATTTAGCTGAGCCAAGTTTTAAATTTCCTCTTTGATGCCATGAAACAGGCCACATGGACTAATGACTTCATTTTAGAATACTATGTCATTCATGGCTTTTAAAGTTGACGTATTTGAGTAGATTATAGCTCTTTTTCTTCTTTTGATGCTTTAATTTTACAGCATAGGCTTGTGAGAGCTCTTTTCTTGTTGGCTTTTGTGACCCTTGCATGATGTCATTGATTTGTTTTAGTACAAACATGATTTTCCATTTAGGCCATTTGGACTTCTAACGCAGAACCTATCTTATCTTCAAGGAGCTCTGGTTTGCAGCAAAATAAAATTAACTGTGAAAATCTAGACACTGTTGTGCACCATGCCATTGTGTCCTATTGAACTGTTTCAGTGGAGAGAGCCAGAAAGAACTCAAATTTTTTCCTTACAAAAGCATGAATTCATATTCATACTTCCAGCTAAGTTCTGACAGTAAGTAGTTTCCATTTAACTTTAAAAATTTTTCTATATTCAATTTGTATCTTCTGTTTTTTATACTGAAAATCATCATTCAATGAAAAAATCCTTGCCTACTTGTTTTAAATGTCAGTGCAAGAAAATAGATTCAAAATTATATGACATTAAAACAAATAAAAAATCATTGAACAAGAGTCAAGATTTTTTTATGTGCCATTTCTTTTTTTATTGAGAATTTTTGTCATTAGTTATATTCAATCAAGTTATGCTCTGGAGTTTATCTAAATCCTTCATTCTGTATTGATATGCGACTATTATGTTATTGTCAGTTTTTCCTTTTTTAAATTTTTAATTTTTTTAAATTGATATTCAGTTTGAAAGTGTTTGCATTTTTCTAAGTTCCTGAAATATTAAGACTTACATCAACTCAGTCTCCAAATTTTTGCTTAATGATTTCATTTTACTAATATAATATGATCCATCAATAATGACTTAACAGAGAGTCATAGGTGCAAGATTAATACATATTCCAACTCGACTTCCTGGTCTTTTTCAGTAGTATTCAAAATCCATATTCATATAGTTAGTTCACGTCTAATTCTAATGAATGCCATCCTGGTCTTAAAGCTTTTTAATTTATCTTACTTCTTTTCCTAAAGTATAAGATCTAATAAACATTTCCTTAGAAACATGGCATCTTGGGTAGTGTTAAAACAAGATTTACTACAGATACATGTAGATTTTTTTTCAATAATGGTCATCCACTTTACTTTTCTGACGGGATGCAAAAATGCATGCGTAATTTCATAATACCTTTTGATTAGCAATAAGAACAGGCACTTGAGGTTTTATCTCATATTTTCTTTTGACTCATGATCAAAACTCAGATCTTATTCCATACATAATGCCAATATCCTTGTTTTAATTACTAACAAATCTAGAGCAGACCTACAATTTTTAAGAACCTTTGGGTAATAAATACACATACTTGCTTTTCACGTACACTATATAAATTCAAATTCTCAAATGCCAATTAGGAGTTCTAGAAACTGCAACAAACCTATATCCAATAAATTTTAATAAAATTTAAAAAACAGTCACCATAAAAATATGACACCATAAAATATTATATATAATATTATATCTTAAACTTTACCTAGAAAATTTAGGTGGAAATTTTTAATTTATGCAACTTTAGTATTTATATGGATGAATTCTCCTAGAACTGATGTATGAAGTATTCTACTCTTATAATTACAGCACATTTTAATTGTATCATTTCAATTTCAACCCATCTATTTAGAAGAAACAAATTATTTTATATGAAACTGATATTAACTTGCATGTTAAAATAGATTTTATAATTACACATATCTAAATGTCCTTTATTTAATACCTTTGATAAACAAAGATTCTCTATTTAAAATAAAAATAATTTCTCTATCACTTTCTAATCCATCATATATGAAAAATGAGTTCCAATTTGATCAATTTCATTTTGCCGAAAAGTTAACATCAGTAAAATAAGCTTCTCCCAAGAAGGAACTTTTGTTTTTTCACTGAAGAGGCATGGTCTCAACTGAATACAATATCTTCTGAGGACTTCAGGATTTAAATACCCAGGTACAAGTCAGCGTATTCTAACCTACTAAAAGCCTAAAACATCTAAGACATCTTACTGATAATACCTCTAGGATCAACCACTTATGTTGACATTTTGATAAAATAATTCCAAGCACCTTTATAGGTCAGGACACTTGTGGGACTTTGGTACAAGAGTTAAATAGGTCTAAAACTAGACCCATGTCTAGAACCATACACTAAACTAAAATCAAAATGGATCAAATATCTAAATATTAAAACAGAAACACTAAATCTGCTGGAAGCAGAATAGGCAGAACTCTTTTTTTTTTTTTTTTTTTTTTCTTTGGTACCGGGAATCAAATTCAGGACCTTGCGTTTGCCAGGTAGGCACTTGTGCCACTAAGCTATATCCCCAGCCCCCAGAACTCTTGAAGACATAGGTGTAGGCAAAGATTTCATGAACAAAACCCCAATGACACAGAAACTACTACAAAGAATCAACAACTAGGATCTCATCCTATTAAAAAGCTTTTGCACAGCAAAAGAAATCACCAATAGAGTGCAAAGACAACCCACACAGTGGGAAAAAAATTTAGCCTGTTGTCCCTCAGACAAAGGACTTATATCTAGAACAGATAAAGAATTGAAAAAAATCAAAAACCCCAAATTTAAAGACCCAGTCCAAAAATGGGCATCAGAGATAAATACATACTTCTCCGATGAAGGAATACAAATGCCAAATAAATTTATGAGAAAATGTTCAACATCACTTGTCATTCAAGAGATGCAAGTTAAAATAATGCTGAGATTCCATCTCACTCCAGAAAGAATGGCTATCATCAAGAAATCAACAAATAACAAATGTTGGAGGGGCTGTGGGGAAAAAGGAACACTTCTCCACTGCTGGTGGGAGTGTAGGCTGGTGCAACCACTGTGGAAATCAGTGTGGAGATTCCTCAAAAAACTGGGATTAAAGGCCCCTTTTGACCCAGCTGTTACTCTTCTGGGTATCTTCCCAAAAGAATTAAAAATGTCATATCGTCGTGATATATGCACACCCATGTTTATAGCAGCATAGTTTGTAATAGCTAAATCATGGAAATAACCCAAATGCCTACCAACAAAGGAATGAATAAAAAAGATGTGGTATTTTTATACAATGGAGTACTACTCAGCCATAAAGAAGGATAAACTTCAGACATTTATGGGTAAATGGATGCACATTGAGAACATACTCTTAAGTGAAATAAATCAGACAATTGTCTCCCTGGTGTGAGAATCTGAAAGAATAAATGAGGTCCAAAATGTACAATAGATATTGTGAAATAGAAAGAAATTGTTCAAAAGGAAAGAGGAACTAGGAAAGGGAAAGGGGGAAAGGAAGGAAGGGAAAAGGAAAAAAGAATGATTAAAAAAGAATGAAATGAAAATAAATCTTTGTAAATAGGGAGGGGAAGAGGGGTTGAAGGGAGGGGAAGGGATTGGGAAAAAAGGGGAATTAAAATATATCATATACAGGTGCAAATTCCCTATGATGAATATGATCATTATGTATATCTAAATTGTACCAAATAATTAAATTAATTAGATAAAAATTAATCCAAGTTAATCAAATAAAAAAACTGCAAAGTACAATGGTTTGATCACTTCCTATTGGAGGCTTTTTAGAGGTATCTGAGGAAACTTCTGTGCACGATGTTGCTGAGGTCTTGAAAGAAGTTTTTCAGCCTCTCAACATAAGATGCATAATCATGAATGTCTTTTTTTCATTAATTTTAGTAAACTTTGCTCTCCCTCATCTTGATTCTATTTAGTCTGAATGGAATTTTCCACCACATATTTTATGGAATTTAAATAGAACTTAAACATGAGAATGACAGTCATATTTTGACATCTTCCCAAAGCAAACTTTGAGGCAAGGATAGAAATAAAATTGGTTTGTTTGTAAAGTGATTCCAGGAAGTAGCAGTAAGAGAGTGGGGAAGTGAGATAAGAATAAAAGGTAAATGATGTTTTCAAACCTAACCACCATAGGGAATGAAAATTCAGTGCTACTGGAGAACCCTAGGAGACAATGAAGAGCACACTTGCAAGGCATCAGAAAACAGAAAGGAAAGTAGAGTATGTATCTCTCAGTGTCATTTGCAATCAGCTGGTCACAGCTTTCAAGAGCATTAATTCCCAGTATTTTCAGGTGGCTTTGCATGTGATCTGGAAAGAAAGAGGGAGAGAGAGACAGAGAGACAGAGACAGACAGAGAGAGAGAGGAGAAAGGGACAGAGGGAGAGATTAAAATACACAGGGTGAGGGCCGGTGAGATGGCTCAGCAGCATAAGCGCCTGCCCAGCAAGCGCGAGGACCCGAGTTCGACTCCCGGAAGGCACATACGGTAAAAGGGCCAGTGATATCGCTCAGCGGCACAGGCGCCTGCTGGCAAGCGAGGTCCTGAGGTCGACCCCCGGTACCCACAAAAATAAATAAATAAATAAAATAAAATAAAATACACAGGGTTTCCCATAAAGGTGAGTAGAAAATCTTCTGCTATAGGGGTCATCTCAGGTAGACCAATTCCAGGTCATACAGACAATGAACCTAATATGCTACAACAAACTAAGCAGCAGTAGGACATCTTTCTCACCTTTAGATTGAGCAGTTCTCATACTAAGCTAATTACTAGAAGAACTAAAGCAATTGTTTTTAGTCTCAGGTGATGAGAGGTAATACATAAGTTAAATAGGTGAATGGACAGACAGACACAGCTTACGATTCTCTTTGAAACAGCTTTTTGAAATAGAAAAGAGTCATGGAAACAAATTCTTTCTGAAATGCACAGTCAGTCATAGCTTCCACAGTCCCTGGGGTGGAAAGGAGGAACGTTGCATAAAAGTGAAACCCCATGTATACTGTGTTCACATCCATACCACGTCTGCACTGCTCCACATCCTACTGCAGAAATTTTAGTGGAAATAGAACAACAGACAGCATCTTAAAAGTGATCCTCTTAAGAATGTTGCAAAAGCACAGACTTATCCACTCACCAGCCGGGGCAATTACATTTTAATATAATCACATTTGTTGATGAATTATACACATATTGTTTTATGTTGAGCTATTTTTCAATTTTTTAAATTTCATGTTTATCTTAATAAATGACCTACAACTTCTTTTATTATACTTGCAAACAGTTTGACCTCAGTAAAGGCTACCTGCTAAAGATGATATATAATTGATCTAAACAAGTCCTGGTTGTCTCATTTTCTCGATTAGTGGTCTAAGTTATCGCCTTCCCCTTTGTTTGCATTTGCATACGATAAAGTTCTAATGAATATGAAATTATTAAGTATACTATAAAAGAGCTCTTTCTCCAAATAAAGAAAATTTTCAAAAGTAGAAGCTAGTAGTACTGAGAATATAATACTTTTAATTATGAAAGTCATCACAAAATATTAAGGATCTTAATTATCCTGAAGTGATCTTTATCATACATCTATGAAAGAAAAAAGGCAAAGTTATTTTACACCAGCAAATATATTTCCAATTATTTCTTATAATCCATGTTATATTATCATCTTTTGCCTCATATTAAACAGTACATTTTTGCATTTTTATTACGCATTTCCCCCATTTCAAATCTATCTTTGTTGCAAGTTACAACAGAGGAACTATTATAATTTATAGCTAGATGTTCCTTCAAGGCTTCATGCAGTCATTTGTGGGCTTTGAGAGGTGACTGGATCATGCAGCTGTGATATTCATCAGTGGATTAGTCCACTGATGGATTTATAGCTAAATGTGATATTGGGAGGTGGAGCCTGGTTGGAGGAAGTGGGTGTCTAGGGCTGTGGCCTGGAAGGGTCTCTCTCCCTTCTCTGCCTCTCCCTTCTTTCTGCTTCCCGTCTGCCCCTCTGTGAGAAGCTATTTCTCAGCTATGCCACTCTACCATGCTGTCCTGTCTTGGATCGCTGGACTACAGGCTAAAACTCTAAAACTCTGAGCCAAAATATACCTCTCCTTCTTTAAATAGCAGGTGTCAAATTTTGTGTCTCAGCAATGAGGAAAGTAACTAAGACAGGAACCAGGGCCTAATTAAATATTAAAATACAAAAATATGATAAAAATTTAAAAAGCAATCTAAAGATTTGTTTAGTCTAATGTAAATAATGCATTCACAATAATTTTTGCCATAATTTTGAAAATATGATATCTAAGAGAAAAAGGAATAAATTATCATTTATTGAAAACTAATATAAGAAGTAATTCTGAATGGGACAAGTCCATTATTGTATCATCAGCTTTTATTATAACCTCAAGCTCAACATGAAAAAGAAAAGACCTTTTGTTAACGTCCTTGTTTTCTTTGCTTTCATTTCAAACCACAAATTCATTTTTTTTAATTTTATTGTGCATTGGACCATGCTTATATAGAAAAATCTAACTGTAACATTATGTGTATTTATCTGTGATTTATACACTTATCTGTGTTCAATCATTTTAGCATTTATCAAGTTCACCTTCTCAATACTATAATCTATACCTATGCAAAAGGCACAAAATATATAGTGAATACTTAAATTTTTAAAAATTTATTACATAAAGGACACATTGCCATTAATCCCCTTCAAAATATTCTGCCTCATTTTAGACACACTTAACTCATTTTTCTTGCCACTTTTGGGAGTAACAGTAGAAGTCTTTTTTCACGTGTGTCCTTATGAGATGTGATCACAAATGCTATGAATACTGTTGCTGAGGGTCAACCAATAGTAAGCAGGCTTGTAAAAGCATTATAGTGTGTCTTCATCCACTTATTCTCCAGATCTGAAACCATGCAACTTCTAGATCTTCCCTAAAGTCAAAATGACCATAAAAGGCAAATGTTTTGAATTAATTCAGGACATTGAAGCAGGCACAACAGAGCAACTAAAGACACTTTGATAATGGACCTCTAGCACTGGTTCTAAAAGTGTCAAGAATAATGGGATAAGTGTGTTCAAAGTGAGGGGAAGTATTCTGTATCCTTTACTGTAATCAATTTTTAAATTTTATTTAAAACTTCATTGTATTTTTTATCACACTTTATCTGGTTTCAGAGCTAGAAAATAGAGTACTAAAGTAAATGATATGTTGGTAACTGAGAGATCATATTCTTCCCTCTCAGTGAGTCACTACATATTATTAACTGTGTAACTCTTGCATACTTTCAGAAGTAATTTTTAGTATCTAAGGAATATTTCCTATGGATTAGTTATTGCTCTTGGAGGCTGTTTGAATAGTGATCTAGTTTTAAGAATTAGTATGAGTTATTGCTATGATTTGGATAAAAAATATCCCCCTTAAAGCTCATAGGTTCAGAGGTGGGAGTCCCAAGAGGTAATTGGATCTTGAGGTCACTGGTCTCACTGATAGATTAATTCATTTATGAGTTCATAGCTGGATGGGCTTATTGAAAGGTGGGGCCTAACTGGATGAATCATGTCAATGGGAACATGCCTTTAAAGGATATATGTTATCTCTGGCCTCTTCCTCTCTTGCTCTTTCCAACCCACTCTCCCTCCTGACTGCCATCAGCACTTTTGTTCCACCACACCCTTCTGCTGTGATGGTTCCTCCTTGAAGCCTGTCAACAATAGACTAAACCCTTGAAAACCACAAGCCAATATAAATGGACTCATGTTGTGAATGTCAGGTATCTTGTGCCAGCAACAGAAAGGTGACTAATATAGTCATTCACTCAGAATACTGTCATTGGTAGGATGATTCTGAAAGGTCCTTTAATTTGCAGAGAGAAAACTCTACATAAACATTACAGCAAGAAAAAAAGTAAGTTGTTTTGAAAGGAAGAGTTGCCATCCCATTGATTCTTATAATGATGGACCTTGTAATTTTTTTTAAAAATTGGAGCAATTATGTGGCTTTCAAAAAATTCAAGTAAATGGTTGATTTATATACATGTGGGTTTATAGATGGCTAAATCATATCACTGAAAAAATATTTATCACAGTGTTAAAAGAATAGATTTTAAGTCAGATTACCCAGGGTTTAATATGTGTTGTTTTTGTTTTTTGTTTTTTTAATGTGGGTACCGGGAGTCAAACTCAGGACCCCGCGCTTACCAGCAGGTGCTTGTGCCACTGAGTGATATCACCAGCCCCTCTTTTTCCTTTATGCGGGTACCGGGAGTCAAACTCAGGACCTCGCGCTTGCCGGGCAGGCGCTTACACCGCTGAGCCATCTCAATGGCCCAATATGTGTTGTTTTGAAGCAAATGATTGAGTCTAAATTTCTATGTCTTCATCTGAAACATGAAAAAAATTAATAATGTTCAGTTTATGAAATGGTTGACAGGTTTATGTGTTTATCTAGACATACGTGCATGTATGTGCATAATACCATATAGCAAGTATGGTATTTTACCAGTATTATTATAAATGCATTTGAGGTTTTTTTATTTCTCCCAGGACATAGTGTGTTTCCTTAATGGAGATATTCAAGAATCAGCTAGAAAATAAAATTACCAACCTGGATGTTTTCTAGAATTCATTAAAAGCTAGGGATTTGATATTTGCATAACGTTCATAATAAAGATAGGAAAAATATGGTGACAATAGTTATTTGAGGCAAATAGTGAGTCAATAAACCTAAAGCCTCCAGACCACCCACCTGCCAAAGATCAGCTTAACTGAAAAAATCAATTTAAATTTGTTGTGTGTGTATTTGGTATGTGTGCAATTGCAAATACCACTGAAAGAAATTTAAACAGCAGGTGCCTGTTATTAAAGTCAGACACTGACAGTATGTTATTCATCTAGCTGATCTCCTCTGAGATAAACAAGCCAGTGAAAGTGTGAAAATCCAGTTATTAATCTCCATGGAGCCCTAAGCCCCATAGCTGAACACAGAGTGAGGTGTGTATTCCAAATAGGTGACATTTTGAATAATGCATCTTTTTGTAAGTGGCGTCAAGAAAAGAAGACCTTTGCTAGCTCTGTCTTGGAACGTCAGTGTGGTTCTTCAGGGATTCACTGAACTCCTTATCCTCTTGAACTTCTAACCTTCATTGATCAAAAATTCTTGTTCTAAGACAAAAAAAAGTTACCTTTCTCTCACAAATTCCTCGAGGAGAAACAGAGATATACAGTCATAAATATTTGGTTCTCTGTGTTTTAAAAATGGAAAAAGTGTCACTTGGTGCGATGTCCACAATCTCATTATTTTTTAATCTTTTCTTCACACTACCTCAGAATTATCATATGGCAATGAGATTAGGAATTCATATTCAGAAACCTAGTGGAAATAGAGGAGGATGGGAAAAAAGCAGAATTGCACTGGAAAATGATTCATTTTTAAAATGGATGTCAAAGCTAAATTCTAATGACAATTAAGTGTAAAGTGATCCAGAAGTTCCTGGTGACCTCTAATGAATTTGGCCAATTGAATTGGAACATGATTTGTAAATAAAACTATTGACTGGTACCAAATAGTACTGAACCACAATTACTCTCTTAAGTGGAGCACTTAGTGTCTTTTTTTATGATTTTTAAATTGTATTATGTATATTTAAGGTGTAAAACTTAATTAGAGTAAAATGATTATGAAACAAGTTAACACGCAGCAGTTCACATAATTAACCAGTTCTGTCTTCTCCTGCCCCTAAGTAGCAAGAGTAGCTATTATCTAATGTTTTAGAAAAAATGTAAAATACAATATACTATTATTAACTCTTGTTCTCATGTTGTACATTAGGTCTCTAGACTTTTTCATCCTACGTATTTCCTGCTTTGTATATTTTGACCTATATTCCCCAATTTCCATCCCCTCATCCCAACACTGGGAACCACTATTTTATTTTCTATTTCTACGTATTTGACCTCTTTTAGATTCCAAATGTGAGATCATACAATGTTTTACTTTCTATGTCTGTGACTTATTTCATACATCATAATGTCCTCCATGTCTTCAATAATGTGGTAAGTGGTAAGATTTCTTTCTTTTTAAAGGCTTAATAATAATCTTGTGTGTGTGTGTGTGTGTGTGTGTGTGTGTTATCAGTTTCTTTTTCTAGTCATCTGTTAATGGACATTTAGGTTGTTTTTATTTCTTGCCTACTGTAAACAATGCTGCAATGAATCCGGGAGTGCAGAAGTTTTTACAAGGTGATTCCTTTGCTGTGGGGGTATATATTCAGAGGAGGGGCTGTGGAGTCATCTGGCAATTCCATTTTAATTTCTTTAGAAACCTACATACTGTTTTTCATAATGATTACATCAATCTACATTCACACACATAATATACTAATGTTCCCTTTTCTCACTACAATGAAAAACATTTCCCATATCTTTTCTTTTTGATAAAAGCCATTCTAAGATGTGAGGTGATATCTCAGTCATGTTTATTTGTATGTCCAGCTAACTAGTGGTTTTGAAACAAATGAAAACTGTCTTACTCTCCTCATTGCTGAGACAGAATACCCGACACCCACAAGTTAAAGGAGGAAAAGTTTACTTTAGCTCACAGTTTGTAGAGCTTTCAGTCCAGAGTCAGCTGGCTCTAGGCTAGGGCGGCATGGCAGAGGGGCATGGCAGAAGAGAATCAGTCCATAGTGGAGCAGCATGATGGCAGCAAGCCTCCCTTTCCCTTTTATCCCACTCAGGCTACAAGCCTTTTGATCGGTGCCACTCACACCCAGGGTAGGTGTTCTCTCTTCAGTAAATCCATTCAGCCAAACACAGATATATGCTAATTCCAATCAGTGAACTAATTTTGTACCACACATCCTTAAACACAGTATCACACAACCTAGATCAAGCCAGCTCTGAAAAGCCCCACTTATAAGCTCATGAGGCTTTGGGGGGACATCTAGACACAAGTCATAACATTCTGCCCTGGCCCCCAAAATACTCATGCACATCCCTTTATGTAGAAGGCACTCAGTACATCTCTAAGAGTTGCCAAAATCCTACCAGTTTCAACATTGCTGCAATATCCAAGTTTAAAGTCTCCTCTGAGATTTAAGGCAAACTTTTAGTTGCAAGCCCCTGTACAAATGAAAAGACAGTTAAACACTTCCAATGTACAATGGCACAAGATAGACATTTCCATTCCATAAGGAACAAATGCAGGAAAAGAAAGGGATGAAACCAAAGCAAGTTCAAAATCCAGAATGGCAAATTTTAAGTCCTGTAATTCCATTTGTAGCATCTGGGATAATCTGTGGCAAGATGTGAACTCCAAAGGGCTTGTGTGGCTCCCCCCCCAACACCATGGTATTGCTAATGGTTACAGCTCTCCTGGCATCTCTTCTTGCTCAAATCTTGCAGCTTTCCTCAGATGATCCACATTCCTGACTTCTCCAACCTTCTGGGGTCTCTACTATACCTTTGGCTTCATACACTGCCCTCTCAGGGGCACACTGCCTGCTCCCCCCCAGGCCTTCTTCCAAAGTCTGGATGGAAGCCTTCCTGATCCCACAACTCTTGCATTCTATGCACCTAAAACCAGCACCATGATGCCAAGGTCTGCCACCAGCTGGAGCAGTGGCCAGGCTTCCTTCCTTCTTGGCTGTAGGGGTTGAGTGCCTGGATTGCTGAGCACTATGAACCCAATCCCTAGGAATAAATTATCCAGGCTGCTACCATTCTGAAACATAGTGCCATGCAGTTCTCTCCTTAAAGCAGTCTTTCACCTTTGCAATTTTGAGGCTGCAGAGGTAGAGTCCTGCTGGTTGTTGTTATGCCCTCAGGCAATCTTTTCTATTGTCCTCATAGAATATACTTGGAATGTTTGCTAATCTTTTCAGCAACCAAATTTTCCTCTCTTCTATCTTCATGATCTGACACTTTAATGAAGTTTTCTTTCTGGCGAAACTCAAAAATTTTTACATCATTCTGCTGGGACCTCTCCTATTGATTCTGAAGGTACAGCTGGCTAAAAACCTCTAACAATAGCCATCCCTTTGTCTTAACAATAGACTGCCTTGAAATGTCTTCTTTAGTCCATCACATTTAATCTCAGTCTCCTGCAAAGTCTTTGGACATGAGCAAAATGCAGACAAATTTTCTGCCGAAGCATACATAGTATGGAGTCCAACAGCCAATGCACTTCTTCTTCCCAGGAGAAACCTCCTGAGCCCATCTTTACTGGCAGAATTTCTGTCAGCATTCTGGTCTGCTGAGCTGTGACAAGACTCTCCCATCAAGTACAGCTTAAAGTGCTCCAGGGCTGCTCCTTCAGCTAGTATCTCCAAACCTTTCCAAACTCTTTCCACAAGCAAGATCCAAACTCTCCTGTAGCACATGGTCATGTACCACCACAGTAACAACCCCACTTCACTGGTACCAAACCTGTCATAGTTACTTTTCTCATTGCTGAGACAAAATACCTGACACCCACAAGTTAAAGGGTGGGAATGTTTATTTTGCTTCACAATTTGTAGAGGTTTCAGTCCATAGTCCGCTAGCTCCAAGGCAGGGTGGCATGATAGAGGTGTATCACAGAGGAAAAACAGTTCATGGCAAAGCATGCCTTTCCCTTTTATTCCACCCATGCTACAAGCCTTTTGGGTGGTGCCACCCACACCCGGGGTAGGACTTCTGTCTTCAATAAATCCATTCAGCTACCCCCAGAATTATGCTTATTTAATCAGTGAGCTAATGTAGCACCACACACTCTTAACCCTAGTATCACACACCCTAAATCCAGCAGGCCTCAAAGAGCCCCATCTATGAGTGCATGAGGCTTGGGGATGAGGGGATACATCTAGATACAAGCCAAAAGAAAAAAATCCATAAGACATAAGGTTCTGAATAAGTATATATGGTCACATGCATTTAAATTTATGTCTGTATCTGGAAAATAATTCAATAACAAATGTAGTTTTTACTTAAATTTGTTCTCTTTTTACAATCTTTATTCTCACTAAAATGGGTGAAATATGCTTTCTCTATCAAAGTGAAAATAGAAAAAATGTTTGCAAATCACATATTAGATAAGGGTCTAGGAATCAGAATATGTAATTTTTAAAACTCAACAGCACAAAGACAAGTACCCCAATTTAAAATCCTGAAACACTAGAATAGGTATTTCTCAAGAGAAGATATACAAATGTTCAATAAAGCATGAAAAAATGGTTTACATTATTAATAATAAGGGAAATAAAATTCATAACCAAAATTAAATAGTATTGCATTTACATCAGGATACATGTAATTTATCAAATGAAAAATATCAAGAAGTGGTAAAGATGTGGAGAATTTGGAACTTCTGTACACATTTGTTGGAAATGTAAGCTATTTCAACCACTGTCAGAAAAATTTGGCAGAACCTTAGAAAATTTTAATATAAAATTGCTACCTAACCCTGAAATTCAAATCTTAGGTATATCTCAAAAGTCCTTAAAAAAAACAAGACTTAAGTACATACAAATATATGAATGATTTTAGCCATATTATTCACAATAGCCAAAAGTATTGAAAAACGTGACCATAGTATTTTATAATATACTAAGTGAAAGCAGTCACAAAAGATCCCATGGACTCAAAGCAGATAAATGAATTCTAGTCCTTGAAGGGAGAGAGGAATGGGATATAACTGCATAAAGTGCACAGGTTGTGATGGTATGTGTTTTTAAAATAGATATTTGTGATGGTCAGTACACTGTGAATGTTCTAGATGCCACAAAATTCAACACTGTTGGATGGTTAATTTTATGTTATATAAATTTCACTTCAGAAACTAATTCCAGATAGCATTCCCACATAGGCTTTGACTCCATTTCCGTCCCATTCTGAAGCACTAATTTTTTTTATCTCTGTACATCTTCAGCTTGTCTTTCTCTTATTTTTAGTGACTTAATGAATTACATTTCACATACCATCAAATTCACTCATTTCAAGTAAATAATACTTCAAGTGTATCTCCAGAGTTGGAAAAACAAACTCTATTTTTAGAACTTTTTCCTAACTAATTAGCAGTCACTCCCTTTTTCCATCATACCACTCATTCCCCAGCCCTAGGCAATCTGTTTGGCTCTGTCTATAAATTTGCCTATTCTAGATATTATACATGAATAGTATCACATACTCTGTAGACTTTTGCATGCTGCTTTCCCTTAGCATAATTCTTTCAACAATAACATGCACTTAGCATGTGTTAACAATTCATTCCCTTTGTAACTGAATAATATTATGTTGTATGAATACCACGTTTTGTTTACTTACTCATTAATTGATGGACATTTGGGCACCTTCCACATTTTCGGCTAATATTGACAATGCTGCTATGAACATTCATGTACCAGGTTTTGGGTGGTCGTGTGTTATTATTTCTCTTAAGAATATAGTAGAGGTGCAATTTCTATGTTTTAGGGTAATTCTTTATTTAACATTTTGAAGACTTGCCAAACTCTTTTCCAAAGAGTCTACACCATTTTACACTTATTGGTTTTTTGTAATTCAAATTCTTTTCCTGTAATATAAGCTTCCTCTTCAAACAGTAGAAGATTTTTCCTCTGCTCCTCCTTCTTATGGTACACCAGCCTTCTAGGGTTTAGGACCTAGAAATTAGAAGGAAGTGATAATATGGAAAGGCAAAATAATGGTTAAACTGAGCTAAGGAAAAATAGGGCTCTATTAGTTGAATAAATCAGTTCACGCACATAGAAATATACACTTGATACATGTAAATATATTTAGAATAATATTTATGTGCACATAATTACAATGATTGATACCCGATTTTAAAAGCTTAGAAGCTGTATTTCAGGAAATGACTATGATAGTTGTAATTGGATCAATAAAACATTCTTGAGGCTGTGGGATTTGCTGTTCAAATGATCAGGGGCAGAGGATTTGGCAAGCTTCAGAAACAGTGGTCCAGGAGGAAAACTGGAAATTTGACTGAGATAATTGAAAGCAAATAAGGAGGAGATTGAAAGGACCGTGGAAACTTAGACAAAGAAATTTAAAGTGCAATCTTGGTCCAGATTTGTAGTGCATTTAGAAAGCCACCATGTAGTATGAAGAAAATAGGCAGCAAGGTGGAAGCAGAGGTCAAACTGATAATTTAACAGCAGTTCTGAGAAATCACTGGACTCAGGCAGAACTATAGTCTACAACCAGAAAAATTTTAAACCAGACCAGGTGGAAGATGCTGGCTCTGAAGCTTGGCAGCTGATATGTTTGGTTAAGAGAATGGTGGGTAAAAGTCTACGTTTTACTATAAAGCTGATTAGAAAATGTTTACAGTGCAATAGAAAATGGACACTTGTGAAGACCAGTTCTTGGTCCTCTGTTGTGTCCATGTTTTATAAATATTGATGAGCAAAGAAAAGAAAATCAATTTAGATGATTAAAGAAGTTCTCTCCTTCCAGCCATGCAGACCAAATCTGTTGTCTCCAAACATCCTTGGTGATAGGAATTATCTGGCAGCAACAAGGAAATATCTTTCACTAAACAGAAGGTTTTTCAAAGACCATTCACTCAGGCAAATGGCTACCTCATTAACCAAACTGGGAATGATTCCAAATGTTCACAAAATAACTGTATTCAACACCTACAGGTGCATCCCAAGTTTCTTTCATGTGCATTCTCTTGTTAGCTACATTGAAGCAGCCCACCATTTTCCTAGGTGGCATTTTAGTACACTTTTGTTTTTTATTACAGGAAAAGCATGACTGACAGTGATAAAGAAAATTATATAGTAATTCCTCCTTACCAACACCAAATAAATAAAAGGACATGTTCAGATGCCTCAGTCTTTCATTGAGTTTGGGGTATGAATTCCCAACTATTCATTTAAGTGAGTTCACTTCCTCCTTTGTTTAGCTGCCTGCGCAAGCTGCACCAGTCAGACTGCAGAAGACATATAATTACCACATCTATTCTAATTCTAAAAATCACTTTAAATCCTTTTATAAGTAATGATTCCACAAAGCAACATCCTGCATTTATTCAGCCCCAGGTTCTCTCAGTAAAAATATAAATATTGACGGGTAATTTATTTTACCTTAACTGGAAGAATTATGGTTCCTTGATACCTTTGCTGCGATTTACAGAAATAAACAAGACCAGGTTTTTTCAGGAGATGGGATTTTTGCTTTGTTTTTTTTGTTTGTTTTGTTTTGGTTTTTTTTTATGTTTTGTTTTGTTTTGGGTTTGGGATCCCTTTCGCCTCCATTTAAAGCCAACTTTTTATTTTCTGTATACACTTACCTTTAAGTTCTTGAGAAAAGAAAATGAAATCTCCAGTTTCCTTCCTTTTTAAAGGATGTTTGTAGATCAAGCAAAACAAAACAAAGTAAAATAAAACAATACATCTATGATCTCATGCTTAGATAGTTCTATTCAACTAACCATCAAAATGCATGTACTCCTGGCTTTAATTCTTGAGAACTTTGCTTTTTGATAAGGGTCTTATTATTCAGATTGATTCTGATGTCATCATTGGTGTTTATCTTATTATATCTCAAAGAAAATGTATTTAAATCTGAACAGTGACTTCTGTTATAGTCACTACAAAGAAATAATCCTGACTATGGCAACGTCAAGCACAGTGGCAAGCCACTCGAGATATTCTCCACAAAATACAGGCAACTGCCTGGTCTGCCTTTATATCAGACTCCTTCAGCCCGAGATATAAATGCACATGGGTCACAAATCTCAAAAGAGCAAACCCTAAGAGGCTAAGTCACAGGAGTCGTTCATCACAGCACTAGGTAATTCTTGAGCCTTAGGATGATTGATGTGTTTAATTTAAACTTGCCTGAGTACACAGGATATGTCCCCGAAGTGGGAATAGGGTGAGTGGGTGAAATGGAGGAAGAGATTTTAATGGAAAGCAGTTTTCTCAAGGTTTCCCGTGCATGTCTTTTAACCGAAACGAACAAAAATGTGTTATAATCAGCACCATACTATATAATTCTATCCTGATCTCTGGGTTTCTTCTATAATACCAGTGAGGTGAAACCTGTTTTAACTCTCATTCCATAAGATGTTCCTTTTTTATGACTAATGATGCTTTTCATAGAAACTAATTTCAGTTATTTTTATGACAATAAAGCACAGAGTGACATGAATGAATTAAAATCCCACTGGAGATATGTTAAAAGATGCCAGTTGAGCTAATGGTATTCATATTGATGTGCTTCTCTAGCCTTTGTTTTTAGAAAATTACTGAATTGGAGATGCAGCATATAAAAACAAAGCCTACTGTAAGGCTTTCTAGCCTTTGCTACTAATAAAAAAAGCTTTCTTATATTTTTCATTCACTATTCCCAATATTAGGTGGTAAAATATAACTACTCTAGAGTTGTCAAACTCTAATAAATGAAATACCTACGTAGTTCTGGTAAAAGAAGTTTGATTGATCTAATTTGACCTATTGCTTCCATGGGTGGAGGAGGTCAAGTGTTTTGCTAGGATCTGTGAATGAAACAGTGGAGTAAGTTCACCATTTAGATATGCAATTAGGTATTTACCAAAAAATTATAAATATAAATACAATTAAGATCTGTGCTCAGTGCTATGAATGAACATTATAAGCATATTTTGGAGCACACCATATGAGATTTCCTGTGGACTGAATGTTGGTGTCTCCACAAAATTCACGCATTGACATCCTAACCCTCAAAGTGAAGGTATGAAGAAATAGGTCTTTGGGACATAGTAAGCTGATGAGAATGGATGCCTTCATACTGAGATTAGTCCCCTTACAAGAAGAAATATGAGAGAGCTTTCCTCCTTTATCTTTCTCTTCCTTCACTCCATGAGAATACAAGGGATATCCATCTGCAAACCACGAAGCAGACTCTCACCAGACGCAGGCTCTGCGAGCACTGTGATCTCACACCTTTAAGGCTCCGTAGCTATGAAAATAAATTTCTGCTTTTCAAGCTGCCTATTCTGTGGTATTCTGTTATAATAGCCTGAACTGATGAGGACAAATCCTAATGCAGCCAAGGATATAAGGAAAAGTCTCCCTAAGAAAGTATTACCTGAGATACTTCTTAAGAATCATTGACAGCTTTATAGGTCAGTAAAAAATTGGAGGAAGAAAACTATGGGTAAAAATTAGGGACAGAGACACCAAGTGGGAAGTGTGTGATGTGCTTGAAGCAGTGAAAAATGACAATGATTAGAGGTCGTGGATTGGGGGAAAATATAGGTGCAAAGTAAGCCATGGAAGGCCTTAGATGTCAACTAGGTTTTATTTATCCTAAAGACAATGAGAAATAATAATTGAAGTACTTTAATCAGAATATGACCCAAGAGCCTCTTCATGTTAGTACTATCTTGGATCCAGTATAGAGAATGGATGAAAATTAATTGGGCCAGACTCAAAGAAGATTAATTATAAAGCATATTAACTATTAAGCCAATTAATTATAAAGCAGATTAATTATGATGAGTACTGTATCAATCTAGAAGTAGATATTGCAGATTTAAACTGTGGGACTGATTTAAGAAATGTTCAATTAGCAATCTAAACAGGATTTAGTAAGAATGGTGAATATTTTAGAGAAAATACACAAAATTTTCTCCTGTACAACTGGAAGGATGTGGTGTTATTTGCAGAAATAAGGAACTTCAGATTGGAATGACATATTTTAGGTAAAATGGTGAGGTCCATTTTGATCATATTTATACTGAATTTCTTTGAAACATCTAAGGGGAGCATTATAAATTTGAAGATTAGAAAATATAGATACAAGCTGGAATTCATTGGCATGTAAATGGCAAAGAATGCCATGAACATGAAGAGAAGAAGATCAATGATGGTATCATAAGGAATTAAATATTTAGAAACTTTATGAAAAATGAACCTGCAAGGAAGACTGAAGAAAATTTCATAGCTGTGCTTTTAAAGAACTTCTGAATGGAGTAAGAGCTATAAAATATAAAACCAGTGCAGCTGAAACAATACCATGTTATATTGTTCAGGTACGGTGGACAATTAAGGGTAAATGGGTTTTCAACTCAATGAGTGCAGAGCACATTTATGTGGAAAAAAGATGGCAGATCCAAAATAAAGTTAATTTTCTTTCTTACCTTCCATGAACTTGAGAAGTGTATCAGCAATATCAAATAAAAGCTCTCAATGAGATAGACAGATGTTAGCTCAATGTTAGCTGTGGCTTTTGGAGCCACAAAGATACCTGCTGTAACAGATTAAAACAGAACCAAAAGGGTAGTTTGGGCTTCAAAAAAAAAAAAAAAATCAAAATTAGGTCATTTTATGGTTATTCTGTAGTAGTGGGGATTCTGCTTTTTTTTTTCCCCACATCTTTCCTGCCATTTGCTTAATATTCTATATTCTTAGTACCATTTATTTTCCAAGATCTCTATCAGGAGTGTAAACCATATATGAATTCATGGAAAGACATCACATGACCATATTTTCTCTTCCAGAGTCCATGGTTCTCCATATTCAGACTGGATTAGATACTCCGCAGCATGATGTATCAATGAACAACTATTTTCTTGGAATTTATGTTTACCAGCATCCTGGTAAATTTTTTTGTCTCTTCCCTAAATCTCAAGTGGTAGGATTTGTTCATTTTCTTTAGTGTTTTAGTAAAAAATCTCATCTAGCAGTTTTCTGGAAAAGGATACATGAAAGATAATATTTTTAAAATATTATACGTCTGAAAATGTCTTTGCTCTATACTTGCACTTCAAAGTATTCTAAATATGAAATCATGTTTCCCAGAACTATGAAGACATCTCCTTTCTGTCTTTGAACATCCTGCGCTGCTATTGATAAGCCTGGTTCTCTCTTCCTTCCTATTGAATTTGTTTTATCTCATCCCTATGGAAATTCTTAGAATCTTTTCCTCACAGCCAAAGTCTAGAAATTTCACGTCACTGACTTTTGGTGAAAATTATCTTTTGTTCACTGTGCCAGACACTTACTCATCTCTTACAACATGGAAAATTGTACAATTAGTTTTAAGTAATATATCTTCACTGATTTTCTAACCTGTCTTTGAAGTGCCTCTTATATGGTGTTTGGACTTTTTGGATTATTTAATCATCTTTTGAAATATTTTCTGTCTTTTTGTTTTATTTTCTGGGAATTTTTTAGGTCATATTAAAATATTTTTCTCATCCTATATGCTGTTATATTTTTCTTTTATAAGATTACTAATCTTGGAATATAAACTACAGAGTTAACTTTTTTTGTTTGTCTATATGCATTGTCTATAGTCCCTCAATATTTTTCTATTTGAATATATATAATTTTATATATTACCCAACTACAATTCTGTTTACCGCATTCACTTTTAGAAGCTTTTCCTAATTATTTGGTTATTCTTGGCTGTCTCTTAATGATTTGGATGAGGGTAAATGTGAGCTCTCTATAGCATAAGCGCATCTTAAAAGATAGGTTTCAGTATAGTTTAGCCAGGCAAAAAATTCATTCTCATTTCACGGCTATCCTTTCTCTATTGATAGTTAATTTCTCCTAACATAAAAAAAATCTATATTCTCCTGCCCCAGAGTTAGGAATTTGGCTTCCAAACAATGGGGAACAGAATGGAAGCAGACAGACATGCTTTTCTGCTTTGTATGTAGAGTTAATTCTTATATACACTTGTTTTCCAAGAGTCAGAATCCCTCTAAGTCTTTTCAGAGAATCTTTCTTTTTTAGGGTGAGGAACAGTAGTTAACTGACTAAAGTTGTTTGTGGAGAAAGTTGATGATGATGTCCTATACCCTTATTTCTTCTAAGATGCATTTAATAGACATGATTTGATCACCCTAGAATTTTCCAAAGAAAGGGAAATTTTTCCTGTAAATCACTCCCAACTTTTTTAGTTTTGCTTGTTCATCCCTTCACTGGTCACTAATCATATTTAACCAGAAATTCTGATGATTCTTTAAATAAGATGAGGATATTTTAAATATGGACTACACTTGTGTTTGAAATGTGGTAGCACTGCAGGCAGACACTGCCCAATGGTATGTCAGATTCCATCTAAACTGATGAAAGATATTTGACTTCAAGCTATTTCTCTGCAGTTTCTTTAACCTCACACTCAACATTAACCCACGGTATTAATTACTTCTTAAGCAAGGGAGTACAGCATCACCATACACTAACCTAAAAAGAATGTATATTAAAAGAACATACTTAAAAATATTGTCAAATCTTGTACTAACCACGCATATTTCTTCTTAGCTTTACATTTTTACAGTTACTAACATGATGGAAGGTGAATAGGATAGAAAAAAATTGTTGAAGACCCTTATAAAATTAAATTTTGGAGTATTCTACTCCAAAGGGCAAAGCACTGAGTGAAAGGCAGCTGTGTAGGGAAAGGCAAGCAGAGCCTGAAGCAGTCAGCACCGGAACCCTTTCCCCTCTCACAGCCTATGCAGCAGGGATCTGGTGAGAACACAGTGTGCTCAGATGAGAACAACCTGGTAAAGGAGCAGAGGATTTTCTCTTCTTGCAAAATGCCTGATATTAATTTGAACATGACCAGAATGCATTTGGAAACCAAATAAATTATTTTTTTAAAAAATCATTATCAGTAATTCTTAGCATAATTTTTAAAATATAATGCCTTATTTAGCACCAATAACTGAAGATATTTTATTGCATAATTACACAGTAAAACTCATCTGATAAAAGGCTAAGTAAATCACATGGTATTTTCTTTGGAACTGCATTAAAATGAATAAAGTTTGGAAGGATAAAAAGATTTATAATCTTCAGACATGTCCTTTAGGAACTTGAAAGCAAAAAGATGCAAACTGACATGACTTGACTACTGTACACTCTCTTTTTGAAAAATTATTTATTCAACCAAAGTCTAAATAACAAAGAAATGGGTTAAATGGTGTCAAAAAAGGTGAATTGAGCAGATAGTGAAGAATTCATAGAAGTGGTTTTCTTAAAAAAAGATCCACATACCACACAGTAGAATTGAAGTCATTTAGATTAGTAAACACTCAGAGTTTCACTTTAAGACTATTTGCAATTTTTTGTCTGAAGAAATTGAGTAAAATTGGGTGTTATTTTTAAGCAGATTTTTAGATGTCTAAAAAGTCAAAAGTGATGATACTAATATTTACTATTCTAAAAATGCAGAAAATTCCTTCATAAGAAATGTCAATAATGTATATTACTAAGATTATGACACTTTTAAAAGATAACACAGGAAATTCCCTCTACAAAGTAAGCTCCCACCACTGGAATAATTTACAATATGTTCATCATCTTCATAAGAATTATGGTTATTCATAGAATTGGTTAACTACATAATGTTCACTAATCCTCTTTCCCTCTCTTCCTTATTTCTGCTCATCTTCCTCCCCCAGGAACTGACATTAATTTAATTCACTATTTATATCCACATAAATATTTTGCATTATTTTAATTACATTTGTGTTGCCTATTTTTAAACTCTATAAAAGTTGCACCATCTATATTCTTCTATACATTTTTATTCAACAAAGCAAGAAGTGTCACTATTGATGCATTAGCTCTAGGTTGAACATTTTTATTATGGTACAGTTCTACTGGCTAATATGTCAAAATATCTCAGCATATTCAAAAATTAGTAGACATTTAGATTATTTTAATATATTTGGTATTACAAAAACAATTGCTATAAACATTCTGTCTACACCTTCTTCTACACAGGGATATGAGTTTTTCCAGGGCAGGATTTCTCAGCTTATAGGCATTTTAGATGGCTAATTCTTTGGTTTCAGAGCAGGGATGAGAACTGTCATTTGTACTATAGGTCAGGGATTCTATTAAACAATCTATGGTACCAAAGATTTACCCATCTAAAATGTCTAATGTCCCATTAGAAGCCAATAGCAGCTCCCATTCTGTGACAAAGAAAAATGTCTCCAGACATGGCCAAATGTCTCCTTGGTGGCAAGATTGGACACAATTTAAAACTACTGCCCTAAGCACACATATTTAAGTGTTGCTTCATGGAATATGTGTATCTCCAACTTTATTAGATGTTATTAAATTGGTCTACAAAATGGTTACAATAATTCCTTTGATACCAGTTAGATGTACAATGTCTAGAATCATTGTGAAACATTTCTAACAAATAGTGCAAATGTATGGTGTTAATAACAAAATAACAAGTCAACAGCATCTATTCACAAACCAGTTTAAGAGTCAGAACACGACAGTGCCTTGAAACCCATGTGTTCTTGCCTGATTGTGTCTTCCTCTCAGATGTGGCCTCCACTTCATCGGTCCCTTCTTTTCACACCACATGTAAGCACATATTAAATACTATGTTTTTATCTCTTCATATGTTTTTCTTAAAATTGTCTAATTTTTATCAGCTTTATTAAAGTGAAATTATAATTAAAACATGTAGATGTGTAATGTATACTGTCTGAAGAATTTGGACATATCCATTCATCCATGATACCATCACCACATTCAAGAGAATAAACAAAACTATCACTTCCAAATGTTTCTTTGTGCCCTTTTGTATCTGTGTGTGTGTTTTGTGTGTGTATGTGTGTCTGTGTGTGTGTGTGTGTGCGCGCGCATGTGTGTGTGTGTATTGGGAACATTTAGGATAAGATCTACCCTGTTAATGAATTAAGTGTGCATATCTTCCTGTTCACTCTAGTCACTATGTTCTATAGGAAATCTCTAGAACTTAACCATCTCACATAACTGAAACTCTATACCCATTAAGTAACAATTCCTCATTTCCTCCCAGGCTCCTGGAAACCCATTCTACTCTCTATTTCTATGAGTTTGACTATTTTAAAGACTTCAGGTAAGTGGAACTGTGCAGTATTTGGTCTCCTGTTACTCTCTGATGTCACTCAACATTACGTTCTCCAAGTTCATTCAGGTTGTCACAAATGGTGGGACTTCCCATTTTTTAAGCTTGAGTAATATTCCACTGCATGTATACACCACGTTTTCTTTATCCATTTGTCTGGCAAGGAACTTTGGGGTTGTTTCGTTATTTGGTTATTGTAACACTGCAATGAACAGTGCAGGTATCTCCTCAAGATCTGATTTCCGAACTTTTGAGTGCGTACCCAAAAGTGAGGTTGCTGGATCATACGATGGTTCTGTGTTTGATATTTGGAGGAAACTCTATGATGTTTCCATGACAGCTGGGCCGATTCCAATGTTACACTCATTGATTTTTACTTATATAACTTTATATGATTTGTCTGGTTTGCTTTGTTTTTGCCTTATATCATGATTTCTTCTCATCTTTTTGTTTGAGTTTGAATAGTTATTTAGATAACTACCATTTGTTTACAAATAAAATATAAAACTATAAACCTTTTGGTTTTGGTATCCAGAATAAAGTGAGAATACAAATGGACAGATATCATTTACATATTAATCTAAAATCTGTACACCAAGGTGCCAAATAAAAATAAAAAGAATCACAGATAATCAGACAAAAATGGTCTTTAGTTATCCCTGTATCAAATCCTGAAATTTTACAAATAAACCATTGAAAGGGCAATTAAATAATCAGGTTTGCTTTATAAACCATTCATTTTAGTTGCATAATTCAAAACTGTAATTTTCCTCTTCGCAACTGCAGTTCTTCTCAATCATAAAGTTAATTCTGCTATAAACCCCTCAGGGTGAAAATTGTCTTCCACACATTTTCTGCACTTCTCTTTCACCCAGTGTACAGGATCATAATTTAAACATAATAGAATGATGGGCTGGTGAGATAGCTCAGCAGCATAAATGCCTGCCTGGCAAGCACGAGGCCCTGAGTTCGACTCCCAGTACCCACATATGAAAAAAAGGGCCAGTGATATCGCTCAGTGGCACGGGCGTCCGATGGCGCGCAAGGCCCTGAGGTCAACCCCTGGTACCCACAAAAATAAATAACTAAGTAAATAAAAATAAACATAATAGAATGAAAATAAAATGTTTCAACATATTGAAAAGTGACGCATGACTAATTTTAGCTGGCAAAACATCTTCATCTTAGTTGATGATTCAAAGAAAATGTTATTTAAATCAAGGATACACTTGGATTCCTCTTTCGTGAAAAGTATGACCTAAATATATGCTTCCTCCAGGAATGTCATGGGTGCATTCATCACTTAGTGTTAACTTTATGGGCGAGAGATACAAGAGTCCCAGGAGGCAAATGGCTCTTTCAAGATAGCAGTTTTAAAGATGGGCTACCTTTCAAAGACAAAGTGCAAAAGAGGAAAGATGAATTGATATGTTTATGATCTATCAAAGGTGGAAGAAAATAACGTGGTGATGACAGTGTAACGAGATATTAGTCAGTGCATTCTGTTCACTCAGTCCAAACCAACGCAGAAACAGCTATGAGACTAACAATTATATACATAACTGGTATGGAATGTTATTAAACCTGGCACTTTAAGAGTGTACTTCCCAGTCTTCTCAAAGTCATATGTAAATGAAAAAGGATGCGAGACTTTTCACTGAGCTAAATAAAGTGAGACAAGACTTAGATGACTCATTTAACACATTTAGGAAAATGACATGGAAGAATGCATTTCTAGTCTGTATGACAAAAAATGAAGCATAACTATTTTGATGGTGTTCAGTGGTTTCCTCATTTGTGGCAAAGGGGAATTTTCTAATTAATTTATAACCTAAAATTAACTTTTCAGTCAAGCTATGTCCAGAAGCAGACAGGGTGGCATCCCTTCAGCGGTGCTGCACCTGCTGCCACTCAAGGAAGCTCAAAGGAAAAATGTTGGTCTCTGCTGAGATGATAGGATGCGCTTCCGGATTTATTATGTGGAGACAGAGGTGCAATTAAGCATATTACTTTCTCAGTTCCTTCTAATGCATTGTTAGGAATCCGGCTATCAGTTCCACAGTTTGTCTCTTTCCCCTGCTTTTTTCTTTGAACATAAGTAGATTTCACATTCATGCAATGCTTTTTTCTTTATTGCTTCTATGTGTAGACACTCAGCTAGACATCGGGGATAAGTAATAAAACAGATATAGTTCTAACACTAAATAGACATGAAATAAATAATACACAGTTTCATTGGCTCCATGGGGGGGGATGTGTATTTGAAAGGGAACAAGTCTAGAAGAACCCAGATACATCTAAAGTGCTGTGATAGTACTTTTCTTTGGACTTTACCTCTTTCTCCTGCAGGATCAAAAGGAATACATGAATTTAATATGGGCTATGATAGTAGAAGGCAATTTGATTTAATTTAACAAACATTTGAAAGTAAGGATAGGGACTTTGTTTTGTTTCACAATTCCCAGGAAACTTGGCACATGGTAGGCTTTCAAAAATCTTTGTTTAGGGCCGGTGAGATGGCTCAGTGGCGTAAGCGCCTGCCTTGCAAGCGCGAGGGCCCGAGTTCGACTCCCGGAACCCACATACGAAAAAAGGGGCCGGTGATATCGCTCAGCGGCACGGGTGCCTGTTGGCGCGCGAGGTCCTGAGGTCGACCCCCCGTACCCACAAAAAAAAAAAAAAAATCTTTGTTTAAAAAAAAAGCACATCCGGGATGATGGGGTAAGACCCTCCAAAAAGCAGATCTTGTATAAAAACAATGATAACAGTTTAAAAAAAAATCAAACGCAACTTTTTCTGAAATGTAGATAACATGAGAGGCTAGTAACAATCCCAGGCGTTCTTAATCAAGACAAATGCCTTAATCTCCGGGAAGAACAAGATTTGTCGAGGTTTAAATTGCAGCACTACTCCCATTACTTTCTTGCCAGCTCTGCAGCAACTCAAAAGGCAGCAGTCTTAAAATCAGAGTAGCTGTGGAAAAGTGGCATTCTAGCAGCAATATGAGAGGGCCAGATGTGTTTTACGGCTCCCCACAGAAAAGAAATTCCATCCACAGAGAATCGCTAATATCTGACCTCTCTGGAGGTCTCCGGGGGAAGCAACATCCCCAAGATTTGTCACTGCTGGACCTGAGTCAGGCCTTAGTCACTGAGGAAGTCCCCACCTTTGGAGCACGCACAAGAGAAAAGCAGTGGTGACTGTAGAATATCAGAGCACCACGAGGCAGCAGCACCATCAGCAGGCAAACAGGAGCCTACCTTAAGAATATCAAGGAAGGGCCGGTGAGATGGCTCAGTGGCATAAGCGCCTGCCCAGCAACAATGTCCTGAGTTCGACTTCTGGTACCCACATAAAGGAAAAAAAGGGCCAGCGACATCGCTCAGCGGCACAAGCACCTGCTGACAAGCGCTAGGTCCTGAGGTCAACTCCCGGTACCCACATTAAAAAAAAAAAAAAAAAAAAATCAAGGAAAAGAAATGTACAAGTTTCGGAGATTTTCAACATTCTTGTGGGAATATACGCCTTGTAGATTTTCAGGGCAGTGCACATGCCCAAGGAATAGCTGAAAAGTGCCAATCTCCATACATGCAAAATAACTATCAGAACTATTATTAATAAATTAATAATTCAGCAAAGTTTCAGGATACAAAAGCATCATACAAAACACGGTAGCACTTGTTAGTTGTACTGGGGATTGAACCCAGGACCTTTACACTGAGCTACTTCCCCAGCCCTATTTACTTTTTATTTTGAGACCATTAGATAAGAGGCATAAATTCTAGTATTTTACAGCACATTAGGATAACTAGAATTTATACCAATTTGCATATATTTTATAAAGATCTGGAACCAAAGTATTCAAAGTTTCCCAATACAAAGAAAAGATAAGTTTCTAAGAAGACTGAAATGTAAACCATCCTTTTCTGACCATTACACATTTTTTACATGTATTGAAATATCACACTAAAGCCATCAGTGGTATAATCATCAAGCATAAAAATATATGCATAGTATGAGTCCCAGAATAAGAGGAAAAAGGGCAAAGAGGTAGAACAAGTTCTTGCAGAAATAATGATCAAAGTCTCCCGAAATTTGTTTCAAATTAATCTCCATATCCAAGGAACTCAATTAACTCAATTACTAAATAGAGTTAAAGGTATGAAATTCTTAGAACACCTGCAAAAAAAAAATCTGTGTTAACACAGGTGTTTTCAGAGGTAACTTTATCTTGCTATATTCACAAAGATACTCAAGATATCTAACTAAATAGTAATAGAATTAAAGGTTAAAACTCCGAAGCTTAAAATCTTTTCTTTCGAGTGAATTGCCTTTAAAGAGAACCCAAACAAGAAAATGTATCTATTTTTACTAAAGCACTCTTAAAGCATCATTGTTTAAATTCAAATTGCATTAAATTACTATATCTAATTTCTTTGAGAAAAATTAAATTTGTCATTTTTATAGTTACCCTCAACATTTTGCTTTAAAATTGATTTCTCATCTCTAGAGCCTCTTTCCTCCGTGTAATCGTATCTCCCACAATGGCAAATTTCTGACCACCCCCTTCTTATGTTGTATTAACAGCTGTTCACCTCAGGCTTTCTGCCTATAATGGCCTGTCTTCTTCAGGAGGAGAAATGCCACTTATCCTTCATGAGGCAGCTAGTGCCTTACCTCTCCAGGAAACATTTCTTTTCCTTTATTCAGTTGGTTACACCCTATGGACTATTTCCACAGCATTTTCCTGATTCCACTGTACCCCTGGTTTTTCCTTGGATTAGAACTGCTTGTCTCTCTTTTCAACAACAGTCAGTATTTGGAGAGCTTGGCTTGTGGCATATAATCCTTTGTAATGCCTAGTATATTGCAGCTATATCATAAAATTTTGTTAAAAAAAAGATCTCTTATCTCCTGAACTCTATAGGGAAACTTATTTTAAAACGAGCTGTTTACCAATGCACAGTTGTGTCAGATCACACGAACAAGAGCTGGAAAAGAATGCAAATATGGAGTTTGTCGTGTTTATAGTCATTTCAGTGGAACAATCTCTACTAAATAATAAGGATGTATATGTATGTTTACCTTATGTCGAATAATGACTGATAGAGATCAGAGGCAAAGCCTTTAATAATAACATATTTTCAGCTATTTCATCCTTCAGTTATTATTGAGATGTTCATGGACATGAAAGTTTAAAAAAATTGGAACATAAAAACATTTTTCTATGAAACTTTGATATTTAGCCCTGTCAATATATAGAAATAGTTTTGTTTTGTTTTGTTTTGTTTTGTTTTGTTTTTCTGTTGATACGGGGATTCGACCTCAGGACCTAGTGCGCCAGCAGGCGCCTGTGCCACTGAGCAATATCACCGGCCCTTTTTTCGTATGTGGGTTCCGGGAGTCAAACTTGGGCCCTTGCGCTTGCCAGGCAGGCGCTTACGCCGCTGAGCCATCTCACCGGCCCAATAGTTTTGAAAAGACTATTAGTAAGCTTAAAATCTTTACAGAAATATTTTTGTCTTTGAACCAACTAAGATTTTTGAAAAGAAATTTATGTGTGTCAAGTCCATTCAATTTTGAAGGAAACTTCACTTAAGTATTTTGCACATGAATATTTTGACAATATTGCATTAGAAAATCTTAAGATTTGCATGATAAATTTTCTGTATCTTAAAGATCAACCCAAGTCTCCTATACAGACACCACAATGCAGACACACATACACTCACTCCTAAATGTACATACACAAAGAAAGCACACACACATGACATTCATCTAAAATTATAAAAGAACATGAGATGCAGAATTTTTAAAATGGGGGGCCGGTGAGATGGCTCAGCGGCGTACGCGCCTGCCTGGCAAGCGCGAGGGCCCGAGTTCCACTCCCGGAACCCACATACGAAAAAGGGGCCGGTGATATCGCTCAGCGGCACGGGCGCCTGCTGGCGCGTGAGGTCCTGAGGTCGACCCCCCGGTACCCACACAAAAAAAAAAAAAAAAAAAGAATTTTTAAAATGACAAAAATATTCCAGACTATAAGAGTCCAGAAAGATCTCTGACAACAAAGAACAAAACATTTAAGTTGTAGATAATTTCCTCCTTCCTTATGTTAGAGACCAGATGGTCGTATGAGGTATAGAGTATTAAACTGAACACACGTGGGGGAAGTCGCCAAGTGGATTTAACTGGAACTGAATGGAGTATCATTGCACTATACAACAGAATTCAACATCGCTTCTCATCGTTTCAGCCAACACATCAGTATTAATTTACTTCTATAAAGGAGACTGGCAATTTGCCCTGATAGTGATTTAGAATGTTATCTGTAAATTTCTTTGCATCCAATGCAATTGGACAGGACTGAAACCTTTGTACTTTGATTTCAATGTTGATTTGAGCTATGAATTATACATTATACATTGAAAAATGAAGATCTTATAACTTAATTCTTTTGTTTCACTGTGAAAGGGCAGCAAGATTTACACAATCTGTAATTTTGAAAAGAATCAGCATTACTGACTAGGATTTATCCACAAAGAAAATGAGATTAGCATGACCCAAAGTAGACAAAATTTTTATACTATTACCAAACCACATCAGCAATGTCTGTAGCTACTTAGCAGCACCTTTTCAAAAAGAATGAGCCCAAAGATGAATGTGTTGAACTCTTATTTATTTTATTATTCTAATATCTTCCCTAAGATCTCAAACCCTCACCTGAAATTCCAGTTAGTCTTTTCATTTTTCAAACCAATGAATGTATTGCTAATTATATTTTTCTTCATAGACTGAGGCCTGTATAATATTCCAGAATATCTTAGCAAGTAGCCAGGCTGTGGAGGCCTTAACTCTTATCATTTAAATGAAGCAGCAATCTTATACTTAAATGAATACGTCTTTAAAATGTTGTCCATTCCAGGAACTTGCAAAATGGAGAGTCAACCTACTACAGTTTTGACTATTTCACCAAAACTAAAGAAATGTGGCTAGTCCTCTGGGCGTCCATCAATACCAGAATGAAAGGACTGAGATAGTAAATGCTTTTCACTCACCCTTTCAGGAAAATGAGGAAACAAAAATAATTGTCAGTATCTTTGATTTGCGACTTTCTTGATCAAAACACATAATATATATTAGAACTGGAAGAGGGGAGGACTTTTTCTACAAAATACATAATTTAGAATTGGTGTAATATCCCTATGTGTTAATATCATGGTCCTTAGATCTCAGAGTCAATGATGCATAAAATGGCTAAAAGGCCGATAAAGAAATTGAAAGTTAAACTCCTTATCATAAGAATGGAAATGAGTATGTTAAAAATAGTAAGGAAAGGCAAGCAGAGCAATAGTACCTCTCATATGAGACGTGTACTTAGTACTGTATTATGTCTCGGCCACTCAGATTCACTGGGACTCTGTAGTCTTGCTGTTTCTGATTCATCTTTTCACGGTCATGGTTCGTTATAATGCTTGACCCTGTTTCAAATTTTATCAAGTTAATAATCTCGGCTTTCTACAATTTCAATTTAAGGAAATATATTTCCCTTGATTTACTTCCAACTTTCTTTCTCTATGTCCATCATAGAATTTTGTCACCTATGACAATTCTGTTCCTTTAAGATTAGTTTGTTTAATGTTTGCATAGGACTGGTTAAATCTTCTATCCGTGTTCTACAGTTTAACTCACAAAATTTTAAATTTGCCAACAGTGATTTTAGTTATGTTTATATAACTATTTTCTTTGGCATAACTCTTAGTGTTGTTGAATGAATAGTGAGAGAAATAGAAGCCTGACTCCAAGGGGCTACTTCAAACTAAAATATCAAATGAATTACCTAATAGGGATTATTTTTATTTACATATTTATGTAATAGCATGCTATAATTTTGCTTCATATTTTAGTCATGATTTTTTTGTAAATCCTTGGAGATTTTTTTCTCCTCTTTTCTTCTCATTGGCATAATGCCTTCACCAGAATGCTAATGATATATATCCTCTTAGCCACAAAAATCTATAGCTAGATTCTTTATTCTCCTAAAATCTTCTTCCCCTAACTACTATAATTATGGTTTCAACCTGGATTTTGCTATTATGAGTCTATTCCCTGGCATATTTATTAGTAACATAGTCAAGGGTATATAAGAAATAAAATGATTTCTTGTGAAATATATGTCATGTTCTGAAGAAAGAATGTATTTCTCCTTGTCACAATTCACAACCATAGCACAGTGAAAAGGATGAAAGATTACTCAGAGTCAATGTCCAATTCACTCTCCAAGAAGGCCCAGAGGGACTGCCCTTAGCTGAGATCCCTCAGGATGAGAGGGTCTCATAGAGACAGCCCCAGTCTGAAGCTTCTGTGACAGAACCAGGAAGCAAGGATAAAGGGCGAAGGAAGGATGTCAATGCAGGAATTCACATAGGGGAAAGCAGAAGGACAGGAGAAGGGCAGGGTGATTGGCAAATCTAAGTAATGAATTGGAGTATGAGGAGGACAGAGGCCAGAGCATTCATTCCTTAAGGCAACGTGCTTTGATCCCACTTGGACTTGTGGCCCTGTGGGCTATCTTTTAATCTCCAACCATGCACTTGAAGGGGTTTTGGGCACGTGGCTCCAAAAATCCCTTACCTCTGCACAGCCATCTCATATGTACCTCCGGCCAACGCCCCCACATCTCCTGTAGAAGATAATCTCCAAATGACCTTTCTAACCTTCTTCACAGTTCTGCCTTCTACAGTAAGAATATATTTGCTAGAACAGTTTCAAATAGTTCTGTATTTATAAGATGGATCAAAATTGGATCTGTATTTATAAGATGGATATATGGATATATAGAGAAGGGGGGGAGGGTGGGGAGAGAGAAAGATAGAATTTGCCACAATTTTTTTTTCAATACGGATATTTCCTGTCTCTGGAGGACACTGACTAGTACAGATTTTGGTACCATGAGTAAACCGGAGCCTTAAATAGGGACTGTTTAGCTGTTTAGCCCCTTGCCACCAAGTTGCCATGTGCCCTGAGCTGCTCATCCGATAACTGGGTGTTATCTGACCCACCCAGCCATAGAGCTGGGCATGCACAGCAATGATCTTCCCTCAATAGCAATGGAATACACATGACAGGCTCAAGTAGACACTGAAACACAAGTAATGTGAAGAAGTCACACAAATGCTCTATAGTGACTTTTCTCTCCCAACTTGCATCTTTGGCCCCCTGGGGAGTATTTTGAAAGTAATTTACAGAAGAAGAAAATATTGCACCCAACTTAAAAGCAATTCTGCATGACATGCAGGTACCACCAAAAGTAGACCGCTTCCTCACTACAGCCACTTTCTGAGAACTCCCTGAAGGACAGTGGTGAAGGGAAATCCTTGCAGTGGCCACAACTTCAAGAAGTTATCTGTGTGTCTACTGTGCTTTGAAGGAGAAATAGCCAAAAGTGTGATTCTACACAGATCTCATGGGCTGTGGCCTGTGACCTGTGGTCTAGATGGGTAGTCAGAGACTTGAAAGAAGCATGATTGGAAAACTGGTGGCAAAGTTTAAGAGAGAGATATGTGGATAAACCTTCCCGAATGGGCAAAAATTATGAAGGTATTTATTTTCTACAGGAATGCTTACAAAGGATTGCATCAAAAAAGGATTCTAATAAATAGATATGATGACTCATTTTGTGGATGTCACTCAGACTCCTTCCCTAGTCTTCCCTATAATCGTACAACGGAATTATAAACAAACAGGCAGCGTTGTCAAGGATGGCAGTTATGCATGCGCTGAGCAGCATGAAGTTCCACCAAGACTGACTTAGCTGTAGCCAGTGCTGAATGTCCAATCTATTGCAGTAAAGACCAACACTGAATCCCTGATATGTCACCATCCTTCAGGGTAATAATTCAGCTACTTGGTTGCAGGATTATTGCACTGTGCCATTTCTATTATGTAAGGAATAATGTTTTGTTCTTATTGAAATGGGTATTTACCCTGGATACAGATTTGCCTTTCCTCACACAATGCCACTATCAAAACTACCTCTCATGGATTTAAAGAATAATTCATCCATTGTCGTGGTATTCCAGACAGTATTGCTTCTGATCAAAGATATCATTTCACAACAAATGAAGTGTAGCCATGGGCCCACGCTCATGGAATCCACCAATTTTACCACATTCACCACTATCCTGAAGCAAATGGTTTGATTGAACTGTGGAATTTCCTTTTGAAGACACAGTTACAGTGTCAGCCTAGTGTAGATACCTTACAGTGCTGAGGCAAATTTCTCCAGAAATCTCTAGACATATGTTCTGGATCAGTATCTAATAAATATTACTGTTTATCACATACCCAGGATTTATGGATCCAGGAATCATGGGGTAGAAATGAAAGAGGCACTGCTCACTATTACTCCTAGCCAACAATTAACAAAATTTTACTTCCTATCCCCATGATCTTATGCTCTTCTCCAAATATCTTACTTCCAAAGAGAGCTACACTTCAGTTGAACATACCAAAGACTATTGCACTGCTGGTCAACCACTTTTGTCTCAAGCAAAAGCTAAAAATCAAAAGCTAGTGAAGTAGTTACCATGCTGGCTGAGGTAATTGATCCTGACCACCAAGAAGAAATTGGGCAACTACTCCACAGTGGAAGTAAGGGACAGTGTTCGGAACACAGGAGATCCCTTAGAGACCAAAATTACTATGACAATTACTAATGGTCCAAACACTTCAGAAATGAAAGCTGGCACACTTTACCATGTGTGCACCATGAAAGCTGGAGGATTTCCTGAGGACGGAGGGAATCAGTGATTGTAAGAAAGTACTTAGAAATACCAGCTATGGCTACATGACCATTTATAGAGATAAGGATTAATTGTCAGAAGTATTTCTTTCTTATTTTTTATCAATATGTATGCATGTGTTACACAAAAATTCTGTTTCCTTCCCAATCTTGTTCTCTCATCATGTAATGTAAGGAGTATTTACTTCATAATATTTGAGTATTCTTTATTTAACAGTATAGTATTTAAGTTATAGAATATCAAGAAAAATAAATATTACCTAAGAACTTTTCTACCTCTTCTGGAGAAAGGGTTAAGGCATCTTGAGCTATACACCAGATAGCTTAATCATATTAGGGAGAAGGATGACCTTGTTATCATCTTTATTTGAAGATTAAGAAAGTTTTAAGCTAATTAACATAGTTAGCATGATTATCATAATGAATACACATTGTAAAACAGACTACTCACTATAATACACATGGTATTTAATAGATGAAGATGATTTCCCTTGAGCGAAAATGAATTGTGTCAGCAAATCTCCTTTGAATTCAAACTTTGATTTATCATGAGTGTCCAGCCAAATGTTCTACCCTGTCAGATTTTTTTTAAGACTCTAAACCTCCACATTCCTCCAGCTTTGAGAACTATCAAGAAGAAAAGCTATTGTGGTGGACACCACAATGACCATCAGATCTCAAGTGTAGAATCAATAATTTATTCTCTCCAGCAACTATGGCTAAAGCCAGAAGGTAGTCCTCCTCTGTCTGTTATCTTAAGGGATTAACTCACCCAAAGAAAAAAATGGTTTTCTGATTGTCTCACCTCCTTTCCAAAGTAGCCTGGTCAATGACCAATCAGTGCAATTATATAAGCCTCAATTCCTCATCAGTTCAGGACAATTTGGATCTGTTCTCCAAGATCCAAAGATAAGGGTTTTCTTGGATTTGCCGTGCTACCTCTCTTCTACCTCTTCCCAACCTTGCTTCCTTTTTCTTTCTCTTCCCTTGGTTTACTCCAATGAAGACTGCTAATAAATCTCCTGTTCCAATTTGCATCTTAGAGTCTGTTTTTGAAAAGATTCAACCTTTAACAATTCTTCTCTTTCTACCATGACCTCACTCTCCGTTACCTTTCTACCTGCTCAAAAAGACAGTGTGTAAGCAATCTGCTGCACAAGCTGATATTCAGCCTAGAAATAGGATGCCATTCTGTCCTCCCTTAATGTGCTCCTAATTTCTATGGGTGATTTTCTTAAAGCTCTTCCTGCTTAGCTTGGCAGGGCTTTGAAAAATCTAACCCTGCTATCTGAAGTCTCAGATGCTCCATCAATTTTCTGCTTTTAGAATATTCATGCTCACCCATGCCTTTAAAATCACAGGTACAAAATTCATGTTCTTCCAAAGGACTTCTCACATGGCTGCCTTCTGGGCATGAGAGTCTATGTGCAGCTCAGTTATCTAACAGAAAGATAAAATCCAGTGCTTATTCTGGTAGGAATCATTAATCGCTACGAGTGTTTTACTTGGTGGGTTGGATTAACTCCTGCACTCAAATAGCAGTTCCCTTCCTTCCAGAACCTTGCCGCTAATATTGTTTGGACAATATAGCATGCCTATATCTTCTACTCTGAGTAACTACTACGAAGATAACAATATGTAATGTATTAATTATTGTTACTCTCTTATTATCTTGTTTTGAAAGTCTGTTTTATTTTTATTTTTTCTCCTTGAAATAATTTTTAGAAAGATAAAAAAAAGCTTTGTTGAAAGGAGATTTGAACATAAAATAATTTGAATATCTAAAATGGCCCCCGAAAGCCTCATGTGTTCAAAAATGGGGTTTCTAGAAAGTGACTGTGACACTGGGCATTATACTCATGAGAGGATTAATCCATTGATTAGCACCTAGCTGAATGTGCAGTTGGGAGTGGAGGGCCCAGATTGAGGAGGCAGATCACTGGGGATGCGCTTTTGGAGGGTTTGTCCCTCTGTCTGTCTCTGGCTCCTTCCTTCTCTTTCTGCTTTCTGGCTGTCATGGGTTAAGAAGCTTTCCTCTGCAGTGACCTTCCACCATGCCATTGCTGCCTTGGAGAGAGCCCAAGGACTGAAAACTGTGAAAGCATGAACTAAAACAAACCTCACTTTCATTATATTGCAGATATCAAGTAATCTGTCCCAGGGATGGGAAACTGACTAAAACAGATGTGATCTGTCAATTTTAACTATGTTTTGTCCTTATTCTATGTACACAAAGATTCTTTAGTTGACTGTTATGTTATGAATATGACTGAACAGTTTGAAAGTATATTAACTCCATCTCTCTGCCCCAAACATTATGGTCCTCTTTACATACAAAGATAGATATACATATAGTTTTACCACCACACTTAACAATGCACTGCTTTTGAAGTACCTTTACTAATTTATGATGAGTTCATACTGAGCCACTACTTTAACTCAAGGACCAAATTATAATCATCGGAAGATAGTTAGCCAGGTCAGAAGTGCATTTTCCTCGGTGGATCTGGGTTCCCTAATTACAGGACCATTGCCTCTGCTATCACTAAAAACATAGTGCAGCTGGACATGGTGGTGCACATATGGAATCCTAGCACTCTGGAGGGCTGAGGCAGGAGGATTGCAAGTTCAAGGCCAGCCTGGGGAACTTAGTGACTTAGCGAGGTCCTGTCTCAAAATAAAAAATAAGAAGTGTTCACAATAAAGTTCAGTGTACAGGTCCTAATTTCAATCCCAAGTTTAAAAAAATGCAATGGTTTTAGATGACTGATTAGTTTATAAAACTTGGTTCATCTGCATCTCACAGAGCACTAGAAGTGGTAACATAAATCCTTGCTAAGGGTAGGTTTGGTGGAAATGGTTGAAATGAACTGGTTTGTAAACTCATACCACATATACCTCATGAAATCAAAGCCTTCCTCCTCCCTAACCACCAGCCAGAATTTCAAACATTGGCTATAGTATTTATCTTTTAATGTTTAGACCAAATCAAATAACAAAAACTTACCTTTTTCTAACTCGAGAGTATAGATTTTATGTCTTTCAATAATATGGTATAATTAAATGAAATTTATCTCTCTGTTTTAAAATATTTTTCCTTACACCTTTGATCATAATTTTAGTGTTTTTCCTTTTTTAAAACTCATTTCAAGGATACTATATTTTAATCTTAAATCTTCTCCTTAAAATGGTCCACTTTACTGATTAGATCCCAAAGGTTCTTTCACACTATCAGCAAAATGCTTCCCAGTAGGTATCACTCAAATAGACATGATCATTCAAGCATTTCTCAATTAGTTAAGAAACTTTTGATGCATCTCATTTATCGTTCTCAGTGCACAAAACATCTTAGAAACATTTTCTTCAGGTCAAGGGGCAAATTTAGCATAATAGCTAGCCACATTTTTCTATAATTAGGACATACAGGGATTTGGGCCTTCTATTACTGTAGTTGCATATGATCTGAGTAGAGTTTGCTAAATCACGACCCCTTGAGAAAGGAAAAATAATTGAGAAAGTGACCTTGGTACATTAGGAAAGAAAGCATGGAGACTTTTGACAGTATAAAATAATATAATTACTAGCAGGCTAAAGTTCAGGGGAAAGAAGCTATGGTTACATGAACAAAAAGGTAGCTGACTATGTATGTTAAGTGAAGATTTTGGGTTTCAATATGTGACACATTCTATTTTGAATGATCTATGAAAAATAATAATTATGTGGGATACTACACAAGCAGTTTGAGTTAGTTTTTTGGAACCCATCTTTTCCATACTTATCAACAATTAAACTTTCAGAAAGCGTATGCAGGCATCAAAGAAGCAAAAATACCAGTCATGGTGCTGAGGCAGAATAAAGAGAAACATTTTGGGAAGGTTAGGTTTGATATAACAATCAGTCACATAATGAATTTAATGAAACTATGTATAAATACATGAAGGCACATCTAGATTAAAATTTCTGTTCTGTTATTTATTAGCTGCATGACCTTTGTGCAAAATAGTCACATCTCTGTACTACATAGTGTTGACTTAAAATAAAGCCAATAGTATTGGTTCTTTATCAAGATTAAGTGAAACAATATATGTAGAACAATTCTAAGCCTGGCACATAGGGAATATTAAATTGATACCATTTTATCAGTATATTTTGAAAATAAGGATGGTTGGAATTAGACTGAATTTCCAAGAGTTCTTTAAATCATACAATCCTGTAAGAAAGTTCTAAAGTATATAGTGAAACATGAGATAGAATAGATGCAAACACTTTTTAGACTTTTTGCATCTTTCCCCATCTTTCCATTCCCTATCTTCAATAATAACTTCGGATGATGTTTTAAAAATTTCCTCTCACTCTGAGGAACTGAAATTTGAATAAACATCTGTCTTAAAAATTTCTATGTAATATTTTGGAGGATTGCATACAAGAGTATGTTAATACCTCAAAAATTCTTCAGGAATTTGAGCAATTCAATTTGGTTCAAATTATCCCATTAAAGATTCACTTGTCTCAATAGAGAATATTGGAAAGATCACAATTCAGGAAATTGACACTGACACCTGTCAGCAGCACAGCATTTGCTCTGCATACCAGCTGGGTACATGTCAAAAAGAGACAAGAGACAGGCCTGACACAAAACATCATTATAATTATTAAATGTTTATGTTTAATTTATTTTGGTCAAATAATCTTACAAAAAACAGGCTTATGTGAAACAAATATTCTGATTAAAAATTGCATTGAGCAAGATTGTTTAGATCATGAAGATATATCAGATTATTATGTCTTTTTTCATGACTTTTTCTACTGCATCATAAATCAGTAGTAAAATTTGAGTTTTAACAAATCATTACACAAATGAAACATCAAAACAAGGATTAAAATATCTTCTATATATGTCATTATTTACACTTAAAAAAACTTTGTTGGAAAAATCTGAAATGCCACATATTCATTGTGTTCCTGCTAGGAAATTATCTATATCCCTACTACTGAATTACCTAGGAATAGGAAAAGATGAGTTTCTTTTATGTGAATAGACAAAAAATATCAAAATACTATATTACCTATTATAGTTCTTTTCACTTTGGTAAGATTTCTTTATGGAAATATTACTTACTTTTTACATTGTTTTGTTGATAGATATCCCCTTTAATTAGTCGGAGTATGTGTTATAATGAAGTTATTACACTTAATAGAATTATTCAGTTTCAACAAAACTAAAGCAAGAAGCTATTGTAAGGCTCCATTTTTAATCTAAAAGCCAAGATTTTCAGGAATAGAGAAGGGAGGTTTTAGTCCTGGAGCCACTGTATTGTCAGTACTTTAGTAACACCTGTTTACAGGGTATGTGCTAACTGAAATATTGCCAGTAGGCACCTTCTCTTAATGGAAAAAAATCAAGTCACCTCCAGCTATCAAACATTTCCAACTTACATCCCAGAGCGAATGCTTACAGAGCACCGTGAAGGTAATGTCTCTTGGCACTGAACATTTAAGTTATCTAAAATTCTGTTTACTGAGGTTAACTGGTTGAGCATTAAGCTTTCTTAATTCTATCATCAAACATAATTTTAATAAATCCTGTGTTTGCACTACAGATTGGTTTTACCTGACTAAAATCCATTTAGAAGTCTACATCCTAAGCAGAGAAGCAGTGCCTTGCATGAAAACAGAAGAAATGTTCTAAACTAAAGCCATTTAGTTATGATAAAATAATTTTCCTTTTCAATCTGATCCCAAGAGTCTACAATTCCCAGAATCCATTTAAATGTACTTTTATTACATTGTACTCTCTGTGACCCCTGCTGAATGTGTTTGACTCCAACTGAAATTTGAAGAAATGAAATCAAAGTATGATTTATCATATAAAATATTTAAAGGGGAAAAAATAAAAAACTCTGGATCCCTGCGAGCATGTAACTGTCATCAGTGTCCTCTTGTCGGGAAATTATTACTTTATTTTGATGTTTGTTATCTTGGGTTACTTTCTGTTACTTTTACCTTTACCTTTTCCTTATTTTCTCTTCTCTTGAAATGTTTTAGTCACTGTCACTCTTTCGCTCTGCATCTAATCCTTTTGCTTCTACACTCAGCTTCTTTCACCTCTAAATCCTTCCCTTTTGGGGTCTAGGGATGTGGTTCAGTGGTAGAGTTCTTGCCTTGCATGCACAGGGCCTTCGGGTTGATCCCCAGCACCACCAAAAAAAACAAATCCTTCCCTTTTGTCTAAGAATAAAAATATTTTATTTTTTATAATTTTAAAAAGAAAAAAGTGAGAAATAACAATAGAATAGAATTTCAAAACAAGCTAGTAGGAGAGTAACACTAATCAACACATTGTGTATTGTTATACTCAGAGTAATTGTTCAGAGTACAAGATATAGGCATGAAACATTGTCCAGAAAATTACTAGCACAAAACTTTCCCGTCAATGAACCAAGAGAAACCAGTTGTACAACTATTTTAACTGTCTTGTGAATAAAAATATTTTACATTATTTGCCAATTCATGTTCAACTGTCTGTCCATTTATTTATTTGAGCCTCATAATCTGATGAGCCGCCTGATGATGATTTCTTTCAATTTCCTACACATGGATCTGAATGTTGCTGACACAACAGAGAGATCAGAAAGCCTAAGAAACAGGAAGTGCAATCTAGTATAAAAATGATGAAATTATTTAGCCAGATAAGAAAAGTGAGATTAATAATGACTCTCTGGCATAAATGAGAAGTGCAATTACCATCTTAAATAGAACAGCATTTCTACTATAAAGAAAACCTCATTCTCCTGCTAACCATGTGTAGATTTGTAGTGGTTGTGTGTGTGTGTGTGTGTGTGTGTGTGTGTGTGCATCTATATATAAAGGAAGAGTTGCCAACACCATGTCACACAACAGAGAACTGGATTTTACATGCAAGTATTTCTGCATCCTTCTGTGTGGCGACAAGCCACTTTGCAAAGTAAAATTACATTTACTATTACTAAGAATAATACACTATATTTTAGGTCCAGCACTCAAAATTTGACAAGTATTTTTCTTAATCTTGTTAACTACACTAAAAAGGAGGAACTGGCTCTGTTATCCAGTTTATATATTAATAAAATTGAGGCTTCAATAAGCTGAATCATTTTTCTAAAGCCACACCAATTTTAGGTGACAAAAACAAATTCTGATTTCAAATTTGAAGATATTAGTTATGTTTGGATTTACTGTCACTTCAAAAATACTGCACACTCACACACATAGAGTGTATATAATACTGAAAACTTGACCAATGCTAAATGGAATTTTCTTCTGCTTGAGCTCAAGAATGAGAAATAAGGTATCCAGTCAGGAGAGGTAAATGTGCCATGTGTTGAATTTAAGTAAGCAATTTCATACGTACCCTGCTAATGGATCAATAAATGGAAGTTCTTCTGAATGCATCTATTTTGCTATATCTGTTTTCAATGTCATGTCTTCTATACCAATCATTAAAATAACATACAAAACATGCATTTCCACTCTAAGTTGGTAAAGGTTTTAAAAGTCTAGCAGTTTAAACAACTTTGGGGCATGCAATTTTCCCTTTGAATTTAAATTAATGGAATGTAAAATTCTTAATTTGAATAGCATTTAACTTGTTCATTTTAACCTATGCCAAACATATATCAAATATATTTTCTAAACTTCACTTGAATTTAATAGTCTAGGCTTGAAAATGATAAAATTCAAATGTGAAACAGCTAAATGAATTCATGTGAATTTACTGTAATTGAACTTAATATTTCAGAGACTGTTAAACTAAATAGCTCATGCAGGAAACTTTTTTTATAAGGATACTTTTGATAAAAACAGACAATATTTACTTACAATTCCTTATATATTTTTGACATTAACCTCCTTAACACGTATATGGTTTACAAATATTTTTCCTAGTGCTCTAAGCTGCCTTTTAATTTTGTTGATTGTTTCCCCTGCTGTGCAGAAGCTTTTTAGTTTGCTGTATCCCACTTGTTCATTTTCGCTTTGGTTGCCTGAGTTTTTGCTATGCTATCCCAAAGAATCACTTTGGTATCCTATCCAAAAGAATAAAGCCCAAGGAGCTTTTCCCTTGTTTTCCTCTAGTAGATTTAGAGTTTCAGGTCTTATGTTTAGGTTTTTAATCCATCTGGTTCAATTTCTATGTAAAGTATTCTATGCAATTAAGCATGCAATGCATGTGGATATCCAGTTTTTCAAACACCATTTATTGAAGAGACTATCTTCCCTACCATATCTTCCTGGTGCCCTTGTCAAAATTAGTTGACCTTATGTGATTAGGTTTATTTCTATGCCCTTTCTTTTATTCCATTGTTCTATGTTTATTTTTATGCTAGGACAATATTTTCTTCAAAGAGTTTTAATCATTTTCTCATATTATTGTGAATATTCAAAATCAGAAATTTAATCTCACGTTTAAAAATATATTTGAATATATTCAGTTTAAAAGCAAGATGAGGGGCCGGTGAGATGGCTCAGCGGCTTAAGCGCCTGCCCGGCAAGCGCAAGGGCCCGAGTTCGACTCCCAGATTCCACATACGAAAAAGGGGCCGGTGATATCACTCAGCGGCACGGGCACCTGCTGGCACGCGAGGTCCTGAGGTCGACCCCCCGGTACCCACAAAAAAAAAAAGCAAGATGAGGATGATAATCAAGCTCTCATTTTTAATAAACATTAATTAAATAGAGTTGACCTGACAACCCATATAAACTCTTAATTTGATTTGTATATTATTTCTGGTTTAGTTTTTCAAGTCTTTCTGCAAACTGTAATGGAATATTTTTATAGGAAATAAAATAGGATAGTTCAAGGGGGAATTCACTGTTTTCATATTATAGAAGTTTATGTATGGGAAAAATCCAGAAAATCAACTGAGAAAGTATGAAAGTTCGGTAGGAGTACTGTACAGAAGAAGAACTGGTTTAAATATATGGGCAAAAAGTCTTATTTACAAAAGCAACAGTGAATATATAGTAAAAAGATTAAGAAATGTATGAAGAACTGAAAATTTAAAATGGAAATGGAAAATCTTCTTGAATGGAAGTAAGCAGTATTATGGCAATATGGTCGAATAGATATCCATCAATCACCTGTTGTTCCGCAAAGAAGAATCAAAGCAATGGGCATGTGGCTGCATCTTGAGGTGAGCGATTGTGGAAGAACACTGGAAGCCCACAGGAGAAACACAGAAACTTCATAAAGCCAGAGACTTGGCACAGCAAAATAGTGAGAGAATCAAAATACCCCTACTCCTGTCCTCTCAGCTTCACAGCTGCTGGGAAGGGCAGTCTCTCTTCACAGCGATGAAAGTGAGAGTCCCAGCAAACCCTATCAGTGTGGACACTGGCAATCCTAGCTATCAGAAAATTCTATGACCTATCAGGCTTATTGCCTCAATAGATGAGAAATCTGAAATTTGCTCATTAGCATGATTTCGGAAAGGGAATTCTCTCCATCTTCCAGTGAACACCCAGGTGCTCTAGTCATGAACCATTTGGGGGAGGGATCAATTATCTGAATTAGGACTGCTCTAAGGTCTGAATACTTGCATATTCCTGTCTCTGAGACCCCAAAGACATTCTGCTCCTCTGACTCAGGTGGGTAGCTGCCTCATGCACCAAACACATCTAAGAGGAATGACTCCAATACAAACCCACTGAGAGTGAGCACATTATAGGTAGTGAGTGTTGTGACATTGAGGGGAACAGGGCAAGAACTGGGGCACTGGGGAGCCTACCTTACAAGACCATGGGTGTGGTCATTCATACATTGTTTCACAAGGGTGCCCAGATGAAAGGCAGTTACTTTCATGGTTCCCACTACTCCTTTCCCAGCACTGCACACGAGTCAATGTTGTTATTCAGAGAAGAAAGAAGTCTGTGGTCCTATTGCTACCTTGCCTATAGAGGCACACTGAGGTAGTCTCCAGCAATGTTGTCTCAGGCTTTTGCCCCACCTGGGGGTGCACAACCTAAAGAGATCTGGAGGGAGACTACACCTGATGCAGGCTGTCTGCATTCTCCTCTCACTTTCATGACTACCACTGCTGAGAAGAACTTTGCCTAACTGCAGCTATAACCTACTCTCACTTGATCTCTGCTGGGCACTGCAGATAAAATAATTTGAGAGAGAAAATGCCCTTAGGCATCCACAACTAGAGGGGGTCAGAGATCTAATTCCTGGGTATATTCACCCAAAGTAACAGCAGAGAGGAATGACACAATAGCTGTTGCCACTGTACCTGTGAGACTCCACCATTGGTCACCTCTGCATCTTTTCTAATCTTGTACTGCTGACAGGATTTGTTGAAATTACAACAGAGGAAATGCTCTGATTCTTGGTCCTTCTTCTTCCCATGTAAGCACCTGGCTCTGTACCAGTGTTCAGGGAGCAAGTGATTTAGCCTCTCACCATTACTGGAGCAGCCAATACTAGAGAACCATTCAAGTAATGGAGTCAACATCAACAGTGCTTGAGGAAACACAAATCATCCAGTGGGGGGATCGCACTCCTGCTGTACAGGATGGACACACACTCTTCTATCCATTATTGCCTGAACTGCTAGAATGACCTCAGTCTTGTGCAACCAGCAGACGGTGGGTCTCTCCAACTATGGTATGGTGTGCATTGTGTCCAAACTCACTAATCACAGCTAGAGAATCTCCAGGAGATTGTACTGTAGTCCCCAGCTGGAAAAAAGAAGCCTAACATTAGATAACAAGGTGATATTACAAAAAACTTCAGGAAAACCTTCAAGAAAAGCTGCTTACTGATAAGACAATTTCATAAATATGGTATATATATACATTCTGCCAGAGGTGCAAATCTCAATATATGAACAAAGGAAACATGAAAAGGGAAAATAATTTGACAGCTCTGAAAGAGTACACTCTATTGCAACTGATTTCAAGAGTATCAAAGTTCATAAGATGGCTGTTAAAAATTCAAAAAAATAATTCTTTAAAAGCTCACTATTTCCAGGTATTGTGACACATGGCTGTAATCCCAGCACTCAGGTGGCTGAGACAGGAGGATCACCATGAGTCTGAGCCCAGTCTGGGCTACACGGTGAGTTCAAAGATAGCCTAAACTACATAGTGAAACAGTTTCAGTAAATAAATAAATAAATAAATAAATAAGCTCAATGAGATCCTAGAGAATATAAATAGTTAAACAAAAATAGGAAAAGAATACAAGATATGATAAGCAATTCAGCAAAGAGAGAATTTGAAAAAGAACCAATGAGGAATCTTGGAAATATAGAGCAAATAAGTCTTTTAAAATCAGTTGAAAGCCTTAAAAACAGACTAGATAAAGCAGAAGAAATAATTGTGGAGCTTTCAAAATAACACATACAGGCATATAGAAATTCTAAAAATAAGAAAAAATGAAAACAGCATTCAAGATCTTTGGGTTATCAATAAAAGATCAAATATCTGCATCATAGGCATACCCAGAATGGAAGACATAAAAAACCTCTATTTGGTGAATTAATAGCAGAAAACTTTTCTAATCTTGGGGAAAACATGTACATCCAGGTACAGGAGGCCCATAGAACACCAAATAGACATGACCAGAAAAGAGCCTCATCATGACATACTGCAGTTAAACTATCAAAAGCACAGGCTAAAGAAAAATTTTAAAACCTGCAAGAGAAAAACATCAAGTCACATTTAAAAGTAACTCCATTAACTTAACATGTTTCTTGTAGAAACCCTACAGGCCAGGAGGAAACCAAATAATGTCTTTAAGTCCTGAAAGAAAATAACTGCCAACAAAGATTACTATACTCAGCAAGGCTATCTTTACAAATCAAGGGAAAAATAAAGAACTTCTAAAATAAGCAAAAACTAAGGGAATTCTGACTAACAAATCAGCAACAAAAGTTGATTAAGTGAATACTATACTCAGAAGTGGAAAAACAGTAACATCACAGTAGCATGTGAAAATATGGATCTCAAAAGAGTTGATATGGGCCGGTGAGATGGCTCAGCGGTGTAAGCACCTGCCTGGCAAGCACGAGGGCCTGAGTTCGACTCCCAGAACCCACATATGAAAAAAGGCCAGTGATATCGCTCAGCGGCACGGGTGCTTGCCGGTGCTTGAGGTCCTGAGGTCGACCCCTGGTACCCACAAAAAAAAAAAGAAAAAAAGAATTGATACACAAATAAGAAATAGAAAAGAATCAAGCATTGTCAATGCAGTACACTTTCAAACCACAAAGATCAGCAATAGAAGAAATGAACAAATATTCAAAACAAGTAGGAAAATATCAACAAAATGACATGCCAAGTCCAAAATTTTCAATAACTATGATGTAAATTATCATAATTCTCCAATTAAAAGATACAGACTGGCTGAACAGATTACAAAACAAGACCCAACAATAGGCTGCTACATGAAACTCATCTCACCAACAAAGATGCATGCAGAGTGAAAGTAAAGGGATACAAAAGTGCTGTTCCAAGAAAATGGTCCCAAAAACAAGCAGGAGAAGCCATAACTATATAAGACAAAATAGATTTTAAGACAAAAACTGTAAGAAGATAAAAGAAATTTGTCAGGATCAAGGAGTAATTTCAAGAAAATATAATGATTATAAATCTGTGGGGGGGGGTTATAGCTCAGCGGCACATAACCTGCCTGACAAGCACAAGGTCCTGAGTTCAATTCCCGATTCCAAGAAAATATATGTGTGTACCTAATAATGACAAGCCTCATTTATAAAACAAACACAGTTATACCTAAACAGGGAGATAGGCTCCAAAACTATAATATTATCATATTAGGGAATTTCAGTGTCCTACAATCACAAATAAATAGATCATCCAGACAAAAATGTCAACAAAGAAACATGAGAGTTAAATTGCACTACAGACAAAATGGAATTAACATTTACAGAGCATTCCACAAACCACTGAAGAATACGCATTCTTTTTTATCAGCACATAGAGCTATACAGACTATATATTAGGCCACTATTTGTCCAACAAACTCAAAAAAATTGAAAAGTTTAGCATCATATCAAAAAATCATATACTCTGATCAACTTAGCTTCATTCCAAGGGTGGACAGAAATCACTGTAAGATAGTGGTACAGGCTAATAATTTTCTAATTGAGACTCTACTAGCTCAGGAAACAGAAATAAGAATTGACAAATGAGATTACATGAATATGACTTCTACACGATGAAGTAAACAATCAATAGAGTGAAAAGACAACATACAGAATGAGACAAAATATTTTCCAGCCATTCACCTGACAGAGGACTAATATCAAGAATATATAAAACACTCAAAAAAAAGAACAAAAATAATCCAATCAAAAATGGGCAAATGGCATGAAAGTATAATTCTCAAAAGAAGTATAAACACATAAATATGTGGAAAAAAACAATATCTTTACTCCTCAGGGAAACACAAATCAAAAGTACAATGAGATTCTATCTCACCCAATTAGAAAGGCTATCATCAATAAAACAGAAGATAGCAAATGCTTCTGCAAACACATAGAAAAAGGAACCTTTATATACTATTGGTGGAAATGTAAATTAGTATGGCCAGTATGGAAACAGTATGTGGAAATCTCAAAACATGAAAAATAGAACTACCATTTGATCCAGCTATCCCATTGCTAAATATATACCCAAAGAAAATGAAGTCAGTATGCAATAAAGTTACCTATATGGTCATGTTTATTGTGGTACTATGCACAATAGCTAAAATATGGAATCAGCCCAGCTGCCTATTAACAGATGACTGGATAAAGAAAATGTGTTATTTATATGTAGTGGAGTATGATTCAGCCATAAAGAAGAAGGAAATTTTGCCATTTATAAGAATATGGATGGCATTGAGGGACAACATGTTAATCAAAATAAGCCTCATACAGAAAGACAAGTATCAAGTGCTATATTTCATATGTGGAAACTCAAAAAAATTTTGAAAAATTAACCTTAGGTAGAAGAGTGATTACTAAGGACTAGGAATAGTGCCAGGGGTAAAAAAGCAAGGTTTAGATGGATATCACTAATCCATGCTGTACACATGTATGGAAATGTCATAATGAATCCCATTAATTAGTACAATTAATGAATTTTAATAAAAAAGATTGAAAAAGAAAAATACTCAGTATTACATATATGAATTTCATATAAATTGTTTCCATTCACAATGTAATTTATGTCAAAATACAATAAGCAATTTCAGCTCAATTGAAAGAAATCAACAAATTAGTCAGAAAAGTCCTGTACAAATTATAGCATTTATAGGGAAACAACCTAAGAAAATATGTGATTGAATTAAGGTAAAGAGAATAATGTGACATAGAAAGAGAACTTACAGGCCGATGAATGGAAAATAATGAAAATCCCCAAAATAAAACATTTAGAACTGGGTACACTAGGAAGAGGGAAGTTAATTTAATAAAAACAACACAGATTTTTTAAAATTGCTACATCATACTTTTAGAGAAAAAAACCTGGATCTCTACTCCATTTTGCATTTGAAATATTTAAAAGATTAAAACAAAACTTTGGGGGGCTGGTGAGATGGCTCAGCGGCGTAAGCGCCTGCCTGGCAAGCGCGAGGGCCTGAGTTCGACTCCCGGATCCCACATATGAAAAAGGGGCCGGTGATATCGCTCAGCGGCCCGGGCGCCTGCTGGCGCGCGAGGTCCTGAGGTTGACCCCCGGTATGCACTAAAAATAATAATAATAATAATAAAACAAAACTTTTACTGTGTAATAATGTGAAAGTACTAGAAGAAGAAAATTTGTGTACCTATGAAAGTAACTGCAGAGGCAGGCATTAACGTTCTAATCTGGTACAAATCTCAGAGTGATGAGAGGAAGCTCTGGTACATTTATTTCAGCCAGTGTCACCTTAGAGTTTAAGCATTAAATACAGCTCAGTCATTTGTTCATTAAAGTACACATATTAAAGATCAATAAGTGAACAAATTAAACAAAATTTCTCACTTTGTAACTTATTTGCCAATGGAAAAAATATACACAAAATTTATTGTGGATATATAAGTCCAGTTGTTAATAAGTGCTATGAACCAAAATTAAACACACAAGAATGGAAATGATAAATATTTGTTGAATAAATAAAGCCAGAGAATATAGAATATTAAGTGTAAGAGGAAATTATTATTTCTGTGTATCTTTGGTAGGAGTATTTATTGGTACATTCTCTGTGAAAAGAAATTTACCAAAATATGAACTTTGTTTATGCTTCATCTCACTAACTCTAGTCTGAAGTATTTACTTTACGAATATAACCATGCACAACTCAGATGTTTGTATTTAAGATCACTTTTACAGCATTATTAGGAGAAAAAGAAGACCTGTAAATAACCTTAATGTTTCTTAATAGGCAGTTAACTAAATAAAAACTGAACATCCATAGAAAAGAAAACTATATACATCTGTTAAAAAGAACAAAGCAGATTTTTATGCTAATCTGGAAAACTCTGTGATACAAAGCACATAACAAAACAGTTGGTACGTATTTTCCCACTGGTATAAAATAATATGTATCCATATGCTTGTGAATATTCTGGGAATAATTCTGGGAGGATACACAAGATTGCCTCTGGGGAGTAGATGGAAGTTTTGAGAGGAAGATATTTTTCATTGCACAACTTAAAATTTTTACTATGTGCATTGCTATTTTCATAGAAATAAGAAAAGTGTTAAGCACCGAGGCAAACATTTTGTGCAAAAACGAAATTCTTTCATGAGGACATTGCATTATTTTTGTGATGAAAATAAATACTCAAAGTGTCCTATGAGCATGGCTAGTACAAATAAATTATTATAACAAATCCTCTATGGTTTGCATATTATATTGGCTGGATGACTATGACATTCACAATAAAAACATAATTTGCAATTTGCTATCTCAAATTATAATTTTCAAAAAAGATACTACATTACAAGCAAACATCATCTTTAAATGATATCAAATGTTTACAGCGTGACACTGATATATAACATATGGCATAGTTACAGGTCTAAAAATATCTTGTATGTAGATCAGCCCCATACCCAGCACTATCCTACTGCAGACTTGGTGTGTTTACCAGCACAGTTTTGGGCTCTGACTTGCACACTACTATAGAATTGTGGATACCAGAGAAATTTTTTTCTTTGTTTGTTGCATTTTCCTTTTGCAGTTTTTGTTTCTGTTTTATTTTGTTTTTGTTGTTTATATTTTTACTTTTATTGTTTGGTTTTGTTTGTCTTTTTTATCTCCTTCCTCAACTATCTATCTTAATTTTTTTTGGTATTTTCATGCTAGCTAACACTGTTTCTAGCCATTCCAGATCACTTCAATATTCTTTTGGTTTCTCCTTCATTCATTTGCTCCTGTCCTCTTCTCCAGTTTCCCAAAGCTTGGGTGATCGTCCTTTGTCCTTCAGCCTTGCTTCTACTATATTCCTCATCATTTATCTCTGTTTTGTCCCCTAACCCTCATAAATCCCCACAGAGCAAAATCACTCTAATAGGGGAAACTCACTGCATGCAAGTTCCTGGTTTATGTTGGATTTTGTTATATAACTGTAGCTCTTGCTCCTGTGGTTGAAGGTACCAAATTTATAGTTACCTCAGTTTGTCAATTTCTAGGCTGCGTTTGATACTATTGTTACTGCTAATTGTACTACTGTAGTCAGGGTGTCAAACCTGTTGTAATTAGTTGTTCTCCCTTGTATGAAAACACTGATTGTCAAGGGTCAAAATCATCACCATAGGCCAGTACCAAAGGAGTGGTTGCTGAGCCAAATAAATAGCAACTTCTCATCCATAAATTGGGAAGGTAGGATTTTGGGACAGACACAAAGACCAACAGCCAGCTACACATAGAAGACATCTCTGAGAAATAGACATTGCTTAGGGAAGCCTCTAGATACTAGTGATAAAACTAACTACCATAAGAAATTTACAAGCATCAACATTAAAAAATTGAAATAAAAAATACCAAATGACAAGATACAGAAGAAAAATGCAACCCCAGACCTCCAGCCCACCCAAGACAAGTCCAGAGGACAAGGACATGCAAGCCAGCTACCTGAATTTTCTGAAATGGTAGCATCAGAAGTAAAAACATCAGATGAATGAGGATATAGAGAACATCAGTTCAGATATAATCTCTCAGGTAACAAAAAAAGAAAAGAGAGGACTATCATACTGAGGGACTTGCTCAGTGAACCTAGAGTAGACAACAGATAAAAAAAATAGAGATTAGAAAAATGATGGAAACCATGAATGCCTAATATAGGAAAGAAAGGGAATCCATAAAACATTCAAACAAATATCCAGGAGATTAAAAATTCCAGTGAAAGTTTACAAAGCTGAATGAACCAAGATGAAGACAAAATATCAGATCTAGAAGAAAGGATTGTGGTTAGTAATGACAAAAATAAAGATCTCTTAAAAAAAGTAAGGGAACATGAAAAAACAATGCAACAACCTCAAGATGATGCAAAGAACAAGATAAGATTGACCAGAGAAAATGAAAAAGCAGGAGACAGTGCGAATGACTTTAAAAACAATCTTGCCAGAAAAGTAATGGCAAAAACTTTCCCAAGCATAGCAAAAAAATTTCATATGCAGATAAGTGAGGCATATAGAACTCCAATTAGCCATGATCAAAATAAATCTACACCAAGGTATATAATAATCAAGATTCCAGAAATTCAGCACAAGAACAGAATATTAAAAGCTATTAGAGAAAAGAAACAAATCACCTATGAATGAAAGCCCATCAGAATCACAGCAGACTTCTCAACACAAACCCTTAAATCAAGGAGAGCTTGGTGTGAAGTATTCCAAGTCCTGAAAGAAAATCACCAACACAGGCTGATGTGTCGGGCCAAACTGTCTTTCAAAATCATGGAAAATAAGATACTTCCATGACAAACAACAACTGAAGAAATTCATGACCACCAAACCAGCTCTACAAAACATTCTGAAGCATATTTTATAAAGAGGAAACCAAGACCACAATTCGAAGAACACAAATAGAAAGACACCATCAAGCAAGGCAAGCAATTAAACAGAGGGAAAAGAAAGAAAACTGATAAAGGAAAATAATATGACAAGGATAAGCCAACACATATCAGTTATAACCATCAGGGCCAGTGAGATAGCTCAGCAGCATAAGCGCCTGCCCGGCAAGTGCAAAGTCCTGAGTTTGACTCCCAGTACCCACATAAAGGAAGAAAAGGGCCAGTGATATTGCTCAGCAGCACAAGCACTTGCTGGCAAGTGCGAGGTCTTGAGGTCAACTCCTGGTACCCACATTAAAAAAAAAAATTATAGGGCTGGTGAGATAGCTCAGTGGTGTAAGCGCCTGCCTGGCAAGTGCGAGGGCCCGAGTTCGACTCCTGGAACCCACATAAGATAAAAGGGGCCAGTGATATTGCTCAGTGGCACAAGCGCCTGCTGGCGCATGAGATCCTGGGGTCGACCCCTGGTACCCACAAAAAAAAAATTATAACCATCAGTGTAAGTGGTCTCAATTCACCAATCAAAAGAAATAGACTGGCAGAATGGATCAAGAGACAAGATCCAACAATATGCTGCATACAAAAAAAAAAAAACACATTTAACTCAAAAAGAAATTCATAGACAGAAAGTCAAAAGATGGAAAACAATACTCCATGCAACAGGAACCCAGAAAAACAAAAGGGGTGGGTAGCTATTCTGTTTGTAGACAAAGTGGATTTTAAGCCTAAATTGATTTTTTTTTTAAATCGCTACATATTTCTTAAGGGAAATCTCCAAGAGGAAGAGATAACAATCATAAATATATATTCACCAAATATCAGTGCACCCAACTATATGAAACAAATATTAAGAGACATGAAAAATCAAATAAGCACTAGCATGATTGAAATGGGGGACCTCAGTATCCTTCTGTCACAAATAGATCAACTAGACAAAAAAAATCAACAAAGAAATATCAGAACTGAACCAAACCTGTGAACAAATGGACTTAGTAGATGTCTACAGAGTGTTCCACTCCACAACATTAGAATACTAATTCTTCTCAGCTGCACATGGGTTTTCTCCAAAATAAACTACATACTAGTTCATAAAACATGCTTAAGTAAATGCAAAGGAACTGAAATTATCCCAGTCATGTAATTAGACTATACAGCAATGAAATTGGAAAACAATGGCAAAACAAACCACAAAAACTCCATACAAACATGGAAATTAAATAACACCCTCCTGAACAACCAATGGATCAAGATGAAACTAAAGAAGAAATTGGACAGTTTCTATAATTAAACAATTATGCTGATATAACATACTGGAACTTATGGGATGCAATAAAAGTAGTCCTATGAGGGAAACTTATAGCAGTGAACTCTCACATCATGAAAACAGAGTGAGCTCAAGTGAATAACCTATAGTGAACCTTAAACTTCTTGAAAAAAGAACTAGTCAAACCTACAGCTCATAAAAGAGAGGAAATTATAAAGATCAGAGAAGAAGTTAACACAATAAAGACTAAGAAAATAATACAAAGAATCAGTGAATTGAAGAGTTGGTTCTTTGAAAGATTAAAGAACATTGACAAACTCCTAGCAAACCTTATCAAAAAAAAAGAAAAAAAAAGACTCAAATCTATGTAATTAGGATTGAAAAGGGTGAAATCACAATGGATCCTGCAGAAATTCGAGTGATCATCAATACCTACTTCAAAAACATTATTCTAATAAAATGGAAAACAAATCTTTACTGTCATGCAATGGAAAGCACAGAAGAAATAGACAGATTCCTAGATAGATATGAATTACCAAAGCTGAATCAAGAAGATGAAAAACTTCTAAATAACCTAATATCAATCAATGAAATTGAAGATGTAATTAAAAACTTACCAACAAAGAAGTGCCAGGTCCTGATGGTTTCCCTGCTGAATTCTACAAGAAATTTAGAAAAGATCTAATGCCACTACTCCTCAAACTCTTTAATGAAATTGAAAGGGAAGCAATATTCAAAAAGGCATTCCTGGAAGCAATATTGTCCCAATACCAAAGCCAGAGAAGGATTCAACCAAAAAAAGAGAATCACAGGTCAATCTCCCTAATGAGCATAGACACAAGAATCTTCAATAAAGAAGATTATACACTATGACCAAGTAGGATTCCTCCCAGAGACGCAGTGATGGTTGAAAATATGCAAATCAATAAATGTAATACATCGTATCAACAAAGCCAAGGACAAAAATTCTATGATTACCTCAATAGACACAGAAAAGGCATTTGATGAAGTCCAACAACCATTTAAGATAAAAACCCTACAGAAAATTGGAATACATGGTCTTTATCTCAATTTGATAAAAGCCATCAATGACAAACCAACAACCAACATCATATTAAGTGGACAAAAAATGAAAGCTTTCACTCTAAAATCATGAACAAGAGAAAGATGTCCTGTTCAATACAGTTCTCAAAACTTTAGCCATAGTGATTAGACAAGGGAAAGAAATAAAAGGAATAAGGATAGGAAAGGAAGAAGTTAAATTATCATTATCTGAAGATGACATGATACTCTACATAGAAGACACAAAAACTCCACCAAAATACTTCTAGATGTAACAACCAAATTCAGTTGCTTAGCTGGATACAAAGTCAACACTTAAACATCAATAGCCTTCCTGTACATCAATAGCCTTCCAATAACAAACTCATCAAAAGAGAAATTAGGGAAATCACAACTTTTACTATAGTATCAAAAAATGAAATACTTAGGAGTCAATCAAACGAAAGAAGTAAAAGATATCTACAATTTAGAGTATAGTACTCTGAAAAAAGAGACCAAAGAGGGTATCAGAAAATGGAAAGACATCCCTTGTTCATGGACAGGAAGAATGAACATAGTGAAAATGGCCATACTCCCAAAATTGTTATACAGATTTAATGCAATTCAGATCAAAATACCAATAGCACAACTCATAGAATTAGAGAAAATCATCCTAAAATTTATTTGGAAGCAGAAGAGACCTAGAAAAGCAAATGCAATTCTAGGCAACAAAGGCAAGGCAGGAGGCATCACAATCTGTGACTTCAAATTATAATACAAAGCTACTCTGATAAAAACAGCATGGTACTGGCAAAAAAAAAAAAACAGACCTGAAGATCGATGGAATAGATTAGACAAGCCAGAAACAACTTCAAACACACTCAGCCACCTTATATTTGACAAAGGGGCCAAACACTGTTTACTGGAAGAAAGATAGCCTCTTAAATAAATGGTCCTGGAAAAACTGGCTTCTCACATGCCAAAGACAAAAACTAGACCCATGTCTCTCACCATGCCCTAAACTTAAATCAAAATGGGTCAAAGATCTAAATATTATAAGAGAAATACTAAATTTGCTGGAAGAGAGAATACATATAACTCTTGATGACAGGTTTAGGCAAAGTCTTTATGAACAAAACTCCAAACACACAGGAAATACTACAAAGAATCAACAACTGAGATCTCATCTTATTAAAAAGCTTTTGTGCAGCAAAAGAAACCATCAACAGAGTGAAAAGATAACCCACAGAGTGGGAAAAAAATTTTTTTCCAGCTATTCCTCAGACTAAGGACTAATATATAGAATATATAAAAAACTCAAAAAAATCAGCCCCCTAATTTAAAGACTCAATCCAAAAATGGGCACCTGAAATGAATAGACACTTTACAGATAAAGAAATGGAAATAGCAAATAAATATATGAAAAACAGTTCAACATCACTAGTCATTCAAGAGATGAAAAGTAAAACAATGCTGAGATTCCACCTCACTCCAGAAAAAAATGATAATTATCAAGAAATCACCCAATAACAAATGCAGATGGGGCTGTGGAGAAAAAGGAACTCTCCTCTACTGTTGGTGAGAGTGTAGACTGGTAAAACCACTGTGGAAATCAGTGTGGAGATTCCTCAAAAAACTACAGCTTCCATTTTAACCTTCTTGGTATCTTCCCAAAATAATTAAAAACATCATACCACAGCAATATATGTGCACCCATGTTTATAGCAGCACAGTCTGTAATAGCTAAATCTTGGAAACAGCCCAAATGCCCATCAACCGATAAACAGATAAAAGATGTGGTTTATTGATACATTGGAGTACTACTCAGCCATAAAGAAGGATAAATTTGAGACATTTCTAGGTAAATGGATGCATCTTGAGACCATACTTTTAAGTGAAATAAATCAGACACCATGTATAAATATCACAATGTTTCTCTAGTGTGAGAAACCAAAAGTATAATTAAGGACCAAAATGTATAATAAATATTGTGAAATAGGAAGAAAATGTTCAAATGGGAAGAGGAACAGGGAGGGGGAAGAAAAATAAATGAGAAAAGAAGGAAAAAATGGAAACAAAGCTTTTGTAAATAGGAGGGGAAGAGGAGTTGAAGGGAAAATAGGGGAATGGAAAAAAAAGAAGAATCAAGATATATCATGTGCAAGTACAAATTCCCTGTGATGAATGTGATCATTATGCATATCTAAGATGTACCAATAAACTTAATTAAAAATTTTTAATTAAAATAAAAATAATAAATAAATATATCTTGTATGGAACTTTTGTATTTTATTACTATTTCCAAAACTTCATTTTTGTTGTTTTTTAGAAATTGCTATTCATTCAAACCTTATCAGTTGGGAGCTATTATGATTCTTTTGTGTCCCAAATTTTACGAGTCCACTATTGGGTAGACTCTTAGCAAAACTCTGTATTTACTAAACTGTAACTAATTCTTACTCCTGCATATAGCTATTGTGCTAGTGGGAAAGCAGTTATAGGAAATAACAGTAGTTCGCTGTACATTGGAATATACAAGGATAGACAAAATCCTGCTCTCAGGTTGTTTAAATAAATCACAATTTTTCCACTACTCTATAACAAGATAATTAGTAATGAGGAGCTTGAGCGATTTGGAATCAGATACTCTTCTCCTCTAGTCATACGATACTATAATAGCTTATTTTACTACAGTTGTTAATAAAGACTATATGAGAAAACATAAACATTTTTTGCCTTGAATCTAACCAATTTCTCATAGACCCATGCAAATTCTGTGTGTGTTTTCCTGACTTATTCAGGAGACCTCATGAGAAGAAATTACCTCAATTTAGAGGGATGATAAAAGCAGAAGATTATCTGATAATTTGAACATATTCATTAAGACTTAAAAACATTCCAAATTAAAAAAAAAAAAGTATTGTCTGAATCCATTGTAGCAGATGAAAAGCAAAACAAAACTCAGAGAGCTAAAACAGAAGATTCATATATGTAGGAAATGTTTTACAATATAAATTATCCTTGATTTAAAAACTGATGATTTAACTTCCATATAATTCTCTATATGTGCCTATAATACACAAAATGATTTCTTTTTACAAGTCTTTTATTAGCATATGCTTGCAATACATAATGAGTATATTCATCACGGTGTATTGGGTACAAATACATATTCCCACTTGATCCTTTTCCTTCTCCCCCTCTCCCTTTCTCCTCCCCCACCTCAGATCCCTGTGATTTCCTAATGAGATGGTCAGGCTCTAGTGGACTCTGTGTCACTTACCATAGTTGAAACTTTTGAGATACTGTTTCTTGCCTAGGACCATCCCCTGTTCTCAGATTTGTAACTATGTGTTCTTTACTTATTGTACGTATCTTCACTCCTTGTATACTTAACATTTCTCAGCAGCAATCTTCAAAACTCACTGATTTATCAATGGGTACTAAATTGAAGTTAGTTAGGAAAAAGAAATATTCCACATGGAGTACATTCCACAATGTATACATCTACTGAAACATCCTAGGGTACCTCATGATTCAATTCATTGCAATGGTCATTCTTCATGCACTTATTGTGCAATTTCTGTACAAATGAGTGATCAGTTAGGGTAAAAACTTCATACGAAGAATTACCTTCAAATGAGGATCATTCGTAAGATGTTAAAATCATCTATATATTCTTTACCTTCTTATTTGAGTTTAGCAGTCTTAACTTTTAGGTAGGTGTTATAAAAGGCTAGGGTGGAAATAATAGGGGAAAATAATAATTATGACCAAAGGGGCAGAATTAGGTGGATTAAAATGCACTTAGATCTCTAGTAACTTTTTTTTTATCTATGACAGTTCTCCAGCCTGTTGCTAGAGGTTCAAGATGTAGTAGCTCCCTTTCCCATCAAGGAAACACAGAAAGTTAAATTGTAGCCCAGAAAGTATAAGAGTTGATTCAAAAGTGAAATATTTATCCAGATAACTGAAAATATTTCTACATAAAGTTTAAGGCTGTTTGTAATCACTAACATTGCTGTTTGACTCGAACAAAATCAAATGATAAGAATTGCTGTAATCGAGAAGTTCCATGGGCCCCAGAACATGTAACCACGCCAGATACCAAACGTGATTGGCAATGTGATTGCACGTCCTATTCTGTGGTGACAAGGGAGTGTTGACATACCTTGTACTTTGACCACAGTTGAGTCTTATCGAGCTTAGGTTAATAAATTGATACTTCATTGACAAGCTGGGAAAGGAAAGGATCAGAGGAGTGAAGAAATGTCAAATATCCCATTGCTTACTAAGTAAAGTCCAATTTTTATGGTCCAGAATTCAGAGCAAGACCAAATGTGGCTTCAACCCATCTTGCTGAAATTATCTCATACTACTCCCTTTTTCTCACCTTATAATCTAACTGAAAATTTTGTGGTAATTCTTTCTGGTCTATAGTATTTTCTGTGATATTTTTTCTGGTGTCTATGTCTAGAATGTTCTCCTTACTTCCTCATACTCTAGCAATATATTTAAATTAAATTTGTTTTTAGAAGCTCTGATCTATATTACCACATAGATTTTCACAGACATTTCACAGAGCACTTTAAATTATACTCCTCTGTTTTTATTCTATGATACATACTTCACTTCATGTATTGTACAATTAAAAAATCTATTTACATTTTTGTTCCCCTTTCAGGTCTGTAGCCGGTGAAGAAAACTTTCATAATTATTATTAATGTGTTTGTATAGGCTCTCGGTGTCACATTAAATTTCTAAAAAGAACCTTTAAATAAATGCTTATTACACTATCAAGAAATTAGTCAGATGTTAATCCAGTTGGATACAGATAACACAGGCAATGAGGTTCTTACCATCATAATTATGGAATGCACTATTGCTTTACTACTATGTACCCTAGAGATAAAAAAGAAAAAATGTCAACTCCTTTTCTTAAAGACTCAGAATTAACCCTGCTAAAATTTTCAATTTATTTGAATATTAACCAGAGAACTAACTACACAAGATTATAATTCAGCACTGTCTCAGTACTTTCAATTGTTATTACCTAATGTTCCCATTGGCAAAAACTGAAAATGACTAAATAATTGAGGAATGGATTATAATAGACACTTAATGGTAGAAGCCACGTTGGAGTAAACAAAAATCCACGAAAAGAACTTATCCGAAGTCACTATTCATTTAGCAAATCCCCCTTGTGTTTTGGGGAGCTCCACTGAAAATGAGAAACATTCCTATAAAATGCAGAAAATGTTGCTAATCTTCAGGGGTTAACTAAAGACACATTGTCAAGGCAATATATTCCAGACAGCCCTGCTTGTTTTTTATTGTTGTTTTACATCTACTCGCCATATTTTCATGCATTTTGATTTTCCTTCAAGTTTGTATTTCTCTCAGTGGAGAACAAATCCTCCTGGGTCTTTAAAAATGATTTAATTCTTAATACCAAAATTTCCACAGTCTTGAGCAGTTCTGAAACACAAATCATAGCATGTGGGTCCGGAGTGAAAGTACTGTGGTGAGGAATCAGAATTCTAGAGGATATTATTTGGTGTGAAGTATGCTATAAAATGAGGATCTTTGCACAGTGATGTGTTAGGAGCAGCTCTTTTCAATGGCCATTTCACTCTCTCATGTATGGTCTTTCCTTTTAGAAATAGAGGCTTTTTTGCAAACTAAGCAATGAGAACACTGATTTTATAAGGGGTAGTAAATCTAAACTTATATTGTTGGTATCCAGATTTAACAAGTAGGACAGTAATGGGAATTACCTTTGGTGCCTTGGACCCCCATTTAAATGACAATTTATAAAGTCTTTTGTGACATATAAATTCCAGGAAGTCATGCATACTGACGGAATAGCAACAACCAGGCCCATAGAAAGATTTCCTTGGTCCTGTGAGGATCAACACATCTGAATATCTTTATAGCACAGCAGATCAATTCCCAGCCGCAAATAACTTCCACATAATCCCTGGTAAATACATGAGAAACAAAACTGACTGGGGTGTTTTTTATGTCTTAGTATTCAGCAGTACTGTGGCCAAGAAAGTTTTATTTAAGTATCAATGCATTCATTACTCCTGCGTAGAAAGGACTTAATTTATCTTTAGAGGTCTAACATTTTAACAGTTAAATTCAGCTGGAAATTTTAAGTCTCATTCAGAAAGAAGAGAATCGAAAAAGTTTCAAGGAGGAACTTGTCATTACATCCTGGAACACAAACACCACGTTTACCAGCGGGCACATCTGATAGCTACCCAAAGAATATTCTTGTCAGTAAACAACTGACAAGGTTCCAGTTTAGGAATTGAACTCGCCATTATACAAAAGCTATGCAAACAGAAGAAAGTTTACACCTCTGGTCTTTTCATTACTTATTTTGAAATTCTTGACTCTGCCATATCCATCTGCTTTCTCTGCCAATTCACAAAGAAGTAAAACAATAAAATTTACACTATTAAGAATAACAATGAAGGGCCGGTGAGATAGCTCAGCGGCATAAGCGCCTGCCTGGCAAGCGCAAGGTCCTGAGTTCAACTCCCAGAACCCACATACGAAAAAAGGGCCAGTGATATCGCTCAATGGCACGGGCACCTGCTGGCGCGCGAGGTCCTGAGGTAGACTCCTGGTACCGAAAAAAAAAAAGAAAGAATAACAATGAAAATAATGGAAGATTCCAAAAAGACTAGCACAGTGTTAATGCAATGCAATAGTTATTGTGGAAGGCACAAGAAGAAAGGAATTAGTATAATGAACAGAAACACATTTTTCAGTATAGTTCAAGTAGGCAAGTTAAAAAAGTGAGGCAGTGGCTATTAAGGGATATGTAACAAAAGTTTTGAAGGTAAAAGAAATTACAGGATGATGTGAAAATTTTGATGATAATTGAAGAAGACATATAAATGTCAAATAATCAAATGAAAAGATGTTTAATATAATTAGCCATTAGGGAAATGCAAATAAAAGCAAAATGATATGTTACTACACATCTCTCAGAATGGCTAAAATAGAAAGTAGTGACAATACCAAATGCTGGTGAACATGCAGGGAAACAGAATCGCTTATATATTATTGATGAAAATGAATAATGATATAGCCATTCTGGGAAAAAAGAGTGAATTTTTATATATATAAACTAAATGTACAACTACCATATGGCCCAGCAATTGAAATATTAGGCTTTTGCCCCAGAAAAAGGGAAATACATGTTTACAAAAAATCTGTACATAAATATACACTGGGTTTCTATACAATAGACAAAAACTGGAAACACTTCTCATGTCCTTAAATGTGTGAGTGGTTAAACTGTGGTCCATAAGTGTATAGATCCCAATAAATATTACTAACCAATGACAAAAACTACCAACAGATACAATTTGAGTGTATTTTCAAGTAATTATGCCAAGCGAAAATAGCCAATGCCAAAAGCTTACCATGATTCCATTTAAATAACATTTAATATAAATTGAACAATATAATTTAACATAGTAGTTTAATACAATGATAAATTTTAGAAACAGAAGATAGATTCATGGTTGCCAATGATTAATAAGAAGGATGTTGGCTAGGAAAGAAGTGGGTGTGATTATAAAAGGACAACCTGGGTAAAATTTGTGAGATGGAACTATTCAGTATCTTTACTGTGGCACTGGATGCGCAAACCTATACATGTGATAAAACTGAATACAACTAAATGTACATATGCATATGCCTAAAAATACAACAAAATAAATACGAGTAAGATCCGTGGGTTGAATCAAGGCCAGTATTCTGGTTGTGATATTCTATAGTTTTTCAAAATGTTACCATTGAGGGGAACTGGGTAGAATGTACATGAGATCTCTTTGTTATCTCTTAGAACTGCATGTGAATCTATACTATTTCAATGAAGATTTCAATTAGAAATTTAAAAAATTAATTTTTTAAGTGATGAGAAAAAAAGGGAGGAAATCACCAGAGTAATATACTTAGGGACAACCATGACTCCAAGCACAGTATAATGGTAGGCAGATAATCTGTGGTAGTTTTTCATTGTTGTTCCTAATATTTCACAAATCGAAATAAAGATCAGCAGACGAGAAAGAAGATGGGATAATGGAAGTTTTAGAAATTTGAGAATGTGCTCACTTTGGCAGCACATATGCTAGAAATTTGAGAAAAAGAAAGTTGTGGGAGACAAGCCTCTAAAGAATCTGCCAATCATTCCTACTTTGTGTGTTGGTGTAATCCCTTCCCTTAAGTGTGAGCGGGACATATTCACTTTCAATAAGTAGAAAGTGGCAAGAATAACAGGACATCACTTCTAATATTTAGTTATGAAAGGACTGTGACTTCAGTCTCTCTCAGTCCCACTCTGGGAAAACCATGCTGCCATGTTATGACCTGCCCTTGGAAGGGTCCATAGAGCGAGAAACTGATGTCTTCCATCCCATGCCAGTGAAAGCCTGAAGCTGTGAACAAATGTGAGTTTAGAAATAGATTCTCTTCCACCAAAGCCTCAAAAAGACTGTGGCTCTGGCCCAGAACTTGCTTGCAGCTTTATAAGACACATCCAGCTATGTTTAACTCATATTTTTGACCACCAGAACCTATGATATAATTAATGTTTGCTGCTTTCAGTTGCTAAATACTGGGGCAATTGTTACAGTAAACAGCAATAGATAACTAATATAGCAAGTGTGAAATAGTTATTCAGTAAAGTGTGAAAGTCAATTAAATGGCTAAGGAATTATTTCCAGTAAGAATTAATAAACCACAGTAGATTAATGGTGATGAATTTTAAGTGAAAGTGTATGAACGTGTGTTCATATGAAGTGATATATTTAACTGATTTTTCCACGTGAGCATGAAAAAAATAAAAGCAGGGGAAAATAGTTGAAATTTTTGCAAGAAAATAATTATAATTGTAGGATTATATGGTTTAATTTGGGCATGGAGGTAATGAAGGTAAGAGAAGAGAGAAGAGACCAAAGATAAGTTATAGCACTTATAGAATTAAAATATGGCTGGATTCAGAGCTCTATAGAAAATAAACTGGACAGGTAGACTGAGGTGGTCACAAAAAGAAGGGTAGAGATTATTTAGTAACTGCAGTGATGACAACAAGGCTTGTGATGTAGCCATGGAAGTTAGTGGCTGAGTATGGTGAAGAACAAGATCATTGGCCAAGAAAACACCTAGGGACTGACAGTTTAGGATAGAACAGATGAGCACTAAAATCATTAAGACATAATGGAAATGAGCTAGACATAGTGTGAATTAAGAGTATTCATCTTTAAGAAATTGCAAAGTAGCTCAGGTCTTGGTAGATAACTGCAACAATAATGGGTAGGAGATGATTGGATCTACTGGTCTAAGGATGAAAATTGGATTTTTTAGGAACCTAGATGAAATTTACCCCCCAAAAATGTCATGAGGGATTTTTTTGAATGTTGTTATCGGTGATTCAAAAAGGTTTTCAATGGAACAAAATTCTGAGCAGTTTCCAATCTCCCAATTTCCTCCAGGAAATCTTCCTTGAATGCTCAAATTCAAAGTAATTGCTCTCAATTAATACCCTGTACTTTTCCTATTAGACCATTTGCCACAGTTTTGGACCACTATTGTGTAGTCCACAACCCCTTAATTAAACTCTAAATCTTGATAAAGAACAAGGGTGTTGCAAATGAGTTGTATTCTCAGTGCTGGACAGTGACTGTAGTAGGTGATTGATAAATGTTGAATGTAGAAAATAAAAACTGATTTTTTTCAAACCATTCTAAAGGCAAACACTTAACTGTGCACCACTGAGAACTATGCCAGGCAGTATTCTAAGACCTCTAGATATAATTATTCATTGAATCCTAACAATCTCTACTATCACTATTGAATCCATTATTCTATATTGAGTAGCACAGAGGTAAAAATGATAGTCCAGTGTCCCACTGAGGATCTGGGAAAGGCAGAATCAAATCCCAGAAGTCAGACTGGAATCACTTCACCCTTCTACACATTAAAATAGAAACATATGACAGTGAAAGAATTGTCTCTGACATGGCCGAACACAAACCGTTTTGACTCTATTAGAGAAGAAAACTGTTACAAATAGTAAGAGAATGAAAAAGAGATAATAGAAACACTTCATTGACTTCAAAGTGTTTCAGCTATCAGTGATGAAGCTTTATATAATTCCAACAACCTCAGAAATGCATGAAGAGGTAATAAAACACAGAATAAAAATATCAACATTTCTAGCATCATCAATCACTGAAAATGAGTCAGCAAGCTTGAAGCAATCTTTGACAATATTTCTCAAATAGATCATTTAAACAGGGTGGGGAACATAAATGAGATGTACATTCCCAGTGATATTGGACTATCATTGAGCATAGTTCTGAGGGAGATGGGGGTAAGATGAAATAAAACTAGTTCCAGTTGTAATCCAATAAAAAATCTATCACCCTAAAACAGTATTTAAATTATTTCAGCAAAGTGAATTAAGCTTTTTAATATGATTTTGAAATGTAACATTTTATTCACTCTTTTAAATAGCTAGGTACACCTTTGAACAGAAATTCTGCATCTCGTCATAACAATACAACATTCAGATTCTTTATCTCATTCTCACTTTGTTGGCTAAGACTTTATGGGGAGCACAGTTGCTTCAAGACATGAAAAGAAGGTGGTTTGGATTACTCTAACTTCTCTCCCTCTTCTCTTATGTCATTCAAATGCTTTGTAAATCTACACTACAGCCTATTGCTCTACAAAACCTCTAATTTAGAGATTAGGAGAGGGGAATTGTGTGGGGAGAAGGTTTGAAGATGCTTAGACTCACTGGAGGCATTTGAACATATTCAAGTAAGAAATGAAGAGAAGTCCACTCTTCAGAATATGGAATGTTTTGTATGAAAAAACGTCTCATTATATCACTACTAAGCTGTTAAGTGAGTAATTTATACATTTAAATTTATGTGTAACTGAGCTACCAGAAGTATATTATAGAAATAAAGTCATTTGCTTATAGAAAAGCTTTAGAACTCTAAGTTATTGAGCAAAATCATGGTGTTTTATTCAAAGAACATACCTGTAATGACTATTAAAAAGCATAATGAAAGAATTTCATGATGCATTTGTAAAATAAAGAAGAACTATGCTATTACATCAGGAAACTGAGAAGCATTTTAGCAAATATGTTTCAAAAGACAACATACTTCAATTTAGGTACATACTATTTAAGGAAAGACACAGATAACATTTTCATTATTGAACATGTCCTTAATAGTTGCATTTCTCCAGCTGTTGCATTGGAATATTTTGACATATCTCTCCACAGAAAACCCACTACACTGCCAGCCCTTAGAGAAGAAACTGGAAATGTATGTGCAGCAATCTCAATGTCTAAGGTTACCCAAGCAGCAGTTCGCCCTACTAATAAATGTCTGGAAGCTAATGACCACCACTTTCATCACCTCTTATAATTGTAGAAGCCAAAGGTAACTTGTATATAATCTCATGATGTCTCAATAAACTTATTATTAAAATATCTATACAAGTTTTTCTTTTCCTGAAGTATGTATACATTTTTGGTAGACTCTGTATATATAGAAATATATACAAAGTTGTTATACAAACCTTTTGTATATGTTTATGATAATAAATATGTCATTAGAATTAGAAGGAATAGACAAGTAAAAAAAATGGAGGGTCATTGCAAGAAGAAAGAGTAGTTCTGAATATCTCTTGCCGATGCACACCAATGGAAAGTTATGCAATTATATCTGGTATGAAAGTGAGAGGCATATACAGTAGTAGGGCTTGTAAGATTTTAAAATTTTCTCACCTAGTGATTAACAATTGAAAACAAATCTTAGTGAATTTTTTAAATGCCCAACTCCCTGATCATACTCCAAACCTAAAAAAGCAGAATTCCCAGGGCAAAACACAGAAAAGAATAGGATATGCAGTTCTAGTTAAGAATCTCTAAAGCAGAGCCAGTGAGATGGCTCAGCGGCATAAGCGCCTGCCTGGCAAGAGTGAGGGCCCAAGTTCGACTCCCGGATCCCACATATGAAAAAAGGGCCGGTGATATCGCTCAGCGGCATGGGCGCCTGCTGGCACGCAAGGTCCTGAGGTCGACCCCTGGTACCCACAAGAAAAAAAAAAGAATCTCTAAAGCAAGAGAACTTCTTCATATTATACCTAAGGCAATGAATTCTAATTTGTAAGTATTCCAAAAACTGTATTTATTAATAAAAGACAAAAATTCAAAAATATTTTCATCATTGCCCAAAGACTTGTGGTCAATATCTTACTTTGCAATCAGATCCGCATAATGCTGCATATTAATTATTTTCCTATCCAATTAATAATGTACAATTAGGAAATGTCAAGGTAATTATGTAATAGATATATAAACACTATTAAAATAATATAGTGATGGATATGAGTGAAGTTTTGAAATGAACTGATTTTCTGCCTGTTGTAAGATTTGAAATCAGGCTCTTGCTTAGTATTTTTTTCTCACAACTACAAACTATACAGACTTATTTTTCCAACATTCCCAAGTTTTTAAAACATAATAAATGTTTTTTTTCTCCAAAAATAAATTCTGTATTTTTGGGAAAAAAATGACATAATATTTTTATTGCTGCTTTGTGTGGGTGTTTTATTGAAGTCACTTTGATGCACAGCTAAGAATAATGGCACTGGTCTCATGAATGAGCCATCACCTGCCAATTCATTAACTCATGTAATCTCTTTCTCAGCGGTGTTCCTCTATGTGGAAGAGTAGCCATGTCCTCGATGTTCATTCCTCCACAAACATACTGAAGAACCATATACTTAGGGTCTGCTTAATGATACACCTGATTTCACTATTTCCCAAATCCACCATCAGCAGGAGACATATGGTTGAATGACACCTACTCTGTCTCTAATGGTTTTCAAAGCTGCATGGCCACATTTTGTTCACACCACTGTACACTACAATCACTATCTTACAACCCATTACCTGACCTCAATTTTGGTGCATGGCTCGAAAGTATAAGGTAAGGTAAAAGGAGTGACTAACAATATCCTTTTATTTAGAGATGAATCCAAAGTGTCCATTATAGTGTGCGTGAATTGTATTATTCTTATCACATTATTTTCTCTATTTTTGTTAGTAGAAAGATAAAAGACTGGGAGAAAAGAACATTCAAGCATTTGTATTACCAAGGCTACTCATGTCTGCTTTTTAGGTTGGCAAGCTTGGAAATATTCTCAAAATTAAAGAGACAATCTACAGAGTGGGGTAAAATATTTGAAAATTAAACACCTGTTAAGGGATTAATATCCAGAATATATAAGGAAACTCAAAAACTAAACAGCAAAAAAGCCAATTATAAAATGGGCAAAAGACCTAAATAGACATTTGTCTGAAGAAATTATACAAAGGGCCAACACATATTTTTAAAAATATTCAGTATCACTAATTATCAGAGAAATGCAAAACAAAACCAAATCAGATATCACCTCACTGCAGTAAGAAAAGCTATTCTCTAAAAGACTAAAGATGACAAGTGCTGGTGAGGGTCTAGAAAAAAGGAAATATTTGTACCCCTTTGGTGAAAATATAGGTTAGTACAGCCATTACGGAAAACATTATAGAGGTTCCTCAAAAAAATTAAAAATAGAATTACCATATAATCTTCCAACCCTACTCCTGGCCATATATCTGTGGTGGATTAACTAATGGTCAACTTGTACTACCCAGCTGAACCGAATCAGTGTGGTGCTGGGTGTGAGAGGCCCATCTGAGGATTGTTGCCAACAGCATAAAAGCACAACTGGAGAGGGAGATGGTGCTGTTGATCCTCCTGGAGAAGCTTGTCGTGCTGGTTTTCCTGATATGAACTCAGCTGTTATCACTGGAGGAGCTCAGGTCCTCGATGTCACTGAGGATGGCTGCGGTTCACCTCAGGGGAGCTCTGGTCCTTACGTTGAGCGTTGCCTCCTGGCTCCAGTGCAGGTCCCTCAGCCTGCTGGCACAGAGTCCTGTCAGCTCTTTCTTAATCCCTACAGGTTTTTTTTTTTTTTTTTCCTTTTCTCTCTGCTAAGTTGATTTTCAGGTGTCTGGATTCCTGGTTCTGGAGAGGCTGTCCTATGCTGCTAGTCTGCTCATCACCATTTTCTTCTCTGCAGATGAGATCTCCTCTATAACCTCTTCTTGTCATTTTGTTTATTGGTAGTTACATTAGTAATCTTCCCAAAAATCATGTAACTTGTAACTGCATTTATGCAAAGAATGAAATTTAAAAACAGTTAATTGAGATGACCAGAAATCTCACTGTGCCTTTTTTTTTTTTTTTTTTTTGTGAATACCGGGGAGTGAGCTCAGGACCTCGCACGCCAGCAGGCGCCCGTGCCACTGAGCGATCACCGGCCCTTTTTTCGTATGTGGGTTCCGGGAGTCGAACTCAGGACCTTGCGCTTGCCAGGCAGGCGCTTATGCCGCTGAGCTATCTCACCGGCCCTCACTGTGCCTTCTATAATACTCTCTGTTTCCTTTAAAGACTTACGTGTCTTTGTTTATAGTGGCATTCTCAGGACCTGGAAAAAGTAGACTGGCAGCTAGCAAAATCTAATATCCAAGCACATGTCATTTTACTTAGTGTGTGATATTTTCCTTTTCAGTTCTTTTGAAATAATATCATACCGGAACATTCACACTGCATATTTTCCGAAGAAATAGATTCACATCTTTAAGACTTTCAATTGGCTCTGTCATTATTTACACTATAAAGGTTATCCAGAGTTGTAGTAGTTACAGTACCATTTTTATCAGTTCTTCTGTATCCAATGATTCATTTTGAAGAATTTTAACATGTTTGTGAATCATGTGTATAGTATTATCATAATTGTATAACACAAAAATTTAGCAAATAAAAAACATCAACACTCAGATGATATGAAAATACATTTGGCAACAGAAACTCAGTAATATTATCCATATAAAAGATTGATGAATATGCATTGTTTGAAAATAATTTAAAATATTTAAGAATTTGCGTGAAAATTATACTTACTCTTGTATCTCAAGTTTGAAACAGATATTTAAAATGTTTAGTAATCTTTTCTTCTAAAATTACCACACTCATTCAAGATTATTCCTCTAGTATTGCCAAGGACAGTAAGTATCCAGTAAACTTTGAGAAAAACAACTTTAACCTATGCTTGTATGTTTTTTGGCTATTTATCATCTCAAAATGGGAATTTTTGATGCCCTAGTCTTTCCACAGTTAGCTGGGAAACGTTCCATTACATTTTTGCGTTTATTTCATGAATGATTATTTTTTTAGTTTGTGTGCATAGTTCCCAATCAGTAAATACCATTCCTTTTAATATTTTGTAAAGGTCACACAATTAACGCTATGAAGTAAGAATAATCCTTTTGTGACAGTGAATGTAACAACTGTAGATGTCCTCATATTGATTATTCTGTGATTATTAGTTAGGTTTAACCCAACTGATTGAAAGACTTTATAGGTATTTTATACTCTAAATGTGAAATGAAAAGGCAGAATCCAATACGTGTGTGACAGCTCTCTTCCAGGAATAGTGCCACAATTGAACACATACAGACCATTGGCAATAAGTTTTATGACAATTCAGTTATGTTGCCAATCACTCAATATTCTTTAAAAACTTCACAAAGCATTTCAAAATTAAATGCATATTAACACATTTGTCCTTTTTCGAATTCCAAAAGAAACTTCCTCCCAAACATTTACTTTGCTCCTAAGTAATGAGGGATCTTTAACCAGACACTCCAAATTTTATGTTACCTCTGCCTTACCTCCTTTCCTAAAGAGCTTTGTGATCATACTAGCAGGAAACCAGAAGCATCAAAAATATGACCAAAAAAGGAAGAAAATTTTGACATTTTAAAATATTTTACCAAAATAGTTATCCTGAAGAAATCAGAACTCAGCTTTCCTTACACATGTTTACACCTAAGTGACAAGAATCCTGTCTTGATAACTTCGTGGGCATCTGGGGCTCTGTCCAACACCACACCATCATCATCATCATTATTGCCCACACATTCTCTCATGAGCCTGTAAAGAAAACGTACAAAGGGAATAAAATAGTGCATAAAAGTACATTTCATTCTGTTTTGCATGGGAGATTGTGTGGTTTTTTAATTCACAGACACTATTTTCATTCTTTTGATGTTTCAACAGTCAAAAAGAAAACTCTGGTAATAAGTTTCTCTTTAGTACTAGAAAAATAAATCTGAATTATGAATCTTAAGTAACAAGACATTTAAAGTCTGATATACTACATCATTGCTGGGTCCATCCTCATGGTATCTTTGTATGCTGACCACAAGACCATGATGAAAATATATTTGAAATTGCTCCTTTACTTTTCCAATGGATTCACTCTTTCTGAAAGTTAATTTAATATTTTAAAACAACCAACCCATTTGGAAATAACCCTCAAAACTAAATGTGGCATTAACTATCTGGTGTAAAAACAATGTGGTACAATGTGATATGATTAATTTTTGTGTGGCACACAATCTGGCTCAAAGAATAATTTTTAAATGGAATTTAATATAGATAGAGGAGGAAAAATAGAGCTATTTCTCAACATTAGTAGTGTCATTGGAAGATGCTTATTGCCTCAAAAATAAAGTTATTCTGTGCATGTTTATTTTTAACCAACCAATATTATTATGGTATAACCTAATTTTCCATCCATTTTTTAGATTTAAGTATATGTGAAGTTCTACCAAGTAATTATACACAAAGAGAATTCTCAGTAACTGAAAATTGTTTGGCTTTAAAACCAAAAGTCCTGTCAGGTGTGGTGCACACCACCGTAATTCCAGCACTCAGGAGGCTGAGGCAGGAGGATTGCCGTGAGTTTGAGGTTCAAGGCCAGCCTGGAATACAAAGCGAGATACTGTCTCAAATAAAATAAAATAAAATAATTAAAACCAAAAGTCCTAGCACACATCCACAAAGATTTACTGAAGATTCAACTTATTTGGGGGATTTTATTATGTACTAAATGATTCACCATTTATTAAAATAACTAAGATATAAAAATACAATGTGTTCTCTTTCAATTATTTACTTTCACAATATTTTTAACAGAAAAATTTATTCTTGTTTATACAACAAGCACAACTAAAACACCAAAAAGCATTACCAATTTTCATTGTGTTACTCAAAGGATAGCTGATGCTACTATTTAGTGTTTTAAATATAGCATTAACTGTATTAATTGAAAAAGGCAGAGAAGAATAAAAACATAAATGTCCACATTTTGCATAAATCCACTAAACAACTCTAGTAGTTGGGCTGTCCATTTTGTGGGTTAGGAATTGAAAATAATACTAGTTGGCCTAGAAATACATTTAAGTGGTAAGTTAGTATGTTCTCAGGCTAAAAGCTTACTATACAATTCCTCCAAACAAACAATATATTTATCAATAAATATAAGATACTCAGAGACAATGAGTTCTAATGACTAATAATTTATTTCCCACTTTAAAGTGGCTTCATTTGAAGTGGTTTGTGCCCTAGAGAATTCTATCCATATACAGTAAGGATAAAACTGTGACATGATTGAGGGGTTTTAAAATACAGAAGGTAGGAATGCCAAAGTACAATTCAAGAAGGATTAATGACTAGGTTTTGGTTACAAACACAGGCCTGCATCATAGCAAGGTGAAAATTAAATTTCTGATATGCATGCATTTGAATTTTGTTCAACTTCACCTTCCCCGACCCCCGCTCAAGGAAGACGAGTATTATGGGCAGCATTAGTCGGGATGAATCATTCATCAGGAAGGACCGTCTTCCCCAGCGTCTGTGCTGGCAGCTGCCTGTAGCACCTTTGCTCAGCACTTCTGAAGGGAATGCGTCCAGGATGCCTGTTTGGTATTCAGAACAGAGCACCTTTGAAGAACTTTATGTACTCCCGAAAGACTGTTTTTTATCCTCAATCCAAACAACCTAAACTTTCTGGCAGACATTTACTTTTATCTTTTCCATCTACTGTGAACTACTGCAATTACCAGAAGTGTACATGCAATGGAAAATGTAGTCTTTTGCTTGTTGCACCTGTAGTTATTTACTACTTTTCAACTTACTGCTCAGCTAGGCATTTCTTATTCATTTGGCTGAGACATTCATTCCCTCTGTGTCTCTCCCTCCCTCTCTTTTTCTGTCTCCTCTCTTTCTCCCCACAGCCATTGCCAACAGTTTTTATACTTTGATTAAAAGCACTTATATGCCCAAGAATCATTCTGTTGGTTGCAAAGGAAACAACATTATTGCAGAAGCCGAGATGAATAAAGAGTCATCTATTTTGTAGAACAGTTAAACGAACAACGGGAGACCAACATCCTATCAACAAGCATGATTACTTAGAAGAGAAATCAAATTAAGTTTGTTTATTTCTTCAGCTTTTGATGAGCATATGGATTCCTCTAAGAGTGTGGAGGTCAAGCACGCACAATCTTGAATCAGCTTCAATATTAAGCAGTCTTTCCAGGGGTTGCTTTTCACTCCAATTAGCAACAAATATTACAATTAATTGTGTAAATAAAATAGCCATGCTTTTAGATTTCCTGCCGCTCACTGAGGAAGACAATTTAATCTCTGAGAACTGGAGTACAATGTCATCATAAGAGTAAAGGAAAATGCCAGCAACCAAAACCACAACTCAGCAGCTGCAATGTGTCCCCTGTCTCGTGCAGGGAAGGAGCAACCCTGAAGGACACGCATGTCAATAAAAGCTCATTAGTGATGACAAACCATGCAAGGTCCCTGAGGAAGGTGGCACTCATTCACAGTTTAAGTTTCTTAATGAGAATTTAATGTACTTGCTAATTTTTTCACATATGGGCTCACAGTTCTATTTCCCTTAAAGAATATCCAACATTATCTTTTTATAATATAAATTGCACACCAAAGACAGTAAACTGGGTGTAGTCCACATTCAACAGAAAAGTGGAAGACACAAAGAAGTATTTTACAAGTAACAGGCAACATTCCAGGGCAAAGTAACAGCAGTCTGCACACACTGTTTGCAATCTTTGTACATGTAAGAGAAGACTCAGCCTTTCCTAGTCCCAGGAATTCTAGGTTTCCTTCCAGGCAGTGACAGAGACCAGAATACCCAATAGCACAATAGGGATATGGTTATCTAATTCATCTTACACACATTTTTTTAAGAAAAGTGGATTGCATCGGCTGGACTAGAGTCACAAGAAGCAAGCAGCCAGGCGAGTCTCACTCCCAGGAGTGCAAGGCTGAGTTCGCATTTATTTATATTACTCGTCTCGAAGCATCATTCCTTCCCACGACACAAAAGTTCTGAAATTCCACTCAGATCTACCTGCACCCCCACTAGTATAGACTTCATGAGATGATTGGTAATCTATCTTTTACCACTTTTTCTTTCATATAAGCATGGTTTTATTAAGTATAACACCAATGCATGACGTAGGGCTCTTTTTGACAGAACGGGTAACCAGTAGACTAGAGGTGAGGCACAGACTTGAGCAAAACTTTCAGCGGTTTTTTTCATACATGTTGCTTATAGGTTTTCCATTGCCTTCATGAGCTGGTCAAAAGAATGAGAACCACACCACTGTAGACTCTGATTTCTCTCTCTCTCCTCCTCCTCCTCCTCCTCCTCCTCCATCTCCTCCTCTAAATTTTACTGTCTTTCTTTCCATAAAGTCTCATTCTAGCTCCTCAAGTCCTGGTCAACCACATGATTTTGAGACCTGTACAATACTCCTTTAGTAACATAACTCTTTGGTGAGTTTCCTTTGCCCTACATGATGTATTTCTCTCTTTCTGACAAATATTTCCCAATTAAAAAATTTTCAAAAGATTCCACACCAAAATATTGTATAATTACTCATCATTTGCTTAATGAAACTAAAATACACTAAAGATTGAAATACAGATTAATGTATAGGCATGATCTGTGAAGTAAACTTCAAGGATTTTCTTTTAAATAAGAATAAGTCTTGCAAAGGACAGGATTGAATTAAGACATGATCTGCTGAGCCCTCTTATCTCAGTTCTCCCCACTTGTGACAATGCCACACTGACCATGCAGGGAGAAGCTGACAAGGTCATTTGCAGTACAAATGGCAGCATCTCCCATCTCCCTACCTCTAGAAACTGTCATGGATTAGATGAAAGTCCTATCACGTTCTAAAAATTCGCTGTTGGCAGCAAAAATACCTTCTGCAAAAAATTGACTTCTTTATACTGAGGAGACCAATGAGGAGATCATTGGTCAGGATCATAGATTTCAGTATAAGGAGATGTGGAATTCAGGCAAGCCATCTAAGTCTTACCTTTGTCTTCTATAACATGAGCATAGCAATCTACCTTATAGGACTGTTAAAGTTAAGTAATACGTCCAATAAAGCAGTTGCCGTATCAGCTATTTAATGTACAAATAATTATATATATTTTTAAAAAGATGTGATAGGGCCGGTGAGATGGCTCAGCGGTGTAAGCGCCTGCCTTGCAAGCGCGAGGGCCCGAGTTCGACTCCCGGAACCCACATACGAAAAAGGGGCCGGTGATATCGCTCAGCGGCACGGGTGCCTGTTGGCGCTTGAGGTCCTGAGGTCGAACCCCCGGTACCCACAAAAAAAAATAAATAAATAAAATAAAAAAATAAAAAGATGTGATAAAATAAAAAATAACACTAGTAATTAGTTGAGAATCCAAAATCAGCCAGTGAACCTGTGTTCATGTCAGCCTTTGCTATTATTGGTCCTGTCTTAAATTCTATTACTAGACAAATAAAGTTTAAACAGATCCTCCACCATTTTACAGAACTATTTACCAAGTATTTGTGATTGAAATGGATTGTGTGCCTCAGGAAGGCAAAGCAGATCTAGTTCAGCATTTGAAGAATGAACTAGACTTTAACACTTTGACATACAAAACACACAGATGATGTGTTATATAACCATGATGCTAATTATGCTCAGGGAAGGAAACACCAAAGGTATACACTGATTTTCCCTAATAAATAACCTTGTTTTATTAAATACTTTTCAAATGGAATGGCTGTATGCAGTAGAAGTGCTCAAAATGACTTCTTTTTAAATTTTATTTGAGTGTAAATTGACAGTTTATAATTGTATCTAAATAGTACAATGATGTGATTTATGAATGCATATGAAATAATTAAATCAATCTAAATAATGAGCCTCAAATACTTATCATTTTGGAGATAAGAACATATGAAATTAGCTCTAAGCAATTCTGAAATGCATAATGCTCTATTACTAATAATGCTCACCATGCTAGCAGTAGATCTAAAAATAAAAATACTATTCCACATGTCTGAGATTTATCCTTTTGTCCATCTCTGGACCCTGTCCACCCCCTAGTCTAAGAGAGAGCCTTGCCAATTTGCTAATTTACTCCAATTAGGATCAAACTTTCCATTTTCCTATGTCAACTTTCCAGAATGCTGGGATTACGTGTGTGTGCTGCCACACTCCATTGTGATATTTAATTTTTTAAGTATCATTTAATAGGATGGTCTCCCTTTCATCCCTTTTCCTGCAATGATAGGATTTTGTTCTTCTCTGTAACTGACTAGTATCCCATCATATATATAAACCACATTTGCTTTATCCTTTTATCTATTGATGGGCACGTAGGTTGTTTCCCTAGCTTAGCTGTTATGAATTATGCAACTCAGGATTTTTTTAATTATTAGACAGGTAAAACTGTTAACTAGTTTGAACAACTTATGGAAAAAAAGATAGACCTATTGGTGAAAGGATGAATTTGTGCAGTCTTAACTGAAAGGACATTTGATGAAATGGTGAGTACCTTTGTTATTTAAAATTGAGCCTAAAAATAGACTAAGGTCTTAGATACACATATGATGTTAATATTGCATTCAGAATTTGCTAAAATACATGTTATTCATATTTTAGAAAAGTGCTAATCTTAAAAAAACTAAAAAGACAAATAATTCTGCCCTCAAAAATAGGAGTTTAATTTAGATTCTGAAACAAAAATTTCTAATACCTCTTCTGCTGTAGGACATTAAACAAAATATTAATGACTAATCACGGATCAGGAGGAAACTTGAGAGTTTGCCTCATTCAACTTCCAGTCTGAACCTCTAATAAAGAGTGAACTGGCCTGCTGTTAGAGACTGCCAGGGAAACAGTGACCCCACAGCTTTTCTTAGGTGGCTATTTCAGTATTTAATCAACATTTCCCTTCACTGCTTTTGCTTTGTCTCATCTAATTCTTTCCTTTTACTTTCTTTTTCCTTCTCCTTTTCCTCCTCTATTTCTTTCTCTTAATCCTCTTCTTTTGTGGAAGCACTATTTTTTAATCACTTTATGTGAATTGATATATCTAAGGAATTTTTAAATTAAAAGTTAAAGATAATAGATCCACACAAAGAGACAAAAATGCTGATTACAAAAGTACAGCATTGCATCTGGTTACATAGGAAAATGATTACTCATTTCTGAATGCTATATTTAAACAAAAACACAAGTGGGGGGCAGGTGAGATGGCACAGGGGCATAAGTGCCTGCCTGGCAAGAGCGAGGTCCTGAGTTCGACTCCCGGTACCCACATACCAATAAAGGGCCGGTGATATCGCTCAGCAGCACAGGCGCCTGCTGGCACGCGAGGTCCTGAGTTCAATCCCCGGTACCCACCAAAAAAAAAAAAAGAAAACACAAATGGGATGCATCAATCAAGGTTTTAATTGTTGTGTTTGAGTTTTTATCTTAACAAATATTGTGCTGCTAATCATATCACATTTCTTTTTTTTAAACAAAATTCACATTTTATTTAGATTGAAATAAACTATACAAAATTTTCTTCACCAAAAATAACAGCAATATTTTCTGTATTATTTCTAGATAAACCACAAAACGTTCATTTTGTAGGTTTTCCAGGTTTTGCTTATAAATCAAGACGAGGCACTAGATAGAGTCATGGAAAAAGAAGAAAACAGACAAGTCAGTTGCCTGTATGATAGCCTCTGATTCCATCCTGCCTATGAAGCAGAAGTGTTCAACATTTACCTGCTAAGAGGCTTATGAAGATGTAGGCTCAACAAAGGAATGTAAACAGCAATAACCAGATGTGAAAAACAGTGGCAAGCTTTTCCATTCAAACTTTAACCGTAACCTCTTCTTTTAAGTTCATTTAATAAAGACAAAATCTACACTGAAATGTGGTGAGCTCTTAAAATTCTCTCTAGTAATTCCCTTAACTATCCATTACAGATTTTTAATAACACACTTAAAACTCCTACTAATCATCACTGACCTACAGGTCAATGATGGGCTTCACCATAACATTTTATAAAATACATTCCTTTCTCCCACATCACCTCGAAATTCATTTCTTCAAAAACTGAGAACTCAATACCTGAAAGAGGATCCACAGTGACAGTAAATGTGTCGTCTAAAATGGCTTTAACTAAAACAATTCCATAGTGCCACCAGCAGAGGTCACGCTGAAGTGAAGCATGGCGCTTCCAATGCTATCTTCTGGAAGAACAGACAGGTCTCAGAAGCATGAGAGTTCAGAGGGGCCATTTAAATATGGAGATTATCAATGGCTAATATATTCAATGACAGGCCTATAGGCTAACATTTTCAGTGATTAGGTGGCCTACACACCCTTATGGCTTTTCTTACAAATAGCAAATATAAGAGAAAACCTATTTAAAAAGTCTCTTAGGTATTTTCAACAGTTTCTGAATTATCTGTAGGAAGCTCTGATTTAGTTGTATATAGTTTGATATATGTGTCCACCATTAAATCCAGATCATGTTTTATATCAAAATTTATGTTAAGCAAAGCCAAGTTACTTGACCTTTGGTCTGTCAAAGTGTTCCTCAAGTATGCTTTGAGACGCTTTCGTCCATTTTCATAGCGCTCATTCTCAACTTTCATCACAGGAAGAATACACAGGACTTTCAGCAAGGCATACACATTGGGAAAAAACTTGATGTCAGGCAAATGTAGGGCTTCATAAATGGTAGATGGAAGCTCTATGTCTTTCCCTCTGTGTTTCCATTTGATTCTCCAACAATGAAGCTCAGCTGAGAGCGTGTCAGGATTGGGTAAGTCACTTCTGTACATGTCGGCATGATGCTCCTCTGATGTGTTGAATTTGAGCTGTCCCATGACTGAGGGTACCAAAGATAAGCATTTAAGAGCTTTGAGATGCTGTTCTGAGAATATATCTTTAAGTTCCTGAATAATGTGCTCCACTGTTGGGACACTTAGGGTTTCTTTATAGTAACTCTCAGAGGTTAACTGAGATTCTAGGTTGCCTTGCTGAGCCCTACGAAATTTCCCAGGGAGTTTCATTTGAATATCAAGTTTGGTTGCCAAATTTGTGGCTTCCTCAAACCAAAACTCATGATAAACTTCAATATTTTCCATCACTTCATTGAGTGAGTGCAGTACAGCAGTCAAGCTACTGGCTGCGAAGAAGACACCAGAAGTTTGTCCCTGGAGATTTTTCCCAAAGGCCCTTGTAAAAGACAAGACATTTTTAAGAACAATAGTAACAATAAAATCAAAATCTGTCACTGCACTACATAGTACAAATGCTTGGCCAGCTATACAGTTATTCCGTCTAATATTTGTGTCACTATTTATACTATCTAAACATAAAACAAGTGCTTGCAGGAGGTCCACTAAAACTTCAAAAGCATCGTGCCTGCCTGTCCACTGAGAATGACAAATTTCCTTCAGTTCTTTACCCCTTTCTTCACTGTTCTGAAAAAGAACAGAAATTACATTGTCAAGTTCTAAAAGTAGTTGTGGTGATCGATGGAAAGAACAAACTTCCTCAATTGTTCCTAATGCAACTGATACTCCTACCACAGGTACTGACTTTGCCAACCACATGTTTAAGGCACAGGAAGAGCAGAGTGTGTAGATAGCTTGGGGATATTTCTCTAAAATTCTAGAAGCAACAACTTTCATTTTAGAAGAAAATCCACTGGACACAATATAAGCCTGGCCACGACAATACTCCATATTTAGTCCCCACTTCTCAGTTATTGTAGTGTGAAATTTCACAGCCAAAATTTCTGCATCAGCTTCATAAGGCAAGAAGCCCACAAACTCTTCTCTCAAGTTATGAGATTCATCGACAAACCTCACCAATACAGGTAAGTGCTCTTCTCCTGCTATGTCCACCACGTCATCAGTAATAATGGAAAAGAAGTGTGAGTCTCTCACTTCCCTGAGGGTTTCTTCCCGAATACAGCTCTCACAGATCTCTAGCATCTGTTTCTGCTGTGTTTTTGAACAGAACAATGTGTTAACGGCTGTGGTCTCAAAGTGCTTTCTCAGGACCTCTTCACCAGAATTTATCCGGCACTCTAGCAACGCTTGGAAGTTATCAGGCGTAAAGAGACCTTCCGGAAGTTCATCAGTCTCATGCCCATCCAAAGGTATGTTTTGTTTTCCCATAAGAACCAAAATTTCAAATAGAGACTTTAAGTATTCTTTGTTTTCCTTCTCTTCAAGGGTTAAAGGTAAAATGTCTTCATCCTGCTCATCGCCTACCACTTCTGCACTGGGATTCTGAGCATTGCTATTGTTTGTTTCCTTATGTTTCTGTTCCTGTTCAGAAGTTTCGTCAATTTTTTTCTGTTTCAGTGTCCTGATTTCATCTTCACTCAATTCTTTTATTCGTTTTCTGTGTCTACTATGTGGATTGTTCAAATGACTGGTAAGATCAAATATTGTTGGTATTGCATTATCTCGAAGAACTCTCCCAATGACTTCACAAGTATCTGCTTCAATTAATTTTGAGAAATAAAATAACCCAATCATTCTTTAGTTTTCTGATGCCTCTGCAAAATGTATAGTTCTACAGATCATAGAGGTCTCAAAGTGTTTGGCACACAATCGATAATGTTTATTTAGTTGATCAGGTGTTTTATCTTCTAAGTCTGCTCTCCTACAATTCTCCACCCACTTCTGGCATCTGGCCGGATCCCGCGGAAACCTGAAGAAGGCCAGGGCGGATTGCGTGCTCTTCCGCGTGAAGTTGGGAGCCGCGCAGAAGTTCGGCATCGTCGCCCGCCCGCCGGCGGCTGAGTCCTCCCCTCCCCGCCTCCTCAGGGCAGCCCGCCCGCCCGTCGGGGCGGGGGAGGGGAGCAGGCCGGCGGCTGCAAGGCCAGCGCGCGGGGGGAGGGGCGGGCGCGAGGAGCCGCGAGGGGCAGGAGGGGCGCGCGGTCCGAGCCGGCCTGGGGACGCGGCTCCACAGTGCTGTGAGCGGCCGGGAGGATTTACCGCCGCCGCCACCGCTGGTGCGCCTCCCGCCGCCGGGACGGGCGCCTCCTTCCCACAATGCACCCCGGCGCCCGAGGGTGCCCTGTCTTCCTTCAGCCTTCCTCCCCGCCCTCCTGTCCACTCCACGTTTCTTCTTTCTTGCTCAACCCTCACTCCTAATTTCTTCATTCTGTTTTATCTAGTGTCATTCCCTTGATTTCCTTAGTTGCTTGCTATTCGTTTTTCCTTCAGTGTGTTGCTGAGAGATGGCACCCAAATCTTAGTTTAAGAAATTATTACTAATGGCTACCGTGACCCAGTGACAGCTTTAGGGTGTATCATTTAGATTCTTTGCTTCATGTTTTTCATTTTCTAAAATGTTTTATAATGACATTGACCTCCGGACCTCCCCAGTCAGGCAAAGAAACTCATTACTGTTCATAAGACACAGAACTATTATTTTGAGTACAGACAAACATTTTCCATTCATGGATTTTCATTCTGCACATAGTATTTCCCCAAATCCCAGAGTTCTCCTTTTTATGCTAAGAAATAAAATTATTCCTTGATAAAATACACTTTAAAGCTATTATTTCATTTTGAGACAGTTTTCTGTAAAACAAACAGAAATAGAATCGTATCTAAGAAGATAGGGATCATTATTACAGAAAATCACTTTGTAAAGCATAAATTTTCAAGCCTAGAATTCAGTCAAGGTTGTATTAATGCATTTATGATTTAGAGAAGGGGGATGAGATTGTACTGAATGCTGGACACGAGCAACATTAAAGGATGCAATGACCTTTATTTTGAACAATAGATAGTAAGCTGCTTGTGGGTGTAAGGCACGAAACTGGAGGTCCAGCGTTACTGTATTAACCACATGCTAATCAGTTTTTTCCACTTTGCTCAGAATGGGAGATGGCGCTCTGTGCTTGCCCCCTTAGATCTTTCACTTCTATATTCCAGATCCTAGAAGAGAGTCTTGGATTTAATTATTGAATGACTTTTTCCCAAACAATAGATTGGAAAATGCTGTAGCACTAGATGTCCATCACAATCAATGATCAATTTAGAAAAATACAAATAGAATGAGATGTCACATGATCACAGTGGAAACCTTTCTCTTGCTATACATTTAAAATGTGAAGATTTTCTGAGAAAAATTACTATTCCAAGAATAAAATTGGAGAGTGACGTCTAGCACCAGGATGAATGACTGGTTTAAAAGTGACAGGATAAATTCTGCAATCTTAAAATATTCGCTAACTTCATGAGGATATTTCTTACCTAATTCATCTGATTTCAAGCTGAATATCCCCAAAGTAATCAAATTGTATGATTCAAACTCCTGAATGGTGAACATTTTCTTCCTGGGATATAAATAAAGCTATAAAGTTAACAACTCTCTTTTGAGGGTAGGCAAAGAAGAAGAAAAGAGGAATTAACAATGACTTCTACTAAAGTGGCAAAGATTAAAAGAAACAAATTTATTCATATGGTATGGCCCAAAGTAATTAATACAATATGATATATAAACATAAGAGGATTAGCTTTAATTAGAAATTTACTTTTAATAAATATCCAACATAATTATACTATGAAATTAACATTTTGAATTTAAATATGTCTCCTTACTCATATGCAATAGATAGTATAAAGTTTCTGTTGTGTGCCTTAAAATTATTTCTGCATGCCTTATTTCACCCATATTTCTCAGAGGCCATTCTATTACCATCAGTACATTACCTTATTACCAGGATTTATTTTAGCCACATTCGTGGCAAAGACAAATTATTTCTCCACAGTATTCCAAGCAAATCTCTTTATTTCATTTTGTTACAGAGACTGCTTCTCAGATTCTGGGTGTTTTTCTTTCAGTTAAAAATGTCTAAGCCTAATAAATTTTAAATGTAATCTTACATTCCTTCAAGACCTAGTAAAAATAGATGAGAAAATGCTTCTAGATAGGATGCTTAGACAATTTAAATAACAGAGAGCTTTCAACCAGCGAGTTATTTTATATACTTGTGGAAAATAATTTTAATAAAATGAGCAATCCAAAAATACATTTTCCCTTGGTTCATTAGATGAGAACATAGCTTCAAACCAGATGTCATGATGAGTTGAGGAGATGTAACCCTGACTGTGAACTTCATTAAATTTTGTTGAAGACACAAAATAAATAATAATCTTGTTAAGGAATAACAATGGAAGAATTAATGAAAAACTACCAGGTAAAGAAAAATAAAAATATATGTATACAAACTGCCAGAATATGTTCTAGGAAAGATCATAAACCCTTCTTTGAGATTATAGCAGTCATTATCACTTCCTCGGGGACAGAAAGGTCTGTTGATAATCACAGTCTTTTTCAAGAGACATAAGCAGCAGCAGTTCTGGAACCCATGTGTAGAAGACGTGGAGCTATGAGATAAAAAAAAAAAAAAAAAAAAAAAGCCTTGTATCCTAAATCACTGCTTTAAATAGAGCCATCTGCCCATCAAAAACGTCTCTTCTGTACGCAGAAGCATGAAAATGAACACGCACATCTGACCTGCTATTCATTTGGGAGTTTGCTGTTGCAGCTATCATGGTCTTAATCCAATCAACAAAAGGCAAAGCTATCTTCTCCAACTTTGGACGTGAGAGAAACACGGGCTATTTTAAATTTAATGTTTGAAATAACTTGAACCTTAACATGACCGTAGGCATTTGTAAAGCTTTTCACCAGTCACACCTGTGAGTCGCCTTTGATCTTACAGTAACAGACTCTTGATAAAGCACCTTAAAACCAGGTTGTAGGGGCTGACAAGGAAGGTAGCTATTTTTGACTCAAACTAATTTCTCTTTCAAGAGTTTCAAACATTTTCAATTTTTCTCATACTGGGATATAAAAGTTCTGTTAGGCAAAAACATCACATAGTTTTTCTCAGGACTGAGTTTTGACACCCAATTCATTGACCATCAGATAATGCTATTTTCAGGCACAAAGGTATGAGTTTTCACTGTCGTTGCTACGACAATTTTTATATAATTGTCCTGCATTTTGAAATACAATATATCAAAGTGAATTTCCACTGTGTATTAATTAATGTAGATAAGTAATAAATTAAAATAACATTAATAAAAGAGGGTAAAATGAATAATAATGAAAAATACAATATTATGAGGGTCCTGTTAAATCTAGGGAAATAATTTGATGGGCCCATAGTTATGCCAAGTCATGAGCAATTCTTCCTTATGCCAAGCACTTTAATATATGTCACTTAAGACCCACAACTCTATGACACAGGTGCAATTATTATTTACATTTTACTGATGTAGACAAAGCTTAGCAAAAGTAAGCTATTTGTTCTAAGTCTCAGGTCAATTGATTGTCAAGATCTCATCCAAACAATTTGTCTTCAAGCCCATATGCACTGAACTTCTTCAGTGTATCTGGATAATGTTAAAAAGTATTAGTCAATGTGGTTTTTAATTTTTTTTTTCCTATACTGTCTTTCATCTTGTGATCTTATCTTATTTTGGCCACTTGATATAAGATCATCATTGCCGAGTGTTAACAAAAGCAGACAATAAAACTGTTAAATTATTTGATAGAAACAAGGAAAAAATGAATCTCAGATAAATACGAGGATCCTAAACCATGCGAGATCTCTGCAGAGGTCCATCTTGCCTCACAGAGAATCTTCTGCCATCCATGGCAGGGCGAGCAACTAAGCCATGGATGGGAGGCACAAGCAGATGGGATTGAGAGAAGCTGAAGTAGGCCACACATGTCCACACTGTTTGAGAAGCAGCCACGCATCCCTTCATGCTGCCAAGACTCATAGGTAGCATTGAAAAGCAAAGGGTGTAAAAGAATACCATAGTCAGGAGGTGAAGACGTCACACCAATGCATCACATACACACTGAGGACTCAGGGTTACAGAAAATTCAAAAGAGGCAGTCACAGAGAGGCGTTAGGTAGGGACTGGTTGCCTCCTCTACCTAATACCATGACCGTCTCTAGTTCTTCACTTGCTTAGGCAACTGCAGAAAAGACAACAGAAGAAAAAAATACCTGTTCCCTTCATTTAAAATGGAATGAATTTGGAGAAGCCCAGAAATGGATGCCATTAGGTAGCACAAGGACTTATAGTGATTAAGTTAAGATAGAAAAATACAGTTACAATATTTGCACATGAAACTTCATAGTTTTGTATTGTTCACCTGATTATATTATTAATTTTTTCACTTCCATGCACACTTTCATTCATAATTTCATGCTGGTAGAACTTGGATGAATTCTCATAAGGAATTGTGGATTATGTACAACTTTTTGAAACATTACATAAAAAGGAAAAAGGAAAGAGTAGAGTGTTTAAACCTTTGTAGATACTTTAAAATGCTTTGATGAACTTAACAGCACAACGGCAAAGGGTTCTATATTACTATCTTCATTTTTCTTAAAATCCTCACAAAGACAGAAGTGAGGAAATAGATAATCCAATGCCATGTCTTGTTTTTTCTCAGTAAATTAACTATCGAGCAGTTATCGGATGTTTTACTACTTATATTCCCAGGAATTCTCTGGAAGGATAACTGGAAGGGGGTGTCAAAGCTACTAGAACATGAGTACTGACAAAAGGAGACCAACTGTTGTAGTATATGCATGTGCAATTTAGAGCCTCTGTGAATCCATTTGAAAATAAATGATGTTGGCTAACTATATAGTTAGTTATAGTCTATAAAGGAAAAAGGCAGGTAATTCACTTCTCTTAAAAAGCGAGACTCATTTTTCACTACTTGAAGCTTTGGGATTTAGTCATACTAATAAGAAAAGCAAACATTTTTAGCCTTTGCAAAGCTTTACTTAATTGATGCTAGGATTAAAATCAGTTGCCAAATACCCAAAAGTTCACCACATCTCTTTACTAAAAATGGTTTGTACAACTAAGAAAATTTACAAATGACTTTATTCTGCAATTGGTTTTCTGTGTATGTTATTAGATTTATTTGCTAAAAATTATCAGAACTCCTCAGGTTTGTAATAGTAAAGAGTATGAACTTTCATGGCTATTGCTGTAGCCATCTTGATATAACCACCCTGTTTTCAAGAAAAAAAATCAATATTATGAAAAATAGTTAAGAGAAGAAAGAAAACACAGATTCAAGGAGGAACTTGACAGCACATGGCCTGGCACTGTACACAGCAGAACCCTATTGTATGAAGCAATCTACTCAGAGAAACTTTACAGGAATAAATAATAAATGTGGATGGTAGAAGCAATTGCCTGCTGTCTGCTAATGAAATTAAGAAGTTGAAACTAAGCCACATTACAAACTTGAAGAACTGTCTTCTATTAAGTACATTAACTATATTAATACTTTTAGCTGAATTAATCTCCCTTATCCAAACCAAACAAGCCTTAACAAATTAAAACATGACACAGTCAAGGACAACTTCCATCTGCAGCGATTTTTTTTCATTATTAAAAAGAAAAAAGAGATTTACTCACCTTATTATATCACAAGACTTGGAAGAAAATGCTTTTCTATACAATCCCTAGAGAACATAATACTGATTAACTTGAGTTTGACATAATTTTAAAGCCTAATATATTGGTAAGAAAGCAAAATGCTGATGTGATAAACCCTTAGCCAATCTTATAAAAAAAAAAAGAGGAAAGAGAAGAATCAAATCCATGCAATTAGGAATGAAAAGGTTGAAATCACAATGGACCCCATGGAAATCCAGAAGATCATCAATACATACTTCAAGAAACTTTAATAAGAAGGAAAACACAGATGAAATGGACAGATTCCTAGATACATATGAATTACGAAAGTTGAATAAAGAAGATATAAAAATTCTAAATAACCCAATATTAGTCAATGAAATTGAAGATGTAATTAAAAACTTACCAACAAAAAAAAAGCACAGGTTCTGAAGGATTCACTGCTGAATTCTACTAGAAATTTAAAAAGATCTAATGTCACTACTTCTCAAGCTCTTTAGTGAAATAGAAAGGGAAGCAATACTGCCAAAGACATTCCTGGAAGGAAGTTATTAACCTGATACCAAAACCAGAGAAGGACCTAATCAAAAAAAGAGAACTACAGGTCTATCTCCCTAATGAACATAGATGCAAAAATCCTCAATAAGATACTGGCAAACAGAATGCAGCAAATCATCAAAAAGATTATACACCATGACCAACTGGGATTCATCCCAGGCATGCAGAGATGGTTCAACATATGCAAATCAATAAATGTAATACACCATATCAACACAGCCAAAGACAAAAATCACATTACCATCTCAATAGATGCAGAAAAAGCATTTGACAAAGTCCAACACCCATTCATGATAAAAACCCTACAGAAAATTGGAATGGATGATCTTTATCTCAACCTGATAAAAGCCATCTATGACAAACCAACATCATACTAAATGGACAAAAACTGAAAGCTTTCACTCTAAAATCAGGCACAAAACAAGGATGTCCACTATCATCACTCCTGTTCAATATAATTCTGGAGACATCAACTTGGAAAATTAGTTTCTATAACCTATTGATTTACAGGAACAGAAAAAAAATATATATGTATATTTCTCTCTGAGGATAAACACTGATAAATGTTATAAATATTTATATCTCTTTTATTTTGAGGATATATATATATAGAGAGAGAGACATTGAATGAAGTTGTATATGTCTCTCCTGAGGATAAGCATATGGTTTAGTATACTCTTTAATATTGTATTACGATTTAAAATATAAAGAAATAGCTGAGGATGTAACTCAGTGATAGAGCACTTGCCTAGCATTTACTTACTTGCATTGGTAGCAATCCCTGCTACCACACACACACACACAAAAAAAAAAAAATAAGCAATATACAAAGATTTTATAGTTTCAAGTTTAATAAATACTAGATAAAATAAAATATATTGTTAAAAGAAACAGTCATCCTAGATTCAGGAGAGGTACTTATCAACTTCAATATGCTAAAAATTATTTTTATAAAACACAGATAGTAGAAATCTACTTCTTAATCTAATAAAATTTACATCCCAAAAAGTTACAGAAATCCACCCTGGAATATGAAATACTGGTACCATGTTCTTTTAAGCCACAGATCAAACAAGAGTAACTAGTATTTGTTGTTTCTATTCAAAATTATAGAAGATGTCCTATCAAATTTAAAACAAAAAATTATATCTTGTGAGAACTAGGGGTAAAATGACATTTTTGTAAATGTGATTATCTAGATAGAAAGCCTAAGACAATTTAGAGAAAAATTACTAGAACTCAGAAGAGATTTCAGCAAGGTGACAGATTCAAAACCAATACACACAGGTGAGAAGCAAGCCTTTATTTAGAAAATTTTAGGGATTACTGCTGTTATATCAAGAAGTCCACACAAGAGGTTCTGGAGGGCTCGGGGCTCTCTGCCTGTTGGCTAGAGGTTTCCCTTGGTCCTCATCACAGAGTTTCACCAGAAAGATGGTTCCAGGAAACCAGAGAGAGGGTGTGTATTAGTCAGTACTTACTAGAGTCAGAGGTAGAAGAGTGTAAAACGCCTGTCTACGTGCTGGTGACCTGAAGGATCCAGTCAAGGGCTTGGAGCCCATGGCAATATCTCCTGCAAATCTGTATCAAGGATCTGCACCAGAAAGATCCAAGAGCCAATGGTGGAAGCTTGACTTAATTTACAGTAATCTCCCATCATTCTCCAAGATCCATCTGTCTTGTGCAGAAGCCAGATGGGAGAATTAAATGGAGATGTAGTGGGAACCACCCACTGCATCCTTCAAGTCCTTAATAGTGGCACTAACCTCAGCAATCCCCCCAGAGATGCAATATTGTTTTTGGTTTACTATTTTGCTAGGCGAAGCCAACTCTGATGGCTTCCATTTTGCCTTTCCAACATAATGGCCTTCACACTAAGGTTAAGGAACCAGTGTGAGTTCTGCTAAGTACTGAGTATGTCTATCCCGATTATACATTCCGGAACAGGGGAAATGACTACAGGTTGGATTTGAGAACACACTGGACTCACTGTGAGTCAAACCTGTGCTAAAACTTCATTAATCATCTGATCTCCATGGACACCCTATTCTTACTGAAGGGCCACAGTGATGTTTTGGGTCCCCTGGAATCAGTGTTAGTTCAGAACCTGTGTTCAGTAATCCCCAAAATATCTGATCATTTCCCTTCCCCCAGTGTACATTTACTCCAGTAAAAGACCTCAGGTCCCTTTGGGAAAGGATGGGAAAGAGATTTATCTCATACGTTTTTGGTGGTGCACCAGGGTCCTTTCTCAAAGGGACTCGGCCTCCCCTTCATTCAAAGGGGTTCTGCATCTGTAAAATGGCTCAAACCTGGGAACTGCTTGAGAGGTCAGTGTTCTCTGTTACTAGGATTTGAAGTAGATTTTTGTTAATTTTGCCTTAAAAATTTTGCCTATACAAATCTAGTAAAGATTTTGTAGGCTTTCTATCTATTTCACTTTTGAGAACACCATGGCTGATCAACCAATGCCATAGGTCCACAAATGTCAGAACTTCCGATCATTATACTATTTCTGCTATTGCAGAAAAGTGTGTGCACCCTGACTTTGGTAATTAAGTGTTGCCAATTGACCTCTGCCCTTCTGGGATCCAATCAAACCCGCTGCCCTCAAGTTTCCCAACTAAGTAACTGTGGTCCCCACCATAAGATCCGGCTTACAGAGAACAGCAATAGCAGGGCTCTTCAGGGTTGCTGGTTCCCCCTTCATGAATCTGTTTCTCAAGGTGTTAGTGAAGGGTACATTTTCTGGATCATCCCAGTACAGCAGATTAAGTTAGACATGACACATCCACTCCAGCATTGCATTTCTCTACGCCTCTGAATCCCCTCATCCACAGTAAACCTCAGAACATCAGGCATCTCTAATTCATTCACAGTAGGCCATCTTTTGATACACGCTTCTGCCAACCAGCCAAATAAACTGTGAACACCTCTCTTTACTCCACAGCTGAAACAAAGCCTGATCAATATGTATGTTTTTGCCACCATTATCCCACACCCATAAAATCTATTCCCACGCTTGCTCATCAGGCCTCTGCATACAATAAAATTCAAGTTCTTTGGGAGAATAGTGGACTCTTCATGGGTCACAGTATGTACTTTGCCATACCAAAGGCAGACTTCTGGGATTTGAGCCTGGTTATAGGCTTAGAGGCAAAAGTGGGTGAAGAGGGTGGGTCCTGAGGAATGTCAGTGTTATCCTGCTCGGTCAACACAGGATAGGTTTCTTCAGGTACACTGGGAGGGGCCAACACCATGGGGGTGAGGGTGGGGATGCCTCCGCCAATATGTGGGGGGAAAACTCCTCATCTGGCAAAACAGTCTCGGTAAAATCTAAGAGTTCAACTCCTCAGCCTCGTTGGGGTCCTCCCAAACATCTCCATTTGACTTTCTTAATGTTTCCCAGGTCACAGGAGTTGCCTTATAGATGAACATGAAAATATTTGCATTTTGTCAGTCTTTACCTGTGGTGGCTATGTATATAGGTCAGTGATGGTGAAACTTTTAGAGCTTTCAATGATAACAAACAGCCCGCTGTGGTACATGTGCCATAGATTCACCACCACTGATATAAGTTTATCCAGAGATCTAGTTTATACTTGTTTTCCAAATAGTTCATCTAATTATTGTGATCTTTCCTTCTAAAAGAGCCTTAAGTTTCGAAAATAAATTAAATGGTCATCCTAATAGCTAAATCTTAACTAGGTCCCTAACCCAAGTAAAGGGCTTATTTTGTTAGATCTTAAATGAAACTGTAGATGCTTCCCATATAAACAAGGATTATATCCCTATAAAGCTAGCAGGATCTCCAGACAATACCTAAAATTTGCATATGTAATTTACGCTCCCTCAAGGCACCATTGACAGCTATCACTCAAGAGGCAGCACAACATTTGGCTGGCTACCTTAAAAACTAATCATAAAGTTACTGTGTTAAGCAGCTTTTTGTCAATGTAACCAATTACCTCATATATACAACATAAAGCAGAAAAGGTTTATTTTGGCTGACTATTTCAGAGACTCAGTCCATGGTCACCTGGCTCCATTGTTTAAGGCCTGGAGTGAATCAAAACCATCATGGTGGAAGGGTTTGGCGAGGGAAACTCTTCAGATCACAACAGGAAGCAGAGAGAGAGCCAGAGAGGAAGAGGCAGGGACCAGATTTATTCTCCAAAGTCATGACCCCATGACCCATCCAAACACACCCAGAAGTGTGTTTTACCAACCTTCTAGATATTTCTCAAGCTGATCAAGTTGACGATGAACATTGAACATCACAGTTATTCACATTTCAGTTCCCTCAGGAATAAAAAACTGTTGTGTTGACAGAACACAGGAGGTATAAATACCCATGAAGAAATTTTCTAAGAGTTTTTCATAAACTTTACACTTCAGTCAGTTTTCTCACAAGTAATGAATACCTACAAGCTCCGGAATGTCTTTATTTTTCTTATGGAAGCACTGCGGAGAATGATAAATAAAAAATACGACCCCTGGCTTGAAATATTCTTGTTATCTTTATAAAAACAGAGCTCAGAGAAGTTAACCAAAAGCTATGAATTACATGATTCCCAGCAACTGTTAAAGATATTAATAATTTAGAACATAAAAGAATGAAAAGATCACTAATAGCCAGACTACTTATTAAGTATGGCTTTGCAGAAGTGAGATTTTATTTACTTCTAAAAAAGTAATTCACACTTAAGTAAGAATAGAGATAAAGAAGGTTTCATAATAAGGGTTTGGGCTCCTATAATGCACTGAGATGGGATACCTAAAGAACTGATCCAGTACCAAACTGAAAGCAGCTATGATCAGTGTGGGAAGGCAGAGTAGGGCCATAAAGGAAAGGGCTTCAAGTATGAAGCAGAGGAGTTATCAGATAAAATTGCTGATTTTCTTCTATATTTCAAAATAGCTAGTAAGGAGAGTTTTGAATGCTCCCAATTCAAGGTAACTATAAATACCTATGGTGATGATATGACAGTTGCCTTGATCTCATCATTACACATTCTATAGAAGGGCTGATAAAAAGTGTGGTGCATGTTTGAATTTAAAAAGAAAAATTATTACAATAAGACACGTTGCTATCAATCTTCCTCATGATACACCCTCTTGCTTCAAATACGTTTGCCCATCATTCTTGTCTCTTTCTGGAGCACTTCTGGAAGTCCTCTTATCCGAGTGTCTTTATGAGGTGCAGCCAAGTGTCATCCAACAGGCAGTCTCATAAAAACATTATGGTGGGACTTTATCTGCTTACTCACCAGATGTGGCACTCATGTGACTTCTGGTTCTTCTGCAAAGTCAAAATGACCATGAGCGGTAAATGTTTTGAATCAATTCAGGACATCGAGGCAGCCACAACAACACAACTAAAGACACTCTCAAGAAGGAACTTCCAGGACTGCTTCAGGAAGTGACAAGAATGATGGCATAATTGTGTATGAAGGAAAAGGAAGTATTTTGGGGAAGATTAATGGCAATTTGATTTTTACTGTAATAAATTTTGTTAATGTAAATATTCCCCATATTGTTTGATCACACCTCATACGTATAAATATGTGCAATTACTACATGTCATTAAAAATAAAAATACATATTTTTTAAACTAAAATTTAGCAACTTTTTGAACAATCAGACTAAATTATATAGTGTGTATTATAAGAGAAAAGATCAGAAGCAGGGAGAACAGTAAGTTAGTTTAGGTATTAAAAGAGACAGTATGTGACAATGAGATTAAAATATACATAAACGCAAATAACGTGCAGAAAACACTAGGAGAATATGGTAACAAATTGGTCCTCAGAGTTAAACAAGAAGAACTAACTAAAGGCAATTTCAGGATCAATCTTAGGTAACCAAAATCTATGAATGGCCTGGGAAGTAATGTAAGTAATCAAACTGAGACATAGCTAGAGAAATAAATATACTATTTTGTATTTTTCTTGAAATGCTCTGTTTTCTCAATGTATTTCCTGAACTTTTATACTGATGTGCTTCTAAGGAAATTTCCCTCTATCGTAAGAAGACAATTTGATTGAATAAGAAAAACAATTACGGGGCCGGTGAGATGGCTCAGCGGCATAAGCGCCTGCCTTGCAAGCGCGAGGGCCTGAGTTCGACTCCCGGATCCCACATACGAAAAAGGGGCCGGTGATATCGCTCAGCGGCTCGGGTGCCTGTTGGCGTGCGAGGTCCTGAGGTCGACCCCCCGGTACCCACAAAAAAAAAAAAAAAAAAAAAAAAAAAAAAAAACAATTACTCCAACGTTGGAGAAAGAACTGAGCAATTAAGTTTATCATTTTCCTTCCTGTCCCTGGTAAGGGAAATGACTCAAAGGACCTGTGGCAAATGTAAAGTACCAGCTTCACATCAAGGGGATTTCTTATTCTTACTTCCAGTCAGCTTCTACCCTGAAGGAATCCATGCTGAATACAGCAAGATCTTCAGATCTTTCAAGAGAGGCCAGAGTACAAATTTTATATATATTTTCTACCCAGACTTCTTTTTTTACTGGTTCACCTGAAACCAGAAATTTGACATGGAATTTCATTTATTCATCAGGCATTTCTTTCTTGACAAGAAATACATGTTCCTTACATTCTTTATGAGACTTAAGAATAGTGAAATTAAAATCCAGAGAGATACAGAAGCTGGCAGAAAAATTTGGGAGGGTTACGATGTATATCTACAAAAGTATAGCAAAGCAATTCAATTTTGACATTGAAATATACACAACTTTTAGACATTTGGTAGATGGAAAAAGGGTAATGATGTCCCAGCAAATATTTGTTTTCTGAATATAAGCTTTAGGACTAGTGTGTGTTCAAGTAAGTGAAATTTTGTGGGAATGACTGAATGTATGATGAACTCATATATCTCCATGTTTTTTGTTGGTGTCAAATTCTGAAAACATGATGGTAAACAAACAGATGAAAGTCCCTGCCCTCATGAAGATGACCTTCTTGTCTAGTCCAATCATGCCCATCATAGAAAGGGAAAGGATAAGCATATTTCATCTTTTCAAGACTGGTTGGCTTAAGAAGAAGTGATTAAGTTATGCCTCCCCTCCCAAAAGAAAACTCAAAATGTGTATCTCTCTGCCTCACTGACAGCTGATATAAAAATAAGCTTCTAAATTTTCCAGAAATTTGATCAGCTCTCCTTCCTCTCGTGATGACCAGTTTGGTCTAGTTGATTTGGAGAAAATATTGTGCACAGTGAAACAATCCTAAGTACAATTAAAGCTAATCTCAGCTCTTTCATTAATTTTCAATGTGACTTTAGGCTACTTATTTAACCTTCTTCTTAAATGCAAACACTGAAATAAAAGCTGACATACTGAGCTAGGAAAGAAAACCAATACAAACTTTACCAAAGTGCTTAGTAATAGAAAATCTTATATAAATGCTATCCAAATATATTCTTCCATTTTCTCACAGTGTCAGTACTAGCTTAGAAAGGAAAGAGATGACATTTGGTGGTAAATTGAAAAAGTGGGATAAACTACACACATAATTCCCTCTATTACATTATCTACATATTATGTGGCACTTTTTTTGTGGGTACCGGGGGTCGAACTCAGGACCTCGCGTGTCAGCAGGCGCCCATGCCGCTGAGCGATATCACCGGCCCTTTTTTCGTATGTGGGTACCAGGAGTCGAACTCAGGACCTCGTGCTTGCCAGGCAGGCATTTATGCCACTGAGCTATCTCACCAGCCCTATGTGGCACTTTTGATGGTAGCTAAAATAATACATACGAATTGCTGTGAACTAGCATGATTGAACTATGAACTATTAGCTCCTATTCTATGTTACGGAAAACTACACTCCTGCTTGTGACACTGACACTTACTGCATATGCAAACAGGCTTTCTATCATTTGTTTTCAGTAATTTATCTGACCTCTTTATTGAACTAAGCCTTCTGCAAGTGACATTTTTGGCTTAAGAGGAGCTTCTTTAAAAGATACAGAAATCAGAACTCCTGGGAAGAGAGGAAGCCAATTTGTCTTGGAAATGTCTATGTATGCAACCCTGAATAATTCTACCCTGAAAATCAAAGACTCATGAAAGAATTGGTTCAAAGATTAACTTTCCTAGATGTTATATTTGACATATATTCATTCACTTTTTCTCCATTGCTCTCCTTGCTGCCTCCTTCCTAAACTGCTCAGGTGAATATCAAGGATGTGGAGAAGTAGAGAAGCCAGAGGCTCACGCCTCAGCAGAAGTAACTTCCAAAAAGGGTTCCTAGTTCCAGATAGATTCCACCTAGACAAAGTACTCATACAAGGTCCAAGGCATTCTTGGAAGATCACCATACCTTCCTAGTCTAGAAATATTCGAAGCCTTCATCAGCACCCCAAAAATAAATCTTCTCCAAGTCATTTATTTTTAAAAATATTTATAAAAATAAATCTATTTCAGATACCCTCTGAGTTCTGGAGTTAAAAAAAATTAGAAGTTATTAATGTAGTTCACATTAAAATATGAAAGATAATAAAAGTAATGAAATTTATTGGGTACTTTTACATTCCTCACATTACGCTACCCGCTTGTCACATTTAATACTTGTATGGATTCAATTACATATGCATTGGTTTCCCAGAGCTGCCATAACAAATTACTACAAATATGGTGGAATACAAAAGTAATATAATCTCTCATGGTTCTGGAGGCCAGAGCTCCAACAGCAATGTACTAGCAGGGCTGGTCCTTCTGGTGTCTCTGAGAGAGAATCCGTTGGATCCACTCTCCTACTTTCTTGGGATTGTGCAGCAATTGCTAATTAAGAAATGCATCCCTCCAATCCAGCATCTATCTTCACCTGCTCTTCTCTGCTGTTTGCTCTCTGTGTTTTTTTGTCTCTGCAAAGAAACTCCTGGTGAATTTAGGGACCACTATAGTCCAGTTTATTATTATCTTAATCCTACCCATAATGGCATCTATGAAGAACTTATTTCCCAATAAGGTCACATTCTGAGATTTCAGGTGGATATGAATTTGGAGGAATGCTTTTCAAATCACCACCGGGAATATTTAAGATCATTATATTTGAAGAAATTGAGAGTGATCGAGGATAAATAATTTTTGGAGTAACAGTATTTGCTATATAACATACCACTCAAAACTAAGGGAGTTAAACACTTTTAGAAAACACTTTTTTATAATATTAAGATCAGCTGGAAAATATTTTTATAGAGGTTATGCAATTTTCTTAAAGGATAGCCAGATAGAAACATTACTTCTTATGTACCCTTTCCATCAACATCTGCTAAAGAGTGACAACACTTTTCCTTCATGTCCTGTGGACATGCAAAAACAAGGAATGATTGTATTTGTTTTGTTGACCATTTTAATACTTTTATTTGGAAGACAGCTCTACTCAACTCATATATCTGAGTAATCATTGCGATTGTGATTCTATTCCGTGGAACACCACATGGCTGAAACACAGAAATGACACCTGCAAAAGAAATTAAATAAAGAAGGAATATTCCCTAAATTTTGCCTTCTTGTGACTGCCAGCTGTGTGCATAGTAACTTGAAAACAGGTACAATCTAGAATGCTGGTTTCCTTAAAGATACCATGGAAGTTTGCACAGTGCCCAGGGACTTATCTAATATTAAACCAGAAAGGATGGATGCAGAAAACCGTATTTGGTTATCATTGCAGTGTTTGCATTGCTGAGGAATTAGACCAGGACACTGCCATCTGCAGACTTATTTGAAGTACAAGTGCTGCCATTGACCTATAATGATTTAACATTCCTCTTGGGAGTACAGAGAGTGCAAACACATATGGGTTGAATTTGGACAGAAAATAAAGGAACAGGTATAAAATATGGAGGTTGCTATTTGAGCAGTTTTAAGGTCAAGTGCTGTGACTCTGGATGGCTTTATTAAATGAACAGATTTAAGAAGATTATAAATACTTTCTTGGCTCATAGCTCTCTACAGTAGATCATTAGGTTTTGTGTAGTCTCTCACACTGATAGGATTGTTTTTGAGTTATTTATCTATATACTTCATTTTAAATTGTACTGTTATATTTATTGGAGAGTTACATGGGTTGGCTTGTTATCATTTGTCATATCAACTTACTAATAGAGTCAACTATCTTCTGAATGACTTTATCTCATTTCAAACATTGCACACAATAAATTATGGTGCCTTACCTTACTTTTATACCAGGCCTTAAAAAAGAAAAGATTAGCTACACAAAACCTGAAGAAAACCTGGACTAAGTGCAGTTAGTTGCAAAAGCCTCCTTGAAAAAAAAAAAATTGGCAGAGTGAAACTCGCAACTTCAGAGAATAGGAAGACCTACATCCTCTCCCCCTCCCCAAACATATGATTTTTAAAAATTCCTAAGTTGCTTATCTTTGCAAAAAGTAGAATCTGGTCAAACATCTTTAGTTCCATGGTAAAATTCAAAATCAGACTTACTGAAACCAGTAGAGATATGGGTTACTTTCATGTAAAAGAACCTGCCCCCATGCAATGTCATGTCACCAGGACAAGACCCATAATTTCCAGGGGAGCACTGGGGTTGTTTTATACATCTCTTGAACTTTTCCAGAGGGCGAAACTCCCCGGAGAAATTAGTGATGGCTTGCCACTGTTGCAGCTCTGATAATTCCAGTACAGCCAAGTCACCCAAAGCAGAGGCAGAAACCTGGGCTGGTAGACATCTAATCCTTACATCTACTCAGCATAGACTAAGTGGGCAAAAGTGAGACGTCTCAGCTTTCCCTCAGGAGAGGAAGAGTTGTTCCATGTGACTAGTACTCTAACTTCGCTGAGGATGCCCAAAGAACTAGCATCTGCCTCTGCAGTCTTGAAGCTCTCAAGGGTCTGACACAGTCTAGACATTCAGAGGAGAGATGAGTCCTTGGGCTGGTAACTGCCAAAACTCCTCTCTTAACGTGGCTCCACACAAAGCACCAGACAAAACCAGAAATGTCTGCTTCTCCGTGGGGGCAGAAAGAGTTGTTATAGTCCTTAGAGCTTCCAGAGGGGCTGATTGATGAGACTATTCTGTATTGAGGAGTGAGAGAGATCGTTGCTTCATCTGATGAGCTGACACCAACACAGAGAATCAAGGAAAATAAACAACCAGACAAAGAAGTTTCATAAAAAAGGAAAAGAAAAATATAAACTCTAATGAAACAGAGTTACGATGTACTTGACATAGAATTTAAAATAATTATCACAAGGATGCTCACTGAAGCAAAGAGAATATTGCATGAACAAAGTGAAAATTATGACAAAGACATAGGAAATATTAAAAACACCAAAAAAATCATGAACATACAAAACTTCATAACTAAGCTGAAAACTTCACTAGAGAGATTCAGTAGCAGACTAGATTGAGCAGAAGAAAAGATTAGTGAACTTGAGAACAGCTCACCCGAAATAACTGAGTCAGACAGGCAAAAATAAAACAAGAATATAAGGAGTGAAGTAAGATTAAGGGAATTGCAGAATACCATCAAGTGATCCAATATACACAGTATGGAGGAAGACAAGAAAGCTTAGTCAAAGAAGTAATGTTTAGAAGATTCCAAACTTGGTGAAATAAGTGAACATCTGGACCCAAGATGAAAAAAGGCATCAAACAAGATACTCAAATTCACACATTGTAATTAAATTGTAAAACAATGAGACAGAATTTTTCAAGCAACAAGAGAAAAGTGACTTTCACATATAAAAGAATTTCCATGACACTATCAGCAAATTTTTGAAACTTTGCAGAGAAGCGAGTGGAATGATAAATCCAAAACACTGAGGGGAGGGTGAATAAAAAAATACTGTATCCAGGGCCGGTGAGATGGCTCAGTGGCGTAAGCACCTGCCTGTCAAGCGCAAGGTCCTGAGTTCAACTCCCGGAACCCACATAAAGGAAAAAAGGGCCGGTGATATCTCTCAGCGGCACGAGCGCCTGCTGGCAAGTGCGAGGTCCTGAGTTCAACCCCCGGTACCCACAAAAAAAAAAAAAATACTGTGTCCAGGAAAACAAAGCTAAATGCCTCTCACTTCCTGAATCCAAAACAAATTACAAAGCTACAATAATCAAAATAGTATAGTAGTAGCATAAAGAGAGTGATATAAACCTATGGAACAGAATGGAGAGCTCAGGGATAGACCCATACAAAAACAGTTGATTGATCTGAGAATGCAACATGGGAAAAGAGCAGTCTCTTCAAAAAATGTGATCTCTACATGCAAAAGAATGAAACAGAGCCCTTATACTATTTATAAAAATCAACCCTATGCAGGTTACATACTTAAATATAAGACCTAAAAGTATAAAAGTCCCAGAAGAATACACAGGGAAATTTTCGTGATACTGGCTGTAGCAATGATTTCCTGTAAAATGATGCTAAAAGCCACAAGCAACATGAACAGAAATAAAATAGGATTACATTAAAATAAAAAGTCTTGCATAGCAGTGGAAATTATAAACAGAGTATAAAGTGTTCCATGAAATAGTCGAAAATTCCCAAAAACCATGTATATGGTAAAGGGTTAATTTCTAAAACATATAATAATAAACTTCTATAACTCTTAGTTTAAAAATAATAATAATAACATTATAAAATGGCAAAGGACTTACACAGTCATTTCTCTAAAGAAGACAAACAAACGATCAACAGGTATATGAAAAATTTTTCAACATCATTAATTATTGGAGAAATGTAAATCAACGCATTGATATATCAATTCATACCTGTGAGGATTGGTTTTAACATCACCCTTGTCTGCTGTTTTCGAGCTATTTTTTCTGTAAGTGGACTGTTGATAAAAGTTTTTCTATCATAAGTTTTACCTGAAAAATAAAAACTAACGCTGGCACATAGGCATCTATTCATCATTTCTTTGTACCAAATGTTACATAATAACAGCTTTTAAACTTCATAAACCTCCATTTGTTATTTTTCCTCTGAGTTTCTTTACCCATAAAAACTTTTCATTAATAAAGCTCACAACCCATCCTTTCTGCAGAGCAATTGAATGTTTATGGCATAAGTAGAAAGAAATGGTCTGTCCTAAATAAAACTTAGTCATTTATTAGTATTTTTCATTCAGTATAGACATTTTTACAAGTATTATATTTTTACATGCTAATTTTAGTGTAACCAAAACTCATTGTAAAAAGAAAAGGAAAATATAAATAAGCAAAAAAATAAATAAAAATTACTGATACTCTTATCCACAAAGAAAAATAATCACTATGTTTTCATGTATCTCCTTTGATACACATATCTTATATATCTGAAGCCATACCTCTAGCATCTTTTATTTATTTTTTACTGAATATTACTTCTTACTCAATAAAGAGGCATTCAATAACTATCAGGTTTTAGGTCTTATGTTGGATGCTTAGAATAAACAAGAATGATATGATTCTACTTTCTCCTTTCTGGTAGGAGAAAAAGCAAAATAGAAAGACAATGTAATGTGGAAAATTTATGAAGAAAATGACTGACATATTATCCTATGTTGTCTTGGTAGCCCTGACTCAATAAATAATTCAATCATTTAAAAGGTCTTAACAGCAGAGACAAACTTTTCCAAAAGAAGAATTTCCTCCTATGACCTGCAGCTTCTGCTGCTGTAGGAGAGCTCCAGCCTACCCTTCTCACAGCCTACAGCAAAGGTTTCGAACTTGCCTAAGCGGCCTCAGAATTACAGCAGCTAATTCCTTACAATAAGTCTATTAATATAGATCACCACTTGGCTCTGTATCCCAGAGTGAATGCTGACTGATGCAGTCCCTGAGAGAGAGAATAATAAAAATAAGAATAACAAGTAGAACACAAGAATGGCTGCAGAGTATTTATGTGCCTCAAGCACTATTCTAAGCACTCGTGTGTACCGTTATTATTTCCACTTTATTGATGAGGAAAACAAGATGCCAAGACACAGCCAAGCCATGCCCAAGGCCACACACATTGGAGCTATAGCTCAAATCCAGGCATTCTGTGACTAGTTGTACAGCTGAAAAGGAACAGCATGGCTAAAGTCCAGTGAGCAAGAGAGAGGTGAAAAAAAGATGACTTAAAAGTTAGCCAGAGACCAAATCATGTAAGACCTAGTATGCAATAGGAAAAAGATTGAGTGTTATCAGATGGGTAGAAAGAAGCACTGACATTCATCAAATAGGGACACCTTACATCAGGATATTAGTTTTAAGGAGGTCACATTGATTGTTGAAGGGAAGAATAGAGCAGAGATCTGAAGAGCATAGAGGAGACAGTCCGAAGGCTGTTGCTCCGGTCCAAGATTGTGGCTGCTAAACTGACAACAGTAAATGTGCAGAAAAATTTATAAATGTGAGATTTTCCTATGGGTTGGGGTTGACAGGCAAAGGCAAGACAGACTTGAAGGACTGACTGGGAATGCGATGGTATATTTGAGATGGGAGATACATTTAGCTTTGAACACACTAAATCTGAGAAGTTTCTAGTATACACAAGTTAAAATAGCTAAGTGTGCAGCTCAGACGTTTGGGCTGGAAATAAATATTTGGAATTTATAGTCACATGGCTGATATCTAAATCCATAGGAGTAAATGATATCTTTGAAAAGTCAAGTGCAAAAGAGAAGAAAATTGAGATGATGTCTGAGTCAGAAGAGACTCAGTATTTTAGAGATAAGTCAGAGAAAGAAGTCTCAAAAAACACACTCACAAGGAGTTGCCAGTGATAGAAAGGAAACCAGGAGATTTTAATATCATGTGAGGAAAACATTTCAAGAAGTGCAACATGTCAGTTGTGTGAAATGCGTTGAAGAGTTAAATATGGAGAAAGCAGTGTATCCATGTGATATGGAGAACTTAGCAAACAGAGCACTGATGATCTCAACAAGAGCGGAACAAGAGGTGATGAGGGAAAGGAGCCAGGTTTTAGTGAGCTAAAATGTGAGTGGAAAATGAGAATGAGAGCACAGAATACACCATCCATGCATTTGTGAAGTGGTGATAAAGAAGCAGAGAAACGGGAGCAATGAAGGGACCCATGCTAGGGGAAGATGTTTGAAGTAAGTGGAGGTAAAGAAGCAGCCTGATCTAGAAACAACATGATCAAAATCAGGGCAAAAGCAAAGGTCCAATCAGCCTTGAAAAAAAGAACACATGTGGAAAGATTATCTGTTGGAAGAAGGAAAGGATACCTCTCCCAGTATAATAAGAAGAAATAAAAAGAACAGGCAGAAACCATATTAGTGACAAAATGAGGGATTTTATATCTGATTACTTCTTTCTATAATTAAAAATACAACAAGATCAGCTGGAACTAGAGTTAGAAAGGACTGTGCTACATTTGAGGAGAGAGAACATGTAAAATGCTTAATCTCAGAGTTTGGGAAAGCAACACTACTGGAAAAGTCAGAAGCATGATGTTGCATTCCTCTGGGTTTTGTGATCCAGAATTTCCAGTAGTTGGAAAAGGGCTACAAAGACAGACAAAAAAGGTCTCTATTCTCCCCCAAAATACCCCACAAAAATGGACAAAGCAAGTAGGATAGTAAAACAAAAAATAATAAAATGTGAAAAATATCCAATTTAACAAGTGCAAAAATATATATTACCTTAAATGTCAAAAACTGAGTGAATAGACAAAATCCTATAGTAGCAACAGGGCCAGGTGGTAAAGGCAAATGTGTGGGAAAAAGTAGAAAGAAAGCAACACATAGAAGGTGGATTTCAAGGTAGGTCAAGCTTCTGATGAAACAAGAATTTCGTGAGCAGCATATTTAGAGAAGAGATGGATATACGAGTGTCCGCTCGTGATAGAATAGAAGATGCAGAGGCATTGACAAGAGGCAGGTGACTATTAGAGGACATTAGTGCATCATGTCACACTTTCATGTCCGTGACTTTAGGCTCACACTTACCATTTTCAATGTTTCCATACAATATAAATATATCATGAATTTTTTTAGTTGAACTATATAATTTTAAAATTTATTTTAATTCATATATTAAAAATAAAAACTGTTCATATTAGTGGGGTGCCATGAAATGTTTCAACACATGTATGCATGATATAATGTTGACATCAACTTGAACATATTTATATCATATATAATATATTTATCTATCATCTGTTATTTATGTATAGTGAAAACTTACAAAATAATTTCTTCTGGCTTTTTGAAATGCACCGTACATTATTGTTCTCTCTGACCTACAGCACATCACAACCTCTTGCTCTTACGCAGAATCTAACTGTTGATCTGCGGATCAATATCTTCCCATCACTCCCCCTACCTTACTCTCCCTGTCCTCTGGTAACCACCATTCTACTAACGACTTCTTTCAGATCAACTTTTTTAGACTCAACCTGAGTAATACCATGTGGTAATTGCTTTGCTGTGACTTGCTTATTTCATTTAGCGTGATGCTCTCCACTTCCAACTATGTTGATCCAAACAACAGAATGTCAAGCTGATTAATGTTTGAACAACATTCCATTGTGTAAATGTGCCACATATTCCTTATCCATCCGTTTGTGGACACTTCGGTTGTTCACATTTCTAGGATATTGTGAACAGTGCTGCAATAAACATGGTGGTACAGATGTCTCCTAGACATACTGACTACATTTCCTTTGGATGTATACTCAAGTGAGATTGCTGGGTCATAAAGTAGTTTCATTTTTAACTTTTTGAGGAACCTATATGGCACTTTCCATAACAGTTGTAGTAATTTACATTTCTACCAACACTGCACAAGTGTTCATTTCTCCACATCCTCACCAGCACTTGTGATCTTTGATAATAGCCACTCTCCCTGGTTGAGATAATATCTCTTTGTGGTGTTGATTCACATTTCCCCGATGATGAGCATGTTGAGCTTCTTTCAGGCCTCCTTTTTTTTTTTTGTGGGATCGAACTCAGGACCTCGTGCACCAGCAGGCGCCCACGCCGCTGACCAATATCACTGGCCCTTTTTTCGTATGTGGGTTCCGGGAGTCGAACTCGGGACCTCACGCTTGCCAGGCAGGCACTTATGCCGCTGAGCCATCTCACCGGCCCCATGTCTTCATTTTTGACCAACATTGAGAAGTGTCTATTTAAGTCTATTCCTCATTTTAAAATCAAGTTATTGGACCAGTGATATCGCTCAGCAGCACAAGCGCCAGCTGGCAAGCACGAGGTCCTGAGTTCGACCCCCGGTAACCACATAAAAAATTAATTAATTAATTAATTAAATAAAATCAGGTTATTTTCACTGGTATTCATTACATCTTCTGGATTTCAAACTTTTGCCAGATGCGTAATTCTCAAATGTTTTCTCCCTCTGCAATCTGATAAGTATTTCCTTTGCTGTGCAGAAGCGTTTTGGTTTGCTGTTACTCCATTTGTCTATATTTATTTCTGTCTGCTATGTTTTTAGGGTTTTTCTCAAAAACTGTTGGGCATTCTAATTTCCCCTATGTTTCTACTAGTAGTTTTGTACTTTCTGGTCTTACGTTTAAGTTACTAATACATTTCAAGTTTACTTTTGTACAGGATGAAAGATAAGAGTCTATTTCTAGTTTCCACATGTCGATATTCAATTTTCCCAGCACCCTTTATTGAAAAGATTGTCCTTTCTAAAATGCGTGTTAAAGAAAGTTGCTTGTAGCTGCATGAATTTACTTTTAGACTCTATTCTTTTCCATTGGTCTATGTACAGTATCTGCCTTTTTGCCAGTATCATGCTGTGTTGATTATTACAGTTTTGTAGTACATTTTAAAGTCAGTGCAATGTTTCCTGATTTGTTCTTTTTGCTCAAGATTGCTTTGGTTGTTTGGATTTTCTTTTTAGCAGTTCCATATAAATTTTAGAATTTTTTTACAGTTCTATAAGAGTGTCATTGATATTTTGATAGGGGTTACACTCAATCTGCATATTGCTTTGAGTAGTGTGGTCTTAAGCAATAAGTAGCCTCCCAATCTATGAACACAGAATGTCTTTCCATTTTTTAATGTCTCTTCAATTTATTTGACCAATGTTTTGTAATTCTCACTATAAAAGTCTTTCACCACTTTGGTTAAATGTATTGCCAGGTGTTTCATTTTACTTACTTATTTTAGTATTGTATATCAGATTGCTTTCTTGATTTTTAATTCAGAAACTTTACTATTAACATATAGTGATCCTAGTAATTTTTGTATGTTGATTTTGTACCGTTGAAATTTGATGAATTTATTCATTAGTTCTAATAAGTTTTTTGGTGGAGAATATATATTTTTTCCTGTCATCTACAAAAAGTAACAACTTGATTTCTTTCCCAGTTTGTATATACATTATTTCTTTGTCATGTTTGACTAGAATTTCCAGAAATGTATTGAATAAAAGAGATGAAAGTGAACATCTTTATCTTGTTCCAGTTATTAAAGAGAAAGCTGTCAGCTTTTCTGCATTCAGTATAGTTAGTTATTGGCTTACAGTAAGTAGCCTTTATTATTTTGGGGTGCTATCATGAATTCTTTAATCCCCTATCATTGAGCAAATTGTCCTCATGGGGCAGGAAACCTCACAAAAGTGGGTAAAAATAAGTAAATAAAACCATCCAAAGGCAATCACTTACACATGCATTTTATCATTTTCTGAGAAGAAATTCCTAAAAGAGAAATTTTTAATCAAAGTGCATGCATTTATGTAAGGGTTTTAAAATATTTCTAAATTGCTCTCTAAAAATGAACAGTCAGCTTCAGAACATGAAAATAAGTATTAGACACACTAATTAAGTGGGTTTATTTGTGCTTTTCATACTCTATCAATAATTTTGACTTTTTCATTTTAAATATTCATGTAATTCAGAGAACTGAATTTTTAATAGTTTCAAATAAGTGATCTGATATGGTTGACCTACATTTTTATCGCCACTGCCATTGTGATTTTTAGCCTCTTTTCATTTTAAATGTTGTACAGGTTTGCTTTCTATTTTAATTGGTTTTGTCAGGTAGGAATTTATCTATTTTGGTTTCTCCTCCCTTAAAACACTACTTCTCTGTGTTTATAGATGTTATAGTTTTATTTTTCACTTCACTGATTTTCATCTTTTTGTCTGTGTCCTTTCTTCCTTTTTCATTAGGTCTATTTTTATTAATATAGAGTTTTCATAAGTATTCTTTCTAAGTAATATATGATTGTGGTTTTGGTTTTCCCTTTTCTGACAAGTTAAATTTAAAAAGAAAAAGGAGTATTGCCCTTCTATCTCTTTTCTTTTATTTTCTATTTTCAGATCATTTTAATCAAGAATTTCTGTGTTGGAAATTCCATGTTGCTATTTTAAGGGTTTTCAGTATACTCTAACTTATGATGAGTTTTATGAATGTCCCATATAAATTATATAAACACTATTTTGAGAGTAGATATTTTTATATTCTTATTAAATTGAGTTTAATTTCATTATTTGATTCCTTTATTTCCATATTTTATTTTTGACCATTTAATTTGTCAGATGTGGAAAGAAGTTATATTAAAATTTCTAATTGTATTCTGCTTTCCCTAATTTTTATTGTATTGTTACAATTTTGTTTCATATTTTTAATGTGTTGATTCTATTTAAAGCCATATATTGGTATATTTAATAAAGATTACATCAGTTGTCAGCATATTTAATTAATATAGTAGTCTTTGCCTGCATCCTGCTGTGTCTGTTATTAATTTTGCCGTTTCTTTGTTTATGTCTGATAGATCTTCGTCTATTTTTAACCTTGCTTAATTCATTCAGTTTTGATGGTATCCCTTGCAATAGAAAGAGAATGAATCTGAATATCTTAACTGACCCCTAATAGCTTTAACCTATTCATATCTGTTAAGAAAAAAATCATTGTCAGCTATTTTCATGTTCCATTTGTTTTATGTTACCTATTTCTTGTTTAGTTTTACACAGTTTTTCCAATGTTCATTTCCTTGTACTATGTTCTCTCATTGACTTGCAATGTATGATTCCTGTTATAATTGTGAAAGTTTAAACATTTTCGTATTTTATTATCTATAATGTTCATATATAATGATGATAATGTTCATATGTGTTTATTGAGATAAGAGGAATATGAAACTGATTAAGTGATGATTATAAGAAGCTGAATAATAAAGTAAGAAAAAATAGAAATGGTTCAGTTCAGCTTTGCTAGTGATAAAAAATTATGTATTAAAATAATGATTATGGGCCGGTAATATAGCTCAGCGGCATAGTGCCTGCCTAGCAAGCGTGAGGTCCTCAGTTCGATTTCCAGTACCAATAAATAAATAAATAAGTAAATAAATAAAACAATGATTATAATTTTACCTTACTAAAGAATTATAAAGCTGCAATCTTAGAACTTTGGTAGGATGAAGCAGGAGGATTGCAAATTTGAGTACAGCCTGGGCAACTTAGTGACTTAGTAAAATAAAACAATTTTAAAAGGGTTGGGAATATAAAATATAACTCAGTGTGATAGCCTGGGTTGTCCAACAATTGCTAGTACCACAAATATATATATTTGCTAGTACCACCATATATCTTAGGTATAAGAACACAGGTACTCACACACAGCTGGTAAGATTTTGTGTTGCTATGGGTGACTTATAATTTGCCATAAATAAAGTCTCTACAAGTTCGCCAAAACATTTAAAATAATTACTTAATGACCATTAACCAAATGGTATATAATGAATAAAGTCAATAAAGTCAACAGGGATAAGAAATTACAATAGGACAAAATCAAGAAACATTTTTCATAACTGTCATATGCTCTTCCAAAGTGTTAATGTCATGGAACATAAAGGGACATGGTAACAAATGCAATGCATTTTTCTGCAACAAAGGTCATTATTGGGACAATTAGCAAATTTGGATAAGGTTTATAAGGTAGATTAATAGTACTGCACCAGTGTCTATCTTGTTTACCACAACCAAGTTATGCTTCTGTAAGAGAATGGTTTATATTGGTAAAAAAAAAAAAAAATCACTGAATTATTTTCTTAGTGTTTGTCAGCTTTCTAGATTTTTTTCATACCATTAACGTACATTAATACATTTAAAAAACCAAATACCAATTGAATGCTACTTCCGAAGAAGGAAGTAAAGAATTTACAGAGAATACTGTAGAATGTTAGGGTTTTTAGTTATGGGTAGATATTAAGACAATGAGATTATTTTATAGTTTTAATTGTCATTATATCTGTTCTGTGGTTTCAAAATTCACTTAGTTCCACATGTATTTCTTAATCTTCAAAACCACATGATTGGTACAGAGTAAGTATGTTAATCTCTATTTCATATATTTAAAAACTGGGCCTCTGAGATATGCTGCACTGTGCTCTGCCTTTTGTCACTGCAGGTAAATCATGAAATATGCCACCTCCAAACTCAGAGTTCTTTGTTTTGGGGAACAAATCTTCATACAATATTTGAAAAGAAAGCACAAACTAATTCTTATTCTTATGCTTGTGTGGTAAAAATTGCAAAAGCATTTTAATTCAACAAATTACAGCTACACAAAGTAGATCCCCATGCCCTGAAGGGAAAACTATGTATTTATAATAAATAAATAGATAGATAGATAGATAGATAGATAGATAGATAGATAGATAGAGATAGATAGAGATATTATGACTTGCAAAACTTAGAAGACAGGAAAAGAAAAAAGAGAAGACCATGGTCCAGCTTTGAATGCAGTTATGTGTGTTTATTTAATTACCAAATTTTCCTTATTGAGTACCTACTTTCAAGTTTGTATCAGACACAGTTTTTCTTATGATAAACCTAAAGTTTAGGACTAAGCAGTCCATTCCAAATGACAGGATCAAGTCCGTCATGGATCAGAAGCCAAAGCCTATGTTCTTCACAACTTCGTGTCGTATGCCCAGGCATCGATCAGTGTGAGCCACCATGGTCCCCCCAGTAGCTCTCTGTAAATTACAAGTACTGAATGGGTAACTAAATACTCCAGGCACTACCTAAAGTAAATGCAATATCAATAAAGTTTTTCATTCACTTGAATTCCCCTGAATAGATAAACCAAGCTTGGGATAAATTTGCTGAGTAGAATGCAAAACTTTGGCATACATAATGACTTCCCATGCTATTTATATTTTTATAATAGTCTTCATGATAATAAAAAACTGTTTTATTTATGACTAACAGCATGATAAGAAAGAGTGAACTAGAGCAATTCGATGGAGAGACCAGGTCAGCACATTGCTTTCGATTGAATTATATGGCAGTTTTATGTAAAAGTACTTTCACGCATCTAAATTATCTAAAGAATTGTATGTTTGTCCCTCTCTGCCTCTGCACGTTTATGAGTATCTAAACAACCACTATATTATCCTATTGCCATAAAGATAGTCACAAATTATATCCTTTATATATGAGTGTATGATAGCTCTAAGTTCTAACAATTCTAAAGATCTATAAATGGAACATAAAACAAGGGCTTTGCTCCACAGCCTGTTACTTTTTTGTCTTCTAAAAGGTTTACCTCTCATTCATCTGAAATATCATCTATGTAAGTATCAAGGAGAATTTTAAAAAGTAAAATAGAGAAAAAATTTTCAATATATTGCAAAAACACAGTGACTGTACTGCACTACAGAGAATACCCTCCTTGTACAAGCATGGGATACAACAAGAGTAACAGCCACTTTCATGAGCCTTTGTTCTCATGATATTCTTGTTAATGTCATCATAACTGATTTCTCCCACATTAGAAAGGAATTTCCTCATCCTAACACGTATAAAAAAATTAATGATGGTTCTTGGTGCCGTTGGTAAAACCAGCTACTGCAGTGTGACAGAAAATTGCCTTAAAGTTTAGTCTTCTGTTTTCTGTTACCCTCTAAGCAGAATTCTGTTTACCACAGCTTTCAAAATGTGTCACATCTGCAGCTCTCACTTGAAAAGAAACACACGGAAGCCTGGAGACTTCCTTCCTGGGGAAATCTAGCAGAGAAAGACTGATCAAATCAAGGACATGCCCTCCCACCAGCTCTCCTCACACATTTTCATGTCTCCAGAGACTGTCGATCAGAACCCTGCTTCTAGAAATGTTCGTGCTTCTGGGAATACTACAATTAAGTCATTTTTCATCTTTTCTATTTTCTTCTCTTCCATCATCCTGAATATCTATTCTAACCCACGGGACTGCATTTGTCAAAGGGATAAGCAACACCATTGTTTAGAAAGAGAATGCGCGATGTCTTTAAATAAATAAATACATTTAAGAAAGCTGTTTTCTTCTTTCAAAAAAAAAAACTATGACCCAATTATTATTGGATCACAAATATGCATTCCCATGATGGAAAGAAAATGTAAATTAATCTCCTGCTGCAGGGATTTCTCCTTAGACACATGAGAAAATAAACATGCTGACATGTGCTTTTACATGGTTAACTCTGCATTCTCCCAAATTTCTAGGACAGACATGCTCTCTCCACTGCTTTGTTACTAGACCTAAAGAAAATGTCTGGAGAGCAAAACAAAAGACACGTTATGTAATTGATGGATCAAGGAAAGTACACTGCATTTGTTTCAAAGATTCATCTCTACAAAAGCTATGCCCATTTAGGAACAGATGACACTTAAGAACTTGTAATGATAGGTGAAACCAGCAGATTACTTTTGACAGTTAAGTGCTAATGCACCCAGCCTCCAACACCGCTCTTTCAAATCAACACTTTCTAAACTTCACATCTCTGCTTGGACGATAGAAATAGATTTAATCACATCATATTTTACTACCTTACCCACTGAGAAATAATGCACACTATAAAACCACGTTCTGCTTCAACTCATTCCTAAAGTACTGAAGTATATCACTTTGCACAAATTATTCAAACTTTGCTCCTAATATAAAAGGTGATAACCTCAGTATTTCCTTTTATTTGTCCTCAATTTGTCAAGCCCTCTAAAATAATCAACAACGATCTGTCCATGATGTTAAAGTTCACTCCTATACCTCATTATTTAATTGAATAAAAAAGGGCTTTTATCATTTTTATCCATAAGGATTTCTAGTTTCTGGGTTTTCCCCTCAATACCTTTTACTATAGTTGGGTTTCTACAGCTTCCTTGAATAAACCTTATTTGGGCTGCATTAGGCTTAATTGGAACACCAAAATTACATCATTTGGCAAGGAGAACATAGCTTAATTTCAATCTACTGCATCTTGTATTTTCATATACCTCATTAATGTTATTACTACCAGCTTGCAATTATCCACAATAATGGATGATACAAAATGCATAGAAATGAAAATCCCCATATAAATCCCAAACCTTATCTTACTCAATACATTTAATCTTCTTCTAATCTAACAGAGAACTTGATAATTAGCAAAACTGGCTAGCTGAAGTTTTCACTTCATCTCACTTCTGCCAGAAAACTAGCTCGGTGGCCAAGGTTCAAGCAGCAGTTTCCAGTTCAGTGTTGTATCAAAGTGAACTGAGTACAGGACGCAAGAAATTATGTCAACGTGTCAGGAATTCTGAGAACTGTAAAACTAAAAATAACAGGCAAAACAAGCGAATAGGGTGCTTCTCCAAAGCTGGCTTCAGTCAGCCAATAGGCAGTGTTTTATCAGCCTCAGATAACATACGATGTTAATTAAGGGTCACAATCTTGGCTCCTGGATGAGGGTAAAGTCTGTTTATTATTGAAGAAGGGAATAAGAATAGGGGAGGAGATGAGTAAACTGTCATAGAATCACAAAAGCTGTAGTCAAAGATTAGACCAGCAAAGGCTGCTTAAATTCTGTATTAGAAAAAAAAGCAGGAGGACTGGACTCAGGTGATCTTGTAAAACTGCCATGGAATCTCTGCTACATTTTTCAATTCGGTTTTTAAAATTTTCATTAATACATGTTTACAGGACATAAAGATTACATTCCTTGTGGGGAATTAATATCTTTTATGTACATTCCTTGTACATAATAAGTCTTAATTCTTTTTACTTCTCCTTCCCATGCCTTTTGAGCAGATGTAAGTTGGGATGGTCCATCTACTCTTCCGTCGGGGTCCTTGCAAATTTCACTCAAGCTCTTTTTATGAGTGAGAAGGGAAGTGAGAATGTTCTAGTGCTGAACTCCTACCACCCCAGACTCTCCTTGCGCAAGACACATGTGGGCCCCTACATGGGCAGACATGGTGAGGGCTGATGTCTCTGTGTATCTTCTCCTCTTTTTTTTAATTGTATATTACATTTGTTTTGGTTTGAGATATATACATATATAATTTTCAGATCCTGTCTTCCTCCTTTCCTATCCTCTCTTTTCTTCCCCTGACCCCCTTCTCTTATTCCCAAACATCTTGCCTTATTTTACTCTTTAATTTATTTATAACTGAATTTCTCATATGAGAGAAATCATGCAATATTTAACTTCCTATGTCTCACTTAATACTCTTATCACTACGGTTTCAAGATCCATCCATTTTCTGACAAATGACTCAAATTCATCCTTCTTTATGGCTTAATAGGAACCCACTATATTTTTAATTAAGTCTACTCTAATGAAGGATGATCTCATCTTGAGATCCTTCCCCTAATCGCATCTGTGAAGGTCCTTTCATAAATAAGGTCAAATTCATAGTATTGGAAATTAAGACTTGGAAATATTTTGAGGGACACACAATTCAATCCACTGAACATGTCAAAGGAGATATTTAAAATATAAATTTTAAAAATTATATATGCAGATGAAAAATGTGTCACATAATAAAAGATTGAGAGCAATGAAATAAAAAAGTTTAATTTGAACAAACTATGGCAAATGAGCAATAAATTATTTGAGCCAAAGAAAAGAAAAAATATATATTAATAGTAGATCCCTTGGGATATTTAGGTAACTAATAATATGTTGATTTTTCCTCCAATTAGGGCTCTAATTAACAGTAATGTCAATAAGCAGGAAGACTGTCTGAAATCTATGTTGAATGCATAAGGAAGAGTAAATGAATAAAATTAACGATGAAACTAAAATGAAATTTAGTAAGTAAGTTGGTTGGCGAGGCTTATATTAGTAGCCTGCAATTTTATTTGTTGTTAGTTTTTCAGAATTCACGTAGGAGACCTCAACCAAAGAAGATGGATGAGACGTCAAATGCGCTGCTCTGGGCGGAAGGAGAAACAGGAGCCAGAAAACATGCAAAGGACGATTTTGATAATCAGGGTGAAGTTCTAAAACGTGCAGGGAGAAAAATACAATCCTGGGTACTTAAAACCTAAGTAAATGCCATGTACTCCGTAGCATTTCAAGGATCACAGAAAGTAAATTCCATATCATGAGATTTTATTTATTTTCAGGAGATTAAAGATACTCACAATGTGACAAATACTACCCAGCTCTGAAGAGGCAAAAAAATCAGTATGGGTTGGCTCAGAATATGGGAAAGCCTATGAGTAGTTTTCAATACAGATATATTTAGATCTATTTATTAACTTTGAATAATAATACCCAACCAGAGCAATTGGACAGCTTCCAACAGTTGCAATGAGAAATACAACAACCAAAATGCCATATATTTTACAGAATTTTTTTTTTTGCTGAAAGGAATATTTTTTTCTTTCTTCAGGTACATCTTAAATCACACTTGTTCAATGTGAAACAAGAATTTTTCTATCAAAGGAAAAATTTGGACTTTTTTTTCCCCAGAACTGGGGATTAAACACAGGGCCTTCCCATTGAGCTATATCCCCAGAACTGTTTTTTTTTTTTTTTCTTTTTTTAAATTTTGAGACAGAGTTTCATTAAGTCACTAAGTTACCTGGGTTTGAACTGGTGATCCTCCTGCCTCATCCTCCCCGAGTGCTGGGATTACAGATGTGTACCAGCACACACAGCTCAAGATAAATATTCCCTCGGGAATAATAAGTTCATTTATATGATATATTACCATTTAACTTAGATTTTAGGAGTGATTTTTCAGGTGAAAATGCCAGATATTTTGGTAGATATCATCTGATGAAAAATAAAATCTATATAACAGCAACAAAGTAAACCCATATGGTTAGCACAAAAAAAGAAATAAACATACTTCAAAAATTTCTGTATTATTAAATACAAAAAAGGAGAAATAGTCAAGTAAATATCCTTTTAATTTAGTCTTTTTGGCCAGACATTGTATAAAGTTATTGAGACATTAAACTGTTAAAAGGGAAGTTTTCACTGAAGTATTTCATTTTGTATATAATTGTAGCAAATGAGACATTTGGTTTCAAAATATATAAAAGCACATGTTTTCAAAAGTTTTTTTAAAATGCCAATTTCCTTCAATCTACAATTTATAAATAATTTATATTTTTATGCACTTTCTATCAGTAGGCTCACCTGGACTATCAGGGAAAGAAAAAAACCAGTATATATCCATAATTATTAACTTCATTTTCTTGACTTTCAGGACCATTACACCTTATAAGAATCTTATAAATTTATAAATCTACACATGTCCTAGTTCTCCATTAACATTTAAGTACACATAACCAATAAATTTCTCAGGGATCCGGATTGTAACAAATGCCAGAATCTATGCTAAGAGCCTCTGGACCTGTCATGTGCTATGTTATATTCTACAAATTGGAGAGGAAGCAGAGAATCCATCAGAATGAAGGTATGAAGGGAGAAGTTTGTTTGCTTCCTGATCATTTCTTTATCTCTTCTCCAGGGTTTAGAATATCCTCTAGCACATAATAAATAATTTCTGGAAGAGTGCATTATTTCATGAGCTTTCAGTTGTATTCAAGGTTGTGGAAGCAGCTCTATTCAAAAGAAATAAATGCAAAATTTGGATCTAGAGTACAAGATTTTCTTAAACTTTGCTATGGCCTTGGATAAATTATCTAAATTCCCTGAGCTACAATTTTCTTATCAGCAAAAGTAAAATAATGAAATCTGTCCCAAGCTACTGTAAGAATTAGTAAGAAGTTCTGGTGTGTTATTCACTAGGGTGAATCTAGTTAATGAAGGTAGTGTATATTTCAAAAAGCTTGAAGGGTTTAAATGTTTTCATCATAAAGAAATAATAAATAAGTAAACATATTTACCCTTATTAAAAATAATACACATACCAAGCCATCACAGTATTACATTTTATGCTTTTATGTATCCACTAAAAATGAATATAATTATAAAAGTTTTCAGAAAACGTTTATAAAACAAAGTTCCATATAGGTAAGAACCCTATTTATTACATTTCAGTGCCTTATAATTGCTACAAGTGGGATTCCTCAAATTGTTAATGGGAAAACCTGAAGTTATGAATAATTATATAATCATATATCATGTATTTGGTATTTACCACCCTGTTATGGATAGGATTTAGAATGGCCATTTAAAATGACCATTGTGTTGAAGGCTGGGCTGCCTACTGATGGGCTCTTGGGAAGTGACAGGTTCATGAGAGAGCTAACTGCATCAGTGGATTAATTCCTTAATGAATCCATAGCTGAATGGGCTGTTAGTTGGTAGGGCGTAGTTGAAAGGAGTGGGTAAAGGAACATGACCTTGGGGCCTAGAGCTTGTCCTGTCTGGCTCTTTCGCAGTCTTGCTGTTTCCATGTTGCCATGTTTCCACGTGAGTTCAGCGCCTCTCCTTCGCCACACCGTTCTGCCAGCGCATTTCTGTCTTACGACAGGCCGGAAAGCAATGGTGCCAGCTGACCATTACTGAAGCCTCTGAAACAATAAACTAAAATAAATCTTTCCTCATGTAAATTGTTTACCTCAGTTATTGTGTCCTGTGACAAAAAGCTAACACAGCATTTATGTTAAGTTTGGAGAATCAGATGGACTACTCCACATTGAGCGTTTTAATCTGATTTTAAGATCCAATCATTGAATAATTTAAACAGAATTTAAGTTATACTGCTACCACGTTGAGAATACGTCAGTGGATACTTAGCTGAGAGCCTTCTGCTGATAGCATGGTTTATATGGCTAGTCATGAAAAATAATATTTCAAATTAGAGCTTAATAAAAACTTTCCAGCTTTGAATATTTTTTTTAATTTAAATTGAGCCATTGCACGTCACCAACAAATTAACCAGATGGAGACAGTAGTGCTTAATTTGGTTAGGAATAGTGTCCAAAAGAAAACTAATTTGAAGATATTTGTAGAAGTCATGCAAAATTCTCCTACCTCAGACTCCACTTGTTTTCTTCTATGTCCCTCACTTCCTTCTTCACATAGTTGCTACCTACCTGATCTATGACGGCATTTGAACTTGATTCCAGAAAAATATTTGGTACATAGAAATCTCTAGATTGAACACTGAGGTAAAAGGTCTTCAAAAGTCAGTACATATTTTGCAAAGGTCTAAATTTATTCATGTATTTTGCAAAGGTCTAAATATATTCTGAAGCATTCTTCAGAAGTTAATAAGCTCTGTAAAAAAGAAAAAGAAAAAAAACAGATTGATGAAGTAGTAGTTCTCACACTATTGTCAATCTATAGGCCAACAGAAACTAAGAATAACAATAGTCTACTATAGCAGAATGGGGGCTTCAGGCTGTGGAAAGGATTCACACAGGCCTGAAACCAGACATTGGGAAACATTAACAGTTACAAAGAAATGAAGAAAAAGCACAAGTAATAAGTAATAAATATAGGTAGAAGAGATATATTAAAAAGTTTTTTTCAGATGCTGAACAGAGGCGAGTTAGGGGTTGTAATGATTTGAAGGTTTTCCTTCTGAGGGCTTAAAGTGAATTTGGAAAAAGAACTTTCGATGTCTTTTATCCCCCAAATATGTTTAGGCATAAAATTTCAGGGTTTAATTTCCAGACAATTTTTATTGGTGTGCCCAACAAAGTGAAAACTCTAGCCATTGGGGAATGCTGGTATGAATATTTTCTATTTGCAGGTTTGGTTTCAGTAGCTAGTGGGAGGGGTTTTTTGCTTTTGTTTTTTTGTTTTTTCTTTCTTTCTTTTTTTTCTTTCTTTCTTTCTTTCTTTCTTTCTTTCTTTCTTTCTTTCTTTCTTTCTTTCTTTCTTTCGTTCTTTCTTTCAAGTACCGGAGGACTCATTTTTGTCTCCTGGAAACCATTCTCTTCATTTCTCACAAAAAGACAATGAAATTATGTACCTTTTTTTGTGTGTGTGGATACCGGGGGTCGAACTCAGGACCTCGCGCGCCAGCAGGCGCCCGTGCCGCTGAGCGATATCACCGGCCCCTTTTTCGTATGTGGGTTCCGGGAGTTGAACTCAAGCCCTCGCGCTTGCCAGGCAGGCGCTTATGCCGCTGAGCCATCTCACCGGCCCAGTACCATTTTTTTTACCTTAGGAAAAAATAATCACTATATTACTGATGTCTTCCCCAGGAAATTTCAAACAGAAAAAAATCTCAAAACTAACAGCATCCACTTCTCACTTTAAATAGAGCACAAAGGTCAATTTGTTACAAACTGAAAACGTTTATTCCTTTAGGATGAAAAAAACATGGAATTGGCTGTCACATATCTTCACTAGAAAAGCAAATGGGAATGTTCATACGAGAGATAGTTTTCGGATGATGGCCTTGGCTCTAAACAAAACAGGCTGTTACATCTCATTAGAGCAGCCACACTGACTAACCCCCCAGCTGATACCCAGATGCACAGGAAAGAAGCTGGGCGACATCCAAATAGTTGCCTTGACCCAAATGCCAGATGAGCCACGAAGGAGGTGTTCTCTAGGGGAGAGAACTGTCTATGCTCAAAGTTTAACCGGGAAAGAGAGGAACAGAGATGACTTTTTCCCTATAAAGAACAAAAAGAAAGCAGAGCAGAAAAATTTCAATTTGAGAATAAATTCAATACAGTCATGTGATTAATATAAATCTTTTTAATAATTAGTGAATATGTATCATATAGCTAGAACTTCACAAAAAACTGTATCTCTCACAGTGATGCTACAACATATACATTTATTAGATAAACAACTCGAGGACAAAAATAGCTTCGTAACATGTCCAAAGTCACACAGCTAAAAGTGGCAGAACCAGGATTTAAGTTCAGGCCATTTAATGCCATCCCCAATCCCACAGTTCACTCAGAACTGCATTTCTCTTTTCACAAAGAACTTACAACATTTTAGTAAAAGTTTAGGTATCATCCCTACCTGTAAATCTCAGACTTAAATTCACTGTCTTCCTCCATAATCCCAGACCCAAATAAATTCTCAAAAGTAGCCACAAGGTGGTTAATGGTAAGAGGAAAGCATGGTGTCAAATGCCACACACCAGCTTATGCCTTCCTTGTGAGAAGGAATATTCTACATCCTCAGAAAGTGCTGATAAACTACAAAGTAATGCAGCTCCTCACTAGAAAATTATTAGAAGTTACACAATGATGAGTTTTCCCTTGGGAAGAAAATGCAACAATTGGAAACAGACTAAATGAATAAAGTCTGTTATATTTTGGTCCTAGAATTATTCTTGCAGTGCTTTAGTGATTGGGTATAATTTACAAGTATTATAAAATAATGCAGTAATATTCACACATTGAACTGTGCGAAATGATTTTTTTAAACTGTTTATTATTCTAGCAATTGTTCATAGATCCAAATTTTGATCCCTTGTAGGATGGAAAATAAAGTGGGAGATGCTGCAGCGACACTAATTTTTATGAGAGGAAGCGTGCATAGTTATGAAGTGTAAGTAATCGTTTTCATGGATAGTATCTTTTCATAGCAAAGATGAATTTAAAAACATAAGAAAAACATCTCAATCTCTAAAAATACAACCTTCCTTTTCCTCAGAGAAAAATATTAAGACTGACTACATAAAGAAAAACTCGAAGTCCATTTATATCATTTTAATTGCTTAAAAAACTCATACAATTATTTTACCTCACCTCGTTATAGAGTTCATTGTATTCTATCTTTTAATCGCATAGGAACAGTTTACATTTGAACACAGAAAGGCCAAGTTATCCTAAGAAAGTAGCTCTGTTTCACTCTTTTCCTGTCCAGCTCTTGTACCCCTTTGCGGACATCAAGAAGCTGAAAACAGGAAAACGGACACCATGCTGCTTTTCAACTACTGTTCTATTGCTATATTTCAGGCTTTCAAATTCATTTCTAAAAGTGATTATGACAGCCCTACACTGTCACTTTTTAATAAATCAAGTACTGTCATTTACTTTTTAAATGTTTAATGAACAAAAAATGAGTAAAAAGTCAAGTTATGCCTTAGCCTATTTATGGCTAAGTGATTTACCAGATATCAGATAACTCGTACAAGGTACCTTTCCTCAACTGGTATCAAGAGAGAGCTGACCGAACTCCTGTCCTGAGACAATGATCCATTCTGATCTAAGGCTTCCGGCTCCATCATCAATCAGTTCATCCATTCAAAGGAAAGATCCAACCATCCTAGGCTTCCCCAACTTTATTGAGAGACAGCAGGAAAATCCCACAAACCATTTCCTTTCTAACCTCAAACTCGTAGCTATAAACTTCCTGAATTCACCAGAACCAATCTCATTATGCCCTTTAACCTGTTTAGTCAGTCAACACAAGAAGCTTCAGGCTCTCAGGTCATTCCTTAATTACTTTACTTTCTTTAAGACTCTAACATGATCTCTCTTCCTCACCCACTCCCAAACACAAATATCCGTTTTCAAAACTTTTGCACCGTACTTTTGGGAATTAAAGTTCACAATCAGCGAAAGTCTCTATCCTTATTTCTTATTGTTCCATTCACTTTCTTGCTGCCTACAGTGAAAGCCTGGATTTCTCTTGCACTCTGCTTTCCATCAGGCCTTCTAAAGTACTGGCTGTTTTTTCTCCCATTCTCTAGGCTTGGAGGTGAAGCATATTTCTTATTTGTTTCTCTCCTCATGATTTCATTGTCATTCCCACCCCCTTAAATCCATGTTACAAGACACATCATTCCCAGTACACCATCGCTCTGTCATCACCCAGTTCCCCAGGAATTCTGCCTCATTTCTCAAAACTGTAAGCTGCTGGCTCCTTGCCATTCTCTCTGCACTACTCCTGTCTTAACTTTTGGTAAGTATAAATCCACAAAGATGAGATTTTCAACACTGTTTTCTCAGTTCCTCATCCTTTTCCCCTTTACTTATCCTGCTCTTTACCCCCCCAGTGGGTGGACCCTAGACATTTTATTAATCAATAGCTACATCTCCTCCACTATCTCAGAGTCATGCATTGCACCTTTCAACAGCTGCAAGGCACTCCTTGTGCCTCCCTCTAATTTTCACTCTCCAACAATCTTTTGATCTTCTGCTTGATTGTTCTACCTTCCCACTTCCCATCAATGCACTGATGTCCCTTTCTCCTCACTGCTCAGTTTCAATTTCCTAGCAGATTTATAACACCTGTTTTCATTCCCTTTCATACACTCTCAACACCCTTGCATCCTACTTGTTCACTATGCTCCCTTGCAACACGGCTACTTAAATTAAACCCAGCTCCCCACTTTTCATTTCTGATGGCAGCTAGGAAAAAAAAAACTATCTATGCTGATCATTCTTACTTTAAAATAGTGATGACTACCCTCATGTAGACCCTTAATATATCCTAATAGGCAGAAACGAGTTAAGATTGTGTGCCTGAGATTGCTATCCTTTGAGAGGCCTGCTTGCAAAATTGGCCCTTGATTGCTGACACTGGGAACATGGATTTCAGGAGAGTGCCACCCATTCCTTCGTAAGAATAGCTCACTGGGCCTACTTTGTTTGTGCAAATAATGTGCTTCATGATGAACACCTGCTTTCCCTTTAAGTGTTTGAAATTTTAACACTGTATGCATATAGAAGAGGATACCTCCATAACTAGCCTTCAGTTATACCTCTGAGTAACAAGTAACAAGTGAGCTTCCTTAGACAGAATTTCACATGTATTGTCACACTGGTAGCTGAAGAAATTAGGCATGTCATGTGTGACTCCACTGGGAAAGTACTCGTGGAAGTTTGGACCTGGTTTCCTGTGGACTTTGCTGACTTTGCTTAGCGTCCTTTTACTGTAATAAATCATAGTGACTAATGTAAGTGTATTCTAAGTCCTGTGAGCACTCCAAATGAATCACTGGAACCTAGGAGCGGTCTTGTGTACCTCTGACCACCCAGCCATTCTATTACATATCCTGTCATGTACTCTCCTTTATGATCATTGCATATCTTCTACTCTCAGTCTCACTCATCCAGTGTCTTCCCTGCTCTCCTCTAAGCTTATGACCCTGGTCCATATGTCTTGAGAAAACTCAGCAATCAATCACAAGAGAACTTCAGTACAGCTCCACTTCTACATCTGCCCTCATATATATATATATATATATATATATATATATATATATATATATTCCTTCTTGTCCTTTCTTTTCTTCTTGTTAGTATATACCTATTTTCTGTTTTTATATGAAACAAATACAGTAACTTCTTAAAGACCCCCTTGTCTACTCAAGGACATCGCTTCTGAAATTGTCCCTTGCTTTTCTGCATCAAATTTCCTCTCTCCACTGAATCCTTCTCATCAACATGCAAACAGGCTGTTATTTCTTTAATCTTTAAAATATGTTCCTGGTTTCACTTCCACACTAGCTACTCAGCTACTTTTTGCTCCTCTGTAACAAAACATCTTAAAAGAGTTGCTTGTTCTTATTGTTTTCAATCCTTCCCTCCTTGTAAATTAAATGTAACATAGACCACTAAATAGAAGTTTCTCTTACTGTTGTGGACTCAGTGTTTTTCTTCCCCTGGAATTTCTATGTTGAAATTCTAGTCGCCAATGGGACGGTACTAGCATGTGAATCTCTTAGGTCACAGGCATTCTCATGAATAAGATTACTGCCCTTGCGAAACTGTCCCAGAGAGCTCTGTCCTTGTCCTTCTCCCATGGCAGGATACAGGAGGAAGTTAGTAGGCAATCTGTAATGAACTTTCACAAGAATCCCACAGTGCTGGCCCCTAACTCACACTTCCAGTCCTCACAGCTATGAGAAATAAATTTGTTGTTTAAAGGCACCCAGTTTTGTTATTACAGTCCAAATTGATTAAAATACAGATACGCTTTCCTCACTTCACTTCTAGAATAAAATTGCCTCTTAGGTGGTCTCCTACTGTAACAATTGCCCCTCAGCTTTCAGCATTTTAATGTTAGACTGCCTCAATGCTCAATCTTTGGTCCTTTATTTCTAATTACACACTCTTCTTTCACTTTCCCTTTTATTTTTATGCCAACAATTCCTGCATTTGTACATCTAATTCTGGTCTCTTTTCTGACATCTCACCTCATATTTCCCCTATCTGATTGACCTTCCCACTTTGACAGCCTACAGACATCTCAAGCTTCACATATCCCAAATGGGACTCCTAGTCTTTTCTCTCAAAACTCCTTTTACTGGCTTTACCTTTCCATACATGTGGAATCTGATGGATTTTACCATCTTCCCTTTACCTCCTGACCCAAGCCCTCTCTTACCAAGATTACTACATTAGGTTTTGAGTGGATTTCACTACTTCCACAATTTTTTTGTTCTTGCCAACCCGGAAGCAAAGGGATTGATTATTTCTAAACTGAAGTCGAAACCCTGCAGCGGTTTCCCTCTTCCCTCAAATAAAAGCCAAAAGTCCATGCGAGTTGGTTCTTTATCATCTCTCATTTAGAATTGCTACATCTTACTAATCAAAATTCTACCTTTTGAAAATGAGTGGATTAATTCAAGAATCTTTTTATATACAAGTCCTTTGCCCTCTATTACTTTTCATATTTTTTTTCTCTTGCTTGCCAGGAACTACAACCTTGCCCTTCTTCTTAAAGTTGTTTTCTTGATCTCCTACTCAAATAGTGCTACAATGGCAACTTCCCAACAGTCTCCCCACAGGCCATTTATTAAGGTTTAAAAGTGCTCACCAGATAAATATATAGCTAGACAGGAATTGTTTCCATGCAGATTGCAGAAAATATGAAAAAAATATCTAGGAGCACTAGCTGTTGGGGAAGAAGTAGATTGACATTTTTGTATTAAAATGTTTTCTTCTAGTAAAGCTCTAAAAGACAATTATTGTAACAGATGTCAATGAGAGTTACTAAATAAGAAATTAAAGCTTAGCATACTAGAAGTGGAAATAATCTCGTAATTTATGTAGTACAAGTATCTAAATTTTAACTCAAGTATATCTCAAAAAGAAACCATTAGGTTTAAAAAGAAGAGTGAATGAATTAAACTAAAAAGAAGCAACAAACAACCAAAATAAATAAAATCCATACACTATTGCAATACACTGTCACTTACCTGATAAGAAATTTTACCAATTTAAGGTACATTATTACAAATCTCAGAGTCTATGTCTTTCTATCAATAAAACTTCAATACCCTACCTTCTACCATATATAAAAATTAACTTAAAATATATGGAAAACTTAAATGCAAAAAGCTAAAACTATAAAACCCTTAGCAGAAAATTTGGAGAAAAGATCCACAATGTTGGATTTGCTAATGATTTCTTGGATATGACAATAAAAGCATAAGGGACACAAAATGGTAAATTAGGCTTTGCCAAAATTAAAAGATTTTATGTATCAAAGGACATGAAATAAAATGAAAAGACAAAATAATGAATGAGAGACATTTCTGCAAATCGTATAGGTAAAAAGGGATTTATGTCCAGAAAACCTCTACAACTTAATGACAAAAAACAAAACCTGACTAAAGGATGGGTATATACTTTAACAGATACATCTCCAAGGAAAATATATAAATAGCCAATAAGCAGACGGAAAGGCATTCAACACAATGAATTATTGGGGAAATACGAATCAAAATGACAGTGAGCTACCACTTTATTTCCCTTAGAGTATCAATGCCTATTAAAAAAAAAAAAACAACAGTAACAACTTTTGGCAATGATGTCGAAAAATTAGAAAATTTCTGCATCACTGAAGGGAGTGTAAAATGGTATCCACTCTGTAAAACAATATGGGTGTTCCTCAAAAATTTGTCACTAAATTACTATATGATATAGAAATTTTCACTTATTAGCATATGTCCAAAATAAAATCAGAGCTTCAAAGAGATATTTGTAGACTGTGTTTCCAAAAGCATTTTTCACAACAGCCAAAACCCAGAAGCAACTCAAATGCTCATCTACTGATGAATGGATAAATAAAATATGGTGTGATAATACAAGTAAATATTAGCCTTAAAATGGAAGGAAATTTTGACACATACTACATCATGGATGAGCCTTGAGAACATTGTATTGAATAAAATAAGTGAATAACAAAAGGAAAATTGTGGTTTTGGTTTCCTTGCATGAGCTAGCTACAATTCTTCAAATTAGTAGAGTCAGAGAGGAGATTGCCTGTATAATGTTATTGAAAAAAACCAAGAGCTATTATTTAATAGATTCAGAGTTTAGTTTGGAAAAAATAAGAAAAAGCTGAAGATAGATAGTGACAATAGGTGCACAAGAATGTAAATTTACATAATGCCATTGAAGTGTACATGTAGTTAAAAGTGGTTACAATGATAGAGCTATGTTATATGTATTTTATTACAAGAAAAAAGTTTAATTAAAAATATGGGGCCGGTGAGATGGCTCAGAGGCATAAGCACCTGTCTGGCAAGCGCGAGGGCCCAAGTTTGACTCCTGGATCCCACATACGAAAAAGGAGCCGGTGATATCGCTCAGCGGCACGGGTGCCTGTTGGCGCGCGAGGTCCTGAGGTCAACCCCCCAGTACCCACAAAAAAAATATATATATATATGAAGTGTCTTCTCAACACTTTTGTGTGGATAACTTTTTGTGAGAGTATGATATTGAAGTCACCAATTATTCTTGTGTTAGACCTGTCTATTCCTTTATGTCAAGTAGTGTTTGATGGAACTAGGTGCCCAATGTGTGGTGCATATAGATTTATGATTATTACATCTTCTTGGTGTATAGTTGCCTTTACCGATATGTAGTGACTTTTGTCTCTTTTGACTAATTTTGTCTTGATATGCACTTTATCCAACATGTGTTCTCAGATATTTCACAGAGGAAGAAGTACAAATGCTCAACAAATATATGAAAAAGTGTTCAACATCTCTGGCCATTAGAGAAATGCAAATTACAACAATGTTAACATTCCGTCTTACCCCAGAAAGAATGGCAATAGTCAAGAAATGAAACAGTAATAAATGCTGGTGTGGCTGTGGTGAAAAAGGAACTCTCCTACATTGTTGGTGAGAATATAAACTAGTACAACCATTATGGAAATCAATATGGAGATTTCTCAAAAAATTAAAATCAGAAATTCCATACGAACTATCTATCCCCCTTGTAGATATCTTCCCCCAAAAGCTTAAGTCATTATACTACAGCAATATATGCATATCAGTGTTTATAGTGGGACAATTTGTAATGACTAAATCCTGGGAGCAGCCTGTATACAACTGGATAAAGAAAATGTAGTATCTATATATAATGGAATAGTACTTGGCTATAAAGAAGGACAAATCTGAAACATTTGTAGGAAAATAAATGCACTGGGAAAATATAATTTTGAGTGAAATAAACCAAACACACAAGCTTAAATACCACATGGTATTTCTCATTTGAGTAAGACAAAGTACAAACAAAGAGAATAGTAAAGGAAGGATAGAATGAGACCAGGAGAAGGGATCCAAGGGACCATGGGTGAGGGGTGAGAGGGAAGGGATGAGGAAATAAGTAGAATAAAGATAAGCCATGTACAGGATCCTAATGACCTCAATCAATACAGGCATTATATGCCATGAACATGAACTAAGTTTCATAATATCAACAAAAAGAAAGGAGGGAAAGGGAAACTAGAGGCGGATGGAAGGAGAGGGGAGGAAGAGGAAAGGGATTTGAAAAAAGAGACAGGCTGTATTATGTACATGTAGCCACACCCCAAGATGATTATAAAATGTATATACTGTAAACGTGTACTAATAAAAAAATCAGGAATCAAAAGGAACTTTTTTTTTTTGTCTCTTTCAGACAGGATTTCACTATGTAATTCAGGCTGGCCTTGAACTCACTTTGTAGCCCAGGCTGGCCCTGAACTCTCAGTGATCCTCCTGCCATAGCCTCCCAAGTAAAAAAAAGAAATTTTGAAGGCATAAAATTAGATAACAATGTGAAAAACCATTAATGAGGGAAAATAAAACAACAAACAACACAAAAGAAACAAAAGCAAAATCTAAAAGAAAAATTTTCTATTTGTAGAGATATTTAAAACGAAGACATTTCTTTCCCAGACTTTTGATATTAGAATCTTTCCAGTATTAGGAGGACTGTAAAATGCTTTTTCAGTCCATAAGGCTTCTCAGCTCCAACCCGATAGGCCAAAATGGCGAGGGCATTGTGTAGACTTACTGCGCCTCTCCTTGTCCATAGTTGAGTGCTAAGATTAAGTTTCTGTAGCTGGGCTAAGTTCAAACCCAGCATCTCAGTTTTTTCTCTTTTTTTTTAATTAGAATATGTTTGCAATACATAATGAACACCTTTATCATTGGTAATTGGCACATATACCCTTCACATTGTGATTCTTTTTACTTCCTCTCTCCTCTCACTGTCTGGCTAGGTATGGAGCCACCCACCAAGCCTCGCACTTGCTGAACCTGTGGAATTCTGGGTAGCAGACACAAGGTTCTTGAGATCCCCAGTCTGTTCACTTGGAAGCATGGCTGGTGAGGGTTTAAGCAGAGACAGCGCATACTGTGAATAATATAAATGTGTCTGCACAGCACAGAGGTGGCCAGGCCTGTGGGGCAGTACTGCACTGGGAAACCATGGGCTCAAGCTTTCCAGCTAATGTCAGCCACAATACTCCCCATCTTATCTTCCCATGAATCCACACGTAGCTTGTCTGTTTCCCTGTCTCAATGTTCAAAAGGCCATATTTTTTAGTGGAAGTTGCTTCAGCTCGCCTCTATCCAGCAGCTAGCATTTCCCTCCACTCTGTACAGAACATGTCCTACCACCCAGAATTCTTAGCTGATCTCTGTCACATTCACAATTTTCCTAAGCCCAGTGAAACTCAGGTGGATGCCTTCAGAGTTACAAAAGAGAAGTGGCCACTGAATGTTGGAAATACAAACAAAAGCAGGGGTTTCAACTGTGCTCCCAAGCAGCCCTTCAGAACAATAGGATGCTTCTGAAGCTCCTTCCACCGTGTAACACTATCTAAAGCCACTGGGAATTCTCCGCCCCAGATCATTGTGCAGAGCTCAGTTTTCCCATCTGCTCAGCCAGCCTATTTGTCCAGTAGCAGAGCCTGATTCTTAGAGTACAAGGAGATTCTCTCAGCCAAATGAAAAGGAGGCTCCCCTCCCACGGAGCTGCCATGCCTCCAGAGTTGGTGCTATTTCTGTTATTTCGCCTTTTGTTCAAAATAGCAACATTGGGCCGGTGAGATAGCTCAGCAGCATAAATGCCTGCCTGGCAAGCGCGAGGTCCTGAGCTTGACTTCCAGTCCCACATACGAAAAAAGGGCCGGTGATATCGCTCAGCGGCACAGGCGCCTGCTGGTGCGCAAGGTCCTGAATTCGACCCCCGGTACCCACAAAAAAAAAAAAAAAGCAACATTTCTGTGTTTCACCTGTTTGCCAACTCCCTCAATTTGCACTGCAGTGCTTTCCTCGGCAGCCCCTCCCTCACATGAACCGATACCTGCTGAGTTACTTCCATCTCCTGGAGCAGCCTGTAAATGCTGTTTGCCTCTAGGCTGCCATGATGAGAACCTCTTCTGAAGTTTGATTTGATTTAATAACAGTATAAAAATTTAACATATTCTATATCTTTAAGGATGACTATCGACCATCAGAAAACTCATTTCATAAATTCTGAACTAGTAAGTATATACCTGTAAGGTTCACATTTCTATAACTAAAGTAAAATATCATGAGGTATCTGTTCTTCTAATTGGACAGTGGACTGTTAATATGATTCAGGCTTTGTGTCTTCAAGATATCCATTACCATACTATTCCTTTTCTTTCTTAGAAAAATACCAAAATTCAAATAAACTATCTCGTGTGAGCCCATGAAGTTAGAGACTGAAAAGGAAAAGAACCTTCTTGTGTACACAGTTTTTTGGCAAATGAAACACTGAACCTTTTCCTAAGCTATTTGAATCCCACTTTATTGATCTGAAAATACTTCACTGGTCCAGGGAGATGTTTGACCTTTATTTCCTCCAGAAGAAAAAGCACAAGGCTAATAATGTATAGGCAAGCAATTGTCAGATTCTTGACAATAATGGAAAGAAACAAACAGGAGAAGTATATGAAGGTAGAGATCTATCCAAGTCTAAAGTGCTAAAAATAAGCCAGTGGCAGCAAATGACTAACTGCACCACATTTTCTTTTACTCAGTGACACTTAATGTATGGAAAATAAAAGCAGCAGGCAAGCACATTTCAAGCTATCTGGAAGGTTCAATTGGGTTTCTGCTACATTTTAGCAATTTTAAACACCTAGTAATGGACCATTTCCCTTCCTTTATAGCATTTCAGGGCATGATAGAGTACCTTTTCAAAAGATAATAGAAATCATATTCATCGCTAACATAATCGCCAAATAGGATGAATGAAGCATCTCCGACTTCCTGCAGCTCTGTGATGTTTATAGTACAGTGAAGGCACACGTCAACCTCTGTCCCCGTTCTTCGGCCCTTCCACCCTTTGTGAGTCTAGCAAGTGCTCTACTGTTCTCTTTTTACCACCTACGCTTCAAAGCCTGCAAAATCTAACCAGTGACTCAAATGGTCTCCCCTCCCTGAGAAAATGATCTCCACTGAATTTGGGATGAAATTAGTACTTTTATGCATTTCAGCTCATCCTAGGAAAAAAAAAATAAAATTCACCCAGGAATATATAACTGCTAACTTAAATTTTGTTAAAGGATTTACAATGTAAAAAAAAAAGGAGTCCCATTAGGAAAGTGTTTTGTAGAAAATGTTGCCCAAAGCAGTGTTTTCTTAATGGCAAGCTGAACTGATACAATTCCCTTACACAGAAGCGTCCTTTGTAGCCAGACACATTAAATGGGGTAGCAAATTAAATGAATTATAGGAAGTCTTACTAGAAAATCCAGAGTACTAATGAGTACTCTAGACTTTTTTACTGTAAGACTCCCATCAAGTTAATTCTTTTCTCTGATCTCAGTTTTCTCATATGCAAAATAAAACCTCTGATATTTTCTAACATTTCTTCCAGGTAGAAATTCTATATTTCAAATTAAGTAAATTTTTCAGGTCAGAAGTTATATTAAAAATCAGGAAAAGTTACTTCTAATGCACATATGCACTAATATCAATTTTAGCTCTGATTTATAACAAATATCATAATTTATATATTTCCTGTGATAGCATTTTAAGTTTTTACGTTTTCAAGTACCATATATATATATATACCAAAAAGTACCATATATATACCAAAAAAGAAGGAACTTAATATTTTAACTGAAGAAATTGTAAATAATTTCCACTTAAATATAATTCTAGACTACTTATCAAAGTAGATAATTCATTCTCTAAGTCCTCTTTCAATAACTCTTTTTCCAGGCTGGTGAGATGTCTCAGCAGCATAAGCGCCTGCCTGGCAAGCGCGAGGTCCTGAGTTCGACTCCAGGAACCCACATATGAAAAAAGGGCCAGTGATATCGCTCAGCAGCTCTGGCGCGCAAGGTCCTGAGGTCAACCCCCGGTACCCACAAAAAAAAAAAAAAAAAAAACTCTTTTTCCATCATTCATGTAAATGAAATATATTTATATGTATACACACATTTAACATTCCTCAAGAATCAAAAATTAAAATAAAGCCTGTTACAGAACCTATGTTAAGAGCTCTATCTAAAATGTATCCTCCCTTGGTTTCATAGATTTTAATACATGAATATTATTCTTGTCTATAAATCTACCTCATTCCTATCTCAGAGTTACGACATAGACTTAGACACATAGATATTATTCTGCCTTCTACATGAATGTTTTAGATTATGTCTATCATAATATTTATCAAACTGTTTTACAGCTTCTTCCACTAATCTGCAGAATCCTGGAGACCAAGAACTATATTTCTTTGGGGACAGATACCCATGAAGAACACAATAAATGTTTATGAAATTAATAAATGAACACATGAGTGTACCAGTGTATATATGCAGGCATCCCTGCAGTCATAAATATGCAATTTACAAATATCTGGATGTCTACTATTTCCTATACTCTTCAAATTATGTAACTGGCTATTTAAAAATAACACGTCAATTAAATTTATTCCACAAATATTTATTGAGCAGGTATTATGGGCCACATTCTATAGGCCAGTTCTAAATTCCAAGGTTTCATGAGTGGATAAAGATAGTAAGTATGAGAAACACGTGGCGTATTAGAATGTCAGATACAACACCTGCTGGAGATACAAGACAGTGCGTTCATGAATCGGTTGTGCTGGGGGTTACTGAATTTGTAACAAAAATATCGAGGCCTCATTTAAAAGATGAAATGCAAGCAAAGACTAAAAAGCAAAACTGTCTTGTTAATTTTCTTAATATTATTCTTTAGGATCTCGACTTTCTGTTTCATGACAGAAACTTTAAAATATCCTTGATAGATGTCTAAAACTATCCATGAGTTAAGTTCTATTTGCAGATGTTAGCTCATCTGAAAACTGACAGATGCTAACAACCTAGATATAAATAAAGTTCATTTTAAAGCATTCAGAATGATAACTTTTAAGCTGTATTTATAATTTTAAAAGGGGGAGTTAAAAGATAATTACTAACCACCCAGTAATAGTATTAATTACATATATTGATTTTTTTAGTTGTGATTTAAGCTTCACTCTAAACTCGGAAGGATATATTTAAATATTTGACTGACCAGCCCCTGTTTGTGTACACAAAAACATGCAAATCACATATATAATTTAGATCAAAACTCTGCTATTTAGGGAAGGACAAAGTAAACCTAAATTAACGAAAGTGACTTTGACAGTTTGCAAGAAAATTTCTCAATTTTCTTTTATTTTGAAGTAATGAATGGCAGTTCTGTCAGGATCTAATGTATTTAACAATTACTTTTCTTTGATAGCAGCTCCACTAAATGTGTTGCTCTGAATTCTGAAGCTGCATCTCATATGACAGAAAAATTTTGTGATAGTTAGACTTGTGTGTCTTGCAAAAAGGGGGAAATAGATCAACCTTGAGCTAAACTATTCAGTAACTTACATGACACCTTTCATCCATGCCTGGCTTAAATTAAGAATTTGTAAGATCAAAACCAGGAACAAATATTCTCCATATTACACTCAGTACTGAGAACCAATGAGCAGATACAGCTCTAACTTTATATAATAAGTCTAAGCTGGAAATAGGGTAGGACCAATAGCCAAGAATTGTATCCGTATAATATAACCTGTGAAAATAAGAACATCTAAAAACAAGAATATGCAAGAAATATCCACTAGATAAAGCAACTTGAATTCAACCTGCAGGTGTTTCTCAGTCACAGTGCTACTTCTCAGGGGATTCTGATACCCTCTCATTTTCTTTAATGCCTCTGAGGGGCTGTGTTCAGCATCTGGCACTAACAAATTATTAGAATTGCAAAGTCTATTTTTTAACTGACTATGACTAACTTTGATTTGCATACCCTATTAGTCTGCTTCTTCAAAGCTAGACTTTTTAGAAGACAGGAAAAATATGCTATTGAAAAGTGTATTTCTATCATGATAATTCCAACAAGGAAGGAGCCATTCCTCTCAGCTGTAGGGTGGGGCAGATTCAGGAAAAATGTTTATCTATAAGAAGAAACAGATGGGCCAATAAAGGACTATACCAGAACCATAACAATTACAGAAGCTAAAGCAAAATGTAGCATGTTCCTTTGGTAGGCAATATATATATGAATGATCCCATTCTTAAATTATACTATGGAATGTATTTTCATGCACTTTTTGGCAGTATCTCTCTTCTTTTTTCAATCTCAATACCCCTACAGAGTCTTTCTAAGAGTTCTGGCAACTCCTTGTCAAGTCTTAATATTTCGTTTTCATTCACACATTCCCAGATCTATCACATTCACTTCTTCTACAAAGCCTGTTTTCCTTATTAGATGTCTTGTTTTTCTGCTTCTTGTCCTTTGGAATATCTTAAATTATCCTCCCACTTGTGCTGTGGGAGACCTGACTAACTATGGCTTTTGCTTGAGATTTTGAAATAATTTCCCTCTTGTTAAAGGTTTTACTCGGTGTATTTTTTTCTCTGCTGTAATCCACTTGTGAACATTAATCACATTTGCTTTTTAAGGAATGCTCCCACTGTGCTAGAAGAAGAGAGGGCATCCAGTTCATAACTTCAGCATAACTGATCATGATGATCTAACTTACGAAGAACAAAAGGTGTCACACAACATCGCTGTAGGAAAAACAAACGTTTTCAGATGTTATTTGATAACTTAATAGTAGCACCTAATAATAGAAGAACAGCTCTGCTTATTCATTTAAATAAATATTACTAAGTTAGTGTTGGTTACAATATCCTTCTCATAACTTTTTAATATTTTGTTCATTTGTTTACTTCAAGCTGGGAATAATTATAATCCCCACACTTTTATTGTGTGTGTGTGTGGTATTGGTGGTACTGGGGGTTTAACCCAGGGCCTTTCCACTACATCCTCAGCCTTTTTTTTTCCTCTTCCTTTCCTTTTTTAAATTTTTATTTTAAGACAGGGTCTCACTAAATTGCTGTATTGCCTGGGGTGGGTTTGAACTTACAATTCTCCTGCCTAGGCTCCTAGAATGCTAAGATTACAGGTGTGTGCCACCCCTCCTGGCTCTGTTATCAAAACTGTATGTATTCCTTCCACCAAAAGCCAAAGTGAAAAAAGTTCAAAAGCCCTGCTATTGTAAATATAAAAGTGAACACAGCAATCTGAGTAGCTTCTTCCTCTTGAAACAAGTCCTCTTGAGGATGATTTCCAAATATTTTTGTAAGAACTGATGGTTCTGTTTCCATTTAGCTCAGTGGGCTGCTTTCAGTAATCTTTTCCATGAATTCAAGTGTTGTTTCGATCTGACCCAGGGTCAGTATAACCAGAAGGCTGTTCCTGAACAGGGGGGTGCATGACACCGTCTCAAACTGTCCTATCAAATATTTACCCAGTGTTTCATTATGCAATGATGCATGATAAACAGCCCTGGGAGCTGGTGGTTAAAAACAAATACATTTTTTATTTTTTTAAAGGCAATGAGGGTGTAGATTTATTGAAGACAGAAAGTCAAGTATATTCTACAAAGCAGTGAAGAAGAGAGGATAAAGGCAATAAAAAGGTCTTGTTTTGTATTTTTATTAGTACCTGTTTGTGGCCAGAATGATCTCACTCATTGTGGGGTGTTGGTGCATGCACACGACACATCTCCAGCCTTTTCTATATCTTTGTCTCTCCCATCCCCTCCATCTCTCATAATTCTGAGGGCTTCTTGAGCGGTCTTTAGATGGAGTCTGTCAGTTTTAATAAAATACTGGCTGGGGTTAGAGTCTTCTGTAAACACAGCCGGGCTGGGTTCCCATGAAGGCCCCTTCACTCCTTGTCTGCTGCTTCACCCGAGATGTCCGCACTGCTGGAGGCTGCCCTGGTAACTCTCCTCATGGCAGCTCTTCAGGGCCGTTGGCAGGATTTTTATGTGTTCTTTCCACCAAAGTCTAAATAGAAAATAATTCAAAATTCTGGTGTGTATATGTTCCAAATATCAACGAAAATGAAGCAATATGGAAAAATTCTTTCTCATGTGCCCTATGGCTATTGGGCTTCCATCCAACAGTTTCAATACAGCTGGATTCCTTGCATTTTACTGACTTCCTCAGAGCCAGTGTTCTAAGAGTATAAAAGAAGCTGTACAGTTTCTTGTACCCTAATATTGAGAGTTATGTGGTGTCTCTTCTGCTACTTTCTATTGGTTGCATAGAAATAGCCCAAACCCAAGGTAGATGGGCCATTACACAAAAATATGAATACCTGAGTGTGTCATTAGGAGGCTGTCTTTTGGGACTAGTTACCAACTCCATGCAGCTAAGCATAAGGTTACAGTCAATGAACAGTACTGCATTTATTATCTCTGAATATCAAATTGAGTAACATACTAGACAGTCATAGAAACTGAAATACTCTGGTAATCAATGGAATTCACACGCTACAGTTAGCTGGCCCTTACACCCTCCAGGGAATGTTTGGTATACTTTACTTACTATAATGTATATGAAGATTTATTTAAGACTGTATTTGTTACAAAATCATTTATGGAGATAAAATAATGAAAACCAACTACTTATTTACTACAGTGGCAGCTTAATGAAAACACAGAACATCAACTTAATAAACTATATGCCATTATGGAAATGTTCTTAAAAATAGACATATGGGGGCCGGTGAGATGGCTCAGCGGCGTAAGCGCCTGCCTGGCAAGCGCGAGGGCCCGAGTTCGACTCCCGGAACCCACATACGAAAAAGGGGCCGGTGATATCGCTCAGCGGCACAGGCGCCTGCTGGGGCGAGAGGTCCTGAGGTCGACCCCCCGGTACCCACAAAAAAAAAAAAAAAAAAAATAGACATATGGGAGAATGCCTATGATATATTATCAAGAGGGAAAAGAGGGCCGGTGAGATGGCTCAGCGGCGTAAGCGCCTGCCTTGCAAGCGCAAGGGCCCGAGTTCGACTCCCGGATCCCACATACGAAAAAGGGGCCAGTGATATCGCTCAGTGGCACGGGTGCCTGTTGGCGCACGAGGTCCTGAGGTCGACCCCCCGGTACCCACAAAAAAAAAAAAAAGAGGGAAAAGAGGGGTTAATATCATATATACATTAATTTTACAAATATGCATGTGTGCACATGTATGCACACAAATACATATATATACATTTATGTGTAGAAAAAATTAGAATGGGATTCATCTAAAATTTATAATGATTATGTCTAGTTGTAGGATTCTGAATGGTTTTAAAATATTTTTGTGTGCTTTTCCATGTTTTTTAAATTTTCAATAAAGTTTCATATATATCTATAAATTCTTGAAAAACCCTTTACTGTCAGATCTCTTGATGACAAGAGAATAAAGACAAGAAAGATATGGAAAAGAGTCTTACTTGTAATTATTTTAGAGTAATGTTTTTCACTACAGTTAAGGAATTAACATTTCATAAGAATACCTTACCTGAAAAAGTTCAATGCATTTTGAAATATGATTAAACTTTTGCAAGCAGAAGAAAGCCTCAGTTTAGACAGTCTAACTTCAAGTCCCACACATAGCTATTTCTCCCCCTCCCAAAAGTCCACTAAAATGACTTGAAAAGAATGGAGTAGAAAATTAGGACAGCATTGGAAAACCAAACAAGTTGGTACTGCAAAGCTGAAACCGTGATAGGTCACTAATATAAACAGTCAGAGAAAACACAGCCCAAACCCTCAGGCACAGGCATAAGCACACAGGAAGAGGCTGAAGAACAGAATAAGAAGTACGTGGTTCAGCACTTGAAATAGAAAGCGAATCAGTAAATGATATGAGTATTATCGCTGTGCTGATTATTATCAGCACGTTGTCATTTGATCTAGATTCTGATGAGTATCTAATTTGCCGTTAGACATCTTCACTCAGAATCCCCTAGGCCTCTCAAATTTAACACATTCCAAAAAGCAAACTCATCATCTTTCCCTCCAACTCTTGCCTCTCTTTCCCCGGTCCTGATCAGCCCAAACTAAGAGCCACGTGTGCCATCTTCATTCCTCTGCCTCCATCACTCACCATTTTCCACAAACCACTACCCTGTCTTATTTTTCCCCATGTGTTCATTCCTTCCATTTTTATGGCTCATGTTTAGATCAATGCGATCTCATGTGGCTTTTTAGGTTTTTTCCCAAACTTACTTTACAATAGGCCATTTCCTGTTTCTTCACCTTTTTTATTTTGTATTCATACCTTTATATTTATTTTTAATTTCATGGTAGTAAGTGGGTATGCTTTATTTTAAACTCAGAATAATGAAGACAGGAGAATAATACTCTTCATCAAATCTCAAGTTTATGGATGGAATTTCCAAAGCAAGGAGTCAGCAAGAGAGATCAACCAAAATGGAGTCAGAGGTTTAGTGTGATAGAGTACTCCTGCCTGTCTCCACCACACCAGCACCTTCTGAGGACTGAAACTTGATATTCATTTGTACCCAGGCTACTCGTGCCTTGAATGCTGTCTCCAGTGTGTGCGGGCCGCCTACCATCATCTCCACATTAGTATTCCACCCATGATCTCTGAAAAGTAGCCGTATACTAAGATGGAGTCTCCACTTATCCAGTCATAGAAGTCATCTGGGTAAACAGAAATCAAAAATGGAATTTCTCAGTAGAACCTAAAATACAGAGAAACAGTCATGGCTAACCGAGAAGATAATAGTACACGGGCTGAAATATTGTGGTGGCTGAGAGGGACAGAGCAGATAAAGAGAACGTTGACACAGTGAAGATAAAAATTTCAAGACGTATGAGATTTGAAGTGATAGGCTGAAAACAGAAGCACATTTAAAGAGAAGTACACCTCCCCGAAGCAGATTCTGGTAAGTATAATCACTAACCAAACCAGGGAGCCAGAGTTTTATTTTGGTCATCACTTACAAACCTTCACATCCAAGTACGTTTCTCTTAAATCACAAAGTATGTGTGAAGGGGAGTTTCAACTCTGAGTTTTTTAAGCTTCAAAATTTGTGGAGAATAATCAAATCTATATTCTGAAATACTAATTATATGTTGTTTAATGTATGAATTTACAGAACAAAAAATGCACAAAAATACTTTATACTTTAAAGGGATACACTCTGAGCTCTGATAAAAAGATATACTATGAGCTCTGATCTCCCCCTCCAGTTCTTCCTCTCTTAGGAACTAAGGATTAAGTAGTAGTCCTTAGTTAATATGGCACAGACAAACAGACCCAAGATGCTCCATCCGGAATGTCTTTTTACACACCTTGTATTGTTCCTGTTTTAAATCCATCTGCTTCTAGACAGGAACATGCATTTCTGTTTTGGAACCAGTGTTGTTAAGCCTCAATTTGCTTAGTTCTTACTCAGGCTTGAGTTTTAGTGCCATATTTGTGCTTTTAATGGGCAGTTAGGGACACCACATTGGCTTTGTGCCTGGTCTGTACTAAGCTCTTTGGGGATGTGTAATTTTCTACTCTGTTGCCTGGCTTTATTTCTAACTTCTGTTATCTGCTATGTCTTAAAGAGTTTTTTTCAGGAAAGGGGTCTTTTTTCTTAGAGTCCAAACTAAAAACAGGTCTTTATAGTACTACTCCATTAGCAATATGATCAAGATTATCATAGAAAAGTATAGCTCTAGATTTTGCTGACTCATCACTTCCTGCCCACGTCCTTATGTGTTAAACACTAAGTAGTATATGCACAACATGGAAATTAGAAAGTATCCAGTTTGAAATTAATGAATACAAGAAAAGGATTTTAAATACACAGATGTGTTTATCATGGTCACCGGCGGTGTGATAAAAGGAATGGATTATTCTATATCCTGAGCCTATGCATGTGGACTTGCCCTCTCTGGGACCTTAAGTCTGGAAGGTGGAAGATAATAAGAATTTCTCACAAAATTGATTACACTCAGTGGGAAAAATCAAATCCATGGTGGATTTGTGACTATCTAGATCAAATAACAGCTGTAGAGCTCAACAACTGGCCATGCTCCACTTTGGCCAAGCTGATCAGTTTTTATTGTGAAAAGTGTGGCTAATATTTCAGGAGCTCCACCCTTAACTTTGGCCTGAGAAACAGTCTTCATGTATTGTTTTCCCAGATATCCCTGTATGCAAGTAAATCTTCAGTGTGGTATACTAATTGTGAATTGTGTTTTACCATATTAGTCCCTCTGCCCACGTCTTCATTTTTCCTTCCCTAGTAACAAGCTCTAATCAGAGAATCTTGTCAGGATATCAGTTTTATAGAATCCATGAAATATTTTAATCAAATACTTGAAATATTTTAATCAAACATTAATCTCCAGATATTTGGCCATATATCACTGGTTAACCCATGCAGACCCCTGGGTATCCGCTAACACTTGATTTGTATGCCTACTCTTGCTACAATGTCACTTCCTTTGATGTTTACTGAAATCACTTATGTTCCTCAGTATAGTAAAAAATGGTAGGTTGTAGGGTTATGTTTCTTGCTATTTAATTTATTTTACAAGAGCTCTTATTGAATTAAATTAGACATTATGCATGATACCATTTATGGAGCTGTAAAAGGACTATGCAAATTTATTACATTATTGCATTTTAGTTACATTTAAGGATTTTGCTATCAAATGTGGAGAACTGAGAGGAAAGGTGAATGAGTGACCACTATTCTAGAATGGCATCATTTTAATTCTGACCATCTTTGCTTGTTAACAGCTGTGGCCTTTGTTTACATGACTTTTTATCAATATGACCAGAGTCACACCTCTAAGTGGAATTTCCACACTAAAACTATGAGATATCTATTGTACTTTTCTTGACCCCCAATTACATAGCAGATGGTGAAAATGACTCAGAATAAATTTGTTGGATCAATTTTAAAAAGACAAAACAGTCATCCAGACTGTTGACTACTTTGGCACTGAGCCTTGCGGATGGTTGGGAGGAATTGTCATTGCATGAATATGCAAATAATTGAAACTGAACTATGCAAGGGTGGAGAGGATATTTTGAGTCATTAAGTGGCTTTTCCAAGCTTCTATCAATGTCTTTACAGTGCCACCTGACTTCATTAGAGCAGAAGGGGTTTTACATTCCAATTTTTCTGGCCTTTCATGGTAGCACTTTCCTTTAACAGACTGAGCAGTGACTATCACACAAATCAACAATTTCAGAGCTCTAAAGAATCTTAGAGGTTGTATTACTCTACTCTTTGTAGAAAATAAAATTAAGTAGGATTAAAGACACAAAGTGATACATAGTCCTTTATAAATTCCTAGTCTTTGCCTATGTTGAATATTTTTATTAACAAATATCACTTATATCAACAGATAAATAGCTAGTATTTCATTTCCAACATTTATTTCTGGACTCTCTCTACCATAATTAAATAATGTAAATAAAACTTTAAATTAAGTTTAAGTAAATAAGAATAATTAAGGAATTCCTACAATATAGGCAGCTACTGCTTCATTGTATTAGGGCTTATCTTCAAATTTTCCAGATAACTCAAGGTGATTATCAAGGTTTCTAGATAAAAATGCTTAGGACCTTGGAAAGAAAGCCAAACTCTTAGTTCCTGAATTAGCCATGAGGATTTTTAGGAATTTTCATTACCACATCCAAGATCCTTTGGGGTATGGGTACCAGAAAGACCCAGAAAGCATTCCAATTTTGATTCTTTGGCCCACAACCATAAATGGAGAACTTAGTTTCTTCCCACTTGCATTACAGTTTTCTCTGAAAGGAACTGTATGCTGAGAATCTAACAGTTACCATTCCTTCTAAGTGCTACTACCCTTGAAAAAAATAAATCCTACACGTTATCAGTATTAGTTCCCTATCACCACTATAACACACCATAAACACAGTGGCTTAAAACAAAGCAGAGTTATTATATTACACGTCTAGAGATCAGAAGCCCAAAGAGAGTTTCTCTGTTTTAAATTTCAGGTGTCAGTAGTCAATTCCATCTTCACCTCCTAGAGAACAGACCCTTTCCTTGTCTTTTCCCATTTCTCACAGCCACCTTCATTTCTTGGTTCACGGCCTCTCTCTCATTCTAGTTATCTCCTCTCCACTATGACCTGTGCTCCCATTCTTACACTTTCTCTAACTCTGTTTCTTTTCTTTCCCTCTTTTAAGGACCCTTGAAATTACACTGCATCCATCTGAATATTCTAGAATAATCTTCTCTTAAGATCCTTAACAACAATTGCAAAGTCCCAAAAATGTGCCAGTAATAAAAATATCTTCAGGGGAACCATAATTTGGCCTACCACCCTTTCCTACATTCCTAGAAAATCAGGGCCTCAATTTTAAAAAGATGGGAATTATGTTTTCTGAAGAAATATATCTGGGCCATGAAGCTCTTTTGCCATATTTTTCTTCTTCTCCAACCCAAACAAATAACCCTGGACAGACTATCTAGAGACCTGTGTTTCAAGAGACAAGAAGAATTAGGAAGGATAATAGTTCCAAATCTTCAAAATGCAGGAAAGTAGAAATAGTACCTGGAAACGAGTTCAAGTTGAGAAAAATGAGCCAAATGATTTTTCAAAGCAAAGTTAATTAGTGTGGCCTAAATAGCTGAAGTTTATGATGATGGTCCTTTGGACACTGAGCTGGAACTTTGGCTCAGATGTGCAAGAAATTGTGTATATTTTATTTTGTTTAAGACAGTTTGTATAGTGCAGTTAAAGCTTGGCCCATAATTAACATTCCTTGCATGATATGTTCAGTTTCTCAAAGCCTCCTCTCACCCCTGATTCTTTCTTCAAATTATACACAAGTATGAAGTCAGCGGCTGAGCTATCCTTGTAAGTTTGGGGCAAGGATTTTCCTGCCTTTGTACTAGTCTGGGGCATTTGATGCTGGCTTGCTCTTGCGTCCACATGATCACCTGTGCTTGCAATCTCAGTGAAAGCTGGTAGGTGGGAGGAATACTTTTCCTGTCTTGGCTAAGGTCAGAGAGTGCTCTCTGTAGAACCCACCCAAACCTACATTGCCCTGGATAGCACCCTCTCTGCAGTCTGCAATATCCTCCACCCAGCCCTCTGCCCTGTTTGCTGCTACAGGATTATCTTAACCTACTATCAGGGCAGACCTGCTGGGGCTTAGCTCACATCAAACAAAGAAACTGCAGCGATACAGGAAAATCAAACTACCAAGACTTTGTGGCTGACTGTGTAACTCCCTTGATAGAGCTACAGCCGAGCCTTCAAGATGGTCCCTGGTCTGAGCCTCAAACAAGAGCTCCCGCCTGCCTCGTTCACCTCAGCTAGTATTGCCTGTGCACAAGCATTCTCATGCGCACCCATACACACCAACCCTGACAAAGGTCAAGAAGAGGAAATTGGGAGATGGAGAACTATTTGTTTCACTCTCCATCTCCTTTCCTTTTTCTTCCTGTCACTGTTCACAGACAGAAAAGAGCACCTTTTGCTGACTACCCTACATGATAGCCTCTTTCTGACTCCAGCCAAGCATTAAAAGCATGCAGAGATCATTTTTCTTAATTATGGGAGTATTATGTGATATATGTAATCCAAACCCAGTTATTGATGAATTAATTTAGGGCATAGAAATATAGGAAGTGCTTTTTCTAATATACTGTTTAACATGTCACATATTTAACATTATCTTAGTAATATTTTTCTTATTCTTTTTGTGCCAAATCCTTAGAGAAGACTTGGTGAAATAGTGTAAAAGTATTATACCTGAGAAGCAGAGAAGAAATCTTTTTAAAATTTTATCTGTTGGAAAAATTACTGAGGCTAACATCACCAGTGACCTGTTACTTGATATCATATACCGCCACTGTCATGGGCTGCAAAAGGAAGTCTGAACCCATAATCCCAATGTGATCATGAGAAAAACATCAGGCAAACCCAAACCGAGGAGTACTGATAAGTACCGTACAAAACTCTCAAGGGCATGAAAAAAAAACTAGGCTACGAAACTGTCACAGAGCAGAAGAAAATGAGGCACATGACAAGTAAGTGCAATGTGGTGGCCTAAATGGGACCCAGGGACAGAACAAAGATATTAGAGGGGGAAAATGATGAAATTGGATAAAGTCTGGAGTTTGGTGAATAATAATATACTAAGAATATTATACTAAGAATAATATACTAAGAATATTATTTCTTAGCTTTGAAAGTAGTCATAGGAAATGTTAACATCAGAGAAAACAGAGGAATTAAGAGAACACTGTGCATTTTCCTTGTAACTTTTCTAAAATATAAACTCATTCAAAAACTAAAAAGCTATATAAACCAAACAAATAGCAAAAATGTCAAGATATCATTTCCAAGGTTAAGGCTCAAAACGACTGGACTTCTGTTTCATTCGGACTCCTACCCCGAGCCCACTCTCTGGAGAAGAAGCTGCTATGCTGTGAAAAGCCTTCTGGGGAGGCTCATCGGGAGAGACAGGAGCTGCCGCCTCCACTTGGGTGTTAGGGCCTGGCAGCAGTTACACAAAGGAGCTCAGGAGTGATTCTCATCCAATCAAGCCCTGAGATTTTACTGACACCTGGATTTCAGCCTTTCAGACTGTGGGTGACAAGCATTCAACTAAGCCACACATGGACGCCTGATCCCCATTAACTGTGAAATAACAAATGTTTATAGTTTGTAAAAAAAAAGAACTGTGAAATTTAAGAACCTACCCAATGGAGTTGATCAATAACTTCTGGAGTTATAATAAAAACAGTAATTATCAGAATAATAGAGGTAGCAAAGAAGTTATAAAACAAGTGAAATCTTAAGTCACTTCTTTATGATTACCCAATCTACTTTTCAGATACAGAGGATATGAATAGACATGGAAGACAGGAAGCCAGGTCCACAATTAGTCCTCCAACAAAATCACTACTTCACAGAGACATGAATAGAGAAAGAAGAAAAAAAAAAAGAAATTCACAGTAATTTAGTGCTTTATCTATTTGTACATCATGCAGGTGCTGTCAATGACAGATTTGTCACCGTTTGAAGTCCTGTTTTTACACACAGGGCTTAGAGAAAAGATCTGTTATACCAGAAAGTCCTTATAAATTTTTAAAAGATAAACATACCTACATTAATTTTAGCCATTTAACATTAGGCTTGAATCTTAAGAGGGTTAAAAAGATGAAGGCAAGGTCTAGTGCAATTTCATTACACACTTTCCTACTTTACAATGATTTTAAACTATGTTTTTAAGCATATACTGCAAAAGTGAGGCCTGTTCATTTCATAAAGGTTATAACCAAATTTGTGCTAAGTTTGGAACTGTAATGTTCTAGTAAAAAATTCTGCTGCATTCCTTATTATAATTACCAGAACAATTTAATCCACTGTAGAAATGAGTTTTCCGTTACTGATGTTTAGTAGATATTCCCTTCTCCCTCAAAATTAATCTAAATTCTATGTAATCTCTGACATCAGGGAATAAGAAAGAAAATGAAAATCCTCTCATGTAGGAAAAGCCAGCTAAAAGATTTAATAAAAAATTAAATTGGAAAGGTGGTAACTCAAGTAAAATTTGAAATGGGATATTCCCGAAGCATCAAGAAAGCATTTAATATTTTGGAAAAAGATAAAAAAAATGAAAGCATGTCATCAAGAAGAAGATGGCTCAATGGGCAATTGAGTAATGTCCATTAAAATACTGAATGCACAAATCCATTGGCCAGGCCATCCGTCTTCTAGAAATCAGGGCTAAGGAAGCATACAACCATACAAACGTATGTGAAACACGAGATATCCATTGCACTAGTTAAACCAGCCAAACTGAAAATAGGTAAATATTCAGGAAGGAGTCTGCCATACCTTTTTTTCTTTAGAGAAAAACACTAAAAAAGCATAGGTCTTGATGTAGTAAGGTGTCCACAATATAAACAATAAAACAGCAGCTTCAGCGCGTTGTGTTTATATGAACACCGCGACGTTCTTCTTCACACGTTTTCACAGCCTGCGGTCTCACCCCTTTCAATCCAAGTATAAAGTAATCTTCCCAGCCTGAGGAGTCTTCCCTAGCTGCTCACGTGAAATAGAACACCCACACGCAGCTACCACTGTCATTCTCCCTTTCTGTGCACTGATTTGCATTAGTTTTCTTCCATCACCCAGCATATTATATTTAGTTCTGTTCATTATGACTTCTCTCCAAATAATATAATCTTCAGGAAAGCAAAGACTATATCTCTATTCCCAATTTCTAGAATGAGACCCAGTGCCAGATAAGAAATCAAGGACTCCTTGCTGAAGAAATAAATGGATTAATGAATCCGTATTAGAAGACGAGAATAGTGGGCCGGTGAGACGGCTCAGCGGCTTAAGCGCCTGCCTTGCAAGCGCGAAGGCCCGAGTTCGACTCCCGGATCCCACATACGAAAAAGGGGCCGGTGATATCGCTCAGCGGCACGGGTGCCTGTTGGCGCGCGAGGTCCTGAGGTCGTCCCCCCGGTACCCACAAAAAAAAAAAAAAAAAAAAAAAAAAAGAAGACGAGAATAGTAAAGCACAGAAGAGTTAAATGGTTTACCTGAACCGCAGCTAGTGAAAGCTGAGCCTATGTTCTTAACCAAGACACAACATCGCCAAAGTCTCTCTTTTCTCTCCTACTTTTCTCTTTTCTGTCAGGAAAGGATGATACAAAGCATTTGGGTGTAATATTTCCCAGCTCATGGCACATTATCATCATATCAAACTTTATGGGGTCCTATTTGTATTTTATTCCATTTTTCTCTTCTCACGTGGAGCACTTAGTGAAATATGTTTAAGTGTGGCCTTAGATACCCATATCTCTTCAAAAGGTATGTCATCTTACCAAGCACACATATTTTAACAGTTCTTTACATCTCATTTTCTTTTGTAGCTCTGTCACTTGTGCTTAGCCCACGTTTTGTATGATCTATAGTCTGTTCTATGAGCCTTGTATGTGATTATGGAGTGTCACCGATAGTTTGTATCCCTCCTTCTTGTAGGACTTCTTCCCATAAAAGGGGACACAAGAGGAACTCATCCAAACCTGTGCACTTGCCCATCCTCACTTATCCTCAGAACTATTTTCTTTTGCTTACTGAAATCAAAAGAACTCTTGGAGATTTTTCTTACAGCACATTTTCCCTATTTCTATTTCCAGAATTGGGTTCATAGTAGCTCACATCATTGTAATGCTTTCTGAAACAGTTGGGACTCTGTTGACAGAATTTAGAAAATCGTGATTGTCTTGAGAACTTTATCATGTTGAAATAATTCAGGTTTGACCTAAGCGGCCATGCTCGGAATAGGACAGAAGTGTAGTACCTCCACAACCACTTAACCTTTGGCCTCACTACTAAGGTGGCCAACAAGGGCACCAATTAGTGGTAGACCTTAAACAGATTTAGGTAGCTTTTACAAACTCTGTGAAATATCAAAGGCAGAAAAGAAAAGCTCAAGGCAGGAGAATGTCTTTGAGCTATTTCTTTGATAAAAATTAATAAAAGGTCTCTCCTGGCTTATAGCTTTCTATTACAGAAAAGAAAAGAAAGGAAAAGCCAAAGGTAAAGTTCCCAACAAGCTAGATCTGTTATTTCTATTTCATAAATACCTATAAGCATTTTTAAATGACTGAAACTTATTTAAATTCATTGAGTTTTTTATTCTACATGTATATGTCATTAACAATGATATTATAAGGCTAGATCTCTAAATCTTTCTTCCTTCTAAATACCTTGTAGTGTAGGAGATATAAAGTATCAAAAAACCATAACAATAAATATATTTTACCCGAGTCATCTAGTGGAATCATTATCATTATATAACACATTGTAAGTCTTATTTTTTACTCTTTTATTTCTCATTCATTAAAATACCTGTTTTAGCCAGGTGTGATGGCATATGTCTGTAATCCCAGTACTTGGGAGGCTGAGGCAGAAGAATTGGCCTGAGTTTGAGGGCCACCTGGGCTACATAGTGACTTCAAGTTCAGCTTAAATTACATAGTGAGACTATTTCAAAAACAAAAGTATCTGTTCTGTTGTTTTTATTAATCAATATACTTTCTTAGTGTTCTATGACAATCTCTCCTTGACAAAGGCATTATCTATAATTATTGAGAAATGATAAAAATACATCCTAAAACTAAAGCTAAAACTATTGATAATTATCTAATTTTAGTCCTTACATTCATTTTTAAATAGGGATGCTGTAGTTACATGTGGAAAAAATTGCTTTCTCATCTTAACTCAGCACTTCCTAATTTCCTATCCTTGTACAAGTTATCTGCTACCATTTAGCCTCAATTTATTCCTCTGCCATAACCTATATTGAAATTACTCCATATTGATGGGAATCAGGAGTGTGGTAGAGGAAAGGACAAGGGGAGTTATGGAGGGGTGGAAATTATTAAAGTATGTTATGAGCATGTACAAATCTGCCAAAATTAAACTCACCATTATGTATAATTAATACACCCTAATAAAGAAAAATTAAAAGAAGAATGAAATTATTTCATCTCTAGGTTAACCATACAACAGATGAAGATCTTTTTAACAAAGCTACAAAAATAAACAAACAAACAAAAATGCCAGGAGTAAAAGGGCAGGTACAAATAATTGTAATTTTCACTCTAGGATATGAAAAAGTCATTAAAAAATGAGATAAAAATAAATGCATAAAAGGGTAAGTGAATGTAATGTATAAAAGCAATTATGAAGTAATGTTGCTAATAAAATACGGCAGCATGCAAAATTTTGCAACCACTTTTTTGGATAGCTGTAACACCCATAATTTCTCTGGAGATAAGATTATAATTTTCTTTATGAACTGCATTTCTTGCTACAATTTTTTTAGTTGACCAAATGTGTTTAAATTTTAACAGTGAGATACATATAAAATAGTATATAGTAATAGTTCTACAAATTGGCAGTAACTAAAAGTCATGTTTTTCTTAACCACCATTTGCAGTCACAGACTATAGCGTTTTATAGAGGAAAGACTGTATCTGTGTATATGATTTCTTCTTTGCTACAACTTGTCCAAGGAGGGTATGTCTTTTATCATGAGTCTACTATAATTGATGATAGAACAAAGACCCTTTAAAAGAAAAGTAGAAATATGTTTTACATCTACCACATCAGTAGCATGCACAGCTATAGTTGTTATTTTCATAAAGCAATCTCCCTGACTCTCAGCCATTAAAGACATATGGAACCTCAGCACAGGTTACTGATATCCTGTCCCTTTCCAACAGTTTATTCTCTGGGCTGCCTTTCCTGGATGAAGGGGAAGAAGCTGAGCAGAAAACTCTGGTAGTCATCGCCATGATGCATCTTTGGCACTAGGATTTATCATGCCTTCCAGCCTCTACTTTCCACCGTGAATTCCTACCATTGTTTTTCTCATCATGATTAAGATGAAAGTCACACCTTCTTTTTCAAAATCTCTTAGTCATTAGAAGGGAACACCAAGACTTCCCTTGATCTTTGGATATTTTTAACCCAAATTCTGAATATAATTACCCAAGGCTAAGGTCAAAGAGCCACCATGTGGTAAAATTGCTCCTTGGAAATCTCAATACATTGATGGTCAGGGCACTGCAATTCTATTTTACACTTCCAAAGTTTCAAACCACGACGTAATATACTCGACAATGCAATAAATGCGTTTGAGACCATCTCACATGAACTCTTTCGACCCTCTACTTCCCACTGTTGAGCTCTTCCTCTTCTTTCCTCTCTCAAATACAATGTCTTCTTTTTCCCTGGCATGAATATCTTTCCAGCCTGTGTTGATACCATTCCTCCCTGTTCTAGCAGTCTCCTTGTGTATCAAATGTATCTTCTTCCCAATGCATCATTCTAAGACCTATAACCATATGTGATGAGCTCATTCACTGATTTGTGTTAACCTTTTTAGTGGTCTCTATTTTCATTTGTATTCCTTTGCTGTATTTTCTTTCCTGCTTCTGCTGGAAAGAAATCAGTTCTGTGAAGTTAAAACCTCTTCCTGTCTTGCAGTGTTTATATTATGTTTACCAAAGAGGAGAGGGATGTGTTTGAGCGTAGCGCCTGTGGGTAGAATCTTCAAGGCTGTAAGCAGGACTACACTCAGCTTGTTTTAAGGATCAGAAACCCACTCTCTGTCCCCTGGTAGAAACCTGAAAGGGAGTAGCAGAACCCCATAAGAGATCGGCTGATCATGTAGTGAATGAGAATTTCTAGCATCAGAAAAATATCTAGTGCCCCATGTGAGGAATCTTTGCTTGACTCTGGAAGTAGGAGGAAGGAAGTCAAATACCAATAAATTCAATTTTCTGCCATCCCAGTGGGATGGCTTGGATTCAGATTAACTTTAATTTTCTTCTGCCTTGTCATGAGTGTACACACGAGAAATGTCAAGGATATGGGGGACAGAGGGAGTAAAAATGATCAAGATGCTGTATGTATATGCATCATACCCCCAAGAATTCATTTCTCATGTCCCCTGCAGCCAGGCTCTGCTTCAATCTGGTAATGACGAAGGTGTCTGCAGTGATCACTAATCACCTAATTGGCAAAGCCAATGGTGCTTTCTTAGCCTTCTTGACAGATCCTCTGCAGCACTGAAACCCTCTTGGTCCTGTCTTCTTTCTGGAACTTCTCTCCAAGGCTTTCACTCTCCTCTTCCTCCTCTCCCTGCTCCGTAACTCTTGATGTGCCCCATGATCCTTGACCCTACTTTTATGTGCATGCCTGCCATATCTGATCTCATTGATTTCTATGACTACTTCAAATAGTTTCTTAAATGTTAATTGCATTTATGTGTGTGAATAGGTATCATGTTAATATATTCCTATTGCCTTTCCTTCAACCAGCAAATCTTATGCATTATTGCCAAGAGTACATGTCCAGTGGAATATTCTTCTGCCTTGTCAAATGTGACCTGCCCCAAATTGAACACCTCTTTCCCTTTTGGGAATTGCTTGTCTTTTTTCATTCCCACTCAGATTACTGGAAACGATGGTCTTGTAGACATCACATCAAGGGTGACATACAGGAAAAGAAGACCAGTGTGAGTCACTTAGACCAGGTGAATACTGTTCATGCAGGGAAGTATACTCTGGTTTCCTATTTTTATATCTCCACAATCAGGGAAAAATCAGAACCTCCATTTTCTCATTTTCTTTAACTGCCAGCTATATGTCAATGTCCAAGGTGACCTTTGAAGTAATTAGCTGATGAATACACTGTACATGACAAGGACCCTGTCAGTTTAAGTCCTGTATTAATTGTGTGGAAATGCTTCCTTATTGCGTTTTTACTGTGTTCAGCCATGGAAATTTCACAGTGTATCTTTTGTAGAATTATTGTCATCCTATCAAACATAGGTAATAAAAATAAAGCTGAATACAATGAATAACTTACAAGATCAGATAGCTAGAGTCGTAGCAGAACTTCAATTGCAAACGGGTCCTACTGACTCCAAAATTCATCTTCTTTCCACTCAGCTATGGCTCATCAGGCTCTCAATTTACATAACAGTTTTTCACATTGTCATCCATGTATCTTTTTTTTTTTTTTTTTGTGGGTACCGGGGGGTCGACCTCAGGACCTTGCGCGCCAACAGGCACCCGTGCCGCTGAGCGATATCACCGGCCCCTTTTTTTCGTATGTGGGATCCGGAAGTCGAACTCGGGCCCTCGCGCTTGCAAGGCAGGTGCTTATGCCGCTGAGCCATCTCACCGGCCCCATCCATGTATCTTTTATCCAACTACATGATTCTTTTAATCTGGAAAATGCATTGTCTCTCCTCTCAATTTCTGATGTCCTGGAACTCATTTAAAGCAAGAAAGTAAACAAACAATTGTATATAGCAATTAAAAGCATTGATATTAAAGAAATATGGGCAAGGATATGTACTAGCTAACCACCTACCTGAGTTTATTTCACAAACATGAATGATCTACATTAGAATTCCTAGAAGTGCTTGTTAAAAACAGATTCCTGGGCTTCATCCCAAACCCACTACTTCTGGAAATGTGTTTTTGTTTATATTTTTAATTTCATATCACAGGTTATTCTAATTTATACCAAAGTATAAGAACCACAGCCTAAGTATCATGAATTCCATTTTTCTGATCTAAAAACACATATGCCTGATTGAACCTCACAAATCTAGGCATCTATAGAAACTTTTCGCTGTTATCCTCTAAATGTTGTCTTCACAAAGTTTGGAAGTTGCGGAGATACCAACATAAATAATGAATTATAAATGATTTGTAACTAGAACTCAGAAATCTATTTCCTGAAGTAGCATATTTCCTGTTATTTCTTTTACATTCTTAACTGTTATGTGATATTTGATAGATATTAACATGCCAGAAACCTGCCTCAGATGGAGTTAGAAAAAGATTTTTTTCTGGAATTCAATTACCCATCTTGCAAAATAGTTTTAATAAAAATATTAAACATAACAGGATTTTAGCTCATTTTATTGTAAAGATAATCAAGTAAAAATGCAACATGAGCAAACATAAACACAACTGTAAGATTTTCGGCACCGTTTATGTAATGAATTTGATAGCCCAAGGTGTTCATTTGCAGTGTGTGTGCTATACCTTAGATATATTTGTCTTCACTTTTCAAAGTGCAAAGAAAACAAATGCCTTTTGCCTGGCTGCTAAACCATATATGTAAAGCAGGCACAGTCCAGCTGCCTTTTTGCTGGATTACCATACACCATCTGGTTGGCATTTATCCCATATGCAGAATGCCAACACATACCCAGAACAATGAAAAATTCATACAAATATATATTTTTAGCCTGGGAAAATTGGAATTTTAGGTACACAAAAACAATTACAAAAGTGTTTTACCTATGCAAATCTGAATATATTGCATCCCCAAAACCATTTCTCAGAAAAATATCCACAGATATAAAAACAGCAGCTAATATATTATAGAAGAATATTGAGAATAAAATAACAAATGTCCAACACTGTTTTAAAGTCTTGATTCCAGTGGATATTAAGAATGTTTTCCTATTGCTCTTTATCCAATTTTATAACGATAATATGTATTTCTAAATCTGTAAGAATCTGATTCATTGCTACATGGTTATCTGTTAATTAATCAAACAAGTGAGTAAGTATAAGGTTTGTTGGGTTTTCTGAATAAAGTTATCAATTTTTTCCTAAGCATTTTATTTAGATAGGCCAGACAGGAAAGAAACATAAATTGTATTAGAAGTTCAACAAAAGTCCTCAGTATAACGAAAAGGCAAATATGATGCCCATCAAAATAAGTATGGAGGTGGCCAGATTAATATGATCCAATCATGTTTACATCAAGTACCAGCCATATTTACTGCACCACCTCAAAGAGTATAAAAATAACACAGTTTGCTAACACATACATTAGCATTTGATTTGGGTTGAAAATCAACATAATTTTTTTAAATACCAAATTTTTTCCTTTTACTGATGAGTTACCAGGACTGTGGAAACACAGTTTTGTATTAGAGATTTTACTCACAAGCCACATGCTTTCTCTCAGAATGCTTTTCTTTATATATTAATTTTAAACTTTTTAAATAAAATATTTATGTACCTGCATCTACTAAAGAAAAAACAAGGTTAGGCGCCAGTTTGGGTTGCATATTACAGTCAAAACCTACTTGGAATTTAGTCCTCATTCAATGTCTGCCTTCAGTTTTTCCCACCATTTATTCTTCGTCTGCTTGTTTCTGTCACTTGTATGGATATGTGTGAACACATGAAAAAATGACTTATAAGTGCATAATCAGTCTATAATACAATGTGTCTATTTGATTCCACCAATTAAATGTGCAGAATTAAATAATAATTTGAATAAAACCGTTAGCGTATCAAATTTGAATTATTTCCCTTAAAAAGTAGAACTATTTGTTTCTAATTATGGATATAAATGGACTAAAAAGTAGTATATGTTTCCTGTTCATGTAAATCTTCTTAGATAGAAAGACTATTTCTTATATGAGAAACCCAAAGTAAAAATAAAAAGCAACATAAAAGATAATAGAGAGTAGAGAGATGCATTTTTTTTTTCAACTGGCAAGGGGATCAAGAAATGGGAAGGGTGGAAGAGAGGAGAGGAAAAAGAGATGACAAAAGAATTGAGATATGTTATGTACATGTACCAGCTCCCCACAAGGAATGTAATCATTATTTGCTGCAAACATGTACTAATAAAAAATAAAAACTGAAGAAAAGATCTTTATATAGAAAGTGTCATATGTCAGAAAGTTCACTATAATGAGAATCAGGAAGTTTAGGTTCTGGTCTATCATGGACCATAGATAATTTAAATTCTATTGACCTGAGTCCCATTGATAAAATAAGAATGTGGAACAAAAGCACTCAGGTTCCTTGGAATGTTAATATTCTAAATTTAAATATATCCAGCTATGTTTGAAACATCCAGAGATAATATTTGTTAAATTACCTAGGATACTGCTTGGCATAAAAGTGGTCATATTCTAGTTTGAATCTGAATATAGAAATCTACTGCTCAATAAGGATATTTTTATTCTGAGTTAGTGACCATAAAAGAAAGACTAAAGTTTTAACCATTCAAATTCTTACTCTTTTTTCAACCACCTCTGTCCTCTGACACTTGGAAGATTAAGCACATGTTCCATATCAAAAATTTATAACAAGGGATACAACAAAGATCTGGCACCTCTGATTGGAATTGAGTGTATGAGCACTCACAAGAAATCTACAGCCATTTTTCTGGCTTGACAACTAACTGTCTCATCCATGAAAGTAACTGAAGAATTGCTGTATTGTATGATGAAGTATATAGACTCGGCAATAATTTTTGTTCTAGGAAAACTAATTTTTTTTAAAAGTAGTACACTGCCATTTCTAGGAAAACACTCATTTTTTTAAAAAGTGGTACATTGCCAAAGATGGTATCCCAATGCTGTTGGTAATACTACCCTCAAACAAACTCTGCCTTCATTAGCTCTGCTGGTAAATGCAAAAAACTGGAGCTATTTAAAAAGTTTACTAGGGGGCCGGTGAGATGGCTCAGCGGCTTAAGCACCTGCCTTGCAAGCATGAGGGCCTGAGTTCGACTCCCGGATCCCACATACGAAAAAGGGGCCGGTGATATCGCTCAGCAGCCCGGGTGCCTGTTGGCGCGCGAGGTCCTGAGGTCGACCCCCCGGTACCCACAAAAAAAAAAAAGTTTACTAGGTGCATTCATAATGTTAAATATAAACCAGAATCCATGAAATTATTTGTTAGTATAAGTCAACCACAAAAACTTAGCCATGATTTAGTAGATCTAATTATAAGCCACTTCCCCAGGCCATACCATTCAGCCAACAGTGGGATCATAGATTACTGCTTTCTAGAATTTGTTCTACCCACAGATTTTGGGTAGAACCCATCAGGATACCTGATTATTTTCCTTTCTCAGTGTCTCCTTCTGTTTGTCTTCTCTCATGGAAGATACTAAGAAATGCAAGAGTGCATTTGTTTAAAGATTGAAAAAAGGGGGCCGGTGAGATGGCTCAGCAGCATAAGCGCCTGCCTGGCAAGCACGAGGGCCCGAGTTCGACTCCCGGAACCCACATACGAAAAAAGGGCCAGTGATATCGCTCAGCAGCATGGGCACCTGCTGGCACGCGAGGTCCTGAGGTCGACCCCCGTACCCACAAAAAAAAAAAAAAAAAAGATAGAAAAAAAGAATGACACTCTTCAGAGAAAAAGAATTGCCTGATTTAATATACAATCTTCTATCATGAGTAGTTGCAACAGTCCGGTAGTTCTCCCTAGTGGATGTTTCTGTAGCTACCTACTCAGTCTCAGGCACAGGAGGTATCAGGAGGTCCGATGAGAAAGCATTCTGGCCTTTCAGACACTCAGACTTCAGTTTAAAATCTCAACTCTTATCGTTTATTTAATCTGTGCACTAAGTAAGTGCATTACTTCTTGATCTTCATGAACTGCATTTCATAAAATTTGTCCAGCCCATAGCAAGTGCTCAGTAAGAATATTATTGCTTAGGGAATTGAATTTCTTTTTATTTCACTGAATATAAATCTTAGAGCAAAAGCTTAGATATTTCAAAAATATCCATTTATGTCTTCTCATTCAACACAATTAAACTTAAATCCTAGCCCCTGTGCAATCAGCATAGCGGGTAATTAAATCTCACACAGTTATTACTGTCTTGCACCCCTCTGAGATCACACCAAAGTCCTAGAAGCTTACATAGTTACGAAAAAGAGGGAGAGAAAAATTTAAATCACCATTATATAATTGTCTTCATTCATATTCGTATTTTTCAAGCTTTTTGCTGTTGGCATATGTTTGAAATACATAATAATTAATTTACTTTGGGAAATTAACGCACACAAATTGCATCCTGACCATCTTTCCTTCTCCTCCCCTCCATCTCTTCTCCTCATCTCTCCAGACCTCCTTCCCAACTCCTCAAAATCTACCTCCCTGTTTCCTATCATTCCCTTTTATTTTGCTCTTTATTTATATTTTGGGTTTCTCATCTAAGAAAAACCATGCAAGACTTGTCTTTCTGTGTCTGATTTATTTTACTAGCATATACCCTCAAGATTCAACCATTTTTCTATAAATAACTAAAATTTATTCTTTTGTGTGATTGAGTAGTATTCAGTTGTTTATTTATAGCAAACTTTTTTTCATCATCTTTTGATGGGCTTATAGACCATTTCCCCCCATAGTAAAAGACCCAATCAAAAAACAGATAATTGAAATGAATAGACATTTCTCAAAAGAAGTACAAATGTCCAATAAGTACATGAAAAAATGTTAAGCAACTTTGGCCACTCAGGAAATACAAATCAAAACAATACTGAAATTCCCCAGTAAGATTCCCCATTCTTACCCCAGTAAGAATGACTATCATCAAGGATTCAAAAAACAACAAATGCTAAATAAATAAATGTGGGGAGAAAGGAAGCCTTCTACATTGTCAGTGGGATTGTAAACTAGTACAACCACTATGGAAAGCAGTTTGGAGATTCCTCAAAAAACTAAACCCAGGGGCCGGTGAGATGGCTCAGCAGCATAAGCGCCTGCCTTGCAAGCGTGAGGGCCCGAGTTCGACTCCCGGAACCCACATACAAAAAAAGGGGCCGGTGATATCGCTCAGTGGCACGGGTGCCTGTTGGCGCACAAGGTCCTGAGGTCGACCCCCCGGTACCCACAAAAAAAGAAAAAAAAAACTAAACCCAGAAATTCCACTTGACTCCATTATTCCTCTTGCAGGTATATTCCCTAAAGAATTAGAGTCATTTTTCAAGCTTTTAACAGTCCCTTGAAGTGGGGAATTCTAATCTCCCCTTCCAGTGTGCAGGCAATGCAGGAATCTGTTGGGTTTGGGAAACTGATGCCTAGGATTTCCTTTCCTACAGAACCATGCAGCTAACTGCTTTACAGATCCGCCACCTTTCAAGGCTGTATCACAGCTGACTCTCATAGCCCACAGATGCAGGCATACTTCCTTCCATTTGAACCCTACGTTTCCTCCCTACATTTAAAGGTAAAGTATGCCTCTTCTCCCTCCCTCCTAGGACCATTGTTGTTTCTTCAATCTCACAAGAACCCGAAACATGAGCTATAACCACTTCAATGTTTAAAGACACAGTACAGTTTTGCTAACTATAGGCGCTATGTTTTAAAACAGATCTCTAGAACTTAATCATCTTACAAAGCTAAACTTTATACCTAGTTGTCTTAGGTACTTTTCTGAGACAAAATACCCAACATTCACAAGTTAAAGGAGGAAAGGTTTATTTAGCTCACAGTTTGTAGAGTTTTCAGTCCGTAGTTGGCTGGCTCCAAGGTAGGATGCCATGGCAGATAGGCATTGGAGAGGAGAAACAGTCCATGGCAGGCAGAAGGGAGCAAAGCAAGCAACCAAGGGAAATGATAAGCCTCTTTCTGTCCCTTATATTGTATCCAGGCTGCCAAGATTAAGGTGGTGCCAAACCAATCAGTGGACTCATTTAGTAATCACCCATCCTTAATCCTACCACCCTTAATTTTAACATTGTACCATGAATCAATCACAGACTTTAGATTGAGCCACCTCTGAAAAAGCCCCACCTATGACTGCATGAGGCTTTGGAGGGACATTTAGACACAAGCCATAATGCTACTGGAGATCAATTCATGATTTTCCCCTCCCCTCAACCCCCGGCAGCCACAGTTCTATGCTCCATGTATTTCTATGAGTTTGACTAATTTTAGATACTTTATTTCAGTAGGTTCACATAGTATTTCTTGGGTCCCCTATGACTAATTTATTACATCTAGCACAGTAGCCTCCAGATTCATCCATTTTAATACTGAATAATATTCCATTGCATGTACATAACTCATTTACTTCATCCATTCATCCATCAGTGAGCATTTAGGTTATTTCTTTATATTGGCTTTTGTGAAGAATGCTGAAATGAACACAAGAATGTAGATATTTCCTTGAGATCTGATTTCAGTTAATTCATTTTCATATACGCAGAAACGGTTTGCTGGATCACATTGTAGCTCTGTTTTTATTTTTTAAGAAATCTTTATATTGGTAGCTACTATACCATTTTACATTTCCACCAATAATACTCAAGAGTTCTGATTTCTCCACATCTTTGCCAGCATTGGTTATGTTTATAATGGCTTTCCACCATCTTCACATTGTGAGGATGTCTTGTAGTGTTTTATTGGCATTTCCCTGATAATTAGTAGTGTTCAGCATCTTTCCATATACCTGTTAGCCGTTTATGTACCTCTTTTGGAGAAATGTTTGTTCAAGTCTTTTGCCCATTTTATAGTGGATTATTAATTTTTATTTCTCAATGAGTTGTAGGAGTTTCTTTAGGTTTGAAATACCGTACTACTCCTCATCACGTATATAGTTTCCAAGTATTTTTCCCATTCTATTGCCTTTTTTTTTTAATATGCGGGTACCGGGAGTCGAACTCAGGACCTCGTGCTTGCCAGGCAGGCGCTTATGCCACTGAGCTATATCACCGGCCCTCTATTGCTTTTTCACTCTGTTGAATTATTCCTTTTTCTGTGCAAAATTTGTTCAGCTGAACATAATCTCACTGATGTATTTTTTATTTTGTTGCCTGTACTTTTAGTGTCATGTCTAAGAAAACATTGCCAAGACCAATGTCATGGAGTATTACTCTTATATTTACATCTAGGTGTTTTATAGCTTTACATGTTTAAATATTTATTCCATTTCAGTTTTGCATATGTTGTAAAATAAAGGTCAAATTTCATTCTTTGGCATACGAATATTCCATTTCCCAATCCCATTTGTCAAAGAGAATATATTCTATATTGTGTGTTCTTGACATCCTTGTTGAAAATCAGTTGGCAGAATCTGCACGAGTTTATTTTTGAGCTCTCTATTTTGTTTCATGGATCTATAGGGCTAATTTTATGCCAATATTATACTGCTGTAGTTACTCTAGTTTTGTAATACATGTTGAAATTAGGAAGTGTGATACATCCAGCCTTGTTATTTCTCAAAACTGCTTTCCCTAGTTATGGTTTTTCATGGTTCTTTAAGAATTTGATGATGATTTTCTCTATTTCTATGAAAAAAGTCATTGGAATGTTGATACATATTTCACTGAATATGTAGATGACTTCAATAATGTTAATTCTTCCAATCTATGAACATAGGCTATTCTTTCATTTAGTTCTTTACTTTTTTGTTTACTTTTATTCTAACTTTTGTTTTCTTTCATTTCTATCATCAGTGCTTGGTAATTTTTAGAGTTCAAATTTTTCATCTCTTTGATTAAATTTACTCTAATATTCCCAAGTATTTTACTCCTTTTGATGCTATTGTGAACAGGATTATTTCCTTTTCCAATAGTTCCTTGCTAGTTTATTGAAACTGACATTTCTATATTGGTTTTGTATCCTGAAACTTTGACAAATTTGTTTATTAGCACTAGAAGTTTTTTTTGGTGAAATCTTTAAGGTTTCTTACATAAAATTACACCATCTGCAAAAAGAAAAATTAATTTTCTTCTTTATTTTCCAATTGGATAACTTTTATTTCTTTCTCTTGCCTTGTTGTTTTGGCTAGGACTTCCAGCACTATGTTGCCTACAAGTGGCAGGAGTTGGCATCCTTGCCTTGTTCCTCATTTTAGAGAAAACGTTTTCAGTTTTTCACCATAGAGTATGATATTAGCTGTGATCTTTCATATATGAGCTTTACATATTGTTGTAAATTCTTTTTATATCTAGTTAGTTGAGAGGTGTATTTTTTATGAAAGAATGTCTAATTTTATCAAATGTTTTGCTGCATCTATCAAGATGATTATGTGATTTTTATCCTTCATTTTGATAATGTGATGAATCACTTTAATTATCGTATGTTGAACCATCCTTGCATACCAGGAATAAATCTTACTTGATCGTGAAGTATGGATCCTTTGGATGTGCTGTTCGATTCAGTTTCTAGTATTCTATTGAAGATTTTTGTATATGCACATCAAGGATACTGATCTATACCAGAACTAATATTATCTATTCAGAGGACTTGCACCTTCGCAGAAAAACAACTACATTATTCACTTTACCCTAGGTGGTGCCCTACCCTAAAATTGTGCCACATGCAATTACAAAAGAACTTAGTTATTTGAATGTGATATGAAGGGAAGAGAAAACCCAACAAATGATTTCCACAGTAAATACATATTTTTTTAAATCCTGCTATAATAGTCTTTGATATTCTTGAGGTCAGGAAAATATTTTATATATGTGCTTATTGTTTGCATCCCTAGAACCTAGTACAATGTATGGTGTACAGTGCTGGACAAATGTTAATGATGATCTGATAACTGAATCAGTCAGTGAATGAGCAAATAAGTAAGAGCGGTGCACTATTTCGAGATTCTAAATTTTGCTGGTTTTTCTAAAAAATATTCTTGATGACCTTCGGTTTTATAACCATTGATTTTGTGGCCAACCTAATTGCCTCAAAGGGAAGCCTGAACAGTCTAGTACAAAGAAGAGAACAAAAGTGCTAAGAGATCGTTGGATGGGTGGTGCATGCCTTAATCTCAGCTGAGGCAGGGGCATTGTGAGTTCAAGGGCAGCCTAGATGAATTAGCAAGACCCTGTCTCATAATAAGAGTTTTTAAAGAACTGGGAATATAGTTCAGCAGTAAAGTACTTGCTTAGCAAGTGCAAAACCCTGGGTTCAATCTCCAATACAGAAAAAAAAAAAAAGTTGCTTTTTTGCAAGATTAAGATATTTAGAATATGAAGGTACTCATTATCAATTTCAAAATACTGTGGTTTGGAAGACAACATGAGACCCTAAGGTCTTGGGTAGGAGTTCACAAACTGTTTCTGTAAAATATCAGATACTGCATATTGTATCCTTTGTGGACCATAGTTTCTATAAAGCTGCTTAACTCTGCCATTATAGCGCAGAAGCAGCTATAAATACTGAATAAGCATAAGTGAATGAACATGGCTGTATTTCAATAAAACTCTACAAAACCAGGTAATAAGTCAGAGTTGGCCCATAGACCGTGTTTGCTCAATCCTTTGTCTACGCATAGTTTACAAATATGGACCACAGAATAAAGAAAGGAAAGGAGTAATATCACAGCAGTTTTCCACATCAAGGGACACAACAATAAGCCTTCCCTGGAGTCTAGAGCAAAAAGAAAACAATGACATTTTCTATAAAATAATTATATTTGAAAATTATTGCAAAAGGGGAAAAATGTATATCCTTAAAGGAAATCCTTTGCCCTCAAAAAACTGTAAGGATCCAGAGAACAGAAGGTATTACTTTCTTAGAATTTTAAGGAGAAAGAGGTTTTATATCTGGGACAAAATTATGAAATAGAGCGAAGTACAAATGGCAAGCACTTGTGAGCCTGCCAGGGAACTTCTGTGATGGAAAGAGAAAGGGTCCCATAGCGACTACTTGGTTAAATAGGTTAAGCTGGTAGATAATATGGCTGAGCATGAGCTGACAAGCAGTTTTTATCACCACCAAAGATATTCCCCAGGAGAGTGACCACTATAATACTACAATATATATAAACAAGCCACCTCACCTGAGAGGAAGGGAGCCGTGGGGATAGGGATTAATACAAAGAGAGAGAGAGAGTGCTCCCTCATGCTTAACGAAGATCGGACACAACTCCTCATCATCCTCTCATCCCAGGGAGGAGGGAACTCACGAGCCAGGAGCACAACCCAGGCAAGGACTATGAACGTGGAATAGATTGAGTAAAAATCTTGAGTTGAAGATGAACTAAACATCACAAAACTTTAAACTGGCAGTGAATGATTGACTGTGAAGTTTCAGAGATCCTGAAATAAACTGTTTATGGCATAGAAAAAATAAAATTAGTATGCATTTCATTTTCTGCTTTTAATTTTAATCAATTTATTGGTGAGAAAATATGCAGTAATGCTGCTCAAGTTTGCTTTCTTTCAGTAGTGACACCAGACGACTGCTCATGGTGTCCTTGCCAATCTAATGCAGCTATAAACGTTCCAGCAAAGAGTCCTTTTATCTTTTATGTATTCTAACATCTAAACACTGCTTTATTGTCTGAGTTACAAATTCACTCACAATATGCAAACAACTACGTGAGGGGGACATGAGTATTATGCTCCCCCTTCATGGATAGATGGTCAAGGCACAGAGAGGTTAAAATGTTTGCCCAAGGTCATGGAGCTGGTGAGTAACAGAGCCAGGTTTCCACCCAACATTTTAAGTAAGTCATTAAAATACCTCTAGAGGAGGGGCCGCTTCCTTCCTGTAGGAACCAGAGAAGATCTTCCTTGTGTTTTCTTTCTATTCCTAGTCCCTAGCAAAGAGGGTCTCTATGATAACCATCACTGGTCATAGAGGTCCCTGAATTCTGATAGTCACAAGAATTAGTTCATAAGAACAGTCATGAATTTCTCTTAATAAGCTCCAAACTGAAATTCTATATATGCCAAATCATAGATATAAATTGGGTTAGGTTTCAAAGTGAACAAAGCACAAAACTAATAAAAATCCTGAATTTCCACAAGACCTACCATGTATAGAAACCATTGTAGTCCGACATGGATGGTGAGACAAGGCTCAGGGCAGGAAGACTATGGACTCGAAGTAATGAGGCAACCTTGCCTTAACTGTTGCACATACAGTCAGCACCTTAAAATTCAAAATCACTACCTTCCCACAGTGAATAAAGAGTTAAATGAAGTGAAAATACAGACAGTCGTGTCAGTTTAGTTTAACTCAATCTATGAATTAGACTGTTAGGATTCCTTACAAATCCAGTGTAGCTGCACCCAGCCCTTGGGCCAAGCAGCCCTGTCACTGTAGATGCTCCAAGGTTGCGTCCAGAGCCAGTTTGCAGGTCTGGCCCACTCTAGACCCTCTAGCTCTGTTCTGGAGCAGAGTTCAGCTATTAAGAATTCATAAACACAAATTTGTAGGGATCCTTGTAAATTACTCTAAAAACTAACAAATATTTTTGTACGAAGTCTACCAACAGATACTTCATTATTGCTGATTTGATTTCAAACAAACAGGACAACCTTCAATTTTGAGAAATGTGTTCATCTTGCAGGAGGAAAAGGCTGAGTGTAGAGTATACTATTAAAAGTAATTGTTTTTAAACCCAAAACACCTAAATAAAACCCAAAAATTCTGGGTATTTCTAAGAATTTTCTTACTTCATAGACTAAAATGAAGCTAAAAAGAAATCCTTTCTTTCAGTACATGTATGTCCTCAGAAAGTATTACAAGCAAGTAGAGATTTTATTTTGCACATTTCCAACAGAAGAGGTTTTATTTTCCACATTTCCAAAAAATTAAACTTTTTGTCTGATCTACATATGTGTTAGTTACTTTTCTCTTTGCTGAGACCAAATAAGCAACACCCACAAATATTTGGGCACTGTGGTCTAGCCATGTTGACACATAAAATTAAATATCACACACCTATTTTTAAGAGTAATTTTACACCATTCAGATATACATCTATATGTAGATAGACATATATCTACATATATCACTTATTTTAAAGCAAGTAATATAAGTAAAATGATTATTAAAATTCATATTTTATATTGAAAATTAACTAGAGTTTGCTTGCATTTTCATTTGCATCAGAAAATTGATATAATTAAATGTTAACTTGAAAATATACTGTTCTTTTTTCTACTGGGAGTTATCAAATTCAAATAGTATAACTTTGCTGGGAGGGGTAATCTACTGATCTACATCAAATATTTAGAATACTCAAACCCTTGCAACTGTAAGATGACATTTTGTCAAGATTGGTAGGTTTCCTCATCTTTGTAAGATGTAAGAATTTGCTTGGTGAACATTTTTGTAGTGACTTAACTTGAAATATTTTTCTACACAGTTAAACTCTTACAGTAGCCTCAATTACTACTTAGCATTAGCACTTCATTTTATTTTTACACTTAGCAACAGACTTCTTTAAACATCATCATTAATTGATTCTACGTGATTGACACTTTCCTTAAACACCACCTTGTGAGAGGTCCATTCTGGGACTATCATTCATATCTTCCTCAGAAAATGCAAAATTTCCTTCTAGTTAGAGAAGATAGTCAGGATGTCTTATATATCATCTTTTCTAATAGAATCTCACCTGCATGTAGCCTTAACACTGATCATTTGACACACTGTCAAAATATGGAAGATGTCTGCCTACTGTACTTGGAAATTCAGCTGAATTCAGTTGAATTTTTGGTCTCAACTGAACAGCAAATGGAGTAAGAAAATGCACCCACCTGTAGCACCAGCTACTGCTGAAGCTGGAGTGGGTGGATTATTTAAGTCCAGGAGTTCAAGACCGGTCTCAGCAACACAAAAAAAATTTTTTTGAAAACTGGTACACATGTACAAAAAGTGTAACACACATATGTGCACACAAACACTGAAGTTTATGCTTACTATATATTTTATCCATTCTTTTAAAAATATTTTGCTGTACACAATAAATCTTAGCCTGTCGATGATATGAACTATTTTCCTTTAGTTTGAAACTAAAGTTATATGATTAAGTCAAATTTTATCTTTATAATTCATGAGCATAATGTTTGAGCCTTTTGCTTCTGCAATTTCAAAAATGTTTTCCATTTTGCCTTGAAATGGGGTAGAGAAAACTATCTTAATTTCTGTTCAAATCTTGGTTCTCTTCCCAGTATACTCTAAATGACCTCCTATGATGGTGTTAGAGAGGTGTGAAGGGAGATTCATCAGCTATCTAGCCATTCTCATTCTTGTTTAATTGCATTTTCTTTCCATCTCAGTAGGAGAAAGTAAAAAGATTAGCTTGACACATGCCTGACTTCGCATGCTATTGTAATGAGGAGTATTTGCAAGAGATAAGAAAAGAAAGTAAGACTAATCATTGATTAAACAGGAAAGGTTGCTATATGAGCTTCATTTTGAAGAAAGAGAATTACAGTAAACTTGGAAAATAGGGACCAGATATTATTCACAGAGTTTCTGCCATGAATATCAAGTTATCTTCGTCTAACAAAGTACCTTATTTTACGAGAGAGACATAGTAAATGTTATTCTAGATCACCTAGCGAACAAAATAGTAAATGAGTATAATGACTGATCATAAATATTCATGAAATCAGATAATTACAAGTACAACCATTGCTTTTTGATTGTTTAGAACTGGACTGATCACCATATGAAAACCATTCCTTTTTAAAAGAACATTCTTTCTACTTAAGTATTCACATTGGGCAAAACTCCTCTTGCAGGAGATGCATAATCCCTAATCTTAAATGTGATCCCATCAATTTAGGGAGGGCAAAAGGTGCAAATGTCATTTTCCAAAGTAGTTTGCTAAGGTTACAGATAGTGACCTAGAAAGTACAAAGGCTATTAAAAACATACTAATGTAACTGTTTACCAGTAAATGAGTTAGTGTTACATTTTTCAAGAAAATGACCCACATTTTCACCTCAAAGCACTAAATATTACTGTAACTTTATTTATAAAGCTTCAGTAACTGTGTCAATTTTTAAGATTTTTACCTATTTCAAGTTTGGACTAAATTTTAAACACAGTACACAGAGAAAAATATTAATTCTTTAGGAGAACACTTTATGCCCCTCAGTTGTCCTAACATATACTATGCATTTATTCAATAAGCTTTAATATAATACCTGTTTTGGATTGGCATGATGAGAGTACGCTATACCACCTGTAGAGATAAAGACAAAAATTTTGAGCCATAAAGAGAAAACATTTAAATAGGCTGGTAAGAGAAATATTTAGAGCAACATGGTATTTCACAGGAGAAAAAAATACCTTGACTGGTATCATACAGGAAATCTATATTTAATCACACAGTCACCTAGAGGAGCTTTACAAACCAACAATGGTCCACAACTAAATTCCTCACCCTGTGACCTGAACACACATAGGGATAAATCAATCTATGCGAAACATAAGTCTAGTCATATCCTCACTATATTTAAAACCCTCCAAGGGAAAACCCAAATTCATTAACATGGCACACAATCGTGCGCTTTCGTAGTCAGACTCAGTTAACATTAATTTATGAGGATAATGAACGAATCACACAACATCCTCCCTTCAAACACTGAAACAAGAAGTTGAGAGGGAAAGGAAATTGGCCAGGAAATTTGGCGTGAATAAGAGTACCAGGAATTGATAGACCTTTGCGGGAATGTTTAAATAAAGAATAGAATTTATCTCAAACGAGAGTCTCTGCCCTCAAGAACTAAAAATAGATCTTTCCTTGTGAAAAGTTAAATATTTAATTAAAATTAAAATGGGTTGTCTGATGTAAATGGCTTATCTGAAACAAATGGGACAATCTTGTCCAGGAGCCAAAGCAAGTGGCCGCCTATGGTGAGAAATGAAACAAATTCAAGGTTGAAAGCTCATTTTTTTATTAGTAACATTTGATTGTTAAAAATAAAGTTAAATAATTTAATGTTTGATAATGAATTCAGGTCTTGTTTTTCTTGGCATCCAAAAGGAAGCTACCTATCAGAATCAGAGCTAACTTGTGAAAAGAATGACTATGATTGACAAAGGACAAGGGAACAAAGAACTCTACAGAGGAGAAGCAATAAAATTGATATGTATTAGAAGTCAAGAGAAGGTACTACTGTAAGCACAAATAGCATGACATTCCTGTCCATTTAATCCATATAGACTCATTTCCCTGGCTTCACCGATCTCTCTCCTGGCTCTTTCTTACTGTCTGTTGTCTAAACCTGAACTCCTCTTCTGTCTTTTTTTCTTCTAAATAGGGTCTCCCTACATAGCCTAGGCTGGCCTTAAACTCACAACGATCCTCCTGCCTCAGCCTCCCAAGTACTAAGATTACAGGTGCAGAAAACCACACCTAGCTTCCTCTGTCTTCTATATCACCACTCCCAGATAGATACCGTTCACTTAACTGACCCAAACACAGACTTAGAAATTTAACATTGATTCCATCACTGACTTATACCTGAGGCCAACAATTTACTCTATCAAATTATTCCTGTTTCAATACCTTCCAGCCCATCATCTCTTCAGTCTCAATACCATTTTCTTTAGTGAACTTTGATTTTCTGATAGCCTGATTTTCTGGGAAGTGCTGTTCCCAACTCCAGGAATGTCTTCATCCAATCCATTGTCTATACTGCCGCTAGAGTAGTCCACCTAAAATGGAAATAATTGCCCTAATTGTTGTGATGGTTTCACAGGTGTGTGTGTGTGTGTGTGTAGTGTGTGAAAACTTAAGAGTGTATATGTAAAATGTGTGGAGTCTATTGTATATCAAGTATATTTCAACAAATCTGTAACCAAAAATATCTGGCCATATTTCTGCCATCTTTAAAATCCTTCAAGATAAAGTCTAAATTCCTTGCATGTCACACAAAGTCCTTCATGAACAGACTCCATTTAACCTCCCTACTCTCATTTCTTGCCACTCTTCTTACATCGTTGCTCTCTATCTGCACCAACAATACAGGACTGCCTCTAATTCCTCAAGTATCAGTATGACCTCTCCCGCTAATCTGCACACCCCAGAAACACTCCTGCTCCTGCCAGAACATATCCACCCTCCTCCACTCTTCTGCCTGACTAGCTCCTACTCATTCTTCAGGACTTGGTTTGGACATCATCCCATTGGAAAGATTTATCTTTCCTTTCAGTCAGGTGGGTCCATCCTTATGAACTCCCAAAGTTTGCTAACCATACTTTTATCAATAAATTATAGTTTGTTTGTCTTCCTCTCCTCATTAGACTTTCAGCTCACTGGCAAGGGGTTAGTGTTAATCATCCTCAAATCTTCAACTCCCAGTATGTGCCTAGAATAGCATGCATTCATGGCTTCATTTAAAAAGAAAAAAAACAGTGTGTTGAAAATTGGTTTATGGAATTAATTTACCCTACATGAAGGTAAAGTTGATCCTGTAAAGTACTTTCTAGAAGAGGTACAAAGAAAAGGCCACATAAGAAACAATGATGACCATAGCAACATTCTATAAATTATCCACCATACTCAGAAAAGGTAGACCCTGTCTCAGTAGGTGTAAAAGACACAGTGTTAGTAGTAACACATGGGTATTCAAGGTTAGACTCCTAACACACTAGTCAGCACTTCCCTGTCTGCATTACTAGTTGATTCCCCTTCGTCTGTCCCACGTGCTACAGCATGGGTGAGCAAGCTTAGCAGGCAAACCTGCACACACGCCGCAGGCTGTCTTTGGAGTCACAGGGACACGGGTAGAGCAGGGGAAGGACATCATGCCTTTGAGTCTTTACATGATTTGTTTAAAAGAAAAATAAAATAAGACCATACATATAAAAAAAAAAATCACAACCCAATATACCTTTAAATGTTCCTGAACAACTGAGTAGACTTGGTTCTGACAAAATAAATAAATAATCATGGAAAAGAATGAAACAGTTTTCAAGTAAAATAGTGTATTATTTCTCATTGCATTTCCTAGCTAAGCAATACTACACAGATGGAGATAGCACTTTGGATGCTCTCTCTTACCGATTTTTGTTGTTAAAGAATTTAGTGTGCTAAGCAGTGACAAAGCAAGAAAGGAAAACACCTCAGAGATAGTCAAGTGTTAAAAAGGGCTATATTCATTTGTTCTATACTTCCTTCCCTTGCAGTTTTCATTTCAGCTTAGTGGGAACCTTTTTTTCTCTGAAACCTATCTCCAGTTCCATATTTTTTTTTATGCGGGTACCGGGAGTCGAACTCAGGACCTCGCACTTGCCAGGCAAGCGCTTATGCCGCTGAGCTATATCACTGGCACTCCAGTTCCACATTTAAAGAAGAATCAGAGTAGACTATCCTTTACAGCTCTTCTACCAAACAAAAGAAATAAAATATAACTTTAAAAAAGAAAAAATAATGATAAAGCAGTATTGTTTATAGTTTTGATGGTATGTGACTGTAAGTAAGAAACACATGGAAACATTAATCGGAAATTTAAGAGTATTTCTTGATAAAAGGAAGTCAAAGTCATAAGAATTGAAAAAATACTTATTAAAATTATGAAGTTGTCTCAGTTCAAAAAGAACAAAGGAATACATCGCACCACTTCTTCCTGAGACAAGGTGTTCTTGGTCAAGAATTCAGGCATTTTACTGACTTTCAAAAAAATGTTTTAAAACTTGCCTTGAATCAGATAGACTGGGAAGCTTTTAGTGTGTCACATACATGCTTATGTCTCAGAATTTACATTGTCTTTTAAGTTTGGAGATTTAAAAGAGTTCTGCAACTCTGTCAACATTCCATACTCCACTCCAACATTTCAAAAAAGGTTATTATCATTCCCTTAATTCCTGCAACCTCATTTTATCTCCAATATATCTCATATATGGAAAGTCAAATAAAAGACAGTGCTAAAAAAAAGTATATGATAAGCTTATAAGAAGCACGTTGAAAATAACTCTATAAGGCATGTTGAAAATAATTCTACTAAACTTACATTTAAATTTTAGAAATCTTTTGTATGAGTAGATAATAAATTTTATATTTAAAGACTGTGATCTTATTTTAAACTCCTTTGAAGGCCACGTACCTTTATGCCAATTCATTAAAATTTCAACCTGGGAAATTCCTGGCCCTTGAGTTACTAAAACTTGAAAAACTCAAAGAAGGAGTTTGAAGATGTTATATAGCTTGCTTCTTTTTTGCCAACCTATGAAGCATGTAATATGGATATACACCCAATAATGGGGTTGCTGGATCATGTGGTAGTTATGTTTTTAATTTTTTGAGGACTCTTCATACTATTTTCAATAATGGCTATGCTAAATACAATCCTACCGACAATATATGCATAAAAGGATTCCCTTTTCTTATTATCCTTGCCAACGCTTATTATTTTTTGACTTTTTGATAAAGGGATCCTAAAAATGTAACGTAGTTTCTCACTGTAGTTTTACAAACTTCTTTATCTTTACGAGTTGTTCAGCGATCCACACTGGAAATGTCAAAAACAACAACCCAGAGTCCTAGAGTATCAGAAAAACGGTAGAGCAGGATTACCTTTAAAATGTCTCCAAATAGATTTTTCTATTCTTTTGTTTTAAAGACCTCAAGGAAGAAATTCTCCCAGAGCTCTTAGTCATACATTTATGTATGTGAAATCTTTTTCTTTCTGTATTACTCAAGTCCTCTTGCTGTAATTTAAGCTCACTTTGTTCTTTGTTCATGTTTGTGTGCCGTGCTGCAGATGGTCTTGGTGCTCAGTTATGCAAGGGCAAGGAGGCCACACTGAGTCACATGTCAGCCTTGCCATCACTGGAGATAAGGAACAGGTAGGTGACTCCAGCCTGCTTTAAACGTGTCATTTCAATCAAAGCTGAAGTCACAATTATTTCAGGCTTTGCACCTTGACAGACTAAGTTAATTAATTGATTCAATTGCCTAAGGGAGTGACAGATGACTTGCCATAATATCTAACTATATTCAACTTGAAATTACTCAGTGAGATGTTTTAATGGCTTAATCACCGTGGTTTTTTTTTCAAATATCCACAGCAACCAAAAAATTAAAGAAAACCAAACAAACAGCCAAAAGTGTTGAGACTTAAGAGTGACTGTGTGAGAGGCATTCATCGTGTTCATCAATATGGCTCCACTATGGTATTTAATGCTTTGATAACTGCCACTTACGGTTCCAGCTCAAATCTAGTGGTGCCACTTATCACTTTATTATGAAATGCGATGCAGATCTCACCAACAGAACAGGAAAATTTTCAATAAAAATGTTATTTGTTGTATGGTTAAGGACTTGAATTCTGACCACACTCTCCATGCAAAGTTAAAGCATTTTGTGATGAAAACAGGATTATACCTCTTTTAGTAGACTCGAGTGTGCTCCCAGGTTACCTGTGTCCTTTTTTTAATTTCAGTTTGATATCTATTTGTTAAGTATCCCTTGGCTACATGAACTATCCCTACTGCTAGAAGTCATTTGTTTCAATAGGTACTTAGCAAAATAGTATAACAGGGACTCTAGGTGAAGACTAAACAGGTGAAATGTAGCTCTGGCTTTAAGAAATTATGACTAAACATGAGATGCAACACAGTAGCCAAGAGTAACTTCCAGCAACACACATTCTGGGTTTAACTCCCACTCTACCTCTTCCCATCGGGGCAGGCTACGTCATTGCCTCTGCTTCAGCTTCCCCATTTATTAAAAATACAAGGATGAGGCAAAGGTAGAACTTTTTCATGGAGGTAAGATGAAAATTAATTAGGTGACAATTGGGATAATCACATGCATCATAAATGTACATAATTTTTAAAATGCATGTAAGAAGTGAAGCTTACCCCATAAAGCGAAGTGAACCAAAAGCCCCCAAAACAGTATTCTGTATTTTGCTAAAACTAAATGAAATGACCCTTCCCCTGTTCTAAATGAACGGTAACGGTAAATTTACTTTCAATAAATATCTGGCTACTTTATCCTCTACTCTTTCATCTGAATTTGTAACTAAGTTCTTAATGGTTCACAAAATACAAAGCATCAAAGAAGTGAAGTGACAGAAGTATGTATCTAGTTTTTTCTGCCCTTCGTCCTCTCTTAAATCACCCATTTCTCTTCTATTTAATCCTTAATCTAGGCGGGCAGCAAAGAGGAATGTCTCCACTTCTTCTCCATGGCTCTCGTGTTGTGGACAGCGTGTCTGCCTCTGGCTTTATTCTGATGTTATGGAAAAATAACATAATTCTTATGCCCTACTCTCAAATACTTATAATACTAAGTATTATAAGAAAAGCAATAGTTAAAAAAAAAAAAAATGTGCTCTTCCTTCTGAGTTGTTCCACACCCTGAAATCTCCATGAGGTTGCCAGCTTAGGCCCTCTGGAAGACCTCCCCTCTCTGCCTCCAGGGCCCAATCCTGGAAGCAGCAACTTCTCCACTCACTTCTACAATCCACTATTTCTATTCCTCCTGCACTACCCTTCTGCTGTACTTTCCTCCCCCAAATGTCTAAGAGAAAATTTTCTAGTGATAGAATCCCTCTCTCTTCAAGCCCTCTACCATTTTGATTAAACTCTGAAATTCACCCCATTCCTCTGAGGGCTGAATACCTTGAAAACTAAAGTTACATTTCTGTCCTTTCTTGGAGGCCAGGCTTACTTGACAGCATTGCAGCTTGAATGGAAAAGAGAGAAGGGAACTAGGAAGAGAGGAAATGAGAGTGAGCTCACTGTTCAAAATGCTACCCAGAAACAGATATGCGCAAAAATAACAATGCCAGGCACCATGTGTAAGTATTTTAAGAAAAGGATCTAGAAGAAATTATGAGACTGTTTAAGGGGAGGATAGATCATGAGAATATAACATTTAGGCTGCTATGAGGGATGTGACGAGCTGAAATGGGTAGGACTTCTCAGATAGAGTTGGGGAAAATGCCTCAAGCTAGGGAAATTCACCATGCTTTAACAGAAGACAAATAATCCCATTTGAAAACATGAATCCCCATACTTGTCTATAGGAAGTTTCAGCTTTAGAATAAATCATTCTCATCATTTGGTTGACCTAAGTAGAGATAACCACAAATTATTCCCATGACTCTCGTTGCCATTGCTATAAACAGCCTTTTAGGGACCCCAGAATAAATCAGGCCATAAACATGTCAAAATGATTCTGGAAAAGCTTTTCTGTCAGTTACTTTGATACATGTCCCTTAATTTAAAAGAACCTCAACTGATGTGTTACAGTAATTAAAGGACCCCTGCTCAGTGAGACCATCATCCTTGACTTCCGATTTATTTTAAGGCTAGAGAGAAAGAACGTAAAATTCTTATTCCCACTAGACCTCTATTTCCAAGCACAACATCTTTCAGATACAATATAAGGGAATTGATTCATGCATAATAAATGTTCTTTCATTATGACCACTGCATCTTCCTGACCCCAGTGGCTCTGCATGGTATGTGGTACTGACACACTATGAGCCCCGTGATTTATTTCTTCCCCAAAATGCACTCAGGTGTATGCTCTCGTTGGTCACTGTGTCCTATCACTGCATTTAGATGGAAAACTTTCTCTGTGTTGTTCTTGTACAGGCATTTATCAGAATACAACTTAGAAGGTCAGAATTCAACCTTGGTTAAAAGAAAACAAGAGGATTATTTGTATAATGGAATAAATAAGTGGGTATTTTAAAGAAGATAAGAGGTTTCAAGGTTAAGAAAAAATTCTGTGTTGAACTAAGAAATGCATTTAAGCACTACATTATTCACAAGTATATTTCAATGTACAATTACACAGGAAAAATAATATGCAAAATTGGTCTCTTCACTTTGAAAAATAGAATTTTCCTACAATGGTGGTCATTATGTTTTTTTCTCATATCTTAGCACAAATCTGACATTTATGTGTCATCGCTGGGTCTTGTGAGATTTGCATTACATTAGCTTTATTTCTACCATATTTGCAGATCTTAAGCCTAGCCCACTAGAAAAATCTTGCTGAAGTTTAATAAAGATGAAAAACATAGAAAGATAAAATCTATGAATCTGAAAATCAACAGGGACACTGTTTTATCACCACATGTTCTTCTTAATGCTGAAAGAATTGCCTCATAAGCTAAATTTTTTGATAGAAAACACCTACTTTAAAAGCATAATTTTAATTTTTAATTTACTTCCATTTATAATTCTTCAGAGCAATAAAATTAGACTTAAAGAGCTTCTAAATATCTTTCTTTCTCCTAAGAGAATATATACTTCCAAATCACCTTAATACTATAACTGAAATAAATTAAGTTTTATTAATAAAACTTATATATGAGATGTATACACATTAGTAGGCTGTAATTCAACTTTAGTCCATACTGTGTGTGGTTCTTAGGGGGACAGGAGCCATGATTGTGGAAAATGCTCTTTATTCATTATGATATGACAGGATGCGTAGATGAAAAAATCTACGTTCAAGGAGCAAAGCTATGTTCCATGAATCCATGTTCATGTAGGTGATTGATTCAAAACTTATAAGCAAAAAAGAGCAGCAGGGTAGTTACTAAACATATATGGCTTGTGTCTAGAACTGTACATTTCCCAAGTCTCTGATGAGACGGTGTCAGAAAATTAAATTATCCTCCTACAATTCTGTGCATGGAAAGCAAAGCCCTTCCTCTGTCTCCAGCAAAGACCTGAGTACTTTGAAGAAGTATATTTAACATTTAAATAAAAACAAAATAAACAGCAGCATTGTTAGTTTCTTAAATAATGTAAGGCTACATAAATTCTGCCATCATCAAAATAAATTTGAAATATTTCTAGCCATGTGGGAATATGACCATTAATATTTAAATCTTCTATCGATTGTTCTTCTATTCCCTCTCCTACCTTCTATAAGCTGGGATCATTCATTTGTGCTTTGCAGAGTTATAGAATACAGCTGCTAATTCATTGCTAAAAAAAAAAAAAAAAGAAAAACAGAATTTTTAGGTCTGCATTCCTAACATTCTAACCTGCATAGGAATGTTCTAGGAAAAAGTGTAAAAGAAAATTGCAATTCCACTTTCTCTTAACAGCCCATTGTACAGATAGTCTCCAAATATTGCTTTAACCCTATGGGAAGCTATTTAATATCTACCTTATCAGACTTTCTTATGTAAACCATGGAACACGACAATAAGGTGAACTATTCATTTGCCACAGCACAACTCCCTGCATTTCTACGCTTTTCTTTCGCAGTTACAAGTTTGCATCAGCTTCTTCAGTGACGAGCAGGTGTCCCGCATTGCTTCAGTTCCTGTTTCTGCAGCCCTCCAGCCTTTCCCCTCAAAACACATGAAATCAAGCTTGTGCAGTATGACCAACCTCTCCAGAGTCATTACCAAAAAGTCACACATAACGTTCAGAACTGAATGAAATCAAACTGCGTTCTTAGTTTTTCTGAAGTAGCAGGAGTGGAGTCTCCGGTGGTTACTTCCTTGCATTCCCGTTTGTTTTACGTGGAAACCACACTGCTGTTTTAATGAGGATGCAAAGTTCACCTGGCAATTAGGAAAGTTTCTTCTATCTTCATATTCAACTCACCAAGGCGGTTTTTCACTGACGAGACAGGAATCCTGAATAATACAGAAAAGTTCCTGGCTACAGTGAAGCCCTTTCCACTAATCCCTATTATACCTGTTCCAGCTCCTTAGCAGCTATCACTGCTGATGTTTCGAACATTTAAAGATTTCACGTTAATCTCTCTCCTCCAAGCAAGTTCTGTGCCTAGTTTTTTTTGTTTTTGGGGTTTTTTTTTTTTCCACTTTACTTCCGCCTGGGAAACGTTTTCTGCTCTTATAAAGCAGCTGCACTTTATTGCTCTCCTTCCTTTTCTTATCATCTGCCTTCTGTGACAGCCCAGCTGGGAATTGATTGAAGGAAAAAAGTGAGAGCTGGAATCGTTTCAAGTTATTTTCTTCTGAGCCTCAGGACACCCCAGGAACTGATTCATATACTTCTCACCTCCTTGCAACCTTCTCTCATCTCTTCCAAGTCCTAGGCTAAAACCACAGAACAGCATGTGACAGACTGTCACCAAAGGAAATGCATGGTCCCAAAGCCCATTATCACTGTGACACTTGATGCCCCAGACAGTGAGATTAATGTATTGCTTTTGTCAACACTTGTCAAGTTAAGAAAATTATAAAGTGTAATCAACTTATCCATCTCTGTCTCTAAGCTGTGCAGGGCTCTCTACTCCTACAATTAAATGGGATGTGTATATTGAAATAAAGGCGATCAGATAGATATTAATGAGTCTTGTGCTCAGTCTGGTGGAAATACCTGCTTAGGAATTCTAATTTGAGCATTTGTCCTCCTCTATCTTCACTATAAAAAACAAATTGTCCATTATGAGTGTAAAGAAGAGGTCTTTATCCAAAAATTCAAAGCGTGGTACAGGAAATAGGAGACATAAATATGACATTGGCTACAATTTTTGCTCCTGTTTTCAGTTCCAGGAGAGAAGCATTTAATCCTAAACTGTAAGACTTGGTATTTTTAATATAAACACTAAATGTGGTCTTTTTATTAATCATACTATTATTAATGTAAAGACCATAAAATAAAAGTAGGGAGGCATGCTCATGGCCAGAAGGTAGGAAGGAATCAAGGAAAGAAGGAATATTGTGTCAGTAAACCTAACAGCCCACAAGAATAAATGCAAAACTGCACCACATTGTCAATGGTACACATATATTCTAAGTCACATAAGCCTTGGACATTTCCAGGAGCTAAAGCAAAAGCAAATAAAGTGGGGATAGCACTATTATGAAAAAAAGAACACAGGCAAAGATGCAAGCTCTTGAATTATATTTGTGTCTTTATCTAAATGCTCTTTTTATTCACTGGCTTAAGGGAAATGCTTTCAAAATTCATTATAGGCTTGAGCCTGGCTCCTTTACATAAAGTGATAAACTGTTTTAAGTGCAGGTATTAATTTATAGGGAAATTCTTACTGAATTTCAAAGCTTAAACTGTCAGAGTTGTCACTCTGCCTTTATATGGAATTGAACAAGACTGCAAATTCTTTCTAGGTGTTAGAATTCAAATAGATTGGAAACACAATGAAAGCCCAGTCCAGCACACTGGCAAGAGGGAAGAAAAAAATGGGGTTATGAATGTAAGCACTGAAGAATCATAGAATATAAAATTATTTACCTTACCTCTCAGCATTGCTGTTATTTGCACAAGCCAAGGAAAAAATCTTTACCAGTTAACATTGTTCCTTGCATTCCTCTAATTTACAAATAGCTTATCAATAAAAGGTGTAATAAATTGTATTACAGTCCTAATGGTGACCTGAAACTTCACACTGTTTATAATATTCCCCACTTTCTCTCTGATTTTTCATCATCTCATTTCTTCAAGACTTCTAGTTATTAAATGACCAGTTTTAGAAAAGACTATCAGATACCCAACAGTGTCTATCTTTCCCTTCTATTTTTAAAAATAGAAATTCTTTGAATCAGAGGAGATAATGGTCTGCAAGGAAGGCACTATATTTTCTAATTTCCATTGCAGCCAGATATAGTTATATGACAAAGTTTAGGCAATTTGGAAACAGACAGAAATGATGGCTGTAATTTCTAGATTAAATTCCTTTAAGAAATTCCCACCTCCCTCTTTACCTCTCCTTTAACCTCCATTCAGACCCAGCCCTTGTGAAATAACTTTGCACATGCAGACAACAGAAATATTCTGAAAATGTGATGTAATGCATAAACGAAAGGGTAATAACCCTTGAAAACTCTCCCAGATCTAAGACATCTACTTCTCACTCCACCCCCAAATGCTTCGCCAACCTCTGTTCTATGGGAGAAAAATAAATGTTGTCTGGCTTGAGTCTACATTTGGCTTCCTTTGTTACAGCAATTCAGCTTATACCCTATCTATGGAAAATTGCTTTACTTTTTCCTATGACTTTGGTTTTTCTTTTTCTTTTTTTTTTTTTTTTTTTTTTTTGGTACCAGAAATCGAACTCAGTACCTCACGCTTGCCAGGCAGGCGCTGCACCACTGAGCTAAATCTCTGGCCCTACTTTGGTCTTTTTAAAAATAAAAAGACCAAATGAAGATTTTTTTAAAAGTCTTAGTGAATAGAGTTGAAAAAAGTAATAAATGTTAGTACTATGAGGAAAATGTTTTATATTAATTAACAAATAATTTAACTGTCTAAGTAAAGAAAATTATCGTGACAACTGGAAAACTCAAAAAACTATAATAACCTAGGGTGTAGTTTAGTGGTAGAGCATATGGTTTGCATGTGTGAGGCACTGGGTTAAACCATCAGCATAAAAAAAATAATAGAACTATTAAAAACTTAAATTTTTTATTTATAAAAATGTCTCCAAATTCTGAATTGCAATATGAGATTTCATGAATGCAATGCCTCAGAATCAGCAACAGACATTTTTTAGAACACATTCAATAAGTTTCTTGGGTACATTTAATAGGAATCTTTAGGAGATAGTTCTAAGGACTAAGTCCTTAACCGTGAACAATAAATGGATTGAAATTCCTAATGAAAGTATATAGAGGAACTGAATGGATACAAAAAGAAGATCTAACTGTGTTGCCTGCAAGAAACTCATTTTAGCTTTAAGGACACAAATAGGCTGAAAGAGAAGAAATTGAAGAAAATACTATATGTAATAGTAACCAAAAGAAAGCAAGATGGCTACATTTCTAGCAGTTAAAATAGAAGAGGTCACTATATATTGAAAAGGGAGTCAATTCATCCATAAGACATACAATTATAAATATATATTTCCAAAATCTAAGCACTTCAACACACAAAGCATATATTAATGGGCAAAAAGGAAGAAATGGATAGCAGTATAATAACAATAGGAGGCTTAAGTATCACACTTTGAACAATGGATAAATAAACCAGAGAGAAAAATCAACAAATACTGGACTTGAATTTCACTTTAGACCAAATGACACTAACAGACATACCATAGAAATTCTATTCAACAATATCACAATATACATTCTTTTGTAGTACACATGAAATAGTCTCAAGAAAGACTGTATGTAAGACCACAAGACAAGTCTTAACAAATTCAAGAAGATTTAAATTGTATCTAGTATTGCTTGCAGTAGTACAAAACTAGAAATCTGTAACAGGAGGAATCTTGGAAAATTTACCAAAAAATATGGAAATTAAGCTTCATCTTGAACAACAAAGAGGTCAAGGAAGAAATCAAAAATGAATTTTTAAAATATGCTAAAAACAAAAATGGAAATACAGCATGTCAAAACTTTTGCAATGAATAAAAAGTAGTTCTAAGAAAAGATTAGTGACAAATGTGAGCATTTTAAAAAGATATACACCTGTAATTTCAGCACTTGGGAAGCTGAGGCAGGAGGCTCAAAAGATTGAGGCCAGCTTGGGTCATACAGCAGGTTTGAGGCCAGACTGAACTACATAAGTAGACTCTGCCACACACACACACACAAAAAAAATTCAAATAAACAATGGAAACTTATGTCTAAATAACTAAAAAAGGAACAAACTAAGCTCTCAAAGGTATAGGAAAGGAAAAAATAGAGACCATAACAGAAATGAACCAAATAGAGAGTAGAAAATGCACAAAAAAAATCAATAAAACTAAGAATTTTTCTTTAAAAAAATAAGCAAAAGTGACATCCCTGTAGCTAGACTAAGAAAAGATTCAAATATATAAAATCAGTAATGAAAGTAGAGACATTATAACAGCTGTCTCAGAAATAAAAGATCATAAAGTGATATTATCCGTAATTATATGCTAAAAATTACATAGAGGAAATGAATGAATTTTTAGAAAAATATAACCTACAAAGACTAAATCAGGAAGATACAGAAAGCTTAAACAGACCAATAAAAATAAAGAGACTGAAGTAGTGTCTTAGTTACATTTCTCATTGCTGAGTGAAAATATCCAATACCCAAAGTTAAAGGAGGAAGTTTATTTCAGCTCACAGTTTGTAGAGGTTTCAGTCCGTAGTCAGCTGGCTCCAAGGAAGGGTGGCCTGGCAGAGGAGCATCACAGGGGAGAAATAGTCCATGGCAAACAGGCATGAGACAGCAAAGCATTAAGCATCCAAGTAAGGAAACAGCAGCATCCTGTGTCTCCCTTTTATCCCTTCCAGGCTACGCACACCCTTCCAGGCATGGGTCCTCCCCATTATCCACACCTAGAACTATGCTAAACCAATCAGTGGACTAATTTAGTAGTCACACACCCTTAATCTGAGCATCACATCCTTAATTCCAGCATTCAACCTAGATCCAACCACTTCCAATAAGCCCCACCTATGACTGCATGAGGCTTTGTGGGGACATATAGATACAAACCATAACAAGTAATAATTAAAAACCTTCCAACAAAGAAAAGCCCATGACCAGATGTCTTCATGGCTGAATTCTACCAAATATTCACAGAATTATTAACAGTTCCTCTAAAACTTTTCCAAAAATCAGGACTAAAAGAGATACTTCCAAACACATTTAATGGAACCAGTCTCATCTGGATACTTACCCCAGATAAAGACACCACAAGAAAGGAAACTACAGGCCATTATCTCCGATGAACATTAATGCAAAAATCCTGAATAAAATAGTAGCAAAGTACCTGCAACAATATATCAAAAAGATTATACATTGTGACCAAGTGACATTTATTCCTGGCATGCAAAGCTGATTTAACAATGCTAATCAATCAATATGATATATGATATTAACAGAATAAAAGATAAAAATGACACAAACATCTCAATCAATGCAGAAAAAGCATTTGAAACACTTCAGAATCTTTTCTTGCTTAAAAAAAAAAACTTAGCAGTTTAAGTATAGAGGGAGAGTCCTTCAATATAATAAAGGCCATTTATGAAAAACCCACAAATAATGTCATAACCTGGATCCTCTAAGATCCGGGACATGTCAGAGATGCCCACTCGCCCAACTCCACCCACACACCTAGAAATAATTGTTAGAACTAATGAATGAATTCAGTAAAGTTGAAGGATACAAAATAAACTTAGAAAAATTGCTAAAATTTCTGTACACAAATAATGAACTAGCTGTAAAGGAAATCAAGATAACAATTTCATTTATAATAATATAAAAATAAAACAGGATTGGCAACATAGCTCAGTGGCAGAGCATACACAAGGCCTTGGGTTCAATACGTGGCACTACAAAAAAATGTACACATAAATGTAACCAAGAAAGTGAAAAAGTTTACACACTGTAAATTGTAAGACAAAAATAAAAGAAATTGATGAAGACACAAATAAATGGAATGATATCCATGTTAATAGATGGGAGGAGTTAATATTAAAATGGTCACATTAGCCAAGCCAACATATAGATTTTATGCCATTTCTAGCAAAATCCTAATTGTATTCTTAACAGAAGTGGTGAAAAAATCCTAAAATTCATATGGAACCACAAAAAATCCAAATAGCCAAAGCAACGCTGCCAAAGTTGCAGGCATCACATTTCTTGACTTTATATTACACAACTGTAGGAATCAAAACAGATTGGTATTGTCATAAAAACAGAAACACAGACCAACAGAACAGAACACAGAGCCTTGAAATAAACCTACGTGTATGGTGAACTAATTTTCAACAAGGGCACCAAGAGGACACAAATGGGAACAGATGGTCTTCAATGAATTGGTACCAGGAAAACTGGATTTCCACATGCAAAAGAATGAAGCTGGACTCTTACCTTACATTACATGCAAAAAATAAAGGAAAAAAAAGCTTAAAATGAATTTTAAAAAAACCTAAGGCCTGATACTACAAAACACCTAGAAGAGAACACAGAAGAAAACTTTTTCATATGGACTTTTATAATAATGATTTTTTTTGTATATCACAGTAAAAGATCCAAATACAAAAACAAACAAAAAAGTTAAATGTGACTACAGCAAATCAAAAATCCTCCTCACAGAAAAAGGAATCAACAAAATCAAAGATGACCCTACAAATTGAGAAAAAATAACTGCAAACCACGTCTGAAAGAGCTTACTATCTAAAATGTATAAAGAACTCTTTAAATTCAATGGTTAAAAAAAGAAAACAAAATAACCCAATTAAAAATAGGCAAAGAACTTGAACAGACATTTCTCCAAAGATGACATAAAAATGACCACCAGGTACATGAAAAGATATTCAACATCACAAAACATCAGGAAAATGCAAATTAGAATCATTATGAGATATCTTACACCTCTAAGGAAGGCTATTATCAAAAAGATGAGTGGTAACAAATATTGTGAGGGCAATGGAGGAAAGTGAACACATTATATTATTGAATGTAGATTTGGAATATAGATCAGTATGACCATTATGGAAAACAGTGGGGAAGTGTTTTAAAAAATTAAAAATAGAACTACCCTATAAATCAGCAATCCCCCTGGGAGTACATACCCAAAGAAGATGGAACCTCCACCTCACACAGACATCTCCACACCCAAGTGCACTGCAGTGTTATTCACAGTAGCTAAGATATGGGAACAACTTAAATGACTATCAGCAGATGAAGAAAATGTAATGTGCATGCGCACACACACACACACACACACACACAAAGGAATATTATTCAGTCCTAAAAAGGGTGAGAATTCTCTCATTTGTCACAACACGGACGGACCGGCAGGGCATTATGGTAAGTGAAATAAGCCTGACACAGAAAGAAAAATATTGCATGATATCACAAAATACTAGAATATAGACAGATAGAGTATTCCTGTCCTTGTTGTTGTTGTTGTTGCTGTTGTTTTCAAATACACAGAGATAGAGAATGAAACAGTGGTTACCACAGGCAGAGGGGCAGGAAGAAATGAAAGAATCAATGGGAAGATGCATATCAAAAGACACAAAATAGTACATATGTAGGAAGACTAAGTCTAAAGAACTAATGTACAATGTGAGGAACAGTTAATAAGACTGTTAATAAGATTGTGTTAATAAGATTGTGTTTATAAGGAATTTTTGTTAAATAAGTAGATTTTAGCTGTCTTGTCATTCACCCCCTAAAACATAACTGTGAGGTGGTAGATATGTTAATGTATTCCACTAATCATTTTACTATCTATACACCTCCTATAACATCATGTTGTAAACCTCAAGTATTCACATAAAATTTATTCAAAAAAAGAGAAAGAGGCCTAGTTTTATGATTCTGATATATACCAGAAAACTTTTTAAAAATCATATGCCTTGCCTAAGAAAAATGTTTCTGCTACTCTAATAGATGTAGGGCATATACATACAATATATGTTAAAGGATTTTACTCTTTCTTAAAGATACTTTTATTCTCATCTTGTGGCCAAACATAAATGTTTTTAAATTGCTGTGGAGGACACTTGATACATTTGTAAGAGCAAGCAAACACTAGTAGTGATCTAATGGAGTGGCAAAAAAACCCTTTACAGAAACTAGAATAGAAACTTGGCCTCAGAATTTTCTTTGCAGGCCTTAAGAGGAATAAAATAGGCAAGAATAACTTATTAAATATTAAAAAAATCCTTTCACTGACATTTGAAACTCACTACCATTAGCCTACATCTACCATTAGCCTACATCTTTTTAATGTTCAAATACATGAAAAGCCTCAGTGCTTAACAGCCAGATAAAAAGGGTGAAGAACAAAACACAAATGTGTATTTAACTATACATCAAGCCAGGCTTTTGGTATATTTTCAAACTAATGTAATTTTACAATAGAGGAAAAAAAGAGAAGTCTTAAATAGCCTATCATATTCAATATGAGAGAGACATCAGGTAAAAATCCATCACGCACATAATAAATTTATTATTTATTTCTTATTCCTGAGACCATAATGCTCTTAGTCTGCCTGAGAATAAAAACTAATCTCTACTTCTCCACAAAACATGAACTTTTCGACATAAAGTAATTTAAACACTGCATTAAGGAGATGGAAGACTTCTATTCAACAGATGATAGAGAACCCAAAAGTATGAATATTTATGCAGGCTTCAAACACAAAGAATTTGCTGATACCTGAGGTTATGTTTATGCGTAGACCACCCAAACTGAAATTCACTCTAAACAGAATTCTTACAGAACAAAATAAATCAACCTATAGTCGATGGAAGATTAAAAATATAAAATATGGGAAGAGGATGGAAAAGGACAAATTGTTCCAAGTGAAATAATAAAGACAAAAGCTCCGACAGAAGCTAAGGGAAGGTATTCAATTTTCCAAAACTGATAAATGAAAAATGCAAACCAGCCAAATTTTCAGAGTTCCTGTCATGGTACCCAGCACAAAATGGATTCTGGTCAGACATTGGCTTCTCCACTCCTGCCCACCCTCCCCTTTCATCCCGAGTCCTTCTCATTTGTCTGATTCCCAATACTGTCTGCTTCTGTTTCTCTCTGACGAAGACAATGTAAGCCCTCTGTGAGCTGCTCATGCGCTGAGTCATCGCCAGATCACTCTGGCTCCCCACACTCCCTCGCCGTCTTCCCACAGCACTGACCGAGAACACAGCTCCCATGCCTGAAGCTCAAGCTTCCTTGCATGCACTGGCTTCCTCCCGGGTGGATCTGCAGCATATTCTTCTAGATGCGTTTTCCCATTTCTTTTTGGTCATATGTGATATGGAAACCATTTAGATGACTACCAACAGACGAATGGATGAAGACGGTGTAATGTACACACATGCACACACACACACACACACACACACACACACACACTGGAATATTATTCAGTCTTGTAAAAGGCAGGGAGGAGGAGTCAACATAGCTGAATAGAGGAGGAGCCTCATTCAGAGCTGCTCAGAAAAATTCGACTAAAACGCAGGTAACTGGAAGAAAGGGGAGGGACATACACCCTGTTACCGAAGTCAGTCTGACATAAGAGACTAATAGATCACGCCAAACAACGATTAAGGACTTAATAAAATGCCAGCCAGCCCACTCATCTGCCGGTGGGCCGGTGGGTAGCTGGATCGGGAGGACTGCCACCATACTTGGAATTTTAAAAGAAGAGAGAAAAACCAAAAGGTATACTAAAATACTGTGGCTAAATCAAGCCATACAGGTTAGACCTGAGTAATAAGGCCCCCTGCCTCTTCTGCCTTCCTCCAAACAGAAGAGGCTACCGTCCAGCAGTGAATTCTGCCAACACGAACTGCTCGCTCCCTGACCATTGGCCAGTTTTGCTTTTCTTCACTTTTTTCTTTCCTTTTTTTTTTTTCCTATTCTTTTCCTTTTCTTTTTTCTTTTCTTCCCATTCCTTTTGTGCACCAGAGCACTAACTGGAACCGCCAGGAACAAGATTAAAGACTACAGGGGTGAGTAGTAGATGGAACAGCTAACCCCTCCTTGTGACCTGTGGTTAGAGAGGCAAGAGGAATTAAACAGCCCTGCACCTCGGAACTGTGCAGCCCCGGGCTGTCCCCACCCTGCCAGAGCGGGAGCAGAAAGCACCCACAGCACCCCCCCATCTCGCCCGAGGAAGTTACAGACTACAGCAGAGGCGGTGGCAGCAGAACTGGTAAAGCAACAAATGGGAAGTTAGCATCCCACCTCGGCAGAGGCGGAAGAATTGGGATGAGCAACCTTAGACTGCAGCGGCAGTTGCAGAGGACCAGACCACATCACAGCATTTCACCCCATGATGCAACAAACGACCTGAGAGGACAGAGACTCGCCAGTGCGAGAGGAACACAGAAGGCTGAGCAAGGACCAGGAGGAGCCTGGACTGGGAACAGCCCCCTGTCTCTGTCTGAAAACAGGACAGCAACTGGAAGACAGCCGCTGCCGCCCAGAGAAAGAGGGTAACGAGTGGGAGGCCACTAAGGGACATACAGAAAGTACTGGCTGAAGATTCTGGCCCCAGGCCACCACATCTGGAAGCCAAGATTGCCTCAAATCCACCACAAACTCTGCTGCAGGCTTGGCAGTGTTATCCAGTAGTTTTGGACTCTCAGTGGACACCAGAGGAATTTTGTTTTTTTATTTTATTTTATTTTTCTTCTTTTTTTTTTTCTTTTGCTGGTTTGTGGTTTGTTTCAAGTTCCTTTTCCTTTTTTTTTTTTGTCTTTTATTTATATCTTTGTTCTAATCTATTCATTTTCTTTGCCTCTTTCCTCAATTTACCTCTCTAGAATTAATCATATTTTCATATGAGTGAATAGTCTCTCTAACTATTCTGCTCAATAATCCCTTGCTTACTCCTTCATTCTTTCTCTTCTGCCCTCTTCTCTGGTTTCCCAAACTTTGCATGATCATCCTTCATCTTCCAGCCTGGCTTCTAACAAGCTCCCAATTTAAGAAACAGTTCTGTTATATAACTGTACATTTTGCTTCTATGGTTAAAGGTACAAAATTAATAGTTACCACAGTTTGTCAGTTTCTAAACTGTGCTTGATGCTATTGTCAGTGCCAATTACACAACTTTAGCTAGGATGTCATGTCTGTTTTAATCAGTTGTTCTCACTTCTGTAACTACTCTCACTGAAAGCCATGATTCAGTCCACAGTCTCCAGTGCGCTCAAATTCTGCTTCTTATTCCACCGTCACTTGACACCTACTCCAGGGCCCTAATCTGCTTTTCCATTCTACTCTATGTCACCCTGTTTCCTCTCCCTCATTTTCTACTCCTTCTCCTTCTCTCCCTGTCTTCAAATGAATATATTTTATCCTTACTTCAAGACTCACTCCCAACTTTCACATATAGTTTCCTTCAACCTTTTTTGACTTTTTTTTCATCCAAATCTCTCCCTACTTCATCAAAGGAAAAAAAACTGGACAATTCCACAGAGTTTCTGCTCTTCTCTAGTGTATATAATAGTCCCTCTTCAGCCATTCATAACTATGTGGTAAGCATTGATATTGCTTTATGGTCAATTTGAAATGCAAAATCCAGGGCCAGAGGGAAAAGATCAAATAGTAGCAGATCACAGGTGAAAGGGGAATGAATAGAAAGCAGTAAGAGTTGAGGGCACATCTCAGATGTGTGATGCTCTTAATAACTCAGTGAGTTACATGTTTATGTGGTTTCCTTTGTTGTATTTTTCTTTAAAGAACAGTTAAAATTTTAAAACTAAGGGGACTGTGAAAAATATGCAAGGCACACTAAGAAAACTGTGTCTACTTCCTAATTTTGCCTAGAATCAGTCAAGGGAGAGGAGGGGAATAAGAATCCACTAGGGCCAAAAGGAGAAAGAAAAGGAATTTAGCAGTGCCTACCAGGAATTAACCGGAGAACAAAGATACTGCATCTGAATGACAGATACTGATTAGCACTGGAATCTATCCTTGCTGAGGAGAAGAATAATTCCTTCAGACTCCATCACAACTTAAAGGAGACGCCCCTTAAATCCATCCACTTTTCTTTGTCCTGGCTGAGTCAATGTTCACCAAAGCTATCTATTACTAACAAATTGGGCTTCCCATATATCGATGTCAAAAGAGTAGTATGTTGAGAAGACAGCTGGTACCAGTTATAGATTACATCAGATGGATCTTCCTTTATAAATAAGCTGGACTCTGGTTTACAAATCATTCTCTTCAGAGTCTAGTTACTGGGAATCAATTCATCAACAAGTAAACAACTTAGAAGTGCTGGTAGCTGAGGAAAGAACTCTAGAAGAGAGAGGAAAAGGATTACACGACAGTATAAAAACCATTGAATTATCTGCCTCTTTGCAAGCCCTCTTAGCAATACTAGAAGAGAAAGTAGAAACACACATGTACACAATGTTTGGCAAATAGAGGAGTTAAGTAAAATGTTATTATTAAGAAAAATCACCCCAAAAAAGAGAAAAAAATTTTGGTAAATCCTGTCCAGAGGAAGAAAAACATCTACATTTTTCAAGAAACAATACAGTTTTTGCTTACCTAATGCCCATTTTACTATGGCTCTAAATAGCACCTTTGAGGACATTTTGCTTTAGGATCCACTTTTCCCTATGTCTCTTTCTCTTTCATCTGGTGAGAGCTAAAACCATCTCGTGTCTACCCTCGGCAGGAGCAGAGCTGCCTCAGCAAACACAGTCCACTGATCTAACCAAGTTTACTGGTTCAGGGCAGGCACATGACCCACATAATAAGACTTTTTTCTGCCATAGTGACTAAGCTGGTATAATTTAGTGCAATTTAAGACTGGAATTGCCGACACCCATTTTACCAACACAAAGGGAGATGTAGAAGACCAATTAAGGATCCAACAGGTAACGTTAGAACACTTCTGTGTGGTCAAATGTTAAATAGGCTGCAAGGAAAACAACATAAATCTAGATAATTCCCCTCCCCCCCAGGAAAAGGGAGGGCCCACAGTCATCTGACCAGGAGATAAAGACAGGCAGAATCTTCACAGTATAAACTGAGCACCGAGATCTATACTTTTAGGTTATATGACTAATAAATTCTATTTTGCTAAATACCATTGTAGTATGTGTAACATACAGGGGGAGTGGGGGAACCAGCAGAGACCACCAGACTTGCATGAAGGCAACATGGTGTGGAATTTATTGTGCCTGCAGGCAGAGAGCAATAAAGCCATCTGCTGGGAACAAAGAGAAGTGTGCCCCTTTTATAGGGATGGAGGAAAGGCAGGGGACGTTAGGCAGGAAGATTTTAACAAACATCTGTGGTCAAAGTTGTCTGGCAGTCTTGCACCTCAGTGGGCAAAGTTCTTGAAGTGTCCGATATAAATTTTTGGGTGTCTCCAGATGTCTCTAGATGTCCCCAGATGTCCCGGGACCTGCAAAATTCTTTGTCCTGTCTTATCCTCTTTTGACATCCTGTGCTTGCCCAGGACAGCTTCCGTACTGAGCTGAGCGCCCTGCTGAGAAAGGTGCTTCTGCTGGCAAGCAGGTCCAGGGCTGGGGGAATCAAGTCCAGTTTGAACCTTGCAGTATGGTTCTTTTCTCCCTGTTAATTTGTTTGGTTTGCAAAGAACAGCTGTTGAAAAAAAAAAAAAAAATCTGCCAGGTGTGGTGACCCATGACTATGATTCCAGGCCTCGGGAGACTGAAGCAGGAGGATCACTGCTAGGCTGAGACCACTCTGGGCTACATAGTGAGTTCAAGGCCAGCCTGAACTACACAGCGAGACCGTGTCTCAAAAAACAAACAAACAAACAAACAAACATGCTGTCATCCAGAGCAATCCAGGTAAAACAATAATGCTCACAGACTAGGAACTTAATGAGGAAAAAGAGACCATTGAATTCACAGATATACCATGTTCATGTCCATTCTGGGGTTTCTATTAATTAAATATAAACAGTGTGATGTGATTCCTATGCTTAGATGACTTAAGCATAATATGTCATCATTTCAGTGCTTACTAAAACAAATTTTCTGAGGGTGGTGTCTACCGAATCAATCTGAGTCTGTAGGGAAAAGACAACACATGAATCAAATAATTTGATATAGGGCTTATCTTTATTGATCTCATCAACCAAAATAGAACTTCTGTTCAGACTGTCAGTGAATGGTGGTGCACATCTGAATCTCCGGGAAGCTGAGGCAGGAAGGTCCCAAGTCGAAGACCAGGGTAGGCAACATAGTGACTTAGTGGAATCCTATCTCAAAATTGGAAATAAAAAAGAGCTAGCTCAATGAAAATATAGCTCAATGCAAAGGCTGTGGGTCCCCAGTATTTAAAAAAAAAGAAAAAGAAAGAAAGAATAGAATGTCAGTAAGACACAGAGTCACATATAGAATATTATCAACTGCTTCCTGTTAATCAAATAATTTGATTACTTAGTAAATTAAGTCATTGAAGATCTATTATCCAGTATTCCCTTTGCAGCCTATTGTGGACCATTTACACATTGAGATTACTGTAAGAATGGGTGCAATTGTTTTGCTTAAGTAGTCGAGAATTTCAGAAAGGCAATAAGACTATTATAAAGCAATTCCTTTATTTGGACTTAAATGTTACTCGATAGCTATAAGAAGACAAGGACTGAGAGCCGCTCTGGTTAGATGTCTGTCAAGGTATCTATGCTGCCGCGGGATCTTAATAATACAGGGCTACTAGCAATACGGACGCAGATAAATTTGTTCTCATCAAAAAATAAGAACATTGGTGATCTGGTTTTAGGCCTTGATTTTATACATACACTTAAAAGAATACTGGACAGCCCAAATAAACTTTATGGACCTCAGCTTTCTCATCTTTAAAATGGAAGTTTTGAACAGGATACAAAATGACACCACTAAGGCAAAAAGTATTTCATGTGAGTTGGCATGAAAGAGAGATATTTTTAAAGGTCTTGGAGAATATTAATATTGAAAAAGTAAGATAATTTATTTTTACTAACTTTGAAAGGAAGATGAAAAGATAAATTGTTAGTTATATGCACCCAAAATAAAACTAAACATTTTGTGTACACACTCATGCACATTAACACACACACATGCATGCATGCATGTAGTATTATTGGTCCGATTGTTTTTTTGGAAGTAAGACTGGGATGAGGAGAGCTGATTATATATTGGCCTTGCCTGTACTATCTGAAATTTTAAGAAAATATTATATAGCTGTGCAGTTTAAAAATGATGTTTAATTGATAGAAGGTATTTAAAATGTGTGTCATTGGGGTTTTATTAAAAATAGAAATATGAAATAAAGGTAAACTAGTTTGGTGCTATTTATTGTACAATATTTAAAGAACTGAGACATTTCCTTCTTTTACATGTTGATTTTAAGAAATGTCCAAATTAATGTTCCCACAGACATTTATCAATGCAAGACTAACAGCTGTATGAAAAGTCAAAGCTGGAGATAATTTTGAGGCTGTTGTGACTAAGTCAAAACCATTATGCAGAGGTTAGGTCAAAGGGAAAAAGAGGTTTTTAAATTTACCCTAGAAAAATCTATTTCAAGGACTTAAGAGGAAGAAAAAAGCAAGATTAAATAGAATAAACATAAGGCTAGAATATGAACTGGGAGAGAGCATTGCCACAGAATTCACCAAGAGACCAACCAATAAGGAGACAGAGCTAATTAATGGTGTCCTGTACTTCTTAGAGCAATATTAGGCTTGAGCAAAGACAAATGAACTGAAAGATCAGTTCCAGTAGAATGGAAATGTTTTAAAATGTTTGTTATAAGATGTAAGGAGTTAAGTAAATAGGCAGTAAGACATGGAGTTGCAGAGTGAATAAAAGCTTTTTAAAAAATTAACAAAAAATTGAAATAGAACAATAGCCAGAGACACAGGTGAGGCAAAAGGAGTCTTTTTCAAGATCAAGGTGTCCTTCCCTTACTCAAACGTCCTTGAAGGTTTCTCAGAGCTTTGTTTACCACGGCACAAAGTTGTCCCTACTATCAGGCCATAGTCTACTAGCCAATCTCATGTCCACTGCACCAGTATTAGCCTTGAGCACTGTACAAATTATATCTCACTGAACTCTTAAATGTTGACTCCTATAACAGGCTTCAGATCTTTTTGGTGCTGTTTTTCACATCTGAATTCTTATAATCGAGATGAATTTTAACCCTTCTTCAGGATCCACTATAATTAATGTCTTACATTACACTGTTTCTATGGCAATACAGAGTAAACTATCAATGTGAGCTGTGTGGGTGATGGTGATTCTCAATGGCTTACTTGATTTGGCCCAAAATAAGGCTTCATTATATCTGTACACACACACACACACACACACACATATATATTCACATATATAGTCACAATATGTCTCACTATTTCATATTTCTTTGTCACAACTCTGAGAAAATATTTTCTAATTTCTTAGACATCAGGGATAGTGTCATATGCCTTTTTCATATTCCTTAATGTACTAGTTTAGTGCATAACATAGGCCACTAGAAATAGTTATTTTAAGAATGAATTTAACTTAAAATTATTATTTAACTAAGGTCTATGTTCCCAAATAATGATTGTTTCTTTTCTTTCCTAAGATTTTTTTTCTATTTCCTTGTTTTTTCCAAAATTAATTCAGAAATAGCTAATTTCATTAGATCTACAACACAATCTGTTTTAAGATGCACTGTAATTTAATGCCGCTCTACACTACTATTTATACCACACCATGCCATCACTTATTGTATGCTTCCCAATTCCAAAAACAGTAAAAAGAGGAGGTAAGAAAGTGTCCATCTTGGAAATGATGAAATGGGTAGTTAATCTGGGAAACATTTTGTTATAAAATATTGATAACTTGCTACTTGCCAGTTTTTGGGCAAAGCTTTATGAGACTTTCCCTAAATAAAATGTATATTTATAAAGATAATTGTTTCAAAGAATTTGAATATCAATTTCTCAAAGTACAGGAAGATAATTTATAATGATAACTTAATAAGAAAATATGTTTAAATCAAATTAATATGTCTGAAACATTTACTGAGAAATGTAGCAAATACTAAGAAAGTATAATCAGAGCAAATTATTTCATCAATTTTTTTTTTTTTTTTTTAAGAAGGGGGAATGTGGCTCGTGGAAATTCTGTTCAGGAATTCTGGAAAATGAGTCCAAGGAGGAGATCGTACATCCCTCCTTTTGGACATCATTCCTGGGTGTGATGTTTGGAACTGCTGCAGCCATCTTGGCATCACAAGGTTAAGCAGCCCAGGGATGAAGTTAGTGTTGAGGATGGACGGAGAGAGAGGAAAGGAACCCACCTCCTTCAAAATGGTGTGGAGATATTTAACCAGTTAGTCCTCATGTCTATTCTATATGTGGATTTATTGTTATGTAGTTTGATATACTACTCTGTTGTTCAAGTATACCTAAGGCTGTCTTGTTTCATTGGTTTTTGTTTTTTGTTGCTGAGAACAATGAACTGATATAATTTCATGTCATAAAAATTTGTCATGTTTCTAGATAACCCTTAAAATTTTAAATTTTTATTCTGAAATAATCTCAAATTTCTTTTTTTTAGGTCTTTTTATTTTTTTATTTTTTTAATTAATTAGTTTATTTTTTAAAAAAACAACAAGTAAACATTCTCCTGTATTAACAAACTCAAGCATTAGAGAATGTAAAAACACCTCTTGGAGAGAAACATTACTCAGTATAAGATTAAGCCATGTAAAAGCTAGGTAAAAATAGAAGACTAAGGAATGGAATAATCACAGTGAAATTGCATTTTCATACTAGGGAGACAATATGATGTTTACAAATGTGCATCCAGTTTATTTCACTTGTGAGTATTTTCTCAAGTTGAATCCATTTACCTATAAAAGTTTCCAGTTTATCCTTCTTTATGGCTGAATAGTACTCCATTGTATAAAAATACCACATCTTTCTTATCCATTCCTCAGTTGATGGACATTTGGGTTGTTTCCATGATCTAGCTATTTCAAATTGTGTTACTATAAGCATGGGTGCACATATATCACTGTGGTACGATGTTTTTAATTCTTCTAGAAAGATACCCAGAAGGGAAATAGCTGGATTAAATGGGACCTCCAATCTTAGTTTTTTGAGGAATCTCCACAATGATTTCCACAGTGGCTGTACCAGTCGACACTCCCACCAACAGTGGAGAAGGGTTCCTTTTTCCCCACAGCCCCTCCAGCATTTGTTATTAGTTGATTTCTTGATAATAGCCATTCTTTCTGGGGTGAGATGGAAACTCACTATTGTTTTAATTTGCATTTTTTGAATGACTAGTGATGTTAAACATTTTTTCATATATTTATTTGTCATTTGTATTTCTTCATCTGAGAAGTGTTTATTCATCTCAGATGCCCATTTTTGGATTGGGTCTTTAAATTTGGGAGGTCTGAGTTTTTTGAATTCTTTATATGTTCTCGATAGTAATCCTTTGTCTGAGGAACAGCTGGCAAACATTTTTTCCCATGTTGTGGGTTGTCTCTTCACTCTGTTGGTGGTTTCTCTTGCTGTGCAAAAGCTTTTTAATAAGATGAGATCCCAGTTGTTAATTCTTTGTGATACTTCCTGTGCCATTGGGATTTTATTCATAAAGTCTTTGTCTACGCCAATGTCTTCAAGAATTTTACCTATTCTATTTTCCAGGAGATTTAATATTTCTGTTTTAATATTTAGTTCTTTGATCCATTTTGAATTTAGTTTAGTGCACGGTGAAACATATCGGTCTAATTTTAATCTTCGGCATGTGTAGAGACAATTTTTCCAGCACCACTTATTAAAGAGGCTATTTTTCTTCCAGTGAATGTGTTTGGCACCTTTGTCAAAGATAAGGTGGCTTAGTATATCTGGAGTTGTTCCTGCATCTTCTAATCTGTTCTATTGATCTTTGGGTCTGTTTTTTTGCCAATACCACGCTGTTATCACAGTAGCTTTATAGTATAATTTCAAATCAAGGATTGTGATGCCCCCTGCCTTGCTTTTGTTGCCCAGAATTGTCTTTGCTATTCAAAGTCTCTTCTGGTTCCAGATGAATTTTAGGATTGTTTTCTCTAATTCTGTGAGATATGTTGTTGGAATTTTGATTGGAATTGCATTAAATCTGTATAACAATTTTGGAAGTATGGCCATTTTCATTATATTGGTTCTTCCGATCCAAGAGCAAGGGATATCTTTCCATTTTCTGATATCCTCTTCAATCTCCTTTTTCAGAGTACTGTAGTTTTCAGTGTAGAGGTCTTTTACCTCCTTTGTGAGATTGATTCCTAGGTATTTCATTTTTTTTGGATGTATTGTGAAAGGTGTTGTTTCCCTAGTTTCTCTCTTAGTGAGTTTGTTATTCGTGTATAGGAAGGCTATTGATTTTTGAGTGTTGACTTTGTATCCAGCTACACTACTGAATTTGCTTATTAAATCTAGCAATTTTTAGTGGAGTTTTTGGGGTCTTCTACGTAGAGTATCATGTCATCTGCAAATAATGATAATTTAACTTCTTCCTTTCCAATCATTATTCCTTTTATTTCTTTCTCTTGTCTAATTGCTCTGGCTAAAGTTTCCAGGATTATGTTGAATAAGAGTGGGGACAGTGGACATCCTTGTCTTGTTCCTGATTTTAGAGAGAAAGCTTTTAGTTTTTGTTCATTTAGTATGATATTGGCTGTTGGTTTGTCATAGATAGCTTTTATCAGATTGAGATAAAGACCATCTATTCCAATTTTCTGTAAGGTTTTTATCATGAATGGGTGCTGGACTTTGTCAAAAGCTTTTTCTGCATCTATTGAGATGATCATATGATTTTTGTCCTTGGTTCTGTTAATATGGTGTATTACATTTATTGATTTACGTATGTTGAACCATCCCTGCATCCCTGGGATGAATCCAACTTGGTCATGGTGTATAATCTTCTTGATGATTAGCTGCATTCTGTTTGCCAGTATCTTATTGAGGATATTTGCATCTATGTTCATTAGGGAGACTGGTCTGTAGTTCTCTTTCTTAGTTGGGTCCTTCTCTGGTTTTGGTATCAGGGTAATGCTTGCTTCCAGGAATGAATTTGGGAGTATTGCTTCCCTTTCAACTTCATTAAAGAGTTTGAGAAGTAGTGGTGTTAGGTCTCCTCTGAATTTCTTGTAGAATTCAGCAGTGAATCCACCAGGGCCTGGGATTTTCTTTGTTGGGAAGTTTTTAATTACACCTTCGATTTCATTGATTGTTATTGGTTTATTTAGGATTTTTATATCTTCTTGGTTGAACTTTGGTAATTCATATGTATCTAGGAATCTGTCCATTTCTTCTGCATTTTCCATCTTATTAGAATACAAGTTTTCAAAGTAGGTATAGATGATCTTCTGGATCATCAATTTTTAAAATTAGAATTATGACCTGTAATCTAGAAAACTTGTGGTTTACATTGTTAAAAGCACTTACTAGATTTCTGCCTCATTTGTCCCTAACTAAATTTTATGTTTTTATGTCTTAGCAGTGGAATTTAAAACTAAAAACACTAATTACATTGTACCTACAATAGAAACAAAAGAAGTCCTGAATGCATACATGAATATGCACAGAACGTAACTAATGGAAAGCTCTCTTAATACCATGAGCGGTAGCAACATTTTAAAAAGGCAACAGATCTACAACTCATAGCCAGGGGAACTCTGCAAGGCAAATGAGACCCTGAAGATCCCAAGCTTTATTTCCCACTAGGAATGGTATTTTCCTGCAAATTATAACATATAAACAATGGAAGATGTAGTCCAACTGTAATAGACCAAACTTACTGAACTCTACTGGACATCAGCCAGACGTTAAAAGCACCCATATGGCCTGTTGATTATCTCTCATGCAGAAAAGCAATTGTGCAGAGCCTCAAGAGAATGGATTTGTCTGATTGTGTGACCTGATTTCCTTTTGGGCTAACAACTGTTTCTATTGCTAGACAAGGCCTTTAGCCCATCTGTGGGAAGTTTTCCTGCAAATTACCTAGGAAGAAATTCTCAAAGGCTTACTACTGACCTGACCAGGGAGTCATTCAATTTTGTCTTGCAGTTCCAGAGGTTTTTTGTCACCAAAGTTTATATTTCACTTTTCAATAAATAGTATTTTATATCTTTGAATAGATTTATTTAACTTAAACTAACTCAGTTCTTTCCCAAGTACAGAATTATAAAACCTCAGAAACTACCTGCTACAATGATACCTTGTCTCGAGTAGGACTTTTGACATTTCCATAATAGTCATGAATGCCACTTGATTGTTTACATGAATGCCACTTGATTGTTGATGACCTGCCTTTATGTTTGCAGGGGTAAATTTGTCTTTATTACTGCAGGCAAATCAACCAAATCAAAACTTTAAACTGTCCAATCAGCTTCAGTTCTTTTCCATAGTCCAAACAAATGTTAAGAGCTCTAAGAATACTAGTGTGCTTGTGTATCTGACCGAACAAATATTTGGATCCTAGCCTGAATTATTTAAAAATACTGTAAATGTAGAATAAGGTGAAATTCAGCATACAAGGAATGAGCCTGTAGACTAAATCAGGCCTACTGCATACTCTTGAATAATCTGTTAAGATTTTATGCATTTAAATGATTACACTGTGAATGGTTCTAGGAGTACCTACATACAGTAATATCCTTGATTTTGCCTCTTGTTCCCCTAAAAATGAAAAGATAACTTTCTGGCCCTTTACAAAACAGTTGGCTGACCTCTGTTATAGAATGTGAATGTTAATATTAGAAAGCTTTCCTAGGCTTTATGACCTTATTCCTGACAGCTACTGCCGTAAGACCATGCAAAGTATACCGTGACTACAGCTACGCAGCATAAACTTACTACTGCCAAATCCCACACGAAACAAATGATGGCCTTCTAATTGGAGAAAAGTCCATGCTTACAATATGGATGCCCCAGAGTCCAAAATAGTGAAAAGTCAAAATGTAGCACCTAGATTCTGTAACTCCCAAATTCCCAATTCAAAGATTCAATTACATTTATTTATTATTCTCCAGGACTAAATTCTATAAGAGATCTGTATAGCACAGATCTCTGTGGAACCTTTTGTTTTATAGTTTATCAATATAGAAAGTGGAGATAGGAAAACAGGTGACTATCAAGACGTCCAATAACTCTGGTCATAGTTCATAGAACATGGCTTATTGCTTCTTTCTTATATCCCATCAGACATGAGTTTTAGGCTCAGAATTATCTTTGTATTACTGTGTAGCTCATTTTTTAACTACCCAGGGAAAACAAAATTTCATTGGTCTTTATCTAGCTCCTACAAAAAGCCAAGCATTTTTCATTGTGCTTTCTTAACAGGTACATTTCTACAAGAGTGTACAGTTTAATCTTGATTTAGCTAATGAGGATGGCTACTATGAATGAAATGGCACCACCTCAGCCTGGGTATGAAATGTAGAATTGCACCAGGTGCCTATACAGCTCTGAGAAACCACACAGCTTCCTACTGATCCTTAAATGGGGGGCAGTTTTCCAAAGCCTGTGTTTTCAAGGACTTAAGTAGAACCAGGAGTTGGACTGTACTTGGAGCCAGACAGAATCTTAAAAACAGAACTAAATCAACTGAGTCCCTATCTAAATGATAACGAAAAATTTCCTAACATATACATATCCTAATAGTTTACGTTATTAACCAAAGTAATGTTTATAATTCAAATATACTAATTTTAGGCTGATATGCTAAAAATAGTGAAGCAAATTATAACAGAAAATTTACTAGATAGCCATGAAGCCTAAAATATAAATATTGTCAAAAGTGTTTGCTGTGCAACGCAAGAGATGACCTTCAAAAAAAGAAATATATTAATTCTAGCTAGATAACATCATTTAGACAATACTTGATGCATACTTGTAACTACATTCATCCCCCTGGAAAAGAATGTAGCATAAATACAAAGCAGAGCCATCAAACTGATCTTACGGGTAATCGCAACTTCACTGACATAAACTATCCTAGATTAGATATCAAGAACAAGACAATAAAATAAGATTTAAGTTTCAAAAGAAATTTAATTTCAAGCTTAGAATTGGCTGAAAGGTCACAGATTACATCACTATATGCTATTTAATCAACCTCCAGTTTTAGAGCATGTGGAAGTGGTAATAGCAAATCTTTCCAAGTGATCTCATATACTTAGGGGTTTTTTTATTCCCGGTGCCTATAAAATGAATGAGGAGCAAATCACTCAGGAGACAAGTTGCTCACATAGGCAAATAAACTGTAAAGGACCTTGTCAAATTTTAACTGCTGTTTACTATTGAATTACCAATGACAGTTTGTGCCTTTCATTCAATAGTACACTTCATGGAATCTGTCCCTGCCTTTTGATGAGTGAAAAGTGGTCATTAACCAAAAAAAAACCTCACCAGCCGAGTGCGGCTCTGAATCTTCACAGCATAGATTAAATGAACACTCAAGTGGAAAATATCACAAGATGGAAGGAAGACTGCCACCTTCTGTTCTCCACAGGAACGCTGGATTCTTTTTTTTTTTTTTTTTTTTTTTTTTTTCAAAAAGAAAGAAAGAAAAACAAAAACAAAGTAAGTTAAAAAAAATAACCATGTCTTGATTTCCGGCAGGGATTCTATTGAAGTTATCTGAAATATTCCAAAAGAAAAGGGTTTCTGACTCAGAAAAAAATTCTTCATCCATATTGAAAAAAGGTGATTATCTTTCTTATAGAAGTATCATGGTTTCATGTAACTATTTTTCTGTAAACAAAAGATAACAACACAATGTCCTCCTTTCTGGATCAGACCATAAAAATTGTCATTTCAACAATATTACATCACAGACAAAATATCTAGGTTATAAAATTTTCTTTTCCTTAAGGGCCTGCTTTTTTCTCTATTTGTGTATAATATTTTAATTAAAAACATCCATTCGTATGAATAACAGGTATCACATTTTTATGGAGGTCATTTATCCTTCAATTAACTACTGATGCATAAAATCAAAGCAGGTTATTTATTATTAGTCCATGTAAACTTAAAGGGGAAAAATGTCTTATAGAGATTTTCAAATGAACTATTAAAAACACTTTTTACATGGAAAGTGTACAGCTTTCCACGGAAATACAGCTTTCTTATATCATATAATCAGAAAGGTAACAATGGGATTTAAAGAAAAATCTTTAGAAATAATTAGGTTAATCTTTTCAAAATAAAATTCTCAATTTATGATGTGTGATATAATTATATCTTGCAACAAAAGGTTAAAGTATGTGTTTATATCACTTGTATCTAATTACCTACACTCTCCCTTCTGCTTGTGCTACTACCAGGGAATAATAAATCATCTTCTACAATTTTTAACATTATTATGTCCCGGTCTGTACTCAGCTACTATTAATATTCATGCCAGAATATCCATTGGCCGTTGCCTATGCCCTGCCTCAGCAATCAAAATAACAAACAACTATTCGTTCATTGAAAATACAAAATATTGAAATGCACTGCAGGTCAGAGAAAAGCCAAATTTTTTTTTTTTTTTGTGGGTACCAGGGGTCGACCTCAGGACCTCGTGCGCCAGCAGGCGCCCGTGTCGCTGAGTGATGTCACCAGCCCTTTTTTCGTATGTGGGTTCCAGGAGTCGAACTCGGGACCACGCGCTTGCCAGGCAGGTGCTTATGCCGCTGAGCTATCTCACCGGCACCCTTGAGCTATCTCACCGGCCCCCCAGAAAAGCCAAAATTAAAAAAAAAAACAATATATTCAATATTTTTACACTTCTCTTTGCAGAATGTATATTTCTTTATGGTGGAGGATAATTCCAGGTAACATTACTTAAGGAAATACTAAGGAAAAAAAGATGCAGGATGATTAGAGAAGATCAGAAATTTAAATGCAAATGTTAAATAGCTTCTGGTTGCCCTCCCTTATGGAAGCAGCTACTTGCATGCTCTTTGCATAGAATCCCTACAACAGACACACTAGGCTGCTTCTTTTAATCAGATCAAAACCCTAAGTTTTGCCAAAGTTAGTTTCAGCACTCTCCTAAGGTGGTTAAAATGGTTATGATAACACGAAGAACCAGAGAACTCAAGTAAATAAAATTCTGTTTACTTGGAGAAGGGGTTCAGTGGAGTGTGGAGGAAAGGAAGGGGTGAATAAGGGGCCTGGAAATGATCAAGACATGTTTTACGCGTGCACCAGTTCCCCAAAATGAACATCACTGTTCCGTATCACTAACACGCACTAATGAAAGAATAAATTTTAAAAATGTGTTTAAAAATTATCTCCATAGTATTATACCAGATAATATCTTAATATAACAATCCTGGCTCCATGTAACCATAGGTTTATCTCCCAATCAAACACACACGCACACACACACTAAAATGAAAATATTATACACTGTTACGATTTGGATCTAAAATGTCCCCCAAAATATCATGCATTTAAGGTTGGTTCTCAATGCAGCACTGTTCAGAGATGGGGCTTTGGGAAGCGATCGTGTCATAAAGGCTTTGATTTCGCAAATGGATCTACCCATTGATGGATTCATAATTGAAGGGACCACTGGGAGGTGGTAGAAACTACAAAGTGGGGACGGGCTAGAAGAAGGAGTTACTATGGGCAAACATGGCCCCAGTGTCCTTTTGTCACACAAAAAATAAGTCTTGAAAGAGTATGACAGTAAGCCAAATAAGCCTTTCTATAAGAGGCCAGGTGACAGTCTTTCTGGCTGGAAGGGGAAAAGGAAGTTGGATTAGTCATGAAAACTAGGACTTAGCCAGTAAGGTGGGGGAAGTCAGAAGGTGGAAAGAAGGAAATCAGCAATGAGAGAGTGCCAGTCTCTCCCATAATTCACACCAGGAAAATTTGTGCAAGTAGAAGTAAGGCCTGCAGAGCTTACATCGCTCTCCTGTGATAGAGACCTCCTAACTGTACTAGTGGGTGTCTAGTGAGTGCCTTCCATCAATACCCTTGGGATCAGCCAAGAGAAATGACATGAATTATTGCATCCTGGGGGATCATATGTCCCCTCAACTAGACAGTGCTGAATCACCTACATTACGCTATTACTGCCTTTGGAAAATAATTTTTCATAGGATGCCTTATCCTTGTCTATATCTGACAATCACACATCCCTCTATCTTAGGGTTTGCCACCTGCTGTACCACGGTCTAGTTCCTTTCTTATCTATGTCCCTCACCTTCCTGTGAAATCCTGCAAAGCTGGTGATACATCTTTCATCTCTGTATTCCTGGCAATCACACAGGCCCTGATGCAGGAGGCTCCTACCAAATGATCACATAATGAATAAGTGCTTAGGATGTTTCACTGTAAACATTGCCCCAAAATTGACCTACTGAATGGTCAGAGATTTCTCCTCATACAAAGAATAAGGCTCGCAGGAAATAAAGAGGATTTTCATTTAGTCAGAATGCCTATAGTGGAATGACCTAAGAAATACTGAATGTGGTTTTCAAATTTAAACTCTTTTCTTTTAGAGATGTGTAACACAATTATTTCTCAGAAGTAAGGCAGGTTTAGGTTCATATCTGTTCTTTGTCACATATCAATGTGATTTGAGTTCATTTATTTTATTTGACATTATTTTCTGTTTTAAACATGGGTAAAATAATATCTACTGCATATGATGTATTGAGATCATGTGTATTTTTAAATGGTGCAGAAATTAGATACATATATAGTACTAAAATGTATAATATGAGATTTCATGATAGTATGGAAGGGGGAGGACCTCTGGAGTAAGAGCAACCCAGGTCTTCAATATTTATAAAATCATTCTTAATTGCAGGAATAAATGGTTTATTGTATGTGTATTATTACATTCAATGAAAAGATGTTTTATAAATCAATTTATTTTATATGTATTATATAATTTTAAAGTGATACATTTAATAATTTCCTTTAAATTTAATGGATATAATACATAAAAGATATAATAGTTCTTCATAAAATAAACTTACAACATAACTAATACAGGAAAGTTAAGAAATAGAAATTATAGTTACAAACCCAAAGTCTATGAAAAATAAAAGGAATATGTAAAGATAAAGTTAGAAGAATAAAAATTTTAAGTCAACATTAAACATTCAGCTCTGGTTTTGATATTCAAAAAATAATGTCTTTCCTTAGCCATTGTGTCTAAATGAGTTTGTGCATGTGTAATGCCAATTTATCCTCTGATTCAAATCAGTTGAGATTAGAATTGACATGAAATGGAAATAAGTATGCTAAATATGATTCAAAACCAAAAAAGATTTAATAAATGTTGTGAATGTTTAACCACCAACCAACACCAAAACAAATTCTTTCTACCAGCTATAAACATATAGCTGTCCAAAGAAATGTACAGATCTTTAAAATAATTCTACTATTTGAAGAAGGCAATTGAACTCAATTATTATTAAAAGTATTATTAAATTCAAGTATTATTAAATTCAATTCAAGTTTTATTAAAAGGCTGTACTTCTTAAGTGTATAAAGTATGACCATTGACTTTGTTGAACTGCAATTTCTTCATTGTCCATAATACTTAGACACCCATACTCACTGTTATTCCCAGGCTAAGTGCAGCTTCTAGTAGCACAGGTATGACTGCTTTTTTTACTTCCCTCAATGCTGAGTTCCTCAGGTCCCTAAACCTTTCATTTTCCATCTTTGCCCAAAGCTTCCAATCATGCTTATTGCAGAATTAACTCATTTCTCAACCCTATGCTAAGCACTTTCCATGCATTTTCCTAAATTATCTTCACACCAAGTTTGTGAGGCAAGTAAATGTCACAGAATGCAAAATCACAGGGTTAAATAACTTGCCCTGTGCTCATATAATTGCCTACAGGTGGAGTTCAGGCTCAAGGTCCAAGTTTAACATTAATCACCAAATTTTGTGGTTATTAAAATTTTCTCAGCTTCAGAACAAAAGCTCATTTCAGAAGCTCAAAACAGACAGTAGATAAACTTAGACCAAATCCATTTGGTTGAATTAAGGTGTGAGGCTGAAGATCTAAAGGAGCTCCTGCCCTTCAGAAGAAACTGCCAAGGAAAGTATACTAAAAACCACTACTCTCAACTTTTCTTTTTTCAGTTTTGATTTTTTTATTATGTTTTGTTATATTTTTATTATATTTATAATGATTACATTCTTTGTGGGGAGTTGGTACACGTACATAACACATCCTCATTTCTTTTTTCATCTCCTTTCCCCCCTCCTTGCTCCCCCTCCCTCCATCTCTTGACACCTTTCCCATTTGAAAAAGATCTGTCTCCCTATTTCCTATTATCTACCTTTTATTTTGCTATTTATTCACGGTTTGGGCTTCTTATATAGGAGAAACCACGTGCTGTGTAAGCTGTGTGTTCTATTTATTTCACCTAACATTGTAGTCTCAAGGTGCAGTATATTCATAAAAGCTAAATCTTGGAGAAGGCCCATATGTCCATCAACAGATACATGGATACAGAAAATGTGGTATCTATATATGATGGGGTACTACTCTGCCATAAAGAAGGATATATTTGTGTAGGAAAATTGATACATCTTTCTTTCAATGAAAATGTGCATCTAAGAGAGTTCAGTTTGAAAATCACAATTTTTTCAGTGAGATGCGTAGCAGATGCCTCTTAGGGCTGGGTCACGTCCCCCTTTAAACCGCAGATATGGACAGAGCTCAGACACCTGGCATCCAGACTCTTACCAATCCCCATAATCTTCTCTATCACTGAGGGAGCACATGAAATCCACTTGCAAGCAAAATTTGGAAGACACAAGGAAATAATGAGCCCAAGGCAAAACTCAAGCAGTAAAGGACTAGATGGACAGGATTTATCTGTTCCCATGCGGTCGAAGGTGACAACATCAATAATGCAACCTACACGGCTCGCCTTCTCGTCTTGTCTACATTCCCTACTCCCTTGCTTTTGAATACCGACATCACCTCACAGATCTGCTTTCTTGCCTCCAGCTCTGCTTTCAGGAGACTCAAACTGAATTTCACACACTGAGGATAAGAGCAACCTTGAAACCAAAGGAATCTGAACCCTACAGACCCCCAGCAGGGCCGATTGGGGTAGAAAGAGCAACAATGGCTCTTCCAGAGCCCCACCTTCCTTCCTTCCTTCCTTCCCTCCTTCCCTTCCCTCCTTCCTTCCTTCCTTCCTTCCTTCCTTCCTTCCTCCCTCCCTCCCTTCCTTTCTTTCTTTCTTTCTTTTTCTTTTTTCTTTTTTCTTGAGATGATGTGTTAGTTTTCCATCACTGTGACAAAATATCTGAGAAAATCAACTCAAAAGAGGGAAGATTTATTTTGGTTCCCAGTTTTAGAGATTTCAGTCACTGGCCCTGTCATTTTGGGCCCTTGGCAAGGTAGAACACGATGACAGGGAGTGAACGGTGGAGCAAAGCTGCTCCTCATTACAGTTGCAACTAGCATGCCCCCCCACAGGGTTTCTACCCTCTCCCAGTAGCACCAACTGAGGACCAAGCTTTCAGTGCATGAGCTTTTGAGGGACATTTAAGATCTCAGTCATAACAGTTGGAGCCTCACCATTTCATGCAAGCTGCCTTTGAATTTGCAGTCCTTCTGCCTCAGCCTCCCAAGTAGCTGGGGTTGTAAGCTTGTGTCACCACACCCAGCCTCAACATTATTCTTCACATCCTTCCCACCTCTAGCCTTCTCCTCTGCCTCAACGAATATCTGGCATTCGTTAATGGCTGTGTCTGTGGGGCAGTCCCGGAGACCAGCGTGCAGGCCAGCAAACTGAGCCCCCGTCCCTATCATGGGTGGCACCATCCAATGGACGATGGCCTGGGTAGAATGGAAGGGCAAGAAAGAGGAAGTCTGCTGTGGTTTCAGAACCTTCATTCTGCTTGAACAGGCATACCTTTTCCTGCCATTGCCTGTGGATGTTAGATTCCAGTTTCTTCGGCTTTCCAACCCTGACTCACACCAGTAAGTCTCCAGGAAGCTTCCAGACCTTTAGTCTCAGACTGGTGCTGCATCCTTGATCCCTCTCATTCTGCAGCTTCCAGCTTCTTGTTCTGTGTAGCTCAAGACCCTCCAGCATCTCCACACAGATGACACTGTGGACTCTCCTGCCTCTGATCCCTTAAGCCGACCTGACAAATCCCTTTGCAGTATTCTGATAGAATGCTGTACATGTGTTCTATTGAATATGATCCCTTAGAGAACCCTAACCAATATGCCCTCAAGTAAAACACTGCAGGTAGATTATAAATATAGAAACTTCCATTCACTGATGTGCAGTGTTTTATTATATTCCTAAAATAAAGCTCCCATTACTTTATCATACTGTTTCTCCATTATAACATAAGAAATACAACATGCTTTTTATTTAATGGAATTCTAGTGGAGAGCAGAAAGCAAGGAAGACATGCCGTGGAGCATGGTGCCAGAACCCCCAAATCCCAGGCGTGATTGCCCTACCGGCGATCTGAATTTGGATCTGCGATTGTAATGAAAGTTACAGATGTGAATGCACAAGCCCTAAAGCAAGCAGCATTTCAAGATTAGAAAGCAGAGGGGCCGATGAGATGGCTCAGCGGCATAAACGCCTGCCTGGCAAGCGCGAGGTCTTGAGTTCGACTTCTGGAACCCACATACAAAAAAAGGGCCTGTGATATTGTTCAGCGGCACGGGCGCCTGCTGGCGCGAGGTCCTGTGGTTGACTCCTGGTACCCACAAAAAAAAAAAAAAGATTAGAAAGCAAAGCCTTTGGAGCACTATAGACAGATAACTCAGTCAGCTTAGTCCTTTCGTACATGTGTGCAGGCCTTCCTAAGCATCAAGCTACAGAATCAAAATTTGTTGTTTGAGATGCTTCTGAATGAAAAATTCAACACTGGTACTTAAAATTTCTTAAAATTTTAAACATATGTATTATCAAATTATAAAATTACTACTCATAAGGTTGAGAGTCTATAGGTATAAATCATTCTGGGAAAGTATGTATAGAATTATAATTTTTTTTTTTTTGTGGGTACCAGGCGTCGACCTCAGGACCTCGCGCGCCAGCAGGCGCCCGTGCCACTGAGCGATATCACAGGCCCTTAGAATTATTTTTAATATATCATGGATTTTAATCTTTGACGTTTTGAGTTGATATAAGGATTCTAAAACCAACTACTACTGAAATTAATTTGCTTTCCTAAGAAATTTTCATTATCTTTGTAGTTTAATTCAGTATAGTTGGTTCAATATTTAATTAACATTTGACTCTTTGATCTGTTTATAAAATGAAAATTAATTTGAAACGCTTAGTTGAAATAAGAAAAATATGTACTTAAAAGATCTGGAATTATACTCAAAGTTTTTTAAATAAATTCCTTTAAAGTTACATTTCTGCTTTGGTTTTATATATAAAGAAATAATATGTATTTTTAACTAAATGAGATCATGTAAGATGTTATTTATTTGCATTCATTTAATTTTGTGTAAGAAATCTGTGGTTCAGTACCTTTCCCTTACCTTATAGCATTATGGAGGTTTTTTAGTTTTCTACATACTTTTGTTGGGATCGTGTCAAGACCACTTCTGAAAATAATGCCTCAAGTACTAAGAAACAGGTACAGTATATAGTATGGTGACAAGTTGCCTATGCATATAATATCTTTGCTTCGTGCAACCACTTGGGTAACATTATAGTAAAGAATGTCAAGAATCTTCTTTCTACCTGCACCTCCAGAATATGTGTGTGTGTGTGTGTGTGTGTGTGTGTGTGTGTGTGTGTGTGTGTGTGTGTGTGTGTGTGCGTGCACTACATACCTAGCCTTTGTGTGTGTGTGTGTGAAAGGATCTCACTAAATACTACATTGCTAAGTTGCCTGGGCTGGTTTCAAACTTGAGATCTTCCTGCCTCCACCTCCCTGACTGCTGGAATGGAAATTTATTTTTTAAAAAATGCCCACCAATTAATCCAACTTGGGATGACCAATAAATTGTAAGAATCTAAACAAATAAACATCATGTCAAAGTTTCTTTTTATAAATAACCACTAATATATAAGAAAATTGTGTAAGCTCCATGAAGGCAAAGACTATGCTTATTATTTCATTGAGGATTAAAGACCTGAAACCCAGCCATAAATTATATGTTCAATAAATTTTGTTGAATTATTCATTTAATATATTTGATGGTGGGGAAGAGAGGATCTGTTACGTGTCTGCCTGACAAAAATTCCATAGTGAAAACCGTGCACGTTTGTTTGCCAGTTATAATGTCAAACTAAGAGATGCTCTGCTTGAGGAGCCCTTGAGCTGGAACAGCCAAAATACCCGTCCTGACAGAGAGGTGCACATGCAAAGAGTCTACATGCCTGTGTCTTAGTAAGGATGCTCCCCTCCCACAGTGCAGATGCACAAGAAGTCTGAGCTCCTCCTTGTCAAGCTCTCAGCAAACCTCCCTGGCTGTTAATATCATCTGCCCCTGCCTGGCACAGAGTGCAGCTGACTGAGGCTCCTCCACTCACACGCACTTCAGTTACACCTCCTTCATTCTACACCCTAGCAACTCCAAACCTGCCAGCGCCACACTTGGAAATCCTTGCTTGGATGGCCTCCCAAGTGGCTCGTCTCATCTATTATGCATTCACATCTAATAGCCTTACACTTCGCATTCTAGGAGCAGCTTAGCCTTTCCTTATTTTCAGTCACTGCTGTCGGATGCTCTGTTCAGGCTACCATTTTGCATAGGCAACAGTCAGCAAATGAGGTGAGATGTAGTCTCAGCTTCTGGTTGTATTACATTAAATAAACCTCAAGGAAAAGTCTGTCATCCTTAGTTTGCCCCAGGAGTTGATTGTTCTGAATGCTTTTTTAAATGAGTAGACCCGCAGGCAGAGATTATATAAACTGTTAAATTTTACACAGATGTCTTCATCTTGATTTCATTTAGTATACTTGATGTATATTATAACTATAATGAGAGGTCTTAAATTTTTGAAAAGTTTAATAATTTTGATATGAACCATAAAAATATGTGGAACATAGCCTTTATATGAGAGTCAGTATATCTAAATAGGAATGCATTTGTCCTTTTGCTCTTTATTCAACTTCCTTTTTATTTCTTTTTCCTCCCTTGACTTTCTTTTGGTGATATTAGCTAACCAGTAAAAATGAGACAGAAGGTAAAAAGAAAAAAAAAAGAGGTGAACAAACTGTAATTCATTGCCTTCAGAAGCTTTGGGCAAGTTATATATTAGTCCTCTTAGTATGTTAATTTTTTATCATTTTTTGCCAACTTAAAGCAATAAATGGAGTTCTATCTAATAAACGTTGTTCTGGCATAATAATTGTATTTTCTACAGTACTGGATAACTTTTCAAAATATCTACAGAGCAATCTCTAGATTTTACCATGACTAAAATTGCAGGATTAATTTCTATTCTAGCATATGACGCAAGTTAGTGCTGTATTTATGTGATCCGTCAATTAGTTACCGTGCGAACCATATATCATACGCTCATTCCCACCAACTCCCAATGGCTAAATGGACTCTACCTGAGTGTCTACACACAGTCTTGAAACTATTAAAGTGAAAAGTGAAGTACAGATCCAAATTCTGGGGCTAGAACATAGTATATAACCTAAAAAAAAAAAAAATGGAGCAGCTTTTATACCCACCACTTCCAGAAACGACAGCACCAGGATTACTTCTCTCTCTTTTTGGACAGCTCCACATCCTGTCAGTTTTGCTGCTATGTAACTGTGAAGGTTGCTATTTTGTGTTACCACTTTGCCATTGATTAAGCAGTGGTCACGAACCTATGGCACATATGTCGCAGCAGGTTGTTTACATAACCGAAAGCTCTGTTATTGCGTCTTTCTTTTAATGTATGAGTTGTTTTCTCTAAACTAAAACCTCAATAAATAAGTTTAATTGCAGCATCGGCATTTTGCAATAAATAAGTGGGTTTTGGGTTGCAATTTGGGCATTCGGTCTCTAAAAGATTCACCATCAATGGACTAAGGTCTACTAACATAAACTATTACTTCTACCAGTTGCCGACATATCTGCCATACCTCCAATATGAAGGAAGATGCTTATTTTTGAGTTGGTTTTATCCCTAAGAATAGACCATACCAACCCAAAACCTTTATTAAAATAATCATTTGTATGCAATTTATAAGTATTTGAAGAAAAATGAGAGTACAGAATAAAACCTAGTTCAACAGCATTTGAACTAGGTCCATTAGAAAGTTAGACCTATCTATTGTGATCCTCATGGTAACATGATGTACCCTACTGACAATCAATTGGAAGCTAAAATTGGTTTTCAAATAGGCTACATAGATAGAAGATAAGAGCTATACACATGATACATATACGCATGCATACATTTTAAACATGTTGTAAAACAGAATAAAATCCTTGATCTTGTCATACCCAATCTAGCTATCAGCACAACTAGTTACTTTCTATTCACAGAAAATCCCTTCATCAAAAACAATTATACCACCTATGTCACACCACTACTCTCAGTTCAATGTGTTTTGTACCCTCCATTCTGTTGAATGCCTCCTAAAGGAACGATAACACTCTATCATTGCTAACTTTGCAAACAATTTCCATTACAAGTCTCTCAGCCACATCTGCCACCTGTTCTCTCTATAGTTGTGCTCATTAAGGAAAAAGAATGATAATCCATAGGAAGGAACTTTTATTTTTAAACTGAGAAACAAAATAAGTGACTAATACATAATAAATCACTAACTTGGCCTGTAAGACATATGATCACAGTCACGAAGCATAAGAATGCAAACCCTACAACTTAAAGATTGTGGTGAGCCCTAATTTACAACTTAGCTGAATCCATCGCAGTTGTTCTGTGCATGGCTAATAGATGTATCAGTTATATTATCCAACAGAAACAAAAAAAAAATTTAAGGGGGCAAACCAGATTTAAAATTCATTCCTACAGTATTCATGTAATGAAATTTTGAATAATTTCTTTTGCTCAGAAAAATAAATGACTTGGCTCCAAAGTTGATGATAAACTGGTATTAAACACCTAATATTCTAAAGCTGTCTGACAATAGTTAGGGCTTTGAGTCAAGTCTACAGATTCATAGGAAACAATAAAACCAGACCCAATTTGGTCAAAGGCTCTTAACCATACATTTTTTATTTTGTTTTGTTTTGTTTGGGAGATTTGGGGTGGGGTTTTATGGTTGTTATTTTTTGTTTTCTGTGATACTAGGGAGTGAACACAGGGCCTTCACACTTGAATAAATAGAGAGACTACTGTTGGGGGTCAAAGCTCCCAAATGGCCAAACCCAATTAAAATCCAGACAGCAAAGAAACTGTTTATAAAGTCCATGTAAATCATCCTTCTGTGACAGAAAGTTCGATGGCGAAGAGTGCAAAAATAGATCTAGAAGGAAAAATAGAAGGCAATCTGCCCACTATGGAAGTCTGTAGAAAGTTTCCAGTGCAATTAAGGGCTTAAACTAGAAACCAGAATGTACAGGAGAAATTGTAAGAGATAAAGTCTGAAGCCTCAACTATGCGTTAGTCAGTACAGCAGTTACTATATAACACAGGGCATCCAGACTCCAGTTCTTGAATGGAAGTTAAGAATTCACTCATCTGGAAAATAAGATATAAGCTCACTTATTTTAAATAGTCACATTATTTCTTCTTTAATGACAGTGCATCAATTAAAGGATAACATTTTTTAACAATTTAAGGAAGTTTAAGATTCATGATCTTAAAATTGCTGGCCAAACGTTTGATAGTAATGGAGCTAAACTTGCATGTGTGAACCCAAGAGAACAGGACTAGGAAAAAAAGGCCTTCGACTAAGGTTTCGCATCTGCTGAAACCAGGAAAGTATTCAAATCAGAGTCACATAGGAACGTAAGCGCATTTGAAAACCAAGAAGAAAATAAAATTGCAACAAAGAGCACACAAGAAATAACGCATGAAAAATGTCCCTAATACACCTGGTTTGAAGGACTCTGAAGAAAAGGGAAGTTTCATCCAGAATAGAAATCTGAACAAATGAGACAGAAGGTGCCTGATGAATTCCCAGATCTCATTTGACCTGAATATACTTCCTAAAATTAACTTCACTTAGATTTCCCAATGTTCATGCAATAAATTTAGTTTTAATTAAAACACTTGCATTCCTACTTCTTACAACCAAATAACCAGTAAATAAGTAGAATGCCAAATAATTTCTATCATGTCTATTTTATCAAAATTATTAAAAACCTAAATTAAAATAGAGGCATAACTTCTAATGCTTTATAGCAGAGTAGGATTACTATGGTTTGAAAATAGCTGAGAGAATTTTGAATGTTCCCAACACAAAGAAATGACACATATAGTGTTTCAAAACATAAGGTGAACATTTAAATTTTTAAAAATCTATTACAATAGAAGACACATTATCATTAATTCTCAAATACTCATCCTCACTTCAAATCCCATGGTATTTGTCAATTTCAGCAATTCCAGTATTCTTCTTTCATGAGGGTCTTTAGTAGCACCCTCACGGCTGCCTCAATGTCCTAAATCAGTTCAAAATGACCTTTCATTGTCATCTGGGGAAGAACCAGAAGTCACACAATGCCAGACCCAGTGAATAGGGTGGATGAGGACACACCATAATGTTTTTACAAGCCTGTGTTTCCACTGGATGCCACCCGACTGCAGCATTCACAGTATTTATTAAATCATATCTCATAAAGATAATCAAGAAAGAGGACTTTCCAGAACTGCTTCAGAAAGTGGCAAGAACAATAGTAAGTACTGTGTAAGTCTGTTCAAAGTGAGGGAGAGTGCTTTTGAGAAAGATTAATGGCAATGTGTCCTTTACTGTAATAAATTTTTAAATTTAAACATTAACCATGTATTTTGATCACCCTTTGTATATCTGCAGAGATAGATACGTTAACTGCCTCAATTTGAGCATTATTCATTGTATACCTGTATTAAAGTGTCAAACTGTGCCCATAAATTTATGTCATTACTCTGTGTCAGTTAAAATTAAAAATATATTTTAAGAAATGGATCATATATCTAAATGAAAAGTCATAAAATTTTTAGAAGAATTTATGGAAGAAAATCCTTGTAACTATCGGTTAGCCAAAGATTTCTCCATGATGGTACCAAAAATATAATCCAAAAAGAAGCAATTGATAAATCACACTTTGTCTAAACTAAAAATGTTTGCCTCTCAAAACATACCATTAAGAAAGTGGAAAGACATTGAATAAACTGAAAAGGCATGCAATAAACTGGTAGAAAATTATCAAACTATGAATCCAATAAACTATCCTATATATATATATATAATATGAATACCATGTATATAATATGATTGTTAAGTAAATAAAAAGACAGCCCACTTATGAATGAGCAAAATATATGAAGACATTTCACCAAAGAACATATAAGAATGGCTAGTACCCTGGCTTGGTGACACAGTCCTGTAATCCCACCACTCTGGAAGGCTGAGATGGGAAAATCACAGGCTCCAGTCCAACCTGGGGAATTTAGTAAATTAGCAAGAGCCTATCTCAAAATAAAATATATTTTTTAATAAAGGGAAGGAGATGTAGCCCGGTGTGAAAGCCCTGGGTTCAAACTCCAGTAACACACATACACACACGAACATTAAAAATATGTTGGGATATTATCAGTCTTTAGAAAAATGCAATTTAGAACCACAGTATGATATCACTTCTCTTAAATCATGTCCATTGAATCTTCCAGAATGGTTATGACAAAAAGATAACTAAAAATACATTAAATGTTGGTGACTCTATAGAGAACTGAAAACTTCTCTTAATTTGCTGGGGACAATGTAAAGTGGTACATTTTACATGGAGAACTAGAAAGCCATTTGATTTGGTAGCTGTTTGTTTGTCTTTATGGTACTGGGGATTGCACCCATACTGAACTCAGGGTGTTTTCACTGAGCTATATCCACAGCCATTTTTTATTTTTTCTTTAGAGATAATGTCTCACTAAGTTGCTAACTTACCACAGTTGGGCTCTACCTTGTTATCCTCCCACTTCAGCCTCTCAGAGTGCTGGGGTTATATGCTTCCAACACCACCATTTGGTAGTTTCTTAAGAAAATTAAACAAATTTATATAGGACATAATAAATAAACTCTTAGGTATATCTACCCTAGAGAAATGAAATTGTGTCAACACAAAGACTTACATAAAAATGATCTTAACAGCATTATTCAAAATAGCCAAAAAGTGGAAACATCCCAAATATCCATCAATGGATAAACAAAATGTAGTATATACATACAATGGAATACTGCTCAGCAATTAAAGGAAACAAAATACTAACATGCGCTACAAGGCAGATTATCCACAAAATGATGACGTTTAATAGACGAAAGCACAGGCGAAGTATTCATGTTGTTTGAGTAGATTTCTGTCATTTCTGTACAAGAAATCTATGATAACAGAAGGCACATCAGTAGTGGCCTAAAGCTAAGGCTAGAAGTGAAGACTGAGTCCAGCTGGGTCTGAGAGACTACCCTGGGATGATGAAAAAGCTCCAAAACTAGATCATAGTGATGCGTGCTCAACTGTTTACTGACCAAAAATCCTTGAACTGTGCTCTTAGAAACAAGCAAATTTTAATATACAAATCATAACTCAATAAAGCCTTTGTTAAAAAAAAAAAGCTGTCAACCAACAAGAGCAATCTACTCAACATGCTTAATCTTCACTGTAAGCATTCGCTCTTTAATATGTATATTCTCTTTAATTTTTTTTTTTTTGTGGGTACCGGGGGTCGACCTCAGGACCTTGCGTGCCAGTAGGCGCCCATGCCACTGAGCGATATCACCGGCCCTTTTTCCATATGTGGGTTTCGGGAGTCGAACTCGGGCCCTTGCGCTTGCCAGGCAGGCGCTTACACCGCTGAGCCATCTCACCGGCCCTCTCTTTAATTTTGACTCCTTTAAATAACCCTGGAAATAAAATCCTGTCAAGTAGACAATAAACAAGATCTTTGTTACAAAATAATACAAGACAGTACAGAGTTAATTCTAATTTCTCTAGAAAGTACTATTGATTCTATCTGCTTTAAATGTTTAAGCAATCATATTGATTATTATACAATAGCTTAAAGATTTAAGAGGAATTGACTAGCTGAGGAAGGAAAAAAACAGATTTGTAGATAGCAGTTCACATAGGACTCAAAATTTGTAACTGAGTGTTAAAGATACACTTTCCTTTCTATTTTTTCTTTTAATCCTTCTGTGACCTAGCACAGAGTAGAAGAAACCAAATGTTTTTCTTTTTATTATTACATGTTGGCAGTACATGGAGTTTACAATCGTCTTGGGGCATGGGTACATGTATATAATACAGCTTGATTCTTTTTTTAAGCCCCTTGCCTCCTGCATCCCTCTTTCTTTTACTAAATTCCCTTTCCCATTTTCATTCTTGTTGATATTATTAATCTTATCTCATGAAGAAACCAAATGTTGAAACTGAAATGGTTTAAGTAATCGGTTCTGTCAACATGACTGATCACTAACGAATAATGGTGGTAGTCTTTTGATCATGATTCATGGAGTAATAAAGTGTAGCATTTTACTTCTAGATGATAAATACAATTACCTAAAAACACACATTAAGCCACAAAAAAGGGATCATACATATACACTGAAAGAATACAGGAATGAGGCAGAAATATGTCTTTAAAAAGAAATCATGTCCATTGAATTCCAGAACCTGGTTCTAATCCAGTGCCCCTTTTTTTCAATTGTCAGGGCCCAGTATTTGTTGATGATTTCTTTCAAATTGCCACTTCCGTCGCTGACGCTGCAGGTCTTGAAGGAGTAGCCCAACTCTCACTCCACGTTCACAGTGACCAAGGACCCAAGTCATTGGCAAAACCAGTCTCCACTCCTCCCCAAAGAAAACAATGCCAGGAACTAAAGCTGAAGTGGACACCCTGACACCCTAAATGATAAAACAAATAGCATGTGGTATAAAACTCAAGTATTACTAAATAGGTCAGATCACTGTGCTAATTTGTTACAGTTATAAAAGTGATATGAGTATAAAGGAGTAGAAAAAATGTTTAAAATAAGAACTGCATTCAAATAATTCTTTTGCATGAATATTCATAACACTATTCATAGTCACCAAAAATAAAAACAACTCAATTGTCCACTAATACCTGAATGGATCAACAAATTATTGCTTTTTTTTTCAGCCATAAAAATAGTATTCAGCTATAAAAAAGAATGCAGTAAATGGTACATTCCATGGTATGGATGAACTTCAAAAACATTATGCTAAATGAAACAAGTCAATCACAAAGGACTACATTTTATATAAATCCATTCAAGAAGAAATATTGAGAAAAAGGAAATCCATAAAGATAGAAAACAGATTGGCATCAGTGGGTGCAGAAAGGGAAAATAGGGAGGGACTCATAAAGAATGAGATTTCTATGGAGTGATAAAAATATTTTCAAACTGAATACACGTGGTAGTTCCACAAAATTGTAAATATACTAAATGCCACTAGGTTGCACATTTTAAATGATATAATTTTACGTTACGTGAATTTCAACTCAATTTTTTAAAAAATTCTTCAGATATTTCTGCTTTCTGACACCAGTGGCATAATTCAAATGAGGACAAACTGACCCTGTATCCTCTTCCTTTCCATCTACAGACAGATGGCCAAAGGAAAAAGAGAGGAAGAAAATTTCAAAGTCCTCATACCTCTTCAGTTTGTTACCCTGAAGGGTAATTGGACCTGGAAGAAGCTGAGTAACACGCAGAGCAGAAATTACCATGCATAACGATCAGAAAAGGATTAGGGGGAAAGAGGAGTACAGTCCACAGGTAAACCAGAGCACATGGTCAAGGGTGGCCTGTAAGAAAGTCTTACTGTTGGGATGGCCAATAACGCTGAAAAGCAGAGCTGTCTCAGAATAGCTTGGTTGGCGAAAAAGTTATTGATTCCTTGCATTAGCACAAAGCACAAGGAATACTAATAATCCACTAGAATTTGAACTTCTTAATTATATTCTTATCTAGAAATAGAAATAAGAGATAGCTTTATTCATATTTTAAATAGTGATAGGTCCCAGGCACTTTCTGAGAAAGAAGCTGAAGGGATGAATACTGCATCAGAGAGGGTTCAGTGATCTCATGCTCCCCCACTCCTTGACTAAGCAGCCTTGGTGATCAACTATAGTTACTTCCTTTACAAGGATATCGTGTTATTGCTTCATAAAAAACCAAGATTATTAAACACTGTCATACATTGTTACTCCACTGCTTTGAAACTGGCTGGATTTGGTACTTGACACATCTTGACACAAAAATTTTGCCCCAGTACTCAGTGTTGGTTTGTTACTTGTTGAATAAGCTAGTAATTTTTGGTGCCAGTTGCCTTGTAAATTTTGTTTGGTAGTCATCATTTTTGCTATTCCTTGCACCCCCCAAAACCAATTAATAAGTACCTAGGTACCACTGTAGTACAGTACTTATAGTACTCTGAAATGACATAAGTAACCAGAAAATTCTTTTCTGTCACAACAGTTTCACTAGTTAGCTCAAGCTAAGCATCTAAGATTTATCTACTTAAATATCAGTGAAGCATCATTCTTTCACAAAAAAACAAAAGCTCCAAAACTGCTCATTTTTGCTGGATAAAGTCATCTGTCTAAAGCAAATATTTTTGGCAAAGTAAACATACTTAATAAGTTGTTTCAGAATAAATCAGGTATTTTAAGGAATGAGAGACCAACTTGCTTTCAAAATAAAATATTTTAAAACAATGTTTCCATTGTTATGTGATTTTCTTGCTAAAAAATGATGAACATATGTGCCATATAAAATTCTCACATCACACTCAAAACATTTCAAAAAAATTTTAACATGTCTTCAAAAGGGTGAAAATTTTCATTACTATTTTGTCTTAATATGAAAAGTATTTAAGCAGGTATGCCAAAAAAAATTGTTAACATCAAGAAATATGTAAATTTAGTACTTCATTTAAAAACTTCCAAAATTGATAGAATTCTCACAAATTCCATGGTAATAAATGCAGTCAGTAATATATCCCTATTTTAGAGTTATCTGTATGAGTTATCTTTTTGAGCTATAAAACTTTTAAAATCAAGATCTAAAATAAACTCACCTCATAATCAGACCTTCAAATAACTAGATTACAGAGTGTTAAACCAAATTTTTCCAAAAAGGAAATATATTTTATTTCTATTAGTAATAGTACTAGTATTTTTAGTGAAACTCAATACTTTGTTTTAGTCTTAAATTTTTAACATTTATTTTATTCATGCTTTAAATGTGTTTGTATTCTTATGATGCACAATAATTCACTATATAATTTTAGAATAAATAGAAGCAAATAATTTGGAAATGTGCATTTTTAAATGTTTTACTGATAAAGGCTGCAATTTGGAAAATGCAGAAGCTGTTGTTTCAGACGGTGACATTTTAGTTATGTAGCTTTATTTTCTTGCTGAAAAAATAAGACAGAAAGGGCAAAAACTCTCTTTTCCAAGCAATTCAATATAAAACTATCTTATTTACATTTAAATGGCTTGGTAAAGTTTTTGTGTTGGTGAACAGAACACCCATAATGCCCCATAGTTTGAAGTTGGCTTTAGCAGACTAGCCTCTGGTATCTCTAAAGCTGAGGACTGTGGTCCTACAAAACACCAGCTTTCCTACTGCTGTTCTGTAGAGATAACAGTTTATCAGTGCTGTGATAATCATATCTGTATGAAATTTCTTTCAAACTTATAGCTTCCAACATTTCAGGGAAGAAAAAAATCCATAAGCTATCCAAAACCTTTGATCTAGATCTAAGTCTCAAGAATTGTTGAACATAATTTAAGTGTTTGTAGCACTGTATTTTCAAACATTCAAGATGCCTTTGATAAAAATGTTTCATTTTGTGTTTCTCCCAAAACACCAATGTACATTTATAGTTATCTCTTTTATGAGTTCTAAACTTTACCTCACTTACAGGTTTGTTGTTCTAGAAGTGTGCAGTCACTCTACCTGTGTGCTTATTGACACAATTTTTTCTCTCTCTTGAAATGAACTCTCACTATGTTGCCCAGGCTGTTCTTTAACTCTTGTGCTCAAGTGATTCTCCCACTTCAACCTCCAAAGTAGCTGAGACTACAGACACATACACTGTGCCTGAGTATTGACAAGATTTTTAATCAGGAAAAAAAAAATCTATGAACAGGCGTAATTTAAATGGGAGAAAACTCACACAGTGCATCATAGGGATTTTCCCCTTTGCATTGGTGCTGATGAGATATATTACAGATGCCTATAGTCTTTGTAGGCTGAGCCTTTGTAGTCTTTTCCTAACCCCTAGGAAAAGATTTGTGGTCCACATTCTGTTCCTGATATATCACCTGTAACTTTCTTCTCTGGTCTTTACGAAAAACCTAATTTACAAGCTTAGTGAAAGAATTACATGAAATAAGATGTGCTAAGTATTTTATGCATAGAAGTCAGCCAACCCCTGGTATTTCATTTAATTACTCTGTCCTTTACACCATTCTCTACCTGCCCCCGATAGGCAATTTTTCAGTAATTGATAACTCATTTGTGCAATTTCATCCAGTTGCAATATCCCTGAAAGTATTATCAGCAAAATCTGAATACTGTCTAATTTTTGGTAGGCTTCTTTTATTGTAGGTTTGGGTTTGCATAATGGAGATAATTGTTCTGGAAATTTTAAAAAACTTATAGTTCACGATCTTATAAGCCATGTTCCCTATGTGACTCAGTCACTAGGTATTAACTTTGAGGTTTACTGCGCCAGAAAGCTGATGATGGGTTCATAAGAGGGTCATAAAATAAAAAAGAAATGGGATATGGCATAAAGAAGTTCTAATTCAACAGAGCAAGGAAGGAGATCGGTAGAAACACACTGAAAAAGCAAGAGGTGCCAAAAGTAAAGACAAAGGAGATGCCAGACTTACTTTCCCGTAGGGCTTATTTAGCAAGACCCAAGGACATCAAAACATGAAAGATAGCACAGTTGCATTTACATAGGCATTCACCCCACCATTAGAGAATCTAAGAAAATCCAAGAAAGCCTAGAGGAAATCATCTGCCACATTATGGAACAGTGGCAGCAAAACGGAATTTGTAAGGAATGCTGTGACAGAGGACAGCATCCTGCCCCAGAGACCCTTTTGGTTCTGTGGGTAATGAAAAATACCCAAGCATTCACGCATGCTCTGGACATGAAAGATAGCTAAGAGTTGAAGCCAGGGGACTTGACAAGGCTATTACGGTGAGGCGATTCAAGATTGAGGTTCCATGGATGATGGCATGGCTCAGAGAACTTGCAGGAACAGCAGGTTCCACGATGAAGTCAGGTCAGCAGAAGCAGACAAAAATTTCCCTTATTTATTGGCTTTGCCGAGAGACCAGAAGGTGAGGGTCACCAACCCAAAGCACAAGAACATATTCCAGCACATGCACACTCAACAGGCAAGATGAGAAAGGACCCAGCTGAGAGCAGAGGGCCCTCTCTCTCCTATCATCTCAGTGAGGACCAGTGAGCTACCTCCTACCTCCAGAAGCCAAGACAGAATGTAAAAGGGGAAAAGACTAAGAGGCTCAATAGAAATTAGAACTTTGAATGGAATGACTAGCACTGGTTTTAAATTTACTATGTATACGTCTTAAATCTGAAGAGAGTAATAAAGTTTAATTGTCAAGGTTATGTTCCCCTACTTTTTCCCATACCTCATCTGCTACCAAGCAAAATGGGATTTTAAAATTAAAAAGTTATAGAAATTTTTAAATTCTGTTTTTGCCAAGGGCTTGAGTATCTGAGCCATACAAAGAATCAGATGTCAAAAGGATCATATCTCCACAAACTAGGAAAGTTACTATCAAACATTAGTAATTTCAAGAAGCACAGTCAAGTCTGGGAGATGTCGGCAATGACTCATGCGGCTCCCCAGGTCCATTCTTTACCCATCAGCATGTGCTGTCTGGCTCAGAATTATAGGTGAGGCCCCTAAGAGAGGTTGATAGATTTGTCACACAATGAATAGTGTGTACACTGGAACATCATGTACCAAATCTTTACAGAGCCTGTGTGACATTTTAAGAACCCAAACCTCATAAATCCGGATAGGTAGATAGATAGATGCTAAAACAAATCAAAAGAATCCTTGAGGTCTACGTTAGTACTTGACAAAGTAGATTTCAGAAACAAATAAATTATATATTTGATAAAAGGAGTAATTTTATAACAAAGAAGTTAATTCATCAAGAAGCCATAAGAGTTCTAAGAATTTAATGCCCCTAATTACTGAGTTTCAAAATGCATGAAGCAAAATCTGATGGAAATGCAAGGAGATGAAGAAATAGATTAATTTATAACTGATATTGGAGACCTTAATACCTGTCTCTTAAGATGTGTATATAAAATGATACAGAAAGTTAGTAAAGATGTTGTTGCAGTTTGAGTTATATTTTCTAAAAGTTAATATATTGAAATCCTATCTTTCAGTACTTTTGAATGTGACTTTATTTGGAAATAATGCCTCAGGCACTATTAGTTAAGTTGAGGTCGTACTGAAGTGAAATTGGTCTTAGTCCAAAACGATTGGCCTGGATTATAAAGAGCATTTTGGCACGGTGACATACACAGAGGTAACATCACGTAGAGACTGGAATTACACTGCCGAAAGCCAATGAAATACCAAAATCTAGGAGAGAGTGCCTTGGAAAAGATCCCGCCCTGCTGCCTTCAGAGGAAACACACTGCTGACATCCTGGTATCAAGTTAAGGTGTTCAATTTGTGGTGCTTTCTTACAAAAGCCCTGGCAAAATAATGCACATATAGAAAACTTGAGCACTTCCACCCAATTGCATCACATTGACACTTACAGAAGGGTCCACTCAAGAAGAGCAAGACATGTATTTTTAAATGCAAACAGCAGTTTAAGATAGACAATATTCTGGATGGTAAAATCAAAGACAGGTCATAGAGACTATGTTTTCTGAAAACAAAACAACTAAATTATAAATTACTAACAGAAAGCATTTGTTTTCTTTTTGACACATAGGTTAGTTATGTGTTAGTACTTGCAAGCATTGTGCAATGTGATATTTAGAACATCATCTTGTAGACTTAAAATTAATATGTTAAAATATTTGGAAGAATCCTAAGAAATGATCTTCCTTTTCCACTCAGAAAGGTTTTGGGCAAAAACTCTGTAAAGCACATGTCATTTCAATGAAGAAATTTGTGTGATTAAATTATACAAATATGCAGAATTGTGTGCACCCAAATGTATATTGTTACCTTGTTTATATCCACAAAAATATAAGTATTAACATCAATTATTTTACAAAAAAAAGAAAAAGAAAGGTGGAAAAAATACATTCTGAATGTCGGTTGCTCAGTTATCAGTACTATAATTTAAGTCCATTAGTAGCTTACTGGGGGCCGGTGAGATGGCTCAGCGGCTTAAGCGCCTGCCTGGCAAGCGCGAGGGCCCGAGTTCGACTCCCGGAACCCACATACGAAAAAGGGGCCAGTGATATCACTCAGCGGCACGGGCGCCTGCTGGCGCGCGAGTTCCTGAGGTCGACCCCCCGGTACCCACAAAAAAAAAAAAAAAAAAATTAGTAGCTTACTGGAGTTTAAACTCCAAGAAATTCTGCATTGACTAAAAAACAATGGAAAAAAGCTAAACGTTATAATCTAAAACTATCAATTATGGGGGAAGCACTTAATAATCCTTTTAAACCATAACAATCACAACAAAGCCACTATCATTTTGTATTTACATAGGAATTTCAGTTTATTAAATAATTTCTCATATAGTACCTTATCAAAATTTCAATATGCCCATAAAAAACAAAATGAGGATTATGTTCAATTATCAGAGGGAAAAAAAAACAAAGGCATAGAGAAATTAAGAAGATGCAAAAGTTGCAGCTAGGAATCAGTTTTTGTAATGCTTAAACAATTGAATTGTTCAACTATGTGTGATTTATAATGAACATTTTCTTTGATCTAGAAATTGAAATTTTATGTATGAAATAATATTATTTATGAACATATTTTATGCCATAACAAAAAATGTGTCAAAAACAAAAAAATTGTTCCAAATTACATCTTGAAAATTGAGTGAGTTCAATGTTGCTTATCATGCTTGCAAAACAAATGAGTTATGAAGCCCAAAACAAAAATTATAGTGTCTGTTCAGAATGCAAGACAAATAGCCCACTAATTTTCTCTGACATGTACCTATACAATTTTCCCTTCTATTGTTAGATTCCTTGCATCCCGTTACAGTGCATTCAATATAATGAATGCAGAAATAAATAAATAAAATGAAGCAAGCTTTACCTCACAGCAGATATTTGCCTTACATCAGTGAGAATTTGCTGTTATTAAATTTACTAGAGGAGGGCTTTTTTATTGCCCTCCGAATGTAAGAGAAATATTCAAACCAAATAAAATTCCACTTTTAACAACTAAAAATTACACTAAAAGAGGTCAAGTACACCTATTTCTAATATTCTATGTAGGCAACTTTTGATGTAGTGTAACCTTTAATTTTCAATTAAAAGTAAGAGCAATCCTTGCCCTACATTTTGGCTACTCAAATCTCCCCATGAGTTAAAAAAATGATAATATATATATAATATATATATATATATATATATATAGCATTATACTGAAGTTAGTGTAATTAAAAAATGATGAACTTAGTATGCCTAATGATATATCATTCAGTTTTTTCTGCCTAGTTTATTGCTTACATTAACACCCCCATTAACCAAAACACCAGCCAAGACCCAAAAATATAACCACTATATTACAGAAAGAAAAAAAAAAAAAAAGTTTGCATGTTGAAGTCAGGTGGAACTGATTTTTAAACCAAACATGATCAATTGATAGTAAAGTGATTTCCAGCAAGTTGCTGGGTCTCATCTGTAAAATAGAGATAATAATAGCTATTTCTTCTGTTAGAGCAGCTAAAATGAGAAGTGAATAAAGTACATGAGATGGCTTCTGAACATAATAGGTGCTCGGGTGTTATTATTGTTTATTAAGCTGTTACTTCATAAAACTAAAATTTTGCTTACTCACCAAAGAATTGCAGAGCTATAACCAAGGAATTTTTCCTCTTGTTATGCACATAGCTCTAAATGTTGTACTTTTTTAAAACTCAGTGCTTTTTTTTATTCATTCAGCAAATATTTACTAAATTCTGACTGTGTGCCAGACACTGTTTTAAGTATTTGGCATACAATAGCAAACACAAAAATCTTTGCTTTCATGAAATTTATATTCTTGCAGGGAATTCAATATAAAAGGAATACAAGTAAAATATACAGTATATTAGACAACAATGAAAGCTAAAAAAAAAAAAAAAAAAAAGAACAGGAAAGGAAAGACGCTGTTGTGGAAAGTGTAAGGAGTCCAAAATGCCGTATCCTAACTTCCATTAAGTAAATGACATTTTGGGTAAAAGCACATAGGTGATAAAGGAAGAAGTCTTTGTAAAGGGTCAGTTTATAGTTACATTCTGAAGATACAGCCAGTAATATTGCGTGACAGAATACTAATAGATTGTAAAAGAAAGATAAAAATTAAAGATCACCTAGATTTTTTAATCAGCCATTACAAGAACTCAATTGCAGTTTGCTAAGATGAAAAAGATTATAAAGGCAGCACATTCGGAGTGAAAACAACATTGGGAGTTCTATTTGGAATAGAAGTTTGAAAACAGTATTAGACTTCTAAGTAGAGATTTCAAGTAGTCAATTAAATACATAAATCTGAAACCCTGGGAAAAGGCCATCCTAGAACTATTATCAACAAATAATCATAAAACTTACTAAGATCTTTAAGACTCATTAGCAATTCATTCTGTATAGAAATTAAAAGGTGAAGTAAAGGCAGTAATATTTTTAAAAACTACCAATTAAGAAAAGCCCAGGGCCTGATGGATTCAATGCATTCACCACTAAATTCTACAGGAACTTCAGGGAGTATATATTGTCAATACTTCTCAAACTCTTTAATGACATTGAAAGGAAAGGAGTACTTCCAAACTCACACCTGAAAGCTAGCATTACCTGATTCCAAAACCAGACAAGGACCCAACTAAAAAAAAACCACAATTCGGGCTGGTGAGATGGCTCAGCGGCTTAAGCGCCTGCCCGGCAAGCGCAAGGGCCTGAGTTCGACTCCCGGAACCCACATACGAAAAAGGGGCTGGTGATATCGCTCAGTGGCACGGGCGCCTGCTGGCGCGCGAGGTCCTGAGGTCGACCCCCCGGTACCCACAAAAAAAAAAAAAAAAAAAAAAAAAAAAAAAAAAAACCACAATGCAAGCTTTTAAGTGGACATAGATGCAAAAATTTTCAACAAGATGCTGGCAAATAGAAGAAAGATAGTCTCTTTGATAAATGGTGCTGGAAAAACTGACTTTGCACATGCACAAGACTAAAACTAGACCCATGTCTATCATCATGCACTGAACTAAAGTCAAAATGGATCAAAGGGCCGGTAATATAGCTCAGCGGCATGAGCACCTGCCTGGCAGCACAAGGTCCTGAGTTTGACTCCCAGTACCCGCATATATATATATATAAAAAAAAAGAAATGGATCAAAGATCTAAATATTAAAACAGAAACACTAAATTTACTGGAAAAGAAAATAGGTAGAAATCTCAAAGACAAGTGTTGGCAGAGACTTCATGAATAAAACCCAGACTGCAAAGGAAATAGTACAAAGAATCAACACATGGGATCTCACCTTATTAAAAAGCTTTTGCACAACAACAAAAATCGCCAACAGAATGAAAAGACAACCTCCAGAGTAGGAAAAGTTTATAGCCAGTTGTGTCTCAGACAAAGGGCTTATATCTAGAACATATAAAGAATTGAAAAAAATCAGACACCCCAAATTCAAAGACCCAATCCAAAAATGGGCATCTGAGATGAATATCCACTTCTCAGATGAAGAAATACAAATGGCAATTAAGTATACAAAAAAATGTTCAACATTATTGATGATTCGAGAGATGCAAATTAAAACAACACTGAGATTCCATCTCACCCCAGAAAGAATGGCTATCATCAAGAAATCAACCAAAAGCAAATGCTGGAGGGGCTATGGGGGAAAAGGGACACTTCTCCACTGTTGGTGGGAGTGTAGACTGGTCTAACCACTGTGGAAATCATTGTGGAGATTCCTTAAAAAAAACTAGGATTAGAGGTTCCATTGGACCCAGCTATTCCCCTTCTGGGTATCTTCACAGAAGAATTAAAACCATCATACCATAGAGATATATGTACACCCATGTTTATAGCAGCACACTCTGTAATAGCTAAATCTTGGAAACAATCCAAATGCCCATCAACCGAGGAATGGATAAGAAAGATGTGGTATTTCTATACAATGGAGTACTACTCAGCCATAAAGAAGGATAAACTCGAGGCTTTTATAGGTAAATGAATGCAACTTGAGACCATACTCATAAGTAAAATAAATCAGACTCGCATGTTTAAACATCATATTGTCTCACTAGTATGAGAAACTGAATGAGTAAATAAGATCCAAAATGTACAATAGATATTGTGAATTGGGAAGAAACTGTTCAAAAGAAAAGAGAAACTGTGATGGGGAAAAGGGGAAAGGAAGGAAGGGAAAAAGAAAAAAATATATTTATACACAAGATAGTTAAGATAGTTATACAGCTAGTTTCTCTTAGTTCATTGAAAGAAAGGTTTGTGCTAATATTGTTTGGACAAGATTTCATACCTATATCTTATACTTTGAATAACTACTAGGAAGATAACAATATGCAATGTATTAATTATTGTTACTCCCCTACTAGCCTGTTTTGAAATTTTATTGTTTATTTGAAATTTTATTGTTTTTTTTTCTCTCTCTCTCTTTAAAAAAAAAAAGATGCTGGTAAATAGAATGCAACAAATTATCAAAACAAATTACATATCATTACCAAGTAGTCTTCATCCCAGGGATGCAAGGATGCTTCAAAATATACAAATAATAAATGTAATACACTACGTAAACAGAAACAAAGACAAAAATGCAGGACAAATAGCCTTCTAATTGATAATATCAATAGATGGAGAGAAAGCTTTCAACACATTCCAACATATATGCATGAATTTTTAAAAATCTCTTAGAGAAAATGTATTTTATTATGATAGAGCACTTAATAAGAGATCGCCTGGTGGCCTATGCCTACTATGCTAGACACTTAAGAGGTTAAGGCCAGGAGGATCGCAAGTTTAAGGCCACCCTGTGCAACTTAGTGAGAACTTATCTCAAAATTTTGAAAGACTAAAGATGTATCCCAGTGTTAGAGGACTTACCTAGAATGTACACTGCCCTTGGGTTGATCTCCAGCATTGCAAACAAATGCTGAGGAGGGGCAATAAAGAAATTCATCTGTTAAAAAAATTTTAAAAATTGTAAAGAACATGCATCAAGACGGACTCCATAGCTTTATACATTGTGGAGTCATATGTAATTTTTCTTCTTTCTCCTTATTTGTATTCTTAATTTCTCTAATAAACATGCATTATTTTATTTAAAAAATCTCTAAAGTCGGGTGTGGTGTTGCATGTCTGTAATCCCAGCATCCAGGAGGCTGAGGTAGGAGGATTGCTGCACATAATTTTAAAATCCTTGAAGAAAATAGGTATGGAGGGACCTTATACTTATGGCCAACATCTTATTAAATGGGCAAAAGCTGAAAGCTCTCCCTCTAAAATTAGAAACAAGACAAGGATGTCCACTATCACCACTCCTATTCAGTACAGTACTAGAAACATTAAGCAATCAGAACAGAGAAAGAAACGAAAGGAATATGTAAGGGAAATGAAGAAGTCAAATTATCAGTTTTTGCAGATGACATAATCTTTTACATGGAAGATCCAAAATATTCCATCAAAGACTACTAGAAATAATAACCAAATTAAGCACTGTAGCAGATACAAAAACAACACATAAAAATCAATAGCATTCTTGTACACCAATAATGAGCTCACTGAGAATGAAATAAGGAAAACAATACCATTAACAATAGCAACAAGAAAAATTAAATACTTAGGAATTAACCTAACCAAGGAAGTGAAAGACCTCTACAACAAAAACTTCAATATGGAGGAAAAGGAAATCTAAGAGAACATCAGAAAATGGAAAAATATCCCCTGTTCCTGAATAGGCAGAACCAACATTGTCAAAGAGGTCATGCTTCCAAAACTGGTATATAGATTTAATGCAATCCCAGTCAAAATACCAACAGCATTCCTCAAAGAACTGCAGAAAACTATCCTAATTTGTATGGTACCAGAAGAGACCCAGGATAGCAAAATTAATCCTGGGTAACCAGAGCAAAGCAGGAGGCATCACAATCCCAAATTTTAAATTATATTATAAAGCTACAGTGATAAGAGTAGCATGGTACTGGCATAAAAACAGATATATGGATCAGTGGTACAGAACAGAGAATGCAGAAACAACCCCAGACACATTATGCTAGCTGATCTTTGACAAAGGCACCAAAAACATGCTGAAGGAAAGACAGCCTCTTTAGCAAATGCTGCTGGGAAAACTGGCTATCCACATGCAGAGACTGAAGCCAGAACTATTTCTCTCACCGTGTACTAAACTAAAATCAAAATGGATCAAAGATCTAAATATTAAAACAGAAACACTTAACCAGCAAGAAAATAAAATAAGTATACTCTGGAGGTCACAATCATAGGCAAGTAGTTTCTGAACAGAACTCTGATTGCACAAGAAATAACATCAAAAATCAACAAATGGGATTATATCAAATTAAAATGCTTCTTCGTAGCAAAAGAAATAATCAAGAGTGAAGAGACAAACTACAGAATGGAAAAATTGCTAACTACACCTCAAATGTAGAGCTAATATCTAGAATATATAAAGAACTCAAAAAAATAAGATCCCAAAAATATAAGGCCCATTCAAAAAATGGGCAACTGAAAAGAATACAAACTTCTCAGGAGAAGTACAAATGCCAACAGATACATGAAAAAGTGTTCAACACTTGGCCATTACAGAAAGGCAAATTAAAACAACACTGAGATCCCATCTCACTCCAGAGAAAATAGCTATCATCAAGAAATCAAATAATAAAAAACACTGGTGAGGGGCTGGTGATATAGCTCAGCAGCATAAGTGCCTGCCTAGCAAGCACGAGGTCCTGAGTTCGACTCCCGGTACCCACATACAAAAAAAAAAAAAACACTGGTGAGGATGTGAGGAAAAAGAAACACATTTGTATTATTGGTGGGAATGTAAACTAGTACAACCACTATAGAAATTGGTATGTAGATTCCTCAAAAAACCAAAAATATAAATTCCATTCCACTCAGCTATTCACCTTCTAAGTATCTTCCCAGAAGAGTTAAAGACATCATTTTACAGTGATATAGATAGATACATAGATAGAGATAGACGATAGATGGATAGATAGATAGATAGATAGATAGATAGATAGATAGATAGACAGACAGACAGACAGACAGACAGATAGATAGATGATAGATACATGGAAGATAGATCCATGTTTATAGCAGCACAACTCATAATAGCTAAACTTTGGAAGTGGCCTATATGTCCATCAACAGGTGAATGGATTTTTTAAAATGTGTATTTATGCACAATAGAGTACCACTCTACCTTATAGAAGGATAAATTTGAGGCATTTGTAGGGAAATGAACGCACCTTGAGACCATAATATTAAGTGAAATAAATCAGACACAATAGCTTAAATATAACACGGCTTCCCTTATATGAGAAACCCAAAGTACAAATTTTGTGCACAGATAAGGAAGATTTAATTAATGAAGAAACATGATTATGTAGGAGAAAGAGAACTCGTTAGAACGATGACCTTAAGTAATAAGAGAAAAGGATGAGAGATGGTGCAAAGTAAACACATAAGGAGAAATGGGGGGGTGCTCTGCTGCTAAAGCTCACTGCTTGCAGATACCAGAGTGGAATCTTCTAGAAATTCTCTCTTGATTGCTCCTAATTCCTCAAGATCAATAGCTGAGACTGAAATTTGGTGGGTTTGAGAAAATAGAATAAGGTGTTAAATAATAGTCTATGCCTATGAAAGAGTAAAATGGACTTGGGAAGGGAATGAGACAGTCTGGCAGCACTGAGCTCCCAATGGAGATAAGTGATCACCAATTTAAAACTTAGTCGTGAATATAATTCAACACATGCTACAACATGAATGAACCCTCACGACACTATGCTAAGTGAAGTAAGCCAATCATGAAAGAGCAAACACAATAGTATTCCTCTGATAAGAAGTGTCTGGAGTAGTCAAATTCACAGAGGCAGTAGAATAACAGTCACCCGGGGTGGGAAGAAAGGGGAACAAGGAGTTATTGTTTAATGAGCGTGAAATTTCACATTGGGAAGATGAAAAATAATAGTGATGGTTACACGGCAATCTGAATGCTTTTAGTACCAATGAACTATACACTTAAAATGATTGAGGTGGTAAATTGTATTTATACTATGTTATCAAAATAAAATAGCAATTTGTCAAACTAAGAACATACAATAAAATGGAATCAGACCGCATAGTGGCGTGTTTTTCTCTTTAGCTCTGTGCGTAGAATAGGAGGAGAGTTGAATTTTAACAAAATTGTTGTTTTCCTTTTCAAATTCAAGTAAGCAGTCATTACAATGATAGGCCACATAATTTAATACCAAAAAATGAAGGAACTAAGGATACCAAGATGGCTACAGGCACTAAAATTCCCATGGAATCACACCTGTGAGTACTGGAAGATTCGTTGCTGTTGGAATATTATAGGACATAGGCTGATCTCTAAGTTCAGTAGTTTAAAAGCATATTTTATATCAACATTGTAACCTACTCAGATGGTAATGTTTGCAACTGCATAGCAACCAAAGGTAATTGTCAGATATTACTCATTGACCTTAATTGCTTCTGGATCCTTGATTAACATTTTGTCTTGGGATAATTGGTCCAAAATAAATACACAGTTAGACCTGGGGTAAGTAAGTATTCAAATTCAGTAGCTATGCATGAGAATTGAAAGATTACTCTGCCTTTGTTGTGTATACTATTTACAACTATTGAGCATGTAACATCCTCTACATTCTATTCTAACCACTTTTATATAGCATATAATTACATCCTCAAAATACTCAAATTTGTCAGCACTATTTTTCCCATTATGCAGATGAAGGAACTTAAGGACAAAAAGTATAAATAAGTATTCTAGAGTTATGCATGGTATAAATAGCAAAATTGGAACTTGAACCCAGGTCTCTTAGACAGCAAACACTGTGTTCTTAACAATTGACCTGACTCAGAAAATAAAAATATAAATAAGTACATTTCCCTCTAGCAAGAAGCATATGATTTTGGGGGGTAAATTGCCAACTGCAAAATAGACAAGAGATGCATTTTGTGAGGGATCATTGGCCGAACCATGGACTGGAGCCAGTAGCAAATGCATCCCATGGAATGGAAACTACAAATGAAGGAAGAAAACAGAAAGAATACAGACAGTGAACAAGCTGGGCATGGTGGTGCATGCCTGTTATCCCAGCACTCTGGGAGGCTGAAGCAAGAGGATCATAAGTTCAAGCCCAGCCTGGGCAACTTAGCAACTTAGTGAGACCCTGTCTTAAAATAAAAAGTGAAAAGGGTGGGGCATGTACCTCAGTATGAAGGCCCTGGATTCAATTTCCACTACCACAAATAGAAAAAGAGGAACATAATGAATATGTTGGTTTTTATCTGGAGTTATAAGTAGGATTCAGCCCTTAATACCTCCAGGGTTCCAACATTATTAGTCAACATTTCAAGTTTATGTATGCAAAATGGCAGCTATAAAGGGATCCTTTACATACATATAAAGTTTGAAGGACCATCAGAAATTGTTGAATAAATTCTCAAAATTACAATTTTCAGGATTGTGGAATATGATTTAGTGTTATAAATTCTAATGCAAGAGAACAAAAGGGTATACTTATTAAAAAAATAAATAAAATTAGATAAAAATATTGAGTTAATACTAGAAAGTGCAGTCCAGAACGAGCTTCAAAGTTTTCTTTTTAATCAAAAAAGAAAAAAAAAACCTATAAGCCTATGTTGTTCAGCCTCACAAATTTGTAACCACCAACACCTATCCCCCAGCACCACTCCACCAATACCACCACTAGGAGAAAAACAGTATAAATCCTATTTGGAAGTTGCTATTTGTACACAGGCATTTGTAACCCCTCCAGTTTTACTCCTGCTTAGACAATCGATGAAACCGAGACTTTGCAAATAACTGTAGAGTAAGTGAGCTTGGTGAGACCACTTAACCCTGTTTCTGAAATAGGGAATCACAGTTAGTACACAGCAGCAGTATTTGTCAATTCAGCCTTAGTGAGAGAAAGTCCTACGTTATTGAATCTTTCCTCCTGAGGAAGCAGATACTATCATTCAAAAAAAATTTTGAAGGGTAAGCTGGTTCTTTCAGATAAAAGGGAGATTCTGACTCTACCCACATCAGAGACTTAAAGGAATTGGGGGCTCAAATTCTCAACCTCATCTATGTCTGTCCAGATGATTCTTCTACATAACTCAGTGTCCCCATGCTTCCCCCTTATTACCTTTGCAAAATAGGTCTGATAATGTTGATTATTTCATCGGTGCTGAATTTCTGTACACTTTCAACTAGGTTCGCTTCTTTGTCCTGAGCTGTATTTCCCTGCCACAGTAGGAAATAGGCACTCCTAAAGAGCTTTTGAAACTGTTTGAGTTTTCAATGTATATTCTAAAATTAGAAGTGCTCCATTTCCTTGCAAATGCTGCTGCTGTGTAACTAACAGCGATTACCTATTCCACAGACTTTTCAAATCACTATTTTCATTATAGCAACTTATTTCTTCAATTGACATCACCATACCTTGCCTTCTACCCTTACTCAATCCCATGACAATACTGTATTATTGATATTGAAATGACCATGTTGCCACTGTAGGCTGATAGCAATTTTAGGCTCTGCCACAAGGGACAAGAAGGTTCTCTTGAAATGCATACAATCCACTGCCAGTATTTCTCCCACCCATGATTCCAGTTATTACAAACAAGTCTTGGTTCAAAAATAATGATTCCCAAATTTGTTATGTAAGGATGACTTAATAAATTTATTTATTTACAAGGTACAGAAAAGCCACAAAGGGCAGTATGATATCCTGAGGCTAATAACTGTGGAGCAAGGTCTTCATCCCCAGTCCTGAAGCCATGAGAAACAGGAGGGACACCTACCTACTTGAGCCCAGAAAGAGAGAGGGACAGGGACACCAACAGGCAGAGAGAGACAAAGAGTTTTGTGGCACAGGTGGAAACCAGAGGGATAAATTTGTTCTCTCTCCCTCTGACCTATTTACTCTCATTGTCCTAACTCAAACAGAAGCTACAGGGCAGGAAAGCCCATGATGCCATCCATTCAGTTTAGACGCTCTAAGCATACCACATAGTAGGGAAGGATAGATAGTGGATCTGGATGGCCAGAAGCAGACCCTGAATAGAATCTGAAATTACCCCAGTCATAGTTAATTCAGCCCTGAAACTTTTAGCATGTGTCAGTGCCCTTCTGTGCACCCAGAGCCACTGCTATTCATGACTAGCTTTGCCAGCTGTAGGCTTGTGAGTTGCCCCACTTCCTCCTGAATCCTCTCTGTCCATACAACCAGGGATGTGTCAAATGTCCACCCAAAGACATGTCCTTGAACATTGTAGGTGAAGAAAGCGAACAGACCACTGAGTTCTGTGGTGGAAGTAGGTAGCAAGGGGAGAAAACAGTCAACTACATTTAATCCTATCACTTTCAGACCCAGCACCCTCAGAAAACCACACAACAATACCCTGGTTTCTCAGTACAGAGGGCCGGACCACTGTGTCCTCAACAGCCTGAGATTGCCACTGTCTAAACTTAGGAGGTCTGTAATTGGCCCTCCTCTTCTCCATGACAGTTTCATGTAGCAGTCTCCCCCCAAGCAACTGTGGTAGAGTAATCCCGAAGACCCAGAAGTGTGGTTTTTCTGACTTCTGATTCCCCAAAGTAGCTTAATCTTAAAACCCCTTTTTAAATGGCTCTTAATTAATTATATCACTCCTAGAGCCAGTAGACATTGCAGTAGATTTCCTCTCTAAAGTCTGCCTGCCATATGGAAGGAGTAAATTTCAGAGTAAAACCCCACACCGTATTTACAGTTTACAATAACAATAATAAGGGTTTTTCCTGAGGCTAGCACTGCTGGTGCACTGTTTATCACTAGAGCTGCCAGCCCTGTCTGGGGTGCTTGCAGAGTTGGGTCCCCTTCCCCAGAAGCCAGCACTAGTGCTCCAGACAGTTTCCTTCTCTCCATTGTCTTCTGATTCTCCATGATTTCAAGGTTTCCTGTGGGCTCTTTCTCAGTTTTCCTAGAGCTCTTCACTTCCCCTTTGCTAAAGAGTTGTTTTCCAGGTATCTTTATTCTAGGTCTTGGAGAGGCTATGATTTGCTGCCAGCTTTACTCACTAAATTTGCGGATTCTTGAAAAGTCAAAGCTGCGTACTTATTGCAAATTATTAGTGTTTTTATGCCTTATTATTAAATTCATTACACTGAGTATCAATAAGAAACAACCTGTATCAGTAAACACCAGGAGTAAATAAGTGCTTTTATTCAGAATAATTTTTCATCAAAACATAAAAATAAAAAGAATAAAGTATATCTTTTTCATTTTCCCATAAAAATTTATCACTTTTCATCTTCTGCATTTTTCCTCTTTTGAATAGCTTCATTTGTAATATAGCCACTTAAAGGTATTTTCCTTCACTATAAATTAACATAACACCTGTATTTTCAGTAAAAAGTATATTCCAGTCTCTGTCAAGAATATGCAGATAATTTTGACCCCTCTCATAAAGGCATGAACTCAGTGTATATCAACAGAAGAGAACAAAACACTGTAAAAATACAGCTAGCAGTTGCAAAATCAAGGTAAGTTAGCTTTGAAATATGCCTAATATCTCTGCATTAAAAAAGAATGCTCATATTAGAGTAGATAATTACATCTTTTTTTGTGTGTGTGGGTACCGGGGATTGACCTCAGGACCTCATGTACCAACAGGTGCCCGTGCGGCTGAGCGATATCACCGGCCCTTTCTTCGTATGTGGGTACCGGGAGTCGAACTCAGGACCTTGTGCTTGCCAGGCAGGCGCTTACGCCGCTGAGCTATCTCACTGGCCCCCTACATCTTTTTTTTTTTTGTGAGTACCTGGTTTTGAACTCAGGACCTGGCACGCCAGCAGGCGCCCGTGCCGCTAAGTGATATCACCGGCCCTTTTTTCGTATGTGGATACCAGAAGTTGAACTCAGGACCTCACACTTGCCAGGCAGGCACTTATGCCACTGAGCCATCTCACCGGCCCTACATCTTTTATAAAGTATGTGTCCTAAAGATGACAAATCACTTCACAAAGAAATACTGTTCTAATTCAAACTGAGTGTTTATAAAACCTTGATTTTAAACGAGGCATGGTGGTGCATGCCTGTAATCCAAGCACTCCAGAGGCTGAAGCAGAAAGGTTGCCATGAGTTCAAGGCAAGCTTTGGCTACATAGTGAGTTCAAGCCCAGGCTGAACTATGTAGCAAGGCTCTGTCTCAAAAAACAAAAGAAAAATAATAGAAATCCTCATTTTATAAACGTTGATTAAACATCAACTATGTGCCAAATATTGTGCTACAAGGTAATAGTTTTAGTTGCTTTCTTATCACTGAGACACAATATCCAACACCCACAGTTTAAAGGAAAAGAGGTTTATTTTGGCTCACAGTCTGTAGAGGTTTCAGTCCAAGATCAACTGGTTCCCAGGCAGGGCAGCCTGGCAGGGGAGAAAGAGTTCACAGCACGGCAGACAGGAAGCAGAGAGAAGGATCAAGGGAGAAAGAGGGTATATACAGTTCCAGGCCACACTCACAGTGACCCATCTCTTCCCAGGAGGCTGTACCTCCCAACATCACACCCAGCTATCAGCCAGTCAAGGGCGTAATCCCGTATCATATACCCGTGATCCAGTCAGCTCCGAAAAACCCCGCCGATGAACACATGAGGCTCTGGCTGTCATAGGAGTATTTTCTCACCAACTTTATCATTTATTTATTTATTTTGGTTTTTTGAGACAGGGTCTTGCTATGTAGTTCAGGGCAGTCTTGAACTCACTATGTAGCCCAGGCAGGCCTTGAACTGGCAGCAATCCTCCTGCCTCAGCCTCCTAAGTGCTGGGATTGCTGGTATACACCACCAGTGAGCACCTCTGTCTTCTGGGTTACGATGATGAGATGACTCAAGATGGATGCTGCCTCACCAGAAAAACCATGTGCTTTGCATTGGGGTTTTGAGCCATGTGCAGTATTAGTTTGATGATCAAGAAGGGAAGAAAGTGGAAGATTGCATTCAACCAGGTGGCTGATGACCCAGGTATGCCTACATAATGAAATGCATATCAATAAAACTGTTTATGCCAAAGTTTGGATTATCTTGCTAAATGGGCAGTACTGCATATATGCATGGCCGCACATCAATGTTGAGAATTACAAGTCACTAAAAACACATCAACTTCACATTCAAAACCCAACTTCCCAATCCCATATTCCTTTCTGTTTGCCTCTTCCTTTGACTGACTCTGATTTTTTTGGGGGGGATAATAAAATGCAACCACAAGTATAGCACTTTCTTGATGTTTTTAAAACATTGTGGCAAGTTGCGAATGTCAGGGACCACAGATTACAAATTGACTCTAAAGGATGTCCAAGGCTGTCCTTGTCCTGCCCTTTGAACCAGATTGGAATGAGGAAATCCCCCCTCTTTTCTTCTGGTCACAGCTATTCCTCAGACAAAGGATTACTATCGAGAACATACAAAGAACTCAAAAAAATCAGACCTCCCAAATTTAAAGACCCAATCCAAAAATGGGCATCTGAGATGAATAAACACTTCTCAGATGGAAAAGAAATATATGAAAATATGTTCAACATCACTAGTCATTTGAGAGATGCAAATTAAAACAACACTGAGATTCCATCTCACCCCAGAAAGAATGGCTATTATCAAGAAGTCAACTCATAACAAATGCTGGAGGGGCTGTGGGGAAAAAGGAACCCTTCTCCACTGTTGGTGGGAGTGTTGACTGGTACAGCCACTGTGGAAATCAGTGTGGAGATTCCTCAAAAAACTAGGATTGGATGGGGCCGGTGAGATGGCTCAGCGGCTTAAGCACCTGCACGGCAAGCGCGAGGGCCCAAGTTCAACTCCCGGAACCCACATATGAAAAAGGGGCCGGTGATATCGCTCAGCGGCACGGGCGCCTCCTGGCGCACGAGGGCCTGAGGTCGACCCCCCGGTACCCACAAAAAAAAAAAAAAAAAAAAAAAAACTAGGATTGGAGGTCCCATTTGATCCAGCTATTCCCCTTCTGGGTATCTTCCCAGAAGAATTAAAAACATCATACCACAGCGATATATGTGCACCCATGTTTATAGCAACACAATTTGTAATAGCTAGATTGTGGAAACAACCCAAATGCCCATTAACCAAGGAATGCATAAAAAAGATGTGGTATTTTTATACAATGGAGTACTACTCAGCCATAAAGAGAGATAAACTGGAAACTTTTATAGGTAAATGGATGTAACTCGAGAAAATACAAGAGAAAAAAACTGGATGCACATTTGTAAACATCGTGTTGTCTCCCTAGTATGAAAATGCAATTTCACTGTGACTATTCCATTCCTTAGTCTTCTATTTTTACCTAGCTTTTACATGGCTTAATCTTATACTGAGTAATATTTTTCTCCAAAACGTGTTTGTACATTCTCTAATGCTTGAGTTTGTTAATACATGAGAATGTTTACTTGTTGTCTTTAAAATAAATAAATAAATAAATAAAAATTAAAAAAATAAAAAATAAAATACCTGTTAGATGGTGATAAAAGGATAGAAAATTTTAGGGGAAATAAAGTCAAATGATGGGATTTATAACCTATGATTATAGTTAATAACAATGCAGGGTGTTCTTGAAAATTGTTAAGTAGTCTCACCACACATAAATTGTAAGTATGTAAAGTATTAAAGTAGCTATTATATAATTGTATACATATTTTGAACCAACATGTTGTGTACAACAAATATGTACAATTTTTATTTTTCAATTAAAAATAAATATCAAAATACTCTCAGTTAAGAAGGTTAAAGAGAAAGCTAGAATGAATCCTGTTATATCACAATGGACACTTTGAAGTGATTTTTCACATATTTAGATACATATAGAAATAAATATGGATGTAAATATGGATGTATGTGTGTGTATGATTGTGGCTGTGTCTGCTGAGAAGGCCTAGAGGTGGTGATATTCCCCTAGCAATGGACACATCTTATGTTGCCTTTTTGCAACTTCAAATAAACTCGGACTGACCAACTTTGAACATCAAAATAAAAAGTGATAATGGTGGACTATAAAGCATTGAATAAAACAGAAGAATACAAGTCCATACTGCTGTAATCAATAAATTGAAGATTTTATGAATATTTGGATAGTTTCAAAGTACCATCCCACAAAATATTAAGTAATTACCAAAGAGGAAAGAGTAATTCAAAAGCAGAGAAGTTTGACAGATAACACCTTAATGAAGCTTGAAAGTGAACACCATCACTACTGGTAGAAATCAAAACCAGAGTCTACCTGAACAGTGCAACAAGAAGAGCAAAACACCACTTTTTGGTATTTCTGCCAAAAATTAATAACCTCTTATCATGAAGAAATACAGACAAACAAAATTTGAATGACACATAATGAAATAAATACCTTCTAATCTTCAAGAAAGCCAAGGCCATGAAGAAGCCAAGGACTGAGGAGCTTCTCCAGGTCCAAGGAGACTAACAGAGGAGCTCATCAACCAAAGGCAATGCATAATTCTGGACTCCTAATCTTTGCTTTGAAGAGACTCAGCAAAGTTCAAATGGGGCCCAAGATTAGATAACAGAAATGTGTCAATTTTATTTATTTTATTATCTGCAATTAGATAATAGCAGATTTTAATGGTTGAGTTGTGGTCAAGTCTGAGAATCACTGGAAATATACACTAAACTGTTAACAGTGGTCGAATATCATATCAAAAACCTTTCAAAAATATGGGAAAAAAACATTTTCTGTACTCTACATCTAAATTTCCCTAAAATTAAGACTTGTCTACAATAAATTTTAAAAAGGAAAAAGCAAATCACCTTTTGCAATCACACTGAAATGGTGAATCTAGACTATAATCAACAATGCCTGCTAAAGTTATAAAGTGTCTTGTACATATGGTATCTTATAGTTTTAGCTTCCATATGGTCTTCCCTAGAACAGCATTCCAGGTTAGGATGGATCATCCATGAAGGTGTCAGCTATTAATGCTTCTTGAGCCAAAGGTCTAACTCCTTCACAGTCTATTCTAAAGAAATACAAATGTTCAGCCACATTAGGGTAAATTTCTTTTTGTGTGTGACTAAACTACTTTTACTTTATTTTTATTTTTTAAAGATTTTTCCCCATTCCCCAACCCTCCCTTTGACTTCCTCTCCCCCCATTTACAAAAGCATTGTCTCCATTTTTCCCTTTTTTTCTTATAATTTTATTCTTTTCCCTTCCTTCCCTCCTTCCTATCCCCACTTCCCCTTCCCATTTGAATATTTTCTTCCTATTTCACAATATCTATTATACATTTTTGTTTTTACTTACACTGTCACTCACACCAGAGAAACAATGCGATATTTACACGTGTAAGTCTGGTTTATTTCACTTAAGAGTATGTCTTCAAGGTGTATCCATTTAGCTAGAAATGTCTCAAGCTTATCCTTTTTTATGGCACAGTAGTACTCTATCATATAAAAAAAACTACATCTTCTTTATCTATTCATCAGTTGGTGGGCATTTGGACTGTTTCCATGATTTAGCTATTCCCTGTGCTATTATAAACATGGGTATGCATATATCACTGTGGTATGATGGTTTTAACTCTTTTGGGAAGATACCAAGAAGGGGAATAGCTGGGCCAAATGGGACCCCTAGTCTTGGTTTTTTTGAGGAATCTCCACACTGATTTCCACAGTGGTTGCACCAGTCTACACTCCCTCCAACAGCAAATGGTTCCTTTTTTCCCACAGCCCTGCCAGCATTTGTTATTGGTTGAGTTCTTGATAATAGCCATTCTTTCTGGGGTAAGATGGAATCTCAGCATTTTAATTTGCATCTCTTAAATGACCAATGATGTTGAACGTTTTTTCATATATTTATTTGCCATTTCTACTTCTTCATCTGAAAAGTATCTATTCATTTCAGATGCCCATTTTTGAATTAGGTCTTTAAATTTGGGAGATCTGGGTTTTTTTTAGTCCTTTATATATTCTAGATAGATGTCCTTTGTCTGAAGAACATATGGCAAAATTTTTTCCCACACTATGGGCTGTCTCTTCAATCTGTTGGTGGTTTCACGTGCTGTGCAAAAACTTTTTAATAAGATGAGATCCAAGTTGTTGATTCTTTGTGATACTTCCCATGCAAATGGGGTTTTGTTAATAAAGCCTTTGCCTACACCAGTGTCTTCCAGTGTTCTGCCTATTTTATCTTCCACCAGATTTAGTGTTTCTTTTTTAATATTTAGATCTTTGATCCATTTTTATTTTAGTTTAGTGAATGGTGAAAGATATGGGTCTAGTTTTAATCTTCAGCTTGTGGAATGTCAGTTTTTCCAGCACCATTTATTAAAGAGGCTATATTTCTTCCAGTGAAGGTGTTTAGTGCCTTTGTCAAAGATAAGGTGGCTAAGTATGTCTGGAGTTGTTTCTGCATCTTCTAATCTGTTCCATTGATCCTCAGGTCTGTTTTTTTGCCAATACAATGTTGTTTTCATCACAGTAGCTTTATAGTTTAATTTCAAGTCAGGGATTGTGATGTACCCTGCCTTGATTTTTTGGCCTAGAATTGCCTTTGTTATTTTAGGTCTCTCCTGATTCTAAATGAATTTTTTTTATGTGGGTACTGGGAGTCAAACTCAGGACCTCATGCTTGCCAGGCAGGTACTTATGCCACTGAGCCATATCACTGGCCCTTCTAAATGAATTTTAGGCTTGTTATCTCTAATATGCTGTTGCAATTTTGATAGCATTGCATTAAATCTGTATAGCAATTTTGGAAGTATGGCCATTTTTACTATATTGGTTCTTCCTACCCAAGAACAAGGGCTGTCTTTCTATTTTCTTATAGCCTCTTCAATCTCCTTTTTCATAGTACTATAGTTTTCAATGTAGAGGTCTTTTACTTTCTTCATTAGACTGATTCCTAGGTATTCATTTTTTTGGTATTTCATTTCATTTCATTTTGTGAAAGGTGTTATTTCCTTAATTTCTCTCTCAGGGAATTTGTTATTCATGTACAGGAAGGATATTTATTTTTAAGTGCTGACTTTGTATACAGATACGCTACTGAATTTGGTTATTAAATCTAGAATTCTTTTGATGGAGTTTTTGGGGTCTTCTATGAAGAGAATCATGTCATCTACAAATAATAATAATTTAACTTCTTCCTTTCCTATCCTTATTCCTTCTATTTCTTTCTTTCTCTAATTGCTCCAGGTAATGTTTCCAGAACTGTATTAAATAAGAGTCATGACAGTGAACATCCTTGTCTCATTCCTGATTTTAGAGTGAAAGCTTTCAGTTTTTTGACAATTTAATATGATGTTGTCTGTTGGTTTTTCATAGATAGCTTTTATCAGATTGAGGTAAAGACCATCTATCCCAATTTTCAGCAGGGTTTTTATCATGAATGGGTGCTGGACTTTGTCAAAAGCTTTTTGTGCATCTATTGAGATGATCATATGGTTTTTGTCCTTGGCTCTGTTGATATGATGTATTACATGTGTTGATTTGCAGATGTTGGACCATCCCTGCATCCCTGGGATGAATTCTACTTGGTCATGGTGGGTGTATAATCTTCTTAATGATTTGCTGCATTCTCTTTGTCAGTATCTTATTGAGGATTTTTGTACCTATGTTCATTGGGGAGATTGACCTGTAGTTAGTTCTCTTTCTTAGTTTGTTCCTTCTTTGGTTTTGGTATCAGGATAATGCTCACTTCCAGGAATGAATTTGGGAATATTGCTTCTCTTTCAATTTCATTAAAGAGTTTGAGAAGTAGTGTTACTAGGTCTTCTCTACATTACTTATAGAATTCAGCAGTGACTCCATCAGGGCCTGGGCTTTTCTTTCTTGGTAGGTTTTTAATTACATCTTCAATTTCATTGATTGGTATTGGTTTATTTAGGATTTTTATATCTTCTCAATTCAGGTTTGGTAATTCATGTGTATCTAGGAATCTGTCCATTTCCTCTGCATTTTCCATCTTATTAGAATACAAGTTCTCAAAGTAGGTATAGATGATCTGGATTTCTGCAGGATACATTGTGATTTCACCCTTTTCATTCCCAATTACATGGATTTGAGTCTTTCCTTTCCTTTTTTGATAAGGTTGTCTAAGGGTTTGTTGATATTATTTAATCTTTCAAAGAACCAACTCTTCAATTCATTGATTCTTTGTATTGTTTTCTTAGTCTCCATTGCCTTGATTTCTGCTATAACCTTGACCTGCCCTTCTTTTTCTAGAAGCTTGAGGTTCAACATTAAGTTGTTTATTTGAGCTCACTCTGTTTTCCTGATATGGGTATACACTGCTATAAATTTCCCTAGTAGGACTGCTTTCATTGTGTACCATAAGTTCCAGTATGTTGTATTGGCTTTAACATGCTAATATAGCAAGGTATATAATACCTTGAAAAAACTGTTTAATTTCTTCTTTAATTTCATCTGTGACCCATTGGTTTTTCAAGAGGGTGTTATTTAATTTCCATATGTCTATGAAATTCTTGTGGTTTCTTTTGCCATTGATTACCAATTTTATTGCACTGTGGTCTGATAATATGCATGGGATAATTTCGATTCCTTTGATTTACTTAAGCATGTTCTGTGAGCTAGTATGTGGTCTATTTAAGACAATATCCTGTGCACAGATGAGAAGAATGTGTATTCTGATATTTTTCGAGTGGAACACTCTGTAGACATCTACTAAGTCCATTTGTTCAAAAGTTTGGTTCAGTTTTGATTTTTTTTGGATTTTTTATCTAGTCAATCTGTCTATTTGTGACAGTGGGGTATTGAGATCCCCCAATACAATTGTATTAATGCTTATTTGACTTTTCATGTCTGTTAATATCTGTTTTATATAGTTGGGTGCACTGGTATTTGGTGCATATATATTTATGATTGTTATCTCCTCCTCTTGGATTGTTTCATTTACAAAGATGAAGTGACCTTCTTTGTCTCTGTCAATCAGTCTTGGCTTGAAGTCCACTTTGTCTGCAAATAAAATAGTTACCGCTGCTTTTTTCTGGGTTCCTATTGCAAGGAGTATTGTTTTCCATCTCTTGACTTTCAGTCTATGAATTTTTTTTTAATTAAATGTGTTTTTTGTATGCAGCACATTGTTGGCTCTTGCTTCTTGATCCATTCTGCCAGTCTGTTTCTTTTGATTGGTGAATCAAGGCCATTAACATTGATGATTATAACTGATATGTATTGACTTGTCCTTGTCATGTTATTTTCCTGTTGTTGACTCACTTTTATTCCACTCAGCTTAATTGTTTGCATTGCCTTGTGGATTCATTCTGTTGGGGTTTGTGGAGTTTCATAAACCTTGTTAGCTCTTTCTAGAATGTCCTTCAGAACATTTTGGAGTACCGGTTTGGTGTTCATAAATTTCCTCAGTTGTTCTTTGTCATGGAAGTATCTTATTCTTCATCAGTTTTGAAAGATAATTTTGTGGGGGTACATCAATCTGGATTTGAAGTAGTTTTCTTTTAAGGCTTCAAATACTACACTCCAAGCTCTCCTTGACTTGAGGGTTTGTGTTAAGAAGTCAGCTGTGATTCTGATGAGTTTTCCTTTATAGGTGATTTGTTTCTTTTCTCTAACAGCTTTTAATATTCTATTCTTGTGTTGAATTTCTGGAATCTTGACTATTATATACCTAGATTTTTTTACCATGGCTAATTGGAATTCTATATGTCTCACTTATCTGTATGTCAAATTCTTTTTCCCTGCCACAGAAATTTTCTGCCATGACATCTGTGAACATGTTTTTTACATCATTTGTGCTACCTCCTGCTTTTTCATTGACTCCAATCAGTCTTATGGTATTCTTCTTTGCATCATCCAGCAGCTGCTGGACTGATTTCTCGTGGTCTTCTATATCTGACATTGTGCCCTTATACTGACTCATTCTGTTGTGTATACTTTCAATGGAATTTTTAATCTCCTGGATATCTGTTTGAATCTGTTTCATGGATTCCATTTCTTTCCTATGTTAGGCATTCATGGTATCCTTCATTTTCCTAAGCTCCTCTATTTTTTTTTTATCTGTACAGTATCTGCTCTAGTGTCACTAACCATGTCTTTCATTGTGGTCAATATCTCTGTAGTTATCTGAGAAATTATTTCTGATTTGATTTTTTCTAGAGCATCTTTCATCTGCTTAGTTACTTCCACTGTTACCACTTCAGAGAGTCCAGGTGGGTGGCTTTCAGATTGTTTCACCTCACTGTCCCCTGGGTTTGCCTTTGGTGAGCTGGACATCTGGAGTTATATCATGTTTAACTATCTTTTTAATTTTTTTTAGTTTAATTCCTCAGTTGCTTCTTGTATATTACCTATATTGAATAGCTTTATTGCTAGTATTTAGAACTTTAGGAAATGACTACTTCCCAGAGGTGCCTTCCAGGTGTAGCTGGCTTTTGGATTTTGAGTCTATTGCAAGGTCCAATTTCTTCAGTTTATTAGGGAGGAGAAGTTGCTGCCTACTTGGATCAGGCCCTGGTTCTTTGGCACTGTACTATAGTATATTTATGACACTTAGGCAATCTCAGTCTTGGTATACCAGGAAGAACAACTGGTTAGAACAGTTACATCACTTTGGTTAAAGTGATACAATCAGCAATAACAGCATCAAGCACAAACTAGAAAAATGACAACCTGTGGTAATTATTAATTTGCTACCTTTAACCATATGAACTAGATTTATGATTATAAAACAAAATCTAAAACAAACCAGAAAACTGTATGCCGTAAATAAGCCCTCAATATGGCAATTTCACCCTCAGGGGTGAAAATTTAGAAGTATTTAGAGGGAAAAATAGAGAAATAGAAGAAAAGAAGCAATTAGAAGCAAGACTGGAGGACAAAGGAAGATCATACAAATGTTGGGAAATTGGTGAAGAAGACAGGAGGGAAAGAAAGAAGGAAGAAATAAAAACAAGAACAGAAGAGAACAACAACAACAAAACTAGAAACCATATTCACATTTATATAGACACAAGAATAAACAATGAAGAAAAAACAAACAAACAAACAAAAAGAGATAAATAAAGAATATAAGAAAAGAAAATAAGGGCCGGTGAGATAGCTCAGTGGCATAAGCACCTGCCTGACAAGCGTGAGGCCCTGAGTTTGACTCACGGTACCCACATACGAAAAAAGGGCTGGTGATATTGCTCAGCGGCATGGGCACCTGCTGGCACATGAGGTCCTGAGTTCAACCCCCAGTACCCACAAAAAAAGAAAAGAAAAGAAAAAATGTCTACCTCAAGGTGTGTCTCTGCTGCTGCTGGTAGACAACATGGGCAGACAGAGTCCAGATCCACATCAATCAATCCCAGCAGGCCAGCAGCAGATCCACAGTTGGGTAGAGGATGATCCCAGTGAACCTGCACCCCTATCTCCACTGAAGATCAGGCTGGCTTCAGGCTGTGAGCTGGAACCAGACCGTCCCCATGCTCACTGAGGGTTTAAACTTGGCTGGGACCCACTAGGTGGAGCTAGCAGCCACTCTGAGTTCCAAACTCAATTTCCTCTCTCCAGGATGGCCCCCAGCCAATCACCCTCTCTTGTGGGAAGTCTGATCAGGACACCTCACCAGCCACCACAGTCCGCTGTGTCCACTGCAGTCTGCTGCAGTCTACCACTCTGCTCCACTGGTGCACTTCTCTGTGAAGGCCTCTAGGGTCACCAGTAGTCACCAAGTGTCTGCAATTTCAAGCTGCTCCTCCCATGCAGTGAGTCCAGACTCAGAGAGAAAGTACCGCCTGCTTCCTCCTCCTTCATTGAAGTTTTTCTCTTCACTCTTCCTGTGGGCTTCAATTTGCACTTCAGATCCTTCCTGGGTCCCAGGGACCCACTTCCCTCCTTCTTATCCTCACATTGCTATATTCCATTGTTTGGACACCAAATTTTGGAGAGGCTCTTTCTCTGCTGCTCACCACTCTGCTATCTTCCTGGAAGTCTACAGTTTAGGGTAAATTTCTATGAGAAACTGCAATTAAATATTCAGAATTATGTTTCATTGAAAAGTAAAATTATTCAATAAACTAAAAATCTACTTAGAATTTGTTAAGCAAACTGATTTTACTCCAATTGCAAAACTTTTTTCACAATATGACTTGCAGAATTTCTTTAACATCGTAAGTGTTAGGGTCGGGACACCCGCCACGTGAAGGAAGACTCCAAGAAGCGTTCTCTCATGCAAAGGGCAAGGGGTTTTATTATCCAAGAATGTGTGGGGCTCACTGAATATGCAGGAACAGTGGGCCCCGAGCCAAGCCTGAGCAGCGCTTATATGTCTATAGAACAAAGGGAGGAGGGGTCTTTGCAAGCGCGGTTACAGAAGCAGATGGCATTGGTTAGTTTAAACAGCTTTTTACATTCATTGGGAGAAGACAATCATACGGGAGTTTTTAGTCTGGCCGATGGAGCAGTGGAGGATGTTTCCTAATATGGGCAGCAGGTGTCCAGGAAAGGCACATTTTGCAAATTCTTTTAGTCATGAGGTAGTTCTTATCTCATGGCCCAGATCCCTGGTCAGCTCTGTTCTGTTTTTATCTAACTTAGGTAACTTTAAATTGTAACAGCTCAATTCCCGGAACATTGGGAGGAGGGGAACAGCAAAGACCAAGCATTTAGAATGGAAAATTTCTCTTACATTCCCCCCTTTTTGTTTTTGTGAATCTCTAATCTTAGAGATCGGAGTGTCCATTTTTAGGATCATCTAGAAATGTATATTGTTGTCTGATGAGCATTAGATTTACATTGCCAATCTTATATTTGAAGCTAGGAATAGGTATGGGTTTATCTCCTGAAATAATGTCTAAATAAGGCAAAAGGGAAGTTAAGACACATAACCCAGTCCAGTTTACAGGAAGGAGAATGAAAGCCAGATTTTTTCCACAAATGGATATATGACCTCTGGGGGGGCAGAGAGGGTCAGAGTGATTTTGTATGTGGCTCATTTATGGGGCTTTCAGGCCATTTATCACAGGTGGGGGCAGCAATATTAATAACATCAGTGACATTAACACATATGCGGTCAAGCAGAACATTTTTTTAGCTTAATCTTTAGGGTGTTGGCTCCCCTTTTCATCGTCCACTTATCTGGTTTTGTGGGTGGAGAGACTGAGGTCGGCAGCACTTTGAAGTGGCTATGGTGGATCCAGGCGGTCTTTCCAGTGACCTTGATAGCGGTAGGGGTGCTGAGAATGATGGTGTATGGTTCTTCTCACCTGGGTTCGAGTCCGGCTTGGTGAAATCGCCTGAGGAGTATCTGGGTACTTGGCTCCACCGCTTGAGCAGGTTCTGTGGTCGGTGGGTCGGGTGGTGGGTTGTGGGGAGCCATAAATGACCCAGCTTCACGTCTGAGCATGCACCCCCCGCCCATCCTGATCCTACGTCACCCATTAGACCCTCCCACCATTTCCCTCAAAGAGATATAAGCCCTGGCACTTCCGCAATAAACTCTCTCGCTCGACTTCCCTGATCTGTGTGTGTGTGTGTGTGTGTCTTCTTTCTCATCCCCATACCGTCGCCCGGGTTCACGTTCCTGCCCCTGGGAGGCCCCGCTGGTCGGAGTCTTCTTGGGCCACAACACAACATTTGGCGCCCAACGTGGGGCCCGGGAAAGATGGATCCTATGAGGGATCACCCTGTAGGGCGATAAATGCCAACGATTGACCGGTCTTTAGTTTCATTTTCATGAGATTCCTTTCTCAGTGATCCGTACGCCAACTCCTTTCTTCGCGTCTGAATCACGGTAAGCATACAGGGTGCAAAATGGGACAAAACCTCTCCGAGCACAAACTTTTTACTAAAGGGGTCTCTGAAGCGCTCAGAGTGAGGGGAATAAAAGTCACCCCGCGGCAATTGACTGATTACTTTTCCTTTATAAATAAGGTTTGTCCATGGTTCCCCTTGGAGGGCACCATTAACATCAGGGTCTGGGACTGCGTGGGTGACGCACTCCAAGATTATTATCGGGTTTTCGGGCCAGAAAAGGTTCCCGTCACAGCCTTCGCTTATTGGACCCTAATTTCAGAACTATTACGGACACAGCCCAATAACCTTCAACCATCACAGGCTCCGGCTCAGCCACTGGGTCAACCGGTTGCCCCCCCAATTACTGATACCCCTATCCCTAGCCCTCCACCCTCTGTAGTTCTCCAGATGCCAGAAGAAAAAGATGGCCGTTGCTCTCCTACTTCCCCCGTACCCACTTCCGCCTTCTTTAACGATAGTCACCCGCCATCTTATGAAACAGACCTCCGCCCGCCATCTTGTCCTGGGTCTCCACCGTTCGATGGCCTGTCATCATGTCTTAAGCCCACGCAGCCTCCTGCACTTTACCCCCCTCTTCCTGACCCCCCGCCTTTCTCCTTACCTCCACAAATACCGCTGCCCTCTGCCCCCCCACCTCCCCTTGTTGCGCCCGCCTTTTCAGTTAACTTCCCCTCCCTTCACCCTGCACCTACTGCCACACCCATGCAAGATCAATTTCTCAGTTCGCTTCTGGAGCGCATCTCCCTACTTGAACATAAGGCTCAACAGGATCATCTTAATTATAAGTTTTCTCTTTCTCAGCCCTCTCCCAAGTTACATGCATACCCCATCACAGAGGTACAACAGGCCCCCACGGCGGAGGGACAACCGGCCCCTCCGCCCCAGCACACCAGGGTTCCCTTCCCTTTAAATTCCCTCAAAGAACTCAAAATGGCAGTCACCCAATATGGCCCCACCGCTACCTTCACCCTTGCGGTCCATGACAGCCTTTCCCAGGGATGGGTCACCCCAAATGAACATAAGGAGTTGGCAAGGGCCGCTCTCTCTGGGGGTGATTTTCTACTCTGGAAGTCTAATTTTCTAGATCAATGTGAAATAATCTCCAAACAAAACCAAGAGAGACAGCCCCCCAACCCAGTTACCTTTGCCATGTTATCCGGAACGGGTGATTTTTGCACTGATGAACAACAAATGGGCCTTAACCCTCAGGTGTTTACCCAAATCTCCCTGGCCGCAAGTAGAGCCTGGCACAAGCTTCCATCAAAGGGAGAGGGTCCTACCTCTCTTACCAAAATTCGGCAGGGTCCTACTGAACCCTTCTCCGACTTTATTGGCAAGCTCACCGAGGCTGCAGATCGCATTTTCGGAGAACATGAAAATAACAATTCTCTCATAAGACAACTCGCCTTCGAAAATGCTAATCCCACTTGTCAAGACATTATCAGACCCCATCGACATACGGGCTCTATTGAACAGCTTATCCGTCTGTGTGCAGACTTTGGCCCCTCATATCAACAAGGAGTAATGTTTGCCTCTGCGCTCGAAAACACCCTACAAAAGGTCTTATCTTTACAGATAGCTGGCCCATACGGCCCTCCAACATGTCCAAGAGGCAATCAATACCCAGAGCCTTACCTACATTGACTATACGCAACCCCTTACTCTGATTGTCCTCCCCTCCCCTATACAGCCCACCGCCCTCTTCTGGCAAAATGCGCCCCTCCTCTGGATTCATCTGTCTGTCTCCCCCAAAAAGGTCCTTAATCCATATTATGATCTCATCGCCCAGATAATTATGATGGGTCGCAAACAAGCTAAAATCTATTATCATAAGGAACCAGATGTCATCATCCTCCCATACTCTGAACACCAACTCACCTGGCTCCTACAGACCTCTGATACATGGGCCATTGCACTTGCTGCCTTTCCTGGCCAAACACAACATCATTACCCCCCCAATAAGCTCTTGGCCTTTTTTTCCCGCCACCCACATATCTTTCCAAAGATCACCTCTTATACCCCCATCGCTAACGCAACCACAATTTTCACAGATGGTTCTTCCTCCGGCCACGCTGCTTATACATGCCTAGATCATAACCCCATCATCATTCCAACACCTGGTCTCTCAGCTCAACACGCTGAACTCCAGGCCATCATTCAGGTTTTCCAAGATTTCCCTAACACTCCCATAAATATCTACACCGATAGTCACTACCTGGCCACCTCCGTCCCCCTTTTGGAGACCCTCTCCAACTTCTTTCACTATACTTCCATCGTCCCCCTTTTTGCCACCCTCCAGACACTCATCCATGCTTGCACACACTCATTTTTCATTGGCCATATACGCGCACACTCTGGTCTTCCTGGGCCTCTGGCCTCAGGCAACGCACTCGCAGATCAAGCTGCTCGATCCACATCTGCCTTCCCCATGCTCCTCTCCACTCCCCGTACTCGACCTTCCTTATCCAATGTCTCTCAAGCACAGGCTGCGCATGACCTACACCACCTTAACGCCCAGTCGCTGCGCACTCTCTTCAAAATAACTAGGGAACAAGCCCGCGCAATTGTTAAACAATGCCCCAAATGCATCACTCACCTGCCCTCCCCAAATTTGGGGGTCAATCCCAAAGGTCTCATCCCTAACGCCCTCTGGCAAATGGATATTACTCATATTCTTTCCTTTAGACAACTCAGGTTTGTCCACGTGTCTGTTGACACCTTTAGTGGCTACATCTTCGCCTCCCTGCAGTCGGGGGAAACAACTAAACATGTCATTGCCCACATGCTCACAGCTATGGCCCATATGGGCTGTCCTACAAGGCTCAAGACAGACAATGGCCCTGGTTATACCAGCAAATCCTTTGCTGAGTTCTGTCAACACCTTAACATTATTCACAGTACAGGGATCCCATATAATCCACAGGGCCAAGGTATCGTCGAAAGGGCAAATCAAAAACTCAAAATAACCATTTCCAAGCTCTCCATGGTCACATGGTATCCCACCAAAGGATCCCCCTGCAATATCCTCAACCATGCCCTCCTTATCATCAATTTTCTTTCCCTAGACCAAAACAATCGCTCCGCTGCCGATCGCTTCTGGCACCCCTCTACAGCCTCCTCCTTTGCCACAGCCCTCTGGAAAGATCCCCTCACTAATTGTTATGGTTTGTGTCTAGATGTCCCCCCAAAGCCTCATGCAGTCATGGAGGCGGCCTTCTAGAGTTTATGACTGATTCGTGGTCTAATGCTGGGATTATGGGCGTGACTGCTACACCCATCCTGGGGTGGGGAGCCTGCATGTAATATAAGGGAGGGAAAGAGGTTGCTCTCTCTCTTGCTTGTGCATGCTCCTCCCTTTTGCTCTTGCTGCTTTTGCTGTCTTCCGCCGCCATGAACTGTTGCCCTCTGCCATGTGCCACTCTGCCTTGGAGCCAGCTGATTATGGATTGAAACCTCCACAAACTGTGAGCCAAATAAACCTTTCCTTCCTTAATTTTGGCTGTCGGGTATTTTGTCCCAGCAACGAGAGAAAAGTAACCGAGACACTAATCAATGGCATGGCCCTGACCCTGTCCTCATATGGGGAAGGGGCTCAGCCTGTATCTATTCTCAGGCTGACCACAATGCACGCTGGGTACCCGAGCGCCTTGTAAAACAACTTAATAAACCTGCCCAGGGAGGCGCCCCTGAGGGTTAATATTTTTCCTTTATAGATGTTCCAGTCAAGCTTCCTGTATGTTCTTGTGATGCTCCCGGCGACCATCGCTAATCATCAACATGCTTCATTCAGGTGGACACTCAGGCGCTGGGGGGACCAAAAGATACTAGGCGCGGCTTGGATCTACTATTCCTCAAGGAGGGGGGCATCTGTGTGGCCCTCAAAGAAGAATGTTGCTTCTACATTGACTCCTCTGGTGTTGTCCTACGCGCTATGGGCAAATTAAACGATGCCCTAAAAAGAGAGAAATAGCCAGAACGCAAGCCTTATTCCCCAGCGCCGGGTTCTCCACTGTGCTCCCCTACCTTGCCCCCCTTTTTGGCCCCCTTATAGTTGTGGTCCTCGCCTTGACCTTTGGTCCCTGCCTATTCAAGAGACTCATTGCCACCGTAAAAACAGATGCTGATGAGTACAAACAAGCCGAACCATATGATGATATTCAGGCCCCAGCATATAAGAATGTCGGCCAATGACGGGTAAGATGGAGTCACAAGTCACTAACACTCTCAGGACCACCTAAGACAGAGCGCCACTCTTCACTGGGATGCTGGCGATGCTAGTGGTTAGCTCAATGATGGGTAAGGCCTGAAAAATCAAATGCGTAAAAACAAAAAGACTTGCAGTAACCTCCACAACCTAAGACAGGCCACATTCAGGGTCATACAAACATTCATGGTCGGCAATATTCTCATTTGGAGAAAAAGGAGCATATGTGGGGAGCCATAAATGACCCAGCTTCACGTCTGAGCATGCGCCCCCCCGCCCATCCTGATCCTATGTCACCCATTAGACCCTCCCACCATTTCCCTCAAAGAGATATAAGCCCTGGCACTTCCGCAATAAACTCTCTCGCTCGACTTCCCTGATCTGTGTGTGTGTGTGTGTCTTCTTTCTCATCCCCATACCGTCACCCGGGTTCACATTCCTGCCCCTGGGAGGCCCCGCTGGTCGGAGTCTTCTTGGGCCAACACAACAGTGGGTGTTTTTGGCGGAACACCCGATGGATGGAGGAGAGCACGGGCTTTAGAGCCTGAAGGGACTTAACGAGATCCTGATTAGTAAGTTCTGTAATCTCTAGTTTAGGTAACAGAGGGGGAGGTCAGCCAAACATGGCTTTAAAGGGGAAATTCCCGATACATAGGGAGTGTATCTGGCCCGGAGGAGAGCAAAGGGGAGGAGGCTACACAGGGTGAGGGCGGTGACCAGAGTCATGTTGGTGTTTAGCTGCAGCAGCTTTTGCTGAAGTCTCTTGGTGCATCGAGGTCTGAAGGTCTCTGGGGCAGACGGTCACACTTCTGTAAGCTCAGGTGTCCATGTCTTGCTTTGGGAGCATTGGATCCATGGAGCACAGCCTGTAACTTTAAGAACAGTGAGTGTGGTTAGGATCACCTCCTGGGGTTTCTCCCACTTTAGTTGGAGAGGCTCCTCTTTTAGGCTCTAATCAGGACTTGGTCTCCCAGTTGAAGGAGTGGACTGGCATGGGCATGGGGCTCAGATGTCTCCATAACAGTCTGCTGAAGTTTTTGAAGCATCTGGTGCAGCGCCTTTATCTGTTGGTGCAAGTTCAAAGTTTCCATCTCCTGTAATCTATTTAAAACAGGTGTCAGTGGGGGAGGCGCCCAAACATTGTCTCGAATGGAGTTAGTCCACCTCAGTACAGTGTACACCGCAACTGCAAGAGGGCCGCTGGGAGCACAGTAACCCAGTTAGCCCTAGTCTCTTGGCATAACTTTGCCAGGGCAGTTTTAAAGTACAGTTTTGTCCTTTTATTTGACTTGAGCTTTGTGGCCAATATATAGTATGGAGTTTTCATTTTAGCCCCAGCACTGCTGTAAGGCTTTTGACCATTTTACCCACAAAAACAGATCCATTACCTGAACCTACCATTATGGGGAGCCCATACCATAGAATGATCAGCTCCATCAAAGCTTTTATCCCCCTCTCGATGTTTCAGTCTTAGTGGGGAGGCCTCCACCCATCCTGAATAGGCACAAATGAAAATGAATAAGTGTCTCTTATTTCCATTGGTGGGTTTAATTTTAGTAAAATCCACTTTAACATCTTTAGATGGCACAGTTCCTTGTCTCCGGACACCTAGTTGTTGCATTGTCCGGAGACAGGGTTGGGTAGGGATCAGTTAGTGCCCCTCTCAGTCACCGAAGCACATAAAGTCCATATCACAAACTGTCTCAGGAAGCAGAGCCTCTGTCTGGATGGTTCGCTCTAAGGTGACAACCGTTGTTCTCACCCTCTAAACCCCATCGATTACCATGTTGCTGCCATCTGAAAAGAGGGTCAGGTCCGGGTCCTGAAGGGGCACATCCTGTAAGTCTGGTCAGGCTGAGTACACCATCTCAATGGCTTCAGCACAGTCATGTTCAGGTGGCTCCAGGGAAGTGGGCAAAAGAGAGGCAGGATTAATAGCTTGTACAGTCTTGATAATTAACTTGGGGTCTTTTAACAAGGTCCCTTGGTATTGGGCCTACTTGGTCACCGGCACCCGGAGGCCCTGAATGGCCTGAGTGCATGAGATTGGCAGAGAGCATGTTCCATCCTTTAATATAAATCCTAGAAACTTAGCAGTCTGCACGCAAATTTGAGCTTTTTAGTCAATTATCTCTATCTAGTACATAAGATGTTTTTATCTAATTTGTCTTTTAATAGGACATCACTGAAGAAATTTTATGACATTATCTGGACTGTTTAATATCTAGGCATCTCTAAATACTGTGGCACATATATAGCATATACATCACGTAGGTTTTTGTTAAAAATTATCATTTGACTGGTGACCTTATATTAGCATGAACCTCTTATCATAAATATCTGGAGCACAAGCAAAGGCAGGTGTCTGAATCTGAAAGAAAGAAAATGTTTATCTCTATAAACAATCAAAGTTTTATATTTCAGAAGACCTGTACATCTGGAAGGTATGAATACACTTAATATGCTATGAGATTAGCAACACTGAATTGTCATAGCCATATGAAAACTTTAGTTTCTTAATTTAGTTTTGTACCAGAACATCTTTAATTCAGAAAACCTCATTGTCCTGTTTTAAAAAATTTAACCTGTTGATGATGACCAATGTAAACATATCACAATAATATATTTTGTCTACAATTTTTGATGACTTATGAAAACCAGATCACTTAACACATTATTTTGAACAACAAGAAACTCTCAAATCATAATACAATAATAAACAATAAACAATAAACAAAACATGTATTACATTTATAGAACCAATTTTAATATCATTTTGGCCACCTGGCAACTTTTGGTAGAAGCATACCAGACAAACGTTTTAAAAATCTAAATATGTAAAGAGAAAATTTGTTGAGCTCAAATAAAACAGCTGTTTACAGGTTGGGCACACAGAAAAACAAAACATACAGGCAAATTTATTTAAAAAAAATCAGAGTGCATATATATATATATATATATATATATATATATATATATATAGGCCAAATTAAATTATAGTAACTCTTATAATTTTAGAAGTTTGTAATTACAAATAGACTAGTCAGAATTATTTGTAGGTCAATAGCAGAGCTCTCTTATAAGAATTTGGAAGTGGGGGGGAAAAGATGGCGGATGAGTAAGAAGCAGGCAGAGAAACTCTCTCTAAAAGTTACCATTGGAACATGGGAATATAGCAACCAGGAAAGCGCAGGAGGGGGGGAAGATGCCTCCCCAGAACCCAGAAAAGTTCTGAAGCGCAATCTGGGACCCCCGGCACCAGTGAAGGGTGATTTCCAACAAAGAAGAAGGAGCAGACCACGCGCACGCGCACCTTCTACCATTCCAGGAATCGCAGCGTGACAGAAGCTCAATTCTACGGACACACGGTCACAGCTGGCACCCAGGGAGCCCCCACGGAGGATCCTGAGACAGCAGTGAGGCAGGGGAGCGGCGGAGAACTGCGCTGGCCAGCGGTGAGTGCCTCTCAGCCACAGCTGCCCCACGCCAGAGAGCGACCGGCCGGGCGCCATTGTGGGGGGTGTGGCAAAACTCAGAGCGGCGCGAAAGAAAAACAGTGCTGGACACTCGTGCTCCAGACAGGGCAGCGCGGGGCCTCTCAGGCCCATGAAAGTGCGCTGAGGTCAGCAGGTAAAAGAGACTGGTCTCTCAGCCACACCTGTCCTGTGCCAGAGAGCGACTGTGGGGGGCGTGGTGAGAATCAGAGTGGTGGGAAACCAGTGCAGAGAACCCACACTCCGGACAGCGCACTGCGCCTCTCAGGCCCAGGGATAGTGAAAGGGCGCTGAGAGCGGCAGGCGAGCTAGACTGGTCTCTGCCTGAAAGTACAGGCCTCTGCTCACCGCCTGCCAGAGGGCCGCTCCTGGCTTACTGGGACCGACCTGCATGGAACAGGACTCTGTCACCACATGGTGCCTCCTACAGCAGAGTCAACACCTGGAACTGATTCTTTTTATTTTTATTTTTATTTTTATTTTTATTTTTTTCTCACTCATTTGTTTTTTGTTCTGGCGAAGGGTTTTTTTTTTTTTTGGTGGGGTTTTATTTTTGTTTTGTTTGTTTTATTGTTTTTATCTTTGTTTTTGTTTCTGTATGTGTATTTGCTCTTTCCTTCATTATTCTCTCTGGTTTTTTATATGAGTGTAAACAGCGCCTCTAACTTCTTTGTGATTGTGGTTGTGATCTGTTCTTCCTTTTATCCCTTCCTTCTCTTTTTACCACCAGTCCTCTGCACCAGTGTCCCAATTTTAGTGGGATCCCTCTTGGTCCTCTAACCTTACATCTAATTCCTTCCTATTCTCCCAACACTCTATTTCTTCCTTAACTCATTCTAAATTTAAACTCCTGAGGTGAAAAATTGACATACTAAGGACTTGTATACTGCATATAATTTTTCTGGTGTGTTTTAGATTTTGTTATATAACCGCAACTCTATACAGCTAAAAATGGTAAATAACTGGTTAGCTCAGTCTGTCATTTTCTAGGCTGTGTTTGATGCTTTAGTTAACATTATAGCCAAATGTGAAATAATTGTTCTAAACATCTTTCCTTCCTGATATTTCGTGATTGAGATTGACTAAGGGACACAGAAAATACAGTGGCACAGTACCAAAGAATCAAGGACTGGGCCAAACAGGTAGCAATTTCGTATACTCAACGAATTGAAGAGGTAGGATCAGGCAGAAAGCTCAAAACCCAAAAGCAAGCTCCACTTGGAAGATACTGCAGAGAAGTAGTCATCTTCTAAAGATCTTAAACACTAGCAATAAAGTAACCTACCATACGTAATTTGCAAACATCACCCCAGGAATTAAAGAAAGGAAAAAATGAGACGACACTTAAACAAGATGCAACCCCACACATCCAATTCACCAAAGGCAAACCTAGGGGCCAACGAGGTGGGACAATCTGAAAGCCACCCACCTGGCCTATCTGAAGTGGTAACAACAAAGCAACTGAATGAGGCTCTGGAAAAAATTAAAACAGAAATAATCTCACAGATAACTGCAGAGATAATGTCCACATTGAAGACCATGCTTAAGGACACTATAGCTGATACAGACAAAAAAATAGATGAGCTTAAGAAAACTATAGAAACCATGAATGCTCAGCATAGGAAAGAAATGGAATCCATAAGGCAGATTCAAGCAGATATCCAAGAGAACAAAAATTCCATTGAAAGTATTTGTAGCAGATAAGCCAATGCGAGGACAGGATCTCAGATATAGAAGACAGGCTTGCAATTAGTGATCATGAAAAGGAAGAATTCTTAAAAACAGCAAGGGACCATGAAAAATCAATTCAGCAGCTGCTAGATGACTCAAAGATAAACAACTTAAGAATAATTGGAATAAATGAAAAAGCAGGAGATAGCATCAATGACATTAAAACCTTGTTCAAAGACATAATCAGGGAGAACTTTCCTGGAAGAGAAAAGGAATTTGATGCCCCTATAAGTGAAGCTTTTAGAACACCAACTAGACATGATCAAAAAAAAACTTCAGCCAGACATATAGTCAAGATCCCAGAAATTCAACAGAAGGGCAGAATCTTAAAAGCTGTTAGGGAGAAGAGACAAATCACCTATAAAGGAAAACCCATCAGAATCACAGCTGACTTTTCAGCACAAACCCTCAATTCAAGAAGAGCTTGGTATGATGTATTTCAAGCTCTAAAGGAAAATAATTTTCAACGCACATTGATGTACCCTGCAAAACTATCTTTCAAAATTGATGGAGAAATAAAATACTTTCATGACAAAGAACATCTGAGAAAATTTATGACCACCAAACCAGCACTCCACAATGTTCTGAAGGACATTCTAGAAAGAGATAGGAACCCCAACAGAAGGAATCCACCAGGCAGGGCAGATAATTAAATAGCAGGAAAGGGGAAAAACAAAGAGTGGGAACCAACAACAGGAAAATATCATGACAAGTATAAGTCAATACATATCAGTTTTAACCATCAATGTTAACGGTCTCAATTCACCAATCAAAAGGTACAGACTGGCGAAATGGATCAAGAAGCAAGATCCAACAATATGCTGTATACAAGAAACACATTTAGCTCAGAAAGAAATTCATAGACTGAAAGTCAAAGGATGGAAGACAATACTCCATGCCACAGGAACCCAGAAAAAAGCAGGGGTAGCTATTCTTTTTGCAGACAAAGTGAACTTCAAGCCAAGAAGGATTCAGAGAGATAAAGACGGTCATTACATCCTTGTAAAGGGAACAATCCAAGAGGAAGAGATAATGATCATAAATATATATGCGTCAAATACCAATGCACCCAGCTATATAAAATAAGTACTAAAGGACATGAAAAATCAAATAAGCACTAATACAATTATATTGGGAGATCTCAATACTCCACTGTCACAAAAAGACAGATCAACTGGACAGAAAATCAATAATGAAATAGTAGAACTGAACCAAACTTTTGAACAAATGGACTTAGTAGATATCTACAGAGTGTTCCATCCTACAACATCAGAATACACATTTTTCTCAGCTGCACATGGGACATTCTCCAAAATAGACCACATACTAGCTCATAAAACCTGCTTAAGTAAATGCAAAGGAATTGAAATTATCCCATGCATATTATCAGACCATAGTGCAATGAAATTGGAAATCAATGGCAAAAGATCTCACAAAAACTCCCTAAACACATGGAAAATAAAAAGCACCCTCCTGAACAACCAATGGGTCACAGATGAAATTAAAGAAGAAATTAGACACTTTCTACAACTGAATGATAATGACAGTACAACATACCAGAACTTATGGGATACAATGAAAGCAGTCCTAAGAGGGAAATTTATAGCATTAAATACTTATATCAGGAAAACAGAGCAAGCTCAAATAAACAACTTAAGGGTGAACCTCGAGCTTCTAGAAAAAGAAGAGCAGGTTAAGCCAAAAGCCCATACAAGGGAGGAAATTATAAAGATCAGAGCAGAAATTAACGTATTGGAGACTAAAAAAACAATACAAAGAATCAATGAAGCAAAAAGTTGGTTCTTTGAAAGAATAAATAAGATTGACAAACCCTTATCCAACATTATTAAAAAAAGAAAAGAAAAGACTCAAATCCATGCAATTGAAAATGAAAAGGGTGATATCACGACAGACCCTGCAGAAATCCAGAAGATCATCTATACCTATTTTGAAAATTTATATTCTACTAAGATGGAAAATGCAGAAGAAATGGACAGATTCCTAGATTCGTATGAATTACCAAAGCTGAATCAAGAAGATTTAAAAATCCTAAATAAACCAATATCAACCAATGAAATTGAAGATGTAATTAAAAACCTCCCAACAAAGAAAAGCCCAGGCCCTGATGGATTCACTGCCGAATTCTACAAGAAATTTAGAGAAGACCTAACGCCCCTACTTCTCAAACTTTTCAATGAAATTGAAAGGGAAGCAATACTCCCAAATTCATTCCTGGAAGCAAGCATTACCCTGATACCAAAACCAGAGAAGGACCCAATTAAGAAAGAGAACTACAGGCCAATCTCCCTAATGAACATAGATGCAAAAATCCTTAATAAGATGCTGGCAAACAGAATCCAACAAATCATCAAGAAGATTATACACCATGACCAAGTTGGATTCATCCCAGGGATGCAGGGATGGTTCAACATATGTAAATCAATAAATGTTATACACCATATTAACAGAGCCAAAGACAAAAATCACATGATCATCTCAATAGATGCAGAAAAAGCTTTTGACAAAGTCCAGCACCTTTTCATGATAAAAACCCTACAGAAAATTGGAATAGAGGGTCTTTATCTCAATCTAATAAAAGCTATCTATGACAAACCAACAGCCAATATTATACTAAATGGACAAAAACTGAAAGCCTTCCCTCTAAAATCAGGAACAAGACAAGGATGTCCACTGTCCCCACTCTTATTCAACATAGTTCTGGCAACTTTAGCCAGAGCAATTAGACAAGAGAAAGAAATAAAGGGAATAATGATTGGAAAGGAAGAAGTTAAATTATCATTATTTGCAGATGACATGATACTCTACACAGAAGACCCCAAAAACTCCACTAAAAAACTGCTAGATTTAATAAGCAAATTCAGTAGTGTAGCTGGATACAAAGTCAATACTCAAAAGTCAATAGCCTTCCTGTACACAAATAACAAACTTACTGAAAGAGAAATTAGGGAAACAATACCTTTCACAATAACATCCAAAGAAATGAAATACCTAGGAATCAACCTCACAAAGGATATAAAAGACCTCTATACTGAAAACTACAGTACTCTGAAAAAGGAGATTGAAGAGGATATCAGAAAATGGAAAGATATCCCTTGCTCCTGGATAGGAAGAACCAATATAGTGAAAATGGCCATACTTCCAAAATTGTTATACAGATTTAATGCAATTCCAATCAAAATTCCAACAGCATATCTCACAGAATTAGAGAAAACAATCCTAAAATTCATTTGGAATCAGAAGAGATCTAGAATAGCAAAGGCAATTCTGGACAACAAACGCAAGGCAGGGGGCATCACAATCCCTGACTTGAAATTATACTATAAAGCTACTGTGATAAAAAACAGTGTGGTACTGGCAAAAAAACAGACCTGAAGATCAACGGAACAGATTAGAAGATGCTGAAACAACCCCAGACATACTAAGCCACCTTATCTTTGACAAAGGTGCCAAACACATTCGCTGGAAGAAAGATAGCCTCTTTAATAAATGGTGCTGGAAAAACTGGCTCTACACATGCCGAAGATTAAAACTAGATCCATATCTTTCACCATGCACTAAACTAAATTCAAAATGGATCAGAGATCTAAATATTAAAACAGAAACATTAAATCTGCTGGAAGGTAGGATAGGTAAAACCCTTGGAGACATTGGTGTAGGCAAAGACTTTATGAATAAAAACTCAACCGCACGGGAACTATCCCAAAGAATCAATAACTGGGATCTCATCTTATTAAAAAGCTTTTGCACAGGGCCGGTGAGATGGCTCAGCAGCTTAAGCGCCTGCCCGGCAAGCGCGAGGGCCCGAGTTCGAATCCCGGAACCCACATACGAAAAAGGGGCCGGTGATATCGCTCAGCGGCACGGGCACCTGCTGGTGTGCGAGGTCCTGAGGTCGACCCCCCGGTACCCACAAAAAAAAAAAAAAACCTTTTGCACAGCAAGAGAAACCACCAACAGAGTGAAGAGACAACCCACAATGTGGGAAAAAATGTTTGCCAGCTGTTCCTCAGACAAAGGATTACTATCGAGAACATATAAAGAGCTCAAAAAAATCAGACCTCCCAAATTTAAAGACCCACTCCAAAAATGGGCATCTGAGATGAATACACATTTCTCAGATGAAGAAATACTAATGGCAAATAAATATACAAAAAAATGTGCAACATCACTAGTCATTCGAGAGATGCAAATTAAAACAACACTGAGATACCATCTCACCCCAGAAAGAATGGCTACTATAAAGAAATCAACTAATAACAAATGCTGGAGGGGCTGTGGGGAAAAAGGAACCCTTCTTCACTGTTGGTGGGAGTGTCGACTGGTACAGCCACTGTGGAAGTCAGTGTGGAGATTCCTCAAAAAACTAGGGTTGGAGGTCCCATTTGACCCAGCTACTCCCCTTCTGGGCATCTTCCCAGAAGAATTAAAAACATCGTACCACAGCGATATATGTGCACCCATGTTTATAGCAGCACAATTTGTAATAGCCAGATCTTGGAAACAACCCAAATGCCCATCAACTGAGGAATGGATAAGAAAGATGTGGTATTTTTATACAATGGAGTACTATTGAGCCATAAAGAAGGATAAACTGGAGACTTTTATAGGTAAATGGATGCAACTCGAGAAAATACTCATAAGTGAAATAAACCAGAAGCACATGTGTAAGCATCGTATTGTCTCTCTAGTATGAGAAACTGAAAGAGTAAATAAGATCCAAAATGTACAATAGACATGATGAATCAAAAAGAAACTGGTCAAAAGGAAAGAGAGACTGGAATAGGGAAAAGAAAGAAGGGAAAGGGAAAAAAAATTGTATATATATATATAAGATGGTTAAGATAGATACACTACCAATTTTACTTAGTTCATTGAAGAGTAAGGTTTGTGCCAATAATGTTTGGACAATTGAATGCTAATGTCTGGTATCCTGAATAACTAACTTAAAGATAGTAATACATAATGTATTAACCATTGTTACCCTCCTATTATGTTGCTTTGAAAATTTGTTCTTCTTTTGATTTGTTTTGTTTTTTCTTCTCTTTAAAATAAAAAAAAATAAAAAAAAAGAATTTGGAAGAAACAAAAAATAAATTCCTTCATAAAAATATTGACAACTTTCATGTTTTCCTTTTATGTAGCTTCCAGCTCAGTCATCTCCATACCCTCTGTCACATACTCAAACCTTTCTTTTTACTCTCTTAGCATTCTCTCTGTAAGAATATCATTTATATAAATTTCCTTTGATATTTCTTTGTCAAAACTTATTTTGACCCCTTGTTCCTGGGTTGTTACAATTACGCCCAGTTTCCCGCTGGCTGCAAATGCTGTAGCCATTTGTGATTTAAGAGCAGAGACCCTCTTTGTATGCAGAGAAAGAGAAAAACACACTTCAGGATAAGGTTTTTGTCCCAGGTGTTTTGAGCCAGGGCACCCAGCTTGTGTTTTCCACTGTGGCTTACTCAGCTTACTCGATGTTTTGACAAAGCAGGCATTTACATTTCTCCTTTTTGATAGTAATTTTGATTAATCGTCACTCAGGAGTTTGTAGTGCACAAGAAATGTTTTATGCACATCAGTTTAAACTGAAAACCAAAAGTATAAGTGCCAATTAGTCAAAATTTGCAATTAGATTTCTCCTGTAAAACTTTCCTAGATGCTTGCAGGCAGCGCCAGGCTGGTGACGTCCAGGCTGGCCATTGGGGCAGCATTCGCACCACGCACAACCAGTTTATATATGGAAACTAATTTGGGTGCTCAGGCTTACCGGTGACAATATTTCATACTCCATTGATTACCTGGGGGTCGAGCAACCCTTTAGCTAATCATCCCACATTGAATGTGGGCCACTCAAGCTCACAGAAGTTTTGGAGCTTCACTTTTTATCTTAACTCTATAATCCACTTTGAACTTATCAAAATTGTTAAGCATACATTTTAAAACAGTTGACTTACTACCAGCAGAACCCATTATGTCAATGACTTGGACAACACAGTAACCCACAATTACAATTTATCTAAACAAGTCCTGTCCCCTCCACTTAATCTGAAATGCAAACAAAATTTTGAGACTAACAAATGGTCTCCTGCCAGCAGGTTGAATTCCTCTGGTAATAGTGACTTGGAAGCACAGGCACAGGGGGGTGGGTATGGATGCAACACAAGGGAGCACACACACACACACACAAAAACAGACAATCCCGGGAACAATAACCATACCGCTCCTGACCTCAAGTTTAGAACAGATTCAGAGGACGACCTCTGACAGACAGCAAAACACTGCGTCCGGTGGCCTAGCTCTCACAGGTTTAAACAGAACAGACGCTAGCACAGACCAGATACCTGGACGAGCCTTGGGCAAATTGCCAAACCAGAAACTGAATTACAAGCACGCTTACCTAGGTTGGGAGGCAGGAATTCAGTTGTCTCTGTCTTGTAGCCTTGCGTCCTGCCTTGCAGCTGATCTGGGGGGCCAGCTGAAGATCAGCTTTTTGGCACCTTGGCCCCCCAAGGGTTAGCTGCCAGGCAAGGAGGCACCGAGGCCCCCTCCTTATTGTCCATGGTGGGTGCTGTGGAACAAAAGAGGTTAGTGGCACCAAACAAACAAAGACAACACTAAGATCAAGATAATAGACAGATGCTGGTGTACACAACTTCCCCAGAAGAGGAAGTAAACTGAATCTGACGGGCAGTGAATGGTGGCAGCACCAAAACAAAAATTCTGAGACAGAATCCAAATCAGTGATCCCACCGCTAACCGGTCTGCTAAACTGAGAGTGCTCTGGGGCATCCCCCAAGGGATGTGGCCTGTGGCTCAAAAAGGATGCCTATGGCATTCACCTAAGGACTCATGTCCCTAGTTGCAAGCCACATGGATCAAGAAACTCACGCTTCTTGAAACCGACCACGCTGAGACACAAGAAATTAGGATCCAAGTAAGACAGAGAACGAGAGATAGGAACGGCCATACTTAACCCGAGAGGCAGCTGTTGGGGTCTTCTGATGCAGGGGGCAATCCCCGAATCTCGCTGGGGACTCCAAAATGTTAGGTTCGGGACACCCGCCACGTGAAGGAAGACTCCAAGAAGCGTTCTCTCATGCAAAGGGCAAGGGGTTTTATTATCCAAGAATGTGTGGGGCTCACTGAACACGCAGGAACAGTGGGCCCCGAGCCAAGCCTGAGCAGCGCTTATATGTCTATAGAACAAAGGGAGGAGGGGTCTTTGCAAGCACGGTTACAGAAGCAGATGGCATTGGTTAGTTTAAACAGCTTTTTACATTCATTGGGAGAAGACAATCATACGGGAGTTTTTAGGCTGGCCGATGGAGCAGTGGAGGACGTTTCCTAATATGGGCAGCAGGTGTCCAGGAAAGGCACATTTTGCAAATTCTTTTAGTCATGAGGTAGTTCTTATCTCATGGCCCAGATCCCTGGCCAGCTCTGTTCCATTTTTATCTAACTTAGGTAACTTTAAATTGTAACAGCTCAATTCCCGGAACATTGGGAGGAGGGGAACAGCAAAGACCAAGCATTTAGAATGGAAAATTTCTGTTACATAAGTATTATTCTAATATAAATGAAAACAAGATTACAAAAAGATGCCCATAGATCCAGTATGGAGGCCTTGCTTAGAAATGTATATTTTCTGTATAAAAGCAGCAGCACAAAAATCCTTGTTGAATTCTTTCACCAACTGATAAGATCATTAAGCCCAATCTAGAGCTGCAAAATCTGAATATCAAAGTGTTTAAGTAGCTAGTCCTAAAGTACTCAAGGTTTACTACTTAACAGTAAAATAAATATTTGTGAATTTAAAAAATCAAGTTTCGGGGCGGTGAGATGGCTCAGTGGCATAAGCACCTGCCTGGCAAGCGCGAGGGCCCTAGTTCGACTCCTGGAACCCACATACGAGAAAAGGGCCGGTGATATCGCTCAGCGGCACGGGCACCTGCTGGCGCCCAAGGTCGTGAGGTCAACCCCCGGTACCCACAAAAAAAAAAAATCAAGTTTCTAGCAACCTGTGTGTTAACTTTTTGTTTTTTATCTTTTCTCATAAGTGCCCATGTAGGGGGATAAAGGTAATCTTTGGAGTTGAGAGTGGACAAAGCAATTCAAAACAAATATAGTTCAAGTTTCCTGTGGAGGAAAGAAGCATTACAGAGCTATCATCATGCATGGAATGAATCTTCTGGGTTTAATACTTCCTGTTAACTTTTTTCCTAGTAGAATTTATTTTAGAAAATTCAAGTTAAAACCTCCTCTTTGGATCTAGGCATATCCTTTACTTTTCACCTCAACAGAAGTTCTACACATATGGAAGTGGAAACTGGCTTTTTACAGTAGATCGATAAAAGCTCTCTGGGAGTGAGCAAAATGCCTTCCAGAAACATTTCTGTCTTTACATCTCATAAAATAACCTTGATATCTGGAATAAAAAATATTCTCTCAACTTCCCCACCCACTCTGGTTCTCTAAGAGATTGCACATTGCTTATATCATGAGTTCCACCATAGCAACTAGAAGAGAAATTTATCATATTCAGATATTTCACCATTCACAGAAGTCTTCCTCCTGTTCCATTTCACTTGCATTCATCTAGATAACAGAAAATTAAATATTACACCAAGTCAACAAGTAGATCCACTATGCTTTTTTTCCTCATCTTCCCTTTCTCCTTCCTCGTTAAGTTCTCTCTTTGTCATATAGGTATACAAAATTGAACCTACTACAATGTATTTCAGAAATGTGCTCACTAAATATTTGATAGAGCACTTATCATTATGATATATATATATATCATAATGATATATATCCCCTCAGGATAGTTGAAATGCGTACACAACAACTTTCAAATAAATTATACTAAGATTAGGAAAAATATTTTAGACTCTATTTTCCCATCTCATAATTTCCTGGAAAATAATTAAACTAGAAGAAAGCTGCAGGCTAGCATGTCATGGCTTTCTATGAAATAAACAACTTTAGAAAGTTTCTATAATTGGAATTCAGATGTTTGATGTGCACAATCTTCAAATTATATTTTTAAAAGCTAGTACTGTAGATTTAAGAGGGAGAAAACAGACATCATTTTCAAATTTTTTGACTATCCCTTTTATTTTTCCCAATATATTTCAATAAATTATTCTTATTTCAAGATCACACATGTGACTGTGTGTGTGTGTGTGTGTGTGTGTGTACACAATGAAAGTAGCTGCTTGACAAATCTAGTGCAAATTTATGTTTCTAAAAGGGACTTGTTGACACATACCTTTCTGAAACCTTATTTTAAATTTTGTACCTCAGAACTTCTAATATTTGAGTTATCTCTGTAGCCTCAGAATCTACCTGGCTCATTCTTATACCTAAAGCTTTCCTCATACCTTTCTGATTCCATATATGAAAGCATTCAGCCCACTGTATCATCACCAGAGTTTTTCAATGGGTTATAGAGGCAATTAGCCACATATGCTAATGTTGAATTGTATATTGAGCTCTTTCATGGAACAGAATATTTACTTTAATCATAAAAAGTAGTATACATTAGTTACAGTAAAGTATAAGCTACTTCAACAAAGTAAGAAATAAACAATGGTTTAGATAGGAGATAATTTACTTCTCTTTCATAGAAAAACCCCAAAAGGAGCATTCAAGTTTGCTGGAGTGATTCTGATTCACAAGGTCCTTCAAGCTCACAGACCTTTCTCATCTCATTGCTTCACCACCACCCTGAGGTATTATTTTCATCTGCATATTTGAAACTGGATTGTAAGCATATTATGCTGTTACTCCCAAGGTGGAGAAAAAGAAAGGAAATCCAGAATTCTTTTTATTTTTAAGCAAATATGGCAGAAGTTGTCCAAATCAATTCTATTCCCATTCCACTGGTAATAAATATACTGCCTGAAGAAACTCTTCCCGGGCCGGTGAGATGGCTCAGTGGTATAAGCGCCTGCCTGGCAAGCACGAGGGCCCGAGTTCGACTCCCGGATCCCATATACGAAAAAGGGGCCGGTGATATCGCTCAGTGGCACGGGTGCCTGTTGGCACGCGAGGTCCTGAGGTCGACCCCCCGGTACCCACAAAAAAAAAAAAAAAAGAAACTCTTCCCTAAGTAATTATTCTAATTATACATCATACATTCAGGAACTACCGCAAGTACAATAATTCTAAGCACGTGCCTGTGGAAGAAAGCATTCTCATGTTCTGTTCAGAATTCACATTGCCACTCTCCAAAAATTTACATATGCCCTGAAATAGGGCTGATCAAAGGAATGCTTATCAGTTAACATCAAACAATCATAAATGCTGTTGATTTACTGCATTACTATTTTATAAATTATGTTCTATATATGGGACTACTCACCTAGTGTATGACTTCAAAATTCAGCATATTTACAAGTACGTGTGGCATTTTGCATAAGCTTAGATATAATTACGAAGGATACAATATGTATCATGTCTTCTTTTTGTCTATTCAAAGACTCAGCATCTTCTCAAGTATGATACCAGCTTTCTTTAAAAGATTTTCTCCCCTTAGGAGAATAATAATATCTGAAAATCTAATACGTAAGTAAGAGTTTGTTCCAAGTAACATTCTCCAAATGAGTATTTACATTTTAATGGAGAGCTTGAGAGGCAAGAACACAAAAGACTCCATCACAATGACAGTATTTCAGCATTCAGACCCCTGTATGAAGGAAGTGCTGAAAGTAATCTGACCTTTACTAGGTCTTCCAAGTCATATAATATAATTATCTCATTATAATCCACACACAGCTGACTTGCCAGCATTGACATTATTTGACTAACAACGTATCCCGTATTTCTTGCACAGCTCCAAATGTGCAATTTTCTCTGAAGACAAAGCTTTCCAACAGTTACATTTTGACATTGCAACTAGCGATGAACTATTGAATTTGATGTTCCCTAAGACCAACGATGGCAAACATTTTAGAGATGAGTGCTTAAAGAGCAACCCAAAGCCCACTTACTTATCACAAAATGCCAACACTACAATTAAACCTGAATACTGACATTTTAGTTTAGAAAAAACAATTCACACATTAACATCTTTTGTCTTAAAAGGAAAACACAATAACATGCATACCATATGTTCACCACCACTTCCTTAGACTAAAATTATTATGCTCTTGAAATTCTAGTTTATGACAGTGACTCAAAAAACTGTAAGAATGACTTGCTACCAACCTTGAAAAATATCTTACTGAACCCAGTCCTTGGGAATGTCACTTGGTCTCAAGTATTAATCTACTCACTTATCCAGCTTGGACAAGTACATTGCAACTAACATAAACAGATACATATAAATAAATACATAGATGTATGAAAGAAATCTGATGGATATCCATTTCTTTAAAATCCAAGGCTAGTCAATCACACTCAAAGGTTGATAAAAACTTGTTGTGATAGTGTTATAAGACATTAATTAATTGTGATCTCTCACATTTCTTATTCTCTTGCACAAAAAGTTTCACATAGAAGGGTCCCTTATAGGTGGCATTCAGAAAGCACCTGGGGCTGAAACCACGGAAAGGTTCTGTTGGACTGATGTCCAAGACAGCTGATGGTTGACACCAGCTGCAGGATAGGACATCAGCTGGAATTATTATCCAGGGATCCTACACATGGCTTCTGCACATGGCTTTAAGATTTGCAACATTGTGGGGGCCGGTGAGATGGCTCAGCGGCTTAAGCGCCTGCCCGGCAAGCGCAAGGGCCCAAGTTCGACTCCTGGAACCCACATACAAAAAAGGGGCTGGTGATATCACTCAGCGGCACGGGTGCCTGCTGGCGCATGAGGTCCTGAGGTCGACCCCCCAGTACCCACAAAAAAAAAAAAAGATTTGCAACATTGTGACTTCATTCCAAGAGAACCTACTAGAGATCAGAAAACCGGCATGGCATGGTCTCTGCATGTCCTATTGTCAAAGAAGTCACAGAGCTCAGCCAGATTCCAGGTGAGAGGCCATCACCTCCACTTATGAATGGAGAAGTGTTGAGGAAATTGTGGACACATTTAATTGGCCACACATGGTTATATACTCACTGCAGATATAAAAACAACAACAAAAAGCAAAGAGAGCATTAAGAAACTTTTTTAAAATTGCCAGATAATTAAAGCAAAAGTGATATTTCAAAACACAATAATTGACTTTAAATTACTTCAAGTGAAGTTCATCTGGCCTCTAAGAAATTACAAAATCCTGTTTTGATTATTACTTTGTAAGTTATGGAGTTTTCTTCAACAGAATTGAAAATTAAAGTAAGATCCTAAAGTAGCAATAGATATAAAAAAATAGAAACTTAATGGTTAAATTCAGAACAACCTAAATTATAAAGAAAGAAAAAGTGAACAAGTCCTTCCTGAAAAGGCAACAAGAATAAATTTAAATTAATACATCAGCTTCCACCTGTTCATCATTCAAAGTGAATTTTAAAAAGAGAAATCTAATTTCCCTAAAGATATTTCAATTAAACATAAAACATTCGTAAACAAAAAGGCAAGGTGGGCTGTTTGCCAATCTCATTTTCTTTCTAGACCTCAGGAAGACTACACAGCCTTGCTTTCCCTGGAGTTAAGGGTTACATGATTGGAGCCTGAAATGTGTACAGAATTGATGTGTGCCAGAACTAGCCATGGAACAAACTGCAATTCTGCATGCTTTCTCTTTTTGCTGCTTAGCCTAGCAAACAAAAAAGATCCAGTGGAAGTATTCCCAGTTGCCTTTAAGTTTCAACAGAGATGAGCCACCTTCTGGTAGACATCTGCCCTGCTCACATTTGAAATGAGCAAGGGAAAAAAATCCTTTATTGTGCTAAGACACTGACATCTAAGTGTTGCTTATTACAGCCACTAGAAATAAATGCACTGATTAACAGTACAGGAAATAAACCTGAGTATCCCACCTCACCCTAAAAGAGACACCATAATCACTTTCTTTAGATCCCTTAATGTGTCAGAGATTCAAAGTTGACAGGCACTACACATGTCATCTGGATCATCTAGTGTCTTGACATCAGTAACCTCGCACTACCACCAATGAATAAAACACTTATAAACACCTTGACTCCGAGAAATATACATTGTGAAATAGGAGTGTGGAATCCTGTGTTGCCATGACAACAAGAACCTCATTCCCTTTCAAAAGGATCACCAGCTCCTGTATGAAAAATAAACTTCTCTTCCGAGTAAGGTTTTTAAAGCATTGCACACAGAAAGAAAAGTATTGAACATCTCACTCCAAATAATTGATTACATTCTTTGACATCATCAATACCAACTGTGACCAACAGTAAAAAGCCACTTTGGTTTCTTCAAGTCTCCTTGATGTGTGAGTGCCAAGGAAATGAAACTTCCAGATAACAGTTCATTTCCCCTGCAAGGGAATAAAGTAGCTTTTCCTTGAATGGTAACAGTCATGCAACCTCAGTAGTTTATTAGATCAGAATGAAACAATGTGATCTAATAAACCAACCTCAGAAAAATCTCCAAGCTGATGTTACTGTCAATAAATACACTCTTCAAGATTACATAACAGAGGGGTTCTATTGAACTTGTGTGATAGCAATATTATGTGTACAGGTCATTTTAGAATCATAAGTAACCCTACATTTAGTTCAAATTCTTCGTATTATAGGTTAGAAAATCGAGGATCAGTGACACCAAGTGACCCAAATAAATCTGTAAGATTCATGCATATTATTTTGTACTATTACACTATTTTGTACTAATATACTGTAGATACTATTTTTATCCTATATAATGGTTCCTATTTAAAATAATCCAACTAACAATACTTTCAGAAATTACTTCAGAATGCTTACATGGTCAGTAGCCTAGTCTCTGGGGCTTTTCTTGATCTTTTGTAAAGATTATACCTCAGTGTGTAGCAATGACTTCTAAAGTAATCTTTCCAGCTATAAGGAGCTTAATGAAAAGTAAATTGATCTCTTAACTTTCAAAATCTTCCTTGACTTTTTCTGTCCTTTGAAAACCTGATATTGTAAAACTTTAATATTTTATTAATTATAAAAATAAATTACCTGATGAAAAGTTCCCACGACTATATACCTAATTTTAAATGTAACATAATTTTAAGTGTTTCACTTCATAACTCCAGTTGTATACATTCATTAACTTAGTTACCAACATTAAAATCTTGCTTTAATGAATACACAGGAATGATTTTTAATTAAATTACTAAAAGAGCTGAAATCTAATTTATGTATTTATAAATAGTAATTACACAATATTATGTTTAGAGAGTTTTTAAACTGGCTAAAAACAATTTACCTACCTAGTTAGGTAGACGTGCTATTATTTTTTGGTGCAATTTTTTTCATTGAAAACAAAGGTAATTTTTATGTAAGTCTTTATTCAAATTAGTGTAAATTTATAATTAGTAAAACTAAATAAAATATTTTTACATATCTATAGTGACAAAAAGGAAAAGAAAACATTATGTGTGGAAGAAAATATTTTTCTGCTATTTTCTAAAATGCAAAGAACAGGGAACCTTGGATAAACTTGAGTCATTTGTAGAAAAATGGATTCTCCTTGAGATCATAATGGTAAGTGAAATAAATCAGATATGCAAGCCTAAATATTACACACTTTCTCTTATGTGAGAAACCCAAAGTATAAATAAAGCACAAAACAAAAGATAGATAATAGGAAGGAGGGAAGCAGATCTGTCTCAAATAGGAAGGGGATCGTGAGACGAGGGAGTAGGGATGGAGGGGAGGTGAAAGGGCTGATGTAGAATAACTAAGCTGTGCTATGTACACATCCCAACTCCCCACAAGGAACGGAAACATTATGTACTGCAAGCATGTACTAATAAAAAAGAAAGAAAAGGCTTATGCATAAATATGATCTTTACCACAGGCTTATTGTCCACTGAAATTATTTTTGAAGATCTAGCACTGAAAACGATCAATCTAAAAGAAAAGATGATAGAAAACTAGAAAATAGACTCTCAGAGATGAGAAAGGGGATCAATGGGGAGGAAAAGGAGAGGGACAAATGGATGGCAAATTATGAAGATATGTTAGTTACATGCATGTATCAATTCCCCAAAGTGAATATCACTATTCTGTATTAAAAACATGCAGTAATAAAAAAATTATAAAAGCATTACTCAAAATTATTAAAATGGAAAGGAAAACAAAAAACCTTTCATGATTAAGAAATCTCAGCAAAAATGGAAGTGATTAATATTAATGTGTACTAAATTTACTTAAAATTCTTTTTCAACAGAATAAACTAAGCTGAGACCCTTAAAAATTATCACTTTAGAAAATAGATCCATCAGCCTTCTAACCCAGATAATTCCTTAAGTATCTTAGATGAAGGTAAAAGAGCAAAATTATGGAGAAAGCAGATAGGGGAACTGATTATGTATGAGCTTTTTCCAGTGCGAATCATGAAATTTATAAGTTCATTTCCTATTGGAGATAATTTAAAGATATCGATAAGTATAATTGCACAATCACACATCAGAACTTCTGAACCTAATGGAATCTTATTGGGTTTCATTATGTGGTTGAATATATTATAAGATCTAACTTGTATATAGCACAGATGTCTTTACAAGTTTCTCTATAGCGTAATAATTTCACTCTAATAGATTTTACTTGACAACAAATATTTTTAGAGATAATAATTACTATTTAGATGTCTAAATAGTGTTCAAAAAAACATTGACTATAATAGAATGCTTCAAATAAAAATAGCAAAGATTTTATAATAAAAAACACAAAGATTTAAAAATTTGTACACATCTAGAAAACATTTTTAATGTATCAGAAAAATACTGTGCTACACATATGCAGCAGTCGATTTAGTAAAGTGCTGCCTATAACCCAAACATCTTTATGTAAAACCAAAGCCTGTGGTAACTAGCTCTGAAGAACTTCATGCATATCTATGCATGCTGTATCATTTTCTAAGTGAAAATCACTCATATCATTTTGTGTAGCACTGAATATATATGAAAGCCTGCTGCTTGGAAAGAAAATGGGCAATCAATTAAACAAGCAGAGTGTCAGTAACAATAGCATGCCTTTTGTTCATTACCTTCACCATTATAGTTCTTTCTTATTCAGTTCATTGTTACTGCTTAAGATATGAATGAGAGTAAGATAAATAAGTTCAAAAGATGTTTACTTGCCCAAGGAGCTATCATGAAGTTAAAGGTAAACCATTTTTTCTCTGAAGAATTTTTTAAACGTTAGAAACTACTACTTGATTTTCATAGATTCTTCAAGTCCCCTAGACCAAGCCTTTGAAAAGGTCTAAGAATGTCCCCACATCTCCATGATTGGTTTATTTCTGTTTGACTACTTTTTTTTCCCTATCACACAATAAATTTTAAGAAAATAAGGACATCTTTCCCTTCTCTCATCAATTTTTAGAATAGCCATGGATTCTTCTGGGGTTTTGTTTTGTTTTTTTGTTTGTTTGTTTGTTTTTTGTTTTTTGCGGAGGAGGGTTTGGTTTTTGCAATTGATCAACAGTCACGAATCACAGGCAGTTTTGACATGATGAGAATATGCTGTCAAAACATTGCCGAGCAGGAGTCAAGAATCACAATTTTAGCAAAATATCTTTTTAACACATGCATTCCACATGGAAAACTTACTTGGTTTTAATGCTAACTACTAAGTTAAGCCAGAAATTTTATGCTCTGCTTTTAGAACCTAGAATTTGGGGTCTTTAAATCAGTGATTTCTGTGTCTCAGCAAGTACAATTCTTTTTACAACTCAAAATAAACATTGTCAGACTAATGGGGGTAGGAGTTCTTGCCCAACAAAGTTGTCACCTACGACAATCAACAAAATCAGATAGTTGTTTGTTTCCAGTTTTCCCTTTGTCATATGGGTAAAATATTAGTGTTAGCAGAACTTGTTCAGAAAAGGTAGAGAGAAAATTCTCTACAACAAAGTCTTAAATAAGATAAAAATTTCATTTTTTTTACAATTGTGGGAAAACCATATTACTAGTTTAAAACAAATATGAGGTAATTGCAGTAGTACCTACAGATAGATACAAAGACTAAGAGATAAGGATTTCTTAAAAAAAAGTTCTACATCCTATGTGGAGGATCTCTTAAGTTCCTTCTGCCAATTTAAATAAGGAGGAATATAAGGTAGACTTTTTTAAATTGAAAAACAAAAAATTGCAGTTTCCATATTTTTTTACTTCTACAGACTCTCCAATTATCAATACATCCAGTGTCCACACACACACACACAAAGATAGCACAGAGTATCAAGGGGAAAAAAAAAATAAGCAAATTAACACAAGACTAAAAAGATTGACAACCTTGTTGCCCAGAAGTACCTTTTTCTTTGCTTTTACTTTGAGATTATTTATCATAATTTAACCCCTGGGATCTTTGTTTTCTTTTTGTCCTACATCCAGTATATTGTTTCTTCGCCCTACTCCATCTGTATGGCACACACAGCATGTCAAGCCATTTAGTTCTACCCCTTGGTCTGCCCTGCCTTACACATCCCCTTCATGAACAGCATCTCCTCCAGGCCTTGCATAGGTCGGGAAGCTGATCCGAGAGTCTGTGCCTTGACCATTGTCATAGAATTTGGTTTTATTTTTCTGATCCAATGTTGGCATTGGATATTTTACACATTTTGGCAACTGACCCTAACACAACATCATAAAGCTAATAAGCTCTATCAAGTTAGATGTCCAAATTTCTCCACCCTATCCACTATTCCTTTTTAAGAGAATTTACAATGATACCAGAGTAAAGGCAAACCTTAGACTGAGGGAGACAGGCAACTAAAAAGCACTATCTAATTATTTCAGATATCAATAATCTCCAAGTAGTAACTTCTATTTCACATGTTTTTCCTCTTTAAAATTCATTTTTAATGATAAAGCATACTTTTGAAGCTTTTAGGATTGTTTTATTGTTTCCCTCAGAAGTAGAACAAGTTCAAACTGAAAAAGAACAAAGTTGAAACGTTCAAAAATGAGACTTACAGATGATGGTTTGTTTTATCCTCTACATTCTTCACATTCATCTGCTAATTTTTTTCTGAAAACCACTGGTTTACCAATATGTAACTTGTACTTTTACTCCTTCAGTCTTTTGTATCTGTATAATATTTTCCAATACATCACACCTGCTTATACATATTGATTACATTTTTAATTTAAATATGTTCTTTTCCAGTAGTAGTTTAAACCTGTAGGGTATTCATTGTGATTAGTTATCTGTAGTAAGCGAACCAGTCCCTGGAACCAGTTACGCAGCAGGGAATTGGTTTTCAATAATAGAGGAGATAAACTATGGGGCTGGGGACATCTGCTGGCCATTTCACAGTATGGTTTTTTTTTTTTTTTTTTTTTTTTTTTTTTTTTTTTTGTTTTTCTCTTTCTTCCTTTTGCTTGCTTTCTTTCTTTCTTTTTCTTTTTTTACCACAATACTGCCAGGAGAGAAGATTAACTTGTGTACTTAACCTGAAGAAATCCTTTTTACATGGAATCCTTTAACTGCCTTCTTAAAACTTTATTTATTGGTCAAAATTTGAGTAAAAGTATAGGAATAGCTATTTAGAAAGACAGATTGTCTTCACAATATAAAGTATGGAATTTACTATAGCATCGAATAAAATTTTTATGAACATAATCACAGATATTTCTCCCTTTTCCGGGAACTAGAGTTATTTCATATGTAGTATATACCCAAGAAGCTTTGGGAGCCAAGTTTTTATCTAACATCCAGACTAATTAAAGCTCAAAAATTAAGAACAATTATTAAATGTCAGTTAAATTTTTTTAAAGCTTGAGAATGCAATTGCACTAGTTACTCTTCATTTTATATCACCATTTGCACTCATCTGTCCATTAATTCTATTATTTGTAATTCATAGATCATTATAACTGAAAGAGACCTCAGAAATTGCATAGTCTCTCCCTAATCCAGCCTCCTCAGACTTTACTGCACCACCCCAAAGGACTGAAAGGAAGCAATATCTCAAAATATCTACATCAAATTGATTCACAGCACACCTGTTGAAACAGTGGTTTAGAGTCCTCCACTAGATGACAAAATATAACCTGGCTTTGGATAATAGTGCTTAACTTTCTCACCCTTTGCTCCAATCAAAATTCTCACCCTCTACCACTGGGCCCAACTTAGCTTAGATTGTAACCTTTGCTTTCCTGATCTTTACACATCAGTGATTGATTGCTGCATAACAAATTAAGTGAAGCTTTGTAGGTTGAAAAAGTATTCATCTCATAGTTGGAGTCGTTCGAGAAATCAGGAGTGGTTTAGCTCGGTGGTTCTAGCTCAGGGTGTCCAAGGCTATATTCAACCTGCCCACTGGGGCTGCAGCTGTTTGAAGCTTGATCAGGTCTGCAGAATGCACTTCCAAGCTTGACACAGAGCTATTGAAAGAAAGCTGAAGTTCCTTAATGCAAGGGTCTGTCCTTGGGTCCGCATAAAACATGGCTCCCCCATGGCAAGTGGAGAGATAGAGAACGGAGGCACAGACAGAAAGACAGAGAGAAACTGCAGTACTTTTATCACCTAACACCAAAAGTGACCCTTCTGTTGTATTTATTGTCACATATCAACTCACATACTCCCCTTGGGAGAGAACAAAAGGCTTTCGCCAGGAGGTGGGGTCACCGATTACTATCTCAAAGGCTGGCTTGACCTGAGTGATTATTGATTGTCTTTGTTACAAGTGTTTTCAGTTTATAATACATTATCTCATTTAATTTTCACAACATTCAGATAAGTATTTCCATTGTATAGCTGAGGACAAAAAGACCAAATGAGGTTTAATTACCCAGGGCTGCACTGAGATAGTAAGTGGCAGAAAAGAAAGTAGAAACAAGAAGGTTCACTTTCTTTTTCACATATTACCAGATTTCCAGATTTCAAATTTCCTAGACCCTGATTCTCATACATAAACCTCTTCTCCCCTCTTTCCAGTTCTGATCATTATTCTGTATTTTTTCCATTCTTACTGCCAATGCCAAACCCTATTATTATATGAATGAAAATTATTTCCTCCAATCATGTTTAATTCCATCATCTCAATAGTCATGTGAGGGGCCAGTGAGATGGCTCAGCGGTGTAAGCGCCTGCCTTGCAAGCGCGAGGGCCCGAGTTCGACTCCCGGATCCCACATACGAAAAAGGGGCCGGTGATATCACTCAGCGGCATGGGTGCCTGTTGGCGCGCGAGGTCCTGAGGTCGTCCCCCCGGTACCCACAAAAAAAAAAAAGTCATGTGAGGTAATGTCTGGCATTATGTACCAAAATATAATTCTAGCTGTTGGCGGAGGGATACCACTATGATACCGGCTACTCCAGATGTGGCCGAATTTCATATTCAGGACCAGCCTGAGCAACTTAGATTCTGTTAAAAAAAAAAATTATATATATTTGTTACTTGTAATAGTTGTTTAATGAAAAATGTGTGCAGAAGTTACAGTTAAAGCAAGTTGAATGAAGTAATTGTTTCATTTGCAGGGATGAACTAGTATGTGCCATTACTGGTAAATATAGGCTGAGCTTTCAGTTAAAATGGAGCAAAGTAGAGGCTCCACTGAATTGTTTCCCATGTTTCCTGGAAACCAATTGAAGACTACTGATGAAAATGGATGAACAACAATCTACCAGATGAAAGGAGGCCAATAGAACATCAGTTCATCATGTAAGTTCTCACTTCAGAAAAAGCAAGAGTCAAATTTTAAAAATGACTCACTGGCCTTTGCAATTTATTATCCAGGTATTGGCATCTGTTTCTTGGAGGACCAAAACCAGCCCTGATAGTACTGAGAATTAACTGGAAGCCAGCAAGTAAGATCAAGATGTAGATTGGTCACTTCCTGCTGAGCACTTGAACAGGACATCATCCTGGTTAGTAGGGGGACACAGACTGTCCTTGATTAAAGGTAGCAGCCAAATTGTTGAAACTGTAACAGTACATTTAGTAACCTCAGAATATGTACCAGTGGAGATACCATGCATATGTGCCGTGTGCAATAGTGGGCATTTGCAAAACAATTCTAGTCATTGCTAAGTTTTTCTGACACACTACAGTGGGATATTCAGCCAGAGTTTTTCCAAGCAGTGAATGGCTAAATGTGAAAGGACTACGTCTTCTCTGGTAACCTACTAGCCATCACACTTCACCTGGAAGATAGGCAGGGACAACTGAAGAGTAGGCTAAAGATCTGCTTGTTAAAGTAGCAGTCACAGAGGCCTTTGAGTACTTGGCCAAAGCAGATGTTTTATGTAAAGTTCAGATCCCTGCTGGGGAAATCTGAGACCCTTATGCAAGAGACGGGGACACTGGAATAATGTCCCCAAGATTGTAAACTCTGCAGCTCTGAAACCAGTGGATTTTCAAAAATGGTCCTCAATTCCTGAACAAGAGCTATCGCTCCTGCTTTGCTGCCTCTCTTCACAAGGCATTACAAGCTTCCTTGCGAACTTTCTATCCCACCCTAACCAGTGGGCTGAAAACTCGAGTTAAAGCCTGGAAGCATGGGAGAAGCCAGGAGCTTGCTGCTGAGATACAGATGAAAGTGATGATAAACATTAGGAGTTACAAGAACTCATCAACGTTTACCACCGGGAGCCAGGGGAGAACTCCCAAGATTTTGAGGGTAGCGAATCAAACAGGGGAAGAATATGAGACAGAAAAACAAGAATTCACTAATTTGGGGACATTTCCTGGAAGCAGCATTTAACACCTCAGCAATGTCTCCAAGGAATGGCCAATTCATTGCCAGGATGGTTTCTAGAGGCATGGAAAAATGGTGCCCGCTGTCAGCAAAGCGGAAATGCCTGCTTTGCCCTGGAGCAGCATAGAGAAAGGGATAGGGGAGCTAGGAACTGTGTAATAAAATGCTAGGCCAGAAAATCTCCTGTTCCAGGCTGCTAAGAATGTGCTGGAGAGAGGGGAACCAGTACCAGCAAGAAGCTAGTGACAGCTCTCCTTGTAGGCCAAGCTTAGTGACAGGAAACGCAGTCACAGAGCTGGTTCCTTCATCCCTCAGGCGATGAAGGGATCATGAAGGAATGGAGGTCAGGTGGGGTGGTATTCGATTTCCAGAATCCAAAAGGCTGCAATCACTGTGATGGCCAGCAAGATCAGAGGGGCAGTCAAGGCTGCTGGGCTGGCAAGAAATTGTTGACACAGTCCATAAAGAAGAGTTATGGGGGCCAGTGAGATAGCTCAGCGGCATAAGTGCCTGCCTGCAAGCGCAAGGTCTGGAGTTCGACTCCTGGTACCCACATAAAGGAAAAAAAAGGGGCCGGTGATATCGCTCAGCAGCACAAGCACTTGCTGGCAAGCACGAGGTCCTGAGGTCGACTCCTGGTAGCCACATTAAAAAAAAAAAAAAAAAAGAAGAGTTAGGGTTAGAGTTGGGGTTAGCCCTGCAACTTTGATTTATGGAAACCAATAAAGTTTCCTTTTTCCCTAAGGCAAATTGAATTGTTTTTGTTCTAACACTTGTGAAAGAAAGTGTTCTAATTAACACAACCCGAAAATGAAAATTATTCCACACAAATAGTTGGAAAATTGAGACAGATGCGTGGGAAAAGGACTTTGCATGTGTGATTATATTAAGGAATTTGAGGTGATTGTCCTTGTCTATCCAGGTAGCTTCTATCTAATCACAAGAGCTTTTATAAAAAGGAAGCAGCAGGAGGTAGAGTCAGAAGGAGTAAAGGCCAGTTGTGAGGAGTGGGTGTTCAGTTGACGAGATAAACACCAATACAGAAGCCTCTAGAAGCCGGAAAAGATTCTGTCCTAGACTCTCCTGTCAGAACCAGTCTTACCAACACCTTGGGTTCAGCCCAGAACTTTCTAGGCATAAACTGTATAAAAATATTTACTCTAGGTTTCAGGTTTCTGGCCTCAAGAACTGAACAAGGACATACTTGTATCATTCTAAACCACATATTTTGGGTAACTTATTACAGCAGCCATAGGAAAATAAGAAATTTGAATGTTTCACAGGAATATCTTTGTTGCCCAATATCCTCATAATTAAGAAATTTATCCCCTTTAGCAAAGCTAAAAATATATTTTAGATATACTGAATTAAGAAAAGGAAAGCTGTCCTCTATAAAACCAACAAAAGAGAGGGAGAAAATCCAAGGCTTCTTTCAAGTTCTCTGGAGTCTAAGATTACAGTCTGAGAGTCTACTCTGAGGTTGGATTGTTATTAATGGTATTGGTTTGCACTCAAATATATTTTCCTTAACTCTGACTACTGAGACTACTGGGGAATAGTGATACTGCAATGTGGGCACATTTAGTAACCAGATCTGAATACCATTTCAGAAAGAAAGAAAGAAAGAAAGAAAGAAAGAAAGAAAGAAAGAAAGAAAGAAAGAAAGAAAGAGAAAGAAAGAAAGAAAGAAAACAAGCAAGCGAGCAGAATCCAATGAAAAAATATCTGATGCTAGGGATAGAATTAAGAAAATACAAGATGAGTCTGCAACATCGTTTTGCTCCAGAAAGAAAAGAAAGGCTGAAAGAATAAAAAACATGTCTAAAGGAACACCCACTAGCTAGATCAATAACAAAATCAACATCAAAATAAATAATGAGAAAAATTCTACCCAATTTTATAAACTTGGAATTTGTGAGTCCATATCAACATAAATAAGTAGAGAGAAAAGAATCTTCTTGAATAATAACTAATAAATATACAAGAGATGTTCAAAGTAGAGAAATGAAACATTTGGGAATCATCATCATTATTGATAACTGATTCAGTCAAAGTATATCAATGGGTACTAATACTAGTGGGTGAAGCTCGACAGAGGATAAAAAATATAAAAGCCAGGCCACTGAGGAGACTAAGGCAGGAGTATCACTTGAGTCTATAAGTCCAAGGCCAGCATGAGGAACAAAAATAAACTGTGTTTCCAAAAAATAAAACATGAGAATGTAGCTGGGCATGGTGGTACACACCTGTAATCTCAGCACACAAGAGGCTGAGACAGAAGGAGTGACACAAGTTCAAGGCCAGCCTGGGCTGCATAGTGAGTTCAAGGCTATCCTGAACCACATAGCAAGACCCTGTCTCAAAAAAAAAAAAAAAAAAAGATGATGCACACATTTACATATTAGGAAAACAAAAGAAATTGAAAGGAAAAAAAAAAACTTCATTGAGCAACCAGTCTGCCTCTGCACCAAAACTCCTTCCAAATACTTATTAATTATTAAGGGAATTGAGTAACTTTGCAGCAGAGGTACTTGATAGACATTTCCTCAACCAAGGTTGCAAAGTAAACATCACCAATCATGGTACAAATTTAAACCCCAGAGCATCTGATGGGGTGCAGTGAGAGGGGCATGCCATCAGCTGTGCGTTTCTGCAACATTCCTGCCACACACAAATAATCTAAATATAAACACTAGGAAATATGAGACATCCCCAACTAAGGGGTGCTCTACCAAGTAACTTTTAAAGGTCATGAAAGTAAAGAATGGCTTTTAAAGGTTATGAAAGTAAAGAATGAGATTCAAGATTGACAGAGATTAAAAAGGAATCACAGGTCAATGCCACAGGTGATCTTCTGTTGAATTTTTTCCTACATGGATATTATCGGGACAATTGACAAAACATGAATGGAATCTGCAACTACATTAAAATCATGTTGCAAGTTAGTCTCCTGATTTTGTTGATTATATAATATTTCAGCAAGAGCATTCCTTGCTTTTGAAATCACACACTAAGAATTAAGGTGTGATGCAGAATAATATCACAAATTTATTTTTAAATGATTCCAAGGGTGAAAATTTTCTGTATATAATTCCTGCAAATTTTCTGCAAGCTTAAAATTATTTCTAAATAGAAAGAAAATAATTAATATTAGTGTAAAAGTTTTGAAAAACAAGGTCAGAATCCTTGATGTGTGTATGCTGGTCCGTGGTCCTGGTTTGATGTGTATATACTGGTCCCAGAATCAGCACCATGGACAGATAGGGTTGAGTATGTTGGCTTGGTTATGCCTGGCCTTCAACAAATAGTAAGATGTATTTACATCATTTAAAAGAACACTTCATGGAATGTGAAGGTCCCTTAGCCACAACGGTTTCCTTACTCAGACATGTGGCACTGATGCATTCCTAAATCTCCTGCAGAGACTATGACCTTTATAGTGCATGTCAATATCAGTTCTCCCTACACAGTATCCATTCCCCCTTCTTCTTTTCTAACACAGCCCACTCAGATTCAGGCATCACTACTCCTATCACTTCCAATGTTGCTAAAAAAGAACCTAAGATGGGCTTTATTAACCTGGGAATAACCATCCCCCATCCTAGAGAAATGGGATTAGCTAATCCAATGAGTGCATGGAACTCCTTTGACCTAAAAGTTGGTTCAAGAATTAGCTTGTCATTGAATCTTATCCATCTTTGTAGAACTTGTTTGATCTCCATAACAAACTGATGGAAAACTGTTATTAGTTTCATCCCCATTTACAACTGACGAAGCTGAGGTACACAGAGGTTGCATGATTGGCTTAAGGTCACACAGCAAGCAAGTGGCAGCACCAGGATTCAAATCACAGTTCTATTAGTACCAAAAGAAGAAAGGACATTTTAACAAATGGGTACACAAAGGAAGAAAGGACACTTCAATATTATGTGCTTTATAAAATATGTCCGTGCTTAATTCATGTGCAAACCTAAGACTGCATCAGAGCAACAAGATGTTTCTCAAATATCATAAAAATAAATGAAATGATTAGTTGCTATCTTTTTTAAATCATTGTTTTATGTCTCTGCTTATCTAAAACTGACACATGAGCAAATAGTAATACAAACTCAGTAATTATGAAGTATGTTGTTGCAACATCAAGCAGAAACACCAAAATGACACCCAGGATTTGGAGGCTGATTTATTTTATGTCAATGGGCATTGACTGGGATCATTCCCAAAATATCAGGCCTCAAACGCCCAGGGAAGAAGGTTTTTTGGGATCTGCAAAGGGTAGTTACAGGGGTGGCTGTCTTCGATTGGTTTTTACAATATGTATCATAGGGACCAGCCATTTCTAAAAAACAGAATCAACCAGAACTGCAACAGGAACTATTACCTGGACAACTAACAGACTGGCTGGGGGTCATTTTCTGCTACATTTCCCCCCTCTTTTAGTTTCCCCAGTAAATCTTTGCTAGGCATGTTACATGTGATCTTTTCAGACTAGAACTAGAAGCAGTAACATTATGGTTGTCAGTGATCCTAGGATGGGCCCTAGCTAAGGTCCCTGATATTGTCTTATTATAATTTTTCCCTAAGGTATTTTAAGGAAGAGACATAATTTAGGCCTGTCCGTTCTATAACACTACTCTGGCAAGGGAGTGAAGGAGTGAATCTGAGCATCCATTGTACCTTGGACATTTATCAAATCTTGGTCAAGTGTTTGACTAATTGTCCATAGAGCTAAGGCAAAAACCACAGCTAGCAGGGGGGCAGGGAAGCAAGGACTGGGGTAAACAGCTTGAAAAGACACAAAAATCAAGGGTAATAATGCATTGAGGTATGGAGCAATCCTGTGAACAGTGTCCTCAGGCTTCGGCCATGCATGGACTGATCAGCATCTGGAGTGACCAGAGCAGGGCTTTGAGTGCATCACCTCTTCAGGTGAGCTTCGGAGGAGCTGTATGGTCCAGGTAAATTCTTCAGCAATCACCTGGATGAACTTTTTAAACTCTGGAATGGTGGATCTAAAGCTGGATTTCTGAAACTTGTGGAGGTAGTTAATATGCACCTGGATTGTATGTGTGTGCAGGGATGCCCACAGGTATAGCTGGTGTTTTAGCTAAACTGTTTTTTTTTGTGTGTGTGTGGGTACTGGGGGTCGACCTCGGGCCCTCACGCACCAGCAGGCACCTGTACCACTGAGAAATATAACCAGCCCCTAAACTGTTTATAAACTGTTCCTGTAGGGTTATGTTTTATTTCTTCAACTTTTTCAGAACTTTGTGGCCTGTATGCTGTATGTAGTTTCTATTTAGTTATCTCTGCTACAATTGCAGGTCTGTTGTCACTGCCAGTGGTCAAGGGTAGGCCATATCTAGGGATAATTTTTCACAGCAGGACCTTACAAATTTCTGTTGCCCTCTCAGCTTGGGTAGGGAATGCCTCAGGCCAGCCTGAGTAGGTGTATATAAGCGCTAACAGTTACCTGTTAGTCCTTATAAGGCTTTACTTTAGTGATGTCCATCTGTATGCCCAGTGGTTGGGGCTGGTGACATAGATACTGAAGCCTGAGCTGCCTGCAGAGATAAAGGTGCCAGTGCTGCAGCTTGAGCTTGCAGAGCATATAGTAGGAGCAGGTCTGGATCTGATTAAGATGGATCTTCTGGGAGTGCTGGGTAAAGTTTTTTTGGCTGGGTTTGATGTTTCATCATTGGTGGCAGGTTTCCAAACAGCAGGCAGCAGTAGCAGGACAGCTTTGGCCAAAATAGCTTTGTCCAATGTGACCACAGCATATCTAGCCTGTCAGACTCCATTCCTAACAGAGCTACTTCCATCCATAAACAGGTTGTACTCAGCACCTGTCAGGGGGTTCATTTTTCAGTCTGGTCAGCTCGAGAACAGTTCATCAGTCAGTGCCAGGCAGTCATGGTCTGGTGGGCCCAGCTCATTGAGCAGGTATGTGGCAGGATTGAGTGGTTTACAGTTATTCAGGAGGTCCAGTAAAGCATGTGGCACCTGAACAGTTAGGTCTCGGTTTAAGGTGAACTTGCCAGTTTTTTTGATCAAAAGGATAGTGGCTATTAGAGCATGAAGGCAAGGAGGAGGCAGCCCTTAGCAACTGGATCCAAGTATTTTCAGAGGCATTGTTTTGTAAACTTAAGGATCCAGATTCTATAGAAGCCAGCAGCTCCAATAAATTTCTTGTAACTAGTTTCTGCCAGATATTTCAGCAGAGCTTTTGTGCCTTTCAAGCTGGCTTGAGTGTCATTAGCCAGACATGCAGCGATATTTTGTGCTGGGAAACTAGCAAAGTCAGCTGTGAGGGCTTCTTCAAAGAGGGTAAACAAGTTTTTGAACCTCTAGGAGGTTGAGTCCAGGTCAGCTGACTTTTAAGTCCAGAACTTGGGTCTTTTCACTTAAGGGCAAAAAGAGGCTGGCTCACAGGAGCCAACTGAAGGCAGAAAAAGGCATTTTTTAGGTCCAGGCAAGTGTACCAGCAGCCTGTGGGTGGCAGAAGACCAAGGCAGCATTGACAGCTTGGAAGTCCTGAACTGGACGATGTTCCCCACTGGGTTTCTTTTCAGGCAGTTTAGCAGTTTGACAGTCTATAAACCTTTTGTGGTTTTGAAGGCTCTGGATGTCTGGTGGAATTCCTGGTTCAAATCTCTTGTGGCATGGGGCACTGTTTGCTCGGGGGACCATGATGCAGCTGAAAGGGACAGACAAACAGGCTACCTCAGAGAGGTCAAATCTGTTGTCAGGTCCTCCCTGAAAGTAGTGGGAGAGTTCTTAACCCCTTGTGGCAATAGTCCAAGTGACTTGGCCCTTTTGATCCTATCTTGGGGTCTTCCCAGTTGAAAGGAGAAGAGGAGTGTTTTAAGGTGATTAGCAATCTACGAGGATTCCAAACTGCTTTAGGTGGCTGAGGTGTGTCTGGATGCCTGTGTACTTCCCATGGCATAGGACATCTTCTGACAGCAATGGGGGTTGCAGTGAGGCAGCAAGGTTGATGGCCAGGCCCAAAGGAGAGTCTTTGGCCCATACCTCTGGGAGGAGAGTTTTCAGAACTTCAGGATTGCTTACACAGGAATTCATGGTTGGTGAAATGTCCTCCCAGGCTGCAAGTTTGTGTCTGGCAGAAGGGGAGAGAAGCAAGAGTCCCAGTTGCTCTGGTGATGGTAACATTTTGACAGGAGGGACTTTTGAAGGCAGAGAGTTCTGTTCCATTGTCTACCAGGAAAGTCATAGGTTGGCCCCCAATATGGATGTAGAAGCTTTTGAGAGTCCTTTCAATTTGAAGGGACATTTATTTTTTAGTGTCAATAGTCCTTATATCAGGCTTTTGGGTAACAGTGGCAAATTTTGACATATTAATGGGCTTTTGTTCCCCCTCTTTGATGTCTTTGAGAAGTGCTTGACTGATTTTAGGTTTCTAGGTGGGGCAACCTTTGGGAAAGGCCATGGCAACTTATTCATCAGGGCTCACAATATAATTTTTCCTGTCAAAATGTGGAACTCAGAAGGAATTGCTGACAGCCATTTCAGGTGGGCATTAGATGATGCCATCTGACCAGGATAGGAAGCAGAAGGCTCTGGAGGGAGGGCCTCTGTGGCCGGAAACAGGCAGTGGATGCTGGAACCAGTTCAGTTGGCTGGAAGTAGATAATTCAGGAGTGAGGAGTGAAGCTATAGGTGTTGGCAGCAACTGCAGTGGCTGACAAGGGTGCCAAGGAAGAATTCTCAAGAAGAATGGGCCTTATTTTTTTCTTTTTTTTTTTTTCTTTTCTTTCTTTGAGCAGTTTGGTTTCATTTTTAACTCCATAATCTCAGAAAAGTCCTTTTTTCTACAGTCAGGGACTGTGGGTTTTGGCTAGTTTCCATCTCTGACTTCTTATGTGTGTGTTGTGTACCCTCAAATGATGGTGCAACAGACAAAGGGTGGGTGCTCCTCAGAGAAAGACCATTCAGATGCCCACCTGGCCATGCCCCTCTCAGGGACTTAGGCGTGACTTAGCTAAGGAGGGTGCAAGACCTCCAATATGCCATATGTAGATCTCCACAGAACTGCAGATGAGGGCCCAATCAGCCACTGTGACCAGTGCTTTCCAGTCTTGGTGCACAGACGGAGCAGCCTGTTGCTTATGCAGTCCTTTCCACTCACTCACACAGTCATTCAGCAGCCACTTGGAGGTTAAACATTCCAACCCCCTTCCCTTGAGGGTGGTCCTGACTAACGAGAGGTGGTCAGACTCCCCTTCTGCTCAAGCTGAGCAGGACTGACAGACCAATTGGGGTGCTCTTTTCTGAAAGGAGTCTTACCTTTTCTGATGACCAGACCAGACTATGTCCTTCTCCCTTTTGGGTCCCATGTGAGCCATTCAGTGGGAAGCCAAGCATCCTCCTCCAGATCTCCAAGAGGACTTGAGAAATCTCGAGGGTGTGTCTGCCTGTCGGGAACTGGAGAGGTCCTTGCTCCGTCCACAAGGTCGACTACCAGTGACCAAAGAGGTCAGTATGGTTGGTCTTCCCAGCGAACACACCAGATGCAATGGCAAGCAGAAACACCGAAATGACACCCAGGATTTGGAGGCAGATTTATTTTACATCAATGGGCACTGATCGGGATCATTCCCAAAATATCAGGCCTTGAAAGCCCAGGGAGGGAGGTTTTTATGGAGTCTGCCAAGGGGAGGTACAGAGGTAGAGTACTTGGCTGTCTTCAATTGGTTTTTACAATATGCATCATAGGGACCAGCCATTTCTAAGAAACAGAATCAACCAGAACTGCAACAGGAGCTATTACCTGGGCAACTAACAGACTGATTGAGGGTCATTTTCTGCTACATTGTATTACAGTAGAAAAGCCTTTTTAAAATAGAAAAGGAAAGACTCCTCTTGTTAAAAACGATGTTTGAAGTTTATAATAGTAAATCTAAACAACAATTTTAATTGTTAAAACTATAAAATACTAGAAAGCAAAACTAGGCATGGTGACTCACATCTGTAATCCCAGCCACTCAGGAGGCTCAGGCAGGAGAATTGCAAGTTCAAGTCTAGCCCGGGCAATTTAGTGAGACCCTCTCTCAACATTAAAAAACTAAAAAGGTCTAACTATGTAGCTCAGTGGTAGAGTACTTTCTTAGCACATACCATTTCTTGGGTTTAATTGCCAGTACCAGAAAAAAGAAAAGAAAAAAATGAAAATACTACAAAGCATATATTTTTTGCCCAGTACAGTTTGTGTCTCTGATCACTCACATCTGCCTAATTGACACCTGAACTTCATTTCTCATCAGCTTTAGTCTAGTAAACTTCTCTAGCCTTGGAAGGGAAGGGAGAAAGGAGATAGACCTCCTGGCCGAAGATAAAGTCCCGTTTTCCATCGTTCCTATCTGGCTTGGGAAGACCACCTGTCTCTCCTCAAACAACTCCTCCTTGGATTTTTCCCTTTCAAAGTTGCCCATTCTGCCTGAAGTGGTACACAGGGGAAGAGGACTAAAGATAGAACAAAGAGAAGATGCGTAAGGAGGAACCTCTCTTCTACTTATGGTGATTGAAGCGTTCAGGGCAGCCTTTAAATATTTAAATGTTGCACGAAGAGTTAAAAGGACAAACACAAGTTTGAACATGCCACAAGGTTAACTGCATAATTTAAAATATTTTTGCTTGCTACAAAGAAGTTGAACAGAAACAATTCATCAGTGAAACTTCCCTGGGCCCTTTTTATGCTGTCTGCATCATTCCAGCCTGTGAAGCCAGTCCAAATTGTTCCAGTTACCATTTTCATTTTAGCTATGCTAACTTTACTGTATTTTTTTTAATTCTTTGCTTTCAGGATGACAGAAAACATGTCTTTACTTTTACAAATGCAGAGAAAACACTTTTCTAATCCTGTAACATTTACAAAATAACCTTATTACTAAGTTTCTACAGGCTTATCATTTTATCTTTGCTTTTCTACTATGTTACTGGTCACAACCATGACTTACTGGATGGTGAGTAACTGTGTAGGAATGCAATCTCAATTACAGATTCCTGTGGGAAAGGCACTGCATTTGTAATGCACTTTCCAGAAGTGAATTGGGAAAAGTGAGTGTTATTAGTGATTTTATTATCTTTTAAATTCACACGCCTACTATACTAGATTTAACTCTCGTATAATTAGTTTTGATTCCAGAGTTCATACATTTGGCTGATAAAATAGAAATTAGATTGTAGCTAAGATTGTTAATAGTGTCTTAAAAATACATAGCTGTAGATTATATAAGAAGCTGAAAGCCAGGTGTAGTGGCACCACTGGTAGTCCCAGCACTCTGGGAGGCTGAGCAAAAGGACCACAAGTTCCAGCCTACCCTGGACAAATTAGCAATTTAGTGAAACCCTGTCTCAAAATAAAAAAGGGCTAGAGATGTAGCTTGGTGCAAAGGCCTGGGGCAGGAGAAGGATAGTCCAAAAAAAACCAAAAATCTTAAGAACGCTTATTAAGCAACTGAAGTTAGTTTTCAAATATCATTCAAATACCTTGAGGTTAAAGGAGTAATACAGGGCTGGTGAGATAGCTCAGCAGCATAAGCGCCTGCCTAGCAAGTGCGAGTTCCTGAGTTCGACACCCGGTACCCACAAAAAAATAAAATAAAGTAAAGAAGTAATGCAGATATGTGAAAAGTCTATAGGAGAATTTTATTTTAAAATGTATTGTATAGTTTAAATGTATATAGATATGCATCTGTGATACACATATGAATTGAATACATTAATTTGTGGCAGCATAGTGGCACGTGCCTGTGATCCCAGCACTCTGGAAGCCTAAGGATCCTAAGTTAGAAACTAGCCCAGCAACTTAGTGACTTAACAAGATCTCATTTCAAAATTTTAAAAAATTAAATGGCTGGGTATGCAGCTCAGTACCCTGGATTCAATCTCCAGTACTGCAAAAAATAAATAGAGCCTGGCGTGGTGATGCACGCCTATAATCCCAGCACCAGAAGTTGGGGCAGGAGATTGCTGAGAGTTTGAGGCCAGCCAGGGCTACAAAGTGAGTGCAAGGCCAGCCTGAACTGGATAGTGAAACCTTGTCTCAAAAAGACAAAAAAGGGCCGGTGATATAGGTCAGTGGCACAAGCGCCTGCTGGCAAGCACAAGGTCCTGAGTTCGACTCCTGGTATCCACATTTTTTAAAAAAGTATATATACATATACATGTATATATATGCATTTAGTGTATATGAGAGCTTATAGTAAATAAGTTGCAATGTTTTATTTAGGCTTTGTATAGACTGCCCTTTTGGGATTATGAGACAAGATCAGATAATAGTTTGTGAAATGGAACTGAAAGTGCTTTTCCTAAATGAGTATTATTCATCTAGCACAGTCACACCTTGAAAATACATCTGTAATTATTATGCTAATGAATGTAGACAATCAGCTAAAATCCTTTCAGGGAAACAAAAAATAAGTAAAATACATATAACATAAGTTGCAGTCTACATAGCTTTAAAACTAGAGTCAAAGGGTGAAAATTCACTTGCCCTCAGTTTAATTCTCTCAGGAGAAAAGCTCCTAAGCATAACAATTTTATATGTCAAAGTGACTGGCCATGGGGTGTCCATTATTCTTTTTTTTTTTTTTTTAATTGTGCTGGGGATCAAACCCAGGGCCTTGTGCATGCTAGGCAAGAACTCTACCCCTGAGCCACATCCTCGGCCCTAAGACATTATTCTGAGTGCTTCTGTAAAGGAGTTTTGGAGAGATTAACATTTAAATTAGTAGACTACATTAAGGAGATTGCCCTCCCTGATGTGAGTGGACCACATCCAACCAGTTGAAGAACTAAATAGAACAAAAAGGCCGACACTCTGCCCTGGAAGAGAGAGTCGCTACCACCTCACAGGCCTTGAACCAAGATATCAGTTTTTCCTGCCTTTAGATTAAAACTGAAACACTACCTCTCCCTGGGTTTGAGCCTGACAGCCTTCTGACTGGAATTACAGCACGGGCTCCTCTGGACCCAAGTCACACTGCCTGTCTTGGAAGTTGTCGGTCTCTGTAATAACGTGTGAAGCAATTCCATATACATTTCTTTGGAGAAGCCTAATACACTGGGGCATCCACAGCTTTAGTTCATCGATCTGCTCACCACAAAGCTTTGTTAAAATGCTCTGGCTTTCAGAGGTAGAAACAGCTAGTCTGACCGCAAGGGAACAAATCCCTTTTAGGCTTTTGTTTGGTCATCAAAGTGCCTTTCAGGCATTAGACTGGATAGTCCCAGAGGGGAAAAATGATAGAGACTGCACTTGGAGTTATTTTTAAAAATGCTTCATTCTGGAGAAGAAATAGTAGACTCTGAGAGGCTAGTGCATGAACAGGGGACCTTCAGGTTTTCTCAACTGGTCCCCATTCAAACACTTTGCTCCCAATGCTAGAAACTAGGGTGGACAGAAACCTTGGCTGTCTGCGGAATCTGCCTCAAGTCCTGAGACCTGAGTAACAGAAAAGGGAGTCCGTGTGATGGAGCCTGTAGTGAACACTGACGGAACCGGTGTGAAGCATCTCAGGCCTTGTGGAGTAGCAGCATTTGGATAATGCAGAGAAGCAGCTTTTCACAGCTGTCTCATGTGATAGAAGTATTAATGACATCCAACACAATGCACCCAGGTCCTTCTCCCATTCGCCACACACTGGAATGTTCGCACAACCCTATGAGAGGTAGTAGCCTACTTACCACCTGCTCCACCAAGAAAAATGATTATAATAAAAGTAGGGAGCTCAAACTCATTCAAATTGGAAAAATAACAGTTTTCTGTTGTTTCCCAAGTATCGCAAAGCAAAATCATACCTATCACCAAAAAAATTATATAACAAATAAGAAATAAAAGATTATTTTAAGTAAGTTCAAATTCAGTGGCATCACTAGAAACTTCACAAAGCAGAGGGGAATAGAGAATTTCATGAGCAGATGAAAGGAATAAAGACCGAGCATTGAGACACTGATAGTTTAAGCCACTTGACCAAGGTCACAGCTAATATGAGAGAGCTCGAATATCATGCAGGTCCTCTGATTCCTGTGAGACTAAAGACAAGAGGCAGGTGAGTATGAGGAAGCAAGATTCCACGATTCCTGTTCTAGTTCTTGGAACTATGTAGGGTATGTGAGATCAGATGGCTAAAGGTGCTCCATGGGGCCCCTGTGCATATTAGGAAGTGAACAGAGAATCACCGGGAACGGCATGAATGTGTGGAGCAAGAGGCATTAAAGAAACTGTAGAAGGGAATTGGAGTCTGGCAGATCTCCCTGATCTTAGGAAATGAATGTGATGTACCCAGGACGTTTGGCACTAGATGAACATACTTTGGATAGAAGTACTGTGCACATGATGTAAAACTTTAGTTAAAAATCTGCTACAGCCCATCAAAACATCACAGAAATTTCTTGAAGAATGTGATGTCTGTATTGCTGATATGTTTTTGCAAGACATAATAATCACACACATCTTAGGCAGCTGGTTCATATCCACACCACATCTTGATTGTTTTTACTTCCCCTTCCCTGTCCTCATCCTTCCCTCTCCCCCTGCGACCTCTTCTCATCTCTACAAAGTCTACCTCTCTGCTTCCTACTTCAAGAATGTGAATTCAAAAAAGGCTTATCTGTTGGTGCAGGTTTTTCAAAGCTTTTGATTTGTGATTTGTTTTGGAAGAAAGTGTTTTGTAAACTTCTATTTATAAGCTTTTTCTATGTCTGTATTTCTTTTTTTTTTTTTTTTTTTTTTTTTTGGGTACCGGGGGTCGACCTCAGGACCTTGCATGCCAGCAGGTGCCCATGCCGCTGAGCGATATCACCCGCCCTTTTTTCGTATGTGGGTTCCGGGAGTCGAACTCAGGCCCTCGCACTTGCCAGGCAGGCGCTTACGCCGCTGAGCCATCTCACCGGCCCTGTATTTCTACTTTTATATTTATATGTCTACATTTGCTTATATACAGCCATTTTTACTGAATTCCTATTGATTTCCAAATTTCTACAAGACTTTGATCCTGCCAACCCCAGTTTTGTCATGCCCACTGAAATTCAGGAACATAATCCTTAAATTTGGCAGGAATTTAATATGTATCTGTTCTCCCAGTCTTCTTTTATTGGTCTTTTAAATATTATGTATAATATGATATAGATCATAGAAACTTGCTTTCCATACTTACAGTCAGTACTTTTCTTTTTAAAAATAAAGGAAAATAGGGCCGGTGAGATGGCTCAGCGGCGTAAGCGCCTGCCTTGCAAGCGCGAGGGCCCGAGTTCGACTCCCGGAACCCACATACGAAAAAGGGGCCGGTGATATCGCTCAGCGGCACGGGTGCCTGTTGGCGCGCGAGGTCCTGAGGTCGACCCCCCGGTACCCACAAAAAAATAAAAAATAAAAAATAAAAAAATAAAGGAAAATAAAAAGTGGAAAAGATTATTTGAATAATTTTTCTTTTTCATGACACCCAACCAATCCCAAATGCTATGTATTCTCTAAACTTCTTTACTGAATCACTTCTTATAAAATATTAAATTTTTAAGCAAATACTTAGTATGTTGTTGGACATAAAAAAGATTTATAATTGTGTTCACATTTAATTTTATTTTTATTAATTATGGAAAATACATACTACAAAGCCAAAATTAATAATGGATACACATATAAACCCACACGTGTTTTATAATTTCTATAAAATCAATAATTTCTATAACTCATCCAGAAACTCATTACGTATAAATATTACAATATAATTGAGAAGCAAGGAACTTTCTATTGAATCACTCTTTTTCTATTTGACTAGTTTCACTCACAGTATGTAAAATAGATTAGAATGTGGCTGAACAATCGACTTGTTAATTGCTCTCTGAACAAGTTCTAAATGTGTCATTACTATCTAAATAATGAATAATTGTGGGTGTGATTTCAATATAGAGTAACCTACCCTTGGCTTTTATTTCTTGAAAGATGAATATCACTTCAATTGCTTTCATTCCGATTGACATCTTCTGTACAAGGATATATTATTGATATACATGGCCTTGATGTGACAAACTATCTCTTTTATCTTTGATTAAAATGAATTATCACATTGCAATAGCTAGTCTCCCAATTGTCAGTTGCACAGCCATCTTACCATTTATTCACTCCAACACTTCAGTTTTGAAAAACAATGTTCAGTGACTACATGTGTGTTTCTAAATATGAAACTCAACTTCTTTTCTCCTAGTAAACCAGACATATAAACTACTCTCCTGCAATGGAAGTACAATACATCATTTTTGTCTGCCTGACTTCCTTTCTACTTCTGGGCACAGCATAACTTTCTTCAGAAAAAGCTCCCCAGTTGTTCTGGTTTAGATCTAAATTGTCCCCTAAAAGCTTCATTTGCTTAGAAGATGATTGGATCTTGGGGGCACTGTACTCAATAAGTGGATTAATCCACAGATGTGACCCACTGATGAGTTCATAGATTAATATACTACTAGGAGGTAGGGTTTGGTTGGAAGAGGTGGGTCACCTGGGGAATGGCCAGAAGTTTATAGGTCCCTCCCCAACTCTGCCCTTCGATCTCTGCTTCCTGGCCACCACGATGTGAGCAGCTGTTCTTCACCAGACCTTTCCACCATGACATTTCTGCCTTGAAACCATGAACTAAAACTGTGATCCAAAATAAATGCCTCTTCTCCTTTAACTTGTGGGAGTCAGGTACTGTATCCCAGCAACAAGAAAGCGACTAAGACACCAACCTATTCACCTGTCATACAAGTGGGACTGATCTTCCCCCATTACTAAGAAAAGGCATGTGAACAAACCCGACTGTTGAGTTTAGTCCATCACCCAGCCACACTGAATGAATGGTTCCTGGTCAAGCACACTATCCAGTCAGAGTACATTGAGTCATCCCCTGGAGTTTGTTGGTACAAAAAAAATGGGGAGGGGAATTATGCTACGCTAAGAGTGAGTCCAAAACCTGCTTACAGTATTTGGTTCTTTGGATTCAGCCATCTAAATCTAAACTATTCAATTCAATTTCTTTTTTTTTTATGGATTAAAGGGATTTTTATTCACTTACAACAAAAAACCTTTGATTAATATGTGCAGGGCCTGATACTTTAGTCAAGATAAGTTCTGGTGAAATAAATAAAATTTGAAATCTCCATTGCTTAACACAATAAAAATTTTATTTTGTACACACCACAGTCCAATATTGACTGGACTACCTTCCTCTACAACATAAGTGTATTATCTAGACACTCAGTTTCCAAAGTTCCTACAGTCTGAAAAGAAAGGGAATACCCTGGTTCCTCAATGGTTTGAACAAAAGGTAACAAAGCCATGGCTGCTCACAGACCATGGTCCAGTTTGATCGCCTGGCATCAAACTAACTGTAAGGAAGACTTGGAAAATGTGGGGAAGTGGGTCCACATTCACTGAGCGGTACATGTCTGTGTCAGTCAGCAGTCTCAAGAGGAAAAGAACCAATAAATGCAAGAAGTGAGACATACATAGATATATACTGGAGGGGGAGGGAGGGAGAGAGAGAGAGAATCATTTTAAAGAGTTAGTTCACAGTAGACTGGAAACTTTAACATAGGTTGATACTATAGTGATGAGACAGAAAATCCTTTTTGGAAAACCTTAGTTCTTCTTTTTAAGGCTTTAATTGATTGGATGAGGTTTACCTAAATTAGTTAAAGTGAGCTGACTGTAGATATTACCCACCTCTCTAAAAACCCTTCACAGCAATGCCTGGATTAGTGTTTAATAACTGTACTATAACCTACCCAGTTTGACACAAAATTTCCCATCACACTATATCTGCCATAGACCCAATGCCCTTGTTTCTTTTTTTTTTTCTCTCATAATATTGCTGTGGAAGTAAATATACCTGCAATATGGTGGACAATTATAGTCATGTTGCTATTGCTGAACATATTCTATGCATCTCCTCCCACACCATGAACCTTAATGTTTTAACATTATAAAAATATTTCTCTAATCATCAGGATGCGACACCTCACCTAAATTCCAGTGTTATACATTCAACTGCTTCCATTGATGTATTTACTAATTTATTCAATTAATGTTTTTGGGTACCTAGTATAAATCAGATACATGAAGGGTCACTTTTTCAACCTAAATATCTACATCTTCATATTGAGAAAGAATAAATATCAATAGTAAGCATTTAATGCTTTGTGACTAGCCATCCCAAAACCTAGAGGCTTAAAGTAAGAACAATTTGTATTTCCTGGTTTCTGTAGGTCAAAAGTTTTGGAGCAACTCCATTGGGTAGGTTCTCTCTCATGTTCTTTCATCAAAATGCAGCCAGAGGTTTGTGGGTGCTGCAGTTATAAGAGGCTTGACTATGACTATAGGTATTGTAGAAGTGACTCACCCATCTACCTGGCCGATTGGTGCTGGCTCTGGCAGGATGTCTCAGTTACTCTCCACATGGACTTCCTCATAAGGTTGTGTCCTCATAACTGGCTTCTTCTGGAATGAGTGGGGCAGAAATCCAAGGCAGGGGCTTCAATGACACGGGGCTTTTGACTTGACTTCAAAGTAAAAAACATGTTCATTGTATTTTACTGGTCGCACAAATGGCCCTGAATCAATGTGGGAAGGGATTCCACAAGGCATGGATTCTAGAGGAGGATCATTGGGTGCCATCTTGGAGGGCAGCTGCCATGATAACATGTGCCAATGCTTGCTTTAATTTTTATTTTTATTAGTACATGTTTGCAGTACATAATGATTACATTCATTGGGGGGAGTTTGTATATGTGCATAACATATCTTAATTCCTTTTTATGCTCCCTTCCCATTTGCAAAAGATCTATGTCCATATTTCCTATTACCTATCTTTTATTTTGCCCTTTAATTTAAACTTTGGGTTTCTCATGTAAGAGAAACCATGTGATACATAAGCTTGTGTGTCTGATTTACTTCACCTAATATTATGGTCTCAAGGTGCATCTATTTTCCAACAAATGACTCAAGTTTATCCTTCCTTATGGCAGAGTACTACTCCATTGTGTATAAATACATTTTCTTTATCCATTTATCTATTGATAGACATTTAGTGATGCCAATCCTTTCCTTGAAACAGCTTTGGTTTAAAGATAACTGGCTCACCCTACTGAGTATATGACTCCATAATTCGTATATTCAGGTCTGACTAGATCAGAAGCTGAGCTTTTAGTTAGATGAACCTCAAACTTCTGCCTTAGGTAAGAATGATGCAAGTGGAAAAGAACATCCCAGAAATCCTCTAAGGAGTTTCAGATAAAGACACTTACTTTGTTACTTTTCTCATGGCTGAGACACAATACCTGACACCTGCCACTCTAAGGAGAAAAAGTTTGTTTTATCTCCTAGTTTGTAGAAGTTCTGGTCCATAGTCAGCTGGCTCCAAGGACAGACAGAATGGCAGAAGGGCCTGGCAGAGGAAAACTAGCTCATGGCATGGCCGTGGGAAGCAGAGAGATATCAAGGGAGGGAGGGTGGGAGATACACCCTTCCAGGCCATGCCTCTCAGTGACTGATCTCCTCCAACCAGGCTGCCCCTCCCAACATTACATTTAACTACAAACTCATCATTGGGCTAATCCACTGACAAGTATCACACCCCCATGATCCAGTCACTTCCCCAAAGCTCCACCTATGAGCACCTGTGGCTTTGAAGGGACATCTTGATATAAACCATAACAACCAGACATAAATAGTCACACATCAGTCATTCCCTCAGTGCCAACCACAACATCTTGGCACCCACCACCTCTCATACAAATAGGAGCTCCTATCTTTGGTCACGGAAGAAAACCAGGTAATAACCAAGTATCATTTGGGCATTACACTTAATAGAAAACAAAACAAAAAAAAGTGATATTGGCTTATTTCTGTATCTTGATGTCCTTAAAAATTTCTTATTATTGCAATTAAAATATGCAGAATCTGGGAGAAGATATAAATAGTAACAGAACAATACTTTATTAATTTTGTTTTAATGAATTCAAAATTGAAATGTGGCACAGAAGGTCATGAAAGCTCTAGTGATGACTCTAACAGAATAGAAAAATGTGATAATGAGCATTATAGGTGCAATCAACTTTGGGCCAGATAATGTCAGCAGTTTATTTCAAGTCCTTATATTAATCATTTTTGACAATAAACCAGTTATATATTAATACCTGTCTCACAAAAAAGTTCAGTGGAAAAAATGTTTAGAATTTTTTTAAAAATTCATGTACATTCAAAGGAATATTTTCAATTTCCTCCCGCTAATCCCACAGGAGTTCTCCTAAGTCTGTTTATGTTTGGACTCCAACCTCTGAGTTGCAAATTTATTCAAGTTCAGTATTAAGCCAAGTGGTTCAAGTAATAATACTACAGAGATTCATTTAAAGAGATGTTCAGAATAAACTACTTTTAAAACTGAGTTAATTGGCCAAATAAATGCTTCAAATCTTTTCAAAATTAAATAATCAATGCTAAACTTCAGTTAAAAATTGATAACACAACATAAGCTGTAATGATCCAATTAATGGCAAAGTATAACAAAATTTCTTAAAAATGTGTATCCAACAGCTTAGTGTACTACAGAATTCCTTACCATTGTCTATACTTTCAAAGGCATAAACATCAAGTGAATAATTAGACAGTCAAGATGGAGCTCATGTATATCCAATTCTCTTTTGCTCAAGGTTTTAAACAATAGGTTTAAAAACACACTTAGTACTTGCATATATAGTCTTTAGATTGAAACCAGAAAAAAATTCAGTTAAAAAATTGCCTTTTCTAGTTATTTTTGAATAAACAGCAGGAGAACAGTGGCATGTCAAATGATTAATTATTTTATTGTTATAAACCCCAAACTTCAGAAGACAAGAACAAAAGCATACCAGATTAATATAAACTAACAAAATCGGAGTAAATTTACATTTATTTCTCATTCAGAACAAAAGGACCAGCACTTCAGTTAAAAGCAAACACACCATATAATTATTTTGTTGATATGGCTATGATAATTAATTGTATTAACCCAAGACCTTAATTAACAAATCTGTGGAATTTTCTTCAGAATTCATAACAGACAAGAATTTTGCCTGACATTATTAAATCATTCATAGAAATCCAACATTGGCATTGTTGGTTCTATGCTATATTAATACTACTGGACTGCACTTGCTAAATTTTTTAATTAAAAATGTAAAATATATCCCCAAGTTACATAATATTTGTTGAGAATGATATGGAAGAAAAACGTAAGTGGTATCAGTTATCTTCTAAACTGATTATCAGTTATCTTCTAAAGCATATTAACTTACCCCAAAACTTAGTGTCATAACATAACAGTACATCTGCCCCTCAGTAAACCGGGGATTGTTTCCAGGGTCATAAACCTGTTCATGCAAGCCGGAAATGGTGGCACATGCCTGTAATATCAGCTAGAGAGGGATCTAGCCAAGAGATCAACCTGGGCAACTTAGCTAGAGCCTGTATCAAAATAAAATTTTGAGTAGCATGCTTGACTAGCATGCACAAGGCCCTCAGTTTGATTCCCTAACTACAAAAAAAGAGAAAAGAAAAAATTTTGAAGCCCGAGTCCCTTATATAAAATAGCATAAAAATAAAATAAAATAGCATTTGCATAAAATCTATTCACATCCTTGCATATATTTAAATCAAATTTGATGACTTACAATACCAATACAATATAAATAATATGCAAATAGTTGTATTTAGAGGATAATGTCCAGAACAGAAAGTTGGCACACATTCAGTATAGATGTAACCGTGGTAGACCTGACTGCTTACCAAGCAAAGAAGAACCAAGACAAGCACTGCCCACCCAGCAGGGCCTGGAGACTGAGGAACTGTGAAGCATCGAGACCACAGCAGGGTCTGCCTACACTGTGCTTCAACCTTACAGTTTCAGCACAGTGCTGGGTACTAGACAAATTCAAGTTTTGCATTTTGGAACTTTCTGGAATTTTTTTCCTGAACATTTTCAATCCAAGATTGGTGGGACCCAAGAAGTGGATGCAGAAGCATGGACATGGAATGCCAACTGTGTCATCTCACTGCGCAGGTCAGGAACCGAGGAGCAGCTTTGCTAAACCCCCTGGCTCTAGGTCTCTCACAGGGCTGCAGTGAAGCTAGCAGCTGGGTCTACAGTCACCTGAAAACACAGAAGAGGGGTGGTTAAGGTATGTTGTGTGCACATGCCACCAGAATGAAACCCATTAAGCTGTATAACCAATGTGCACTAATAAAAAATGTGGAAATGTTTTAATAAAAATAAAAATGAAAAATAGATACAGAGTCAAAAACCAAAAAAAAAAAGAAAAAAAAAAAAGAAAGAAAGAAAGAAAAACACCACCAGTAGTGGAACTGCCTCTGCAGCCCAGTGGCTGTTGGCAGGATTCAGTTCCTGGCGTGCTGTTCCACATTAACTGTTGGCTGGATGCAGCCATCAGTTCTTTATTGTGTAGTTGTCTCCATAGGGTAGCTCACAACACAACAGCTGCTTTATTAGAGCAAGTGAGTGGGAAAAGCCATAGTGTGCAGACACGGTGGAAATCACAGGCCTTTACAACATAATTTCAGTGACATCCCAGCTCATTTTTCCTGCTCCATTTGCTGAAAGAAAGCCCCTAGACTCTGCACACACAAAAGACAGATATTTATTACACAAAAGTGTGACTATGAGGAGGTAAGGATTGTTATGCTATTTCAGAACCTGCCTACCATGTGCAGCTACTATACAAAATGATATGGCCTGATTGGGTTGAAAACTGTGTCCCTTCAAAACTCATACCCTTCCTACAACCTTATGTGACATCTTAGTTACTTTTCTCATTGCTGAGACAAAATACCTGACACCCAAAGTTAAACAGGGAAAGGTTTATTTTGCTCAAAGTTTGTAGAGGTTTCAGTTCATAATCAGCTGGCTCCAAGGCATGGTGGCACATGACAGAGGGGCAACAGTTCAGGGCAGCAGAATACAGCAAAAGCAATGAGAGAGACAGAGACAGAGAGGGAGGGGCAGAAAAGCCTCTTTCTGCCTCTTTTATCTTATCCAGAGAGTTGGGATTAGGGCGGTGCCAATCCACTCAGTGGACTGACCCAGCAATTACCCACCCTTAATCCCAGCATTGCACAGTCTAGATTCAGCCACCTCCAAAAAGCCCACCCCCATGACTGCATGAGGCTTTGGGGGACACCTGGACACAAACCATAACTTTCTGCCCCCTGGCCCCCCAAAGACTCATGCACATCCTTTTATGTAAAAGGCATTTAGTCCATCTCTAAGAGTTGCCAAAGTCCTAACAGTTTCAGCATTGCTGAAAAGTCCAAGTCTCAAGCCTCCTCTGAGATTTAAGGCAAACTCTTAGCTGTGAGCCCCTGTACAAATGAAAAGAAAGTTAAATACTTCTAACATTCAATGGCACAAGCTAGACATTTTTCATTCCAAAAGTTACAAACAGAGTGATACAAAGGAATGGGACCAAAGCAAGTCCAAAATCCAGCAGGGCAAGGATTAAATCCCTTAGTTCCGTGTGCAGCATCCAAGGCTGTCTGTGGCAAGATGTGAACTCCAAAGGGCTTGGGTGGCTCCACCACTACAGCACTTCTGGTGGTTGTAGCTCCCATGGCTTCTGTCTTGGGCGCATTTTGCTCCTTTCTTGCAGGTTTCCTCAGATGATCCACATTCCTGGCTTCTCCAAACTTCTGGGGTTTTCACTGTACCTTTGACTTCACACTCACAGCTTCACACACTGCCCTCTCAGGGGCACACTGCCTGGCCTCCCAGGCCTTCTGAAATCTGGGTGGAAGCCTTCCTGACCCCACAACTCTTCTATTCTGTGTGCACCTAAAACAAGCACCATGTGGATGATGCCAAAGTCTGCTTCTAGCAGGAGCAGTAGCCAGGCTTCCCTCTCTCTAGGCTGTAGGGGTTGAGTGCCTGGATCACTGAACACTGTGAATCCAGTTCCAAGGAAAAAATTCTCTAGGCCAGCACCATTCTGGAACATGGTACTCTGCAGTTTTCTTCTCAAAGCAAAATCTTCCACTTTTGCAACTTCACAGGTACAAAAAGTGGAGTCCTGCTGCTTCTTGTGATGCCCTCAGGCCATCTTTTCTATTCACCTGTTCTTTCTCAGCAGTCAAGATCTCCTCTGCTCTGTATTTGCAGGTTTACTGGAGCTTCCTTTTGGCCAAACTCACAACATTTTAAATCATTCTGTTGGGCTCTTTGCTCTTGATTCAGGAAAACCAGCCTGACAAGCTTCTCCAGGAGAATCAACAGCACACCAGCTTCTCCTCCAGTTCTCTTTTTATGCTGTTGGCAACAATCTTCAGGTTGGCTCCCCTGGCCATCCATACCCAGCACCACACTCACTGGGTTCAGCTGGCTGTTACAAGTTGACCATTAGTTAATTCACCACAGTGACCTTAATTGAAAACAAGGTCATTGCAGATAAAAGTAATTAAACTTGATCATATGGAACACCAAGGGCCCTTACTCCAATATAATGGGGTGATGATGAGAAAAGACACAAGGTGGGGGGATGCCATTTAACAATTCATGGCTGTAAAGAATGGAATAATGCATATACAACCAAGAAACACCAAGGATTTCAAGCAACCACCAGAAGCCAGAAAGAGGAAAGGAAGGATTCTGCCCTGAGCCTTTAGTGGGGAGCAAGGTCCTACTGAGAACTTATTGGATTTCTAGACTCCAGGACTTTGAGAGAATAAATTTCTACTGTTTTAAGCCACTAAATTTGTCATACTTTGTTACAGAAGCCCTAAGAAAACAGTACAAGAGTATAAATACTTTTATATAGACTCTTAATTTACAGAATAATATTTTGATCATCTCAAGAGTTTATAAACCAGAGTTTTCTTCAGGTTAGGCTGGGTAGACATATAGAGCCTTTTTCAAACAAGGCATTTTTTTCATATACCACCAGTGTTGACTTAAACTACTTTCGTTATTAATAACATTAATCTTACGTGATAAATGATGCTGTTTCACTGGACATAAACAGCAACCAATGGGTCTAATGCAAGATTACTTGCAAATTTTACACTTATTTTGGGATGGACAAACTTAAAAGTAGCCTCAATGCTGCTGTCTCCTGGTATTCACACCCCTGCTCAATCCCTCTTCTTCTGTGTGGTAGCACTTGTGACTTGCTTCTAGCCATCAGAATGTGGCAAATGTTATGGAAGGAGGGAAAAATGTAATACTCCACGAGCTTACTTTGAACCCATTGTATTCCAGTAACCACGAGGATGGTGGTGATGGGGAAGATGATAGCTAGTGCTCATTATGTGCTAGGCACTGCACCAAGTACTTTGTACATATCTCATGTAATCTTTACCACAGTTCTTCAATTCCTTTATTTTTTCCATATTACAGTAATGAAACTTAAGCTTAGAAAAGCTGAGCTGTTTAGGTATGGAAATAAAAGTACTCAGCATAATAAATATCATTTGTAAAAAATTCATAGCTAACCTATTGAATGGGGAAAAACTGAAAACTTTTTCATTAAGATCTGTTACAAGAATGCCTGTTCTCACTACTTCCATTCAACATAGTACTAGAAACAAGTTATATCACGTACAGGTGCAAATTCTCTATGATGAATGTAATCATTATGTATATCTAAAATATACCAGTAAAATCTGATTGGAGAAAAATAAATAAAACATAGTACTAGAAGTACTAGCAAAAATAATCATATAAGGAAATAAAAGGAATCCAGATTAAAAGGGGAAACTTAAAAATTGCACCTCTATTTGCAGATCATAGGATGCTGTGTGTTAAAAAAAAAAAAAGCCCTCAAAGATTCCACAAACAAATCTATTAAAACTATAAATTAATTAAATGAAGTTGCAAGACACAAAATCAATATATAAAAATTTGTAACATTCTTATATACAAATAACCTAACTTAAAAGAATCAATAGAACATCCCATTTAATATGGCATCAAAAGTAAAATAAAATATCTATAAATAAATTTAACCAGCAGGGTGAAGGGTCTATTTGCTGAAAACTATAAAACATTGATGAGGGCTGGGGATGTAGCTTAGTGGTAGAGCACTTGCCTAGTATTTATAAGGCCCTATGTTCAATCCCTAGCACCACAAAAAAAAAAAAAAATTGATGAAAGAACTTTAAAAAGACACAAAAAATGGAAAAAAAATCCCATAAATGGAAAAATTAAAAGACAGAAAAAAGGATAAGAACTAGTTTTACTAAAATGACTACAATACTCAAAGCAATACACAGATTCAATGAAATCTCAATCAAAATTCCAATGACATTCTTCACAAAAATAGAAAAATAATTCTAAAATTCACATGGAATCATAAATGACCCCAAATAGCCAAAACAATTCTGAAAAAGAAAAAGAAAACTGGAGGCATCACACTTCTTTATAAATCATGGTAGAAACTGGAATTTTTTTTCTCTTAAACAAAAGCCTCCTATGTTCTGAGAAGAAATATTTTTCAAAGCATGTTTCCGCCAAGCATCAAAGGCAGGAATCTTTGTATGCTTTCAGAGAAGCCCTGCAATGTCTAAATAATCTAAAGGGAGATACTTAATTCTAGGTTTGTGAAACATAAGCATTCCCAGAGGTTCTAAGAAACAACTGAGAAGGCCGTTAGGGTTTTGTTAATTACACATAATGAGATTTGACTGTGTTTATTGACCTTAAAAGAAGTTTCACCTATAAGAGGGACATATGAGAACAAGCAAGCAGTGATATGTTAATAAATGTTTAATAACCTGGGATCCAGGAACAAAATTAAAAACCCTGACTCATATCGTCGGCCCATTTCTGAACAACTTTCTAGATTAGTAAGGGTAAATAGCAACTTGGACTAAAATGCCAAAGGCAGCCTCGCTATTAATGAGGCTGGAAGGACAAACACATAAAATCAGCCACAAAGTTAACAGGACATGTTGTTTCTCCCAAGGTTGTGTGGCTGTAACATACCTAACGACCTCTCCTGTGAGCGATTACTGCTTTCTTAACAATGACAAAATTCATTCATCACTCCATGATGCCCTTGGCTTTGCCCAGTTGGATGCCCAATTGCTAGACATTCTTACCCTCATGACAGCCAGAACCTCCGATTAATCCCCGCTTCTATTCCTGTCCCAGAAGTAGCACCCAAGCCGAGTGCATTGTCTTCTCTTTAGACTCCCCTCAGAATCTTCCTGGAGGTGCCCAACACTTGCAAAGTACAGTTCGGTCACCCGCTCTTCAGGGAGGGGGACATGCGCAGTTCCTGTGAATGCTCTTCCTTGCTGAGCCAGTCAAGAAATCTAACTTTGTGAAACTACAGGCTGGATGTCTTTGGCTAATGAAACTTTAACATTTTCACAGTGTCAATATTCCCACCAAAGACGATTTTAAGCTACCAATGTGATGGCCCTGAGCATGGATTTGGGAAGAGAGGAGTACAGTCCGTGAAGCAGATATAACCACGGAAGAGGAATGCTTTACTATCCACCTCATAAGGAAAGCGAGGCCCCGAGAGTTTGCAGGAACTGTTTAATATCACAAAACTGTGTCAGACTCACAGTTTTAGTCTTTCATAGCCAGCCTGGGCAACTTAGTGAGACCTTGCCTCAAAAGTAAAAATTAAAAAGAGCTGGGGATATATCTCAGTAGTACAGGACTTGCTAAGCGTGTGAGACCCTGAGTTCAATTTGTAGCACTGAAAAACAGAAACATGATCACATTGTTTAACATGTTATAATGTCATTATCATCACTCTTTAATAAATTATACGTGTGTACCTTTGAAAGACTATATATTCCATTGCTCATAAAGCATATTTTATAATTCTCCTACATCTTTCACACGTTGTACAGTAACTGTATAACATTGGGCAAAATATTTATCATCTTTAGGTCTCATCTTTGCATTTGAAAATTGGGGACAAATATGTTGCCTATCCCAGAGAATTCTGTATAATTTTTTTTAATTAATACCTATAAACTCTTTAGCATTATTAGTACTTAATAATGCTATACACATAAATGTGTGAAAACTATCATTTTGTGGACATTCAACTTAATACATTTCTATACATTTCTATAATACTTATTCAAATTACTTTCAGATTTTTATATACCGATAATATTATTTTAATCTTTCTGTATTCGTGTTTCCATTTTCAGTTTGTTTTACAAAGCAAACTTTATTGGTTTAAAAACACAGGGATGTATTATTTTTCACATTTCTGTGGGTTGACTGCATGGTTCTGTTACCAATGCAGTGTTAACTAACATTTCTCATGTGGCTACATTCAACTGGAAATACGCCTGGAGTACCTTGATTTTCTTCCAGTTAGCCTCTCTCTCCACATGGTGTCTCATCTTCCAGGGCCATTTTGCATTATTTCACTCTCCAGCAATCTATCTGGATTTCTTACAGTGTGCTGTCTGTGTTCCAAGATGGAGTTTCCCACAAGGATAACTGCATACACATGCCCTCAACAAGCCTTGCTTGTGTCATACTGGCTCATGTTCACTGACCACAACAAGTCATGTGGCCAATCCCAGAATCCTTATAGAAGGTGACTACACAAGGACATCAGTATGGATTGGCAGGCGCCACTTAGGGGCACCACCAATGCACCAGCCTGCCATGGATTCTTATTCATATTCATACATAAACCTCTTCAGAATCAAAGAGAAGATGCTAAGCAACTGACTTAATAGAGAGTCTATTCCCATGAATAATGAAAGCAGAATTGAACTGACTTAAAGATCCTGTCATTCTGATTCTCTGTGTCAGATGTGCATGACCTGTCACACAACGAGCCTTAGAAATAATAGCAGTCATTTTAATGAGCTAAAGAAAAGTGAGTAAATCACGATCCCATAAGTAGCAATTTCAGTCTACCTCAATGCACTAAAAAAAGTGTCACAGATAATGATTATCATTTATCTGACAACACACACATAGCATCGTCATTAGGGTCGCCATTACAAACCATTACGGTTTTATTAACATTTGTCCCTGAAATTTCCATCTGAAAGGCAATGGCAGTTTCATTTTGAAATCAGTTCTAACTATGATTGGCTACACTACATATTTTGTTTCTGAAGTCAATTCTCCCGACAAAAGCTGGCTATTTCACTTGGGGTGAAAAAGAAAAGGCCATTCAAAAAAGAGAGCTATTATTGCATACCTACAATAATTACAAGCAAGATTCAATTTCATGCTCTAAAATATTCATTGTAAGTTTTTGATTTAAAGATATTCTATTTCCTATTCATGTGTAGTTTTCACTCTCATAGCATAAATATTTATAGTTAATTATAGAAAAATTCACACATTAATTCCAGTAGTATGAAAACATATTAATAAATTTACATTTGTAACTGATTCTTTTTTAAACTGGACAAAGAAAGGGATGTTATATAAACATGGCGGATAGAGACTTCAGTTTTGGGGTTTCTCTACCTAGGGCCTTTCCAGGGCCATATTTGCATAATTATATGCTTTGTAAAATTTGTGAAATTAGGATCTTTTATCTTAGGACATCTCTCCACTCTAAATTCTCCTCCATAACATGTCCCCTCCAGGAAAGTGGCATTGGAGTAGCTGTGACATTTTTAGAACCTGGTTAAAAAAAAAAAAAAAGTTAAGTCAGGAATATATTTGATCTGAGTTTGGTGGAGTATATGTATGTGGTTTTCAGCTGCTTCAAAGTTACTGACAGTCGTCCCAGTATAGCTTTCAGATATAACATCCTTCCTATAAAAGTGCACGCACTTGTGCACCATGCTGACACACAGGTTCAGGCCAGAGGTCCTACCTGCACGTTTACCACAGAGGTTTGTTGGCAATGGTGGAGAAACACAGTTTGAAATTTACAAACTACACTTCCTCTCCATTCTGAAGTGGGAATCAGAATCATACACCAAAAACTTGTGTGAGAAAAAAATAATAGTTACACCAATTAGGTAATTGACTAATTAATTAATAAAAAGTCAATTAGTTAATAAAAAATATGTTTTCTTTCTGGGTTTTGTTACCTTAGGAGTACTTGTCAGCTTTTAAATTGTTGTCAACTGTTATTATTCCTTTTCTCAATCTAAATAAATATTTATTTGATACTCATTGTGGTATTATTACTTTCATAGCTTTCAAGAAAGCTCCTGCAACTGTATAAACAATCCCTGGATCAACTCCCACGGTAACTAACCATGGGATATGGTGAAGTATTCTCCTATTTGAGGGGCTGGGTTTCTGGTCAATAATAAAATCACGTTCAGTAAATTCTCTTCTTGCTGTGTTTCCATTTTTCTTTTTATTCATGAAGACCATTCATCTATAGAATCTAACCTTAATCTCTTACTTTAAATGCTAACATATAGAATACAGATAAATTTTGGCCAGAAGATATCACTTATCATGGCTAATTGCATTAGTCAACATTCTCTGGAGAAACAGACATACGATCTGACTCAGGCAATTGTGGACACTGGCAAATCATAACCTATGGCATAGACTGACAGGCCGGCCACCAGGGAAGAGCCCAGGTCTGAGGGCAGAATGCACAATTTTTCTCTTCCACAGGCAAGTCCGTCTTTTTGCTCTCTGGATCTTCAACTAATAGAGGAAGCTCCACCCACAGTTTGGAGGTGTCTTCGTCACTTTTTTGTTACTAGAACAAAGTACCCAATGCCAACAGTTTAAAAGAGTTTATTTTGGCTCACAGTTTCAAAAGTCTCAGATGGTCGGCTGGCTCTGGGCAGAAGCAGCATGGCAGACAGGCATAGCCCAGGGAAGCTGCCTAGGGGGCATCCAGGAAGCAGAGAGCAAAGGAAGGAGCTAAGAATGAAAGCAATACCCTTCTGGGCCACACCTCCAATGACGTACTCCTCCAGCCAGGGCCCACCTCCTAACAGCAATTTAGCTATGGCAGCCTCAGGATTTAATCACTTTCCAAAAGCCACCTATGAGCAAATGAGCCCTTTCAGGGACATTCTGGATCTAAACCATAACAGAGGACAATACGCCCTACTCAAAATCTACTAAGTTAAATCTTATCTGAAAATACCTTCACAGCAACATTAAGACCAGAGCCAGTCATGGTGGTGCACGCCTATAATCCCAGAACTTGGGAGGCTGAGGCAGGAGGATCGCTGTTGAGTTCCAGGCCAGCCTGGGCTACATAAGTGAGTTCAAGACCAGCCTGCACAACACAGTGAGACCCTGTCTCAAAAACATAAAAAAATAAAAATTAAGACCAGAGAGTGACAAAATATCTGGATACTGTGGCCTAACCAAGTTGACACATAAAGTTAAACACAGATGAATACACAGCTAAAATGAGGAAGCGCCACTGCCACATTTACTTAAATTATGACATGAAAAAGTGTCACATTCTATTCATTTGCCAAACTGACAGGTCCTATGAAATTGGGGGAAAACTTAATAAAAAAAGGATAAAGTAATCTATCCAGGTGTGAAGTGAACAAATGGGGAATTGGCTCCAAACGCAGAGCACAAAAACGATGTTGCCTGTGCTGTTTCTCGTGGCACAGGCAGGGTGGACAAATGTGTCCACCTACATCCAGTCAGGAAGCTCCACAGTCACAGACAGGACCAGAAGCAGCATGATAAATAGTGTGAGAAAGCCCCATCTGGACACAGTCCTGAAAACCCAACCCTTTTGGCAAGACTGGCAAGAAGATCACACCCTTCATACTCAATCATGGCCGACTGAACTACACTGAGGAAAACAATGAAGTTCTGGCTGCTGGGTGTGACGGAAAGTTAAGCCATTGGTGACATTCCTGGGGTCCTGCTGACGCCAGCAGAGACTGTTGATGATAACCAGCATCCTGTGCTCCCTGCCTCTTACCTTAACATTGTGCAAGGTAAAAGGAACATTCTGTGTATGGAGGTATGGTGCATTAACAATTAATGGTAAACCTGTAACGCCCAGCTGAACTGAATCAGCGTGGTGCTGGGTGTGGAGGCCCACCTGAGGATTGTTGCCAAGAGCATAAAAAGAGAACTGGAGGGGAGGGTGGTGTGCTGTTGATTCTCCTGGAGAAGTTTGTCAAGCTGATTTCCTGATATGAACTCAGCTGTTCTCATCATCAGAGGAGCTCAAGGTCCTCGCTGTCACTGAATATGGCTGCAGTTCTCTTTGGGAGAGCTCTGGTCCTTACCTTGAGCATCGCTTCCTGGCTCCAGTGCAGATCCCTCAGCTGCTGGCACAGATCTTCATCCCGCTGGTGCAGACTTTCTGGCTCCCACCACTGACCTTTGGGCCTTCCCAGTGCAGATCCTTGATACAGACTTGCATGAGACATTGTCATGGGCTCTGGGCCTCCAGTTGGACTCCTGGGGGGCACTGCTATGGGCTCTAGGTCTTCAGCTGGACTTGTGCAGGACATTGCTGTGGGCTCCAGGCCCTCAGCTGGATTCTTTGGGTCTCTAATGTGTGGACAGATCTCCTGCACTCTTTTGCGTTTGACTCTTTTGGTGAATATTATAAAATAATCCTATAAATTATGTGTCCTGTATTAAATTGTTTCCCTTGCAAACCCTGACTACAATAAAATTGGTAATGGGAGTGAGGCCATTGCTGTGATGTTGCCTGGCCATATGGCTTAAGAGCTTTGGGAATTAATTTGGAAAGGTTTTGAGTGACTGGCCAAGGAGGCAGCCCCTGTGTGCTGTAAACTGTATTGGAGACCCTGGTTGGAGCCTGGAAAATCAGAGTACTGATGGAAGTGCTGCCTGTTAGGATGAAGCTCAGGAGGCTTCTTTGGAGAAGGACTGCTTCGCCTGCTGGATCCCAGGTGGTGTATGTACTGCTTTGCCAGGAAGTTGGTCTGCATTTTGCTGTGTTAGAAATATTGCCTGGGTGGCAGAAAAATTTCAATGCAGTCTACGGTTGGGACAGTGGCATGGTTACTGGTTCAAGGCTTTAGCCAGATTTATGTTGAGAATCAAAAGCAGAAAGCCCAGCAGAATAATTTAAAATGTTGTGAGTTTTGCCCGAAGGGAAGCTCCAGTAGAGCTGTGGACTGCAAAGATAGAGCAGAGGAGATCTTGATTGCTGAGAAAGAACAGGACAGTAGAAAAGATGGCCTGTCAGCATCACAGGAAGCAGCAGAACTCCACCCTTTACAGCCTTGAAATTGCAAAATTGAAAGACTTTGCTTTGAGAAGAAAGCCACAGAGCTCCAGGTTCCAGAATGGTGGCAGCACAGAGAATTTGTTCTTCAGAATTGGATTCAGAGTGCTTGGCGATCCAGGCACTTGACCCCTACAGCCAAGAGAGAGGGAAGCCTGGCTACTGCTCCAGCTGGCAGAGGACCTTGGCAGCATCCACATGGCACTGGTTTTAGGCACATACAGAACACAAGAGTTATGGGGTGAATAAGGCTTCCACCTAGATTTCAGAAGGCCTGAGAAGCCAGGCAGTGCACCCCTGAGAGGGCAGTGTGTGAAGCTGTGAGTGTGAAGCTGACGGTGCAGTGGAGACTCCAGAAGTTTGGAGAGGCCAGGAACATGGATCATCTAAGGAAAGAACATCACTTCTGGAAGGAAGGGCATGGCAGTAGGGTACCTTTCTAATTTTCTAATTTTTCTTACCTTTATTGACTACTTTATTGAGGAACAGCTAACATATGGAAATTTACTTTCAAGGTAAAAAATTTTACCTTGCTTTCATAAGGATAAAAGATTACCATATTTGTGCTACCTGTCCAGTACTGCCCTCAGTGAAGTCTTGCAACTTATGAGGGCAGTACTACCAGTATCTTTTATCACATGTCATTCATGAGGAAATTGAGGCTTAACGAACTGAGTTAATTTGTCCAAGGTGATTCAGCAAGAAAAGTGTGTGCAATCCGATGTTCATGACTACCTCACTGTAACTATCAAGAAGGCCAAGGTTCTATTACCTGCGTGCAAGATGCTAGAGACACAAAAAGAAACACAAAGAGAGTAGCTCAAAGATGGGGACATACCTAGCACCGAAGTCACTGCTTTGGAATCTTTGAATGTCTATAAAACAAAAAAAGGAATTTTCCTCACTAGGAGATAATGCAGATGTGGGAGATCAAAGAGCACAGTGGGCACTAGAGCTCTAGCACATCAGCAGTGACCAAGACATTTCTAGCCCTGTGCCCTCAGCCGCTTCCAACAAGGCGGGGTCAGGGGCAGCATCTTGTGGCCGCATATTCATCAGCAGCCTACAGATCCAGAACAGGCAACACTAGGCAGCCAGCATCTCCATTCTGACTAAAGGAAGGAAACTATTTGCACGATGCCTACGAACACTCAGTTTGAGCACTCACAGGGGTTATGGATACTCCCAGAAATACTTAGGACAAGCGCACTTGGAGGCACCTGGAGCCTCAGAGGTGAGTCTAGGCAAAATCAGCGCAGAAATCCACATGACCGGTACTCTGAGCCGAATTTTTTCCCCAGCTTTGCATGGTCTGGACACAGGTTCCATGCCGACTCACTTAGCCTAAGCACATTAGCGCTCTGCTAATCCCATGACCCTACTTCAGATTCCAGTTCGTCGGAAATGCTCCGTGATTGTTCTATTAATGTTTCTTGACCTTGAAAAATTAATGAGTCAGTGGAGAATGAGCTGAGGAGGATGGACCGAAGGAGATCACTGTTGTGGGAAGTGCCAGGGAAGGAACGGGTACTAGGATAAAGTACAGGCCTGTTTCTGAGGACCCATCCTGCTGTGGCTGACTTCCATCGTCCAGTGACCATGGGAGTCCTGATCCTGAATCTGGAAGATTAATCCTGAGCAGGAGTCAAGTCCTAAACTGGGAAGAAAGGGAGCAGATAGATTTGTTATTCAATTGAGAATGATCCCATTTAACATATCAAAATGTTGATAGGAATTTAATTTGCTTAGTCAAGAATTTTTATTAAATGTCCCATGTTTGCCGTAATAGAAATTTTATCTCAGCTCAACCCGACTGAGCAAGCAGTGACTCACGCTGTTTCAGAACTGCAAATCGTTTTCCATAAATAAATAAGAAAACTCCTTGTTTTAGATTTCCTTAAAGAAGTAAACTGCCAAGGAAGACTAAGACTAGGAGCGTTTATCCACAAGAGGGCGCCAGAAGCTGCCATTCCTTAATAGAATCCGTGATGTAGAGGTTTTTGAGTTTGATGACAAAGTTAAAGAAGGAAATTGCCGAATAAAAAGCAACAGGTAGGTATATCTGATTCACATGCTTGCTTTATGCTAATGCTTAGATCGTGTTAAAAATCTCCATAGTGATTCAGGATGTTAAATATGTAAATAGCAACACCTGAGCAAGAGAGATAGTGGTATCGTTCTACTTGAAATTGCCTTGCTGAATTACAGTGGGTTTTTAAAAATGAATTAATTTTAATAGGCTTTTCTCCACCTGAAAGGGAACTCAGAATGGTGTTTTAATTATTAGAATCATTGGCACATGTCCTTTTCTGCAACTGCCAAAGTGTTCCATAAAACGATAGAAAGCAGGACAAGGCACCTGCTGGGGTGTGTCCTTGTTAATTTGCTAAGTGAGGCCAATTTTCAGGACTCGGGTTTTGAAATGAAGCTGTAATGTAGAATGAAAAATGGGGTTTTAGAATATTCTGTAATGAAAAAGAGAGAGCAAGAAATTTGTCTTTTAAAGGGGAAGGAGGTAAGCATGTGATAACAAATTTCAGTTAGACATGGATTTAAGTTTTTTAAGACAAAAAATAAAGTCAATCATACTGAAGAACTAAAAGCCCAATTGTTTTCAGCAGGAAATATAAAACTGGTGATTCTTATGGCAATGCATACAGTATAATTTTACTCACATTTTCAGTCTCTAGTATCTGTATTTACTCTTGCATGTAGATAGTAAGAGTATAAGAGTTACAGTCTCTCATTGGACCCTCGTATTTCTTCTTCCAACAACTTAAATTATAACCTGAACACTACACTCTTGATTATGGAAAGGTGAAGCAGTACAGTCCAAAGTCCTAAAATCTTGCTGTGAACAAGTCAAGCAGACACACAGATTTAAAAGTATAAATAGCCCAGGTTAGGGCCCACAGAGCAGTAAAAACTTGGAGCCGATTCTCACTATTTAATTCATGTCTCCACGTATTTGGTTTTTATTGCCGCATAAGAAATTACCCCAACACAGTGACTGAGAACAACAAAGATATATTATCCCATGGTTCCTTTACATCAGGAATTCAGGAGAACCTCTGCAGGTGGTTGGTCTGGGGTCTCCTGAGACCACATCAAGCCAACCCAGGCTGTCATCTGAAGCTTTGACGGAGGCAAAAAGATTCTCCTTGCAAGACTGCTCACTCATGTGGCTGAGGAAAGAGGCTTCAGTTCCTCACCTGTCAGCCTCTCCACAGGGCTGCTTGAGAGTCCTCACAACATGGCAGCAGCCTTCTCCCAGATAGGCAGGGCCAAGACAGCAAGTAAAAGCTGCCTGTCTCTTGTGACCTAGCCTCAAAAGGCAAACTCCATCATTTCCACAATACCCAATTTGTTCCTCGGGCCAGTAGACTCCAATGTTGGAGAAAACTACTTAAGGACATGAACACCAGGAGGCTAGAGTCATTGAGGGCATCCGGAAGCTTGTCCTACATGCAGCTCCACCATTCAAAGTACTTACTGCATTCCCCACTTGGCAAATACAGACATAGGCAGAGCCCATCTAGACAGAGATAGAAAAATATCTCTGCCAAAGGCTCTTTTCTATCTCGCTCCTCCCACAGACTTTATGATCTTGCTTGAGTCCCTTTTCTCCCGACCCTCACCCCTTTAACCAGATACCTCTAGCCTGTCAGTGGGTCTGCCATTACTTAGCGTTGTTCCAGAGGTTTTCAGTCACAGGGAAAAAAAGCAAGGAGAAAGAAATCTTTCACTGAGGTCAGATTTGTGTGTGTGTGTGTGTGTGTGTGTGTGTGTGTGTGTGTGTGACAAGTCATCAAGTCAGGCTGGTCTCAAAGTGATCCTCCTGCCTCAGTCTCCCAAGTGCTGGGATTACAGGCACATGGCACAGCACCTTGCTTCTGGTCAGTCTTTTAGATTCTCAGTAAAAAGTCACTGTTGCTTCATACCAAGATTCATGCCTTTAAATTTATCTCTTGGGAGCCGGTGAGAGAGCTCAGTGGCATAAGCGCCTGCCTGGCAAGCACAAGGTCCTGCGTTTGACTCCCAGTACCCACATATAAAGGAAAAAAGGGCCGGTGATATCGCTAAGCAGCACAAGCACCTGCTCACAAGCACAAGGTCCTGAATTTGACCCCCGGTACCTATAAAATAAATAAATAAATAAATTTATCTCTTGCACATATTATGCTAAAGAATATCTATCTCCTCAAGTCAAATTTCCCAAAACCCTGTTTTCTAGGTTTCAATATAAGCCAAACTTCAGGTGGGGTAAATGGTGGGGAGATGAGAGGAGGGTAGTGAAGATCCATATTGCCACACAATGACTGCAATTTATAAATGCAATTTATAAAATGCACAAGGCATTTATAAAGTATTCTACTTAAGACTACTTAAGAGAAGATTAGAGATTTATCGAAAAAGGGCAGTCTTTGAAATGAATTCAAGGAACAGAATGCCATGGCGTCTCCCTTCACCTGCTTATGAGAGGGGAGAGTGCATGCTGCCTCCAAAACAAGCCACATGAAAAGGACAGAGAGTAAGATTTCCACAAGACATAGGTCAATCTTCAGGAGGAAGTTTGCTAGGTGGCAAAAATATGTAGGCCCCTTCGCGAGCCCACATGGGGGCGCTCTAAAGCTTGTCTCCAGGTGTTCATGAAGACAAGACTGAGCTGGATTAGGGGCCCTAAAGGAACCTGTAAGGAACAGCCAGGACAGCCCATGGTGGTGGTGCAAGGAACAGCCTTTGGTGAGACCAGCAGGCAGAATAGCTGGGTCTGGATGCGTGGGTTTCCCATTGCTCTATGCTCTGACTGCTTGGGCAAAAGCCTTCCTGAGCCAGGATGCGGAGCTTGAAAAGCATCAAGCATAAGCATAGCACAAATGCTAGGAAACACAGTGCCGAGCCGCCTGTGAATGGAGAGGGAGGCAGAGAACCCCCGTGAAAGAGCTAACAGTGGTCACCTGCCCAGGTGAAGCTCAACCAACATCCAAGACACAGCACAGCGGAGCTGCTGAGTAAATGCTTCACCGAAATTCACTCATTCGACCCTCACAAAAATCATTTTAAAAATAAGATCACGATCGCGACGTGACAGGTGAGGAAAATACACTCTGAAGTTCCAACCGAAGCCACGAAGCGGTGCGTGCAGGGGCCCTAACCCAGGCGCTACAGTCCGGAACTTGAATGACCCCGGAGGCCCACGCGTGGAAGGCTGGCAGCGCAGCCCACGCCTAAGGCGAGGGGTGGAACCTTCAGGAGCAAGGCTTGTGGAAGGGAGTTGGGGCACCAGGATGTGCCCTGGAAGGGGATGCTGGGACCCCAGCCCCTCGGTGTCCCCTGTCCAGGCTGCGTGCACTTCCACCACGACGTCTGCACAGCCACAGGCCCAAGGGAACGGGGCCAAACAGCCGTAGACTGAAACCGTGAGCCACGGTGAACTTTTCCTTCTCAGTTGACTATCTCAGATATCTTTTCACAGTGGATGACAGAGAGCAAAAAAGCCAGGTGTCTGACTCCAAAGTCCATGACCTTAAGCAATGTGCGTTTCTAGATGCAATTTACTTCCCCGCACGCTCCCCACCCCCACCTGGGCGCTGGCAGCACCGGATGCAGCAACAGCCAGAGAAGTGGAAGAGGACTGGGAAGAAGAAGGTTGAACGGTTCACGCCTGCCCCACCCCCGCCACTGATCCCTAAAGCAGCGCCAGGGCTGAGCCTAAGGGGTGGGGGAACCTAACTTTACATTGGAGGCAGGATTGAAACGTGCGGTCAGAATGGGCTTTTAACACTTGTTGTTCACTGACAAGTTGCAATCTTTAAAAAAAAAAAGATCAAATAGGAAAGTCTAAAAGTCAGATGTGACATACAATGGTAGAAAAATAAAACTTTTTTGACATGTATTATTGATTCAAGGTCATCCAATAAATGCCTCACTTTCTACAGCTATTTTTAATAGTTTGACACTGGCAAAGTTGCGCCTATTAATGAAGATCAATAAACTCCCCAAGGTGTGGCCAGGATTAATTATCATCGCCAGGCGTGGTGGCACACACTGGTTATCCCAGCACTCAGGGGGCTGAGGCAGGAGGATCGCCATGAGTTCGAGGCCAGCCTGGGCTACTTAGTGAACTCAAGGCCAGCCTGAACTACACAGTGAGACCCTGTCTCAAAAAAAAAGATTAATTATCATCAAAAGTTTATCAAAATATAAGCCTGGAAGGACCTTGGGAAGTTATCTATCTTATGTCTAAATCAACAATGAGGAACAGTTGGCACAAAAAGTAAATGAAATGCAAAGTAAAAATACTGATTGTTGGGCCGGTGAGATGGCTCAGCGGCGTAAGCGCCTGCCTTGCAAGCGCAAGGGCCCGAGTTCGACTCCCAGATCCCACATACGAAAAAGGGGCCGGTGATATCGCTCAGCGGCACGGGTGCCTGTTGGCACGCGAGGTCCTGAGGTCGTCCCCCCGGTACCCACAAAAAAAAAAAAAAAAAATACTGATTGTTATAGAAGTTTTATAAGAGTAATTGAAGTTTAATGATGACAATAACATAAGAAAATAAAAGGAATATTTGCATGTTTTTTTTAATTTAAACTTCAAAATATTGCAACTTCAAAAGCTGTTTATTAATTTATTCATCTTTTCACTTCAACACTGGTAGTAAGGTAAATGACTTAAAACAAGCTAATGAAAGCTGTAGGATAAATGTCAAAATAGCCTAACTTCCAACTTAGAGAAATTTGGAATAAGTTGGACCAAGAATCATTTTTTTTTCTACACCCAGATATAAATCATCTTTAAAATGAAGAGTTTGGGCCGGTAAGATGGCTCAGCGGCATAAGTGCCTGCCTGGCAAGCGCAAGGTCCTGAGTTTGACTCCCAGTACCCACATAAAGGAAAAAAAGGACTGGTGATATCACTCAGTGGCACAAGTGCCTGCTGGCAAGCGCAAGGTCCTGAGTTCAACTCCCAGTACCCACATAAAAAATAAAAAAATAGAAACGAAGAGTTTTCCAAAGACTACTTCCTTTCTAGCAGGTTAGACATTTAAATTCTCTCAGCAATTATTGAGGGAAAAAAAAAAGATGTCAAAAGCATTGATACTTTTATTTTGGTCCAGATTATTTTTATATTATTGATTATAGTGAGTCATGAAAAACATTTCTTTATCAGTGTTTTTGAGTAAATGACTTTACTATGACATTTCACTTGTAGAAGTAGTCTGAAGAAAGAAATCTTGTTAGAAATCCTAAGTTATCTAAAGAGTCTTTAAAGTTGACCAATATTGGAGAGGAGATAATCTTCAGAAAAAAAGGCTCAAGCATCTGAAATAATTTCAAGGAGCTAAAACCCTGAGTTTATAAACTCTGGGGTTTATAATTGTACTGACAGAAGACACAAATCTAACAGTTACCACAGCTGGGCACAGTGGTGCATGCCTGTAATCCCAGCACTCTGGGAGGCTGAGGCAGGAGGATCTTGAGTTGAGCTTAACCTGGGCAACTTAATGAGAACCTGTCTTAAAACAAAAAATAAAAAAATGGCTGGGATGGTAGCTCAGTGCAAAATCACTGGGTTCAGTCCCCAGTATCCAAAACCTAAACAGTTGCTTCATTTGCCTTTCTTCCTGACCTATTGTAGCATTTAGTTTTTATATACTTTTCTAAAATTTTGTCTTGAGCTCCCCATTTTTAACTGAGAGCAAAAATAAAAGTGACAGTTCTAGCTTCTTGACCTAACAGCTATAAATGGCAGGCCACACCTCCCAAAACTCTGCTGTGTGATTCATCTTGGATGAACTTTGGATATTGGTATTTCTCAAACAGTTTCCCTGGCATGGGAACCAGAGCTGCAGCTCGTTTGTATACGCAGTTGTGGCTCATTATTCCTTGCCTTAAAAAGCCTTCAGAACCCAACCAAAGAAAGTAGACAGATGCAAACTTCCAGTTAAACCTAGAACCAGAAGCTGCCTTGCATGTTCCAGTATTCCTGCAATTTCACAACTAAACGTCCTAGCTTCTCGCTGTAATTTCCCAGAACAACACATATCTTCCTTGTGAATCAAAATTTTCACAAATGAGTCTTAAAAACTGTTCTATAAACCAATAAACATATTAGGTGCCCAGACACTAAAGACATGTGTTGAGTCATACTAAAACTGAAATGAGGGCTGTGTTTTTACTTCAAATGATCTCATAACAAATTTCTTTAGTATTCATGGGAATGGCATTTATATTCATATGCATTCACCTTTATTTCTATCTACTTCAATTCACCGGTGGTTAAAATCTGTTGGTAGCGCAAAGGTTTCATTTGGTTGGGAGATCAGGCCTCACCTCTTTCAGAGGAGCCTTGAAGCTGATGTAATGCAGAGTTAAGGTTTTATAAGGCAAAGTCCATTGTCTTATTTTGCCACCTAAGCCAATCACCATTATTTCAACTGGATTCTCATTTGGTGAGAAAGTCGAGAAATAACTCTTTCTCCATTTATAATATGGCACATAAAACCACAAGAGGAGGCCACAAGAATCATGGAAACTGAGTAGAAAAAAATTATTTTCTATCTTTTTTGTGTGTGTGTGTGGGTACCGGGGGTCGAACTCAGGACCTCACGTGCCAGTAGGCGCCCATGCCGCTGAGCAATATGACCTTCCCTTTTTTCGTATGTGGGTACAGGGAGTCGAACTCAGGACCTCGTGCTCGCCAGGTAGGCACTTATGCCGCTGAGCCATCTCACCAGCCCTATCTTTCATTTTTTAAATGTAAGAGTATTTGTTAAATCAGCAAGACCATTCTTTTTTTTTTTTTTTTTTTGTGGGTACCGGGGGGTCGACCTCAGGACCTCGTGCTCCAACAGGCACCCGTGCCGCTGAGCGATATCACCGGCCCCTTTTTCGTATGTGGGATCTGGGAGTCGAACTCGGGCCCTCGCGCTTGCAAGGCAGGCGCTTACGCCACTGAGCCATCTCACCGGCCCCCCATTCTTTTATCCAGCCGCCGATATTAAAATTAAATAACAGTATTGATGCTTAATTTTATTCAACAGGAATAACACTCTTGAACCAGCATTTATAGCACCATGAACATATTTCCTCATTCCCGAGGCAAGCCTTTGAGGCACAGCATCCATTTTCACACACAAACAAACACACACACACACACAGTGCTTGAGCTCAAACTTAGGGCCTTACAAGCTAGGCAAGCACTTTACACCCAGCCACACCCCAGCCCCAGAACTTCCCTTTTATGGGTTAGCAAGCTGTTGTTCAGAAAGAGTTCATTTTTTTTCAATGTCAAGCAAGAAAATTATGGCAAAGGCAAGACTACACACTTAAATTCCTAATTCTTCATCCCCGATATGAATGTGAATATACATCAGTCAAATGCAGGATTACTACTCTCAGTAATTGATCAGGCAACATGGATTTATTATATTCCTAGCACTGTGATATCAGGCCCCATCAGGATGCAAAAGAATAATAAAGCACGATCTCGTGGAGTTGAAAGTCTGGCTGGGTCTTGCTAAATTATCTGTCTAGATTCAGTTAGTGTTAAATTTTAAATTCTTATTTTTTTTAATTAACATTTTCAGTAACACTATGACAGATGCAAGCAGACAAATAGGAATGTGAGAAGTACTATGGATTGTATGATCCATTTTCTTCAACAAATGAAAAGAAAAAGAGAGATAGAAACATAGATTTAAAAACCTATTAAGGAGAATGTCAATCAAATTTAATGTGCGGGTCTTTTTTAGATGCTAATTTAAATAAGCCTACTGGGAAAATGGGAACACCGAGCATTCAAGGATAGCAAGGAATCATTGGTCACTTCTTTGAGAAGTAATAATGACATTTTGGTCATTTTTTAAAATATAGTCCTCAATTTTAGAGATCAATCTTAAAAGTTAGCAGCCAGTTAACTATATTTAATATTTACATAGCATTTCGTGTACTCCAAAGACTATGCTAAATACATTACGTATATTATATATGTGTTTATAGCATTAAGCACTGTATCTCATTATATAAGGGAAAAATTGGGTCTGATATTCCTTAAGAACAATACCAAAAATCACAGGGCTAGCAAACGTCAGAGCTAATATTTGAATCCCAATCTGTCTCATTACAAACTTCATGCCTGAGGCACTCTGCGTGTAGTTATTGCACTTTTATCCACTGAAGACCTCTAAACTATGCTTTAGAGGCAGAAGAAATAAAGAAATTTTGTGATTTTCTTTTTGAATCTGGAATAATCAAGACTTTTACTGCCTTTGAGTGTGTAAGAAATATCTCACAAAGAACACGCTGATTTTCTTTTGATTGTCCCTGTCAGGAATCTTAGGAATTTCTTAGGGAAGCAGAAACATTGTTCTTCTCCCAAATAGGTTCTATAAATTCAGCAAGTGAGTGCACACATTCAAGAACAAGGGGATATGATCAAGCAGGCATTAAATCACTTGAACATCAAAATGCTTTGTGCTCCCTAAAACCTTTTGATCATTAAGCCAGCAGTAAATGAATGTCTAAGTTAGAATATTTTGAAGAAAATTTTCCAGAATGTTTGTAAGAAATACTGCTCCTCTGAACAGAATAAATTTTCTTCAATCATTTATTTGAAGGCAAATGAGCCAGTGCTCCAAGGAGGTAGCCCCTTGTCACAAATGTAGTGAATCCTTTACCAGCCTTAAAAAATAATTGGATGTGGTAAACCTAAGGAACAGAGAGACAAGATTGGAAAAATGATACTTAGAGATAAAGAAGAAGCAATGTCTCTCAGATGAACATATTAGTCCTAATATCTCTCCCACAAGGGAGAGTAGTGTGAGCTGGCATTAATGCATATTTTTAATTGGAAGAGAAAAAAGAACTATTGCCTGAGTTCTTTTCCATCTTAGCTCTCCACATTTTTCCAGAGTACACCCTATTCAGCCCAGCAATGCTGTGTCTATGCAATACCTTATATTTGTAAAATATGCCCAAAGAAAGAGCTAGAAATACACTGCATGCATGCTGTGGTCCTGCAACTGAGTCTTCCCTCCATTTCTGGCAAAAATGTATTTGCAAATAAAAGGAACTCTCCTCCTCTTAGTACTGTCTTCTGATAATAAAAGTTTAGATCTGTTATCAAAGATGCACAGAAATTTAGAATTGGGAATGATTTAGAAATCACTCAGTGAAATTTTCTTTATTTGAACACAGAGAAAACCAAAGAATGTTTTGTATTTAGTTGCCTTTCCAAACACTATACATTTCCATATATTTGCCAAAAAGAAATTTGTGAGTAAACTATGTCAAAGAATTTGCTTAAGGTAATATTAGAGCTGGTTAATGAAAGAGCTTGGGCTAGAAATAAAACTTCCTTATTTTCCAGGATCATTTCGGAGCAGGTCACAATGTAGACATATTGGGAAAGTATACTTAACTTTCAGGGTACCTCTGCACATTTTAACTAAATCTTCCTATGACATAAATAGTATCCCATGGGATGAAGGATTTCAAAATCTCATTTATGTCCTAAGAATAAAACAGTTCTGGAAATATAAATATTTTTCTACCTTTCAAAATGAAGACATATTAAAAATATTTTGAAAGAATTCTAAACAAGTGGTAGCTTCGCTAAGAAGTGGCATATATCAAGCTATCCTACCAAAAAAAAAAAAGGTACGCATTGGGCATTGTATGCACCTGATAGTATTCTTTCACGAGGAAAACCCTTAGAGGAAGTTCCGTAATTTAGCATTTCTGAATAATGCAGGATTATTCATATGAAAGTTCCTGTGGCATTTTTATACTTTGAATCTCTGGCTGGATTCAGAATTCTAAAGATATATTAAATTTAATCCAATTTAAAACTCCACAGACATAACCTCATAAGACACTGAACACTGACAAAGTGATACTGAGTGCATAAAGTTACACCAAAAAACAAAAGCCAACTTAAAATCCGTTACTACCATCTCTAATATTACTCTGATTTTAATAAAATTTTATTTTATATATATTTATACATGTCCTTTTGCACACTATGCAATTGTTCTACCACTGAGCTACACCTCCAGCCCTGAGAAATTTTTCTTTTTTTTAATTTTAAAGAAAAAAAAAACAATAAAAAAATGGTACAAAATTTCAAAACAAGATTGTAGGAGAGTGACAATGATTAGTACATTGCATGTTGTTATCTTCAAAGTAGTTGCTCCTATTACAAGATATAGGGATGAAAAATTGATCAAACAATATAGGCACAAAACTTTCTTTTCAATGAACAAATAGCAATGTATATATATTTTTTCTTCCCTTTTCCCTTCCATCTTTTCTCCTTTCCCCCATCCTAGGTTTGCTTTCCTCTTGAACAGTTTCTTCCCAATTCACAATATCTATTGTGCATTTTGGATCTTACTTACTTTTTCAGCTTCTTACACTAGAGAGACAATATGATGTTTACACATGCGAGTCTGATTTATTTCACTTATGAGTATGGTCTCAAGTTGCATCTATTTACCTATAAATGTCTCAAGTTTATCCTTTTTTATAGCTGAGTGGTACTCCATTGTATAAAAATATCACATCTTTTATATACATCCCTCGGTTGATGAGCATTTGGATTGTTTCCAAGATTTAGCTATTACAAATTGTGCTGCTATAAACATGGGTGCACATATATCACCGTGGTATGATGTTTTTAATTCTTCTGGGAAAATACCCAGAAGGGGAATAGCTGGGTCAAATGGGACCTCTAATCCTAGTTTTTTGAGGAATCTCCACACTGATTTCCACAGCGGTTTCACCAGTCGACACTCCCACCAACAGTGCAGAAGTGTTCCTTTTTCCCCATAGCCTCTCCAGCATTTGTTATTGGTTGATTTCTTAGTAATAACCATTCTTACTGGGGTGAGATGGACTCTCAGTGTTGTTTTAATTTGCATCTCTTGAATAACCAATGATGTTGAACATTTTTTCATATATTTATTTGCTATTTGTATTTCTTCATCTGAGAAGTGTGTGTTCATCTGAGATGCCCATTTTTGGATTGGGTCTTTGAATTTGGGGGGGTCTGATTTTTTTCAATTCTTTATATGCTCTAGGTAGAAGTCTGTTGTCTGAGGGACAGTTGGCTACAATTTTTTCCCGCTCTGTGGGTTTTCTTTTCACTCTGTTGGTGATTTCTTTTGCTGTGCAAAAGCTTTTTAATAAGATGAGATCCCAGTTATTGATTCTTTGAAGTGTTTCCCATGCAGTCTGGGAAACATGTTCATGAAGTCTTTGCCTACCCCTACGTCTTCAAGATTTCTACCTACTTTCTCTTCCATTAGATTGAGTGTTTCTGTTTTAATATTTAGATCTTTGATCCATTTTGATTTTATTTTAGTGCACAGTGATAGACACGAGTCTAGTTTTAGTCTTCAGCATGCAGAGACCCAGTTTTTCCAGCACCATTTATTAAAGAGGCTATCTTTCTTCCAGGGAACATGTTTGGCTCCTGTGTCAAAGATAAGGTGGCTGAGTGTGTTTGTAGTTGTGTCTGCATCTTCCAGTCTGTTCCACTGATCCTCAGGTCTGTTTTTTCTTGCCAGTGCCATGCTGATTTTATCACAGTAGCTTTGTAGTATAATTTCAAGTCAGGGATTGTGATGCCTCCTGCTTTGCCTTTGTTGCCCAGGACTGCCTTTGCTATTCTTTTTTTTTTTTTTTTTTTTTTTTTTTTTTTGTGGGTACCGGGAATGGAACTCAGGACCTTGTGCTTGCCAGGCAAGTGCTTATGCCACTGAGCTACATCACCGGCCCTGCTTTTGCTATTCCAGGTCTCTTCTGCTTCCAGATGAATTTTAGGAACATTTTCTCTATTTCTGTATACCAGTTTTGGGAGTATGGCCATTTTCACTATGTTCATTCTTCCTATCCATTAGCAAGGGATATCTTTTCATTTTCTGATATCCTCTTTGATCTCCTTTTTCAGAGTACTGTAATTTTCAATATATAGATCCTTTACTTCCTTTGTTAGATTGATTCCTAAGTATTTCATTTTTTTGGATGCTACTGTGAAGGGTGTGGTTTCCCTAATTTCTCTCTCAGTGACTTTATTGTTTGTGTACAGGAATGTTGCTAATTTTTGAATGTTGACTTTGTATCCAGCTATGCTACTGAATTTGGTTATTAAATCTAGAAATCTTTTGGTGGAGCTTTTGGGGTCTGTGAATAATGATAGTTTAGCTTCTTCCTTTCCTATCCTTATTCTTTTTATTTCTCTCTCTTGTCTAATTCCCTATAATGAATAGGAGTAGTGTCAGTGTAAATCCTTGTCTTGTTCCTGATTTTACAGTGAAAGCTTTCAGTTTTTGTCCATTTAGTATGATGTTGGCTGTTAGTTTTTCATAGATGGCTTTTATCAGATTGAGGTAAAGACCATATATTCTGATTTTCTGCAGGATTTTTTTCATGAATGAGTGCTGGACTTTATAAAAAGCTTTTTCTGCATCTATTGAGATGATCATGTGATCTTTGCCTTTGGCTCTGTTGATAAAATGTATTACATTTATTGATTTGCATATGTTGAACCATCCCTGCATTCCTGGGATGAATTCCACTTGGTCATGGTGTATAATCTTCTTGATGATTTGCTGCATTCTGTTTGCTAGTATCTTATTGAGGATTTTTGCATCTATGTTCATTAGGGAGATTGGTCTGTAGTTCTCTTTTTTGGTTGGGTCTTTCTCTAGTTTTGGTATTAGGGTAATACTTGCCTCCAGGAATGAGTTAGGGAGGATTGCTTCCCTTTCAATTTCATTAAAGAGTTTGAGGAGTATTGGCATTAAATCATCTCTAAATTTCTTGTAGCATTCAGCAGTGAATCCATCAGGACCTGGGCTCTTCTTTGTTGGTAAATTTTTAATTACATCTTCAATCTCATTCACTGATACTGGGCTATTCAGAATTTTTGTATCTTCTTGATTCAGCTTTGGTAATTCACACATATCTAAGAATCTGTCCATTTCTTCTGTGTTTTCCATCCTATGAGAGTAAAGATTTTCAAAGTAGGTATTGTTGGTCTTCTGAATTTTCAGGATCTGTAGTGATTTCACCCATTTCATTCCTCATTGCATGTATTTGAGTCTTTTCTTTCCTGTTTTTGATAAGGTTGGCTAAGGGTTTATCAATTTTATTTATTCTTTCAAAGAAGCAGCTCTTCAATTCATTAATTCTTTGTATTAGTTTCTTGATCTCCATTGCATTAATTTCTGCTCTGATCTTTATAATTTCCTCCCTTGTATGGGCTTTGGGTTTTTCTTGCTCTTCTTTTTCTAGAAGCTAGAGGTGTAAAATTAGGTTGTTTATTTGTGCTCGTTCTGTTTTCCTGATGTGAGAATTCACCACTACAAATTTCCTTCTTGGACTGCTTTCATTGCATCCCTTAAGTTCCAGTATGTTGTATCTGAATTCTTGTTTAGTTGTAGATATTGTTTAATTCTTTATTTCATCTGTGACTCATTGGTTGTTTAGGAGGGTGTTATTTAATTTCCATGTGTTTGTGGAGTTTTTGCGTTTTCTTTTGCCATTAATTTCCAATTTCATTGCATTATTGTCAGTTAATATGCATGGGATGATTTCAATTCCTTTGCATTTACTTAAGCATGCTCTGTGGGCTAGAATATGTTCTATTTTAGAGAATGTCCCATGTGCGGCTGAGAAGAATGTGTGTTCTGATGATGTTGGGTGGAACACTCTGAAAACATCTACTAAGTCCATTTGTTGATAGGTTTAGTTCAGTTCTGATATTTTTTTTTGTCTAGTTGATCAATCTATTTGTGACAATGGGGTATTAAGGTCTCCCATTAAAATTGTGTTATTGCTTATTTGATTTTTCATGTCTATTAATAATTGTCTTCTAGGGCTGGTGAGATGGCTCAGCGGCGTAAGTGCCTGCCTGGCAAGCGCGAGGGCCCAAGTTTGACTCCCGGAACCCACATACGAAAAAAGGGCCAGTGATATCGCTCAGTGGCATGGGCACCTGCTGTCACGCGAGGTCCTGAGGTCAACCCCCGGTACCCAAAAAAAAAAAAATCTGAATCTTTGCTCTTGAAGATAATTTGGTAGAGTTTGGTACGGGGGAAAGAGAGAAGAACCATATAGGCTAGTCAGTGTGCTCTATTTGGTAGACATATTTTTATTGGCATTCCCACTGATACATCCATCTCTTGTAGTGTGCCTGGTTTCAATCCCCAGTACCAGAAATGAATAAATAAATAAATAAACAAACAAACATAAATAAATAAAATTTTCTTGAGATGAGTCCCTACCAGATGTGGGTCTTAGTTCTTATTGTTTGTCCTGTAACAAATATTAATTGTTAATTTATCCTGTAACAAATATTAATATTAATTTATCCCATTAACCACATTGTTTCTGAGACCACCTGCAAGAGAGTGCCATGTCCTGCCCAGACACTCAATGCGAGGGTGAATGGTGACAAAGTAGGGGGTCACAGGGCATTATTCCAGAATATGACTAATTTGGGGAAATTGCCCCAATGTCAAAGAAATGTAATAAGTGAAACCATCAAGAAAGGCAAAAGTTGTGGAGTGCCACTGGAGTGCCCTGGCAGGAACAGATTACAGTAAATAACTGGATCCTTACCAAAAAAAAAAAAAAAGGTAGGTCATGAACAGAACAGGAGATAAGAACTGTGGCTAGTATACTTCCAGAAACTGAGAGGACTTCGCATAACAAGAAACTAACAAGAAATGAAATACATCATAAAACTGGTTCCCAGATAGCCACATGGCACAAGTATAATAAGAATTATAAAGTCAGTTAGAGCTGTGAGGATGATAGGTGTTCAACAAAGTACCTGCATGTTGTAGAAACAAATTAACATTTGTCCCATCTCTCTGGAAGGAACTGGGGCCAAGAGTAATTAAATAGCCTCCGTTGAAGATGAAATAATCTGCTTGACCGCAGAAACCCAGCTTACTGTGAAATAAGTGAGAGTTATAACTATTTTGCAAGCCTTGATAAGATTATAGATTTAGCCAATTATTATCAATTGATGTTTAAAAACATTAAAGAAGGGCTGGTGAGATGGCTCAGCAGCGTAAGTGCCTGCCTTGCAAGTGCAAGGGCCCGAGTTCGACTCCCGGATCCCACATACGAAAAAGGGGCCGGTGATATCGCTCAGCGGCACGGGCGCCTGCTGGCGCGCGAGGTCCTGAGGTCGACCCCCCGGTACCCACAAAAAAAAAAAAAATAAAATAAAAACATTAAAGAAATGGCATTTGCTGGCTCTGAAATACACAAAGTTTCAGTGAAAAAATGTTGGTTACAAACTGAGAAATATAACTTTACAATAAAAAAATCAGACTTTCATTCCTTTAATGTCCTGGCTAATCTTAACATTACCACTAGTGCAATAACTGGATGATGTTACCCCACTAGCGTAACAGCTCCACAGTGCTGTGCAGTATAAAATCACACCACCCATGATATTAATTTTGACAAATGTGTTCAACTAGAATTTAATAAAGCCTTTAGATTTGACTCCTAGATTACAGAGATCACCTTGGAAAAGGCACAAGTGAAAAACCACCACAAGAAAGGGATCACACAGCATGAGACATTAGACAGGACAACTGGAAGGAGTTCAGCAAATCAGAAAGTCATTTTAAAAGGTGCTTTTCAAGAATGGAAAGAAGCCTGGCATGGTGGCACATGCCTGTAATCGCAGCACTCAGAAGGGTGAGACAAGGGCCAGTGATATAGCTCAGCGGCACAAGCGCCTGCCTGGCAAGCGCAAGGTCCTGAGTTCGGTTCCTGGTACCCACATAAAGGGAAACCAAAAAAAAAAAAAGAAGAAGCATGAGACAAGAGGATCACTGCAAATTCAAGGCCAGCCTGGGCTACATAGTAAGAACCTGTCTCAAAAAGCCAAAAATAAATAAATAGAAACTCAAGGACTTAACAAAACATATTTTGATTGAATCTTGGGTCAGATAGACCTGCAAAGGGACAATAGGAGAAATTTAAATATGGATTATGCATTAGATGACATTAATAAACCAATAATTTTGTTAGGTGCAATAATGTCCCTTGGGCTACGCAAGGTTTTTTTTTTTTTTTTTTTTTTTGTGGGTACTGGGGGTCGAACTCAGGACCTCGCATGCCAGCAGGCTCCCGTGCCACTGAGCGATATCACCGGCCCTTTTTTTGTATGTGGGTTCCGGGAGTCGAAATTGGGCCCTTGCGCTTGCCAGGCAGGCGCTTATGCCACTGAGCCATCTCACCGGCCCTACGCAAGGTATTTTTAAAGAACCATATTAATGTATTAGTATGGATGTTGTATATATTTCACACAAAATAAGTCAGCACAAGCAATGTGATGTGTATGTACAAATTAGCTGTTTATTTCCCCCTTGTAGTACTGGGGACTGCACCCAGGGCCTTCACATGAGTAACATCCCCAGCCCATTTGTATTTTTATTTTGAGGCAAAGTATCACTAAATCCCTGCTATGCACAGGCTGGACTTGCACTTTCTGTCCTCCTGTGCTATATTACAGACAAGTGCCATCATGGCCAGCTGCAAATTAGCTTTTATCTGCAAACTCTAAGCAGAATCAACATTGGGAAGACTACTCAAAAGCCTTTCAAATGTAGTTGCTCCTAACTTCAACTATCTTTGTCACTAGTCACCCAAATTACTAGAAATTATTTTTGCACTGGTAAAATGACAGGTATTTAATGCAGGTAAATTGACTAGGCATATTTTGCAGATACACTGGTACTGAATTCTGCTGCTATATTACTGTTTATCTATATTATTTATGCCCTGTATAAACCTATCATGCAAGTTGCTTGTCAGATAACCCAAAAAAAGAAAAGGAGCTAAACTTCACCAAGAAGATGGACAAGTGGTATGACTTTCTTGGTATCTGCATGCTCATAAATGTTCTTAAATTTCAATATTCAACCTGAAGTTTGCTTCATTGTTTTCACTGAAACATTTTACCTCATGTTTGGGTAGTAGGAAAAGAGACATACAATCTCCACCTACATTTAATTACTGGAAGTCAGTAACTGCCTTAACTACCAAAGGAAGCTAACTGTAAATAAGCAATGTAGCTAATGTCAGTCTGCAAAACTCTACTGGAGTGCAACTGTAGTAGAGTGACTCTGCACCTGTGTGTGTAAACGCTGGGCATGTTGGTCAGACAGGGGTTGCTCTCAAGGATCTCACATTATGGAAAGGCAAAATTCAAGACCATAAAGTTTTTGTGGTTTCTAATTTATATCAAAGGAACTTTAAGAAAAATGTTAACTATTATTTTATTTAATCTTATACATAAAAGTAATATCCAAATGTCTATTTTCAAACCAAAATCTAGTACTTAGTTCCACTGATTAATTCCCACTCCCTTGCATTTTTAATTTTTCTGAAGAGAACATCATACTCTAAAATAGATTCTCAGTATTTTTTAACATCAGAAGTGTACTTGTGTTTGTTCTTTGAAGTTAATCATAAAACATATTATAGCTACAATTTCCACCAAAGTGAAAAAAACAAAGTATGCTTCAGAGGACTTGGATTCCATCTTATTAACTGATCATAAATCACTGCTTGCCATTTATATGCTAATTCTGATAAGGCCAAGGAAAAAAACCTCAGGTCCTTTGTTGAAGAAAACATGCCTGGTACTGAATCTTGTCAAAATAACTCCCAGCTTTGTGAAAGCGTAAAAGGAGAAAGAAGCTGCATAATATTAGATCATCATTCAGGCCTTGACACTCTTGCAGAGTAAGCTACATATTTTTAAAAATCAAAGGTCAGATGTCAAACCTTTCTGACTAAGCAATGATTTAAGAGTCCCTAGTCACAATTTTTTAAGAGTACTGTGGCCTCCAATACTTTCTACTATTAACACTTCATGCATGAAAAGACTTACATAAATAAGCAGCATATATTTTCTTATTTCAATTTGGAAATAATTACATAGTCTTTAAATACAAATTTACTAACATTTTATGTAATAACCCTACTCACAAAAAATTGCCCATCTATCAAATATTTGTGGAGTATAAATTTGAACTTCACCATGAGTACTTACTTAAAATAATAACATCTAAGATATTCAATGAAAAAATCCTTATGTAACATGAAAAATCACTTATACTAAGTTGTTGGTGCCTTGGGATATTAAGGTTATGTTTAAATTATCTCAAGTACACCAAGAATATCTAAAGATGGAGATACATAGGTTTTTAGGCTCACTAATCTAGCTAAACACATGAAAATTTAAATTTGTTGATATTCTTTATAAGAGGGCTTGAGTAAAACTTATAAATAAGCTACTGTTTTGTTTCTTTTTAGCACCTCAGCAAATCTAGGGTTGAAAAGGCCAACTGAAGAAAGGTTGACCTATTTCCTCCAAGACAATATGGCTGTCATTCACGTCGCTTCCACCAGGGAAGGAGGAGCTTTGAGATGTGACCATGTCATTTGGCTTTTCTCCAGAGCTAAGAAAAAGCATGTGTGCACCAAGCCACCCAATGATTGCTATCCAATTCAAAGTCTGTTTCACTCCAAAGTAAAGTCTAACCATCAGCATTTTCAAGAACATTAAGGAAAATTAATTATAAAGCACTCTTTCAAGAAACATGGAAGAATGGATGGGTTAGTCTGTCCAAAATGTCACAAAATGAGTAGATTATAGTGGTCATGAATTTCTTCAGGTGTTCTTTGTCATGGAAGTATCTTCTTTCTCCACCAATTTTGAAAGATAATTTTGTGGGATACATTAATCTGGGTTGGAGGTTGTTTTCTTTTAGGGCTTGAAATACATCACTCCAAGCTCTCCTGGACTTGAGTGTCTGTGTTGAGAATTCTGCTGCGATTCTGATGGGCTTTCCTTTATATGTGATTTGTTTCTTTTCTCTAACAGTTTTTAATAGTCTGATCTTGTGTTGAATTTCTAGCATCCTATTATATGCCTTGCTGTAGCTTTTTTCTGATCATGGCTAATTGGAGTTCTATATGCCTCACTTATCTGTATGTCAAATTCTTTTTCTGCCATGACTTCTGTGAACAGGTTTTTTATGTTGTTTGCACAATCTCCTGCTTTTTTCTTGACTCTGATCAATCTTATGTTATTCTTCCTCACATAATCTAGCAGCTGTTGATTGATTTTTCAGGGTCCCTTGCTATTTTTAAGAAATCTTTCTTTTCATGATCACTAACCACAATCCTGTCCTCTAGATCTGATAATCTGTCCTCACATTGGCTCATTCTGCTGCATATACTTTCAATGGAATTTCTATAATCTCCTAGATATCTGTTTGACTCTGTTTCATGCATTCCATTTCTTTTGTATTTTGGTTTCCATCATTTCCCTAAGCTCCTCTATTTTTTTTTTATCTGTATCTGCTCTAGAGTCACTAACCATGTCTTTCATTATGATAATCATCTCTGTACTTATCTGAGAAATTACTTCTGATTTGATTTTTTAAGCCTCATTCATCTACTTTGTTACTTCTGCTGTTACCACTTCAGGTCCAGGTGGGTGGCTTTCAATTTGTTCTGTCTCATTACCCTCTGGGTTAGCCTTTGGCCAGCTGAAAGTCTGGGGTTGCATCTTGTTTAAGTGTCTTCTCATTTTTCTTTTAGTTTAATTCTTGGGTTGATGCTTGTAAATTGCTTATGGCAGGTAGCTTTATTGCTAGTATTTAGAACACTTAGGAAAGGACTACTTCTCAGAGATGTCTTCCAGGTGTTCCTGGCTTTTGAGTTTTGAGTCTGTTGCAAGATCCTATTTCTTCAATTTACTGGGGATGAGAAATTACTGCCTATTTGGCCCAGCCCCTTGTTCTTTGGCACTGGCCTATAATATTGTTTATGACACTTAGGCAATCTCAGTCTTGGTACACCAGGAAGAACAACTGATTAGAACAATTATGTCACCTTGGCTAAAGAAGTACTATCAGCAATAACGATAGCATCAAGCACAGCCTAGAAAATGACAAACTGTGGCAACTATTAATTTGCCACCTTTAACCATAGGAACTATATTTGTGGTTATATAACAAAATCTAAAACAAACCAGAAAATTGTATACAATAAATATGCCCTCAATATGGTGATTTTATCCTCAGGGGAAAAAATTTAAAAGGGGATGGTAGAAAAACAGAGAAATAGAAGAAGAGCAAGGCTGGTGAACAAAGGAAGATTACTCAAATTTTGGGAAACTGGTGAAGAAGACAGGAGGGAAAGAGGGAAGAAATAAAAATAAGAACAGAACAGAAAAACAACAAAAGATTGGAAACAATGTTCACACTCATATATAAAAAAAAGAACAATCAAGAAAAAAGAAAATAAAGCAAAACAAAAACAACAAAAACAAGAAAAGAAAAAATGTCTACTTCAGGGTGTGCCTCTATTGTCATTGGTAGACAGAGTGGGCAAACAGACCCCAGATCCGTGTTGATTAATCCCAACAAGCCAGCTGTAGATATACAGCATAGTAGTGGATAATCCCAGCAAGCCAACACCTTTAGTTCCACTGAAATTCAGGCTGGTTTCTGTCTGTGAGACTAGAACCTGATTTGTTCAGCTTGCAAAGCTCCGTGTGCCTCCTGCCAATTTGAATTCAGCTCTGCCACACCCTGACACTGGGAGCCGCTAGATGAAGCCAGTCCGCAGCTGCTCTGAGTCCCGAGCTCAGTGGGCCTCTCTCCAAGATAGCTACTGGCCAATTACCCTCTCCTGGGGGACGTCTGAGCCCAAATAACTCACGAGCCACTGCAGTCCACTGAGTTCACAGCTCCATTCCACTGGTGCATTTCTCTGTGGAGCCCTCTGGGGTTTCCAGTAGTCATCATGAGTCTGCAGAGTTGAGCCACCCCTGCCATGCAGTGAAGCAAGAATCAGGGAGAAAGCACCACTTGCCATCTCCTTGTTCTTCATTGAAGTCCCTCCCTTTGCTCTCCCCATGGGCTTCAATCTTCATTTCAGATCCTTGCTGGGTCCCAGAGGCCCACTTGCCTCCTTCTTCTTTTCCTCATATTGCTATATTCCAGTGTCTGGACACCAATCTTGGAGAGGCTGTTTCTCTGCTGCTCACCACTCTAGCTTTTTCCTGGAAGTCCCCTTGAGTGGATTATAAACAGCACACATTTATTTCCCACAGTTCTGGAAGATGAGAAATCCAAGATCAAGGTCCTGGTAGACTCGATGTCTAGTTCATCCATTTCCTTCTTCCTAGGTGCATCCTCTCCTCTGGGCAAGGCAAGGTTGGTCTTTGGGGTCTCTTTCGTAAGTGCACTAATCCCACTCAGGAGGGCTCTGCCCCCATGATCTAACCCTCCTAAGAGCCCCATCTCTTAATACTATCACTAGGGGGTCTAGGGTTTCAGCATGTGTGTTTTAGGGGACAGAAAAATTCATACCATAACAGAGAGTACAATTTTCCAAGACCATTAGTGTTTTCTTGTTTGTTTGGCTTTGAGATTTTTTTTTTTGCTTTGTTTTGTTTTTTGTTTTTTGTTTTGTTTTGTTTTGTTTTTTTGTTATCTTAGTGCAGTACTGAAGACTGAACCCAGGCTTATCCCAGGTTCTTTCTTTTAATTTTACTTTGAGACAGGGTCCTACTAAATTGCCCAAGCTGGCCTTGAACTTGTGATCTTCCTGCCTCAGGCTCCCAAGTAACTGGGATTACAGGTATATACCACCATACCCAGCATCACCAACTATAAAGTGGAAAACAGGCTTTGTTCAATTTGAATTTCTTTAAACCTTCCTCTTTCCTGTTTTAAGCTACTTCAGAAGACTGCTTCCTATTAGTAGCTGATGGTATTAGCTGCACTCTTGACTAAGTTGCCATGAACACAAACATCTAATATTTATCTGATTTATAATCCTCAGGAAACTCAAGTCCTTATCCACTATTTACCTAAATAAAAAAAATTCTTCTTGGATTGCATTTCTTTCTTTCCTGAGTCTTGTCACTTGGGAGAATGAGGCAGGAGGATCATGAACTCAAGGCCAGCCAGGACTACATAGCAAGTTCCAGGCCAACCTTGAATACATAGTGAAACCCTGCCTCAATCAGTCAATCAATCAATCAAATATGTATATTATTCTAAAATATTATTTTAAAAGACCATGGTAATTTGGGTTTTTTAAATAGCTGTATGGGGGCCGGTGAGATGGCTCAGCGGCTTAAGCGCCTGCCTGGCAAGCACGAGGGCCCGAGTTCGACTCCCGGAACCCACATACGAAAAAGGGGCCGGTGATATCGCTCAGTGGCACGGGCGCCTGCTGGCGCTCAAGGTCCTGAGGTCGACACCCCGGTACCCACAATAAATAAATAAATAAATAAATAAATAAATAAATAAATAAAATAAATAAATAAATAGCTGTATGGTAGTCTTCTTATGCTAATCTTTAGAGGTAAAGCAACAGAAAAAATCTATAACAAACAATATATTGAACTTATTAGTTTTACGTATTAGCTGTGTGTGGTGGCACTTGCCTGAAATCCAAGCACTCAGGAAGCTGAGGCAGGATGATTCCAGGTTTGAGGCCAACCTGGATTACATAGTAAGACCTTAAACAAAAAAAGAAAAATTTACACATCAATGTAATTTTTGTCATATAGCTACTATTTTCCTCTTATATTGGGAGAAAAGAAAAATTATATTCTGAGTTTTTAGAGCCAATGTAAAATCGGTAAGTCTGTCAAATACTACTTCCTGTATGATAGGTAAAAACAGAGATAGGCCTAGATGGTATAGAAGCACAGAGAAAGGACCTCTAAGTAAGAATACTAGTAACCTGTTAAGTGACACGTTCTAAAATTCTGAAGGACATGGGGGGGGGGGGAAGTATTGCAGCATAAGTAAAAAGACTGTTTAGAAATAGTCATGCAATATTTCACAAATTGGGGCCGGTGAGATGGCTCAGCGGCTTAAGCGCCTGCCTGGCAAGCGCGAGGGCCCGAGTTCGACTCCCGGATCCCACATACGAAAAAGGGGCCGGTGACATCGCTCAACGGCACGGGCGCCTGTTGGCGCGCGAGGTCCTGAGGTCGACCCCCCGGTACCCACAAAAAAAAAAAAAAAAAAAAAAAAATTTCACAAATTGTCCTGATCATAAAGATCATTAAAGACATAAAGCCCCAATCCTGGAAAGTCCAATTCATTAAGTGTAGGGCCAGGCAAAGAATCTGCACATTTAGTACTATCCCCCAGAAATTCTTACCTGCAGGCAGGGTTATAAAACACTTCTAGTCTATCCAACTAGAAGCCTGGTTGTTTGGCAGTACAGCAGCAAGAAAATAGCCATGAGTGGGGCTTTGTCTTGCCAAAGACAAAATGTGTGGGGTAAGCTTTGAAGTTATCTGGAAAGACAAACAACTAAATCTGAATTTGCAGAACAGAATAGCATTTTTATAAGAACACTCTAAAAGCTGGGGTGTGATACACAAGGAAAGCTTGCTTTAAGGAGCTTAATGTTGGTAATGGAGGCAAGAAATTACAAAGGCCTTAATTAAAGAGTTCTTATGAATGTAAGAAAGAGGAAGTAGAGCGACCAGAAGTCAGGTGTAAGTGAACGACTCAGGAGGACCCCCGGGGAAGTGAATTGGGTTACTTGTTAAACAACCTGTGTCTCATGAAAATAGAACATTCAAGTAAAAATCAAAAACAAACAAACGAAAAGGACAGCTTTGGAGAAAAGAAGGAAGCCCAGTTTTAGAAATGCTAAATTTTATGGGAAATTCAAGTGTAAAACTCAGTCCAAAATTCAAAAGAAAGATTTGCCGGAAAGGAGAGATCGTGATATAAGAGTGGTGTAAACTGGACCCTTGGATCTAAGAAGAAACTTAGAGCCCTGGGAAAGCCCACATTTAATGTTCAAGCAGGGAGGAAAAAAAAAAAAGGGAACCTACAGTGGAGACTAAAAAGGGGTGTCAATTAAAAAGAAAAAATAGAAAGGTAACAGTGTCACAAAAGACAAAGGAGAATGACCGAAGGAGAAAATGTTTGTCACTGTTATTGCTATACAGAAATCAGGCAATGTAAGTGTGATAGGGACCAGAACCCCTCCTCTACACATTGCTGGCGGGCCAGGCTGAACAAATGTTTCTTTCCCAGGAGTTGCTTCCTGAGTGGGGATGGACAGGGAGAGAAGGCAGTTGAACCTGGGTTTGTAAACATATATTGTCACAAATGCCCATTTTCGTTTTTCAGTGATCCTTTGCTTTCTGCCATCAGGAGTCTTCATCCCTTAGTATTTTCTTCTATGCTATCGACTGTACCAGTATCTTTCCAGTGAATACCATTTGCCCCCTAAGTTATCTGAATGTTTCTCTTTCTTATAATTAGTATTCCAAACTGATAAAACATTTTTGTTGTAAGCAAATCAGTGTTGATTTTCTAAATTAAAACAGAAGAGAGGGAGATGATGGGTGTAACAGTCATTGAGTAGGCAGAAGGAGATAAAATTCACCCAGAATTTGAGAAATTAGCCTTGAGTTGTGCAGCCTCTTCCATCAGGCAACAAAGTACCAACACCTGTAAGTAAGCTTATAGTAAGAGAAAGGGGACAGTTCTCACTTCATGTGTTCGGCTTTTCTCAATGCAATGGGCAGAATCATCAGCTGAGCGTAAGAAGAGGTATGGGAGGGAAGGAGCTTTGAGAACAGAAGGAAATGTCTGGAACAGCCACTGTCGGTCGACTGATTACACGCACACTGAGAGCCCCGGTCAGAAAGCAGCAATATAATGGCATTAGTGCATGCAGCCACGTGATTTTTCTCCAGGAACTCTCAGCTTCTCAGTTGCAGGGTGCGAGAAGCAGGATGGCTAGATGGAGCATAGAGAGCAATACTGAAAGCATGATTTAAGAAGTGCACACCAGGGTCCAGGAAGACAGGGACGGATTGATTGGGAGAAAATGAAGGACTCAAAGCATTTGGGGTCATGAGGTCAAAGAGCAAGCGTAGTTCAAGTAAGGACAAGTAAATTCCCAAAAACAAATGGTGAGAAAAAGCAGATGTGTTGCCTAAACACAAATCCTGGATTGGAATCCCTAGTTGGAAGATTCACTTTTCTCCCTCTGCTATCAGTCTTAATATTCCTAATGTTTTTCTGTGACTTTCACTCACCAACTGGATGGCCACTTGGTGGGGCTCTTGCAAAGAGAATGTAAGCCTGGTTACATTTGGTTAACTATTAAGATCCATTATAAAACATTCTACAAAATTATGCAGTTTATTCTAGCCTACTCCAGTAAGTGCTGGACTTAGACAGAAATACTTCTTCACACATTTTTATGAATTATTTGCTCCCTGTTGATTTCCCACAGAACAACAGCTGATCTCTGATTGTCTGAACAACAAAAATTTTGGAATTTTCTATGATATTAACACAATCACTGTTCCCTCTATCACAATCTGGACCCTAATCCTTTTTACTTTTGCTGTTGTAGTTGTTGCTGTTGGAATGGACCCACACTGTGCCACATCCTCAGTCCTCTCCCCCTTTAATTCCGAGACATGGCCTCACAATGTCGCTAAATTGCCTACATGGGTCTCAAACTTGCAATCCTCCTGTCTCAACCTCTTAGAGTGTCAGGATTACAGGCATGTGCCACCATGCCAGGCTCCTAATCCTTTCTTACTAGTTTTCCATTGGCACTAGAATTATCTTTGAGGACCAGAAAAATAGAGCATAATTAAGACATTGGTCTTTTAAGTCTAGCCTGTGAATAATACCTTTAATCTCTTTTACTTTACAGGCTTAAAAAAAATCTGTCTACTGTTTAGTTACAGTCCCTTTACTGCTGACTATGAAATGATGATCTGTATAAATTGCCACCTAGCTTTTATTCTCGGAGCAGCCATCTATTAAAACTGGAAGGCCACTAATTACCAGTGATGAGAGCTGCATTATCTGCCGTGACTTCCTGCTCAGTTTTACTTTGGAAGTGTTCTAGTTAGTTGCTTTCCTTGGATAGTGTCACCTGCTCCAGTGCCATAGACAACTTATTCTCGTGTCCTTGACACTGTCCCCCAAATATACCTTTATTGCTGCAAGAAGAGTGAGGGATAAATTGCTGCATATTCTCTTTACGACTGGTCAGATGATTCAAACTACGAGATTTCATTACATGGCTTTTTAAGTTTCATCGTGGTTTATGACCAACAGCACATACTTTCTAATGTAGTATGAGAAAAACAAGAAAAATGTTTAAGCATTTTGTTTTGCTTTGCACCAAAACACTATCTTCGACATCAGGAAGACTGGCAAAAGCTTCCAGTTCAATTCCATGTCACAGATGAAATGTTTGAAATTTCCATAAGCAGTTCCTCTTCTTTTAATTAAGGGATATAGTTGTTATCTTTGGCTCTCATATAATTTAACAGAAGTCTGAGATAGGGAGATAATGTGATCTGGACGTGTTTGCAGGCAGCAGAAGAATAAGGCTCCACAGGGTGTCATCACTTTCTTTTCTGCTCCTGTAATCATGAAGGTATGTGACATGCTTTCTTTTCAGACCCATAGGGTTATATTATATATTATACTCTGCCACATCTTCCTTAAGATACTCAAGCTGGATTATAGATGGGGCGAGAATGATGTCATTTTCCACGTAGCTGCGGGGGTGGCCTTCATGAGGGCTGGAGTTCAGCAGGTCACAGGCTGAGTTGGAAACACCAGCTGCCTATATGAAAATTAACCCTAATACATTGTTTCAAAAGCCCTGGCCATCGCTAAAACCTAAAACAGAGCAACCTTGTTGTTGAAAAATTTGGCAGACATCACCAGTGATGGGACAAACGAATGCCTCTTTAATGTGATACTTTCAGAAGGAAAGAGTACTATTTTCCTCTTTTTTTTTAATTAGTATACATCATGGTGCATAATAAATACATTTATCACGGGAAATTGGTACCTACTGCACTTGATCCTTTTTAACTCCCCTCCCCTCTCTTCTGTCTCTCTCTGTCCCCAGAGCTCCTTCCCCTCCCCACACAGTCTGTCTCTCAGTGGTAACAGTCCTATTATTAAGTAATATTCTGTCAAAATGCATGATATGGATGACATGGATCAAATCATTAGGACATATTGGACAAACCCAATTAAGATGCGTTCTTTTTTTTTTTTTTTTTTTTTTTTTGTGGGTACCACGGGTCAACCTCAGGACCTCACGTGCCAGCAGGTGCCGCTGAGCGATATCACTGGCCCTTTTTTCGTATGTGGGTTCCGGGAGTCAAACTCGGGCCCTCGCACTTGCCAGGCAGGTGCTTACGCCGCTGAGCCATCTCACCAGCCTAAGATTCTTTCTACAAAACAAACTGAACTCTCTTTTCTTTGTACTGGGGTTGAATGCAGGGAACACAGAGCTGTATTCCCCAAATTGTTTGGGCTTTTTTTTTTTTTTTTCATGTTTTTTAAACAGGGTCTCATCAAGTTGCCCAGGCTGACCTCAAACTCCCAAGTCTCCTGCCTCAGCCTCCCAAGTAGGTGAGATTATAGGCATCTATCACCAAACCTGGCTCCTGCCCTGAACTGTTAAAAAAAGTATCAGTATCATAAAATAAAAGAAGTGAAAGACAATTCTAGACTAAAGGAACAAAACAGGTACAAGAAGCACTGTAAATGCTATGTGTGATCCTGCTCAATTCTAAACTTACTTTCAATGATTCTCTCGACATGGGGTGGGGGGAGGTCAAATATGGTAAAACTGCTTGACAGTGGGTGAATCTGGGTGACCCGTACAGGTGCTCTTTGCACAACTCTTGCAACTTTTCTTGTAATGTAAAAGTACTTCAAAAATAGAGTTAAAAGCCCTGAGCTCTAGTTCAAAGTAAACAGTGATAGGTAAGGTTCTGTTTTCTCACCTAGAATCTTAGGGAATTGTTGTGAGAACTAAATAAGGTAATGAAAAGATTTGAAAAGATTTAAATAACACAATTGTGTAGAATTGCTAGAAATGAGAGTCTGACATTTGAAGATGGCTTAATAAGTAGGGTGTCAGATTATGTATCATCTATGCAATGACATACACTGTGGGGTAACTTGAGAGCAGGGAGCATTTTGGGTCATTTTCAAATGGTTTCAAACAGTTCCCTTTAACAGGCTTTTATTATGTGGTATATGTTAGACGATGTGCATATTACAAGAACTGCAACGGTGAATGTTTCATGTCCTCAAGGAATTCACAGCTTATCAGGAATAAAACTAAAAAGAAAAACAAGCATGGTGAGCCACACCTGTAATTCCTGCTACTCGTAAGGCTGAGGCAGGAGAACTGCAAATTCAATAGCTCAGGGGTAAAGCACGCCTAGGTTCATCCCACAATAGCTCAAAATTTAAAAATAAATAGGATGGGTTAAAAATGGCTTCTGGGAGGGAGTGGTGTGGTTCAGTGGTGGAGCAAGAGATTAGCATGAGCAACACCCTAGCTTCTCTCCCTGCACCAAAAACAAACAACAACAAAAACCCAGCTCCACAAGCCAGTAAACCTGAGACTTGGGGACAGCTGTGAGAGTTACTGACAGGAATTAATACTTGCACGGAGCCTTGATGCATGAGGAAAACATTTAGAAATGAGAAAAAGCATTAAGGAGAAGGAGAATGGCCAAGGAAAGGTGTGCAAGAACCTCACACATTTGTCTCCGCAATTTATCGTCTGCACCTGACAGCCTGCGCACTTCATCCTTCCTAACACAGCATCGGCGATGTCATGGGACTCCTCCATAGTCATCAAGAACAAAGGGAAACGCCTCATGTAAGTTTTTGGGGTTTGTGGGGTTTTTCACTGTTAATTAATTTTCTTAAATCTGTTCCTGAATCTGAAGAAGGTTCTGGGCTTCTTAATTTAAAAAAAAAAAAAAAAGCAAACATCTGCAAGCCATGCAATCTGTTCTTTGCATAGGCATTTGAGTAATTTCAGAGAGCATTTTGATTAATAGTATAAATTAGCCTAATAATGAATCAGACTACAAGCCCTTAGGACTGAGGTCGGTGGATACATCTGCTGTGGAAAGGCCAGACTCTTCACATGGCCACTAAAAACTACTTCTGGTACCCATCAGATGACTTGGTTAGTATCAAAAACAGTAAGCTACACCCTGATTTAGGGCACAAGTGAAAGACACCTCTGCGGTTAGTAAATTTCACCTGCAACAGGGGAATTAGAAGCCCTCAGCAGATGCGCTCTGCTGAGTCTACGGATAGGTAAAAGTGGAGTTTCAGTTTCAATTTTACTCTTTTTCTTTGAAATGATTCTAGCTTCTGCTTTTGAACAAACAGTAAGAGTTTCTGATGCCTGCTTTACTGTCATAGAAGACCAAATAGAGAACTTGTTTTTGAGACAGGAAATTCTGGTGAGACTCCTAGAGTGATCAGCACTTTTCTACGCAAATTTAGGCACTCCATTTCCACTCTGTGCTTGGAGGTCTTCATCGCTACAAGATGCTCCTTGGAATCTGGAAGCTAAAATAACCTGTACATTGGGCATCCGTCAACAGTCTAATATTTTCATTTCGTATCTGGAAGATTGAAAGCATAATAGTACTGATGTTTAAAGTCATGCAAAACTTATACTGGGCAATGTCTGAAATGTGCTTCAATTACCTTAGAAGAAGCTCACATAAATCTAAAATGAGACTTGGAAGGTTTTGTTGGAACTAACCTGCTCCAACTCTGCAACAAATGAACCAAGAGTCTTTGGCAGGACAGTGAACTAAGATGAATTATGCTGGTCCTTTTGCTGAGAAAGATTAACAAAATGCAATTTGTTGCAACAGTTTTAGCTCTGTGGCCTTTGGTTGTTGATTTATGTTAAAATTAGTCTTTTTTTTTTATACACACTAACAAATTCTTCCCTCCCTTCTGCCCTCTTCACCTAAGCAATCTGCATTGGTAAAAGCCACCCCCTACACACACACACACACACACACTGAGTATGGGCCATCTCTGGCTTTGTAGTATTCAGCTCCTCTCAGGTCTAACTTTGATTCCAGTGCGTGTGTGTGTGTGTGTGTGTGTGTGTGTGTGTGTGTGTCTTACTGGGCATCAAACCCAGGGTCTTTACACTGAGCTAAATCCCCAGCCCTTTTCAAGACAGGATCTTCTTAATTCACTAAATTGCCCACACTGGGTTTGACCTTGCAATCCTCCTGCCTCAGCCTCCCAGAGTGCTGGGATTACAGGTGTGTGCCACCACACCTGGCTTAATATGGACTTTAAATGTACTTCATCTGTAATAAAAATGATAGCTGGCAGATAGGAGACACAGCAAGGGAAATGTCTCAAAATATGGAATTCTCAGATTCTATCCTCATGATGGCTTCTGAAATCCTTAGGAAATTTCAGAAATTTTCTAGAGGTAGCTTTGCTAGCACACTGCCACTTGTACCCCATATTATTTTTACTACCATGGGGTACAAGGCTTTAATTAATAGTGTTTAATCTAAATAGGGAACACTGAACTGCTCCGTTTCCAAGCCCCTAGCCACGCTTTTCTCAGCTGCTCGCTGTCCAACAACAAATTCTTTTAGTTCATTCTCACTTGAGCTATATTTTTGAACCTCAGTATTTTAATTTCTGCTAAAATCAAAATGCTTTCTGCACTATTATATTTAGACTCTATTATGATGGAATAACCTAAACAATTTGATAGGTAGGTAACTGCGTAAGATGTAAAAGTGAATTAACTGTTTTTGATCTCCGAAAATAACTGTCCTTGCTCTTTTACTATGTTACATACTCTGGATTGGACGCTCTTTTAAAGACATTTTTGGTATATACACAAACAGATTTAGCTCTCGCTTTTATTTTTGGTCAGTAAGCATTCTTATCTGTATTTCACAGAAGGGAAATTGAGGTTCCGAGTGTGGAAAGGTTTACGCCAGCTGAATTCATGTCAGCCTATCAGAAGACAACCCCGGGCCACAGATTTGCCTGGACCCCAACGTGCACGGAAGCAGTGAACGGAGGAGAACTGGGCCCCGGGGAAGGCACACGAGTTCGGGGCTGCGGTAAAAGAAACACAACAATAAGAAAATGGAGTGAGAGAACGAACGGAAACCTGCGGAAAGGGGCTCTGCACATCTAGGAACACGGACTGAAGGGCTGCTCGCGGGAAGGCGCTGAGCTGGATCCAGGCGCGAAGGGAAAGCGGCAGAAGCCAGGAGGAGCAAGGCGCGCGGGGCCCTGCGCGCAAGGCAGCCTGTGCACTCGCGACTGGCCCCCTCAGAGGCTTGTTGTCGGGGTGTTTTATTTGGTTTTGTTTTAGTTACTCGTGGACAAGTGATACAGCTCAGCGGTAAAGCACTCACCTAGCAGAGTGCCTAGCGTTCGAGCCCCACCCCCAGTACTACCAAAAAAAAAAAGACATGTCATTTACTCATTTACACACACTTTTACAAATATTTTTTGAATAAATTATACAAGCACATGAAACAAATTTTTAAAAGTAACAAAGGACATACAGTGAAAAGTAATAGTCACCTCCTGGCCATAATTCCCATTTCCAAAGGCAAGACTTGCTTTGACTTTCGTTTAGCTTCTTCTGGAGATTCTTAAATCTCTATCTATCTATCTATCTATCTATCTATCTATCTATCTATCATCTACGTAATATCCTCATATTATATATACATATGTTGTTTAAGATAAAGTATACACATTCTTTAAAAAATAAAAGGACAAATGGCAGTACAAACTGTTTACTCTACATCTTGCTTTTCTTAACCAAACTTTTCATTTCAGCACATAAAGAGTTGCCTTCATTTATCCTAATGACTATGCAAGATGCCATTATAATGATACATTATTTAAAGAGTCTCTTTTGACAGACATAAAAGTTGTTCACAATATTTTATTACGGGGTAAGTGCTACAATGAGCACCGTTATGCACATATCATTATGAAAATATATAAGCAAATTTGTAGGGTAAATTCATAGGAGCAGAACTACTGAGTGAGGGGAGGTGTACTTTTGTGTACCCATAATCTCACCAAGCATTGCCAAAACGCTGTCCCTAGAAGTGCTGCCCACTCGTGTTCCAGCCGCCAGTGTGGCAGCCTACATTTCACCACACCACAGGACCTTAGCTAGTCTACAGGGGCAGTTCTGTGTTTCTATGGTTTTTATTTAAATTGGCAGTATTTTTAAATGCAGGGTATTTCATGGGAAACAAAAAAATTTTTTTCAGCTTCTCTTGAAATACCTTAAAGTCTGGCAACTCTGGGCCCACTTTCCCAGCTGGTTAGCAGCTGTCCTGCTCAGATGGGGGGTGCACACTCAGTATTGCCCCCCACATATGCACACGCTTCGACACGGAAGCCAGCACTCATTTACCATTTCTCATCTCCCGGCATGGTACTAATCTGTATTATCTTCCTGACCTGAACTATTCGAATTTTCCACTGGTCTAGAGAGAGAATAACAACGTAAAAAATGAAAAGATACGTAGAGTAGGTAACCGAAACAGAAAAGTGGGCGAATATGGAAAAAAACATTCATTACTATAGTTCACAAATAACACAATTTAGGCTTCTCTGAAGGATCACCCATATTGGTGAAACTTTAGTGCAGGTTATATACAGGTATTTAACCCCGCACGGAATAACCTCAGGCCTGTGCCACAAACATCCCCGAGGAACTCTGAGAGTCTGCAGGCTACGCTGGAGATGAATTTAATCTTACCATAGGCTTGACTTTGACCTTCTAGAGGTCAAATATCTTCTAGATTCCCAGGTACAGAACCGTCACATTGTTTAATTGTCCTAAATCAAATGAAATTTGGAGTCATACTCACCCTCAGCAGGGAAGGAGAAAGAGCAGCTGTAAGGGTGGGGAGGCAGGGCAGGAGGTGCTCCCCGAGACGCGCCGCAGCCCAGGGAAGGGCACCCGGGCTCCGTGTGTTCTAAAGCCCTGCTGTGCCCGCAGAGCAGCAGTGCGCCCTCTTCAGGAGCACAGGGATTTCTGCCCCGACTGTCAAAGCCACGCATCCGTGCATCTTGCAGGGCCAGCCCCCTCCCTGGCTCCACCCGGGAAAGCTCATCTCTAGTCACTGTTCTCTGCAAAGCTACTTGGGGGAAACAGGCCACATTCCTCTGTTCAACTCCAAAAGACAGTTTCGGTCCTTTGGTTCTGAGATAATCCTGTTTACCTGCCCCTTGACAATTCAGAGACAGGAAGAAAAGATCTAACTTAGGCCTTTGGAAACAAATTGCTGCCAGCCTTTGTGGCCAATATCTATAATTCCAGCTACTCAGGAGGCTGAGGCAGGACGATCACAAATTCAAGGCAAGCCTGGGCAATTTAGCAAGACTATCCCAAAAGTGAAAAATAAAAGGCTGGGCATGTAGTTCAGTGATAGAGTGCTTGCCTAGCACAAAGGAGACCCTAAGTTTGATCCCCAGTACCAAGGAATGAAGGACGGGGAAGGGAAGAAGGAAGGGAGGGAGGGAGGGAAGGAAGGAGGGAAAGAAGGCAGGAAGGAAAAGAAGGAGGAAGGGAGGGAGGGAAAGAAAGGGAGAGGGGAGTGAAAGAAGGAAAGAAGAAGGGAGGGAAGGAAAGGAGGGAGGGAGGGAGAGAGGGAGAAAGGAATTGTTGATCATTTCTCTCATTTTGGAGAAAAGAAATGTTTCAATTTCCCAGGGGGAAAAGAGCACCTCTCTGGTTTCGATTCTCTTAACATTCTGCTGCTTAAGAAGGAAAGTTCTGTGAGGTGGAAAGGAGATTAGATCTCCTTCAGATTGGAGCCATGTAACCTACTAGGTCCTAGGTTAACCAGGCCACCCTAGATCATGTTAAGTTGCCATAGTTGAACCTGACTACCGTAAAGTCTCCACTCTCCACTGGGCCCTAATTCTGTAGAACTATTTAGGAAAATGCATCTGACCTGGGGTTTGAGTTCCACAATCTTGGGATTTTACCATGTATTAATTTTCCCATGCTGGCCTGTCACGAATTTGAAATGATCTCTTTGGAGTAAGATACAGTGACATTTACTGTCCTCTGCTTTCAGTTGAAGGGAAGGATGGAGGAGGCAAGAAAGGACAGATTCAGGCTCAAAACTTGAAAGCAGCCATGAATAGAAGAGCAAATCCTCACTCACCCAGATTCCCCATCTTTCTGCTCCTTATAGATTGCCAAATGAACACGACCTCAGTGAGTCCACCTTGCTTCTAAAGCAGTTATAGGAAAACAATGCCCGTAGCAAAGAACAGGGACATATGAGGCAATTTGTCTACTTACAGAAGATCCCGGTATTTGTACATTCTCTAATTCTTGAGTTTGTTAATACATGAGAATGTTTACTTGTTGTCTTTAAAAAAAAAAATTATTAATTAATTTAAAAAATACAGAAGATCCCAACAATTAAACACAATTGCCTGTATCTGCTTTTCTTCCTTCCTTTTTCTTTCTTTCTTTCTTTTTTTTTTTTTTTTTTTTTGGCTGGAGTTTGAACCCAGGGTCTTACGCTTGCTAAGTGGATAAATGGCAAATGGATCAATGCATACTGCACCACCGAACTACAGCTTCACCTCCTTCTGTGAGATTTATAACAAATGATCTAAAATTTGTAGACTGAAACAGAAGAAAGTTTTTTCCAATGTCTAAAGTGTATATACTTATAAAATCAGTTGACTTTCCGAAGTCCACTTATTGTGATTGCTTTACAGATAGGCATACAGAATGTTTACTGAATGTTTACATCTCATGTGGGAGAACAGTTAAGCCACTATAAAAACTTGACTCTGTACCTTGCCCTCTCAAATGGAAGGTTTTATCTGGAATTCGAAGTTTGGAAATATAACTAATTTGCATTTGCAGTGATAGAGTCTTTAACAAGCCATCTAATATCACAGTGAGAGGCTTTTGCACTGCTTTAGTGCAAAATGGTTACAGGTAAATAATTTTTCAGAATAGAGTTTTTCCAGAAATAAAGTTGTTCCTAAGTGAGAGTGATGTCATCATAAAGCCATATATCAAGGACAATTGCCCAACATGTGACCTGTGACAATTAAGTTCATTACAGGTTTTGTGTGATGAGTCACCACCATTACAGTCACCGGGCAAGGTCTTCAGTGCAAATTTCAAATAGACTTTCCAGTTCATGGAAATTGTTGGCACGTTTTGTACATAGGACATTGCAGGTTTCTCCATGTCTTTTTTTTTTTTTTTTCTTTGAGAGTGGAGTGAGCCCAGAGCTGCCCCACAATTCTCCCAAGAACAGAACTTTCTTCTACTACCTCACAGCTGCCTCCTCTGTCCCCTCTCTGTCCATTTCAGAGAAATTTCCATTTGCTTTCTACTTCCCCCAGATTCTTCAGACCTTACCTGTTGAAGAGTGCTGTTGTAGCTGCACTGCCAAAACAAACAAAGCCAAAAACACAGCTTTCTCCTCATTCCAGCGGGCACCCGACAGGAGCAGGAGCAGCTCGCCTGAGTTCAGCCCAGCGCCTGTTTGAATACGTTGTTTTCCTCAGCCTGGTGTTCCAAGTTCTTTATGCCCCTCCCTGGTAGCTGACTCCAAATTGACTCAAATTACTCCTAAATTACTGTGCCATAGGCCTGCTTTTGTGATGTCCCATCATCTAGTACCTCAGGCTGTGTGCACAGTCAGACCTTGGTTCTTGCCTGCTTTGGAACTCGTCTGATTTGGTATTCACACATTTTGATCCAAAAAATGTTGTCCCTCATCGTTTGGTTTGCTTCTCACAGACAAGCTAGAACTTGTGGCTGGATTGCCTCGTGACTCGCTACTTTCCAGCTAAAACAGTTCGTTATTTATCCTTTTTGGTACTGCAACTAATTAACAGGGGGTGCTGAAGTACCGCTGTGTTTGGAGCCAGTTTTTGCAGAGGTAATTAGGTAAAAATGAGGTCATTAGGGTGGGCCCTGATCCAATGACTCGTGTCTGTCAGTAGTAAGAGGAAGTGGAACACAGAGCTAGATGTGCACAGGAGGAAGGCGATCCAAAGACAAGGACAGCACGGTGAAGAGGAGGATTGGAGCGATGTGTTCATAAGCAAAGGGAGGCCACAGAGTTCCAGCAAGTGTCTGAGAGGGCAAGGACCTAACCACACCTCCGTTTCAGGTTTCCAGCTGCCAGAGCTGCTCACTGCTTTAAACCACGCAGTTCTGGGCACGCTCGTTGTTTCTACGGTCTCCCTAAAAAAAATAACACAAGCACATTTCAAGCTACTCTTTAATTTTATTTCTTCTGTTTCTCTCCCTCCTTTTTTCCTCTTTAAAACAATTCTATCCACGGGGCTGGGAATGTAGCTCAGTGGTAGAGCGCCCACGTGTGCGAGGCCCTGGGTTCAATTCCCAATGTAAGGATAACAGAACTTCTACTCGCTTTAGAAGCCCGGCCACGTCTTCCTTCCTCTGTTATCACTGCCCCTTACGAAAACATTCCTTAAAATCTGAACACACGCTATTTTCTGGGTCAACACTAATAATTCATGATATTCTGTGGATACTGTAATCGTATGCCTATATCCTCTTCCTCGGTCAAGACTCTAAAGAGACCGTGTTTTATCTATTGATATTTCTTAGGTTAGCAACAAATTATGTGTAAGTATTCAATAAATATTTTTAGTAACGTATTATCTCCCAGTTGATAAATATACTTAAATAATTTAATGAAATATGGAAAATATGAGTGCCTATTTTAGAAAAGTTACCATATTTGGCTCATTTGTTTGTTTTGGTGGTGCTGGGGATCAAAGCTCCACCTGCAGCCTTTTCTCTCTTTTTTCAGATGGGATCTCACTGAGCTGCCCACACTGTTCCCGAACTTGCAGTTCTACTGTTTCTTCTTTCTCCGCAGCTGGGTGTGCACCGCCTTGCCCAGCCCTAGTATTAATGTAGCTTCATTACGTAAGTAATATACGTGATGGTCGGACTTTTTCTTCTACTCTTGTTTACATGTTTGTGTAGTTTAAAAAGCAAAGAGACTCATACTATACATTCAGGTTCATATTCCACATCGTTCACGTAATATTCATCCAATATATGGTCAGATAAACTTTTTCTTCCGTTTTTATAAGATTACATGGTGTTTGAAAAGTAAATCAGGGCAGTATGTGGTGAGGCACACCTGTAATCCCAGCATACTGGGAGGCTGAGGCAGGAGGATTGCAAGTTAGAGCCCAGCCTGAGCAGCTTAGTGACTTAATTAGACACTGTACCAAAAAATAATGAAAGAGCTGGGGATGTAGTTCAATGTGAAGTTCCTGGGTTCAAATGCCATACCAAAAATAAAGAATAAAATTGGAATCAATTTTTAAATTCACTTTGTTCATTTAATGTTGTATACTGAGCTCCTAGGTTCAATCTCCATACCAAAAATAAAAAACAAAAAATAAAACAGGCATCAATTTTTGTTTGTTTGTTTTTGGCATCAACTTTTCTTCTTCTTTTTTTTTTTCTTTTAATGCAGGTACCGGGAGTTGAACTCAGGACCTCACACTTGCCAGGCGGGCGCTTATGCCGCTGAGCTATATCACTGGCCCAGCATCAACTTTTTTTTTTTTTTTTTTTGTGGGTACCGGGGGGTCGACCTCAGGACCTCGCGCGCCAACAGGCGCCCGTGCCGCTGAGCGATATCACCGGCCCCTTTTTCGTATGTGGGTTCCGGGAGTCGAACTCGGGCCCTCGCGCTTGCAAGGCAGGCGCTTACGCTGCTGAGCCATCTTACCGGCCAGCCAGCATCAACTTTTAAACTCACTTTGTGAATTTATTATTGTACACACGTGTTTCTGTGTGCATGTGTGTGTGTGTGTTGCACTGAGGATTGATCCTGTCCTCTTCTTTAAATTTTCTATTTTGAGACAGGGTCTCACTAAATTACTGGCTTGAACGTGCAATCCTCCTGCCTCAGCCTCCCAGAGTGCTGGGAGTACAGGTACATACCACCATCCCGGGCTCTGATGTTATTTTCTTGAATAGATTCTGGGATTTTGCTACACATCATCACTCTGCCATTTTCCTTACCCTGTTCTCGTCCCCTTGAGTAGATTCCTGGAAAAGGGATGTGCAGCTCGAACAGGACAGATGTATTTGTGATCGTTGACAAAGGTCACCAGATCTGTATTCACAACTTACTGCTCTGGTCGAAAGTCCCATCAGCGCCGTGTGAAGCATGCCCATCACACCTCATGCTTGCAACATCTCAGTATTATATTTTTTACTGGCAATATGATATGTAAAATTGTTACACTAATCTAAAGGTTTTTGATCACCTGAGATGAAATATGTATATATTTTGTAACTCGAGATATTTTCTGCTTAAACCCTGATCATTTTATATTATAGTATTAACATTTTTCTTATAAAATAAGGTTGTTAGGTAAACTTTTTACTACTTCAATTTAGGCTCAGAGTTTAAAACTGAGGGTGAGAAATGCGAAGTATTTTGTATGTCAAATAGAGATATAAAAATGCCATCAACGATTATAACAGACAGCTTCCTGCACCTTTACTGTTTCTCCCCAGGGATTACAACGCTGGAGAAAACCAGTCCTGTTTCTTGCCATCTCCACCCCGTGTGTCTGCCTCCACCCTCCAGATAAAATACAGGGTTGCCAGGCATGTCGGCACACTCCTGTAATCCCAGCACTTGGGAGGCTGAGGCAGGAGGATCATTGTGAGTTCAAGGCCAGCCTGAACTACATGGTGAAATCCTGTCTAAAAAACCAAAACCAAAACCAACCAAACACACAAAAAATCCACAGGGCTATGGGGACAGGGGAAGAGTTAGGTTCAGCAGTTTTGTTGTTTTATTTTTTGTTATTTCTGGCCACTCCCACTAGCCATAGACACAGCTTTTGGGGATACTAGAAATGGGGAAAATGAGGTTGTAATTTTAAACTATTCAGGACTTGTTTAATAACAAAATGACAAGGGCTGGTGAGATGGCTCAGCGGCATAAGCACCTGCCTGGCAAGCGCAAGGTCCTGAGTTCAACTCCCAGAACCCACATACGAAAAAAGGGCTGGTGATATCGCTCAGCGGCATGGGCGCCATCTGGCACACGAGGTCCTGAGGTCGACCCCCGGTACCCACACACACACACAAAAAAATATATATATATATAACAAAATGACCAGAAAATTTTGGAATCTGCCCAACAAGATGTTCAAGGATGAAAAAAAAATTCTAACACAGCACATTTTTGTAATGATTTTTAAAAAGTAAAATTATTTCATTTTTGTACTCCAACAAGCAGAAATGGTTGATAGTCTGTTGTATTTATCAATGTGCTTTTTTTAACTTCTGACACTATTAATGTGTCAAAATAATTTTCTCAATTTGTCTTTTGACTTTTATTTAAATTTGTTATTCAAAGCATTGCATTATATTAAATCTTTTGGTTGATTTTGCACTCTGAATGAACCTTTTACCATGTACAATTTTGAAATATCATGCTTTGAACATGTGGAAAATATTGCTTCACTGAGTTACACAGACCTCCCAAATGTTGACACATTTTATTTTATAAAATCAAAAATAAAATCATATTCATTAATAATTGCCACCATCATCAGATTCAAAGTCTCTATTGTGATAATTTGAAGCTTACAATGTGGCACAGTTTTCCAAAATACTTTTAGTTAAAAGCTTGCACTTTTCATTGGAAGCAAAATACTGTCATTTATGTCCCTTAAAATGACAGGTTCACTTTATTTGTTGGTAAGAAAATACTCACTAAATACCCAAGTCAAATAATATTCCTAATTTGCCTGTCAATTGTTCTTTCAAGTAAAATTGTACCTGATGAGAAAGGCAGCTAGTTTGGCTCCCAACTGCATACAACAAGTGCTTTTTTACAACGCAAACGTCACGTACCCATAAATGAGATCTCGTTTGCCACACAGCAGGTTCAGAAGCCTTATACTGAAGGTGTCACGATGTAATCCATTTCATCATTTTTACTGCCTAATCAGTATAATCATTTTTTCCCTTTAAAATTTTAATTATTTTTTTATTTTTATTTTTTTGGTGGTTGTGGATGTAGCTCAGTGGTAGAACACTTGCCTAACATGTACAAGGCCCTGGGTTTGATCCCTAGCACCACAAAAAAAAGAGGGGGGGAATGAAGGGAAGGAGAGGAGAGAAGGGGAGGGGAGAGGAGAGAGGAGGGGAAGAAATGCATTAAATGATACATAAAAAAATAGTTGCATATTAATGGGGTAGCATAGGATGCTTTGATACATGTATACACTGTATAATGTATAATTGTATGATGTTAACATTGTCCTCAAATAGGTATCATTTTTGTGGTGGAAAAATTCTAAATCCTTTCTGCTAGCTTTATGGGTTTTTTAAATTTTATTGATACATTTTAGTTATACATAATGGTCACATTTATCATAGGGAATTTGTACCTGTATATGATATATCTTGATTCGTCTTCTGGCTTTTTGAAATGGGCCATACACTGTTGTTATCTACTACCTACTGTGCACTAGCACACAAGGATTTCTTGTGCTGGGCATGGTGGTGCACACCTGGCATCCCAGCACTCAGGAGGCAGAGTCAGGAGGATCGCCGTGAGTTCGAGACCAGCCTTGGCTATATGAGCAAGTTCAAGGCCAGCCTGCACTACATAGTGAGACCCTGTCTCAATTAAAAAAAAAAAAAAAAAAAAAAAAAACTACACAAAAAGAAAAGAAAGAGAAAGAATTTCTTACTTCTTTTTAATGGTAACTTAGTATCATAGATCAACATTCCCCCCATCCTGCCCTCTCCCCTACTCTCCTTAGCCTCCAGTAATCACCAGTCTACTCTCAACTTCTACCTTTTAATACATTCTTTTTTTTTTTTTTTTGTGGGTACCGGGGGGTCGACCTCAGGACCTCGTGTGCCAGCAGGCGCCCGTGCCGCTGAGCGATATCACCGGCCCCTTTGTCGTATGTGGGATCCGGGAGTCGAACTCGGGCCCTCGCGCTTGCTGGGCAGGCGCTTAAGCCGCTGAGCCATCTCACCGGCCCTTTAATACATTCTTGATGCGAAACTACATTTGTGTGTGTGTGTGTGTGTGTGTGTGTGTGTGTGTGAGCACACATGTGTGATTGGCTAGGGGTAATTTGCTTTGACTCAGTGCAAATTTGGTTCCACTGCCTTGATTTGTGCTAAAGGATTTACCGGCCAGTGTTTTTGTACCATAGTATAAATATAAACACATTAGCAAATAACATCGCAGTGCTACTTAAATAGCTTCGACTCCCTGAAGGGTCGTGGTTGCCTGGGATTGCATGCGTCATCTTTGGAGAAGCTCTGTTGCATGAGGTACCATGATAATGAATAAAATACATGGGCCAGTGAGATAGCTCAGCAGCATAAGCGCCTGCCTGGCAAGCGCTAGGTCCTGAGTTTGACCCCCAGTACCCACCAAAAATAAAAATAAATAAATATAGGTTCACTGATGTGGTGCTGGCAGAGACATTTCAGACACATGGTACAATTCTTTTCAGTACAAGAGATTGAACCCAGGGGTGCTTTCCCACTGAGCTACATGTCCAGCATCTCCAACCTTTTTTTCTCTTTTTAAGGAAGAGATGTTTATTTTGACTGATACCCAGTTATTTTTATTTATTTATTTATTTTTTTAATTTTGAGACAGGGCCTCACTAAGTTGCCTAGGCTGTGCTTGAACTTGTTATCCTCCTGCCTCGGCCTCCCTCAGTGTTGAGATTACAGGGGTGTGCCACCAGATGCATCTGAGAATGCAAATTTTAATGCCAAATTTACCCAAAGTAACTGTCTACGCAAAGCAATCAACTGCCCCTCCCTGCTGGGTTGCTAGCTGGTCTCCCAAGGGCGCTGCCAGGTTAGAAGCTCACTGAGCCTTTGGTTGGCTGGGCGTGCACTCAGCAGTGGCAGTAACCAGATTAGCCTTGGTGAGAGTGAATCTGCACTACTGAGTCCATGCATCATCTCTGTCCCTGCTGTCACAGCCACTCATAAAAGCTGAGTGTTTCCGGTAATAGGACATCTTGTCTAGCTGGTCATCGCAAGACTCTCCAGTCACTGACCTCTGGTTGGAACACCAAGAGAGACAGCAGTGGCTGCCAAGTTTCTCACTGTAATGATTCTTTTCTCCATCATGGATAAGTATCTTAAGGAAAATGCTTTTTGATTGTATAAATATCCTGCTCTTCTTTTAACTTTTCTCCAGTTTTTGTTTTTTATTAGTACACATGTACATCATATACTGATTCCATTCCTTGTGTGGAGTTGGTACATGGACATAATCATTTTAATTCTCTTTTCACCCCTTCCTCCTCCTCCCTTCCCCACCCCCTCTATCTCTTGATAGATAATAGGAAGTGGGGAGCTCGATCTTTTGCCTTTAACTTTTGCCCACTAATTGTATTTATTGAATGTTATTTATTTATTCATGTATTTATTTAGTGGTACTGGGGATTGAACCAGGGGCCTTTATACTAAGCTATATGCCTAGAACATTTTATTTTTTATTTTGAGACTGGATCTCCTAAATTCCCCAGGCAGGACTCAAACTTGTGATCCTCCTGCCTCAGCCTATCAGAGGTATATATCACCACACCTGGCTTGCCCACTAATTTTAGAATCCTTTTGTATTGTATTTTGCTTGTGACAATTACTATGGTGTTTGTCTAATGGGAATTTTCAATTCCCTCATTTTTTTACATATATTAATTGGAATCTTTCTACAAAGTGGAGCAGTCTCTTCTTCAGTTATTTATTTATTCAGTGGTGCCCAATTATGTTCCTTTTGTTTTCCCCCCTTGCCGGGTCAGTAGAAATTTAGCAAAACAATGGAATGAGAACAAGTATTATTTAAAAAGACAGCCAGGTGTGGTCTATAATCCCAGCACTCGGGAGGCTGAAGCAGGATTGCCTCAAGTTTGAGGCCAGCCTGGGTTACAGAGTAAGTTCAAAGCCAGTCTGAACTACAAAGAGAGGCTGTCTCACAACCAAAACAGATAGATAGATAGATACAGACGGACAGGTAGACAAATCTCAAAGAATTGCCAAAAGTTTCACACTATTCCGTCAAGCCAGACAGATGGGCCAGACAATAAAAAAAAAAGATCAGTTTCACAAATGCTGTGGATCAAAGCAACGTAAATCTAAAGGGAGAAAACTGACCACAAAAATATAGACGTATTTATTTACTATGTGTGGTGTCGTAAGAGTGAAAGATAAGTCTATGTATTTTGATAATTAATGTTCATTTTGTTCCTCTCTGACTCTTACCTCATAAAGTTTCTAAATAAAAGAAGAAGTTAATTGATTTATTTCAAAACGGACAGCAATTTATATTTGTTTTTATTTTTTCATTTTGGCTTTAAGATAATGGTTTTTAACAGTTTACAGTATTTTGAGTTGATTTTTTCATTTTGGCTCTAGGATAATGGTTTTTGTTTTTGTTTTTGTTTTTTTGTGGGTACTGGGGGGTCGACCTCAGGACCTCGCGCGCCAGCAGGCGCCCGTGCCGCTGAGCGATATCACCGGCCCCTTTTTCGTATGTGGGATCCGGGAGTCGAACTCGGGCCCTCGCGCTTGCCGGGCAGGCGCTTAAGCCGCTGAGCCATCTCACCGGCTAGGATAATGGTTTTTAACAGTTTACAGTATTCTGAGTTGAGGTTTTTCCTCCAATCAAGATGTTACTTATTTTCAAGGAACAATCCAGCCAATAAATTGCTTGTTCGGAGCAGTATGAACATTGATGCCATGGGATGTTTCTGACTTAGGAGAGGTTACTTCCATACCCAGGTCAACAAATGTTGTGCAAAAAAGGCTGTTTTTGCATCAGATTTGTGTACAATAAATTTAAAGTTTTTGTTTACACGTGAATGGTGTAAGCATTGGTTTTGGAAATGAGCCATAATTTCTTTGGCGGATTAGGAACAGTTCACCAAACTTGCCCAGACCTGAGTCTCCCATCTCCGAGATGATAATAGTTTTTATTTACCTCATTAAGAGATGTCAGACATTAATTAATGTTCATAATGGGCTTGAGCTCTGTAAGTGCTGTTATCCTGGAGGGAAAACAGAGCCACTCAACCCTTCAGGACTCATAAACAAACCAGGGGAGATGTGCAGTTTGTGAGAAGGGAGACTCGAGTGGAAAGTTAGGAAAGGCATGGAGATGGGGCAAGATTATCATCTGGGGAGCATTTGTACAATTTTGTTGTAGGTAATGCTGCTATGCACAGGGGTGTGCAAACATCTGGCCAAGTCCCTGTTTTCACTCCTTTGGCTTTTATGTTCCTTTTCAGGTTTTATTTTTATTAGTACATAATGATCACATTCTTCATGGGGAGTTGGTACATGTACGTAACACATTTTAGTTCTTTTTATGTCCCCTCCCTTTCCCTCTATCTTATTAAATCTGTATTTCTAGCAAGTACCCAGGTGACTGATACATGCACTAAAATTTGAGAATTGCCATACAATTGGTTACTTCAATAATCATCGCCAATGGAAGCAGAGTTTTAAATCCATATTTAAACCCAAATAATCTCAAATATTAGTTTGAGATATTATAAATATGTTGGTCTGGAAGGGACCGAGAAATTTAAATTTTTAACAGGCATTTCAAATATGAGAGCCGGGCGTGGTGGCACACACCTATAATCCCAGCACTCAGGAGGCTGAGGCAGGAGGATCTTCAAGGTCAGCCTGACCTACATAGTGAGACCCTGTCTCAGAAAAGCAAGCAAGCAAGCAAGCAAGCAAGCAAGCAGAGAAGAGAAGAGAAATAGATCCTTAACTCGATTATGAGAAATACTCCTAAGCAAAGACAGTAGGAATGAACATCTGAAATCTGCCTGGGGGTGAAAGGGGCTTTACACCAGGGTTCTCCTAGCAACATTCCATCCCTTTCCTTTTCTGCACCAGTTAACGCCCCTTAAAAAAAAATCTTTACATAGAACAATTAGACACAGAATCTGTGGATTTTATCACAGAAGATACAACAGGAGACTGACATTCCTTCTGCCTATTTTTTTTTTTTTTTTTTGTGGGTACCGGGGGGTCGACCTCAGGACCTCACGCGCCAACAGGCACCCGTGCCGCTGAGCGATATCACCGGCCCCTTTTTCGTATGTGGGATCCGGGAGTCGAACTCAGGCCCTCGCGCTTGCAAGGCAGGCGCTTAAGCCGCTGAGCCATCTCACCAGCCCTTTTTTTTTTTTTTTTTTTTTTTTGTGGGTACCGGGGGGTCGACCTCAGGACCTCGCGCGCCAACAGGCACCCGTGCCACTGAGCGATATCACTGGCCCCTTTTTCGTATGTGGGATCCGGGAGTCGAACTCAGGCCCTCGCGCTTGCAAGGCAGGCGCTTACGCCGCTGAGCCATCTCACCGGCCCTCTTCTGCCTATTTTTAACATCATGCATTAAAATGGTAGCAAAAATTAGATTTGCCATCAACAACATAAAAAGCAGCAATTGTAAAGTAACAGGGCTGCAGCCGATCTGAAGATCATCTCGAGCTCTTAACTACTAAAGCTTTTGTATCCCTCACAACTTTTCACCCTTATGCCGGAACTCTGTGATTTGAGCGTCAGATCTGCACGTCCAGCTGCCTACTTGACATCTATTCCTGGATCTCACAGACAACTCAAACAGCTATCAACCAAAACCAAACTCACCACTTTCTTTCTTATATTGTTTGTCTTGCATATCTGTGCCACCCTCCGGCAAAATAGTCAGAAATTACCCTAGACTTCTTCCTACATCTCATTAATTTTTTCTTTGTTAAGAGACGCTTTGGGGTGCTGACCGATTTTCTAGTTCCAGTAGTGGCCTAGGGTCTTAAGCATGCACTGTCAGAGTGCCAGCCTCCAGTGTGGCTGGTGGCATAAGAAGGAAGGTGCTTGGAAGAGTCCTTCCGATGCTGCCCTCCTGCCCCAAAGTAACTCCAGCAACACACTGCAGCCCTAAGGACACAGAGAAGGTTATGTTTTATGTGAGCTCAAACTTAGGCCTCTGAAAGGAACGATCTTCATACCTATGATTCATTTATCTTGTATTCATTGTTTCTCAGCCTTCATGCCATTCAAGTAGTAAGATCTTTTCTTTCTTTCTTTCTTTCTTTCTTTCTTTCTTTCTTTCTTTCTTTCTTTCTACTACTGGAGACTGAACCCAAAGTCTTCACATTGAGCTACATATATCCTCAGCCCTATTTTACTTTATTTTATTTTATTTTTCAGACAATGTCTTGCTAAATGGCTAAACTGCCCAGGCAGGGCTTGAACTTGTGATCCTCCTGCTTCAGCCCGAGAGTGCTGGGATTACAGATGTGCACCATCATGCCTCATTCAAGTAATAAGATTTCAAGATCCAAGTTTAAGGTATAGTTCATGGATATTGGTCTTTCAGTCTGCCTTTTCCTAGAGGAAATCTTGGTAACACACATAGCCCAGATTAAATCAGGAATACACTACATTGGAATTGGAAGCCAAAGCCCAACCTGGTAACATATGACTCAGAATCTGGAATTCTGATCACAAACATCTGGTGTAAACCACCAAAAGAAACAAGTGCACAGCTAAACTTTGGGCAGTAAGATCACTAACGGATCTTCCACCACAAGGGCTGTTGCACTATTTAGGGATGAATCCCCACAAGAAGAGCAAGGCTGTCGTACCAGAGTGGGATCCAGTAAGTGGATCTAGTCTTGATGAAGACAGGAATTCAGTTCCAGGCTGTTGTGCCAAGCTCAAGACAGAACTGCGAAGTCTGCGGTAGCCGTGCTGTGTACTGCTGGGCTGCTCTGTCTTCCCCACGCCAGGATCCTCTTCCTTTCCCAGAGCTGAAGAAGTAACACTCAACTCCAGTGAAAATACTGTACAGCAAACTCCCACAGAAGCCTGAAAATAGGTGGCAGAAGAAAAAAATGCTTGCATCTCCATGAGAGGGGTACATTTAACCGAGGTTTTGTGATGTCAAAGTTAATGAAAGGTGAGATTTAGTGAATGAGACCTGACGGAGGTGACACGCTCCTCAATGAGCCCCTGTGTGCACAGTGCTAGAACTTGGAGAAAAGAAAGCCGGGGTTTCGATGGGATTAAATGAGCTTGCCACGCAGTCTGAATTCCTGAGCAGAGCCCTCCCTCGATTCAGGATTGAGGGGTCAAAACAATGGGAATCTTTGAGCACAATAGAAATAATCCAGAAAAAGAAAAGAGGGATCTTAGAGAAGGCCTGAGCCACGGAGCTGCAGCCCTTACGGCTCAGTAGAACTGGGTCCTCAACAACAGCAGGAGTTGATTGGTCTCTTAGTGAGGCTGAAACCCAAAACCATTTATTTTCTATTGTTTTCTTTTGTCTATTCTTTTACCCTAAAAAATATGTATCTAGATTGCTCTCTCCAGTCTAATAAGACATTAAGCACACATTGTTGAAATGTGGCCAGTCTGAACTGAGAGATTCCATAAGTATAAAATGCCTATTGAGTTTCAAAGACAATATGAAAAAATGTAAAATAGCTCACCAATTTTATATTAAGTACATATTAAAATATATTACTTTGAGTATATTAGATTAAATAAAATATAGCATTATAATTAATCTCATCTATTTATATTTTTCAAATGTCATTACTAGAAAATTAAAAATTATTTATACGGCTTGCATTATTTTTCCATTAGGCAATGCTAGTCTACATCATGAAGTATATTACTGGTTCTAACAGCATTTCTTTTTGAGGTGTGTATATATACATATTTAAACAAATTGACACTTAATCCAGTGATTCTAAAACATAGTGTATTTAAAAGTCATCTGGGAAACAAAAGAACCCTTGATCTATCTTCCCTCTCACTCTTATTGTATTTGAGATGTGGACAATGATTTTTTTCTTTTTAACCATTTCCCAGGAGATTCTGATACAGGAGGTCCTCTGACCATATTTTGAAAAACACTGGCCTAACATATTCAGTACTGCACTGATCTGATGGATTTTAGAAGTCTTCTGTGATTTAGTTTGTAGGCAGGAGTAGCTGCTTTGATAATCTCATGTTTCTGTTGATCCTCTGAAATTTGGGCTAAGAATCTTCCACAGCAGTCTTGGGACTAGGTTAACCAAACTTTAAAAATGCCAAAACTTCTAGCGCAGATTTAGTGGGAAATGGCCTGTAGAGAACTCGCTGGCTGTAACACAGCCCTGGAGTTACTTTCCTACGTGTGGGAGTGCGTGGATTAAAAAGAAAATGAGGGCTGAGAGGGTAGCCTTGTGGTAGAGTGCGTGTTTAGCAAGTGAGAGGCCATCTCCAGCGGGGGGGTCGGGGAGGCAGGGAGAGGGAGAGACAGACAGACAGACAGACAGAGAGATACGGAGACAGAGACAGAGACAGACAGACAGAGACAGAGAGAGAGAACACGGGTGCAGGCAATAGTAGGGAGGCAGGCAGGAGCACCTGAGACATGGGAACCTAGGATAGAGAGCTTTGACTTCTCTGCAGGAAAAAAGATTGGGCTGAGAGTAGACTTCTAGTGCAAAAAATGCATATGGTATGAACAGAAAGTAAGTGCTGCAGTCATCAAGGGGTCAGTGTAGATCACAGTGATTAGGAGACGGATTTTGGAGTTAAACCATCTAGGTCCTATGATTATTTCCACCTTAGGCAAGTCTTTTGCCCCCGCCCTCCCTACAGTTGTATCTTTTCCTCAATTTATTGTGAGAATAAAGTGAAGATATATATGTATATATAAATATAATATTTATATAAATATAAAATGTGTCTAGCATGTAAGAGCTATGAATGTTTGCTATTATTATCACATTATGGCATAGTGAAGTTTGTGAGGCAACACAAAGGTGAGTATGTTTTAAAATAAGGATAGGAACAGAAAGACATTGCCCTGCTCATTGCAGGCAGCAATAAGAACCTAAATGTTTACAGTGGACAGGTAAGTGGCACAAATACATGTGGAAGTTTTATTGGCTGTTGAGGAGAGAGAGAGAGAGAGAGAGAGAAATAAAATAGGGAGTAACTGAATCTGGAAGAGTAACTACCATTTGCAAATTACAGTAATCATGTCTAGCCCTATGACATTCAAATTCAGGATTCAGGCATCAAAAAAACTAGCCAAATTAAAAAAAAAAATTATCTGCATCTGATTACTGTAAGGGACTAACTCATAGCCAAATAGGTAGTTTCCCAAGTTGTCATAGGTCCGGCCAGGTAGAGTGTTGTCCCGTCTACTTCAGATGTTTTTAGGGGAAACACCAGACCTCACAGAGGCATCTGTGGATGGTGTCAGGGAGCTGTGGTGATGCTTAGGAGCAGTGAGGGCATTTCTAACACTCTAGTCTCCCTTCAGGGGAAAAGCAGAATCCTAAATCTTGAGCAGTAGGACCATGTGGGTTAACAGGAGGAGGACAAAATAGGACTGTACATTTGAGGAAGCTCAAAGTGTCTCTTGCTTTGTGTTGGATCCAAAGCAGGACAAGTAATGATAAAATCAAAACGGGTAGCCAACTCCTGTAATCCCAGCATTCTGGGAGGCTAAGGATTTCAAGCAGCCCAACCTGGGCTGCTTAGCGATTTAGAAAGAACTTGTTTTAAAATAAAATGGGCTGGAAATGTAGCTCAGTGGTGAGGTCCTGGGCTCAATCACCCATACCACCAAAAAAAGAAAAAGTAACAATGCTGGGAAATATAAAAAGTGAAATGATTAAAGTAGTGCTTTCTTATCCTCTCTCACTTTATACCAATGCCTGAGGTAGCTGGCCTAGAATTCTTCCACACCGCTACCTAACCCAAGTTTCTGACCCTTTCCCTGGAGAAGCACTGTATAAAGTCCCTCAAGTGTAGGTGGCATTGCATGTGGGTTTTCCTAAGTTTTTCTCTATGTACCTTACTTCCTTTATGGATAAGTGGTACATGCCTTAAGATTCCTCTAATTGGAGAAGTAGTATTTCCTTTTCTTTCTTTCATTCTTAAACCTTTTCAGTTTTGAAAGGTCACACAGGGAAGAAGATCCAGGAGATTATTTGAGCCAGTTGTTCTTGGTCTTTAGAAAAAAACATTTTTTTCTCACAATATACTTTTGCTCAGGGTAGTTTTTCCCCACCACTTCTTACCTCCTCTAAGCCACCAAGAGCCCAGGTTAGTTGTGGGCTTAAATGGAAAAGACCATGGATGATGGATGGGCATTGGATAAGCGTTCAAGGCTTCGTCTACCAACCACTAAGATAATTTTATTCATTTAATACAGTAATACACCATCTTGCTGTGCCACCATCATGGTGCACATAAATGTCCTGGCTGATGCTCCCAAAACAATGCCAAAAAGAGGCAAACGCCAGGTGCTTTAGGCTCCAGCCATCGTCCGGTTTCTAACTGTGATGATGAAGTTCAGTTACATTGGAAGATTTGAAATCACTGATGATCACAGGGCTGGAAACATTGTTGTGCCCCTCACAGGCAGGTTAAACAAGCGTGGAGTGGTCAGCCCAGGCTCGATGTGCGGCCAAAAGACCTAGAAAAATGGCAGAGTGATCTGCTCTCATCCTGTCAGTTTGGTTTCATTGGATTGACAACTGCAGCTGGCATTATGAACCAGGAAGAGCGAGATAAAAACACAAAGAAGAGAAAACCCCAGGATTCTTTTACTAGGTGTGTAAAACAGACACACATAATATGTCTCAATGGAAAGGATATTTCCATATGCTAATATAAATCTAGAAAGATTAGTTGCCCTAGGTTTCAGAAAAGCCAAGAATTAAATATGGGAGTGAAGCTGGTGTAAACCACCAAATAGTATTTCATAGAATTAATTGCAGTGGTTGCTCTCTTATGGGACGTGCACTTAACTCCTCACTCTCCCTGGCTGATGCCCATGGCCTGATGAATCCTGCACTAAGAGGCCCCTCCCTAGCACTTTCCTGGGTTCTGCTCTCTCCAGATGAGCTGGAACCTTCCTCAGAGTCACACCTGCGTGTCCCCATCTGTGGAAGGCAGCTGTGCTTATTAGTAGGATTATTTAACTTAATAAAATATTTGTATTTATTGAACTATAAACAAAATCAATTTTAATAAGGCAGTCTTCATTTTAATAAAGTACTTTTCATTTTATGATAAATAAAGCCCTTAAAATAATTTAGTAAAATGAAAAACTAGAGAACTATAGGTGTACATGGAAAGAATTTCAACTATAAAAACTACATTTAATATATTGTAAAGACCCAAAGATGAGTCATTTAAAAGAAAAACTGTTGGGCTGGTGAGATGGCTCAGCTGCGTAAGCACCTGCCTGGCAAGCGCGAGGGCCCGAGTTCGACTCCCGGAACCCACATACGGAAAAAGGGCCAGTGATATCGCTCAGTGGCACGGGCGCCTGCTAGCGTGCGAGGTCCTGAGGTTGACCCTGGTACCCACACACACACACACAAAAAATGTTGCTCAGCCAGGTGTGGTGGTGCAAGCCTGTCATACCAGCACCCTGGTAGGCTGAGGCAGGAGGATAGCAAGTACAAACTCAGCCTGGACAACTTAGCAATTTAGCAAGAACCTGTCCTCCCTAAAAAAAAAAAAAAAAAAGAGAGAGAATTAAAAGGCTGGAGATGCAGTTCAGTGTGAAGGTTTTAGGCATAATTCCCTGTACAAAAAAAAAAAAAAAAGTTGCTGTTAAATCAGTACATATGGCAACACTAAAAGATGGAAGGAATTTTTAAAGTCTGAAGAAGCCGCACTCATATTATTTTATGTGTCATAAAGTCCCATTTCACTTTAAGGACACAGAAACTAGAAAGTAGAAATTATGCAATTTATAAATTCCACCAGACAGTTTTGAGTATTTTTTATGCCAGTTATAAGCAGAGTCACCCTCAAGGAAAATTTGTGACTGAATGGTGATATTTATGATTTTAAGGCAAGACAAAAATATTTAAAATATGTTTTTACCATTAAAAATGATTTCCAAATCTTAAATGAATTTTTGATGTGAAGCAGTGAAGGGTTACCACCGGGTCCCACATACATATAGAACAAGATGGCTTCTGTTACGTGTTTTGACCTTTGTCAACAAGTGCACATTTTACGTATTACTGAGTCTTTCCCATAACCCAAAGCATTGGTGGAAGAGGACTTTGGAGACCTAGGGCTGTTTGAGGTATCTGATCCCCAAAGGGATTAACTCTGAAGCCTGTTCACACCTGCTTCCCAAAGCAATGGATCAAGGTTTGCTGCGTGGAGCTACAGAACCCCCCTCAGCAGCAGAGACATCAAGAATTTAAAAGAAAATTGAACATTCTCTCTGAATGCAATCATTTTGTACTGCAAACATGCACTAATAAATTTTTTTAAAAAGAGAAAGAAAATTGAACATTCTAACTCGACCAAGTGGAATATTGGTGAACAATACTGTTAGATGGACCTTTATGATAAATTATATTTATAAACAATGTTATTTCAAAGAAATATCGGGCTGGTGAGATGGCTCAGCGGCGTAAGCGCCTGCCTGGCAAGTGCAAGGGCCTGAGTTCAATTCCCAGAACCCACATACGAAAAAGGGGCCGGTGATATTGCTCAGCGGCACGGGCGCCTGCTGGCGCGTGAGGTCCTGAGGTCGACCCCCGGTACCCACAAAAAAAAAAAAAAAAAGGAATATCATCAAGAAATAGAGGCGTTTCTATCAAATTTGTAAAAAAAAAAAAATTGAGGAGTAACAGAAAACTGACATGGAAAAGATTTCCCTTAATCTTTTCCCCAGCCATCTGGTATTGTGTTAGATGAGGACCATAAAATAGAAGAATCCCATGCCATTAGAAATAGCAAGGAGGCTTTTCATGTTGTAGGAAGTGTCCTGGATTTCACTAATTTTTGTCTTGTTAAATTGGGGGAACTGCTACTAAATGAAAACCCTGAGTTTATGGAAGGATGGGAAATACCCAAGGATGAGTAAGTCTACAGACACATTATTTCTGTAGGAGGGCAAGAAATATAAGAAAAGGCAAAAAGACCAAAGCCTCACTGTTTCAATTGTGGCTCTCAAGATCATCAGATGCAAGAGTGCCCATTTCCTCCAAACACTGCTTGGATAAGTGAAAAGAGTATATGGACACCAGCAGTGAGGTGAACAATCAGAATTTTCAGCAGCGAAACCGTGCAGAAGTAGAAGACAGATTTGGAAGATTTGAGCCAGGAGTTATTAGTGAGAACCTTCAGGAAGCACTGGGTGTTTGCGTTTTGTCTATCAGATGCACCAGACATGGTGGTTCAAAAAGGCTAAGATGGAGAATTCCAGGCTTGCACACTGTGATGGAAAAGATGGTGCTGATGGAGAAACCCAAGTGGGAGAAATACAAGATAGAAGGGTTACTTATGAGCTCTCTAAATTGGTAAACTACCCAGGTTTTAATATATCTGCTCTTAGAGGAATTCCAGGTGATTGGAGGTCCTTTGACACCATCCCTGTGCCCTAGTGTCAAGGAAAGGGTGTGTCTGCCAGTTACCTTCTAACTCAACGTCTCCAGCGGGAAGTCTAGCAGCAAGAGGTCTTCATCTCAGTCCTCCGTGGCTGTCCAAAGACAGAAGAAGGCAGCTCCTCCCTGCCCGAGTGCCTGTGGACGCGCCTTTAACTGGGAAGAGTCGCAAACAAGAAAACAACAGAGAAGCCCATGGTGGAGGAGTCAGAGACGCCAGACCCCTGCACAAAGACCGCCAAAGTTGGACCTCCCTGGAGTCAAGCTCCTGAGGCCACATGGGTTTCTCAGAGGGAAGAGCAAGACTCCAAAGGTCCGCTTCTGGGTAATGGCAGTGTTGTGTCAAGCTGTGACATCAGGAATAGGGCAGTCCGAAGCTCCTTCGTGGGGACACCAGTCCATCAACAGCCACTGAAACTCACAGCCCTATCCCTGATGTGAGCGAGCTGGCAATGGAACAGCGCCAGCGGAATGTGGGGCGTGGAGGATCCACTGGACTGACCCTGATGATCGGAAACCGGCTGAAGTCTCCCTCAAACCAGCTGGAAGACGAAAAGGCCCCTGAATAACTGCACGCCTCCCCCGCAGCAGCAGCAGCCACTTAATTATCCATGCCTTTGTGCTCTGCTAATTATCACAAAGTAGATGCGCGGAATTGTTTTCCTATTTGTCCCTCCCAGCCTTTCCGTTCTTTAAATTAGGCTCCCTTGAGACCACAATTAAACCCGGCATAGTTTCAGACATGGGAGGTGGATTTTATTCTCACTGACAAAATCCTGGGGCGGGGTCAGGGCCGTACGTGCGCCCCGGTTTAGAGACATTTTGTTAAGGTTTATACCCTTTTTAGTTTGTGAGTGGCAAGAGTGATTTTTTCCTCAGTTTTTATTTTGATCAGTACATGTGTGCATTACATACAGTCACATTCCCCGTGGGGAGTTGGTACAGGGACATAACACGATGTTTTTACAATGTTTCTCTGTGTGGTATGCCCTGTGTTCCCTTCTACATTTTGCTAATTATCCCACATGTAATTTTAATATGCCCCTTTTTAGAAGAAAGAGATACATTTTTGTATTTGCTTCATGAGATTGTCTTCTTTTATTTCTAGAGGAAAGTAAATGGCATCGTATTACTAGAGGATATTTTATAGTCCCTAAGAAACAAATATATAGGTAGTGGGAGTATAACAAATGGGTAAATGATAAAACAGCCCATTCAGACACCAGGAAACCATAACTTTGCAAACAGCCTTAAGTAGTTAAAGAGGACTTATTTGAAATGTGTTGTTTTGTATTTAAATTTTGTACCTTAATAATATTTTCATGTAATAAAGTATTTTTCAATAGTATCACACAACAATTTTATATTGAACTTAGATTTTAGTGATACTGTGTAGGAATTACTAAACATAGTTATTTGATACAAACCGACCTTTTTTTTTTAGACAGGTAGCTCAGGCTCATTATGTAGCTCAGGCTGACCTTGAACTCACTATGTAGCCCAGGTGGTGATCCTCCTGCCTCAGCCTCCTAAGTGCTAGGATTACAGCCGTGTGCCACCACGCCCAGCCAAACTGAGTTTATAACATGATTTCTAAAATGAATTCACATGATTGCTTGAGTTCACGTTTTTATCAAGGATGCAGTATTCACAGTTCCTTTTCTTTTTGCTCTAAATTATATTATTTGTAAATGTTTATAAAATATCTAATGAATGCGCTATATAGATAATTTCTAACAAACTCCGATTTTACTAGGAGCACTGTGGAGCTAAAATAGTGGTTACTTATCTGTCTTTAATGTCTCAACTCCTTTTAGAAATCAAGAGATGAGCTGGGCGTGGTGGCGCACGCCTGTAATCTGAGCGCTCAGCACTTGGGAGGCCGAGGCAGGAGGTTTTCCATGAGTTTGAGGCCAGCCTAGGCTACATAGAGAGTTCAAGAACAGCCTGAACTGCATAGCGAAACCCTCTCAAAAAAAAAGAAATCAAGTGATGAGAAATATTACATCAGTATTCAAAATATAAAATTTTACAGGCATCCCATCAAATAACTTTTCCTCTTTTCATATTTATAAATTTGAATGGTGGCTAATGCCTGTAATCTCAGTCAGCACTCGGAGGCTGAAGCAGAAGGATGAAAATTTTGAGGCCAATCTGGGATGCATAGTGAGGACCTGTCTCAATAAACAAAAGCAAAGAAAATTTTTAAGTTTGGTCTTTTGTAGGCTGACTTTCTTAGGTCAGGCATAATGGGATAACTTTCCAATTCCATTAACAAGTTATTAAGAGAGAAATGTTATGCCTAAAGAAAAAATTGAATTCCATTTTTATTTAATTAAGTATGAACAGGGAAAAAAAGATGACACATAAGTAAAGTCCTATAGTAACTCACCTGTCTCCTATTAAAGAAATCTTTCCTATTTCTTTTATTTTGCCAGGAACAGTGATATATTTAGCAATTCAGCAGAGTGACTGATTAAAGCTTTAAATAAAATTCTATAAATTTTCTTATTAGAGCAGTTTTATGTAACAGACCATGCCTCAAAAAATTATAATTGAACTCCTCTCTCTACCTGCAGATCTCAAAAGGATATAAGACATATTATCAGGTTTTGTAACAATAATTAACTATAATTTTAATGGTGAACCTGCACTTTTTTTTTTTTTTTTTTGTGGGTACTGGGGGTCGACCTCAGGACCTCACGCGCCAGCAGGCGCCCGTGCCACTGAGTGATATCACTGGCCCCTTTTTCGTATGTGGGATCCGGGAGTTGAACTCGGGCCCTTGCGCTTGCCAGGCAGGCGCTTATGCCGCTGAGCCATCTCACCGGCCCTGAAGCTGCACTTTTTAAAAAATTTATTTATTTATTTATTTATTGAGACAGGGTTTTGCTATGTAGTTCAGGCTGGCTTTGAACTCACTGTGTAGTCCAGGCTGGCCTTGAACTTACAGTGATCTTCCTGCCTTGGCCTCCCAAGAGCTGGGATTACAGGCGTGCACTGTGTGCCCTACTGAACCTACACTCTTAATAGAACATGTTTTTAAATTGCCCTCCTTAACAATCAAGAGCACACACTTTTAAAATTATATATACCCATTCAGGCGTGGTGGCGCACACCTGTAATTCCAGCACTTGAGAGGCTGAGGCAAGAGGATCACCGTGAGTTGCAGGCCAGGCTGGGCTACACAGTGAGACCCTGTCTAAAAAAAAAAAAAAAAAAAAAAATTATTATATATCCCTCTTCCTTTATAATGAATATGGAAATTAATTACTCTCCCTAAACTGGATAGAAATCAGTATTTCTTTTTTAAAAAATATTTATTGAACGTGAATTAAGCCCAGCACTCTTCTCTATACTAGAGAAACAGCAGAAAATAAAGCAATACTTACAGAGCTTATGTTATAGTAGAGGAAGGCAGCAATTATAAACTCATTATTATAAAGATAATAAAATAAAATTATTAAATAATAATATTATTTATTATTGATGAATATTATTGATAAATAAGTAACCTTTTCAACAATGACAAAAGCTATGAAAAAAGAAAATAAATAAAGGAGGGAAAGGAGCCCGGGAGGGTTTGGAGATCACAGAAGACAGTTCTCAGTTTTACACAGAAGAGAGTTCTCAATCTCACACAGCACGCTCAAGACAGGCCTTAGTGCAAACCGTATTAGCAGGGCTTGTCGGCATTTGCAAAGACCTTGGTTTCTATTCCGAGTAAAAAGGGAAGTCTTTGGAAGTTTGGGAAGGAGAGCTGCCCTACTCCCTCTGGAGATCCCCAGCTGCTGTGCCGGACGCAGGCTGCCGTCCAGGACCGCGAGCACGCAGGAGCTGCGTCAGGAGGCGCAGCAAGCCACGTAAGAGACTAAGATGGCTTTAATCTCTCAAGGCTTTTGGATTTGGGATATATTTTGAGGATGGATTGGAAAAGAACTAGTAATGGATTGAGTTGGGTGTGAAAAAAGAAAAATCAACAATTACTCCAGATTATAAATTCCCTATTTTCCTTAGACAGCATGGCAGCCAAAGATTCTGTACTCCCTTCTTTCTTTCCCCACCTGCCTTCCTCCTTTCTTCTGCTCTCTTCACTCAGAATCAGACTTGCAGCAAGGTGTGGTGGCGCACGCCTGTAACCCCAGCACTCGAGAGGCTGAGACAGGAGGATTGCCATGAGTTCAAGGCCAGCCTGGGCTACATAGTGAGTTCAAGGCCAGCCTGCACTACATAGCAAGACCCAGACTCAACAAAACAAAACAAAAACAACAAAAAGAATCAGACTTGCATTGCAATCTGATAGCTCTCCCAACCTCTCTTAACTCCCTCCTCCTTTTCTGTTATAGATGATAGATGTTTACCCTAACAAAGCCCTTGTTTTATAAAATGTATTAAACAAACAAACAAACAAAAAAAACTGAAGTTCCTACACTGGTTGAGTAAAAACATCTTCAAAAATAGTAGCAATAATAGCTGCATTTAATCAGGAGTGTCTAGGTTATAGTGCTGTAATGAAAAAGAAAAAGAAAAATCTCAGAAGAAAGCGCACTTCTTTTCAGCAAGCTGACTGCACAGCGAGGAGTTATTCTAGGGCTGCAGCCTTCCATGGACTTTCCAGATATCCAGATTGCTTTAATGGGTTAGCTCATGTTCTCGACTTGAGGTCCCTGCTAAGCCCAGCAGGGGAAGGTAAGATGAAGAAGTGTGAATGACTTGAAAGCGGGACACGCATCGCTCCTGCTCAGCTTCATTCATCAGCACAGCTCTGCTCAGCACACGGGAGCTGAAAAGTCTTCCGTGTGCGAGGAAGGGGGGAGAATACGCTAGCACAGCTAGCACTGTCTACCTCATGGTAGCATTAGTGTTTCATACAACGCTGGAGAGCATTTTCTAGGCGACAGGCTCTGAGATTTAAGATATAGCCATCTTTCTTGTTCATCCTCACAAAACGGTGTGATAGGTACTATTAACATTCCTACTTTCAAATGAAAAAGAATCCGAGACCCAGAAAATATTATTTGGTAACAGTTCTGCTAGGATTTGTAATATACTTATTTCAGTAAGTGACATGGGATCTCTTCCTTTAAGGGATTATGGCAGTGGCAGTGTGCCCTAAGGTCTCTCGCATCAGGGGTCTAACTGGCCAAGAGCTCTAACTGCTGGGCTACAAAAAGGATCACTGTGTTTGTAAGGAGGCCAGGCTTCCCCTCATCTGCTCCAACCTCACAATAACGTACAAGTTGTGATTGAAATATATGGTAAGTAGTTAAATTTAATAGACTGTACTACATATATTTACAGTAAAATACACATTGCCATTAATCACCCTCAAAATACTCCCCCTTCCTTCAAACACACATCCTGCTTTGTGTCTTCACACATGATATATGCTACTGCCAAGTGCCACCCAGTGGAAAGGCAGGTGCATAAAAATATTAGTAGGTCCTCACCCATCTTATTGACTGGATCTGGCATTGTGCAACTTCTGGCTCACCCTCAAAGTCAAAATAACCAAGCAAGGTAAGTGTTTTGAATCGATTCAGGACATTGAGGCAGCCATGACAGCACAACTAAAGACATTCTGAAAGAGGAAAGTGGCGAGAATCAAGAGATAAGTTGTTCAAAGAAGTGGGGAGTATTTTGAGGGGAATTCATATCAGTGTGCCTTTTACTGTAGTAATTTTTTCAAATTTAAACTTTCACTGTAATTTTCCGTCACACAAGGCCTGTTCATAGGAGATGTCAGGGCTCCTTGGATGATCTACTTTAGCTGGTAGACTTTACAATTGTAGACTTCCCTTAGACTAGATGCAGCCAAACATACCTTCATCTGTCCTTCTTTCTACCCTGCCTGCCCTCTTCCTTTTCTTTTCTTTCTTATTCATTCAGAATCAGAATTGCATTGCAGTGTAACAGCTCTCCCTGCATTCCAAATCCCCATTTTCCTCTCATAGGTGTTTACTCTAGTAAATGTCTGCATGCACATATTACTCAGCTTTCCCATTGCTGGGAGGAGACACCTGATATGAGCCACTTACAGGAGGAGAGGGTTAATTTGGCTTACAGTTTCAGAGGGGTCAGTCCATGAGCAGCTTGCTTTAAGACAGGACCACCATGGTAGGAGAGTCTGGGGAAGCAGAACTGTTCACCTCGTGGCATCTAGGGAGCAGAGCAGGGGAACCGTACAGGCAGGGAGGGACCAGGGACCAGAAATAGTACCCAAAGTCTTGCCTCCATGACCCAGCCAGACACATCCAGATGTGAGCTCCACGAGTTTGCTGGCCAGATACTAAAGCCAATCAATTTGGCAAACCAGTTTAACTGTCGTTAGGTATAATCCCATCTCGGCTTCTGATTCTCTGAAGACCCAAACTAACACAGAGCTAGCATATTATATGCTGTTTTTGTGTGTATATTATTATTATTAGTAGTAGTAGTAGTAGTAACCTTAATACTTTTTATTTTAATTAATTTAAATTTTTATTCATTTTATTTTTTCAGTGCTTTGGATTGAACCCAGGACCTTCACACTGAGCTACATCCCAGCCCCTTGTTTTATTTTTTATTTCGAGGCAAGATCTGAATTTTCTTACTTTTTTTCTTGCATTCTTGTTGCTTTGTTTGCTTCATTGTTGTTGCTTCTTTTCTGAAATATTCATTTGTCATTTTCTAGGGGGACCTTTTTGGTGGAAGGATTCCTAAATTATTTTTTAAGAACATTTTTCCTATAAAGTAACATTGTTTTGTTTCGAAACTGAAATATATTGTTTCTCTAGGAATAATAAAGTTTACTCTCTCTAGGAATAATAAAAAATACTTCTTGCATTGTCTCAATAGCCTCCGAGTTCCTCTTACCTATTAGGTTGACTAAAGCTGTCTCTCATGGCGAAGGGTCCTCTTCAAACATCTGGAGTGCTTCGGCTGATCAGTACATTTCAGGTTAAAGCTGGAGTGCTTAATTGGCTAGCTTTGTTTCAGATTATGGGTTAAGAAGCTAACTTCTTGGTTAGGGGAGGATCCAAAGGCTATCCGATTTTTCATGAAAAAATCACTTAGTCTCCTGTTTAATAGACATTGGTCTTATTCTTGGCATTTTGGGTAAAAAAACAAATGGGCTAAAGAGGGCCACCTTCAGTGTCTGAACTTAACCCCCCCTCACCATCTTCTGAGCCGATGTCTCCAATTCCGAAGCCTCTATAATTCAATTAATCCAGAGATTAAACACCTGGCTTCTGGACTTTTAGATGGGACTTGGGGATGGTATATAGATTTTTCAGGCCTTCCCTCTGTTTTCAGCATTTTGCCTTATGCCTTATTGCCACCATAGCCGGGACCCTTATGATTTAATAGTTTGCCAGTCTTGAAACAATTGCATTTGCTTCTCTTTGATATTCCCTTCTGCAAACCCTTCAGTTACTGCTAATTTTGCTCTGCTGCATTAATTACCATTCCTCCTCCGTGTTCCATCTTTCGTATATTTGCTTGAATTTTTTGTTATTGTTTTCTGTCTCATTCTTTCTCTAATCTGTTATTTTATTTAAAATTCCCTGAGATAAATAACGTAACCCTTAGTCTTAGGATGAGTTATCATCCCCACTAACCTTAAAATTATTGCACAGTTCTTATAAATGATTTGTCATCATTTTCTGTTCACTGATACCATTTATAAAAAAGAATAAGGGTTAGAGGAACAAGCTGACAAGGAAATAATTCTGGGTTCTTTTGTTGTTGCTGTTTTGCTGTTTTGTTGTTTTGTTTGGCCTGGGGATTGAACCAGGGGCCTTTGCACTAAGCTGTGTCCCCAGCCTTTTACTGATTTTATATTTTGATACAAAGTCTCACTAAGTCACTAATTTGCCCAGGCTCAGCTTGAGTGGTTCATTCTTTTTATAGCTAATGGTCAATGTGATCTGTGACTACGAATTAGACATTGGGAACTTTTCCTCTTCAAATAATTTTGAACAGTGACTATCATCCACCCATCCATTCATTCATTCATTTAAAAACAAAATTTACTAATGATACTGCGCTAGTTTTTGGAATGGACAAAGATGAGTGAGACTGACTGACCCATAACCCAGCAACTTGAAAGGTCAGGGTTCCACAGAAATAATCACCATAAAGTGAGATTAATTCTATAACAATTCAGGAATGTGCTTAAAGGGCAAAAAAGTGAACAATACAAGTCTCACACGAGTTATGTAAAGATTTGATCAGGTGACTTAAATTGCAATTTGGCTAGGCATAGTGTTGCACATCTGTGATCCCAGCATTTGGGAGGCTGGGGCAGGAGGATCACTGAGCGTTCGAGGCCAGCCTGGGCTACATAGTGAGTTCACGACAGCCTGAACTAAAACACAAAAATACAATAAATCGCATCTTAATGACCAGAACACATTCAAATAAAGAATATTGGTGAAAAATAAAAGCAGCGAACTATCTGAAATTTTTTTTTTTTTTTTTTTTTTTTGTGGGTACCGGGGGGTTGACCTCAGGACCTCGCGCGCCAGCAGGCGCCCGTGCCGCTGAGCGATATCACCGGCCCCTTTTTCGTATGTGGGATCCGGGAGTCGAACTCGGGCCCTCGCGCTTGCAAGGCAGGCGCTTAAGCCGCTGAGCCATCTCACCGGCCCCACTATCTGAAATTTTTAGAAGGTTACTTATCAAGTAAGTCTCCAAAGCTTTGAAAGAGATGGATATAGTGGAAACAGTTTATCTTCAGTTCCTAGAACCTCTTTACTGGTTTCTTTCATAAATAAAGCACAGATGTAATCTTTACTGGGTTCTTTCATAAATAAAGCACAGATGTCATGTCAAGTAGCCCTGAGTCATTGTATATCTGAACTTCAGCTTGTGTTTAGTTCATGCATGAGCCAGACAGATTAAGAAGCTGAACACTAGAATCAAGAAAGGGCTCAAGTCACAGGTCAAAGGGAAGTGAGTCATATAACAAAACCCGTAAGGAATTCATTTAGTACCATGGTAAAAGGAAAGCAAGAGAACCATAATCAGATGCAGAATAGCCATTTTCTTGCGTGAGGGACTGGAGATTCTTAGTGATTTTGTGCTGCTGTTTCAGAACGCCTGAGAGGGTAATTTATAAAGAATAAAATATTAATTTCAAAAAAACAATAACTAGGCTCTGAACAAATAAAGCACAATGTTCAGAGCCAGGTGTAGAGTGGGTGAGGTTAGGAGGACTAGGTTTTAATCTGGCACAAGGAACATAAAAAGGCTAAGCCTGATTGTGCTTGATGACTCAAAGGATTTACCTGGCATAGGAGCCAGGTGGACTGGGGCCAGCTGCCCCCCAGTGGAACGTTATAATTTGGTCTGGCAGTATGCACAGGGAAAGATCAGCTTTTCTGCTATGGAGCAAGTAGTTCTCCCTACAACTGTGTGTGTCAGTTGGGCTCAGGGTTGCAGGAGTTGAGTTGCTTCAACAGAACACGCTGTTTATCTCTCCTCATTCTAGCAGGATGCAACATGAGATCTACATAGACAGAGCCTAGATAGAAGCAAAGGAAAATGTGCTGGGTATATATGAGAAGTGATAGTTGGGCGGCAGTCCACTAGACAATTTCCTGATTTGGAGGAAGTTCAGAGGACAGTCCTCAAGTTTCCTCAGGGCCTGATATTGTGGATGGGGTGGGTGATGTGAAGATCTACTTCCAATTCAAGTCTCTCCTGGTACAAAGTGCCTGTTATAATGGTAGAGAGCTCTTCCCTGGCTAAAGACTAACTATCCTGAAAGTATCTTTTTGAGGTAAAGAATGTTAAGAATATTTTATCTGCTATTTTGGTTTAGATCTAAAATGTTCCCCCAAAGTCCCACAATTGGTGATGGAGCCCTGCCAGGGGGGAAGGTGTGATTTGTAGGGATGTATTCTTGTCCCTAGTCTGTCTCCGTCTCTCTCTCTCTCTCTCTCTCTCTCTCTCTCTCTCTCTCTGTCTCTTTCCTGGTTACCATGGGTTCAGCAGCTGTCCTCTGCCATACCTTTCTGCCACACCGTCTCTATGTGGAGACAACCAACCATGGACTAAATCCTCTGAAAACTGAGCCGAAATAAACCTCTCCTGCTTTATTTAGGTTTTGGTTGTCAGGAAGGGAAAGTAATTAATACACCGGCTCTGTTTGCAGTGGAGGTAAGTTGTAGGGAAAAGGAGAGCACAATTTGTGATTGTTGTAAATACATTTTGTGTGGAGAGTATGGTAACACATGCTTCAGGAAAAAAATATCTTTTTTGTTTACATAGCATCATAATCTAAGAAAATTTATAGATACCTACAGATACATAGTTTAATAAACTTTTCAGAAAACCCTTATGTAGAAATCTTGATGATATGTAAAATGTTTATTTAAATAATGTATATAGTGCAATGAAACCAAATACCAAACATCAAGTCCATGATTTTTTTTTTTAACAACACCAAAATTACTGGGAAAATAAAATACTTTCCCCTAAGCGAACGGTATTTATTTCCTTTTCTATGGGGATCCTAGGACACCTTACACTGCGTTTAACTTCTCCATTCTTTCACCCAGAATTTAGGATTTCACACCATATATTAAATCTTGGAGGCAGTTAGACATTACCTGTAACACAGTAGACTTATTATTTCTTAGCTTGGTCCTAATTCCCTGCTTGCATTAGGCGATGCTGTCTCCACTACCTACTGGGAAACCCTGCAAGGCAGTCACTGTGCCCCCCCACACCATTCTGGCTGTAAAGGGAGAGCTGGAGGACTCTGTCTGGTGTTGCTGCAGGGAGTGGAACTTCATCCCTTCCTTCAGCAGCCACCATCCCATTTCACCCCCTTCCTCTTTCAGTTGCTCACCCGGATTCATAAAATCACTTCCTCTGCCCCCTAGTTTTCCAGTGACCTCTGTGCGTCCAGTCGGAAGCCAAATTCCTTGCATCCCTGACTTCTGGTCTTACTACATTTAGAGATTGCACCAGTGCTTCAGTGAGAAGCTTGGAAAAATGAATTCCTATCCTAAGTGTCTAGCGAACTACTTCTTCAGAGCTTCCCCCCCAGACCCTGAGAATTACTGCCTTTCTGCAAGAACAAGTAGGGCAAGGATGCGTATCAACCCATGAACAGAAACAGTTCCTAAATTCTGAGATTTAATGCTATAGAAAGTGTCCTGGATGAGTAACACCAGACCAGGGTTAAGAGAAGGTTGGGAAAGTAACAACAGAGTGTTTGTTTATTTAGCTGTATTAGGGAACTGAACCCAGAGAGTGCTGAGCTATGTCCCCAGCCCTTTTCATTTTTATTATTATTTTAAAAAATTTTTGATAGTGTTTCACTAAGTTTCCCGGGCTGTCTTCAAATTTGTGATTGTCCTGCCTCAGCCTCTGGAGTACTTGTCACCACACCTGGCCCTTTTCAGTCTTTATAGTCACAGGAGCCATTACCTTACACACACACACACACACGCACACTTCCTACTGCTTCTGGTTTTCTGGAGAATCCTAGCAAATATACTTAGCTCATGTTCAGTTTTTAAACAATGCCTGTACAATGACTTTTTGCATTGTAAAAAAGAAGAGTTTTTTTAATTAAGTTACAAGCTAATTTTGAGAATTTATTTTATTAGGAGAGTGTTTTTATGGGGAAAAGAAATTTCTTAAAGTTGAAAGTAGAAGCTGTGGTCCTGGCTTGGAAACTTAGGAAGAAAGGAAATAAAGCTGTGTAACAGAAGCAGAATTTCAGCTTCCGAGCAGTCTTTGTGAAAGGAAAGAAAAAATGAGCACATTTGATGGACAGAGGAGGGAAGGGCCAGAAATCCCCTACCGCATGATATCCGAAATCAATTACAGTCTTACAAGGATGTGCGCTATGATGTACAGACTTCTCCTCCTTGTCCCCTGCAATATGACAAAGGAAGTATTTCCCACTAATATTTTAGTATGAGTCAATTTTTATATGAAATGTTTGAATTCTGCATTTTGCTGTTGCTTTTCCAGATATTGAACCCAGGGCCTTTGCACTAAGCTACATCCCCAGGCTTTTTCTGAGACTTTTGTTTGTTTGTTTGTTTGTTTGAGACAGAATCTTGCTAAGTTACCCAGGTTGGGTTCAAACTTGCCATTCTCCTGCCTCAGTCTCCCAGAGTGCTGGGATTAGAAGCATTTACCACCATGCTCAGCTTGAACTCTGCATCTTGTATGACACACGGTAAGACAAAATGAGCATAGGAACACAGGAGGCAAAAGGAAACCACTTCCCTGTTGGTATCTTCATTACGTATTTAAAATCTCCATACCCAGTTTCACCTCACCCTCTAGATGGTCAGTGTGAAACTTGTTGTAAGAGAAATCCTAGCCTTGTTACCAGCTAGTAGTTTTGAAGGAAAAATGAAAAACATTAGTTAAAAGAGGAATCAATGGTGAAGACTAACGAGTTGCTTTTTAAAAAATTTTCCCTAAAATCAAGGCCAAAACTTGATGTTCTCTGAAATGACTGATCACGTCAGTGAGAGTTTGGTAGCTGAAGTATAGATGCTCACACACCCATGCCTCTCACTGGGTGCACAGAGAGACAGCGCTTCTCGCCCTCCATTGCGATTAACATGTGGTAAGACTGGGTTCCAGCCAGTGGAGTAAGAGTGTAAGTTACATGCACAGCCTGGCCCATGCAAGCCTTCCTTGTCAGATCGTCAATCTGCATCTTATTAGAGTGGTCTTGGAGCACCTGGAAAAGAACAGAGCCTGGATCCCTCAAATAGTTGCAAGGCATCCTATCCCCGGCCGTCTACCTGGGACTGCTGAGAGTGAAAAATGAACTTAAGATGTTAAGTCACTAAAACCTGGTGTTCGTCCATTAGACCAGCTAGCATTTCCGCCTAACTGATTAAATAATTACATTTTGAATACAAGAAAAGATTCATATCTTCTAACACTTAAAAAAAATTGGGGCATTCTAGAGTTAAAAGCAAAGTAAAAAAACATCTAATCCAACCTATGCTCTGCATTTACTGACCGCCAAGTTAGTTAGTAATTCTCCGCGTCTCTTTACGGTATTGTTGGCAACATTTTCCTTCACTTTCCACATTCTCCCACCATTCACAGATTAGTTCTGGGAATATCTTCTCCAAGTACGATATCTTAACTGTTAAGGACTGGTACTTGTCTTTAGGTCACTTACAAGTGGTGACAGAAACTCATAAGGCAGATTTATACGAGATTAGAAACAACAAAGGTTCAAGGTGCTAACGTTATTCCAGATGGAGTACACTCCAAACATTTGTGTAAGCATGGAAACAGGGTCTAACAGTCTCCCTCCCGATGATCAGTATCCAGGAATTTAATACGTAGAACATCTGTTCCTATTAAACAGTTATTCTGATGTTCCATGATTTTATCTCAGAAGTTTTGTTTTTGTTTTTTTTCTTTCTCCTGATTGTATCTTCCCCCAATAAGAGGACCCTGGTGCTTCAAAAACAAATTCTCACATCTGCCAATGTTGAAACACTCTAAATTTTGACTAATGTCAAGCCATGGTTCCTCAAGGAACATTTTTCAACATTTTTTTCAATATATTTGTGTTTTATATATCCACAATTGTATATATGTGATTTATTTTGTGTGTCACAAACATTTCATCTTTATGTAGGTACGTTAGTTTAGTGCTTAATAACCTTGGTAGATTTATTATGCAATCTTTTTGAGGAAATACTGTTTTGAGGTAGGTCTTCCAGATTACCGTAGGGAATTCTGCTAATATTTTCTAGTTCACACCCAACACCCTCTGCTCTCCACAAGGAGTTTACATTTCACTTCACATCGTCTATGTGAAAATGCCTTTATGCCCGACACTGTGCTCCCATTGCTACAGTGAGGGTTTATATTACAGCAGCTGATACTTAACAAAGTGTATGTCAGGCAAACTGCACAGTAAATATTTTATTCAAATGTTAAAGTAAAGCTCTGTCATTTAAACAGCTCATAACAATAGCAATGATTTTCAAATTGTGGATATTTTCAAGATTTATGTCCCATTACAGAGCCAGTAATTCTCTCAACAATGAGGCCAGAGAACTTCCTGCCATGTCATAAGATTCTAGTATCTTGTTTTTTCTTTCAATGAAGTTCTAGCAGAAGTGATAGAATTCTGAAGATCTGTTAAAAATTAAAATCAAACCAGGCATGGTGGCACATGCCTGTAATCCCTACATTTGGGAGGCTGAGGCAGGAGGATCACTCCTAGTTTGAGGCCAGGCTGGGCTAACATAGTGAGTTCAAGGCCAGCTGGAAATACATAGTGAGACCCTATCTCAAAAAAGTAAATAAATGAAATCAAGATATTTCATAAAACTTGTTTAATGTTATTACTCAGAAATAACATTTGATGATTTTATTTATAATTGTGTTGTTTTATTTTGCTTTTCCTTTTTATGTTTTTTTAAATTTTTATTTGTTATTAATACATATTTGTAGTACATAATTATCGCATTCCTCATGGGGAGTTGGTACATATATGTAACACATTTCAGTTCGTTTTTCATACCATTTTCCTACCCTCCCTCCTCCCTTCTTTCGCTATTCCCCCATCTCTTGGTCCCCTTTCCATTTGCAAAAGATCTATCTTCCTATTCCCTATTATCCATCTTTTATTTTGCTCTTCATTTATATTTTGAGTTTCTCATGTAAGAAAAACCAAGGGATAAATAGGCTTGTGTGTCTGATTTATAGTCTCAGGTGCAGCCATTCTACAAATGACTCAGATTTATCTTTCTTTACAGCCAAGTCATACTCCATTGTGTATAAATGCCACATTTTCTTTATCCATTCATTTGTTGATGAACATATAGGCTGCTTCCCAGATTTAGCTGTTGTGAATTGTGCTATTATAAACATGGGTATGCACATGTCACTGGGATATGATGTCTTTAGCTCTTTTGGAAAGATATCTAGAAGGGGAATAGCTGAGTCAAATGGAATTTCTAGCTTCAGTGTTTTGAGGAATCTCCATACTGATTTTTATAGTGGTTATACTAGCTATATTCCCATCAACAATGTAGAAGGGTTCCTTTTCCCCCATAGGCTCACCAGTACTAGTTATTATTTGATCCTTGATGACAGCCATTCTTTCTGGAGTAAGACGGATTCTCCGTGTTGTTTTAATTTGCATTATTCTAATGGCCAGCGATACTGAACATTTTTTCATAGATTGGCCATTCGTACTTCTCCTGAGAAGTGTCTGCTCATTTTAGTTGCCCATTTTTTGATTGAGTCTTTTATTTTAGGGGTTTAATTTTTTGAATTTTTCATATATTCTGGATATTAATCCCCTGCCTGACGAATAGCTGGCAAATTTCTTCCCCATTCTGTAGGTTGTCTCTTCACTCTGTTTGTTTCCTTTGCTGTGCAGAAGCTTTTTAATTTGATGTGACCCCATTTGTTGGTACTCTTTTTTGTGCAATTAGGGTTCTGCTCAGAAATTTTTTTGCCTATGCCTGTGTCTTCAAGAGTTTTACCTATTTTATCTTCCAGCAGATTAAGAGTTTCTGTTTTAATATTTAGATCTTTGATTCATTTTGATTTTAGTTTAGTTCATGGTGAAATATATAGGTCTAGATTCAACCTTCTGCATGTAGATAGTGTTTTATTTTATTTTGAAAGTGTGAAATTGTCTTTAGAATGATGAAACATTGGTGGGTTTTTGTTTTCAGAAGAAACAAACATGTCTTCTGTAATAAAGCCGATTACGGTGGTGCATCCCTACAATCCCAGCACTCTGGAAGGCTGAGGTAGGAGGGTCACAAGTTCAAGTTTACCCTGGGAAACTTAGCAAGACCCTGTATCAAAATAAAAATTTAAAAAATAGTCTGGGGATATAGCTCAATGTGAAGGCTCTTAGTTCAAGCCTCAGTACCAAAAAGAAAAAAATCTACATAATTGCAAAATAGCTTCACACTAAATTATTCTTTATACAATACCTATCAGAAAAAAGGTCTTAAAGCTTCTTTGTTCTTAATATCTTTTCCCATTGATTCATCTTAGTGGGCTAGATTCATCTTAGTGGGCTAGATACTGGTGTGGCTACTATAGATTCTCCATTGATTTCTCTAACTTGCTAGAAAATTCAATCTTTTCTGTACTTAATGACTTCAAAATTCCTAACAATTCCCTTAAAGTTTGCTAAAATTATTTGTTCATTAAATCTTTTTCTAATTCAATAACTTGCTATTGCTGGCCAAAGTAATAATTTGTCTGTCATTCATATCTCTTTTTTTGTGAGCCTGACTCCTACTACCAAGAACACTTATGCTAAATAAATATATCTTTTAAAGTAATAGCTTTAAAATTATTCTTAGTGGGCGCTAGTGCATAGCAAAAAGCTTGTAATACTACAGGTTAAAGGAAAAAGAAACAAAAATAATATGTACTGATCTCTTACCGTATCATCTCATTTACTCCCTCAACACCCTGTGAACTAAATGTCATTATCCTTGTTTCACAGATAAGAAACTGAGGCTAAAAAGTTAAGCAATGGCCAAGTATACACGGCTTAAAAGTGGCCAGCTGAGTCGAAGATAGGTCTGATAGAAAGCCCTTCGCCTCTTTCTCTGGCCTCAGAAGTGCCAGCCCTGCTTTGAGTCACAAGCATGGGTTTCTCTGCTGAAAGAGAGGCGGAAATTCCATCCTAGGCAGAGGGAGGAGTGTGAAGAAATGGGACTGAATATCATGGCCGTTTGAGAACGCTGGAGCTGCTGGGGAGCAGACCCACCACCTCCTCCATTCTGCCCGTGGTCTGGAGCAGAACTTGGGCAGAGGGTAGAATTACCCGTGCCGGAGTCAGCAGTGATAGCATGCATGTTACCAGAGGGACTCCGGTACAAGGGAGAACTATCCTTTTCCTCTCCCTCGAAAATAACCAGGATTCTAACTTACAAAAAATTTCCCTCTAAAGTATACATAAATGGAATCATGCAGCTAAATTATTGATTATTCATTTGTATGTCTTCTTGGAAAAATGTCTATTCAAATCCTTAGTTCATTTTTAACTGGGTCATCCATTTTCTTGCTACGGAGCTGTTGTCATTCTTCATACTTTGGAGATTAATTCCTTATCAGATAGTTTGCAAATATCTTCTCCTATTTTGTAGGTTGCTTTTTCACACTGTTGGTTGTTTCCTTTGCTATGCAAAGCCTAAATAAAAAAGCCTAATTTTAGTAGACTAAAAATGTCACTTTTTGGATTCCATATTTATTCAGTCAAATATACTTTCTAAGCACATATTTTGTGCCGATGTTTTTCTTCCTTTTTTCCTTTCCTTTCTTTTCTTCCTCCTCCTCTCCTCCTCTTTCTTCTCTCTTTCTTTCTTTCTACCTCTCCCTCCCCCTCCCCTTCCCTCTCTCCTTCTCCCTCTCTCTCTATTATTTTTTTCCAGTGATCCTGGAAATGAAACCAAGGCCCTCACAATGAGTTACATCCCCATTCCTTTTGCTCAGCCTGGACTCCAACTTCCTCCTGCCTCAGCTTCCCAGAGTGCTGGGATTAGAGATGTGCACCACTCTGCCCAGCTAAATTCACTTTCTAGGAAGGGAAAACAGGCATTAAATAAAACAACCGAAATACACAGTATAGAGGGGAATGCCTAGGATTTGCTTGAAAATATTTCAGAAATTAATAAAGCAAAATAAGTAGTGAGATATAAGCTAAGTAAAACTGGTAAAATATTAAGTATTATTGGAGCATTGTAGTGAGAACACTGGGGGTTCATTAGACCATTTGTACACACACACATGCTCATTTGTGATAAGTGCTATGTAGAAAAGTGAAGCAGAAAAGAAGAATGAGGACTACTTGGAGTGAATTATAAATAGAGCGGTTAGGGAAGGGCTGCTAAAAGGTGATATTTGAGCAAAGATCCCATCAGCTGGGGTCACACATTTATTCCTGTACTCAAAGATACAAAGACAATGGGGCTTTTTCATTTTTTTATCTGATGGTCTCTGTGTGTCTCTCCCCTTTCTCAAAGGGCAAGGAAGGAGAAATCTAAATTTAATTGAGCACAAGAAAACCTCAGCCTAACCGGCTTGTAGCAGCAAAGGCATAGATGGGACAGACTGATGAAGCAAGGCGAAGACACAAACTTCTATCATCTATTGTGAGCACAGCCTTGTCAGTTAATTCTAACAGACCCAAGGCACTTCAGTGCTTTCTGAGTATGCAGTCTGTACATTTTTATGCCTTCCCCTTGTTTATCACTTTCGTGTTCCCATCTTTCTTGCACAACATCTCTCCTGCCATTTCCCACACCCCCATACACACAATTGCTCCCTAGTCTTTTCCTTAAGGTGACGCTAACTAGACCACAGATTGCTCTGCCACTCGTCACCAATTACTTCACTTTAAAAAAAGTTATTATTGCAATATCATTATCAGGAGGAAGGAGTTCATTGCCCCAGCCATCGGGAGTGTGGCCTGCACAGTGTAATGCTAGTTAGAGCCTCTTTGGTCAAATTCCAGCTGTGGGTTTAGCTCATCCTATGCTTATCATCAGAAGAATATAAACAGTCTGCAGATGTCCCTCCCTTATCTATGTTTCACAGTGTCTTGGTGACCTTACACTTTCTCCTGAATTCAGTCACTTCAAACTTTCAGCTCTTTATAACCCACATTAATACAATTCCATCCTTTAATGTAAGATATTTTCCTTCCGATCAGTTGAACCCAACCCCAAGAATTTGAACACTTGATCCCTCAGATGTTCTCCTTGAGCCTGGCCTCCCGCAACTGCCCATCCCCTCTAGCAGAAATAGAATTAATGTCTTTCTTTTTTCCATCTCTTTGAATTCTCTCTTTTGAAAAACCCTAGGCTGGTAGTTGATTTTTATTTTTAAACACACATCACAGCTCAGTGTGTTACGAATAGTACATTAAAAAGAAATGAAATTATGCTAGATAGAATATATCAACATGCATTGCAAGTAATAAAAATATTTTTGTGTGTGAAACTGGTTTCAGCTATAACACATACATATTGAATATTATACTTGTGTGTGAACTGGCATAAAATACAACTTGTTTCCTATTGTGGCTGGTAGTGGTTTGAAAGCTCAGTAGCTATCAGGTCTAGCTTTTGATATGTTAAATGCAAGCAAAGGGACTTTGGGAAAACCTTTTCACTCTCCAGGTTTGTAAGACAATTCTCTTCCGAGAGAGGTCAGGAAAGTCAGCTTTGAGTCTCAAAGCTAATCAGTGTCCTTTTTGGTGTGGTTTCTTTTGTGTAATAATCCTCTGCCTCCTTTTGGATAATAAGCCTCAAGCCAAGGGGGAGGAAGAGTGCAAAGAAGCATTCCATGTCTCAGTATAACATCGTAAAATATCATTCTAGGAAGCGTACTCATTTTAGTCTTGGGCTAAAATGTACTGTTGCATAAGCAAGGAAAGTAGTTTTTCTTATTAGCCCCAAGACCGCTTTGAGGAGAGGGTGAAGCAATAATTGCTTTCAAATCCCATGGACAACTGTGGAAAGAAATGCGGGTCCTGACAGCAGAAGCAGTTTAACACACTAGGCTGGCAGGTGGCTGTGTGCCACCTGGCTACTGTGGCCAGCACCTCCTCCTTCAGCTGGAGGTGTAAACAGCTGCACTTCTCCCTCTAGAATGTAAGCTTCACGTGGTCAGGGGTTTGCACTCACTGTTACATCCTTACTACACAGAACGGCATAGAGTGTGCTAAAAAATTTTTTTTCATTGGACATCTGTAATCCCAAAACCTTCTCCTGGAAGACTGAGGTAGGAGAATCACAAATTCAAGCCCAGCCTGGGCAATTTAGCAACTTAGTGAGACTCTGTCTCAAAATAAAAAATGAAAAAGGGCTGGAAATGTACCTTGGTGCAAAGATGCTGGTTTCAATCTTCAGTACTGAAAAAAAAAATTTTGGTGTGTGTGTGAGGGGGGCAGGATGCTGATTTTTAATGTATTTATGTAAACATCTTTAAGAACAGGAACAAAATCATTTCATTGGCAGGGAAATAGATGGAACTAGAGGCCATCATGGTAAGCAAAACAAGCCAGACTCAGAAAGTTAAATATTGCATGCTTTCTTTCATATGAGTAATCTAAAAATAAAAGAGAGATGACAGGAAGCTAGAAAGTAGACTTTTGGAGATGAAGAAGGGGATCAGTATGTTATATGCATGCACCAATATATGAAAACGAGTTTCTTTACTCTGTATTACTAATATGTGCTAATAAAAAAAAAGATTTGTGCACCTTTATGTATGTAGACATGTCTTCATTTAAAATTTTTGTTTAAAAAAAGCAGCAGCAGCAGCAGTTGTTCCTAGCCTCAGTGGTTAGCAACAGAATGTCCATTGTGCCACAGACGGATCGGGTGTGTTAGGCTAGCTGGGATACAGACCGCTGGGTGGAGAATATCTTGGGACAAAAGAGAGCCAAGTCAGAATCCAAGAGGCTAAATAGGATGCCAGAGCCTAACCGAAAGACAAGCATGGCATGATCTGACTCACGGGAGATCTAAAAACATCAGTCTCGGGCCGGTGAGATGGCTCAGCGGCGTAAGCGCCTGCCTGGCAAGCGCGAGGGCCCGAGTTCGACTCCCGGAACCCACATACGGGAAAAGGGGCCGGTGGTATCGCTCAGCGGCACGGGCGCCTGCTGGCGTGCGAGGTCCTGAGGTCGACCCCCGGTACCCACAAAAAAAAAAAAAAATCATCGATCTCATAGAAGGAGAGAGAATGGTGATGACCAGAGCTGGGGAGAGCGTGTTAATCAGTGTGGACTTAGCTGTAGTTAGACAGGAGCAAGAAGCTCTGGTGTGTTGCACAGTCAGGTGATGATAGATAACAGTGTCGGACTATCAATTTCAAAAAGCTACAGTGGTGGAATGCTTGTCTAGCATATGCAAGGCGCTGGGTTCAATCTCCAGTACTGCACAGGAGAAAAAAAAAGAAACTACAAGAAAGTATATTGAATGTTTTCACCATAAAGAAGTGATAAATGTTTAAGGAAAATAGAAATGTTTAACCTGATTTAAGCATTGCCAATGCATACATTTACTGAAACATGACATGGCACCCACTAATAAGCAAAATTTTATGCACCAATTAAAAGAAATTCAATTGAAAGAGTAATTAATTGAGCACATAAAAAAATATACAAGAGCCCAAACTCTTACATCAATGCCAAGTCAAGGAAGAAAAGAGATGGAATTAGGACTCAGAATATGTGTAAGAAAAGGACCAGAAACAGGGAACTGGGGCCCACAGTGGTTTTTGCCAACACCCTTGGATTCAGTCTGTTTTACAGGCCACCACGTGAGTGGCGTGCGGTTAGGCCAGGACTTTCAGAGTTGAAAGAAAAAAAGGGGGTGAGGAGTGGTAAAAGAAAGAAAATTCAACATGTAAGTAGGCTTCTAGACAAAAAAGGAAAAAGAAAGAAAGAAAAAAGAAAGGGGCAAGACCTAAATAAAACAGAGAAAAAATAGCTTCCATTTTATTATTTATTTATTTTTACAGTCTAGTAGTTGAACCCAGTGCCTTCACATTAAACCACATCCCCAGCCCCTCTTTTCTTTCTTCCTTTTTATTAATTTTTATTTTTATTATTTTTAACGTTGAGACAGAGTCTCGCTAAGTCACTACCTTGCCCAGGCTGAGTTGACATTTTCGCCTCCTGCCTCAGCCTCCCAGAGTGCTGGGTAACAGAGGAGTGTCACCACAGCTAACTGCAAAGAGCTTTTAGGGGCTGGTGAGATGGCTCAGCGGCATAAGTGCCTGCCTGGCAAGCGTGAGGTCCTGAGTTTGACTCCCGGTACCCACATTGAAAAAAAAAAAAAACAGAAGAAGAGCTTTTAGGGTCTCTTCCGATAGATTTGCAAGATTTAGTAACCAATTACTACCATCATAAAAGAAAAGAATAACAATGATTAAGGCAATTTACTTTAAGGAACTGGGCAAATCTGTAGTCCTATTTAAAACAAAAACAAAAACAAAAACAAAACAAAACAAAAAAACTGGCCACTGTGTCCTCTCTTGCATGGTGGCCACCCTCACGCTGTAGGGTGTACTTCTTTTCCTACTTTTACTTGTCCCAAACTCACTCTGCAGAGCCTGTTTCTTTTCCTACCTTTAATAAAACTTTGCTACCATTAAAAAAAAAAAGGGCCGGTGAGATGGCTCAGCGGCGTGAGCGCCTGCCCGGCAAGCGCGAGGGCCCGAGTTCGACTCCCGGATCCCACATATGAAAAAGGGGCCGGTGATATCGCTCAGTGGCACGGGCGCCTTCTGGCGCGCAAGGTCCTGAGGTCGACCCCCGGCACCCCCAAAAAAAAAAAAATGGGCTGGGGATGTAGCTCAGTGCTAAGGTCCTGGGTTTAATCTGCAGTACCACCAAAAAAAAAAAAAAAAAAAAAAAAAGAGCTGGGTGTGTGGTGGCACATGCCTACCTTTAATCCTATCACTCTGGGAGACTGAGGCAGGAGACTGCAATTTCCAGCCGAGCTTGGATAATTTAGCTGTTTAGTGAGACCCTTTCTCAAAATAAAACATAAAAAAGTTCTAGGGATGCAGCTCAGTACAAAGGCCCTGTATTCATTTCCCAGTACACTTGCCCCCCCTGCAAAAAAAGAAAGGGTAGAGGTAGAGTTCTTGCCTGACATGTGGAGACAGAGAAAGAGAGAGAGAGATTGAGATTTTCTTACCTGTATCTCAGAGAAGAAGTTGGGCCAGGTGTGGTGGTACATGCCTGTAGTCTCGGCCATTGGAGGCTGAGGCAGGAGAATCTCAGTGAGGTAGAGGCTAGCCTGAGCTACAAAGTGAGTTCAAGGCCAGCCTGAACTACATGAGACCTTGTCTCAAAGAAGGAGAGGAGGAAGAGGAGAGCGGGTGAGGAGGAAAAAGAAGGGAGAGAAAGGAGGGAGAGGGAGGGGAAGAAATTAGAGTTAAGGATTTAGGAATCCATTTGTGTGTACGTGCTAATTAATTTCATGTGACTATGTGACTGAGTTTCATAAAAAACACTGCTTATGGAGCTATAAAGGTAAGGAGAATGATGGTTAGAAGGCCATCAAAGAAACTGGTCTAAACTTTAGGGTTAAGTAGAAGATAATCTAGTGCAAAGAATATAGGAAAAAATAGAACTAGTGGTTCTGTAAGGAGATATATCTTGAGAGGTATCTAAGTCTTATTTTCTTGTCTTTTTTCCCATGGTTATACCACATGTGATAGAAAAAATTAGTCAACTTATTCCAAGTTCTTTCTCTTCCCCTATTGGCAAGTACGCATATGTAAGCCGTTGCTGGTGTGGAGCCCAATAAATAAAATTTGAGATTCTGACCAGCATGTAGGAATTTTGTGCAAAGAAGAGATTCTCTCAGGAGCAAGACCTGTTAGAGCAGGGGAGTAGTGTTAGAGAAAGAAGTTGAACTATAAAGCAATTGCAAAAGAGGTCTCCTCTGACCCGAAGGAGCCCTTTCGAAGATGTTCTGAATTAAGAAAAGCGGGCCAAGGTTTTTCTATCACTGTATCATCAGTGGGATTTAACTTGGATGAAACAGCTTCTCTAAGTCAAAATCAATTTCCAGAGAAGACTGCAGCTACAAGCGTCAGCAGCTAACACTCTAGGCAAATGAGTATCTCCATCCTTAAAGGGCTGTAATGGGGGGGATCTTTATAGAAGTGTGTGTGCGTGTGTGTGTACCCTGTGTACATTCTGTGAACCTCTGGTTTGTCAGTGTGCTATAAACAACGATTACTGATGACATGTATTCTTGTGGGATAACAAATATAATGGTAAATCGACTGATTATATCTGTGGCTGTTACTGAAGTTACAAATGAGATAATTCTGCAATTCCTATCACAGAGGCAGAGAGAGTAGAGATCTGCTCAAAAACAAAGTTAAGAAAACTCATCTCTTTCCTACGAGAAACAAGTCAGTGAAAATGTCTCTTCCCATGTTATTGATCATCACGGTTTTCTTAAATTACAGCTTTAGTGTAAGAATCATTGTTTAGAACATTCCAAATAATATCAAATATAATTTTTGTTGTTCTTGCTAAAAGTAATTGTAACCCATAGATGTCATCATACTGTGCTATAAGTAATGATTTTAGAAATCACTCAAACTTATTACTACATTATAAAGCAAACCTTTATGCTTTTAAAAAATATGTTGCTAGGTTGTCTCAAATACCCTCTGTAAAGAATTGAGATGTATGTAAAATATCTAACATATCAGTAGGAGAAATATAGTTCATGAAAAGTAGTCAATAAGATCAGCAAAACACATCAGGCTTATTTGTGAATTCAGATAATGCAAATTAATGATTTTATATTACTTTTTGAATTATTAAGTAATTCTGAGGTATAAACCTGACCTTTTCCAAGACTGTCTCTTCAAACCTCTTCTGAATCCACTATAAACATCATAGCCAATTCCTATTTAATGGGTACCTATCCAGGAAAGGGGGTTGCTAAGGACAAAATTAAACTCCATCTTCAAGTGGCCAGGTAATCAGTCTTGAACACATCATGTAAGCTCTTCAGATTTAATTTTTACTTTTTTACATAGGAGATTAGACAGATATACTAGGATCCTCCACGTTCTAAGGGATATATCGGAGGTACAAATGAGTCATCAGAAATGAGTTTAAACAGCATGTAGCATATGTTACTGATGCACTTGCTTTTAAAGCAGAATAATAGGATATTTTGCCTCTGGAATATATGCAAGCCATTGAATTATTAAAAGTAGTCTATGACTGCCCTCTCCTGTTAATTGTATGATAAAGGTAAGAAATAAACCAAAAAAATACGGGGTTTATTTTAGACTAATGTATAAGATTGCCCCCAATAAATATCCATTTGTTCAGAAAAGAGAAAGTACATTAAAACACTATATGCATGCAAGTTTTTTTTTTTTTTTTTTTTTTTTTTTTTGTGGGTACCGGGGGGTCGACCTCAGGACCTCGCGCGCCAACAGGCGCCCGTGCCGCTGAGCGATACCACCGGCCCCTTTTTCGTATGTGGGATCCGGGAGTCGAACTCGGGCCCTCGCGCTTGCCGGGCAGGCGCTTAAGCCGCTGAGCCATCTCACCGGCCCCTATGCATGCAAGTTTGATCAAACATTGTAAATTTTTTTTTTTTTGTGTGTGGTACCGGGGGTCGACCTCAGGACCTTGTGCGCCAGCAGGCGCCCATGCCGCTGAGCGATATCACCGGCCCCTTTTTCGTATGTGGGTTCCGGGAGTCGAACTCGGGCCCTCGTGCTTGCAGGGCAGGCGCTTAAGCCGCTGAGCCATCTCACCAGCCCGTAAATTTTTCAGCTAAGGAAAAAGCTCATGGCTGTCACTGCATTAAGAAATTGACTCAAAGAAATAATATGCAACATACCGGCAACATGAATTTGTCTCATTAAATGTAAGTGCAGTACTTACGAAGCATAAAAATATTTTTAAATGCCATAAAGATTAGTGGTGCACAGTGGTGCATGCCTGTAATTCTAGCTCCTCAGGAGGCTGAGGCAGGAGGATCACAAGTTTCAGGCCAGCCAGGGAAATTTAGGAAGATCTTGTCTCAAAAAATAAAATAAAAATTCTGGTGGTGTAGCTAAGCGGTAGATGCTTGCCTAGCATGCACAAAGCCCTGGGTTCAGTCCCCAGTAACATAAACTTGCATTCACAGATAGGCATAAAGATTTAGCAACAGTTGGTCTAATCATTATTGTCTCTGAAAAGCAGCAAGGAAAAACCTATCATATAACATGATTCCCTAAAGTTTAAAGAACATATACCAAATCTCTCTGTTTCTCTCTTTTTCTGTCTCCTTTCCTAGCCCCCTACACCCACACCGGGCCTCCTGTGTGCTAGACCCCAGGCCTCCTGTATCTATTTTAGGGTTTTTAGCTTAATCACAAGGAACAACTACTACTTGTTAGGTTCATACTATGTACCATATTTTGGCTCAATTTAATATTCATGTACTGGATGTTGAGTTTTTGAATCAAAACACAAATATTCCTTTTTTATGCCAGATAAACTAGGCAGTGTAAGAATAATTTTTGATTCCTGACCAGAGAAGAATGTAATCAACATGGAAAAGGAAACATGCTTCCAGATCCAGAGACAATGCAGAATGTTGATTCATGAATTGTTTCCTCTTTGGTACAACTTGGTTTGTTTGTAAACTTAGATTAAATCTCTGGAATGTTTGGACATGTGGAACATTTTGTCACCAGGTAGAACCTGAAGTTATCCCCCCTCTTTTTTTTTTGTTGAGACAAGGTCTCATTCTATAGTCTATGCTGGTCTTGAACTCACCAGGTATCCCAGGCTGGCCTCTAACTCATGGCAATTCTCCTGCCTCAGCCTCCTGAGTGCTGGGATTACAGGCGTGAACCACCACGCCTGGCTGATTATATAATTTTTGAGTTGGGAGTTTCCTTAGGGATCATCTACATTTTATATCTCCATTTTATAGATCACAGAAAGAAAGACCAGAGAGAATTAATGATCAGCTCAAAGTAAAAAACTTGTATTCCCACCTAGTGCTTGTTCCTTCTACCAGTTACTGAAGGACTACTGAGGATTCTTAAGAAGCCTACAAGTCTAATGATGGATGGGTGGCTGAATGGAAGAACTTCATCTCAAACTTCTCACTATGTCCTCACAAGACAGGAGGCAAAGGGTAAAAAGGGACATGATTATTGTGTCCCTACAACATAAAAGAATGGAAGAGAGCAAACCCACTATCTTAAACCCTTTTATAAGGGCCCTAATTCCATGAATGAGGGTCTGCCCTCAAGATTTAATCATCTCCTAAAGGCCGCAGCTCTAAGTGTTATTAACTTGAGATTATATTTTGGAAGCCACATTCACATTCATAGCAAAGTGATCAGTTACAGACTGAGTGATAATTTTACTCCCCTAAGGTTTTGGATTACTTTTCTGAGCAATTCAATCTTTCCCCTTAAAAACATCCTAAGTTAAGTTACAGAGAATCATTAAGACCAAAGAGCATACTTAGCAGAAAATCATACATTCATGTTCCTTGTCTCTCCCTTTCAATGGCCTTCAATGGCCAAAATAAAAGTAAATTCTGTCTTAAACAAAATGGCGCTCAGGATGTCATTCAGCTGGCTTACTGGATCATGCTTGGGATGTGCCACTAAACCACCATTACCTCTATCTTCTGCTTGTTATCTAATTTCACTTTAAAAATGAGGCTAATGAAAGGCAGGGCATGGAAAGTGAGAGGGAATGAAGCTGTATTGCCTTGATATACCACTGTGTATTACTTGCTTTCCCATCTCTGGGAAAAATATACCTGACACCCCCAGTATAAAGAAGAGAGGTTTATTTTGGCTCATGATTTTCAAAAGATTCAGTCCATGGTTGCTGGCTATAATACAGAAGCAGAATGGCAGAAGGGCATGGCAGAGGAAAGCTGATCACCTCATGGCAGCCAGAAACAGTGAGAAGTGAGGAGCCAGGACAAGAATATACCCCAGTGACCTTTTCTTCCAACCAGGCCCCAGCTCTGAACACATGAGACTTTGGGGGACACTTATATCTAAACCACAACGTTCCACTCCTGGCCTCCAAAATCTTCATGTGCATCTCATTATGCAAAATACATGTACTGCATCTCCAAATGTCACCAAAGTCCTAATAGTCCAGCATTGCTGAAAAATCCAAATCCGAAGTCTCTTCTGAGACTCAAGGCAAACTCTCAGCTTTAAGCCTCTGTGAAAATCAAAAGGAAAACTAATACTGCCAACATACACTAGTACAGGGTAAACATTCCTGTGCCAAAAGAGAAAATGGGGGATAGAAAGGAATCAAACCAAATGAAGACCAAAACTCAGCAGGTCAAACATTAAATATAATAGCTCCAAGTCCAGCACCTGTAGTAGGTTGTGATAAGGTCTGAACTCCAAAGGGCTTGGACAGCTCCACCCCTACGGCCTAGACAGTTGCAGCCCACATGCCTCTCTCTTTGGGTGGCTCCACTCACTATATGTGGCTTTTGTTAGCAGAGTACACATTCCTAACATCTCCAATTTCCTGAGGTCTCCACCACACCTTTGGCTTCACTTACACAGCTTTACACATCACAGGAGCACATTTCTTGGCCTCCCAGAACTTCCTTTGAAATCTGGGTGGAAGCCCCTATGTCCCTATTACTATTGCATTCTGCATGCCCATGAAACCAGCACCATGTGGTCAGTGCCAAGATTGGCTCCCAGCTTGAACAGCAGCTGGGCCCCCTTGGACATGACCACAGTGGCCTCTGAGTGTTTGGGTGGCTCACTACAAAGAAATGAATCGCAGGGAACCAGTTCCCTAGAAGCCCCTTCTTGAGCAGGCACCTCAGAGACTCTCTTCTCTAATGAAAAGCTAATAGTTTTGTACTCTTGAGCCTGCACTGGGTTGGGGTCTTGATGATTTCTGAGATGTTCTTAAGGGATCTTTCTTCTTGTCTCTGTACAAAGTAGTTGATTCCTTTTCAATGGCATTAATCTTTTCAGCAACCATGCTTCTTTTGGCTCCAACTTTACATGTCATCTCTTCTGAGCCAAATATTATGTTTTTCAAATTTTTCTGCTCTGTCTTTTGCCACCGATTCTCATGTAAATATTACTGAAAGCAGCCAGCATTATCCAGGCCACTTCCTGCGTGTTGGGCTGTCTTGAAATAGCCTCCACCAGATTAATTAGCCTACTGCTCTTAATCCAAGTCTCCTCAAAGTTTTAGGACCTGGGCAAAATGTAGACAAGTTTCTTTCCAAAATGTAACCCACATGGCTTCTAGTCCAGTTTCCAACAGAGTCCTAATTCCCAACTGAAACCTTATAAGCCTGGTCTTTACTATCCACATTCCTATCAACATTCTAGTCTTCTGAGCTCTAACCAGAATCACTCATCAAGTTTTGCTTATGGCAATCTAGTGCTTCTCTAGCCCACTTTGCTAAACTTTCCAAACTCTTCTAGCAAACAAGTTCCAAAGGCTTCTTAATCATATAGTCAGGTACAGTCACATCAAGGACCCCACTTCCCTGGAACTAATGTTTTGTTTTGTTTTTTTGTATTTGTCGTGTTTTTTGTCACTGTGACAAAATACTGAACACCCACAACTTAAAGAAGGGAGGTTATGTTGGCTCACAGTTTTCAGAAGATTCAATCCATAGTTGGTTGGCTACCAGGCAGAAATGGCATGGCAGATGGGTATGGCTGAGAAAGCCTGCAAACCCTATGGCAGGCAGGAAGCAGAGTGAGAAAGGGGAAGCCAGGGACAGGACTATAGTGACCCACCTCTCCGACCAGGTCCTACCTCTGAGCACATGAGACTTCTCCAGGAAATTTTAGATCTAAACCATAACACTATGGTTCTAGAGCTTTGCTTATTATTTTCCTAGGATAGCTGGTCTTCAAAGAGTCCCTGGGGCTGGTGAGATGGCTCAGCGGCGTAAGCACCTGCCTGGCAAGTGCGAGGGCCCGAGTTCAACTCCCGGAACCCACATATGGAAAAAGGGCTGGTGATATCGCTCAGCGGCACGGGCGCCTGCTGGCATGCGAGGTCCTGAGGTCAACCCCCGGTACCCACAAAAAAAAATAAACAAAGAGTCCCTAAGTTTAGCTTGAGACCTAGGGTGCCCACTGGGTTTATTAAGAGTTATCAAAATGCAGTTGGGTAAAAAGAGCAGGTGCAGATAGTCACTAGATCAAAGCTTTTTGAAAGTCATTTTGATAAACTTCTGCAAGAACTTTGACTTTCCCAGGTCACAAATTATATCTGCTAAAGCTGCTGTAACAAAGTAACATAGACTGGATGGCTTACAAAACAGGTTTTTTCTTACATGTCCAGAGGCTGGAAGTCTAATATCAAGGTGTGATTGGGGTTGGTCTCTTCCTTAGCCTCTGTTATTGGCTTGTAAATGGCTCTCTTCCTGTTACAACACATCTTCCCTTTGTACGTGTGTCCAAATTTCCTTTTCTCAAAAGGATAACAGGTCATACCCTAATGACCTCATTTAAACTTAATTACCTCTCTAAGGACCCTTACTCTAAATACATTCACATTCTGAAGTACTGGGTGTTAGGACCTCAATATTTGCATTTGTGAGAGGACATAACTCAATCTATAACTCCTTGCAGTGAAAAATGCTACTGGTAAATGTTTAATAGCTAATTCTCGAAATAGGAAAAGGCCTGAATTGCAGCAATTGCTCATTTCTATGATACAATTCTCCTACCACAGACAAAATTTCAGGCTACAGATATGTTTCCTCTGAATGTAGTTTAGAAAAGTGAAACAGTAGCACACCATTGTATAGTATTTTTTTTTTTTACCATGGAGATACAGTAAATGTAAATAACTTCAAAAGTATGTATTGAGAGACTGTAGGCTTTTCTGTAAAGGACCAGGTAGGTAAATACTTTAGATTTGCCCAACTCTGCATTGTAGTGAAGAAGGTGAAGTTGAAGGAGGAAGAGGAGGATGGGGAAGAGAGGGGGAGGAGGAAGGGAAACATAGACAATATGTAAATGAATGTTGTGGCTGCATGTCAAAAACATCTCAGTTTACAGCTGCCCTTTGCCTAGTGACAAGCAACTGGGGAGATCTGTTCTAATTGCTTATCCATCAGCGCTCAATAAACCTGCCTTGTTTCAACCTTACACTTCCCCACTATGATCTTTTGCTACTCACGCAGGTACTCTAAAAGCCTTCTCAGGCTAGATTACTGGAACAGCTGTGGAGGTACACTACTTATACCTCTTCTTTAGATAGAACCCACCATTTAAGGACTGTCTCTATGTCTAACATCTTCAAAATCTACCACAGCATTCCAGTGGAGGCAATCTCTTTCCTGGCAGCTGTCAACCAATAACCGCATGGTAATAATGGTCAGGACCCAGCCATTTCTAGGATTTCCTTGATAGGCAACATTTTCTTCAGAGCTCCACATTAGGATGCTTGAGATTTTGTCACATCTGTACCACAGGCTGAGCCTTTTCTTTCCTAATTGTGTCTCCCTTGTTTTACCGATTTTCTGATAGACTACTTGTACTCCTGACTTAAAGGTTACCATCTACTACCGGAACACCCAAAGTGGTACAGCTGGTATAAGGACTAGTCTGAGAAAGAAGACAGTGAGATGGTGCTATAGTCTGAATGCTTGGGTCCTTCCTAAAATCATATGATGAAATACCAACGGTCAGGGTAATTGTATTAGGAGGAAGGACTTTGGGATATGATTAGCTCGCATGGTTGGGGTTAGTGCTCTTAGACTCCAAAGACCTAGCTTGTCCCTTACACCATAAGAGGACACAGCAGGGACACATGGGCTACAACGAAGTGGACCCTCACCAGATAGTGAATTTGCTACTGCCTTGATCTTAGACTTCCTGGTCTCCAGAACTATAAGAAATAAATTTCTGTTGTTTATAAGCCACAGTCCATGATGTTTTTAAATAGCAGCCAATCTACTCTCACAATCAATACAGAACACTTCGGTGGCCAGATGTACGGATGGAATTTTCTACACTAAGAAACTCTATTTCTCTTTTGCTACCTTCCTGAAAGAGTTAAAGACATCATATTACAGTGATACAGGCATACTATGTTTATAGCAGCACAACTCACTATAGATACATCTTGGAAACAGCATTTATGTCTATCAACAGAAGAATGGATAAAGAAAAAGTGGCATTTATACACAATGGAGTACTACTCTGCTATAAAGAAAGATAAACTTGAATCATTTGTAGGAAAATGTATGCACCTTAAGACCATAATTTTAAGTGTAATAAATTAGACACACAAGCTTAAATATCACATGGTTTCTCTTATATGAGAAACCCAAGATTTAAAGAAAAAGCAAAATTAAAGATAGATAATAGAAAATAGGGAGATCAATCTATTACAAAAGAGAAGGGGACCAAGAGATGGAGGGAGAGGAAGGCAGCAGAGAGGAAGGGGTCAAAAAAAGAATTAACTTGTGTTATGTACATGCACCAACTCCCCATGAAGAATATAATCATTATGTACCACAAACATAGCAATAAAAATTTTTTTTAATTAAAAAAATTCTCCAGCATACACTAACCTGCAATTTAATTCAATTCTGACACTGTCAACCCAGAGATAGTGTCAAATTTCACAGGTTGAAAGTTCAGTCCCACAAAATGACATCACTTTAGATACTAGTCACTAGTAACAGGTTGTTCTATATCTGACTCCCTATAAACCAAGTATTACAGTTAATTTTAAATGTCAACTTGATTAAGAAATATGTCTTAGTTACTTTCTTGTTGCAGGAACAAAATATCCCACACCCATCAGTTAAAGGAGGAAAGATTTACCTTAGCTCACAGTTTCCAGAGGTTTCAGTCCATAGTCAGCTGGTTCCAAGGCTGGGTGGCATGGCTGAGGAGAAACAGTCAATGGCAGGGCTGGCAGGAGACAGCAACAAGCAGCCCTCCTTCTTTCATTCCCTTTTCATTCCATTAAGTCTACATAGCTATTGGTTGGTGCCACTCACATCCAGGGTGGGCCTTCTGTCCAGTAAATCCATCCAGCCACACCCAGAACTGCACTAATCCAATTAGGGGACTGATCCAGTTATCACATCCTTAATCCACATTCACATCCATGATCCAGTTACTCCCAAAAGCCCCACCTATGAACACATGAGACTTTGGGGGGACATCTAGGTACAAGCCATAACAAAGTACATACAAAGCCAGGCATGGTGGTGCACATCTGTAACCCCAGCACCCAGGCATGTGAGGCAAGAGGAGATGGGAAAAATCTGCCTTCAATGTGCACAGGAGGCAGATTTGATTGGCTGGGGGCCAGGATGGAACAAATACAGGAGGTGAATTTGTTCCCCACAAAGAGCTGTGACACACTCATTTCTGCCTTGAACTTTGGACTCTCAAGATTTCCATCCATACCCTTGAGGGTTTTTGAGCTCCACACTACCAGCTTTACTAGTTCTGAGGCATTTAGACTTAAACTAAGTTGCATCATCAGCATCCCAAATTCTTCAGCCTGCTGCCGACTTGTACTGTGATTTCTTAGCTTCCAAAAGTGAATTAATCTGATTCCCTGATAAATTCTCTCTCACATACCTATATACATATCCTGTTGATTCTCTTGGAGAACTCTGAAGGATACCTCACGGAACTCAGAGACACACTTTATTTATATTTATGGTTTATTATAAAGAGTATTTTGTAGCACAAGATGGACAGCCACATGAAGAGATGCACAGGATGAGGGATGATGGAGAGAGTACCGTGCTTCTCATTAGGTATACCACCCTCACAGCAGTTCTATGTGTTCAGCAACCCAGGTGCTCTTCAAATCTTGTTGTCTAAGAGTTTTTACAAAGCTTGATATCCAGCCCTCCACCCTTTCCTGGAGACTGGGGTCAGGGCTGACCATTCTAATCCTCTACTTCTGTAACCACTTAGCCTTTCTGATAACTGGACCTATCCCAAGGATATCTTGGGTCTCCACTCTAAGTTATCAGCATAAACTCAGGTATTATCAAAAGGGGCTATTATGGTTTAGATGTAGTTTAGTGTGCACCCAAAGGGATGATGTGTTGAAATTTTATCCTTCTTGTGGGCTATTAGAAGGGTAGAAGCTTAAACCAACTGTGATGTTTATAGGTAAGGCCTTTGGGGCTAATGAGGTTTAGAGAAGGTCATCCAGGTGGCACCTCCATGACTCAACACTCACAGCTTTACAAGCAGAAAGAGGCCAGAAAGGATGCTCTTGTCTCTTGTCACGTGATGTCTCAGGCCTCTTCCAAAGAAAAGGCCATAACCTGATGTGGGCCCTGGAGCCTCCAGAACTATGAGTTAAATTAAACTCTTTTCTTTATCAATTAGCTTGCCTCAGGTATTTCATTATACTAATGAAAAACAGACTAATACAGAGTACTAGGACATCCTAACACTGATAAAATTCCAAACACTTTAACTCTGTGAAAGAAGTCAGAGGCACATAGACCAAAACATAGCAACACAAAACACTATTTTTTCTTTTGTATTGGAGATTGAACCCAGAACCTGTGCACTGAGCTACATCCCCAGCCCCTTTATTCTTTTGAGACAGGGCCTTACTCAGTCACTAAATTGCCCAGGCTGTGTCAAATTTATTTCATGTTTTAGCACAAACCCAAATGAACCATGACAGATGAAGTTTCAGGATTAGAGTAGAGCTGTCCCATTGTCAACGAGGACCTGATATTTGAGTCCCTGGCAGGATGTGGCCACACAATTACTAAAACTGTCACAGTAGCGACTTGGGAAAATGTTCTGATGCAGAAGATGTCCTGGCTAGGGGAAAAATTCAGGCAGTTCAAAGCGTGCGTGTCCATGTGTGTGTGTGTCTTCCATAGAGTCATGTGCCACATAGTGATATTTTTGGGCAATGATGAATTACAAATGTAACAGCGGCCACATAGATCTTAGTGGAGCCAAAAAATGCCTATCATGTAGTGTGGCAGGAGGCACCATAATGCAGTAGTACAATGCATTACTCAGGTGTTTGTGGTGATGCTGTTGTAAAACTACTATGCTGCTCATCGTATGAAAGTCTAGCACATACAATGATATACCATACTTAATCCTTGACGGTGATAATGAATGACTGCGTTACTGGTTTATGTATCAACTGTAGTATACTTTTATATTTATTTGTTTTCTGTACTACTGTGGATTGAACACAGGGCCTTCACACTGAGCTACATTTCTAGTCCTTTTTTGTATTTTTCATTTCGAGATAGGTTCTCACTAGGGCTAGTTTTTTTTTTTTTTTTTTTTTAATTTTTTTTTTTTTTATTTTAAAGAGAAGAAAAAACAAAACAAATCAAAAGAAGAACAAATTTTCAAACAAACATAATAGGAGGGTAACAATGGTTAATACATTACGTATTACTATCTTTAAGTTAGTTATTCAGGACACCAGACATTAGCATTCAATTGTCCAAACATTATTGGCACAAACCTTACTCTTCAATGAACTAATTAAAAATGGTAGTGTATCTATCTTAACCATCTTATATATATATATATACAATTTTTTTCCCTTTCCCTTCTTTCTTTTCCCTATTCCAGTCTCTCTTTCCTTTTGACCAGTTTCTTTTTGATTCACCATGTCTATTGTACATTTTGGATCTTATTTACTCTTTCAGTTTCTCATACTAGAGAGATAATACGATGCTTACACATGTGCTTCTGGTTTATTTCACTTATGAGTATTTTCTCGAGTTGCATCCATTTACCTATAAAAGTCTCCAGTTTATCCTTCTTTATGGCTGAATAGTACTCCATTGTATAAAAATACCACATCTTTCTTATCCATTTCTCAGTTGATGGGCATTTGGGTTGTTTCCAAGATCTGGCTATTACAAATTGTGCTGCTATAAACATGGGTGCACATATATCGCTGTGGTACGATGCTTTTAATTCTTCTGGGAAGATGCCCAGAAGGGGAATAGCTGGGTCAAATGGGACCTCCAACCCTAGTTTTCTGAGGAATCTCCACACTGACTTCCACAGTGGCTGTACCAGTCGACACTCCCACCAACAGTGTAGGGCTAGTTTTTAACTTAGATCCCCTTGCCTCAGCCTCTCAGAATGCTAGGATTACAGGCTTGTGCCATTGTGCCCAGCTAGAGGGTACTGTATATCATTTCACTCCTTCTCCTGGAGTTCACCGTGCAGCAGTACGCCGTTTCCACACAGCAATGGCAGCAGCTGGTGTGTTCCACAGAGAGAAAGGAGGGATCAGTCATTCATTCCAAGGAGGTAAGTGGAGGTCAGCTGTGAGAATGTTTACACTCAGTTATGGCCGTGATTACGATTCCCCTTTCCGCCTCTCTAGACCTAGCTGTATGGGGCTGGGGAATCGGGATGGAGCATAGTATAGGGAAATTTTTGCTCTTTCATCACTAAAGATAATTTTGTCATATGCCTGCCCTCAAACCACTATTAGTGCTCACTGCCTTCAAGACAAAAGTTAAAACTCCTTAAAAGTGGTTTATAGGGCTTCGTTATCTTAGATTCTCCCTTTCTTTTTAGTCTATTTCCACCCTGTCTAATTTTCCCTACCAAACTTCCTTTCATATCAAACAAGAGACTATGCTATTTTATTTACCATGACTTTCCTGCTCAGTCTGAAATAAATGTTTCCTTCTCTTTAGAGTTACTACATAATCTATCATCCAAACTAGGACCCATGTGAGAGTCAAAGGGATGCTGCCAAGATGGGGCAGGGGAAAACAGACACAAACTGAGGGGCTCCTATGTAAACTGGTCAATGGTCACCCACTCACTGTGAGCCCTGTGAATCCCTCCTTTCTGTGATCTCAAGGCCTCATGCTCAGCAGGTGCTTCAAAAGTCTTCACTGAAATTTATTATGTACTTGTATGATCTTCTATTGCGTTTTTATTTCTCTCTCCAACCTTGGTCACCATTAACACATACAGAAACTTGATGCGAGTTATGAATTCGGCCCCTTCTTCCTGGCAGCAAATTCCAGACTACACAGTGAGTGGATGCAGGCTGGATTTTAGCCATTACTTTCCTCTCATATGAGCAGTTTTGTGTAGTGAAAAAATTTACTCCATGTGCCTGTAAGATTTAATTTATTCTGTAAGATAAATTAAATGGTTGAGGAAGACATTGAAACATATCAGATGCCATTTGAAATCTGGATAAGAAAAGATGCAAAGTGGATTTATAATAAGAGGAGTTAAGTATTAAATATTGATCTGGGATTTTATACAGAATGAATATGCGAGGACTGTAAAAATTATTGGTGAGTAATAAATTCGCTACACAAAGAAACAGTCAATTTTTTGCAAGTGGAACTTGGGGCTATAATATTACTTGGTGAAAGCATATTATCAATGTCCACCTCAGAAAAAGAAAACCCAGCTGGATGTGGTGGCACATGCCTGTAATTCCAGCACTCTGAGAGGCTGAAGCAGGAAGATCACAAGTTCAAGTGACTTAGCAAGAGTCTGTCTCAAAATAAAACATAAACAAAGGCTGGGGGTGCAGCTCAATGTGAAGGTCCTGGGTTCACTTCCCAGTTTTTTTTTTTTTTTTTCTTTATGTGGGTACCGGGAACTGAACTCAGGACCTCACACTTGCCAGGCAGGTGCTTATGCCACTGAGCTATATCACCAGCCCCTCTTTTTTTAAATCATTAACTAAGTCTATTGATATAGTTTAGATAAACATAATGATCACATTCATCATATGGAACTTGTACCCACACATGATACACACATTATATTTTTTTCCTATTCCCCTCCCCTCTCTTCTGCCCCTTTCCCCCTATTTGCAAAGCTTTGTTTCAATTTAACTTTCTTTTCCTGTTTTTTTCTTTTCCCTTGTTTTTTTCCCCCTCCCCCCTCCTTTGTGTCCCTTCACATTTGAATGTTTTCTTCCTATTTTGCAAAATCTATTATACATTTTGGGCCTTATTTACCCTTTCAGTTTCTCACACCAGAGAAACAATGTGATATTTACACATGTGTGTCCAATTTATTTACTTAAGTGTATAGTCTCTAGGTGCATTCATTTACTTATAAATGTCTCAAGTTTATCCTTCTTTATGGCTGAGTAGTACTCCATTGTATAAAAAACCACATCTTTATCCATTCAACGGTTGATGGCCATTTGGGCTATTTCCAATATTTAGCTATTACAAACTGTGCTGTATGAACATGGGTGTACATATATCACTTGGGTATTATGCTTTTAATTCTTTTGGGAAGAAACCAAGAAGAGAAATAGCTGGGTCAAATGGAACCTCTAGTCCTAGTTTTTTGAGGAATCGCCACACTGATTTCCACAGTGGTTGTACCAGTCTACATTCCCACCAACAATGGAGAAGGGTTTCTTTTTCCTCACAGCCCCACCAGCATTTGTTTTTAGTTGATTTCTTCATGATAGCCATTCTTTCTGGAGTGGGATAGAATCTCAGTGTTATTTTAATTTGCATCTCTCAAATGACCAGTGATGTTGAACATTTTTTCATTTATTTATTTATTTATTTACCATTTGTACTTCATCTCAGATGCCCATTTTTTGATTGAGTCTTTAAATTTGGGGAGTTTGGTTCTTTGCTGTTCTTTATATAGTCTAGATATCAGTCTTTTGTCTGAGAAACAACAGGCAAAATTTTTTTCCCAGTCAGTGGGTTATCTCTTTACTCTGTTGGTGATTTCTTTTACTGTGCAGAAGCTCTTTAATAAGATGAGATTCCAGTTGCTGATTCTTTGTACTATTTCCTGTGCAACTGGAGTTTTGTTCATAAAGTCTTTGCCTACTCCCATGTCTTCAAGAGTTCTACCTATTCTCTCTCCCAGCAGATTTAGTGTTTCTGTTTTAATATTTAGATCTTTGATCCATTTCAATTTTAGTTTAGTGCATGATGAGAGACATGGATCCAGTTTTAGTCTTTGGCATGTGGAAAAGAATAAGTCAAGCCCAAAACTTATACAAGGGAGGAAATTATAAAGATTAGAGGAGAATTTAATCCAACTGAGACTAAGAAAACAATACAAAGAACCAGTGAATTGAAGAGTTGGTTCTTGGAAAGGTTAAATAAAATTGACAAACCCTTTGCCAACCTTATCATAAAAAGGAAAGACTCAAATCCGTGCAATTAGGAATGAAAAGGGTAAAACCACAATGAATCCTGCAGAAATCCAGAAGATCATCAATACCTACTTTGAGAAACTTTATTCTAATAAGATGGAAAACAGAAGAGATGGACAAATTCCTAGACCCATATGAATTACTAAAGCTGAATCAACAAGATATAAAAATTCTAAATAAACCAATATCAGCCAATGAAATTGAAGAAATAATTAAAAACCTACCAACAAAGAGAAGTCCAGGTCCTGATGGATTCACTGCTGAATTCTACAAAAAATTTAGAGAAGATCTAAAGCCATTACTCTTCAAACTTTTTAATGAAATTGAAAGGGAAGCAAGATTCCCAAAGTCATTCCTGGAAGGAAGTAGTACACTAAAACCAGAGAAGGACCCAACCAAAAAAAAGAACTACAGGCCAATCTCCCTAATGAACATAGATGCAAAAATCCTCAATAAGATACCGGCAAACAGAATGCAGCAAATCATCAAGATTATACACCACGACCAAGTAGGATTCATCCCAGGGATGTAGGGATGGTTCAACATACGCAAATCAATAAGTGTAATACACCATATCAACAGAGCCAAAGACAAAAATCACATGATCATCAAAATAGACACTGAACAAGCATTTGACAAAGTCCAACACCCATTCATGATGAAAACACTACAGAAAATCAGAATTTATGGTCTTTACTTCAGTCTGATAAAAGCCATCTATGGCAAACCAATAGCCAACATCATAATAAATGGAGAGAAACTGAAAGCTTTCACTCTAAAACCAGGAAAAGACAAAGATGTCCACTATCACCGCTCCTATATAATATAGTTCTGGAAACATTAGCCAGAGCAATTAGAGAAGAGAGAGAAATAAAGGAATAAGGATAGGAAAGGAAGAAATTAAACTATCATTATCTGCAGATGACACAATACTCTACATAAAAGACCCCAAAAAGCCACCAAAAGACTTTGAGATTTGATAACCAAATTCAGTAGCATAGCTGGATACAAAGTCAATACTCAAAAATCAACAGCATCCTACACACAAATAACAAACTTACTAAGAGAGAAATTAGGGAAAACACGCCTTTCACAATTGCATCAGAAAAAAAAAAAAAAAAAAAAGAAAGAAAGAAATACCTGGGAATCAATCTAACAGAGGAAGTAAAACATCTTTACATTGAAAACTACAGTACTCTGAAAAAGGAGATTGAAGAAATACCAGAAAATGGAAAGATATCCCTTGCTCTTGAGTAGGAAGAACCAACATAGTAAAAATGGCCATACTCACAAAATTGTTATACAAATTTAATCCAATCCCAATCAAAATACTAATAACATATCTCACAGAACTAAAGAAAACATTACTAAAATTTGGAACCAGAAGAGACCTAGAATAGCAAAAGCAATTCTGGGCAACAAAGGCAAGGCAGGGGGGATCACAATCCCTGACTTGAAATTATACTACAGAGCTACTGTGATAAAAACAGCATGGTACTGGCAAAAAAAAAACAGACCCCAGGGGCTGGTGAGATGGCTCAGCAGCGTAAGCGCCTGCCTGGCAAGCGCGAGGGCCAGAGTTCGACTCCTGGATCCCACATATGAAAAAGGGGCTGGTGATATCACTCAGCGGCACGGGTGCCTGCTGGCGCACGAGGTCCTGGGGTCGACCCCCGGTACCCACAAAAAAAAAAAAAAAAAAAAAAGACACGAGGATCCATGGAACTGATTAGAAGATGCAGACACAATTACAAACACACTCAGCCACCTTATCTTTGGGAAGGGGGCCAAACACCCTCACTAGAAGAAAGCCACTTCCCAGTATTTTAAAGAAAGAAGAGAGGGAAAAATAAAAGATAAAAAGATAAAAAGAAAACCTGGTATTTTACCTCCCAGAAATGATCTATGATACCATGTCATATATAAAATGTCCATTTTGTTTTAAGAAATCTATTTTAAAAAAACAAGCACTCTATATTTTTTTGTTAGTCCATACTTTTGCAGTACTTTTATAGCATAGTATACACAACAAAAATATTAGCCATTAGGCACTTAATAAATAAAACAACTTTAAACTTCTTACCCATTAAAACTTACCATTCCTCTATATTTACTCCATTTCCTACTTCTCTATTAACATTCTTTACATTTAAAATACCAATTACAGTATTTTCATTTTTAAATTGACTGCATTAAGCTGGTCATTTAAGATAAAATTTAAAAAATTGACTCAAATTAAAATCCTGAATTTCATCAAGATTTTGGTTGTTTGTTTTTGAGACAGGGTCTCACTATGTAGTTCAGGCTGGCCTTGAACTCATTATGTAGACCAGGATGGCCATAAAGGTGATTTTCCTGCCTCAGCCTCCCTGGTCCTGGGATTACAGGCATACGCCACCATACCCAGCTAGATTTCATCAACATTTTTAAAAACCCTAAATAATTAAAATACCTAGTAATCCCAGGTGCTCCTGGTTTAAGAAATGAGAACTGCACTCACTTCTGTAATTGGAGGTGCCGGTTTATGAGATGCTTGGAGTCACCTTCATCCGGCAGCTCCTTCCTTCTGCAGTTCCCTCAGTTCTCTCTCTGTGCTGTTTTCATCTTTAGATTGCTGCTGTGGTGGGGACGAAAGAGGTGTGACAGTTCTTGGTTGCACAGTGACACACTTGGTTTCAGAGGGGGAAAAAGGAGGTGAATTCTTTGATCTTTCACAGTCAACTAAGGAAGCTTCTGCCCCTAAGTTCCTAAACAAACTTTCATGGTCTCTTAGTTCTTTATTCCAAGATGGAGCCTGTGCCATTGTTTACTCCCTATGGCATAGGAAATGCTATGAATTTATCATCCTTAGATCTCCCTGCCCATAAATTTATTAGATTGGCAAGGAGGTTGGGATTACATAACTGTAGGTTAGTCAGGATCACCTCTAAACTAGATTACGTGACCACTCTGTTATGGGGAGAAGATAGAATGGTTGTTGGATCAACAATGTAATACTCTACTATGGGGCATGTGGTACTCACTACTACTGCTCCTACGACTCCAATAGAATTACATCCCCATATTTTTGAAATGAACAATAGTGTGTGTTGTGATGAAAAAGATTATAATAGAAAGATTATAATGAAAAAGATTATAATAGAAGCCAGGCATGGTGGCACACACCTGTAATTATTCCCAGCACTCTGGGAGATTGAAGCAGGAGGACTGAAAGTTCAAGCCCAGCCTGAGCAACTCAGTGAGAGTTAGTGAAATCCTGTCTTGAAATAGAAAAATAAAGGGCTGGGAGGTAATGAGTGCAAAGGTCCTACATTCAATCCCCAGTACTGTGGGCTGTGGGGAGGGAGGGAGAGAGAGAGAGAGAGAGAGAGAGAGAGAGAAAGGTGCTATGATTTTACTTTCTGTTAAATTTTGCTTCATTATAATTGTAATTGCTTCTTTTTAAAAACTCTACAACATTTACACATATTCCTAATATTTCTAACGTTTCGTCATCACAGCTTATCAGGAAACATATTTATTAGTAAGGGAAAAGATACTAACAAGTAAGACAAGTAAAATAAGGTAATTGTAAGTCAACATCATTAACAAAGGAAATAAACAGAGTAACTAGACAAAGTAATGGAGGACAGCCTCTCTAAAGAAGTGACATCTGGCCCAAGACCTCAGGGATGACAAAGAGTCTCACACATGGGAATATCTGAGCGAAGCATTCCAAGGCACAGAGCAACCAGAGCAAAAGCCTGCAAGTGGAAAAGAATTTGGCAGGACTGAGGACAGACAGGAAGCCAGTTGGCTGAAACATAATGGGTAGGGGAGAGAAAGAGGATAAGACTTTGGAGAGTCAGACTAAAGTGAGATCATGCAGGCTTTTTGTAAGACTCAATGGAAAGAAGGCTGGATTTTTCTGAATGGATGTTAAACAGTAAAGCAATATGATTCATTTTGTTTTTAACCCCTCACTGTAAGCTGGGCATCCTGGTGCACGCCTGTAATTCCAGCACTCTGGAAGGCTGAGGCAGAAGGATCACAAGTTCAAGCTCAGCCTGGACAAGTTTTAGCAATTTAGGAAGATGCTGTATCAAAATTTAAAAGGGCAGGGGACTGGGGCTGTAGCTCAGCACAAAAGCCCTGGGTTCAATCCCCAGTACCGCAAAGAAACACACACACCCGCCTACAGTTTCTATGTTGAGTGCAGGCTAGGAAGAAAGGGAGTGCAAGGGCAAAAATGGAAGAATAAACTAGGCAAGAAACCACTGACATGGTCTTCCTTGTAGAAGTCCTGTTGGTTTATATATAGTTAAAAAAAAAAAGCTTTCTTTTAAAAAAGAAATTTGAGTAGTTTTCAAAATGTCTAATGAGCTTATTTTAGTAATATGCATATTGTCATTTAAAATTAGAAACTGACTTACTTATGAAAACTTAGAGGTCACCAAACTTGAACAAGCTAATTCACTTACTTTCCTTTTCCTGCCAGTATGTTTCTTGGTCTTGGCCAATCATTTTAGATGATTCATGAATCATGTAGGCTTGTCTCCCATTTCCTCAGGAAGCTTAACGACTTACATGAAACTGTAATTTTGCACAATTTTTATCCCCATTTCTTTAATTAAAGTGACATTAAGTAGTGGGGAGAAACAATAACAGAGACTAAGAAACCATAAATCAAACTGATTTAAAATTAAAAAATGTTTATGTCCTATCGGAACTATTATACCAAATCTCCAACTACAAATTTCAGGTGTTGAAAAAATTAAGCTCTATAGAGAATTTAAAACACAAAAAAGACATAAGAGAAGCCTCCAGCCAAATGAGCATTCTCGCATCCTGAAATGATTGTCCCTTCAAAAACTTGTAAACATAAATAAAAATGAAAATTGAGAATAACAATTAGGAGATGAGCATTCACTCAAAATTTCATCAAGACAGCCTCTCACTTGGGCTTCTCCAGAAATCTCTGCCTCTCGGTTCTTTATACACAGACACATCCTCTTCTACCTGAGGGTCTCTGTCCCTGTTCCAATCCTGCCCTTCTTATGGTTCTTCTGCTAATAGGCTCAGCTCATCCTTCCAGATACAGCTCGAAGAAGCCTTCTGTGACCGACCTACTGCTCTTCCCATTTAAATGTTTCTCTTTATTCTCTGTCACATTATTTTGTCTTTATTAAACCCATCCCAATTTGTAATATTTCCAGATTCATGTCTCTTTTCTCTCTCTCCTTCAAAATAGAATGTCAAGTCCAAGTGAGAAAAATCCCTGTTCATTTCAACATTGTTTTTCCAGTACCAAGCCTGAGGATGGAGATATAGATGTACATGTAGATGCAGATACAGATGAAGATATATGGAAATACTTGGATAAATACTACAATCAGTAGACTAAATATAAATTTAACTGACTGAACTACAACATATACTGTACCTTGCCCAGTAGGATACTATGTGCAGACCCTTACAATCTTATAAGCAATGAGTCAATTAAACCACCTTCTCCACTGTTACTGGGAAGTCTAGGTACACTCAACTTGGATTCCCTTTTATAAAGTCCTTCAGGGCTACCCCCGAGAAGGGACCCTGAGGTCCTCATTTGGGGAAGGGTATTTGCTTCTGGCTGGTGAAAATTTTTTTTTATCAGAGAATGGGAGGTGCCTGAACGGTTGGGATCACCTGTGGTCTGGGTGTATCGGAGACTTCGGGAATTTCATGGCATGCAGTGGCTCTACTGCGGACGGCTGCCTGCCTGCCTGCCAGCCAATTTTCTCTTTGGGGGCTTTTTTTTTTTTTTTTGTATTTAGCTAATGTTTAAGGTCTTAGTGGGTCAGGTTTCTTCTGAAGTTGTCAATTCTTTTGGATTTCTGCTTCTTAGCAACAGCTGGGGCTCTGTCCTTCCACATTGTTCTGTTTCAGCCTCGAAGCAAACAAGATAACAAATGGACATGGCAGCTTGCCTTTTAGTAACATCTCATGCACATAGTGTTTTTCAGTCTTGGTGGCTATTGATAGACAGTGTGAGGTATCATCATATTTCTGTGAGGCATGGAAAGAGATGGGTGAGAGAGAATGTTTTGGAGGGAGAGGAGGAATTGGAGTTTTTTAATATCATTTGCTTTTCCCCAAGACAGTCCCATTCCTATTGGTAACATTTCACTTTCTTGGTTTAGTGTAAAAATTTAGTGTTAGAAACAATGTGGCAAAAATTATGTTGCAATTTAACATGCCCCTTGAGTAGTTTCTTGGTGTGGTCTTACATTCTGACACCATAGGCGATAGGCAGAAATGACATCTAGGAACTGTCAAATGAGTTGTTTCGAGCAAAATGCCAAATTTGCTCAAATTTACTTTCATATAGGAACCTTATTCAAAACTCCATATATAGTAACCCATAATTTTGACATTTAAAATGTCAAATATTTGGCTTCCAAGTTCTCTAAGGCCCTAGAGAGCAAAATATTGAGTTCTAAGACACTACCGAAGAGAGACTGGGTAAAAGATTCACTACTGCATAATACAAGCACCTGTGAAATAGTGGGAAGTCCTTACTACCCTCTTCAGCACCCTGATTTTGTCAGTTTTAGTTTCTCTCTGAGTTGTTTCTCTGTATTTGCAACTCCATCCATAGTCAACCTGGGGCAGGGCTGTTTCAGTTGCAAGTGGCTGAAATTCACTCAAGGTAGTTTAAGCAAAGAGATCAAATTTTATTATAAGGGTAGATTGTGATAAATAATTCAAAGATAGGGAAACAGAAACAACCTTCTCAAGGGACTGAGTTCAGGAACCGGAAAGCTATTAGGAACCAAGGCAGCTATTATATCTGTTTCTGATATGTCAGCCCGGTTTTATGAAAGCACAGGAGTCAAACTGCTTGGGTTTCACTCAGCTTCCACACACAGTAAACACCTGGAGATTATTCTGTTCTTCACCATAGATTTTGGATTCTCAGCCCTGGCCTAAATTTATGTATTTGCAGTTCAATCAGCAGTCTGACAAACCTCTTTCAATCCTCATTTTAAATTCTCAAGACCATTCATTGATCCAGTTAGGGTTGAGTTGTTCAACTAGCTACACACAGAGGCACTGGGTCACCTAATACATATCTAACTGTTGAGGCCCATCCCTGAATGTGTGTGGACATTTTTGTGATGGCAGATCATGAAGTCACACCAAGTCCCCAAGTAAGCAACTTACTGAATGTCATGACGGGTGGGGCTGTGGTTCAAAACTTCGCTTGACTCTAAATCTAGCATTTCTTTTCACTAAACAATAGAGTTGTTTACACTTATTAAGTTGTTTATACTTATTAAGAGTATATTAGGGCCGGTGATAGAGCTCAGCAGCATAAGCGCCTGCCTGGCAAGTGTGAGGTCCTGAGTTTGACTCCCGGTACACACATTAAAAAAAAAAAAAAAAAAAAGAGTATATTAGGTAGGTGACCTTGTATTTAACCAAACATTTGAGACACAAGACTTCAAGTAGTTAAAAGTTGGCTTTCCTGGTTTTTACTTCTACTTTTAATTTTTAAAAATTGTAGTATAAACTCAGCAAGATTGTGGTCACTTGTAATCCCAACTATTTGGGAGGCTGAGACAGGAGGATTGAAAGTTTGAGACCAGCCTGGGCAACTTAGCAATTTAGTGAGACCCTATCTCAAAATAAAAAGGGTGGGGGATATAGCTCAGTGTGAAGGTCCTGTGTTTAAATCGCAGAACCGAAATATATAAACTTTCATATAAATGGAATTATAGATTCTTTTGTGTCTATGTCACTCAACACAATGCCTGTGAATTCATCCATATTACTTTGTATATCTGCTTCTTTTTTATTGCTGGATAATAGTCTATCACATACATATACTTTGTCCAGTTTGGGGCTATAATCAAACTGTTGTAACATTTTTATACAAAACTTTCAGCCGATACATGCACTTACTTCATTGAGTAAATACTTAGGACTAAAATTGTTAAATTATAAAGTAGGCATAAGTTCAGCTACAATGGATACTGTTTATCAGTTTTCCTAAGTGGTTGAAACCAATTCACAACAGTAACGCTTTGGGTTGTATATTATTTTTACAAAGAAAAAACATTGTAATCAGTCTGCTATTCATATTTCTTCCTTCTTTTTCATATTTCACAGTTCTGCAATGTTTTTTATATGAAGTTTTTTGTTGCTACTAATAAGCAGTGGTGATTTTAGGCTAAATTGTGAAGTACAGTAAATCCTTATTCATTAGCACCCTTATCAAAATGTAAGCCCCTGAGAGTTGGTATTTCACTGAAACATACCATCTGGCCCGCCATCCTTTGCAGAAGGGATCTCAACGGGGTCACTGCTGTCATTTTGAGCAGATGATTCTTTGCTGAGTGAAGGAGGGATCTGTGTGGTGCACTGTAGGATCGGCAACCACGTTCCTGGTCCCAAACTACGACTTACGCATCAGTAACAACTCCCAGCAACTCGTCCATCGTGCCAATCACAAATAATTCCAGATTTTACCCAATGTCCTATTTGGGACAACATGCCCCCTTCAACCGCCATCACGAATCATCATTTTATAAGTGTCCTGGCATCTCCACATTTCATCTAAACAAGTGAGATCCAGTGTTCTCAATGTTAGTGGACGGTATCAGTGATTCTTCAACACAGTGGCAAATGAGAGTCACCTTGGGGAGTTTTTAACGAATGTCTACGCCAAAGCGGAACCTCAGAAAAATGGAACAGAATCTCTTGAGGTGCAGCTTGAATGTTTTATTACTACAAAGCTTCTCAGGTAATTCTAAATTCTGACACAGTTGAGAACTACCTTCTATACCTGTTCATTTTTCCAGGAATATACACTTCAAAAGAGTTCTACCAATGAGTTTTCAAGCATTAGTCAAGGATGAGGCATATATTTGGGACAGTAAGGGACTCTCCAAAACTCTCAAATCATCAATTAAGTGACCATCTATAGTGACCCATAACTGTAAACAATGTTGCTCAGTTCCTGGCTGGAAAAATTATCTTATTTTTTTTTGCAGGGGTGTTTCAGAAAGGGTTTTGCTATGTTGTCCATGCTGGCCTTGAACTTGCTTTTTGGCCCAAAGTGGCCTCAAATTTGCAGTCCTCCTGCCTCAGCCTCCTGAGTATTGGGATTACAGGCATGTGCCATGTCTGGCCTTCCCAGCTAATACTTATACTCAAGTCTTCTGTCATGTATTCAACCTCTCTCTCAGAAAAATTTCCCACAGTCTTTGGGACAATTTATCTTTTGTTAAAGCAAACAAACCTAATAGGATCAACTTTATAGAGCCATCCCTATAATCTTCAAAGCCCTCAAAGACAAAAAATCCTACTATATCCCCAAAGTCAAATCCTCTGAAAGGTTTTATTAATTTAAAAAAATTTTAGTAGTTTGTGTTTGCAGTACATAATGTTTACATTCATTACAGAGAGTTGGTACATGTACATGGCACGTCTTAACTCTTTTTACTTCCCCTTCCTCTCATCTCTTGGTCCCCTTCCAATTTGCAAAAGATATTCCTGTTTTCCATTATCTTCTATTTTGCTCTTTAAAAGTTATCTTTACTTTGGGCTTCTCAAGTAAGAGAAACCATGCGATATCTAAACTTGTGTGTCTGATTTCACCTCACCTGTGAAAAAGAAATTTAGACTGATTCTGTTTCTTCATCATTTACACATTCCACTCCAATCTGGCTTCTGGCCCTCTTACTTCAACAAAAACGTTCTTGCTGAGGTAAATAATGCCCAGCAGGTCACCATTTCCAATGGATATTTTTCAAGTCTTATTTCACATGATTTCTCAGAGGCATCTGACACTATTCACCACTCCTTCCTTGAAGCACTTACTCATTTGTCTTCAGTGAATAGCACAACACACTTCCGGCAAGTGCAGCTTCTTCAGGTCATTTTCCTGGACCTGGCCAAAATAGAATTGTGTACGCTAAACTGTTTTCAAGGTCTACATAATGTATACTTAAAACTTTAACTTTTTTCCCCACACACTTACCTGCTTTTATTTCAGTCTAAATCTCACGTCTCAGATCCACACTTCTAAATGAAACCTCTTGGTTGATTAAGACAGCAGAAATAAATCTTAAACCAAATGATCTCCCCTCCTACCCATCTTCAAATGCATTCATATTCAAGAGTGTCACTACCATTCAGCTGTAATTGTCCAAATTCCCACCTCTTCCTAACACTAAATCCAATCCCACCCAGTCTTAGCTACCACTTCTTTCTACCTCCACTACGCTACTCTGGCTCAATGTGTCACTTTTTTTTTTTCCTGCCAAATCCATCTAATTTGGAATATTTTGATAATATTTGATAATATTCCTAAATCAATAATCTACTTTGATAATAACTTTCTTTAGGATTTTCAGCTAAATTTTGCAATTTTCCAATGTCATCAAATTACCATCCAGGTTAAAACCCTTCAGTGGTTTCCCATCGTCTTGGAGAAGCTGCTTCTGTACCCAGCCGCTGGGCCTTGAATGGACTGGTCTCTATGCAGCCTCACCTCACTCACCTGCTGCTTGCTACAGCAGTACGATGCTTCTTACAGTCCCCTATAGCTCGGGTGACAACATAATTTATCACCCTCTTTTGAGATAGGGTCTCATTAAGTTGCCCCAAATGATTTTGAACTTGCAGTCCTCTTACCTTGACCCTCCTGGGGTTACAGACATATACCACTTCACCAGGCCCACACACTTCTTAGAGACACTAAGGATGCATCTTAAAAGTGAGTAAGGCCTGGTACTGGCAAACTGAAAAGTATGACACGATCTCTTTGGACCCAGAATTTTTGGTTCCATTGCTTTTTTTTTTTGGTACCAGGAATTAAACTCAATACCTCACGCTTGCCAGGCAGGCGCTGTGCCTCTGAGCTATATCCCTAGCTCCCCATTGCTTTTTTTTTTTTTTTTGTGGGTACCAGGGGTCGACCTCAGGACCTCACGTGCCAGCAGGCACCCGTGCCGCTGAGCGATATCACCGGCCCTTTTCGTATGTGGGTTCTGGGAATCAAACTCGGGCCCTTAACGTTTGCCAGGCAGGCGCTTATGCCGCTGAGCCATCTCACCGGCCCCCCATTGCTTCTTTTACCCAAAAGAATCTCAATTCCCTCTTTTGCCTTTCGAGTTTGTACTAATTTCTTGGTTATCAGATTATGTCATTTCCTTAGAGGACACTTTCCTGACTAGTGTTTATTATAGATTTTCACAGCACTGTCTCTTCATACTATTTTTCTCATGTGATTTTACAGTGTGTTTCCTGCACTAGACTTTAACTGTGAAAAGTGTTTTTGCTCTAGCAGAATGTCTGGTATGCAATACATTCTTCCATATTTATTAAATGTCAATACAATGTACTGGGACATAGCCTCTGTGCTCAAGGATTTCACGACATAGTGTAAAACAAATGCTCTATTGCAATACAATGATGTACTGCAATGACAGAATGCTGAATTCCACGTCCTAAAAGGGAGGTCAGAGAGCTGTCTGAAAAGCCTCAGACGGTGTCAGCACAGTGTCAGCGTGCTCAACAGTCCTTGACCATTTACCTAAACAAATCTCCAAGAGACTGATCCATACTAGATGGCTTTTATCTATTTACAATGGGAGATATCTTTTCAACGACCTGAAGAAATGTGTCTAGTGTCGAGTGTCTACTAGGAAAGATGGGAGGCAGTGGTGAGGTCAGACTGAGAAAGGGCTAAGTAATTAAAATATCATGAACGTATGATACCCACATATATGTTTGTGATACAAGTAATTTACATATTTAGCTACTTAAACATCTTTTTATTCTTTCTGTATAGAAACAATTTTGTAAGTAGAGGAAGTAGAATCTTTGAATCCACCCAATGTCTGTTGGATTTTTACACATAGTTGCTTCTCAGTATCATTTCTAAGAACTTTCTCCTTGAGCTTTTATTGTGATTCAAAAATGTATCAGTCAAGAGCCAGGTGTGTGCCAACCAAGAGCTAGTAATCCCAGCTACTCAGGACCGCTGAGGTAGGAAACTAGCTCAGGAGTTCAAGGCCAAGCCTGGCAACACAGTGAGATTCCCTCTCCTGAAAAACAAAAACGAAAGGACTTAACAGTCAAAATCCCCAGACACAGTGGCCGTAAACAAGATGGATGAACTGCTGGTGAGTATCAGAACAATCTGGGAAAATTTCCCAAATGCTCTCTAGAAATTCTCATATTAGAAGAGAGTGGAAGGGGAGAGTCAAGCAAGCACTGTAATTAGGAAAACGCTTCCTAGATAATGGCCTCCTCTCCCCTGCCTGACACTAGAAACCATAACTCCTCGCCTATACTTCTTTATGATTAGGAAAATAGAAAATGTACAGTGAACCTTCACTATAAGACAACTTAAAATTTCATGAGTTCTACTCGAAGGACTTTGTAAATTTAAGTACATATTTGGAAAGATTTTCCTGTTTGGCAAGGACACGGGGGATGATGTCACAGGTTAAGATTCTAGGCTACTTATGCTCCAACTTAAAAAGGGGTTACCTCAATAAAAAAGAAAGCTGGGGATGTAGCTCAGTGTGAAGGCTCTGGGTTCAGTCCCCAGTACCACATACAGATACATTTAATACAATTAACCTACTGAACATGATGGCTTAAGCACCATAGTATCCAGAATATGTGGTAATGCTTTACCCTTGTGATCACTTGGCTGACAGGGAGCTGTAGCTCATTGCTGCTGCCCAGCATTGACCATTTACTGCATATTCTTAGTCCAGGGAAAGATCAACATTAGAAAAAAAAAAATTTTTTTTTTGAGATGGAGTCTCACTATGTAGCACAGGCTAGCCTTGAACTTGCAGCGATCCTCCTGCCTCAGCCTCCTCAGTGGTGGGATTACAGGTGTGCCCTAACATGCCCTGCTCAACATTCAAAATTTTAAGTAGTTTCTACTGGATGGGTATTACTCTCACACCATCATAAAGTTGAAAAATAGTAAGCTGACCCATCTTTTTTTTGTGTGTGTGTGGGTACCGGGGGTCGACCTCATGACCTCGCGCGCCAACAGGCACCCGTGCCGCTGAGCGATATCACCGGCCCCTTTTTCGTATGTGGGATCCGGGAGTCGAACTCGGGCCCTCGCGCTTGCAAGGCAGGCGCTTACGCCGCTGAGCCATCTCACCGGCCCTGACCCATCTTAAGTTGGAGACTGTCTGTATTTTAATACTAAGTGTTTCAGTGACAACTTGTTTGCACATCTTCTACGCAATGAGAACATAACTATGAAATGTAATTCCTATCTTAGCATTCAAAAAATCAGCAGAAAAGCAAGTGTTACTATTCTACTTATGTTACATATTTCACAATTCTGGAGAAGTGATTTTCTGTCTATCCCCACTGAAGAGTACCCAGTGGTGACTAGCGTACCAGTGGGTACTCTGAATTAAAGACCCATAAAATGCTGTCTTAGACATTGTAAATGTAATATTATTCCTAAGGGATATGGAATTTTTCAAATGGGAAATTAAACAGTAACAAAAACTTTCTGATTAATATTAATTTTCTGGGATTTTTGCTATTTACACGTTGAGATTATCAGTGTTTGGCTATTATTTTTAATGCCAGTAAGCAAAAATAAAGACAATTCAAACAAACTGAAACAGACTTTAATTATGTGGGTAACAAATCATCCAAGAAATACTTTTGCATTCCTACTGACTTTTAAAAATACCAATCTGGCAAGATTGTTGCAATTCTCCACTTACTTTTATTTCTCCATATTCTTAACAGTCATTCTAAAATTTTGCAAAGCAATAAAATATGTTATGCTTTTACCTGAAATATAATTCTCCAAGTTACAATATTTTATAAATTTGGGAAGATATATTTCTGAAAAAAATCATTAAAGCTCTTATATGTAGACTAGCACATCAGAGGCGCAGTTAATATTTTTAAAAGGTTTGACACATACTTTCAGAAAACATGTAGAATAGACTATACAGTTGTTCTTTTCTTAACACAACTTGATATAATGTAGTTATAATTGAAAAATTTATTAACTGAATACCTCTAATTATAATTTATCTGTATGGTTAGTATTTCTGTAATTTTAATTTTGTTATTTGCCAATCTGGTAATAAAAATAAAGGCACAGGAAGCGCCTATAATTTTATATTAATATAAAGCTTAATGTTAAAGATCAGCACTGAGTTCATAATACTTTAGGGACTTCAGAAATGTAGATCTGTATGATCTTGTCATTCCTCACAATTCAGCATTAGAGCTATTCAATACCTAGGGTTAAAGAGGAAAAAAGAAGATGGTGATGTTCCATTTTGTTTTACTATTCAATGGCTCGCAAACATACACAGTACAGTAGTTTTTGAATAGGGCCCTCACACTTCCCCCCACTCCCCAAGGATAAATATACTCCTGAAAATAATGAGCACATATTTGGAATTGTATTTGGAGCTCTCCTTGAGGTTCTGGACCAAACTAGTTAAGCAAATATTTCCCAAACAGGAAAATAATTATTTTGGGAATGGATGTTAAGGCACTCAAACGCGGATTTGTACACCAACTCAAACGACAGAAGAACGGGATTAGAAAGTTCTAAAAAATTATCGTTAACCTCTAGACATTCACTACGTATCTGCAGACCAGAGAAACAAATGCTTTCTGAAAGAATTCTGATTAAAAAAATAAACGTTTTCAACAAGAGAGCAAGGCGGAGGGACGCCACCACGCTTGAAAAATACGATGTTGCCAGCACACTGCAGGCTCCGCAGACACAGTTACAAAAGAAGCTGTCAACTGAATTGCAGCGCGTTCACCCGACACAGTTACCCGCGTCCCTCGAGCGAGAGCTTTGTTCTCTTGCGATTCGTCACGGCACCCTTTAACGCGCCCTCCAGGGAGACCTAGAAAGCCACGGTGGTAAAGTGCTTTTCTGAACCAGGCACGGGTCACCCACAAACGCAGTCCGGCGGCGTCACGGGGCGTCCACAGCAGAGCTGCTCCCTGCGGCTCGGCTCGGCACCTCGGCCCGCGCAGGGCACCGGGCCCAGGGCAGCCCTCGGCCGCGGGTGGCCCGGGCGTGGGAGGCGGCCGCGGTTGCCCAACAGTGGCGCCCCGGCCGCCCGGTGTGACGCAGCAGCGCGCTCGGCGCGGGGAGCGGAGCGGGTCCGGCCAGGCCGGAGGGGGCGCGGGCGAGGCCTGGCGACCCTGCCCCGAGCGCGCGGCGCGCGGCTTCCTCCACTCCCGCGTCCCCTCGCAGTCTCCATCTCCTCCCACCCCCGTTTCCGTCTCAGCCCCTCCGGCGCGACGGCCCTGAGCAGCCGTCCGCGAGACAAGCGCTCGCACACGCAGCGGGTGAGCCCTCAGCTCTTACTTCCCGGAGTCCGACGACGGGCCACTGAGGGCGGCCGCCCGAGGAAAGATCAGCCGGCCCCAGCCTCTGACAGAGTCCGACAACTTCCGCGCTGCCGACGTACGCGCTCCCACCTGCGAGCGCGCGCACCCGAAACGCCGCCCGCCCCGGCACCAATCGCTGCTTCTCCACGCCCACGAGTCCACAACGTAGCCCCGCCCACCGCCCGCGCGCCGGCCGAAAGGGCTCAGCGTGCGCGCGGCCGCCCTCCTCACTGTCTGTGAGGAAGGGGAGGGAGCCGGGGCGCTGACGTCGCGCGGGAGGCGGAGGCGACGGCGACCTCGGTGGCGGCGGCGGCGGCTACGACGAAGACGGTTGCGCTCGCTTGCTTTCTCGGCGTCATGGCGGCTGCCGGGGGCCGATAAGCGGTGGGAGCGGGAGCGCGCGCGACGGCGGCGGCGACGACGACTCGCTGCTTGTCGCTCTTGCCGCCTCGGCCTTCGGTGCTTGGATAATGAATTGATCGTTGGAGCCGCTCCGCAGGGGATCGCGCGTTGGTGCCGCGGGCCGGGGCTTCCCCTTCCCCCTCACGGACTCCTGCTCAGCCTGAGACGCCCGGAGCCCGAGGACTCGGCGGCGGAGCTCGCGCGTGGGCCCGGGCGCGGGGGAGGCCGCCGACCGTGCCGGCTCCCAGCGAGCAAGCGAGCGCGCCGGCTTCCTCCGCCCCGCCGAGCCCGTCCGGCTGCCGGTGAGAAAGGGGGCGGCGGGGATCGGGCGGGCGGGCCAGGCCGGGAGCGCCGGGGCCCGCGGGGCGGGGGCGGGGCGGCGCGGTGCCCGGCGGCGGGCGAGGCTCGGGCGGCGGCGGCGGCGGGCCGGGCGCGGGGGGCGTGGGAGCGGCGGGCGCAGGCCGCGGCCGCGGAGCGCATCCTGGCCGAGGCGGCCGGGTGCCTGGCTGGGGCCGGCCCGGCCGCCAGGGGAGAGCGGGGCGCAGCGCTCGGCCGCTGCAGCCCGGCGGCCAGCACGTGGGGAGCGCGGGGGGGCGGGCGGGTGTGCGCGAAGTTTGAGGCGGGAAGAGTGACTCCGGCCCGGGGCGCGGGGAGCGGGCTGCCGCGACGGGGCCGAGCCGGGGTTCCAGACCCCCTCTGGCGCCGCTTTGCAAACTTCATGGGAGCGGAGCGATGCTGAAAGGAGCAGGGAAGGAGGGGGTTAGCGATTTGGTGAGGAGTTATTTGTTGTTGAGACGGAGACGGGACTGAGAGCTGCGTGCTTTCGGCTTCAGAACTTGGGGTTCTTTAAAGGGTCTCCGCAAGGAGGGTTGTCGGAGAAGGGGGACGAGCGGGGAAAGGAAGTTACTGTGTACGGGGAAAGCCATTTTGAGGGCAAAAGGAAGGTGAAAGGAAGAGAACGGAAAGTGAACTTTCTTCACGAAGACTTTCAGGAAGGAGGTAGTTCGAGTACTTAGGGTTTTTTTTAGAGACCTACATGTTTAATAGTTGAGATTTTGACTAGGGTTGGGATTCGTGTTTAACGTTAGGGACGAACATTAGGGAGTAACGTTGAATGGTTACTTTGTAGATAACCTGTTCTAGCAGAAGGTCTACTGGATTGAGATCTGGAGCACTGAAATCCTGTTCTAGATGCAATTTGTTAGGATTGAGTTGGCAACCGCCTGTTTCTCCCTTTTTTTTTTTTTTTTTTTTGTGGAATGGGAATGATGATAGAAGTGATTCTCTTTGCTGAGGTCGGAAGACAACTCTGCTGCTCTCCGGCTGCTGTCTTGGTACTTTCTGGCTGGGGAAGGATCTGACGTCTCCTTCCCCCGCTTCTTCCTCTCCCTCCCCTGCCAGAGACCTCCTTTGTTTATTCGTGGATGGCTTGTAGGTGACTCTCCAGTGCTGTGCTGAAATTTTGAAAGGTGGAAATACTGTGTCTCGGTTCATTATTTTTTGCTCCAAATTTCTTACTTTTACAATTATACTGTATATTTTAGTACCTGTTTTTTTTCCCCATGAAATCTCTTGAAGTCCAAACTGGATACATAAATTTTTTCACTCCGTTATGAGTTAACATGCAAAAGAAGACTTATTTTAACCTGTGCATTTTTTCTGGGATTATATGATAGCTGTTATTCTGTTCTCACGAGAGCATTTTTAAGACTTAACCTCGCTTGGGTATATGAAGTTCTTGGTGATAAGAACTAGAGCTTCATTAAAGGTAACCTCACTTCCCCACTTTACTTGACCAAGTTATCAAGTAAGATTCCGTTTTCTATTCTTGTGTTATGTGGTACCATTTTGCTTTATTAATCTATGTAAATATTGCTACATAGTGGCAAGTCTCTAAAAGTTTTATCACGCCATAAATACTTTTAATTTTTTCTTTCAAAAATATGTTAGTGACTAAATTCTAGAAGGTAATTAGAAATGAAGTTAATAGAAGCCTAGCTATTTTAAGTAAAAGGGCTCCACCCCTTCCTTACAACCTCTGTCTGATTGGCCATGTAGATTTCTACGTATCCTAAACAGGGCTTATCTTTTTTCTACAGGAAATTCTTACTTTGTTAATGTTTTCCTTAGGTAAATCAAAGAGGGTCCCAGGAAATCTGTGAATGTTGAAGAAAATTCATCTGTGAATTTTTTATATTCAAGGAGGAATCAGTACTTATATTCATCTTTTAAGCTGAGAAGATTTATATTTTATTTTGAAACTTCTTGATATTTACAATGAATGGACACAGTGATGAAGAAAGTGTTAGAAACAGTAGCGGAGAATCAAGGTAAGCAAGCACTTCATTGTTTCTTGCAAGGAGAATTGAAAACTTGTTTTTTGTTTTTTGGTTTTTTTTTTTGTAATATTGTTTTACCTAAAGTTTCTACTATTTGTTTTGAGAACCTTATAGATTTTAATTATTTTCTAGTAAAGATACACAGGTAACTTTTGGAAAGTTTTAACTTAAATCTACTTGCAGGTTTGTATTATCGGAGGTAGTATTTGAAACTGGAGCAAATAAAAAATTTAAATTGACTTTTAGTGAAATTGTCAAACGCAGTAAGAATTTCTACTGTCTTTTTTTCTGGAATTTTATCTTCAGCACCTGTGCTGTCCATTGTGGTAGCCACTAGCCACATGTGGCTCTTTAAATTTAAATTAAATTCAACTTACACAACATTCAAAATTTATTCAGTCACACCTGACACATTTCAAGTTAAAAGTAATTATATATGACTAGTATCTACTATATTAAACAAGACAGATAGAAAACTTTTTTTGGTTTTTTGAGACAGGGTCTTGGTATGCAGTCTAGGCTGGCCTTGAATTCATTGTGTAACCCAGACTGGCCTGGTGCTTATAGTGATCTTCCTGCCTCAGCCTCCTGAGTCCTGGGATCACAGGTGTGTACTACAACACCTGGCCTGAAAACATTTCTGTCACTACATAAAGTTTGAGACAAATGTGGTCTGCAGCTTTAATTACCTATGGATAAGTTTAGAGTTTTTACTTGGGCCATATCTTCTTTTTTCTTATCTTTCTGTCTTGACGCTGTCTTACTATGTAGTCCATGCTGGCCTTGAAGTCATCAAGCCTCCTGAGTTCTGGGATTATAGGTGTGCACCACCGTGCTGGGCAAGGGCCATATCATTTCAAAGAAAATACATAGTTTATGGGAATAAATTTTTTTGGGGGGAGAATAAATTTTTTAGCCATTTTTATGTGTAAGAAAACTTCTTTGCCTCCAAAGACTCTTAAAATTCTTCTGTAGCTCCCAAATTTTGCATTATCTTTACATTAATAATATCCATATTTACTTCTCATATTTAGAAATCAGTAAAATGGGCATTGGACTCAGATTGCCCAGGTATTTATCACGGTTCTACCATATATTAGCTATGTGAGTTAGTAAATTACTTAATCTCTTATTCTGATTTTTACTTCTGTAAAATGGAAGTTGCACCATTATTTATCTTAAAATTGAAAATTAAATGCTACATGTAAAGGTTTCTGATATAATAAACATTCAACGGCTGGGCATGGTGGTACATGCCTGTAATCCCTGCACTCAAGAGGCTGAGGCAGGAGGATCGCTGCAAGTTTGAGGCCAGCTTGAACTGCATAGCAAAACCTTGTCTCAAAAAGAGAATCCAAAATTCAACACTTGTTAATTGTAATCATCATGCTTTATGTAACGTAGGATACTATATAACAAATTATAGTGATGGAGAAATGGGAGAGACAAGAAACAGGAAAGTTGACAGGGTTCAAGAAGAAAATGTTGGAAGCTGGGCGGGGTGGCACATACTTGTAATCCCAGTTCTCTGAAGGCTGAGACAGGAGGATCATTGTGCATTTGAGGCCAGCCTGGGCTCTACAGTGAGTTCAAGGCCAGCCTACACTACAAAGTAAGACCCTGTCTCAAAAAACCACACATACACAAAAAAAAGTTGGATAGAAAATTCTGTTGTACTATATGTTTTTGATGAAACTTGGAATTTATATGAAACTTGGCTGTGCTAGGTGTATTTTAATTTGTTAGCTTTCACAGGTCAGCTGGATAACAAGAACCGCATAGAGAATGAAGTAACAGGCATTATTTAGTTGCACAAGTCTTTGTCTAGGAGTTACAGAACCAGAGTTGACAACATCTTTGCTGTAACTAGTTCTTTTATAATTTCCCCAACTAAGATGAGAATGGTTGAACTGATTTTGAAGTTTAATCCTGCCCCTTAATTGTAAAGTATAAAAGTAAAGTTGTAGACAACAGTGTTGTACTAGGCTCACAAGAGGTGAGGATGAATTAGAAAACTTCTGAGTCTTAGCTTTGATTAAAATTTCTGTAGATGTACTGGTTGTAGTAAGTGAATAGAATACAGGTCACATTGTCTGCATTCTCTTACTGGTGAGCAATGAAGTGGCTAATAGAAATATCCACAGGAAACACAGCAACCAGAGTACTTGCAAAATAGCAAATGAGATACACAGTAATCCTCTACTTGGGTCTATAGGGAGATCACTTGTTGGTATATTCTGACCACTTACCTATTCTAATAATCTTTCATGTATTTTGCTGACATAATTCAAGCAAGGAGAAGTAATGAGCCCGATTTGATAGTACAGGTGAAAAAAAAATTAAATCTTGTGAAATTGTATTTACTTAAAAGCATTGTTTTACAGTGCATACTTATTTTTAATGGTTACAAAGCATATTTCCCTAATTACTCTGAGTCACTAATTCTATCATATGGGTTTTGTTTGCTTCTTAAAGGGTGATTATTGAGTTACCTAGTTTTTGTAACTGCTTTGAATTTATCAGAAATAGAGAGACTTTGTTCCTTTTTGCCTTCATTTGTTTCCATATTGCTGTTCTGCTTTTTGCTTTGGTCTTGTTAACACTCAGTTCCACCCCCTCTCCTGAAAGCTTTCTTCATAAGGCAGTTCAGAGGAGAGATTGCCTGGTTAAAACATCAAGGAGGGGAGCTTCTCACAGCTGTAACTGAATACAGAGTAATGAGATAAGAAATTGTGCTGCCTTTAAAGTTGTTATACATTGTAAATAGTTCAAGGTTTGATTTTTATTGGCTAGAACTTTAAAATGTATTTTTGCTTCATAATTTCCTTTTTCCTTTGTGGAAGTTTATGAAATGAAGTAGAATTAAGCAAGATGTCAGTTGGTACGTTTGATTCGTACAATTAAGTGTCTACTAAGAAAAAAGTCATTTTTTTAGTTCATATTTTTTGTGGTGAACTGTTGGACTGAAAAAATACCCAGGAAAAATAGGTTTTCTTGGCTATGTCATAACTGACAATTTTGTTGTTTATTTACTAAGAAATGTGGGTCAGGATGCACCTGTAGAACAGTTTTAGCTCAACATAGTTTTATGTAACTGAAGTTAAGCTTTCTGAAGAAAATGCTAGAAGATTTCAAACCATTTGTTTCTGCCTGTATTTACTTGTGTTATTTGTGAGTGAGTTTTTCAAATCCTGGTTAGACTTTTTGTCAGAGTTATAACTATTGATGATTAATTCTATTATAGATTTGTGGGTAAATTATAAGGCTGATCAAAAAATACAATGAATATTTAATTTAAAAACCTTTTAAACTCATCCCAGTAAAAGACACATGGGACAGTAGGATAGGTATGTTAGAAGCAAGGGAAGTAATTTAAGGGGGATTAATGACAATGTGTCTTTCACTGTAGTAAAGGTGTTTTTTTCCTTTGTGTTTTTGAGACAAGGTTTCGCTTTGCAGTTCAGGCTGGTTTTTTTTTTTTTTTTTTTTTTTTTTAATACGCAGGTACTGGTAATTGAACTCAGGACCTCGCACTTGCCAGGCAGGCGCTTATGCTGCTGAGCTATATCACCGGCCCTGAGGCTGGTTTTGAACTCACTTTGTAGCCTAGGCTGGCCTCGAACTTGCAGTGATCCTCCTGCCTCAGCTTCCTGAGTGCTGGGATCACAGGCATGTGCCACCACTCCCAACCTACTGTAGTAGCGTTTTTAACATTTACTTTATTTTCGATCACCCCTCCTTGATCAACCATTTATGGCAGTTCCTGTCAGATGAAAACACTGTGATGTGTCTTCATCTACATGGCACCATGCAACTTCTGGTTCTTCCCCAAAGTAAAAAAACGACCATGAGAGGTAAATATTTTGAATCTAGGCAGCTGCCATAAAGCAAGTAAAGACTCACAAAAGAAGTTTGCCGAACTAGAAGTGGCAAGAATGATGGGATAAGTGTATTTGGAGTTGAGAGCGGTATTTTGAGGTGAGATTAATGGTAATGTGTCTTTTATTGTTAATACATTTAAAAAATTAACATTTTTCAGTCATACCTCTTATCTGAAATAGATGATCGTATTTTGCTTATTTTTAGATGATTGATACATGCTTGCATGTAAATGAAATTTTCAGTAGTTTCAGTTCGTCCATGGACATTTACTTATTTGAATCACTTTGGTCTTTATACATGTTACGCTCTTGAATAATTCTTACGGAGTAGGGGAAGATGTTGGTGATGTGCCATTTCAAATTAAGCTGTAGTTGACGTCTTAGAATAAGATCTTTCACTGTGAAAGATAGTGTTAACAATGCTTGATTTATGTTAACGTGTTTTAAATACAGGCATAGTTTACATTTACGTAGAGGAACCCTAAGTTGTGCGAAATTGCCTTGGCTTATAGAAAATATTTTACGCATTGTTTTATGCTTCTGATATCCTCAACTTTTTAAAAATGCTGGGGAGGCAGTGGTGTGGTAGACAGTGAGTGGGACATAAGAACATTGGAAACGTTCTGAATGAGTATATTCTTTTCGTGCTCATTACCCTGATCTGAACAATATGGATTGTACACATGTATTTAATTATCACACAGTATACCGTTAAGTGTTCTTTGGTTACACAGAAAATATTATGTGTCTCCATATGTAATGGGCATGCCTGTAGTCCCAGCTTTCTGGGAGGTTGAGGCAGGAGGATCCCAGTTCAGGCCCAGCCTGGGCAGTTTAGCAATTTAGTGAGACCCTGTCTCAAAAAGTTTTAAAATGAGCTGGGATGTACTTCAGCGCAGAGTCCTTGGGTTCAATCCTTAGTACCACAAATACACACATACCCACACACAACACTGTAGATTAAAAAGAAACAAATTTAAAAAACAAACAAAACCTGTCAGAAATTCTCAAGTAGACTTACCAAGTTAAAATTTCCTCTAAAAATTAAAATTATTAAAATTTGGGGTGTGGTGCAGAGTGACAGTACATGCCTGTAATCCTAGTACTTGGGAGCCTGAGTCAGGAGGCTTTCTAATTTGAGGCTAGCCTAGGCTGCATAGTGACACCCTGTCTTAAAAAAGTAAAAAAATCAATTACTTCCTTATACTAACTTTAATAATTTTTGGAAAAGGTAATACCAGTTAAAGTGGTATTCACTGAGTTTTTAAAGTCATTTTATTGCTGAGTTTCAAAAGAAAGGCTAAGAAACACTTTCAGGAAGACAGGAAAGTAGGATATCACAAAGTTAAGATACCTAAAGATCACTGAATTAAGAAAACTCAAAATTTCCTGTGATGCCATTAATTGAAGGAAAGTATGACTCTTCCATTTCATTTTTTGTTAATTCCTATTTCTCAGTTCAGTATATGCTTTTAAGTTTTTTCTCATGTATCCTGTACATGATACTAAATCCAAAACCATACCTATTCCTTTTGTTTTAAGAACTCAATATATTACTTAACAGGAGCTTTAATAATTACTTTCTGTGCAAAAGAAGTTACCAAATTAAAAATCTCAAAAAGGGTTGGGAATGTAGCTTAGTGAGTGGTACAGCACTTGCCTAGTATGCATGAGGTCCTGGATTCAGTCCCCAGAACCATCAAAAAGAAAAAGAAAAAAAAAAAAAAAAAATCACAGAATCACCTAAAAGGATGGTTAATCTAGGTTATTTACAGTTCATTTTAACTGATGAGGGTAAGAGAATTGTACGTGACTTAATTTTCAAAGAGTCGACTTTTCTGTATACAGACACAAGGTGGTGTGTAGGCAGACATAAATGGGAAGTTGCCCATTTGTTATTTCTGTTTTAAGTAGTTGCTCACTTAAGGTTTTGATGACTGGTGGGTTATATCCATTACAGTTCTCTGTTTAAAAATAAGAGTATGTCTTTGTGGAAAGAGATGTAGAAAACGTTTTTCTATGGGAAGGTTTAAAACATAGAAATGTTGTAACTCTAGTTGTGCTTATAACAGCTGCATTGATGTCCGCTTGGGAGCTTACTAGAAATAAAGAACGGTGGGCCTCATCCCAAGCCAGCTGAATTCAGAATCTTTATTTTAACAAGATTCTTAAGTGATTCTTACATGTATTAAATTCAGTTGCTAACGTATAAAGCTGTTCACTTGGAGCCACAGTTGTTGTTTGTTACTAATACTGTTACACATGGACTTTATTTTCTGGAAACCCCCAAGGAGTAGCGTCACAGTCTGTGACAGCAAGAAACTAAGTGAATTTCATTTCTTTAGAAACAGTAACAGTGGCAACTAATGATCATTGAACTTTTATTTTGACTGAACCAAGCGTGTGTATGTACAAAGGACATTGAACATTATATGAATTACCTCAAAACTGTGATATATGCAGTGTTAACAATTACCACTTTCCAGAAGGGAAAAGTAGATGTACAGACAATTTTTAAAATCCTTTTTAAGAACTACTAACTAAATACTAATTGAATTGCAGTTTTTACCTGGATTTTGTGTTTCCATTAATGCCATTTTTCTGTTCTTAGATTTAGTCTTGAGTTCTGAGTTGCATTTAGTTGTCAGATCTCTTCAGTGTCCTTTGACATATATGGTTTTTCTCTTTGCTTATTTTTCGATGACCATATATTTTGATAAATACTGGTCAGGTATCTTGTAGAATGTCCCCAAATCTGGTCTTGTCTAGTGTTTTTCTTAAGATAAACTAGCGTTTATTAGTTTTAGAAAGAATATTACAGAAGGGCCGGTGAGATGGCTCAGCAGCTTAAGCGCCTGCCCGGCAAGCGCGAGGGCCCAAGTTCGACTCCCAGAACCCACATACGAAAAAGGGGCCGGTGATATCGCTCAGCGGCACGGGCGCCTCCTGGCGCGTGAGGTCCTGAGGTTGACCCCCGGTACCCACAAAAAAAAAAAAAAAAAAAAGAATATTACAGAAATAAAGATTTTTAGTCACATGATACAGGCCACTGATGTTAACCTTTATTGCTTGGTTAGGGTAGTATTTGCCAGGTTTCTTCACTGTAAAGTTAGTATTTATTTTCATATTATTCTTTGGATGCAAGTCATTCTTTGGTATCAAGTCACTGTGTCCAGTCTACTCTCAATGGAGTTGAGTGGTAATTAAGCTCCATCTCCTGGTTGGGGAAGTATCTGGACATATTAATTAGAATTTCTGCCAAGAATTCTTTATTATATACATAGATTTAGGTATATATTTTGTACTTTATTTTATAATTCAGTAGGTTATTTTGTTGCTCAAATTAATTCTTTGGCCACTGGAAGCCTTTTCAGGTTGATTTTTGGTTCTTTTACACCAAAGTTCCATCCATCCTGTTTTTTGAGACAGGGTCCGGACTGGCCTTAAACTTGTGGCCATCCTCCTGCCTCATGCCCCCCACCTCCCCCTGGTGCTGGGATTTCAGGCATGCACCACCAAGCCCAGCTTCTCATCCTTTGCCTTAGAATCAGCTACTCTTCAAGGATTGTAGACTTGTAGAATGTTACTAGAAACCAAGATTTGAATGTTGGTGTGCTTATTGCTACTCAAGTGTTCCTGCTTCTAGGCCCTCTCAGCCAGGCAGACAGAACTAGGTAATAGGTATATACATACTAAACTATATATTATATCTACATTTTTATAGTTATTTTTGCATCTGTCCATCTATATTCATATTAAGGTAAACATGATTTCATACTGATGTCTCCAGTTCAAATCCTGTACTACAGGGTTCGTACCAGTCACTGGCTTGCTGTTTTATAACCTGCATGTGCAGCAGTGAGAAACTGGTTTCCATCATCTACCAGCCGTGCACTCATATATCCAACTTAGTATCTATGTAAAGCAGTTTAGAATTTTTAGGCTATATCCCCAGGAGAAACTACCAACTAGAATACAATGTTTTGTGCACAGTGTACTTTTATGTGGAAGCTTACACCTTTTGGTCAAACCACTATTTTTCGAAGTTACTCATGTTAGCTCATTTTCATCCAGCCTCTTCAGGGTGATTGTCATAAAGGTAGATTTCATCTGTCAGTCTGCATTCCATTGTAAGATCCCCAACATATGTGTTTTGTCTGATATATAGTTCTGTGGGTTTTGACAAATGCATAGAATTGTGTATGCTCCACCCCAGTGCTGTACAGAATAATTTGTTCACCCTAAAACATTCTCCTGTACCACTCGTTGTAATATTGGGAATTATTATTATTATTATTATTTTGCGGTTTATGATACATCTTGCTTTCTTTTCCCATTCCCCTTCCGTCCCTTCAACCCCTCTTCCCCTCATTTACAAAAGCTTCGCTTCTATTTTTTCCTTCTATTCTTTTTTCTTGTCCCTTCTTTCCTTTCCCCCATCCCCTTCTTTTGTTCCCCTTCTCATTTGAACATTTTCTTCCCATTTCCCAGTATGTATTATACATTTTGGTCCATCCTTACACTTTCGGTTTCTCATATCAGAAAAGCAGTGTGGTATTTAAATGTGAGTCTGATGTATTTCACTTAAGAGTATGGTCTCAAGGTGCATCCATTTACCTAGAGATGTGTCAGGCTTATCCTTATTTATGGTACAGTAGTACTCCATTGTATAAAAAAACCCACATCTTTATCCATTCCTCAGTTGATGGGCATTTGGGCTGTTTCCAAGATTTAGCTATTACAGACTGTGTCACTACAAACATGGATGTGCATATATTGCTGGGCTATGATGCTTTTAATTCTTTTGGGAAGATACCAAGAAGGGGAATAGCTGGGTCAAATGGAACCTCTGGTTTTAGTGTTTTGTTTTCTTGGCACTGGGAATCGAACTCACAACCTCACGCTTGTCAGGCAGGCACTGTGCTGTTGAGCTATATACCCAGCCCTGGTTTTAGTGTTTTGAATGATTATTATAATAGAGGTAATAACTAAGGAACAATTTATATATAAAATCAGTAAAGTGTGTTCAGATTTATGAAGCCATATAGGCATGCAAGTAATATGAAAGAAAATGGAACTTGGTTAAGTTACTGGAGTGATGTAATGAGCAATATGGAAAATTTTCATGGACCACTTTAATTTTTCTAATGTTAATGATAAAGAGTAAAAACAGTAACATCTTTTAGAACAAAGGAAGAACAGTTGACGTGTGTTCAGATGAGTGATGAGAATGAAAGCTTTTGCCTCCCAATAATCCGTACAACTCCTCTAAAACAGGATGCATTGGACATCTTAGCTTTGTAGTTCTTTATCCTGAAGTTTATTCAGTGTTATGCTGAAGTTTTATGTGACCATCAGGTGGAAGAAAGAGAAATAAGGAAGCATAGTAGAATTTAAAAAAAAAAAAAAAAAAGGAAGGCTTGAGAGATACCTATTGGAGTTTATTCTCCCATCTGAATGCACTGGTCAGAAATACTACTTTAAGGGAGAAACCCCAGGAATCTATTGTACCAGAATCAACTTGTTATAAAGGAGTAACTGAGAATTGCTATTTATAATTGAAAATACATTATTACCTGTCACTGCAGTGACGTGACTGCTTAGTCAGAAGTCATCACTAAGCAAAAAACTACACTCAAAGGTTTTTTTGGTGGTTAGATTATATAAGATCAAAATTACTACTGAGGTGAAAATACAAAGTTCTGGAGACAGAGTTCTGTCCAAACAGTAGGGACTTCTAGAATTGTCTGTAGTGTCTCTCAGAGCTGAGGCATAAAGCACAAGAATAGTGGGGTACGCTTTTGATGAAGATGACTTTTAGTAGCTACTTCTCAGCTCTACTGTTGTTACTTCAGAAGTAGTTTGTCTCTAGAGTTTAGATGATTGACAAACTACTTAATACAGTAGATTCCATGGAATACTTAAAATTCCAGTTTCTTGAAAGTAACCCTTCACAGATACATGTATCAGGTGGACATGGTAAACACATACAAAATCTGTGTTGTTCTAATGTAGAAGTTTGATCATCAGGAAAATGGTTGACTTCCACATTAATGCCAATATTAGAGTAAAGGTTTGATTTTCTTCCTTTTTGCCCTTTTGTTTTCAAGATCATTTAAAGCCCTGGTAATCTTAAATTTTATGTGTATTAAAAGTGTCTTGGTAATGTGGCTTTTGGAATGGTAAGGTAATTCAGTAGACAGGCAAAAAGCAGAGAGTAATTTAATACTAAGACAGACGATGTTAGTAGAAGACAGTGAATGCTATTTTCCAGAGTTTAAATGTAAAGGCATGGGATCATCAGAAACAGTGATGTTACAGTCTGAATTCCTTCGAGTCTAAAACAATTCTTGTTTTTCACCTGAGGTAGATTATTATTATTTTTGGCACTGGAGATTGAACCCAGGGACTTCACTGAGCTATATCCTCATCCACCTCCTGCCCCTTATTTTGAGACAGTCTTGCTGAGTTGCTAAGTGGCCCAGGCTGGGCTCAAACTTGGAATTCTCCTGCCTCAGCCTCAGAGGATTGCTGGCATAATAGGTATGTGCCACCACGCCTGGCTTAAAATTACGGTCATTCGATGCAACATCTACAGTACTTTTTTTCACAGTTCGAAATGGACTAAATTCTGAATTATGTTAATGAAAGGAAGAAGTTTGGTTTGACAGGGAAGTTTAATAATTACGACTAGCTGTATAAATGGACACTAGAAGTGCAAATAATCCTTTCTTTATTCTGGGTTTAGCATGTGTTTTATATCAAAGGATTGAACTAATAAGCAGTAGCTTATTTTATATACTGCTTGGCTTATACAGTCTATACCTTGGCACTTGACTGCTTTAACTCAGTGAATTTGGTACTGGGCGAATTTTTGACAAGAAAATTTTGTCCTGGTACTCGTCTGTTTGGTACTGAACACGCAAGCTTGAACTTATTGTTATCAATTGCATCTTGACCCACTATGCTTTCCCAGCCCAGTTTGTTTTGTGCTTGTTTTGGGTACTGGATGCACCTTCTGAAACCACTTAACGAGTGTCAAGGTATCACTGGATCACATTGTTTTTAGTAAATAACAGTAGATGGTGTTTGTTTTTCTATGCCACATACTCTGTGGGTATTTGCAATGTGATGCAAAACCAAATTACATAGTGCTGGGGACTTTTGTGGCAATATTTGTTAAAAGCATAAAAGTAATTTAAAAACTGTTTAAAGAAATGTGGATAATATCTTATTTATTTAGTAGTTCTAAGAATTGACACTAGAGCCTTTGCACTGAGTTACATCCCATACCCTTTTAAGAAATTTTCTTTTCTTTTTGGTGTATGTGTTTGTGTGTGAGACAGGGTCTTGCTAAATTGTTCAGGCTGGGCTGGAACTTGCCATCCTCATGCTTCAGCCTCCCAGAATGTGGGGTTATAAGCATGTACCACCACGCCTGGCTGAAGTTTCAAATGGAGGCATTAATTGTGCTAACTTAAATATTATGGATCATTTCAAGTGTATACAAAAGTAATGATTGTAGTTAAATGAACCTTAATGTACATTCATCTATCTTCACATTTTGTCTCATGGCAGTCTAGTTTGCTCTCTGACCACCTGCTGCCCTCCTCCTCTTGATTATTTTTGTTTGTTTTTTCCCCTTGATTATTTTGAATTATAATTTCTGTGAGTGTTAGACTCCGGCATGCTAGGTAGTACTAATGGGCGAGGAGTCAAACTTTACCTGGTTGTTATAAATGTAGGATTCGAGATTTTTTTTTTATTGTGCCTTTGATATTGCAGTAGATTGTGATAAAGTATGAAACTTGTTCTGAGATTTTCAAATCTTATGTGTACAAAACATTACTTCTCATCTGATTATTCCCTGAATTCTTACTAGAGAATATTTAAGAAAACATTCTGATTTTACCTCTGGTTCCACATGAATAACCCAATTCAAAATCACCTTTGAAATTAGTCATGCTAATAGTTACTATTCCAGTCAGACATTTCTAGCAACTTTCTTCTCATGATTTCAGTTTGAGATTTTAGAGGAATAAAATCATGGTGTACTTTATTTTTTTAAATTTTTTCTAGTACTGAGAATTGAACCTAGGTCTTTGCACTGAGCTATATCTCTGTCCGTCTGTCCCCTTTTAACTTTTTGTTTTTGAGACAAAGTTTCTCACTAAGTCACTCAGGCCAGACCCCGACTTGCAGTCTTACTGCCTCAGCTTCCCAGACTGCTGTGCTTACATGCCCAGCTTCCATAGTATACTTTATTGGTTTTTTTGTTTTTGTTTTTCGTTGCTTCGCTATGTAGTGTGGGCTGGCCTTGAACTTACTGTGTAGCCCAGGCTGGCCTTGAACTCTCTGCAGTCCTCCTACCTCAGCCTCCGAGTGCTGGGATTACAGGTGTGCACCACTGCACCCAGTGTAGAGTACTTTAAAAAGAGAATATAACACAATTTTGTTCAGAATGTGCAAAGAAATTATTTTTGGTGATCAGTGCATAACAGCAGTAGCAAGGCCTGATTTTCAGTCATACTGATGGTAGTTACTATTTATATTGTTTCATCAAACTTTTGTTTTACTTACATTTGTTTATATGTCTATAACGTATTTATGAATAGGTAGTGATGCGGGAAGTTTAAAAGCCATTGTGGGCCTTTTGCCATTTTTAATGCTCAGCACTTACTCATTGCCTGCTACTTTCCACATTGTTTCTTCTGTCTTGCTGAAGTGGATGATAGATAATGGTCTATAAAAATAACTAAAGATCTCAGTTTAATGAATTTTAGAAGTTCATTAGGAGAGACATACACATATATAAATAATTGCAATATTGTGAAGAAATTATTAGTAACATGAACAAAATATTGGCAGTAGGAACAGTAACCTGTGCCTAGGGAAATAGGAGATGGCTACATAATGAACATATTTTTGAGTAGTCTTAAAAGAGTTGCTTCCAAGAAGCAGCATTCTCTGGATGGGGAAAAGTCCAGGGATGTAGGTGCCTGTGCTGAGCTCTGGAATCACTCCCTCCATTAAGTTTTGCCTCAGTTTCCAGCCTCAATTTCTATTTCTCTCACCTCTAGTTACTCAGTCAGGAATTGATTCATCTTATTTTTTTAATTATACATAAAATTTGTTTTTCTCCATAGCTTTTTGTCTTTAGTAGAATACCTAGAGAGTTTTCTAACTCTTGTTAGTTGAGCGAGTTCAAATTATATATGTACAAAACCTGTTCTTTCAAAAACGTTGAATAAACAGTATAGTGCATTAGTTAGAGAAACAATTAAAATATATATAAGAGACTCCAAAACACAGGGCCTCAGATGCAGTTATTTCTCACTGTCAGAGAAGTGAGCTCTACCCTTTGAGGTTATGCAGATGCCTTGGCTAGTGGGACAGTTTAGTGCTAGTGGGCTTTAACATTATCGAGTGTTTGTCATTTTTTAGCTCCTCAAAAGAGATGAGAATGAGAAAGAGGATATAAGATAAGCCACCTCACGTTTGAGGCCATGACGTGGACATCATGCATCTCGTAGCCAGGCTTGCATGTGCCAGAAACAAAAAGGAGCCCAAAGGCAGAACAGAAGCTATGAATAAACAGGGTAGTGCAGGGGATATTTGAAGAGTAACAGGACAAGATATTGAAAAGACAAGACTATGAAATTGGATTGGAACACAGAATTTGGCTACTTCTAGAATTAAGGACATTAATAATTTTGTCCTTAATGCTGGATTTCTAGAAGGGTTGCCTCCTCTGACAAGGGTCTAAGAAAACTCCTTCCTTAGATACATCTTTGAGGACAGTTTTTGTTGTAAGGATAAAATGGAACATAGTATGAAGATATTTTATAAACTGAGTTGTATGATTAAAATTTTGTTTTAAGTGAAAAATAAATGAGAAAGGTCCATAATGCCCAACCACATAACATAAATGAATGAAATTTTTCATGTATTAAACATTTGTTTGGGGAAGGCGATTAGTGAATTCAAGTATCTGCATTGTCCATAGGAACTGGTGATACCCAGATTTAGACAGCTGTGGCTGTGGGATGCGTACTCTGTTTTAATATTTTTCTGATTTTTCAGAAAAGTCTCTGCTTAACAATTTAAAATTAGATGAGTTTGAGGAAGAAAAACAAAACAAAACAAAAACAAAAGGAGAAACGTTAGAGGCAGTGAAGCCTAGAGGAAGAAAACAGAATGTGTGTGGAAGATTTAGGCTTATGGCCTCCCCCTCCGCCCCATGTACCAGTGACCGGGCTGTGGCAGCTGCTGAGGAAACACAGCTCCCATGCATGAATTGCAGGGCTGCTTCTGCCCATTATACCCACTGGAGTGCTGCATTGTTCACAGCCTCCAGCAAACACAGGGCACTTACAGGGCTAAGAGAAAGGAAGAGGAGATAGTATTAGTCATTCATTTATAAATGCACAAGTGTACTTTTAGTCTGTCAGAATGCTAGAGAGTAGGGATATACTTGTTAAGTAAAAGACCCTTGTGCTCAGTTTGTTTACATTAAGCACGTGTTAAGTGCCAACTGCCTAAAGTAGCCTGGAGGAGGAAGTCTAGGAAAATTGTGACTTGAGAAGTGAAAGTCAGTACGGTAGGAGTACTAAGGAAGAGGGTGGAGTGGCATGACAAACTTTCTAAGTAGGGATAACTGCTTAGACCAAGGTTGGAAGGCAGGAAAAAGCATGGCAAATTCAAAGGCTGAAGTAAGAGTAAAGTGCAGAGTATAGTGGGTTTAAATTAAGTTGGAAAAGTAAGCAAAGATCACATTTTAGTGATTTTATTCTAGGAACAAAGCCATTAAAACCCTCAATTCGTTAAAGTGCTGGTTTTCACCACAGGGTATAGTACATATGGGATGGACCTCAAGCATACGCAGTTAAAAAAAATTGGACAGGAATGTTACAACTGTACTAAACTTAGAAACACGTAAAGTTTTTCAAAAATTTAGTGGAATTTCATGTCATTTCCTTTTTTTGGTTTTGTTTTATTTCGTACTGGGGATTGAACCCAGGGTCATCATCCTCAGCTACATTACCAGGGTGAGCACCCCCCATCCTTTTTCATTTTGAGACAGGTTCTCATTAAGTTGCTGAGTTGCCCAGACTGGGCTTGAAATGCCTATCCTCCTGCTTCATTCTCCCAGAGTGCTGGGATTTCAGGTGTGCCCCACCATACCTGGCTTCATCTCATTTCTTACTGAACAGAATGTTATTTTTTTTTCTAGTCACTGAAGTTATCAGCTGTGTTAGAATAACCTTGGTAATAACTGGAAAAGGACATTTGCTTCTGTGCTAAAGAAACATGCAGATATGAATTTTGAGCGTTCTCCCCATCTTTTTCTGCTGTTGGCTACAGACTTTGAAGGAAAATCAGAAGGGTCATAAAAGAGAGCATTCCTAGTTGAGAGCTGCTGTTGAGCAGCTTTCTGGGAAAGTACATGCCAACACTTAAGCTGGTGTCTCACTTGTCATGGCCATATTTAGCTGCAGGGTCGACCATAACTTTGAGATCTCCATTTACTAAAGAAAAGAAGACAAGCTGAGTGAGCTAGCACTTTCTTAGGCAAGTCTTATGTACAGGTCTCAATTTCCTTTCACATTCATCTTTCTTTTACAGGTTTCTTAAAAGATTTTTGCAGTTTTCTTTAAAGATTTTTACCTAGCTTTTTGCAGGTTTCTTAAAAGATTTCTGCCTAGCTTGGCCAATTTTTAGAATGACTATATACAATATTAGATAGCATTTTTTTTTACTCCATTGAGTGTTAACTTACCTGTTTCATTTGTGTTCTGTGGCTTAAAATTTTCTCATTTTTATGACTTTTATTATTATCTGCAGATGAGATTGTATGATACTGAATGTTAATGAAGGAAGCATGCGATGTCACAAAAATATTTTATTATTTTTTGAATTTCAAGTTAATTTCAAATTACAGAAAGCTTAAAGAGGACCAGGGAGATAGCTCAGCGGCACAGCACCTGCCTGGCAAACACAAGGTCGTGAGTTTGATTCCCGGTCCCCCCACAAAAAAAAGAAGAAGAAAGCTTAAAGAATAGTATCGGGCCGGTGAGATAGCTCAGCGGCATAAGCGCCTGCCTGGCAAGTGCGAGGTCCTGAGTTTGACTCCGGGAACCCACATAAAGGAAAAGAAGGGCCGGTGATATTGCTCAGTGGCACAAGTGCCTGCTGGTAAGCGCGAGGTCCTGAGGTCAGCTCCCGGGACCCATATTAAAAAAAAAAAAAAAAGAATAGCATCAAGAACTTTATATACTCTTTTCCTGTATTGACTGTGGTATGGTATTCTGAGGGCAAAAGGAATTGTTAAGAAATTTTAACTTTTGGTAATCATAGTGTTAGTAATAATGGTATTATTATTATTATTATTATTCTTTTTGTGTGTGTGTGGGTACCGGGGATCGACCTCAGGACCTCGCACGCCAGCAGGCACCCATGCCACTGAGCGATATCACCGGCCCTTTTTTCGTATGTGGGTTCCGGGAGTCGAACTCAGGCCCTCGCGCTTGCCAGGCAGGCACTTACGCTGCCGAGCCATCTCACCGGCCCAGGTATTATTTTGAAACTTACATATATTGCAACACAAAGCAAACAGATAATTTTGTTAATGTCATTTGGAGCCTCGAAGCAACGCAAGTGATGATATAGATACAAAATTGAAATAAAACACCTTTGAATTAGAATTTGAATTGGATATACTGGTGTGTAATGTACTTTTTTAATGTATTTTTTAAAAATGCATATATCCTAGCTTATTCCATTAAAAAACTTAAAAATAATGACCAGTCCATTATTAATAGGCTCGCCTAGTACTCAGATTGCAATTAATTTCTGGGATAAACAGAAAAAGAGTTTTTTGATGAAATGGCTGGGTTATAGCCCAAGGCAAGAAATACTCATGATGATCCTGGTAATTCTTTTGTATCATAATACAAGTAAGCTTTCAAAGATTGCTTACTACTTGAGCTTCTTGTCCAAAGGACTCAGCTCATCAAAGGTTTCTTGCTCACTAAATGGGTTATTTGTAAATCAACAAGGATGCTAGCAGTGAAGTTCAAATACAAGAGTTCCTAGTGAGAGTTAAAACATTATTGGTGTTCTTTGAATGATGTTTGTGATTTAACTCATTTTGAAAACTAGTAAATAAGGAAAAGAAATGACAATGCTTTTTCCTTGTGTTCTTTAAGGGTAACAAATATGAGGGAAACTTTCTTTATTCAAGTATTCTGCTTAATAATGAAGAGATAACATACTGGGTAAATGAAGAATGGTAAAATATTAGCATTTTGTGCCTCTGATTAACAGGTAAAACTGATCATCAGTGGCCACTAAAAATTTTGGCTATTAGCTGATGGAGAACTTTGTAATGGAAAATTAAGCAGAGATGAAATTCTAAAAGGCTTCATTAGTGTTTGAACTTTGAAAGACTGAAACTTACAAAAGAAGTTCAGCTATGATCAGATTTTTATTTTAGAAAGAACATTTGTAGCAGTAGGCTGAAATTAAAGTTATCAATGATAAGCTTTTCACCTACTTCAGCTCGTTTTATGTAGAGATTTTTTTTCCTGGTCCCATATTTTCTTTTCAATATTTGAATTTCTATATGAATTTTATAAAACATTATATGATTTCAAAACTGAAGACTAATTTCAGTCCCTATTGCCTGTACTCTTCTTCTGTCTCTGGATAGCCATTTTTACATTAGTTGTTGGTTTATGCTACCATTGTTGCTTTTTTAAAAGTACAGTATAAGTAAGCATATATAAACATTCCCCCATTCTTTCTTGTACAAAGGTAACATATCATACTGTTCTGTATCTTTTTTTTTCACTTTATATCCTTGAGATCATTCTTTTAACAATAAAGAAGATATGTTTGGTGTGGTGGCCTGGGATCTCAGTACTGGGGAGGCTGAGACAGGAGGATCACTGCTAGTTCTTGGCCTGGGCTACATAGTGAGTTCCAGGCCAGCCTGAACTACATAGCAAGATTCTGTCTAGAAAGAAAAAGATATTTCTTACTTTCTGCATATTTTTTGTTGATTTTTTGAGTTCATATGTAAAAATTATATGTATTATGAGATACCATGTGATGGTTTGATACATTTGTACATTGCATCTGTTCAAATTAAACAAATTTATCTCAAATACAAGCAAAGACATATACCTTCTCTTTACCTCTTCCTACCTGAAGAATAAGTTTTATAACATTTTCTTCTAAGTATTCTCTGATGATTACTGCACCAGACTTGGTTATGTCTGGATCAGTTGTCTTAAATGCAGCACGGAGTGGTACTTGTCAGTTTACAGGACTATCTCAAAGTTAGAAGGTTTTTTTAATGGTAAGAGCTCTGTCTCACCTCACTCTCACCCAGTCCCCAGTACCTAACACACGAATAGGTTTTGGTAAAGTTTATTGAGTGAGTGAATAGTTTTTCTTACCTAGTGGGTTAATAATGGAGAACTAAAGTTGTTGTTTGTCAGGAAACCTTTTTTTTTTTTTTTTTTGTGGGTGCCGGGGGTCGAACTCAGGACCTTGTGTGCCAGCAGGCGCCCATGCCACTGAGCGATATCACCGGCCCAGGAAAACATTTTTTAATATCAGCTAAAATTTCCAAGGATTTAAATCAAATATGTCAATTTTTCTTTTTCTTAAGTTAGTAGGCACTAAGCTATTTTGGGCCTCAGAATTACATGATGAGGTAGTAGTAGTGACAAAAATGACCTTGGTAGTGTAAGCCTGTTACAGGCAAATTTTTGTTTACTGTTTCTTTGAAGAAAACCTTATATTCCACTAGGTTTTAAAACATGGGTAGTTTTGTTCATGCTTTGAACATTTTAACTTGTGGAATCAAAATCCTTACTGTAAACTTCAATTTGTTTAACTATGTTAAGTCCTTAATTTTGTGGTCTGTTTTCTTAGAGCAATTCTGCCACCTGGTGGAATTTTTAAAACATTACAGAAGCGAATATGGCTTTTGTTTTGCCACATATACATAAATGATGTTATCTGTGGCTTCTCATGAAGCCAGATGAAATCATGTCAGAAGCTGGGTCTCCCTTATGTACCAGAAATTTAATATCCAAGCTTTCAACAATTCGGATTTTAAAACCATGTAAACAAATGGCCTTGGAGATTAAAAAAAAAATTTGTATGATAACTGGTTAGTCCAGACCATTTCTCTGCTAACTTGGACCAAGAATTAGAAACGGTAGAATAGCTTCTCAGTGAGGTGTTACTTTCTGTGTGTATAGAGGTTAGAAATTACTAGAATTTGCTATTATTTCAGACTTATATATGGATGTGTGAGAAATTTAAAGGATTTTCTCAGGACCATTACCAATTTTTAAAAGTAAAATACATTTTATAATAGCTTGGTTATAATTGCATTCTGCTGGAATTATAGAACAGAGATATAGTCTTGAAAACAACTAGAAATTACAAATAAAATTTTTTTCCTGTTACTGTAAGAATTTCAATAATTTAACCTTTTCTTTTCAAAGTTCCTACTTTATAATTGCTGTAGCTAGCCTAGGGTCCTGTACTTGGTAGGTTTTGCTCATTATTTTGATCTTACTGCTTAGGCTTTAGCCAAAGCTGTACTAAATATGTCAGTTACTGTAAATGACTAAAGATTAATTCTCTTTTCTATTTGGCCATAGCCAGTGCACTATGAAATGTTTAATTGTTTTGGAGGTTTCCATTAACTTTTAAGAAAAATAACTGTGTGGTGTGGTGGCACATGCCTGTAATCCCGGCACTTGGGAGGCTGAGGCAGGAGGATCACCATGAGTTCGAGGCCAGCCTGCGCTACATAAAGAGTCCAGGGCCAGTCTGAACTACAAAGTGAGATCTTGTCTCAAAAAACAAAACCCAAACAAAAATTAAATTCCTAATAAATGTTATTTAAAACCTGTTTATTTTCAAATTGTAGCCAGTCGGATGATGATTCTGGGTCAGCTTCACGCTCTGGATCTGGTTCGAGTACTGGAAGCAGTAGTGACGGAAGCACTAGCCAGTCAGGTAGCAGCGACTCTGATTCTGGATCTGAATCAGGCAGTCAATCAGAATCTGAGTCAGATGCATCCCGAGAGAACAAAGTTCAAGCAAAACCACCAAAAGTTGATGGAGCTGAGGTAATCAAATGTCCCATGAGAAGTAAATTTCTTGTATTAATTTGGGTAAGTTTATAGGATTGGCTTATGTTGTTCTTAAGTAACTTTTAGAAAAACAGGCTCTTCATCTTTACCTTTCACTGATAAAACAGATAACTACATTGGGAGTAGTATTAGTAATAGCATATTATCAGTTTTTTTTTAAAATAATGCTCTTATCCCCCCCAAATGACAATTACCATTTGTCTGTGGAACTTGAAGTACCCTAGATTTCTTAAAGCTCAGCATTTTATTTTAACTGTATTGCAGTGATACTGCATTATATGTGACATGAGTGAAGAAAATAATCATTTATTTTTTGGTAGTAGTAAAAATGTTGGAATTGTTAATAAGCTGGTTTTATTTTTTTTGGGTATCCCAAACATTTCTTCTTCCCCTTGTTCATGTTTTCTTTAACAGTTTTGGAAATCCAGCCCTAGCATTCTGGCTGTTCAGAGATCTGCAATGCTCAAGAAGCAGCAGCAGCAGCAGCAACATCTAGCCTCATCAAATAGTGGATCAGAAGAGGTGCGTTTTCTTTTTTTTTTTCTTTTTTTTTTTTTTTTGTGGGTACCAGGGGGACGACCTCAGGACCTCGCACGCCAACAGGCACCCGTGCCACTGAGCGATATCACCGGCCCCTTTTTCGTATGTGGGTTCCGGGAGTCGAACTCGGGCCCTCGCGCTTGCAAGGCAGGCGCTTACGCCGCTGAGCCATCTCACCGGCCCGAGGTGCGTTTTCATTATGAGCTATTTTTAAAATTGGCATATTGCCTAATCATTTAGTATTTATGAAACTATTAAAAACCCTTTCAAAGCCTAAATTTGCATTCAAATACGTGTGTGAAGAATTTTGCAATATAGATATATCATTTATTTCTGTCTTTAGGGATTAATAAAAAATAATTAAGGGAAATACGTGTGCATTTGTCCATCACAGCAAAACTGGAAATAAACTAAACATGATATATGAAGGAAATAATTAAGTATGTTGTATGCATATACATGTATACACAACGAATGGATTATATTATTTGTACAGAATATTAACAAAATTGTTTTAAAAATATTTTTGTTTTTAATTAACACAGTCATACATATTTGTGGGGTACAGTGTGGTATTTCAATACATGTGTATGATGTAAAACGATCAGATCAAGGTACTTGGTGCATCTGTCACTTCAGACATTTTCATCATGTTTGTGTTTGGAACATTCAGTATCATCTCTACTATTTTAAAACAATTCATTGTTGTCAGCCATGGTTTTCCTACTGTGCTATAGGACCTTAGAAGTTGATCTTCCTCTCCATCCATATATACTCCTGTACCTTTAACTGTCTTCTCTCCATCCATCCATCTGCCACATCCTTTGAAGGCCTGAAAACTACTATTCTCTGCTTTTTAGCAAGATCAACTTTTTAGCATCCACACCTAAATGAGATGGGCTATTTGTCTTTTTGTGCCTGGCTTACTTCATTTAACATAATATCCTCTAGTTCCATCCATATTGCTTCAAATGATAGATTTTGATTCTTTTTTATTGTTGACTAGTAGTCAATTGTGTATATGTACCACGTTTTCTTTATTCATTTGTCCATGGATACACCTAGGTCGATTCCATATCTTAGCTCTTGAATAATGCAAAATTATTGACATAATAGTTTTAAAAGAATAGATTGCAACTATAAACTGTGTGTGCAAGCAGCATGCATGTGTGTTTGCATGGTGCATTCAAGAAAAATTTATCTAGAGCCAAATGTTGTGCATACTTGTAATCCTAGCACTCTGGGCGACTGAGACAGGAGGACCACAGTTTGAGCCCAGCCTAGGCAACTTAGTGACTTACTCAGACCCTGTCTCAAAAAGTTAAAAGCTGGGGATGTAGTTCAGTGTAATAGCCATGGCAATCCCCAATATCACACCAAAACCAAAGCAAAACAAAACTATCTCAAGGTAAAGAAAAATGTTAGTTTGAAATTTAGCATATAAACAGCTAGGATTCCATCTGACTATCCAGTGCACCAATGATGGTCACCAGAGATAGTAGATTTTTGGGTTTTGCACAAAATGGTTATGTGATTATTTACACTGTTAATTTTTCTGACTGTTAATTTACAGTAAAAGTATTATTTTAAGCTAATACAAATATAACAACATGGAACACAAAAGGACTTTACAGATGCTATTATGAGCAAAGCAGATGTTAAGTATAGCAAAATTTGATAACATTGTTAAATTGTAATCATTAGTGAATGACACTGACCTTTATTTTTCCTTACAGGATTCTTCTAGCAGTGATGATTCTGATGACTCAAGTGACGTCAAAAGGAAAAAGCATAAAGAGTATGTCATTTTATTCAGCAGACTACTTTCATACATAATCAGGAAAATACTGATGGCTTTGTATTTCTTTATGAAAATTGTTGCCCCAAAATAGACTCTTATGAATACTTTATTTATGTCATTTTTAAGATAATTTAAACCATAAGCCCTTAACATTTATCTTTATAATATACTCCTTTATCTCCTATAACCCTCTCCCCTACATATTTATAAATTTTAAAGATTTACTTAGTTCTAAAATTTTAGTAACTTGGGAAATAGAATTTTAGGAACCACAGGATTATTGATGATTTTTTAATTTATATTAAAGTCCTTATTCATATGCACATGAAATTTACTTCATCTACAGAAGTAATTTAGAAACTTATTATAATTGCCTAAAAACTCTTGACAGAGAAAGTATTCTTTCAAATTCTAACTTACGTACATTTAAAAGGTTTAAATGTAAAAGGTTTTCTCTTATTTTTTAGAAACATTCAATTTTGTTTCATTTTTCTATCTGTCTTTGATATTTTGCACATTGACCTTGGTGTGCCTTTTGGGTTTGTTATTCTTTCCCCACAGGATTTGTGTATCTTCAATGTGAAGATTCGTGTTTTTTGTTAGCTTCTGGAAATACAGTCATTGTATTCTTGGGTATTTTCGTTCTCATTTTATAATTCCCTTAGGTGCTTCTATTTTTTTTGTTGTTTGTTTTTTTTTTTTTGGTAACAGAAATTGAACTCAGGACCTTGTGCTTGCCAGGCAGGTCCTATGCCACTGAGCTATATCCCCCGCGGTACTTCTATTAATAGATGTGTGTTGGATCATTCAGTTTATCCTCTGTGAATCTTATGGTATCATGTTTCTAATCCCTTTATTGTTATTCCATATTATGGCCATTTTCTTAGACCTGTCTTAGTTTTTTGTCCTTTCTTTCTTTTTTTGTAGTAACTGGGGATTGACTAAGGGTACTACTGCTCAGCTCTACCCTCAGCCCATTTTTGAAAGAGGTTCTCACTTGCCCAGGCTAGGCTTGAACTTGCAGCCTCCTGCCTCAGTCTCTCAGATAGTTAGGATCACAGTGTGTGCCACCTTGCCTTACTCTTTCTTTCCCTTTCCTTTTCTTTCCTTTCCTTTTTCCTTGTCTCTGTGTCTCTCTTTCCTCTCCTTCTTCCCTCCTCCCTTCCTCTTCTCCCCTTATCTCCTCTTCCCCTCTCTCCCCTATTCCTCCTCTTTTTTCCTCCTCTCTCCCGCTTTCTCTCCTGCTCCCCTCGTCTGTTTGTCTAGGAACTGCTTAGGGATTAAACCCAAGGCTCCACACAAGTTAGTGGTCTACCAAGGAGTCAACCCTGTTGTATTCTAGTTTTCAGTGCAACACTGTTGCATTTTCAACTGCTATGCCTTGTCAACTATTTCAATTTCCCACTGAGTTGTTAATTTCTCAATTTAGCATGGGTAGAATCAGAATGTTTTAAAAAACAACTAATTTGGGATGATGGATATATTTGCTTGAATGTAAAAGTTATAATTTATATTTTAAGAACATATAAAAAGGAGATTTTTTCCATATGTTCTGCATATTGCAGCTTTCGTTGTCCAAGCCCTAAAAAGATGTTAAGATAAAAAACAATTTACTTGTATTATTTTTGTTTTCAGTATCAGATTTTGCATGTGTTTACTTGTGTTACTTCAGCATTGTCATAACTGACACAAAAGATGGAGAGCAGTGTAGCATAGTAGTAGCTGAAGACAGGAAGGGATACAGATTGAACATCCCTTACCTGAAATGCTCAGGATCAGAAGTATTTCGCATTCTAGCTGAGCTTTCATAAACTCTGAAAATGCTCAGAAATTTTCAGATTTTTAATTGGGGATATTCTGTCTGTAAACATAAGAATTTAATATGTATCTTTCATTTGACCTTTATATAAGAGTAAAATATTAATGTGTGTACCTAGTATTTTTTCTCCACATGTTGACTGGAAGGAACAGATTAAGTGGATTAAAAATAGTAAAAAGGCTGAGGTAATTGTTGAATATTGGTTGAGATAATTCTGATGGTAGTTTTTTTATTGACTTTTTTTATATTTTAAACTTTTCTTAATGAACATATACTATAATTAAAAAAACATGTTTTTAAAAAATCATAGCCACTAGACAACTAAAATGCAATTGATTAGAATTTTATTTTTGGAGAGAGCTAATATAACTATACAGAATTTTCAAAATTAAACCCGTGACTCTAAGTTAGCATAATATGTTTCTATCCATAATGAGAATCTTGATATTAGCTGGAATGGGATTTAGTTGGTTTGATCATCTCTGTATTTTATTAGTGACAGAAGTTATTTATGTATGTATAAATAAAAACACTTCATAAATTTTATATACAGTGAAGATTGGCAAATGTCCGGATCGGGATCTCCATCTCAATCTGGTTCAGATTCAGAATCTGAAGAAGAGAGAGATAAAAGCAGTTGTGATGAAACAGAATCAGATTATGAGCCAAAAAACAAAGTAAAAAGCAGGAAACCTCAAAATAGGTAAGTGTAGTATGTTCATGGCTTGATGCTAAAAATTGTTGGTTATGGAACATATTTATTCTTTTTGAATGTAGTTTCTCAGATCTTGTTTTATGCTAATGTTTTTATAAAACACTGTGTTTTTTCTTATACTTCCCTAGATCTAAGTCAAAAAATGGGAAAAAGATACTTGGACAAAAAAAGAGACAGATTGATTCATCTGAGGAAGATGATGATGAGGAAGACTATGATAATGATAAAAGAAGTTCTCGTCGCCAAGCAACTGTCAATGTGAGCTATAAAGAAGATGAAGAAATGAAAACAGATTCCGATGACCTACTAGAAGTCTGTGGAGAGGATGTTCCTCAACCTGAGGAAGAGGAATTTGAAACAATAGAAAGGTTTATGGATTGCCGTATTGGGAGAAAAGGAGGTATTTTTTAAAAAACATTTTATTGTTTGGTTTTTAAATAGCACCAGCGTCAGAGTATCTCTTTAAATATTTTAAATGCTAAGAGGATGAATTTTCTTCTGTTTCACCTATTTGCTGTAAAGCTATACTTTGGTTATTGGCCTGAGTAGCTTCTTCCCTGAAAATACTCACTTGACCTTGTATCATATATTGTGGATACTTAGGAAATTTCTAACTTGTGAATTTGATTTTTTGGCCTGCTACACCTAAGTAATTAGTTGTTGTTAAAGTGCTTACAATTTCATAAAATGTTTGGTTTTTGAAAAAATTTTTACATAAATATGTAGGTTATTTTTTATCTGGAGGTACAGTTTTTAAAGATAGCTAGAAATTAAAATAATTAAAAACTATCAACTTTCCAATTATTAATTCTTGTAAATTGGTGTGTAGTCTTATGTTTTCCACTGGCTTGACCCTTTTCCCTCATTTTAAAACTGAGGGGTTAAGTTAGCTAATTCTTCAGCGCTAAAATTCTTAGTCTATTTTATTTATGTATAACGCAATTTCCTATAAATTTCTGTACCTTAATTGTTTGATTAAGAGAGTGTTTTTATATTCATAGTCTTAAAATTTTTGAGTTAAAAGGAAACAATCCTACATGGAAGGTCTTGTACTTTTGTTTTTAGCTACTGGTGCTACTACAACCATCTATGCAGTTGAAGCAGATGGTGATCCAAATGCAGGATTTGAAAAGACCAAGGAGTCAGGAGAGATCCAGTATTTAATTAAATGGAAAGGATGGTCCCATATCCACAACACTTGGGAGACAGAAGAAACCCTTAAACAGCAGAATGTTAGAGGAATGAAAAAATTGGATAATTACAAGAAAAAAGATCAAGAAACAAAAAGATGGTAAGTACGCTATATACCATGTTATTTTTTATTGTTCAAAGATTATCACTAAACTCTTTTTGGTAATCAGGAATACATAACCAAAAAACTAAATGACAGCCTAAAATAGCTATTTCTCATTATAGTATTCTATCTCAAGGTCAGACTCCTTAGGGGTAGCCATCCAAACCTTTCTTTGGTAATAGTCACATAAGAATGTCTCTCATACATTATAAATTACAAATTTGTGAAACTAAAAATTAATCATGATTAATTTCTGTCTCACTTTCTTCATTGTTCAAGCCTGTCTTATAAGATTAAGTGGCAAAATAGGAGCTCTTGTGCTGTGGATAGTATTTACTGGGCTAAGTTATTTAAAGGAGATTTTGAAGTCTGTTCCTGGTTAAATTTTTTCAGGTTGAAAAATGCTTCCCCAGAAGATGTGGAATATTATAATTGCCAGCAGGAACTTACAGATGATCTACATAAACAGTATCAAATAGTGGAGCGTATAATTGGTTAGTTATAAATGATTTGGATAAAACTTTCTTTTTAGATTTATCTTCAAATCTTCTGAAAGAATCATAAATTTACTGCTTATTAAATACATTAGTGGGCCGGTGAGACGGCTCAGCGGCTTAAGCGCCTGCCTTGCAAGCGCGAAGGCCCGAGTTCGACTCCCGGATCCCACATACGAAAAAGGGGCCGGTGATATCGCTCAGCGGCACGGGTGCCTGTTGGCGCGCGAGGTCCTGAGGTCGTCCCCCCGGTACCCACAAAAAAAAAAAAAAAAAAAAAATAAATAAATAAATACATTAGTTTGCTCTTACTAAACTACAGTATTGTTAAGTTTACTTGTGTAGCGTTTACTAAGAAGTAGTCTCTCATAAGATTAAATGTAAACAAAATAAATAACCTGGTTTATCTCACAGCTCATTCCAACCAGAAGTCAGCAGCTGGTTATCCTGACTATTATTGCAAATGGCAGGGCCTGCCATACTCAGAATGCAGCTGGGAAGATGGAGCTCTCATTTCCAAAAAGTTTCAGGCATGCATTGATGAGTATTTCAGCAGGAACCAATCAAAAACCACTCCTTTTAAAGATTGCAAAGTGAGTAGTATTGTTTGGCATTCTCAATGAAAATGTATTTATGTATCATAAATATAAACCTAAATAGAGGAGTTGGATCTTGATCTCAGGCAGAGTGAAGGAGAGTACTTACTTCATAGGTCTTACAGGAAGTGAGTTCCTGCAATTGCTATGTGATCTTTGATGTGATTAACTTTTATTATGTCACAAAGATGATAAACTGATGATGGTATGATGGTGTTTGTGAGGAGTGGGCTGATGAGATCAAATTTCCTTGGAAACCAGAGGTATATGTTGTGTTACGAAGGTAGAGAGGATACTTTTCTCTGAGGTTAAAGGGCAAGAGGGTCATACTCATAACAGTATCAAGGATTACCTTGCTGCTGATACTTTTGAAATCTTCAGTTTATGTAAGTTATTAGTAATAGTTTTAAGGTAGGTGCTACTAGAACTCTTAGCTATTACAAAATTGAATTAAGTTTGTAATAATATTTTGAAAATCAGATATTGCATGGAAAGCTAATCTGTTCTTGTGTTTTATTTCTAGTTCAGCACTGCAGTGATGTTTATGAGTGAATTTAACATAGTCTTTGAATTTAACATAGCTTTTGCTTATGAAATACATGAGAACCATGTATTTTGTCAGGAACTTAATTTTCTCCATTTTTTGTTTAAAAATAGTAAAATGTTCACGGCACGTTCTTGTTAGAGTCATAGAAAATAGTGTTCTTTGTAAATCCTTAGGTATATTGAGTCATGGAATATCTGAAATTGATAACTTGAGATGGAATTTTAAAGTTTATAATGAAAGCTTAGGTTTTCATTTTTCAGTGTAATTCCTTAGATAAGTTTACATGTTAACACTTATTTCCACTGAAGGTATTAAAACAAAGACCAAGATTTGTAGCCCTGAAGAAGCAGCCATCCTACATTGGAGGACATGAGGGTTTAGAATTAAGAGATTACCAACTGAATGGTTTAAATTGGCTTGCTCACTCTTGGTGCAAGTAAGTATATTTTGAATCATCTTAATTTGCCTGTAAATACAGGATTCAGAAAAGATTTCCCTGAACATAAAGGCTAAGCCTCTTCAGTGTTTTATATGCATGTCTTTGTATTTCCTACTTTGCATAAACAATACTTATGTACTAGGAAGAAATCCAGTAGAATTTGAGTTTGATTGTTTCAGTTCTTTTTTTTTGGTGTGTGTGGTGTCCTGTCTCCCCCGTTTTTTTGAGACAGGGCCTTGCTGGTCTTAAATTCACTGTTTAGCCTAGGTTGGCCTCAAATAGTTTCCTGCCTCAGTGTTCTGAGTGCTGACATTATAGATGTGTCCCACCATGCCTGGCTATGATTGATGCAGTTCTTAAATGTATTATAATTCAGTTTTTAAAAAAATCATATGTAGTTCTATCCCACATTATTCCTAGAATATTTCTCCTTCTCTAGTCTGGTCCCTGCCCCCATCCCCACTGGGGATTAAACCCAGGGCCTTCATGAATGCCAGGGGAGTACTCTCCCAGTGAGCTATATCCTCTTCCCTCCCCTAGTTATTTCTAATAATCATTTAGTCCTCTGTCTTTGGCCTGTGGCCCCCAGCTCTTGAGAGTATACATAAACCTCCAGGATGCAGTTTAGGTATGATTTTCACTTGTTATCTTCCTGGATATTTTTTATTTACTTAATATGTTTGGACTTCTAGTAGACAAATTATATTCTTTGTTTTCAGAATTTATTGGATTATACAGTTAATTTTTCAGTCTCCTCTGATCCAAAATGGTAACACCCCCCCCCCCCCGCTTTTGTGGTACTGGGGATTGACCCCAGGGTGTTTGCACTGAGCTACATCCCCAGTCTTTCATTATTTTTATTTTTGAGAGGACCTTCATTTTGTTATCAGGTTGCCCAGGCCAGGGTAGAACTCATCTTCTTGGCTCATACTCCCAAAGTGCTGGGATCACAGGTTTGGAATACCACACCCAGCTTTCTTTGCCTTTCTTATAGTACTTTCAACACATACTATTACTTTTTGGGGGTGGGGATATGGTATTTGCTTGGGATTGAATCCAAGGTCTCATGGCATTTGCTAGCCAAAGTCTGTACCATTCAACTGCATCCCCAGCCTTTTTTATATTTTATTTTGAGACAGGGCCTTGCTAAGTTGCCCAGGCTGGCCTCAAACTTTTGATCCTTTTCCTGAGGCTTTAGAATAGCTGGGATTACTGTTGTGTACCACAATACCCAGCACCCTTTTCACATTTATTAGTTGTAGCTCATTAGAAAATGGTGTTACATATAATACGTAACATTATTTTTTTATAACTTTATATAATGTATATGCATGATATAAAAGAAGTTACTTTGTGTATTTGAATCTTTATTGCATACATGTTTTTTTGTTTGCTTGTTTTTAACTTTGTAGAGGAAATAGTTGCATACTTGCTGATGAAATGGGCCTTGGAAAAACAATACAGACGATCTCATTTTTGAATTATTTGTTTCATGAACATCAATTATATGGACCTTTTCTATTAGTAGTACCACTTTCCACTCTTACTTCCTGGCAAAGAGAGATTCAGACATGGGCTTCTCAGATGAATGCTGTGGTTTATTTAGGCGATGTTAATAGCAGAAACATGGTAAGTTGTTTCTCTACGAATTTAGAAATCTAGACATGCTTGTCTTAGGGGATGAGTATCTGTTTTATCTCTGTAGTCTTAATTCTAAGAGAACTCTCCACAAATAAGTATGTAATACATATTTAGCTATAATAAAAAATGAATTTTGGTTTAGCATGCATATATATGTGCTTTCTAACTCTTCACAGAAAATTTCAAATATAGTAAGCCCCCAACCTCATATGTTCTGGGAGAATGTTTGTAAGTCAGATTCGTTAAGTCCAACAAAGTTATTAACACCCCTTTGACACAAATATACAAAATAAAGCATTAAAAAACCAAACACACAGAGAAATGCAGTAAATCACCGACTGTACTGTACTCCTGTACATACAGTAAGCACACAGCAGCACAGCTGTGACAGTGTACAGCAGACACACGAGCTCCTTCCACATTTTGTTTGCATCTATGAATATAATGCTAGGTCCATTCATGTCTGTGTAAGTTTGCAACTCAAATGTTTATAAGTCAAGGACTGACTGTATACACAAAAGCATAATAGTGTATTAACATCCACGTCCTCATTTCCAGTCTCACAGTTTCAGCTCATTGCCAGTTTTGCGTGTACCTCATCATGTTACACTTTTTCTATTTAAGATGCAGCAAACCCCAGATCTCATACTTCATCCATAAATATTATTAAATGAATCAGTTATCTTTTATTAAATGAAAGCTTTCTTCAGTGAAAAATGTACATTAAATTGTTTCTTTTTTTGTAAAAGGTTTTGATACACTGTGGTATTTACATTTTATAAGATCAACATAGCATGCCAGACTAAATATTTAACTTTTATTACATAAGCATAGGTTGTTTGTGTAGAATAGCTTTTAATTTATTTTAGATATTTAAGTAAAAGTATAATTTACTTAATGATTATCTTAGAATTGTCCTTAAATTTCTTAATAGATAAGAACTCATGAATGGATGCATCCCCAGACCAAACGGTTAAAGTTTAATATACTTCTAACAACTTATGAAATTTTATTGAAGGATAAGGTACGTATTACCTGTGATGTTTTCGGGTTTGGTGTATTAGTTTTTTCTTTACCATACGTTGACAGGATGAAAACATCCTTTAGGTCATGGCATGGGTCAGCAAACTGTAGACTGTGGGCTGATTTTTTTTTTTTATGACCCTTAAACTAAGAACGGTCTTTACATGTTAAAAGGTTTTAAAGCATTATATTTAAGAGGGTTGTGTTATAAGAATATGTAACAGAACATATTGTTCATCTGCAGAGTCTAAAATATTTACTATATGACTCTTTACAGAAAAAGATGGCCAACTCCTGACTTAAGTGAAACTGGTTTGATATTGTCTATTGATTTATAAGCTTTTTAAAGAGGAAGAAGTTACCTAAGTAGATTAAGCTACCACCATGTAAAATACATTTATAGCTACTATCTCGTTTAATTTTCCTATCTACTTTTTTTTTTATGTGTGTGTGGGTACCGGGGGGTCGACCTCAGGACCTCGTGCACCAGCAGGTGCCCGTGCCACTCAGCAGTATCACCGGCCCTTTTTTCGTATGTGGGATCCGGGAGTCGAACTCGGGTCCTTGCGCTTGCCAGGCAGGCACTTACACTGCTGAGCCATCTCACCAGCCCCTTTCATATCTACTTGAAAGATATTTGCTATTTCTATTTGTACTGAAAAGAAAAATCAGGTCTCAAAGACTTTAATGGACTGACCAGAGGTCACACAGTAGGATAAGACCCTTCTGTTTTAAGTCAGAGACCTAAGTTTGTATGTTAAAGACCATCAGTTCATCAGAGTCATGGAGTACACCTGGAGTAAAGTCTGTTCCAGGTTGTCATTAATAGAGACCTTTATTGTACTTAAGTTAAAAATCTTTTGTTAAAAAATGTCTAAATTGGTAATATGAGGTTTTTTTTCTCTCCTTAGCAGCGTCTAAGCTAGTAAAAACTGAGTCGATGTGTCATTTTCTAAGGGTTAAATTAGTCTTAGAAGAAACTTTATTTTATATGCTGAATTACTTGATTTGAAAATTCTAATAAAATCTGAAATACTTTTTCTTTAGAAATTAGACAAAGGGGGCCGGTGAGATGACTCAGCGGCATAAGCGCCTGCCTTGCAAGCGCGAGGGCCCGAGTTCGACTCCCAGATCCCACATACGAAAAAGGGGCCGGTGATATCGCTCAGCGGCACGGGCGCCTGCTGGCGCGCGAGGTCCTGAGGTCGACCCCCCGGTACCCACAAAAAAAAAAAAAAAAAAAGAAATTAGACAAAGGTTTTTTTAAATTTTAATTTGTCTCATTTTAATAACCTTAGTTCAGATAAAATGAGAAAGCGGACATTGAATCCTATTTTTCTATCCAAATATTAACTATGTTCCTTTGTTTCCTCTAAGGCTTTCCTTGGTGGTCTGAATTGGGCATTCATAGGTGTGGATGAAGCACATCGATTAAAAAATGATGATTCCCTTCTGTACAAAACATTAATAGACTTTAAATCTAATCACCGCCTCCTTATCACTGGAACTCCTTTACAAAACTCCCTCAAAGAGCTCTGGTCATTGCTCCATTTCATTATGCCAGAAAAGTAAGAAAAATTTGTATTATACATTTTTAATCATAGTTTTGTGTGCAGGTTTTCAACGAGAACAAAATTAGTTTAGCTAGTAAGGTCAGTAAGTGGTTTTATAGCCCTAAAGCGCTGGAGCACAGAATAAGAAGAACAGAAAAGGGAGTAGGATAATATTTGGGATTTATATTTGAATTTTTAAATTTTTGTATATAGAGTGAAGCTGTGTGTAGTGAATTACAATAATTGATTTTGCATTTGTTCAGAATACATTCCTTGGAAATTTGAAACCGTACTTTGTGCAAGTAACCCAATTATATAAATAAAAAAAAAAAATAGACTTGAAAAGGTTAAATGACTTATCAAAGGTTACTTTTTTTCTAAGAGAGCCATGGCTTAAATATATATTTTTGAGAAATAGTAGTGATAATTATTTTTTACTTGAAAATACTTTAACTTACAAAAGTGCTTTTTTTTCTTTTACATGTATGTATATGTATATATTTAAGTATATAAAATGGACTTTATGGGAGACAGATTTTTACATGTGATTAAGTTTAGCTGTTCTTTTCCCCCTAAAACTCTGTATTTTATATGACTACCCTGGCTTTTTTTTAGTGATTGTTCCATTTTCTCAAATTTTAAAGGTTTTCTTCCTGGGAAGATTTTGAAGAAGAACATGGCAAAGGGAGAGAATTTGGTTACGCAAGCCTCCACAAGGAACTCGAGCCGTTTCTGTTACGCCGAGTTAAAAAAGATGTAGAAAAATCACTTCCTGCCAAGGTTGAACAGATTTTAAGAATGGAAATGAGTGCTTTACAGAAACAATATTACAAGTAAGTTGTAATGTTGTACATAGAACATATATTCTAAGCATTTAATTCTGAATAACCTCCATACTCTGTCCTCATCCTGATACCCACCTTCCCCATAAATAAGTCTTAGAGCAGTAGCAGTTGTGAAATTTGAGAATAGCTTTGTTCCGTGGCATAAAGGGGCAGAGGGATTTAATGGCATGTTCATGATTCAGGGGTGACAGGACTGAATCATCTAACACATCATTGATCTCTTTCCTAGATCTCATACGCTTACCTTATAGTTTTTTTTTGTTTTGTTTTTTTGTTTTTTTTTTTTTTTTTGGTGGGTACCAGGGGGACGACCTCAGGACCTCGCGCGCCAACAGGCACCCGTGCCACTGAGCGATATCACCGGCCCCTTTTTCGTATGTGGGTTCCGGGAGTCGAACTCGGGCCCTCGCGCTTGCAAGGCAGGCGCTTACGCCGCTGAGCCATCTCACCGGCCCAGTTTTTTTTTTTTTTTTTTTTTAAGCATTCTGATTTTTCTGATATCCATGATAGTGAGATATTATGTAATTATAATTGACAGAGGAAAAGAGACTTAGGCCTTTCTGCTTTTTGAAGAACATGAACAAATTGTATTGTGTGTAATTTTATGTGTCAGAATCTATATAGTAAGACTTTTCAAAGAATCAAAAAGGGACAGAATGTCCTAACATCTATTTAAATGTTTAATTGCATAAAATGAGATACCTTGCTACATGTATTTGGAGTTTCAGGAGCACTTACATTTTATGGTAAAAATCTGTAGGTGCCGTGCATTTAAATATGCAGTTATCGCATAATTTTTTAGGTTTTTCTTACAGAACATTGCAAACACATGCAAAAATAGGATTATATTTTAAAACTCATGTTTTATAATATAATCACTCAGTTTAATTTTTAACTTACAGCCACTCTTGCTTTATCTCCTGGCCATTTCCATTTCTTTCACTTCTTCTTGAGGCAAAGCGGAGATAAAAATTTTTTTTTTTGATGTGGATACCAGGAGTCGAACTCAGGACCTCGTGCTTGCCAGGCAGGTGCTTATGCCGCTGAGCTATATCACCAGCCCCAGAGATAAGTTTTTTATCCACAAATATTTTTCCACTATCTCTAATGATTTTTTAAAATACAAGTATCCCATTTTAAAATGCTAACAATATTTTCATGATATTGTGTTTAATATTAATGTTCAGATGTTCTGAATAGTATTGAGATTTCTATAGAAGTTTGCTTGAGGGCCGGTGAGATGGCTCAGCAGCGTAAGCGCCTGCCTGGCAAGTGCGAGGTCCTGAGTTCTATTCCCGGAACCCACATATGAAAGAGGGCCGGTGATATCGCTCAGCGGCATGGGTGCCTGCTGGCGCTCAAGGTCCTGAGGTCAACCCCCGGTACCCACAAAAAAAAAAAAAAAAAAGTTTGCTTGAATCAAGATTGAAAGATCTGTCGATGACAATTGATTTTACCTCTTTTGTCTATAGGTTCCTCTTTTTTAAAAGTTTGATGAGGAAAGCAACTATGCTGTAGAATTTTTACATAATCTATATTTTGCATATTACATCTTTTTGGGCAGAGTTTTAACACATTCCCTATATTTTCTATAGATTGGTTGATAGACCAGGTGCTTGTATAGATTCACATTTTAATTTATGGCCATAGTATGTTTTGTAATGCAAAATGATGGTACAGTATTCTAATTTTGGTATGGGGTTCTTTTAAAAAGAAGAGCAGTGCTGAATTAGAAGTCATAGTTTCCTGTTGGGCCGGTGAGATAGCTCAGTGGCATAAGCGCCTGCCTGGCAAGCGCGAGGTCCTGAGTTCGACCCCCAGTACCCACAAAAAAAAAAAGAAGTCATAGTTTCCTGTGGTTCTGTCAGTGCTTGCTGGTCATGTGTCATGGACTTTAGGGTTTAGACTCTTCCAGGCGTTTTTTGGAAACTAAGGTAATGAAATACTGCAGTAAGTTTCTGTAAAAGGTTTTAAAACATCACCTCTAGAGAAAGTCAGAGAGGGAAAAATAATCTAGCCTTTATTACCTCTTAATGATGTTGCGCATAGTCCATAGTTTTTATTTTGGTCTTTAGATTTAGGCAGATACTGAATAACTTGGTGGTAAAGAATGGTAGTAAGAGAATACACCAGATATTTGTGGATTATAAAATCCTTTTGAAGACTTAATTTTGTAAGAAAGAAAGAAGTAAAAGGTGTTGGAACAGAAATTAGCTCCTGGTAAGAGCAAATTCTATGTGTAGTTTGGAGCATGTAGTAAAATAGCACCAAGTTTTCTGCAAGTCGTATAATTGCAATTTAGAAAACACAGTATAGCTAAAACCAGGTATCTTCATGGTATTTCTTTTAGGTCTGTGAAAAAGGTCGAATTTCAGTAGTTGTCTTATGAAATGAAATTTGTAAAAATGTTAAGGTAGATGTTACAGTTGACTATCTTCTTACCAGATTCAGGGGGTAAAGAATTAACATACTAGTTGTGTTACATAAAGCCTTTTCCTGTGTATAGTTAGTGGTTCAGGTAATAAGTTATGTGTTCCTGTGAGTTATGAATGAGGCTCAGTCCATCGTGTATCTAGTTGTGAATTGCATAATGGTGCAATTTTGCTGGGCACTAGATTTTTTCTTTATGGATTCAGAATTTATTTTGCTAATTGTTCTGCTAAACATCATTTTCACAATTTTGTTTCTTTTTTAAAGGTGGATTTTAACTAGGAATTACAAAGCCCTCAGCAAAGGTTCCAAGGGCAGTACCTCAGGCTTTTTGAACATTATGATGGAGCTAAAGAAATGTTGTAACCATTGCTACCTCATTAAACCACCAGATAATAATGAATTCTATAATAAACAGGAGGCCTTACAAGTAAGTTTTAAATATTACTACTTAGTTGTACGAAAAATTCATTTTATTTTTGTAAAGCAAAATTCTTGAAATGTTTATTTCTGTTTTAACTGAGAAGCACATAGTGCTTCCCTATATTAGAAATTTTGTTTGGCTAATGTTTCACTTAAATAATGGTCTTGATTATAGCTTTAACATGCATAAAATAAAAAAGCTTTTATAATTTTAGTTTTTTAATTTTGATCAATTTTCTAAAAACCCTATCAAACTGTGGGGTAAAGCAATTTCTTAGGTGTGGTCAAAATACACAGTGAACACTTAAAAAAATTATTACAGTGAAAGACACATTGCTGTCATTCCCCCTTGCTTAGAACACACTCTCGTGTCTTTAACGAGGTATAACAATATGGTGAGTGCTGCTGCGTGCCATCCAACAGAGATGCAGGCTTGTAAAAACATCAGTGTGCCCTTGTGCCCTCGTTCACCTTACTCACTGGAGCTGGTACTGTACAATTTCTAGCTTTTCCCTGAAGTCAAAAGAACCATGGAAGGCAAACATTCTGAATTGACAGGACATTGAGGCAGCCATAAGAGCAAAAGTAAAGACACTCAGCAAAGAGTACTTCCAGAACTGTTTCAGAAAGTGGCAAGAATGATGGGATCAGTGTGTTTGAGGTGAGGGAGAGTATTTTGAGAGAGATTCATGGCAATGTGTTTTACTGTAATACATTTTTAAAAATTTAAACATTCACTTTTTTTTTGTTTTGTTTTGAGACAGGGTCTCATTATGTAGTGCAGCCTCGCCTTGAACTCACTTATGTAGCTCAGGCTGGCCGTGAACTCACGGCGATCCTCCTGCGCCTCAGCCTCCTGCGTGCATTACAGGCCTGCACCACCACACCCAGCATTCACCATATTTTTCTGTCATCCCTTATATCCAGCAAAAATCTACTAGTATATTCATAATTGTAAAAAAAATTCACAAATAGTGATTATACTGTGTGTGTGATTTGGCAAATGGTATTCTGAAAAAGGACATCTTGATTTCCAAGTCTGCCTGCCCCATTACTTCTGGAAGACAAATCAGAAAGGTGAAATTACACCTTAATTGAGTCACAGGAGCGAATACACCAGCTTGGATCAGTAACTAATATATATCTGCTTATTTTATTTTATTTATTTTTTTATTTTTTTATTTTTATTTTTTTGTGGGTACCGGGGGGTCAACCTCAGGACCTCGCGCGCCAGCAGGCGCCCGTGCCGCTGAGCGATATCACCGGCCCCTTTTCTGTATGTGAGTTCCGGGAGTTGAACTCAGTCCCTCGTGCTTGCCGGGCAGGTGCTTAAGCCGCTGAGCCATCTCACTGGCCCCTATCTGCTTATTTTAAAACCTTTGTTTACCTAATCGCTGCTGCTTATGTGTGAGGTTTCGGTGGGTTTTTTTGTTTGTTTTGGTTTTTGGTTTTTGGCTAAGATTTTTAGAGGAACAGGGTAACAACTAGAAAATAGAGTGAAATAGTACTTCTTATTCCTACTAAAAATACAAGAACCTAGATGTTAAATGGCAGGGACAGTTTTAATTTATGTAATATAGCAAACTGTAAAAGGTCATAGAAAATTTGAAGACTGAAACTATTCTTCAGCATTAAAATCTCAATTGAAAGTAATGAAAGCATTTGAAATACTAAGTGAAACATTTATATCTTCTAACAGTTTTAATTTATTGTTTCCTTAGCACTTAATCCGTAGTAGCGGAAAATTAATTCTGCTTGACAAGCTGTTAATTCGCCTAAGAGAAAGAGGCAACCGAGTTCTCATTTTTTCTCAAATGGTGCGGATGTTAGATATACTTGCAGAATATTTGAAATATCGTCAGTTTCCCTTTCAAGTAAGCATTTCATTGTCTTTGTTGTTTCACCTAATTCCTGACCTTATTTTCTAGAATTACCTTTGAAATTATATGCAGATTTTTATATTTTTCCTTTAAAAAAATATAGCTCCTTTAAATAATTATTGTTATTTTTCTTAAGTTTAGGAACAGAGTAATTTTTATTTTCTTTTTGTTGTCTCTTCTGTGCTTGCTTTAGATTTTTAAGGCATTAAGGCAGATGGAAAAGATGATTGAAAAGATGTAAAGGGAGAGCCTTATGTATTAGAGTTAAGTCTGTTATCCCAGAAAGTCTTCTGAAACAGCAGTAAAGTGATGGTCAGGGAATACAAACTGTCCAGGACACAGGGACAAGAGAAAATAGAGTGGAATCTGAATGGTAGATGTGTGGTAACAAATTAAGTAGCTTGAAAAAAGCAAAATAATAATCAACTAATATGAAAAGTTTAGAAGCAATGAATTTGTATTACAGACATTCAATACATGAGATTTATTGACTCAGTAATCTGGAATTGCAATATAAGTGGATCTAAAAAAATAAAATGAAAGGATTAGTTGAAAGTCTTGAAAAAGAATCAGTTTTTACCTCCATTCTCTTCTGAAACTCCATGAAAACAAAAGCATAAGGTTTCTGTTTGTTTTTAGTAATAAACTCAACCAGGCAACCAACCAACCCAAAACATGTCTTTACATAGTTTCTGTTATATTCTTCCTGGGTTTTTACCTTTACTAATGTAAATAGTATCTTTTACATTTTAATTTTCTAGTTTTTTGTTGCTAGTTTACAAAAATGCCACTGATTTTTGGTTGTTAATCTTTTTTGGGGGGGATTGTTAATCTTGTAACTGGTAATTTTGCTAAAACTTTGCTAGTTTTATTTCATTCTTTCAATGATTAACTTTATGATTGATTTTAATAATTTGGGCAGAATTCCTTCAAGTTTTCCATTTAATAGACAGTTGTTATCTGTGATAATAGTTTACTTTCTTTCCAATCCTTGCAGTGTTTCTTCAAGAACTTTTTTCTTATTACACTTGCTATAATTTTTAGCCTGATGGTGAATAGCAATACAGGGAGTGATTAAAATGATTCACCATTGATTATAATATTTGGAGTAATTTCTGTGTATTTTTTCAGGTTTAAAGAAATTCCTTTTTATAACTTGTTTACTGAGAATTTGTATCAAAAATGGTTACTAAATGTTAACTAAATGTTATACTAAAAAATTTTATGTAATAACAAAGGTTGACATACAGCTTCCCAAAATATTAGTTAACCCATCAACTAAATATATGTATCACAGTAGGAAAGTTATTTCTAGTTGATCACGTTTCTCATAATAAAATAATTGTAAATCATACTTTAACTGAAAATAATAGCTATTTTTTCCCCCTGTGCTAGAGATCAAACCCAGGTCTCACAAATGCTAGGCAGAATGCTCCACTACTGAGCCACACCCATAGATCAATAATAGCTAATGCTTAACAAACACCCCGTGTAGGTCAGGTACCCAGCTAAGTGTCTTTCCACTTTCTCCCATTGTGTCCTCTGTGGTCTGTGAAGGAGGCTACGGTAGTATATCCATTTTACTGACAGAAATTGACATGGAGAAAGTTGAATCTCCTGCCTAAGGCATATAATGAGAAGGATACTGGTGCTTGCTATTTGAGGAGAGCCTGTGATACCTTTCTTGCTCAGCATGCACGGAATTTGCTGTAGGGCATATTTTGAAATTAGCTGGAGGGCTTTCTCTGGACCCTTCCCTCAAGAAGTTGTGTTGTCGGTTAATATATACTGTTGGTCCAGTGATCACACTGGACTTCATCAGTGTTTTAAAAATGGGTTGTAACTTACTAATGGATCTGGAAGTCACTTTCATGAGTTGCACATTTTAGAAGATGAAATGAGTTATAAATTATGAGAGTATATCATGTCATGAAACTTTTTCATTTGTTTATAAACAGCTTACTCTTGGGGAGGTCTTAGTGCAAACAGAATGCCACTTCGTGAAGATAGAATGCCTAGGCATTGCTTTACTGCCATAACTTCTCATAACATCTGAGCAGCATGCATACTGCCATTTCTACTTAATTTCTTTTTTTTTTTTTTTTTGTGGGTACCAGGGGTCGACCTCAGGACCTCGCGCGCCAGCAGGCGCCCGTGCCGCTGAGCGATATCACCAGCCCCTTTTTTCGTATGTGGGATCCGGGAGTCGAACTCGAGCCCTCGCGCTTGCCAGGAAGGCGCTTACGCTGCTGAGCCATCTCACCAGCCCTCTACTTAATTTCATAATTGATTTTAGTAGCTTTTTAAAAAACTATTTGAGGGCCAGTGAGATGGCTCAGCGGCATAAGCGCCTGCCTAGCAAGCGCAAGGTCCTGAGTTCAACTCCCAGAACCCACATACGGAAAAAGGGCCAGTGATATCACTCAGCGGCACGGGTGCCTACTGGTGCGCTAGGTCCTGAGGTCGGCCCCCGGTACCCACAAAAAATAAAAAATAAAAAAAAATAAAAAACATTTGATTCTGATACATGCAGTATTTTTTTGTGTTTTATTCTAGAGATTAGATGGATCAATAAAAGGGGAGCTGAGGAAACAAGCTCTGGATCATTTCAATGCTGAGGGATCAGAGGTATGAATGCTTTTAATATTATAAATTTTGTTTCAGTAACTATTTTGTTATTATGCTTAGGCATCATATTTGTAGCTGGTTTTTAAAGAACCTTCCTGTGGTTTCTGTGAGCAAATGAAGGTTTTGTTTCTTGGTTTTTGTGATGCCAAGGATCAAAACCAGGGCCTTATACATGCTAGACAAGCACTTTACACTCAGCTACATGCTCAGCTCACAAATGAGGTTTTAAATTATAGTCTATGTTAAATCTGAGTAATTTTATCCTTCCTTACCAATACTTTTTCAGCATGATACAATTAATTTGCTTCAAAATGAGACCACTTTCATTTGAATTTTTTGCCTTATCTCTTACTTCCTTTTGTTTTTCACCGGAAGTAAATACTGTATTCAATTTGGTGTTTGTTATTACCATGTGTATTTGTGTGTTGAAGTCTTTTTGATTGGTCTTGCTAAAGGTTTGTGTATTAATTTTAATACTTTCTTGAAGTTTTCTTGGTAAAATATAAGTTCAAAAAATCAGTTGTAAAATTTTTCATAGGGCTATTCAGTCATTGCTTAGGAGAATTTAAAAAAAACTTACCTGTTTACAATTCATTACAGGATTTCTGCTTTTTGCTATCTACAAGAGCTGGAGGTTTAGGCATTAATTTAGCCTCTGCTGACACTGTTGTTATTTTTGATTCTGATTGGAATCCACAAAATGATCTTCAGGCACAGGCAAGAGCCCATCGAATTGGACAAAAGAAACAGGTATTTTTAATTTCTGTTATTTTGCTTAGAATTGTCTTGAAAAAAATTTTTATGATTAATGTTTTAATCAGCCAAGATCACTGGATAATCGTTGGCACTGGGTTTACCAAAATCCCCTTGAGTGTCTGACAGAATTGAGATAACTGTACCTAAATAGGATTTGTGCCTTTTGTTTGGATTGATTATACATTAAGTTCATAACAGTAGAATTCAGTGTTTCTCATTCAGTATAAAAACTTTAATGTCTTTGTTTACATATTTTAAATTTTGGAAGAGTTTGAATAGCACAGTCCTACCTTTCTGTTAGCCTGTATTGTGTCCATGTGTTTACAGGATTCTATACATGTAAAAGCCAGCCCCATTTCATAAATCTGTTCAACTGTCTAGTGATTCTGTTACAAAATACCCCTACAGGGTGGTATTATTTTCTATAGAACCTCTTTCTGACCTAGAGAAATAGGGAAAATTTGCTATGCATCAGAATTCTTTCCAAGCTTTGGAAACTTCGTGTATGGCTAGGTCTGTATTAATTTGGGAGTATTTCATAGAATTTTGTATTATGTACAGTGATGGCACACTAAAGTGGAACTGGTGCAAGATTGTCAGAAGTTTGCTTTTTTTCTTTTTTCTTGGCTAAAACAACCTAAAAATAACTGTCATTACTTTAAAAACGAAAATAAGGAAATAAAATCTCCTAAGGAAATGTAAGTAGGAAAGATAATACATATATTCTGAAATTAGTCTCTTATAGAACTTTGACTGTATGTATTATACATATATATATATATATATATATATATATATTTTTTTTTTTTTTTTTTTTTTTTGTGTGTGTGTGTGTATGTGTGTGTGTGTGGTACTGGGAATTGAGCACAGGATCGTCACACTGAGCTACATCCTCAGGTTTTTTTTTTAGTCAAGATCCTCAGCCTCCCAGAATTCTGGGATTACAGGTGTGCATCACTACACCTGGCTAGTAGTCATTAATTTTCATTTTGCTTTTAAAACTTCATTTTACTTTTGAAGTGAAAACTTCATGTGGGATGAACCAGTCTGTACTCATGTTTGGGCGCTTCAGACAAATGGTTTTCACTGCAGTTTGCTTCTTCGTGCCTGTTTTTATAGGTGAACATATATCGTCTAGTTACAAAGGGATCAGTTGAAGAAGATATTCTCGAAAGGGCCAAAAAGAAGATGGTTTTAGATCATCTTGTGATTCAAAGAATGGACACAACTGGGAAGACAGTACTGCACACAGGTTCTGCTCCATCAAGGTGGTTATTTTACCATCAAAGATGTTACTTTTAGAGTCACCCTACCCTTATTTTTTGAAGTGTTACATTATCTAGTTTCACTACAGTGGACCTGTAGTCATGGGGGAAAAGCCTTTTAAGTTTTTTTTGCTTTAAGTTCATTTTAAAATAAATGTACTAAAACTTTGCCCATTTAACTTCTTCATATAACTGTTCTAAAGGTGACTGTCAGTATAATAAAATGATGTGTAAATGTTAACAGTTAATATTAAGTATTTTTATTTTTCCTGGTTTTAGTTCTACTCCTTTCAATAAAGAAGAATTATCAGCTATTTTAAAGTTTGGTGCCGAGGAACTTTTTAAGGAACCTGAAGGAGAAGAGCAAGAGCCCCAGGTTAAAAAAAAATTACCTTGAAATGTGTTATTTTTTAATAGGATAGGAGAGAAGGACTTAAGTATATTTAAAATAAAGATGTCCTTCTAATTACAGGAAATGGATATAGATGAAATCTTGAAGAGGGCTGAAACTCATGAAAATGAACCAGGCCCTTTAACTGTAGGAGATGAATTGCTTTCCCAGTTCAAGGTAAGTTTCTTTTTCTTTTTTATTTTTCTTTATAATTATAAAATTGAGAGGGATTGAATTAGTGTTTTGTTAATTTTTCTTTAAAGCACAATAAGCAAGATAATTTTCGTCTTAAAGTATTAAAAAGTGAAAACTTTTCAGACAAATCAGTACTAGTTGATTTGAATGAGATCAAGTCATTTATGAACAGTTGGATTTAGTTGGGTGCAGAGGGCTGTTGTTGCCTAATTAGCACCTAGACGAGTGCTCAGCAAGTAGCACGTCCTCAAGTATTTTGATAAATGAGTATGATCTCGGGCTGGTGAGATGGCTCAGTGGCGTAAGTGCCTGCCTGGCAAGCGTGAGGGCCCGAGTTCGACTCCCGGAACCCACACACAAAGAAAGGGCCGGTGATACCGCTCAGCGGCATGGGTGCCCGCTGGCGTGCGAGGTCCTGAGGTTGACCCCCGGTACCCACAAAAAAACAAAAAAAAAACAAAGAAAATGAGTATGATCTCTTAGATTTCCATAAGTGAAGACTTTTAGTTGGTTTTTATTGTTGCAGTTTTTTATGTAGAGTAAGAATTATTATGCCTAAGAATACTGAAATAAATCAGTCAAACAAACTAATGTTAACTGTTTATTAATACTTCTAAATATCCCTGGTTTGGTGAAGGTTGAAGAGAGTTATGAGTCTTAACTCTTTTTATCTGACCTCTTGGAGAAAAGCAAAGGCCATTTGTTAAAAGAAATGAATTCCTCTGTATCTTAGCCATTTTCTGTGACCTGAAGTTCTTGAGCATCAATTAAATTCATGGCACTCGTTCAGTCAGCATATATTTATGGACCATCTACAATGTGTGCCATACACTAGGCATATAGAAGTTAATAACTGATAATGGTAATTTAAATGAATCACTGCTGTGTGGAGGATAGATTGTAGTGGGGCAAGAACTGAGTCAGGAAGATGTTAGAAGACTATCAGTAATCCTGGTGAGAAGCAAAGGTGTATGGACCTAGAATTCACTCTGAGCATTGTCTAAATTAACTTTTTTCCTACGATAAAACTGTTTGCTATTAATTTGACCAATTGGTAATTTGAAAAAAATTCTGATAAATATGGGTTATTTTTTAAACAGTGAGTTGATATACAGTTGTCTTTATATTTTAGTAACAGGAGAGAATAAACACGTTTAGCAGTGTTCCTTTATGTGGAATATGCATAGTTTCCTTGTCTTCATCCAGTTATCTATAAGTTTTAATATACTAGTATTGGTAGCCAGCTTTAGTGAGTGCTTACTATATACCAGACCTGTGCTCAGTACTTTAAATGTTACATTTTATTCTCACAAAAGTCAGTTTGCTGTTTGTATCCATTGCCTTAGAATTAAAAAGGAAATTAGGTCTTAGGAAATCTAAGTCATACACTGAGGGTCTTACAGAGCTCTTTGTCTTCATCAGTAGTTTTTTGTGCTCTGGTCTTCTGAGTTGTGTTGTGTTTTGTTCTGTATTGTTTTGTTTTGTTTTCCAGTACTGGAAATTGAATGTAGGAGCTTCACACTGAATTACATTCTTAGCCATTTCCATTGTTTTGTGATTTCGTTTTTCTTTTGATGTAGGCTGTCAGTTGCCTAGGCTGGGCTTGAATTTAGTCTTCCTGTCTCAGCTTTCCAGAGTGGAAGGATTACAGGCATGTGCCACCATGCCTAGTTATGCTGCTTTATAATAAAAATAAGAATATTGTTCTGTAGCACTTGGTAGTTCATGGACTGGTCTGGGAGTTCCTGTAGATTATCATGTTAATACTATGCTAATAGTATAAATTTTTTATTTTTATTTTGTTAACTGCTTCTAGTTCTGTTACACTAGTAATTCTGTTGGCAAGCAGGGCAAAATTATTCCTGAAGGGAAGGTTTTTAGAAATCATTTGGTTTGATCTACTGTGCTTAAGGAAATAAGCTTAGTTTAGTAGTTGTATTTGTTTTGATCTATGATGATAGTCATATTTATTATCCTGAGATGTTTCATGTAGCACAGGCTGCCTTTGAACTGTCGGGCTCAAGCATTCCTTCTGCCTCAGCCTGCCAAATAGCTGGGACTACAGCATGTGCTGATGTTACTGGCTGATATTTTGGGGGTTATTGTCATATTCTGGCATGCCACTTCTTTTCCTTTAAAAAATAAAAGCGTAATTTAAAGATACATTCTTCTGTAATATTTAAAGATAAATTTTTCTATAATATATTCAGTTAAAATTCTGTAATTTTTCAGGTTGCCAACTTTTCAAATATGGATGAGGATGACATTGAATTGGAACCTGAAAGAAATTCAAAGAATTGGGAGGAAATCATTCCAGAAGATCAAAGAAGACGATTAGAAGAGGAAGAAAGGCAAAAGGAACTTGAGGAAATTTATATGCTCCCAAGAATGAGAAACTGTGCAAAACAGGTGACTTTGTAATGAAAAAATTATTCCTGTAATGTAGGAATGTGTTAGTCTTCCTGGCCTGATACCCTTGTGTTTCAAAAGAGGTACTAGTTCATAGATTCATTTTGTTGTCTTTTAATGTCTTTGCTATGATGATGTTTGCTGTATAAAATGAGTTGAAACTGCCCTCCTTTTTTGTGTTTTGGGAATAGTTTATATAGAGCTGGAAATATTTCTTTATTAAGTGTTGAAAACATTTGTCAGAAATTACCTGATCTTTTAGTTTTCTTTTAACTAACTTCAATTTCTTTTATAGATAAAAACTATTTAGAATATCTATTTTTTCTTGAGTGAGTTTGATAGTTTCTTTTGAGGAATGTGTTTTCTCTCAAGTTGAATTGATGGACATAATTTATAATATCTTTTTATCCTTTAGTGTTAGTAGAATATTTAGTGATGCCCTTCTTCATTTTTAACACTGATAATTTTTTCTTGATCTTTCTGGATATTGATCAATTTTTTTTTCATTTTTTTCAAATAACTACCCTTTTTCATTCATTTTTCTTTCTTTCTTTTTTTTTTTTTTTTGTGGGTACCGGGGGGTCGACCTCAGGACCTCGCGCGCCAACAGGCGCCCGTGCCGCTGAGCGATATCACCGGCCCCTTTTTCGTATGTGGGTTCCGGGAGTCGAACTCGGGCCCTCGCGCTTGCAGGGCAGGCGCTTACGCCGCTGAGCCATCTCACCGGCCCTTTCATTCATTTTTCTGTTTTAATTTCATGTATTTCTGCTCTTTATCATTTGTTCCTTCTTGCTTTTTAATTTGCAATTTTAAAAAGTTTTTCTCAATGTGTAAACTTTGATACTGAATAGAAATCTTTGTTTTCTACATTAACATTTAATGCTACAAATTTTTCTTTAAGCACTGCTTTGTCTGAATTTTCCAAATTATAAATCTATGTTTTTTTTCCATTTCTTTCATTTCAGAATCCTTTATAATTTCCTATGTGACTTCTTTGACCTGTAGGTTTCTTAGAAATGTTTTTTGATTTTCAAATATTTGGAAGGTTTTCCAAGTATCTTTGAATAATGTCTAGTTTAACTTTGCAGCGGTCAGAAAACATCCTTAGTATGATTTGAATTTTAAAAATTTTTTTGCTTATTCTAGGGCTCAAATGAACAAAATAACAAAGTTTAAAATAATGCTATCATTTATGGGATCCTTCAGCAAAAGGAAAAAAACCCTAATACTTGATTCCTTTTTGCATTAACTTTTACAGTTTAGATAAGATTGTCTTGATTACTGAGTTTTTTGGTGCCTCTAAATTTTGAGCCAGAGGCAAGTGAGAAACTTAGCTCATTCTGGCCCTTACCTTGCTCCACTCCCCCAAGGAGAGAGTTTTATGGTTTTTCTTTTCCTATGACCATATTGGGTCTTCTCCATGCCCTCGGGTCAGGTGGGAAGAAGGGTCTGGAAAGGCTTTGTGCCTGTCTCAGAGAAACTACCACCTTTATCCTGGAGGGAACCTATCCTCCAATATCCCACTATTCCCAGTTTTTCTCAAAAGCACCTCATGAAGATTTGTGGAGAAGTGCCTGAGAGTGGGCACAAGTTTTCCCTGTGTGTCTTTAGTGCGCAGGCGTCCTATGCCCTTACCTTTAAGCCTTAAGCAATTGTAGCTTACTTCTCTTACCTGTTTGTTACTTGATTTCTAACACCTGTGCTCTTCATAATGAGCCACTCTTCAGGTCTTATTCTAAATACCTTTTTTAGGTGACTAGAGTGCCCTGTGATTTAGCTCTGGTGTATTTAAGAAAAGTTGTGATTTTGTAGATTAAGTTGTTAGATTAAGCAGTGCCCCTACCAACTTTCTACAGAACAGAAGTAGAACCAAATATGTTTTTGGCCAGAAAGTGACTACATATATAACCAAATTGCAAGCATATAGGAACTGTAATAAGCAAAAGTAATAAGCAGTACTATGCTTGCAATTTGGTTGCAACCAGAATCATGCAACAAATTCTACAATCAGAATCATGGAAAGAATTAAGTTTGTGAACCGAGGTACCACTGTATATATTATTTCTTGTGTTTATTTCTCCAGGCTCCAAATTGTTTTCTTCTATATAATATGGGAAGCACAGCATTACATTAGATCTTATGGAAAGGCAGGAGGAGGTTCAAATAAATACGAACTGAATACAATTTTTCAGCATAGTAAGGGTTCAGAATCTGTACAGAGACTTTGGAAAAACTCCAAAGAGTTACCTAGCGTGTGTTTTGATGTATCCATTAAAACTACAAATGTTTCAAGTAGACACTTACGTGGATCATGTGACATTTTTTTCTTTCAAATGCCTGATGAGCTTAATTAAAAGTATTGGGTATGTATTTATTTATTTATTTTGTGGGTACTGGGGGTCGAACTCAGGACCTCACATGCCAGCAGGTGCCCGTGCCCCTGAGCGATATCACCGGCCCTTTCTTCGTATATGGGTACGGGAGTCAAACTCAGGACCTTGTGCTTGCCATGCAGGTGCTTATGCCGCTGAGCTGTCTCACCGGCTCCAGTATTGGGTATTTAGAAGCAAATAACAGTAGCAAATAGGTATTTAGAAGGAAAATAGAAAAGAGTGATAAATAGTCTGCCTCCTAGATACATGGTTATAGTGTATGTCATTCCAGTTGTTAAAAAAATACATATAATTTACCAAATGAAATTAGAGTTATGTTGATTTGGAACTTGTTTTCTTCCCTTTGGTATATCATGAATGTTATTAATCTACAATAAAATTTTAGTGGCTTCTCAACATTCCACTGGATAGATTTGTTAGGTCTCTAATGAATATTATATTGCTTGCATTTTGTTTCTTTACCATGTAAATGACTATTGGTCAGTAATTTCACATTTCTGGTCTCAGGATAAATCCCTCGAAGTGATGGGGCTGCATCAGCAGGATAATTTATTAAGACTTTGGATATGTTATTGCATCATCAGCCACTGCCCTACTCTAAATATCCACCAGTTACATAAATGTCCATTTTTTAGTACCATTACCTGTACTATTATTGCTCAATGTTGTCAAGTTGATAGAGTTTAAAAAAAAAAAAGAATTCTATTTGTTACTTTAATTTGTATTTTTAAAAACTAATCACTCAAGAAGTATAATTTTGTATTTGTCTTTCAATTAGTTGCTCATTTAAAAAACCCACTTGTATTTTTGTTGTTTTGTAAATGCGCTTTCAGGCTGGGTGTGGTACCACACACCTATAATCCCAGCACTCTGGGATGTTTAGGTAAGTGGATCACAAGTTTGAGCCCAGCCTGGGTGACTTAGTGAGACCCTGTTTCCAAATCTCCAAAAAAAAAAGGGCTGGGGGATATAGCTCAGTGCAGACACCTGGGTTTAATGCCCTGCACCACCACCACCACCACCACCACAAAAAAGTAATTTAAGTATTAAGGCTGTGAATAACCCTTTGTCATTACAGAATTTGCTGTTCTCTGTCTGTTTGCTTATTACTTTTGCTTATGAACACTTTTAAAGTTTTTACAGTCTTTTCTTTGTCCTTAAGGTAAAAGTCTTCTTTACCCTGAAATCTGAGTAAATTTTTGTTTTCAAATTTCAGATTAGTTTCAATGGAAGTGAAGGGAGGCGCAGTAGAAGTAGGAGATACTCTGGGTCTGATAGTGATTCAGTCTCAGAAGGGAAGAGGCCAAAGAAACGTGGAAGACCACGCACCATCCCTCGGGAGAATATTAAAGGATTTAGTGATGCAGAAATTAGGCGGTAAGATGATACAGAGCTTTCTTTAATTTGTTTTTCTTAGAGAGCCAAACTAAAATATAAAAATACAGTTATTTTCATAAATTAAGATAAAGGTTTTAGAGGAAGCAAATGTAGGATAACAGTGTATGCATAGGAATAGGGTGGTTCTGCTTTTGGGTATTCATTATAACTGAAAAAATTGTTTAGCATCTAATGTTTGCATGTTATTTATTGTTAGACTAGTTTGGCCACTAAATTTTTTTGGTTTTCTTAGTGCAGTTCATAATTTTTAGTGGCCTCTAAATAAGGAAGGTCTATTTTGGTATATTTGATGTATTTATCAAATATATTATTAAAAACACTGCCTTTATGATTTCCAACAATATTAAGTTTTTGTGGGAATAATTTAGTTGTATATTTTTCTGGTTTCTTAACACTGAAGTTACTGCTTTTTAAAAGTATTTGTGTTAAAAGCATTTCTGGGACTGGGAATGTAAATGAGTGGTAGTTTGCCTCCTTAGCATGCATGAGGTCTGGGTTTGCATCACCCACCCCCCCAAAAAAAAAAAACATTCCAAATATGACCAAGTAGAAATTAAGATTGGACATACATGATAAATTGTAGCTTCTGTTTGAAATGTATTTCTGTTGTACACGTTTTAAGGGGAATGGCAAAGCAAGTTACTTTGCAAAATAGTTTTGCATATGGAATTTGTCAAAAGGTTGTTCGTTTTTATGTTTTGAGTTTGTTTCTTTCAACCATTGTAACTTTTAAATCATAGACCTGACTGATACTGCTCCTCATTCTTCCTACCAGAAAGCTAAATGTATTATTAGTTTTTGTTAGCTTTTGTTTAGGATACTTTCGTGAGCGTCTGGTTTGCTGAACATGCTGTCTTTAATTGAAGTATTTCATCTTCTATTTTCCTGGATATTTTTTCTTCTCATCCATCAGTGACTTGAGTAGCTTTGTTCTGAAGTAAAGATTTTATTTTTCATGGTTGGTATAATACCACATATATGAATTGAAACCATTTGCTTAATTTTTATTAGCACTTAGAATATGAGGAGGTGTAATTGGATTGACAAGTATTCTGGTAGTAGCTTTGGAACTTTTTTTTTTTTTTTTTTTTTGTCTTGTGAACATAATGAAGTAATTTCTAAAATAAAATTAGTTTGTATTTTATTAACATTGGTATCTTCGTACTGGATGTTTACATATGTCTTATCTTGGTATTGTTTAGTGTCTTGATGTTTTGTTTATAACATAGCTAATTCATTGTTTTGTTAGTAACAGTGCCTTGAATTTGTACATCAGCAAGTGTTTTCTTATTTCTATATTATATTTCTTCAATGGATAATGAAGCATGCATGTAAACCAAGCATTTATTTTCTGTTAGGTTTATCAAGAGCTATAAGAAATTTGGTGGCCCTTTGGAAAGGTAAATTCATCATTGTCATGAAATTGTGAAATGTTACACACTGTCAGCCTTATTTGTATTAACATTCACTTTAGCTACTTCATTGAATTTGATTTTAATGTACATCTATAAAATTAATCTAGAGGAGCCAGAATCAGGTTGATATTTTAAAAACATGTTTATACTATTCTTTCTCATCTCTAAAATTATCTATAAAACACTTAGTTACATCTTTATAATCTTTGTTTTTCTTTAATGATTTATAAAAGTGGGACTGAGTTGTTAACCTAACCTTCTGACCACACCTGTTTTCCCTAAGGATATTTTCTTAATTTTCTCTAATTGCATCCTTTGAGAACACAAACTATTAAAATTCAGATTCTCAACACAGATTTTTTTTCAAGTTTTGGGTTAACCCCAGTAACTGTTGGGATTTGAATATTCTTTTTTTTTTTTTTTTTTTATGTGGATACTGGGAGTCGACCTCAGGGCCTCGCGCTTGCCAGCAAGCACTTATGGCGCTGAGCGATATCACCGGCCCCTTTTTTTCCTTTATGTGGGTACCGGAAGTCGAACTCAGGACCTTGTGCTTGCCGGCTGGGCAGGCACTTATGCCACTTAGCTATCTCACTGGCCCAGGATTTGAATATTTTTTGTCTTTTTTTGTTAACCAACCCATCATCTGAATATAAAGCAGCAGAGACCAAAATTAATTTTCTCTTAGAAATCTTAAAGTCGGTTTTTTTGCTCTTAATTCTTAAAAGAGATAGAATCTGTTTTGAGATGACTGTCTAAAAATAATGAAATACGAAAAAAGGGCCGGTGATATTGCTCAGCGGCACGGGCACCTACTGGCGTGCGAGGTCCTGAGGTCGACCCCTGGTACCCACAACAAAAATAAAAATAAATAAAAATAAAAATAATGAAATACTTGAATAATAATTTTAGATAATAGGAAAATCTCTTAACTGTTAATCATTACATTATCTGTTTCATGTAAAGTAATTAAAAAGTTATGGTACTTTAGTCTTTTTCATTTATAATTCCCATAAAGCTTTATCACTTCTTTTGAATTTCTTAATATTTGATCAGTTATGGAAATGTTTTACAGAATTGGTGTGTAATCTTCAAATTTGCAGTCTACAATTTGCTCTGTAATAAATTATTTTAAGCTTATTGTCTTTGAATATGTTAAGTGAATCATTCCCTGCCAAATTCTAGTTTTTACGTATGCTATTCCAGTTATGTAAACTAGAATATAGGTCATGCAATAGAGTGACATTTAAATCTTGAAGTAGAATGAAAGCTAGTTTATCTTAATTAGCACTACTTCATTAACATTTAACATATTTACCTGAAAATTGTATGGTTTTGTTACAGATTAGATGCAATTGCTCGAGATGCTGAATTAGTTGATAAGTCAGAAACAGACCTCAGACGACTAGGAGAATTGGTACATAATGGTTGCATTAAAGCTTTAAAGGATAGTTCTTCAGGAACAGAACGAACAGGTAACGTAATCAGAGTAATTTTTTAAAGAGAAGTAAATAAAAGTCAAAATACACTTAGTGAGTTAGGTATTATATTTTAAGCTATCAGTCTTAAAAGATGCTTACAAACAAATGAGTGATAGGAAATGGAAAACAAAGTTGTGGTTTAAAGATGACAGAATCTACCTATTAAGAGTCTGTGATAGGGCCGGTGAGATAGCTCAGCGGCATAAGTGCCTGCCTGGCAAGCGTGAGGTCCTGAGTTTGACTCCCGGTACCCACATACGAAAAAAGGGCCGGTGATATCGCTCAGCATCATGGGTGCCTGCTGGTGCGCGAGGTCCTGAGTTCGACCCCCGGTACCCACCAAAAAAAAAAGAGTCTGTGATAGATTCTGGCTGGTACACAATATCAGGAATTACTCTTAGTTATACTGTCTTTTTAAGTTGTGGTTTAAAGACAATAGAATCTACCTATTAAGAGTCTATGATAGATCTGGCTGGTACACAATGTCAGGAATTATTCTTAGTTATACTGTCTTTTTAGTATGGACCGGGGGAAGAGACTGTAAATATTCACATGTGGTAATGGTGTGGGGCACAGTTATTTCATTATGTTTATTTTGCAGTTCATCTGCCTGAAGAATATGTAAGATTTAGTAATCAGATGTACTGAAAAAATTCGATTAGGACTCTTATGGCTGACAGTATTAATAGATGATCTATCTTGGGTAATTTAATCACTTAAAAATATTTTCGTGTGAATCCACATCTGCCTATATTATAATGACTACAATTTATACAGTGAAGTTTGAGGTTTGTCAGCAATTTCTTTAATAATACCGTATGTTTTGTGGAATTGTGTTTTATATGTTTTTATATGCTCTTTTGTTGAAAAGAAATTAAGGTGGTAGACTAGGAAAAGTAATAGCAAATGTTCTGTGGAATTGTGTTTTATATATTTTTATATGCTCTTTTGTTTGAAAAATTAAGGTGGTAGACTAGGAAAAGTGAAGGGGCCAACATTCCGAATATCAGGAGTACAAGTGAATGCCAAGCTAGTCATTTCCCATGAAGAAGAATTAATACCTTTGCACAAATCCATTCCTTCAGACCCAGAGGAAAGAAAGCAGTGAGTTACTTTATAACATTTTTGTTGTGTTTTGCTTCAACGTTTTTAATGATTCATGTTTTTCAAAATTAATTTTTAACTGGGCCATCATGAACTTGACAGTAATTATTAATCTGAATGCTAGGTATACAATCCCGTGCTACACAAAGCCAGCTCATTTCGATATAGACTGGGGCAAAGAAGATGATTCCAACTTACTAATTGGTATTTATGAATATGGATATGGAAGCTGGGAAATGATTAAAATGGATCCTGACCTCAGTCTGACACACAAGGTACTTATGTTTCTTGACCTGTTGACCACTAATTTTGGACTTAATTTACTGTAATTTTTGCTTTTAAATTATTTTGGAAATAAATTCAACTGGGAATAAGGAAACAAGGGTTCTGCTTAGCTATATGATCCTGGCTTCTTTAGAAGTTGGTTTTCATGAAAGGATTGAGTATAAATTAGTGATCTCTGAGATATTGCTTTACCTTTGAAATTGCATTTTTGTTAAGTCATGTATTTTTCTTTGGATTATATTAAAAGTAAATCTTTCATCAACTATTATTTAAAAACAAAAAAATCCTTAAAATCTTCCATAATTTTTTGAAAATACCAGTGATTTCGGATCTTTGATGATTGATTCTGTTGTGCTAGTTAAAGTAGTTTCTTTCCATAAAATAGAAAATACTGGAAACATTTCCTAATTTTATCTTTTTTTTTTTTTTTTTTTTTTTTTGGTACTGGGAATCGAACTCAGGACCTTGCACTTGCCAGGCAGGCACTGTGCTGCTGAGCTATATCCCTGGCCCCCTAATTTTATCTTTTACCTCTTCGGACAAATTGGAACCTTAACTATTAGTGCTTTTTCATCTCTTACTACACAGCAAAATTTAAATAGTCTAGATTTCCACTGTAAAAGTTTGCTCATGATGTGTACTTTTGATTATCTTCTAAATAGATAATACTTTGTATCCTAAGAATATTTTTAATATATTATACTTAAATATACTGTTACTGAGAGAGGAAGGGAATCTGAGAATACTGTAATGGTTAATAACACTAGATGTTAAATACACTTTTGTGTATTTGAAGTAAATTTGTAATCTCATACTCTTTTTTTTTTTTTTGGTACCAGGAATTGAACTCAGGGCCTCTAGCTTGCCAGGCAGGTGCTTATGCCGCTGAGCTATATCCCCGGCCTCGTACTCTTTTTTTTTTGAGGCATAAATATGTTCTCAGGAAATTTGAATCTTTGCTGGTGGTATAGGTATAAAAAAGATATTTTGTATTGCAACATTCATTAAGAATTAATTGTAACTTGTTAGTGAGATATATATTTCTTAAAACGGTTAAGCACTTTTTTGCCAATAAGTTTTTTATGTTATTTATTCAACACAACCTGAAAAATTAAAAATTTCTTTTCCAGATTCTTCCAGATGATCCTGATAAAAAACCACAAGCAAAACAATTGCAGACACGTGCAGACTACCTCATCAAGTTACTTAGTAGAGATCTTGCAAAAAAAGAAGCTCTGAGACTTTCTGGTGCAGTAAGTTGTAGTTTAGATGCCTAGAAGCAGTTTACTTTTCCAAATTAGTGACCAAGCTAGATAGGCATCTTTAGTTAATATAGCCTATAAATGTCTTTTTCTGTAATTTAGTAATTTAATTTGAATATGGTAATATTTTGCCTTAATTACCATATATTGTACATTTCAAAACTAGTCACATATTTCAGAAGTGGGATCTTGCTTTTTCTAGTGTTCGGAGACAGAAAACTTAATTACAGTGTGAGCACTTTTTGAGAAGTCAAACCTGCATGCTGTTTTATATGGAGACATTAGAAAGCTTAAGGGATAGTGTCAAACATCACTGAGTTATTTATCAAGTTATTTATCAAGTTATTTCCACAAAGTGGAAAAAGATACCAGAAGCGAGTGATTGGAAACCTTTTAGCAACCTTTAAAGCAGTTATAATTTACTTATAGCCACAGTGTCAATAACTTCCTTTCTGACATTAAAAATCATGTCTAATGCTATTTTTGGTACCATTGAATTTGGTGGTGTTAATTAGAGGGAGTGAAAAAAATGTATTTCTGCTTCTCTCATTCTCATTTTAAAGTAGTAGTTTACAGTTGAGAAGTATTAAATATTGACAATAATATTATATGTGATCCATTGAATTATATTACCTTTATTAACTAAGGTTAATATAGCTTATTACTAAATGTGATAGGAATATTTGATCTACCTTTTAGATTTAGTATTCAAGTTTTTTATAATGAAATTTGTGAAGTTTGTTAAAATAAAAATTATTTTTAGGGTGGTTTAAAGAGAAGAAAAGGAAGAGTTAAGAAGAATAAAGCAATGAAGTCTATAAAAGTGAAAGAAGAAATAAAGAGTGATTCTTCTCCCCTGCCTTCAGAGAAGTCTGATGAAGATGATGATAAGGTAAGAATGCATTTTTAGAGGAGTAACCTTTTCTGTGCAAAAGAAATATGGCATTTTTGAACTAAGATAGAATCTTACTTTTATGTACTGATTTTCCTTCTGTTTTTCATGCTTAAATTTCACAAGATAGTCTCATTTATAGAATGGAATTCTGCCTACATGTTGTATTAGAAGCATAGAGGAATGGTCCTTCCTTTTCAAACATTTGCCAATTAAGCAAGCATCTGTCTCCTTTAATTTTATTATGAAATTGAATAGAACTAGCTTGGCTTACTAACTTAGTTTATAGGAAGATAAACATTGCATGTATCATTATTAAGGGGATTCTTGGTTATCTGTTTCAGAATCCACATACATGCAGTCCACAATGGTGCGAAAAAATTTAGTCATTGTCAAAATTCAGTTTAGTAATACATTGGCCATACTTGCACTTTCCAGGATGAGATCACTTCTGTGAAACATCCAAATAAAAAATTTAAAACAGAAACAGACAGTGAAGAAAAACCTGAGCCAGATGTTTTTATAAAGAAGGAACCAGAAGAAAAGAGGGGTGCAAAAGAAAAAAATAAAAGAGAACTTAAAAGGGAGATAAAAGCAAAAGAGGATAAGAAAGATATAAAGGAAAAAAAATTTAAAGAGGAAAGAGAAAGCAAAATAAAAGAAGCTATGCAAAAAGAAAAAGACATAAAAGAAGAAAAGGTATGAAAATCATTATATAAAATTTAGAAAGTAAAATAATTAGCTTATTTACATTTTAGGAGATAAATTTCTTATCAACACATAACTGAGTTCTTCAAAAGTGTGTTTAGGTATAGAGGAGAAAAATAGGTTTCAACGCTTCTTAAAATAGCCGTATTGAGGAAACAACATTAAAGAGTAGCTTTATTTTTGATTTCTCCAAATAAAATTGGGGAAGAAAACAAAATAGGTAAGAAAATTCATTGAGAATAAGCACATCTAGAATAAAGTGAGATAGTAATTTTCTGAAGTACTAATCTTTTTACCTTTGTTGTTGGGTTTTTATTTTATTTTGTCTTGTTTTAGTTGAATGAATCCAAGTCTGAAAGTAAAGAGAGATCCAAAAAATCTTCAATGTTAGATGCTCCAGTTCACATTACTGCAAGTGGTGAACCAGTTCCCATATCTGAAGAATCTGAAGAGCTGGATCAGAAGACATTCAGCATTGTAAGCAGTAGACTTTCTGATTATTAATAATAATTGATACAACATTTTAAGTTGCAGTTTTATTTTTTGGAGTTGTAAATTTGGAAATACACAGTATTTGAATTTCATGGTGTTGTAGTTTAGGTTGATAAAGCCATTAGATTTAAATTATGAAAGATGTGTTAAATTTAGAATCAATTTGGAAAGGCTTCTTAATAAAGATTGAAGGAAAAGGGTTTAATTAATACTTAAAGGGAACTCTCTTCCTTTAACTTTGGGGCTATAAATTTTTCAATTCTTGAACCAGTAGGTTCTGTATCATAGTGCTTCTTATCTACAATTAAACATCAGTTTTCCCCCATTTTTATAGACCAAGATTTTTAGAGTATACAATAAAAATGGGAAGTGGAAGTATTTCTCTAGAAAAGTAAAAATTTAAATATGAAAAAAATACAAAAATATGAGCAGTAATGGTTTATTTTACTAGATCCCAGACATGAAATTTCACTGTCAAATTGTTTCTAAACACATTCACTCTCTCTACCAATATGGCTGTGAACTGGCACAGGTTCTGGATCTGTTTGAATAACACTTGTCTGAAACATAGTGGTTCTACACATTGTGATATTTCCATGTTCCTCCGTGTAAAGGAAAAATCTAGCTTTGTCTTTTTCCAAAGGGTTGGTTTAATGACTATAATCAAGAACTCATAAATGGCCTCAAGTATGAAATTATTTGTTAGAAAAATTCTGAGGGAAATGTTATAGTAAGGTTGCATTGTGGGGAAGCAGTATGTATATGGTTGATATTACTGGCTTTGGAGTCAGTGCAGCTGTTTGGAAGTATGAAGACTGAATGGATTGGTACCTGCAAAGTTTCCAGACCAGTGCTCTCAAAAAGGCTTAGGAAGCTTAAAAATCAGTAGTGATTGTGGTAGAAGTACTGAATGCAGACTTGATACACATTGATGAAAAGTCCAGCCAAAGGACAAAATCAGGAAAGAGTAATAATTAGAGAAAAAAGTGTTTAAAACAGGACTAGGAAAAATATTACTAGCAACAAATGAAGGAAACATTTAGTCTGCCATATAAATGTATCATATTTATGTATAGCTCTCTCGCTCATTCTATCTATATTTCATTTTTAGAAATTGCTGTTCTAATCGAATGTTTTATACTAGTTTGAACGATTAGTTATGTGTTAGACTGGTATAATCTTAAATCACTTTTTCATTGTTATTAATCCAATGCTGTATTTGAAAGATGGAAATTTCCCTTCTAAAACTACATTTATGCTTGCCCCACTGTGTATGTCATTCTATATCTGCAGCTAGCTTCTTGTTCCCCTTTCTCATATTTTTGCACCTTCACTAGAACATGTTGAGATAATGAATATTTTTTGTTCCCTGATTCTGCAACCTGCCTTAAACAACCTTAAAAGTATTTTCTCACACTTTTAAATATAGTAGTCCATACCAGTTTTCTTGTTCTCACTGTTGACTATTGACATCGTTCCATTCACTGAGAATCCAGAGGACGTTTGAAGTACTAAACTGTCTCTGTCCTATCTTCCATTTTATGTACTTGAGCCACAAGTGTTGTCTTTATACTTTAATTTTAACCTCTTCGGCAGGTTCAGACACTGATTCTGACTATAACCTTTCTTTCTGGTACCTGGGTTTTAATCTAGCCTTCTCATTCATTTTCTATGATTTTTTCTTCTTTTAAATAATTCACTCTATATTGGGCAGGAGTAGTGGGGAGGTGGTGATATTTGGTTTTTGTTTTGTTTTTTCTCTCTCTCTCTTTTTTTTTAATATATATATACGGGTACCAGGAGTGGAACTCAGGACCTCGCGCTTTCCAGGCAGGTGCTTATTCCACTGAGCTATATCACTGGCCCTTGTTTTGTTTTTTGAGGTAAAAACATTAACTTTTTCACTTGAACAGTTGTTTTCTCTACTCTTTATGCTCCATTACTGAGGTGAGGTTGTACATCTAGCTTCTTTTCTTCGTCTGCATTTCCTCTTTAGCCTTCTGACTTTCATGTAACCAGTGACATGGAAAGCTTTCTGCTGTGTCCAATCATAAATTATTTCTTCGCTAATTTTCAAAAGGGATCTTTGTATATCTTAGAGGTGAAGAACAGAATAGTTTTTTTTGTGGGTACCGGGGGGTCGACCTCAGGACCTCGTGCACCAACAGGCGCCCGTGCCTCTGAGCGATATCACCGGCCCCTTTTTCGTATGTGGGTTCCGGGAGTCAAACTCGGGCCCTCGCGCTTGCAAGGCAGGCGCTTACACCTCTGAGCCATCTCACCAGCCCAGAACAGAATAGTTTTAAACAGGACTGTAGACCCAGACTTTTCTGGGCTTATGCTAAATTACACTCTATTGTGGAGTAACTCTGAATAAGAAAATTCGGTGACTTTTTCCCACCCTTTATTCTCCTTAATATCTTTGCTTTATTTGGCAACTTCTGATTTACCTTTTCTTTTACTGTTTTTTTTTTTTTTTCTTTTTTTTTCGTGGGTACTGGGGTTCGAACTCAGGACCTCGTGCACCAGCAGGCGCCCATGCCGCTGAGCGATATCAGTGGCCCTTTTTTCGTATGTGGGTTCCGGAAGTCGAACTCAAGACCTCACGCTTGCCAGGCAGGCGCTTACGCCGCTGAGCTATCTCACTGGTCCTGAGTAGTCTTTATAATTGAAATATAAGTCAGTAGTTAAGAAAGAGCACAGGATTTGAGGTCAGTTGGACCTGGATTTGACAGATGTCATTTGTTTCTGTGCTTCAGTTTCTTCTTTGTAAAAAAGGTCAAATACTGTTGAAAGGACTGTTGCCAGGATCAGATGAAGTAAATTTAAAGCAAAGGTAGCTAATAAGTATTGTGTAAGCTTTATCGTTTCTCTAATTCCAGTCTTGAGGCCTTAGCCTTGGCATAGATTTCTGTCATCATTTCTTCTCTTCCCCACTCACATTCAAACCAGTGAGCAAATTGTTCTGGCCCTACCACACTGATGTAACTCACAGCCATCCCTTTCCTGAATTATTTCAGTAGCGTCATAGCTGTTCTTACTGCTTCTACCCTTCCCATCTCCCAACCTGCGCCTTGTTTGTACCTCATTTTGTACTCCATACAGCAGCCCCAGCGATTAGGACAGTTACAGGAAGAAGACAGTCACACTGTGTTACCTCTGTACTTAGAACTCAACCGAGTTTCTATCTCTTTTAGGATAAAAGATTTCATACCAAAACCTAAAAGGCATATAGTGTCTGGTTAACTCCTGTTATTTCCTGCCTAATTTCTACCTCACTTGGTTCTAGTCATATTAGCATTCATATTGTTATTTAAACATATCAAAAAAATTTTAGAACATTTGTACTTGCTCTCCTCTCTGCTTTGAATGGCCTATTCCTTCATTTTCTTTAGGTTATCTTCTCAAACATTGCTCTTCCCTAAAATCTAAATAAGATAAGAAGCTTCCCTCTCTTTATTTTTCTTGATCACCATTGTCACCATCTAACTATCTCTTATTTGTTTATTGGTTGTCTTATAACAAGGATCTGGGTTTCATAAAATCAGTTTCACTTAGTGCATTATTTTCTGAGATTGGAATAATGCCAAGAGCATGGTTTGTACTCAGCTTACATACATTGAATAAATTATTTTCTAGGAGAATATAAACTACCAAAGTTAAAAGAAAAATTGGAAGCAGGGCACGGGTGGTACACACCTGTAATCCCTTTACTCAGGAACATGAGGCAGGATCACCACAAGTTCAAGGCTAGCATGAACTCTACATAGTGAGACCCTCTCTCAAAACCAAAAATAATGGGGCTGGTGAGATGGCTCAGCGGCGTAAGCACCTGCCTGGCAAGTGCAAGGGCCCGAGTTCGACTCCCGGATCCCACATACGGAAAAAGGGGCTGGTGATATCGCTCAGTGGCGCAGGTGCCTGCTGGCGTGCGAGGTCCTGAGGTCGAACCCTGGTACCCACAAAAAAAAAAAAAAAAAAAAAAACCCAAAAATAAAAGAAAAGAAAAAAACAAGGACAGCAACTAGGAATAGTGAAAAAAAAAATTAAGTCGGAAACTAAAGATTTTCCTTTTTTAATTTTTTTAAATGGTATCAGGTCTGGCAGAAAGCTAGTTTTACCTCTAAAGTATACATAATTCTAATGGTTTTTAAATTATTCTTGACAAAGAATGGAAACTTTCAACTTGTTTGGTTAAGTAGGCCAATAAAACACGAAATACAGCCAGATCCATACCAGAATGGTGGTACAAGAATTTCTTTTTTGAATAAATGGCTTTGAACCAACTACCAACTCAATAAATACATTGTTTAATGTTGACCTATCTCATTTTTACATTCCTGGAACTAAACCAATTTGCTTCTTGTGGTTATTTATTAAATTTAAATTTGTTTCTACATTTATTTTCAAAAATTTTATCTAAAGCTGCCTTTTAGTAATACCTCAGTTCTCATTTGGGTATAATTTTATGTTTTTAATACAGCAGTAAAACTGAGTCATACAATTATTGATATTTCATTGTTTTATTAGTATGCAAGATGTTTATCAAGGAAAGGGTTGATCTCTATCAACTCCCCCCAATCCTCCAGGCGTCCAAACTATGAGAGCACCAAAATCATCATTTGCCACCTTGTTTTGTCCTTGTGGTTCTGAAGAATAAAGGACTTATACATCTACGTACATTTGTTTTAATACTATGGTTGCTAGTATATTTTATTATATAAAGATTCTCCCTTAATTTTTTCTTTATAAAATCCTTTTAATTAGTACTTAGTGGATATAGGATACACTCTGGAACGTATTAGTATTTTGTGTTTTAAGACTGCTTAGGCCAGGTGTGGTAGTGCATGTCTGTAATCCCAGCAGTCTGAGAGGCTGAGACGATCACAACTTCAAGCCCACCCTATGCAGCATATTGAGACTCTGTCTCAAAAACTTCAAGAAAAGGAGGAGAGGGTCTGGGGATGTAGCTCAGTGTGAAGTCTCGAGGTTCATTCATTCCCCAGTACCAGTGATGCCCTATAGTATAAGAAGTAACCATTTTTGTAGCAGCCAAGTAAAATCCAAACTTCAAAGCCCTGCTTTCCTGAAGAATATTCAAAGGGGAAAAAAGTGATATATAACAGCTCTGAGATGAGATTTAATGGCTTAATGTTGTTAATACAACACCAACCAGTGTTGTATTTACTCATGTAAATATTGCTGAAAGAGATAGATCTTGTTGATTTCAGATTTTTAATGTATGTATTTATGTTCTTATTTTCACATTTTTAAGTGTAAAGAAAGAATGAGGCCTGTCAAAGCAGCTTTGAAGCAACTTGATAGGCCTGAGAAAGGCCTTTCAGAAAGAGAACAACTGGAACATACTAGACAGTGTTTAATAAAAATTGGAGACCACATCACAGAATGTCTGAAAGAGTATGCAAATCCTGAACAAATTAAGCAGTGGAGAAAGTAAGTAGTAAGCTTTCAGGAATTGTCAAATTTATAGTAACATAACTTTTTGTGTATGTGTCGCTCTCAATTTATTTTTCTAATTCTGAAGTTCAGGTGACAACATAGTGTTTAAGAAGTAACCTGAGTAATAGCATTTTCATTTTTTTCCTTTAAAACTTTTTTATGAGTACTATGATCATGGTAAGCCACAGCTGTCATCTCTGTCCTTAAATGAGAAATAATGGGAGCTATTTCATTAAAATTTAGATTGCAATTTGATTTTTAAATGTCTTTACAATTCACTAAATTATTCTCAGTAATATCTTTAGAAGTTGCTGTTCCCCAAAAATTTATTGTTGCATAAATTTAGCAATTTATCTTCTGGATAGATAGATATATAAAGTTATGAAGATTAACATGTTTCAAGGAATACAGTAAGCAAACCTCTATTTTCCTCTTTACTTTAGAAACAGCAGTAACACAGTTGATCTTGAAACCTGAGCTGCCATATTTTACAAATCAGATCAGGTCTAATTACTAGATCTGGATTAGTATTAAGTGAAACTGCAAGACAGATGAGGAAAGAAATGAAATGGTCACATTGCAGTCACTGATGTCAGTTCATTAGTCTGCTGACTTCAGCTGTGTGCAGTACAGGTACACATCAAAAGAAGTATAATGATATTTCTGGAGGAGTGAAAATAATTAGAAAATATTAGAAAGAAAAATCCTATCCTTGTTCTCTTTTTTCCTTAAAGTCATCCAGAACCCATTTAGTAAAAGAAGCTGGAATGTTGATTATAATCACTAGGCTGTAGTACACAAGTGAACATTAAGCTATCACGTTACTAAGCACTTACCACACACCGTAGCTGTCGTTTGTGCAGTTTGGGATGCTACAAAGAACTACTGTGGGTTTTTTTCCTTTACAGTTTCAGATAGAAGGTTCATTCTTACTCTAGATTCTAGCAAACTTAGCATATGATTTTTCTTTGTTTCCCTAGTAAGTCGAGAGCTTTTATTTTCATATAAAGGAGGCACATTACAACTCTTTTTTTTGGACAATTCCATATTGACATCCAGTATAACTGTTAATGTGCTTCAGGGGGCATTAGAATAAGGGTTACTTGAACACAAGCACTGCATTCCCTAGGCAGTCAGTGTTACAACCAAGATGGCTACTAAACAAATAATAGGCGAGTAAGGTACTGTGTTGGATATGCAACTTATAATGACCAGTCATTGAGTGGCTAACCTCCTGAGTCCCTGAAGAGTAAGTGTTGATTCTACAGAATGAAACAAGATAAAGACCTCAACCGTAGTTAACCATATAAACACCTGACATATAGAACAGTTGACATTGTTTTTACAGTAGCTACAGTTATCTGCCTTATTTGTTGCTTATAGATGCTGCTTTCAATCTTTTTTTAACCAACTCTCTTAAAAACAACTGAAATGGAATACTAACCTTTATTTAAAGATCACTGTAATTAAGTAGTGGATGGCCAAAATAATAGAAAATTTGTATTTCATTTGTATTTCAGTTTCATATGCCACAATCTAATAGATCTTTTAATAGCATTACTTTCAGAACATCTTTACAGTTATTACTGCTTCCATTTTACAAAAGGAAAAAAAGGACTAAAGTGAAAAGCTTCCTAGGGTGGAGTTGGGTCTGGGGTGTAACAGAAGAAACATCTGGGACCTGAACTTTTTACAGAAGGTGCTTGTTCTTAGGTTTGCGCAGATGCCAACACTAGTCCAGCTCTGGTGCTTTGCCCAGGATGTGATATTGTGCAAGGGATAGAATAAGGACTAGAATCTAATTGCGGACTAGATTTTTCTAGGACAAATGTATTTTTAGCTGGGCGTGGTGGTGCACACCTGTAATCCCAGCACTCGGGACACTGAGGCAAGAGGATTACCATGAGTTCGAGGCTAGCCTAGGCTATATGGTGAGTTCAGGGCCAGCCTGAACTACACAGCAAAACCCTGTCTCAAACAAAACCAAAACCGAACAAAAAATGTATTTTTAACAAGAATCAGTTATGAACAAAAAGGCAGCTTATTAATTTTCTCCCTCTTGATGGTGAGCTGTGGAATGTAGATATGTTAGAGATAGCTTATAACTTCATTTAAAAGCCAGATAAATTTTCTCAGTGGATTTTAGTTTAGTCAGATATCAGTTACCTCGCTCAACCAAGTTTACTTTTGTATTTCAAGGTAACTGTACCTTCAGTGTGTATTTGTGTCTTCTGATGACAACCAACCTGGCAGTATTTTTTGAGGTGTATTTGACAGTTTAAAAATGTATATATTTAAGGCTTACAATTTGATTTGATATATTTGTACATTATGAAATACTCACAGTCTGTAATTAATAGTGCCTGCATTTGGATGGAAAGAGAAACCTAGAGACACTGTCTTTTTTTTTTTTTTTTTTTATTTTTTTTTGTGGGTACCGGGGGTCGACCTCAGGACCTTGCACGCCAGCAGGCGCCCGTGCCACTGAGTGATATCACCGGCCCCTTTTTTGTATGTGGGTTCCGGGAGTCGAACTCGAGCCCTCGCGCTTGCAAGGCAGGCGCTTAAACCGCTGAGCCATCTCACCAGCCCCCGAGACACTGTCTTGTACCTGCTTTATAGTGTCTGGTCATGGTAATCTTTTGACTTTCACATCATGTATAAAATGACAGTTGCTTTTTCATGCATGAAGACCCTTTTGCAGTACTAAAGATGGAACTCAGGCCTTTGCACTGAGCTATATCCCCTGCTCTTTTTAATTCTTTTTTTTTTTTTTTTTTTGTGGGTACCGGGGGGTCGACCTCAGGACCTCGCGCGCCAACAGGCACCCGTGCCGCTGAGCAATATCACCGGCCCCTTTTTCGTATGTGGGATCCGGGAGTCGAACTCGGGCCCTCGCGCTTGCAAGGCAGGCTCTTATGCCGCTGAGCCATCTCACCGGCCCTCTTTTTAATTCTTGAGACAGGGTCTGGATAAGTAGCCCAGGGTAGGCTTGAATTTGGAATCCTGCCTCAAGCTCCCAGAGTGTGGGGATTACAGGCGTGAGCCACCATGCCTGGCTAAGAACATTCTATACTAGTTTAATCCATATCATCTTACGCTCTTTCTACTCCAAACTATTTGGCATATACAGAGTTTTCGGTCATGAATCTCTTGAGTCCCTGATTTGTTTAGATATCTTTGGTGCATTTCAGTTTAAGATTGTTACTTTTCATTACAAGATTATAAAATGAAGGGGTTTGGGTTGATTGGAGTTTATCCACATATGTAGTTCAAAAACGTAAATATGAAAATTAATCGTTTTAAATTTTGTTCTTGGAGGGCCAGTGTGTGTGTGTGTGTGGGGGGGGAGATTTTCCACCAGACTAATTTGCCTTTTTCTTCTAGAAACCTGTGGATTTTTGTATCTAAGTTCACTGAGTTTGATGCAAGAAAGTTACATAAGTTATATAAGCATGCTATTAAAAAACGACAAGAAACTCAGGTAAATTAGTGCATTATATTTTATTCCTTAATTTATTTCCTCAACCGTGATACATTCTTTATTACAGAAGAATTTAATTAATCAGTGAAGAAAGACTGAATGAAATAGAAAACCACCGTTACAATACTTCAGTAATAATTTAGATTCCACAGAAGGAATCTAAAATTAGTGGGCAAGAGTGGAATATTGGCACAGTCTGAAAGATCCCTTCTGAGAGGTTGATTTCTTACAAAAGGAAAACAATTTATGGAAGAGACACTTGTTTGACATTAACTTAAGTAACCATAGTAGTAAGACATAACCTCATGAATACCTCAGATTACAGCGCACTGAGATAGGCACATCATGCTTGTGGAATTGTGGCCAAAAATGTCTATGACTTCGATGTCATCTTGAGAACATATTACATAAATCACATTTGAGGTATGCTCTATAGTAACTGTTACTCTTCAAAAATGTCAAGATAAAGAACTATCACAAAAGACATGACAATTGAATGTAGCATAGAGTTCCAGATTAAATCCTGGAGCAGAAAAAGAATACAGTGGGAAAAATGTGAAATCTGAATAAGGTTTAGAGTTCAGTTAATAGTCTTGCATCAATGTTTTGATCATTATACTATGGTTATGTAAAATATTAACATTAGGAGAAAACCAGGGAATGGTATATGGGATCTTTTGTTATCACTTTTGCAACTTTTCTGATAAGTCTAAAATTATTTCAGTCAGTAGCTTAAAAAGATGTCTATGGAGCAAATAGTTTATCAGATTTATAGATGTTACACATTTCAGTATCTTATATGCAGACTTCAGTCACTATCAGAATTTCTTAGAGAGCTCCCCTCCCTAGTTTTATGTGTGTTTGAGAGTATTTGAAGCTACTTAGAAGATTCTTACGTGTGTGTTTATTTTAGCAAAACAGTGACCAGAACAGCAACTTGAATGCTCATGTGATTAGAAATCCAGGTAAGCCTTACTGATTGTTTTGGAAGATAAATCTAAAACTTGTTTTCCTTTTTTTGGTTTTGTTTTAGATAAAATTATGAAAAGGTTAAGTTCTTGCTTACAAGTACTTTTATATTGGGAAGATACTGTAATTTTCATTTATACCTACATTATTAGATAAAGTCTATTCTCTTAATGTTTTAGTTTATTGTTACCCTTGGCATAGATTAACCTTTGCCAATTTCTGGAAATTATAGGATAATTGTTAAAATGAATACTCATTTATTTTTAGTATCTTTTAGAATAATGCATTCTTTCTGTTTTGTCACATCAGGCACAAAAGTATAATCTAAGAATAGTTTGGGCCTCGTATTTTCCAATTGTGATTTTTCACACTTAATGACCAAGTGACCTCTTTTTAAATCTTAGAACTACTTTTTTAAAACATTTCCAGGGGCCGGTGAGATGGCTCAGCGGCATAAGCGCCTGCCTGGCAAGTGCGAGGGCCTGAGTTCTGCTCCCGGAACCCACATACGAAAAAAGGGCCGGTGATATCGCTCAGCGGCACAGGCACCTGCTGGCGCGCGAGGTCCTGAGGTCGATCCCTGGTACCCACAAAAAAAAAAATAAAAAAAAAAAATAAATAAATAAATAAATAAATAAAACATTTCCAAATGCTTTAATTACCTGTATTTGAGAAATGATTTTGTTTTGGCAGCTCTTAAAGCAGGAGCTATTACCTAGTAGTAAAGAACTTTTAGCAACTTTTTTTTTAATCCTTAACAAAAGTTATGGATTTTCTTTTCTTAACAGATGTGGAAAGATTAAAAGAGAATACAAATCATGACGATAGCAGCAGGGACAGTTATTCTTCTGATAGACATTTATCTCAGTACCATGACCATCATAAAGACCGACATCAGGGAGATTCTTACAAGAAGAGTGATTCCAGAAAAAGACCCTATTCTTCATTTAGTAATGGTAAAGATCATCGAGAGTGGGATCACTACAAGCAAGACAGCAGGTAAACTTGAGTTATTTTGAAATTTGGTTTATAGCTTTTTCCTTTTATTTACTGTATTGGACCTGTAGTCAGAATAAATCTCGTTTATTTATAAACAAAAGAGTTGATCTATAGTATTTTCCATCACTAATAATAACTGAATTTCTCTATGAAGTGAGGTGTTTTGTTTTTTGTTTCTTTGTTTTTTGTTTTTTGAGACAGGGTCTTGCTATACAGTTTAGGCTGGCCTCGAACTCACAGTGATCCTCCTGCCTCAGTCTCCCAAGTGCCAGGATTATAGGCATGTGCCACCATACCTGACTCTATAAAATGATGTTTTTTGTTTGTTTGCTTTTTGAGACAGGGTCTTGCTATGCAGTTCAGGCTGGCCTTGAACTCAGTATGTAGCCCAGGCTGACCTCAAACCCATGGCAATCCTCTTGCCTCAGCCTCCTGAGTGCGGGGAATACAGGGGTGCACCACAATGCCTGTAATTATAAAATGAGTTTTGAATTAAAAAATTGAAATCAAGATACACAATGAGAGTTGGAAGTTGGTTTGGGATTTGTTATGATTGGCTTGGAGAATACCAGATCATATACTCTTCAAAATATAATAGGATAGGGGCCGGTGAGATGGCTCAGCGGTGTACGCGCCTGCCTGGCAGGCGCGAGGGCCCAAGTTGGACTCCCGGATCCCACATACGAAAAAAGAGCCGGTGATATCGCTCAGTGGCACGGGCGCCTGCTGGCGTGCGAGGTCCTGAGGTCAACCCCTGGTACCCCACCCCCAACACACATACACAAAATAATAATAATAATAGGATAAAATAAGAGCTTGATGGAATAGCAATCCAGATTTGGGGATGGGATTCTGCATTCCATATAAAAAAAATATTTGGACAACCTTATTGAGATTAAGCTTTAATCTCAACAATCTGGTATAGTCCTGAAACCGGAAGTTTTCTCTAATTTTTAAAATTATTAATATTGGAAGTTCTGGGTATTTTGTTTTGTTTTGTTTTCTGTTCTGTTTTGTTTTGAGACAGGATCTCACTATGTAGTCTAGGCTGGCCATGAACTCCCTTTGTAGCCCAAGCTGGCCTCAAACTTGTGGCAATCCTCTCGCCTCAGCCTCCTGAGTGCTGGGATTGTGTTGCTCAGTTGTAAAGTGCTTACCTCCCATGCATGAGGCCCTAGGTTCCACCCCCAGCATTGCAGAAAGAGAAATTAAAAGATAATGTTTCTGTTTTAGTTGTGCTCACAGTATTAATTTCTTCTGTGAGAAGCTCTGTCACACTCCAAAATATCAATTATAGAATGGAGTAAGATTAGAAAGGGACATGGGCCGGTGAGACGGCTCAGCGGCTTAAGCGCCTGCCTTGCAAGCGCAAAGGCCCGAGTTCGACTCCCGGAACCCACATACGAAAAAGGGGCCGGTGATATCGCTCAGCGGCACGGGTGCCTGTTGGCGCGTGAGGTCCTGAGGTCGTCCCCCCGGTACCCACAAAAAAAAAAAAAAAAAAAAAAAAAAAAAAGATTAGAAAGGGACATATAATAAAAACAAAAATTTGTAGGGTATACATTTATAATTTCATAGGCTGATTGAAATCATTTATATTCTTTTAATAAAAAATACCCTCATTCAGTGTATTTTATTTGAAAAGGCAAACATTTTAGAGATTACTTCTCATTAAACTTGCCACATTTATTTTTTAGGAGATTGCCATGTTTATATATTGAGCACATTTTTCATTAATGATTTCTGTGTTAAGACTTACTATAAAATTAGTCAAATTTTAGAAGGCTTTTAATAGGCATCATCAGTCAATGAAAATCCTCCCTTACAAGTTGTTTCATAGACTTTGTTCTTGAATTTAGAATTTTTCCTGGCTAGAAGTTCTTACATAAAAGGCTTTGATTTTTATGGGTGTCCTGGATGGTTGTGGTTATCCAGTTCTGACTTACAGATAAAATGCTTAAATGCAAATGAAAAAAGAATAAAAAGTAGCATATTCTCTAGGATTGGCATATGAAATTAGATGCTGTGTGAGGTAGTCTGTATGGTTTTTTTTAGTTTTTTGAATCAAATGATTTTTCCAAAGAGATACTCCAGTGATTTTAAAACTGATTTATGGAGTTCGATGAGCTTGTATACAATGAAAAGTATGTTTGAAAGAATTTTTGTTTTATTTTTTGTTAAGATTTTATTTGAAAACATTGTAATTTGTGTTATTAGGTTGACTAAAAGACACAATTTCTCTTTTATTAGATATTACAGTGACCGAGAGAAACACAGAAAACTGGATGATCACAGGAGTAGAGATCACAGGTCAAATTTGGAAGGAAGTTTAAAAGATAGATGTCATTCTGATCATCGATCTCATTCAGATCACCGATCAAGTTCTGAATATACACACCCTAAATCTTCCAGGGATTATAGATATCACTCAGAGTGGCAAATGGACCACAGAGCTTCCAGTAGTGGCCCCAGGTCACCACTAGATCAGAGGTCTCCTTATGGCTCCAGATCTCCATTCGAACATTCAGTTGAACACAAAAGTACACCTGAGCACACCTGGAGTAATCGGAAAACATAACAAAAACTGATGCTTTGTCTTTCTGGACTTATCTTTTAGCCATATATCATAAACCAACACAGTAATTGCCTTACATGACTTGAAAGATATAAACAGATCTTCTATCAGTAGCAGTATTGTTACTTCTTTCCAGGATGCAAGATCTATTATTCCAACAGAAGAGAAACTATTTTTATATTTAAGGATTATGCTGCACTGTACTACAAATATTGTAGTACTTTTTTTTTTTTTCTTTTTTAAAGAAATGGAAAATGTTTACTATAACAGGGACCTCAACACTGCCCTCCCATATAGGCTGGATAAAACTGTTTTTAAGTCAGTTATTTTAGACTGACCTCCATTTAAATTATGTCTGTATATGAACTTTACTCTGACCTGTGATCATGTTTCAGGAAGGAATGAAAGAGAGTTCTTTTCTTAATAAAGAAAAAAGGCTCAAGGACTTTGTTCACTTTCCAAAGCTACTTGTTTACATTGTACACTGCGACCACCTTGCCGCTTTTCATCACAAGCTTGAATATTTAAATTCTGTACTTATATCTGTAATATAGCCAGGAATTTCCTGTTTGTGATTTATTATTATGCCTTTTTACAAAAAAATGGCTGTAAATTATTGTAAATGTATTAAATGAGCTTTCCTTACTTCTTTTCCCCCTCAGGCTTTTTTTGACTGTTCCTTTCTCTACCAGCTCAGGCCTTCTTATCAAAAAAAAAAAAAAAAAAATCAGTGTAATAACACTTTTTAATGATTTGTCTCGATGGAATCATTGTTTAGAATGTAAAAATGGGGAAAGGGGCCACTTATTTCCATTAGTCCTTTTTATATTGAATACTTTATTAGGATACATGTTATTCCCCTCCCCCTTTTTTAGTCAATATTATGTTTGTAGTAAAGAAAAAAATGGTGAGATAATATGGAAAGTCTAAACTGCATGCTCTGGAAACATTTTTTTCAGATGCATTTGGTTTAAAAGGGTAGGTATATGACACTCAGAATCCAAACAGCCAAAAGTTACTGTAAATCCATTTGTTTTCCCTTTTCATGTGGGCAATAATGTCAAATGTGCTATGCAGCCAGGTTAACATTTTAGACAAACTTGATTGACTTTTAATATAAACTGTTACAATGCACACTGATTGTATATAAAAACCTTATATATGACAAATTAAATTTAAGAAAAAGGATATATGGGCTCCTGTAGTTTTCTGCTGCATTCTTATTCCTTCAAGCACTTAATCTTTTTTTTCTTTTTTTTTTAAGTAACAGTTGACAGTAAAAGGATAATTTGGTAAACAATATAATATTGGCAATGTAGTACTACAACTGAATCTGTTTTGAAAACTGAATTAATCTTTCTGTGAAGTAGAAGTTAGGTCTTAAAATCTTTGGACCTTTTGGCTTCCTGAAGATATTTTAGGGTGCCTTGCATTTATGGGTTTCATTTTGCTATATTCAGTGGGAATATTTGAATCATGTGACATGCATTTTTAGTATGCTTGTTATATAACAAATTTTATTCTGACAATTATGGATATATTCCTATAATACTTATATACATAGCCCCATTGATCAGCTATGGAAGCAGTCTATTAAAATTCATCCATAGATTTATTTATTGGATATTTTCCTTTTATTCAGTTAAGTCTAAATTTTTATACTGTGTGTACAAAACAAATCTTTCTAGAGTTTTTTTTTTTTTTTTTTTTTGTACCCTGAAGAATAATGATGTGTTTTTCCTGGTCTATAAGATAACATGTAAAGGAATAACCCAATTTTAAATATCCGATTTATAAATTAAATATGAAAGAACTCCATGTTGGCACACATTTTTAAGCCTTTTCACTTTTCTCGCATTTAGTATAAATGATTATATTCTGCAACAGCATTTGAGTAAAACTTATGCCTAAGGAAGTTATAATATTAACACAGTGGAATAAGGGTTGACTTTTTTCAACTCACTTTGTAGCTGAAACATTTGCATTATATCCTGTGAAAATCTCATAGAACATTTTAGGGGACAAGGGAATAGTCTGTAACAGTGCTACATTTAGTTCTATATTTAAGTCAACCAGCTGAGTTGAATGAGGAATCTGGAACTAACATTAGTTTACAACAAATGTTATCTGTAAGAAATCAGCAGTTAAGTTGGAAAGGATCAAAGCCATACAGGTGTGAAGACACAATAGAGAACAACATTAATACCTAGATATAATAAACATTCTCTATAAAATATGCTTATTTTTGGTCTTTTACATGCTCATTCTGCTTTGCTATTTTTATCCATTTATGTTTAATTTTTTAAGGATAAGAGATTATGCATAGCATTGTACAATTAACCCTCCACCTTAATAATATACAATAAATGATTCTTATTAAAATTAATGGCCTGTCTGCTTTTAAAGAAATATCAGGGTACATTAGAAATTAGTTTTCAGACTGTTGGAAGGTGTGAAAAACTGAAATTTGAATGACTTTTTTGTAGGAAGTGGTTTTTAAAAAGTTTTATTAAATTTATTGGTATAATTTGGATATACACAATGATCACATTCATCATAGAGAATTTGTACCTATACATGATGTATCCTGTTTCTTCTTTCTTTTTTTTTTCTTTCTAGTACGTCCCATTCCTTCAACCACTCTTCCTCTCATTTACAAAGCTTCATTTCTATTTTATCCTCCTTTTATTATTTTTTTTCCCCTTTCCTTTCCCTCTTCCCCCTCCCTAGTTCCTCTTTCTTTTGAACCATTTCTTCCTATTACACTATACCTCTCATACACTTTGGTCCTTATTTACTCTTGGTTTCTCACACCAAAGAAACAATGCAATATTTACATGTGTGTCTGCTTTATTTCACTTATGAGTATGATCTCAAGGTGCATTCATTTATCTAGGAATGTCTCAAGTTCATCCTTCTTTATGGCTGAGTAGTACTCCATTATATTAAAACATCACATCTTTTTTGATCCATTCAGTGGTTGATGGGCATTGGGTTGTTGCCAAGATTTAGCTGTTACAAATTGTGCTGCTATAAACATGGGTGTGCATATATTGCTGTGGTATAGTTTTTTAATTCTTCTGGGAGATACCCAGAAGGGGAATAGCTGGGTCAAATGGGACCTCTAATCCTAGTTTTTTGAGGAATCTCCACACTGATTTCCACAGTGGTTGTACCAGTCTACACTCCCACCAACATGGAGAAGTGTTCCTTTTTCCCCACAGCCCTACCAACATTTGTTACTGGTTGATTTCTTGATGATAGCCATTCTTTCTGGGGTGAGATGGAATGTCAGTGTTGTTTTAATTTGCATCTCTCGGATGAACAAGGATGTTGAGCATTTTTTCATATATTATTTGCTGTTTGTATTTCTCTGAGAAGTGTGTATTCATCTCAGATGCCCATTTTTTAATTGGGTCTTTAAATTTGGGGGTCTAATTTTTTCAATTCTTTATATGTTCTAGATATTAGTCATTTGAGAGACCATAGCTAAAATTTTTTCCCACTCTGGGTTGTCTTTTCACTCTATTGGTAATTTCTTTTGCTGTGCAAAAAGATTTCTAACAGGATGAGATCCCGGTTGTTGATTCTGTGTAGTATTTCCTGTGTGACTGGGGTTTTGTTCATGAAGTCTCTGCCTACCCCTGTGTCTTCAAGTGTTTTACCTATTCTCTTTCAGCAGATTTAGTGTTTCTGCTTTAGTATATAGACCTTCAATCCATTTTGATTTTAGTTCAGTGCATGATGATAGACATGGGTCTACTTTTAGTCTTGGGTATGTGGAAAGCCAGTTTTTCCAACACTTTATTAAAAGATGCTATCTTTATTCTAGTGAATGTGTTTGGCCCCTTTGTCAAAGATAAGGTGGCTGAGTGTGTTTGGCATTGTTTCTGGATCTTCTAATCTGTCCCATTGATCCTCAGGTCTGTTTTTGTTTTTTCGGGTTTTGTTTTTGTTTTTGCTTGTTCGTTTTTTGGTTTTGCCACTACCATGCTGTTTTTATCACAGTGGCTTTGTAGTATAATTTCAAGTCAGGGATCATGATGCCCCCTGCTTTGCCTTTGTTACCTAGGATGGTTTTTGCTATCCTAGGTCTCTTCTGCGTCCAAATGAATTTTAGAAATGTTTTCTCTAGTTATGTGAGGTATGCTAATGTATTTTGATTGGGACTGTAATAAATATGTATAGCAATTTTGGGAGTATGGCCATTTTTACTATGTTGGTTCTTCCTACTCAAGAGCAAGGGGTATCTTTCCATTTTCTGACATTTCTTTGATCTCCTTTTTCAGAGTACCATAATTTTCAGTGTATAGATCTTTCACTTCCTTTCTTTGATTGATTCCTAAGTATTTCATTTTTTTTTCAATGCTATTGTGAAGGGTGTTGTTTCCCTAATTTCACTCTCAGTGTATTTGTTGTGTATAGGACTGCTATTGAATTTTGAGTGTTGACTTTGTAGCCAGTTGCACTACTGAATTTGGTTATCAAATCTCAAAGTCTTTTGGTGGCATTTTTGGGATCTTCTATGTAGAGTTTCATATCATCTGTGAATAATGATAGTTTAACTTCTTCCTTTCCTATCCTTATTCCTTTTATTTCTTTTTGTTGTCTAATTTTTCTGGCTAATTTTCCAGAATTATATTAAATGAGAGTGGTGATTGTGTACATCCTTGTCTTGTTCCTCATTTTAGTGTGAAAAGTGTCAGTTTTTGTCCATTAGTATAATGTTGGTTGTCCATTAGTATAATGTTAGTTTGTCATAGATGGCTTTTATCAGATTGAGATAAAGACCATCTATTCCAATTTTCTGTAGGGTTTTTATCATTAATGGGTGTTGGACTTTGTCAAAAGCTTTTTCTGCATCTATTGAGATGATCATGTGATTTTTGTCTTTGGCTCTGTTAATATGGTGTATTACATTTATTGATTTGCATATATTAAACCATCGCTGCATCGCTGGGATGAATCCCACTTGGTCATGGTGTGTAGTCTTGCTGATTTGTTGCATTCTGTTTGCCAGTATCTTATTGAGGATTTTTGCATCTATGTTTATTAGGGAGATTGACCTGTGGTTTTCTTTTTTGTTTGGGTCCTTCTCAGGCTTTTGTATCAGGGTAATACTTGCTTCCAGGAATGAATTTGGGAGTATTGCTTCCCTTTCAGTTTCATTTCAGCATTAGTGGCATTAGATCTCAAAATTTCTTGTAGAATTCAGCTGTAAATCCATCAGGACCTGGGATTTTTTTTGTTGGTAAGTTTTTAATTACATTTTCAATTTCATTGATAATGGTTTATTTAGAATCTTTATGTCATGATTCAGTTTTGGCAATTCATATGTATCTAGGAATCTGTCCATTTCTTCTGTGTTTTCCATCTTATTAGAGTACAGTTTCTTGAAGTAGGTATTGATGATCTCTGGCTTTCCACAGAATCTGTTGTGCTTTCCCCTTTTTCATTCCTAATTGCATAAATTTGAATCTTTCCTCTTTTTGATAAGGTTGGCTAAGGGTTTATCAATTTTATTTAGTCTTTCAAAGAACCAACTCTTCAATTCATTGATTCTTTGTATTGTTTTCTTAGTCTCCATTGCATTGATTTCTGCTTATCTTTATAATTTCCTCCCTCGTTTGAACTTCAGGTTTGATTTGTTCTTCTTTTTCTAGAAGTTTGAGGTTCAACATTAGGTTATTTGAGCTTGTTCTGTTTTCCTGATATGAGAGTTTATCACTATAAATTTCCCTCTTTGGACTGCTTTTATTGTGTCCCATAAATTCTGGTATGTTGTACCAGCATGATCATTTAATTATAGATATTGCTTAATTTCTTCTTTAATTTCATCTGTGACCCATTGGTTGTTCAGGAGGGTGTTATTTAATTTCCAGGTGTTTATGTATTCTTTAGTTTCTTTTGCTGTTGATTTCCAATTTCATTGTGCTATGGTCAGATAATATCCATGGAATAATTTCAGTTCCTTTGTATTTTCTTAAGCATGTTCTATTAGTGTGTGGTCTGTTTTGGAGAATGTCACATGTACAGCTGAGAAGAATGTGTACTCTGATGTTGGGGTGTGGAACACTCTCTAGACATATACCAAATCCCTTTGTTCACAGATTTGGCTTAGTTCTGATATTTCTTTGTTGATTTTTTGTCTAACCATTCTATTTGTGATAGTGGGGTATTGAGATCCCCCATTACAACTGTGTTAGTGCTTATTTGATTTTTCTTGTCTGTTAATACTTGTTTTATGTAGTTGTGCACACTGGTATTTCCTGCATACATATTTATGATTGTTATCACTCCTTCTTGTAGTTTTCCCTTAACCATTATGTAGTGACCTTCTTTGTGTCTTTTGATTAGTCTTGGCTTGAGGTTCACATTGTCTGAAAATAGAATAGCTACCCCTGCTTTTTTCTGGGATCCTGTCACATGGAATATTGTTCTCCATTCTTTGACTTTCAGTCTATGAATTTCTTTTTGAGTTAAATGTGTTTCTTGTTTTCAGCATAATGTTGGATGTTGCTTCTTGATCCTTTCTGCAAGTCTGTTTCTTTTGATTGGTAAATTGAGACCATTTGCATTTATGGTTATAATTGATATGTATTGGCTTGTCCTTGCCATATTATTTTCCTTTCTTGGTATACTGTCTTTCCCTTCTGTTTAATTGCTTGCCCTGCCTGGTGGCTTCTTTCCATTGGTGTTCTTGGAATTGTTGTCTTCCTTATCTCTTTCTAGAATATCCTTCAGAGCATTTTGGAGAGCTGATTTGGTGGTCATGAATCTCTTCAGTGTTCTTTGTCATGGACGTATTTGATTTCTCCATTAATTCTGAAAGAGAGTTTTGCAGGGTTCATCAATCTGGTATGGAGGTTGCTTTCTTTTAGGGCTTGAAATACTTCACTCCAAGCTCTCCTTGACTTGAGGGTCTGTGTTGAGAAGTCAGCTGTGATTCTAATGAGTTTTCTTTTAGAGGTGATTAGTCCTTTTTCTCTAACCACCTTTAACATTCTGTTCTTATGCTGAATTTCTGAAATCTTGATTATTATATGGCCTGGTGTAGATTTATTTTGATCATGGCAAACTGGAGTTCTATATGCCTCACTTATTTGTATGTCAAATTCTTTGTCCATATTTTGGAAGTTTTCTGCCATTATTTCTGTGAAGAGGTTTTTTATGGCATTTGCACTATCTCCAGCTTTCTCATTGACCCCAATCAATCTTAAGTTGTTGTTCTTTGCTTCATCTTGCAGCTGTTGGATTGATTTTTCATGATCACTAACTGCAATCCTGTCTTCTAAATCTTATATTCTATCTTCCCCTTCATTTAATCTGTTTCATATACTTTCAGTGGAATTTTTGCTATCCTGGATATCTGTTTGGATCTGCTTCATGGTTTCCATTTCTTTCCTATGTTGGGCACTCATGGTTTCCATCATTTTTCTAAGTTCGTCTATTTTGTGTGTGTGTGTGTGTGTGTGTGTGTGTGTGTCTGCTCTAGATTTGGTGAGCATGTCCTTCATTTTGATCATCATTTTTTTACCTGAGAGAGTATTTTTTCTGTAGCCATCTCCATTTTTTTGTTGTTGTTGTTACTTCTGCTGTTATCATTTCGGAAAGTTCCAGTGTGTGGCTTCCAATTTCTTCTATTTCATTGTGCTCTGGACTTGTCCTGGGGGGACTGCAGGTCTAGGTTTGCATTTTGCTTCTACATCTTGTCATTTTCTATTGTGATTTCATTTTATTTTCTATGTTGGTGCTTATAGATTTCTTACAGTAGACAGTTTTATCACCAGTATCGTGGCTTCCCTAGGAAATGTGTATTCCTCAGAGAAGTCTTCTAGGTCTTGGTCTTTGCATCTATCCCAAGAACTTACCTTCCTAATTTATTACGGGTGGGAGGTTGCTATCTATTTGGCTCTGCACTCTGTCCTTTTGTACTGGACTATGGTGCTGGTTATTACCCCAGGAAATCACAGTGTTGTCATCGGTGGGAGAGAAACTGATTACAACATGTATCACATCTTTGCTAAAGTAGTACAATTAGCAATAACAATAACATCCATCATAGCCTAGGAACTGACCAGCTGTGGTAACTTTTATTTTTTTATTTTATTTATTTATTTATTTATTTATTTATTTATTTATTTATTTTAAAGAGAAGAAAAAACAAAACAAAACAAATCAAAAAATAAATTTTCAAAACAACATAGGAGGGTAACAATGGTTAATGGATTACATATTGTTATCTTTAAGTTAGTTATTCAGGATACCAGATATCAGCATTCAATTGTCCAAACATTATTGGCACAAACCTTACTCTTCAATGAACTAAGTAAAATTAGTAGTGTATCTATCTTAACCATCTTATATATAAATACAATTTTTTTTCCTTTCCCTTCTTTCTTTTCCCTATTCCCCCATCTCAGTCTCTCTTTCCTTTTGACCAGTTTGTTTTTGATTCACCATGTCTATTGTACATTTTGGATCTTATTTACTCTTTCAGTTTCTCATACTAGAGAGACAATATGATGCTTACACATGTGCATCTGGTTTATTTCACTTATAAGTATTTTCTTGAGTTGCATCCATTTACCTATGAAAGTCTCCAGTTTAACCTTCTTTATGGCTGAATAGTACTCCATTATATAAAAATACCACATCTTTCTTATCCATTCCTCAGTTGATGGGCATTTGGATTGTTTCCAAGATCTGGCTATTACAAATTGTGCTGCTATAAACATGGGTGGACATACATCGCTGTGGTACGATGTTTTTAATTCTTCTGGGAAGATACCCAGAAGGGGAATAGCTGGGTCAAATGGAACCTCCAACCCTAGTTTTTTGAGGAATCTCCACACTGATTTCCACAGTGGCTGTACCAGTCGACACTCCCACCAACAGTGGAAAAGGGTTCCTTTTTCCCGACAGCCCCTCCAGCATTTGTTATTAGTTGATTTCTTGATAATAGCCATTCTTTCTGGGGTGAGATGGTATCTCAGTGTTGTTTTAATTTGCATCTCTCGAATGACTAGTGATGTTGCACATTTTTTTGTATATTTGTTTGCCATTAGTATTTCTTCATCTGAGAAATGTGTATTCATCTCAGATGCCCATTTTTGGAGTGGGTCTTTAAATTTGGGAGGTCTGATTTTTTTGAGTTCTTCATATGTTCTCGATAGTAATCCTTTGTCTGAGGAACAGCTGGCAAACATTTTTTCCCATGTTGTGGGTTGTCTCTTCACTCTGTTGGTGGTTTCTCTTGCTGTGCAAAAGCTTTTTAATAAGATGAGATTCCAGTTGTTGATTCTTTGTGATAGTTCCTGTGCAGTTGAGGTTTTAATCATAAAGTCTTTGCCTACACCAATGTCTTCAAGGGTTTTACCTATCCTACCTTCCAGCAGATTCAATGTTTCTGTTTTAATATTTAGATCTCTGATCCATTTTGAATTTAGTTTAGTACATGGTGAAAGACATGGGTCTAGTTTTAATCTTCGGCATGTGAAGAGCCAGTTTTTCCAGCACCATTTATTAAAGAGGCTATCTTTCTTCCAGCGAATGTGTTTGGCACCTTTGTCAAAGATAAGGTGGCTTAGTATGTCTGGGGTTGTTTCAGCATCTTCTAATCTGTTCCATTGATCTTCAGGTCTGTTTTTTTGCAAGTACCACACTGTTTTTATCACAGTAGCTTTATAGTATAATTTCAAGTCGGGGATTGTGATGCCCCCTGCCTTGCTTTTGTTGCCCAGAATTGTCTTTGCTGTTCTAGGTCTCTTCTGATTCCAAATGAATTTTAGGATTGTTTTCTCTAATTCTGTGAGATATGCTGTTGGAATTTTGATTGGAATTGCATTAAATCTGTATAACAATTTTGGAAGTATGGCCATTTTCATTATATTGGTTCTTCGTATCCAGGAGCAAGGGATATCTTTCCATTTTCTGATATCCTCTTCAATCTCCTTTTTCAGATTACTGTAGTTTTCAGTGTAGAGGTCTTTTACATCCTTTGTGAGGTTGATTCCTAGGTATTTCATTTTTTTGGATGTTATTGTGAAAGGTGTCGTTTCCCTAATTTCTCCTTCAGTAAGTTTGTTATTTGTGTACAGAAAGGCTATTGACTTTTGAGTATTGACTTTGTATCCAGCTACACTACTGAATTTGCTTATTAAATCTAGCAATTTTTTAGTGGAGTTTTTGGGGTCTTCTGTGTAGAGTATCATGTCATCTGCAAATAATGATAATTTAACTTCTTCCTTTCCAATCATTATTCCTTTTATTTCTTTCTCTTGCCTAATTGCTCTGGCTAAAGTTTCCAGAACTATGTTGAGTAAGAGTGGGGACAGTGGACATCCTTGTCTTGTTCCTGATTTTAGAGGGAAGGCTTTCAGTTTTTGTCCATTTAGTATAATATTGGCTGTTGGTTTGTCATAGATAGCTTTTATTAGATTGAGATAAAGACCATCTATTCCAATTTTCTGTAGGGTTTTTATCATGAAATGGTGCTGGACTTTGTCAAAAGCTTTTTCTGCATCTGTTGAGATGATCGTGTGATTTTTGTCTTTGGTTCTGTTAATATGGTGTATTACATTTATTGATTTACATATGTTGAACCATCCCTGCATCCCTGGGATGAATCCAACTTGGTCATGGTGTGTAATCTTCTTGATGATTTGCTGGATTCTGTTTGCCAGTATCTTATTGAGGATTTTTGCATCTATGTTAACTAGGGAGATTGGCCTGTAGTTCTCTTTCTTAGTTGGGTCCTTCTCTGGTTTTGGTATCAGGGTAATGCTTGCTTCCAGGAATGAATTTGGGAGTATTGCTTCCCTTTCAATTTCATTAAAAAGTTTGAGAAGTAGTGGTGTCAGATCTTCTCTAAATTTCTTGTAGAATTCGGCAGTGAATCCATCAGGGCCTGGGCTTTTCTTTGTTGGGAGGTTTTTAATTACATCTTCAATTTCATTGGTTGATATTGGTTTATTTAGGATTTTTAAATCTTCTTGATTGAGCTTTGGTAATTCATACGTATCTAGGAATCTGTCCATTTCTTCTGCATTTTCCATCTTAGTAGAATATAAATTTTCAAAATAGGTATAGATGATCTTCTGGATTTCTGCAGGGTCTGTCGTGATATCACCCTTTTCATTTTCAATTGCATGGATTTGAGTCTTTTCTTTTTTTAATAATGTTGGATAAGGGTTTGTCAATCTTATTTATTCTTTCAAAGAACCAACTCTTCGCTTCATTGATTCTTTGTATTGTTTTTTTAGTCTCCAATACGTTAATTTCTGCTGTGATCTTTATAATTTCCTCCCTTGTACGGTCTTTTGGCTTAGCCTGATCTTCTTTTTCTAGAAGTTCGAGGTTTGCCATTAAGTTGTTTATTTGTGCTTGCTCTATTTTCCTGATATAGGTATTTAATGCTATAAATTTCCCTCTTAGGACTGCTTTCATTGTATCCCATAAGTTCCGGTATGTTGTACTGTCATTATCATTCAGTTGTAGAAAGTGTCTAATTTCTTCTTTAATTTCATCTGTGACCCATTGGTTGTTCAGGAGGGTGCTGTTTAATTTCCATGTGTTTAGGGAGTTTTTGTGCTTTCTTTTGCTATTGATTTCCAATTTCATTGCACTATGGTCTGATAATATGCATGGGATAATTTCAATTCCTTTGCATTTACTTAAGCATGTTTTAGGAGTTAGTATGTGGTCTATTTTGGAGAACGTCCCATGTGCAACTGAGAAGAATGTGTATTCTGATGTTGTGGGGTGGAACACTGTAGACATCTACTAAGTCCATTTGTTCAAAAGTTTGGTTCAGTTCTACTATTTCATTATTGATTTTTTTGTCTAGTTGATCTGCCTTTTTGTGACAGTGGAGTATTGAGATCCCCCAATATAATTGTATTAGTGCTTATTTGATTTTTCATGTCCTTTAATACTTGTTTTATATAGCTGGGTGCACTGGTATTTGACGCATATATATTTATGATCATTATCTCTTCCTCTTGGATTGTTCCCTTTACAAGGATGTAATGACCGTCTTTATCTCTCTGAATCATTCTTGGCTTGAAATTCACTTTGTCTGCAAAAAGAATAGCTACCCCTGCTTTTTTCTGGGTTCCTGTTGCATGGAGTATTGTTTTCCCAGCTGTGGTAACTTTTAATTTGGTATCTTTAACCATAGGAACAAACTCTATAGTTATATAAAGAAATCCAATGTATACCAGGACCTTCTATACAATGAGTTTCCCCTTGGTAGATTTATTTAACTGCCGGCTCAGTGGGGCCCCTCGGGAAACAGTATCCTGTCACTGCTGGGCCACTCCCACTAGTGCCCCAGGTGCTGCTGGGTTAGGGTTAGGGTTATGGCCTGTGTCCTTACAAAAAAATCAGGGTACATTAGAAATTAGTTTTCAGACTATTGGTGTGAAAAACTGAAATTGGAATGATTTCCTTCATTAATTTTAGATTGGCTTGCAAAATAATATGAGAACCATTACAACTTCATATAATGTAATTACATATGTGACCATTTCTTTTGGTAATATTTTTGAGTTATGAAAGTTGGTAGTTTATTTGCTGATTTATACATACACAAATCATTGATGAGATTTGTTCAAGAATATGCATGATTTTTATTTCTGTACCACATTACCCTTTCTGACTAGAAAATCACCTTTGGGGGTTTGGAAAAGTAGCTAATCTTCAAATAGGATTTGGAGATTTTTATTTCTAGACTTTCCCAGCTTTATCTGAACATGAACTACAGTGTCAACTTGGTTTACAAACTTAATTTGTTATACAATTTTGAGGAAGGCGGCCGTGTTGGTGCTTGTGTGGGGAAGATGGCCATGGTCATGTTTGTCACCTGTTGCAGAGTTTGCAAACAGAAGCAAAATTTTGCCGAACATTTTTGTTTGTGCACCAAATTATTTTCAAACAGAAGTGTTCGTGAACTGAGCTATCACTGTACATTCAAGAGTGTGAGTTATTGCAATTTTGAGTAGTTACTTAGAAAATAATGCAAAAATATTTTTAAGGGCTGCTGATATAGCTCAGCAGCATAAGCGCCTGCCTGGCAAGCACGAGATCCTGAGTTCGACTACCGGTACCCACATATAAAAAAAATTTTTTTTTAAATGTTTCTGAAGTATATAAAGGGATATTAAGATAGATGCCTCTATCAAACATAAATTCAGAGTTTAAAAGCACAGAAAAACTTTCATATTGTAGCATTTAATACAAGGTCTATGATGAGTGAAGGGCGTTACAGGGGAAGCAGTTGAACAACATTACAACAAGAATATCTTGAGACTGTCAAAACTTTGCTAAAATTTTTAGACATTCTATTATAGATGATTTGGAAGAAAATAATTCAATTGCAATTGTATTTTCCCTTGGAAATAACTAGTGATTTTGTAGAATAATTTATGCTTATTTGTTTTCTTTTATAAATGTTTTTAAGACCAAATAGGCACTCCTACCACTGAGCTGCTCCCTGGGCTCTTTTTTTTATTTTGAGACAGTGACTCACAAAGTTACCTGGTCAGGACTTGAATTTGCATCCTCCGGGTTCAGCCTCCTTCAGTGCTGGGATTACAGACATGTACCACCATGCCCAGTTTAAAAAATTCTTAAGCTCAATGCTTCTGTTAAATGAGCTAAGTAAGGATATTGATTGTGATAATGATATGCATGCTTTAGCTGGCAGATTACTTTGCATTGTATTGTAATTTCATTATGATATACTATATTAGTTTCTAGACTGCAGAAAGAGCTGTGGAACTTAATTGTCCTGCAGTTTTACTAAGCTGCATCTAGGTATGGTAGGTTTTTGTAATTATTTTTAATTTTCTTTGCTCAAGTGTTGCCTTTTGCCCAATTCTTTTTACTTTCTGGAATTTATATGGTATTACTATCATACAGCTTTTGATTTCTGTCCTTTTCAGAAATTTCACTCTATTTGACTCTTTTTTTTTTTTTTTAATATTTGGGTACCGGGAGTCGAACTCAGGACCTTGCGCTTGCCAGGCAGGCGCTTATGCCGCTGAGCTATATCACCGGACCTATTTACCTCTTTTTTTATGGTGAGTATCCAGCTTCAACAATAACCCTGTCCTCATCTCCACTTAAATAGCCAATAAACCTTTCTCTACTTAAATAGCCAGTAGATATTGAATCTTAAAACATGTGAAACTAAGCAACTTTTCAACACCAATAATATTTAAATATCTACCCCATTTATCTTTGACCTATGTTTAGCACTTCTCCTTAGCTGTTTTGTTTTTGCTTTACTACTACTTAGAACACAAAATAATTGTCTTTTACAAAGCTTGTTCCTTCATTTAATTCAAATCTCAGATCAAATGTCATCTCAAATATCCAAGTTAGTATCATGAAACCATCATTATTTATATCCCTTCTCTTGCTTTTTCTTCTAGCACATAATCACCATCTGACCTTATGTGTTTTGTTCATTTGCCATGGTCTGCTTCCCCAGAAGAAAATGAATGCCATTAGAACAGGGATTTTAGTCCATTTACTGCTGTATCCTCAACACCTAAAATAGTCTTTTGTCTCAATTGTATTATTTTCATTGTTGTAGTGTCTTAGAAATGCTATGCCCTATAAATGAGTAGTATTACCAAACTTTTGTCTTGCCATTGTTAACTTGACTCAGTAGTAGTATTAGAAACTTGTATGCCTTATCAAGTATCTCATGATTGAGTCTGTTTATTGACTTCCAGTTTTTAAACTTGACTGAGACACTTGAGAAATAGAGAAATACCTGTTTTATTTCCAGGAACTAAGATGTGCAGAGAGAAGCTCCAAGTAATGAGGTTTTAACATTTATTTTGCTGAGTTGAATAATTAATACAAAGGTTGTTCTCATAAATGGTACTTATGTTTATATATTAATGAAAGATTTGTGTAACTAAAGGGCTACTTAGAAAAGACACTTTGCAAAGATGTGTGCAGAGACATAACAGGAAAAAACATAAAACATTTTGTCTATTCTTTTACCATTTGAAAAAGAAATGTTTGTAGCTGGCATGATATACTTTTTCCACTTAATAGAATCGATGTTGTAAAGACCCTAAGGCAAGAGAAATATTTTGCATTTCCAATGTTTTTTAAGTGAAACAGCAAAATTTTTCCTTGCTGTTAACCTGGTGTTAAGTTTTTCCCATTAAAAAAACTTAGATCATATTTACATAGTTAGACTTACCTTTTCTAGGTGTACAGTGTGGTGAGTTTTGATAAATTATACAATTGTGTAACTACCACCATATTTAAGATATAAAGTATTTCAATCACCCCAATAAATTATGGACTTTTCCCTTCCCACCCTGCTCCTGGCAAACACTGATTTCTCATGTAGATTTTTACTTTGCCCATAATGTCATAAATGTAGTCATCCATTATGTTGTGCTTTGAGCCTGTCTTTTACTTGGTATGATCCTCTTGTGGTTAGCCCAGGTTGTTTTTTTTTTTCCAGTTATTCATTCCCTTTTATTGCTCCATAGTATTCCTTTGTATTTGGTATATAATTTGTTTATCCATTCACCAACTGGATGAAAAGTTAGGTTTCCAGTTTTGCCTATTATGAATGATGATGTTGCCAATGTTCATGAACAGTTCTCTGGAAAAACTTGTATTCTAATTTTTCTTGGGTAAATATCTTGGAGTGGTGTTGTATGTTTTACTTTATAAGAACTATTTTCCCAAGTGCATGTACCATTTTACATTCCTGCAAAGCTATACATGAGAGTTCTTAACACTTTCTGTATGAACAGCTTCTGTCAGTTTCTAAAAATCTTAGCCATCTATTGTGTCTGTAACTCATTGTACCACACTGATTTTAATTTGCATTTTCCTAATGACTAATGATATTGAACATCTTTTAATGTTTTCCATTTTTATCTATGGTGAAGTGTCTTCAAATTTTTTCCTATTTTATAAAACAGAATTGTTGATAAAAGCATACCAGTAAATTTTGTGAATATTTTCTTATACTCAGTGACTTATTTATTTTTATTTTCTTAACATTATCTTCAAAAGTGAAAGTTTTGAATTTTTTATTCTTTGGTTTACCAATCTTATCCTAACCTGAGGTCACTCAGAGTTTTTCTTCTATTTTTTTCTTTGTTTGTTTGTTTTTGTTTTTTTCCTGTAAGGATTATATATTTAGACATTGCATTTAAGTCTCTGATTAATTTTGAGTTGGCTTTTTGCATATGGTGTGAGAAGTGGATTAAGGTTGTAGTTTTGTTTGGATATGTATGTCCAATTTTTGCAGCACCATTTGTTGCAATGACTTTTTTCCCCACTGAATTTCAATTTCACATTTGTTAATATCAGTTGTCCATATATATGTGAGTCTATTTCTGGGCTTTTTATTCTGTCCTATTTTTATTTCTGTCTTTGTGCCAGCAACACTCTATCTTGATTACTGTTGTTTATAGTAGCCATAAAATAAAGTAAGTGAATCCATTGTTCTTTCTGTAAATTATTTTGGCTCTTGTAAATTCCTTTGCTTTTCTGCATACATTTTAAAATCAACTTGTTAATTTTTACAAAAAGGCATGCTGAGATTTCATTGTAAAGTACTGAAAAGTTAACAATATTAAGATTTCTGACTCATGAACATAATGTATATCTCCATTTAAAAAAATTTCTCCCTCATCAATGTGTTGTGGTATTCTCATGTGCAAATCTTGCTCATATATTGTTGGATTTATCTGTAAGTCATAACTCATTCTTTAAATAATTTTTTTAATTTTAATTTTTAATTACTCATTTTTCTAATATGATGTGTCCCCTGACTGTACTACACTCACTGATTTGTTCTAATAGCTTTGTTCCAGATTCTTTGAGATTTTCTACACTAGATAGTCAAGTCCTGTGTGGGGAAAAAAAAAATTATTTGTATCTTCACCATCTCTGCAGCTATTTTCTTGCCTTCACTCATTTCCTAGGATTGGAGTTGAGGATTTTGTATGTCTGCCTGTGTGTGTGCACACACAGTGCCAGGGATTGAACCCAGGGCCCTCCTGCAAAACTATAACCCCAGGCTTTTTACTTTTATTTTGAGCCGGGGTCTCACTAAGTTGCCTATGCAGGACTCAAACCTGTGACTCTTTTGCTTCAGCCTCCCAAGTGTTTTGATTACAGGATTCGGCTGAAAAAAAAATTTCAGCATCCAGCTGAAAAAAAAAAAATTAGCCTACTTATATAAAAAGTGCATGTTGAAGTTTTAAACCACTGTGAATTGCATTAGTCTTTTTTTTTTTTTTTTGTAATATTTTTTATCTGTTCAAGGAAATTCTCTTCTAGTTTGCTGAGAATTAGAAATATTTGCAGTTTATTCTTAACCCTAAGTATTTATTTGTGGGTTATGTGCACTTATTGCACAACTTCTGAAATCTTGGAAACAGACTGGAGATGGCCACAGTCACTGCCCATTCCATATTGATTTTCTCACAGTACTTGCTCTGTATCAAAGAAATGGACAAACAAGAACTTCATAAGGTAGGTTGAATGTTGTACCACTGGGCCCAGATAAGTATTCTGTTAACTGTAAACTTTTTTTAATAGATGTCTATCATCAGGTTAAATAATTTACCTTCTATTATTCATTGTAGAGATTATATCATAAATATTTCCTACCGAGATGATGTATATTATTATATACATATAATATACACAATATACACATAGTATCTTATATACATATAATAATATTGTGTATATTATTGACATGGATTACATTGATTTTTTTTTTAGTGTTAAACCAACCTGGAATTCCAGGGATAAACCCTGTTTTATCAAAGTATATTCCTCTTTTCATGTATTTTTGGATTAAATTTGGTAATAGTTTTCTTTATGATTTTGTATCTGTGTTTATGACAGTATTAGTCTTTAGTTTTCTCTTGTAACTTTTCCTAACATCACCATCAGGATTAATGCTGACCTTATGAAATATGTTAAGAAGTGTATTCTTTCCTCTATTTTCTTTTTTTTTTTTTTTATTTTAAAGAGAAGAAAAAAAAAAACAAATCAAAAGAAGAACAAATTTTCAAAACAACATAATAGGAGGGTAACAATGGTTAATACATTACGTATTACTATCTTTAAGTTAGTTATTCAGGACACCAGACATTAGCATTCAATTGTCCAAACATTATTGGCACAAACCTTACTCTTCAATGAACTAAGTAAAAATGGTAGTGTATCTATCTTAACCATATTATATATATATATACAATTTTTTTCCCTTTCCCTTCTTTCTTTTCCCTATTCCAGTCTCTCTTTCCTTTTGACCAGTTTCTTTTTGATTCACCATATCTATTGTACATTTTGGATCTTATTTACTCTTTCAGTTTCTCATACTAGAGAGATAATACGATGCTTACACATGTGCTTCTGGTTTATTTCACTTATGAGTATTTTCTCGAGTTGCATCCATTTACCTATAAAAGTCTCCAGTTTATCCTTCTTTATGGCTGAATAGTACTCCATTGTATAAAAATACCACATCTTTCTTATCCATTCCTCAGTTGATGGGCATTTGGGTTGTTTCCAAGATCTGGCTATTACAAATTGTGCTGCTATAAACATGGGTGCACATATATCGCTGTGGTACGATGTTTTTAATTCTTCTGGGAAGATGCCCAGAAGGGGAATAGCTGGGTCAAATGGGACCTCCAACCCTAGTTTTCTGAGGAATCTCCACACTGACTTCCACAGTGGCTGTACCAGTCGACACTCCCACCAACAGTGAAGAAGGGTTCCTTTTCCCCACAGCCCCTCCAGCATTTGTTATTAGTTGATTTCTTAATAGTAGCCATTCTTTCTGGGGTGAGATGGTATCTCAGTGTTGTTTTAATTTGCATCTCTCGAATGACTAGTGATGTTGCACATTTTTTTGTATATTTGTTTGCCATTAGTATTTCTTCATCTGAGAAATGTGTATTCATCTCAGATGCCCATTTTTGGAGTGGGTCTTTAAATTTGGGAGCTCTGATTTTTTTGAGTTCTTCATATGTTCTCGATAGTAATCCTTTGTCTGAGGAACAGCTGGCAAACATTTTTTCCCACATTGTGGGTTGTCTCTTCACTCTGTTGGTGGTTTCTCTTGCTGTGCAAAAGCTTTTTAATAAGATGAGATCCCAGTTATTGATTCTTTGGGATAGTTCCCGTGCGGTTGAGTTTTTATTCATAAAGTCTTTGCCTACACCAATGTCTCCAAGGGTTTTACCTATCCTACCTTCCAGCAGATTTAATGTTTCTGTTTTAATATTTAGATCTCTGATCCATTTTGAATTTAGTTTAGTGCATGGTGAAAGATATGGATCTAGTTTTAATCTTCGGCATGTGTAGAGCCAGTTTTTCCAGCACCATTTATTAAAGAGGCTATCTTTCTTCCAGCGAATGTGTTTGGCACCTTTGTCAAAGATAAGGTGGCTTAGTATGTCTGGGGTTGTTTCAGCATCTTCTAATCTGTTCCATTGATCTTCAGGTCTGTTTTTTTGCCAGTACCACACTGTTTTTATCACAGTAGCTTTATAGTATAATTTCAAGTCGGGGATTGTGATGCCCCCTGCCTTGCCTTTGTTGCCCAGAATTGCCTTTGCTATTCTAGGTCTCTTCTGATTCCAAATGAATTTTAGGATTGTTTTCTCTAATTCTGTGAGATATGCTGTTGGAATTATGATTGGAATTGCATTAAATCTGTATAACAATTTTGGAAGTATGGCCATTTTCATTATATTGGTTCTTCCTATCCAGGAGCAAGGGATATCTTTCCATTTTCTGATATCCTCTTCAATCTCCTTTTTCAGTACTGTAGTTTTCAGTATAGAGGTCTTTTACATCCTTCGTGAGGTTGATTCCTAGGTATTTCATTTTTTTGGATGTTATTGTGAAAGGTATTGTTTCCCTAATTTCTCTTTCAGTAAGTTTGTTATTTGTGTACAGGAAGGCTATTGACTTTTGAGTACTGACTTTGTATCCAGCTACACTACTGAATTTGCTTATTAAATCTAGCAGTTTTTTAGTGGAGTTTTTGGGATCTTCTGTGTAGAGTATCATGTCATCTGCAAATAATGATAATTTAACTTCTTCCTTTCCAATCATTATTCCTTTTATTTCTTTCTCTTGTCTAATCGCTCTGGCTAAAGTTTCCAGAACTATGTTGAATAAGAGTGGGGACAGTGGACATCCTTGTCTTGTTCCTGATTTTAGAGGGAAGGCTTTCAGTTTTTGGCCATTTAGTATAATATTGGCTGTTGGTTTGTCATAGATAGCTTTTACCAGATTGAGATAAAGACCCTCTATTCCAATTTTCTGTAGGGTTTTTATCATGAAAAGGTGCTGGACTTTGTCAAAAGCTTTTTCTGCATCTATTGAGATGATCATGTGATTTTTGTCTTTGGTTCTGTTAATATGCTGTATTACATTTATTGATTTACGTATGTTGAACCATCCCTGCATCCCTGGGATGAATCCAACTTGGTCATGGTGTATAATCTTCTTGATGATTTGTTGGATTCTGTTTGCCAGTATCTTATTAAGGATTTTTGCATCTATGTTCATTAGGGAGATTGGCCTGTAGTTCTCTTTCTTAGTTGGGTCCTTCTCTGGTTTTGGTATCAGGGTAATGCTTGCTTCCAGGAATGAATTTGGGAGTATTGCTTCCCTTTCAATTTCATTGAAAAGTTTGAGAAGTAGGGGCGTTAGGTCTTCTCTAAATTTCTTGTAGAATTCAGCAGTGAATCCATCAGGGCCTGGACTTTTCTTTGTTGGGAGGTTTTTAATTACATCTTCAATTTCATTGGTTGATATTGGTTTATTTAGGATTTTTAAATCTTCTTGATTCAGCTTTGGTAATTCATACGAATCTAGGAATCTGTCCATTTCTTCTGCATTTTCCATCTTAGTAGAATATAAATTTTCAAAATAGGTATAGATGATCTTCTGGATTTCTGTAGGGTCCGTCGTGATATCACCCTTTTCATTTTCAATTGCATGGATTTGAGTCTTTTCTTTTCTTTTTTTAATAAGGTTGGATAAGGGTTTGTCAATCTTATTTATTCTTTCAAAGAACCAACTTTTTGCTTCATTGATTCTTTGTATTGTTTTTTTATTCTCCAATACGTTAATTTCTGCTCTGATCTTTATAATTTCCTCCCTTGTACGGGCTTTTGGCTTAACCTGCTCTTCTTTTTCTAGAAGCTCGAGGTTCACCCTTAAGTTGTTTATTTGCGCTTGCTCTATTTTCCTGATATAAGTATTTAATGCTGTAAATTTCCCTCTTAGGACTGCTTTCATTGTATCCCATAAGTTCCGGTATGTTGTACTGTCATTATCATTCAGTTGTAGAAAGTGACTAATTTCTTCTTTAATTTCATCTGTGACCCATTGGTTGTTCAGGAGGATGCTGTTTAATTTCCATGTGTTTAGGGAGTTTTTGTGGGATCTTTTGCCATTGATTTCCAATTTCATTGCACTATGGTCTGATAATATGCATGGGATAATTTCAATTCCTTTGCATTTACTTAAGCAGGTTTTATGAGCTAGTATGTGGTCTATTTTGGAGAACGTCCCATGTGCAGCTGAGAAAAATGTGTATTCTGATGTTGTGGGATGGAACACTCTGTAGACATCTACTAAGTCCATTTGTTCAAAAGTTTGGTTCAGTTCTACTATTTCATTATTGATTTTCTGTCCAGTTGATCTATCTTTTTGTGACAGTGGAGTATTGAGATCTCCCAATATAATTGTATTAGTGCTTATTTGATTTTTCATGTCCTTTAGTACTTGTTTTATATAGCTGGGTGCATTGGTATTTGACGCATATATATTTATGATCGTTATCTCTTCCTCTTGGATTGTTCCCTTTACAAGGATGTAATGACCGTCTTTATCTCTCTGAATCCTTCTTGGCTTGAAGTTCACTTTGTCTGCAAAAAGAATAGCTACCCCTGCTTTTTTCTGGGTTCCTGTGGCATGGAGTATTGTTTTCTATCCTTTGACTTTCAGTCTATGAATTTCTTTCTGAATTAAATGTGTTTCTTGTATACAGCATATTGTTGGATCTTGCTTCTTGATCCATTTCGCCAGTCTGTGCCTTTTGATTGGTGAATTGAGACCGTTAACATTGATGGTTAAAACTGATATGTATTGACTTGTCATGATATTTTCCTGTTGTTGGTTCCCACTCTTTGTTTTTCTGCTTTCTGGCTATGTAATTATTTGCTCTGCCTGGTGGATTCCTTCTGTTGGGGTTCCTATCTCTTTCTAGAATGTCCTTCAGAACGTTTTGGAGTGCTGGTTTGGTGGTCATAAATTTTCTCAGATGTTCTTTGTCATGAAAGTATTTTATTTCTCCATCAATTTTGAAAGATAGTTTTGCAGGGTACATCAATCTGGGCTGAAAATTATTTTCCTTTAGAGCTTGCAATACATCATTCCAAGCTCTTCTTGAATTGAGGGTTTGTGCTGAAAAGTCAGCTGTGATTCTGATGGGTTTTCCTTCATAGGTGATTTGTCTCTTCTCCCTAACAGCTTTTAAGATTCTGCCCTTCTGTTGAATTTCTGGGATCTTGACTATAATATGTCTGGCTGAAGTTTTTTTTTGATCATGTCTAGTTGGTGTTCTAAAAGCTTCACTTATAGGGGTGTCAAATTCCTTTTCTCTTCCAGGAAAGTTCTCCCTGATTATGTCTTTGAACAAGGTTTTAATGTCATTGATGCTATCTCCTGCTTTTTCATTTATTCCAATTATTCTTAAGTTGTTTATCTTTGAGTCATCTAGCAGCTGCTGAATTGATTTTTCATGGTCCCTTGCTATTTTTAAGAATTTTTCCATTTCATGATCACTAATTGCAAGCCTGTCTTCTATATCTGAGATCCTGTCCTCGCATTGGCTTATTCTGCTACAAATACTTTCAATGGAATTTTTTATCTCTTGGATATCTGCTTGAATCTGCCTTATGGATTCCATTTCTTTCCTATGCTGAGCATTCATGGTTTCTATAGTTTTCTTAAGTTCATCTATTTTTTTGTCTGTATCAGCTATAGTGTCCTTAAGCATGGTCTTCATTGTAGACATTATCTCTGCAGTTATCTGTGAGATTATTTCTGTTTTAATTTTTTCCAGAACCTCATTCAGTTGCTTTGTTGTTACCACTTCAGATAGGCCAGGTGGGTGGCTTTCGGATTGTCCCACCTCGTTGCTCCCTAGGTTTGCCTTTGGTGAATTGGATGTGTGTGGTTGCATCTTGTTTAAGTGTCGTCTCATTTTTTCTTTCTTTAATTCCTGGGGTGATGTTTGCAAATTACCTATAGTAGGTTACTTTATTGCTAGTGTTTAAGATCTTTAGAAGATGACTACTTCTCTGCAGTATCTTCCAAGTGGAGCTTGCTTTTAGGTTTTGAGCTTTCTGCCAGATCCTACCTCTTCAATTCGTTGGGTATGCGAAGTTGCTACCTGTTTGGCCCAGTCCTTGATTCTTTGGTACTGTGCCACTGTATTTTCTGTGTCCCTTAGTCAATCTCAATCATGAAATATCAGGAAGGAAAGATGTTTAGAACAATTATTTCACATTTGGCTATAATGTTAACTAAAGCATCAAACACAGCCTAGAAAATGACAGACTGAGCTAACCAGTTATTTACCACTTTTAGCTGTATAGAGTTGTGGTTATATAACAAAATCTAAAACACACCAGAAAATTTATATGCAGTATACAAGTCCTGTGTATGTCAATTTTTCCCTGAGGAGTTTAAATTTAAAATGAGTTAAGGAGGAAATAGAGTATTGGGAGAAGAGGAAGGAATTAGATGTAAGGTTAGAGGACCAAGAGGGATCCCACTAAAATTGGGACACTAGTGCAGAGGACAGGTGGTAGAAAGAGAAGGAAGGGATAAAAGGAAGAACAGATCACAACCACAATCACAAAGAAGTTAGAGGCGCTGTTTACACTTATATAAAAAACCAGAGAGAATAATGAAGGAAAGAGCAAATACACATACAGAAACAAAAACGAAGATAAAAGCAATAAAACAGACAGATCAAAAATAAAACCCCACCAAAAAACAAAACAAAACAAAACAAAAACAAAAAAACCCTTCGCCAGAACAAAAAACAAATCAGTGAGAAAAAAAAAATAATAAAAAATAAATAAAAATAAAAATAAAAAAATAAAAAGAATCAGTTCCAGGTGTTGACTCTGTTGTAGGCAGGTACCTTGTGACAGAGTCCTGTTCTGTGCAGGTCCGTCCCAGTAAGCCAGGAGCGCCCTCTGGCGGGCGGTGAGCAGATGCGCGTACTTTCAGGCAGAGACCAGTCTAGCTCGCCTCCGCTCTCAGCGCCCTTTCACGATCCCTGGGCCTGAGAGGCTCAGCGCGCTGTCCGGAGCGCGGGTTCCCTGCACTGGTTCCCGCCGCTCTGGTTTTTCGCCACGCCCCCCACAATGGCGCCGGGCCAGTCGCTCTCTGGCGCGGGACAGGTGTGGCTGAGAGTCCAGTCTCGTTCGCCTGCTGACCTCAGCACACTTTCGTGGGCCTGAGAGGCCTCGTGCTGCCCTGTCCGGAGCACAAGTTCCCAGAGCAGTTTTCGAGCCGCTCTGAGTTTCGCCACACCCCCCACAATGGCGCCCGGCCGGTCGCTCTCTGGCGCGGGGCAGCTGTGGCTGAGAGACACTCACTGCCGGCCAGCGCCATTCTCCGCCGCTCCCCTGCCCCGCCGCTGTCTCAGGATCCTCCGTGGGGGCTCCCTGGGCGCCAGCTGCCACCGTGTGTCCGTAGAATTGAGCCTCCGCGGCGCTGCAACTCCCGGGATAGTAGAAGGTGCGTGTGCACGGTCTGCTCCTTCTTTCCTTCTTCTTTGTTGGAAGTCACCCGTCACTGGTGCCGGGGGTCCCAGATTGCGCTTCAGAACTTTTCTGGGTTTCGGGGAGGCATCTCCCCCCCTCCTGCGCTTTCCGGGTCGCTATATTCCCGTGTTCCAATGCTTCTTACTCATCCGCCATCTTGAGGTCAGCTCTTTCCTCTATTTTCTGAAAGAGTTTGGTAAGAATATTACTTCTTCCTCATGGATTAGCCATGAGGACATTTGGGCTTGGTTTTAGAAGATACAGGATTAATTAGATATTATTATATTATATTATATTACATTACATTATTATTATGTTTATTAGATATTCTCTATTTTTTCAGTTCTTTTAACTTGCCTCTTTTAAGGAATTTATACATTTCCTCTGTGATGTCACTCATTGGGATGTAGTAGTTCATGTTGCCCTAATTCTTAAATGTCTGCGTGATCTGTAGTGCTCCTTCATTCCTGATAACCACAGGGGCTGATATAAGCACTGATTTTGCCACCTTGTGCCTCAGACAGTGTCTCATCATTTCCTCTTTATCAGATACTCTCTGCCGTTGCACTGTCAAATAACCAAACCCAGGGTTTGTTTTGTGGGCTCATATAAAACCTGCGATCATTTTCAGTAGTTTTCAGAGATTTTAGTTAGGCACAACAAAATCTAGTCTAACTAGTTTAAACAAAAGATTTATCAAATTATATTGGAGAGTCACAAAATTTCTTGAATTGGGCCGGTGAGATAGCTCAGCGGCATAAATGCCTGCCTGGCAAGCACGAGGTCCTCAGTTTGACACCCGGTACCCACATTAAAAAAAAAAAAATTCTTGATTGTCAGATAACCAAACTTGGTCTGGAAGAACGGCGTTAAGACAACACCTACCCACAACGTGAGACTGTCGTGCGGCCTCTGCTCATGCCCCATTTGTGCTTTGAAATCAGCTTTGAAAAGTACATCCTGGTCAAAATTCAGTATGAACAGACAGGAACAGTCTGACTGATTGCCAGAATGTATCCAAAAAGGCAACTTATACAAACACAAAGGTCTCAAGTATAATCAATGTATCACTCACCAAGAATCGCTTTGGCTGAAGAGTTATCATGCAGCCAGGTACAGGTGAAGTAATGAGAACTGCATTCAGCAGGATCTCTGCTTGAAGCCTCTACGTCCCAGTTTGAGAAGTTGTACACAGGGCACTGTGTTGTGCATGGCTGCATGGGGTTAGTTGTAATTTTTGTTGACAAGAGTTTTGGAACAATTAAATGATTTACTTACATCATTTACAGAAAAATTCTAGTTTATTAGGGAAGGATGACCCATAGATTGGCTCTTTTTGGTAATGCTGTAGCTCTCTAAATCTTTTAAGTATTTATCTTAAGAGAATCAGTGTGTAATTCCACAAATGTGTGATTTTATTTGCTCATTGCTAATAAAAGTTTGCCTTTGGCAAATTCTTTTGCAAGGGACATTTTCTCGTGTTAATGACAGTTTTCTGAAATCAAAGTAATGACCTTAAACTATACACTCCAAATTGTAGTATTGAAGAATAAATTTCCTGATATGATGTTTGATCTAAAAGTGTGAAAATAAATTAACGCCTTTCTCACTCTGCCTCAGTATGTGCCTACATGGTGTGACTGAAGATTAGAAATGCAAGTTATTGAAATGCAGTGCCGTGGTGGGGAAAAAAAATCAGACAAGATAATTTCACATTTTCTCAAAACTTAACCCAAGCATACAAATCAAAAACTATGATGTAAGAAGCAGCTACATTTTTGAGTTGCTTATTTTGGATACATAATGAAACAATATCACCGAGTTAAAATTTTCAAGAGTAAATGCTATATTGCACACTTTAAGTAAAAGAAAAAAAGTAATACTTGCATCTTGGTGAAGAAGTAGAAGTACTGAGATCTGGTTTTAAATCAAAGTGGTAATATAAAAAATATTTACTGACATGTATTAATTCTACAAATTAATGGGATTCAAATGTGATATTTCCATACATACATATATGGTACACTGATCAAATCCAACTTCTAATGGGGTAATTGTTAAAATAAATGTTTCCATTTTTTCTTAAACATTTTAAAATTCGTATATGTGCTGCTGAAGCGAGCACAAATATTTTTTATTTGAAAACTATAATTGCATTAATGTTTCCATTAAGATATATGTACTTACACTATAGTTCAAATTCAGGAAAAATATATTTTTTTCTAGTATCTACCACATTGTTCTTCACTCATCCAAGTTATTCTTGTCACTAATATCACAACACCAACCTCTTCTAAAAATTAATATTCAATAATAAATATATACCATTTTATGCACATGGTATAGTATATCTTCCTCTTTTAAAAATTTTATATATAATTTTCCCAATACAACAAAGAATTGAATTTTGCTTTTTGACCCATTTGTGAATGCCGAGAGAAAACATGCATATAATTCTTTTATTCTCTCTCTCTTTCTCTCTCTCTTGCTCTCTCTCTTGGGATTGAACCCAGAGCCACCACCCCAAGTTATACCCCTAGCCATTTTTAAAAATTAATTTATTCATTGACTTATTTAATTAGAGGCAGGGTATCACTAAGTCACTAAGTCGCCCAGGCTGGGCTCAAACTTAGGATACTTCTGTCTCAGCCTTTTTTATGGTTACACGTGAATTTTAGGATGGTTCTTTCTAGTTTTGTGAAGAATGTCATTGATATTTTAATAGGTATTGCATTAAATCTGGCAATCACTTTTGGTAATATGGACATTTTAATGATATTAATTCTGCCAACCCAAGAACAAGGGATGTATTTTCATTTTCTAAGTCTTCAATTTATCTCTTAAATTACAGAATTCTATATCATTACAGACTTCTGTAATTTTCGTTACAGAGTTCTTTCACCTTCTGGCCTAGGTTGATTCCTAGGTATTTAGTTTCTTTTGAAGGTGCCATGAATGGGATTGTTTTTCTGATTTCTTTCTGGGTGGGTTCATTGTTAGTATATGGAAACATTGTTGATTTTTGTGTGTTAATTTTGTATCCTGCCACTTTGCTGAATTTGTTTATTAGATCTGAAAGTCTCCTGGGGGAGTTTCTTTATGACTTCTATGTAAAGAATCATAACATCAACAAATAGGGAAAATTTGACTTCTTTTCCCATTCGTATCCCTTTTTGTTTTTGATTGCTCTGGCTAAAGTTTAATGTACTGTCTTTAAGCAGAGGTGTGAGTGTGAACACCCTTGTCTCATTTATGATTTTAGAAGAAATGCTTTCAGTTTTTCCTTATTTAGTATGATATTGGCTGTGGATTTGTCATATATGGCTTTTGTCAGTTTGTGCTAAGGTCCCTCTATATCTATTTTCGCTAGGGCTTTTATCATGAAGGGATTTTTTTGAAGGCTCTTTCTGCATCCATTGAGATGGTCATGTGATTTTTTCCCCTGGTTCTATTTATATGGTGTATTACATTTATTAATTTATGTATTTTGAGCCATTGTTGCATCTCTGGGATGAGGCCAAGCTTCTCATGGTGTATGATCTTTTTTAATGAGCTGTTGAATCCTATTTGCAAGTAACTTATTGAGAATTTTTGCATATATGTTCATCAAAGACATTGGGCTGTAGTTTTCTTTTGTTGTTGTGTCCTTATCTGGTGGTATGCTGGCTTCATGGAATGAGTTTAGCAACATTTCTTCTCTTTCAATTACATTAAAATTTTGAGTAGTATTGCATTAGTTCTTCTTTAAAGTAAATCTAGTAAATCCTTTGGGTCCTGGGGTTTTCTTAGTTGGTAGTTTTGTTGTTGTTTTTAAAACAGAATCAATTTCATTTCTTATCATTGGTCTATTCAGGTTTCATGTATCTTCTTGGTTCAATTTTGGTAAGTCATATGTGTCTAGGGATTTATCCATTTCTTCCAGATTCTCTGGTTTATCGGAGTATAAATTTCTAAAATAGTTTTAACAATCCTCTAGATTTCAATAGAGTCTGTTGTAATTTTGTCTTTTTTCATTTCAAATTTTATTGATGTGAGTCTTCTCTTTCTTTTGGTAAGTTTGGCTAAGGGTTTACCAATCTTATTTATCCTCTCAAAGAACCAACTCTGATTCACTAATTTTGTAAAAAAAATTGCTTTTATTAGTACATGTTTGAAGACATAATGATTACATTCCTCATGGGAGTTGGTACATGTACATAACACACCTTAATTCTTTTTACATCCCCTTTCTTTCCCTCCCTCCCCACTCCTTCTATTTTGGATCTTTTTTATAAAGTCTCGGCTTCATTATTTTTTGCTCTGGTTTTTATAATTTATTTTCTTCTACTACTTTGGGGTTTGGATTTTTCTTGTTTTTCTAGGACCTTGAAATGCATCATTAGGTTATTTCTTTGGGATCGCGCTGGCTTTCTAGTGTAGGCACTCATAGCTATAAGCTTTTTCTCTCTTTCTTTTTTTTCCCCCTTGGTGCACCATTGTTCCTGGAGGTACTGCAATACCAGGTCCATGGGTGGAGTGGAGGCAGCAAGCTCCTATTCCATCTCCTACATCCAAAACTCCCTTTAATATATTGTCCTTGGGTAGAGGATGTATCAGATATTAAACTGATAACAGATACTACACTTAATCGTAGCCAAAAGGCCAAGAGGCAATATAAGCTTCTTTCTTAGAACGGCTTTCATTGTGTCCCACAGATTCTGATATGTTGTATATTGATTGCCATTTGATTCTAGGAATTTTTAAATTTCTTCCCTGATGTTTTTGTAACCATTTAGTTATCCCAGAGTGTATTATTCAGTCTCCATGTGTAGTTTCTATGGTTTTCTTTGCTGCTGATTTCGTTTCATTCCACTGTGATCTACTAGGATTTGTGAAATTATTTTAACTCTTTTATATTTATTGAGACATATTTTCTGGTCTAAAATATAGTCTATTTTGGAGAAAGTTCCCTAAGCTGCTGAAGAGAATGTTTATTCTACTCTTGTTGGATGAAACATTCTGTAAATAGCTGTTAAATGCACTTGTTCTATGGTGTAGTTTAACTGTGATATTTCTTTGTTAATTTTTCATCTGGTTGACCTATTTGTGAAAGTGGAATACTGAAGTCCCCCAATATGATTATATTTGCATCTGTCTTTTTATGTCAAGTAGTTTTTGTTCTGTGAAATTGGGTGCACCAACATTCTAAGTACATGTATTTACAATTGTTATCCGTTCTTGATGAATCATTCCTTTATGATTAGTAATGACCTTCTTTGTCTCTTATGACAGTTTTTGTTTGAAGCTAACTTTGTCATGCTGTATGATCTTTTTGATGATTTGCATTCTGTTTGTCAGTATCTTGTCGATGATTTTGTGTTTGTGTTCATTCCATAGACTGGCTTGTAATTTTTTTTTTTTGCGCCCTTTTCTGGTTATGGAATCAGAGTAACATTAGCTTCCAGAAATGACTGCCATTATTCTTATCATTGCGTTATTTTCCTGTTGCTGATTTCCTTTTCTTTTTCCTTCTGCTTAACTGTTCACCCTACCTGATGTTCTCATTCTATTAGACATTTTGGCATTGTTAGCTTCATTGTCTCTTTATAGGATATTCTTGAGAATTTTTTTGTAGGGCTGGCTTGGTGGTCATGAATTTCTTAAGGTGCTCTTTGTCATGAAAATACCTTATTTTTCCATCAATGTTGAAAGATAGTTTTACAAGATATTATCAATCTGGTTTGGGAGTTGTTTTCTTTTAGGGCTTGAAACATTTCACTCCAAGATCTCCTGGCCTTTAATGCTTGTGTTGAGAAGTCTGCTATAATTCCATGACCCTTATAAATGATTCATCATTTTTTCTAACAGATTTTAAGATTCTGTTCCTGTGTTGGACTTCTGGGATTTTGACTATGATGTAGCATGGAGTTCTTTTTAGATCATGGTCATTTGGGGTTGTATGTGCACCACTTAGGTGTAGTTTACTTCTTTTCTTATATTTGGACAGTTTTCTGCTATTATTGCTGTGAACAGGTTTTTGACGCCATTTGTACTGTTGTCTGATTTTTCACTAATTCCAATTAATCTTAGATTAGTCTTCTTCGCATTATCTAAGAGCTGTTGGGTCCATTTTCATATTCTCTTGTTGCTTTTAGGATGTCTTTGAGTAGTTGGCAATTATTTTCTTTTAGGGGTTGAAAAACTTCATTCCAAGGTCTCCTTTCCTTTCCAGTTTATGCTGAAAAATCTGCTCTTATTCTGATGGGTTTGTCCTTATAAGTGTTTTGGTGCTTCTCCCTAATAGCTTCTAGTATTCTCTCGCTCTCTCTCTCTCTCTCTCTCTCTCTCTTTAATACGTCTGGCATTTTGACTATGTTGTGATATAGAGAGGTTCTTTTCTGGTTGTGTCTCTTTGGGGTTCTAAATGCCTCTTTTACCTGGATATCCATTTCATTCCTTAGATTTGGGAAATTTTCTGTAATAATTTCATTGAATAAATATTTTATGCAATTAGCCTCTACCTCAACCCCTTCCTCAAATTCATTGATCCATAAATTTGTTCTTTTAGGTTCATCTAGTTGTACTTAGATAATCTTTTTATTTTCTTTTTTCATTATTGTTGACTAAATTTTTTTTTACATTGCCGCTGAGCGATATCACCGGCATTCACCTGTTTTTAAGGCCTGATATTCTTTCTTCTGACTGATCTTGTCTACTGCTGAGACTTTCAATTGGGTTTTTCACTCCAGGATTTCTGCTTTTTTCCTTTTCATAGTTTCTAATTCTTTACTGAAGTAGTCTTTCATATCCTGCACTGTTTTCCTTAATTCATTCAGCTGCTTATTTATATCTTCTTTAATGATCATCTTAGCAACTGATTCATTCAGCTGTTTTTTCTTCCTTGATTTCTTTTTAATAATTTTAATTATTAGTTTTTAAAAATTCTTTGACATTTCAATGTCTATGAGATCTGTTTTTGGGGAGTTATGAATTCTTTGGGTCATCTTGTTGCCTTGTTTTCTCAATTCTTTGTGTTTTTATGTTGAAGGTTGTAGATCAGTTGAGATAGAAAGCTATGCCACTATTGTTGAGATATTTTTAGTAAATGGATTTCTCCCTATGATGTGCCCTTGCCTTTGGGTTTGATTCAGCATGCAGGCAGCCAGTGGGCCCATTCAGAGTACTGGGTTCAATTCTTAGCACTGCACTGCAAGGACAGAACAGCTACCAGTAACATTAACATCCAAAGAAGCAACCACACATCAACATATAACTTAAAACTTGTTTAAAAACTTCTCAACTCTTTCTATAACTTAGGGAGACAAAGGAGTAGTAATGATGAAGGAATAGTAATGAATAAGAAAAATAAAGAAAAATTAAGAGGAAAGAAAAAAAGAAATAAAAACAAATTAAAAAAAGTAAGTTTCGATGATAATATTTTTATACCTAGAATGGAGGGGGAATGAGGCTTGAAAGGTTTTGTGTTGGGGTGGGGAAAGAAGAAAAGGGAAGAAAATATAAATGGAAAGTAATAGGTGATATACAGAGATATGATCCTTAATAAATTAGAAGAAACACAGTGTTAGAAAGCCTAAGAAAGAGTCATTGGTGAAGGAAAACCTCACAAGAGAATATAATACATTATAGAAGCAAAGGCAATAACTGGTTCTCATACACAGTTACATATACATGTTCTCCCCACACATATACTCTAAAAGAAAAAGAAAAGAGTAAGTTTTAATGGTGGCATTTAGAAACATAAAAAGAAGGAGTTTGGGAGGGGAGATTTGAAAGAGTGTGAGTGGGAAAGGAAAGGCAGAAGAGGTGGGGAGGGAGTTTAAATAGAAAGTGAAGGAAGAGACAAGGAGATTGAGTCCAATTAATGACCTAACAGAAACACTAACGTAGCAAACCCTATGAGACAATTCTTGACTACCGGGAAGATGGCAAAGTGGTGAGCAGCAGAAAAATACCCTCTCTGAGATTTGGTGACCAGATGCTAGAATACAGCAATGTGAGGAAGAGAAGAAGGGAAGTGGGTTCCTGGGACCCAGCAAGGATCTGAAGTGAGAACTGAAGTCCATGGAGGGAGTAAAGAGAGAGACTTCAAAGAAGAAGGAGGAGGTGGCAAGCGGTGCTTTCTCCCTGAGCCCTGACTCACTGCGTGGGAGGGGCGGCTCAAACCTGCAGATGCGCAGTGACTACTGGGGACCCCAGAGGCCTCCACAGAGAAATGCACCTGGAACAGAGCAGCGACGCAGCAGACTGCAGTGGCTGGTGAGTTATTTGGGTTCAGATGTCCCCCAGGAGAGGGCACATGGACGGTAGCCATCTTGGAGAGGTGACAACTGAGCTCAGAACTCAGAACAGCTGTGGGCTGGCTCCATCTAGTGGCTCCAAGTGACAGGGTCAGGGAGCAGGAGACCCCTGGAGTGTTACAGGCTGAACAAGTCAGGTTCCAGCCTCACAGCCAGAAACCACCCTGAACTTCAGTGGAATTAAAGGTGCAGGATTGCGGGATCATCCACCACTCCGCCATAAAGCTATGGCTCGCTGGGATTAATCAACTCAGATCTGGCCTCTGTCAGCCCATGTTGTCTTACCTGTGACAGCAAAGACTCATGTTGAAGTGGACATTTTTAAATCTTATTTTCTTCTCTTTTTTCTTTTTTCTTTCTTTTCTCATTTTTATTTTTGTTTTGTTTTTTCTTGATTGTTTTTGTTTTTATGAATGTGAATATGGTTTCTAGACTTTTTGTTGTTGATGTTCTGTTCTTGTTCTTATTTTTTCCTTCTCTCTTTTCCTCCTGTCTTCTCACCAGTTTCCCTAAGGTTGCATAATCTTCCTTTGTCCTCCAGCCTTGTTTCTAATCTCTTTATCTTCTTCTATTTCTCTATTTTTCCCCTGACCCCTTTTAAGTCTTCTCCTCTGAGGGTAAAATTGCCACATTGAAGGCTTATTTACTGTATACAATTTTCTGGTTCATTTTTAGATTTTGTTATATAATGACAAATATAGTTAATATGGTTAAAAGTGGCAAATTAATAGCTACCACAGTTTGTTATTTTCTAGGCTGTGCTTGATGCTATTGTTATTGCTGATTGTACTTCTTTAGCCAAGGTGACTTAATTGTTCTGATCAGTTGTTTTCTTGGTATACCAAGACAGAGATTGCCTAAGTGTCATAAACACTATCATAGGCCAGGGCCAAAGAATAAGGGGCTGGGCCAAATAGGCAGTAACTTCTCATCCCCAAGAAATAGAAGAGGTAGGATCTTGAAATAGACTTAAAACCCAAAAACAAGCTATACCTGGAACACATCTCGGAGAAGTAGTCATTTCCTAAGTGTTCTACATACTAGCAATAAAGCTACTCACCATAAGCAATTTACAAGCATCAATCTAGTAACTGAAACACCTCTTTTTGTGGGAGAACATAATGTGACATGGTAAGATACTATAGAAGCAAAAACAATAACTAGTACTTGTAAGAAGTTACAAATACAAGTATATCCCCCTGGAACTTACAAAAGGAACGATCATAAAAGAAAAAAAAAACCTTTAAAAAATTAGAAATCCCCCAACCCTACAAACAAAAACCACAACAACAGAAAAGACCAGTCTAATATTCTCCTTGTGATGGTATTTATATTGAAATCTAAACCTCCTCTTATGCTCAGTTCAACTGAAAGAGGCCTTGTGGAACCTGCAGGAGGCTGAGGCCGAGCTCTACTCCTCTTGGTTGTGGCTGGGGACCTGTGTAGGACAGCCAGTGGCATGAATGAAGGCCACTTACTGACTTAAACTCTTCTATACCTAAGAGTAAGGTGACAGGAGACTCCAGACTGTCCACTGCACTTGTCACTTGTACAGTCCGTATGCATTTCTAGAGCATAAGCACCTGGTGATAAGGTTGACATTCTCTGGCAATCATGTGTATAATACTGCTTGAGCCACTCCGCCCATATCCAGCTCTTCAGCCATGGGGGAGATGCTATGGCCATGCTTATCCTTGTGACCTTATTAGTCAGAATTCTCCAGAGGAACATCACAGCTACTGGTATGTGGGGATAAATTTTAGTTTTTCCAGTATAATTATCCCCTACTCATTCCACTAAGCCACGCTTTCTCCACAAAGTACATTCTAGTTACCTATACCACCCACCTGTGCAGTCCCTAGTAATGGAAACTGACAAGGAGAAAAGATGTGCTAGGGAAATGCATGTACAGCTAAACCTCCACAGTTACACCGAGAACACATGAACCCAAGGGCCAGTTTTGTGTTCAGCTGATGGACTGTCCGCTTTACGTTTCTGAACTCTTGAGTTCTGTCTGGATGTCTCTGGAAAGAAAAAATTTTGTTTGGTTCACCCTAAATCACAATTATATTTGAGTTGTCAAATCTTTTTTAAACTAATTAATTTATTAATTTTATACCTGTGTGTAGTACATACTGTTAACATTCCTCGTGGGGAATTGCTACATGTCCACAATACATCTTAGTTCCTTCTTTTCATCATTTCCCTTCCCTCCCTCGCCCCTCCATCCATCCCTTGTTTTCCTTCTCCTTAATTTTCAAAATCTTTTCACTCTATTCAGAATTCATAAAACTTGCTATTTATTTAATACAAAAAGAAAAAAAGGAAATGAAATTTCTGCATTTCCAAAATGCTACATATTTACATTTGTACTTCATGTGTTCCTGACCACGTTAACCACTAGAGGGGGATCTGACTCCAGCTATTACATTGAATAGAAAAACTTTTTTTTTTTTTGTGGGTACCGGGGGTCGACCTCAGGACCTCACGCACCAGCAGTCGCCTGTGCCGCTGAACGATATCACCGGCCCTTTTTTCGTATGTGGGTACCGGGAGTCAAACTCAGGACCTCGTGCTTGCCAGGCAGGCGCTTATGCCGCTGAGCCATCTCACTGGTCCCTGAATAGAAAAAACTTTTGATAGGTGTCTTGCAAAATATTTAGCCTCAGACTTCCTAAAATAATCTCAAAAATTATGAATCCCTCAAATAGTTTAGGTGTATATCTAAAATTGTACAAGATAAGGAAAAAATTATTGGATGTTATAAGAAAAGATATCACTTCTGATATTTTAAAAATATTGATGTTTTAAAATATAACTGGTAGGGCCGGTGAGATGGCTCAGCGGCTTAAGCGCCTGCCGGGCAAGCGCGAGGGCCCGATTCGACTCCCGGAACCCACATACGAAAAATATCGCTCAGCGGCACGGGCGCCTGCTGGCGCGCGAGGTCCTGAGGTCGTCCCCCCGGTACCCACCAAAAAAAAAAAAAAAAAAAAAAAAAAATAAAATATAACTGGTAACACCTACATATGTTCCACCACACTTGGCCAACTACTTTTTTAAACATAAATATACACAAAGAAGCTTTCTTCAGCAATTGGAAAACTTTCATTTTCTAACTTATATACAAATTCCATTTCCATCACAAAATATAGTTTTAGCATTTTTGATCACTTTTTCAAACTTCTCTGCAAGAAAAGTATGTGTATTAATTGAAATCAATTTGTAAAAATTTCAGATAAACATAGGACTTTAATTATGACATTTCTAACATTTAATTAATGAAAAAAGCATAAATTTGCTATATATATATATATAGATAATTATTAAATTGAACTGGTAAAATTGTACTTGAAATATAGATGTTAAGTGGATGGACATTTATTCTACATTGAGGTGTGATTTAGCATCAGTTTTATTCTGACAAACTTAGGTAGACCAAAATGGAAGTTTCAGTCAGAAAATAGCATAAAATTCCTTGAACTCCTCTTTTTGTATGCCAAGAGTTACATTATCCGTTGCTCATCAGGAATATTTTAGTGATCTGTTAGCTGTCAACTGGGTTAGATCTTCCTAATATTTTATTATTTGTTTGCTATTTGTATTTTCTTTGCTATTTCTCATAACAAGAAAAAACAGAAAACTGATTTTAAAAATGATCATTACCCTTTCAATAAAGTTTTTCACTTGCTTCAGCAATATTTTGAATTTTCTCATGGCTTGATGCTGTTGAACGTTTTCAACTCTCAGGGCATTGCTCATTCTAGGGTTAGACTAGCGAAGGGTTAGGGATCTATATTTCACTTCTAAATAGGAAGCAGAATAATTACGAAAAGGCAGTGGGCAAGGAAAATCAGTATAATCTTCAACCCTGGAGACGGCTCCCAGCAGAACAGTTTTAAGAAAAACCACTGACAAAACCATGAAGATCTAGAAAAAATGTGCATGCACCTTATAGAAAGTGTTGTTAGTCAGTTGGAAAATCATTGTCCTTAAGAGTTAAAAAAAGCTTTTCTCACTTTTGCTCCTTTTAATTCAATTGAGTTGAGAATATGTAATGAAGTTTGAGAAGTATATAAGCCTCAAATTCAATTTTTATCTAAATTAGCACATTATTTTAGTGATTGAAGAAGAAATTTCTTTTTGCAAATCAATGTGTATATTAGTCTCTATCTTCTAATTTTTGTTAATATTACAATAGCTAGTACTTGATATTCTACATTTTTTGGAGGGGGCTTTGACAAATGTATATTTTTAAAAAATGCTCTCATCAAAAAGAAAATACTTCTATCAATGTAGAATGCTCTTTCACACTCACTTCCTGCCAAACCGCATCTGTGTATTCTACACTTTAATGATTAAAAACACACTTTTTGGTTTTAGTAAAGTTAATCATACCTGTAATATAAAGACAGAGATACCTACAAAAAGCATTGCTTCCATAAAAAGAGCAGTCCCTTGCTTCCCCACCTCACCACTGTCTACTTCCCCTTTAAATTTCTTGCCTGATCCTTTTGGTTATAACCATCATACATCTATATAAAATATGTATTCGCTACTTTTCAATCTTAGTTGTTTTTTTTGTTTGTTTGTTTTTTCTTGTGGGTACTGAGGGCCGAACTTAGGACCTCGCGCTTACCAGGCAGGCGCTTATGCCACTGAGCTATCTCACCGGCCCTTCAATCTTAGTTTTACTCAATAAAAAATCTCCATTATGAAGGATCAAAATCTACTTCAATTCCTGATCTTCTATGCCCTGTCTCTCCTGCATGGACATAACTCTAATAAGAACAATGTTCCACTTTTACATTATGATAACTATGTAAACATTTTTTTTACTGCTAAGCTGTATAGTAAACTGTGACTTTTATTTTCAACTGCAAATATCTTTTATTACTTGGAATTTGTGTCTTGTTTTCCATTTGCATAGTTTTCTATGTACTTAATTTGGTTCCATACCATCCTCTAATTATATAAACCTCTAATTAAGATTTTCAAACACATTAGGTACTGTATCAATTCATCTCGTGTAAGAAGACTCTTTCAAAGTCCTTTCCTGTTTGAGACTGATATGCCTCTGCTTGACACACAACCATGGAACTGGGATCTTCCCTTACCTCATAACAGGGACTTTTTTGGTTGGTTCCTTTGGCTCTGAGATCCCATGTCTTCCCCATTGTTTTATTCCCTTATTTTGGTGGAGCATAGTTTCCAGTAGCATTGATATTAGCCAAGAAGCTGAGAAATGATCCAAAAAATACAATTTTGAGGAATGATGAATAGGTATTTTTTGTGAGTGTATATCTAAAAATGTTATTGAACCTTCCATTTAATTTATAAAAGAATAGGCTATAAAATACTAGGTTGTAAATAGCTCATCTTTTTATCTAGTCAACGTACTTATGAAAACATGTTACCTTTGTAACTGTTATATCATTTGGTTTTTACAACACAGACACAATACCCAACGCCCACAGCTTAAAAGAGGAAGGTTTAATTTGACTCATGGTTTCAGGGGATTCAGTCTATGGCCAGCTGGATCCAAAGCCGAGTATCATGGCAGAAAAGTGTGGCAGAGCAAAGCTGCATAGTTCATGAACACCAGAAAGCAGAGCAAGGGAACAGAACCAGACAGGAAGGGACCAGCTACCAAGTACAGTACCCAAGGTCATGCCTCCATGACTCATCTAAACACAGTAAAAAATATGCTTTAGTAATCTTCTAGATGGCTGCCAAGCCAATCAAGTTGACAAAATTAAACTTAACCACAATTGTCTATATTCATAAAACATTCTTTTTCTTTATAAAAATCCACTGTTTTGGGTACTCACAATTTGATTTGGAAATTTTTTAAGATATCTGCTTTCACCTTTGGTAGACCTTGGAATTAAAAACAAAACCCAAACTTCAAAAATAAAATAAATGGAATTTTATATATCAGCATCATAGGAAACAAAAAAATTGCCTTTTGATATACCTTTGTAGTCAATTTCCACCTCCTGTATACTAATTTTTCATTCCTAGGAACTAGGTTACTCACTTTGCTGGTACAAAATACTTGACATCCAAAGGAAGAGAGATTTAATATGGCTTGTGGTTTGGGAGTACCCATGGCTTGCTCCAAGGAAGAAACCACATGGTAGAAGGGCCTGGCAGAGGAAAGCTGTTCACCTCATGGCCACAAAGAAACCGATCAAAGAGAGGACAAGGACAAGAATACATCCTTCCAGGTCATCCCCCTAGTGACACACCTCAGCTAGGACCCCCTCCTTATAGCACATTCAGCCATGAATTCATCAATGGATTAATCCACTGATGAGTATTGCGTGATCCAATTGCCTTCCAAAATCCCCACCTCTGAATACATGAAACTTTTGGGGAATATTTTAGATTTAAACTATAACAACCCCCAAATTTACTTCATTATCACACTTCTATGTCTCTTCTTGTCTAGGTTTCTAAGCTCAAAAATATATCTGTGTTAAAATACTGCCTATCCTTCAAGTTTCACTTGATTTCCTATTTTATTCATGAAATTTTCACTATTTCTAACAGAAAAGGTAGTCTTTTTTAAAACAAAATTTTGTCAAAGATTATTCCAGTGTCTGTGGACTACTTATATGCAAAGTTAAGCTTCCCTATTTTAGGCAGATAAACATAAGTTTATTTCAATTTTAAAAAGGAAAGCAAGTATTTAAAATGTTGATCATCTTTTGTTAATCAGAACAGAATGTAGTATCTGCAGTCTCCCTGGTTGTAAGACAGTGAGGTGCCATATCTAAGTAATTTTTTATCCTGATTTTTATTTCAAATGAATTAGAAAATTACATTCATTTATCACTGAGCGTGGGAGTACCGTTTAATACAGTTTTCCATGTTCGTATTAAACATGAACCTGGGAGTTAAAGAGAGATTGTTTACTGAGAATGACTTTCCTCTCTCTGTTGGACGTGAATCTATGAGTACACACACTGAAATAATACCAACGTTAGGCTGAACTTTGGTTTCATTTAGCTCTGAAACATTTATTCTGCTTCAGGACTTGATGCAGTGGGGGATTTAAAATTTGCACAATAATATCATTAATGCCATTCTCTGAAAAATGAAAAAATATCACATACTTCACGAGAATAAAATTCAGCAATGTAGTAAATTTAAACCACAATTTTATCTTCTTTGGAAATGTATGTGTCGTGTTTTCAACATAAACGTGCGAGTTTTGGTTTTGAAGTGTTGGATTATTATTCCCACAAGAGTACACAACATGAAACTAAAAGCATGGTTTTTATTGGCATTTTCAATGTCAGGAGATAGTGTTTTAACTTTATGACCCCTTTTCAAGACTTATGCAGAAAAGTTCCCTTCAAAATCTAGTTAATATGGTATGAAGAAGCATCACTGTTTACTTACTCATGATTTCTTCCTGTAACATGAAAAAAGAGTTATACTCATTACCACAGTTCAATCATATTAATTTTTAGTTTCATTTAGTGTTGAATCATTCATTATCAGGTGTCACATTTTCTATATAATTCCTCTCTGTGATTAAAGCTGTGTATAAATTAGCATTAATATAAACTATTTTTTTTCCAGTTCATCCCTTTTTCTTCCTGCATACCCAGCTAAAGCATCTGAATTAACTATTTGGAGTTTGTGTCAAGGATTAGTAAACTTTTCTGTAAATGATAAGAGAGTTAATATTGTAGGCTTTGCTAGCCTTCTGGTCTCTTTTGCAATTACTTGCCCATTGCAGCATGAAAACAGCCATAAACAATATGTAAACAATGTGCCCATGTTTAAAAATGTGTATTTATAGACAATGAAATGTCAATTTCACATGGTTTTCATGTGTCAGGAAATATTGCTCTTTTTTTCTTTGAACCACTTAAAATGTAAATCTATACTTGAACTAGTGAATTTATCAGGTATCTTTCCAGATTCGAATTGCAGGCCATAGTTTGCTGACCTATGTCCTACTTTATGCCTTAGAAAGAAAACCAATTAATCAAATGAAAAGTCCTTTCTTGTGTGGTCTGGCATTTCAGTGATAAAATAAACAAAAATCATCAAAGGCCTCTATCTTACACATATTGCATACATGCTATAATCTAAACCATAACTTGATCACCAGTGATTAACAGTGAAATGAGTTACCTGCCAGCACATAGAAAATTACTGCTCTTCCCCATAGTATGCCATTTATATTACATAATATCTAATGATGTCATTTGAAAGAATTTGACTAATGGCTTAATTTTTCTTTATTTGTTCATCACTAGGCTGATAAAAATGTTTAATTTGTGATATTTGAATTTTATAATAAATTTGTCCACTTTCGCTTAGACATTTTTGTTTTTTCTGTAAAAATCACAGTAAAAATGATCCCAGTTTAAGCTCAATTGCTCTTTAAGAGAAATATGTATTTACTTGTGTGTGTGTGTGTGTGTGTGTGTGTGTGTGTGGTGCTGGGGATCGAACCCAGGGCCTTGTGCATGGAAGGCAAGAACTCTACATTTAGCCACATCCTCAGCCCCCAGAAATATGTGTTCATGAGAGGGCATTATGTATATATATATTTTTAACTTGATGTATGTCTTTCATCAATTGTAAAAAATAGTAAGGCATTATTTCTTTGAATATACCATGCTTTGATGTTCTAATATTTCCCTTTGGAAATACTATTATTATATGATGGGCCTGAAATTTTATCTTCCACATCTTTTAAATATTCTTAAGCATTTTTGTTATAAACTATTTTAAGCATAAAATGGATAAATTACAGAAAATAATACAATCTACACCTATAAGCCATCTTGGTTAAACCACAGCATTTTGCTGTGTATATGTTATAAATCGTTTTGAGAAATAAATATAATTACATACAGACACACATATATAGATATAACTGAAATCTCCTGGATATCTTCTCTGACTCTATCCCTCTTCCTCCTCTCCTAAATTAACAAGATTCATATTTTTATGTGATCAGATATACCAAACTGTTCTTCATGTACAGATAGTGTACTTCTGCTGTTAGTGTATTGTTTAAAAAATCCTTACTTAATTTAAGGTAATATATAAGCAAATAAATTTATACTTTCTTCTGATGCTTAAAAATGTTTCCTTTTGGCACATCTTCAAACCATCTGGTTTATGTTCATGTAAAGTAAGGTAAAAATATAATGTTAAATTTTGCATATGATAAGCAACAGTTCAAGCACATTTTTTTAAATGAGTTATTTTTCCACTGATTTCAATAGTCAGTTTCATCATATATTAAGATTTTGTGCACATATAACATATATAATAGTTAATGTATATTATATATATACAATAGTTAATATATATTCTACTAGCTTATTTTTCTAATTCCCATGCAATATGACATTGTTTCAATTATTATGCATCGTATAGGTTACTGATATCTGGTAAGACATGCTGTTTGGATAAATTTTTTTCTTCAATATTCTGCTCTATCTCCAACATAACATTGACTTTTTGGTTTTGTTTTAAATCTTCAGAGTAATACGTGTAGCAGGTGTGTAAATCTGAGTAAGTGTCAGTCTAGTTGGTCATGTGTCTGTCTTCAAAAAAATAACCGAACAACTGTATATTGAGGGCATGATTTTGCGTAGTTTTGTAAAACTGATTGATCGTACAAGAAGAGCCACTACAGATGGGACCCTCTGGGGCCGTATGTTATTGCTGACAAGTGTTTTAACAGATGATGTACTGGGACTGGTGGGAGTGGATCAATTTTCCAATGCAGTTCATTTATCTTATATTATATTTATCTCATCTTACGTTCGTCATCATACTTAGCCACACTTCTCTTTTTGGCTGTTTGTGCAAAATCATTACACATTTCGATTTATTTTTTTCTGCTCATGAAGATTCACTATCTATGTGAAGAGCTGCTCTTTATGTGTACTTCAATTCCTTCTTTAATCACTCCTTTTAATCTTTAATGAAGTACTTTTAAACTGTGGATATATTTTCTTTGAATTGTGATGATGCAATGAAAATGTAAATATAACCAGTGTAAGTGATGATATCCAATTACCTTGAAAGCACCACGAAACAATACAATACTGCAGTTTAGGTGAATGCTAAGCAAGAGTTTCTGATCAATGCAGCCCAACCTCTAAAATCTTAGAAATTATTAGAGTACAATGAAACTTTAGCAAAAATATAATTAATCATAAATTTCTAATTTATGAAATTCACGCAAAACTGTATTGGAAGTTTTTAAACATTTTTAATTCCTAAACAGACTGATGGAGGCCTGTCACCGACCTTGAGGGAGCGACCATCCAGGGTATGAGGGAGACATTTTGAAAAACACTGTCCTAAGGCATTTACTTTCGAGCTTCATAACTTTGTGTATGCTGTGTTTCAGAGAAGTAGAATTTTAAAAATCTGAGAAATGTAAGCGGACAGAAGAGCAATGAGAACTTCAAGTGTAGCCAGATCTAGATTCTGACATTTGTCACTTTGCACTTCACTCTGTTGCCCAAGAAACCCCCCAGGAAGTCTTATCCACTTCCCATGTGCTTTCCGTGAATACAGCCAATGTTCAGAGGACAGTTTTGGTTTGTTGTTGTTCACTTGTTCGTTTCTTTTTGTGCTGCTGGGGATTGAATCCAAGCCCTTTGCACTGAGCTACATCTCTAGCACGTTTTTTTTTCTTGAGACAGATTTTCTTTTATGACTTGAAATGTCTGTGTGGATGTTTTCATCATATTTTAAATCTTTCAAAATAATCACATTTTTGGTTTTAAAAGTTTAAAGTACTAAAAGACTTTTTAAAAACTCGACACAGCAGTTCTCCTGTTATGTTTGAATATCACTTCCCAAAAGCAACCACTTTAAACTTTGAGCTTTTGTTCCCCTGATATTTTATTTTCATATAAATGTAAATGTAAATGCAAATGCAAATGCATATATAAATATAAACATAAATATAAATACTTTGATCTTTTGTTTCCATGCAATGGAAGATACAGATAGATGTAGATGTAGATATTGATATAGATGTAGATGTAGATATATGTATTTTTTTTCCTATTTCATCGAAAAGCATTTTAACCACTTAGCAGTTTACGCTGAGTGTCACTCGGGCAGCATGTTTGTTTATGTACTGAGTATCCTGAGCATTGCTCAGGCAGGTGTCATTTCAACCAGTCAATTATTGTTATTATTTTTTGTCTTTTTGAGACAGGGTTTCTCTATGCAGTTCAGGCTGGCCTTGAACTCACTTTGTAGTCCAGGTTGGCCTCAAACTCACAGTGATCCTCCTGCCTCAACCTCCCAAGTGCTGGGATAATAGGCATGCACCACCATGCCTGGCTCAACCAGTCAATTCTTGCAATGAATAAATATGATAAAATTGTCGTTTTAATATTTCCTGTTACATTATCCTATAAAAATTAACAAAAAATATGCAAGTTTTGGTCATCCTGTATTTAAATAACAGAACTGGTAAGTGGTTACATTAATTTTTATGATAGCAGATAACTTTTGTCTTCTCATCTTCTTTTTCTACTTCTTTTTCCAAATATGGTGTTAACACAATTTGAATTACATTCATATGGCATTTTCATTTGCACTGTATATTCAAATATTTCTCTTATTAATAGACCAAGTAGTGCACCACAACTTTTCTTATACAACGTTTTCAATTAATTATCTCATATTTTTATTTGCTTGGCATTCTTCAGATATCTTCCTCTAGGTTTTTTAAAAGTTTATATTCTCTGTAATTATTAAGTCAATATTAATGTCCAGGCTTGATACTGCACTGTAAATTAAAAAACAATAATATCTTAGTTACTTCCTCATTGCTGGGACAAAATGCCTGACACCCACAAGTTGAAGGAGGACAGGTTTCTCCTTATGTAAGCTCACAGTCTGTAGAGGTTTCAGTCCATAGTCAGTCAGCTGGCTCCAAGGCAGGGCTGCACGGCAGAGGAGACACAGTTCATGACATGGCAAGGAGAAGGCAGTGAGGAGTGAGCCTTCCTTCCTCTTTTATCCCATCCAGGCTACAAGCCTATTGGATGGTGCCATCCACACTCAGGGTGGGCCTTTCCATTATCTATACCCAGAACCATGCTAAACCAATCAGTGGACTAATTTAATTACCATACATCCTTAATCCATATCCATATCCTTAATCCACCCTAGATCCAGCCACCTCCAAAAAGCCCCCCTATGACTGCATGAGGTTTTTGGGGAACAGCTAGATATAAGCTATAACGAATAACAAAAGCTATTTTCTCCCACTGTCTACCACTGTTCCGTTACCTTGGAGGGTTCCTTGACTTATTTTCTAATTCTTCTAGTAAGATGTTTAATTCTGATATCATATATTTTTAATTTCCAAGAGTTCTTTATTCATTCTCAGCAGTTAGAAAAAAACAGAATTCCCCAATTCCTTGGCCATAGACTATCTTTCATCTTTTGGGATATCCCCCCTGCATTGGCTCCTTTGCATTCCCTTTTTCGGCGGGGGAGAGGTGTTGGTTTGTCACATTCATGTACGGTGTCCTTTTATTTGCTGGTGATCTGAGGTTGCCTGTTCAAGTTCAGGCACTCAGAAACTCATCGAAGAGTGCGTGTGCCTGGTGGATCTTACTGACCAGGGAAATGAGCTTTACTAGGAGCCCCGAGGGAGTCCAGTTGTCATCTTTATTGGTCTTCCCCAACTGCAGTATATATAGGTAGTTTCTCTGGACCAGATTTTTGAGTTGAGATTGGGGGTCTTATTGTTTTATACACAATTTTCCTATTTTCAACTGTCAGAATCACTCAAGTCTTCCTTGGCACCTGGTTTCTTCTGTCCCTGAGCCTTTCGGAAGTGCTCTGGGGCAAAGTGACACTCCTTACCGGGATCTATCTTCACCTGCATTGCATATTTCTTTGTTCTGGTAGGTGAACGACCATTTTCCTATTTACATACATGGGATTTAGGGAACATGATTTCCCTTAGTGCCATAAAAAATTGAGTTTCTGCTTCTTTTCTGTTCTCATTTTTGAGATTGTTTAAAAATGACTTTCCTTGCCATTTCGTACCTGACTGTGAAATTAATCTTGTCTGAACTGATGTTGCCTCTCATTCAAGAGTATTTAAATAACTGGACTGGTAAGTGGTTATTCTGTGGTGTGAGAAACTGACAGTGTAAATAAGGACCAAAATGTATAATAGATATTGGAAATGGGAAGAAATGTTCAAATCAGAAGGGAAATAAAGGGAATGGGAGGGGGAAAGGAAGAAAGGGACAAGAAAAAAAAAGAAAATAGAGGAAAAAAAATGGAAACATGTTTTGTAAATAAGGAGGGGAAGAGGGGTTGAAGGGAGGGGAGGGGAGTGGAAAAAAGAAGAACCAATATATATCATGTACAGGTACAAATTCCCTATGATGAATGTTAACATTATGTATATCTAAAATGTACTATTAAAAAAGAGAATATTTTTAAATCTTAAAGTTTGGTCCATACTCTACTGATTGGAGTCCATTCTTCCTATTTTAATCAGAAAATCATTTGCTAGTAATTGAGCTTGTTGATAGTGCTGTTAATTTGACTAAAGAAATGGAGTATTTGGAACACTGACCCATTTATTTCTCTAAAATACAAACCATTGTTTTTTTTTTTTTTTTTTTTTTTTTTGTGGGTACCGGGGGGTCGACCTCAGGACCTTGCGCACCAGGAGGCGCCCGTGCCGCTGAGCGATATCACCGGCCCCTTTTTCGTATGTGGGTTCCGGGAGTCGAACTCGGGCCCTTGCGCTTGCCAGGCAGGTGCTTAAGCCGCTGAGCCATCTCACCGGCCCAAACCATTGATTTTTGTTTCTGAAATTTCTTCTCATAAGTATATCACCTTGGTCCATGTTAAGTTTTTACCAAAGATCTAAATGCAACACTTTTTTGCTGGGGTGGGGGTGAGACTTCAAATTAGGTAATCCTTGAATTGTCCATTGGGCCTGTTCAATTTAGTTTAGAGTCATGCAAAAGGTGCATAATCCTAGCTATAAATAAATTGCTCAAATTGAGGTCAGAGAGAGCCCTAGGAAGTAACCGGCCTTGCTGAGACACCTGAGCCCATGTGCAGGCTTCACTGACCCACAAATCCAACACATGTTCACAATCACTTCAAAGTGCTCTCCAGTGCACCAGCCTCCTGCTACTTTCTCTGTAATCTCCTCGTTTGGGAAGCTTGGGAGTCATCAGGCTCCTCCATGCTGATTAATGACAGCAGTACTTCACTGGGGAAGGGAGCTGGGAAGGGGGCTGCAACTCAGGTTATGGACAATGTGAAGTGCGGGGCGGGGGGGGGATTTCTTTCCATTGTAACCAAAGGCATGGTAGGAAGAAATTCTTGTCAGGAAAAATGGCAACTGCGACTTCTAATAGGCTTTGTTCTTTTCTTGCTGTATCAGGACCTGTTCTTTGCCATCTAGGATTGCTTAAGTAAGTCATCTTTCTGTTTTGTTTTGTTTTGTTTAGAGACAGGGTCTTGCTATGTAGCCCAGGCTGGCTTCCAATTCGTGCTCCTCATGCCCCAGCCTCCGGAGTTCGGAGATTACAGACAGGAGCCACTGTGCCTGGTAGTAAGTTGTATTTTTAAGAAGACTGAAAACATATGGCTGTTACAGGCATTGGAAGAATATTAGGGGGGTTTTCCAAGCCTACCTTATGGCCCTACTCAAACATGAAGAATTACCAAGTTTCCCAAAGTTAGTATATATTTGTTATTATAAAAATTATTCAAAGTGCTCTTTTATGTGGGGCAATAGGGAAACATGTTGACTTTGAAAGCGATTGTTTTATTGAGGGGCAAGAGATGCATGATCCTGTTTCTAATGAAATGCAGGTTAAAGAATAGCCTATTCAAAGCCAATTTTTTATCTTGCAGAACTTATTCAGGTAGCCATTTTTGAGGGGGTGGAGACATTCAATAATAAAAGTGTCACCTGTCACTCCTGAAGGGCTAATATTTTTCTGCCATTTGGCATAGGTTATAAGTTCCAGGAAGACAAGATCTCTGGCTTGTATATAGCTGAAAACACTTAGCTATGTCATTTGTATGGTTTTTGATAGATTAATTTTGTTGAACTGATGACAAACTGAAAGGATATAACCACGCTGAGATAAGCATTAGATTTATCATCACTAAATACTGTTTGGATTTATTATTTTGCAGTGGATGTTAAAAACTTGTTTCTATACCATAGGGGTGTTGGTGGGTGTTGTGTACAAGATGGACTTGAACTAGTACTTCTACTGCCATTTGTGGGGATTTCCTTCTCCAACTGAGAGATTTTTTTCTTTCCTATAGGAAAGTGTAGATAAGATCATCTTGTTTGCTAGATAGAAGGTGATTTATTGCATCTAAAAGTTTTAGCACTAGGTTATAGTTTGAAATAAAACATTGTTCAAAACAATGACTTTTTTAAAAAAAATCTGTGGGTGATGGTGTTTTCCAAAGATATCTAAACATATCTCTAATCCTACATTGCCTTCTGCAGTATGCCTTACTACATCACCCTCATCACGAGGTAGATTTTATTCTATTAATCTTTGACTTTTGATAAACTCTGCGAGTACTTTAATCACTAGAACACAGTAGAAACCCATAATATAAATAAATAGCAAAATAAAAGATAGGTAATAGGAAGTAGAGAGATATAATTTTTTTTGAATGGGAAGGAGATCAAGAGAGGGAGAGAGAGGGAAAGAAGGGAAGGGAAAAGAGATTTCAAAAAAGAATTGAGATGTTATATACATGTACCAACTCCCCCCAAGGAATGTAAACATTATGTACTGCAAACATGTACTAATAAAAAAATGAAAAAACAATATAATAGAAGTTACACTGTACTCATTGTTGGTGTGGCCCTTATCTATCTTTGATTTATTATCTTCCCTGGTTCTTAATAAATTGCTTCTACTCTATGCTCACGTTTGATATGCTCCCTCTCAGAGCCACCATGCTATGAGAAGCCCAAGTCAAAATCACACAGAAAAGCCATATATTGGTACCCTCGTTCTTAGTCCACGCTGACTTCCAGGCCCTGCGGTGGGCTGTCTTGGATATCCGGCCTAGTTGTGCATTCAGACCCCTGCCACCCCAGGTAATTTCTGATCACCACTGCACGAGAGATCCCAAGGAAGAACCACTCACATGAGCCCAGCATGCACATACCGTGAAATAAGATAGCTTGTTTTGTTAGAATTGTTGGTAGACATTATACAGAAGAATTACACTTACTATATGCAAACTGCATTAACCCATTTAAAAATATTTTAAAGTTGTGCACTGAAGGTAGAACATAATATTCGTTTTTGCTAGACTCTAACTTCGTGTCGGAAAGGCGATATGGCACCTGTAATCTCAGCTACTCAGGAAACTGAGGCAAGAGGATTGAATGTTTGAGATTGGCCTGAGCAACACAGCGAGAGCCCAGCCTCGATATACAAAAAAATAAACAAACAACAAAAAGAAAACACAAAAGGAAATGTGGTTATTCTATATTGGATCAGCAGGTACTCAACAAATACTTGCTCAATGAATGACTCCTTTTCTCGTTAAACTCACTGCAATTTTCCTACTCACTGAAATCCCTGTTCAGCTGCAGTGAGGTATTTTACAAACTGAATTCATAAACCTATCTCATGATTGCCAAAGAATGTGGTTGTGATGAATGGACAAGTTACAGCACATTCTTATGAGGCGATAAAAATGCTGAAACTTATATAAGGCTTTATCAACGTTATAGATAAACATAGGTGTGTATACAGAGGCGTACACACAAAACAGACTAAATAACGTGTAGGGTTTTTCCAGATTTATTTAGTATAACTGACAAAATCATATATTTCAGATATGAAACATGTTTTGAGATACATATACGTTGTGAAATAATTACTAGTCAAGCTAATTAGCATATCCATCTCCTCACATCCTTATAGGAGTTCTTAATTTCATCTGTTTAAACATTTTATACCATTTTATACCAGCACATGGCTCCTTTATCCATAATCAGGTGGCCGTAGTTGTGTGGGTCTGTTTGTATGTCCCCCATTCTATTCCACTGGTCTATGTGTCTATTTTTTTTTTTTTTTTTTTTTTGTGGGTACCGGGGGGACGACCTCAGGACCTCGCACGCCAGCAGGCGCCCGTGTCACTGAGCGATATCACCGGCCCCTTTTTCGTATGTGGGATCCGGGAGTCGAACTCGGGCCCTCGCACTTGCCGGGCAGGCGCTTAAGCCACTGAGCCATCTCACCGGCCCTATGTGTCTATTTTTGTGTCAATCTCATGCTGTTTTTGTTTTTATGGCTTTGCAGTATCATTCAAAACTAGATACAGTATTGTGATAACTCCAGGTCTTTTTCAATCTCTTAGTGTCTTCAATTTTTTTCATTGTTCTGCAATTTTCAGTGTAGAGGTCTTGATTTCAGTGTAGACCTCCTTGATTAGGTTAATTCATATATATATATGAATATATATATATTACTATATATACTATATATAGGCCTGCTGGCTATTTTGTTACACTTTTTTTCCTAGTCTAAACTAAGCCAGGGAGATTCTGCCCAAGGACAGAACTCTCTGAGGTAGACAGAACCTGTCCAGGTTCCACCCAGAGTACCTGTGAGGCACAGAAATCAGCCTGCAGAGTGAGAAAGAAAATGTTTACAGAGTAAGAAAACCCTAACCACTTCCCCGACTTTTCCTCTCATCTTCTGAGGTAAACCTCCCCCTCTTTCACCAGAAGGAAAATGAATACTCTTGAGAAGACTCATGCCCAGAGAGGTCCCCCTGAACGTTGCACTTAGAGCCAACTAATCAATGAATATCCCCTTGGTCTTCACTGCACTGAGGACCGACAGTGCATTAATGGCATTAGAATCTAGCAGCTCAAGAGGCATCACTAGAAAATAAATGTGTTCTCGCACTTGGTCTCCCCCTTCAGTAAATCCTACTTTACTACTTCCTGTAAGAAGGCTTTGGAGGCCCTCTGTGTTGTCAGAATAGCACGACTTCCCTTGGCAGTGTTAATTATTGATTGAAATGATCCTATTTAAAAATGTTATGACAGGTGCAATTCTACGTGGTTAATTTATCTGTGGTTGGTCTTGTATATTCAATAATCTGGTAGCAAAATGCTTATTTTTTCCTGGAGTTGGCACTTCCATTGTTGAAGTAAAAGATGGATCATAGGAAATACCGCCCATGAGAAATGGTCAATTACAGTACTCTGTCCACTGCTTTCTTCCTGTGGGAGTTTGGCGGACCTACTTTAATACACTCTAGTTGATGGCTGGCTTCATTGCTCGAACATCTTTTTTTTTTTTTTTTGAGACAGGGTCTATGTAGCTCAGGCTGGCTCTTAACTCACTATAGTGCCAAGGTTGGCCTCAAACTCCCGTCGATCCTCTGCCTCAGCTTCCTGAGGGCTGAGGCTGCAGGCGTGCGCCGCCACACCTGGTTTGAACATCATTCTGATGAGGCTGAGGTTGTAGACTATGGCTCTGCAGAAGGCAAATGTGTCACCCTGGATCTCTGACGACCCAGTCTCTATAATCTGCACTCTTTGGAAGAGAGACGAGGCACAAAGACATCACCACTCCAAGCACATGACTTCGCGGTTTGGCACAAAGGCTTGTATCTTATTCCACCATGTAGTTAACACTGTCGAACATCTTGCTTAGTACAGGTACTTGGGGGAAGAACAGTAAGTTCAAAGGAAAACAATATCTGAATAATAATGCTACACTTGATCTTAGCCAAAAGGCCGAGAAGCGATCTGAATAATAATGCTGCGGATATGACTTGTCCATTTGGAAGAACTATAGAAAAGGGATGGAAGGTGAAATAAACAATATGAATTAATTAAGAATGTGACACGCCTCTTCTCGAACGTCTCAATTATGTCCTCTGTGGGGGAAAGACATGTTCCTCAGTCCACATATAGAGGTTTATGGAAATAAGTAAAAACCTGCAACAAGGTGTCTGCTCAGGAAGTACAGCAGCAACCTAAGACTGTGTCGTCCTGGCTGATTTCAGACAACAAGATGTTGTCGATGCCGTGGCTACCAAAAAAACAAAAAAAATCAGAAAACTGAGCAGATTCTTAGGGTTTATATCATTTGCTATTTAAAAAAATGATCTCCCTTTTAGGTTTTTGGGGTTGTTCCAGTTTCCATCCTTGAAAATCTGGAGGTCTTGAAGGAATAGAGAGTTGAGTAACTATTTTGGACTTGTAAGCACAGACTTCAGTGATGCAGACAGATGTGCACGGGGTGCTCAGCGACGACATCAGTCTATTTCCTGTGGTTTGGCTCATGTGATCTTTGCTTTATTTGTTCTGCACTGCTACACACACTAGGTGCAGTGGCTAAGGCTTCTATTTACGAACTGTGTATTTTCCCTGCACTCAGCATCTCCTCCATCCCGTAATTTTACCTAGTAACACCAACAGTGCTTTCTTGAGCCTTTTCTTTTCTACCCTTTGGTATGTTTTTTTGAACAAAGATCAACTTATGATTTTGTGAAGTCCCTTTTTAGAACTCCAAAAGAGTGAGGGTTTCCGAGTTTCTAAAGCCCCAAAATCCAGCCCCCGGAGTACTCCCCACCAGGAGTAAGCTGCAGCAGTCCACACTGGCTTAAAAAGAAACTGGGGGTGGGGTGGGGGTAGGTTCTGTATCTTTAAGGGAGCAACTATTACAGAAGATGGACCTTTGGGACAACATTGTGACTGCTCTCACAGACCCTGGCTTATTAGTAAGTGCTTAGATTTTATAAAAGGAAAAACTACAGTAGTAATAAAGCAAATTAGTGGGCAGGTGGTAAAACTTACTGCTGGTAATTGTTAAGGATTGTGTAAACCCCTCCCTCTTCTGCAGCTGTTTCTCAGCTCTTCCAGCAGGTGTCACTGTAATCACAGAACAACATTCCACAGCATGGTATGTAACTTTATTTTGCTAGCATAATAATTTAAAGTATTTACACACTGCACACTCAACTGTTTTACACAGATACTTATTCATATACCTATGAACCACATCGAAAGGTTTCTTTGCAAAGACTCGACACACGGTGGGGGGGCGGTTCTAAGCACAGGAGACGACAAAAACGTTCTGAGTCTTCTAAAGACAGCCATGTGGAGCGTCTGTGAAAAACAGTGTTTCTCCCCAAAGTTTAAGCTCCCCCAGGAGACCTGTGAATGGCTCCAGCCTATCCACGTGTTGGTATGACCTGAACGTCTTCTAAGAAGGACTTCGTGAGCCAACATGTGCAAGCAGCATTTTCTCCAGAAACCCTCAAGAAAATAAACCTTTCTAAAGATAATGCAAGTATTATCTGGTGACAGCTGTACTGTGTTCGTAAGCCACCCGTGGCGTCTGTAAAGGTTTCACAGGGACACTGACTAAAAAGGGAGTAAGTGAACACGCCGGGTGTTGTAAGCATCCTTTCCAGCTAAATGATGTGGCAAAACAAACGGGTTTTCCCTCCGACTCTTAGCAAAATGTTTTCCATGAAAAGGACAAAGGTACAGTAATCATATACACTCTAAACCCATGTACTGTAGGAACTTCTATTATTGCTTTTACTTTACTTTTATACTATTTGCACAAAAATAGTGGTTAAAAGTATCCTTAGTATTCTTTAACTGTTCTACTCAATCACAAAATTACAATAGCTGCTGAAATTGGCACATGGCTCCACAGATGAACAAAAGCAGCCGTGGCTCAGAGGTGATGGTAGGCAGGTACCTAGTTCAGCTTCTGCAATGTGTCAATGGAATCAGGTTCCATCCTGGAGTTGAATCTTTAAAAGTAGCAGGGAGCCTTCATTATTAACCTGCACTGCCCAAGATCATTCTTTCATATACCAGAAACACAGAGGTTTGCCACTCCTAAATGAACTCACAATTTTACCCTATAACTGGTTGGTACCTGAGTTCATTAAGAATCAACTTCACAAAATGACGACATCTTTTGGTGCCAGTCTGGGTCTCTGGCAGTGCCACTGGTCAAGAGGACATAGTAAAAGACATCACATGGGCAACTAAAACTAAGCGTAACCTTAGCCTAAATTACAATGGTATTTCAAGTTTATTTTCTTTTGTTCACAATTATGTAAACTTGAATTATTAAAGTACAAATTCTATCAGTTCTTAGAACCAAAATTTATATTTGGATATAACATAATTCTACCTATCCTGGACTTAACTTTCTCCATTACTATTCCTGCCTTTTATTGCCGATGTTTTTCCTTTTGCAAAGGGTACCAGCAATGGAATGGAAGAAGCAAGGAGATGCTTTTATAGAGAGATTTCACCAAGTTACGTGAGCAATTAATATTCAACTGTAGGTGTTAAGGGGGACAGTATCTGATTTAAAAGACAGAGTACTGGGGCAGCACAGTGTTTAATGTTTGAACTCATCAGCAGCCATAGTTAAGCCTGTACTGAGTCAGGCAGAGAAGCTTTTCTGCCGTTAACATCCTACTCCCTTTCATTGTGCATAGAGACACATCAAGGACTGTGAAGACCAGGGAGTGGAGGGCAGAGAAGGATGGAGAGAGAGACTCCTAACAAGCCCTGCCCCTGGATCCATAAGGGGAGGCTGAGGACAGCCAACTGCAGTGGAGACAGGGAGTTGTGTGTCTGGGTCCCAACAGCCAAGAAAGAGAAAGCTACGAACAAACATGGGCTTCCACAAATTACACAAAGAACAAGTCATGATTATTACTAAGTTCGTAGTTTCATGTTTCAATGAATTGAATTAAAAGAGGAAAACTTACAACTTAAACTGGGGCGTGGGATGAGAGAAAGTCTGAGAGCTACTGAGGTCTAGCAAGATGCCTGGTATTCATCTATGAAGCTGCCATCACTAGACCCCTTTTACCTACAGAAAAGCAGTTTTCACAGGTCCAACCTAACACGCCATGAGTTCAAATATAACAACTGGAAGCAGGAGTGATAAGAACTGTAGCAATATTCCTCACCTTCCCGAAAACTGACAGCTGTTAGAGAGAGGGCCTATTTAGATCAGCGTTTAGGAGAATCAAAAGAACCAGTAAGGGAGGAATTAGCTGTCCTTTCAAACCGAGTGAGGCAGGCAGACAAGTGAGGACATCATTCCAAGCAGAGGAGGCAGCTCCACCAGGACATGGCCAGCGAGAACTGCACACTGGCAAATCGGGAGCAGTGGAAAGGGCAGGAGGGGACAGCCAAGAATAGCTACAACTGATCACCTTCCAAGGGAACACTGCGTATGGTGTCTGTGTATATGCACTATACATATTAACCAGGTACACACATAAATATTTAATATATAAAAAATAAAGTGCTTTCTAACAGGTCCCCAGGCAGGGACATTATAAAACGTTTCACAAAACTGCAGAACAAAATTGATACAATCAAAGAACACTACATCCAACGCATGTGAAAACAGCCAAGCACAATATGTACAATCTGGTGGTAACCCAGGACAAACATCCTGTCATATACATGGTATATACATATATACTCTTTTACTCAATATATTATGACAATATATATTTTAAAATTTTGTTATAGACAGAAAAATTAAAAAAACAAAACAAAACCAGAATACAACCCCTACAAAAACACAACAAGGATCAAGCTCGTGAGTCCTAGGCTGACAGACAAAGCGCCGCCCCCACGCAGAGCCCCGTTGCCGCTGCTGGGGAAGATGTGCCAGCGCTCCTTCCTCGGGTGCAGCGCCTCCACATCCTCCAAGGCACTGTGGGCTGCAGCAGTGAAGTTGGCATCACCAGTGGTGAGCAGGTCAAAGACACAGGACTGGAAATAGATGTCCTTCACTGGCATCTTCTCATGGCATCGAGTGCTGGCAGTCGCCAGTGTATAGCCGGGCCAGGCCTGCACCAAGGAGGTATGAGGCACGCTGTGCCCCAGGATGGCAGACACCTGGCCCTGCCCGTCGTCGATACGTTCACTCAGGGGGCAGCCATTCACACACAGCTGCAGATCCTGGCTCTCCTCGTAGGACATGGCCAGGTCCTCAGGCATGCGGATGGCGAGGGTCAGGTAGCGACCCAGCTGGCGCACAAACACTGTTGTGCCTATGTAGTGGGCGTGCATCTCCACATAGCGGCCGCTCTCCCTCTCCACGATGCGCAGGCTCTTGGTGTTGCCATCTCCGCCGCTGGTGGTGCCATCCACAAAAGCAGCGGGCAGGTCATCTGTCACAGCTTGGTACACTTTCTGATCTGTACACTCATGGTGGGCTTTGAAGATGATCGTGATCTGTGGGAAGCAACGTGTTCACAGTTTAACCCAAGGGCCAGGGAGCAGAGCGCGGAGCGGGATGGCTCGGGACAGTCTCCAAATTCACCGTCTCCCGCCGCACAAATGAGCGGTGAAAATAAAGTAGCATGCACTGGGGACTCAGATTTAATATAAACCTCGGGAATGTGCATCAAAGGAACTTTCTTAACTTTCCTAAGACAGAGAATGGTGTTCCTCTTGGGAAAAAGGCAAGGTACACAGCTCTGAGGGGAACAAAAACAAAAGTTCCTAAGTTATCTAGAAACTTTTAGGGGATTAATTAATGATGTATCTATCAGAACTTTGCTTTCTGAAAAGATTCTCCATTGGACCATCACCATATACTCCGTGACTCTCACTATAAATGTGATATAAATGCTGAGAGACCAGGCAAGCTGAGGGGAACCCCAGCAACGGCTACAATCACGTGCCTCAGGAAAGAGCTAAGTCTTCACCAAACGCTGCCCATCGCCAGCTGTCCCCACGGGGGGACTGAAGTACAGTCCCACGCACCGCCCCAGTCGAGTTACAGCAGATGGTTTCTCCACGCCACGCTGGGGTCCTTTACCTTCTCACATCTTTCCCCACTTGACTTCCATTCTCCAGTCTAGCACAAAATTCAGGGAGAAAAGAGTATCTATGGATACTATAGAAGCCTCCCTTTAGTAAGCACATTTCCTCCCTGTAGAGTCTTTTAAATAGAATGCACGCACACCATATATGGCGTAATATATATAAAATCTATCTATCTCCATCCTGAACCTTTGCACACCATGGCCTCTGACATATAGTAAAGTGGAAGAAGAAAGGTAACTACCAAGACACAGGGCTCTACATTACACAAGATAGGAAAGTTGTTCCAAAGAAAAAATGACTACATTTTGAGATTTGTGTTATTGTTAGTAACTGAGGTAACGGCTTATTCTTTCTTCTCTTTTGAGGGGAAAAAAAAATGTATCAGGTGACTTCAGTCAAGAAAGAGGGCAGACAAGCCAAGCACTCCGAGGATGGAGTGCTTGTTCTGGATGGAGGGACCTTCCAGTTCTTGCAAGGGAACTAATCAAGACAATAGATGCTTGTCAGAAAGGCCAGAAAATGCCCCCCAAGTCCTCACCACCACCCTCAAGTTTATGCCTGAAATTTTTCCCTAACTCAGCCAGCATTTACTCACACTATTTAATTCCACATGTTCCCACTGGTGTTACTTGACTGGAATTTTCCAGCCATTTCATTTTACTTCAGCCAGTTATAAAGCCAGATCTGAACCAGCTGCACTATAGCAACTGGTTAAATTCACATCCGTTGTTTGCAGCTGCAACTAAAAGGCTGACAATATGCTATGAAAATGCTGGGGTTTCTCCCCTCCTAATTACCTGAAGCCACAATTTGATTTCACTACCAGCCTTCTCACATTTCAACACCTTCTTAATAACCCAAAGGAGGTGTACCAGAGATGATTTCAGGAAGTGCACTGTGCATCCAACGAGGGGACATTCCAGAGTGAGCGGAAGTTTTGAGCTAGGTATCTAATAGCACCATAAAAGAGATTTATTTGGTAGCTCTAACAAGGGACAAGTGCTTTTTTAACACATGCTAGGATTCCTTGGAGGTGAAAGATCAAGTAAATTCTGAACCTGAAAAAATTGAAGGTTAACAATACAGATGGCTAAAATAAGAGCTAGTAATAGACATTTTGTATAATCACTATTCATTTTCAACTATAACATTCACTCTCAAAGATTAAACACTTTCACAACAGCTAAGTAATTTGTCTTTCCAGTCTAACAAACCTCAAGTGTAAGCCACCTTGGTATTATATGCAAGAACTATGTACCTTTTTGTTCACATTATGAAAAGCAAAGAGGAATTACTTTTATTAAGACAACAAAACAGAGATATCCAATTTCAGGCAAATTTCCAAAAAGACAAGCAGACAGGCATGCAGGGGTCAATATTAAGATGAACAGAATAGCTCCGCATGTCCTACAAGTCTGTTTTTCAGTAAGCACATCAATGCCAACTCAGGAACTCAGAAGTTGTTCCAAACACGATGCATGTTCTCCTCGCTATGACTACGACACTAACTCTACACATCTAGAAGATCAACAGAAGTTTGATTTCCTTAGTATGTACACCTATAAAATATTCCAGTTTATAGAAGGATTTTTGTCCATTCCATTTGCAAGAAGTGATTTTATTTATGAGAAAATTATGGTGATATTGCTCTTTCCCCTATGAGTACTGGTATAGAATTAGTGGTTGAATCAAAATGCTGAGGTGATGATGAACGGATCCTAAAGGATGGGTGAGAGGTCTTCTGGAGTTTAAGTCCATACTTAAGAGGTACCTAGATATACAATCAATGTGAAGGTAGAAAAGTCTGGCTAATCCCAAAACTTGAGCTTTGCAATGCAATTCATCCCTCAGAACAATTATAACAGGACCTCTTAAAAAGCAAGTACTCAGCTGTGAAGGGCAACAAATTCATTTTCAGATTGTCTTCCTCTTTCAAAAAGCAAAACTCCTTCATCCTTAATAATTCTTCCTTCAAAGACATTCACAATTTAATTAGTTTTTGGAAATTCTGAACTTTTGATGGGATGTAGCTCACTGGCACAGCACGTGCCTAGCATGTGCAAGGTCCTGGGTTTGATCCCTAGAGTAATAAGGGAGAAAAATCTCAATCAAATAACTATCAGCTTAAAAACAGAAAATTCAAAATTGTGTTCCAAAGCTTTCACTCAGCATTGGAAACACCAGCCACGCTGCCTCTCCCCCTCCACGAACTGATCCCATCTGCTGTAATAACTCACTTTGGCACATCTGCTCTATGCCACACCATGTATTATTGATGCATGGCATTTCTGCACATTTAAAACATCGATGTCTTTTGTTAAGCCTTCCCCACCCAGTCCCTCTTGACCCCACCTTAGACAAACTACTCCAGCTCTCATTCATTTTTAATGTTTCTCTCCCTACGATTTCATCATCCACAAGGTCTATTAGGAAGAGAAAGACAGGAGCTACAAATCAACCTGTCCGCACCTAAAAGGCATCAAGAACCTAAGATGGCTTGTTGTGAAGTATAAAAATTAGTACGAGCTACCTGCCTCACACTTTTACTAGGGAAAAAAACCATGAACTAGCCCATCATGAGGAAAACTCAGGCACTGCCTAGCCCAGAGGTAGAAGGCTATCTTCCCAAGGCACAGCAGCTTCAAAAATGCTGCACTCAGGTTCTCAAACAGCGGAATTTCCCAAAGGCTGTGCACCTCTCACTGTTGAATTAGGCCACGTGGCTACAAGTGCAGGACCTTTCTGGACCCCTCTAATACCAGAACTGGACTCTTCCATGGAGGAATTCATATCTTTTAGCTTAAAGTGGGACTGGAAATTAAATGGTAGCCACAGAAATTAGCTTGAAGCATATGGAAATATGATTTTGATAAGTGCCTGGTTAGAATTCTGCTTAAGTCAAAGGAAAAAAGTGAATTTTACTTAAAATAATTATATGATATACCTACTTGTCACATCCTCTAGGTATAATTACAGGTTTAAAAAACAGCAGACTCTAAGAATAAAACTGTGCTCACTGCCCCTTTCACTCTTACATATGTGAAGGACACAGGCATACAGCCTGGGCCATCAGTCCTCCACAGAAAAAAATGAAACCATTCCAACAACAGCACACGATTCAAAGAAGAAAAAAATACATACACACTTCATCCCTAACACAGCCAAATTCTACTTCTGAGAGTCACTTTTTCTTTTCTTTTTTTTTTTTTTCTGGCAGTACCGGGGATTGAACCCAGGCCCTTTGTACAGACCTACATCTGCAGCCCTTTTTATTTTTCATTTTTAGACAGGGCGTTCATTGCCTGGGCTGGGCTGAAATTGTGATCCTCCTGCCCTAGCCTCCCAGAGTCCTGGGAGCACAGGCAGCCAGAGAAGTCAGAGCCTCAAAAGCTCTAAAGCTCCAAGAGGAAGCAGCACTCTGAAGGCACCCTATGTGCCAGTCCTCCCCGGGCCGCTCGCAGAGAAACCAGGAGTACAGAGCTCAGCTGGAGTCGAGTCCACGCTGGGGGGCGAATGTCTTTCGATTACATAAACGTGGAAAGAGCTCTGTCTTTCTTCTTTTGTGGAGTAGGAACAAAAACAACAGAACACATTAATTTAACTTACTGTCTGAACAATTTCATGGAAAACCAAGGAGAGTTTTTATATATACCATATTTAAGAAAAAAAAAAGTTGGGGCTGAAATATGTGATACCACTGACAATTTTCCTACAAAAATTAGGGAAGACAGTCTGCTAGCAAGCTGTGATCTCAATGAACTGGAATGTAATTTTACAATCAGCCTATATATCAAATATCTTACACATAGAAAGCTGAACTTAAGACAGAAAAGGACAAGTTGTTAAACAATTTTATTGGACTAAGGAAGATAGTCACAGTAAGACAGTATGTCTGTTTACAAGGTGAGTGGCACATTAAAAAATCTTACCCCAGACTCAAATGCAACTAAGAAACCTACTACTTTAAAAACAGGCATCACAACTCTCCACCCTCGAGACTGTTTCCACAGAGCTGTATGCTTGGAGCACTTACAGGATGCAGAGAAATGGAAAGGGTCACACTTCTCCTTCAGTGTTGCCCTAGGTGATAAATACATGCAGGAACAGGGGCTGTCTTGGCTGCTGGAGGGGTACTTGGCAGCACGTGGAGAAAGCAGCAGCCAAACCAGAGGGAAGAACACCCACGGCTGAGGCTTGCTAGGGTGGGTGGTCGGGAGAAGCATCAAATTCAGTGGCTGAAAAGGGCATTAGAGAATGGAAGGGAAGCTGGTGCAGGGATGACACATAAACAGGACAGGCACAAAAATACCGACTTTTAAAAGGTAACTTCTATACACTTAAAACAAGGAAGGCTGGAAACATAAACAGGCGCAGAGACAGGGAAACCAGCCAGCTTCCTTCTCTACACCAGAGCAACGCGACGCTGAGCACAAGGAGGAAAGGTGTACAGGCTCCTAAGTCTCAGCTCGCTCAAACACTCCCAGGGCCCCCAGCCTGCTCTTGTGTTCAGACTTTGCACTGTGAGGAGGCTGGTACACGCAGGAGCTCACTGTGCCTCCAGATGCGAAGGTAACGAGCACGTGTGAACAGCAGTACAGGCCTAAGGTGTGTTTCACACCAGACGCTGAAAGTATTTTGAAAGGCGAGCACCTAGGCCAGTGGGGTAACTCTAGGCTGGCCACAATCAGCCAAGCAGGTCATGCCTTTAGGCTCTCCTCCTGATGGGGTGAGGCCAGGCCACAGTTCCTGGAGTCTGCATGGGAACCTTGGGCAAATGCTCAGGGTTCAGGGAAGCTGTTCCCCAAACTGACAGGAAACAGGAAAGTCACTTTTTTGGGAAGTGAGCAAAAAAGTAAAATGCCTTGAAGGTCTTCCCAATATATGTAACATGGAGCTCAAGTCAAGGTTCAATTTGAAGTTCCCAGAGCTACCAAAAAAAAAGTGAGCATGAATTTCAAGAAGCCAGTTAACTGGAAGGCGACGCAATATCCTTCTGTCTGCGTTCCCCGGAGCGGGAGAAAGGTGTCAGAACCTCAGGTACACACCCACACCTTAAATGGTATTTGTTGGGTTAAACCCGGCCCGTTTCAGAAGCACATGCAGAGCAGATGGGAAGTCACTGTTTAAATGCTGTCAGATCAGTTCTACCCACAGTACCCCACACTCCACAACAAACACCCCACCAGAATCAGCCAAGTGTTCCTCTGGCTCCAACTCCAAGTAACCAGCCGGGCGGAGCACAGAACTCCCTTCTCCCTTCAGTGTCAACAGAAGTCCTACCTAGACCCAACAGCACCATGTTTTTACGGGAAGGCTGTCCTGGGAAGGTCTGGGTTAGCTACTCTCGTTACTTATCAGTGGCTGACAAGTTGAGCAGTTCGAAGTCCTTAAGTCACCCCACCCAGGAGAACACAGAATTCATAGCAGTGGAAGAGCCAGTTCTACTGCAGTCAAAACAAACAAAGACAAAGTGGGTAAGGTCTCTTTTCATTGTTCAACACTGTAGGTAAACTCTTTTTACATGCCACATTCCACACAGGTAGAAACTGTTTGGTTAGCATTAATTGAAGCCAACAAACAAAAAAATACCAGCCATTCAATGTTTCCTTCTTGCCCCTTCCCCTCAAAATGTTGACTCAAAGAAAATTTAACAGGGCAGAGAGACATTTGGAAACATGACAGGAAAACAAGTTCTAACTCTCAGCTGTGTATCAGACTTGGCCTCCTGCCTCTGGTTTCAACTACGAAGTGTGGATCTGTTTTAAAGTGGCAGAGGCCCACACTGCCCTCAATCAAATCCCACCTCAATCCTGCCTGCCCCCGACAGGCCTCGGGTTAACTTCACTTACTAAAGGAGGGATTCTGAAGGTCTCCTCCACTTCTTCCAGACCATGTGGGCAGCAGAGGGAGTGGTACAGTCAGGAAGATTAGAAAGATGGTAAAAGACTCCTTATCCAGCTCACTTTAATGCTTATGGAAAATATAAAGGTCCATCTTGTTTGAAAAGTAAGGTATAAAGAATAACCAAGGTGAGCTGACTGATCTTACAAAAAGGGATCTTTTACACGTACAGGTTTATCAGAACAGTGAGTAATGTCTCCTTTCCCTTTCTTTCTCCACATGTACTTAGAAATCTTTTTTACCTCCAGGCATTTCACTGAAACTATATGAACTAAAGTTGAGTAGTTCCTGGACCTAAAACCTTATAATCCAGTACAAACAAAGTTATGCAGGAAACAGAAAAGGCCACCGCCACCTGGAATTACAGCTCGTTTCTGCTCTTCTAAAACCTATTCCTTAATGTTTTAGAATTGTTTTCACGGTAAATAAATTCAGGGAAGAATGTCTAACGTGATCTCATTACAGTTTTAAAGATGAGATGGAACCCTGAAAAATGAATTTAATTAAGAACTAGGGACTGCAAAAATACAGATGCAGGTGAGAGTCCGCCTTGACTGTGGGAGATGGAAAGAAAAACTGCACCCAATCCGAGGAGCAAGGATTGTGACTTGCGAAAGCGACCAAGGCAGGGATGCGAGTGCCTTGGGTGATGGCGTGGGACCAGCAGCTGGTCTCTCTAGCCACTCCGCTGGCCCTTCTAGACGCGTGTCAACCTGCTAAGGACTCTCAGAACCAGCTTATGAATGTCGTTCACCAATGTTCTACGAAGAAACTTTGGAAACAGCTGGGTTTATGCACGAAGGCCACGCTTTACCACAGACTGCTGCGAATTTCAGTTATGTGCTTGGACTGAGGCGGGAGCTACATCTATCCCTGTGTCTCCCGCACACAGCCAGCGGGTCCTTTAATACTCAGTGCTACAAAGACCACACCAAACCAATTACACTCCTTCAGAGAAACGGCGGTACTGAGCAGGGGGCTTTAACTACAGCGCCTTTCCCACCTGTGCCCAGGGCGCCTCAACCAGTCATACAGCTTCTTAGCTTCCTTGCAAAGCACGGAGGATCAACAAATCTCAAAGAAATGGCAAGCATTATCCACATAACATATATAATCACAATACCAATAAAATTGTCAGATTTTAAGGATTAGATACAATGTGTCTGCAGGACAGTCTGCAGTCTCTGAAAGGAAAATACTGTATAGTCCCAAAGAAAACGCTGTGTGTCCTCCTGCAACACCTGCAAGAACAGTGCCCGCACCCTCGAGGCGCAACTTTGTCAATGGGAGAAAGAAGCATCTTTCTCAGTCTATAAAAATAAAAGAGCTCACTACCATGCAGCTCACATGGGCTCCGTAGAGACACCAAAAACATGTGTTGCAAAAACTTGGCTGTAAAAAATGTACCAGAGAGGACAGACTTCCAAACTCTGATCCAGAGATGTGTACTTAAAATGACAGCTGAAAGTCTTTGCAATGCAGGCTTGTCGGACTACGATTTAGTAGCCAACAGAGAATGATCCAGAACATTGGTTTACATGCCCATATGCTGTTGTAGAAAAATACCTGCAAGCTAAGGGGCTTCAGAAAGCAGCAGGACCACCTCTTACTCTGACAGCCTACGAGGGAATGGTTATGGAAAACGCTGGGTTCTACAGTTTGAAAAAGACATTAACCAGAAATGAACAAGACTAAAATTTTCTACATTTCTAGTGAATAGTTTCAGGAACTGCCTAGAAAGTCATTACAAACCTTGAGATTTAAGGATGATTATGTAATTAAAAAGATACTAATACCCACTCCATCCCCACCATGGGTAAGGCTGCCTTCCATGTTCTGGACAGGCACCAGGTGCTACCCATGGGGTCACAGAAACTGCTGGCCCAGGGCAGGAGCAAGAGCACACAGGCACCTCAGATGCCCCTGCTCCTCGTCAAGTCATTTGCTTTGGTTTAGCATAAGAGCACACTCCTTTCCCCAAAGTAAACTGCCCTATGGTAAAGCCCTTCTCAAGGATGAAGCATCGTAAAGAGTACAGCAGAAGATATTTAATAGAATCTGTTGTTATTTTCAATCTTCCCTACTTTTTATTTTGTTTTACTGAGATTGAGAATAATATAAGAAAACTAGAATGGCAGTGAAGGATATGATTACATTAAAACTGAAGCAAAAATAAAGTGAAACCATTAATTGCTTGGTAAAATCACTAAAAATACTGCCAATGTTTAAGTGTGCAATTTTAAACATACTTGGGAGTGTATCATTTTAAATACACTTGGGAGACTCTTTTTTTCTTGTGGTGCTGGAGACCCAACTGAGGGCCTTGTGCATGCTAGGGAAGCACTCTACCATTAAGCTACACCCCCAGCTCTGGCAATCTAAATGTGCGCATTGTTAAAGTACAGAACCTTCCCTAAAATGAAGAATGCACTCCCCAAACACGTTCTAAGATCATGAATGTACAGGTCCTACTGAGCACCTCTGTCTAACACAGACACAGTGAATTCCAGCTGAGACTGGGCAGGTGGCAAAGACAACGCGGAATAGAACAGACAGAAGCTGCTGACCTGCGTCCTTTCTGGAGCCTCCAGTATGGGCTCTCCCAGCTCTCCCCCGCCACTCCAAGAAAGAATAACCTGCTTTTCCTCCCAGTGTACCTAAGTCTGCCAGTTTCAAGGCTGCTCCTCTCATCTCTCCCCAGTGTCTGCACGCTGGCAGCTGCCCTCACAGCTCAAGGTGGGGAAGACGGCCCCAAGCTGATGTGGACGGCAGCCGAGGTATGTTGGAGTGCCAGAAACCCCTGCAGCCCTGGGCTGGAGAGATGAAAAACCAACCCCGGTTTCCCTTCAGCAGCACATCTACCTAGCGAGCTGGCCAACTCATGTGGACTCCTCCAGAAAGCAGGAGCACGGCAGGCTGGGAAGGCCCCGAGAAAGCATCCTATGCACACCAGGGCTGCCTGGAACACAAGCCCTGCCTTTCCCAGGGAGTGGGGAGAGAGCAGTAGACAGGGGAGACAAGGCAATATCATGATGCAGGCCACTCTGCCTGAAACTCACCATTTGTCAGCAGAAAAAAGGCAGCTCAACTAATAAATGGCCCCGTGAGTACAGATGATTTTGTTTTCTTTCATTCTGTTTAGATTATTTTCCCCATCATGTGTTTTTGTGATGAGAAAGGGGGCACTCACAGGCAGGTAGAGATCCCCAAGTTAGGGGTGAAGATGGCTTGCTTTACAAGAACCAGGTTCTCAGAACTGAGCCATCTTTGTGACCTCAATGAGCAAAATATGCCAGTCCTATCTAGTCCTGCAGTGCAGAGTGGAAGGCAGAGAAATGAACGGATGTTAAACCCAGCGACTGCTGCAGCCCAGCTGGCCAGCTGGCCACCACAATGTGCAAGTTCTCCATGAGGCTGAACTCGCTTTCACAACTTTTTTTTTTTTTTCCGTTAAAGAAACCAACGTGGTGGATAAGGAAAAAAAATCAGATCTTGTTTGGAAACTTGTTCTGTGAGTATTTTTTGCCTCATATTGTTTTTATTTTCATCACCACCATTTTTTCATATTTAGGGTTGTGAAAGGTTTTGTTTTGGCCCTGGGTGGGTGAAAGGAGATTGCACTGCAAGATTTTAGGCCTTTGCTTGGTCTCACTGGCCTTGGTCATACCAGCCCTGAGACAGACCAAGAATAACCTTCCAGATGCTGATGGGGGCTCTGGGGAGGTAAAAAAAAGAAAAAAAACACAAAAAAACAAAAGCAAAAAAAACAACAACTAGGAGAGGTTGTGAAACCATAGAGCAATTTGCTTCTCAACAGCATGGTCACCAGATGTGGCAAAACGCTTTCCAACAGTGCAATTAGAAAACCACATGCTCTCATCGTCCACATAATTTATGTCAGAGGACTACTTTCTTCCCTTCCTTGTTGGAATGGGTAAAACCTTTGATCCTTACCAAATAGGGAGAAAACAAAGTTGCACTTTTGTTTGCCACAAACTATGGTAGAGTAATTAACTCCAGAAGAATGACCTTTACTTCAGTGCATACTATTTATGTAATATTCATACTCATCAGGTTACCGTTATCCCTCTAATATTTTCATCACAATCAGTAAAATGAATGGAATTTTGAAAAGATGGATAATAAGTAGAAATGATATGAGGCTGGAAGGCATAGAAAATACAACTTTGTGCTTGTGGAAAGAACCACTATCTTCCCACGAACACACCTCTCCTCGGCCTCTGTGGTCTCCTGTGAAAGCGTCTCCTCGGGGTCCTCAGTGACTGAAGAACTGAGGCTGGCTTTCTCTATTCCCAACAGACCACTTTCCTGCATGTTCGGTTAGTCATGACGACCCTTTGGCTGTAGGTGCCCCATGACTGCACCCGTGATTCACAACTGCATTTAACTTTGCATTTAACTTACAGCAAGCACATATTCTGAGGTCCATGTAGGAAAAAATTATTTGTATACATATAAAAACCAGAGGAAGAAATGTTTACTTTGAGATGAAGGATTCTGTGAGGCAAAAGGCAAGCTTGCACTTTTACTAGGAGTTGAAGTATAAACATTTTAGAGACCCCTCCTCCCCTAAGATGTCTGGACCAGTGTAACAGTCTTCTTTATTCACAGTCATGATTTCTAATCTTAAGATATGTGACACTCCTGGGTGTCTCCAGATATCTCGAGGCGCTATAAAATTCCCTCCACAAAATGCCAAGTAAAATAACCTAAATTCATTTAAAATATGTCACGCATGTTTGGTGGCAAGGGAGGCTGTCCTGGAATCAAAAGAACAGTCATAAAGTATTTCAAAAGCTTGACCCCTGTCAGTTATATTTTAGTCTAAACCAACTTATGAAGAGATATAATAAATACAGAAAATTAAAGCAAGATGCGATGGACTGCATGTGCGGTTTTGTGGTTGGAGATGATACTTAAGAAGGTGGTTTACTTGGGACACAGTTTTAGTTTAATGTCTTTTTTGACTTTATTACTGATGACTGAATTAGCACTGCTTGGCAATTGGAAACCCAGTCGATAATTCTTCCACGACATTCCATGACAGGCAGGGTGAGCATAACTTAATTTTGCCAACTTTTCTCTTAGTTTCAGACTTAAAACTATTAACCTGAGAACCTGATGTTAAAGTGGGGTTACAGATCACTGTTCTGCAATAACCAATCCTTAATTTCCTTGGTCACTAAGAGGTTAGCACCTAACACACCACCATGAGTTTGCCATTGGGGAGCTTCGTTTATAGCCATTATTCTTACTATAGCTTCCAGATCTCCAATAAAATATATTTCCTGATGGGTCACTGCCTCAGGCTTCACAGCCTGCTTTATTCGGAACACCCACTTCCATCATCTGATGAATCTGAATGTGGATTTCTTCGAGTCACACACACACACACACACACACACACACACTCTCTCTCTCTCTCTCTCTCAAAAGACAAGGCTGAAAAAAACCACCAATTTTTTTCATTCAACAGGCCTACCTTTTCTACCTGGAGAACTCAATTTTACTGTTTACTTTCTATTCTTCATATCATTGCCCATTTAAATTTAAACCCATATTTTACATACCAGAGCACGTACCTCACTAAAGAATTTTTATGTAACTCTTTATCAATTGTTATTGCTTTCCAAGAGGACAAAAAAAGGCTCCTCTACACTATGCCTCTTGTACCACATTTCAAAATTTGCCTTAAGGATCACAGTTCTGAAAGTTATGAGTAGTAAGACGAAAGAAGAAAATACACTTGCCTTGTTTGTGGCAGTAGCACTGGATCCAGGGACCACGGGCACATTCGTCACTTGAACCGAAAGATAATTATTATCTATGAGTGGCCAGGCTCCTTCCACTTTGCAGGTTTGAAAGTGATCCTTGAAAGTTCTAAGGTGAGGGTCTCCAAACAAGCCACAGAAGAGGTGACTGGGAGGGCTGTGCTCCCCTCCCCTGTGTTCTCTGGCTCCCGCGTGGCTGTGATAGTTACAAGGGTCATGGGTCACTTCGGGGTTGGTAGAGGATGTGGGTCCATCCTTGGAGCAGTTTCTCTGGCTCATGAGGTCACTGATACCCAGCACAGCAGAATGGTACACCAGGTTGCCGCGGCAGGCCTTTGAAGTGCGCTGGGTGCAGCCAGCGTAGGCACGCAGCGCCTTGCAGAACTCAGAGTCAAAGCCATCGATGGCAGAGTTCAGGTGCGAAGTCAGGGCCACGAAGTCCGTGGTGCATTTTTGGATTCGACACTGGGCCGGCTGTTGGCAGTCACCTATGGGAAAGAGGATAAGACCAAACATATAAACGCTTCGTAACTGCCTGAGCTAAATGAGAAAACGACATTTGCCTCCGGGAACTGTTGGCTCTATTTCATATACTCCTGTTTTAAGAAGCCTTCGGAATAGGGTTGCATTGTGTTCCCGGATGTTTCTCAAACTAAGCCACTAGGAAAAAACACTGCACCACTGGTTAACTTAAAGCTTCAAAGCGTGAGCCCTTGTGACTGAACATGGCAAAATTACAAGGACATAGTAAATGAAATATTTTATCAAGGTTGCCATTTGGTTATAGATTTTGAGAAAGATTCTTCTGCTCTAAAGCAAAGCTGAAGACATGAACTTTGTTTTGATTTTGAAAACTGCAGGAGTAATTTGTTTTGGAAAGCACTGTGAGAGCAGCACTGTACACGAAACCATGATTGAAGCTTCCATACCTGAGGCAGGGGTAAAATCCTAAATTACAGCATGATTAGTGAAAACACCTTTACCTGATTTTAGCATGACTCCAGGGCAAAAGAGTATCACGAAATCATCCAGGTACTAAGTTATTCTACCCTTCCTCAGGCGTGTTACTAATAAGCTGTACGTAAACAGACACAATGTACTAGTTTCTACAAAATTGAGAAGTTGTTAATGTACCTGACCAAACAATGAATTTACTTCTCCCTTAATAGCCATCTGTTGCCCTAAGGATCCCAGCTCTCAAACAGATTGGAAGGACAAGTGCACTAAATAAAAAAGTATGCGACACTGAAATTACGCTGCGGAGACAGATGATCCCAGCCAAGTTTGTTTCAGAAAGAAAATCGGAACCATAAAGCATAGAATTCCTTAGAGTACATAAAACCTTATGTTCCCCCTCAAACCAACAATTCATATAAATCCAATGGTTTAAACAAAGCTAAAATGAAGTAATGAAAACTCAAGTATTACTGCCTTGTATTTAAAAATATCAATTTTCAAATTACCTTTTTTGCCACTAGCTTCTCAAATGATTCACAAATATCTCAGAGCACACACACACAAACCCCGTAAGAACTGGCAACGCTAGGTTAGCTATGTGTGCCAATCAACTTAATGTTCTGTTCCATAAAAAGGAAACAAAAGACTTGCTGAAAAGAGAAATACTCTTACTATCGATCTGAAATTCTGTAGAAATATACCTCACACTTTGTGTGAAGTCTCACTCTTAAGTCTTAGGTTTCCCCTCTGAGAAATGACAAAGCTGTCCTAAAATGAGCTTTGTGATGACTTTTTCAGGTTATTTGTACTCAAGATGAGCTGTGTTCTCAGCTCTATCACCCCTGTCTAATTCTGAGACAGGGTCTCATTAAAGCCACTCAACTGCCTAGGCTCAGCTCAAACTTGAGATGCTCCTGTCTCAGCCTCCCAGAGGGCTGGGATTACAGGCATGAGTCACCATATATGTCTAATTATTCTTAAATATACAATTATTTCAACATGTGGTCACAAAAAATTTTAGGAAAATATCAAGATTCAGTACTTCATCTAATAAAGACACAAGATATTAATCCTAATATTCTTTAGAAAGATGGCTTCATATTTTTAGTAATAAACTTTTAAATTTGAGTTAAGTAGCCTGCAATTTCTGTTTATGACTTTACTTGGGAGAGAAAGAATGGGAGACAACAACCTTGAAAGACAATTGTGTTACCACTGTTAAATTTCAGAGACTAGAGGAGGAAGATATTGTAGGCTACACTGCGTATTTACTTTAACCTGAATAAGTGAGAACATTAAAATTATTTCAGTGTTTTGGAGCTATGGATTTATCGCAGTCACTAAATCACATTTTAAAAACTTACAAAATCATCTTCACGTGTTTGACCTATTTTATGCTTCTCAGTCCAGAGCTGACAAAAGCCAGGCCAATAGTTACAAGGCTCTGCTCTCCAAAGCAGGTTAAGTAATTTTCAGTTATTTCTTTACAGCAAAGAAACAAAAAACAAAAACAAACAAACACAAACAAAATTCCAAAAGGCTTTAAAGCCATTTTACAGATGGAAAAATCAAAGCAAAGAGCTATCAGAGGCCTTGTCTACATTGCATCTTCAGCCAGGACACAGTGACTTTCCTCAAATCTTACTTCCTTTCACAGGTCCTGGACAGTTCTTAAGACTACAAATAAATGACAGCACAAGAACTTTCCGCTAAACTTGAAGTGCCTACTTGTTCTTTTTATGGTCTATAAAATCCATCCAAGCATACATTTACTTATAATTATTTCAAATAGTCATAAAATATCAAAAGCAAGAATAGCATGGTAATGCAGACACAACTGCTCAGAGGGCAGGGAAGCAAAATTTGTATTTCTAGCCTTTCTCCTTCCTTCCCCCGCATCCCTCCCTCTACTTTTCCATTTTCATTGCAGGTAGCTGCTGACTGCTTTGAGAAATCACTCACAAAACAGAACAGAGTTCTTTTGCTTCGGACAGGGTTTCTAACAGACTTTTGCTATGAAGATGATGGGGGAGGACAGCAAACTAGAGAGAAAGTGCTTTTGGGTCAGCAATTTCAGTTCCATGGCAGGCTCCTGTATGACAACTGATTTGTAGCACACACCCAGAAATATCCTGCCTTCTTGAATTTATGACAATGCACACTTAGCCTGTTATAGGCGGCAAAGTAAGCCTCCTGTCAAAGTACCAAGACAATGCAGAGCAGAAACAATCTCAAGGATGTAGCCAAGAAGGCCATGAATTATATGAGTAAGCAAGTAACTCCCATATTACGTCTCCATACAGGAACTGCAGAGGTTTGCTTAAAATACGCCCCCAGGGCCGGTGAGATGGCTCAGTGGCGTAAGCGCGTGCCTGGCAAGCGCGAGGGCCCGAGTTCGACTCCCGGAACCCACATACGAAAAAGGGGCCGGTGATATCGCTCAGCGGCACGGGCGCCTGCTGGCGAGCGAGGTCCTGAGGTCGACCCCCGGTACCCACACACACACACACAAAAAAAAAAACCCAGAAAATATATGTATGTATACATAAATAAACAAAAGCCATTTCCCAAGGGGAGAATTCAAAGTCTGCAGTTGCAGATTTCTCTGTTTTTATGGTCAGATAATCTGTAACAGATATGACAGTACTTTCATGCCAGTTACTGAAAGTGCTGAAGGATTTGTGAATCCAGAGCTTTCACTTCATTTTTTAATTAATCAGACATAAAGGCCTCACATTCAACAGTTTCCTCAACACCAGGACTGCATGTGCAAATCTGCAGCACAATTACCGGTTTATAATAAAAGAAACAAGATATGCTGAAGCTGAATTCAGTGAAGTGCTGGGCCATCTGGGGTGCTGAGGCAAATGATATGGATCCAGACATAAAACATATGGTAGTCCATCTGCAAAGAGCACTTGCTAGGATCACCTCTCTGGGAAACAACCCTTGCATCTCAATAGCACCACTCTTCAAAGCGATCTCTCAAAAGGTGCCCTCTTTTCCTTTAGGAGATCAACTGCTCCATTCCTACAAGTGTTCCCCAAAAATCAAACCCCAGCACCTCTGGGTTGCATGTGATGGTGACATTAGCTTGGACACACACATAACGAGAGGAGCTTCACTTTCCAAATCGTTAAACTAAAGCAGCTTGGTTTTCTAAATCTTTAAACCAATTTCTTATGCCTCTCCTGGGCCGCCAAAGAAATCTTCAAGAGCCACATTCCAATCTTGTCACGGGACACTATGGCAACCCCGGGGAAACGATATCCAACCAGCCAAGGGGGACCCGGTCAAGCCGAGCACTTCAATTTCCATTTCATCAAACACACACTTTGGAAATACGACAATTGCTTCACAAAAGACACTTTCGACTACATCCTTTGGTGTGAGGGAAAATGTTCCCTTCAGCTGATCATAGACTGATGTTTTCTAAGGTTTTAAAGCTACAATGTAAAGCTTTAATCATCCTAAAACTTACTATTACGCTTCTTGTCTGTTCACCCAAGTGACAATATTAGATGCAGCTGTTACATCGCAGTGCAGTTAGAACTAAATTAAGTCGTCTCCTTAAATGCCACACTTTCCCCATTACTTAAACCACCTCCATTTTAGCAGAGCTAGCATGACCTTGTAATAACTACTAAGTAAAAACTTCGCACAGTTGGTGGCCGTAAAGTTCTGGGTTCTCCAGCTCAGAGCCTTGTGACTACTGTCGTGTAAACACAGAACAGTGAGTGTCTCAAGTTTAAAGAAAAAGAAGTCATCTAATGCTGTCCTGTTCCCACGCTGCGTGATGAACTCTCCTTTCCCACTCGGCATTAAAGAAAAATTCTTCGTCTTGACAAACTTCTAAACTTAAAAGAATCCTAGATTGTAATGAACTAGTTTTTTAAAGAAGAAAAGCCGGGATCGCCGGTGAGCAGGGCCGCCTCCCGGCCGCCGGATCTGTCAACCTCCCCGGGCCGCGGACGCGCGCGGCGCCGCCGGGCCGAGCTCCGACTCCAGCAGCCCGGGCCAACCCGAGCGGACCCCGCTCACGCGAGCCCACGACACAGCGAGATGAACCCCAGGTTTACGCACTGCTGAAAAGCCTTTCCCTCGGGTGCGACGCCCTCGTTTCGCCTCGCCTCGCCCCGCCCCGCCGCCGCCCCCCGGAACACAGCCGGACTCCGTCTCCCTCCGAGCCGGCGGCGGCGGGAACCCGATCCGCGCCGCCTTTCAATAAACGCCGAGGCGGAGAGCAATAAAGCACCCGGAACATTTGTCTCGGGGGTGCGGCCCTCGCCCGGTAATCTTTGATAAGCGGCCGCGGTGGGGGACTTTATCAACGGTCCGCCGCGAGGGCAGGGCGGGGCGGGGAGGAGGGGCGCGTTCCCGCCGCCGCCGCCGCCCGAGGTGCGGATCGCCGCCCCGGGAGGCCTCTCCCGCCGCGCTTCCGCCCCGGGAACAAAGCCCGCGCCCTCTGCCGCCCCCCGCGCGCGAGCCGTACCTGCGTGGAGCAGCCCCAGGCTGAGCAGCAGCAGGAGCAGCGGCGGCGGCGGTGGGCCGAGCCGGGGGCGGCGGCGCGGCTCAGCCCCGGCGGCGGCGGCGGCGGCGGCGGCGCAGGAAGGTGCTGCTCTCAAGCCCATGCCCGTCCATGCAGGTCTCGCGGGCGCGCCTCGCTTCCTCTTCTTCCTCCTTCAGGCCAGCGCAGGAGACGGGCGGCCGCCACCGCCGTAGCGAGCAGCGCGCCGCGGGCGGAGCGAGGCGGCGGCAGCGGCCACGGGGCGCGGAGGCATCGCGGCGGGCGGGGAGAGGGCGGGAGAGAAGACACAAAGACCGTGAGCGAGGGCCGAGAAGAGCCCCGAGCGCGCGGACGCCCGGCCCCGGCCCCGGCCCGCGTGGGCTCAGCAGACGTGCAGCCCAGCAGCCCGAGCGAGCTGCAGCCCACGGCCTGGATATCTGCGAGGCGGCCTCTCGGTCTATCAATCTCAGCCCCGCACTGCCGCCCCGCCCCCTCGCGTGCCAGCCAATCCGCGACGCCTCTGCCCACGGCCGCACCCCCTCAAGCACTCCCCATTGGCTGCGAGCGCGCGTCGCGGGCCTGTTCCGCCCCTCAAGGGGCTCAAAGCGTCGGTCCCCGCGCCTCCCCGCCTCCAGCCTGCGAGCTGTAATTGGAGTTCTGCGTCTGCGGCCCGCGGGTCGTTTTGCTGTGGGCCGGGCCTCCCCCCCTTCTCTTCTGCTATCTCCTGGTCCACCCCCTTCCGCGATTTACTGTTTCCTCGCACCCAATAGAAGTCGGCGACGGCAACTCTCACTCTCCCCGGCGTGGGAGGACCGGCCTTTAACCTCTCCTGGGAAGAAGGCGATCGGACGCGGCTTCCTCCAAGTTTTGTTAGCAGTCGCCCCTCCTCTCCGCCCTGCCGCTCCATTCAGCTCGGGGGAGGAAGCGGGCGCTGTTCCCGAGCCTGTCCCGCCGGGCTGCAGGAGCCCTCGCAGCAATCGCCCGAGCCGAACCCCGCAGCGAGCTGGCGGCCCCGCTCAGGGACTCAGCCCCGCGCCGCGTTGGGATCCGAGCATCTCTTAGGGGCTGCAGACACCTGCGGCCCCGGCGTAGCAGACCGGCCGCTGCGAGAGAGGTTCATCTTCTGCTTTCTCTGACATTTCCCTGCCTCGGAGTGACGAGGAGAAGTCTAAGAGTGGGCGAACTTCAAAGTGTTCGGTCACAGAGTAATTAGAGTAATGAGAGTGGGGCGTTGTTATGCAGGGTAATTATGCCACGATTTGTTGTTCAGTGGCGTTTCCACAGATTTCCACAGTCTATTCGGTTAATTCAGTGATAGATCGTTTTCTACTTTTGAGATTGGAGAAGTCCAAAACTGAGGAAAAAACCAATGTCTGCAAGGGAAGACCCAGTGTAGACGGAAGAAGCCGTTGTGAGACTGATGATAGGTTGCAATTTGTTATCAGGACGTGAAGTGGTATCTCCTCTCTGGAATGGCCTCAAGGCCGGGGCCACTTCATACTTTTCTGGTCTCTGCAGTGGCCCGCACCGCTCAGGGCTGCCATTTTGAATCCACTTACTCTATCCAAATTGCAGTCTGCAGCTCTATCTGCTGTATTAGTCAGAACTTCCAGTTAGAAATTTCGTATCAACCACAGACACGTGAATATTCCACGTTACACCGTGCTAATCAGTGGACCAGGATAATTGGGGGGCAAACCTTAGGTCTCACCGGCTTACTCATTAGACACATTGTAAACTGCTCAAACCGCTGGGTCCCTAATGAAGGACACATATCTGTTTTTACTGTAACTTTTCATTACTTCATACTATGATGACTCACGTGGTAAACACACCTTTCACTATCCACGATAAAATCCAAGCCTTGTGTCTATCTTTAATATGCTTAATAACAGCTTCAGAGTTGCCTGGAGAAATGACTTTTGACGGCAGGGTAGGGGTGGGTGGGGGATATTTTATATTTTTAGATAATGCGGTGGCCTAAATATTGAAGCAAAAATATACTCTTGCAATTACTGCATGTAATTCGTAAAGTTCATATAATTCTAGTAAGTGTCTTTTTAAAAAGTAATCATATATGACACGGCTTTTAAAAGTGTTTAGGTGACAAAGACTAACAGCAAAATGTAGGGGCTTTTCCTCTTAACTCGATTTCGATCCCTATGAAAAAGCATCCCACTTCATTCATCATACTTCAAAACATATAACCCCAAATTAAGGATCAATAAATTCAACTTGGTTTAGGTCTTTCTGCAGGTAAATTTTTATGTTTGTTTTTTCCCCTCCTCCGCCCCAACCTGTTCCTTAAATACAGAGGCACTCTAGATTTTTTTTTTTTTTATCAACAGAGGGCGTCCTCGAGTCACTGCAAATCCTGGTGTCAAGAAACAGAGCTGTTCTTCCGAGGAAAAACTTCATCTCCTCTAAGGTGCTTTATTGCTCTGCTGTTGTAAAATTTGACAAGCTCAAGATTTATAAGCCTAACAATTCACTTTTTTTATTGCTGCTTAAGTGTTCAGCCGCTAGAGGAAAATGCTAATTTTCACAATTAAACCGCAAGGTGGTTCCTGTTTTCATGACATTAGGCCAGTTGACACACTTGCGGGTAAATTTGGACCGTTGGCAAGCTCTGGGATCAGCTCTGAAATCGAGACCGTGCCGAATGGTCGTTTATTCTGCAGCCGCTCCTCAAGCTTGCGGGCTGCGAGTTAAGGAGGATTTTGGACGCTACAAATAAAAATCTGGTAGGGGAGCTGGAATACAAACATAAAATTGATAACTTGCAAAGGTTTTACATTTTAATCAGGAAAAAATCATGTTGTGATACAACTTGTTCAACTTACAATGCACCCTGCTTCTTCGCACTTGTATTCTTTCTTCCCTTCTCTTTGTTTTCAGGAAGGAAAGGCGAGACCAGAACAGTACATTTAAGGGACCCGGCAAAGCACACCACCGTATGAACGTGCAAGTGGACAGGATTAAAACACATGTCAGAAACATTAATGGATTCCAAACATGATGCGGTTTCATTTCCTGAACCCCTACGCGATGTCTTAACTGTTCCCCAGTTGCTATGTCTCCGTTTCCAGAAATCTAACACAAGGATCAGTGCCTGTTTAACAGATCACCTAGGGCACTGCAAAGCAGGAATCAGCCCCAGGATTGCGATTACAGCCCGTTGCTCCCCAGTCAGGTGAGCAAAGCAGGGGCTGAAACAGCCCGGAGTCCGACATCCCAGCGGCCAGCAGGGTGATTTGTACTTACATCATTCTTAACCCTTCCGCTCCTGCAAGAGGTTCGTCGGGATCAGGGGGCCCCCGAGCTCCGGAACGCGCAGGACCTGAGTGTGAGAGAGGAGCCCCAGGGCTCTGTGTGAGAGCTGAGATCCCGGAGGCGGAGTGCCCGGGCCGCGCGAGGGGCGCATCGCCGCGCGCACCCGCCGGGCCCCCGCGCTCCCTGAGGGCTGCGCCGCGGCTCGCACGGCTCCGAGCGGCAGGTGCAAAAAGCATTTGGGAGCCGCTTGCCAGCGCGCGGAGGTAATGCGCTTCCTGGCCATTTATCTTAGGAAACCAGCGCAGCCTTCCCTTCGAAACAAAATTAACCTTTCATTAGCCAGCCACTCATTCCCAAGAAGGCCTTAAAAGCTTTACCAACTCACTAATGTATTTAGGCTTTTCTTCCAGGCCAAGACAGCCGCGCCGGGAGACTAACAGCATACCCTGGGGGCTCCTCTGGGCTCCCCCGGGAGCCAACCTCCCACAGCGTTTCAGCCTGAAGTCTGGGGAACTCTGGCCGAGCCGGGATCCCAGAGTGTAGCACCAGGCGGACTCGACACCCCTGAACGAACTTATCGCCTGAAGCCTCCAGAACGAGTTCCCACTGATTGCATGGGCGCCCTTCCCACCGAGCACAGCGCCACTGTGCTAAAGGAACCGGGCAGGGCACTTGTGAGGAAGGTCAGCGGCCAGCTGGTCCCGGGTCATAGGCGCTGACCGCCCCGGGGAGTCAGCGCGGTCCGCAGCCACGATCGAGTGGGTCCCAGCGGGGACGCAGATGCAGCCTTAGGTCTCCAAGTGGCGCACGCGGGGGAGGGGGCGTTTGGGGCTCCGGGGTTTTCTCACCCCGGCCCCCCGCCGCCCGAGGCTGGCAGATTTATACCACACAGGTGGATGGAGACCTAAACCAAACAGTCCCAGTCGCTGCCTGCCACTCGTCCCCCCACGTTCCCCCGGCCCACCGCAAACTTCAACAAAATAAACAGCTCACCACAGGCATTCCCTTGTCTGCAGCAAGACGCTTGCCAGCTGGGAAAATACGCCGCAAGCCACGCGGCCCGGGCGCAGGAGGAAGGCAGCGCGGGGCCCGCCCCTCTTCCCCAGGTGGGGGGCGCCAGGGCCGGGGGCGGGAGTTGTCTTGGCCCGGGGCCGCTCCCCAGCCCCCCGACTCCCGGCGCGAGCTCCGGGCTGGGGTTGCGTCCTCCCAGCCTGCGCGATCTCTCTGCCCCCCAGGGGAGAGGGCGGGGAGCCAAGTCTCTCGATCCTCCTCCCCACCCCCAACTTCCTCGAAACTGCTTTCGCCCCACTCCGGCCTCACAGAAAGCCTGAGAGACCCCCTTCCGCGCCCCCTGCCAAGCAACCTTTCCAGCGCCACTCCGCCCCCTCCCGGCACTACCCGGGTTGCTCCGTGCGGCTGGGGAGTGGGCGTGTGGGGACGCCCGAGAGTCCCGCCACCAGGTCCCAGCTCAGCGGTCTCCTCTCTCCTTGCCCCACGCCGGGTCTCGCACAAAGACGCCTTTGACGCGGCCGGCGCCACCCTCTGCGCCTCCCTGCAGCCCGCGCGCTGCCCCTGCCCCTGCCCACCCGCAGCACCGACGACTCCCGGGGGCGATGATGCCCGCGCGTCCGAGCCGTCCCCACTCCGCGTGTCCGCAGGGCCGACAGGTCGCAGGCCCCGTCCGCAGCTGTGCACCCCTTCCCCGACACCAGCGCTTCCTGAAGGTCTCCCTGGTGTGTCTAAGACGGGAAGACGGCGGGAATGGTTCTCTGGACTTGTGCCGAAATAAACCCAACTCTCTTTCCTGTCTACCTGAGGTGCCAATAGGACTTGCGCTTAAGTACCCCAGGATAAAGATATGGGAATAACGAGGGGAGAAAGGGCAGAAAGCAACCCCTAAGACCGAGGCGAGGAAGTGTTTTAAAGAACAAGCCCACGAAATGTTTTCGGGCCGAGGGCCGCTTGGATCAGTCTGGAAGGTGTGGAGGGCGAGAGGAGAGCGATCAACTTCGTCCCCGAGGCTTCGTTCCAGCTCGTTCAGCGCCTGGAACGAGCTGCTTCTCTTAGTCGAGGCAAAGGTTCTTGACTCAGCCGTGACCCTCTCCGGCTCTTCGCCTTCTCACCTTTTCTTTTAGTTTCTCCATCAAACGCTAGAGGCAGCACGGCAGAAAGAGGGCGGGAGTGGAAATCTAGAAAGGGTCCTGATTTTCTGGGTCTGGGTCTTAGGCAACCGATTTAACGTCTTTGATCCTTGGGGTCACACAGAAAGAGTGTGTAAGGAAGGGGCAGTGGCCCAGATATTTCAAATTCTGAAGTTTTATGACAGTAGACACATCTTCACACCCTTTGCAGCTTCCCTTTTTGTGTTTTCCTGTCTTTATCTTCTGCAAGTGCCAATCTCACTGAAAAAAAAATACTGAGGATGTTTCAAGGTAAATGTAAGATACGTTGAAACATACTCTTTTTGCTACTGAGAATTAAAAATAAAGAAAAAAAGAACCTCAGCTCCTGGTCCACAGAAACAAGGAATTTTAATGTCCCCCACTTGCTTTGCCTTTGAAAAGCCACTCCAGCAATCAGTAAAGCAGAGCTTTGATTTAGCAACTAAAGGCTGGTCTCCTGTGTTTTCCCTTTCCCTTCTACCAACACAAAGACAAGCTGCCGCATAAAATAATGATGAAAAAGAGTTCAAAGCAAGCCCAGAGAGCCGGCCTAGAGGTTGTTTTCTAATACAGCTCCAGTCCTTCACCACTCCCCGCTAAGCTTGCTTTGGACCTTACATAAACTGCAGGCAAAAGCTGCCAGAATCCTTTTTTTCTGACCTCCTATTTTCTGCAAATATTGGACAGGGGACCCTGAATGTTAACTTGTCAATCCTCATGTAAATGACTTCATCAAATCATTTAATTTTTTCTTGTTCTCGTGATACTCAGAATTCTCAATTCCATACCCGCTTTGGAACTTCAAGCCTTAGTTCTCCCTGTGGCCAACCATGTCTTGTACTTTTGTAGATCCTTCTCTGAATGAGGCAAAAAGAAAAGGTGAAATTTCATAATGAAGTATTAATTTTGAAACTGTAAATCCCTTGCTTCTTTCATTTCAACGACAAAATTTCAGACTTGCTTGGCTTTCATTGGCAATGTACACTTTTAAAATGATCTGTTAAAAGCCCAGCATGGTGGTGCACGGCTGCAATCCCAGCACTCTAGGAGGCTGAGGCAGAAGGATCACAAGTAGAGCCCAGCCTGGGCAATTTAGCAAGACTCAGTCTCAAAAAAACAAAACACATTTAAAAAAGGATTGAGGATGTAGCTTAGTGTGAAGGCCCTGGGTTCCATCCCCTCTACCATGAAAGAAAAAAAAATGTTATCTGTTAAGAAATGACAAAACTAGAAGGTAAACTTCTGGAGATGGGGAAAGGAATCATCAGGGAGAGGGGAAGGAAAGAAGAGAGAGGCAATGGGGTCAAAAATAATCAAGATATATTCTGTGCATGGACCACTTTCCCAAATGAACTTCAGTGTTCTGTATTACTAATATGCACTAATAAAATTTTTTTAAAAATCTTAAAAAGTTACCCATTAAAGGGATTTTTATTTTATTTTATTTTATTATTTTTTTTTTGTGGGTACCGGGGGTCGACCTCAGGACCCAGCGTGCCAGCAGGCGTCCGTGCCGCTGAGTGATGTCACTGGCCCTTTTTTCGTATGTGGGTTTCGGGAGTCGAACTCAGGACCTTGCACTTGCCAGGCAGGTGCTTATGCCGCTGAGCCATCTCACCGGCCTAAAGGGATTTTTAAATTATACAAATGTATAAGGTAGAGTATGATAGTTTGATACACAAGTACAGTGTGTAACGTTCAAATTGGGGTAGTCAACATTTATATTTCTTCAAATATTTAAAAATTTTTTTGATTAACATGCAATAATTATAAATTTTATGGCATATGGGATGATATTTCAGTGTATGTGTATATACACTATATACTTATCAAGTCAGCATAATTAACATTTCATTACTTTGTGTTTAAGTACCTTTTCATTGGTAAACAAAAGTTTCTGTAAATATTAGCTGTGAAAAAAATAATGTGAGCTTGTTCAATTCTGTTGCTTTTAAAAATATTTTAATTGACAAATACAAATTGTATATACTGTTGTGACATGATGTTTTGAAATATGTATACATAATGGGATGCTAAATTAACGTATGCATTCTCGATGTACTTGCCAGTTTTTGTGGTGAGAACAATTCTAGTGATTTCAAGAATACAATGCGTTGTTACTAACTAAAGTCACCACTTTGTACAATAGTCTGTTGCTTTCATCTGTATCAACCTCAACGTTCCCAGTGTCCTATTCATATATATTGAAACACTTGTATGTCTAATTAGACCTTGGATATTCCATTAATAAAAGGACATGGCTTGTTTTTTCTTCCAAAGTCTTTATCTTACTCAGTGTTATACAATTTTCCTCTCCTATCTCATTTTGATCTTTCTTTTTTTTCTTACCCCAACTCAAACCCAAGCTGGAAATATCACAGACAAAAGGTTACTTTTTGGTAAATTCACTTACCACTTCTCTATTAAGTGTAAAGAAACTTGCTGCTGGTACAATGTGCATATGCACCATCTTTTGAATGTCCACTTAAAGATGACAAAACTTGAGCTTTTAACAAGTTCAGTGAAGGTACGCATCCAAATCTTCCGTTGGCAAGGTCATAGCTTGCTTACTTTTGATATTTTTATGTTTTTCCTTTTGTAAATTTTGGCAGTCATCTCAGTTATCAAGAAACATGTGGATCCATTTTCTAGTCTTCCTTGTTCTGCTTTTCTTGCACACTTTGTTGAAAATCTTTTCTAAACAAGTTTTAACAGATGCCCAACTTAATAACTCATTATAATGTTTCAGAATTATTGTTGCTAATAAATTACACTATTCTAAATATTAGCAGTTCTGACAACACAGTTAGCAAGGAATACCAGGAGAAAATGCCACTTTAAATGTGACTTTAAATATATAGTATTTTATTTAGTTAAAACTCACTGAAGCCTATCAAAGTCTTTTTTGCTTTATGGAATTAGTGTTTAAATTAAATGAAAAAAATATAAGACTTATTTCTACTTCTAAAATAGAGAGGATTTGCTTTGCTGTTTTTCCTCTCTGCAAGGACAAAAGACAGATGTCTTCACCCATCATGTCACGTTATGGTTAAGGTAAGGAATTCCAGTAACTTGTAAATGTTCAAAAAGTAACCTCTGAACACACAGCCAGTGAACAAAGAAAAATTTAAAAAATTTAGAAGGTGAGAATTTTGCATCCTATCAGCAAGATAAGCCTGGTTTTCAAGAGATATCCTGCAATTCTGATGTGTTCCTATATATGTACTATACATAAGTGTACCAATAAAATAGGTAAAGCATATCAAATTAGTAAAGTCAGCATTCATGTAGAAATATGTGAGTAAAAAAGAAAACTGACTATTATATCCTTGAAGTGCCAGAAGAAAACCCAATTTAAAAAATTCTACTTATTATTAGCTATTTGGCACTGTACAAAACAGTAGAATATAAAACAGAGATGGATGCCCATTTCCCTATTGTATTTGTGTATTACGGTTGCAGTAATTATATGCACACTCACGATATTTTTTAGATCTTATAGGTCTTGAGAGACAATATATATTTTAAAGATATTCATATGTTTACATTATATTTTCTGTATAAAAATGAAATTTAACAAGTGGTGAAAAATCCTTTTAAAGAGGTAAATAACTGGAAAGGTGTTTATTTGTGAACCAATTTAGACCTATTATCATAATTTGAAGTTTCTTTCACAGACAAAAATCTCTATCCCCACATTCACCTGTATCCACAATGGTAAGAACATTACAAAAATAAAGCAAAATGAGATATATTACAATCTTTTAACATGAAATCTAAGACAAGTGGAAAATTGGATACCCTCTCACAGAGAATACTACAAATTGAGTCTGAACTAAGAAAAAAATTGCATATATTCTAGTAAGCAGATTAAATATATTTATATTTAAAAAATACTAGCAAGAACTCCAAAAATGATACATTTTAGCTCAACTCAATATATTAAAGCAATAACAAGGCCAAAGAAATGAGTGTTCAAATTATTACAAGTACAAAAATATTCAACATTTTCCTGCTGCTTCTCGTATCTCATCATTCTACATTTTTCTGGTTTGTCCGGGTCCCATAGTCGCGTAGCCACATAGGGTCGAGGAAGCAAGGTTGGACTCAACCGTGAGAAAACCGAGTGATGAAAACTGCATGTTCATGAGAAGTTCACATGAAAGCACTGTGGCTGAATTCTGGAGTGGGGCTCGTTTCAAAAAAAGATAGCTTGAGAGAAGGAAAGGATTCTCAGAGGTCGGGGCTTTTGCTATTGAGTTGTTAATATGCTTGTCAGCTGTCCCAGCTGGGACCGTCCATCAATGAAGAATGCGAGGAATGCATGACTGGTGGAGGCATCTCTGTGAAATACTGTAGATGAAGTTTACTTTTCCACTGCCTCTTGGGGGCTGAGAGTTGGCAGAGGAGATGGGGTCCCCAAATCTCCGGGTAAGCAATCAACATTTTTCTTACTAGCTCCCTCCCTGTGAAGAAAGGATCTGATACACATCCTTATAGAAATCCTTTACTTTTTTTTTTCATTAAGCAGTGTGTTTTGAGCACACGCTAATGAACTTGGCAATATTTTAAGTACTGGGGATATTGGTGCAAACAATTGAAAGAAGTCTCTTTTGAATGTACATTCTGGTGGTGGAAGCATAAATGGGTAAATAAGTCAATAAATAACTTCAATAATGCCATAGTTTAAGGAAAAGAGAATTGCTATAGAGAGTAACAAGAGGTAAGAAAAAGCCACCACTGAGGGAAAGGGCTTTTTTGAGAGACCACACTAAGGCGGTCCTACGATACAGACACACGATGAAATGGGGGAGGGCTGGTGTATAGCTCAGCGGCAGTGCCTGCTTGGCAAGCGTGTGGTCCTGAGTTTGATTCCCCGTACCAAGAAAAAGAAAAAGAAAAGAAATAGGGGAAAGGATCCCAGGCAGGGGTCCAGGTCTTAGGGTAGGAACAAGGTTGGGTATTCAAGGAACAGACACAAACAGGAGCACAGAGTACCACACACAGGAGAAATTTTAGAAATCTAAAGCAGAGTCCTTTGATTTCCAATTGATATTTCAATGAGGGAGGTTTCTTTGTTTCCAAACCTTGCAGAAATAAAGAAAAAAAGTAGCATTTATTTCATTATTATCAGGAGCTCCATCTGGAGCCTGGCTCTTGGGAATCTAATCGCAAAAACCTTCACAACATCTCTCTGAAGGAGACGTCAAAAGATTTAAAAACTCTACTGACTTAGAGAAACACATATAGAGCAGTGGAACAGAAAAGAGAGCCTAGAAATAAATCCGGACATATAGGCTCAGTGAATCTTTGAAAAGAGGGCTAAGACTACATAATGGGGAAGGGAGAGTCTCTTCAACAAATGGTGTTGGGGAAATAGAATATCTATATGCAAAGAATGAAATTGCACTTTTATCTCATACTACCATATTCCCAAAATCAACTCAAAACAAGGAGTGTAATTTCTGAAAGTGTAAAACTACTAGAAGAAAATATAGGGGGAAAGCTTCATGACATTGGTATTGGCAACGATTTAATGGTTATGACATAAAAAGCACAGGTAACAAAGCAATAATTGATGAAAGAGTGGTTATAATCAAACTAAAGCTTCTGCATAGCAAAGGAAAGAGTAAAGAAGCAAGCAATGAAATTGGAAAACACATTTTCAAACAGATTAAGGGATTAATTTTCAAAATATTTAAGGAACTCGTATGACTCAATAACAAAACCCCCAATAACCTGATATTAAAATAATCTAAAGACCGAATAGATACTATTTCAGAGAAGATACACAAATGGCAAACATACGTATGAAAAGATGCTCAGTGTCACTAATCAAATCCAAATTAAAATTACAATAATATTTCATCTCATGCCTGTCAGGATGACAGTTATAAAGAACAATCAACAAATATGGGCTAGGATGTGGAAAAATTGGAACTCTGTACATTGTTGATGGTTATGCAAATTGGTGCAGCTGCTGTGGAAAACAGTACATGGGTTCCACAAAAAATTAAAAATAGGACTGCTATATGAGGCAGGAATTCTTCTGGATTTTTTATGCAAAAGAATTAAAATCAGAATTTTGAAGAGATATTAGCATTCCCATTTTCATTGTAGCACTATTCACAATAGCCAAGATGTGAAAATAACCTAAATGCCCACTGGTGGATGGATAAAGAACATAAATACACACACACACACACACACACACACACACACACACATTATTCAGCTTTAAAAAGATGCAAATTCTACACTAACAATATGGATGAACCTTAAAGACACTATACTACAATGAAATAAACCCATCACAGATGTGCAAATACTGCATGATGCCATTTATATAAAGTATTTAAAATAATCAAATTCATGGAATTAATGAGTGTAATATGGATTTCAGGGGAGGGGGAAAGACAAATGGGGAGTTACTGATCAATGGGTATAAGGTTTTAGTGAGCAATATTAATTCATTTGAAGGAAGTGCTGTGTAACTTTGTACTTATAGTTAATTTTATTTATTTATTTTTTATTATATTATTTATTATTTATTTATTTGTTTATTTTTCTTTATATTATTTATTTATTTTTTCCGGTGTGTACCGGGAGTCGACCTCAGGACCTCGCAGTTGCCAGCAAGCGCTTGTGCTGCTGAGCGATATCAACGGCCCTTTTTTCATATGTGGGTAGCAGGAGTCAAACTCAGGACCTCACGCTTGGCAGGCAGGCGCTTATGCCGCTGAGCTATCTCACCAGCCCTGCACTTATAGTTAATAAAACTATGCTGTACACTTAAAAATTGATTAGAAGGTAGATCTCATATGGCTTTACCACAATAAACTTTTAAAAATCCTGCCAAAAATACGTAATAAACTGTTGTACAGCGTTTGAATCTCGTCCTTCTGATTCCCAAGTCTGGTTGTTTCCATTAGACTTCTGTGTGTAGTACTGGACAGCTCTGCTGTTAGCACACAGAGAGACTCATCATAAATGTTTTGAGTCAATGGCAAATAAAAAATTATAATTAGTAGGGGTATTGGAAATGACCTAATTGAATGAAAAACTTTAAGAATTTTAAATTAAACGTATGGTTTTCTGTTAACCCAAATGAAGAATCTCTCTTCAATGCCCAGAGAGCTTAAGAGTCTTTTATGTCCTTAGTTCTTGTTCTGTCAATCTACATAGCTCTTGTCAAGGCTTGAGTGAATACATTCATGGCCTGAGTAAATGCCTGGCAATTTATTTGGGGAGTAAAAGTTTGAAAACTACTCCATTTGGAGATCTCTCATTTCTAATGAATTCCCAATTAGAATTATCTTATGCAGATACTTTTGAATGCTTCATGATTTAGCTTGTGCCATTTGCTCACTATTTCTTTAGGACTGTGTGATCATGGTAATACATACATGGTATCTATGGTGCTATGCAACACTGGTGGTTTCCTATCACATTCAAACCCCGGAAAGGCAATTGGGGGCAATGGTGTGGAAAAGTTCAATAGAATCCATAATGAGAAATGATCTAGGTCATCAGTGTACAGATTCAGTATTCATTATTACTTTAAACAGACAGCAAGTTTGTTATATCAATTTATTCCCTCATTTAATTAGTCAGTTATTTGGCCAACCAATCTCCCAACAAATACTTATTGAACTGCATAATATGTGCCAGACACTCTTCCAAGCACGAGGGATATATCAATGAAAGAGAAAAGAGGAACTAAGTAATACACCAATGAATAAAAATCCTTCTCCCTCCTAGAGGGGAGATATACAATAATCATAGACCCAAGGATTTCTGTAATATATAAAGAAGTGTGAAGTGCTCTGTGAAAATGGAGCATGATAACAGGATGCAGAATGTGGACATGTAATTTTCACAAGGGTGGCTAGGGTGGGCTTCACTGAGAAAGTGATATTTGAGTACACACTTGAAAGAGGTAATGGAGTGACTCATGTAGCTATCTGAAGGGAGGACATTTAAGGCAAAGGAAGCAGCTAATGCAAAGATTCTGTGGTGAGGACAAGAAAAGAGGAGAGTTTTGTCAGTTGTAGTGAGCAGGGAGAATGATAGGTGAGGTCAGAAGGTCATGGGGGAGCCAGACTATGGACATCTTTTAGGCCATTTTAAGAACTGTGGAGTGGTGACCTTTGGAGAACTTTAAGTAGAGGAATGTCATGATCTGAATTTTAGGAGTTCACTCGTGTTATTTTGTGGAGAATAGACTATAGCGAGGTAAGGATGGAAGGTGAGAGACCAGTGGGATTATTTTTCCGTAACTTATGCAAGAAGTGATAGGAACTCAAACCATGGTGGCAGAATAGGAATTGATTTGAAGTGGTGGTATTCTGGATGCATTCTGAAGTTACACCAGAAGAATTTCTTGGTAGATTGGATGGGGATACTTGAGAGAAGAGAAGAGTCTTTGATTGTATCATAGCTGTATGAATTCTTAAGAATGTTGTCTAGTTTTTAATATCTGCTTTATGGACAGTTTATTAAACACTATTTAGGAGATTTTGGACATCAAAAAGAAGTAATCATTTGTTGAATAAATAAGCTTTTATTTTTTGGTGGTGCTGGGAATCAAACCAATGATCTTGCACATGCTAGGCAAGGATTCTACCAATGAGTTATATTCTGATCCCAATAAATAAGTATATAGGAAAGACAGAGACTTCCTAGCTTGTTATTTTAAACATTTTATTTTTTGTGCTGGTGATTGAACCTAGGGCTTTATGCATGCTAAGTGTGTGCTTTAGCTCTGACCTATGTCCCTTATCTTTAAATATATTTTATTAATAAAATAATTTAAATCATTGTCCTAGAATAATACACAGAAAAGGAAGACGAGCACCGTTGCATCAGAAATATGAGACATGGCATATACCTGTCACCTTTTTCATATGCAGATGAGCTCGAGGGGAAAACATTATTTCGGAAATGCTTACTGAGAAACACTTGGTGTGGGAAGAACAATTCACTTAATTTCCTATTTATCATACTCAACTCTTCGCACTTCGATAGCATATATTTTTATTAGTGTGCATTATGATGCAAGTTCACAAGAAAGAGACACAAAGATGCATTAAGAACAAAGCAAACAGGAAAGTAGACAGGTTGACACACAGTGGAAATAAGAGACCTCAGAACATTAGAGTTTCACTAAGTAGGAAAACTGATTGTTGCTAAAACCTACAAAAAAGAGATGATTCAAAATTTAGCACAAGCTTCTCTTAGTGATATCTCAGCACTTGCTTTTGTATTCTGGACTTATTTTCCTCTCCTCATCTAAAGCACATTTGCTGGTCTGTCACTGTCACATTTCTCCTTCCCAAAGTAAAATGCCATTTAGCTACTCTTTTCTTGTGGTGAATATACAATAACAACATATAGTAACAGTCTTGTGGCGAATATACAATAATAGTCTACCTAGATGGAATTCAGGCAGGCAGGAAAGGAGATCAAATGAAAGTCAAATGATAAAGTCTGCATTCCAACCTGGAGAGCCTACGGTTCATGTGTTTCTTCTTTCTTGGGTAGCTTCCCTGGATTTCAGAGTGTGGTCTCCGGACCAACAATATTACATGGCCAAGAACTGGCTAGAAATGAAAATTCTCAGGCTTTGGCCCAGCCCTTCTGACTCACAGTCTCTGAAGGAGGAGTCCAGGATTCTGTGTTTAAATAACACCCCTGTTATAGTTTGTATCTAGATCCACCTCTCCCCCAATAGCCTCATGCACTTTTAGATGGGGCTTTTTTGGAGGTAGCTGAATATAGAGTGTGTGGTTGATTCGTAGTGCCATGCTGGGACTAAAGGTGCTGGGATTAAGGGTTTGAGTGCTATACCCACCCAAGGGGTGTAGCCTGCATACAAGATAAGGTACAGAAAGAGGCTTGTCCTCTCTCTCTCCTCTCTTGTTGCTTTTGCTGTCTTCTGCTGCCCTGAACTGTTGCCCTCTGCCATGTGCCACTCTGCCTTGGAGCCAGCTCATTATGGATTGAAACCTCCACAAACTGTGAGCTAAATAAACCCTTCCCTCTTTGGGTGTCAGGTGTTTTGTCTCAGCAATGACAGAAAAGTAATTAAGACAATCCCCTCCTCCATGATTCTGGTGCATGCTGTGAAAACTTTTGGGGTAGGCCTCACACTATTAAAAGCTTGCTTTGAAAACCAGCTACAATGCTATCTCCTGAACACTACTTAGAAATTCAGATTCTTGGGCCCCACTCCAGACCCATTGAATCAGAATATGCCTTTAAGAAAAGGTTTGATGGGCATGTAATATTTAGACTGAGAAATCACAGGCTGGATTTTTCATAAAGTCATTGGTTCACGTCTGGCAGGACTAGAATGTGCCCCTCATGCAAGACCCAGGTGAACACTTGCACTCCCCCATCCCCAGAAAAGTCTTGAGTGTAGAGGGGGCTTCCCTCTAGGGCAGTGTCTCTGAAAGTCTGGAGGCAGGAAAGCAAGAAGAGAATGTGGTGAGCGACCATGTGCCAGGCCTTTGGAAGTCACATTCAAGCGCTGTCTCGGTGAATCCTCACACCAACCCAATGAGGGAGGCATCTCTAGCTCGCAGATGAGAGTGCAGAGGCCTAGAAAGGTTACTGTCCCCAGAAGAGTTCACAAGTCTCACACAAAAAACACTGGAAACCAACGAAAATTAAAATAAAATAGAAAAATAAAGTCCACAAGTGTCAAAGCTAGGGTGAAAATCTGTCTTCTTACTCACCATAATGAATTCTTCTTTGGACTCAGCCTCGGTCTCTGAGAAGAATTTCACTGTTAACCTCATGTCCCATGCTTTGTCCTGGTCCCCAAGAGGAAAGGGGTCAGCTAATGGAAGCTGTTCTATAAAGATCAGGAGGGATCCTGCAAATCTTTCCTCTGATTGGGAAGGGGGAAGGGATGAGAGATGGTAAATAAGGGCAGGCTGGATTCCACCAGTGCATGCCATGTACATGTGTAGAAATATCACCCTGAACCCTATTAATATGTGCAATAGTGCATGTCAATAAAAAATAAAAGACAAAAAACAATTCCCTCTGAAGCACCAAATATGACCTTGGAAGTCCTTGTCTAAAGAGACACTGAGGTAGAGCAGTGTGCACGAAGCCCAGCACTCTGTCTATGGGCAGTTCGGTTCCAGCACTGGTAGCACAAGATTCTCCTGGGGAGCGATCAGCACAGGCCTTCAATGCCCAGCCAGTTCTGGATCGCTTTCACTCCCCAAAGGGCCGTGCCCCAAGGTCACACGTTCCTGCCTGGGAAGAACACTTCCTGAGGCCCTGGCAGCAGTGAACTGCAGCTGTGATGCTGCTCCCAGGCACGGCTCATCAGGTTGGAGACATGGCCACAGCACTTACAACTGCAGTTGACTCATTTCAGCACTGAGGCAAAGCTCCTCCTCCAGGAACTCCTGAGCTGAGCTTTGAGGGAGGCTGGGCTTCCACAGAGCACTTGCCGCGAAGTCTGAAGCACAGCCAAGCTACTGTCACCTGATTTAGCTCCCCATCCAGTTCCTGGTTCCTTTACCAAAAGTGCTTTTTAACAAGATCCTGAAAGGATGTTCTGTATGTTAAAATTTGTGAGCACACCTAGCCATTCTGTCACAGTCGTGTGACCTTGGGGTGCACAATGAAACACCTTGGGGGTGCTGATAAAATCACCTGGACATCTTTTAAAGAATCCATTCAGAGATTCCAGTTTAATTGTTCTGGGAAAGTGTCTGGCACTAAGGGTTTTAAAAAAGCTCCCCAGGTGTTTTTGTCGGGCAGGCAAGACTGAGAATCACTACTTTAAAGGCTTCAAACAGCATTAATTTACTTTGGTTCCCAAGTAGCTTCTCTATTTGATTTCTAACCTTGGAAATCGTGAATGAAACCCGAATCTTCAGCTGCATTAAATGAAGAGGAACATCGCAGGCAAGAGACGATTATTTCAACTTCCTATAAATGATTAGATCACCCTCAGAGTGCTTTCTTCAGTTTGTGGCTCCCTTCTGTAGAAGAATGTAAAAACACTAGAGCAGGATTTAAAAATGCAATCATTCCTATAAGAAATGGTTATAGGAATTTGTAATATTTAGCCAGCAAGAGTCATTTTAAAAATGAATTTATCACTCTCATGCCTAACACTTGTCTTTTAACCAAGTCCCTACCTGGTCTGGTGCTGCCTGCCTCTCCCAAATCATCTCAGGACCTTTACACCTCCCATATCTCTGTCGTTTAGTATTCCTCAATCATTTTGAGAGTTTTCTAACCTGAGAGTGAATTTTCTTTTTTTTTTTTTTTAATATGTGGGTACTAGGAGTTGAACTCAGGACCTCGCGCTTGCCAGGTAGGAGCTTGTGCCGCTGAGCTATATCACCCGCCCTTTCTTTCTTTTTTCCCTGCCAGAACGCCTTTTTCTTGTTTTTTTCCCCTAGGCGGAGACTTTTCTGAAACAAACCTTTCTGGTAACTTTGGATTATGTTGACACTCTGTAATTATCCTGTTTGCTCATTTGATTTCTTATTTATTATCTTCAATGGAATGTAAGTTTGATGAAGGCAGGGACCTTATCGGTCTTATTTTTTGCTTTATTCCCAGTATCTAGAGTACTACCCAGCTCAAAGTAGGGACTCAACAATGATTCACTGAATGAAAAATGAAGGAAAAGAGATAATTTTGGGTACATGATAGTTATTGTCAGATATTTGAAGAATGGAAATTAGAAAGAGATTTAAATTTAAATGTCTTCAAATGTTAGCACTAAAATCAAAAGATGAACATTGTAAGGGGACAGATTTTGATTTGCTTTGGATAAGAAATTCACACAGTGGAAAGGAGCAATAGGCAGCCAGAAGAAGCGAGCTGTCAAAAGTGAGTGGGTACAAGTTTCAGCTGGACGGCACCTTGGCCGGCTCATCAATCAGGTGACTTGGGCGTTCAGAAGGTGATTGGTTTTGATGATCACTGACATCCTATTCAATCTTGTGATTCTATAAAATGAAAGAGGACAGGTGCACTGGCAATACTGGGGAGACAGGGCAGACAGCCATACAGCAGTGGAGAACGGCAGAAACATTTTAAGAGTCAGACACACGACCTGAAAAGAACCATGGTAGTTCCTGAGGTCTTAAGGGCATCACTGTGCCATTACACAATAGCACGATATATATATTTATTTTTTTGTGGGTAATGGGGGTCAAACTCAGGACCTTGCGTTTGCCAGGCAGGCGCTCATGCCGCTGAGCCATCTCACCGGCCCAATAGCACAATATTTTAATAGTAACATTCACATTGTGCTCATGTGAAACACTGACATGTTCATTGTCATTTTTCATTTTGTAAAAATATTGTAAGTGTTGCATATTTTATCAATCGCTCGTCTATATTATTTTAATGACTTTTGAGCATACATCATATAAATAAATCATCATTTAGGAAACTGGTACCAACAGAAAGAAAGAAAGAAAGAAAGAAAGAAAGAAAGAAAGAAAGAAAGAAAGAAAGAAAGAAAGAATTCCATCCAAGAAAATTAAAATAAAAGCCTGTAGGTATGTTAAATTATAAAGTCAACTTTCAAAAAATGTCAGCCTTCTGGAAATACCCATCCTTCAAGGAGCCAAGAGTCAATACTCGGTCTAAATCTATATACGTGAATTATGTGGAATGAATAGAGATATGGTTAATACTGTAACCTACAAATAATCTCATTCACCTTTGTTGGCCCTGCCCACACCATATGGAAAGGCGCTGTCACAGTAAGATCGGTGGGCTAGGATCCATCACTCATTGATCTGTCACGTCTATGTGTTGCATGGTGTTTCACCCTCCACCTCACTTTGACGTTTATATCTATTCTCAGTGTTTCGGTTCAGCACACCTTATCGTAAGGCTTCAGTGGAAATTTTATAGGAAAGCCTGGGACCTCAGGTAATTAGTGAGATGGTGATATAAACTTAGTGGAAAGGTAATTTCCATATCACATTGGGTAAGTGCAAAGTTTCTTTTGTTTGAATAAGCTCATCTAATTGTTTATCAATAAGCTCAATGCTGACAACTAATTTGGGCAATTACTTACTGGAGTGGCAGACAGGGCCTCTAGCAGGGAATTAGAAACTGATTAATAAACAAGTTCACAGTGGTTACATTATAGTTACATTATTAGAACTTTGGACAGGAATATTGTAACAAGCTGACAACATAGTTTGTGCTTATTTTCCACATCAGGATGGAAATCATTGCCGTTGTTCCTGTACCCCCAAATCTTCTAGGCTACATTTAATTTTCTGTCTTTTTCCCTCTTTTGCCAAAATTTGTTGTTTTAACATTCACAATATCTTCTCATTTTGGTCTGCTTTTTTTTGCCTGTAACTATGGCCCTCTATCTTACTTCCACTACCTTTAACTTGATTTACCAACTTAGGCAATATTTGTTGGGAATAGGATTGAAAAAAAATTAAAATTATTGGAGACTGTGAGCTAGGCATCATATAGGTATGCTTCAAACATGACTGAATTTTCCTAGCAGTCATGGACAAATTGTTATTATGACTATTACATACGGGGCTATCAAGGTGCAGAAATGTTTTGTAACAAGTATAACTGTTATAGATGTTCTGTAACAGTTTGAACCAGAGTTTGAATCCCTGCATGCTTGCCTCACAGCTCTCTCCACAGCTCCACTCTGGCCCCGTGAGTAGTGGATATACCTACTGGGTTCCAAAAATTAAGCCCAAAATGTTCACTGTTCTCTACAACATGTGGCTTTTCTAGTATTTTTCATCTTAGAGACCTTTGAAATTCCTATGCTTACTTAATTCAATTCCATTCAACAATGCAGTACTGAATACCTATTTTATGTCTGGCCCTGTGTTGCCATAGTACCAGAGCAGCAGAGTGGGATTAGCACCCTTATGAAAGGGCTCCTCAAAGCCAAAGCGCTCTCCTGCCCTTCTGTCCTTTCTGACATGTGAGGGGACAGTGTTCCTCTCCTCCTAGGAGAGATAGCAACAAAATGCCCTCTTAGAAGAAGAGAGCAGCCCCCAGCAGGTACCAATCCTGCCAAAACCTCCATCTTGGACCGCTCAGCCTCCACAATTGTAGGAAATACATTTCTGTTGTTTATATGGGGGAGGGGGTCCTTAGGAAACACTTTAAAGTCAAGTATCATGTCTGTTTTACTGTTGGTAGCCTGTTCGTTTGTAAAGTAAGCAGGAATGCTACTTGCTATTTCCTGATTGATTTAAATAATGCAAGATACCAAAGAAAATGTGTCTTTGTTTATTATTTGCATCCCCTTGGGTCAAGATCTTTGTGATAGCTCTTTCATGATTTTGGTGGTTCCTTATCCTCTATGTCCTCCTTATTTATCTGTTTCCTTCTGTACAGGCTTATGCACCTCATTATACTTAAATTTTTATAACAGATTTTTATTTCTTTCACTTTCTCTTCTTGTCTCTAGTTAGTATCAATATGTATGGCCATACAGATGTGTATATATATATATATATATATATATATATATATATATATTTAGGTATGCATCTGTTTATTGAACTTTATTAGAAGAAAAACAGTGAATTGAGTAAGACAAGCATAAATATCATCGTTTCATAAAGAGGGAAGACTGATTTATCTGGGATCTCATAGTAGGTCAGTTTCTCAGGTGGCAGTAGGAACAAATTCTTAATTTGTATGTTTCTCATAAAAATAATTAGAAGTTTTTACTTTATATATTTATGCCCATGCTGTTAGGGGCTTTTTCAGTTTTTCCATAATTTTCCTAAAAATGACAATGTATTAGTATATTATAAGCACCCATTGTGCATTCTTCCTTAGTGTTATTTTACAATAGTATTATATATCAAATTATATATAATGGTGTTACAGTTTTATAAACATTTACTTTTACCATTTAAAACAAATTTACTTTCATTTTGGTATTATAATAGCTAATATTTTACCAGTTTCTGTTGTTTATAGTTTTTTGGTTATGTATATACTTCAATAGTTCTTTCAGTGGCACACTTTCAAAGTCTTTGAAAATACTTTTTGTTTTCCTCACTCCAAAATGATGATTTTATGTGTAAAAAATTCTCAATTAACATTTACTTTTTTCACCTTATTGAAAACAATACTACATTTTCTTCTGGATTTATTTTTCTGTTTCTGTTTGTCTGTTTAAAAATTAAGGCTGGGCATGGTCGGTGGTGGTGTCTCCCCTATTTGGGTGCTCAAGGCCAGCCTGGATTGCACGGTGAGACCCTATCTCAAAAAACCGGCCAATAAATACCAATTAGATTCACTTCTCTATTTTTTTTGTCCAATTTTGTTATCGTTTGCTATGAGGGGTATTGCATCTCCACTAAGACGATCTAATTTTCTATTTCTCCTTTCATTTCTCAGATTTTGTTTTTTGTATTTGGAAGGGATATTGTTACATGTATTTTCTTTATGCAGTAAGACCATCATCATGAAATTTCTTTTCTTCTTTGCCTTTTGTAATCATTTTCTCTTGACTTCACTTTTATTTGATAATAGTAGAGTTAGTTCACCCTTCTTATGCCTACTGTTTGCATGATACAGTCCATCCTTTTCCATTTTACTTTTTAATATTTATTTTTTGGTACAACATATACTTCTTTAGGCTATATATCTGTATTTTATCCCTTCTGGACATTTTTTCCTTTTACTAGAGTAATTAATACATTAATATTTAATGAAATTATTGTTATGGTTGGATTGAGGTTTGTCATTTTATTATATGGGCTTTTTGTCACTCTTTTTTTTTTTTTTTTTTTTTTTTTTTTTTTTTTTTGTGGGTACCGGGGGGTCGACCTCAGGACCTCACGCGCCAACAGGCACCTGTGCCGCTGAGCGATATCACCGGCCCCTTTTTCGTATGTGGGTTCCGGGAGTCGAACTCGGGCCTTCGCGCTTGCAAGGCAGGCGCTTAAGCCGCTGAGCCGTCTCACCGGCCCTTGTCACTCTTTTTAATGTTTGTTTTTATCTTTTTTTTCCTGCTTTTTTGGAATTGTTTGAAAAATTTTAGATTTCCATCAGAATTTATTTTTTTTTGCTGTAACTTTTCATATTACTTCTTCTAATAGTTGCTCTATCATGTATATCCTCCACTTTTTACTGTGTACTTAGAGTTTAATACTTTTACATTTCATGTGAAATAAACACACTTTTCAATGGTATAAGTCCATTCGCTACTGCGCTTTGTTTTATGGTTGTTATATGTATTCCGTTGTACTTTTAAACTCCACAAGATAATGCTGCAATTTTTACTTCAAGAAATTTAAAAGGAAGTGCTATCTGGGTTCTTATATTTACCCAGATGTTTACCATTTCTTATTTTCTTTATTCTTATATGAAGAGTCCAGTTTTCATCAGTTAATATTTTCCATCTGCCCAAGGAAGTTTTGTGTTGGAAAGTTTTTTTTTTTGCTTTGCTTAAAAAGTCCTTATTTTGCCTTCATGCTTAAAAAATATTTCACTGGATATTAAATCATACTAAGTTGATAACCTTACTGTTTTAGCACTTTAAAGATGTTGTTCCAGGGCCGGTGAGATGGCTCAGCAGCTTAAGCGCCTGCCCAGCAAGCGCGAGGGCCCGAGTTCGACTCCCGGAACCCACATACGAAAAAAGGACCGGTGATATAGCTCAGCGGCATGGGCGCCTGCTGGCGTGTGAGGTCCTGAGGTCGAACCCCCGGTACCCACACACACACACAAAAAAAGATGTTCCAGTATCTTTAAGCCTTTAGAATTTTTATGTTTTATATATATATATATATATATATATATGTATGTATAATTAGTGTATGTTTGCAATGCGTAACAGTTACAGTTCGTTGTTTTGGGGAACTGGTACATGTATATAGCATATCTTGATCATTTTCTATCTCTTTATCCCCCTTTCCTGTTCCATCCTGTCTGTCTACTCACCCTCCCAGCCTTCAGAATTTTGATAAGAAGTAGTTAATGGTGGTTCAAATTATTGTTTCCCTGTACTTAATGTGTCACTTTCCTCTGGCTGGTTTCAAGATTTATTTGTCTTCTTTGGTTTTCAGCAGTTTCACTGTTATGTACCTAGCCTTAGTTTTCTTCATGGTTGCTTTGTATGGAGACCCCTGAGATTTCTGAATCTGTAATTTAAAACACTTGGGAAATGTTCAGCCATTGTTTCAAACTTTTTTTCTGCTTTTTTTATCCTCTGCTGCTATGGCTCTGTTTACATATATGTTAGGTATTATCTTATTGAAGGTCAATTTCTTTTTCAATGTTTTTTCTTTTGTTCTTCAGGTTGGATAATTTCTGTTGGCCTAACTTTAAGTGTACCAACTTTTGGCTGTCACCTCCATTCTGCTATTAAATTCATCAGATTATTTTTTTTTTAAGTTTCTGATACTGGGTTTTCTAGTTCCAGAATTTCCTTTTTCTAATACATGGTTTTTGTGCTGAAATTCACTTATTGTGTACATATTTTCCTCTATGTACTTGAGTATAGTTCTATTACTACTTAAAATCCTTACCTGCTACTTTAAAATCTTATCTGCCATTTCTAAACAGTAGATCATTTCAGGTTGATCTCTGTTTACTGTATTTTTTTTTCTTGACAAGGGATCATAGGTTTTTGGTTGAGTAACATGTTTTTATCCTAGACATTGTAAAATATTATATTATGGAAGCTTTGTTATATTCCTCCAAAGAGTGTTGATTTTTATATTTTAGTAGTCAATTAACAGTTAAATTAAGTGATAAACTTGATTTCTATCAGAAGCTCAAATCTTAATTCAATTCTCCTATCTTTGGGTGGAGTCTTTCCAATATATGCGTGGTTCAGGGACTATCCCGAAATTTGGGGAAGAACCTACAGAATTTGAGGCTTTCTTTTTTTCCAGAATTTCTTTCCTCTCCACTTTTCCATGTTTGTGATTATTCTAAACAATTCTTCTCTGATTCTTCAGGCCAGAAGGACTGGTTTTTCTACTGGAGTTTTGACTACCTTGTGTAGCACTAAACTCTACCTTCCAGGCCATGTTCTAGAAAGAAGACAAAGAAAAGAGAATAGTTTTATTTTCTTACTTGCAGTCAGATGTGGTGTATCTTTCCTGATCATGCTCAGGCCTGATTCATTGGTTTAATTATCTGCTGAGAGATGAATATCAGAAAAGGGAGAGAACCAACACATTGTATAAAGTAGTACTTATGTGAAAAATTGTATGTTAGACTATTTTAGATATATTATTCATATTTGATCCTCCAAATAACCAGTGGAGTTAGAGACTACTCACACTTCACAGTAAATGTTGGAACTCAAACAGTTTAAATTATTTGCCAAAGATGACACTGTTAATTAGTTCAGATAGCTGCTGAATCTGGACCAAGATGAAGACAGAAGCATGGCTTCAATAGGGCTGGGGAGGAAGCAGAGGGCACAGTATACTCTAAGCCCCTATAAAATTTTAGTCACTCTTTTTGTAGAATCACATGTGTGGCTCAATTATTTATGTCCTTGTTCTTAAACTCATTCCCCTTGTGCAACAGGGAAAGTTTTTGTTCACTTAAAACTCATGTTTTTAAAGCTGTTGACCTACAGTTGTTATCACATTTTTCCTAGTTTAAATATTCTGATAATATATTCTCTTTCATGTTACTGCTAACCATTTTGACCCTTGAAACAAATAAACAAAAGAGCTAACTCATGAAAAATAATGTATAATAAGTATGTTGTGATATACTTGCCTCCATGGTGGAAGTTCTCTTCTTAAAACAATGCATCTCCACTCTGGAGTAGAAGTATCCCTTAGGAGAAGGCAGTCATCTAAAAACCAAACCAAACCAAACCAAACCAAACCAAACCAAACCAAACCAAACCAGAGAGTAAAATGGATAAGGAGGAAACACATATGCAGCTGGATTCAAGAGAAAGAAATCTCCCTTCAAGACATCTTAGAAGAAAAGAAACCCAGCAGAGGGGCATCTCTATGCATGGAGCCATTTCTTTAGCCAACCTTGTAGTGGCCTTAAAAAAGCAAATTTGGCCTCAAAACAGGGCTTAGTTTTGGAGAATCTGAATACATAGAATTTCCCTATGCAGAATAAAAAGATGCTCTTTTTTTAACAAGTTTAAAAGTAAAGCATAATGACCTAAAGTTTTAGTATTTATAAAAGTCAAACTGCTCTGTTAACTCTAGTAAATTGAAGTAATTTAAGACCGTGTACCCATGATTTATATAACTTTTTATTCTAAGATTGCTATTATGTAATTAAATGGATAATTGTCCTACAAATGACTGTACAGTTTCTTTAGAAGAGGACATTGCTGGGAAGCAGATGTGAAGAAGAAAATCCATGAAACAAAAGCAGGAGAGTCACCATATTTTTTTAAATGGTGGTATAAAAATTTCATGGACTAATAAAAAATTTATTTGGAACAAATCTTAGAATAATGATGATGATAGTAATAACAGCTACTAGCTATTAACCACTCTGTATGTGTCAGGAGTTATTCCTGTAGTCTTTTTATGTATTACCTCATTTAATTTTTGTAATAACCTTTATAATAGAATATGTACATATAGTCTCTCTCTCTATAAATATATACAGTTGTTGTCTTATTATGTTTGTTTGCTTTTGGTGGCAGGGCTTCACCATTAGTTCAGGCTGGCCTTGAACTCAGTATGTAGCCTAGGCTCCACTGAACTCATGGTGATACTCCTATATTGGCTTCTAGAGAACTGGGATTATAGACATGTGACACCATACCTCCTGGCAACACTTTTTCCTCTTTGATTAAACCCAAGGGTCTCATGTATGCTAAGCAACTGTTCTACGAATAAGCTACATCTCTAGTCCCAAGACCATTGTTAATCTTCATTTTATAGTTGAGGAACCTGTGCCACAAATGTTAAGTAAATTTTCACACTGTTAATAAGTGTGGAATGAGATGTAAATTCTAGTAGTGTGTTTTTTCTGACCCATGAGACATGGGGTCAAGTCCTAACTTAGGTATGGAGTCTTTTGTGGTGTTAGTAATTACTATAGGTACTTATATTAGTCAATTTCCTATTGCTGGGACAAGTTTGTTGTTGTTGTTGTTGTTCATGTGGATACCGGGAATCAAACTCAGGATGTAGTGCTTGCCAGGCAGGCGCTTATGCCTCTGAGCTATATCACAGGCCCCAAAATTTTTGAAACCCACAACCTGAAGGAGAAGTTTATTTTGGCTTATGGTTTTCAGAGGGTTCAGTCCGTGGTTATTGGCTCCAAGGCAGAACTGCATAAGGGAAGGACATGGTGGAGGAATGTTAATCATTCCATGGGAGCCAGGAAACAGTCAGAAGGGAGGCACTAGGGACAAGAATATACCCTTCCAGCTCACACCCCCAGTGACCGACTTCTAATAAGGTCCCACCTCCTAACAGGACATTCAGCTATTGGACTGATCAGTGGATGAATCTACTGCTGAGGTAGTCATCCACCAAATCTAATCATCTTCCAAACACATAAAACTTTTGGGGGACATTTTTTTTTGTGGGTACTGGGGGGTTGACCTCAGGACCTCGCGTGCCAACAGGCACCCGTGCCACTGAGCGATATCACTGGCCCCTTTTTTGTATGTGGGATCCGGGAGTTGAACTCGGGCCCTCGCGCTTGCAAGGCAGGCGCTTATGCCGCTGAGCCATCTCACCAGCCCTTGGGGGACATTTTAAACCTAAACCACAACACTACTAAACCGTAAAAATAAAGGATGGCTCAAACTCAACATAAGCTTGTATTTGTTTATACAGCAACTTATAGGAACAAGTGTGATCACTAGAGTGTCAGAGGTTCAGACTGCTTCAAGAAATGAGTCAGAGAAAGCCAGAAATGATGTGATGATGCCGTATATTACCACACTGACTATAGCTTTACCTGGGGAGAATGAGATCTCCCCACAAATACTGCAGTGAGAAACCACACCTTGGTGCTCTCTATCCCTGGCAGGGAGGAAAGGACAAGAGAGTTATCTTTCTTGGTTTCTTCCTATTCCATGTTTCCCAGTGGCCAAGTTTATTCCTCTAGAGCTCTAACACTTCCATACTCGCAGGGTTTTGATCTGCCCTGCAGTAACCATCCGGACAGCCAGACACTAAAGGTATAGTATGGCGAGTGTGAAAGTGGAGACTCTCAGAGCAGAAAGTGGCATGAGGGGACCATGAAGGCATGAGAATTCATCTGAAATTCCAGCTGGCTTGGGGAACTCATCAAAGTTGCCAGTACAGTGGTCCAGGTAGTGTTTGGTGGCTTTGGAAAGAAGACAAACTAAGACACTGTGAGAAGGCAGATGGTTTTTGTCTAATCAGCAGAGTTTTCCAAGTCTTCCCAAGGGTCATTTCCATTCTAGCCAGCCAGAGGAAGAGACAGCACAGAAAAGCACCAACAAGAGGTTTTTATGGGCTGGCTGTCCAAGGCATACTTAACTTTTGCTCACATTCCATTGAGTAGAACTCAGCCACATGACCATGTTTAATTGCAAGGACACTGGCAAATGTAGTCTAATTGTCCTCCAGAAGAGGGAGAAATGGCTACTGAGGGAGACCTAGTGCATCTATTCTATTTAACAATGTGAGGTCTAGAGAAATTGGGTGACTTGCTGAAAGCCACTCAGCTTAGATTCTGAATTTTCTGTAAAATGATGTGCTTCTTATTTTTTTGACTCAAAAGTTATTTGCAAGGCTGTGGATATGAGCATCTGTACTCTGCTTGATACAACAATTTTGTTTAATTTTGAACGGATGGCATTTATAAGATAAATTTAACAGACCTAACCATATCTTACTTCTTTTGGCATTTAAAAATATGCAATCATGGGAAAAGATTCAGTTTATGTGACATTAAAAATTAACAAAGTTGGCAAAAATTGAGTGTTTTAACCAGTAAAAATAAAGGGAATTTATTGTTTGACATTTAAGTGAACCATTAAGGCAAAGGACTCAAATCTGTGATCACTCTTTTAGAATGAACTATGCTGTTCTTAATATTTGAGGAAAAACAGGGTATTGTAGTTTAGCAAATGTGAGTTAGATCAATCCAAAATATGTGGCTACAACAAATGATAAAAAGGAAATATTTTAAATATTATATAACAGAAAATAAATAGGATTTCCTTTTATACGTCAGAACATTGGCTAAGCCTCAAAGTTGAGGTCAATGGATAAGAACTTCATGATTTAGAGAGATTTGCAATATACATTCAAATGGTGTCTAGGTAGATCTGTGACTGTCACTCACTGTAATCTATGAGAGAAAATATTAAAGATTTATCAAACAGATTCTTTGAAGGGAACTTGTAGGCATACATAATACTTAGGTAATTTTCCCCTCTAATTCACTGGAAAGAAAGAGGGTGGGAGAGGGTGTTTCATTCGTTTTTTTTCTCAAGTCAAGTGTGTGTGTCAGTAGATGGGTTCGGGTAAGGAGAAGATTACTCAAAATAATTATTCAGAAAATTGAAGCTGTTTACAAATGAGGGGACCAATGCTTACCTAGAGTGTGGAAGACCCCACAGGCAAGGTCATGTGGATGTGTTTCCTCTGCTGGCGAGGCAGTGATTGAAAAGCCAACAACTGGTCAGCTTATATACTGCAATTTGGTGGGAGTCAAACACTGGACTCTTCCTATGGGCCAACTGGACACATGGAGAAGGAAACTAGGGTTGAGTTTTCTCAAGGCCCAGGCTAACAGGGCTGTGTTGAGCAAGAGAAACCCAGCACCAGGTCCTGGGTTGGGGAGTGCACTGGACCATGGAGTATGTCCCCTACAATGTGCCCCTGGAAGCATGGGCATCAGATGCCCACCCTACTTCTTGGGAGGGGCTCTTGGGCTCCAGATTGTTGCCTCCTGTCAGAGCAAGCCCATTAGTTCGCTCTACTTTCAATTCCAGCAGCCCTTACCTCGCTTCCTTCTTTACATTTGTCACTCTGCTTTCCTTTGTCTGTGGGACCTCGTGAGAGTAGCAAGCAAAATTTAAGAATTCTTCCCAGAGATTCCTGTGCTATTTAATTGCAACGAAGCAGATAATCTTCACATAGGCATTTATAATTTTCTTTCACCAAGTCAATTAGCCTTTTACTGTGATCGTTATCCTCTTCTCTTTTGTTATTCAATTCCATTAAGCATTTGTTGTAGGATACAATTATTTTGGGAAGTCATCATATGAGTCTTCTGCCTCCCTTCAAATGAGAGGAAAACAAAGTGGTGACTTAAGGAGTTCTTTTGACTTCTGATGTGTTACAGTCTCCATTGTGGAAGGAGAGGTTTCAGATTTAGAAGGACCTTCTGTAACCATAGCCTTGTTGGCAAGTTTTTCTGCTTTCCTGATTACTTCCTTCTGGTAGGAGCATTTTAGTGAGATTTTTTCTTTCAGATGTTTGTTACTTTCGTCCTCATCGCCATACTGCTTGAGGGAGTATGAAAAGGCGATAGATTATTCCCAGGGTCCTTTATTTTCTTAAATGTAATAGAGGATGATTGTTGTGATAAATATTTTCAAATTTACAATAGCACCTCTGAGCAATTGACCCTTATTGGGTTTGATTGGGAAAGAGCAAACAAAATTCAACAAAAAATAATTTTCCTGTCATTTTAAGATTAATAAATGTGAATAGAATCATTTAAACTCTGAAATTTGATGTAATAATCTAGTGAAGAGTATCACAAAATTAAAATGTTCTCATAAAATGCAATTTTCCCATTTGCACATTAAAAAATAAAGACTCTTATTGAGCTCGGGGGTGAATATAGCAGCTGGAAAAAAAAACAAATTAACAAAACAAATTAAACACCTTTCCTTCTTTTTGAAATGTTCTCTTTGATAAAGGTAATTAGATATTTAAGACTTTCTCCCTCTTTAGTCTTTTTAATAATGTGTCAGGAAAGAAGATGGAAACTGTAGTCTAAAGAAATTCTTTGTACTACTTGAAAAGAAGGGTGACTTACAAACTCTTTTATTTAGGAGAAGAAAAGTAGGAAGATGCCTGAGAAGAGAGAAGCAATTTCAGGTGGTGTTCACATTCTGTCCTTAGGGGGACACAGAGAACAGAGACGCCGCACCCTCTGGTTTCTGGCGGCAGCATCCGCATCAGGTTCATGTGTTGTCCCGTGGAGTTGTGTGGTGCTGTGTGGTGTGGAGTCTGTCCCACGTGACTGCAGCTGAAAACCCTGCCTTAGAATCTCTTCCTACTTTACCTTTAGAATAAAATGAGGGATACTCTGCTCATGTCCAGTATATTTAGCTTATTTTCATGGAAGCATAGACAAGTTAAGTAGGAATTCGCAAAAGGACTAACTGTACCTCAGAGAGAGCAGAGAGAGCTGTAGGGAGGGCTGGTTGGCTTGCAGAAATAACTAGGGAAGGCAAAAGAGATGTGTGGGGTTGGCAGGAGAAGAAACAATACCATCTGTGCCAAAACAATGACAGCTGGCATTCCATGGGTTTTTGCTGTGGATGATAGTACTCAAAATTGGGCAACTTCAGTATTTTCAGTTATGGGTGGCAGCTTGAATGGTCAGCTTCTGGTTGTTCTTGGCCAGATCATCAACAGGTATACACTGGTCTTCATTATTTTTTGATCTCTTCTTTTTAATCACTCCCCCCACCTAATCCTTGCATTTCATATTGAAACATAGACAAGAATGAATTATCTACTGTTGGCCAGATTGGTTTTTCTTATTCAGCTTTCCTATCAATATGAGGATGGAAGAAGGAAAAGTTTACACAGACTTGCTTTGATGTTTATGATAACGGTATGCATTCAAAATGTAAAGAATTGGCCTTAAATACATAACTTAAGGGTCAATATAATGCAATGTTTTCCATTTAAAAGACAATCTGGACAAGCAGAATTTCAATTATGAAAATTTTATTTGTCTTCTTTTTCCTCTGTGGCTCAAACTATGTATGAAAATGACTGCATTGAATACATTTTATTAAATACATATTTAGAAATATATATATTTTAAAAATACAAATATGGAAAAGTCTTTTTCTCTTTTTAATTTCTCTAATATTTATTGAGTACCTGTATTATCTAAGAGGCACTGAGCTCTAAACGTCCAGAAAGACCTAAATTATCTGAAAGACACGGTCCAGGTCTTGATAAGCAAATGGAGCCATAACACAGAGCAGGGCACCATTATTTCCACTGAACTAGCATAAATGCCATAAAGATCCAGAAGTTAGAGGGATTGTTATCAGCTGTTATGAGCAGGAACCTGGTATCATCTCTCCTAGCAATCTTCATTCTTTTTGATGAACCACGTATTTAGAAACCAAGACCTGCCGTGGGGTGAGCTTCTTGTTCTGTGTCCCTCTGTGTCAGGAAAGGTATTGCTGTAAATGTAAACAAGAATTTCATATATACCTTACATACATACATACACAAATATAGACATAAACACATTTCATCTGTATCTTTGACTCTATATTTTTAAAAACTGTGAGCTTATATAATGGTATCTTCAATTCCATTTCAAACACAGACTTCATTCGCTATTTCTCACTTTCCATATTGTAACTTCCTTCGCTCATACTGAGAAACCCAACTCTCATTATTATTAGTGTTGTTAAATTAGCTTCCCTTTTATACATCTGACCCCCCTTTGCAGCTCCTGGGCCCTCTCGCATGCAGAGGCTATGGTCAGCCTGTTCACGGCCGACACACCATGACTAGTCACCCTATCCCCGCTGGTTGTGCTCACCCTGGGCAGGCCAAAATCAGGGTCAGCTGACATGTGAGTTGCTTAATAAATATTTGATTGATTAACATATCTCAATAACACAACACTTAGGGTTTTCACAGAATGTAGTCAAAAGAATAGCAGCATCTCATAATGCCAACAACTTTAGGCTTTATTTCTGGGTTAAAATTAAATTATATTAGCATCAAACTCCATTTATTTATTCCAGGCAATAGAAATTTATTTCATTCCAGGCAATAGAAATGAAGTATGCAAATATATTTTGGATGAAGTTTAAAAGGCCCAGGATCAATGAAGAGGAAGGAAAGGATTTTCTGTTGACATTTTAAACTGACTCATGTAATAATTTAATTCTCCTGGGTTTAAAAAAGAAAAACAGATGAAGTGTTTGAAGATACAATATAAAAGAAGGCAAAGGGTGCAGAGAAAAGAGATTAGAAAAAAACTCCTGTGGTTATTTCATGGCATTTTCTAGTCATAGCTTACTATAAACATAGAAAAGAAACACAATTTATTCTCAGTCTTGTAGGGTTTAAACATACTTAACATTTCCATGCATCAGAAAAAATAGTCTAAAATTAAGATGTGTAAATACCTTTTTATTTGTTATATGTCGGTGAGGTTCAGGACATGCTACCTTACTTGAAAATGTGGTACCTGGACATTATGAGAAAACACCAAAAGCAGGAAGGTCACTGCGACCTCGCCCTTCCCCTTCCCCTTTAAAAGAGGTCATAAAGAATTCTCTGGCCTTTAAAGTAGGTCCTAAGACCTTTATGTGAGAGGTGCCTACCCTAAATCCAGAGGAAAGAAATACCTTTATTTTTGAAGACACAAGGACACAGAGAAGAATCTGAACAACTTTTGCTAAGCTCGCCCCAGTTTGTTATTGTAAGATCATACCCCATTTATCCAAATGGGCATCTACATGACTATCCACTCCTCATCACATCTAAGCATAGAAATGCACAGGTTTCTCTGTTTCATTGTTTCTTAAGGCTCCCAGGTCATGTAAAACTTATATTAAATAAATTTGTATGTTTTTTCTTGTTAATCTGTCTTTTGCTATAGGTTACTCAGCCATGAATGTAGCAATGGATAATAATGTTTATTTAATTAAATAATGACTTGGCAGATAATGCCTAACATAGGTTACAATCACATATCTAATGACAATTAATCAGCATCTATAAACCAGACCAACACTGATCAGTGTAGTTCTTAACGGCGTGTCAATAATGTGGGAAGATCAATAGATTGATGCCAAATTCTTCAGGGCAAAGGTTTCTAGAATTTCAAGATATCCTCCTTTGCCTTGTTCCTTGCCTGAATAGACTCAATTTTCTTGAGGTAGAATTATTAGTAGCATCTACTTTAATGCTGAAAAGGCTTCCAGTCTGAATGATAAACTATATATGATCACCTTCATACAAAATTTGGAGAGAGAAAGGTAAAAACTCTTAGCTCTTCTATTTGTCATTTTGACCCAGAAGAAATAGGCAATTTTAAGCAAGCCTTTTAAAGCACATAGGCCTTAGTCCCTCCCTGTACCACATACTAGTGCAAATTGGACCAATCAGCTGCATTTCACACCAGATGTAACTTCTGGGTGGTCTTTAAAGAGAAGCCCATTTAGAGTGTATTTCAGTGATGCAAGGGAAATTTCACAGACTGCTAAAGTGAGGGTGGGAGGTCTGCAGTTGAGAGAGTTTCAATCACCATATTATGGACAGCAGGAGAAAAGCTTTTCTAGCTACAGCTGTCACCTGAAACTTCAGCCGCTTGTTACTCACCAATATACTTTGTACATAGCATTCTACAATTTTCCCATAATATCTAAATTCTGAACACCATGTTCTTTATGCTGGTGTCATGGATTAAGAAAGGTAATTTAGCACTCTTTGTTCACAGTATTTGGTGTTGACAAAATGTGCTGTCAATGCTGCCTTTTGTGTAAGGAAGTGAAAACAAGGTTTAATAGGATTTCATACTTGGGTAGTGTGATTCAATACTAATACAGTACGCTTAGGTGCAAAATTATTAGTAATGTAATACCTTCACACTGAGTATTAAGATAGGAATGGGATTCCTGTCAAGATTAACAGAGGGCCATTGAGATGGCTCAGAGGCTAAGCGCCTGCCTGGTAAGCGCAAGGGCCCAAGTTTGACTCCCGGAACCCACATAGGAAAAAAGGGCCGGTGATATCACTCAGCGGCACGGGCGCCTGCTGGTGCACGAGGTCCTAAGGTCGACCCCTGGTACCCACAAAAAAAAAAAAAAAGATTAACAGAAAATTTCAAGACTGGATTGGGAAATTTAGAGTTTTTAAGACTACCTTGTCTGATGAAATCTATCAAGAGAAAGTTCTGTGCATACAAATGGAATATTTGATGCAACAACCCTTGAACATAAAGACACTTCAAAATCTTTTTTAAGAATTTTAATTTTTATTAGTACATGTTTTCTGTACGTAATGATTACATTCATCATGGGAAGTTGGTACATGTACATAATATATCTTATTCCTTTTATGCCACCTTCCCCTGCCCTTTCACCATCTTCCTCCATTTGCAAAAGCTCTACCTCTCTGTTTCTGATCATCTATCTTTTATTTTGCTCTTTAATTTATTTATACTTTGGGTTTCTCATATACACTTCAAAATCTTTAATCCATCTCAGAAGAAGGGAGATAAACTGTTTGATGAGATGGTAAAAAGATGTGAAGAATGAAAAATAAGTTCAAAAGATGAGAGAAGGAAAAATAAATCAAAATAAGGAGGAAAGAAAATATAGTGGCCGAGAGTCTTCAAGGATAAAATCAGGAGGGAAACCAGCAAGAAATCTGAAGCCCACTACTCCAATAAAGTAGTAATATAACAATCTGCATTTTCTTGCTTGCAATGAGTGAACTTTTCAAAAGACACTTTTGCTAACAGGCTCTGGGCATTTTTATAAATTTAAATGAAATTACATGACAGTAATACAAATATTAAAAAAATAGTAATGCTTTCTTTCATTTTAATCAACTCTTTGCTGTATGGACGTAGACATTGTCACTCAGGGTTTCTCAGGGTTACACACACCCACACACTCATTTACGGGAACAAAGACCTCCTGTCTCAGTCTTTTTCCACCAGCTGAAGCTTGTCATCTTGTCAGGCATCAGGCAAACAGGAGTTTTGGAGACAAAAAGAATGGCTGTATTGGGTGACTCTCAATTCTATTCTGTTGGCTAAATAAAGTCTTTTTGCCAACTGCTGCACATAACTTTCGAAATTGTACTCATTTACATCTTGGCAAACCAAGAATAGAAGCTGGTAATACTTTCACTAGACTACATCACACTTTGTTTCATAGATTTGGACTCTCTAAAGTTATATTCAAATATGGGAGTTTGATTACATCCCCTATTTATGGGTATTTAGGCTCATAGGATTTTGGAGGACAGGGACCCTGCATATCCCCTATGCCAGAAGGACTTGCCAAAATAGCACTTTTTTTTTTTTTTACAACCCCATGCATGGACAATCTCCCAAAGTTTGAGAGAACATGGAGGTTGCGTTGTTTAGCCTATGAGATCAACCAGTATTTGCATCTCACAACACAATATTGGCAAAAAAACCCCTTGTAATTTATTTTCATCCTAAAATGAAAGCCTAATGAAGTTCTTTGCCACAGTGACTCTGGCCTCTCTGTCGCAATTATAGGTTCAAGAAGCAGAACAGGTGAGTGATAATATACAGAAACGATCATATTGTTGAATAATTTGATTTTCCCCCAAAGGTGATATGCTTAGATAGACAATATTTTGACTATTTGAAGTACACAATTATAATCCAAAACTAGCAATTCAAGGAAAAGATAGAAAAATTAAACTTTTACTGTAATTTTTCTTTGCTTAAATTTGCAAACCAAAGCAACTTAATATTTACACACACATTAATAATTCCAAGCTTATTCATTTACTGTTTTTAGTGCTTGGCATTCAATAAAGACTGTCAGTGACCAAGAATTATATGCAGACAAAATAAAACATTAAATTGAGCACCAGATCTTCCTGCTTTCTTTTTTCCTTTAATCACTGTATCTTTCAGTGTTATCTCAGAACTCCCTTTATTTGAATCATTAAAATTCAGTATCTTGGGGCCCATCAGAATCACGTAATCACAGATTTTTGGTTGTGGCCATTTATTTTCAAGTTCCTCTGTGATTCTTATGCCTTAATAATTGATAGCATATTTTTTTCAGTCTTTTCTTTTACCTTCTCCCAGCAAATCCACCTCACTCTGAAGTGCTTCCTTCAAATGCTTCTTCTCCTCTATCCTAACACTCACTTTACATTAAAAAATTCTCGATGTGCTGGTGTAGGGTCACTGACTTCGCTTATCCTTGACAATTTGCAACTTGCTGATAAAAACAGAGTAAGCAATGGACTGTAAAAGATTCTGTAGTTATTCCCCACTTCCAAAAAAATTCAGAGGGAATGTCCAGTCTTGGGCCAGTGGCGTTATCTTCAAAAATAAAAGGACAGCTCATTAATCATTTAATTTTCATGCTGAGGTGAATGAAGCAGGAGTGTTTCCAAAGAGCACAGTGTTCTTCCTTGAATGCTGGCCACATTATCCTTGCAGTAAAAGTTGGTTGGTCCTTTTTTCTGGGGTTTGTGAGGTCAACTATTGAAATAGGACAGGAAAGGAGGTATGCAAAGCTAGAAGATAACAGACACCAAGTTTGGAGAAACAGGATGCAATGCTGTCTTTCCTGGTGATCCTTCTCCATAAAAAGTAACTCATGAAGTGATAGAAGTCTTTGCTCAAAGGACTAGAGTTCTGGATCCTCCTGTCAGGAGGAAGAATTTGACAATTGTTATTTGTGTGTTGTTATTTACTTAATCTGCTTTACGATCTTTTTTTTTTCTTTTTTTTTTTTTTTTTTTTTTGAGACAGGGTCTCACTGTGGAGTTCAGGCTGGCTTTGAGTTCACTATGTAGCCCAGGCTGGCCTCAAACTCACAGTGATCCTCCTGCCTCAGCCTCCTGAGTGCTGGGATTACAGGCGTGCACCACCGCACCTTGTTGCTTTACAATCTTCACAGTGGAGGTTGGGACAGATGGTTCCGAGAGAGAACGTGCCCTGAAGTTTCTTGAAGGTGTTTTGTGAGGGAACAGGATTAATGGGTTACCACGGGGTATTGGAACAGAGGTGGGAGGGGAAGGTGAACAAGGAACATAATTATGAAGCAGCAGGGGGTAGGTAGAGGGGTTCTAATGGCAGAATTTAGGAATTCTTATTTTTAATCAACAAGGCAAATTGGATATTTTTAGGATATACAACTAAATGTAATATAATGGATAAATCAAGCTATTTAACATATTCATTACCACATAATTACAATTTTTTGTGAAGACATTTCTAATCTATTCTCAAAAAGTTTCAAATATATATTATTTATTGTAGTCCCCATGATGCGATTTAATACTCCTAACTGAAATTGCATGTTTTTTGACCTCCCTCTTCCCCAGCCTCTAGTAACCACCATTTTATTCTGTTTCTATGTGCTTGACCTTTTCTATAGTTCCCATGAATGTGATCATGTGGGTTGTATCTTCCTGTCGCTGGCTTATTTCTCTTGACATAATGACCTTCAGGTTCATCCATGTCACAAATGACAAGATTTCCTTCTTTTTTAAAAAAATATTTTTAACTGACACATAGTATTCGTACATTTTTATGGAGAACAGTGTGACATTTTATTACAGGTTTACAGTGTGTAATGATCAGATCAGTGTGACTGGCACATCTATCTACCAGATATATATCCTCTCTATTAGATACTTTGACATACACAATTCGTCGTTGTCAGCCATAGTTATCTTAGTGTGCTCCAGAACATTAAAAATTATTCTTCCTGTCCAACTGCACCATTAACCATCCTCTCTCCAACCTTCCTTCTCCATGCCCTTCCAGGCCTTGGTAATTACGATTCTGCTGTTTCTTTGAGATCAACTTTTTAACTTCCATGTATAACTGAGAAGATGCACTATTATCTTTTTGTGCCTTATTAACTTAATGTAATTCCCTCCACTTCCATCCATGTTGCTACAGATGACAGGGTTTCATTCTTTTTATAACTGTCATATTCCACTGTTTACTTGTACCACATTTTTTTTATCCATACAGTAGACATTGAACATCTGGGCTGACTCCATGTCTTGGCTATCATGAAGAGTACTGCAAAAAACATAGGAGGACAGATGTCTCTTTGATACATGAATGTCAGTTCCTTTGGATATATACCTACTAATGAGATCACTGGATTATATCTTGGTTCTATTTCTAGTTTTTTTTGAGGAACGCCCATACTGTTTTCCATAATTACTAATTTACATTTCCATCATAGTATACAAGTGTTTCCTTTTCTCTGCATTCTCATCAACACTTGTTACCTTTTGTCTCTTTGATGATAGACATCCTAACAGGTAGGAGGTGAGGTAGTAATTTGCATTTCCTTGAAGCTTAGTAATGTATGTCATCTTTTGAGAAATGTTTAATCAGGTATTTTGCTCATTTTTAATCATTTACTTGCTATTGAACAGTTTGACTTTGTGTATATTTTACATGTTAACCTCTTATTACAGGTCAGGATATAGCTTAGTGGCACAGCGCCTGCCTGGCAAGTGCAAGGTCGTGAGTTCAATTCCCGGTATTAAAAAAAAAAAAGAAAAAGAAAACTTCTTATTACATGTATGGTTTGCAAACAAATTCTCCTGTTCTCTGGGTTGCTTCTTTGTTGGTGTCTTCTTTTGCTATATAGAAACTTTTTAGTTGGACATAATGCTATTTGTCTATTTTTGCTTCTGTTTCCTTTGCTTTGGGGATTATACAAAAAAAAAAAAACTTTTCCTAGGAAAATATCATGGAGAGGTTCCTTATGTTTTTTTCTAGTAGTTTCATGTCTCATGTTTATGTGTTTAATGCACTTTGTATTGATTTTTGTTTGTCAGGGGAGATAAAGGTTGAGCTTTTTGATCTGCACGTGGGTATCCAGCTTACTCAGGATCATTTATGAAAGATACAGCCCTTTCTCCATTGTGACCTGCTGGCAGCTTGGTGAAAAGTCAATTGGCCATAAATAAATGGCTTTGTTTCTGAGCTCTCCTTTTAGTGCCACCGGCCTTTGTATCTGTTTTTCTGGCCATTACTGTGTCGTTTTGATTACTGTAGCTTTGTACTATATTTGAAGTCAGGTAGTGTAGTGCCACCTGCTTTGTACTTTTTGTAGAAGACTGCTTTTTCTAATCAGGATCTTTTGTGGTTCCACATGAATTTTAGTATGTTTTTGTGTTTGCATGAGAAATGTTATTGATGTTTTGATAGAGTTTGCACTGAACCTATAGGTTGCTTTGAGTAGCACAGACATTTTAGCAATATTCATGAATTCACTAACATAAGATATCTTTCTGTTCATTTGTGCCTTCAGTAAGGCTGGGGTTCGAACCTAAGTAGTCTGATTTCAGAGCTTGTGCTCAACTAGTATACAGTACAGTTTCTCCAATGAAGTAATAATTGTGTCTCATTAAGATATACATATAAAAATAAAGACATAAAATTGACTAATAAAATAAATACTATGTACCAAGTGGAACAAGATATGAAAAAACATATTTACATATTATACACACATTTACAAAAACACTCTTGACTATTACAATTATATAGTTCAAATGTTTATCAGTTGTTATCTTTGGGCAATGGATAATAGGTTTTGGGTCATTACAGTATTTTTCTTACTGGGTACGCAGTACTTGAACTCATCTTAATGAACATACAATACTTGAACAATAAAACAATATAACATAAACCAGTAACACTTCCGGTCATCACTGTGTGACATATGAAAATGCTTTCTGTCTCTTGCTGACTTAGTGTGGTGAGGTGGCCATCTACCTTCTGATGTGGTGGCAGTCGTGGATCCAGAGTTAAGCAAGAAGGTGGAGGAAGTGATTCAGGCCAACAGGAAACCCAGGTGTTATCTTGTACTGCCTAAGTGACTTAGCTAAATTTCTACTCTGTTCTCAGGTTATTTCTCCTTGTGGACAGGATGCTTACAGGCCAGAAGTTCTTCTTCAGCTGCCTTAACTGAAACTGGATGTAAGATGGCTGCAGAGTGACAGCCAGACAAGGGCTAACTTCATCATAATCCCATCTGCATGCTGATTGATGTACACCCCAGCACAATGACAGTTGGCGATTGCCATGATGGTGCCTGGAAATAACCATAAGAGGAGCAAAACGAGGTAGTGCTTGAAGTCCTGGAAGACCTTCCCCCATTCCGACAAAAGATATGAATATTCATGCCCTTCACTACCCTATCCCTTCCTCATTTCTTTACTCTCGATGTGCAACTTCCCAACCCCCAGCAGGCTGAGAAGTTGATTTGTGAGCTTATATTTCACTTCTCCTTGTCTTGATCAAGAATAAAATCTCTTTTGCTGCTCAGTCTGCTCTGTCTTATTACTGGTTCCACAGTTCTGAGAGGGTGAAGGACACAGTCTCAGGTCAGAATTGGTAACATGGGGGTTGCCATGTGTGCACAATGTGAACAATAGGTTCAAAACTCGTTTGCCTCAAATGATTTTCATATGGTTTCTCTTTCTTTAAAAATAAACTTACAGTAAACTATGGAATCAACATTTTCCCCATCCTTTTCTGCTGGGCATAAATTGGCTCTCACAGTGCCTAATGATAAGTTGTTTTAGATGCACAGATTAACAAATAAATACACAATGATCTATAATAGTAATAATTAAAAAATTATAGGCTTCCTAATAACATATATAAAAATTGGCTTAAATTAGACTTTCATATAACTTTGAGACCTTTTCTGGGAAAAAGAAGGATTTGTAGCAGTGTTCGAACAATTTGATTAATATGCGAAGATCAACATTCTCTTGATTTCACAGCAGTTTGAAAAGTCTATTGCTCCACGTTATTTTACATGGGCAAACTTTCCATTAAACACACTGAACATCCTCTTAAAGATCACCATGGTGACACTTTCCTTCCAAAATCGTGACTAATTAAAGGATAAATTGTAAAAAGCCAGCATCGCTATTAGTAAAGGATTTCAGCTGGTACTTTCTCATCATTGACGACAATCACATTGGGCCATTACTGATTTTGGAGTCCTGACCTCCCTCTAGTTTTCCTTTCAATTGCCCACTTCTCATATAATCAGGAAGGATTACAGGACCGTCTCCAACCAGAGCTCTATTTGGAAAGAGTAAAGGTCCCTCATTTTAAGGTATGGAGTCTTTTTAGTTGAAGTGACTGCAATTGTCAAGTTATTTTGAATTTATTTGGCACTTTGGTGGGTTGTACTGCAGTTTACCCTTTTATGTTCCTATTTTCAAAATAATAGAAATAGCACAATTTAAAGAGAGTTCAAGCCCTGCAAGTGAAGGGAAAATACTAAGTTCTCCAAAGACTCCCTTTTTAGGAAAGTGGGAAACTTTCTAGCCTGGAGCGCCAGTAATTGATGCCTGCAGGGGGCTAGAAAACAAGAGCAGGGAAAGTTTGCTCAAAGGGCATTGACTCCTCCATGGCCTTTTCATGCAGGGTACAGGGTCACCCGTTCTTTCCTTCAGAGGTTCCTTTTGGCATGCTTCCAGAAAACGCTTTGAGCCTTCTCTCAGGTGATCTTCTAACATCCTGCTATTTCTGTGCTTCGTTTACAGCTTTCCCATGTGGCAGCTTATAAAACCTCCAATGAACAATTGCGCAGCTTTATCAGCCTTTTGAGTCTCTCCAGGATGTGAGCAAACAACACTGAAGAAAGACATTTCACACCTTCCAGTTCCAAAGCCTCTATCATTACACAAAGTCAACGAAGTGTGTACTCCTGAAGCTTTTGCATGAACAATGCAAGCACCCTGGCACCACCGTATCAGCATTTTCCAAAATCCTCGTCTAGGGAAACAGTTATCCATTATCACAGGAACAAGAGTAAATTTATTTTTGCTGTTGAAAAGAAAAAAATCATTCAACTTAAAGGATTAACAGATATTAAAATAATATTTGTGTAAGGTTAAGCCCATGGACTAGCAAAGAGTGAGCTCTCTTGTACATTAATAATCTGAGATAATACCTGCTATACTTCAAAGACTTTACAGGGAGCCTCTCGGTAGCATGTGAATTAATACGGATGATCAGGAATTCAATTCGATTTTTAGCTGAATGATCAGAAACCAATGCTCAATCACTGCCTCTCATGGCAATTTGAAAACCTGTAATACAAAAACATTTTTTAAAGGAATGCTTCTACCCAACTTGTTCAGCATGAATGAAGAATACTTCATTTTAAATCTCATAAGATTGGCCATCCAAAATAAGGAACTGTTTGTGTCATGTTTGATGAGTTACTGGAATGTGGGAGTGTCAAGTTAATTCTGTAGTCATTACAGATCACACACTGTGTTACACTATGTTTCAAAGTATCTACCGAGCAGTATTCTGGATAATAATGCACAGAACTGGTTAAAAATAATCTACGAGAAAGGAAATTTGTAGGGAATTAGGGGGAAGATAGGATCTCAGCCTAAATAATCAGAAAGTAGAGCAGGAAACAAGGGCTTATTTGTAAGTAGTTTAATTGGGGAGGGAGTTTATTTGGTGTAGTAATATAGGAAAACAAGACAAGGGGAGAAAGAAATGGGAGGAGAGAAAGCTAATTCCCTATGGTGTACTCTTCAGCTCATCAGTGCAGTGTGGTCAGCTAGGCTCAGTCCTCTGGGGATGTTCTGAGGAGTGATGTGGAGAACTATTCACCGACACTCACTCTCGCTTCTCTGCTTCTCCCTATCGCAGGGACACACAATGGCAGACATTACTGATAAACTCTCTTCCCTTTTGGAGAAAGGTTGTCCTAGGAGAAGCTAATTCCCTAGCATACAGGTTGCACATGTGTGACTGCTGGAGTCTTACTCTAGCAATTCTATCTTACCCCAATTCTATATCATAGATCCAGAGAAGCCCCGGTGCAGAAATCAAGACCTGTGTACGTATGAGATGAGATGCTTTTCGGTTACCTCTATGTGAAACTCCATACTGCAGCAATGGCTGGAGGAAAAATGGCAGAGAGGATGTGAGTGGGGCCACAAGAGCTGTCTACTCCTTTGGCCGCTCATGTACATTCATGTTCTCCATTCGGTCTATCAGCTGCAGAATCTTCGGTATTACGCCAAGCCGCAATGTCTATAGAAGATGCATGACGGGAAGACTTGAGAAACAATCTGTGTTCCCTGCTATTTGGTCTTGTGACTCTAGTTTATATTCATTATTTTTTTCCTCCACTCCTTATTCCAGAGCTTTGTCTCTCACAACCAGCACTTCAAATAAGTCTTAAATGCTCACCAAGTGGGCAAACACAGGCCTTCACCTTCAAGGCATCCGAGTTTTATTTGCCTTCCCTTCATGAGCCATAGTGTTGTAATTTCTTAATAAGTTTCACAGTTGTCATTATCGCTGGGCACATAGGCAGTGAGCACCACCTCAGTGAGTCCCCTGAGTTTCGGAAGTGCTCCTGCCTGCCCTCACTACCTCTCGCTCTTCACAGAAGTCTGGATCTGCTAACATAAATAATGCAAGAATTACCTTCTTTGCCTAAGTTTTCCACTGGCACAGACAGCCACAAATGATCAGGTGGTAGTTGGTGGCTTCAGGTTGGTGAATCTCTTACTGAGGAGCTGTGCCTAGTGTAAACATCCTCTCTTCAGAAATCAGAATCTCTTATTCAGTAGAACCTAAATTTTCAGAGATGAGAAACTCACTTTGTGCACTTGGTTCACTGTGAGTGATGATTCAGAGGACTACAGCACACTAACCCTTGGTTTCTGGTCTCACGTAACCACTAACATATATTGTTGATTCAATGTACATAGTATATCCTGGGAGGGTAGTCCCAATTCTGAAGGGTGATGTCCCCAAGCTGATACTTGTCTGAAATCATTACATTGTTACTTCAAGGTGGCATGATATATAGTGAGGCAGGTGGATCCTGTGGTCATTTTCCTGTCCTTGCACTTTTCCCTATAAATTGTCATAAATTCACCTGAGGTTACTCTGTATGAGGTCCCATGCAGACCAATAAGGCATTCTTTAAATCCTTAAACGGTGGCAAGATTCTACACAGAGGGAGATTAAAGCTATGTGTGCATTATGGATCATTTTTATTGAGAAAAAGACTCCACCCTCTCCAGGATGAAAAAGTCCAAAGAAATCAACCTGCCAATCCAGAGTCCACTGCATTTTCTGTTGATCATGTCACCCTGTTTTGAAACACTTTTCATATTCTGAAATTGTCTGGTAATTAATCCTAATCAGAATGCAAACTTCTTGAGGTTAAAATGTTGTCTTTCTTATATAACATTACACACTCAGGAAGCCTGCTGTGTAGTGTAAACTGGATGAATCTTCCCCTTCATACTTTGAGTTGCCTTAGTCTTTGGTAATTTACATCCCTGGGTTGCCAATCGGGGGAAATTGGATTTGTTGAATTCATTTCACACAGGAGATGATTTATGTACACTATCTTTGATGTAGGTGTTGCGTTCTCTCCAATTTATTACCTGATAAGCTAGTCGACAGTGAACTTGCTAAGAGCCACGTGACACCTCAGTGGGCTTTCTGGACACAAATTCAGGTTTTTCTAGTTCTGAAATGACTCGGTCAGGACACCTCGTAGGATGAAAGTTTGGCACTAATTTCTTGCTATCCTCCTTTGCGGTAACATATCATATTTCTATTAAATGTTCCAAATATAGCCAAAGCTGAACAGCTCATCCTCTGAACAACTATTTATTTCCCACATAGGTGGGTGGCACTTTCTCTGCAGCAGATCTTGTCAGGTAACCAGATGTCTCTAACTTTCCTCTCCTTTTTACCTTTTCCCAAATCACTCTTCAGTTGTATCTATTAAACAAAATGACAGACACACCTCAAGACAGAGCACCTCAAGTGGTTTATTATGTTAAGATTACTGCCATTTACACAATTTCTATTCTGACAGAAAATTAAAATGCCATCCTATCTGGTTCAAAACTGGTTACCCACAATCCCACTGGCCACTTGCAAAATCTTTTCAATTTTAATTTCTAAATATATTTTACTCCTGTTTTTTCTTTAACCAACAGTTCCCTAAGTTAGTTCATGTGCTTGTCAGTTTCAGTGTAGCTGCTAAACTTCAGTGAACCTTTGCTATTTCTGTCTGGACAAAATGCTTTCCTCAGCTGGGTGTGGTGGGGTATGTCTGTAATCCCAAGACTCTGGGAGGCTGAGGCAGGAGGATTGCAAATTCAAGTCAAGCCTGAGAAAGTTAGTAAGATGCTGTATCAAAATGAAAAATAAAGAAGGGTTGGGGATGTAGCTCAGTGTGAAGGCCCTGGGTTCAATCCCCAGTAAAACACACACACACACACACACACACAAAGAGAGAGAGAGAGAGAGAGAGTTTTCATCATCCTGTGTCTAATACACTTATCTTCTGTTAAGTGGCAGATTGACACTTATCACCTTTCCAGTTGTTCAGGGCCTGCCTTTCATAGCCCCTTGCCTCCATGGTCATGAAGGGGAGCAACCAGGCTTGACCATTTAGAGCGTTCCATCTCCTAGCCACAATGCTGGTGAAAGGAGCTCAGGAGCCACAAACGTCACCAGACATTGCATCTGGAGTTTCCAGCTGAAGGCACAGCAGCATCTCTGTTTCCTCACGTTTTCCAAGCTCCAAGGACAGGATCTGGAGAACGCCAAGGTCCTTACCATCAGTTGCTTACCATCGGGGGAAGCTGACAGGGTTGAATCTAACACACAGACACCAGAGGAGATGGAGTGAGCCCTGGTGACAGGTTTTAAGCCTATTTATACAACAGGATCCGATTGGAGTAAATCCAATTTCACATAAATTGTCAATAAATTAAGCATTCTTCTCTTTGGGTTATTTGAGTTAATTTGAGAATAGTCAGTTGCAAAGCTTCTAGTAAAATGAGCTCAGTTTTTTTTTTTTTTCAAGTATGTTTGGCGATGCCTACATACTCCCCCCGGGATAACATTATTGTTTTCTGTGTTAATTCATCCTCCATATTGTTATAGAGTGAGAAATCTAAGATAGCAACCTGTTCAAGTTACTACTTTAATCCTCCAACAATTTCCCTCAACTTTCTGGTGATGGGTTTCAGTTTGAACTCCTTAGTTTATCACAAAAGACTGATCTTTCACTTCCTAACCATGTCTCCTCCCTCTGTGCTCCCCCCCTCTCCACAATGCAGTTTCTCAAACATGGCAGCAGTTTTATACCTCTGTGCTGTTGGGAATGCAGATACCATTGCCCGAAGAACCAAGCCCCCCTGTTTTTTCCACCTGGCCACTTAATACTCATCCCTCAAGTTTCAAGGTATCCAGGACATCTTTCTTGAGTACCAGCAATGATCATATTGACTTGTAATTAGTTTTACCTTATTTGTTCTCTCCAGCAGACTCTGAACTTTAGGGAGGCATAGGGCACTGTTTATTTGTCTTTATATATTCTGTGCCTGTTACAATACCTGACATGGAATAGGTGCCCTTTAAATGTTAGTTGAATGAAAGAATTAAATTACTCAGATGTGTAGTCTTTTTGGATTTAGCCTTGCTTTCCATTAATTTCTTACAATGTATGGCAACCATCAGTCTTCTGCTATCTGTGGTGCATGTCTTAACTATAGGGTAGAATCTTGTAGAAGTACGTAGGCCTTAGTGGGCCAAAAATCTTAGACAATTTAGACAGCAAGATATGAACTTTCAAAAAGGGAGTTCAAAATGGAAAACAGTATAATCAAAGTATGCATACTTCTCTTCTCCTTAAAAAAAAACTATTTCAGTTTATGAAAAATGTATACACAAGCGTCTGAAGTCTACCTACGTCATGAAATTTTCTTCCTAAAAGAATGATTTGCTGCCCGGCAAGCTCAAGGTCCTGAGTTCAATTCCTCGTACAAAAAAAAAAAAAGAATGATTTGACTTTGAAGTCTAACAAATTGTTGCATATCTGTATCTAATCAAGTCATATGTTATAATACACATTTATTTATTGATGAGATGTATGTATATCTGCTATAAAAGTTCTGGTTCAGGTTTTTTATAAAGCTGACCCCTCTTAGGCAAGTGAAAAATTTGATGAGAAAAACAGAGAAGAAAAAATATGAAGAATATATTTGTTTTCAGGTATTTTTTTTTTTTTTTTAGTTTCAAGTGATTACATTGCAATGGCAAACAGAAACACTGAAACGACACCCAGGATTTGGAGGCAGATTTATTTAACACCCGACGAACACTGACTAGGAATCAATTGTTCCTCAAAATCTCAGGCCTGATCTCTGGTAGTCTAGGGCTCCTATGGGATGAGCAAGCTGGAAGTGGAGAGGCAGAATGGCTTGTCAGTTAGGAATTGGTTCTTACAATACGCATCACAGGGACCAGCTGTTTCTAAGAGACAGAAGTAACAGGAACTGTAACTGGGAACCATTACTTGGGCAACTAACAAACTGAAGTATACTGGCTGTGGAGGCATCTTCTGCTACAATATTGAAGAAATATATTTCTTTGAGAATAACTGATTCAAGAAATTTAATATTAATTTTTTCACAAACATTATCTACTGTTTTATCTATGACACATTTCATTTCTTGAAAGAAGAGGCATTTAAAGACTTTCATTAAAGAGAAACATTAAGAAATGATTTTGATCACATAATAATTTTAATTATTAGCTTATTTTCAAAGTGTATTTGAGAGTGAGTCATTTTGTGTGTGTGTGTGTGTGTGTGTGTGTGTGTGTGTATACATATGTGCATGCATGCATTTGTGTGCTGAGGGAAAGGGAATTTTTATCCAAAGATGAGAACAAGTATGCTCAAAATCTTCCTTTATTTTGACTATTCTGATCCTTTAAATTGAATGGATTTCTCTTGATGTATTATTTAATTTTTCCTAAGTCTCTAATTTCTAAATTAACTCTGACTAAAGGCCTTATGGTGGAACATGCTTACAATCCCAGCATGCATGGAGACTGAGGCAGAAGGGTGGAAAGTTTGAGGCAAGGCTGGGCAACTTACTGAGTCCCAGTCTCAAAATAAAAAGTGAAAAATGACTGGGAACATAAGCCAATGCAAAAACTCTGGTTTCAATTCCTCGTGCCACACACACACACACAAAAAAAAATTAGTATATTTTCTTCATACCTTGCATTAGTAGGTATCTTATTTTTTTTGTCAACACACAATGTCCAATTTTATTTGTAATTTCTTTCCTAGGTACTCACTGAATTCTCACCTGCCTAAGGTTGCTGAAAACATTCTTTCACATTGTCTTTTTTATATTTTGGAAATGCAACATCCATCTCAAGTTGATGATTTTCTCAATTTCATTCTTTTTCTCTTTTCCTTCGAACACTAAACTCTGAACACTAAACACTATCCTCTCAAGGCTCCAACTTCTTCCAGAATATTCCCCAGCCTTCATCTGGAGCCGTCTCTGCAAACCTTCCCTCCCCTTACATTGCCAATCTTTCAGCCTCTTGCTCCCTGATAGCTCATGTACCAGTCCTTTGCTATCTTTTATTAGCATCTTTATGGTTTACTTATGGCTTGATTTCTCAGATCTAATGTATACTAGAGAAGGCCTTTTTACTTTTGGTCATATTTACCACACAAGAATAAAATCGATCAGTTTTTTTTTAACATTGAAAATAATGAGCCAGTAATTGACAATTTTGTAAAAGATGTTTTGAATTTGTTTTGTATTATGAAAGATAGTAGCCCACCATTTGTCTTTGGTAAAACCATCTACTTCCTGTATACTGAGAACCAAGGGTGAGAAATGGTTTCCTTTATCCCTTGTGCATGTGTTTCTAGTGTTAGTAAGGAAGCCTCACCAACGTGCAGAGGGAATCCCTTGTTCTATTTCCTGCTTCCTTCCCTTTCAGAATCAGTGAGCTTCTTCGTTCAGCAGAAGATACCTATATTTTATCACCTGCAGCCCCTTTTCATTAGTCTAGCTCTTCAAGAAAATTCCTTCCTTCATAGTATTCTTTCTCTCTATTTTCATATCATAGATTAGAGCAATTCTGTTCTTAACCCTTCCTGCTGTTCAAAGGGGGACAATAGTAAGTTGTCCTTTGACACTGGTTAGGACAGATAGAAGTGTACATTTCCATCTACCTCAGCCCATATAAGATTCTGAACATTGTATCGTAAGTCGCCTTTTCAGTTGATAATAAAAATGAAAATAAATCCAAGCAACATGAACTGAATTTAATTTCTTTGTGATTTTACATGGTGTTTGTCTTGGTTACTTTTCTCTCATTGCTGAGACAAAATACCCAATGCCCAAAATTAAGGAAGGAAAGATTTATTTAGCTCACAGTTTGTGGAGGTTTCAGTCCACACTCGCTGGCTCCAAGGCAGAGTGGCACATGGCAGAGGGGCACAGTTCATGGAGGCGGAAAAGAGCAAGAGCAACAAGAGCAAAAATGGGGGAGAGGGAGAGCAAGCCTCTTTCCCTCCCTTATGTTATATGCAGGCTACCCACCCCCGGGCAGGTGTAGCAATCACACCCATAATCCCAGCATTGGACCATGAATCAATCACAAACTCTAGAAGCCTGCCCATGACTGCATGAGGCTTTGGGGGGATTATCTAGACACAAACCATAACCATGTTGTTTGTTAGTGGGTTGTTATGGAAGTTAAACTTCCATAGACACGTCCCTGTTTGGGGAAGGGAGTATGATTAGATTCAAGCCAAATTTAATTAGGAACACTTTCGAAAAAGCATTGTATTCCTCCTTTTTTATATTCTTAGACTAGGAAGGTGCTATTAAAATGAGAACGTTGTCTCTAGTCATTAGTATTTATTAAGCACTCATCGTATATGGGGCCTATTTTCCTTATTTATTAACAGACACCATTAAGAAAGCTGTTCATTAAGATCACCAGAAATAAGATGCTAGCAATTATGCACAAAAGATTATCTTTCTCATCTTAGCCAACAGGTAGTATGTCTATCTACAGTAATTTGGTTCCAAATTTAAAGATCTTGTCACTAATGGAGGAAAGAAGTAAATGATGTTCTTTTTAGTATAAGTTTTCTCCTTACAGTTTTCAATGTCATTGGCAGTTTTTAAGTGAATTTGCTCTTTCCGGATTCTCTTGGTAATTTAAGCAACCAGTCAAAGTAACTCAGGATAATGCTTGTCACAGTAAACAGATGTGTCTCTTCTCTGTTGATTCGACTGGTATTTCACAGGTAATTTCCAATTCAAGTCTCTTTGGTTGCCCAGAGCTAGGTAGAGGACATAGAGAAATTTTCCACAATAAAACTTGCCATGTAAGGAAAATGAAAGCCTGATTGGGCCCAAGTGTTCTGGGCTGGTGCCTCTTTGGTTGGGAGAGAAAGAACAATATTGAGTTCGTGTCAGGCTCATCCAGCCAGGCAAAGCTGGAGACCTTCGGCTACACGTGCTTAGGAAAGGATTTAGTTCATGAATTTCTCCCTAAGCATAGTATTTGGGTGGATCTTAATGTTCAAAAGGGGTTGTTTGAAAATACTTACTATTGAAAATGAGACAATTTGATTTCATGGACCAAAGGGGTAACTTTTCTTTGCAGGCAACAGTTTTGTGGTGTCACGATTTGAGTCCTGTGAGACACTTCCCAGATGGCAGACTCTAGCAACCTCTCTCAAAATCATGCAGGTGTGAGCAGGAACTGACCTCAGCGGACAAAGCCCCAGGCCAGGGCTGACCTGACAGGACAGATGGGCCCCTGTCACTGCTTCTGCAAGATCATCTTTAAAGGAATCTGAGGGAGGCAGAATTTTCAGCTGTTGTATAAGTTGACTCATATTTCTTGAGTGTCCTGGTCATTTTCTTTGTTGCTGGACCAAAATATCGAAAACCCACAGTTTAAAGTAGGAAAGGCTTATTTTGGTTCACAGATGGTAGAGGTTTCAGTCCACAGTCCACCGGCTCCAAGGCAGGGAAGCACAGCAGAGGCCTCTGGTGGAGGACATATGAGGAAATCTGCTCACTGCATGACACCTGGGAAGCAGAGAACGCGTGCAAAGGGAGGAGGGAGACAAATCCTTCTAGGCCACACCCCCAGTGACCCTCCTCTTCTGACCAGACTCCACCTCCTAACGGCAAGTCAGCCATAAGCCCCTACAATCTGAACACCTTCCCAAAGCCCATCTACCATATGAGCATGCGAGGCTCTCAGGGGACATCTAGATATAAACCATAACACTGAGCTTCTGGGTTCTAGGTTTATTTTAATCTACTTTATCTTTGTTGTTGACTACCATATTGTTTTCAGAGAAGAAAAATACTCTGAGATCATAGTTCTGATCATAAATGAAGGAAGTGAGGCTTTGAAAGGGTGAAGAACTCACCAGTCTAAACCACATGTTTACCCAGTGACATCACCAAGACCCAAGTCCCTGTATTCTGGCTCTTGGTCCAGAGCTCCTTTTACTGTGTGCTGTACTCAGGGCCAACTTATCCTCTTTCATCTTTCTGCTCTGTTGCTGTCACAATTTTTCACAGATTCTCTCAGTTTGGAATACTTTTCTATGTAAGTCCAGAAAACTCTGACCTCAGGTTTTAGTATATGTGCTGCTGAAGTGAGCACTGATCTCAGGTTTTATATTGGCTCTCAATCCTGGTTTATACTCCCGATTCCTTGAGCCATTGCTGTGTAAGGTCCATTCTGACCTTTTTCATCCTGGTTGTCCCTTCTCCCAGAATTATTTTTGTTCATTAGAAATTCCAAAGAGAGAAAGAAACTTGCAGTTTGACTCTCCCCTAATTTTTGTATAAGTGTTGCGTGCTAACGGATTGCCCCACTGGAGCTCCATCTCTCCCTTAATTTCTATCAGTATATTGAGATCTATTCTGAGCTAGCAATTGGTACTTTTTGCCTTTACATTCAGGCAGAGTAGAAAACTTTCCTTACCATTAAAACAGTGGTGTGTCACCATGTTGACCAAATTGTGGTTTCTACTTCCTCTTCTTCCCTCTTCCTTCTCCTTCTCCTCCTCTCCCCTTCTTCTGCTCCTTCTTCTTCCTTCTCTTCCTCCTCTTCTTATTCTCCCTCTCTCCCTCCTCTTCTTTCTTCATTTATATATATGGATATGGCTTTCAGGACTGTGCTCTTTAGTTCTGTTTCAGACATGCGTTATCCCTACTTTTTCTGACCCTCTTTCCCAACTGATTGTCATCTTTTAGCCTTTAAAACACAGTAGAGATTTGTACCTTTCTTGTAGAATAATGAGTGCTATGCACTTTCTTACCATCTGGATGTGAGTTTTATGAGGACAATGAGAAAGTAAATGACCTTCAGGTTTAAAGTGAAAGTTCATTATGTATCGTTATAGAAGTTAGGGCAAATGCAGATAAAGTTTAAAGGACAATGTACTTACTCTATTTTAGCACATTGGCTTCCTCTGCCTACTTGTCTAAATGTAGATACTTGGTTTTTAGCCCCCTTAAGTAGTGAGATGTTTATATTCGAATAGGTCGGTTTGCACCAAAGATGGAGAAGAAAGAGCTCAGAACTTCGGTTTGCCTGTGTTCCCGCTCCTTCAGAGTTTACTCTTTCTGGGTTTCTGCCTCTGTCTGGGCCTGTGAGATGGCTCTCCACTAACCAAGAGATGTATTTGTGTAGCAATCCTGCCCTTTGCTGTTGCTCTTACACTTGCATCCTAAATAGAGTAAAATTTCTCACATCACCAATACCAGATTCTCGTGACACTTACATTCCTCACAAATTCTCCAGTGATGATGCTGGTCAGGCTACCACACTAATTCAAAAAAAAAAAAAATCATTGGACTCTTTTAAAAAACAATATGACAAAAATTATATTTATTTTAAAAAGTGCTTATTTTGAAATAATTGTGTATTTACACAAATTTGTAGTAAAATACAAAGTTTCAGTCAATCAGATTTTTCCAATTGTGTTGCTGAACCATTTGAGGGTAAGTGTTGGACATGATGCCTCGTTTTCCTCCTTAGCTCTTCATTGTTTATTTCTTAATTATAAGGACAATCATCCTACATAATCACAGCAAAATGATCAAAATCAACTAATTGACAAGATCAGCATCAAATCTACCTCCCATTCAAATTTTCTTGTTACTCCAATAGATCTTTAGATCTGTGATCTCATTCATGATATGAATTCTATTTAGCTCTCATGTCCTTGGCCTCCTTTACTGAAGAATAATTCCCCATCTTTCACTTATTTCCAAAACTTTCACTGTTTTAGAGAGTATAGATCAGGTATTTGTAGAAAGTCTTTTTTTTTTTTTTTGTGGGTACCGGGGGGGTCGACCTCAGGACCTCGCGCGCCAGCAGGCGCCCGTACGGCTGAGCGATATCACCGGGCCCTTTATCGTATGTGGGCTCCAGGAGTCGAACTCGGGCCCTCACGCTTGCCAGGCAGGCGCTTAAGCTGCTGAGCCATCTCACCGGCCCTGTAGAAAGTCTTTTGATTTAGGTTTGCCTGGTGGTTCCTCCTGACTTACGAACTTTTGGTAGGAATGGGACGGAAGCGAAGCCATGCTTTTCTCAGTGAGTCACATCGAGAGGCAGATGTCACTTTGCTCCACTCTTGGTGATGTCAGCTTTAAATAACTTGATTCAGATGGAGTCAAATAGGGCTATTTAGTGTAAATTCAATTAATTAATATGTTGTACTTACGGTGTAAAATGTATATTGTGGGGAGATGCATTGAGGCTATGTGACTATCTTACCATAATTTCATTTGTTAGTTTTAACTGCAATGATAATTCAGCCTGACTCAATTATTACTATATTATGGTTCCCAAATTGTAGTTTTCTCATCTCACTATTCTTTCCAGTTATTAGTTGACAAGAATTGCTATAGGGTATGGCATTTATTTATTTTTATCATACTGGGGATTCAACTCAGGGTCTTTGCACTGAGATACATGCCCAGCCCTTTTCGTTTTTAATTTTGGGACAAAGTCTTGTGGAACTGTTAGATTGCCCAGGCTGGGACTGAACGTGCACATCTCCTGCCACAGCCTCCCAGAGTGCTGGGATTACAGGTGTGCGCCATCATGCCTGGTTGTTTATTTTTATCTGTACAAGTTCATGGGTTTTATGGAAAGGTATGCACCCTATTTATACTATTATTTTTGATGCAAAAACTTTCCTAAACCTGGCAAGCAGGAGCCTTTTCAGTCTGGCTGCTTGTTTTATTGGGATGACCCATGCCAACTCTGTTTTTTTTTTTTTTTTCTTTCCTAGCCCTAGTAGCCAGCTGTTTCTCCAGGAAGTCCTAGTTCCTTTCAGTAAAGAATGGTCTTTAAACTCATTATCTGGGCACTAGGTGTGCTCATTTTAGTCAGTTACATTTCTGCTAGGCCTACTCAATGAGAAAAACCTCAAAATTTTTGTATGTATACAAATCTCCCTCTCTCTCTCTGTCTCTTTCTCATCTATCTACCTACCTTGTATAAGATCATAATCATAATTCCATTGTACCACTTCAGGGCTCTGTCTCCTTCCACATTCTTTGACGATAAGAAAACTTGTTCTTTTTATGTACAATATACTTATTTCTTAGCACAGTCACGAGGGGAAGGAGGAGGCAAGGCAAAGGAAGAGGAAGACCCATCAGAAAGCGGGGCCTTATATTCTCCTTTCCACCACTGCTCTCCATTAAGGGGATGGGGTCGGGGAAAGTGGCAGTTGTTTTGATAGAGCACAAAGCATAGTAGATTGCACAAAACAGACACTCAATAAGTAATGATGGAATGAATAAAGAATGTTTCTGGGGTAAAAATAGACTGAGAATATGCTTTCCTTAATCACATTTGAAATGGGATTAATCCTCCAAATGAAAATATGTGGCATTAATTTATTTAAATAGCAGGAGGAGCTGAATAATCTTTGGAAGATCTAGTCTGAATCAGAGATGGGGAAATCAGTGTGATAAACTTTTACAAGCTTGGCTATTAACATCTTTTGTTTTGTTTTGTTTTTCTTTCTTAAACCACTGTTTTACTTTTTGCATGTAAGTTTTGGAATTAAAAAAAAAGACTTTTCAATTTTAATAACATCCTTCAAACAAACCTCTATTTGAGAGACAAGTTTCTTACTTTCATCCAATTTTTGAAGAACAGATTGTCAAAGTAGACAGAACGCTTAGAAAGCAGAACTGGTGAGCTCTAAACCACGGGTATGTTGAAAGAGGGAAGTTTGTACTTACATGATCCTTTCCATTAGCAAATTTCTTTGTCTTCAGTTTTCTTAGCAATTTATTTCAAAGACTACCACAAACATACAGGGAAGTTGGATCTGTCCCGAAACAATGATATTGAATTTCACAGAAAAATCTTTAGAAAAAGTATTCCTCTCCCATATCGACGTGGACTTCTCTGTTTTGAATCCCACAGGGTATCTACAGGTATTGTTTTGCAGACATTCTGATTTTTAAAAATTAGTTCTTATGAAGCTTTATTAATCTACGACATTTTGTGCAGTCTTTTCTTACTTAATAACATCAGGCTCTGATTTCAGTGAATATCAAAGGCTTTGAGAAGTTTAGTACAGTCGCCAACAGCAATAGTTTCAATTTTTATGAAACAACTTATCTTCCTGGGACATGATTTATTTCAGGCATGGCCTAATTTCTTTCAAGCCTTAGGCCCAAGTATCTGTGATAATTTGCAGAACTTGGTCATATAACCTGGAGTTTTCCACGTGTCGGTGTAGGATTACCGCTTCTGATTCCACATATGGAAAAAGGAGACATAAGATAGGGAAAGATTGCACTACGGATCCGTGGAATAGCTAAGTTAGATCTCCATCACTTAACTCACTATCAAGTTAAGAAAATCTCTCTCTTCTTCTTCAGTCTGGTTGCCACCCTAAGGCACGGATCTCTTCACCTATTCCACACACGAAGCTTCATTTACTTCAAAGGTGCTGATACACAGCGGAGAAAGATCGAGTGGTTGGCCTGATTGGTATTCTGCTTTGACATTCTGAAGGATATTTGTTGAAGAGTAATGTTGTGAGCAGAGCTGAGATGTGGAACCCATGAAAAAATTCAAACTTTGTTTTATCACCTGAAATTATATAGTATTTGATGCAAATTTGATATTTAAAACTATTAGCCATGGGAGTGCATGTAACAACTTTTAAGGCTGAAAAATTTGGGGTACTAATCTCATCGCCGTCATTAGACTCCCTGTTGCAGGTGAGCACCCATCTGATACTAACTCCTCTTCCACCTTAGCACTCTCTCAGTCCACCTGAAATGCTGATCAATTTATAAGGACTCAGTCAAAACTCATTCTACTGTTGATTTTTATATTTGAAATAATACTCAAAGATAAGACTGCCATTCTTCCCCACTTTCTCATCAAAAATTCCAAATATTTTAAAGTGAAATAAAAGTGATATCTATTCCATTTTGAAGAAAATCGTTCTATTCCTGGCACCTTCTATCATTGCTGATCACCCCAAATGGAGGTTGGTTAACTTCATATTCCCACTGCCTTTCCCTCCACTAGGAGGGAAAGTGGAATGTGTCCCAGGTGGATTATAAAAGTCCAGTACCAATCCCCCATCAATGGCTCATTTATTAAGCATGAACTGCTAAAAGAATGATCTGGTATAAAATTTTGCCAATCTGACCATAAGGACACAGATTGAAGATGCTGACTTGGAAATAGGTAAGGGAGTTCTTTATGCCTAGGAGCTCATGGGGAAGAGCTAGAGTGACTCAAATACCACTTAAGAAATAGGTATATTAAGCAAATATTTGAAAGAGAAACATTCAACTTCTACAGAGTAGGGAGGTCTATTTGGGTCCATCTATCTATTACCCTTTGTTTTGTCTCTCAGTATTCCCAGTAAATAAAGTTGTGGTCCATGGGACTGACAAAAGCAACAAGTGGTTGGTAGCTTGCCCAATGAAATCCGATTTAGTGCTCAGTTAAAGGGAGACATGTAGAGTGAGAGAGTAATTAGCTAGTTTTAAGACCACCATGTTAATTCTGTGCGCTCTTCTGCTGATTTGACTGCGGCTGCCCTGCTGTGTTCATGCTGTAGCCTGTGCAGAGAAAGAGCTGGAGAGGAAATCATAAACACTCTATTTAATTAAAACCATTACCAACACAAATTCTCTTCTCATTTCTTCAAGTGCCAAGGTGTAAATTACATTTGAGCAACGGCGATACAATAAATATATAGGGAGAAAATACAAGTCTTTTATGGTTTGTAGAAATCGGGGCAATGATAGATACCTTGTAGCAATTAAATAGTTCCTGGACAGCAGTTTTTTTGGAGGTGAAATTTCTAGGGTTAGAGACTAGGAGATAAGTTTAAATTTTCACTCTAGTCCATCAAAACAAAACAAAACAAAACAAAGCAAGACACCCCTCAGCTCTAGCTCAGTCATCTGATCCTATAGTGAGGTACCCAGGGCTGTTATTTGAAAGCCACAAGCCACAGGCACTGTGCTGCTTTCTGCTCCAGCTGGACAACTCTGGCTTTCATGCAGATCCTCATATTAATGCCAGGAAGAAACACACTAATCCTGTCCATCCGCTGACCCACATATTTAGTTTGAAGAATTTATAATGTTTTGCCAGATGCCATTACTAATACTAGTAATCATTGCATATCGTGAATACATTTTACTTACTTCTGGGTGTTTGTTGTGGTTAAATATATTTCTTCTCCTCCTCTTCTACCACCACCTTCTCTTCCTTCTTCTCCTCCTCTTCCTCCTCCTCTTCCATCTTCCTCTTGTCTAAGTGGGTAACTAACTTATCCTGGTTTGCTTTTTTTTCTTTTTTTCTTGCTTCCTGCTTTTAAAACTGAGATATCTGCACTCTAAGAACCAATTCAGTCCAGGGAAAAGTAGCTTGGTTAGTAGTCCCAATTATGAATGACTTTCACATTCTACTACTTGATTCTCCCCTTTGGGAAATTTCATTCTATAAAATAGTTTAAGTATAGCTAACATTTACTGTGTGCTTTCATATATGCCAACCACTGTTTGAGTCCTTTAAATGAATTTTCTCTGTTCATGCCCTCAAGTCCCAGTGAGGAAGGGTGACGTGAAGATGTGTACTGCACAATTCCAGGGAGCTTCCCATAGATGCAGTGGCTTTTCTGGAAAAGGTAGGTACTCTTGTTACCCCCGTTTTATGGATGACAAAGGCAGAAGGCCAGATAGATCAGACACCTTCCATAGGACTAAACAGTTACTGGTCAACCGAGTTTACTCTGGCAGCCTTGTCTGAAGACCTCCAGTGCAGCTATTCTTAATCACTGCAATAGCAATCATGATTCACATTTGAAATGCATAGTTACATGTTTGTTGCCTTTCTGCCATTACTTCCTCAAAGCTATTGAAATTGTTGGATTATTGTGCCTAATGTTGCAGCTTTTCTGTAATTAAACCGGTCAACTATGTCTTTTTCTATTTTCCTAGAATAGTTGTGGAACAGAGTAGTGCCTAAAATACGCATATCTCATCTGGTCCAGGATGAGAGCGTAACAGTCTATGACAACGCTGTCTGATAGCACTTGCTGTGCTGATGAAAATGCTCCGTTAGTGGCAGGGTCCAAAATAATAGTCACTAGGTAGCTATACCTGTCGAGTACTTGGGAAGTATCTAGTGGTCAAAGAGTGGAGTTTTAATTTTTTTTTTTTTTTATGAGGCTACCGGGAGTCGAACTCAGGACATCGCACTTGCCAGGCAGGCGCTTATGCCGCTGAGCCACATCACCGGCCCGGAATTTTAAATTTTTAAAACATTTTGATTAATTTTAAATTAAATTTAAATTGATTAATGTAGGTAGTGGGACATTTTGAATTTGTTGATAAAATATATTATAATGTGTCCTGTAAAAATTATAAAAGTTGCTTCATAAGTTAGAAACTGTCAAGTAGTTTCTACATGACTAGACATAAAAAGAAATGAGAGCTAGAATAAAGAAAAAACACCCCAAGGGAAAGGATGCGCACAATCTCTTGCACTATTCTTACCTAATAATGTTCCTAAAGGTCCAAAGGAGTTCACAAGTTATATTACTTTGGAGACCACAAAACCCATATCTAGAAATTTTCATGGGCTTAGAGTTACCACATTGAAGATAAATACATGAATCATGATTTTTAGGAACATATTGTAAAAATTATTTCCACGATAGTCTTCATCGTGTCTTGTCATCTCTCTATATTTATCCACAATTCTACATATTGTATGTGGAGTGTAATGGCAAGTTGTTTTCTGCTATTGTAAAATATTTTCGAAGAAAAGCATAACTAAGATTTTTGCTAAAATTTTCTCAGGAAGTTTTTCCAAAATAAAATCCTCTCCAAGTCATAAATGTTTGACCTTTGACCTTTGACTCCTTTGAATGATTGGATGGAACAGTCAGAAGTACCTAAAAGAGGGTTAATTATTAGAACAAGCTGATGGCTAATTTCTCCAGGAGAGGTCTTTTGCTAGACTTGCCTCACTATTTTTGTCACACATCATTAGTCTCGAAAAGGATACTCAGAGGGAAGCCACTTTATGGTGGCAACCCATCGGGAGCAGGTGTGTCCTTTATCGAGCAGCCCAAGAACAGTGCTGAGGGCACTGCCGTCCCGGGGCTCAGCTCCTCTCCAGAGCCAGCTGCATGTACACTGCCAGCCAAATCTCCCTTTGCCTGCGGGAAAATATCTTGAAAGGCCACTGTGCTGACTACGACAGGATTCTCAGCTAACAGCGCAGTCATCCGCAGCACGGATCCCGTCTTCTTCAGTCTCACTTGCACTCTCGGTAGTGACAGCTCAGGTAGGGTTGCCACGTAAAATATAGGATCTCCAGTTAAATTTGGACTTCAGATAGACAATGAATAATTTTCACAAAGCACGCCCCTAATTTTCCATAGGGTGTACTTATGCTAAAAGTGTTCACTGTTTATTGAAATTCACATTTAACTGGACAGCTTGTGTTTTCGTTTGCTAAACTAGGCTTCCTTATGCCAGAAGCTTTCTTTCTCTGCAGACCTTCGCGGTGAGGAAAGAGCTGATGCAAGTGACACGATGTGGGAGACATCACCGGTCACTGGAACAGCGTGGTTTATCTTTCAGAAATATCAAGTGTGATTTTTGTTTTTGTTTTTTGGCATGACTAAGATTTTGATAATGGGAATAATCACTGAATTTGAGTCCCAGTTATGGTAAAATAATGTTGATAAGACTAGTGACTTATTTGCTGGATGTGCATGGAGATTTATTAAATTACCATAGAACAACAATTTAAACTGCAGAAAGTCGATGACTAATTTATAGCCTAGAATTTTCTTTTTCTTTTATGGAAGTGTGAGAAGCAGAAATAAAAATAAAGCGACTTCAGTTCTAGAAGTAGCTTGTGCCCAAGAAAGGCATATGGTTGTTAATAATTTTCCTTAGATTTATTTTTCAACTTGCCAAGGTCACAGCATTTATGGTAATATATTAAAAATATAAAAAGAAAAACATCCAGATAATGATTTGTACTGAACAATGTACAACTGAAAAAGAGAAAAGAATGTGTGCATTATGTCGTAATAAAATTCTTATTAGCTGAAGTTGATGATAGAGACCCTGTGCCATTGTTCATAAAACTGCTAATGACAGGTGGGACAGACCAGGAAAGCAGTATAGCCTAGCAGGCCACCTAGCCACTTCTGGCTCTCTCAGAGGTAACTCTAAGCTTCAGGCAAAGCCACAGTGCCCAGTCCCAAACACAGCTCTTTTATAGCTGTCTGAGTTTGTTTCATCTCCTCTTTATTCTTGGATTAGTGGCTTTAAAATGGAAATGTTGGATTCATTTCCATTTTAAATTACTAGGCTGATGCAAGCATTGTAATTCTCTCTCTTGAATTCTTAAATGTGTTGATTGTACCCTGGGAATTTTATGGTTCTTTTAAAAATACTGAAAGTGCTTGTTCCATTTTTCTGTTGTAATTGCTTGTACTATTTAATTCCCAACCCTATTATATTTGAACTTTTGTAGCGGAATCCAAGATTCACAAAAAGCATTCTAAATGATAAACTTCCACTTCTTCTTTCAAAATACTTATTTTGAATTAGTCGGGAAGAAACTGGAGGGAAAGAAAATTGCTTTAATGTGGAACTTATTCTGGGTCTGGTAGGCTCAGTTTTTTAAAAGAAATACTCCAGTGACCAAAACAAATGATGGTAAGTTGGTGGCACAATAATAATTGGCAGCCTCTGGTGTCTGAAGACATTTGCTTGAATTATTTATGCCTCAAAAATGACAGAAATTTCATAAGAACAAATAAGGCAAGTCCAGCGGGTATCGTTTATATGATGCACTCGCACATCTGATTGACTGCAGGTCTCATCTGTTAGAGCTGATGCCTTAAAAACCCAGGGGAGGAGTTTATTTCAAGACAGTTCCACACCCATCCAGGTTTGATGATTTCTTCATTGAGCAGCCTGCTTTCATTCACGGGCAAAAGGGGATCACGAAGGTTGTTTGCTTTAAAATAACTCGCTAGCAGGTATTGCTATCAGGACACTTCCTTAGATTTTGAAATAATCTTTTTAACCCTCTTTGCTTACGAAATGTACTTTAAAAATTATCCAAGACTAAATGAATTATGAGTTGTTCTTTTGCAATGGTGTTCGATGTGGCAGTTATAGTCCAGCAACATCCTAACATGGTTTTCCAGTTATGTGTCTGGGACTCAGATGGTCCTTGGTGTCTTTGCCCACCCCTCATTAACTCTGCTTTTTCCCTTCGTCATGGCCTTCGGGCAGGGTTGGGAAGGATAGGAATGTGGTTCCACTGTACTCACCTTTGGAGCTGAAATAGAGATTGAGTAAAATTAAATTGCCTCAAGGCAATCTACATAGTCCTTATTAGGGACAGATGAGTGGCTCTCTCTACTCATTTAATGTAGACTTGGGAGAAACATTCATGGAATTTATGATCTTTAAAATTTAAGTTTGCTTTATGAATATTAAGAAAAAGCTTTTAAAAATAGTTATGTAGACCAATAGAATAGAATAGAGAACATGGAAACAAAACCACACGATTACAGACATCTGAATCTTGACAAAAGTACCAAATACATACATGGATAAAAAGTCAGCTTCTTGGGCCGGTGAGATGGCTCAGCGGCGTAAGCGTCTGCCTGGCAAGCACAAGGGCCTGAGTTCGATTCCCGGAATCCACATACGAAAAAAGGGTCGGTGATATCGCTCAGCAGCACGGGCGGCTGCTGGTGCGCGAGGTCCTGAGGTCAACCCCTGGTACCCACAAAAAAAAAAAAAAAAGTCAGCTTCTTTAACAAATGGTAGAAAACTGGATATCCATTTGTAGAAGATTAAACAAGATCCTTGTCTCTTACTCCATACAAAAATCATTTCAAAATGAATCAAAGACCTAGGTATAAGATCTGAAACGTTGTAACTCCTAGAAGAAAACATAGGGGAAATGACTGAAGTCACAGGCAGAGGCAAAGACTTCATGAATGGGACTCTACTAGCTCAGGAAATAATAGTGGGAATAGACAAATGGGACAACCCAAACTTAAAAGTTTCTGTTTAGCAAAGGAAATGATCAACAGAGTAGAAATACAGCAAATAGAATGGGAGAAAATCTGCCAGCTACTCTTCCAACAGAGGATTAATATCTAGAACATAGAAAGAACTTAAAAAACTTAACACCAAATAAATCAAATAGCCCAATGAATAAATGGACAAACGAATTCAACAGACACTTTCAAAGGAAGAAGCACAAATTGGCAATAAGTATATGAAAAAATGTTCAACATTTTTAGCCATCAAGAAAATGCAAATCAAAGCTACATTAAGATTTCAGTCAGAATGGCTATTACCGGGATATTACACACATGCGCACACACACACATACACACACTATAGATTCTGGCAAGGCCATGGGAATGTAAACTAGTACATCCACTATGGAAATCAATATGGAAGTTCTCTACAACATTAAAATGGAGATGCTGTTTGATCCAGCCATTCTATTTTTTGGTATATTCCCAAAATAATTAATATCAGCACACTATAGTGATGCCTGAACACTCATGTTTACTGGGATGCAATTCACAACAACTAAACTGTGGAAACAGTTCAGGTTCCCATCAACAGATGAATGCAGAAAGCAAAAGTGTTCTATATGCACAAAGGAATATTATTCACCCATAAAGAATAAAATCATGTCATTTGCAGGAAAATGGGTGGGACTGTAGGCCATTATGTTAAGCAATATAAGCCAGACTCAGAAAGTCAAATATCCCATGTTTTCTTTCATGTATGGAATCTAAAAAAAATTAAAAACAGAGATGCCATGAAAGTAGAAAGGAGACCTTTAAAGAGAAAAGGGATCAGAGGAGGCTGGAAGAAGGGAAAGGGAGAGAACTGTGAAAATGATCAAAGTATGTTACATGTGTATACAAATATGCCAAAACAAAACCCACTATTCCGTGTAACCAACAGGTACTAATAAAAAAGAAATGAAAAAGGGTTTTAAAGCTTGAAGAGAGGAGCATATTTTCACTGCAGTTTGTATTCATTTATTTTTGCTTTAGGCATTACAGCAAACTTTGGGAATTGAATTAATGCCTTAATACTCCTCAGATTTCTTATATTGTATATAATACTTTATATAATATTGTATTGTATATTAATATTATAATTAATATTGTATATAATACTTTATATTCCATATTTTAAACCTTATATTCCATATATTTTAAGTGTTTTGTTCATCAAAATTCCATCAAAGAAAATTGTTCAAAGTATCATGGCTATTGTTGACAATCAAATTGGTAAAATTACTTCAATATCAATTTATACTAATCTAAGTTTTTCCTTTGGACATCTAGTAGGTAAAATAAATCGGTGGTTGTCAGTGCTTTTTTAAATGGCAAAATGAAGACTTGCTCCCAAATAATTTTTTATAAATAATTACTGTCTTGTTTCCAAGTTAGTGTTGTAAGGAAGTACATTCAGTTTTTATCTCATTGGCAGTGTTTGGGAGAATGGATTACTATGTTATTGTTAAAAAGGAATATTAGCTCATCAAATGTCCAATCTTAAAGAAGAAAGAATGAAGTCCATAAAAGAGAAATCCATAGTTTCGTAAGTATTCTACTAGGGAATTTTTTTTCCTACCTTTTCCAAGTTTGTGGTATGTTATTTTTTCTCTCATATGTTGAACACAAATATAAAATTTCTATTATTATAGACTGGGCATTAAAGGCACTTCCACTAAAAGGAAAAGCAGTAGCTTCTGAAAGTGGGCTTTTAGCCTTTATAAAATGAGTTATCTTTCCATGCTTCCTGTAGCACCTTTCCCTCAGTCATTCCTCCAGTCTGGAGGAAATTCCTCCTCTTTCCATCTCGGGCTATAGCTGCCTTAAATGTCTGTGGTGTTAGTGTGGGAGGGGGAGCCACTCCATAAATTGTGTTGGGATTTGTGCAGACTTTCCAGATCTCCTGTGGTCACATGTGAAAGGTTTAAATCACTCAAATAGCAAAATAGGTGAGTTGTTGTCATTTGTAACTCCTGTGTTCACAAAGATGTCCTGGGCAGCTGGAAAGGCAGTCAAACCTCACTCCACACTTGACATCAAGTTTAATTTAAAAACTGTTGAGTCACTGGATTCTTACTTGTCTTTCCTTGGGAACCTTAGATCAGGGGCTTTCAGATATACTCTTTGGCTGGATGTGCTCATAGTTGGAAAAACTGTTATTCTTTCATTGCCCAGCTTGAGCTTTTGGAACATGGCTCCTTTTAAAACACATATTAGGACATCTGAAATTTTAAACTTTCCTTCTCTTAGGCACTGTCACCTTCCAATGCACCTCTCAAGGTCTTCTGAGTAGCTCAGTTGTCTGTTTTGTTCACAGAAAAACAATAATGTCAACAACAACAAAATAAATTTAAAAGAAGAAAAAAGAAAAAAAAAATAAAGAAAGACATGATGGTCACATTCAAATGAGAAAAGGCCAGCTGGTGAAAAGCCTGAGAACTCTTTTAAACAGAAAATGATTATTTTAAAAACATCAGGCTCCTTAAAGCTGTAGAAAATATCTCATTAAAAAATACTTTAAAAGAGAGGACCTCAAGATGGCGGATGAGTAAGAAGCAGGCAGCGAAACTCTCTCTAAAAGTTACCATTGGAACACGGGAATATAGTGACCCGGAAAGCGCAGGAGGGGGGGAGAAGCCTCCCCGAAACCCAGAAAAGTTCTGAAGCGCAATCTGGGACCCCCGGCACCAGTGACGGGTGACTTCCAACAAAGAAGAAGGAAAGAAGGAGCAGACCGCATGCGCGCACCTTCTACTATCCCGGGAGTTGCAGCGCCGCGGAGGCTCAATTCTACGGACACACGGTGGCAGCTGGCGCCCAGGGAGCCCCCACAGAGGATCCTGAGACAGCGGCGGGGCAGGGGAGCGGCGGAGAACGGCGCTGACCGGCGGTGAGTGTCTCTCAGCCACAGCTGCCCTGCGCCAGAGAGCGACCGGCCGGGCGCCATTGTGGGGGGTGTGGCGAAACTCAGAGCGGCTCGGAAACTGCTCTGGGAACTTGTGCTCCGGACAGGACAGCACGGGGCCTCTCAGGCCCACGAAAGTGTGCTGTGGTCAGCAGGCGAACGAGACTGGACTCTCAGCCACACCTGTCCCGCGCCAGAAAGCAACTGGCCCGGCGCCATTGTGGGGGGCATGGCGAAAAACCAGAGCGGCAGGAACCAGTGCAGGGAACCCGCGCTCCGGACAGCGCACTGAGCCTCTCAGGCCCAGGGATCGTGAAAGGGCGCTGAGAGCGGAGGAGAGCTAGACTGGTCTCTGCCTGAAAGTACGCGCCTCTGCTCACCACCCACCAGAGGGCGCTCCTGGCTTACTGGGACGGACCTGCACAGAACAGGACTCTGTCACAAGGTACCTGCCTACAACAGAGTCAACACCTGGAACTGATTCTTTTTATTTTTTTATTTTTATTTTTATTTTTATTTTATTTTATTTTTTTTTTTCTCACTGATTTGTTTTTTGTTCTGGCGAAGGGTTTTTTTGTTTTTGTTTTGTTTTGTTTTGTTTTTTGGTGGGGTTTTATTTTTGATCTGTCTGTTTTATTGTTTTTATCTTCGTTTTTGTTTCTGTATGTGTATTTGCTCTTTCCTTCTTTATTCTCTCTGGTTTTTTATATGAGTGTAAACAGCGCCTCTAACTTCTTTGTGATTGTGGTTGTGATCTGTTCTTCCTTTTATCCCTTCCTTCTCTTTTTACCACCTGTCCTCTGCACTAGTGTCCCAATTTTAGTGGGATCCCTCTTGGTCCTCTAACCTTACATCTAATTCCTTCCTCTTCTCCCAATACTCTATTTCCTCCTTAACTCATTTTAAATTTAACTCCTTAAGGAAAAATTGACATACATAGGACTTGTATACTGCATATAATTTTTCTGGTGTGTTTTAGATTTTGTTATATAACCGCAACTCTATACAGCTAAAAGTGGTAAATAACTGGTTAGCTCAGTCTGTCATGTTTTAGGCTGTGTTTGATGCTTTAGTTAACATTATAGCCAAATGTGAAATAATTGTTCTAAACATCTTTCCTTCCTGATATTTCATGATTGAGATTGACTAAGGGACACAGAAAATACAGTGGCACAGTACCAAAGAATCAAGGACTGGGCCAAACAGGTAGCAACTTCGCATACCCAACGAATTGAAGAGATAGGATCTGGCAGAAAGCTCAAAACCTAAAAGCAAGCTCCACTTGGAAGATACTGCAGAGAAGTAGTCATCTTCTAAAGAACTTAAACACTAGCAATAAAGTAACCTACTATAGGTAATTTGCAAACATCACCCCAGGAATTAAAGGAAGAAAAAATGAGACGACACTTAAACAAGATGCAACCACACACATCCAATTCACCAAAGGCAAACCTAGGGAGCAACGAGGTGGGACAATCCGAAAGCCACCCACCTGGCCTATCTGAAGTGGTATCAACAAAGCAACTGAATGAGGTTCTGGAAAAAATTAAAACAGAAATAATCTCACAGATAACTGCAGAGATAATGTCTACAATGAAGACCATGCTTAAGGACACTATAGCTGATACAGACAAAAAAATAGATGAACTTAAGAAAACTATAGAAACCATGAATGCTCAGCATAGGAAAGAAATGGAATCCATAAGGCAGATTCAAGCAGATATCCAAGAGATAAAAAATTCCATTGAAAGTATTTGTAGCAGAATAAGCCAATGCGAGGACAGGATCTCAGATATAGAAGACAGGCTTGCAATTAGTGATCATGAAATGGAAAAATTCTTAAAAATAGCAAGGGACCATGAAAAATCAATTCAGCAGCTGCTAGATGACTCAAAGATAAACAACTTAAGAATAATTGGAATAAATGAAAAAGCAGGAGATAGCATCAACGACATTAAAACCTTGTTCAAAGACATAATCAGGGAGAACTTTCCTGGAAGAGAAAAGGAATTTGACACCCCTATAAGTGAAGCTTTTAGAACACCAACTAGACATGATCAAAAAAAAACTTCAGCCAGACATATTATAGTCAAGATCCCAGAAATTCAACAGAAGGGCAGAATCTTAAAAGCTGTTAAGGAGAAGAGACAAATCACCTATGAAGGAAAACCCATCAGAATCACAGCTGACTTTTCAGCACAAACCCTCAATTCAAGAAGAGCTTGGAATGATGTATTGCAAGCTCTAAAGGAAAATAATTTTCAGCCCAGATTGATGTACCCTGCAAAACTATCTTTCAAAATTGATGGAGAAATAAAATACTTTCATGACAAAGAACATCTGAGAAATTTATGACCACCAAACCAGCACTCCAAAACGTTCTGAAGGACATTCTAGAAAGAGATAGGAACCCCAACAGAAGGAATCCACCAGGCAGGGCAAATAATTAAATAGCCAGAAAGCGGAAAAACAAAGAGTGGGAACCAACAACAGGAAAATATCATGACAAGTCAATACATATCAGTTTTAACCATCAATGTTAACAGTCTCAATTCACCAATCAAAAGGCACAGACTGGCGAAATGGATCAAAAAGCAAGATCCAACAATATGCTGTATACAAGAAACACATTTAATTCAGAAAGAAATTCATAGACTGAAAGTCAAAGGATGGAAAACAATACTCCATGCCACAGGAACCCAGAAAAAAGCAGGGGTAGCTATTCTTTTTGCAGACAAAGTGAACTTCAAGCCAAGAAGGATTCAGAGAGATAAAGACGGTCATTACATCCTTGTAAAGGGAACAATCCAAGAGGAAGAGATAACGATCATAAATATATATGCGTCAAATACCAATGCTCCCAGCTATATAAAACAAGTACTAAAGGACATGAAAAATCAAATAAGCACTAATACAATTATATTGGGAGATCTCAATATTCCACTGTCACAAAAAGATAGATCAACTGGACAGAAAATCAATAATGAAATAGTAGAACTGAACCAAACTTTTGAACAAATGGACTTAGTAGATGTCTACAGAGTGTTCCATCCCACAACATCAGAATACACATTTTTCTCAGCTGCACATGGGACGTTCCCCAAAATAGACCACATACTAGCTCATAAAACCTGCTTAAGTAAATGCAAAGGAATTGAAATTATCCCATGCATATTATCAGACCATAGTGCAATGAAATTGGAAATCAATGGCAAAAGATCCCTCAAAAACTCCCTAAACACATGGAAATTAAACAGCATCCTCCTGAACAACCAATGGGTCACAGATGAAATTAAAGAAGAAATTAGTCACTTTCTACAACTGAATGATAATGACAGTACAACATACCGGAACTTATGGGATACAATGAAAGCAGTCCTAAGAGGGAAATTTATAGCATTAAACACTTATATCAGGAAAATAGAGCAAGCGCAAATAAACAACTTAAGGGTGAACCTCGAGCTTCTAGAAAAAGAAGAGCAGGTTAAGCCAAAAGCCCGTACAAGGGAGGAAATTATAAAGATCAGAGCAGAAATTAACGTATTGGAGAATAAAAAAACAGTACAAAGAATCAATGAAGCAAAAAGTTGGTTCTTTGAAAGAATAAATAAGATTGACAAACCCTTATCCAACCTTATTAAAAAAAGAAAAGAAAAGACTCAAATCCATGCAATTGAAAATGAAAAGGGTGATATCACGACGGACCCTGCAGAAATCCAGAAGATCATCTATACCTATTTTGAAAATTTATATTCTACTAAGATGGAAAATGCAGAAGAAATGGACAGATTCCTAGATTCGTATGAATTACCAAAGCTGAATCAAGAAGATTTAAAAATCCTAAATAAACCAATATCAGCCAATGAAATTGAAGATGTAATTAAAAACCTCCCAACAAAGAAAAGCCCAGGCCCTGATGGATTCACTGCCGAATTCTACAAGAAATTTAGAGAAGACCTAACGCCCCTACTTCTCAAACTTTTCAATGAAATTGAAAGGGAAGCAATACTCCCAAATTCATTCCTGGAAGCAAGCATTACCCTGATACCAAAACCAGAGAAGGACCCAACTAAGAAAGAGAACTACAGGCCAATCTCCCTAATGAACATAGATGCAAAAATCCTTAATAAGATACTGGCAAACAGAATCCAACAAATCATCAAGAAGATTATACACCATGACCAAGTTGGATTCATCCCAGGGATGCAGGGATGGTTCAACATACGTAAATCAATAAATGTAATACAGCATATTAACAGAACCAAAGACAAAAATCACATGATCATCTCAATAGATGCAGAAAAAGCTTTTGACAAAGTCCAGCACCTTTTCATGATAAAAACCCTACAGAAAATTGGAATAGAGGGTCTTTATCTCAATCTGGTAAAAGCTATCTATGACAAACCAACAGCCAATATTATACTAAATGGCCAAAAACTGAAAGCCTTCCCTCTAAAATCAGGAACAAGACAAGGATGTCCACTGTCCCCACTCTTATTCAACATAGTTCTGGAAACTTTAGCCAGAGCGATTAGACAAGAGAAAGAAATAAAAGGAATAATGATTGGAAAGGAAGAAGTTAAATTATCATTATTTGCAGATGACATGATACTCTACACAGAAGACCCCAAAAACTCCACTAAAAAACTGCTAGATTTAATAAGCAAATTCAGTAGTGTAGCTGGATACAAAGTCAATACTCAAAAGTCAATAGCCTTCCTGTACACAAATAACAAACTTACTGAAAGAGAAATTAGGGAAACAATACCTTTCACAATAACATCCAAAAAAATGAAATACCTAGGAATCAACCTCACGAAGGATGTAAAAGACCTCTATACTGAAAACTACAGTACTCTGAAAAAGGAGATTGAAGAGGATATCAGAAAATGGAAAGATATCCCTTGCTCCTGGATAGGAAGAACCAATATAGTGAAAATGGCCATACTTCCAAAATTGTTATACAGATTTAATGCAATTCCAATCAAAATTCCAACAGCATATCTCACAGAATTAGAGAAAACAATCCTAAAATTCATTTGGAATCAGAAGAGACCTAGAATAGCAAAGGCAATTCTGGGCAACAAAGGCAAGGCAGGGGGCATCAAAATCCCCGACTTGAAATTATACTATAAAGCTACTGTGATAAAAACAGTGTGGTACTGGCAAAAAAACAGACCTGAAGATCAATGGAACAGATTAGAAGATGCTGAAACAACCCCAGACATACTAAGCCACCTTATCTTTGACAAAGGTGCCAAACACATTTGCTGGAAGAAAGATAGCCTCTTTAATAAATGGTGCTGGAAAAACTGGCTCTACACATGCCGAAGATTAAAACTAGATCCATATCTTTCACCATGCACTAAATTCAAAATGGATCAGAGATCTAAATATTAAAACAGAAACATTAAATCTGCTGGAAGGTAGGATAGGTAAAACCCTTGGAGACATTGGTGTAGGCAAAGACTTTATGAATAAAAACTCAACCGCAGGGGAACTATCCCAAAGAATCAATAACTGGGATCTCATCTTATTAAAAAGCTTTTGCACAGCAAGAGAAACCACCAACAGAGTGAAGAGACAACCCACAATGTGGGAAAAAATGTTTGCCAGCTGTTCCTCAGACAAAGGACTACTATCGAGAACATATAAAGAACTCAAAAAAATCAGACCTCCCAAATTTAAAGACCCACTCCAAAAATGGGCATCTGAGATGAATACACATTTCTCAGATGAAGAAATACTAATGGCAAACAAATATACAAAAAAATGTGCAACATCACTAGTCATTCGAGAGATGCAAATTAAAACAACACTGAGATACCATCTCACCCCAGAAAGAATGGCTACTATTAAGAAATCAACTAATAACAAATGCTGGAGGGGCTGTGGGGAAAAAGGAACCCTTCTTCACTGTTGGTGGGAGTGTCGACTGGTACAGCCACTGTGGAAGTCAGTGTGGAGATTCCTCAGAAAACTAGGGTTGGAGGTCCCATTTGACCCAGCTATTCCCCTTCTGGGCATCTTCCCAGAAGAATTAAAAACATCGTACCACAGCGATATATGTGCACCCATGTTTATAGCAGCACAATTTGTAATAGCCAGATCTTGGAAACAACCCAAATGCCCATCAACTGAGGAATGGATAAGAAAGATGTGGTATTTTTATACAATGGAGTACTATTCAGCCATAAAGAAGGATAAACTGGAGACTTTTATAGGTAAATGGATGCAACTCGAGAAAATACTCATAAGTGAAATAAACCAGAAGCACATGTGTAAGCATCGTATTATCTCTCTAGTATGAGAAACTGAAAGAGTAAATAAGATCCAAAATGTACAATAGACATGGTGAATCAAAAAGAAACTGGTCAAAAGGAAAGAGAGACTGGAATAGGGAAAAGAAAGAAGGGAAAGGGAAAAAAAATTGTATATATATATATATATATATATATATATATATATATATATACATATATATATATATATGATGGTTAAGATAGATACACTACCATTTTTACTTAGTTCATTGAAGAGTAAGGTTTGTGCCAATAATGTTTGGACAATTGAATGCTAATATCTGGTGTCCTGAATAACTAACTTAAAGATAGTAATACGTAATGTATTAACCATTGTTACCCTCCTATTATGTTGGTTTGAAAATTTGTTCTTCTTTTGATTTGTTTTGTTTTTTTCTTCTCTTTAAAAAAATACTTTAAAAGAAAATATCTTCAGTTACACCGAGTTTAGTTAATCAGTGAATATTGTCTTAACACCTACAGGTAGTGTGTTAGTAAATTAGGACCTGGGAGATGGCACATAGCCTCTTTATCAGTGAACATGTGATGTGTGGTCATAATAAATGCTCAAGGGAAATATGTTTAGGTGAAAAAAACAGAACATTGAAACAAGCAGCATATTTACTGCTGAAACAGAGAGTTGATGTCAGTAAGGAAAAGCTTCCAAGAACAGCTTTAGAGTGATTATTCCAAGAAAATGCTAGAGTGAATATTAATTAGTTTAAATATAATAGAAAAGCATTATGAATATTCAAACTCATCCCTTCCTGTATACCTAGCGTAGAGCTGACAATTATGTAATGAACTTATATATTTTGTGTGCATGAAATAGTTATAGAAATGAAAACTTTTATTGTTGAGAAAATATATATCTTCTGCCCCTGAAGAGGAGGTATGACCTTCCCAACATGTCCTGCTTTTTTTGTTATGCTTAAAAGTATCTTTAAATTTTTTTTTATTTTAAAAAGAAAAAAAAAACAGAATTTCAAAACAAGATAATAGGAGAGTAACAATAATTAATACATTGTGTGTTGTTATCTTCAGAGTAGTTACTCAGGGTAAAAGATACAGGCACGAGATATTGTCCAAACAATATTAGCACAAACCTTTCTTTTCAATGAACTAAGAGAAACTAGCTGTATAACTATCTTAACTATCTTGTTTATACATATATGTATATTTTTTCCTTTTCCCTTCTTTCCTTTCCCCTTTCCCCCATCCCAGTTTCTCTTTTTTTTTTTTGAACTGTTTCTTCCCAATTACAACATCTATTAAAAGTACCTTTGTAGCATTTTCCCTTTGCAGGGGCGAGAGGAGTAGTATTCTCTCTCTTTTCTTACTGCTAGGCTGTACTTCAGACCCAGAGTGTGGAAATGGGGTAGAGCTGAATTTTGAACAGTGGTTCTGTACATAGATGTTAGCATAAATGTTAACACCACAGGGTGAAGGAGGTTGGTTGAGAAAGATTTTTCTTCTTTGGTGGAGGTTTTTACATGTGCTCTGTTAACTAAAGACAATACTGAATGCCTAATCTTTTCATTAGGGAATAAAGCATATTTAAGTGACTATTGCGAGCATATAATTTAAGATTACGGGAAAGAAAAAAATCAGTCCTGAACTGCTGATACCTTCTTTGAAGGTCCTGTGGACTTGGTGAACTGCAGAGTCACTGTGAAGTGTTACAGGGGATATGACTAATTTTAACTTCAATTGCGTATCATTTCAAGATTTTAGAATAAGTACAAATGAAAACTAATAATTTTTTTATTGAGCCCTCTGCTAAATTTCTTAGATTTATTTTGGGTTTTAAAAAATAATTAGTTATTTCTGTAGCCACATTCTGTGAGCAACCCATCAGTAACACTAAAAGATTATAATAAAACAAAGTTCTCTCCTCACTTGGTCAATAAGATGGTGTGTTCAGTAAACACTCAATATTGTCATACATTTAGTTCTCTTTTCTTGTTGGTTTCACATGGAGCTACAAAATAAAATAATATAAATGCTTTTGCTCTTTTCATAAAAGAAGTCTGAAGCTGACACCAGTAAAAATATTCTTCAGAGTAGCATATAGTCAATTCAGGTACAATTAATGTCATTCGTACTGGCAGTGTAAATAAAAATAGGTAATACTATTTTCTTACTAATATATAAAAACTTCCAAAGTAGTCCCTACCCAAATTTCACAAAAGTTATTTCACCACAAGCAGTATCCTTGGGAAAGGAACAATATCATTATAACTACTAAATAGGAAAAGTTATGGGCTCTAGGTCAATTACCTAATAAAGCAATTTTTTTCTAAAATCAATTTGCTGAAAGCTAGTTTTCCATAAGCAAAGTCATTAAATGACCAATTCAGTAACAACTAATTTGAATATAATACCAAGGCTAATATGTTCAAAGCCATCAAATATATTTTTAAAATGTTCCTTAAAATATATTTGATAAGTTAGTATATTTGATGAAGTTGCTATTTGGCAAGTTGATCGTTTAGCAATTTGGCTTGCGTTTACATTGACAGATCCATTCATTCCGTACTAAAACATCACGTTAATGAGCACATACTGTGTGTCTGGAGCTGGATGTTTGATACTGAATGTTGCTGCGCTCAAAGGTTAGTGGAAGAAGGAACCAAGGACACCATCACAGAACAGAGGGTGCCATGGTAGAGTGGCTTGGGGTGCAGAGGAAGACAGTGGAGAGCAGCAGTTTATTCCGTCTGGTCACCGGTCACAGGAGATTTCTAAGAGAGGTGATGCCTGTGCTGAGATTTGGAGGCTGAAAGCAATTTACCCAGAGCGTAGGCAAGCGATCAGAAGTTCAGAATGTGCTAAGGCAGTGTTCATCCTGCCTGTCTCTCAGGAATGCTCTGAAGCACTCTACAAAGTTATGGAAATATTATTATTGTAATCCACACTCTTCAGTGTATATGTACGTCATAGTTACCTTTGCTAATACTTACATAGTGTATTATGTGCACTAAGCTATGTATACATTAAACCACATTCTATTAGGTTATATAAATATCATGATAGTCTTACAAAACAGATGCTTCAATTATCTCCTTTTTGCAGTGGAGACAACTGAGATCTAAGGCACAGGTAGGTGTCAGGTGTCTCCTATCAGGATTCAGATCCAGGCTGTGTGCTTCATTAACTGTGCACATAATCACAATGCTACGCTACATTCTAGGAGATTCATAGGGATTCTTGTGTCTGGTGTATTTCCTTACCCCTACTTGTATTAGACATGACTTAAATACAGTAAGGAGACTGGAAGCTTTTGAAGTTCTTGATATTTTAATACCTGTCCCACATCAACCTGTGGGACAGGTCACTGCTCTCTCTAGTGTATGTCCCTGCCTCAAAGAGTCTTTCTTCTTATCCAAATATTTGGCCTATATAATTATTAAGGGTCCCAAGACAATTAACTAGACAGAACTAGATTTAAAATAATAGAAACGATCATGGAAAAAGCCAGACGTATATTGTATGAGTGACATAGTGGGGTATTCTCTACAGATTTGTTGACACCCATATTGATTTGTTGTTCCTTGACTTTTCTCTGGATGCCAAATTCAGCAATTATGACTATATAGCCCACATTTCAAGTAGTTGGCCCATATAAGTTCAGTCCATAGGTTTCAGTTTTGAGTACAGGCTTTTGTTTCTATATATATACGGGACTTCCAGAGAAGGGAAGCATTAGTGAATACCATTATGTAAACAAGAAAATTAGGCCTCTACATTGCAAATGCTATCAGTTTTTCTGAAGCTGTACTCTTCAGCTTATGAATATAAGAACTAATTCTCAACAAGAATGGAGGAATCAGAGAGGAAAGTCCTATTTGATGGGGATTTTGCAGCTTCTCTTTTGACTGTGCCACGAGTCCCCAGGGTCAGTTCTGCTTTGATTTTCAGCAAAGTTTCCTAGATCTCATTTAAGAGAGTCCACAGCCTAATGACTATCCCATCTAGGAATGTTTTTCTGACTTTGAGTGCAGACATCTTTCTGGGAGGCACTCTAGCTCAGGTAGTGCTAACCCCGGACTGCAATATTTCTTCGCTTTTATGGGTCCTCGTATATCAGTGAAGTATCTGATAATTGCAGTGTATAAAACACCTTGGAGGGATCCCAGACTGAAAGTCTTCAAATGACAAACAATTAATCATACAGAAAGGAAGACACAGGACCCACTTGCACACTTATTAGATAAACTGGCATCGCTGAACAGTATCTTTCCCTGAAGGAAATGCTCCACATAGGAGAAAAATCAGTGAAATCTGAAGAACACTTCAAAGGTTTCTTTCAGTTTTTCCAGATTCCATGTTCTTCCTTTCTCTTCTCCATTCTTCTTTCCCCAGCTCTGCTGCAGTCAGCCACAGGTATCTTTTAAATAGAAGTCTACCTATCACAAATATACTTTAAGGATGTGTTTGCTCACGCATCTTACGTTTTGAAACACAGTCCTTTAAAGATGTCCCCACAAGTCACGTGTTCTAGGCTTTTCCCCTTGTCTAAAACATCTCTGATCTTGTGGTTTATTTTTTATTTTATTTTATTTTTAAAATTTTAAACAGGCAAAAATAAGAAATAATGATAAAACAGAGTTTCAAAATAGGCCAGTAGGAGAGTAGCAATAATCAACACATTGCATATTATTATATTCACAGTAGTTGTCCAGAGTGCAAGATATAGGCATGAAACATTGTCCAGAAAATTATTAGAACAAAGCTTTCCCCTCAATGAACCAGAAGAAACCAGCTGTACAACTATCTTAACTGTCTTGTGTTTATATATTTTTTTTTCTTTCGCCTACCTTCCTTTCCCCTTTCTCCCATCACAGTTTTTCTTTTCTTTTGAACAGTCTCTTTGCTATTCACAATATCTATTGTACATTTTGGATCTTGTTTACTCTTTCAGATTCTCACACTAGTGATACAGTACAATGCTTACACATGTGGATCTGCTTTATTTCACTTATAAGTATGGTCTCGAGTTACATCCATTTATCTACAAAAGCCTCAAGTTTTTTTTATAGCTAAGTAGTATTCCATTATTAAAAAAACATCGTTTTTATCCATTCCTTGGTTGATGGATATTTGGGTTGTTTCCAAGATTTAGCTATTACAAATTGTGCTGCTATAAACATGGGTGCACATATATCATTGTGGTATGATGTTTTTAATTCTTCTGGGAAGATACCCAGAAGGGGAATAGCTGGGTCTAATGGGACCTCTAACCCTAGTTTTTTTAAGAAATCTCCACACTGATTTCCACAGTGGTTGCACCAGTCTACACTCCCACCAATAGTGGAGAAGGGTTCCTTTTTCTCCACAGCCCCGCCAGAATATGTTATTGATTGGCTTCTTGATGATAGCCATTCTCTCTGGAGTGAAATGGAATATCAGTGTTGTTTTAATTTGTATCTCTCGAATGACCAATGATGTTGAACATTTTTTCATATATTTATTTCCCATTTGTATTTCTTCATCTGAGAAGTGTGTATTCATCTCAGGTGCCCATTTCTGGATTGGGTCTTTGAATATGGGGGTGTCTGATTTTTTTCAACTCTTTATATATTCTAGATTATAAGTCCTTTGTCTGAGGGACAAATGGCTATAATTTTTTCCCAATCTGTGGGTTATCTTTTCACTTTGTTGGTGATTTCCTTTGTTGTGCAAAACCCTTTTAATAAGGTGAGATCCCGTTTATTGATTCTTTGTCATATTTCCCAGTTTGGGTTTTGTTCATGAAGTCTCTGCCTACACCTATGTCTTCAAGATTTCTACCTATTTTCTCTTCCAGTATATGTAGTGTTGCTGTTTTAATATTTAGGTCTTTGATCCATTTTGACTTTAGTTTAGTGCATGGTGATAGACATGGGTCTAGTTTTAGTTTTTGGCATGTGGAAAGTCAGTTTTTCCAGCACCATTTATAAAAGAGGCTATCTTTCTTGCAGTGAACATGTTTGGTTCCTTTGTCAAAGATAAGGTGGTTTAGTGTGTTTGTAGTGTGTTTGCATCTTCTAATCTGTTCCACTGATCTGCATGTCTGTATTTTTGCCAATACCATGCTGATTTTATTATAGTAGATTTGTAGTATAATTTCAAGTCAGGGATTGTGATGCCCCCTGCCTTGCCTTTGTTACAGAGAATTGCTTTTGCCATTCTAGGTCTCTTCTGTTTCCAAATGAATTTTAGGAAAGTTTTCTCTAGTTACGTGAGATATGCTAATGGTATTTAGATTGGGACTACATTAAATCTCTATAACAGTTTTGGGAGTATGGCCATTTTCACTGTTGGTTCTTCCTATACATGAGCAAGGGATATCTTTCTATTTTCTGATATTCTCTTCTATCTCCTTTTTCAGATACTGTAGTTTTCAATGTATAGATCTTTTACTTCTTTCATTAGATTGATTCCTAAGTATTTCATTTTGGGGGAGATGTTATTATAAAGGAGGTAGTTTCCCTAATTTCTCTCTCTGTGAGTTTGTTTTTTGCATACGGGAATGCTATTGATTTTTGAGTGTTGACTTTGTATCCAGCTACACTACTGAATTTGGTTATTAAATCTAGAAGTCTTTTGGTGGAGTTTTTGGGGTCTTCTATGTAGTGCATCATGTCATCTGGGAATAATGATAATTTAACTTCTTCCTTTCCTATCCTTATTCTTTTTATTTCTCTGTCTTGTATAATTGCTCTGGCTAATGTTTCCAGAACTATATTGAATAGGAGAGGTGATAGTGGACATCCTTGTATTCTTCCTGATTTTAGGATGAAAGCTTTGTTTTTGACCATTTAGTATAATGTTAGCTATTGGTTTGTCATAGATGGCTTTTATCAAATTAAGATAAAGACACTTTATTCCAATTTTCTATAGGATTTTAATCATGAATGGGTGTTGGACTTTGTCAAATGCTTTTTCTGCATCTATTGAGATGATCATGTGATTTTTGTCTTTGGTTCTGTTGATATGGTTTATTACATTTATTGATTTTTGTGTGTTGAACCATCCCTGCATCCCTGGGATGAATCCCACTTGGTCATGGTGTATAATCTTCTTGATGATTTGCTGCATTCTGTTAGTATCTTATTGAGGATTTTTGCATCTACGTTCATTAGGGAGATTGGCCTGTGGTTTTCTTTTTTGGTTGGGTTCTTCTCTGGTTTTGGAATCAGGGTAATACTTGCCTCCAGAAATGATTTTGGAAGTATTGCTTCCCTTTCAATTTCCTTAAAGAGTTTCAGCATTAGTGGCACCAGTTCTTCTCTAAATTTCTTGTAGAGTTCAACAGTGAATCCATGAGGGCCTGGGCTTTTCTTTGTTGGTAAATATTTAATTACATTTTCAATTTCATTGGCTGATATCAGGTTATTTAGACTTTTATATCTTCTTGATTTGGTTTTGGCAGTTGGATTGTGTCTAGTGTTTATTGCTCTAAATTTCCCTCTTAGGACTGCTTTCACTGTGTCCCATATGTTTTGGTATGTTGTATCAGCATTATAGTTTAATGTATATACTGTGTAATTTTGTGTTTAATTTCCTCTGTGACCCACTGGTTGTTCAGAAGTGTGTTGTTTAATTTCCATGTGTTAGTGTAGTTTTTGTGTTTTCTTTTGTTGTTGATTTCCAGTTGCATTGTGCTATGGTCAGGTAGTGTGAAGGAATGATTTCAACTCCTCTACATTTACTTAAACATGTTTTGTGGGCTAGTATGTGGACTGTTTTGGAGAACGCCCCATGTGCAGCTAAGAAGAATATGTATTCCGATGTTTTGCAATGGAACACTCTGTAGACATCTACCATGTCCATTTGTTCACAGGCTTGGTTTAATTCTGATATTTCTTTGTTGACTTTTTGTCTGGTCGATCTATCTATTTGTGAGAGTGGGGTATTAAGATCTCCCAGTACAATTGTGTTAGTACTTTTTTGATTATTCATGTCTGTTAATATTTCTTTTATGTAGTTGGTGCACTGGTATTTGGTGCATATATATTTATGATTGTTATCTCTTCTTCTTGGCGTGTTCTCTTAACAAGTAGGTAGTGACCTTCCTTGTCTCTTTTGATCAGTTTTTGCTTAGAGTTTACACTGTCTGCAAATAGAATAGCTACCCCTGCTTTTTTCTGGGTTCCTGTGGCATGGTGAGTTGTTTTCCATCCTTTAACTTTTAGCCTATGAATTTCTTTTTGGGTTAAATGTGTTTCTTGAATGCAGTATATTGATGGATTTTGTTTCTTGATCCATTCTGCCAGTCTGTTTCTTTTGATTGGTGAGTTGAGACCATTTACATTGATGGTTATAACTGATACGTATTGGCTTCTTTTCCATGTTATTTTCCTATTATTGGTTCCCTGTCTTTCTCCTCTGTTTAATTGCTTGCTCTGTTTGGCGGTTTCTTTCTACTGGTGTTTGTGTATTTGTGGTCTTCGTTATCTCTTCTAATATATTCTTCAGAGTGTTCTGTAGTGCTGGTTTGGTGGTCATGAATTTCTTCAGTTGTTTTTTGTCATGGAAATATCTTGTTTCTCCATTTAATTTGAAAGATAGTTTTGCGAGGTACATCAATCTGGGTTGAAGATTTTTTGCTTTTAGGGCTTGAAATACCTGACTCCAGGCTCTTCTTCATTTGAGGGTTTGTGTTGATAAGTGTGCTGTGATTCTGATGGGCTTTCCTTTATAGGCGATTTGTTTCTTTTCTCCAGCTGCTTTTAATATTTTGTTCTTGTGCTGAATTTCTGGAATCTTGATTATTATATGCCTTGGTGTAGATTTATTTTGGTCATGGCTATTTGGAGTTCTATATGCTTCATTGATTTGTATGTCAAATTCTTTATCAGTGTTTTGGAAATTTTCTGCCATTATTTCTATGAAGAGGTTTTTAATGGCATTTGTGCTGTCTCAAGCTTTCTCAGTGACTCCAGTCAGTCTTACGTTGTTCTTCTTTGCTTCATCTTGTAACCGTTGGATTGATTTTTCGTGGTCCCTTCCTATTTTTAAGATATCTTTCTTTTCCTGGTCACTAGTCACATTCCTGTCTTCTAGGTCTGATATTCTATCCTCGCCTTCATTCAATCTGTTGCGTATACTTTCAATGGAGTTTTTAATCTCTTGGATTTCTGTTTGGATCTGTTTCATTGATTCCATTTGTTGTCTATGTTGGGTATTCATGGTTTCCATCATTTTACTAACCTCCTCTATTTTTAAATGTGTGTCTGCTTTAATGTCTTTCATTTTGATTGTCGTTTTTTTGCACTTTAGATATTTTTTTTTCTGTGGCCTCTTCCATTTGTTTTTTCACTTCTGCTGCTATCATTTCAGAGAGTTACAGTAGTTGGCTTCTGATTTCTTCTATTTCTTTGTGGTCTGGACTTTTCCTGGGTAGACTGGGCCTTTGGGGCTGCATTTTGCTTCTTCCTCTTGTCATTTTCTATTTTTTATTTTATTTTGTTTTCTGTCTTGATGCTTGTACATTTTTTATGTTAAATAGCTTTATCCCTGGAGTTGAGACTTTCCTAGGTGATGTCGGTTCCTCGAGGATGTCTTCTAGATATAAGTGTTTCTTGGTCTTTTTGTCTATCCCAAGAACCTCCCTCCCAGTATATTAAGAATGTGGAGTTGCTATCTTTTTCACTCAAGGCCCATTCCTTTGGTACTGGACTATGACGATGATTATGGCCCTTTGCAATCTCAGTGTTGTCATACAGAGGAGAACAAACTGTTTATAATAGGTTTGGCATCCTGGTTGAAGTAGTACAGTTAGCAATAACAATAGACTCAAGCACAGCCTGGCTACTGACAAACTGTGGTAACTGTTAGCCTGCTATCTTTAATCGTAGGAGCAAGTTCTACAGTTATATAATATAATCCACTTTATACCAGGAACTTGTATGCAACGTTTTTCCACTTAGTAGAGTGATATTACCCTGTTGTGTGTGGGGGTGTTAAGAGGGGTAGGGAGTAGGATGGAGAGGTGGATGGGGTTAAATATAGTAGGAGCAATTTTGGTGGGCAAAGGCTGATCATCCAAGTTTTGGATAATTGTAGGATACAAGAGGGAGGGATTGGAAGAGAAAGCATAGGAGTATTGAAGTGAACCAGAAAGGGAAGAGACAATGTTTACCCACATGAAAGTCTTATAAGATCAAGTGAGATAGTTGATGAAAGAGAGAAAGAGGACAAGTGGAATAATACAAAGGAAAAGTTTAGAGATCTAAATCATGAACAAGAGGAAAAAGGAGGTAGAAAAGAGGAGGAAAAGGAAAAAAAGGGAAGAAAAAAAGAAACAAAAAACCCCCAGGAAACAAAAATAATCACACACAGGGGAAAAAAACAACAAATATACAGAAAGACAAACAAAAGAGGGCAAAACAGCTGAGTGAAAAAGAGAAAATAAAAGGGAAAAAACAAACAACAACAACAAAAATAAAATGAAAATAAACAGCAAAACAAACACACTAACCCAGAGGACTACCAAGAGCAGAACCCATCAGACAGAAAAACAAAAATAGTGCGATTCCTCCAGTGCCTACAGTTCTGCGGCAGGTCCAAGCCTGATCCCAGAGTGTGTACTCTAGTCAAGACTGCAGGTGGATTTGTGCTGGGTTTGGGTCTGATCTTTGTCTGGATTTGGGGGTGGGATTAGTTTTCTGTGGTTGGAGTTCTCCCCGGTCATTTCAAAAAGAAAAAAAGAAAGCGAGAAAAACAAAAAGAGAGAAAGAAAAGAAAAACAGAAGAAGAAAGGAAAAGAAAAGAAAGTGGGCAGGTAGGTGTCTTTGTCCCCAAGCACAAAGCTGGTTCATCTGACTTACCACCTGCTTGCTCATATTGTTATTGTTGCTTTGGACTTTTCCACACCACTAGTCTCCCCTGTCCATCGTGTGTGCTCTAGCCAGGGTCCTACTGTGTCTCTGGCCTTCCCTCTGGTCTCTGGTCCCTGTGTCCCATCAATGGAGGGAGCAGGAGCTCATCTCAGACCCCCTTTCTGCCAGTCACTGCAGCTCCAGGTCAATCTTATGGTTTATTTTTGATACTTGGTAAATTGGGCTAGGAAAACCTGTCTTGAGTGTTCTTGTGCTTTTTAGATCCATCCAAAGTCAGACAGACATGGGCTATTGCTCTTTCAGAGTCTGTATTTAAGATTTTATTTCTTTTCAGGAATACTCAAGGAGCCATAATTCTGAAAGCCTGCATAACTTGAATTAGTTCAAGAACAAAAGCAAATAAACAGAATACAACCCATATAACATTAGAAAGAAGAAAATAATAAGTAACCTTCCATCTTGAATAGCTATCTGTAACATGCACTGTTCTTTATTAAATTTATCACTTCCTAATCTTTTTAATCCTTAATTTTCCAGTGTATGGCAATAATGTTTAAGGGTCTTAAAATCCATAACTCTATATGATACTGGTGGCATCTGTATCACATCTCCTCACTACTTTAAAGTTTTGGAGTTAAATAAATGTATTGAGGACACACTCACATGCAGTATTTGTGTTCTTGGTCTATTAGCTGCTAATAAGGAGATTTAGAGATAGCATAATATGAAATATGAAGCACTATCTACTTTTGTTCTTGATTAAGATCAGAGTGGGAAATCCCTGACCTTATTTTGTCCTTTTTTCTAGCAAGCAGCAAGGATCTAAAATATGAGAGAAGGATTTGCATATACTTTTCTAGAAGAGTTAAGGGGCTAGGATCCATGTTATTATGTGTGAATTGAAAAAAGGGGGGTGGTGGTGTAAGAATCTATTGTTCATTAATATTTTGCAATCAACCAGTCCACTTTATTTACCAGGCACTATTTTTATTACTCTACCCTAAAGCTGAAGAACCAACTTTCTAATGTCATTTGAGCTTAAAACGTCATTCTTGAAACTGAAGAAAAAAACTAGCAGAAGGCTCAGTTAACGTACAAATCAGTACCGTCATCAAGGACAGATGGCTACTCACTCAAATTTCATCACATCCAAATGGAGTGTTGATAATCATATGAAGAGTAATGATGGTAATAAAAATTGCAAATATTAAATATTTATTATAAACAAGTCATTATAAAGAGTGCATTACATGCATTACCTCATATATTATAAAACCTCATGAAGCAAGTACTAATTATTGTAATTGTATTTGTATTTATTTACTTTTTTCTAAAAAATCTATTTTAGCCAGGTGTGGTTGTACACACCTGTAATCCCAGCTGCCTGAAAAGCTGAGGTGAGAGAATCTTCAGTTGCAGCCAAGACCAGGCAATATAGTAGACCCCATCTTAAAAACGAAACAAACAAACCAGCAAATGGCAAGAGCCATAGCAAAAATCAATTTTAATGAGGTATAATTTACATGCATTAAATTGTCTGTATTTGAACAGTTTTGAGAGGGGTGTATTTGCGTGAATCCACAGTCATAATCAGTGTACAGAAGAACTCCATCAGTGGTTTGGGTGTCCTTTGTCTCCCTGGAGTTCATTCTTCCCCCGGTGCTGGGCCCAAGGCAATCACTGATCTACTTTGTGTCACTGTAGATTGGTTTCATATTTTGTTGATCTATCCATCTATTGATGGTCATTTGATTCCCCCCCCAATATTTGGCTTTTGTCTAGTTTTTACAGGGCCATCTTCCCTCTTAGTGAATTGTAAGATTTTATTATATATTCTGTATACAAATCCTTTGCCAGATAGATGCTCTGAAAATACTTTTTTCAGTCTCTGGCTTTCCTATTCATTTTTTTTAACAATAGTTTTCAAAGAGCAAAATTTTTCATTTTGATGAAGTCCAGTTTGTATTTTCTTTTATCAATTTATAATTTGTTTTATGTAAGATAATTTTGCCTATCCCCAAGATTTTATTTTGTGTTTTCTTTTAGAAGTTTTATATTTTCTAGTTTGATATTTATATCTATGATTTATCTTAGGTTAGCTTTTTGTATAGTGTGAATTTTTTCCACACAGATATCCAAGTGTCCAGTGCCATTTTGTAGAAAAATGTTTCCTTTTGCCATTAAATTGCCTTGGCATCCTTGTCAAAAGAACCAATTAATTAATTACGTGTGGTCTTTCTGAGCTCTATTTTATTCTGTTTATATATGTCTGTACTTCTACAAGTACCACATTGTCTGGGTTACTGTAGCTTTATAGACAGTTCTGAAATCAGGTAGATGTACTCCTTCAGTTTTATTGATCTTTTTAAGATATAAATTTGGCTGTTTTAAATCCTTTGTTTATTCATATAAATTTTATGAGCATTTTGATAATTTCCACAAAAAAGCCTGTGAGGAATTTTGATTCAGATGGTATGGAATCTACACATTGAATTAAGGGAAAATAGGCACCTTAATACTAAATCAATATTATCGATCCATGAACTAGTATATCTCAGCATATTTTAGGTTTTAATTTTCTTACAAATATTTTATGGTTTTCAGTGTATGGTTCTTTTCTCATTTCTGAATTTATTCTTAAGTATTTTGAAATTATGGTAAATAGAAATATATTATTGCTGCTGAAATATAAAATACAACTAATTTTAAAATACATTAGTCTTTTTTTTTTTCATGTGGGTACTGGGGGTCGAACTCAGGACTTCGTGCTTGCCAGCAGGTGCTTGTGCCGCTGAGAGATATCACTGGCCCTTTTTTCCTTTTCATGTGGGTACTGGGAGTTGAACTCAGGACCTCACGCTTGCCAGGCAGGCGCTTATGCCACTGAGCTATCTCACCAGCCCTTAGTCTTGTATTTTGTGACTTTGCTAACTGTAGGTATTCTATGTACCTCAATAAAAATGGGAAATTTATCGTAGATGGCTTTTTTTTTTCAAAATTTCAACTCTCTCCCAAAATTTCCAAAACCCAGTTTAGACATTATCTGTACAGGAACTACAGTTCCTATTATTATTCTATTTTATAATGATGAAATCAAGACTATGGGAAATCAATAAACTTTCCAGAGTCAGATAGCAGCAAGTAAAAGGCAGATTTTTAAACTCCAGATTTGCCTTGAGAACTGTTACTACTCTATGTATGTATTATTGCTTGTGTCTAGATGTCTCCCAAAGCCTCGTGCAGTCATAGGTGGGGCTTTTTTAGAGGTGGGTGAATCTAGAGTGTGTGACCGATTCATGGTGAAATGCTAGGTTTAAGGGTGCTAGGACTAAGGGTAGGTGATCGCTAAATCAGTCCATCGTTTGGTTTGGCACCGCTCTAATCCCAGTAGCCTGGATACAGTATAAGGGGCAGAAAGAGGGTTGTCTTGTCCCTTGCTTGCTTGCTTTGCTACTTTTTTTTGCTCTGCCCATCATGAACTGTTTCTCCTCTGTGATGCCTGTCTGCTATGCCACCCTACCTTGGAGCTAGCCGATTATGGACTGAAACTTCTACAAACTGTGAGCTAAATAAACCTTTTCACCTTTAACTTTAGGTGTTGGGTGTTTTGTCTCAGCAATGAGAGAAAAGTAACTAAGACAATATGTACTTATAAAATTTACTCTACTACCATGCCAAATAATGCCCACTAAATATTAATTAATTAAAGATGGCTTTTTCCTATGTACTATTAATTACTTGAATTATGATATTTCAGTGAGAGAGGCCATATCTTATATTGAAAAATGGAATAGGATAGAGAAATAATTATCTTCAAGGATGAGAAATTGCTCTGTAGTATGTTCAAAGATAACTCAAAGATTGCTGATGAAACAGTTAGTTTGTTTAATTTTTAAATTCTTTAATAACATAATCTTATTAAATTAAGGTTGAATGTCTTATTCAAGTTGCAGAAATATATGAAATAAATATCTATCTGGAATATATTTGGTAAACCTATGACATTTTAAAGAAATAAATGTTTCAAAAGTTTTTATACACCTTTTGAAAAGGCAGTAGTATATGGATGTGGTATAAAGTTTAAAACATAAGTCTATTGAGTAATAAATATGTATTCCTCCTCCTTCTGATTCTTCCATTCCGCGGTTCTAGTTCTCACACAAGTGACTGGTACAAGCCTTGCCCACACACAAACATGGATGGTTCTATTTCCTCTATTTGACATTTAGCACAGAAGACAGTGCATATTATTTAATATCTTGCTTTCCTCAGAATATGTTTTAGCAACCACTCCATTTTCAGTTCTTACACAAATATTTCACTTTTAAAAATAGTTTTGTTGTATTCCATTACAAGGATTCACTACAATTTTCCAGTACTCTGTTGGTGAATTTAAGCCATTTAAAGTTTCTACAAACAATACTCCAATGAATATTATAACATTTAAATATTTTTGAAGATGTGCTAGTATTCATCATTGTTTGATATTAATATCAATATCACTAATTTGTGTTTAAGTTTTTCTTATGTATTTGCCCTTCTCCTTTTGTTTACTTTCCCCCTTTTGTGAGCAACTAAAATATGATTAGTATTTCTATTTATTGCTATGACAAATGTGTTTGGTCTTTTATTTATTTTGTTTTTTATAATCTGTATGTTATTTTATTTGGTGCATACATATTTGGGTATATGTATACATTACCCCTAAAGATAATTTGGGAGGAGTATGGTATGATTTCAGTTATTTTACTGGATTTCTTTATAGGTGCATTTTTTATACAATATATTCTATGTGTATGGCAACTCAATATGATTTTAAATCCTATGAAATCATTGCTGTCTTATCCACATTAATGTTATATCTTGTATTTTGTAACAATCAGCTCTAGAACTTAGTGTTCTGTCAGGGCATTGTTTCTGGCACATACCAGTCATACAGCATACTCTTCTTTGTTAGTAGATAATGTTTACATTCTTCGTGGGCAGTTGGTACATGTATATAATACATCTTAATTCCTTTTTATCCCCTTTCCATGTTTGCCCTCCCTCATTCCTCCCTCTCTTGACCCTCTTCCCCTTTGAGAAAGATCTATTTCCTACTTCCTATTATCTATCTTTGTTTGCTCTTTATTTGTACTTTGGAGTTCTCATATAAGAGAAGCCATGTGAGTTTTAAGCTTGTGTGTCTGATTCATTTCACTTAATAATGATGAAGCAACTTTTAGAGACTAGTGACCAAAGTGCAACCCAAAACCCACTTATTTATCGAAAAGTGCCAAAACTGCAGTTAAGGCTGAATACTGAGTTTGTAGTTTAGAAAAAACAACTCATACATTAGTATTTTTTTGTCTTAAAAACAACACGCGTGCTATAGGTTCATCACCACTGACTTAACATTATGGAATCAAGGTGATGCTTGGTATAGAACAAATACTACGGGAAACAACTACTGAATCATGTTGAAATCCTACTTCTAACACTAACTGGTAGGGAATTCATGTTTCCCCTAGGGACCTCACTTTACTCTTTAATAACAAAGAATTTTTCTGGACTGTACATAGTTTAACATCTCTTCTAGTATAAGATTCCCAGTTTTGCTCTTTTTTTAGCTTTTGAATCTGAATAAGAAATTCAAAATAATGACTTTTTTTTTTTTTTTAAATGTGGGTACCACGAACTGAACTCAGGACCTCACGCTTGCCAGGCAGGCGCTTATGCCCCTGAGCTAGATTACCGGCCCATGACTTTATTTTTGAATGTTACTAATTTCAGTGTTCATATTGTTTCACTTTCAAATGTTGCAAGAATTGGGTTGATGAGTGGAAGAGAAGTGTTTATCATGTTTGTATTAATGACTTCAGACAGAAAATAGAAATATATTTTCACTCCACAAACACACCCAGTCTTAAATTTGGCAACTCTGTGTTCTGCATTGTTAGCATAAATTGGTGAACAATTGCAGACTCCAGATGATTTGAAAACTAGTGTACTCTATTTGAATTAAGTGGTGATTCAAAGATAATAAAACCAAAAGATGACTAGTATCTAGTCATTTTTCCTTCACAAAATAATATTGTCTTGTTTCATTTGTTTGTTTTTGTTAAGTTTGTGTTTTGCCTGGTATAACATGGTCAAGAGACAACGATTGTATCTACCGCTGACTCTTCTGCACTGGCAGTCATTTGCTGAAGAACAGGAAAAGTATCTCACTAAAGCAGGGGAAAAGAGAATAAAAAATAATTTATCATAAAGACTTGCACTTAAAGATTAAAAGGTGAATTTTCCAGAAAACAATTCACACACACACACACACACACACACATACACTCACACACACCATAAAGAATGAATTAAAATGGTGGCAATCCTTTTAATTTTTAATGTTTATGAGCTTAATAAGATTTAAGTACACTTGCCAGAAGTTTATATAATAAATATATTTATATATTTATTAGCCTTTTCAAAGAGTTAGTTTTATTTATTTATTTATTTATTTTTTGGGTACCAGGGGTCGAACTCAGGACCTCACGCTTGCCAGGCAGGTGCTTATGCCACTGAGCTATCTCACCAGCCCCCAAAGAGTTAGTTTTAGATTGTTGATTTTTACTACTGTTTTAACTATTTCGGTTCCACCTACTTTTATGTTTTCTTTGTAATTGATTTTTTATTTTATCTTTATTAATTCATTTTTTGACACCTTCTCTGGGTTTGCTTGGTTACTTCTTTTCTAGATTTTTTTTTTAAATTCAAAGCTTAGTTCACTTATTTTCATTCTCTTTGTTATTTTACACATGTACTTGAGGCCACATATGTACTTTTGTGTTGTTGTTTGACAATATCGCACCACTTTTTTTAATGTCATGTTTTTATTTATGTTCATTTTTAAGTACATGTTAGTTGCTTTATTTTTTATTTTTATTTTTATTTATTTATTTATTTTTAATTTGAGACAGGGTCCTGCTATGTAGTTTACATTGGCCTTGAACTCACTATGTAGCCCAGGCTGGCCTTGAACTCATGACAATCCTCCTGCCTCCACCTCCCAAGTTGAGGGATTACAAGCATGCACCACCACTCCTGGCTTTAATTGCTGTTTCGATTTACATCTTAGTCTAGGTTTGCCTGAAAACAGTATCCGAGATAAAGCTTGAGTCATTTATTTGGAACTGTGACCCCAGGCATCAGGTATAAGGGTTGTGAGAGCAAATAGGAAAGAAAGAAGTGCTAGGACCAGGGGTAGTATCAGGATTGTCCACAGGTGCTTAATTTCATGGGACCTCTTGAGGAAACTTTTGGGGAACCTTTTGAGGTATGTCTTAGAGCTGTCCAGGTGAGATAAGATGGAGATACACTTATCCACCACCTTGCAATTTTCAATGACTCATTAATACTACAGATAGTAAGTCCTGTGCCTTGCCATTGCACCAGAGGAGTCTCAGGGAATGGAAGAATAGGACGTGACCTCTGGCTGTGGGGCTCTCAGGTGCCTATGTACTAATACATCCAGAGCTCATGTGGACCCAGATACCACAGCTGTAACTGTGGATACGAGAGGAGGTTTGAGTGAACTCTGTGTGTACAGAGAATGAGGGTGCCTACATTTCAGTAAGGGAGCCACCTCATCTGGTCTCCTCACTCTGAGTGCCAGATGCTTTCCATAACTTCCAAGTGAGTGGTCTATTACCGCTGAGGAATTAGGATTTAATATATTTCCCTATTAAAACATAATTTCACACCACAGAAGACACTAATATATATTATTTTTCATCTCCTATGCCTCTTTTTTCACTTTCCTTGCACAATTTTCTCTTAGCAGCCAAAGGCTATAGGGACAAATTGTATTTGCACTAGGTGTAATGATAAATGTTTCATAGGTAGAAAAAGTTGGGGTGAGTTGTTCACAAAAATATCTGCCCATTATCATGAAGATTCTTCTAGAGATTATATCTACCTGATAGGATGATGCTATTCTCTCGGAAGAAAGACTTACATGATGTGAAATATTTGTGTGTACTGCTTTTTTTCTTTTGGTGGAGGAAAAGTGACGCATTTGTTTTGGCTGAAAAGTCAGATTCTAATACGCCACACTATAGCTAACATCTCCACAAGGCTGGCCAACAAACTATCATAATTCTTGTACTTTTCATTCCTAGCCATAAGAAACCATGAAAATTATTTGCATTTTCTGCTCTGAAATTAAATACATGGGCTGCCCTTAGAGACAATGTATTTGCAATATTGTTTTCTTTTCCTCTAAAATTGGTTTTTGGAATCCTTAAGTGCCCATAATTTTAGCTTGGTGGAAAATATTTGTACTACAAATTGTTAGAGCCTGTATTAAGGGATAGTTGCTTTTAATAGAACAGTGAAGACATTCTAGTGTAAAAAACACTTTACAGAGGGAGAATTAAAGCAATTATCTGGTTACTCCTGGCAAAATTACCCTTTCTTTTGTCAATATCTGGCTAATTTGAAATGTTTTTGTTTTAAGGTCTCCAAATTATTTCTTTACTCTTCCACTGCAGTTTCTGTGTGTGAATGTACTACCTAAACCACCTTTGTATAAATATAAAAGAATCTATCCTCTTAGGAAATATTCAATCTGACATGTAATTTGCTAAACATGAATTACCTCAAATAGTGTTGTGTTGTAAAATTGTAATACAATTTTCTGAGTTAGAGTAAAATAACAGTTTATTCTGTAAGTAGAACTTATGATTTTCTACCACCAAATCTGGTGCAAACAGTCTCATTGTACCATTGATCTCCTTCCCTCCCCCCTTCCTGTGCCTCTACTTTATCTTAGTAAACAATGAGTCTTAAAGCCATTGGTGGGGCAGGGCAGAGTAGGAGCTTGAGGAGAACATCCATCTGCATGCAGATCTTGATTTCTGAATACTGTTCTCCACTGAAAGGAAGGATGATTTGAAGGTAAGGGCAGGGGAACAATAGGATGATGCTGGAATATCTCGTACAATAAAGCACATAAGTACTTGAAGAATTATAAGGACATAATAAAAGGATGCAGGATCTAGATGGAAGTTGCTGCCACTGACCAGATTAGGAATAATTGGAGGGTTAGAACAAAGATAACAATGAATGGTAAATCATGAAATAAAATTAGAAGGCATGAGTCGATGTTGATATAAATAAATGAATAAGTTGAAAATAGGATGATAAATGAGATATTTATATAGTTCAAAAGAACTACCTCACAATATTGTTTAGTGAATGCAAAGGGAAGCAACATCATTTCTGCAATATTCTTGCCAAGATGGTTTATCTGAAGCTCAACATAAGGAGAAAACTTAGAAAAGTCCCTCTTGCAGGTCTTTGTATAAAATAACCGGTTTGTAATTTTCAAAAATGTAAAGATCGTAAAAGTCAAGTTCAGACTGAGGAACAGTTCTAGAGAAAAGGACGTTAAAAACAAGATATGTGAATATAATGTGATGTTTTAATGTAAAAGATATTGTTGAGACTATTAGCAAAACACAAATATGATGGGAAGATGAGAGGAGAGGAATGTGTCTGTGTAGCTAACCGATTTTGATGGTTATGTTGTGATTATCTAGTAGAATGTTGCAACAACTCGCTGAAGTATTTGAAGGTGTCAGTGTGTCAGATCAGCAACTTATTCTTAATTTTTTGTAATTATTTGCAACTTTTTTTCAAGATTGAAGAATATTTGGAGAGAAATGTCCTTAAGAAATGTAGCTCCAATCACAGCATTGTTCATGGTTCATTATTAGGCATGGCCAATTAGTTGAGGAGAAAAGATACTGGCTTTTTAAAGTGCACTTGCTCTTATCTTTTCCCCTTGAGCTTTGACTCTGCTTTTCAGGTGCTATTTTACCATGTAAAACAGCATCCTTAGGAGATTTTTTCTATAACTTATTAGCAGTTAATACTGTTCAAATCAAATTATTAGCAACTAACTAAAATATATCAAACAGGCTTGCGAAGGTCATGTGGATATTTCCCTTTCAGGTTTTTGCCTATTAAATTACAAACAAAACCTTCTGTGAGGGCCCATGCTTCATGTAATTTTAAGAAGTCCTTCCATGCTAACCTTCAACTAATCCTTTAAGGCACTTTTTATATCTCAGAATTCCTGAACTACAGCTAATTACTGTCAGTCATCTATTTGGTGTTAAAACCGAGCATGAACTTGTTAACAGTTGCACATCTTGACCTGCCTGTTTTCCTCTAAAAAATTAAAGCATAACAGTGATGAATTTTGAAGTCTTCCATGAGTGAAGGAGGAAGAGCATCAGAAAAATCATGACCTTCCTGGGAAGATGATAGCTTGAAGTAATTTTGGTAAGTTTTTATTCATCACACCACCTGAAAATATCTGTATAGGAAATCACTGTCCTGTGTGTGTGTGTGTGTGTGTGTGTGTGTGTGTGTGTGTGCTGAGCTACATCCCTGCCCTTTTTATTTTTTATTTTGAGATAAGTCTTGGTAAGTTGAACAGGCTGGGCTTGAATTCGCTATCCTCCTGCCTCAGCCTTCGAGAATACTGGGATCACATATGTGTGCCACCACACCTGGGTGGTTGTCCTTCTTTGGGCCACCATATTAACATGCTGATTTGTTATGAATAGATAAACATAGATTATTTGTATGTGCAAATCATTTTCCAATTTTTGGTCAGAATTGTTACTACGAAAATTAATAAGAACAACAAAATCTCCAAAAATATTTGCAGGAGTAAACATACTTGTATGCTGTAATTTGTGACAATACACAAAGACAACAAGTCCTACTGATTTTCAGAACAAATTAACAATATATATGTTTCTAAAACATATTAGCTTACCTGAAAATTACTAGATTCTTAGTAATTTTACTAAGTTTCTTTGCGAATTACTAGTTTCTTTGTGAAATGTTCAAACAGTCCATTACTTATCATATTTCCTAAATACTGATTTTATACAGGAAAATATATGACCACACATTATGTATGTTCAATTCCTACATGATGGATTTTTCTAGTTACTACACAAAAAATACATGTGCATTTTACCTGTTCATTATAAAGCTACTTGAAATGTAAATTAGTTTGATGAAATAGCTAAGTCTGTAAAAAAAATTTCATTATTCTCCTGGTCAAAATTGGGTTTACTTAATAATTTGTTGAAAATTGCAAAAACAATTGTTGGGGAATAACTATATTCCGTTTTTCTTATTCTATCGTAAAAGCATGAGAAGTTAGGTGCTTTGGGGAGCAGTGCTTACTACTCATCTTTGTGGTTTTAGTTTGAGGAAGAACACATTGTTCTAGAAAAGCATGGCTGCTTTATTTGAATAGAATGGGGGCTCCAATTTGTATATATGTTGTTGGAACATTTCCAACTTCTGCTTTGCATGCAGTACTGCTCTCCCCATTATTCTAGTAACCATTATTCTGTTCTCTTCTTTGAGATCAACATTTTTAGGTTCTATGTATGACTGAGATCATGCAGTATTTGTCTCTCTGCCTAACTTATTTAACATAATATCCTCCAGGTTCATCCAATTTTTAATTAGAAAATTTAAAAGCTTTTGTTTTCCTATTCCTTTATCCACATTCTCGCATCCCTGCGGTGCCAACTGCAGGATTCCTAGAGATTTTTGAGACAATTGATTAGTGAAATTTACTCTCCCAGGCTAAGCAAACAAGGGAACCGGAAAGATAGATTCAGGTGAAGAAAGACTGGGATACTGTTGAAGTCACACACAAAATCCCCATGTTCTTATATATATGAGTTTGGTAGGACAACAGCAGAGGAAAAATTTTTCCTTATATCAGGATTGAGCAGTGACAGCTGGCAAAGTTTTCAACATAATCTAAATTGCTTTGAACATTCTCATGGTGAAGCGAAGATTCATAAAGACTTCCATGTACTCAGCACTGCCAGGTTCTGTGCAGGACTGAGGACTGGGTGGTGCCCTGTCAGACGCGGTTCTGTCCTGTGGAGCTTGTAGTCTGGTAGTGGATACAGAGCAAATAAGCAAAAATCAACATGGTGAAAATGTATACATTATGGTAAATGTTATGAAAATCGACAGAAATAGTAAGAAATGATAGAAGTAGGTGTAACTTGGAAGAAATAAAAAGCAAAGTTGATGAATATTTAAGAATGTGCTGCTGAAGCAATGGTGAAGAGGGCATTCAGTGCCCCTTTGGGCACATGGCTGAGCTCCAGAAGGATCAGGGGCCAGGTTCACCGGAAGGAGACAGGGATTACAAAGAGGAGAGGGGAATGTGGTGGTAGTGAAAGCGAACTCTGGCCTCTTTGTACTTTAATGTAAGAGTAGAAAAGCCTTTGATGAAATGGTTCTTATTCTACGTAAATATTTAAAAATGTACAAGCAGCTTCTGGTCCTTAAAACTCTCCATCAGCCTTTAAAATTTTTTTTTTTTGCCATTCTATATGTCCAATGATCAGGCTCCTGACTATTTGCTTAGTTTCCTCTACTCTCTCTCTCTCTCTTACTTCCTCTTTGGGAAAACTAGAAGTTAAATACTTCTCCAGGGATGCCAAGTTCTTTCCCTCTCTTTTCATTTCTTCACAGCACTATGTTCTTATCTTTTAGGGCTCAATTAAACATCACATGCTCTGGGAGTCCCTTCCTAATTGTGCTATGCAAAGTAGGGTCTCTTGTAGCTTTATTTTCTATTATAGCTTCTTGTTTATTTATGCCATAGTGACAATCGTTTTTTAAATTTCATGAACGTTGTTTGCTTTTTTTCATTAATTTCCTACAATAGAACATGAAGCTGGGGCAGGTGGGGCGCATCTTGTTCACAGGTAGTGCAGATCACACGGTGTGAAGCAGCCGATAAGAGCTAAATGAAGGAAAGCAGCCAGAGGCAGTGCAGTCATGGCTTCTATTCTTAAAATGGAAATTTGCTGGCACTATCATGCTGGTAAGCGTCTCAACATGAGCAAATATCATATACATAAAGAATTTAGAGGGGGCTGGTGAGATGGCTCAGTGGCCTACGCGCCTGCCCGGCAGGTGCGAGGACCCGAGTTTGACTCCTGGAACCCACATACGAAAAAAGGGCTGGTGATATCGCTCAGCGGCACGGGTGCCTGCTGGCGCACGAGGTCCTGAGGTTGACTCCCGGTACCCACAAAAAAAGAAAAAAGAATTTAGATTTTTTTTTTTTTTGGTACTGGGAATCGAACTTGCGACCTTGCACTTACCAGGCAGGTGCTAAGCCCCAAGAATTTAGATTATTAAAATCAAAAGCATTTTTTTTTATGGTAAATGAACTTTCCAAGTCACTTCTTTTTTTTTTTTTCTTTTTTTATGTGGGTACCGGGAGTTGAACTCAGGACCTCGCGTCTGCCAGGCACGGGCCCCCAAGTCACATTTTGACAAGCTTCGGATAGCTCACTGGTATTTTCATCTGAGCAAGAGTTTATCGATATGGTGCACTTGTTAGACTGTGGTTTTAGAAGACTTTCCAAGATCTGTTTATTCACTTGGGAGCTTTTGATTTAGTGAGAAGTGTGTTTGATAACAATAAAATAAGGCAGCAATCATCAGTAATATTAAGCACTGTTCAAAGAAGCCAAAGTAGGCATTTACACGCAACAGATATTTAGGTAACTGGAGCCCACGTGATGACAGGACCATTTATGGTCAATTCTGACAGAATTCTGTCAGTGATGACAGAATCATTTATTTTCAAAATCTCAACAGCTCCACAATGAAATCTAATGGACACGAATTGTTTCTGTCATGATAATATTTTGTTTTCTTAAAGCAATGCTACTGAAAATGTTTCAAGGTATATTTTTCTTTTAAAAATACATGGTATCCTTTATTAGATCACCTCACATAAAGTCACTTCCCATAAAAAACTCTGCTGTTAACTTTACTCTCCTTTTGAACTGCATTTGAGGTAACGGTCTTTGAAATATATTGGTTTTCCTACCTGGTTCGTTCTGAAGGAAGCATAGAAATGTCTGTGGAGAGGGAGAGGGAATGACTGCTTTTAAAATTTTATGGTCAGTGTAAAGGCAGCCAGATAATTCAAAATTTTGTACTTTCAGGCGTTTACTCTATAGATTATTATTATTATGAGTAATCAGAATTGTCTAATCATATAATTCAGTTTCTCCATAGGAGAATTTTATTTTAATGCCATCATCACTCAGTCTTATGTTTTTCCACTGACACTTTTTAAAATGCCAACCAAATCATGTCCAGTATATTTAAATAAAATGTGACCTCTTAAAACAACAATGTCCATACTATGTAAAATTTATTTATGTATGTCATAGAAAAGAAACAGTAAGAGATATATAGATGAGTGGAAGGAAAGTTGTTTAGAGATTTTTAATAACTTTTTGAGGTTAATTGTAAGATTCTCCGCTTTGATTTTATTCAAAATGAGACACTTCCGGCAGAGCTAAACAGCTGTGTCATGGACTCCTTTGTGTTTCCCTTGTAGTTTAAATGATTGTGCTGAATGTGCACACGGGGGGAGTCAGAATTCAGTGGGGTGCTAGTAGTTTGTAGATGTCCAACCCCCTACTGAGGAGTTGGATTGATCGTTTGATGGTCACTCTCAGTAAAAAATGTGCATTCCAGGTGATTTGGAAACCAGAGACCCCTGGTCCACTCTGAGAAATCTCACAGTTGCTGTCGTTTTTGGAACAAGAAAATTAGTTTCCAGTCTTTTATGATCTAATAAGGGATTCCCAGCAGCTGGATGTAGTATATTGGAAAAACCGCTATCAAAGAACTTTCTGGGTTTTGTTTCAGATACCTTTTCTCCACAGAGAATATCTCTAGGATAAAAGCAAGAGTGCAGTTTCCTGTACAGTGTGGAGAGTACAGCTCCCAGTGGGCTTTGGGGGAGCGAATCGAATGTCTTAGCTTAGAGAACTTACCCTCTGAGAAGATTATAAAATCCTCTTATCTAATGTAAAGTAACTAATGTTTTCAAATGTCAGGGAAAACTCTGAGTGTTGAAATTGAGATAGCTCTTTAAAGATATTCTGATTGCAAAAACTTAAAATTGTGAGTAAACTCATCAAGGCAGGAATGTTTTCTTTCTTCATGTCTGTCTCTCTTTGGTGCCCAGTTTTCTTGGTGCCCTTAAAGCCTGCTTTCTCTGCTAGCAAGTTAAGCTGGGCATGCCCTGATCAGCCATTCCATTGTTGCAATATTCTACCTATGTATTCAGTACGTATGTAGAAGTTGTGGTGCATGCGTGCACGCTCACAGAACACACCAGGGAAGAAAAGTACAAGGGTGTATTCCAGAGAAATGCCAGTCGTTCTACTGGGGTGAAGTGTAGGATGGGAGCTGAATAAAGCCAAGCTGGAGACTCAAACTCCTCATTTGCCCACTTTTGTCAAAGAGTAAAATAATGAAGGTGAAGAATAGGAACACATATTATCACTGTTTTCTTTTTCTTTTCCTTTGGGAAACTTTAGTTCTAGTCTTTAATACTAGAAACCCATCAGGGAAAGTGAAGACTGTGAGGATAAAAGGCACTGACTGACAAAAGGAATGGTTTATAAGATTATTTCATTTATATCTAACAGCTTTCAGCATACCAAAGAAATTATAACCCCATTCTCATTTAGGACCGAATTCACCATGTGTCATATGATTAAATTTCAATAGAAATATTTTCTTTTATTCCTTAAATGCAAAGGTATATATTCACAGTGACATTTTTGAATTTAAGCAAAGTGTTAAATGAGATGTTGAAACTAAAAGAACATGGGCTTTTCAATTGTCATTTATAGCGCGTCCCATTGAAGTACGGACACTTTTCTCCATTCACTGCAACATAAAGGGCACAAACAAATGATTTGGTTGTCTGGCAATATTGATTAGGAAGTTGGAGTTTTAAAGAAAGGAAGCAATAGACTTTCAGCTGAGATTTACTGCCACAAGATGACCCAGTAGAGTAGCCCCTCTTTCTTTTTAAGTACAAAGACCTGGGATTTAACTGCATTATAAACCATTCCATCGACATATCTATGAAGTAACAGGCATCTAGGTACTTTGCCTTCTTCTTACCATAATATGTCACAGAGTCAACTGAAATCAAAGAAAAAAATAGTTTTGAGATGAAGGGGAAAGACAAGGTTAATATTCTCAGAAAAAGAGAAAGAGACAATCATAAATAGGATCATAAATATTCTCCTTTGTCTTTTCACACAGAGAACTTGCTACAGAAATGAGATGGGTTCTTTTGTGGAATCTTCAGTAGGCTCTAGAAGGATAAATGGAGAAATGGGCACTAATGCTTCTCTGCCTCAGTCGAAAGCCAGTGTCTTAGGGGGGAAATGAAAGAAAATCTCCTAGACGGACAGGAATTTGGAGCAGGACTCTGGCATAAACATTTGGTTTAGAAGGGGAAAATCATGGCCTGTAGCTCTTTCTTAGTCACCTAGAAAATTCTCCAGGACAAATGTTCGGTGTCCATCTCTCTACCTCCTCCTGCCCACAAGGGCATCTTTTTGGAAAGTGTGCTCATTTCTGTTGTTACAGAGGAACCGGGACTCTTCTTCCCATATGCTGCTTTACCCCATCAAAGGATTCACAGTTTGAATAGCAAGATATTAAAGATTCATCAGAGATGCTAAACAAACTGTGTCCTTCTCTTTTAATGTACAAGGCCTCATCTCTGTTCTTCATTGTTTAGTGAAGTCATGATGGTCAAAATCTCACAGTCTTCAGCAAGAAAATTCTGTCATCAGGGGCCGGTGAGATGGCTCAGTGGCTTAAGCGCCTGCCCGGCAAGTGCGAGGGCCCGAGTTCGACTCCCGGATCCCACATACAAAAAAAGGGCCGGTGATATCACTCAGCAGTACGGGCGCCTGCGGGCACGCGAGGTCCTGAGGTCAACCCCCCAGTACCCACCAAAAAAAAAAAAAAAAAAAGAAAATTCTGTCATCAGAGATATTTTGATCATGCCACCCAGCACCGATGTCACACAATCTCATTAACCACACCCTGGGTTTTCCAGTTAATCCTCTACTTGCATTGATAAAACACTGTACCCTTGGTACCAGGTTTGACCACTTGGTTTACAACCTTGAGCAATTCTTCCTTCATGGACAAGTTATGACCTAATCAAAATGAAGGGATGCAGTGAGGTTTTCCTTGGGACTTCAAGACGAGGTGACTGTGTTTTCCTGCTGACTTGGCTGAGCCTGTCTATTGGATTGGGACTTCTGGAGACAATCTGACACAATTGTTTGAGACATCTGGGTAAGGCCAGAGAGAAGGATGTTGTATGCTGAGGGCGTTGTTTGAGTTACTTCTTAAGTCCCTACTGGAGTGAGCTCTAGTCCTAGCCTCGGCCCAGGATATTTTAGTTATGTGAACTCTTAAATTTCCTTTTTATTTGATTTGGGCTAGACTTTCTGCAATTTGACAAAGGACCTTTCTGCTACATCTGAATTCTAATCCTAGCTCTGTCACTTTGTATTTGGTGACTTTGCGTATGTGTTTATTTTCTCCCCATATTGCTTTTATGACTGGAAGAAACTGTAGTAAAATTATCTATGTAATAATTGTTTTTTTAAAAGTAAACATATTGGGCCGGTGAGATGGCTCAGCGGCTTAAGCGCCTGCCCGGCAAGCGCGAGGGCCCGAGTTCGACTCCCGGATCCCACATACGAAAAAGGGGCCGGTGATATCGCTCAGCGGCACGGGCGCCTGCTGGCGTGCGAGGTCCTGAGGTCAACCCCCGGTACCCACAAAAAAAAAAAAATAAATAAATAAAAGTAAACATATTTGTCAAATATTTAGACCATATGAAATTATCAATAAACTTAGCTATTATTTCATTCAAAAGGTGCATTGTACCACAATTCTGGTGTCCAGGACAACACGTCTTTTAAGAGCTTTAACGTCCAAGCATCCGTCTTTAATCACGGATACAGTTGCTTATACCACTGGTGCCCTTCTAGTTTAAATGTTATGTTTTCCTTATATTTGATGAAAAGCTAAAATATTTCAGGCTCATTTCATTTATTTCCAGCACAACTCGATTTGTTATGATGCTGAACATAATGGAAATGTGTGATAACAATGATACACCAATGTTGTGAAATGATGGGGAAAATTTACTAATCCAGGTACATTCAGAAAAGATCAGTTTGAACCTGGGTCATTCTCAACAGAGAAAGTAAAGTAATGAAGGAAAATTGAGTGGTGGAAGTGTTCACTTTGGTGTTCTTTCATCATCTATTGTTTGTTCTTTCCCAGTTCTTAGATTTAACAGGGAGGTAGGTGGCCAGATTCACCCTAGGTGACTTGTTGGCCGACGTTCCTGTCTAGCGCAGCTTGCTGATTAGGAGGAATTCTCAGCTGAGTGTATGGGGAACACAAGAAGACAAACAAAAGTCAAGCCACAGAGAATGGGATTAAAGCAGAACAAAGCACAAAAATACTCTGAAATTTATTTGATTACACTATATTTAATCCAAAACTAGAAGCACTTTGTCAGTCTGACTTAGAAAGAATTAGCAAAATAAAGGTGTGTGAATGATTTTCCTCTCCTGAACATGATATTCCTTGACTCTGCTCTGTTTCATAAACAACAGTAAACTGGGCATGGTGGCACACGCCTATAATCCCAGCACTCAGGAGGCTGAGGCAGAAGGATCACTGTGAGTTCGAGGCCAGCCTGGGCTACATAAATAAATTCAAGGTAGCCTGAACTACATAGTGCCTCAAAAAGAAACAAAGCAAAACAAAACAGTAAATTTAGTTAAAGGAGTAGGAAGAGAGAAAGAAAGAATGAAATACACTTGTGACCCCATCTACCAAAAGCAAATAAATTTAGAGCTAATATTATTACCTCTGTAGCACAAGAAAGTGCTATTTTAAAAAATTGTCATTAAATTAGAGTTCTAGCCGATTCAGTAAGGTCTGTCTGTGTATCTATCAATCAATCAATCAATCAATCTCTATCATCTATCATGCACACACACACACACACACACATATATATATATATGTATATATATATATATATATATATATATGATTATTTGATAGATAGTTTGCACTTTTGGCCAACTTTCCAACTTCACACTGAAATTCTATGAGACCAGGAAGTTGCTGGAATATTCTGGGCAATATGCTTCTCTTCGTGGAATCCTTTAGTTTGGCACCTGCTAAGTGAAACTGTGGCTGTCTAGAAGATCTTAAATTAAATCTTCTTGCATGGGAGTTTAGAGGTGTCTCCCCCTGACCAGCCTGCTACTGCAGAAAGTGGAAAGAATAAATTTGAGAAAACCCATAGCATTTATCTCAGTTCTCAATTGTGTGAGCTAAAACTTGTGTCACGGTAATATTTACAGGTTGTGGCTTCAAATTGCTTCCTTTTGCAGGTGAAAAAGAATGACAGTGATCATGACAATAAGGAGGATCTGAACTGTGCTGTAGAAAATTGAAATTCTAAAAAGGTCTAACAGAGCACATGTTTTTTGTGGGGGCCTCCAATCTTTGTTTCTAGATATCCTTCATTCTAATGAATAAAAAAATGGGTGTCATATTTACTTCTGGGCCCTTTTCAACATAAATCATTCCATGACTGAACTTAATTTAAAAACCACATACAAACTACATTTCTAGAAAAGGCTAAAACACATCGCTTTTATCTCTATGTTTTTGTAAATTTGTGTGCTAATTTTTAAAACGCGGTAAAAACACATGCCTAGATTATAACACATGATTAAGTTAATGTTTTCTTCTATCATAAAAAAGTGAGATGAAGAAAAATTATCAATTCATGGAACTGTGACTTAGACCAGTTGAAAATCCTGTATATCGAGTCTAACCCTGGGTTTCAGCGCCAGATAGGGGTCTAGATCTAGATACTCTACCGCTTAATAGCTATGTAATTGTGGTCAAGGGGCCTGAGCCATGGCAACCTGTTTCTTCTTTGAGAAAAAAAGTCATGACTATGAACACTTCCCTTGGAATAATGTGGGATAGAATCTGGCAATGTGTGTGCAGTAGCTAACCCAGCACGTGATTAGTACAGGTGCCTCTACCTACAATCTCTTTCTGTTCTCCATTTTCATCCACAGTTGTCTCTTCCAGCATCTGTCATTCTCTTCAGGCCCTCGCTGATTTTATTTTTTGCTCTTATCCTTTGGTAAGACTTAGCTTTCTTTTTCCTTGTCTCTAGCCCTTATCATTTGTTTTCTGCACAGCAACCTGTACTTAGCTAAATAAGGCAAAACACACCACACCTTTAGGACAATGTTTGTTGTATGCTAAGCACTCAGTGATTGTTATTTACTATTTTTATTACATTTGATGATTTTTTTTTTTTTTTTTTTTGCTTCTCCCAAATCTAACTTAACTGCTATTCACACTCACCTCCTGGATGGAGTATTTTCTTTCCTGAAAATGTTTCTTCAAAACAAACAAACAAACAAACAAAAAACCTACAAAAACACACACAGGGAAAACCAGGAGGGTATAAAGGGAATCACTGTAATCTAAAATGATGTACACATGTTGCTAGTGAGCAGTTAAGTACTGTTTCAGTTTTTTATAATTTTGAGGAATTATTTTCTTATTCCATCATATTTAAAGAAATTGGTAGGAATAATTTTTTCACTTATGAATTGAATAAATGTTATTGTGTTCCTACTCTTACTAGGTACAGGGATAATTATATTCATGTGTACCTTTAAGAGATGGGTACACACTCACACACATGCACACACTCACACACACACCTCTCTTTCTGTATTCATATTTTTGCAGGAAAGCGGGCAGGATGACGGTATCAATGCTGCTGGTTGATGGATTTATCTAGAATCTCATCAAAGTTGTTCTTCCAATGATTTAGACAGGAACCAATTGTTTGGCTTGGTTTTGCTTTAGTACTCTGACGTATCATCCCTTTGAGGCTGCCTATTGTTTATCTAATAACTAAACATGAGGCTGTGGAAAATCTCACATTTTTAATCTGTTTTCCTTATGAAATCTGCAGAGATGTTTCTATGCTTTAGCTTTATAATGGCCTGGGAATAATTTTCTTGTGAAAATACACCGAGTTAACTGTAAACCGTGACATGAGAAAATATGAAATTTAGGGGACAAGGTGGCTGTGGTACATGATCAATATAGTAATCAGGAATTCAGAAAGTAGTCAGTCAGACCAGCTTTCTACCTTCCTTGTTTGGTCACCCCATCTGACTTTAATTCCCTCATTTACAAAATTGGAACAGTGATTAATGGATCTGTCTTGATGTCATTGATATAAGAATTATATGGGATAATAAGGTATGGCAGGCCTTAACTGCCCAACTAATATTAGCTATTACTATTATTTATTATTATTATTGCCTGAAAATGAGGAAAACAATAGCATCAGTCTGTTATAAAAAATTAAATATGTTTATAATCTCTTACAGACTGAAGTCACATAGGCTAGTAATAATAAATAATTTGGGATTTGTCTCATTTAATATTGCAAAAAGACTAGCCTTTTATTTGGTGGTCCTATAAATGGTAGAAAAGACTTCATTTTCCTGAAATTCTTTTTTTCTAAAAATTCTCTTTTGTGGCTTTAACTGGGTTTTTTTCAATGTAAGTCAAATTCTTTTACTTAAAATAACTGGAATTTTTGCTAGGAAGAATAATTACCAGTTCTGATAATAGAATATTCTTTTTTTTTTTTTTTTTTTGTGGGTACCGTGGGTCGAACTCAGGACCTAGGCGCCAGCAGACACCTGTGCCGCTGAGCGATATCACTGGCCCTTTTTATGGTATGTGGGTACTGGGAGTCGAACTCAGGACCTTGCGCTTGCCAGGCAGGCGCTTATGCCGCTGAGCCATCTCACCAGCCCCAGAATATTCTTTACAAATTAATTGAAAATAACTTCTTGAGAATCGTGGCGGTGAAGTCACACAAGAAGTTTATAGACGATGCACGTGGGAGACATCTTTCTAATTAAAACTGCCGGAGTAATGCTGCTGCGTTTAAAGCAATGATGTGAGCAATGGGGAGAAAGGATTCTTCCCTTCAGAAAGTAGCACTTAACTGGGCTGCAACCGACCAACCTGCGAGGATCTAGAGTATGGTATGGGAATGCGCATAGAATGAATGATAAGCTTGTATCTAGACGCCCCACCCCCAAGCCTTACGCATTCATAGGTGGGGCTTCTGGGAGGTGGCTGGATCATGGGTGTGTGACACGGGATCAGTCCACTGATTGGTTTAGCATAGCTCTGGGTGTGGCTGAATGGATTTACTGAAGACAGAAGCCCCACCTTGGGTGTGGGTGGCACCGACCAATAGGGTTGTAGCCTAGATGAAATATAAAGTGACAAGGAGGCTTCCTGCTGCTGCTTCCTGCCTACTGCCTCCTCTGCCATGGACAGTTTCTCCTATGCCCTGCCACACTGCATTGGAGCCACCCGACCATGGACTGAAATCTCTACAAACTATGAACTAAAAATAACCCTTTTCTCCTTTAACTTGTGTGTGTTGGGTATTTTGTTCCCGCAAGGAAAAAGCAACTAAAACAGTGAACACTCTAAATGTTTGAAAGAGCGATCTAACAAAGTTTGAAAGTCTGTGTACCTGGGAAGTCATATTGTTTTACTTATTTAAGAAGGTCAAAAGCTAGTAAAAAAAAAAAAAAGTTTAAAAACTGAGTAAAATTAAGTACAGAAAGATCAGAAAACCCACTTTCACATTCTCCCAATCACAAAGTAAGTGGTTGATGGTTAGTCTAACACTATGATAAAGAGCTTTTGTAGGGTTTGGTGATAGGATTTGTGGTTTATGCCTGCTTTGGACTTGTGGAAATATTTCTGCAAAATTTTATTAGAGGGGGCTGGTGAGATGGCTCAGCGGCTTAAGCGCCTGCCCGGCAAGCACAAGGGCCCGAGTTCGACTCCCGGAACCCACATACGAAAAAAGGGGCCGGTGATATCGCTCAGCGGCACGGGTGCCTCCTGGCGCACGAGGTCCTGAGGTCGACCCCCCGGTACCTACAAAAAAAAAATTATTAGAAAGTGCCCTTTTCTAAGAAATAAATTAATTAAGGATGGACCAGACAAATAAATTGTGATCCTTGAGATTGGAAAATACTGCTGTGAGCGGCATTTCCTAAGTGAAGGTCTGGGAACAGCCTTGAAGACTATGAATTGCTTAGTCTTTTCCTCTCTGTAGATACGCTTTGATTACTCTTGAAGGGACTCAGAGTTAGTTTACGGGTTCTCTTTCTCTGAGCTTTATATAAGGCAAGAAATATTGGCTGCTGGTATTTCTTACAAGCTGAGTATCTCTCCTCTAATTATCACAAAAAAAATTGACCCCAAGACAATTTAGAGAAACAAATTGAACCTTCAGAAATTTCAAGATGCTTTTAAAACTACGTAATGTAGATCTAGATATCACACTGATTGACAAAGTATTATCAGCATCACCATAGAAACCAGAGTGTTTTACATAGTCCTAAAAGGATCTGACATATTTTTCAAAAGACAAGCCTGCTGGTATCGCCTGCTGTGTAGAGGATTCTGCTTTTTGGTGTTTGTTATCTCTAGCACTCCTTGATTTGCGTATTCTAAGATGTGTTTCACCAGTGAGAGGAAAGAAAGTCCTTTTCTACTGTTCAGTAGTTTCCCTGTTAATTTGAGCCTGACAAATGACAGCTGAGGTGAATGGCTGTTCCATTTGGTTTCTAGTTTCTCTTCAGTTCACGGCCCACTGAGTACTCACAACCTCGCTAGAACGCAGCTAATGCTCCTGGGGAGCACTTGTAGTCTGGTACCGCAAAGCAGGTTAGACTTGAACACCAGAGTCCTATTGTAAGCATAAATATTTCCTTTGTGCTGAACTCCAGGCAGCTGAGACTTGTACAATCCTTGAAACTTCTTCAGCTTTTAAGATGGAAGGCCAAGGGCTTGTATTTCTGGGAGGCCATGATTTAGAGTTCCAAAATGTACATTTGCTTCACCGCTACACTCGCATAGCTAGACTTGTAGGATCAGCTCTGCTCTTCTACGAATTCAAAGTATCTTGATACAAAGGGAAATATTTTTCTTTGAGGGAGTAAATAAACATACCAAATCTGAGCAAATACCAGTTCCTAATTCTTTAGTGCTGACTTCCATGTACTCCAAAGCTTTCTTGTGCTTGGGTAGACAGGATAACATTTTTGTTCAGGTTTTTTTTTTTTTTTTTTTTTTTTAAGTGAAGTAAGGCAATAAGATTCATTAAACTGAAGTTTGGTGAGGCTAATTAATCAGTCTACAGCCAGAAGTATTCAGGGAATAGCACAATGAACACCCACATGCCCTCCACCTAGAGTCACCAATTGTTAATATTTTATAACATTTTAATATCTTTCTATCTAATCAAGAACATCTCTAATTTCCTTTCTCTCTTGAGCCATTAGAAAGTAAACTGCAACATCATGTCACTACACCTCTAAATACATCAGTATTTGCTATTTAAGAATAAAGATTTTTTTTTTTTGCATAACCACAATGCCATTTCATTTTAAAGAATTCGAAAAATAATGATATAGGCAATAATGCCTAATGTAGAGTTCACATTAAAAAATTTCACTTCCCCCAAATGTTCCCCAAGTTACAACACTTTGTTTCTCAAGTTAAACTTAAAAAAAAAAAAAACCCAGTCAATATTTCTTTGTTGCATTTAATTATGATATCTTTTAAATTTTCTTTAATTAAGAACTATTTTTCATTTTTTGGACAGGAGAATTTTGAAGAGTTTAGCCCATATGTCTTGCAGAATCTCTATCCTTTGGACTATTCTGATTGTCTCCTCACTTTCTAATTATAAATATTTTGTTGATAAGATTACTGCATGGGTGGTATTTTTTACTTCCTATTTCATCATATCTTGAGGCACATCATACGAAGCTTAATTATTGATTAAGATATTTTATGAAAAGTCTATCTTTAATACAGGTATGGTTTTTCCGTTGTAAATTAGTAAGTAATCCATGGGAGGATTCTTTGTTATGTAAATAATGTGAATATCTTATTTCCCAACAAGCTTTCACCCAATGATTTCAACATTAGTGGTGATCCTCATCTATGTCAATTAGGATATCGTCTCCGTCTAGTGCTTATGTCTTCTATTAACCCACTGATACTTAGGGATTGTCTAAATATTTGAGTGTATCCATCCCACACCTTTATTATTTCTCAAATTATACTTTTCTCATTTGATCATACTTTGTGCCATTCTTTTTAAACTTTCAACAAAGTTTCATCTCCCAAACTTGAAATGATTTGGAGGCCCATTTTCTTCTTTTTAATTTTTTTGGTGTGGTACTAAGCACTGAATCTAGGACTATTATGCTGAGCTACATTTCTAGCCCTTTTAAATTTTTTATTTTGAGACAGGGTCTTGCTAAGTCCTTAAGTTATCCAGGCTGGGCTCAAGCTTGCGATCCTCCTGCCTCAGGCTCCCAGAGTCCTGGGATTACAGGCACACCCCTGCTTCCAGCCTGGACTCCCATTCGTTTTTTTTTTTTTTTTTTTTTTTGTGGGTACTGGGGGGTCGACCTCAGGACCTCGCGCACCAACAGGCACCCGTGCCGCTGAGCGATATCACCGGCCCCTTTTTCGTATGTGGGATCCCGGAGTCGAACTCGGGCCCTCGCGCTTGCAAGGCAGGCGCTTATGCCGCTGAGCCATCTCACCGGCCCTGGGCTCCCATTCTTAACGAAGCTATTTGTCAGAGCATGTATTGTATTGTTGTTTTCCATTTACCTCCCGCTTTCTCTAACACTCAAGAAATTTTTATTTTAAGGACTGAATGAGGGTCAATATAAGGAGCAAAACAATTACATATTAAAAACAAATTTACATTTGGGTAGACTTTGAATCAGTTTGTAATTTTTCTTTCTCCTCAGCGTTAGAAAACAATTGACCTCCAATTTCTTACTGTTGCAGGCAATAGTTCTCTGGTTAACTAGAAATTTTTTTTTTTTTTTTAATTCCACTGTACTCTGTAGACTCTAATGGAGAGATCTGCAGGGTGTGCAGAAAGGTTGGTAGGCAGTGCTGTCAGGATTAACGCCCGCGGAAAAGGCAGGTGGGAAAAGGGTAGGCTGTGATGTTGGCCCATAGCTTCAGCAGATCCACGGGGAACTAGGAAGTTGAGTTGGTCCTTCAGGATTATTTTGATTTGAGGTAAGGGAGAAAACGCTTTATATTCTCCAAATCTCCCCTCACTTGCACAAGAAAAGCCCTGTAATTTGTTGTAGGCTGTCCCGGGGAAAGGAACATGACCTTGGACAAGGGCTCACCCTTCAGTGAAGGACAATTCCCAGTGTGAGATGACACAAACTGCTTTAGGAAAGTTTCCTTCGGTCCTGGAGGGAGATCTGAGTGGGGCAGCACAGGCTGTGCTTGGATTTAGGTACTTTTACTGTTAAAAAGCTTTTTTCCTTTTGTATTATTTTAGATTTTTGACAGGAAAAGGATACGCAAAAGGATATGAGCATACCATTTAAATTCATATGCTGGTACATTCTTAAACTCATTAAAAATAATTACAGACACATTATACAAAGCAGACTTTTAAAACAAGCATCCTTCTTTTAATTTTAATTTGTATAAAACAGTTTACTTTTTCTGATTAAAAATTCCTAAGTGGTTATATTTATAGAATTGTAACATATTGAATGTCATGTAGAGAAGAAAGCATTTCCAATTATTCTAACACCATTTCACATTTCTTCCCAATATTTTTCTTTGTAAATGTGTGTTCGACTAGTGATTTTTTCTTTTTGGTCTAAAATGAGATCATAACTGATATACAATTTTCTGCTTGGTTTTTCATATATATATATGAACATTTAGATGCACATGCAAAAGCACTGTTCAAAAATATAACTGTGTGTGGGTGACAGGTGACCTGGACAAAGAAAGAGCTTGTGAATGTGGGTAATTAAACATCTGTCTAGATGGCGTGGTAGCAAGGAGACTCTAGGTGATAGGGATTCTCCTCCAGAGCACGCTGTTGTAGAACTCGAATAATAGAGCCTGCTAAGGGAGGGGAAAGATCTTTTAACTAATTTATCTAGATTAGAATAGCTATGCTTAGTGGAATCTCTAGCATCTAGTAAGTGTTTAATAAAAGTTTCTTGGTGAGAGAGATAAGAATAAAGCAGGCTGGGGATATAGCTCAGTGGCACAAGGTCCTGAGTTCGGTTCCCGGTACCAAAAAAAAAAAAAAGAACAAAGCACCATTTATGTTCTTACTCTTTAGGACACTGAATAAATCTACTAGTCTCAGAAAATGCAGGAAGCACATAGATATGTAATTTGTCCAGTCCTGTGAAGTCATATACAAGACACTTGGTAAGTTGCCTAGTACATAATTAGCCTTCTAAAAATATGAACTGTTCATCTGCCACCATATGGTTAGAAGCTGGAGCACCCAGGACTGGAGGTCAGGAGCTGTCGTGGCTGTAAATGGATAACAATTGTGCTAACACCCGGTGATGGGGAAGGGCCTCTGTGGTCTGAGTTTTCCAACTGAAGCTTGCTTGGAGTGCCCCACTGGCCAACCTTCTTTTCATCCGCAGATATATTATTGAAAATTGTAGCTCAGCCTTGTCAGTCTAAATTACATTAGGAGTATTAGGAGATGCTCTGCAAAGAGAAAATAGGATTTGGCAATTTGATTTCAGGAAGACTTGAAAGGTCAGAGATGAAAGGCTAAGGTGAAAAAAAAAGGGGGTTTGAGCTTCTGCAGTGAGAAACAGCAATTCCAAGTAAGAATGACAGTTCTGGAAGTTTAGGTGTTATGTCTTCAGGAAGAAGCATCATCCAGGACAGAATTTTGTCTGTTTGAGGAGGTGGGGCAATACGCTGAATTATCTAAAGGGAATGCAGTTTGTTAATTTTGCTTTTTCCATGTGATTTTTAGTTAAAAAATACTTTTGACTCCTCAAAACATTTTTTTATTTAGTAAAAATATAAAGCTATTTTAATTTCTTACAATGTTTAAACTTTTATCCAAAATTACTTTTAAAAACACTTCTAAACTTTTCATGCTTTTAATAAAATTTGTTGCCACCTTTTAAGAAATCGGCAGTACGTAAGCATTTAATGAAATAAGTATGCTTAAGTGAGGTTCTAAAATATATTTCTATGCATAATCACTGGTTTTGCTGCTAGGTATCATGTTATGATTTGTTGGCTAGTTGCAGATGAAAGTTCTGAACTATTGTTCTAAGTAAGTGGACACATGAGCCTGAAATAGAACGTGTATTCTTGCTCACTGAGGGCTTAATGTTATGGGCTTGGTATCTGACTATAGAAATGAGTTGCTAAACATCCCTGAGCTGCAATTTTCTAATCTATAAAATGAAAGTAATAGCTTCCTGTTAATAGGGTTCTTCTGGGGACTAAATTGGAAAGTGAATAGTGTTCAACATAGGACTTGATGTACAGTAAATGCTCAGTGTTTTCAAAGTTTTAATTTAATGAATGTGAGAGACAGGCCAGCATGCATTGTTTTCCTGACAGATGATGTTTATATGACTGTGTAGGAAGATGGTAAACATCTGTGCTTTGGTTACCATTTTCCTGATTTATTTAACCATGTGAATTTTGTCAACTCTTTCCAACTAATCAGACACAGGCAATGCCACATTTATGGTGCACAGATGGTTTCTTCAATCCATCAGCAATGCCTGGGTGGGGCATCCTGTAGGACTGGGCAATCCTAGAAATTAGAGGCAAGGGAATTTGAGCTATCGAGATTTGAGTTCCCTGGAGTCGTTCTAACCTCCTATCTGCCTTGGCTTTGGTTCTGGAAAAGTTTATCTGTTGAGATATATATTTTCCTACAAAGTCAATACCACCTGGCCTGTCAGACTCATTAGGAAATGTTCTGAGGCTGTGATAGGAAGAAAAGCCAGTGGGAAAGCTGCAGAGATTTAAAAATTACAATTGAAAGCCAAATGCGATGCTTGTTTTTATTACTAGGACATTAAGTAAATGTGAAGGTGAGAGAGCAGAATTGTTTTTGAAACAGTCTTTCTACAAAAGTGTTACATTGTAGACAATTCAGAAAACACAGAGAACAGAAAAATAGTTTTCCATAATCTTTTCATCCAAAGAGAAGTGCCCCTGACATTTTATATCTTCAGTTCTGATTATTTTCTACATATGTGGATAATATGAGCATATATAAGCATGCATTCATATACATGTCTTAGTTTACCAATATGGAATGATATTGCCCAGTGTTTTGTAACTTGTTTTTCCCCTTTATTCAGATATTTAAAAAATCTTTTACATTTCTTTAATGTTCTTTTACAAGAGCCTTTAAAAGATGTAGGCAGGGCTGGGGATATAGCTCAGTGGCACAGTGCCTGCCTGGCAAGCGTGAAGTCCTGAGTTCGATTCCTGATACAAAAAAAAAAGTGTAAGCAATCTACAGTGAAATGTTATTTCTCTAATCTCCTAATTTTTAAGAGTTGGTTTCCAATCCTATTAGTGTTATTAAGAAATGACTGAAATAAAAAAAAATAAATAAAAAACACATGACCGTGAAACAGTCTTCAGCTAAAAGGGAACATTTTGGAAAGGACTGGGTAAGCATAACACTTTAACCTTCTATCCTGGCAGGGTTATCCCCACCAAATGACTGCCTTTGAAATAAATTTAGCATCAGAAGACCGCACAAGACAGTGAGTTTTTAAGACAAAATACACAAAACCTTGAAGTTGCAACTTTCCCTGAAAGCTGCAGACAACACAGTAGTAGACAATATGAATGCACACTGAGGTGATCCATGTTTTGCAGTCACAAGGGGCTATCAAAATGACTTTGGACTGAAACCTTGCAAGATGATGCGCATACCAAATGAGGAAAATTAAAATTGTTCTGTAAACTCTAAAAATTTCTCTTTCTGTTAGTTATAAATATACTGTAGAGGAAATGAAAAAATAGCAAGTGAGTACTGTTTAATACATTATAATTTAAAACACTATAAATATTAAAAATTAAATGTCTTATTTCTTTGTACAAACAGCAAAATTGGTTTGTGAGTGCATGCCTTATTCATATTGGGTATAACTTGCTATACACAAGAAGATGCAAGGCATCTTTTCTATGCTTAGGCAAATTCGATCAGCTTCTGACATTGTTTACTTGCTGCCTTCTGAGTTGTGAAGCACCTCTGGCGGTGTCTCTAGGTGAAGTGTTTGCCGACATCTAGCGTTTCCTCTTGTTTGTCACGACTACTGTCCTCATTTAAGCCTACATAGTTGCCTTCCCTGAGCTCTGAAAGTGTGCCTGGAATCTCTAACAATGAGCGTCAAGATGCCCCGCATCAGTGATCCATTCTAGCATTCTCTCCATGCTTGATTCACATGTCATCATTACTGTCATTACTTTTCATTTCTTTGCTGGACTTTCATCTTTGTCTGCCAATTCCTTCTTTCAGTCACTCATTTTTGTAAAATGTCACATGGGGTTGTCACTAGGTGACAAGGAGGCAACACAGCTACATGCTTTGCTATCTGGGCATGAACTTAGTAATAGGTACACAATGACCAGTCACTGACAGGCTCTGAGAAAAGTGATATGATTGGTTACATCGATCAAGGGATGCATCTGTTACTTATGCACATCACAAGTTTGATTTGTGATTTGTGGACCAAAGAACTAGCAGCCAAGTTTGTACTTTCTGCAGTTATTTTCATGATTGCTTAATGTCAGGGACACAGTCTGAGAAACTCATGCTTAGGTGATTTTGTTATACAAACACTCTACTGAGTGCACGAACACAAACTCAGACAGCTGTGATGTCACTAACTGAGAGGATCTTATGGGACCACTATACCATATGCAATCTGTCATTGACTGAAGCGTCGTTCGGTAGTACACGGTTACACTCACAGTTGATACACTATGACAATGTAAGTGCGAACCGTGCTACTGGGGACCATTATTACTTAACTAGTCCATGGTAACGGAAATTTCCGCATTAGGATTGTTCCAAGAGAGGACTATCTGTATATAGTCACATTTAGTTTTCATTTTTTTATTGGTACACGCTTGTAGTACATAGTGATTAAATTTATTGTGGGGAGTTGGTACACAGACATGACATTTCTTAGCTCTTTTTTTGTTTTTACTTTTTATTAGTATGTGTTTGGAGTACATAATGATTACATTCACTGTAGGGGATTGGGTACATGTACATAATATAGTTCAATTCTTTTTTTCCCCTTTCCCTCCAGCCCCCTTTTATTTTTCCAGGATCAGATTTATTTATTTACCTTATATGACCTTATAAAATTAATTATCATATATACAGATTGAAAACCAGACTATTAGACCAAAGAACACGTAAAACATGTAAGACAAGTGTACTAATTCAAGATACACTTTTACATTGTCCATGTTGGATTACAGTGTCTTTTTTTCTCTCTTTTTTCCCTATTATCTGTCTTTATTTCATTATATATAGAATATATATTATAGAATATATATGTATATATATATACACATACATACATAGAGAGAGAGAGAAAGTTTTTCATATAAGAGAAACCACGCAATATTTTTCAACTTCCTCTCCTCCCCTCCCCTCCGTCCCCCTCCCTGAACCTCTGGGACCCCTTCATATGTATATATTTTTATGTGTTTGTAGTACATCTTGACCACATTCCTCACAGGGACCTGGAACAAGTACACATTTAATGGATGAATGGGACGTCTTCCCGGTTGGTTTAATAAGATGTGAATAGCAGCGTCTCTCAGACTAACTTGGGAGCACCGCTGGTCTAATGGAACCTGAAAGATATGTTGCAATTTGGCCTCTAACTTTAAAATTCCGCATAAAAGAATCCTAAATCATGTTGACCAGGTATCACTACAGTGGGACAGGATATAGGAAACTCATTTCCTTTTGCTTCTCTGATGCCATAGTACTGCTGAGCTCTTTGAGGGTTTTAGTTCAACTTAGAGATCATGTTGTTTAATTATCTTTCCATGGGCCTCTCTTCTTCTCCATATCCTCACCTCATGGCTAGTGAGAAAAAGACATTCAAGTCCTTTAAGGCCAGTTCTCAGTGACCACTGCTGAAGGATCGATCTTTGCATTCAAGGCCAAATCAATGGTATTTAGCACAGAACACAAACAGAGAGACAAGAACCCAAGAAAGTTGAAGAATTTGCAGCTGGGTCTGCAACTGATGAGGATTGATGGTGACTGAGGATAAAAGGAAAATCACTGGAAAGGGGCAAAATGGGAGGAGATGTTGAGTTGGGGGAGACTCCCCACAGTGTCTTGATGTATTGTCTCAATTATCTTTGCACCACAGTAACTGCTATATAATAAGGCCTTGTAAGTGTTTGTTAAATATAGCAACAAGCACGGGATAATTTCAATTCCTTTGCTTTTACTTAAGCATGCTGTGTGACCCAATCCAAAAATGGGCATCTGAAATGAATAGACACTTCTCATATGAAGAAGTACAAGCAGCGAATAAATGTGTGAAAAAAAGTTTAACATTGCTAGTCATTTTAGAAATGCAAATAAAAACAACACTGAAATTCCATCTCCCTCTAGAAAGAATGGCTACCATCAAGAAACCAACCAATAAATGCTGGTAAAGCTGTGGAGAAAAAGGAACACTTCTCTATTGGTGGGAGTGTAAATTGGTACAACCACTATGGAAATCAGAATGAATGGAGATTCCTCAAAAAACTATAATTAAAGGTTCCATTTGACCCAGCCATTCCCTTTTTGGGAATCTTCCTGAAAGAGTCAGGGACATATTACAGTGATACATGTATACCCATGTATGGTAGCAGCACAATTTATAGTAGCTAAATCTTGGAAACAGCCTATGTGCCCATCAATCGATGAATGGATAAAGAAAATGTGGTCTTTATATAAAATGGAATGCTACTCTGCCATAAAAAAGGATAAACTTGAGACATTTCAGGTAAATGGATGTATCTCAAGACCATATTCTTAAGTGAAACAGACACACCAGTTTAAATATAGCAGTTTCTTTTGTGTGAGAAATTCAAAGTGTAAATAAGGAGCAAAATAGAGAATAGATATCAAGAAGTAGGGATAACCTGTTCAAATGGGAAGGAACAAGAAGAGGGGAAGGGGAAGGAAAGGAAGAGAAAATGGATTTTTTTTAAAGAGAGAATCGAATAAAATAGGGAATTTTGTAAATAGGGAGGGAAAGAAGTTTTGAAGGGAGAGTAGAGCAATGGAAAAAAAATTAAGATGTATTATGTACACATCACCATGATGAATATGATCATTATGCATGGCAAACATGTACTAATAAAAAATAAGTGAACTAAAAAAATGAGCAATAAGCACTCTTCCATTGTCACATGGGATCCCACCACAAAGATAAGCATTTCTCGTTAATATCAATTTTGAAAAAATATTTTCAAGAAACGTAGATTAAATATCCCTAACTCTGTAGAAAGCACAAGTAAAGTGGGCCCCCAAATTAAAGTTAAGCATGAGAGTATTCAGTGGGAAATTTTTTTTTCCCTTGCATTTCCTCTTCATTGTCACCAGGGAGTCAGGGTGATATTTAGAAATGTAAGTCATATCAAGTAGATTTTTGCTTAAAGATTTCCAGTAGCTTCCATTGCACCAAGAATGAAATTTATAATGTTCTCCATAGGCCACAGGCCATGTAATCTAATTCATAACAAATTCTCTGACTCCAGGTCTTTCCTCACATCCTTTAGCACTCTCCCTGTGTTCACCAATATGTTTTGTCACTTTTCTTCTGTTGCATAAACAAGCCAAGGTCATTGTGGAAACATTTATGTTCCTCCTCTATTTTACAAGCTCTACCTATAGATCTTGATGTGGAATCTCTTAGATATTACATGCGGAAAGTCTTTTTGTAATGTTGTTCTTTAAGTGTATTTTTGTTCATCTTACATATCTAGTGTGGACTGGCAAAATGGGTTTCTTTACTGTAGAGATGCTAACATTTTATGGTATTATTAACTCAACATGAGGTTTAAGAGTTTGCCATGTCATAAAGAAGACACAAATAGAGTAGAGCATTGCCAGTTAAATGTTTTGTCCTAGAACCAACACAAATCATTGCTCAGATTTTATTGACCCTCAGTCTGGATTTGCTATCTCCTATCTGCTCTCTCAATTTTAAATTAGGCTTTGATGGCAATGAAAAGATTGTTTAAATTGGGGTTTTCAAAATAACTTGGGGAAGCTTTTAAAAATGCAGACTCCTGAATCCTACCATCTGAGATTCTGACACAGTTCTCCTGGTGTGCGGAGTGCTGATCCAAGTATTGGTGTTATTTACTGTTCCTTGCTGGTGATTAGATGGTTCCACACAGAGAAATACAGCTCTAGAAACTCGAACAATTGTTGGTCCCTACCAAGTGCTTACTAAATATTTTTTGATATATAACTGGGGTTGTATGAATATCTTATAGATAAAGATATAAGGGAACAAATCAGTAATTTAGATACAAAGGTATTTGCATGTACTAAATTGCATTAGGAGGAAGAGAAGAGCTCAGCATTTTCCCCATTTACCCTAATGTGACTTCTGCTTTCTGGGAGGAGTAATACTGGGAATAGCTTTCTTTCACTTTGTACAAGTTACTAGATTGATCCACTCAGACTTCCTGAACATCATACCTCATGTTCAGGAAGAAGGGACAATTCTAAAGATATTTTAAGAAGAAGTGGATAAATCCTTTGTTTGCTTTATTTATTTATTTTTTATTTTTTTATTTTTTTTGGTACAGGAAATCAAACTCAGGACCTTGCGCTTGCCAGGGAGGCGCTGTGCCTCTGAGCTATATCCCCAGCCCTTGGATAAATCCTTTGATTCATTCCATTTAAAACAGACTACAGAGAAAGCAAATCTAACATCATGTAATTAGAAGTTATTTTAATTGCATGCCACGGGCCATATTTCCCAGACTATGACAGATAATGGCCTCTTTTTATATTGTCTTGAAAAATCTAATGGCAAATAACTTTTAAATCCCAACGAACTGATCACTAAACACTTTGTCATTTATCTCTGCTGTGTTTTTCACACTCTGATCACAGAATAAAAACACTAGAGGTAAAGATCAGAATGGTATCATAAAAACAGAACCATAAATGTACGCTTTAAATGTAGTTGATGTTCCATTATGACAAATTGCCTGTCCCCTTGAAAAGTCCAGCTTTAAATATCAGATCTGTGAGATTTTCAGAGGTCATTTTTTTCTGTGAGCAGGAACTTCAGGCTGGAGGTCTCCACTGGGATGTATTCACAAGCATTTATGTTTTGGTTCATAAGCCTGAAGTTTTCTAGAATTTTAATACTTAAGTTTCATGGAAAGCATGTACCCTCCTCATAATGCTTAAAAGATCCATTAGTTGTTTTAAAAATTAATTTGTATAGGATTCTGTTTTCATAATTGCTGTGAAGTTTTGCTTGAATAGTGTAACTTTTTCCTTCTCTGGGCAAGTTGTTCATAACGCTAGACTATCGTATGTTCAGTATGAATATGGGCACTTATCCTTGGAGTGTGGGCAAAAAGGAAGGTAAAAAGACAACAAAGGAAGATAACAAATAGGAAACATTTGTTCAGCTACTGTCTTGCTGAAAATATTGGTGCACTTATTTAATATCTGTTTTCTGACCAGTGAATCTAAGTATCATGGCTGTATCCATCTGAGGTGGAAGCATATATGAGAAACAGTCTTCTCTCCTGTAGATTTCTGTGCACTGTTCTTGAATAGCAGTGATAAGCATACATAGTGAGGCATTTGCTTGAGATGTGCTTGCCAATAAGACTTGACAACATTGTCATGAAGCAGAGAGTAGGGAAAATTGGAAAGCAGAAGTTTTTTCTTTCTAGCCAGCTCAGCACATTAATATTGTACTTTCTTTTAAATTCAGATATAGAATTAAGCTAATTGTATTCGTCAGCTCATGGCTCATTATCATTACTGGTCTTGGGAAAACCCCTCTCTTGTTTATTTTTTTATCCTATTCCATTTCGGTTTCCCATTTCCCATGCGTAGTTCCTTTTTTTCCTTGAAGAAAATAACTTCATGTGTTTATAACGTATCTTTGTGATTGTATGTTTTCTTGTGAAATGTGATTGCTGTTTTGTGTACTTCTATTTCTAATTTTCATAAGTGAGGCTAAGTAGTAATCTCAATCTGACTTTTCTTGTTTTATTTGGGTTCTACTTATGTTGCCACATACATTCCTACTATTTTAGCTTCTGATTGTTCTATCATTTATTAGAAACTGGATAGCATTCAAACTCACTTTTTTTTTTTTTGTGGGTACCGGGGGGTCGACCTCAGGACCTCGCGCGCCAGCAGGCGCCCGTGCCGCTGAGCGATATCACCGGCCCCTTTTTCTTGTGTGGGTTCCGGGAGTCAAACTCGGGCCCTCGTGCTTGCCGGGCAGGCGCTTAAGCTGCTGAGCCATCTCACCGGCCCTCAAACTCACTTTTTAAAGGCAAAATTTTGGTTGTCTTCTCTCTGCATTTATTATTAACTTGTTCATTCTTTGTTCCTATCTTTCTAGTGATAAAACATGAGGTGTGATAGAAAAATATGGTGAATATTAAAATTAAAAACAATTATTATAGTAAATGCATTGCAATTAATCCCCATCAAAATATTGCTCCTCGCTTCAAATACTCATCCCATTATTCTTGCTACTTTCTGAAGCAGTTCTGAAAATCCTCTTTCTTGAGTGTCTTTAATTGTGTTATCCTGGCTATCTCAATGTACTGAATAGAATTGAAATGTTTAGTTTTCATGGTCCTTCTGACTCTGAGGAAGAGCCAGATGTTTCACGGTGCCAGATATGGTGAATAAGGTGGGTGAGGAAACACTAATATTTTTATGATCCCGCTTTTCCATTGGATGGCACCCAGATCCAGCATTCACCGTATTTTTTTAAACACACCTCAAGAAGATATTCATGGAAGAAGTCTTGCAGAACTGCTTCAGGAAGCAGAAAGTGGCAAGAACAGTTAAGAACAATGGGATGTGTGTTTGAAGTGTGTGTGGGATGTTTAGGGCAATTAATAGCAATGTGTCTTTTCTTGTAATAAATTTTTAAACTTTAAACATTCACTGTTTATTTTGTTTATCTTGTGTATATTTTGTAAACAAAGATCCTAACTACCAAGTTGAAGACAAACAGTGTCCTTTAATAATAATTTCTAGTGAAATTCTGAATGACACAGGGATATTACAGCTCTATCAGTGGGAAGATTTTCCTTACTAGCTAAAGATATAATAAACACAAACTATCACGTGCTAGTCTTTCTGTCCTCCTCCACACTTTGATTCTAAATATGGCCTAACTGATATGATGAGTCTATTCTTTACAAAGTTCATTTTCTTTGAACTATAAATGCTGCTTGGGCAGGTGCTGGATCACAGGTAGGTCAAGAAATACGTGACTTAAAACAACATAAAGTCAGAGGGTCACAGAGTCAGAACCGCTTTGGTATTGGCTTGCTCGGTGACCACACATGGTCATGAAGTGACTTTACTTTGTTCTTTCACAGATCTTGGACAATAACCTAGGCGGTCTTGAGTTTCTTAAGGGAAAGTCATTACTACTATTAAGAAGAACCATTTCCTGTTCTCTGTTAAGATCTTGGGGTCCTCATGGGGAATGTGAGCAGCCTGAGGAGGACCTGCTTTAGAGAGTAGCGGGCGGTTCCTCCATCCTCTGGAACCAGGCCAGGAGGCTGTGTGCCTAATCTGCTCAGAAATCATGCCTCTCTGCCTGTCACTGAAGCCTGAACACACTCCAGGAATTAGGTACTAATTAATGTCAACACACTACAAATGAAGAAAGAAGGGAAATTGCTTGGACTCATTCCTGAGCAAATCTCAGAAATTTGCTTCAGTTAGTTAATGTGTACCTCAGGGCAGCGTGGAGCCAAATCATAGAATGCTGCTCACGTGGGCAAGTGACCTGGAGGTGACCCTGTGAACCTCTTGACCAGTATTTGCTCCTATTTCATATATATTTTGTTGTGATCCTGCTTACAACCTTGCATTATCTGATTGGTGGCATCAGAAAGGCTAAAAATCCAAACTGTGGCTTCATCAGCTTTATGTTCAAATACCTATTCAAAATTCTAGGAAGTATCTTTCAAAATGACACTTTCTTGATTTTTATGTGTTGCTGCTTTATGGTCTTTAATGAACACCTTTTCTAACACTGGAACAAATAGTTTGTTACATGAATTTTTAGGAAGTCGTTATCTTCTAAAAAGAAGCAAATTCTGGACTAGATCTTGTGTCTATGAAATTAGGAACTAGACGCTAAAATTCAAATAATGATTTGGATCCAAGTAATCATGATAATAGGTGTGTACTAATATATCACATTTGATCGAAAGTGATTGGCCTCTGATTGGATTCATGCTTGAGTCCAGTATGGGAGATACCAATCAGGGATGAACCTGCAATCGGCAATAGGGAACTCATTTGGCAGAAGAACAAGCTGGAGTTGCAATAGACCAAAAGGGAACTCAATTTTGTGTACATTTTTCTTTAGGCTTCCTTATTATACTTCCCCCTTGTTAAGGATAGCCTTGATGTGCACTTCCTAGACTGTACCTGAGTAAGAGTGTCTGGGCTTGGGTTGGTAAGGAACCTACTTGCTTTGTTCAGGGCTTCCGCTCGCTGGAGAAGGCCCTGTGCTGTCTCATCCCTCTATCTCTCATGCTTGTCACAGCAGCCAGGACACAGAGAGGCCATGACTGTTGAATAAAAGAGGACGGCAAAGAAATGGAGGCACACCTAAGATGTCAAATCAAGTTTGAACTAGGTAGTATACGATTGGAGAGATTGGAGAACCGAAGTGCGTAAACTTTGGAGCTGAAAATAAACAAACAAATCTAGATTCCTGTCCCGGTATTTGCAGAATCATGAGTGAGTCACCATCTTTAAGTCTCAATTTTCTCATGCATACATCAGGGATAATAAAGGCTTAATGAAGAAAAAGAAAGAGTTAATGGTAAAGACTTGTTGGCCACATCAACCCCAATGATTTTGCTAAGATTTAATAAATAAGGTTCTAGGGAATTTGACTCTCAATTAAACATTGTCTTGATTGTTTTCTAACAGTTTTTCTCTCTCTAAATTTGAATGAGCTGACTAGAATGAAAAGATTGAGAAATACTCGTTTTCTCTGTTTTCCCAAGAAGCACCTTGTATAGATTACAATGAGAATGTTAGTCTGTGTGTCTTCTACAAATAACACCATGTAAGGAACGAATGTGGTGCAATCTGCAAATAAAAAGTCATGACAAATATCGTGTATTAAGAAAATTCTGTTTTGAAACTTCCTGGCTCCATCCATGCGTTAGTATTCCTGTAAGTAGCTGGTGTGATTTTCCACTGTGCTTTGGCAAAATCCTGGAGGACAAGAGATCTGGGAGAGAAACAAGAGCAAGGGAGCAAAGGGCAGTGGGACTCAGTCTGGAAGAGTAACGGGCAGATGAGCAGGACTGCAGAGGAGTCGCTGGGGGATGAATTTGTTTCTAATAGAGACAATACTGAGAAAAGATTATTACTATTATTTCAAAGTGGCAAAAGACACATTTCGAGACATTTAAAAGCTGAATGAAATAGACGTTTTAGTTCCTTAAAATTTGATAAGATGATGCCAACTTATCAAAAGTCTTATTGAATACCCTTACAATTAAAAGATCTGTATTAAATACATTGGCTTGGCTTTCTATGTGAGGGAAAATAGGAATATAATGGCAACAAATAGATAAATGAGAGGGGCCTTGCCAAGATCACTGGTCATCAAGAGCTCTGACTTGAATACAATTAATTTAACTCCCTGATCCTGGGATGCAGCAGAAGCCACCCACCACCACGATCACCCGAACAACAACGAAACCAAAATACACAGTGCAAACTTCTGGTTGGGGCTCTTTCATTTCATACACGGAGGGATGATGCTTCAGGCTATAAAAAGCCTCAGATTCCCAGGTGCTGGTAGAAGTAGATATGTGTGTGCGTGTGTGCATGTGTGTGCTGTGTGTATGTGAATGCATGTGTGTGCACTAGAGCATGTGTGTGTACATGTGAGCCTATGTACAAACCTTTGGAGTTCACAAATAACAACTGCCTGCCAAGACCAAATGACTGTTAAAATGCTGCTGCAGCAAAAAGCCCAACAACAATGCACACCTCATTAAAATACAATTAGATAAGCAGTTGTTACAAGCTTGAAAAATCTGCCCGTAGCAGGGTGAACAGTTTGGAATCCAGCCACAGTTAATAAAAAGAAAAGGGTGGGAGAACTTGGCTGATAAGGCGAGGGGGAAAGAAAATATTATTTTTTAAAAATAAATGTAGAAAGAAAGATGCCAGTGAAGGTGACCAGCCAGAAATTTGGATCTTTTGTTTAAAAATGAGCAAAGTCAGGTTCTATCAATCTGTGTAGCTTACTGACACCATACTGGAGCAACTGTAGTATTTACCTCCAATGGGATAATGAGGCTATAGTCATAAAACTATCTCAGAGGCTGCACTTTAGTTCCTATGTTCCTGACGATCTTGTCTTTGATCGGGCTATTTCATATTTGATCAGTTTGAGATAACGCAGACATGTGCATCCTTTAACGGATGCCATGCTCGGTCTTCCTGTACCTTCATGCTACCACCTTTCCCTGTCTGCTTGCTTACTCAGAAATTCAAAAGTTTAAGGAAAGAAACCTCATCCTAAAGTGATTATGCCACAGGCTACGATCCCAGCTCAGGAGCAAAACAAGGCTGGGCCCACTCTGTGCGTTTCTGGGCACCAGGCAGCAGCTGCTTGTCATCTACCTTCACTTGAGTATTTTTTCTTGATTGCATTCCTTTTGTTTTTGATTCTTTCCTCAAGAAAGAGACAGAGTGGGGCGGGAGGAGTAGAGAAGTAGGGGCGGAAACGAAGGAATAGAAAGGGAAAGAGAGAGAGAAAATCATTAGGGCCACAGCCAGCTGACATCACTGAGATTGGTCACATGTGTGGAGAAGCATTCTCTTACCGAAGCCAAAACTCTCCAGCCTGCTTTGCTTCCGTGCATCCAAACATGTGCCAACCGGACTTTGGGCAATTTTGCCAAATTGCCTACATTTGGCTTAATTCTGCAGTTAGGCATTGTGAAGAAGACAGCTATCTTCTTATTCAGCTTGCGTGTGGAAAATAAGAAATGATACAGCCGCAATGAAACATTTACAAATTCAAGAGGACTTCTTTTGTGTGTTTAAGATTCAGAATATTGAAGAAAGAGTAAAATCAGGTCAGGATGGAGGGACTTAACATATTCTTATAGTATAACTTCAACAGTTCTCATTCAGCATTGGAATAAAAGGCAAGGTCTAGATGTTATTTTCATAATTTTATTGTTTATATTTATAATATAGAATTACATATAACAGTTGAATTTATTTTATTTTTTAATGTTTAACTTTTTTTTACAGTTGTATTCATTGAACAAGTTTCTTAGCAAAATTTGGACATAGTAGTTTTCATAAACAGTTCCGTATTGAGTGGTATTTTCCAGGAAGTATAAATTTATACACAGTATACTGTAAGACAATTTGACAATAGGTAGCAAAAATCTTAAAATTTTTATTGCCTGAACACTAATTGTATTTTCAAGATTATTCTGAATTAAGGTTGGTGCAATGTAACCTTATTTTGAGCAGAAAAGTAGCTTTAAATCCTAAACTAGGAGAGTAGTTAAGCAGATAATTTTCACATCCATGCAACAGAATATGTAGCCTTAATCAACCATGTTACAAAGGAATATTTATTGTGGTGAAAGAATGCTCATAAAACATGAATACTGATAGAAGTAGCCTATACAGCTGGTTAAATAACTAGCCAATTTTTTAAAAAAAGAAATGTAGAAGCATCTGTAAGGGCAAGAATTTACATTCAGCAAAATATATAACATTATGTTCTTTTCATGCTTTTATGTTTTCTAAGTCTTTTCTTTGGGTGATTTTTATGTGATTGGATATACTTCCATAAATGCTACTAAAATGGTTAATAGGCAAAAGACTTTCCATGAACCCAATGTTTTGGTTAAAGTCAGATGTTGTGTTTCGTGTGATACTCCATGGGCACTAGCACAGGCACATTTAATGAAAAGACTCTCCCAGCTGACTCAGAGCTGCACAGCTTGAAGATTATGCACGTAAAATGACGGATTAGAACATACTGTGACCCTTAGGAAGAACAGTCCTCCCCTCAGGTTTGCAATCTTGTCTGTCACCCATTACCAGATGCTCGTATATAATGAAAACAGTCATAAACAATGAATTCATGAAATGAAAGGCACCATTATAGTGCTGATAATGAGGAGAGGGGTCCTAGTTTAAATTGGCAACCCTAACCCTGTATTTCCCAATTCTGATGCAACTGAAACCTCAACTGTCTCATAAAATGGTGTATATATTTATAGATACACATAGAAGTATATGATAAAACAACATTTTATAGTTGGAGCAAGTAAGCAGCTGGATACCACTTTGTTTGATTTGTACAGAAGAGTGGAAATTCAAACATAAACTGAAATGACTACTCCTTTGTTTAGCTATCATATACTGTTTCTTTATCGCAGTCATATGCAATCCATTGGAAAATGCAGAGGCAATAACAAACACGGCACCAAAACCCATTATCATAAGTATTGCTCTAGCGCATAATCCCTATATTGGTGTCCTTTAGAATCAAGGTAAGTGGAATAGCTTCCTACAGGCCACTTTTTTTTCTACAGGGATTGTTTAAGGCAGATTCAAAATAAGTATTCAAATGAACAGTCACATACAAAAGCTCTTTATGTTCTCTCACTCCGGCTATGAGGATGAATAATCTCTGACCGCATAATGAATAATCCTTAAACCTTATTAAACGGCTCTTAAAACCAGAGTCTACACATGGCACATGTTCCTTCCATGTTGGCTTGCATTTGGCAGGACTAAAAAATTAAATTCAATTTATTTAAAACAGAAGTCACAAATCAATTTTTGGGTTCGGGTTGGACCTCACATTTTCTAACATAAAATGAAACAAAAGTATGTTTTTATGACACAATTTGTATTCTATTGGTATTTGAGAGGAATCCTTTGTTGCTGCTGATAAAATCTTTTCTACCTTTGTGAAAATAGTCAGTCATGACAAAATGCTTCCAATAAAGAGGTTGAGTCCAATAAGAATGCCAATGAAACACTGGGAAATGTGGAGGTTTCGTATTCTTGTTATCACATTTCTGATTTCACACAAGGAAAAATATGACCCTGTTCTAGTTAAATATCTTAGCATTGATCGCAAGATATCAGAGAATGACTGTTAATGCAAGGCGTTATCAGATTACCAAACACTTGCGATGTTTGCTTGATTGACAATATTACAGCTGGCACACTGAAATATATTCAGCTTAGCAACTAATGTTAAGGAGAAGAAAACTTTCTGACTATGTCATGGTTGTAAAAACAGGTGCAAGGGATCTGCAAAAAGAATTTACTCTGAAAGGAAGATGAAAATGGTCTTGGAATGAGCAGCTCGCAAGTAAAGTGTGTTATTTCATCTAATAAAGCAAATGCATTTATCAGTTTCTAAACAGTTGTTTGTATTTCAACAAAAATAAACTTAGCTTTCAGCTACCAAGGACAACTCAATCAACTGACTTAGAATAATTTTTCCCCAAAGGACATTTTATTATTATTATTAGTATTACTACTACTATTGCAATTTTAATTCCTCTGTGCTAGTGATAAGTAAACTGGTTTGTTCAATCTTTTGAAATATTTACCCAAACATAAACTATAAGAAAGAGTTAGGAAAAGCTGGAAGGTATTTTTCATTCTATTTTGTAATGTCAGTATTGCAGACTTTTAATTTTAGATACCTGAATGAGCCAGTGAGTAATGGCCATACCCTTAAGTAACTCAAAACTAGAGACATTGTGATTTTATAGCTCTTCTTTTACTTCATATTGGTTCTGATAGTAATGAAGTTTCATAAGATAATTTTATTGCTAAAATATTTAAGTTGAACTGTAACCTGGTATAGAAACATACAATCTTTATTTTTGAAAATATGGAAAATATTTTTCCCCACTTAAGATGGTCAAATGATTATTTTCCAAGTAGTAACCAGTTAATATGAATAAATGACAATTTGAGATTTTGTTTCTCTTTCTAGCTTCTGCCAAATATTTCTCATCTCTTCCCCCCACAATTATTCCCCCCACAGTTATTCAAGTACAGTTATCAGTCTGGTACAGAAACTCTGAAAATGCGTTTCTTTCATTTAGTGGCCTCTGTCTCTTTTCTAGGCAACTAAAGAGGAACAATTGTTTGGTCTCTTTTCCATGCTATTCTTTTGCCCCATGGGAACAAACTGGCCTCTGAACCTCTCCCTCAAGCCTGACACTTTCTAACCCTCTAAGTTTAGTGTGAGCAGCACAAAGAGGACTGATGAGCCTGGGGTACCTTCTCCCACTCCATGATGCACAGCTGGGAACAAAGGCAGAAAAGTTCTGCTCGCAGACCACACAAAGGACTCCCCACCAGGCTGCAGCTGTGACAAGCCAGCAATTCCTCCCCTGACACCTAAGGCGCATAATTCACAGGCTAAGAATAGATGTGCTTACACTGATGAAGAGCGGAGGAGGCTGACAGAGTTACTCTCATATGGCCGGGGCTCAGATGCACAAAGATGTCAAGAGATCTGGTTTTAATTGAAGCACAAGCATTTGCCATGTGGAATTGTACATATGACTCACTTTACCTTATATGGTCAATAGTATATGTTTTGGTAATGTTAAAAAAAGAACAATAGAACAAAGATTATGAGTTAGAGCAATAACTTATCAGGAACTCTGGAAAAGAATGCTATCCATTGAATACTATGAAGAAACATGATAGTTACAATTTTGATTGTTGTAGAGATTTAATATGTTAATTTAAAATTATTCTACAATTGATTCTTATTTTGTTCTCTTTAAGGAGTTGATGGATTTTCTTGTAATAGATGTGTTAACAACTGATACACACTTTGGTGTTTTTTGATTTCCAGTTTGGCATCAGGATCACTTTTTTGAGAAAGTCTGAGTAGTGAAACTATAGCAATATTTTTCGTTGTCTCCCCACTATAACGTAAACACTGAGAGCTGACTTACCATTTAACTGATGTGGAAAGATCAAAGAAGGTCTGTACCATAATTTAGCTTTAAATGAGGGTTTGTGTGGCGATAAAAATTAGGCTACCAGTCAATGCCAGTCTACAACTTATTTAGTCTATTTCTCTTTCACAGTTTAAGCCTTTCATAGGCAAATTAGTTCAGATGTTGACTTGGAATAAAAGCCAAGTTCCATTAAGAAACAGTACTTGTCTTAATTTCTAACAGGTCTGTACCTTCTCTTGACAAAATGCAAGACCTCCATATTTGCAAGCTTGCTGCTGGCATATGAAGCTATACTAAATCTTGATGAGTCTGTTTTTGCCTGCATGCAGCCTTTTCATGTAAATGTTTTTAAGGTGAGCATATTGCAAGATAAAATGTAAATATGTTCTTTGTAGAATGAGACATGTCTGGCTTTCTTATTGGTAATGGAATGCACTTGGACGTAGCTGATTATGTCTGTGCTCTCCACAAAAGAGGGATTTATAGTTGAGGTAGTGTTCTTTCCTCCCTTACGTGGATCAAATATCACTTTGCTGGGGCCACACATTTTGCCTCCATGAAATAGGCTACATAAACGGAGGTGATAGATATGAGAAATGCTTATCTTACCTTTCTGCGTATTGTTGGCTAATTGATGATTCATAAAAGCTGTGTTCGGGATCATTGCCGTCCAAGTCTGGATAACTTGATATTCAGCTTCTGGGTGGTGTGAGAAGAGATTCTAGGTGACTTTTACACCAGGGAGATGTTGGGTGCTTCCTTCAGAGGCTTCAGGTTGGCCCAGGGGAACTGAGGGCACCTTCAGGTAACTTCATCTCACCTGATGGACGCAATCATTTGGGGCGGATGGAGGGGAAAAGATTTGGAGTTGCTGCTCTGAAGGATTTAATTATAAAAGCTAAGTGTTCCTTAAGCTTTGCCGCTGGTTTGACATAGCTATAGCCACTTTTGCCTCCTTTGTGCAAAGAACAGACAAAGAACTTAAGTGTCAGAAACTAGCTCAGAATAGAACACGGAGGGTCTGCTGAGGGAGAGCAGCGGGAGGTGCACAGCTGTAGCCAAACCATCTTCCCTTAGGATGAGTTCTGTGCTTTGGCACAGCACCTCTTGTCCTACTTATCCTCTGGTAACCTCATAAATTTCAACACCCTCCACTTTCTCCTACCTAACCACTTTTATCTACCTGGATTTTATTTCTGAAATTTGGTTCTTTTCAGTTTTTGGATCTTCATCTTTAAAATTCACTCTTGCAGTCATAGATTCTCTGGCATCAATTCCCTTCTGGCCACTGAACTTTATCGAAGAGCCTTGCCACTGGATCCTTTTCTGATCACTTTAACTTGAAATGTTTGTTCCCTAATGTCTGCCAGTTAATCAAGCACTTTAAAAATACTGGGGTCAGAGCCTGCACAGGGAACTCTCATGCGAGACCAGTGGGGAGCTGTCGATCCGGTGCTCCTGAAGTCATGTGCACGCGCGCGCATGTGTGTGTGTGTGTGTGTGTGTGTGAGAGGGAAGGAGTGTGTATGGGGTAGTGAGTGTGTATGACAGTGTCAGAATGTGCATGAGTAAGAGGACTGTGAACATATGAGAGTGAATGTGTGTGAAGGGGGAAGTTCATACAGCAGGAAAACCTTTATTGGGAGCAAAATCTGAGAGAAACCATATGCCACAAGATTGTTTGATTGAAGGGCAAGTGACTTGGGTTCTAGTTTAGCTTCTAATAGTTTCTCATTGTGTGACTTAGAGCAAGCTACTTTCTGCTTCTGGGATCACAAATTTTATTTTTGTTGTTTTGGGTGCTCGGGATTGAACCCAGAGCCTTTCACGTACTGACTATGCACTCTACCACTGAGCTACCCTTCACCCCCGTTGCATTTGAGAAACATTTAAGGAGGTGGAAATGCTAATTATCTTGATTTGATCATTACATTTTGTATGCATGTAGCCAATTATTAGCTGTCCCTAATAAATATGTACAATTAAAATGTACAAAGAAAAATGAGGTTATGTAAAGTACTACAGATTCCATGTACTACTAAAAGCACTACAAAATCATGGACTTCTGGGAAGATGGCGGAGTGGTGAACTGCAGAGAAACAGCCTCTCCAAGATTTGGTATCCAGATACTGGAATATATCAATGTGAGGAAGAAAAGGAGGAGGGAAGTGGGTCTCCTGGACCCAACAAGGATCTGAACAAGAATTGAAGCCCATGGGGAGAGTGAAGAGAGAGACCTTAACCAGAGGAAGGAAGTGGCAAGCAGCACTTTCTCCCTGAGCCCTGATTCACTTTGTGGGAAGGGAGGCTTTATCCTGCAGATACATGATGGCTACTGGCAACCCCAGAGGCCTCTACAGAGAAATGTACCAGTGGAATGGAAAGGTGGATGCAGTGGACTGCAGTGGCTGGTGAATTATTTAGGTTCAGACATCAACATGGAGAGGCAATTACCTGGTAGCTATCTCAGAGAGGGGCCACTGAGCTCAGAATTCAGAGCAGCTGTGGGCTGGCTCTACCTAGTTGCTCCCAGTGTCTGGGTCAGGGAGCCAAGTTCAAGCCAGCAGGAGGCACACAGAGTGTTGCAGGCTGAACAAATTGAGTTACAGCCTTACAGCCAGAAACCAGCCTGCACTACAGTGGAACTAAAGATGCAGTCTTGCTGGGATTGTCCACTACCCTGCCATAAATCTATGGCTGGCTTGCTGAGATTAATCAACATGGATCTGGGCTCTATCTGCCTGATCTATCTACCAGTGACAGCAAAGACACGCTCTGAAGTGGACATTTTTTGCTTTTCTTATTTTTTTGTTTTTGATTTTTTCCCTTTTTATCATGATGGTTCATGTTTTTATATGAGTGTGAACACTGTTTCTAGTTTTTGTGTTGTTGTTCTGTTGGGTTCTTGTTTTCATTTCTTCCTTCTCTCTTTCCCTGTCTTCTTCACCAGTTTCCCAAAATTCACATAAAATTCCTTTGTCCTCCCGCCTTGCTTCTAATCTTTTTTTTCTTCTTCCTCTTCTTCCTTTTCTTCTTTTTTCCCTTCTTTCTTCTTCTTCCTCCTCCATTTTTTTCCCCTTAACCTTTTTTAAATTTTCTCCCTTGAAGGTAAAATGTCCACACCAAGGGCTGTTTTCTGATTTGTTTTAGATTTTGTTATATAGCCATATATATAGTTTATATGGTTAAAGGTGGCAAATTAATAGTTAATCACAGATGGTCATTTTCTAGGCTGTTTGATGCCATTTCTATTGCTGATCGTACTACTTTAGCTAAGGTGACATAATTGTTCTAATTAGTTGTTCTTCCTGCTATGCCAAGAATGAGATTGTCTAAGGCTCATGAACAATACTATAGGCCAGTGCCAAAGAACCAGGGGCTGGGCCAAATAGTCAGCAACTTCTTGTCCCCAATATACTGAAGAGGTAGGATATTGCAACAGACTCAAAATCCAAAAGCCAGGAACACCTGGAAGACATCCCTGATAAGTAGTTCTTTCCTAAGAGTTCTAAATACTAGCAATAATGTGTGCTTCCTCTGGAGCCCCCAGGACGGAGGTACCTGAGAGAAGAGTGTGGGTCCGTGCTTTGCACATGCTTCCTCCATTAGCCCTGGGAAGGTGGTGTCTGCAAGAGGAGTGTAAGGACACACACCTTTGGTGGGTGGGCCAACTGGAACTCTGAGACACAGGACAACAGCTGGGCCCTGGGGTGCATGGGTGCATGCATGCCTTTGGAGGGCGGAATAATCAGTGAGACCAGCAAAGTGGAAGTGTCTGAAGCAGTAGTGAGGAGCCAGTAATTGGACTCTGGAGAACTCCACTAACAGAAGACCAGTCCAAGCACCCGCATCCAGAGGCCAAGATCAGCTCCATACCCAGCACATTTCTTTTCTTTACTTTTCTTTTTTTTTTTTTTTTTTGGTACCAGGAATCAAACTTATAACCTCACACTTGCCAGGCAGGCACTGTGCACTGAGCTATATCCCCGGGCCCCCAGCACTTTTCTAGGATTAAACATGGACACTATCACAGAACTGTAAACATCAGAGGTATTGTACTACTTTTATTCTCCTTCGTTTGTCTGATTGGCTATCCTGTTTCTGTCTGGTTGGGTGTCCTCTTGTTTTATTTTATATTCTGTGGTTATTTTTGTATTTGGTATTTTTTTCCTTCTCTCTTCTCTGATCTCCTTTTTCTCTTTCTTTTCTTCTTTTCTTTTTTATTCTCTTTCTCTTTCTAGCTTCTGTCACTGTTTAAGTTTCTTACCTTTCTTTTTCATTTTCTTCCATTGATCCTGTTTCTCTCTTTCTTCAAGTATTTCTTGAAATTAAACTTTCAAGTGAGTAAACATTGTCTCTGCCCTTTCTGATTACTCCTTCACATTCCATTTCATTCTTTTCCTCCTTGGTCCTCCAGTTTCTCAAAACTCAGGTGATCATCCTTTGACCTCCGGCCTTGACTTTACTATATGTGACCTCATTCATTGCTCCAGCCTGTCCCCTACCCATCTTAACACCCCCACCCCCACAGAAGGGTAGAATCTCTCCACTAAGGGGAAAAATCACTGCATACATGTGCACAGTATGTGTTTGATTTTGTTATATAACTTTAGAGTTTGCTCCTGTGGTCAAGTTAGCAGATTAATGTTTACCATAGTTTGTCAGTAATTAAGCTGTACTTGAAACTATTGTTATTACTAATTGTACTACTTTAGCCAGGATGTCATACATGTTATAAACAGTTTTTCTCATCTGTATGATAATGCTGTGATTATATGGGGCATAATCATCACTATAGCCCAGTACAAAGGATTGGGAGCTGAGCCAAATGGTAATTCTTCATCCTTTACAAATTGGAAAGGTAGGTTCTTGGGATAGCTATCCAGAACCACCTACATCTAGAGGACATCCCTGAAGAGCAGACATCTAGGGAAGCCTCAATACTAGAGATAAAGCTATATATCATAAGAAATCAGTGAACATCAACATAGGAAACAAATTAAAATAAAAATGAGAAAATAGAAAATGACAAGATACAGAAGCAAAATGCAACCCCAGATTCCCAGCCCACCTAGGAGAAGCCTGGAACTCAATGAGATAGATGAAACTGTAAGTCAAACACTGGAATTTTCTGAAATGATAGCAACAGAAGTGAAAAAACAAGTGGAAATGCCATGGAGAAAATAATCTCTCAGGTACAAAAAGAAATGATGCTTAAAATCAAAGATATTAGAGAAGACACAGATAAAAGAATAGATAAGCTTAAAAAAATGATGGAAAGAAATGGAATCCATGAAACAGATACAAACAGAAATCCAAGAGATTAAAACCTCCATTGAAAGTATATGCAGTAGATTGAATGAAGGAGAGGATAGAATTTCAGATCTTGAAGACAGAATTGCAGCAAGTGTTCATGAAAAGAAAGATACCTTAGAAATAGTAAGAGACCATGAAAAATCAATCCAGCAGCTACAAGACGAAGCAAAGAAGAATAACATAAGCTTGATTGGGGTCAATGAGAAAACTAGAGACAGTGCAAATGCCACAAAAAAACTCTTCAAAGAAATAATGGCAGAAAACTTCCCAAGTGTGGATAAAGGATTTGACATACAAATAAATGAAGCACATAGAACCCCAAACAGCCATGACCAAAATAAAACTACACAAAGACATATAATAATCAAGATCCCAGAAATTCAACACAAGAGCAGAATATTAAAACCTGTGAGAGAAAAGAAACAAATCACCTATAAAGGAAAGCCCATCAGAATCATGGCAGACTTCTCAACACAAATCCTCAAGTCAAGAAGAGCTTGGAGTGAAGTATTTCAAGTCCTGAAAGAAAACAACTTCCAACCCAGATTGATGTACCCTGCAAAATTATCTTTCAAACTTAATGAAGAAATAAGATACTTCCATGAAAAAGAACTGAAGAAATTCATGACCACCAAACCAACCCTAAAAAGAGTACTGAAAGATATTCTAGACAGAGATAAAAATGACCACAATTCCAAGAATGACAACAGAAAAAAAGAAACCACCAAGCAGGGCAAGCAATTAAACAGAGAGGAAAAGCAGGGAACCAACAGGAGGAAAATACCATGACAAAGATAAGCCAATACTTATCAGTTATAAGTATCAATGTAAATGGCCTCACTTCACCAATCAAAAGAAACAGACTGGCAGAATGGATCAAGAAACAAGATCCAACAATATGCCATATATAAGAAACATATTTAACTCCAAAAGAAATTCATAGATTGAAAGTCAAAGGATGGAAAACAATCTTCCATGCAATAGGAACCCAGAAAAAGGCAGGGGTAGCTATTCTGTCTGCAGACAATGTGAGCTTCAAACCAAGAATGATCAAAAGATCTAAAAGAAGGTCTCTACATTCTTGTTAGGGGAAAACTTCAAGAGGAAGAGATAAAAATCATAAGTACATGTGCACCAAATATGGAAGCACCCAACTATATAATACAAATATTAATAGACATGAAAAATCAAATAATCAATAACACAATTGTAGTGGGGGAGCTTAATTCCTCATTGTCATAAAGAGATAAATCAACTAGACAAAAAATCAGGAAAGAAATATCAGAACTGAACCAGATCTGTGAAAAAATGAACTTAGTAGATGTTTTCAGAGTGTTCCACCCAACATCATTAGCATACACATTCTTCTCAGCTGCACATGGGACATTCTCTAAAATAGACCATATACTAGCCCACAGAATATGCTTAAGTAAGTGCAAAGTAATTGAAATTATCCCATGCATATTATCTAACCATAGTGCAATGAAATTGGAAATTAATGGCAAAAGAAACCACAAAAACTCCACAAACACATGGAAATTAAATAACACCCTCCTAAACAACCAGTGGATCACAGATGAAATAAAGGAAGAAATTAAGCAATATCTACAACTAAATGAGAATGCAGATACAACATACTGGAACTTATGGGATGCAATGAAAGTAGTCCTAAGAGGGAAATTTTTAGCGGTGAATTCTCACATCAGGAAAACAGAATGAGCAGAAATAAACAACCTAATGTTACACCTCAAGCTTCTAGAAAAAGAAGAGCAAGACAAACCCAAAGTGCACAAAAGGGAGGAAATTATAAAATCAGAGCAGAAATTAATGCAATGGAGACCAAGAAACCAATAAAAAGAATTAATGAATCAAAGAGTTGGTTCTTTGAAAGAATAAATAAAATTAATAAACCCTTAGCTAACCTTATCAAAAAAAGGAAAGAAAAGACTCAAATTCATGCATTACTCAATGTATGTATAAAAAGGGTGAAATCACTACAGATCCTGTGAAAATTCACAAGATCATGAATACTTACTCTGAAATTCTTTAATCCCATAGGATGGAAAACACAGAAGAAATGGACAGATTCCTAGATATGTATGATTTACCAAAGCTGAATCAAGAAGATGTAAAAATTCTGAATAATCCAGTTTCAGTAAATGAGATTGAAAACATAATTAAAAACTTACCAACAAAGAAAAGCCCAGGTCCTGATGGATTCATGGCTGAATTCTATAAGAAATTTAGAGAAGATTTAATGCCAATACTCCTCAAAGTCTTTAATGAAATAGAAAAGAAAGCAATTCTCCCTAACACATTCCTGGAGGCAAGTATTACCCTGATATCAAAACCAGAGTAAAACCCAACCAAAAAAGAGAACTACGGGCCAATTTCCCTAATGAACATAGATACAAAAATCCTTAATAAGATACTGGCAAACAGAATGCTGCAAATCATCCAGAAGATTATACATTATGACGAAGTGGGATTCCTCCCAGGAATGCAGGGATGGTTCAGCATATGCAAATCAATAAATATAATACACCATATAAACAGAGCCAAAGACAAAAGAACACATGATCATCTCAATATGTGCAGAAAAAGCTTTTGACAAAGTCCAGCGCTCATTCACGATAGAAAAACCTATGGAAAATCGGAATACATGGTCTTTACCCCAACTTGATAAAAGCCATCTATGACAAAACAACAGCTGACATCATACTAAACGGACTAAAACTGAAAGCTTTCACTCTAAAATTAGGAACAAGACAAGGATTTCCACTATCACCAGTTCTATTCAATATAGTTCTGGAAACATTAGCTAGAGCAATTAGACAAGAGAAAGAAATAAAAGGAATAAGGATAGGAAAGGAAGAAGTTGAACTATCATTATTCACAGATGACATGATACCCCAAATAGAAGACCCCCAAAACTCCACCAAAAGAATTCTATATTTAAGAAGCAAATTCAGTAGCATAGCTGGATACAAAGTCAGCACTCAAAAAATCAATAGCATTCCTGTACACAAACAACAATCTCACTGAGAGAGAAATTAGGGAAACCACACCCTCTACGATAGCATCCAAAAAGTTGAAATACTTAGGAATCAATCTAACAAAGGAGGCAAAGGATCTATGTATTGAAAATTACAGTACTCTGAAAAAGGAGATTGAAGAGGATATCAGAAAATGGAAAGATAACCCTTGCTCATTGATAGGAAGAACCAACCTAGTGAAAATGGCCATACTCCCAAAACTGTTATACAGATTTAATGCAGTTCCAATCTAAATACCATTAGCATACGTCACAGAACTAGAGAAAACATTCCTAAAATTCATCTGGAAGCAGAATAACAAAGTCAATCCTTGGCAACAAAGGCAAGGCAGGAGGCATCACAGTCCCTGAGTTGAAATTATCCTACAAAGGTACTGTGATAAAGTCAGTATGGTAAAGGCAAAAACCCAGACCTGAGGATCAGTGGAACAGATTAAAAGATGCAGGGACAACTACAAGCACACTCAGCCACCTTATCTTTCACAAAGGAACCAAACATGTTCACTGGAAGAAAGATAGCCTCTTTAACATATGGTGCTGGAAAAACTGGCTCTTTACATGCCAAAGACTAAAACTAGACCCATGTCTATCACCATGCACTAAACTAAAGTCAAAATGGATCAAAAATCTAAATATTAAAACAGAAACACTAAATCTACTGGAAGAGAAAGTAGCTAGAAATCTTGAAGATATAGGTGTAGGCAGAGACTTCATGAACAAAACCTGAACTGCACGGGAAATACTTCAAAGAATCAACAACTGGGATCTCATCTTTTGAAAAAAGTTTTTGCACATCAAAAGAAATCACCAACAGAGTGAAAAGAAAACCCACAGAGTGGGAAAAAATTTTAGCCAATTGTCCCTCACACAAAGGACTTCTATCTAGAACATATGAAGAATTGAAAGAAATCAGACCCCCCAAATTCAAAGACCCAATCCAAAAATGGGCATCTGAGATGAACACATACTTCTCAGATGAAGAAATACAAATGGCAAAAAAATGTATGAAAAAATGTTCAACATCATTGATCATTTGAGAGATGTAAATTAAAACAGCACTGAGATTCCATCTCACCCCAGAAAGAATGGCTATTATCAAAAAAATCAACCAATAAAAAATGATGGTGGGGCTGTGGGGAAAAAGGAGCCCTTCTCCACGTTTGGTGGGAGTGTAGACTGGTTCAACCACCGTGGAAATCAGTGTGCAGATTCCTCAAAAAACTAGGATTACAGGCCAGTGATATGATTCAGCGGCATAAGCGCCTGCCTGGCAAGCGTGAGGTCCTGAGTTTAACTCCTGGTACCCACATAAAGGAAAAAAAAGGGCTGGTGATATCGCTGAGCGGCACAAGAGCCTGCTGGCAAGTGTGAGGTCTTGAGTTCGACTCCTGGTACCCACACACACAAAAAAACCAAAAAACCAAAAAAACAAAACCCCCCCACAAAACTAGGATTAGAGGTCCCATTCGACCCAGCTATTCCCATTCTGTGTATTTTCCCAGAAGAATTAAAACATCATACTACAGCAACATATGTGCACCCATATTTATAACAGCACAATTTGCAATGGCTGAGTCTTGGAAACACCCAGATGCCCATCAACTGAGGAATGGATAAAAAAGACATGGTATGTTTGTACAATGGCATACTACTCAGCCATAAAGAAGGAGAAACTTGAGATATTTCTAGTTAAATGGATACATCTTGAGACCATACTCTTACCTGAAATAAATTGGACACACATGTATAAATACTGCATTGTTTCAATGGTGTGAGAAACTGAAAGTGTAAATAAGGACCAAAATGTATAAAAGATGTTATGAAATAGGAAGAAAATTTTCAAATGGGAAGGGGAACAAGGGAGGGGGTGAGGGAAAGGAAGGAAGGAAGGAAGGAAGGGAAAATAAAGAAATAAGAGAAGAAGGAAAAAATGGAAACTAAATTTTTGCAAATAAGGAGGGGAAGAGGGCTTGAAGGGAGGGTAGGGGGATGGGAAAAAGGAATCAAGATATATCATGTACAAGTACAAATTCCCTATGATTAATGTTATCATTATGTATTTCTAAAATGTACCAAAAAAAACCATGATCATGATTCCTCTCAGTCTGCCTAAATATGTATTACAAGTTGAACAGAAGGTTAGAAACAGTTGGCAAAGATTGAGAAACTCCAAGATAGAATGAAGTCCCATTTCACACACTTTTGGGGGTGCTATTAAAATATTAAAGCAATGGATACAAAAAGATTCCTGGTCCCAGCCTGGATCAGAAGAGAACATCTACCATCATAATGTCAAGAACAACACAAGCTCTCTAGTGTTCTTTCTTTGGTTCCTTGGCCTGAAATATCTCTCTTTTAAATTCTCCTGTGACCCAAACATAGAACTAAGTCCATTTCCCTTTTTTCTTGATTTAAAGTTTTCTCAACTCTTTAATAAAAGGAATTGGGTGGGCAGGAGACATTGCATGCCATCTTAATTTGAGAGTAAATGAAACATGGCCCCGAGTGGCCTTCAGCAATTATTATTAAGAAAACAAGTTCCACGCACCTCACTTCTTCCATTGACTGTATCGACAGCATTCACAATCACATAGAAGTCAAGCTGAGAAGCAATGAACATCGGGTAATCTTCTCTTACTTGGCTGCCAAAGCTAAAGCACAATTTAACTTGCCTGAAGACTCAAACCCAAAACAGAGAAAACTGTACATGTTATCTGTTTTACTAAGAAATAATTAATAAGTTCACGTGTCTCTGTGCTAACTTAGGGTGTACATTGGAGTGATCACTTTATAAGAAACTTAGATGACAGAGAGAAACAGATTTGTAAGGGATATGTAGGAAGGTCATGACCCCCATGTACATCAATAGAAATGCAGACTGAAATGAGAGGGGTCTTTTGAGACCATGCAGAATAAAGAAGATGAAAATCTAGGAGGCTGAACTCAAAGATTTAGTGATTGCCACAGTGTCACTAGCAGTTTTGGTCTGAATGTCATTTCCTGCCTCCCAAACTGATATTTTTTCCACTACCATCTGCTGTTCGCTATGTCATGCTTCAGAAACGTCAAATGCTTTCCCAGGGTTGAGTTTTCAAGTAGAAATTACTGTGGCACTTCCACATGTCTTTCTAAATATTCCTTCTTTGGATTGACATCTGTTTTCCTTGCCTGATTGCCCCGTCTCTTTCCTCCGAACTGCAGGCTTTCCTCAACACAACCTTTCACTCCTGCCTCTTCTTCCTTGGAGACTCGCTCTTTCTGAACATCTTGCTCTACTCTCTACCTTAGTGTCCAGTTGCTCCTTTTTCTATCTCCTGTCACATGGTAGCATCTCCAATTCCCCAAATCTTCACAGTATATTTTCCTAACTTTCAGAGATTCATCTACATATGCAGTTCTCAAAGCAATAATTCCCAGGCCAGCAGCATACATCTCCTTACCTGGGAACTTACTGGGAATGTAAATTCTCAGGTTAATATTAAATTATGTTTACCTGTAAGAAAAATAGTAAGTGGTCAGATTTAAAGAGTTGCTTGTGGAGTTCTGCTCCATCAATTCAGATTGCTGTTTTTGCCTCAACACCATTCTGCACAGGAAAGTTTACAACTGTCCTAGACTGAAAAAGAACAGGGTGTTTTATCATTAGCAATGAGCAGATATATGTTTTTTCCTTTAAGGGTATTAGTTGTTACAAGAACAAACTTGCAAACCTGTTTTTGGATTTAGTCCTATGTGGTAATGACATGCCTTCATCCAAATTTAATATTCAAGCAACTATTTTCAATGCAAACATAAAATTAACTTCATACAAATTGGTAATATCAAGCCCAGATTTAGAATATACTTTACATTATTAACATAGTTACCCTATTGATTAATATTGTTTACAAGCTTTTTAAGAGTATGATATGGGAGGAAAAAATGATTTACATTTCATGTTTAGTGTGCAGAAATAGCATATGAAAGAATAAGTGCTAATATTTTTATTATATACTAGATTTTACTATGTGCTAAGTACATTATATGCACATCTTGTAACATCCTATTCTCACAACCACAAATCTCTTAGGAGAAATCTGTTGTTAGCTTCACTTTAAAGATGAGGCCTATGAAGTACAGGGACATCAAGTATTTTGGCTGAAGTACATAGCCAGAATGCATAATTTGGACACAAGAAGTACTACACAAAACTCTGGCCCTTGATCTCATGCTAACAAAAAATAATGCAGATCAGTGGTTCTCAGGCTTGAGCAGGACAAAAATTGCCTGGGGCTAGACTGAAACCTGCCGTGCTGGGCCTGGACCTCTGTTGCCAATGCGATAGACACTGTGAATTCTCATCACCTTTCTACAGGGCCTCCTTTCCCAACACTAAAAATGCAGCACTTTTTCCTCCCAAGCAGATTTTTCAAACCTTTTAAAATATCATATCTTATGCATTTATTAATTAATAAAAATACTGAATATGTCATTACTGTAAAATGAATTGTGCCGTAATTGACAGAGAGATTTCTACACAATACTCAAATTTTCAATCAAATATTATTTTCCAAGAATGGCTTTAGAGTGATTGGACAATGCGATTTTAAAGCTAGTGTTACTTGGAGCACATGTATAGTGTATTATGTTCCTAGTGATGGCTCAGATCTATAGAAAAAAAAAAATGCCCACCTGGAAGGGGATTTTTAAAAATGTAGGCCTGAAACTGTATGTAAATAGTTTTTTTTTTTTTTTTTTTTTTTTTTTTTGTGAGTCAGTGGTAAAGTCCTGGACATAAGGATATGCAATTGTGGTTAAGGAAATATGGTGGTCGTTAATTTAATTCCTAGCTGATCCAATTTCCATTCATATAAAAATATGCTTGGGGCAGTCATCAGGAGACCACTTTGACTTTAGTTTAAATGGAATTTCCTTCCCTTTTATGACATTTCAAATTTTCACTAAAAGAAGAGTTCTGTTGTATAAAACATGGCCTAAACAGGTAAAAAATTCATAGGTAAGGTTTTATAGTGTTTCAACAAACTGCACATGGAGCAGTTTGTCACAACAAATTCTCAGACAAGAAAATAAACATAAAGGAGTGGAATCCATACAAAAAAAATCTAAAGATCAGATACGTGAACGGGAGGCTCTCCATTTGGAGGACATGATTTCAAGTACAGGCCTGAGCCCCTTTTCGGCAAAATAATTCTGCATGCAAACCAAGATGTTTACTGCTAGGAAGTAGAAATGAAAATCAGACATCTCATTCTGATCCCAAGACACTTAATAAGATGCCCACAATTCTCTTTGGCCCAGTATTCTTCAGTGGGGTTAATTGTTAATGTTTTTGATAATAATCTCAGAATAAAGAAACTCTGTTTGAATTCCTATTGTGAAATCATTCCTTTTTAAAAATAACAGGACTGCTGTTAAGATTGAAACAGTGAAAGGATAATGGAATCAAAAGAGCTAAAAGAGCTCTGCTGTAAAAGAATATATTTATAAAGACAAATAGTGCCAGGCAGCCTTGATAGCTTTTTCAATAGAATTAAAAACGCAGTGAGCACAATGAATGTACCTTAACACACATATATTTATATTTTTGTAGTCCATTTGATACAGTATCTCAATAAATCTTATTTACCAACCTAATTAGCATTGGCTTTGCCGTGTGCTCTGTCACATAGACTGAGAACTGGCTGGAGGACAGACCCTAATGACTCTGGGCAATGTGTTGACTATAGGGTCAATGTGAGGTCTGGTTTTGTTAAATATCTTTATTAACAATCTGGAATAAAGAGTAAATAACTCCTGAATGGAATAATATTATAACGACAGGCACATGGGCTGACTGGAGAATACAATGAGGGTAGAAGAGTGTAAGCACCAATCCAGGCTTGATACTGATTTGAAGGAGGTCGGTCACTTGGTCTTTCTGTGTCTGTTTCCCCATGTGGAAAATGGAGATAATAGTACTGTTGTGAAAAAATAAAGATAAGATTTTATGATTTCAAATACAGAGCATTGTAGTACTCCCGCTGATAACATTTGGTGCCTATCTACTGCTTACAATCCCTGTTAGAAGTCACTTTACCATGGGTAAAGAACATAGGGTAAGGCCAGTGTCAGAGAGGAACAAAACAACATTGTCCAGGGACGATATGTCTGGAGGACAAATAGCTAACACACCCTGAGAACAGGCTTTGTAAACGGGAAGGAAATTTCGAAAGGCTAGGAGACTGAGGAATACTCACAGAATCTTCTCTAGAGAACTAGATGGCAGGCTAGAGGATGGTGTGGAAGAGGGTGGATCTGTCTTGCTGTTTCTGGGGATGGAAGGGGAAGTGGATGGAGAAGAGACTCCAGGGAGAGCTCCCATACCTTCCTCTTTGTTTCCTTCAGATCTGTGAAGACTGTGTACATTTAGGAGTGCTTATACAAGAGTACTCTTTAATTTCATTCAATTTTTGTATCGGAAATTTAAGCTATTTGCATGCAAAAGTAGAAGACAGTAGGCTCCTTCATGTAAAGCCTTGTGAGTGATGATCTTGGAAGAGTCGCCTCTATGCTGCTGTAGCTGCAGTGTTGGGATCCATTTTCTCCATGTACACAGGGGCAATTAGCTGGGGTGGTGTTGTATTTTTCATAAACCGAGCTAAAAGTAATGTACAGAGAGGACTTTTTCTACTCAGAAATCTGATTACCACACAGACTAGAATATTTGTGAAAGTCAAAGAACCTCTTTTTCTTTTTTTAATGAAAGAATTACAGGAAACAAAATAATATTAGGAGATTACTGGTTCTTGCACAGTGAAGTGGGCCTGCACCAACCAACCTGACTTGAAGAATTTTCTAAACCCTTTGAATACATTTCTGTTGAAAATATAGATCCACATTTCGGCCCAGACTCATAAAATACAACCTTCAAAGAAGCCAAAGTAAATGCTGTTATCAGGCCAGTGTGAGAAATACCAAGGTTGTTGCCTTAGTTCATTTTCTGTTGCTATAACATAATTCCTGAGACAAAGCAATTTATAAAGAAAAGTTTATTTTGGTTTGCAGTTCTGGAAGCTAATGAAGTCCTCATGCTGCATCAGTGCAAGGAGGAAAATGGAAGGGCAAGGGGACTGTGTAGAAAAGAGAAAAAGGGCCAGATTCCACTGATTACTAAACTGTTTCCAGGACAGAGATATTCCATTCATGAAAGCTCTGCCCTGGGTCCTAACAGAGACCCTGCCCACTGCTACTTTGGAGAATTCAGGTTTCAACACAGGATCTTTGGGGGATGCACTGAAACCATAGGGGTTAAGTAAAGCAAATTGACGTGTTACATAGGGTATTCTAATCAATTTATGACCATCCACTGTAGCCATAAGTACTAAAGTGTGTTACTTCTAAAAAGACCCAGAATATTTATATTGCTTACTAGATCTTTTTTTCTGCATAGAATCAAAGATTGCACAGAAAATAGACCAGTCCATTGCATTTTCAGTTTCCTTAGCAATCAGCAAAGTCTATGTAGATAATTTAGAACCTCATTTTACAATTTCTAAGAGTACAGCTTGTTTTTCATGGAGTTATTTATTTTTAATTCATTTATGATTTATATCATGTTTGTTTCCAAAAAATTTAAGGATTATGTTTTGAATTGTCTTTCTAGTGAAGGTTGAGGAAAAAGCCTTTTAGAGTTTGTGATGTGACTGGAAGAGTCTTATCAATATTCTTGTAGAATTGAGACTGAAGTCCACCTCTTCCTCCATTAAAATGTTGTTTTTACACTTAGCTGCAGACATCTATTTATTTGGAAGACAGATAAAGCAATGCAAAACAAGGCTCGAATTTGAGAAAACACTTCCTGTGTGCTTTAACAGGAAAATGGTGGAAACATTTGTAAAAATGGTGGAAACCTCAGAGGAAGACGGTCATTTTCTGGTGTCTAGAATGTTGAAAGCCAGACACATCACCTCTGATGGTGTTCTTTGGCCTCTATCCATGCCATTTATAGAAACGGAGATTTCAAGAGTGATTTGACGTTCATTACTTGTTTAAGACCCAACTTACTGGAGTGTGTTCGGGAGGGTGGGGTAGAAGGTCCCCAAAAGATACCCAGAAAATAAAAGTTCACAAAGGAAAAAAAAAAGTTATGCTATGGGACAACATGGAAAAAAATGAAGCTTTTTTTTTTTTTTTTTAGTAATGCTTACAAAACATTACATGATAAAGTAAATCTAATAGAAGTGATAATTTACAGCCAAGTTTTACTTTGACAATTACTGCAGTTGTTTGTTAAAATATTTCTTATTCTGGATTTTGTGGCAGAGATAAGTTTTGCCTATTTACCATTTTTCTCAAAGAATAGTTAACATTCTGCCCTCTTCTTTTCCTGACAGGTTGTGCCTTGCGCCTCTTGATCATTTTTTGTTTTTCAATTTGAGATAGCAAAATAATTCCCTCTGAGTTCGGTATGTGAGGCACACGGGCACTGGGTTAGTTCTGTCCTCACAACATTGGCAGAAGCAGCAGAATAGCCATACAGTAAGTTTCAGGTTCCCCTGTTAAGCCAGTAAGCTATGACTTTCCTAAGAGTTCTCCACACCTTGTCTTTCCTCCATTAATAATCTTGTATGAATTTTGCTCCCACATGTCTTTATGTGCCAAGGAAGCCTTAGATCTCGCTTCTTAGGGCTTTCCTTACCTCCTTGCTGTGGATGCTATTAGCACCACAGGGTCCCTGAAAGGAGGTATGGGGGGGCATTTGTTACTTTTAAAATTTTCATTTTTACTTCCGTATGAGTCTAACCAATTGTCTCAGTCAGTTCATGGTGCACTAACAAAATACCTGAGATTGGGGTGATTTATAAAGAATAGAAATTTATTTCTTGCAGTTCCAGAGGCCACAAGTCTGAGATCAAAGTTTGGTGACTGGTGAGGATACAGTGTCTGCTTCCATGATAGGACCTTGGATGTCACGTCTTCACATGGAGGAAGGGATGCGAAGACAAAAAGGCTCCTAAAAAGTCCTACTTAGTTCCTGGACTTCAGCCCTATAAGATCTTATAAGATCACTAATTCCATTCACTGAGCATGCCTAGATCTGGGAAAGGAGCGTTCAGCAGATGAACTGACAGAAAGAGAAGGACTACTGTGGGCGGTAAATGGGAGATGAAGGCAGAAGGTAGGTTATGTCTGACCTTAGAAACCAACATACAGATTCTTCATTTACTCTGTGTACCATGGAAAACTGGTCAGGAGTTTTGATGAGGGGTATGATATGAACTGGCTTCCTGCTGCTGTGTGGAGAATGGTCTGTAGGGTGGAACAACTGTGAACCGGAAGTCATGCTTCCTTCTTCCGCATTCTTGTACACTTTACCTATACATCTCCTGGGACACATTTCCTTTTCTACCTTGCATTGTGATTACAGTAAGTCACCGACTTGCAAAGGGAGAACCTTTGTAAGTCAGAGTCATTTGTAAGTCTGACCAAGTAAGTCTTTTACACCTTTGATACAAATATACAATGTGTACTTCTTTGCATTTCTTAGCAGGCCCTCCACGTCACCACTGCTTTTCCTCTTGCTTCCAGACACCTGGGCTCTGCGTGAGCCCTGTACCACTGTACACTATGGCACGGTGTAGTACACAAATAGCAGCACACCTGTGACCACGTCCGGCAGACACGTGAGCTACTTCTGTGATTTGTTCGAATCTAACGGTGTTCGTAACGCGAGGTCCGTTTGTATCTGGTAAAGTGCATAACTCTAATGTTCGTTAAGTTGAGGACTTACTGCACTTAGTTCAGTTCTTAGCTCCACTCTCTGGGAAGAATTCAGTCTGGTCTATCTTTGCTTCTTCCAGAGTCAAGGCACAGTGCCTGGAACATAGCAAATCTTTATGAATATTTATTAAGCGAACAAATCATAGAATGGATGATAATTCAGACTCTGCTTGAATACCTTCAATGACAAAAAGAGAACAGATTTATAAAGCAACTCATTCCATTGTTGGAATGGCTAAAAATGATGACTAAAATTGTTTTAAAAATTGATCCTAGGTGACTATTTCTTTCATTTTCAATTATTCATTCTTTTTCTTTCATTTTGCTATGGAAGAACAGAGAATAAATAAATTTCAGATCCCATAAAATATACTTTATTTACTAACAGATATTATTCATACACACTTCATTTTATCATTCCAATTTTCAGTTGTTTTTAGACACATTTTTAGGATTAACTCACGCTCCACACAACTTTCTTCAGTGTACACCTCAGTTTATCATAACCTCTTTAAAATATGATGCTCAAAATTGAGTTTGATATATCGCATGGATCTGAAGAATCAGAATACACTGAGGCTGTTACTAAGTTGAGATAGAGTTGTACGTGGATACATGATGAAATATTAATATTTTTAAGAGCTTCATCAAAATATTGGCTTTTATTTGAATGTTTAACCACATTACTAAGATATCTGAACTGGCTGTAAGTAAATGAGCAGGTAATTATTACGCACTTCCCTGGGCTTGTCTGAAATTGGCAGGATAGAGTCAGGAAACATCTTACAGAGCCCTTTGATAGTATTATTTGAGTTAAGATTAGTAAATAGGAGTGCTGACATGGTAATGGCCATTATCTTTCTAAACCACAGGTATGCATTTACCAGGGATATTAATTTCCTTAATTCTCCACTTCTCAACTAGGCTTTTTGAATTGCTAATATATACAGGGTCAGCAGGAGGTAGAATAAAGTGCAGAATAAATACAGTAGCTCCTGGAATTTGCTAAACTGCAAAGTTTGAGAGCCAGTTTTTCATGCTATGGACTTCACTTCTGAAATCTAACTCTGACATCTCACTTCTGATATAAAATTGCAACTTTTTGAGGGCTCCCTAAATCACTCACCATTTTATTAATTCACCTGAAGGACTCACAGAACTCACCGAAAGTTATGTGCATAGCTATCGTTTGTTAGAGGAAATAGGTATATATTAAAATCAACCTAAAGAAAATACATGTAGTGGAAAGTCTATAAGGAGCCAGCTGTGAAGTGTCTCTTGTCTTTCCCTGTGGAGTCCTGATGAGTTACCCTTTTGGCACTGCTGAGTGGTCAAATGCATGAAGTGCTGCCAGCAAGAAAAGATCTTCTGGGTTTTGTTGTTTAGTTTCTTTTGAGGCTTCATTACATTAGGTATGATTGGTTGATTGATTGCCCGTACAATTTAACTCAGAATCCAAGTGGACGATAATAGTGACTCAAAGCTCTCCTGCTAAATCACACAGCTGATTCTTCTGGGAGGACAGTCCTCACCTTACGCAAAGATCCCACTGATGTGATACGGCGTAGGCTGCCTCCCAGACCGGGCAGCAAGGTCAGATCTCCCTTTGGGCAAAGCCGAATCCTTTACTACATCACTAGGAAGCATTTTAGTTGTATGTGTAATCTGAAGTATTTGTAAACGATGATTTAATTGTATTTATAAAGCAAAACACACAATTATAATAACTTTTAAAGATGAGACATAAGAAATCAAAAACATTTCAAGACATGTCTTGGGGCGTCTCTAGTGGGTATACTGTGGAGAGTTTTGTGAAGGGCTATCTTACTCTAAAGCAAGGATTGGCGCACTATGCCTGAGGGTAAGTCTACACCATATTAACTTAAATCTACACCATATCAACATCATATCAACTTTTTATTGGAAGATAGTTATACCTATTCCTTTGCATGGCTGCTTTTGATACAATGGCAGAGTTGAGGAGGTCTGACAAGACCAAATGTTCTCCACAATCCAAAATATTTACTATTAGATGCTTACAGAAAATGTTTGTGAAACCTTAATCTAATAGATAATCCAAGTTGCACCAGGTCCGGGAAGAAGGAATTTTTGTAGAAGAAAGAGAACTTTTTATAACTTCTCTCATAGGTAAATTCCCCTTGCACTTAGAATTGGTCTTGGTCATAAAATTATAAAATAGGAAGTAATAATAAATACCACCTCCCAATTGATTTAGGCTTCTGTTTTTCAAACTATATGAAATGAATCATCTTTTGTTTGCTTGATGGTTTCAGCAATTACTTTAAAAAGGTAGAGAGAAAATGAGTTTTATCTGTGTTTTATTTGTCTGAATGAAGCATGACGGTAAATATGTTGTATGGCTTACTTATGTTGAAATGTATAATAAACACTACTTTATCCCTAGCTTCATGAAATTATCATTTTTATTTTTCAATCCTCCAATAGCTTCTATTGTTTTATACAAAATACAATTTTTTAGTTTCTGTTTATGTAAGTCATTTTGAATCTTTTTTGGAACAAGATGTGATATATTTTCAATAATTCATGAGGCTCAAGGGTATCCTAAGCTTTTACCTTTTTCTTGACAGGAATAAAAGCATGTATCAGTAACCTATTAACCCATAAATGTCTAGATGGTTCTCCTTTGCCTGTTCTGAGGAGAATGTGTCCTCGCTGCTGATTCAGGATGAGAATTATTAGCCATATACTCACTTTGTCTTGATTCTATCTTAAGTGATAATATATTTGTCATTGTTTTTGTTGCATCCTTTGATTGGCATGTTTTCATTGGGAATTATGGTCTCATTGACTAGATTCTTAAATACATAATGCATCTCTCAAGTTGAAATCTTTAGCCACATTTTTAAAAACACAGGTTCCTACACAAAATAAGTAAAGTCTTGACAGCTAAGTCGATATTCTCAGGTATTTCAGTTTTTGGATGTAGTCTCACTTATAAATATAATCTGTTGTTGAGAAAATATGCCAAAAATGGATAATAGTTTTGAGCCCCTTTTGTGTAGAAGTAACTGCAAGTATGTTTTTTTTTCTCTGAGATAAGTTATTTTCTCATTGAATTCATTGTCCAAAACCTGTCATTGAATAACCAAAGAAATAAAATTAAAAGCATCTAGGTAGGAGAGAGTGGCTGTGGCAGACAAATAATGGGATAAATTGGTAAAATATAAAGCAACTACTAGAATGAATAAGTAAATATAAAAACAACCTGCCCTCAGAGAACTGCCCAAGCAATAAGAACTAAAAGAGTTAACATTCTAAAGAAGGGAAAATCATGGAGCAGTAGCCTGGTGATCTGCAGCTGCATATGATACTTCTTGCTGTAGGCAAGAAAATGAATACACTCATTAGACACCAACCAGAAAATTGATGTCAGAAAGACCAGCAGCGCTTTTGATGAACTCAAGAGAAAAGAGTGACAAAACTGTAGATTAAAGGAACACAGGGATGCTTCACCCTGAAATAATTTTCCAAACACTAAAACTATGCAGTGAGAGAGGCTAAAAGCACCAGCAAAGAACTCTGAAAAGCGAAGCAGAATTTTTGTTATTCTCCCAGTGCTAAAGAGACAATGATTAGAGCTTCTGACTTCCCAGGGAGAAGGGTCACAGGAAATACACAGTGTGCTCAGATGAAAGCTCTGGAGAACTATGTGCTAAAAACAAAGTTAGATGGAGCCTTCCAAAGCTGAACTCAATCCCCGTATCAGTTTATTCAATGAAAACTTGAATATTGTGATCAAAACTGAGAATGTATACATTAATTATGATAAGTCACTTTCATGGATTTAAGAAATGCTTAGATTAGCAAAGCACAGCTCTAGGTGTGCCTGTGGGTACTTCAGAGATGATTGGCATGGAGTCTAGCAAACTTGGGTAGGAAGAAGACCGCCCTGGTTGAGGGTGGCAACACAAATAGGCTTATGGCTTGGATGGAATCAAAGGGAAAGAAGAAAGAAGTTGGCCCTTTTTTTTTTAAAGAGCTCCAGTCTGCTTGAATGGGTGTGTCTTTTGCTGTTGTCACCTTTGGATATCAGTCTCCAGTTTATTCAACCTTCCAGTGTAGACTTATACCAGCAACTATCCAGGGAGCTTCTAGGTCTTCAATCTTGGGCTGGTGCTACATCCTTGATCCCTCCTGTTCTGCAGCTTCCACTTTCTTGGGCTGAGCAGTTACTGGATCTTTCAGCTCACCAGCATGTAGACAGCCATTTTCTACTTCCCTGCCTCAGAATCTGTAAGCCTAATCTAATAAATCCTCTTGCGTAATCATACACATTTTCTATTGATTCTGTTCTTCCAAAGAGCCCTTAAACAAACTTCAGTGCCAGGAATGGGGTCAGGAAGACTTCTAACCTAGATTTCAAAGGAAGGGCCAGGAGTCCAAGAAAAAAGCCCCCGAGAAGGCAGTGTGTGTGAGGCTGTAGCAATGAAGCTGAAGGTACAGTGGAGACCTCAGGAAGTCAGAAGTGTCAGGAACATACAGTGTCTGCTTAAGAAAGCTGTAGACTTTGAGTACAGTCAAACCAAGAGAGAGGCTTGCAATCAGCAAGGTCATCAGGGTGGGACTGCCGAAGCCCTCTGGATCTCACATTTTTACCACTGCATGTTCCAGATGCTTGGCATGGAACCAGAAGACTGCTGGGTTTGGGTCTTGCTTTGGACCTATTGCTTTCTATTCTCCTACTCTTCTCTTTTGGAATAAAGGTGTTTACCTCCTGCCATTATACTTTGAGATTACATAACTTGTTTTTGATTTTTCCAGAGGTTAAGAACTAAGAGTTTGCCTTGAGTCTCAGAGACTTGATTTGGACTTTTGAAAAATGCTGGAATTTTGGAGAGTTTGGTGAAGGAATTGTTGCATTTCTGCTTGCATGCAGAATGGTTGTATTTTGTTAGGTGAAATAATGAACATGTTATTGCTTTTATTTGGAGTTTAAGTATTTATTAAGAAGGGGTGAGTTGTGGTGGTTAGTGTCAACTTGATTGGATTTGGAATCCACTGAGGGATTGGTAAAGTACACTCTTGGGTAAATCTGGGTAGGTCATGGAGGTGTGGCCTCAGGGTCTGTGTCCTTACCTTTTCCTTTCTGGGGATTTCCCCTGCTGTCCTTCCCTGTCACCATGAGCCAAGCAACTTTGCTCTGCCATGCCCTTCCACCATGATGTGTCTGCCTTGGAACCAGCTGACCATGGATTGAATCTTACGATGTGGGCCAAAGTATAGTTCTCCTTTATGTTGTGTGTGCCAGGTATTGTGATTGGCAATGGGAAAGCTGATTAATGAAAGAGAAAAAAGAGAAAACAGGAACAAACCCAAATATGATCCAGATATTTTGATTCATAAACAACTTTACAGTTTTATGTCTCATAGGTTGAAGAAGTAGGTAAAAATAGACAAAACAGAAGAAAAAAATAGAAAACTTCCTTAAAGAATTTAAATCTACAAGAAGAATAAACTGAAAGTTTTCAAACTGAGATGTACATCAAAGAGAATCAAGAACTGAATAGATAAATTCGTTTTCAGATAGCAAGAGTAGAAGACAGGCTTGAGGAAATAAAATATGAATTATTAGAGAATTTATGAACCAAAGTAAACAGAGAGCTAATAAGTGAAGCACAAAAACGAGCATCAGATTCACGTGGACCACACTGGATAGTTCTAAAATAAACATATTTGGAGAGTGAATGAAAATGAGAAAAGAGTGAAAAATTACATAAAAAAGATAGTGGAAAATATTTATTCTGAAAATTGATGAAAAACATCAATCCACATATTCCAGAGAGTTTATGAACTCCAAACAGAATTGGAAAAATTAGCTAGACATGCAATAATAAAACTGCTGAAAACCAAAGGGAAGAAGAAAAGGAGCTTGAGATACACAAGACTGGGCCTTCCAAAGAGCAACAACACCAGCAGAAACACAGGAAACAGAGTGACAACCTCAAGAGTAGAAATGACTTTTTAACTTGGAATTCTATCCCAGGGAAAATATCCTTAAATACTTGAAAGAAATGCATTAATATGCATGTCTTGAGAAAAAAAATGTCAGGTGTGGTGGCACATGCCTGTAAGCCCAGCACTTAGGAGGTTGAGGCAGGAGGATTGCCACAAGTTCAAGACCAGCCTGAGCTACATAAGCGAGTTCAAGGCCAGCCTGAACTACGTGGCAAGACCCTGTCTCAAAAAAGAAAAAGAAAAAAAAAGAAAACTATTAATGGAAGTTCATTATGCTGAAAAAAAAATGATTTAAGACAGAAATATAAACATGGAAGGTTTGAAGATCATAGGAAAGAATGACTAAATGGATAAATAGAATTAAATATTGATTATGTAAAATGATAATGTCTTCAGGATTTAAAATATATACAGTTAGAATGAATATAAAGAATAACACAAAGTATGGGGGGAGTTAATATTAATGTTTTTGTGATCCTGGGGATTAAACCCAGGCCCTTCTCACTGAGCTACATCCTCAGTCCCTCTTTTTGAATTTTTAAAAAATTTTGATATAGGATATTGCCACATTGCCCAGGTTGAGCTGGAGCTTGTGTTTCTCCTGCCTCATCCTTCCAGAGTGTTGGAATTACAGAAAATTTAAATATTGTAAGATAATACCATTGTCAGAGAAAAGATTTAAAAAATTGTAATAGCATGAAAATGTTAAATGCTACATGATATATTTTATAGTGTAATTACCCCCCATGTAAAAAAATGTATGACTAACTTAGCATGGGGAAATGTAATGATTAAAGTATTTGATTAATCTAAAAATGTCTAGAAAAAAGAGTACATGGTATACAAAACAGTCATATCAAAGGGGAACCAATAAGATGGTAGACATAAATGCAGCCAGGTGGAAATCTTATTACATTTAAATGGATTCTGTGCTCCACCTAAAAGACTAAGATCATCAAACCAGTTTAGAAAAAAATGAAGCAACTAGAAGATTCTTATAATAGAAAAAACAGAAAATATAAAGACATGAAATTAAAATAAAAGAAAGGAAATAGACACATTTGTCTGTAATCTCAGCACTGTGGGAGGCTGAGGCAGGAGGACCACAGTTTGAAGTCCAGCCTTGGCAACTTAGCCAAACCCTGCTTATTTATTTATTTATTTATTTAATTATTTTTTTGGTGGGTACCAGGAGTCGAACTCAGGACCTTGCGCAACAGCAGGCACCTGTGCCGCTGAGCGATATCACTGGCCCTTTTTTTGTTGTATGTGGGTACCAGGAGTCGAACTCAGGACCTCGCGCTTGTCAGGCAGGCACTTATACTGCTGAGCTATCTCACTGGCCCCAAACCCTGTTTAAAAAAAGGGGTGAGCAGTATTGCGGATAGCTCAGGGCAAACCCCTACTACCAAAAACAAAGTAATACAAAATGAAACCCCCAACATAAAAAAGTGTGGCTATAGGGGCCTGTGAGATGACTCAGTGGCGTAAGCGCCTGCCCGGCAAGCGCAAGGGCCCCAGTTCGACCCCCGGAACCCACATACGAAAAAAGGGGCCGGTGATATCGCTCAGCGGCACGGGCGCCTGCTGGCCGGCGAGGTCCTGAGGTCAACCTCCGGTACCCACAAAAAAAAAAAAAAAGTGGCTGTAATAATATAAGATAAAGTAAACATTAATAAAAATGCATTTGTAGAGGTGCAGAGGAATATTTACTAGTGAAAAAGTAAATAACCAGAAAGCTATAATTCCCTAAATCTTTATGTGATCAATATCTTGGCACACATTTATAGAATGAAATGGAGAAATATAAAAAATTCACAGTCGTATTGGGATCCTAAAATAATTCTCTAAATACTCATAAAACAAGCAAAAAAAATTATGGAAGATCTTAAAAGGCAATGAAGAAAACTGACCTCTTTGATTATGTAGAAAATTGTATCTAATAAGAGCAGACTACAGATCCTTTTCAAGTAAAAATTAACATTTACAAGAGTTGACCAGATGGTGAGTCATAAAGCAAACTTTAACAAACTTCAAAAGATTGCAATAATTAGGAATATGTAATTTTACCTCAGTGGAAATAACCTAAATGTCAATATTAAAAGTAAATAAGAATATCCCTAATTGCTTGAAATTTAAGCAATATACAAATAAAGCATAAAACAAAAAAGAAAAATGATGGAAATCATGAAATATTTTAAATAGATGTTAATGAAGATGCAACATTTCACAAGAAAGGCTAATTCCAACAGAGGACACTCATTACTCTCACAATCATGACGAGCAAAAGAAAAAGACCCAGAAAAATACGCTGCGTGACTCAGTTTATACAGAGCTGAAAGCTCACACACAGGCCCACGCGGTGCCAGTGACATCCTCTTCCTTGACTTAGATTTTGAGTGGTTTCCTTTGTGAAAATTAAAGTTTACATTTGGAATTTGTAATGATTTACTTCAATTAAAATTTGCTGCAAAAAAACACAGTTGACTTCAAAACTGCTGATGTAATGTTTCGTATTTATTTTTAAGAGTTTTATTTTTAGTTGATATAAATTATATACATTTATGAGGGCAATGTAATGTCTCAATACATGTATAGATTGTGGAATAAGTCACTTTTTTTTTTTTTTTTGGTACTGGGGATTGAACTTAGAACTTTTTGCATTGAGCTACATGCACAGACCTTTTATTTATGTATTTCTTCTTTTTTTTTAAGACAGGGTGTCACCGTGCAGTTCAGGCTGTCCTTAATTCACTGTGTAGTCCAGGCTGGCCTGAAACTCATGGTGATCCTCCTGCCTCAGTCTCCCACGTGCTGGGATAACAGGCCTGTGCTTCCAAGCTCGGACTTAATTCTTGAAGTAAGTCATTAAGTTGCCCAGGCTGGGCTTGAATTTGTGACACTCCTGCTTCAGCCTCTAGCAGCGCTGCTATCACAGGCATGTGCCTACACGCGAGGCTCACTTTCGCTTAAATGTCATTAGTGTTTTTTGGTCAAATTTGAAGGGAAGAAGCTAAAAGATGCCACTGGCAGTAGGTATTTATTTCATTTTTTGCCTAAAGATATATAATGGTTAAATCTTCTCCTGAAAAGCAGTTCTTCTATCTCACTAAATGGCTCTATGCTGTGCACATAACATCTGAAATGTACCCACATTGTCAAATGGGAAAATAGATACAAATTTTCATGTTATGTTACTATAACTATAATTGAAACAAATGTTGAGGAACTCTTCTTGTCATCCAACATTTAAAAATATATTATTTTATAACTTAACGCAAGTTTAAAAAGTGAATAGTACAAGCAATGCTATTTCATCTGACTTAAGAATTAATGGTTACATAAAATTGACTACATAGTAGAATACTTTAGTCGTATTTCTAGCGAAACTTTGTAGAATTAATATTTATAGTATGTTCTCAAACATGTGTTCTTTTAAATTTTAATTTATATGAATTTTTAATTTAAAAGTTAATTATTTTAACAGGCCGATAATTATTGTATATTCTTTTGGTATACAATGTAGTGTTTGAATGTATATATATATATATATATATATATATATATATATATATAATGTAGATAGTAGACAGTTTAAATCCAGTTAGTTAACATGTCCCTCAACTCAAAGTGCAATAGATTGCTGAAACTAATTCTTTATATCTATCTGAAACTGTGTGCCCTTTAACCAATATCTGCCCTTTCTCCACTCTCTCTCACCTACCAGCCTTTGGAACCATTGTCCTATTCTATTTCTTTGAGATCAATTTTGTTTTTTTAGATTCCTCATACAAGTGAGATCATGCAGTATTTCCTGTTTATTTTGTTCTTAAACAGGGTTGCTTGGGGCCGGTGAGATGGCTCAGCGGCGTAAGCGCCTGCCTGGCAAGTGCGAGGGCCCAAGTTCGACTCCTGGAACCCACATATGAAAAAAGGGCCGGTGATATCACTCAGCAGCATGGGCGCTTGCTGGCGCGCGAGGTCCTGAAGTAGACCCCCGGTACCCACAAAAAACAAAACAAAACAAAACAAAACAGGGTTGCTTGGGCTGAATAAGCATGTCCATATTTATTTAGTGATGCCAAATAGTGGCCCGGATCACTTAATGTAGTTGTAATTATTTTATTAGACTTTGTCTAATAAAATGATTATTTTATTTGACACCCCATCCAATATTAATTACATGTATTAATTATAATGCATGTCTAGTAATTAATTCAATTCAGGTGGAGTTTACGTGCCCTGCAGTGTTTGGTGCTAGAGATACAATAAGGAGCAAGATGGGCACAGCCTGTTCCTCAGAAGGGTCACATCCACTCTGGCATAGAGGCAGGCAATTTTTTATAGTGTATGCTGAGAATTAGGAACTTCTGCCGATGAGGCATTTGTTATACCCTGTGCTCAGCTTTGTATCCTGTTTTGTAGATGAGAATTGCTGTGTTCTTTCTTAAATAAAGTATTTGTGTGTTCAGATTCATGAAGGCCTTTATTATGAACAGAGTACCAGGATTTCTGACGATTAAGTGTAATTTGTACATAGTTAATTTTAAAAATCATGTTTTGGGGCCAGTGAGATGGCTCAGTGGCATAAGCGCCTGCCTGGCAAGCGCGAGGTCCTGAGTTCGACTCCTGGATCCCACATACGAAAAAGGGGCCGGTGATATCACTCAGCGGCACGGGCGCCTGCTGGTGCGCGAGGTCCTGAGGTCGACTCCCAGTACCCACACACACACACAAAAAAAATCATGTTTTATGTTTTATCGTGGCTTTATGCATGCATAGTTTAAAGGTGAGTAGTTTTATGTAGTTTGTTATGAAAAATATTCCTTTCTTTTTCTCCTTTTCCACTCCACCATTCCTGTTGCTTTTAGGCAGCCATTTTCAATTATTTTAGTTGTTTATTTTGCTTTTGATTGTCATAATGATGAATACTGTTGCCATATCAAGTTTTTAAAAATTAATTTTATAGGTACACTTTAGATATACATAATGATCACATTCATCATAGGGAATTTGTACCTGTACATAGTATATGTTGATTCTCCTTTTTCCCCAATTCCCTCTCCTCCTTTCAACCCCTCTTCCCCTCCTTATTTACAAAAACTTTGTTTCCATTTTTTCCTTCTATTCTTTTTTTCTTTTCCTTTCCCCCTCCCCCTCCCTTATTCCCCGTCCCATTTGAACATTTTCTTCCTATTCCCCAATATCTATTATACATTTTGTGCCATACTAATTTTTAAATTTTAGGTATCTACTGATTTTTATCTTATTTTGGAAAATGAGGATTCGAGTAATTTTTCCCTATTTGTTTCCTGTCATATGCTTTCCTTATAATTTCTGGTTATATTAAACATTCAGTTTATATTTCCATGATATATAAATAAAATATACCAAGGGTAGTCTACTCCATGATTAATTCTTCCTAATTAGACAGATTATTTTCCTACTCTTTTTTTTTTTTTTTTTTAATATGCAGGTACCGGGAGTCAAACTCAGGACCTCATGCTTGCCAGGCAGGCGCTTATACTGCTGAGCTATATCATTGGCCCTATTTTCCTATTCTTTTTTTGTGGGTACCAGGGCTCGACCTCAGGACCTCGTGCACCAGCGGGCGCCCGTGCCGCTGAGCGATATCACCAGCCCTTTTTTTGTATGTGAGTTCCAGGAGTTGAACTCGTGCCCTCATGCTTGCCAGGCAGGCGCTTACGCCACTGAGCCATCTTACCAGCCCTATTTTCCTATTCTTAATAACTACTTCTATCTCCCCTTTGGTTTGCTTAGCTCTCTACCTAACTCCCCTCTAGAGGAATCAATCTACTTTGGGTTCTTTCAGACAATTAAGTTCCTCTTCATGGAGCTGTCCCTGTGTAGTCTCTTGTCCTCTTGCCCCAGTGACCTGGCTGCTTTCTAGATCTTCGGAACAGTTGTCATCCTGGGATTTCTTTTCCCAATATCCTTAGCTTTTCTTTTACTTCTACCAGGCATTAGGTTTCTAATTTCCTCCACTCTCTCTTTTTATTTTAGTAGAGCACTTCTCCCAATTGCTTCTTGAGAAATTGTGTGTTGGAGGTTCATTTTCTGAGATTCAGCTGAAATGACATATTGGTTGGGTAGAATTCCAGGTTGAAAACTATTTACTACTCAGATGTTGGCAGCATTCCTCCACTGTCATTTTAGTGTGCATGTTTTTTTGTTGAGAGGAATTGGGTGCCATGTTGATGGCCATTTCCCTAAGTTGTTCTCATTCTCCAGCCTTTCCTTGTTTTCCTTGTCCAGAGTACTTGTGACTCGATTCCCATTATGGGGAAGTTTGTAGTCTTCTGCTAGAATGATAGAGGGGCCAGTGGACATCACCTGGGGGCCCAATTTCTTACATAGTTCTCAGGCATTCCTCTAGGTTTTAGCCCTCTCCTCCTCATTGCCACTGCTTTACGATTCGGTGATACGAAGAGGCAGCTTGCTTCATGTGCTTCCCTTTTTTTTTGTCTTTTTGAGACAGGGTCTCACTATGTAGTTTTGGCTGGCCTTGCTTGAACTCACTGTGTAGCCCAAGCTGGCCCCAAACTCATGGCAGTCTTCTTGCCTCAGCCCCCTGAGTGCTGGGAATACAGGTGTGCGCCTTTTTGCTGCTTAATGTTCAACTTTTCCCGGTGTATGCTGAATCAGATTGCACACATCCCTCTGCTTTCCAGTTCTCAAAATTTTGTTCTTGCCCACTCTTCTCCCATTCTCTTTAGCCTTGTGGATTTTTGCACTAAAAATACGCTTACTAATAAGTTACATGCTCAATCTGATATCTTTAACTGAAAGCCCCTGCCCTAAGTTTCACAGTCATCTAATGATAGTTTTGCTTGAACTCAAATAGAAAGACTTGACTTGTGTGAAACTAAAATGATTCTCCATACTTGTAAAAGAGGCACTGTCGGAGCATTTCTCCTTTGCAGCGTTTTCTCTTGAGTTTCATTCCTCACCCCAACCAGCTCCTTCCTGCTGCAAGACACGCATGGAGTCAGCTGATTATTTTCCACCCTCCTGTCAGTAGCAACTCTATTGCACTCTCTCTTCTTAGATGTTGGTAAACCATGCAGCATATTTCTTTCCATCTGACAGAAACCTTGGGAAAAATAAGCACTTTTTTTTGGCACAGCAGGGTTACTGTAGTCAACAATAATGTATTTTACCCTTCAAAATAACTAATAGTAAATTTCAGATGTATCACCACAAAAACATCAGGCGAGGAGATAGATACGTTAATTTGCTCAATTTAATCGTTCTGCATTGTATACATATGTCAAAACATCACATTGTGCTCAATAAACAATACAATTATGATTTGTCAGTTAAAAATAATATTTGCGTACAATTTAAAAAGATATTAGCAATATCATACAAGAGAGCACCAGTATAAGAGAACCTTTAGGATAGTGTAGAAGTACTGTTTTGATACCTGCTGTCCAGAGCTGGTAGACACACTGATAGATTTTACTCTGCTGATTTGGTGTGTTTTTGGGTTTGTATGCAGGTTTGGTTTAGACAGTGGAATTACAGCAACATTCATGTATTAAGCACACTCCTAACAATATCACATTCTTAGTGAAAAATACACTCAGGCGCTAACTCCTATGTGGTAAGTGGCAGTGGAGTGAAATACGTCCCAAACACGAGCTGACAAGGAAAAGGGAGGACCCCAGACAAGGTGAACATTCTGAAAAGCAGTGTTAAGGTCCGCAACATCGTGAGTTGATAATTGTGAGAAAGAAAGAAAAAGCATAATTTAAATGCTTCCTTTATTAACAGTTACCTTTGTGAAAGAAAACTTGATTTTCATCGCTGTCAATTACTTGGATATACTTGAAGGAATGCAAGTCTCTCCAATAGATTATCATTTATATTTGGCGAGTAATACTGCAATACGGATCACCACACACAACGGTTAGCTTGATTCCTACTTCCTTTTGTTTCCAGACGTGTCCCACTAAGATTCGAGAAAGGGAAAAAAATAACCCTGGAGACAATCGCAGAACAAAGTGGGTATTACGAACGTCGTCAGGCAGGGTGAGAACGCAAAGCTAATGGAGTGGTGAAGACACAGTTCTTTCCTTTTATGGTCAACATTCAAACTTTGTGGTGCTTTGCCAGCTGAGCATTAAGCAAATTATTGTACACAGTGAGGATGAGATGCCTTTCTTTCACGACATGGGCACTTGCAAGGGCACAGGAAAGACCGTATGCATTGAGCAGCGTGACTCCCTCTCTTCATGAAGCAGCTGCCTCACATGCAGGCCCAAACATGGCTCCCTTGTGTTCCGAAAAGGCTGATGGCTCTCCTGACGGGGCAGACACACAGTACCAGGAATTCTGGCTTGGAGTTGCTTTGGCTAAATGACAGATCGTCACGTGTGCAAAATGGATGTGTACAACTTGTTCTGCGTCACAAACTCAGAAAACTGGTGGAGATGTGCAGGTTGAACGCCTGCCTCGTTCTTATTTCAGCTTCAGTGGAAAACATGGCACTCGTCAGTTGTATTACTGACCACACTGAGAATTTCCATCCTGCTGTCCTCTTTCTGTCCTTTTTTTCTTTCCAATGATATACTTGTTTTCTTTCTCCATGATTAATATTGTTGTGCAACTTACAGTGCTATATTACAGAGATATTTTATACGTGTGAAGCTTTATTTTGGCTATCTCAAGGTGGTACGTTCTGTCTCATGGAAGAGAAGAGATTTAACTTAATGACCAGAGATACCTGCATTTAGTTGAGACAGCTTTATGAAAAGGAGTTTCAAGGTCTTTTAATCCAGTATGTTGAGCTTTTCTTTTGAAGAAGCATGAAGAAGTGCAAAGGTTTATTTATCATACTAATGTTTGTTGTAATTAATGATTTGTACTTTAAATATATAGAGTAGGTGTCCTTCATTAAAAAACATATCATATAAATCTTTTCTTTTTTGGTATCAGGAATCGAACCTAGGGCCTCATGCTTTTTGGGCAGCTGCATGTAAATCTTTTAAGGACAGACTTCTGGAATTTTTCTAGCTTCCAATATTTGATGGAATTCGCAAACACATATATACCAATCTTGGAAGTTTAAACTACATATAGTCTGACTCTAGGGTTGGCAAACAAAATGTAAAATGCCCAGTTAAGTTTGAGTTGCAGATATACAATGAATATTTTTTGTATAGGTATGCCCCAAATATTGTATTTTTATCTTTTTTTTTTTTGTGGGTACCGGGGGGTCGACCTCAGGACCTCGCGCACCAGCAGGCGCCCGTGCCGCTGAGTGATATCACTGGCCCCTTTTTCGTATGTGGGTTCCGGGAGTCGAACTCGGGCCCTCGCGCTTGCAAGGCAGGTGCTTACGCCACTGAGCCATCTCACCAGCCCTGTATTTTTATCTTTGAAATGTAGTGAACCCACTCTTTGTTTTAACAAAAAGTATTTTGAAGGTCAATGGTTCAAATTTGATTTCATTTTGATTTAAAAATGAGGTTTAGAGTGTGTATGTGTGTGTGTGTGTGTGTGTAATGATATCTACTTGGTTTGCTTTGAAACATATGATAAGCTACAATGATTTGTGAGTCTCAAGAGAAACTTTAAAACTTTGGTTAGGTTTTTCATTTTGTATGTCTTGCACTTTACTGCTTCAAATCTACATTTTCTTTAGCACCCCATACTAGTACTTCATGAGGCTGTCAGAGAGAAAAATAGGTGAGGCTGTTCCTAGGTGATTTATTTCAAGCCTCAATCACACACACAAACACACAACATAGATAAAAATGTGGATGTGTACATATGTATATATTTGAAAAGTTTGAAAATTGAAATCAATTATTTTTGCATATACTTTTTTTGTTGTTGTCTTTTTGAGATAGGGTCTTGCTGTGTAGCCCAGGCTGGCCTTAAACTCCAAGCAATCCACCTGCCTCAGCCTTCTGAGTGCTGGGATTACAGAAGTGCACCACCGCACCTGGGTGTTTTAGCATATGCTTTTGTCCCCAGACTAATGATAATGAGAATAAATAACAGATTATAATTATAGAAAAGATCATCTAAATTTAGAACCAGTGAATCTGAGGTTGTACCCCAGCTCTAACACATGGTAACTGTACAGATTTGGAGGCATTAACCTCTGTGTGACACTGTTTCATTGTCTCTTAAGCAAAAAAAAAAAAAAAAAATGGTACTTACCTCATAGGCTTACTGCTTGACGATTTAATGGCAGTGTACAAAAGCTGATAGATGACTGTGTAATGTACTATATAGTTAATGTTAGTGTCGTTACAAATTTGTTGTTGATTTTTTTTGGCTTGTTTTCTATGTGGAATTATTGTATCAGAGTTTTTACAAGTAGTACTACATTTATTCTTCATAGAAATCCTCCAAAGTTAATTTTATTGATATACTTAATAAGGTAATATATAAAATTTGGCTAAGACAGCTAGGATTCCAGCCCAATGCCTTTCATCCATATCTTATCCCTACAGCAGCTCTAGTGTTCTCTTTCTCTCTCTCTCTGCCTCTCCCTTCCTTTTTCCCTCTCCCTTTCTCTCCCAAGATGTAAATGGTTTGTTCTGAGGGATATGTTCTCCTAGTGTCCTAACTAAATCCATAGACTAAAACCCATTTAATATTGGATAGTGCTAATTCTGCTTTTTCTTTCTTACATAAATTCCAGGTTGAAACCCTAGCACACCAAAGCCTACTTCTTCCTGGGCTTCTTGCTTTTGGCTGTTTTCACCAAGTGATCACCTTTGCAATGGCGCCATTTTGGAAAGTACTGAGACTCCCTTGACCTGGATGACCCTTGCTGTGCGCCATGTTAGACCAGCGCTTCCTTTGGCAACGTGCCTGGGTGCTTTTCCGTCCACAGGCACAGGTTCTGAAGCGTGACCATGTCAGAAGGCACAGAGGTGTGTGTGCTGAATTTCTTGCTCAATTTAGTGAGGGACCGATTGCAGATCACCTGATGACATCCCAGATTTTAAGAAAATAGCAAAAAAGACTTCATTCAGATGTTAGATGGTGAAGTGGTAACAAATTCAGAGAAATCATTTGAGGAAATTTAGTGAACAGTGATAGCTAGTTAGGGGGACTTACATATCAGTTAAAACATAGGAAATTATGACAACTGTTTGTCTAACCATATTGAAGTCGTTACCAGTTTTAGAGGGATGTTTTTGCCAAAGACACACATTTCAGCAATATCGGCAGACTTGAAAACAAAATAAATTTTTTAGATTGTGTTTCTCAAAATACTATGAAGGAGACATATGATCCTTCATGATACTAAGGAACTATTTCTTCTTATCCTGATTGACTTAATTTCTTACAGAAGTTTCTTTTGCTCCTGGCCTAATCGGTGGCAGTCTCTCCTCCTCACTCCGGATGAAACTCCACTCACAAGCCCCTGCCCTTGCAGGCTCCTTTCCTCCCATGTGTCCATAGCCTCTGTTCTCTTGTCTGTTCACATGTGTCCTGTGGATTCTGCACACGTCCAGCCCTCAGAGGACAGAAAGGGTGAACCATTGTGTGGGCAAAAGGAAGGAAGAGAGACCACTAAATTTGAAATACTAATTTTTTTCTTGCATAGTCATTTTTCAAGACCTTTTTAGTCACATATCAGGCAAAATCATTTTAAGCATCATTACAGAAATGAAGTAAATGCAATGTTTTTTTACCTACTTTATAATTGGTATATTTATTGAATCCACCAAAGCATGACCTAATTGTTCTCTCCCTCTCTCTCTCTCTCTCATCTCTCTCTCTATCATCTCTCTCTCTCTCTCTCTCACACACACACAGAGTTTCCTCTTGGTTTGCATTTGAAGTTAACCAATGCACCCACTCAATTTGCTCTGTCCATAACAAGAAAATGATTTCTCAACCAGTTTTAACATTTCCTTGGTGGACATGCTAGTTGTGCAGAATAGTGTCAAGTTACTGAAAGAAACAGAGATGTGAGATGAGGGACAAATATGGGATTTATAATTTTGTACTTTTAATAGTTTCATCTTTAGTGATGACTTAAAAGATGTGCAATAAGATCAAGAGTTCAGTTTTGATACTCGTGATATAATCTGACACAAGTAAAGTAAAATTAAGATTATTGATTTTTATGTGGAAATAGGAAAACAAGTGGAAATTTTTTGTCAGAGAATTATAAAATATTAAAATAAGTACTATCTATTGGCTACTGACTTTCTGTTAGAAACTGTGAAAATCTTTATGCATACATCACCTAATTTGCATCAATCATCAACATGACACTGTTATCTCTACTTATAGAGGGTTAGAGCTGAGGTATGTATCAGTTATGTAACTGCCTATCTTCTATCCCATGGTTTATGTATTGCAGCATTGCAAAATTAAATCCATCTCTACCTAATCTTGTGCTGTGCTTTAATATGTATGTGTGTGTGTGTGTGTGTGTGTGTATGTGCATGGATATTATACAAATACATGTTCAGGTAAATATATATATATATCTATATATACCTGAGACAGACAGAGACAGAGAAAGAGAAATGGTATCCAAAGCCAGGCTGTGAATTTGAATTATGAACAGGGAGAAAATATTTAGGAGGTGGAAGCTTTCTTCAAGGGTTTATAGAAGTGGAGAAGATGGTGTTAGTACAATTTATCATCTAGCTATGTGTTCAAGGACTGGAAGAAATAGAATATTAAAGAGTGAAAATGGGATAGTTGTACAATGAATTCTCCTAGGTGTAGTAATTCATCATGACCTTCCTTTCATTTCCCTGGTGCCTGTCTCAGTTTCACTTGCTTATTTTCTGTGAGTGTACTTTCCTCTTCATTGATTCATGCTTGACTTGAACTTTCTTGCTTTGGGATTATTGAATTTTCTTTCTCTTTCTGGCCCTCTTCATATTTGCCTACAAAGTCAATTGTCCCCATTAACTTTTGTGATGCCATCAGTGGATTGTGCTAAAAGAGAAGAGCGCAGCAGGGACAGGGAGGTAAACATTGCTTCACTGGTGTCCCTAGGGAAGTGTTCGTGTGGAGTGCCACAGAGTTCTCATGCTGCGAGGAGTGGTGCCTGTCGTTTATGGGCAGCCGAGGAGACTTTCATTTCTAAAAAAACAGAATGAGGAACCAGCCTGGTCATGCTTTAACACAAATCTTGTATGATGCCCTTTGGTATGATGAAAAGTGTCTGACTTCAGTTAGTCTCGGACTTTTCTTACATGAACATCAAATAGCGAAATGTGTTCCCAACCCTCTACATGAGGATGGGCCCATAATTCTCTATACCACATTCTCTTTCTTTGGCATGAGTCCTGGGGCTATAGCACTCTATGGAACATCAGGCACATCGGTTTAGGTTTCCGACTTGGCCCACTAGAAAATGATGATGTTATGGAACCTCTCAAAACTCTGATTTGTTGCTGATAATAGGAAAAGATCAGCATCAGAATCTTACATTTCCTAAGGGCCCAGAATCTTACACGTGATGTGTTTTACACATCTTACACGTGATGTGTTTTACAGTATTTAGACATGAGCAGTAGTCCTCAAAACATACAGTTTGTGTAGAGACAAAGAAACCCCTAGAAAACTGGAACACTGTAGGAAGGTATAAGACAAGTTCCCATTAGTTGGACTAAGGTGAAGTGTTTGAGGGCAGGCGTGATTCATGTTGTCCTATGAATTCTAGCCCATAAATTGAGCCCTATTAAATCTTGATATATCATGTTCTCTGGACATCTAGGAAATATACTAATGATTAAACAAAACAAGTTCATTATCAATTATGCTCTAAAATATTGTGTTGTAAATGTAATACAACATTCAATATAATAAATATTGTTTTCTCACTTTTTCAATGTCATCAGTCAAGGCATTGATAGAGAAGAATTAAAACTACACATTGATTCTATAAATCTGGGCCTTGCTTTATCGGTAGTGTGCACGCAACATAGCAGTGGCAAAGTGAATTACTCAGGGAGGAGTGGAGCTCCTGAGCACCAGCCTCAAATGTTGGTGCTTGTCACCTGGGAAGTGGCATCCACAAACTCAGTGGGCCCCACCCCAGTTTCTGATTGGCTAAAACTGGCCCACAATTTGCATTTCTAACAAGTCACCTGGTACTGCTGCTCGTAGTCCTTTAGGGATCACACTTTTAAAATCTTATTAGGGGTTGGTGAGATGGCTCAGCAGCATAAGCGCCTGCCTGGCAAGTGTGAGGTCCTGAGTTCGACTCCCAGAACCCACATACAAAAAAAGGGCCAGTGATATCGCTCACTGCTCAGTGGCATGGGTGCCTGCTGGCACGTGAGGTCCTGAGTTTGACCCCCGGTACCCACAAAAAAAAAATCTTATTAGTATGTGTTTGCAATGCATGTAGTTTACTGTCATCTTGGGGAGTGGGTACATGTACATAACACAGCTTGCTTCTTTTTTTACTCCTCTTTCCCTCCCCCCATCCTGATTTTCAATCCTGTTGATATTGTTAGTCTTGGCTTGTAATATGGCATATGATGTTTACATTCACTGAGGATATTACGTTTCTGTACATGGCATATCTTTATTCTTATTTCTTTTTCCCCTCCTCCTCACCCCTTACCCTTCTTCCTTTGTCCACTTCTCTATTGCAAGAGATCCATCCCCTTGTCCCCTTCTAGCCATCCTTTATTGTTCTTTTTGTACTTTGCCTCACTCAAATGAGAGGTACCATATGGTATTTAAGTTTGTGTGTCTGGTTTATTTCATTCAACATTACATTTTCCAGATGCATCCATCTTTCTACAAATGTCTAAAATTTGTCATTCTTTATAGCCAAGTAGTATTCCATTGTATGTAGATACCACATTTTCTTTATCCAATTGTCTGTTGATGGGTATACAGGCTGCTTGCAATATTTAGCTATTATGAATTGTGCTGCTATAAATATTGGTATGTGTAGGGACCACACTTTGAGAGCCACTTTCTTAAAGGCAAGAAGGAAGAAAATGGAGAGAACAATTTCATTCTGGAGCATTCTGTGTTTTCTGAAAAACAGTGAATTAAGAAGAACTAAGTGTCTAATTTATGAAAAGGACTTATTACTCTTTAAAGGCAATATCGACAACACAGAGCATACTTAGACATTTTAGTGGGGGATCATGGGCTGGAACCATTTCATTTGAGGACATCATATGCTGCTCGTATTTACTTATTCTGAGGCAAGTGTTTCACTTTTATTTTTCTTCTTTTCAATTCACTGATATATTTTAAGGGCAACTGTAGACATCATGGGATTCTACCTCATAAGTACTTTAGCATGCATCTGTGAGAAATGAGAACATTTTCCTAGCAAATTAGCGGCTTTATACTTAACAAAATTAATGATTTTATAATATCATCTAATACTTATTTCTTATTTGAATTTCTTAAAATTGTCCCTGAAATGTCCTTTCAGCAGGTTTGTCCATGCCAAGATTTAATTCAGGACAACAAATTGCTTTTGGGTACTGTGTCATTTAAGAATTTTAAAATTAGAATAGCTCAGTTCTGACTTGCCAAAAAGAGTGGGACATTTATCCCACGGAATATCTTACCTTTCAGTGTCTACCTTGCATCCTTGTGGAGATAATTTGGTAGGAGTACACATTAACTGGTTTCATGTGCTCCCTGATGCATTATATTAGGGGATACAGAATATCTGGGTTTCCCATTGTTGGCGTTGCTCTGACTGGCTATAACTTAGTAATTGTCCATTGCGATGTTTCACTTCTCCCCAGCCACCAGAGAGCCATTTGTGTGGTAGAACCTTGGCAGTATACACATACCTGATCCCCTCATACCTTTTTATCTTATGCTTTAATATCACTTAATGATAATTCTTGCTTAAGTCATTAATCTCATTAATTTTTACAAAGTGGTAACTTTCTTGCTAGCTGGGTCATTTCTTTTACATATATTCACTTGCCTTCTTTTTTAAAAGTCGAGCTTTTGCTCCCCAACAAGCAACTTGGTCGCCATGTATTTTCTTCTGGCAAAGTCAGTCTTTCTCATAGTTTACCAGCTTTCAAAGTAAGTAATTTGTTTAGTTAGTATTGCCAATGTTGACAAATGAGATATTTTAACTTTCTCGGTGAAAGTATCATTTAGAGCACATTGATTTTCACAGACTAAACATGGTTCTGTCGCCTACCATCATTATTCTGAAAATATATTCATGACAGAAGTTGTCAAGAACAATGAGCTGAAGACCAAAAGGACAGATAATAATGGCAGGAAACATGTAACTACTACACTTCCAAGAAAACTTAAGGCTTCGGAATTTCTTGTTAGCCATATCTGGGTAAAGCAGTGAAAGAAGATGCATTTAACTACAGAGATATTGACAAGTAAGAAGGCACACACCATTTTCCCTGAGAGGTGTTGATTCCAAGATAGCTTAATAAAGCCCGGCTCAATTAGGGAAGAATGCTACTAATTTTCATTATTATAAATAATAAAAAGTGTATATATTATATACATGGTGTGTGTGCTGTGTGTATGTAATAAGAAGGCTCTAGGAGGATGCAGTCTTTGCAATGGGTTTGGTTTGAGCCTATTTTGGGAATGGGAATAGTGACAGTAGGAGAAATGGTGCTCTTTATTGCATTTATAACCATGCTGAGCTTGCAAAGAGAAGACAGGCTGGAGTCATTAGATGGGTGTAGGAAGGCAGTTAAAAGTAAACATAAGGGCAATGATTTATATGGACGTCTTTGGCATTTTTCTCTTTCCCAGAGTTTATTTGGATAAACAAAACAAAACAAAACAAAAACCTAGCACTGCAGATTTAGAAACCATTTCCCGTAACCTCAGGTTGAAGTAAAAGTAAATGCTAAATTATCTTGGTAAGGCTGCTAGTCATAGTTATAGTCATAGTCTTTATCTGTATGTGTCCAAGTAGTTGAGTTTTTAGCAGATGTTTTAGATTCGTCTCTCTCGGATGTTGCCAACACTTCCTTTTGTATAAATCTCAGCCATAGGAACGTGATATATCTTTGATTTCTATCCTCTGAAAGTCTAAAGAACATAACTATGGTGGATTTGTTGACGTAAAGAATAGAGGCCTTTTGTCTCTCTGCCCTCTTTGTAGGAGAGCCAGCACAATTCTCTGGAAAGCCACATAAACTTCGGGACTCAGTAAGATTTCAACAGTGAGTGGTCCAGGTTGGACCATACACACTTTTCCTAGGACCTTTGTTCTTAGACTCCTCCTGTTGTGCTGAAATTAAACCCAAGCCCTAATGATACCTTTTCTTTCTGCTAGTATTTCTATATCCGTTCCTTACTCTGGAATGGGTTACTTAATTTTAGAAGTATGCTCAAAAGTAATAGGTTGAGAATTTTTCAGGATGAATTTTTTGTACATATAATGGGTGTCGGTGTGAAAAATTGAGAAAAAATGGCTTTTGTGGGAAAAAAATAGTGTAGATAATATCACTTCTTAATCCAGAAAGATTTACTGAATACTTACTAGCTATCATGAAGGGACAAATCTCTGAAACAATTAAATATTATATCTATTTTCTACTACTTGTCTTATTCACAGTTTACAACTCTTCAAAGAAGTAAGTCTATAAACAAAAATGAACGAATACCTTTGCCCTTGTAGGTCTTCAGTTTAACATTTACTACATTTAAACAATAGGCTAGCAGAAGATTCAGAGTGCTCCCAAGTCTCAGCTTATCGCCTTTAGAGAGGCTTTTAAAATATTTGTTTTATTCATATTTTCACACTTGTTTATTTATAATAAGGAGCTTATGATATTTTATAATTTGTAATAAGTCAGCGATTCATGTAGCTCCTTGCTAAATTCCCTTCCATGTGCACATTTTACCTTTCATTCAAAGTTCAAGTTTGCTCTTGAGATAATTTACCTTTGGCTTTAAAGATAAGAGAAAAAGAAAATAGGAAACTCTTCGCACTTTGGTGGATCCTAGAGTACAGTAAACAGGATTGCTAAAGTGGTAATTTCAAGAACCCTGCAGTTATTTTTAGAAAAAGTTTTCTCAGGTCTACAAAAATAAAAATCCTATCCCTGAAATCAATTAGTTATCTCTCACAGTGAATTCAGTTTTTGATGTGTGAATTAGGTCAACTTCAAAAGGAAACTTCCGCACTGTGGGGTGAAATATAATTTTAAGAATTTTAATTCTGCTTCAGTTTAGCACCAGAGGGCAATTGTATTTAATATTCTCTGCTTTGGCAAAAGTCTTTGTATTTGGATAGTCATGACTGTTAAAAATGAGAAAGTTTAATTGGGAGTTGGAGCTGTATAGGGTTTCTTGAGCAAGGGTGGTTATGTTCCCGAAAGCTTGTTCCTTCATTTAAAAAAATAAAAAGTTTCAATGTTTTCTAAACCTTGAATAAAACACACTCTACTGTAAGTGAAAGCACCATTTTGTTTGATTGTACTATCTACGTTCAGAAAATTTGCTATCATATACAAAGTGTTAGCTGTGAGGAAGAATTATCAATTATAATATCTTCTAGAAACATCTGCAGATTGCATAGAGCCTGGTAATGTCTCCTAAGAGGATCTGCCCATGCTATGGAAGAGACAAGAAACTGTAATCATGTCTGCTACAGAAAGGCAACTTTAGTGCCCTGGATGCTTTGTTTATGAGGCTCCCAAACATTTCCTCTGGCTCCCAACTTTCCCCACTGCCTAGGCCTGGGGCCCAGAGCGATATTTGCTCACTCTTTCCAGTCTTTGCTTCTTCCCTTCTTCAGGAGGAGGTGCTTCCTGCTCTTATGAGTAGATGGTGCCAGTACCTTATGTGCGCTAAAACACAGCTCAGAGCAACCAGCTGGCGATGCTGTGGCCTCTGGACATGGCTCATCTGAACATCCACCAAGTGTGAGAGTCTCAGATAGATTCTGGACTTGGGGGAAGGTCTTTTAAGTTTAGGAATTTACACCTCCTCTCTCCCTCACAGAACTTTCCCTGTGTGGCAGTGCTATACATTGTGACTTCAAGTAGCTGTTAGACTTTTGAAGCCACTGTAAGAAAACCTACCTCCCAAGTTGTCCTTCCTGGAAAACAAGATGGTAGATCCTGGAGTGCTTTGTAACTGTAATAGTCTATGATTCCATAACGTTGAGCAATCTAGTTTAGCAAAGCCTCTCTTCAAGCTAGTCTGGCTCAGTTGGACCCATGTTCTTGGACATAATCGTTATTCAACAGACATTTATGGAGGGCCCATAGGTATTAGATACTGCTTTAAGTGCTAGACAAGCAGAAATAAGCAAAAAAGACCATGCTTTTGTAGAATTTATATTTTATGAGAAGATAGCCATAAGCAAATGTTTTTTTTTTTTTCTTTCTTTTCTGAAGTATGATGTGTTAGTTGGTAATAAGTGCCATGGGAAAAAAATTAAAGCTAGGTAGACAAGTTGCAACTTAATGTTGGGTGGTCTGGAAAGTGTTGCTGAGATGATGACTCAAATACTGTGCTAAAGGAGATGGAGATGACGTAAGCTGTATGGATAGTTCAGAGAAGAGCATTCCAGGAAAAGTGTGCAGTAAGTGCACACAGCCAGCCTGTGTGTGGAGTAGCAAGATGATGTGAAGAAACAGCAACTAAACCGCATAGGTTTTTGTACAGGAAATCTCCATAATAACTCAGGCTTTTATTCATACCAGCTAGGATGTCACTGGATAATTTTGAGCAGAGGAGCTGTACTCTAACTTACTTGTTCAAGGATAAGCCTGGATGTTGTGTTAGACGGACAACCTAGGGCCATAGGTAAAAGCTAGGAAGGCAATTAGGAGGAAGCTATGCCATATGTAATACATATGTATATGTAATATGGGTGGGATGCACTGTGTAATAAATAATACACAGGTGGGTTTAGAGCAGGGTGACAACACGCAGGTGACAAAAGTATTCAGATTATAAATATATTTTGAAAGTAGGGCAGATGTAATCTGCTGAAGGTTTAGAGGTAGGGTGTGGAAACACTCAAAGGTGACTGCAAGGTTTTTGGTTTGAATAACTCTAAGGGTAGAATTGCCACTCACAGAGGTAGATTAGAACCCCCATCTTAGTGTCTAAGAATATGACTTTGTGTAAGTAAATTAATCACTTTATTTAACCACTTTTTCTTTTATTAAATGGGGTAACCTTATCCACTTTGTAGTTGATATAAAAATTAGAGATAATGCATTCAAAGCTGTTGCATGGTGCCTGATACTGGTGGGCAGTTAATAATAAATAGAATTCTTATCATGACTGTTCTTTGGGAACAAAAGAACAAGTCTTGGCTTCCTCCATCATAGGCCTTCAAATATTTGAGGACAGTTCCCGTGCTTGTTCTGAGTCTTCTCGGAATGTTTTCAGTCTCTCTCTTCCTGAAGGCTGGCTGCGTTCTGTGACTCTTTTTGATGCATTTATATTCATGCAACTTTCGCTGTTTATCAAACAGATGGAAAAACATTAGAAAAAGACTTTATACGTTTTCCAAGTGTAGGCAAAATGTTCAGAAGTCTATAGGTGAATAGCTTGCATTTTAACCTTTGATAACAATTTTGAATGGAAATCTTCATTTTTGACAGTCGTACGGACATGAGACAAACATATGTCAGGATAATGGAAATTCAGTATTTGCGTGTATTTTCTTTCATCAATAATCCTTTATCATTTCCCAGTACTATAGTGCAATTTCTTGTGGCACTAAACTTTAACACCTCCAAGTTACAAAACCAATCCTAACCAGCCACAACACAACTATAATTGTGTGTGGTTCTGAGATATGGGTATGATCCTGATGTCTATCATTTACAAAAAGGTTGACAGTTGCTCTTTCTTACAGAGCTCCCAGTCCTATGAACAGATACATGGGGAAAAAGTATAAAGAGGATGAAAACATCAGATGAACTGTATTTGGCTTGATAACCATGTAGAGAAAACCAGATGTTTGGAACAAAACTTCAGTACAAAAGGAAGTGTGGGAGATCACACAAAATAAGACTATGTCTTTGGCCATCATATTTTTAAAATTAAAAATTAAGAGACCGGACTAAAAAATTTCTTGAAGTCGTATCCATTCTAATTCCATTTCCTTCCTTCTGGTACACTCTCGAACCCAGTAAAAATAAATGTTAACATCCCACCTCTCATCGTAGAGATTGTGGGCTTCTGAAAACATTTCAGGGATAATCAAACCTCATGGGTCACACCGGACTCAGCAGACAGACACGGTACAAATCTTAAGCTCTATTTGTGAACAGGAGCGAGAAATTGAAGTTCAAATGTGGAGAAGACAACCTAGAACTTCTCTTCGATATAGTTAGGATCCTCATGTCAACTATAATTTTAATGTTCTTTATGCAGGAAAAACCTTTACTAAGTTATTTTTAAAAATGTAATGAACATCATGATGCATTTAAATTACTTAGTGCAATGCCTGAAATATAGTATACACCCGACAGGTGCTGTTTCTAGCAGCAATAATGGGAGTATTTTTATTTTACATGTGTCTTCCCAGTGCGGTGCCTCTCTGTTTTCACGGAGACTAGCCAGTGTATTAGGCCCCTCCAAGTACACAGCAACACTGACTTAACTCGCTAATAAACTGGAACTTCACACCTGCTCCCAGCCATCCCCAAGAGGGCCTGGGAAGTAGGAACACAGTTGAAAGAGCCCTGGGATTGCTGGCTGATTTAAAAATCCCCAGCTTTCGTGTTGGTCACACATATATTCACACTCTCAAATGAAATATGTCTTTGTGCAAGACCAAAGAGGGTGAGTTAAGCTGGCAGCTTGGCTCACAGAGGCTTTTATGCCTTTCATCCCCCTCCTCTAATTTCTATTTAAATTTAGAGAGGCATTCACTGTGACTCTCTCCAGATATTCTTAGTGAAAGGCTGAGTGTCAACCAACCCAGCAATTTTGAGGGAGTCTGGGGGTGATGTGGTAGTAAATATCTGGCTTAGGCCAGGGGCATAGGAATGTGCGTACATCCAACCTGTGTATATTCTGGGTACCTGCCCCAGTGCCTGTGTGCCAACCTAAACACTTCCTCTTGGTGCTGCTTTTCTGATGGGGTGGGTTAAGATTTATAATCTCCACTAAGAATACATCTGACATTGCTTAGTATTTAACATCTTTGTATTAGTAAGAGCAGATACATTTTGATAGCTTATACATAGGCTTTTAAATTAATATTCTAAAACATTTCCAGGAGAATTCAAAGTAAGAGTCTGAAGCATTTTCATGAAATTAAAAGTGCAAAACCCAAATGTTCTAGCAATTGTTATTTTTTCATTTTATTTTATGTGAATATTGAAATATTCATAAAATATAATATATAAAGGCACTGACTATATGTATATAGTTGTTCTCCAGGAAGTAGCTGGCACTTTTCACTAATTTTTTGTTATGCTATGATGACCTCCAATCTCTTTTCCCATCCAGAATGTACTATTTGTGGGGAAATAATTTGTCCATTCAATCACTATTATATCTCTAGTACTTATAACATCATAAGTTAAACTCAATATTGAGTGTAGAATAAACTTAAATTTGAGGCACTCAAATGCAATAAATATAAAGAATAACAAGAATGCCAGAATGTCTTAGTTTGTACTGTGCTGTTGTAACAGAATACAAGAGACTGGATAAACTATAAACAATAGAAGTTTATTTGATTCACAGTTCTGAAGGCCAGGAAGTGCAAGAGCAAGAGACCTGTTTCGTGGGGGGCTTCAGGCTGTGTCAAGATATGGCAGAAGGACAAGAAAACACATTCTACATGGAGGGGAGCAACAGGGACTAAGTCACCATGAACCTACTCTCTCAATAACTGTGCTCTTCTGCAATAGTGGCGTTAATTCCTCCAGGATTTAATCATCTTTTAAAAGTCTACCTCTTGGGCTGGTGATATCGCTCAGTGGCACGGGTGCCTGCTGTTGCGCGAGGTCCTGAGTTCAACCCCCAGTACCCACACACACACAAAAAAAAGTCTGCCTTTTTATACTGTTACAATAGCAATTAAATTCCAGCATGAATTTTGGAGGGGACATTCAAACTATAGCAGAAATATTGGTATGATGGTTCTTCAATATGAATATACTCTGGAAGAGGAATTGGGTATTTGTAAAATCTCAAATTCTTAGTAAATCTTCAGAGATTTTGGTTGTCCATCCAGGGTAGAGCCCAGGGATATGTATTTTATCAAGCAGCCCACCACCCCTGCATTACCACAAATTATTACAAGGCAGGGGTTCATTGAACCTCACTTTAAGAAACATCTTGCATTTGCTTTATGCTTACAGGTACTGAATAATTGATATTCTGAATGTAGTGACGTTTTTCTCCTTTCCTCATTGTACTTTGTGATAAGTTTCATTACAAAACTGCATTAATGGAAGGCACTTTGGCTCTGTTTCCCTCTGCACCCCTTAGTTTAGTAACACAAGGATTTGGATGCTGGTTACAAAAGGAGCCTTCCACTTATCAGCAGAAGATCAAGAATGGAATGACTGATACCATGAAGCAAGGCCAGGATATGATTGCCCATGTGTAGGAGAGGAAAACAAAACAAAACAAACACTAGTTAGTGGATCTTCATGGGAACAGAAAAAAGACAGAAGTGAGAGTTGAATTATGAGCAGAAGGGGCAGGAATTGGTGGAGAGGAATGTGGTCTGTGTGCTTAGGCAGTCAGGAGAGTTTTGGCAGTTAGAGTGGAGTTTTGACTTGATTGGGCTTGAGATCCACCTTTCAGATTGGTGGAACACACTTCTACGTGTATCTGGGTGTGTAAGGAAGGCGTGGCCTTTGGATCTGTTCTGGTCCCTCCCCCTTCCTCTCTGGCACTGTTCCTCTGCTCTGCTTCTTGGCCACCATGAACTAAGCAGCTTTGCTCTGCCACACCCTTCCGCCATGATGTTTCTGCCTTGGAGCCAGCTGACCATGGACTGAAACCATGAGCAAACTAAACCTCTCCTCCTTTCTTAAATTGTGCGCTTTGGGTATCTTAAGTTAGGGATGAGAAAGTTGACTACTATAAAAATCTAGTGATAGAAGCAAGGAAAAGAGAAGCCACCAGCTTATAGGCTTCAGGTTGCTGCCAGAAGTGAAGCTGTGCTTTAGGGAATTATGCCTGGAATTTAGCTAGAAAGGACCTCACATCCCCAAGGAACTAGAAATAGGGAGTATGGCTGGGCTAGCCTGAGCAGGAAACAGGTTGGAACTGAAACATGAGCTTTGGCATTGTAATTTGCCAATTTGGCCTCTGTGACTAAGCTGGGTAGTTATGAGTGATCTATGTGCTGTCCAGGCTCTAAAATATTTTATCCTCTAGTAGAAAACTTTTACTTTTATTCATTTATTTTTATTTAAATGGCTGGCTGACACAGAAGGAAGTATGAATTGGGAGCATGGGGGCTAGACTGTGGTTTAAAGATTGCCTTATAAAAAGAAAAAAATCTTATTTGACCTTGGGAATAAAACCAATAAATGGCGAAGAGGGAAATTTTGTGTGTGTGCCTCAGGCATTCAGCACACAGCTGTCAAGAGCTGCTAATTGAGAATCTGAATGAATGACAGACTACTTCAGGACATGCTTGCCTAGAAGCAATGGGTAAGTATACAAGATTATTTTCAAAAGGTACTTTTATTTTCTGCGCATTCCACTCACAATTTAGATAGTCTAGATGATACCATTAACTAGCTGTATAAAATTGGATAAGAAATTTAATTTCTTTCCATATACTTAAATAATATATTCTTCTGTTTTTTATTTTCTCATTTTAGAGGAAAACACATTGACTTTATAATGGGTAGAAATTAGCATCCTTACTAAAATCACAGAGATGCAGCCTAGTTCTAGAATTCAATATTCAAATAGATTCTTAATATAATTGAAGGGTATTTGTTAATAAAACATTTATTTCATAATATAAGGCACAATGGCTAAGAGTTCTTACCCTCAAGTCCTTGCAGTCAAGTAAAAACAGAGACTCCAAACTTAATTGTGACAAAAGCCTAGGACCAAGAATTAAAGTTGATTTGCGTAATATTCTAAATGGAAGAAAGTAAAAAACCTCTTGGGTTTATAAAAACAGAAACCACCAAAACACACGGAATAAACGAGCATACTCCCACTGGACATTCGTGTGGGTTTTGCCAGTGTAGGGAATATTGGGTCAAGCTTATGTGAACAATTCTCCAAGCAAGTGTACACATGGCTGGGGTGTTGAAAACAGCTCTCAGTATCCTAGAGGGGCTTAAATGCATTCAGCACCTACCTATTCTCTTTATGGTGAGTTCTGAGTAGAATCTCTCTTCATTTATTATGCGAATGCTCAGAATTCTCTGCCAGGCACTATGCTAATGGACCACAGGGGCGGGGGTGTAAATTGGACAGGATTGAAGTCATTCGGGAGCTTACATGCTTGAGGTGTAAGGGTTGAGGAGGCCTATGAAGGTTCAGATGAGGTGGTGTGAACGCTAACAGGAAGTTTATGCTGCACCAACTCGGGCAGTCAGGAATTGCTGTGGAAGAAGTATGGGATTGGGACTGGTTGGAGGATAGATGGAATTCGACAGTCAGAGCTCAGGAAGCTGGAGTAAATTCCAGATGGAAGACTGAAAGCCACAAAAGACTGAAGAAAATTGGAGACAATGAAACAGAAAATAGCAGAGCTGACAATGAGTTATCTGGCTCGCTTGAACTAAATGGATCAAAGAAAAGGCACAGCTGGAATCAGAAGTTGAGGAGATTTTTGAATAAGTAAATTGAAGGAGGAATAACATTTGATTGCTTAGCATAAAAACTTTAGTAGCAGTAGAAGAATAGAAGGGATATGTGGAAGGGGACTTGCTAAAATAATTGCCTAGTTTTTTTCTGTAGAGTGGACATTGTTAACTTAACTAAAAGGGTCTAGCAACTGATGCAGGAAGAATAGCAAATGAAGAGACATCATCAATTCCGGAAAAGCCTTGGCCTGCCTGTCTTGAAATGGCAGGAATGGGTTGTAACTGTGGCCAGGGAGAAGAAATGCATTGCTCTGAAGAAGGCTAGCTCCAGAAATGGTTGCCTTGTGAAAGCTGATTTCTAGTGTGGCCACATATTCAAGAGAAACTGGAAGTTTATATTTTAGATTGGAAAGGAATTCAAATTTTAAGAAAACAGTGGACTTCAGCATTTTGTGGGCCAAACCAAATAGGTCTGCAGGCAGTTGGTGTGAGACCTCCGATGATTGCTTAGGAGCCCTTAAGGCAAGGTGGAAGAGGGAAAGTGCTCACATTTGAAAAGAAATCAAAGCACAGCATTGCTAGGAATAGCAAAGACCCATGTGGAAAAGCCACAGCTTGTTTGATTATTTGTTCAATGTCTGTCTCAGTAGACTGTAAATGCCTAGGGAGGGTCCCCAGTCCCCCGTGCAGTGCCTAACATAACACGGCATGCAATAAGTATTTATTAAATAGACATTATTCTCAGAAATCTGTTCTTAAGGCTTGTGACAAGTGCTAACTTCTATTTTTCCTTTACTTTAGATGAAGGAGAAGAAAATTAATGTGTGGATAATTACAGTAATGATATAATTTTAATATACATGTGATGTCATTAATATATACCCTTTTGCTTTTAGCAGAGCACTTTCGTGTAAAATGCCCCCAAATCCTCAGTCTGTAGCCTGACCAGTGTGGAATCTCTGAACTAATGGTGATAACAATGTTCCTCTGATCCAGAATGTTCATCACCCACTGAACGAATTCTGAACTCAGTGTGGTCCAAAATAACTACCATAATCTGGGTTTTGAATGTTCTCTCAGATTCTTTTTTCCTGTTTTCCAGTCTTGGGATAAGTGAATAGGTGAGTGGCTCTTGGTTGCTGAGAGTTGCTTCAATGAAGAATGCGTAGAGGACACCTATTCATAACCGATAGTGGTCACAATTCACGATAGCTACCTCTTGGAAGTGGCCTACATGTCGATCAACAGATGAATGAATAAAGAAAAGTGGTATTTATACACAATGCGGTAGTACTCTGTCATAAGAAAGGATGAGTCTGAGTCATTTTCAGGAAAACGAATGCAATTTGAGGCCATAATATTAAGCAAAACAAATCAGACGCACAGCTTAAATATCACGTGGTTTCTCTTACATGAGACACCCAAAATATAAATATAAATAAAGAGCAGAATAAAAGATAGATAATAGGAAGTAGGGAGATAGACCTTTTGCAAAGAGAAAGGTGGTCAAGAGATGGAGGGAGGGGAAGAGGATAAAAAGGAATTGAGATGTGTTATGTTCATGTATCAACTACCTATGAGGAATGTGATCACTGTGTACTACACACATATACTAATAAAAAATAAAAATTGAAAAGAATTGGTTGATAGTGGTCACAGAAAGATAGCAGTGATGAAGATCTGAGATATGTTATCAGATGTCACTACAAACCAGCGGAACTGGTCAAAGCTCGTGATAGAGTTCAGGGCTCTCAACTCCAGATATGTATGCATCACTGTTGTCCCAAAACAAGAGTTGTGTCTACTTGCCTTGGTATATAAAAGAACTGGTAAATAAAAACAAATTTTTTTTAAAGGTTTGTTATTGTTTGAAGTTTTTCTTGGCCACTTTTCCCCCAGTTTTATGGTTAAATATTCTGTTTGTCAATACAGTAGGCAATGTTCATATAATAAGGGCATGACCTGAAAGCTTTGTAGGGGAAAATATGTCTTTTATATTCTACATGTTCTTTTACTCACTTTAGGTGCTACAGTAGGGGTTCTCCAAGCATGGACTAAAGAACGCTTAGGTTAGAATAAGCCACAATCTGTTTTGCTGAAAACAGATCCCCAAAATATATTATAGGTATAATGTATGTAAATCTCTTAAAGCAGATCAGGATTTTGCATTTTTATGAAGTTGCCCTAATGATTCTGATGCTAGGGAAATTTAAAAACCATTCTTTGAGAATATGTGGTGAGCCTAGTAATGGCACCATTTATTATCAGTGGGTGGTCCTCCTCTCTTTCTTTCTCTGTACCAGCAAGGAGCCTGTGCTATAAAAATGCTACCCCCTGAAGTTTGGCTGGGAAATATCTGTGCACACACCTGCATACCAGATGGGCACATCTGTACAGCTCGTGCCGTTGATCCAACTTTGGCACATGTCATGCACCACTTGCTTAATTTAGAGTGAACTGAAAGGATGATAATTTCACACTGAAATAGTGAGTCATTTTCTTTCCTTTTTTATTCTTTTTTTCTGCTCCACTTGACTTGTGGTCATTTTCTTTCTTATATTAAATACCAAAGAGTAAACCATTTAGCTGATGGCATTGCTTTGTGAGTACTGGGCACTTTATGGAGCGAGCCTCAAGGCGATGATGTTGCTATCTACAGGGATAGTTGAACTAATTTTTTTTTTAGTGGAATCAGGTTTTTGTTACCAAATCATTTCACAATTTAAAGTTTACCAACGAATGAGTATAAAAGTATGCAGAGCTGAACTAAAATCAGATCTGAAGTTAAAAAAATTGTATTTTTTTGTTTTTATTATTTTTTTCCTAGTGAAAGTGATAGATGATTAATCCTAATCATCAAAATTACATACCAGTGAGAGGTCATCTAGTCAGGAAAGCAAGAGATCCATCTAATCTCCCCCACCCCCATTTACTGCGTTGGTTTTCCCACATATTGTTGGCATCAGAGGCCAAAAAGCCCTTTATTAGAAATGGGGCAGGGGCTGGAGTGTGTACATAGTTCAGTGCCAGATCGCTTGCCTTTCATGTGTTAGCCCTGGATTCAATCCCCAGCAGTGCACAACAACAACTATAGCAACCGCACACACAACAGACACACATGCAACACAGACACACGCACACACAAAAAGGACCAGAAGTCATACCTGTTGGGTAAAGGGATGAGCTCTGGGTGCCTGTTATCTGACTCTTAAAAAATAAATCTTGCTAACTGTTGAAGTATAAAAGTGAAATAATTTCCACAAGATATTTTAAAAGAACCATCGTGAGACATTCTGACAATTAGAATGAGTTATTGCAATGTATGCATGCACACACGCAAGAGAGACAGGAATGCATGGAGTTCCTTATACTATTCAAGCCGCTCTACTAAGTGCTTTGACTGTACCAGCTCATTGAACCTCATAAAAACCCCATAAGGCAGGGTTCTTCTCCACTTTAGAGATGAATAAACTGGGACTTTTAAAGAATAACGAACTTGCTCGAAGTTGCACAGTGGCAGAACCAGAACGTGACTTTCGGTTATCTGTCACCAGACTTCACACTTGTTCCCACTGCTCTGTAGCTGCTAGAAGAGATAGTGGGAGAAGCACTGGTTGTTGGTGATGAATGAATTGTGCGGAAGAAAAGAGAACCTGGAAGTAACAGAATTTAACTACTAGTATAGATGGGCCAATCTGGATTGGCATAAAGGAATCTCCCTATTTTACCACCATGTGATTAAACCTGCCCTTTACTGTAAAGCGTGGTTGGGAAAATGCAAAAGTAGTCAAATTATTTGTGTGATATGTCTGCTGGTTTTGTCCAGCAATGCTGCTTTAAAACCCAGTCTGTGCAAGATGGTGCTGTGTAAAGCTGAATAAACCTGGATGGTATCCATCCAGATTGTCTGCCATTAAGTCAGTGGAATATGGTTGCAGTTCATCTCCTTTCTTTATTTTATTTTATTTTATTTTTTTTGAGACAGGTTCTAGCTATGTAGTTCAGGCTGGGCTTGAACTCACTATGTAGCCCAGGCTGGACTCATACTCATGGTGATCCTCCTGCCTCAGCCTCCCAAGTGCTGGGATTACAAGCGTGCACCACCATACCCAGAGCTCATCTCCTTTCTTAGTAAACAGGGCTGAAAATGTTGAGCATTTGTTAGTCACTCGCCAAACTCCCCTTAAAGATCGATTACTGGCTTCTTACTTTCCCCAGGATCCTGCTGTCCAAGTCTTCATTAATGTTTGCAGAGCTCCTGCTTTCTTTTGCAGGAAGAAAATATTGCCTTCCATGGAGAGCTGGCTATAGGTGTGGAACTGTGGCAAAGGAGCAAACATCTAAAGGCGAGCAGTTGGCGCTTCCACAATGCCGTGTTGCATAACCTGACTTTGTGGTCTTCATAATAGACACAGTGACAGAGCCAGCAAGAGATTCTATTTGGAATCTTTTTATTCTTGCCACAGCAAAACCTCTCAGAAATCTGTCCTGTGTGTACCAGGTATGGCACGCTTAAATGTCAGGCTGACACTGTTCACCATAGTTTCCATCCAAGGGCACTGATAAGCTTGTGGAGTACACGTTTGCTCAGTCCTGGCACACAGGTGGTTTTGGGCTGTTCTTTGGCCATGAATGGGGTTATCTTTTGATATCTTTCGGGTTTATGGTTTCACAGTAATTTCTAGGATGAGAAATAACACCTCTTTTTCCTTTCCCAGATCTTTATCTTTTACCTCTTTTCCCAACATTTTCTTTGAGTTTTCTTCCTTTTCCTTTCTCTTCCCCCATTTTTCCTTTTCTGATATCAAAATTTTGGAACAATGAAAAAAATCCATGGTTTTGAATACATATAAAGTACTCTCTGTGGGAAAAATTTAAGGATGAGAATGAGGCTTTAATAGCTTGTTTCATTATCAGAGTTGTGACCAATTAATTGTCACATTGAATTCATCCACATCAGGAAACTCCTGGTAAAATAAATAGAATAAATTCTGCATTATGGTACATTAAAGGAATAAATAAAGTTCTGTGTAGGAAGTCATATAGCTATTAATTTTCTGTCCCTCTTTTCTGATTTTATGTCTTTAAAGCTCTTGAAGAAATTATTTCAATTATAAATTGAGAACAGAATGATGTTGAAAACAATTACATTGGGTTTGTCAGAGTTGGCTTAAACAAGAATATACGCAGCAGCATGCACTAGAGATTTATGATGGCAGGGCGATGCTGTTTTAACAGACAAACCTGCTCGTCAGAGCCTCAGTAACCCTCACGGCTGGTAATTTAGCATGGTGTTTGACTATGTTACTCACCAGCGAGTAGCTTCTTCTGTCTTAGGTAAAACGGTGTGTACCAGTCATGCCTCAATCTCCATACCAGAGGATGAGCTGATGGGAAGGGAAGGGTCTAGGAAGGGAAAAGAACTCTTGGCTTTGCCACACATTTCATATCTGTTTTCAATGGTGGGAGCACGCTTTCAAAACACGGATGTCACTGGAATCTATAAACCAATCATGATGGCTGATTTTGTTCTTTCACATATTATGGAAAGTTATGGAGTCCTTGGAGCCCAAACGAAAACGCAGTGTTTTGCAATATGTGCGGTTCTTGAGGGAAAGTGAAAACATCCAACCTGAACTAGCTTGGTGAGTTAATGGCTTATGTAATAGAAAGCAGGGAAAACAGTCACAGACAATACAAAAACAAATGGGTGTGGTTCTGTTCCAATAAAATTTTATTTACAAAAGCAGTTGTCAGGCCAGATTTGGCCCACAGTCCACGGTATATAGCTGCTGCTCTAGTCACATGGTGTGGGAGTGCAGTCACTTTGGACCCTGTCTCCTTATCCGATGTGAAATTCAGGTAGTCCTACCGCATTTGCAATGGTTGGGTGATTCTATTAATGATCCAGCACAGAAAAAGGGAATAAGCTTTACCTCACTTGTTACTTCCAAACAGTTGGTAGAGAATGCCTGTGTAACTGTGTTCACAAGGATTTCGAGGCTGTTGGACTAAGCAGAAAAGGGTGTCATAATCAATTAGTAACATTGAAAATAGGCAAAGGGGATGGAGAAGCATATCGTATTTTTATCAGTTCTGCTTTAGAATGTAAGACTGACACATACTCATCTTCCTGCCCACACAGACTTCTCCAATGTTTATCTAGCTTGATTCTTTCCAAATACCTAATAAGGATCCAACATTGTTTAAGGTGAAATTCAATGCAGTTACTGTTTTTTCAATTTTTTTAAGAAGTTTAATACAGAAGTAGGAGAATCATTTCAAATATTTTATCAGGTAGAATTAGTCAGAGCTCATCCATCTTATGAAATGCAGTCATGCATCCCTTCGTGACATAGATATGTTCTGAGAAATATGTCATTATGTGATTTTGTCTTTGTGCGAATATCATAGAGTGTAATACACTAAGTAAGACAACTATGGCGTCACTGGGCAATATAATCTCGAGGGATGAGGTCCATCATCAAAACGTTACGTCATATGTAACTATGGGTTCAAAGGAGACACTTGCAACTTTTTGGCATATGGAATGGGCTGGCAATGTTTATATTTAAAAATGTCTTTCTTTAGCTCTCAGTGGTTTGGCATATATGTTTATCTGGGGTGTACTCACCCTAACTTGTCCAGCTAATTTAATTTTTTCCTTTCCTGAAGAAGCCCAGTGCCATTTGGAAAGCCAGCAGAGGAGGGCGGACACCAAGTTGACTGTTCTAGAATCTTGCATGCAGATCAGTAGGCACCACCTGCAGCTGTGCTAGAAAACAGTGGTCCTTCTTGGAGACACACTTATGGGGAGGCCGTGCGCAGCTGTCAGGATTGGATAACCATTGTTCAGGGGCCAAAAGGAAGGAAATTTTATCCATCAGTCTTTCCACGTTGATATTTAATTATGCCCCCCAAAGAGGAAAAGTATGAAATTTCTCTTCAGAATTCTTTATGAGTCATACTCAAAAGTTTTCCAAATTTGTTGCAGTTGTCTCCACAGTGGGTATGTGAACAGGAGGCACAGGAGAAATAAACCCGTGGTTCCCTTTAGTGGGATTTGGGTTTTCACTAGTGTTTTTAGTATATGTGCTGCCCAAGTGAGCACTTCACTAGTATTAAATCAGTTAATTTATTAACACTTTTCTGAGAAAGTAAGTACAAATATAAGAATATATTAAAAATCTTTTAAAAATATTTGCTTGTTAGTTAGACTAGAAAGCTTTGATCTATCAGAGAATGAAGTATGAGAAATGAGAAAAAGAATGGGAAGAGAAAAGAGAGAAGGAAGACAAAAGCAAGTTAAGACAGAGGTTCTTATTCTAGGATGGCTTGAGGGGGAATTTCATAAATTACCTGAAATTTATGCAATATTTTGCATGTGTGAATGTGTGTGCACACCTATAATGTCTATTGGGGGGTTAAACGTTAGCTTTTCAATCAACACTAAATAAGTTCAGTTTTTATCAGCCTGAATAAATTCTGAGATTGCTAGGTCCAGCTTCAGGACAAAGACACAGTAGGGGCAAATGGAAAATGAATGCTAACTAAGAAACATATTTTGTAATTTGTAAGTTTGCTCAGGTGCAGTGCTGTTCATGGCTGCATGATTTTAGGTTCTAGAATCAGAGGAACAATGGCATCCAAGGCAGGCTTTTCCTGGAAATCCGGTGACATATGACTGCTTCCCTCCTTTTCTGTTGTTAGGAGAACAGCTGGCACACCCTGGAGAGGCCCTGACAGTGAACGATAGCCCAAGGACAAGGCACCAGCTGAAAGCCAGCTTGGCTGCAAATTAGAGTATAATGGCAGAGCTGCTTCTGCTGTGAAGCGATTTGCATCAAAGCCTACCGACAATGCACATGCTGTAAAGCGGGCATTTGTGAGAGAAGAAAGCCAGAAGCACTGCATATCTAAATAATTTAGAAGGTTGCCAAAGGAAGAGGAGCAGAAATGGGAGACTTATCTGTTTTTAGTTAATGCTATATAGAATACTCATTTTACACCCAAAGAAAATTTATGCTTAGCTTCTAGTAGAGTTATATCAAATTCACCTCCATGTAATTGCTGGTTGCAAATTCCCTCCTTCCATATTCCCACAGTGCTTTGCTTATATCTGAATTATAGACCAGTGCTTAGACATTTATTTCATTAAGTCACGTATTTTGTTAGGCATGTTTTTTCCAAAGACCAGGTTGCTGTGGTTTTCATATCAACACTCCAACATTCTATGAATCCATGTACATAAAATTGAATCTTTTGTAAAAATGGCTGAACCTTGTGGAAGAAGTCTGCTGGTGTGAAACATCAGAGAAGAGATCCAGTAAAGCCTAAATGAAATTTTGTGATGATGGAGACAAATGCTGAAGAAAGCAAAAAGTTGGAAGAATTGGAAAGGGGAAGAAACAAAAACCATGATAGTAGAAATCATCAAGTAATATTAATAATAAATATGGAGAAGCGTAACACACATAACACACATAAGAATGTGTGTTCCAGCTATTAGCAAAATAATACATTATACCGAGTATAAGATATGCATACCAAGTAAACCATGCAATTTTGTTCACTGAAGTGTGAAGATCAGCTAGAATGTCAGGCAGATGTATGGCAACTTTTGGCACTTGATATAACAAAACATCATCCATTGGTGAGTTTCATGGATTTAGAAACTATGTCTTACTCAGTTTAGAATCTTCCATGTTTAGCTCAACTTATTATACAGAAGACATTAAGTGTTAAAAAATAATGTCTGGCATTAAATTTCTTTTTAATCAATCCTCAGTTCTTCATTTTTCACTTTTGCCTGTGCACACCTCCTAGCTTCCCTGTCACCTCAAGAATCCATGTTGGGTTTCTTTCTCTCTGTTCTTTGAATTCCCCAATCAACTCTACCACTTATGCTTCAGCACTACCCAAGTCCCATATACTTCATGATGATCTGCTGTCTGAGTACTGATTTCCTTCTCCTTCATAAGTTAGAACCCATAATGCTCTCTTTTCACTACCTGTTCCACTTGTTTAAGGCTTGTTTTCCTGCCTAGATTATAAGCTCTTTGCCAGAAGGAACCATGCCTCAACGTAAATCTTTCACTTTCCCATGTCACTGAGCACAGGCTGAACATCCATAGATAGATACACCCCTGTAAATCTACTTTCATGGCAGAAGTGAGGCATAAAGGACCTGTGAGCATGTTAGGTGGGTGAAGATGCAGTTGTAGACAGTCCCAGAATTTGGGATAGTTTCATCCTTTTTAGGGAGCTAATGTCTATGGAGATTTGCTAAAGCAGGGCTGGCTCTCTGAATCTAATGTCCTTAGTAGGGATCACATATTTTGCTAGACTTTCCATTTGTTTTCTGTTTTGTCAATTGTAGACTCAGAGTTGAAATATTGAAATTAGATTTTACCTGATTACATGTGTTAACTTTCTTTCTGTCTAGGACATACGATAGTAGCACATATGTAAATGGTGGTATAGAGATTTAGTCAGTTCTCTCTTATCCTATAGCTCATTTTATATTGTCTCAGTTTTTAGGTAGAAAACCTAAACTAATAATAAAATTGTTTCTATGTTTCCATAAGGAACTTATTGATATGGGAGACTTCAGCACGTGGAATGCAAGCAATAAAAATTTGAACTATGCCTGTATGTTGTTCACTTTCTAGTTTTTTTCTTCCTAGAAATTTAGGAGTCTAAAGCATTCACTAAAAAGAAAATAAATTTATTTCTATATGTGTCAGTTAAGAAAAGAAACTAAACTAAAAACCTGCTGTGTGAATTCTGACTTTTCTGTCCTCTGAACTCTGCTTTGGGACTAAGGAAATTTTACCCTCCTGAAACTGTACAATATTTTTCTATAGTTAAGAGATGATGTAGCATTCATTAACCTTGTTTTCCACACAAAAAAAAAATCTAATAGCCTATTGAAAGAATAAAGAAAGGCAAGATTCAAGATCTCTCTTAGTCTGATAGGATTGTTCTGTGTGGTGGTGGCTTACTAATAGCTTTATTATTAAACCATGTAAGCAGAAGCAAGCAGTACAGCTGAGAGAGAACTCAGACAGATCTGCTTTCAGCATGTAACTAAACCAGTGTGTAGAAACAAGTAATTAAAAGGACACAAAGCCCATAATCAATTGCACACCAGTTATCTTTGATTGCTCTTGCAAGGGACAAATTACACACAAGCCTCTCGCAAGCCTGAAGAAAAAGAGGTTCTATTATCTTCTATTCGAAATCATTTCTTTGCAAAGACAAGGGCATCCCTATTCTAGAACTCTTGGTTTAATTAAAAGGACACAAACATCAGATGATGTTGCAGCATATCAAATGTTTCCCTGTCAGTGCAATGGAGTGAAAGAAGTAAGGGGGGGGCGGGAGGAGGGGGTGCGGGGGTGGGGGTTGGTTGGAAGAATTTCTTTTCCATAATGACTGGCCTTTTTCACTCTGACCATCTGTTTTCTCATGGTGAAAAGCCCCATTGCTGGTATCTTGGCATAGCTTTGCATGTCTTTGTGCTTGAGGGACATTCAATCTTGCATCTGATACACGCTGATCTGTGACACTTCCCAACAAATGAGGCTTTGTTCAAACAAAGAGACTCCCTGATAGGAACTGTAAACTTGGAGCTTGACATCCTGTAGGAAAGACAGGCTACGGCTGAGCAAGCACAGGAAATTCTCTCTGCAATGCAGTAGAATTGAAGGAGGTCACACCCCCGTGCTCAAGCTCTTTCTGATCTTCCCAGACTGCCTCTCATCTCTGCCCTCCCTTCCAACGGCAGCTCCGGAGTACAGCTTCTTTCGAGAAAGCACCCATCTCCATTTTAGGGGGAAGCTTGCTCTTACTAACCACGGCATTTACTTGCAGAATTTCTTCTTTGTACAAAGCACTCTCACAATCATTAACCCACTTGCTACGATGACTTCCTAAGGCCCCAGTATGAACATTTAAGAGAACAGTCTTGTGAATGCTAATACCTGTTTTGGTTTTTCTCTCATCTTCTCCTTTACTATTTTTTACTCTATCTCCATTCTCTCTTTTTCTGACTCTCTTCTTCCCACACCCCTCCACTAAAAATTTTGATTTTGGGTTTCCAACTTCAAAGTTCATCCATCTTTTCACTCTATGGTTCTTCCATATCTCTTCGCTACCTGGATTTAAGACATGGAAGAGAAGATATAAAATGAGCTGCTAAATACGGACTGTGCTTTGGGCGAAGTGTCAGAGAGGGCACGCCCACACGGGAAAATGATACTTGCTCTTTCATGTTAGAATTTAGAATCCTGTTAAAGTGTAACCATCCTTAGACGGACTTTCACTTTTAAAAAATGTGCTGTTCCCTCCCCTTGGCAGACTCCTGCACACACACGAGAGTTTCTGTCTTCAACACGCTCTGCTTCTTCTAGGCAGAGTTAATTGGACTTCCTTTGTGTTTCCACCCACTTTGCTCCTGACTCAGTGCCAGTATGTAGCACACTGCAGTCTGAGCTATTTGTTTATATATCTATCTCCCCTACTAAGCTGTGAAACACAGGGCAAGGATGGTGTATTTATTATTCATTCTTGTATATTTCCAATGTTTCATGAAGTGCATGACCCCTAATAAGATCCCAGTAATATCATGCTGAATAAACAAATACTACTGGCTAAACGCTGATACACTTGGAAAGCAAGAAACAGGAAAATAAGGCAGAATAGGGAAAACTGGCTTCACTTATGTCTGTAAATCTTTCCTTGGCTGGATTTGTCATTTGGCTTTCTGCTTCTCACCATTTCAATAATGTTAAGCAGCGTTTGATTCAGGAATTATATTAGACACAGTTTCTTAGTTTTCTGGATCAGTATTTTTTTTGAACAAAGATATTTGAATTACAGAAAACTTAAGCAATCTTTCAAAGAATTCACTTCTGATTATTTAACAGATATATTACCAGTGATCAAGGCATTGAGCCCAATATGGCTCTGAAGTTACAGGAGTGAAGTAGTCTGGTGGAGTATTTCAACAAGAAAATTCTAGGAAGGTCACTGAGCTGCAGAAGGGAGCTTTTAATCTCACTTTTCCACTGGCTTGCTCTATCACTTATACCATTATTTAACTTTTCTGAACCTTGATTTCTGTACCTATATGAGGAGAATATTAACAGTAGCATGCCTCAATGAGATTTTATGAGGATTAAATAAATGTGATTGTAAAACACTTGGGGAACACGAAGAACTGGATAAAATAATGAATATTCATAATTTTGAAATTGGAGGGGACAGGAATGGTAAAAAAAAAAAGAGGAATCAAGATATATCATGTACAGGTACAAATTCCCCATAATGAATGTGACCATTATGTATACCTGAATTATACCAATAAATTTAAATAAACTAAGAAAAAAAAAAAGTTAACAGTGTGGGGAAAGTTGCAATTGTATTGCATTTTAAAAGAGAATGGCTCAGCTCATTTTATTCTATTTCAAATCCCTTTCCCTTATAGCTGGTAAATAATGTAACAGTAAATTGATTGATTAAAGTTCAGTAGCACATGGAAATTCTTTTTTTTTTTTTTTTGTGGGTACAGGGGGTCAAACGCAGGACCTCATTGCCAGAAGGCGCCTGTGCCACTGAGCGATATCACCGGCCCTTTTTTTGTATGTGGGTACTGGGAGTCTAACTCAGGACCTTGCGCATGCCAGGCAGGCGCTTATGCCGCTGAGCCATGTCACCGGCCCAGCACATGGAAATTCTTTAGAAAACAACTAGTAAGAGTACCCAGTGATTAGGAGGCAAAGAATAAAGTAACTACGGTTGGCTTATTATTAGAGCCAGGTCAAATGTCACTATGTAAAACATAAGAAAAGTCCACAAAGGCAAAACACCTTTGGCTTTTGCCATCCCCATTACTCATCCAATCAAAGTTGAAAAATAGCTAAATCTATGTAATTATCAAAACATTCAGCTTTTGTTGCTGCTGTTATTTCAAGTGAGTTATCAAAAGAATGAATTCTGTTGAAGAGCAGTGAAACGACTAATGGATCCAGAATTCAATCTATTCAAATGCCAGAAACAACTTCAAAGGATGATATCACGGAATCACAACTTTTTTAAAATCCCAGAGCAGTAGAAATGGTAAATTCAATGTGAATTTACTATGTGTAATTCTCTTTAAACTAATTGATAACATCAATATAGTTCTGCCTTTTTATATGAAGAGTTATTTGTTCTTCATGACTGCATTTGCCATTCCTAAAGTCCTGTCTCACTAAGGTGACAGGAGAGGGGTTAATAATTCTAATATGCAGATGAGGAGAGAGACGAGATGCCACATAAGTGACCTGCACTGGGAAAGAATTCTTTGGTGTGAATGGAGCCCTATGTTCTGATCAAGAATGTCAGATTTTCCCACCTTGTGTGAAGGGACGGGGGTTATTTAATGAGGTGAGCTCTGGGAACAATTTCCCCAGCACTTTCAAGAAGAAATATTGATTTTCCTTTCATACTATTTTTCAGATTCCTTTCCTTTTTTCCATTCTTACTGTCAGCCCTAAAGGTCAAACCTCATTACTTAACTTACTAGGGCAATAGTTCTCGATCTTGGCGGCACAATAAAATCTCTGGGAGCTTCAAAAAATACTGACATCTAGATTGGAATCTCAGAGATTCTGATGTAATTGGTCTGGGATGTGCCCTGGGCGTCAATAGGTTGAAAGTACCCCTAGTGATTGTACAGTGTGGCCAACAACCACATCTCCTCTCTACCCTGTCCATCCCATGAGCCACTCACTGAGGGGGAAACTGATGGCCAGTATGGTCACTGACTCCTCGGTTTTACTGAAAGCATTTCTCACCTCAGGTTTTTCTATTTTTATTTTCTATTCTTACTATACATAATTTATCTCATATATTGGAACTGGGAGTGGAATAGGTGATAAGAGTAATAAAATACTAGTGCTAGGTAAGCATTTACCTAATCACGCTTTAATCATTTTACTCACTCAAAAATTCAAAATCCTCTCTACTGCTAAGTTCCAAAACAATCTGATTAAGCATTTAATACTCTTTAAACACCTTTAAAAGACAGAATCTTGCTGTATTTTCCATGCTGGCCTTGAATTCCTGGGCTCAAGCAATCCACTTGCCTCAGTCTTCCAAGTAGTACTAGTCAATAACAGGTAACGATTAACAGGATGTTCAGTTTTACAGGGTACTATTCTAGAATAGCTTGTTTTATCTTAAAGAGACTAACATAATATCTTGTACATTTAAGGCATCTGAAACATTTTTCAAAGGTGCTAAATTATTTGGAGCTTGGAAAAATTCCAAATACCCAAACTACAAATATTTGATAGCTTATAATCTTCAAGTCATTTTTACAGCTATTTAAAGGATCACATGGGCCAAAGGGACCTGATATTTTGTTTGAAAGGATGGAAAACATGATTTCTAACAGGTTTGGTATCTCATGTTAAAAACCTTCAGTCCCATAGTTAGTGCTAGAAATTCACCTCAGTGAAATGCAAAACTGTCAGTCATGGTAATTTATTGCATGCTCAGTTATATAGACATTAAAAATAGTTAACTATCCAGAAGCCATTGAAATTCTTTAGGTAAAATAGGTATGTACAAAGAAACAAAAGAAACGAATTGTGCATTCAGAGAACAAAATGTCTCAATAAAGATTCCATTTAATAATACACACTTCACAGGTCTTTGGAGATAAGACTATAAATATGACTTTAGATTTAAGCAATAAATATTTTAACACTAGCACATTTTAAGCTCATATGCATTTTTATCTCAGATGTCATAAAACTGAATTGACCTTTTGTTTTTCAAGACAGAAAAAAAAAGAATAAATGATCAAGTCATTAAGGTTAAGTGTGACTATACCAGCAGATACGAGGTTTTCCCCGTCCTACATTGGAAGTGTTTGAAGTGATTTTTTTTTGAAATTAATAATTAATCTTTTCAAGGTGTTCTTTTTGCAGGTGGTGAGGAAAGTTAATGTTAAGGGAAGAAAAAAGATAAGGATAGAGGACAAGTCCTGGCTGACTGAGGCAAGGGAACAAAACACTCTGCAGATTGGACTGCTTGCTACTTGCCCCCTCGCTGTAAATAGGTCTTTGTCTTCAACCATTTCTCAGAAAACCTTGTCAAAGAATGAACTTTGGAGACGATGTTTATGTGAATGAAGTAGAATAGTGAAGGTTTGAAGTTAATAACTACAGGGAGAGAGCAAGAGAGAGAGAGGGAGAGGTGGGGAGAAAGAGAGAGAGAGGAATATTTTTAGAGCAAGGTCAAAGATTATCTTCTAGGGCAGGGGACAAACTCAGTGGCACAGCGCCTGCCTGGCAAGCACAAGGTCGTGAGTTCGATTCCCGGAACCAAAAACAAAACAGAACAAAACAAAAGAACAAAAAAACCCCAAAGATTATCTTCTAGAAGTCCCACATTGTGAACGGAACATGTTATTATTATTATTTTTTATTTTTAAATTTTCCACTTGCTCTTGACTATCTAAATTTTGTTTGTTCAAAGAGCGTATGGATGGCATTGCACTCTGATTAATGGCAGATCCAGCATTTGCACCACTGAATGGGGTGTTTCTCTATCAGGCCTTTCTATGGCTCTTCTGTGTGCCAAAACTGCTCTAAGTTTTACGTGTGTGTACTAATATAATCCTCAGAACCACCCAGTCAGGTAGATGCTATTTTTATTTCCATTTTATGGAGGAAATAATTATGATTCAGAAAGGTTAAATATGTTGCTAATAGCCACAGAAGAGGCAAGAACTGAATTCAAGCTTCCTGACTCAGATCCAGGCTCATACCTTCAGAAGGGAAGATGTGATTGTCACAGTAGCAGTCACACCATATTCTCCTTGCATTCTCCATACTTTGCTTTTGTTATATAATTCTAAGCAATATTCCCTTTTGACGATAATAAGAGATAATGGTGCTATCCTGGCATAGGAGGAAAGGAATCAATCCAAAATTGCAGCAAAGGAACACCAAGAATTTGAATTGACTGTAAAATTAGTGCAAAAGCCTCAAAGTGCTTTGGCCCTGGGCCTGCATTGATCTACTGGCTGAGTGCAGAGCTCGTGGCTCAGGGAAAGGTACACAGTGTGTTCAGGTGCAATTTTATGAAAAGTGGCAAAGGTACAAGCAGAAGACGGAGCACTAAGGGCCATGGTGTTGCTGCAGGGAATAGTTTCCCAAATACTAAATTCCTCTGTGACTCTCTAACCCTTTCTGAAGCAGGAAAAATATTCTAAGGATATTCTGCAGAAGCCACCTGTCCTCATGCCTCAATTTATATCCTGATTCCACAACTAGCCAATTTAACACCTAGACTAGTCTAGGTGTTAATTTTTTCTCAGTCATACTTCCTATTGAGGAGACACGGTTAATTATAATACCTAAAATAGATGTATTGTAAGAATTACATAGGATAATGTGTATAAGGTACTTAATATGGTTCCCAGCACAGCGAGTGCTTAACAATATTTTTATATTTTTCCTCTCTTCCATATTTGATGGATCATAATTTTGTATTTTATAAATATTTATCCAGCTTTTACTGGCTGGATACTAGGATATACAAATATAAACAAAATAGATCCTCTGCTTTTTGGGCATTTAAAAGATAGTTATAAACCAGACACAGTAACTCACAAATACAAATATTTTGTGATAATATATTGTGTACATTTATACAGATCAATAAATGAGCCATAAATATTGCAACAATTTCTAATCAATTTCCCATAGCAAAAAATATAGCTTTCAAGATGTATAGTAATAAGATAAGGTATATTAATTATGTATCTTTATACATTTCATTACATATTGATTAATAAGATGCATTAATTAATGGAGAAATATTAGTCAAAGAATACACATTTTCAGTTATATGTGTGTTATGGAGACCGAACAAGGAGCATAGCGACTATAGTTAATAATAATATATTGTGTATATGAAGTTTGCTAAGAGAATAAATCTTAATATTCTCAGCACTTAAACCCAAAAAGATAACTATGAGAAGTGATGGATATATTCACAATGTGTATGTATATCATGATATCATAGTGTACATATTCTATAAATGCTAATTTTATTTTTCTATTATATCTCAATAAAGCTAAAAAAGAAGATTCCTTGACTCTTCTCTGGCCCACACGACCCCATGGCACTTCTGGGAGCTCGGTGAACGTGCTGAGAGAAGGCTGCTGCGGCCAGCCCGTGCGCTGGACACCCTGCAGGGTGGGCAGAGGCGGAGTTTGTCCAAAACATCGACAAAGGTCTTTTGATTTTGTCCAAAAGATATTGAGTATGCATTGTCAAAAGGAAGCATAATAGAAAGAAAAGGTTTAAAGATTCCTTAATTGTAGTAACAAGATAGTCCATAAGGCCCACATCGTAATTCCTGAGATAACATGTTGCCGAGTTTCTTGAATTGTACATTTTTCAGTAGTGCATCGGTTTGTATATCCCAATATGTTACATGCTTCGTAAGAAGATATGAAAAACTAAATTTAAGTATTTAAATACACAATATTTAAATATATAGTGTAATGTGCACTTCTGTTGCCCCATGTCTCACCCTTTGGGCAACTTCTGATTCTAACTGGAGATGTAGGTCACAGTTTTATATAACCTTAGTTTCTTAGCTTGACAGTGTTCTGTGTCAGACTTCCTGATGTGTCTTCCCATTTTCTACCAGTGATCCTTTCTAAAGCCATAGCTCTACCTTAGTCCATGGATAAATACAATTCAGGAACATACTGGATGTTGATGACCCAAGAGACCTGGTAGGTGTCCATCCTTGTCACATAATTATCTTCTCCATGATTCTCAGAGGTCTGTATGAGTTAAGCCTCCATTGTACTTAATTCATTTTATATTGATTCTCTCCCTTTCAGTCTTTTAATCTTCTTTCTCCTTTACTCCTGCTTTTGGAATCACTCATATGTGGATAGACTACATTCAAGTCCTTGTCTTAGGTTCCCCATTGAGAGGACCCAAATGAATGCATACGGTCTTGACACTGAGGTGAGTTTATAGTTTTAAGTCAATTAAATAAAATGAGTAAAAGGAAATAGATAAATTAGGAAATCTGAGTGTTTCACTCAGTAAGTGAGACTATGAGCTGGAGACCATCAGTGGACTATTCAGACCAATTAGCATCACAGACATGTGCATAATGGCAAACCTCTTTCCTCAGAAGGCTCAGTGCACAGCATTACGACTTCTAGAAAAAACCCTTTAAGAGCAGTTGTTCTAAGAGGTATTCACCACCTGTATTTTGTATAAAACAGAAACATTATGTTTTAAATACATGAGAAGAAAATTGAGACTCCTATCTTTCATATCAATAAACAATTTTAAGTCATAACTGAAGTTGTGATAAAAGGATTTAAAGACAAGCAGGGCACTTTCACTTAGGTGAAATCAGTGAGACCAACACAATGGCCCCATTCTTCTTTGGCTGGTTTATGACGGCTGCTTGTGTCAGAATGTCAGTGAAAGCCTGTGACAGTGATATAAAAGGTATCATATTGATTGTGACATAAGCTTTGAGCTGATTATAAGAAAAGTACACAGTGCAAAGTATCATTCTTATCATTTTATACTCATTATAAAAAGACCACAGTGATTATCACTAGCAAAGATGTTTACACCATGGCGCATGAAACTATTATATAACCCAAACCAAAGCATACGACTGAAGTTAAATGTAGAGCAAATACACCTGTTCTGAATTAAGAGAACAGTAAGATGCCGGTATCATTTCTGAAGAATCGTCTTTATTATTCTCATTCTCAAATTTGAAGTTTTTAATGGACACAGTCTAAGTTAACATTGCTGGGGTCAAGATTTTCATTTTAGCCCTGTTTCCTCACTTGTGTCTGTCGGCTGTAGTGATATGTCAGTCCTGAGATGTATCATGCACTTTAGAATGTCCGTGACCGTAAGGAAGGCCCGTTCTAACTAAAAAAAAGCCCCCCTAGAAATGACAGTCAGTCTTTTTGATATTCCAGGTTTATAGGTATATCAACAGAACAAAATTAAAGAGATTCCAAATAACTTCATGTCATGGAATTTCTACTGGAATAGAATAAAAAACTGGACTCAGCAAAAAACCTGCTGAAATCCCTTGAGGTAAATTAGCAGATGAGAACTTCCCTGAATTTTACAGGAATTCTGGCCTGCGTCATGAAGCTGTCACTCCTATTAAGAGCTGCTGGAGAACTATGCTCATTCTCCATACTTGGTAGCTGTTTGAGAGTATGGTGAGTGTTGTTTATGAAATGTGAATGTTTAAAGTCGTGAAGTTGACGGAAAATTGCTTTGTGACAAGCAATCTGAGAATGGTTAAATGTCAAAGTTCTGTTCATTTCAGGTGTCTGTGTTGCAAATAAATGGCATGCTGTGGAGCATGGTCTTAAGTGGTGGGTTGATTTGTCTTGTAGGATATAACGGATATTGCTCACTAACATTTCTAGTCCTCAAATCAAATTCTGGGAGCATGAAAGAATTGCACGTCTTTGCCCCATTAAAGTTAGACAAATATACCACATGTTCTGATCAAGAAAATGAAAGTGAAGTAACTGGTCTCACCTCTGAGCCATAGCACAGAAAATCATGTGTACAACCCTCTTTCGTCTCTTTACCATCCTGCCAAAACTTGATGGCTCTGTGAGATCGCAGCTCCATAAGAAGCCGGAGCCTTTGTCTACTGGCTCTCTGAGTAGCTGTCATACATCAGATTTCACTGTCAGTTCACATGGGACACGAGAAATTGACTTAAGCTGTGTGAAGACATCGAAAGGCTAATGTTTTTTGTTATTGTATACGAGCTAGCCTATCCTGACTTATGCATAGATTTATTTTGAAAGGTGTTATTTATGTGAATAAACCACCTGGGATGGACATAGTTCTTATATAAATAAAATATAATTTTATAATATTTAGCCAACTGTAACTCTACCTGTATTGTTGATCTTGTATGAAAACTTCATACTTATAGGAAGATAATATTCCGGGAAAGAATAAAATCCAAACCAGTGATGTTTCAATGAAGGGAACATAGTAGATGCTCAGAAGATCTTTTTGAATCGAGTTAGATTACGTGAGAAAAAAAGAAAGGCTATAGGGAGAAAGGCAAAGTCATGCTGAGATAAGGACATTATATGAGGGTTCTAAAAGGCCGAAATGTAAGTGGATGCCAAACAAAACCCAAACCAAACCAAAACAAAACAGGAATACACTGATTGAGCTAGCCTAAAGTCTGACGAAAGATATGGATGGTTATGGTAGGTGTCAAAGGGATTTTAAGAACTGAGGTCACATTTCCATATCAAAAGTTTGATCGAATTTTGTATTGGCTTTCTACTCCTAACAGAATTATCTATGAAGTTGATTGATTAATGTTATGCAAATGGAATTATTTTTCCTCTTAAATAGTTTTGTGCCATATATTATTATATGTCTTATCTCACACAGGTTAGTAATAATTATGGTTAGAAATATTTTTATGGGGAGAAAAGCTTACTTTTAACAACACAAACAACTTTTATAGACTATACAATAATATAAAAACTTCTGAAAATTTTGTATTTTTCTCTTGCCACCTAAAATCTTTTAATGCTTGTATTCCCTGCAAGATTCCATGAGGCCAGGAGAGATGAATCTTTACCATAGAATTTCTATCCCTAGCAAATGCTTTGCATAGCGTTGATGCTAAATGTCTTTTGAGTGATTTGTGAATTGTATGTCAAGCTTCTAAGTTCCTAGGATGGGTGCTTTCTTGTCTCTCTGGTCTTAATTCCACTGGACCACATGCCCTACATGCTAGCTAAGCAGGTTTGCATGTGTACTCCATCTCATCTTTGTTAACTTATTTTCGTTTTCTTCAATATGGTGCATCTCTTTGACTAATTCTAATAACTAAATTTCATGGCTAAGGACTTTATATATGTTATCCCGGTTTCTAAAATTAAACAAAAATAAAACAATGCAGTAGGTAACACAATTACTATTAATAACATTTACAGATGAAGAAGGCTTAGAAATGCTCAGAAAAGAAAGCTACCTAACTTCTCTCAGCTCCCCAACCACCTGGCTGCTAATGCCCATGTCATTACAGATCCATTGCTCTTAACCATTTTACTATGTGACCGACTCTTTTCATTCATCCTTCGCACATGAATTCAAACATTACGCCCTCCATAAACTTTTTTTTATTACATTGATCTTCACCAATCTCTCCTTTGTTCCAAACGGCTGTTAATATTTAAAGTCAGCTCTACACCGCTCGCCTTCAGTTGTTCTCTATATGGTTTATGTGTATTCATCTTTGTCTGTACCATTAGATTTTAAAGCCTTGAAGAGGAAGTGGGCACTATTTATTTTATATTATCCTATTGTAAGTAGCACAGCAGAGATGCTCAAGAAAAAACTCCAAGTTAAAAAATTGATAATTTATCAATATTATCCTTTACCCAAAAATTTTTATTTAGATTTTTCTTCAAGGCTGGAGTGTGAAAAAGAAAGGTCTTGCTGTTGTCTCGACATTCTTCATTCAAAAGAAAAAAAAAGAAAAAAGACTTAGTTTACTTCCTGCCACTCAGAAACTTAAAACCGTATCTTTGGGTTTGGAATTGTTAAAAATAGTTTGGATAAAAGAGGCTGCCTTTTGAAGATGAGGCTAAATCTGTTATTCCCAGTTATTAAAGCTGTTTAAGAACAAAGGAATCATCTGACAACTTGTGACTGGTGCAATCAGAGAAGCCGGAGATTGGGATGTTTATTTTTGCACACTGCAAAGGAAAAAGCAAGGATCAGCCCCTGAGTTTGACACCTCTGATGAACTCAGTGACTTCGCATCATATCACATGAACATAATGCCTCTCTTCATGCCCCCCGGAATTCGGAAGAGACACAGAAGAAGTTATGAGCCTAAACTGGATCCAAACCTTAAAACTGAATCCAACCACATAAACAACTCAGAGCAAGTGAAGAAGCGCCAAACGTGTCCTTGCAAATTTCCTTGTACATTAAAAATAAACTGGAACAATTATATATTCGGAGGATGGAAAGGTAGTGAAATTGAAACTGATATAAGTAAATTATTCATGGTTCCCAAATACATAAAACCACTACGAAATCAAGTATGGCTTGTGCAAGAGGAAAAACAAAATAAATGAAGCCCCTGGTTAGGTTTCATATTCTTTAAATGTATTATAAAATATTCCACGGTGCCAAATTAAATCGTGAATTCAACTTTAGACCAACTCAGGAGCGAATAACAGTTATTACTTGAAAGCTCTTTTATGGGCTATGCAAAACCAATTCACTATTGAAGCTCACTTCCAACACAAAAATAACCACAATAAGTGCTAATGCGTTTAGCTGATGTTTCAAATAATCCCGAGAATCCAGTGACAGATCTTGTTATGTATATGCATGTCTTCAATGAGAAACCAAAACTATGTTCTTTATTATAAATTGAATTGAAGATAGAGACATACTAAGTCTCTAATAGCATTTGTATAAAAAATACAACATAAAAATAAAAATGGATGTAAATCATTAAACCAGGCCAGACGCATGGTCCAGTTTGGACAATATTATCTTGCTAACAACATGTCAAAACTCATAATACGAGAGAACAAGACAGACTTTCTTATGAGCAATTTATAGCTAACCATTAACTTGCAAAAACTTCTAGGGAATTACTATATTACTTTATCTTCAAAGACTATAATTTATATACACACAATACCTGTTATCCCTATTATCATTTTTCATTCACAAGATATCAGGTTGGGTTTACTTGCCTTGAGGGATTTCCCCGAGATCTGTCTCTTTAATTTTACCTGTGTCTCAACCCTCTGTTCGTTCTCTCCCTCTCTCCCTCTCTCCCTCTCTCCCTTTCTCTCCTAGTGTTCAGATCCAGACAACATGCAGCCTAGGCTGCTTGCATATGGAAAATTTACTCACATTCCATATAAATTTAGAGTTCTCATTCACATAAACTCAAAGGCTAAAGGATCTTAGCCGTCACCTTTTACTCATTCAGTGATCTCCGTGACTCTTGCTCTTTCCGGTTGTCTTTTTCACTGCAGATGTAGATGATACCTGTAAAGGTAGAGTGGAAGGAAGATTCAGTAGACACAGCTTTACACCACAACACAGTTGGGAAAGCCACACACTCAGGTCTCAGAGCAAAGACCACTCATTAAAGAAGTTCCCCCTGGGCAGGAATGGCCCAGCTCCAGCCTTCCCACCTTGATTACTGCCCGGCAGCTGCCTAGGAAGAGCGTGGCCTTAGTGTGAACGCTCTGATGGATTCCAAATGTGCAGCAGCTGGAAGCCATTACTGAATAGACTCCTTAGAGAGAGTAGAAACTCACTCTTGTGGCTTTCACAATCTACCCCATGTGTCTCCTAGATCCACTTCTGCATTTGGAGAGCAGCTTCTCTATAGTTCTTGTAGTCTCTTCTTTCTGAGAGAAAAGTTAGAAGAAGGAGGTTAGTGGAATCAACGACAGTTCTGTCACTGAACTTGACTTCGAATTTGTATCCAGTACCCCCTCTTCCACCTTTTGCTCTAAAGGTCCCTCATCAATCACAGCCTTCCCCTTGGCTAATGTGGCAGTGTGGCTCACATCGTCATACCAGAGTCCTGGTAACCATACCTTTCTTAGGCCAGAGTTGCCCCACTTGTCCACTCGCAGCTGGACAAGAAAGTATCAAGTGAGGCACAGATGAATCACCTGGGTTCCTCACACAGCCCTCTCTGCCCTCATTTTGTCAAAGAAGCACAACCTTCTTCTACCCATTGGTGTCAATTACCCTTGCTTTGTTGCTTTGGTTTCCACATCTAATCAGAAACCCTGAATAGTGGGTCTGGCTCAGGATATGTGGGCAGGAAAAGCAAAAAGCAAACTTATTCCCTAAATTATTTTTTTTTCTTTTTTGGAACTGGGAATCGAACTCAAGACCTCGTGCTTGCCAGGCAGGCGCCGTGCCACTAAGCTATATCCCCGGCCCTAAATAAGCATTTTTGTGTGAAGGAAGACTGTCAGTCCTTCCAGGCTGAAAAAGACTCAGTGTGACTGGCTGGTCCCTTGGAGGAAGAGTTATATCTTGGGGACCCAGCAAACCCCTGCGTAGCCTACAACACTGCCACTCTGGTGTCTGTTCGTATGTCCAGCATACCATTTCTGGGTGGCCAATGACTAAGCTGGCTAATGTCAATTGGTTAAGTTATGTTTCTACTTAATTCATTAGTGTTTCTTCCACAATGGATGCTTTCTCATGGATGTTAATATGTGATACACAAATCTGCACACTTCAAGCCTCTTCCCATGTGTTCACACTTACGTCTCTAATGAAAACATCATTGTCTCTAACCTTCCAGTCCTTTCCTTCCAGACCACTGATAAGCTAAACAGGCTACTAGCTACTGGTCAGGAACTTGCATATATCTCTTTTCTTCAGGCAATTTCTCTTTTTATACAAAGTATATCGAAACTACTCATAGTTCCATCTATTAGGAACATTTATTCTTTCCATTGTTGTTCAAGTCCACCCTTGAATGTAGTTGTAATGCAATGCTTATTGTATTGTGATTTACACCCACATGCCAAGCTATCCCATCCATAATCCATGCCTAGGCCTTTTCTTCTTCTTTCAGCTATTTATACCCCACCTGCACCTGGCCATATGAGCAAGGTCAGGAAGGGGCACTGGTGCAGCCATGATATCTGACATGGGGCCTAAGCTGCCTGCTCATAAGCCTGCTCTTGTACTCTGCTCCTGCTTGTTCCTCCTTGTGGATCATCTCATCTTATGATGGACCACTGCTAGGTTTGTTCAACTTTACAACTTGGTAGATCTGACAACACATGACTCGTAATGACCAGCTGAATGCATGGCCACTTGGTGTTCCAGAGGTGAGGGGAGTTCCATCTGTACTAAGGCCAACTAACATGCTAGAAGTCATTTCTTGGAAGATCCACAATTATCTACTCCAGATGCCATGGACCTGCACGAGAAGCCAGGTTCCCACATTGTGATTTTCCTGCATAGACTTATCATAAAATCCACATAGTGCCTTTTTCTATTGCTGATCGTTTTCATACAACCGAGTCTGCTGGATCACATGGTCCAAGTGCCACCACCCTTTACACTGCAGTCTGACCTGCTGCCAAGCCCTTTCCTGCTCAGAGCCCACTCAATCTGGCTATCTTCCATGTTTTCCATTATATATGCTGAAAAAGTATCCCTAAGAGTGGAATGGTATAGCCTTCAGAATGCAGCGAGGCTTATCAGGTTTCATGCTTTCCTATTAATAGTTGAGGATGAAAGATACGGCGATTTGTGTTTTACCTTAGCATACATACTCCTGAGATCCTGATTACTGGACTCCTGAAAACCGTACCAACATGGAATATCTCTGGAATTTAAAGAATTAATCTCCCATGTTCTTGAGGGCAGGTGTCTTACCAATGTCCCCAGAGCTCTTCCATCTCTTGGTTGACTGCCTGATAAGCACGAAGTCACTGATGTACTGGATCAGTGTGGTTTTCCATGAGTTACTGTCTCAGAGGACAGGAGGATTATCCCAGCCTGTATATGAACATTTTCTTTTTCATCCCAGGTAGATACTGATGCATTTTATCCTGTTTCAATGATAAAAAGTTATTTATCTCCTCTAGTGAGGAAAATACGTTTTGCTTGGAAGATGTGATCAGGAATACTATGCGGTTAAGCTTCTGGTACTCTGTGGACATTCTTCTAATGCGTGGAGTTTCTGTAGGGACGGAACTGGATGGGTTCTCTACTCCTAAAACACTGATGTTCAGTGATAGTGCTAATCTCCACTATCTTTCCATGATGTGGTGTTGGTTTTGGTTTATTATCTTAGCTGAGGGTTACTTTTAGAAGCTTGCGTTCACCTTTCCAAGCTATAATACCTCTTACTCTGTTTGGAAAAGGCCTCTAATTTTAAGTTCTAGGTATACCCTCAGAGAAATGGCTATGTGGTGTGTCTGAGGACTCAGTGACTCTACTGTAAGTTGGATTTTATAGATGATTCCATTAATATTCTTGACCTGACTCTAAGGAGGTGATGGTTTCAGCCCCTGGGTATCAAGGTCAATTTAGAATATTAAATCCAATAGTCTTTAAAATGTTGGATGATATCCTTTCTCCAGTATACAATCGTCTGAGCAAATGGATGTAGGTTCCTCTGTGGTAGAACTAAGTGCATTTTTTTGCCATGCAGGCTTTCTCAGGAAATGAGTCATACAGGCTGTCTGTTCTTTCACTGTTGCTAGATATTAAGTAGCACCCCTATTGTTGTCAATTGGTTCCCCAGGATGTGATAGACTATTCACCATCTTCACAAGTCGCTATAGGTTAACTCCCTTGCTAGTTATTATGATAATTGGGGCTCATGGCTTCTAGCTGTAAATGTCACCTCTTGGCCCCTGTTGCCTCTTTGAAAACTAGTGAGAAGACTTAGTGACCACGTCTCCTAATATCAGCCCTGACCTGCACAGGAGGCCACAACTGAACCTAGTGAGTCTGACGCCCCTCTTACTAGTACATTCCTGTTAGCCTTGGTGAACGCTGGTTCCTCGGGTCTCCTTGGAGAGCACAGCCCTCAGATGTTTATTGTAGCACATCTACATCTTAGAACATTTTAGTTACAACCTCTGCTCTCTGCCATGCCAACTCAGCCATTTCAACTTTGCTCAGCATGGGCCAGTGCTTTCTCGAAGCCTCTGGAAATTCTACATTAATGATTTTTGTTATATGTTCTGGGGTTCTTGGCAAGACATTAAATCCGCATCACAAGAAATGTCCCTATGTGAATGAATTATATTGTTCATTCAGTATTTTGTTCAGGCTCTCTGGCCAAACACCCTCAAATTCAGTCCCAGAATACTCACCCTGCTCCTACTGGCCCATGCGTCCTCATTCTTATTCCTTTGGTGTTCAATGTCTTGCCTGCCCTATTGAGCCCCACATATCTCTGGTAGGTTGTGCTGGGATTTACTCACGGGATCAGTGTGGCAGCTGGAAGAGGTACTGGGGGCAGCTCCTCAGGACTGCCAGTCTTTTACAGAAGAGGGGTCTCTGAAATGTCTCCTGCAGGGGAGTAGTGACATCTATGATAGGGCAAAGGTGGCCCCTGCAAGCCCAATGGTCTCGGGGTAGTCCATAAGGCCCCAGTCATTTAGGACATATATTTAGTTTTTCTCATTCCTTCTGCTAGTGCTCCAAGTCCTTTCAGTCGGAGCCTTGGCCTTAGCATAACAGACCGGCTGTGCCTGGCTATTTAAATGATTTGGGAGTTCTGTGACCCTATCTCTCGGGGTCTTTGTCCTGTAGTTGTTTCTCCTCTGGGTCTGCTTTTGCACTAAGCTAGAAGCCACCAAAAGGCACCTGTAGCTTATCTAGCATTTAACTCTTAACTGATGAAGTTTCTCATTGCACCTCTGCAGAGTGTCAGGGTCTGTGCACCTTAGTACTAAGCAGGCAGCCCCACTGTCCCCATCCACACTGCTTTCACCATCAATTTCAAATGCTCTAATCTTTGTACCAACAAAAGAGTTCCTTTCCAGAGTCATTTCTCCTGGTCACTACTGCTAAACCTTTTAGCAGTTGATCCCATTCTTCTGCCAGGGTCTCTCTTCTTCTAGCCAGATAGTAAGGAATCTACCACACAAACCCATTTTGCCACACTTTATCAGATCACTTCTGACACCAACAGGGTCCATTGGGATTGTCTAGGACGAAGACGCGGATGTGCAACAAGGGGAGCGATATGCACAGAGGACGAAGGGGAGGGGGATGTTTGATCCATTTCTGACACGTGTAAAGAGAAATAAGGAAGAAGGAGGATGGCTTGGGAAGAGCACCAGAGCCTGTGTGGCTCTGAGAAGGCTGCAGGCAGGTGATGGCTACCATCAGAGGAGCGATTGGCCATTAGAGAATTTCCACTGTGATCAGGAATGGGCAGTTCTAGAACCAGTGATGTTCTCTGCCATTGGTCCTGAGCAGTCTGGGTATAGAGTAGCCCTAGAATACTGCTCACAGCAAATTCCCTTCAAGGGCAGCATGCCTCTGTCACTACCACCATTGCATTTCAGGTGTGGATGCACCATAATTTCATGTAAATCATAATTATACATTTCCCCCTCACATATTAAAATTGCCCAATTATATCTGGTGTTGGCTGGCTTTTAAAGCCACTGGAAGCCTAGTGAAAACAGTTTCCACCCATCAAAGGCTCTTTATTCTTCATTATAACCATCAGCTCAGAACTCTGTGTTTTGTACTTATATTTTGAATTATTTATTGCTAAATGCATTACTTTGCTTTTTCCCATATTAAATTTCATCTAAGCACGTTGGTACAAACTGTTCTGACTTACATGATGTTTTCACAGACTGTTCCTAGCACTAGAATTTGTATAATGTGGGGCACATTTATAGCTTCCCAATTATAATGAATATGACAAATGTTTTGCTTCAAAATGATTTCTAAATATCTCTAAAAAAATATCTGTTGATTCGTTTGAGACAAGTCTGAGACATCTGAGAGGAATCTCCTGAAAACACTCTTTTACAAAGTGGCAAGGAGTTCGTTCTCCGTGTCAGCCCTGTCTCCGTACTGCAGAAAATACATGGGAACCACAAGCCAGAAGAGCTGTGTTTCCTGCATAGAGAGCCACGGCTTAAGAGGCAAATGCTGCAAGTGAAACCCATCTTGCTACTTCTGAGACTGACCTGACTGCATCTGAGATAAGTGAAGCACAACAATGCCTGGTTATCCATAAGTTACACCTGCCTTTGATGAGGCTCTGCTTGATATTCTAGATGGATGTGGGGAAAGCCGATCGCTTAAATCCAGGAAATTATTACAAGCACAGTGATACAATGGTTCTCTCTCTATGTAATCTTTTATGCATAGTGTGACTCGGCAGCATGAGGAAACTTCCCAGCACATTCCAGTCTGCTGTAAGTGCTAGCAATACAGTTAGTTCTCAGAGGTAGCCTTTGCAAATCCTTTTCTTTAATCTTAAGAAATTTGACCAGGTTGATGAAATATACATACATGCATACACATACAACATGTATTACATGTATTTGTGTGTATGTGCGTGTGTATGTATCTGTTTTTATAATGCGCTATGATGCATTTTATTGCAGGGTAGGACAGATGTTGTCCAAAAAAGTCATGATAAAAACTCCTGGAAAGTTAACCACAATATCACAACCGTATCATTTTCAAAATGTTTAGTTTTAATGATAAGATGCTAGACAGAAGCAGCTGAGTTCTGAATTTTTCTCCAATTTTTTGATAGCTACCAATCTTGCCTCCTCTCTGTCTGTCTCTCTCTCCTAACCTTACTTCTTTGTAGTGCAAAGGTAGTTTTAGTATTATATTCTTTGAAGTCAGACTGCTTGGGTTCAAATCTGGACTCCATCATTTACTACTTGTGTCATAGTTTATTTACAATAGTTTTCTTACAATCTCTATGTCTTAATCTTATTACTTAAAAAATGGAATTCATTTTATAAGGTTGTGAGGATTTTAAGAGTTTATGTACATAAAGCACTCAGTGCTTTGCACACGTCTGTGCTCTGTCTTGGGGTATTTGTTGCTTATTGTGGCTATGACATATTAACACATACTTAGCGACTCAGTGTCCACTTATTATTTCACAGTTCTATAGATCAGAGATAGGCTCCGCTGGGTTTCTTCTTAAGGTCTTACAAGGCAGAAATAAAGCTGGTGGTCATCCTGGCTTCTCTCTGGAGGCTTTGATGGAGAACCTGCTTTCATATTTACTCAGGCAATTGACAAAATTCAGTTCCTTGTGAGTGTAGAACTGAAACCCTGTTTCTTTGATTTATGTGACCCTTGTTTTCAAGACAGCAATGCTATGTTGAATTCACATCATGCTTTGAATCTCTTCCCTACTCCATTTCTCTATTTTGCCTTCCTCTTCTGTTTTTAAGGGCTCATGAAGTTGCAAATATACAGTGAAAAGATGTAAACTGTAATTACTTATAGATACTTCACTGTTAGAATAAGCCTAAATTAGGTATTTCTAGAAACTGAAAGTCAAAATCTTCACGGAATCATGAGGAAAGAAATACAAATAAAAGTATTTAACTTCTTCTGCATACCTATAGTATGAACCTGGATAACTGTAATCCACATGGATAAACCAGATAAACTAGTTATAATCTGCCTATGCTAATGCCAGCTAGTTAATAAACTCAACTACATTTTTGAAGTTGCTTTTACCATGTAATATAGCATTCATTCATAGATGTAATGAATGGTTGAGGGAGGGTGAAGGTTATGGGAGCCAAAATTCTACTTAACATAGGTTGTTCATCATTATTATTGTTATTTTTTAAATGACTAAAGGGCTAACATGACTAGGGAGTAGAATGTTCTACACAATAAAGTATTCTAATGAAGTGGAAGTTATTTCATTTAGAGTTAAACTTTCAGGGTAAAGGAACTAGGAGTGTGACAAGAATTTCCAGTCTTTTACTCATATCTATGTGTACATACCCAATACTTAGCTTTGTATTTTTCAAGTGTAATACTCTTATTTCTAAATCCAAAGACAAATAAGTTAATAAGTTAATATCATTTTAAAGTATTTATAATATTATGAATTTTTATTTCTGATTTTAAAAATTGAATAAAATTGGTGAGGAGGAGTACTTTTTTTTTTTTTTTTTTTGTGGGTACCGGGGGGTCCACCTCAGGACCTCGCGCGCCAGCAGGCGCCCGTGCCGCTGAGCGATATCACCGGCCCCTTTTTCGTATGTGGGTTCCGGGAGTCGAACTCAGGCCCTCGCGCTTGCCAGGCAGGCGCTTAAGCCGCTGAGCCATCTCACCAGCCCCACTTTTTTTTTTTTTTTTTACAAAATTCCACTTGGGGAAATTATAAATCTTTCAAAAGTAAATTTTATTCTGAAATATAAGATTAGGGTTGACGTCTGATAAGGCAACAAAGAATAACATATTAAAAATAATAAGGCTTAAATATACAGTGAGAAGATTTAAATTGCAATTACTTTTAGACATTTCACCGTAGGAATAAATCTCAACTAGATATGCTAGAAATTGAAGGCGGAAAGATTCAAAAAATCATGAGAAAGGTAATAAAAGACAGTGTTTAACTTCTCCATGGTTGAAACACGAAGCTGGATAACTGTAATGCACACAAGTAAACTGCATCTAAAGATCTTTTCCCCTTTTGGTTTGTGGACATAAAATAGTCAATTTGTGAGTGTAGATATTGAAATCTGGGCACGGCAAATTCTTCCTAGCACCTGCCCACAGCTAAGTTTCTCTCTGCAGAGAAGGTAGTTTATGTAAATGTCCTAGTATGAGAGACACCACATTTTGTTCTGGAAGGTGGATCTGTATATACATGTATGACTATTCACATATACGATATATGCAATTGATTTGCATGGTTAATTAACAATAATTTTGAATTTGTTTCTCTAAAATTTTCATTTACTTTGGTGTGTAATCTGTGTAATAACGTTAGTTCAATAAGAACTATCTTTAAGGGCCGGTGAGATGGCTCAGTGGCATAAGCGCCTGCCTGGCAAGCGCGAGGGCCCGAGTTTGACTTCCGGAACCCACATACGAAAAAAGGGCCGGTGATATCGCTCAGCGGCACGGGCGCCTGCTGGCATGCGAGGTCCTGAGGTCAACCCACGGTACCCACAAAAAAAAAAGAAAAAAAAAAAAAGAACTATCTTTAAACAGAAACATGCCACTGGGAAAGAAGTGGACAAAAATAGGGGGTGAGTATGTCTGGACTTTCTGAGTTATTCTATAACTTGAAGTCTTCTCTCTATTTTGCTTTCATTTCCTGTTCTTGTTTTTCCTATCCATTTCCTGTCTATTTTCCTGTCCTTGACAATGTCTCTTTCTATGCATATTTACTATTTTCTTTTTACTTTCCTTACAATCACCAGATTTTGGTCTGATACAGTCTTTGCTTTATGTCTTAGAATAGGGCAATTTAGATCAAAATTCAATCTCCTGCTTCATATGGACAAGATGACATTTACATCTCTAGGGTTTATTTATGCAAATATCAAATATCATCAGTGTCTATGAGTCACTATGAAATTTCCTAAATTTCCTCTTAGCTATAGTTAATAATTTATAGGTTGAAGGATGTGTGCTGGATTATGATCACATCCTTCCAAAGAGAGGATGATGGCCTTTCATTATTTAGCATCCATTTATATGCTATCACTGAGATTTTTGGCATAGTTTTAATGCCCAAAATGTTTTTAACATCTGTGTGATTGTTCTTTTTTTAAGATTGAAGATTCAGTATTCATTAATCTCTCAAACCCCAACTGGCCTTTAGAAGCAGCTGAATGCATTCTTTGAGGACTGCACAAAATATAATCTCAAAATAAATCAAAAGAAGTGTAAGGTAATGGTTTTTAGTTCTAGGAAATGCATGAATTCCTGGTATGCTTAAGGGAGTTAAATTTAATGTAGTGAAATATTTTATGTTGCTTTTCATTATCTTTTACCTAAATCTGTCATGCAAAAAGCAAAAAATGTTGAGGATCTCAGCAACAATGGGCAGATTAGGTTTAGGAAGGAATGAATTGATGTTCATTTTTATGACATATTGACCTAAACCATGTTTCCAGATTTTCTGTCTGTTAGAAATGCATAATCCATGATAGTAAACATTAAGATTGCTTTTGGATAATGAGGATGACATTCATTTTACACAGAGTATGGTTATTCTTTGTAGATGAACCAAATTGAGAAAAAAACATTTTTTTCCCATTTGGGTTACATTTATTATGCATCTTTTGTGCCTTAAATGAATTCATTTCATGTCAAAATGGATGGATCAATCAGGCTGCAGGGAATTAGGCTACGTCCATAGGCACAAAATGAAAGTTACTAACATGGTTTTCAAAAGAAATGTGATACACTGAGCTGAGACCAACAGAGTGCTAACATGGAAACAGGATATAGAGATGACTTAATCAAAGGAAATTTGTTTGTGTAAAACATAAATACAAAATAGGTAAACTCCAAAACAGGTATTGATTACTGGTTGTTTTCTTTTGAAGCTGATGAATGATAATTGATTTTATCATATTCTTTTACTTCACATATATTCTTTACTTAAGATATCTTGAGTACACATGTGTTTGGTGTATATTCTTTTCGTTTTTTTTTTTGTGGGTACCGGGGGGTTGACCTCAGGACCTCGTGCACCAACAGGCACCCGTGCCACTGAGCGATATCACCGGCCCCTTTTTCATATGTGGGTTCCGGGAGTTGAACTCGGGCCCTCGCGCTTGCAAGGCAGGTGCTTATGCCGCTGAGCCATCTCACCGGCCCTGGTGTATATTCTTAAAAGGAAATATATGCATGTATTTTTATGGCCAAATCCTATATTACAGACTGTAGGAGTTTGATCAAATTTGTTAGATTCTAATTCTATTGCGTCTGCTATTAATGAAAATAAAGATTAACTAGAAATGTAAACATTTCTTATTTTTAATATGGGTTTTCATTACAATGGGATTTATTTTAAAAGCATTTGATTTGCATTGATCACATCGAATTTTTATTGATATTTAAGTATTTCTTCATTATCTGATGAACAAGTATTTTTTTAATACCTTCTTGGAAGAAAAATAAAAAAAAATTTGCAATAAAACTTCAGTAAGTTAAGGAAAATCTCAAAGCAATATTCAAGGGTAATTTTCTAAAAGAACCACTAGGATAATGCTAAGGGATCAAGCAAATTTGACTTTAAACACTTAATCATTGGTCAAAACGACAGTTCAAGTCAAAACCCTTTATATGCAAATGTAATTCAACATTTAGCTTGCTGTTACTTGGAAAATACCTCTAAAATTTTATGCACGTCAAATATTATGCTTAACTTAGCATGTTTCAAAACTAGTTCATTGAAAGTATGTTGAAGCAGAAATGTTATGGTCTTGCTGCAAAAAGGGCATTCATAATTAGTTTTACAGTGATAGAGACACTTAAAGAAATTTGGAATGGCTCAAAGGTATAGTCAAGGAGTGCTATTTTCAAGCGTAGTATAGTTATCCCAAAAAGAAGGTTTAGAACTTATGGTTGACTATATAATTAGAGAGCAAAATCCATCTGTAGGATAAGGCATACACTCTCCTAATCAACTGTAAATGGCTTAAGTTCATGAGTCCCTGGGATGTACAATTTCAGTCTTCAGAGCTTGCCAGCGCGTGTTTGTCTATTTGAGAAGACATAAGAAAGAATTAATAAGAGACATTAATGAAGTTAACTTGGTAATAGTTGAAAATAAAAATAATGTTTATGATTTTTAAACATTAGGTTATGTCCAGGTAATAGACATCTCATGAAAAAAAGTTCTGATAGTTCGTAGTTCCTTGCTAACATAGTTATACCACTTTGGCAATGACCTTTGTTTATATATTTCTGAATAGGCTAATGTGGTCATTCCTAGATGAATCATACCAGGTCATTCTTTTTTCTTTTTTGATTTTTTAAATCAAAGTATCCGTGTACATACTGAAATGTCAGAAAGTTGCACAAGGTTATTATTAAAAACAGCAGCTCCTTTCCGTATTCCCTACAGGAAACCATTCCTAGCTTGTTACTTTGTTGCTATTTTCCATCAATAAGTAATATACTTGCAATTCTAACTCCAGATTTTTCAGTGTCAGATGTAATCTATTGATTGCTCATTATTGAAAATGTGGTCTTTGCTCACTTCTTCCTCCCTTACCCTCTAGCAAAGAGGCTCACCGTTGCCTTCTCTCTAGCCCTAGAGTAAAATGGTGTTATTGGATCAGTATTCATTGTTTATGTAATTACTTTGACTATACAAACACATCACAGATTTCTTGTTTAGTAAACTTATTACTTTTCTGGTCTGGTGTAACTTTTAAATTTTAGAAAGTGAAAAATTGTCCAGTTTTGCTTGGTGTCCTATGAACATACCATCTTTTCAACCACAAATTCTTGCACATCAGGTATTTTATTTAATATTCCACAAATCTGTTCTCAAACCTTTGACCCACTCCTCTGACAGGTTGTGCTCTATACCTGGTTATTCAGCCATTCTGAGTTCTTCTGTTCCCCCACTGTTACAGGGTCTTCTCTGTTCTTCTCTGTTCTGTCTTCTGTGTGTCTTAAATTTTGTTTCAGTAGAGCACAGCCCCTAGCAGCTCCTTGAGATAGAATGGATTTAGGTAAAAGTTTTCAGGCTTTGTCTTGTGTGAAAGAAGTCTTTACGTTTATTCTGTCTTACTGATAGTTCATCTTGGAGCAGAATTCAATCATCATCAGGCAACTGAAGAGACTTTGCTATTGGCTTTCAATGTTTTCAGTTTCCAAAGTTGCTGCTGAGTAAAAGTCTGAGGCTATTTTGATTCTTGCTCCTTTCTTTTTGGGTGACATTCTCCTCTCCTCCTCCTCTGAAAGTTTGTTGAAGCTCATGTCTCAGTATTCTGAAATACTGCAGTGATGTGCCCTGATGGAAGATATATATATATATATATATATATATATATATATATATATATATATTTTTTTTTTTTTTTTTTTTGGTACCGGGAATCAAACTCAGGCTCTCGCACTTGCCAGGCAGGTGCTGTGCCACTGAGCTATATCCCTGGCCCTGCAAGCATATTTTTATCCTTTACACTAGGCATGTAATAAGGCTTTCAACTGGAGACTTACATTCCTTGGATTTTAGAAATTTTTAAAAAATTATTTTACTTATCATTTTCTTCCTCATTTTTACACTTCTGGAATATCATTTTTTTTTAACATTAGAATTTCTGGATTGATCTTCTGATTTTCTTAAATCAGGCATAGAAGGTTAAATATTGCATGTTTTCTCTAATATGAGAAGCCCAAAATACTAATAATTTAAAGAGCAAAATAAAAGATGGATAAGAGGAGACAGGGAGATAGACTTGGTGGAGATGGGAAGGGGGCCAGGGCATGGGAAGGTGGGTGGCAGGAGCGGGGCAGGGGAAGGGAAGCAAGGAGAATCAGATGCCTGTATACATGAATCAGTTCTCCATGAAGAATGTATTGCTTATGTATTGCAAACATATACTAATAAAAAATTTTAAAAATATTTTTGATACAGTTTTTGGTTTTTGTTATGCTACATGAAATCAATATTTTCTTTGCATTTTTGCCAATGATTACTGGTGTCTAGAAGGGTTTTTATTTCTATTAGTTTTTGTGTTCATATTTTGAAGCAATTTTGTTAAATCTGTATATATCAGTTTAGCAGCGTAAGTTCACTATATTATTTCGAGTCAAATGATGGAGAAGTCACTGCCATACTTTTAATACTTTCTTCTACTTTTTTTAAAAGGTGGGGACCGGTGAGATGGCTCAGCAGCGTAAGTGCCTGCCTGGCAAGTGCGAGGGCCCGAGTTCGACTCCCGCAACCCACATACGAAAAAAGGGCCAGTGATATCGCTCAGCGGCACAGGCGCCTACTGGCACGCGAGGTCCTGAGGTCGACCCCCGGTACCCACAAAAAAAAATAAAGAAAGGTGGGGAATATAGATTGTTTAAACCACGTCTTGGTTCTCTGGATGGTCCTCCTAGTATAGCCTTCTATTCTTTTTTCTACAACTGCAGCATTTTTTCCTTACATCTCAGTAGGTATTAATTAATATTACATACGTTAAAGTTATTTCCTCTTTGTAACCTTTTTTCTTTCTGGTGCTTTTCCTATTTCTGTTGTTCTTTACATTCAGGCACTCCTTAGCTGTACCGTTTTTCAAGACTGAAAACCGTTGATTGGAAGCTGCGAGACATGAATGGATTCTGTCATCTGCGAATCTCACAGCAGGGTGATGTAGCAGACACATTTAGACCTGTGACCTTCAGATGCAATATCCTGAAGCGCTTGGGTTGGCCAGAAATGATGTTCCCAGAGCTCTGTTTAGACAGTGAAGGCCTAGCTGCTAGATTTCTGGAAGCCAAGTAGAAAAGGAGAGATACGGGTCTCAGGAATCAGTGGACATACCAACGTCCCTCCCTTTTTCACCGTGGTTCCTCTGCTCTTGACTCTGCGGTCCATCCCCAGTCCATCCACCCCATTTTATTCCTTCAAGAGCACAGCAAGTAGGTGCTGTCTAAGTCTGGGGAGAGAATCTTTCCATTGCTTTTTCAAATCCTTTTCATTTTAGCTCTTTTCTTCTCATGCTTACAATGGTATCTGATGCTACCATATGCTTATCCTTTGGGGGATTCTGTGTCATAAATCTAATGAAATTTTAGTTTCCCTTGTTGCTAGCCTAAGATTTACTTTTCTGGGGTCTGTGAAGTCCTTTGCCAGGTGAACATCTGCTTTCCAGCTTCTTCTGAAATATTGTTGTCGTGGCTTCTTCTTTCACACTCTCTGTGTTTTGGGGTTTGTGTCTTGGGCAAGAAATCAATTTACTGTTGTTTTAGCAACAATTCAGAAGGGAATAAAATTAAAGGTATGTGTGTACTCTGGGGTGGACTGTATTTTCCAAAGATGATCACAGCAGTATCTCTTGTCCCTTATGCTTTCAATGGAACGTTGACACTCCTTCCATTCAAAATGGGCCCAGTTTTCCCTTCTCTTAACTTCTGACGGGCTTTTGACTTTGTGCAGTTAAAATGGTGCTTTGTGACTCCTGAGGGTGGGCCATCGCGGGTTCTACAGCTTCTGTTGGTTCTACAAGGGTGCCAGCTCTTGGAATCCAGACATCACAACGCATCTAGAATATGGCGAGCAAGGTGGAGACTGAAAAAAGCTGTGCTGGAAGAGAGACAGGATTTATCTATTCGGACACGAGTCTCCAAATCTGTCCTTCAGTTGTAGCTTAAGACGCATTAGATGCCGAGGTGATACAGGAACTTGTCCCTCAACTGTGGCATTTTACCTATGGCTCTGCGTAACTTGCTTTGCAAAAATTTATTTTACTACAGCCTTTCAATGAAGATCTTGGGATAGAAAGTAAAGACCTTTTCTATAAGACACTATTATCTTTGCCTGTTTGTTTTATAGGGAGACAAAGCACAAAGGCACAGCAATATTGAACAGCAACAAACATTCAAGGACAATAATTTTAAAAGTAGGGTGATATTGAGCCAGGCATGGTGGTGCACACCTGTCGTTCCAGCACTCAGGAGGCTGAGGCAGGAGGATTGCCATGAGTTTGAAGCCAGCCTGGGCTATGTATGAGTTCAAGCCATCCTGAACTCATAGTGAGACCTTGTCTCCAAAAACAAACAAACAAACAAACAAACAAAACAGTAGTGTGATATCTTAAAGTAATAGTGAATTGTCAAATCACTTGTTTATACACTATTTTATACTACTCGATCTCACAAATACATATAAATTGCGTGTCTCCTTCTAATGTCTTTGTTTTAGAATTTCTAAGTATCTTAATTAAATGGGTTTTCAGGTTTTCTAAAAGTCCTTGTTTCCTTGAAACTGACTTTTCTTGGCAAGAACTTTTATCCATATTTTCCCTATATTGCAAATTATTTGTATCCTTTCCCCCATAGAATTCTTGATTTTTCTATATAAATTTTTCCACAAAGCTAAAGGCTCCTGAGGGAAAGGGTGATTTCTTTTACACATGGAAAAAACCCAAATGTCCACATTTGCTTTGAATAAATAATATTTAATGTTTCTGAGAGGAGGATGTACCATGTTGTTCTGGATTTCATCTTCATTCCCCAGACACCCAAGTGCTCTCCCAGGCTGTCCACTCTGTACATTTACAATTAAAAACTGTAAATCTCCACACAAACCTCTCACAGGAAAACTCGGCAATGAGATCTTTCTTCTTCCACCCAGAAGAGCTCTGAGGCTTTGGGGAAATCATCCAAGTACTTGATTTACCGTTAAACTTGCGTTTCAGAATTCTACTGTACTCCCCTGTGTAGACTACTTCTCAGTGGCTCTGGGACGCTCACCCCCCCCGCACTATTGTGCTTGGTTGGTAAAACAGGTACGGAAAAGAAAAGATTAAAGCATCATTGTTCGGCTTCACCTCAGACCTACTGAATCAGAAAATCCCTTCTGGAGTATTTCCTTTTTATAGATACTAACAAATATTATTTGTACAAATGAATGAGATTCACTGTGATGTCTCCATAAGTGTATATATCATGCTTTGACCCTTTCCACCATTTTTCTTCTACCTTCTCCCCTTCACTTCTCTTCCCTTACTCCTGGCTCTCTTCACCATTCTGAATATAGACAACATTTTTAATTAGGAAATTTAGAAAGGATAAAAACATGTATGAATCACAGAGATACCTTGGCCAAAACAGTCTTTTAATCAGCAGAACATTACTTCTTTATTGTGTATTTCGCTATTATTCTAGGACAGTGATGCTCAAAATTTATGATTATCAGAGTCACCTGCAGAACCTGGTAAAACAGATAGCTGGGCCCCAATCCCAGATCAGCTGGTTTAGTAGGTCTGGTAGGAGCCTCAGACTTTGCATTTCTGAAAATTTCTCAGGTGATGCTGATGTTATTGGTGTAGAGAACCACACTGAGAACCACTGCGTCAGGGAGAGGTGATACTGAGGTTCACTACTTAATAAATAGTAAAAATATTTTTTGGAAATTGTGACATTTTTGGTAGCAATGAAGCCTTCCTTACTTTGTGATTTAGCTCAAGAATCCACTCAAGCCAGACTTCAGACATATTAGGAAGATCTATGGCTATTCTACTTTCACTGGTGCAGAAAGTACGTTTTTTATTTTACTGTCTTCCACTTGCAACTTTTTTCTTTATATCTCATTTCTTATATGGGTTCTCCTCTGTTTTTTTTTTTTTTTTTTTTTTTTTTTTTGTGGGTACCGGGGGGTCGACCTCAGGACCTCGCGCGCCAGCAGGCGCCCGTGCCTCTGAGCGATATCACCGGTCCCTTTTTCGTATGTGGGATCTGGGAGTCGAACTCGGGCCCTCGCGCTTGCCGGGCAGGCGCTTAAGCCGCTGAGCCATCTCACCGGCCCTCTCCTCTGTTTTAACTCATCACATTGTTGGCTTATTTTGATGACATGCCCAACATTGAAATAGTATTTAAATACTTCCTTAGAATTTGTTTCTGGGCTAGGGATATAGCTCAGTGGCACAGTGCCTGCCTGGCAAGCGCAAGTTCGTGAGCTCGATTCCCGGTACCAAAAAAAAAAATAAATTTTGTTTCTAGGATTTACTTTTCAATTACTTGTAAGATGGTACTGGGAGAAGTAACGCCTCATCTGTGAACTTATTGAAACTGAAAATCTTAAGACGCTGCAGCCTGTCTCTGGCTCAACACCTGCAGTCCACTTTGTAAAGGAATGAATGGATCATGAGGATCCGTGGTGTCTTCATCTACTCGCTACCCAGAAGGTTCCTGGAGTTCAATATGAAACCCTGCATTCTGGCTATCTGACCTGCTTTCTCTCATTTTATCCTATTTGCCAGGTTCTGAACCTTTTCACATTATCCTATTTGAGGTTTTGTGAACTTTCAGAACAACCTTCTCACAGATATCACTTCTCCCTGCTCTGTGGCACATGCTGCAGTTTTCTTAGCAGCTTTTGGGATATATTTTATATATACTATTATATGGGCCTTAATTTTTTATTTTCTAAATAATTTGATGGATCACACTAGGGAAAATAATTGCTTCTGATGTTCCTAGGCTTCACATATATTTTTTGAAATATACTTTTGAGTGAACTCGTCTCTTAGGAAAATCTTTGCTCTGTGTCATTGACTCTTGAAATGTGACACGGATATAGTTCTTTGGGCAGGGCTAAGAGTGTTTGAAGTGTATCACATTGCTCTGCAGACACGCTGCAGATCTCTTTTTCTGAATATGTTGGTGGCATTCAGACAGCAGATTTTTCTCATGGCTATGTCCAGTAAGGGTGAACTTCACAGTGACCTATTAATTCTTTATTTGATTATAGTGAATGTCCTTTTCCTTTCCCCCATTCACCATTTTATCTCAAACCTGCTTTAAAATTTTGCCTTAATTTGAGTGGAATAACCACATCTCTTACTTCATAATAAAATCTAAATGTAGTCCTTCTCAACCTCTTGCTGCATCCGCCTATGGACTAAAAACTACATGCCCAAGTGTGACCATTTGAGAAATGCAAATTAAACAACACTTAGGTTCCATCTCACCCCAGAAGAATGGCTATTATCAAGAAATCAAGGGCTGGTGAGATAGCTCAGCGGCATAAGCACCTGCCTGGCAAGCGCGAGGTCCTGAGTTCGACTCCCGGAACCCACATACAAAAAAAGGGCCGGTGATATCACTCAGTGGCACGGGCATCTGCTGGCATGCGAGGTCCTGAGGTCAACCCCTTGTACACACACACACACAAAAAAAAATAGAAATCAACCAATAACAAATGCTGGCAGGGCTGTGGGGAAAAAGGAACACTTCTCCACTGTTGGTGGGAGTGTAGACTGGTGCAACCACTGTGGAAATCAGCGTGGAGATTCCTCAAAAAACTAGGATTGGAGGTCCCATTTGACCCAGTTATTCCCCTTCTGGGTATTTCCCAGAAGAATTAAAAACATCATACCACAGTGATCTATGTGCACCCATGTTTATAGCAGCACAATTTGTAATAGCTAAATCTTGGAAACAACCCAGATGCCCATCAACTGAGGAATGGATAAAAATGATGTGGTTTGTTTTTTATATAATTGAGTACTACTCAGGCATAAAGAAAGATAAACTGGAGACTTTTATAGGTAAATGGATGCAATTCGAGACCATACTTATAAGTGAAATAAATCTGTCCCATATGTGTAAAAATCTTATTTGTCTCAGTAGTGCGAGAAACTGAAGAAGTAAATAGGATTCAAAATGTACATAGATATTATGAATTGGGAAGAAACTGTTCAAAAGAAAAGACAAACTGTGATAGGGGAAAGGGGAAAGGAAGAAATGGAAAAAGAAAAAAAATGTATCCACAAGATAGTTAAGATAGTTATACAGCTAGCTTCTCTTTGTCCCTTGAAAAGACTGTTTTGTGCTAATATTATTTGGACAAGATATCATGCCTGTATTTTGTACTCTGAATAACTACTATGGAGACAACAATACACACTAAGCAATGCAATGTATCAATTGTTGTAACTGTCCTACTAACCTGTTTCGAAACTTGGTTTCATTGTTTGTTTATCCTTTTTCTCTTAAAAAAAAAAAAAGGTGTGACCATTAATTGTGATGTCTCAAGTCGACTTGAGTAAAGACCACCTAGCAGATTAGTAAAGCACGGTTCTGGGGGTGTCTGCAGATGCCAGAGGTGGAGACCAGCAAACTGAGCGGGGAAGCCCCACCCTGGATGTGGGTGGTACCAAATGATAGAGTTGTAGCCTGGATGGAATAAAAAAGGAAAGAAAAGGAAGCGTGTCCATTTTGGAAGAGCTCCAGCCTTGGAGGCTTTGGACATCAGTCTCCGGTTTCTTCAGCCGTCTGATACAGACTCACATCGCGGATTCTACAGTGAGCTCCCAGGCCTTTGACCTTTGGTTGGTGCCGCATTCTCGATCCCTCTTGTTCTGCAGCTTCCATATTCTGGGGCTGAGCAGCGACTGGCTCCTCTGGCTCTCTGGGCAACCACCGTGGACTCTCCTGCTTCTGATCCTGTAAACTACCTGATAAATCCCTTGCATAACTATACATATATTTCCTATGGATTCTGTTCTTCCAGAGAACCCTAGTATGCCAGCCTTTCCAAGTTTTCTTCACCTGAAAAAACGAATAGTTTTTTTCCCATTCAAATACAATTCCTCCCTTTGCCCTTCTACTCCTATCTCATTAAAGGGTCCTTCACATTACTACAGCTCTCTACTGTATTTTCTAGTCATTCAGGTCAGGACTTGTCTTAGCTTGGGCTGCTACAACAAAATACCCTAGCTAATTCGTAAAGAAAAGAACTGTATTATTTCTAATGCTGGTGGTTGGGAGGTTCAAGATAAAGCCAAGAGCAGACTCAGTGTCATGGTGAGGGCCCAGTCTTCTCTAAGGGGCCTTCTCTGTGTCCCCATGTGGCAGAAGGAGTAGCGAAGCTCCCTGTGGCTTCTGTGACAGGGGCATTAATCCCACTCACGAGAACAGAGCTCTCACTGCCCACAGGCCCCTTTTGTAATACCTTGGTATATGAATTTTTAGGGGGCACAGACTCTGAGACAACAGCAAGGCTTAAACGCTATGTCCACAGAGCGGCCTCGTCTGCACGTAACACTGAGGAGCTTAGCTGTCACTCTGCCGCTTTATTTATCCTGTTTTATTGCTTTCCAAGGCACCTGTCATTGTCCACTACATCTTGTTCATGTTACTTGTTGGCTCTCTCTTTTTTGACTTCTTTGAGAGCAATGATCTTGTCTTCTTCTTTAGGTCCAAAGTCTCAATGTCTAGAAAATGCGTGGAACATAGTAGTCATTTAATAACTATTGCTAGATAAAAGAACATTTGCATGCTCTCCTATCTCCGTTTTTACTGACACACTCCTCTTAGTCTATAAACTATGTACATTACTTTTCAATTTTAAAAGCAGCAAAAATAAACAACAAAAGAAAATATTTTTCCTCTATTCTGACAGCCAGGGTCTGAGCCAGGGACGGGTACATTATGGCTCACCAGCAGGCTACCTGGTCTTATTGGGAAGAGCTGTTCGTTTATTCAGACTTCATCTGTCACCACTTTGCATACAATGGCACGATTGTGTATTTCCCACAGAGACCGTAGGCCCATAATTGGAAGATATTTACTATCTGGCCTTTTCAGAAAATAGTAGTAGCATTACTACCCTAAAGTAGTAGTGTACTATATCTGCTTGCATTCTTTCAAGTCATTTGTTTATCATTTCTTTTTTTTTTTTTTGTGGGTACCAGGGGGTCGACCTCAGGACCTTGCATGGCAGCAGGCGCCCGTGCCGCTGAGCGATAACACCGGCCCTTTTTCTGTATGTGGGTTCTGGGAGTCGAACTCGGGCTCTCGCGCTTGCCAGGCAGGTGCTTACGCCGCTGAGCCATCTCACCAGCCCTGTTTTTATCGTTTCTTAACTTGATTCTGTCTTTAGTGCCATACTGTAATATGGTGCTGCTTTTTTTCAGATTAAAAATTGTGCCTTATTGTAAAATTTGCTGTATGATTTTCAGTCTTTTCTTTACAGCACTGGTTATTAAATCGAGAGTTATATTCCCAGCCTTTAAAAAAAAAAAATATATATATATATATTTTTTTTTTTTTAAATTTTGAGACAGGGTCTCACTAAGTGACTAAGTTTTCCAGACTGGGCTTGAACTTGCAATCTTCCTGCCTCAGCCTTCCAAAGTGCTGGGATTTTTTGAGCTACTATTTTCTATTTGATTCCGGATTCTCATTTCCTCTTAACATTTTCTACGCCTTTGTCTTTTGTGATTCCCTTCTCTCTTCTCTTATTTCATTGACTATACCTCTCTCTTTTACTTAAAGGGCAATTCTTCTTTTCCTGTTTCTTAAGAATTTGTGTAGCCTATGTACTGTTCTCAGCCAAAAGTTGCCAATCTACATGTGTTCTGGAGAATTCATTCGACTCATTTCAGTCCCACCATTCAAATTCAGAAACATTATTTCTATACTTGACTTTTCCAACAGCCCCCTGCCTGATCACCCAGCAGTTAGCCCTTCCTCATTGAAGCCGATTTCTAGACGGCTGCCAGAATGTCAGCGCGAGACAGTGCTCCCCGAACTTCACTGGGCATCAGACTCACTCGCAGCGCTTGTTAAATGCAGATCACCCCATCACTGCTGAAACGCAGACCTGGGTAGCCTTGTGTGGGATCTGAGAATCTGTATTTCTAAGTTCCAGGCTGATGCTGATATTCCTGTTTTAGGTTATATGATGAAAGACATAAGTAGCCTACTCACTTCATAGTTTCTTTGCTCACTCTGTATCCAAAATAAAATTATACCGATACTTATTTGTGTTTTCTTTGTCTTCCCCACACTATTTTGAGCACCAGCAAAGTGGCTAGAACCTATGGTTCCTTTTTCAATTCTCTCTCATGCATTACAAAATGAAGTTTCAATTTAACTTATTATTTTAAAGTGTGTTTCCTGCTGAGGGTAAGAGCACTTAGGAATTCCTGATCACACTGAAAATTGGCCCCATCCTTTCAGAAAGCAATTTAGCAGAATCCATGAAGGGTAAGGGAAAAAACCTTTCATATTCGTGGGCTTACTCATTCCACTTCTGGGAATGTAGTCTAAGAAAATGATTCAAAATAGGCATAGAGATCCATGTCACACATTGCTTGTAATAGAAAGACAATGGAAAACCCTGTGTGTCCAACATTAGGGAGTGATGAAGTAAGATACATCTAATTGATGAAATGTTGGGTACTTAAATGATCATTTTGAAGCTCGTATGGCAAGCATAAAATTATTTTTTGTTGTAATGTTAAGGAAAAAAAATAAGGTTGCCAAATGTTTAAATAAGTTATAATTTTAACTATATTACAACATTTTAAAAAAATTATCTGGGAGGAGAGGTACTTAAATTCTAAGGATGTTTTATGATGTGCCTTTATAATGTGATTACATTTTAAAATAAAAATTCCTAAATTTAAACATTTTAAACATCTCTGCTGTTTCATGTTATACAACATTCTTTTTAAAATTAAATAATCATGTCAGTGGTAGTTACATAGGTTATACTCAACTGAACTATCGATAAAGAGCTTTTATTTGTATTTTTCTATTTCCAAATCACTGTAGGGTACAATGTTAGAAACTCAGAAATGTTGAATACTTTAGTACTGAATAATAAGCAGAGTTCTGGCACATGCCTGTAATTTCAGCACTCTGGAGGCTGAGGCAGGAGGATTGCCCTGAGGGCAGCCTAGACAACCTAGTGAGTTCAAGGCCAGATTGCACTACATAGCTAGACCCTATCTCATAAAACAACAAAAAAATTTTGAATAACATATGGATACAGTGTAACCTAACTTGCACACAACGATCAAGGATAAGATTGTGTTTGTGAGAAAAGGAAGCAGAATATATGATATTTCTCATTGCTAAGACAAAATACCTGATACCCAAAGTCAAAGGGGAAAATGTTTATTTAGCTCAGTTTGTAGAAGATTCTGTCCATAATCAGCTGGCTCCAAGGCAGGGTAGCACATGGCAGAGGGGCAACAATTCGTGGCAGCAGAAGACAACAAAAGCAACAACGGAGAGACAGAGCAAATGACAAAACTCTTTCTGCCCTTATATTGTATCCAGTCTACAAGGATTAGGGTGGTGCCGATCCAATCAGTGGACTGATCCAGCAATTACCCACCCTTAATCCTAGCACCCTCAATCCCAGCATTGCACTACGAATCAATCACACACTGTAGATTTTATATAGAGGAATAAAGGAAGTAATGTACAATACCTGTGGAAATGTCAGATGCATCTAAAAATCCTTATATTAGGAATTAAATGTTATTAGTAGCATAATAACATTTCAATGAATAATAGATATTACTCTTTCAGATTAATGATTATAGTGGAGATTTAAAGGTCAGCTAGTCATTTAATAGGCAAGCTACAGTGACAGCTTTCATCTTATGCAATCAGGTCACCCAACTTCAAATTCAGGACACTTTCTCTTATACTATATTGTTATTAACTTTTCAGCAATCTTGCAATAGTATTTATCACCTTTTATTAATCATATTATTATCTTTAATATGAGATACAGAGATTTAATGGATAGACATTATAAACACCTCTGAATTTAATTTGGTAATTTGAACTCTTTCATCAGACACATTATTTCCTGATAGGTTTAAATAATTAGTGTTTTTTAATTTATAAGTTTTTGGATGATATGGAATTTTTTCTATTGTAAAGTGTTTAGAATGAATTCAGTGTGAACTTCTCAAGCAAGCCAAGTACGTAATACATTTTGGGTGCCATCTGTAAACATTTTTTCTTGAATTATTTCATGATTCATCTCTCAAAACTCTTACACTCTAAAATATACAGAATCTATATCTGTAAGGAAACAAAACCATTATTATATTTTATGTGGCAAAGTGTATGTTCGGATACACTTTGAAGACATATAAAGCTCAGGATAGAGGGATCAACACTTAATGCTCACTCATTTCTCTTTTACTAAGAAAGGAAGAATCTGCTGCAAAGCCGTTTAGTATAAAAGCATCCACATTAGCTTGAGTTGTGTCTGATCTAGCCCACGGCTGCAATTTCTAAAATTCAACTATGTCTCATTCTTAGCATCTAGAAAAGTATATGACGGAGTTCCATACAGGACTGGTGAAGGAATGCATGAGACAATCATCTGTGCTGTGTGTCTGAGGACAGTAAAAGTTCTTGATCTCACAACTTAGTAATTACAAGCCACGATAAGTGCAGGGGAAACAATAAAAAAACAAAGATGTGGCAGAGGATGACTGGTTGGTACTGTTGGCAACTTAGACAAGGTAATCGGAGACACTTTCTGTGATGCATTTGACCTGACACTTGGATGATAAGAAGGGCTCAGCCTGTGGTCTTCTGGACAACTGTAGTGATCTGTGGAAATCACACTCAAATCCCCCAAAGCAGGAGCTACTTTGTCATGAGCCAACACTGAACAGAAAGAAGGCTGAAATGTCTGCACCATCATTAACATTGAGGGAAATAGTGGACAATGAATTTGGTGAGGCTAGCAAAGGTCAGATGATACAGACCTTGGTAAACATGGAAAGAACTTTGAATTTTTCTCTAAGAATAATTAAAAAGTATTGAAGTCTTACTCATGTAAACTGTTGAGCACTTACCGTATCATCACTGTTCTAATATTCTGCATGGATTCATTGTTAGAATGAACTGAATTAAGTAACAGGAGATAAGGTGTTTACCTTTGATGACAAACAAATTTTGTTTCTCTTCTCTCTTTATCACGTGACATACACGAAGTATTTAAAAGAAAGATATATGTTTAGTAAAGACAGCAAGGATTATGAAGCTGGACTTCCCAGCTTCAAATTCTGGCTTTCTCAGTTATTGTCTCTGTTTTCAAAAGATTACTGAAAGTCTTAAATAATATTCATATTGATTCATTTATGCCTTAGTCCATAATAGTAGCTAAAGTTTTGACTAGTAAATGGAAAATATATGACTTTTCTCTCAAGGAATGCACAGTCTAGCAAAAGGAGACAAATATATACTCAAATATCTATAACAACAATAAATTTAGTGATTAATATGAATATCACCAACATTCAGTTATCATCTCTTTTGTAGACCCACTTGCATCAAGGTGGGCAGTGTGGATAATTTTGCCCCTGCATTCTGAGCATGTCACCTCTGGGCCGAGACAGTTGAAAGCACAGGAGAGACCCTCGATTTCTTCGCTCCTCTTGAGATGATTGAGGAACTTCATGTTGCCATGGTAGAGACACAGTTTAGAAGCATCCTGGGTGACTAATGGAGTCATTTCATGGAGATCTATCCTGGGAAGTTACCAAATCCATATTAGGGATTTTTTTTGTTTTGTTTTGTTGTTTCTTTTGTAAGCAAGACTCCATGTTTTCAGGTTGAACTGCAGAGTTTGTAAGCATGCATTCTCCTTAGGGTTTTTTTTATTTTTGTTTTTGTTTTTTTTCCCCTACAAATGAAGTACACATAAAGTACTTTGAGACACCAAAGAGAAAAACAACTCTGACAGGTAAATTGAAGATACTTCTACAGAAGTAACACATTAATTGTGTATAAAAAGTAAGGAAGATTTCAATAATTAGAAAAAAGATGGAGTTGAATTTTGTGAAAGTTAAAAATTAAAATATAGAATATAAAGCCATGTGGCCAAATGTCTGGTAATTACAGGCAGATGTGGAACTAATGGTGGAGAGATGAGAATAAAAAGACGGATAAGGGACTGCTTGGGTTTTGACAAATCTAAAGGAGGTCTTGAACTTGAGTTTGGATGATCTGAAAGAATTATTAAAAACTTTTGATAGAAGATATATTTGCTGAAAGCCACTTTAGAACATGTATTGTATAAATCCATAGTAATTATAATATTGTCCCTGCTCTGTGTTGGCTACAAACAGTAATAAATATTGGATTATTTTGAAGGATTTTTTTTGTGTGTGTGTGGGTACCGAGGGTCAACCTCAGGACCTCACGCGCCAGCAGGCGCCCATGCCACTGAGCGATATCACTGGCCCTTTTTTTGTATGTGGGTACCAGGAGTCGAACTCAAGACCTTGTGCTTGCCAGGCAGGTGCTTATGCTGCTGAGCTATCCCACCGGCCCTGAAGTAATTTTTAAGTCAAATTTTGTGTACATTCAATGAAAGAAAATACTTGCAGAGAAATTGAGGTGAGCTGACAATAAAAGTTGTATTTTCTCTGAGGCTTCAGGGGTCACAACATAGCTAAGACATTTAGTAGGATATAAGAAGGAAGGAGTAGAAGGGAAAGACTCACGTCAAGTAAGAGATGATGGCCTGAAGTTTGTGTATAGGAAGATAATTTAGGCAGCATAGTGAGCATTGACTCTAATATTTACTCAGGTGTGAAAATGTGGTAGGTTCACCTGGAATGGCAAAAGTAGGCCTAACTTGGAAAGAGAAGAGTAGGTCAAGAGATCTTGGACATGCCTAGGTACACAGTGTGGCAAATAAGTGAATGATGCATATCATGATTTGAAATTGGAAAGACAGGAGAAGGAGCACATTTGGAGAATTATAAATGATCAGATGATGCAACTTAGCCTACGTCTGCAGGATGCTTGGTAGAGCCAGTGGTAGAGCTCTTCCCCTTTAAGTTGTGGGTAATGGGTCTTGTGACTCAGCAATTACGAAGCAACTAAGACGTCAGGTAAGGAACTCCTGAGAGAGCAGAGTATGATGCTCAGGTGCAGTGGAAACCCCAGGAAGTCAGAGATAGCAGGAACACAAAATGTCTGCTGAGGAAAGCTGCATAAGCTAGCCTAAGAGAGATGCCATGTGGGCAGCAACCAGCACCATAGGAATGGAGCTGCTCATGTCCTCTGAAATGCACATCTCACTATCATGTGTTCCAGGTGCCCAACGAAAAACTACAGGACTTAATGTTTGCCATGCTGTGTTTCTGTCTTCTTTTGGTCCTATTCTTTTCCATACCCTTTTCCTCCCATTTTGAATGGGAATGTTTACCATGTGCCATTGTACCTTGGAATTATGTAACTTGGTTTATATTTTTTCAGGTGTTTATAGCTGCAAGTCTATTTTAAGTCCCAGGGGAGACTTTGACTTGGACTTTTAAGCAATCCTGAGACTAGTGAGGCTTCATGAAAGGTATTATTGTGCTTCATTTGTAAGTGGGTCAGTTGTATCACACTAGGCAAAATTATGAACTGGTATTTATTTGGAGATTAAGTGTAATCTAAAGACACATGTTTCAGTATCAAGTTGACAAGAGGTAGAATGTGGTAGCTAAGTTTAATTGTGTCAGTTTAACTGGATTGGGAGCTCTCTAGGAGATTAGTAAAGCATACTCATAGGTGGGTAATGAAGGCATGACTTTGGGTACTATAAATGATACCTGACCCATTCCACTTTAGCACTGTTCTCTGCTCTACTTCATAGCCCCCATTAACTGATGTCTTTTCACTGCATGCTTTCTGCCGTGTTTCTTCCTTGGAGCCAGCTAACCATGAACTGAATCCCATTATACAATGAGTCAAATTTAAACCTCTCCTCCTCTTGGTTGTAGGCATCAGGTATTGTTTTCAAGTGACAGGAAAGCTGAATTAATTTTTCCTGACACCTAAAGAATCTTAAGACAGGAACGAACCCTCTAGAAAATAGTAAGTGCTACCAAAAATAAGGAGGGACAAGTCAAATTATTAGCAGAAAGTTATTTATTCTATAATATCAAACTCGTGGGTACAAATAACATTATTATAAAATAAGCACTTCATTTTCAAGTATTTATAGTAGTTAATGTTATGGATAGAATATAAATATAAATCACTAAATATGATCACTAAATATAAATCACTAAAAATGATACTCCACATTTAGTAACTTTTGTCATCATTGTAATTCATTAATCCATTGTTAACAAAAATACTATTACCTAGAATAGGATCTGCAAATTTTTTTTTAAAAATAAAATCCTATTCTTGGAAAGGTCGAGAAACTCTTATTCACTCTTTAAAAAGTGACTTATATCTTTGGTATACAGAGTTACTCGTCTGGGGAAATCTGAAATTAATAAAACAAATTCGTTATTCGGCTTTGAATGTAAAGCAAAAAGATTAGAGGTGGAGATGCTTTCCTGTGATATAGCCCACAACATAAAATTTACATGCTGAGACAGGAAAACTGTTACCAGGAGTTCTGAAGAAGCTCCCAGGACATCAGGCCTCAGTCACAGGTTAGAGTAATTTTGAGAGATTATGGTGCTTTATGTGTTTAAATAGGGCAGAGGGTAAAAGGATTAGGTGGGAAGGAACAAGACTACCATGGGCTTCTCAGCATGCATCTCCTGGGGAAACCAGGAAGTTTGCCAGCTGTTCACATTATTTTCAAACAAGTTCTTCACTTGAAACCTGTGGATTGTATGCTTCATTTTGCTTGTGAAAGCATCTGTTAAAAACAGTATTAAAAATGGGTTATTACCTTTTCACTCTATATGATCACATTGATCATTTTACAGAAATTAGCTTACTATAAACATAAAATGACTTTGCTGAAAGTATTTTGTTCAGCTTAAGTACCAGTAGATGATGTTGCCTTTTACTGTTACTTCAGTGGAAAGTCAAGGAGGGTTTAACTAAATGTTTTCCTAATAAATTATATGGGAGATATGTAACTGCTCAGTGGAAAAATCTAAAATAAGCCATTAGCAAAGGCACTGTTTGTTAAAAATGATATTTCCCTGGAAGTCTGTTGTAAGTATCCACATAAAAATTTTTCTACTATTTTTCCCCTCTTGATATGGAAATCAGTTAACACCAAGTAGCTGCTGATTTCATTTTGCAAAACTTTCTTTGTTAACATATCCAGGTATCTTATAAACCTTTCCATTGGCATTGAAATTTAATTAAGCATTATCTGTTGGGCTCTGCTTTGACTTTGATTTTTGAATTTGAGCTGCCTTTAGGTAGGAAAATACGGAAGTATATTACTCACTATTTCACATCTGTTGCAGTTTAAAAGACTGAGGTGCCAAGAGTTTTATGAAGCATCACTTAGTAATGACTCGGGAAATGATTAGTCAGTGCATTTAAAGCTCAAAGTGAAGGGCACCCTCTGTTGTCCATCTTGCTATGGTATTACCTAGGTCTTTTCTCAAGGTGCAGAATCAAGCTATGAATTTGAAATTTCTTCTTAAAGGGGCACTGATAACTGATAAATAATACACATAACATAATCTCTTGATTTTTTAGTTAAAGTGTTCAAGTATAGTGATACATTGATCTAAAACAATACAGTCTGATGCTGATTAAAAACAAAACCCACAAACTGACTTCATTTTTGCCTTACATCAATTAATTGAGATTTTCAAAGTCTCTTGATATTTCTATATGATGGTTTTCACCTTTGGAAAATGAAAAGGAGAACAACTGCACAATGCTTTGCAAGGATTATTGCAAAATTATTTCTGCTGTCATTATTCAAATTTGAAGTGGAAATGAAGTTTCCGAGTTTTCCTGCAATTTCAAGATGCAATTTTTACTGACATTACACTATAAAAAGGCCATAAAACTGATGACTATATCTTGTAGATTCAGGTCTTTGGCTGAAAACTGTTATTTCAGGAAATTTGCTTTTTTAATCACTCTGCTCATGAGTCCCATAATCTTATTAACTGTGCCAGATAATCTTAATTGTCTACTTGGCTGGATTAAGAGACTCCTGGAGAGGAGATTGCATCTTGTGGGTGGTATGTTCATCTGTGGATCAATCCATTGATGTTCATAGTTGAATGTGCTGTTAGGAGTTGAGGCTCAGGTGGAGGAGATCACTGGAGGTGTGCCTGTGGAGGGTTTATATCTTGATGGCCCTCTTCTCCTGTGCTCTGTTTCCTGGCTGCTGTGATGTAAGCAGCTTTATTGTATCACAGGCTTCCTCCATGATGTTCCAGCACTTCTTCTATGTTTCTGCCTTGAAGCCAGGCTACTATGGACTGAAACCTCTGAAACCATGAGCCAAATTAAACCACTCTTATGCATGTTAGGTATTTCTCCCAGCAACAGGTAAGCTGACCAATACATTATTTTTCCTAATCATTTCTCAGTCCTCTGAAATTTATGGTGTAATTTCTTTATTATTATTTATGCACACTTTGATTTTTGACGATTTCCAATGAGTTACTTCTTAAACCGGTCCTATTTTTCTTGAACTCTCAGAAATTCATCCTTATTTTATAAAACCTTTATGATCATACTGTCAGATAGGTACTATGTGTAGCACACAGCATGTCAAAGTCAAATTCATTATCCTCGTCTGAAGGGTACCTCATGTGTGATCCCTTTAGCAAGACACAGATGGCATAAAGGTTTTTCATTTTGGGGTCATGGAATATTTAATTTGTGCAATGCAACTGTTTGGTCATCATTTCTAACTCTTTTCAGCGAACAGCATTAATGTTTTTAGAGCTAATCATTTTAGTGGACAATGCTAAATATATATTATACACAACTACATACACATATGTATATAATACATATATTACTTAATTACATATTAAAGAAAGAATACCTCATGAACTCAGACGATCACAAATTTTGGAGTGCAATGATTTTGTTTTATTTATTTTATATTACATCTATATCTCTTCTCTTTCACATTAAGAAACCCAATTTTTAAGAATATGGGATAAATGAATTTGAACATTTCTCATTTCCTTTACCCCATATCATACACATAGTTATCACAAGGTAACAATTATTATATTACTAGTCCTACGTCAGTGCCTCTCTTGTCATTTTAGTCCTGTAAAGTTTGTTCTCGGGTAGATTTCTCAGCAAGGTCTCACGAGAACAGTATTTCTAGAATTCTCGCAGGTTGATAATGTTGCAAATTTGTCCTTTGTTTTTCAAAGTCCCTTTGATACATATGAAATCCTTGTTTTGCATTTTTGCTCTTGATTATCTTAAATATGTTAGTTCATTTACTTTTATCATAAAATTTTGCTGTAGAAAAGTCCAATAATAATCCAAGTTTATTTTCTTTATAAGCCACTTGCCCATAGAACTTGGTCTTTTGTTTTTAAGCACCATAAAATTTAAAAATATGTCTTGAAGTTGGGTCATTCTTAGTTAGCATAAATCAGATATGTTATATACTTTTTAATATGACGCTTAGAATCTTTCATTGTATTTCAGAAAAGTTTTATTAAATTATAAATTTTTGATTCTTTGCTTTGAAGTTTTTTAATTTGATGTCTCCTGTTATGTATATATTTAGACTTCTGCACTTTTCAGTATTCATCACCTTTTGTATTTTAATAGCAACTTTCATTTGGTTTAAAAATTTTTCTTTTCAACTTTGGTTTTTCTTAAAGCTTTATTTATTATGTTTATTTCCTCTCATACTCCTTCTAATTTAGCTTTTACTTCTGAAGTTTAAAAAATTGTGCTCGCTTTGGCAGCACATATACTGAAGTTTAAAAAATTTATTTCCTGAGTTCTTAATGATTTAGTTTCTTTCGTATCCTATGTAAGTTTGATTGTTTTTAGGTTTCTTCCAAACAGATTAACCTGTCTGTCAGTCTATCATCTATCTATATCTATCTATCTATCTAAATATCTATCTATCTATCTATCTATCTATCTATCTATCTATATCTATCATCTATCTATCTATATCTATCATCTATCTATCATCTATCATCTATCTATCATCTCTTATTTATTTATCTATTTGCTATCTATCACCTTTATTTTAAGATACTAACTCATGTGATGAGGAACTGGCAAGTCTGAAATCTCCAGGGGATGTTGGGAAGATGGAAATTCCTAAAAAGGCTGTTGTTGCAGTCTAAGGCTGGGAACTCAGTCAGAATTTCTGTGTTGCAGTCTGGAGGTAGAATTCTTTCCTTTCTCTGGAATCTGTTTTTTCTTAAGGTTTTAATTGATCATATCAATTAAACCTCTGCTTTACTTAAGGTCTACTGATTTAAATGTTAAGCACATCCAAAAAATACCTTCAATAGCAGCATTCATACTAGTTTTGGACGAAACAACTGCACCATCACATAGTGAAGGTGACACATGAGATGAACGGATGAGACTACTGTGAAATGCCCTTCTCAAGTCTGTGTGCCTCCCTACTGGTTTTTCCCTGCTGGCTGCCAGGCAGGAAGTTATGCTTTGCAGTTCTTGTGGTTGTCAGTCATTCACTTCCACTTGAGGTTGGAATTCATGGGATAACTGGTCACCTAAGTTTTTGTATATGTTTTTCCATGTGTTTTTGTTTTTAATCTTTAGTTACTCTCTCAGGTTGTACAAGAGCATTTGGGGAGAATTGAACTTTACAATTTTTCTAGAATCCTTTTGCTTATTTCTGAGGAAATTTTAAGGTTCTTTTATTTGCTTTCTTAAACTATTTAATTCTTATGTGAAATTAGCATTTTAATAATCTCCCCAACTTTGAGAGATGATATGTTTAAGATATATACATACTTCTGATGCAGAATTTTGAGTTACCATAATATGAGTTTAGAGCTATACTTATATTACAAAAGTGTTTGAAAGCAGCAGCACAGAACATTGAAATGACAAAGGAAGACCTATACTATAATTCTGAAACTAAAATATTCTGTATGATTTATAAGTCACCCCCTCTATCTGGGCCTATTTTCCCATGTATAAATTAAAAATCTGATTTTTCAGACTTTTCAAAATTCTTACTTTATAAATTGAACCTTCTTGAGTTGGGCCTTATGCCTTGAACTCAAGCTTTTGGGTTTTCAATACACTTTTTGATACTTGAAATTAACCTATTTATTTAACTCTGTAGTACTGCTTTCTTATCCTTGAAGTAAGAGATACCGATAATACCTTTCTAATTTGGCCAATGTAGGGATTAATATTATTAATATGAACTGCTTAAACCATTCAAAAGACTCAACAAAGATTAGATAATGTTTAATATGGCTATCACTTTGATGAAGAGTATTATTATTTGAAAGCCAGAATGGAAAGCCTATGTTAACTCTCTCCCTTCTTTAATGATCACCGTTTCTTTTGTACTTGGAATGTTTTCACAGATCCCTCAGATTTCCTCTGCACAATTTGGAAAAACAATATAGTAGATGATTTTAAAGCTCTGTCCCATCTTTAATAGTGTAGTTCTTTTTTTTTTTTTTTTTTTGTGGGTACCGGGGGGTTGACCTCAGGACCTCGTGCGCCAGCAGGCGCCCGTGCCACTGAGCGATATCACCGGCCCCTTTTTCGTATGTAGGTTCCGGGAGTCGAACTCAGGCCCTCGCGCTTGCCGGGCAGGCACTTAAGCCGCTGAGCCATCTCACCGGCCCAATAGTGTAGTTCTTATAAACAATTACATTGTAAGTTTAGAGGAAATTTCAATAAAAAATTTAAAATTATTGAAACAGTGATATAAAATTATTTAAATACATCTTAGTGGGGTTTTATGTCCTTATAGTTCTAGCAATCTCCTATTAAAACCTTGGCTTTCCCATTAAAACCATTTGAGTATTTCTCAGAATTGTAATGCAGACACAAATTTGTCAGATAAATAGATCTAGGAATGCAGATATAAATACCCAGACAAAACAATTTTCTCTGGTTTCCTCTAATAAGCCATTAACTTTTGGGAAATTTGTCTTTAGAGATCAGTGAGATTCATTGAGAAACTCATCAAATGAAGCCACATTTTAGCCCAAGATTTTTCTTTCTCTTTCTCTCTTTCTCTCCCTCCCTCCTTCCCTCTTCTCTCCCCTCCCCTGCCCTCCCCTTTCCTTTCCTTTCTTCCCTGCCCTTCCCCCCTTTTTCTTTTTTGCTGGGGGTCTTACGTATTTTAGGCAAGTGCTAAACCACTAAACCACATTATCAGCCTCTAGTAAACCTGTATTATTAAAGATGAGTAAATGTTGAAATAAAGATTTTATTTATTACATAAATTTTGACTTGGATGTATATCCAGTAGGCTAGTACATCTATTTGTAAGTTTTTAGTTGTGTAATATTCCTCCTCTAGTTATTATCTTTCAATGAAAAGGAAGTTTGTAGAAAGATTCATAAAGAACAGTAAAAAACGGCCCCAGCTTTATCAGTCAGACCTGCTGCGTTTCCCAGGGGAAACACTGTTACAGATAACCCTTGCATCAAATGGAGCAGATCCTAGAGCATTCTTTTCTCAATTTCTGCAGATGTCTCATTCCCAGGGGAAAAATGTTGAGTTATTTATTAATCATAATGACATTTGTTAGTCTACAGGTTTAATCCTTAATCTGTTTTTTACTTAATTACTCTTGCTTTGGCTTTATGAAGCACTGAAGCATTTTTAATAGTTACTGGGGCCACCGTGTAAATAAGCCTCAGTGTGTTAAGTATAAAAATACTGAGAACATTTACATTTCATGAATTCTCCAGTAGTTTAAAATGAGAATTAAATGCAAATACTTGACACTAGAAGATTTTTCCTGAAGTTCTATAACCAAGAAGTAGGAGAACAACAGGAATATCATTTGGTCACTTAATTTTTCATACATACAACAATCCATCCACTGTTTCTCACTTTTTAATTCAAAAGAAGTTTGAAAAAGAAAAAAAGTATCAGTGTTGCTCAATAAAGAGTAACTGTTTTCCGTTACATAAATTATTTCAAGTGCAATATTTCTTACTCCTTATCAGTTCCCAGCATGCCCCTGGAGTGTCTTGGTGCGTGCACTGTGGAACAAGTGCGCCCTGAGGCCTCACGTGGACCACACGGATCATTCCACTCAGGCATACCTTGAATTCGTATCTCAGGAAGTCTTGCTGGCATTTTAGGATGGTCTTAGAGTACCACAATGTATGAAAGTAAAATTTCCTTGAAAAGTTAAGAATATGAGCTTTTGATCAGACTTGGGTTCCAACAGCACAAAAAGCAAAACTTTAATATTTGGTGAAGGAATAAAAATATCGATCAGTCATTCAGCTGTTGGTTAAATTCTAATTCCCTTCCATACAGATTATGTAATATTGGGCAAGTTATTTGGAAAACTGAAACACAGAAAATTTATTTATAAGACAAGGAATAGGTCACAAGATTGGAATGAAGACAAATGGTAAATTGTAAGCGAACATCTGAAAAAGGATCCTGAGCATAAACATTGGTCAATAACTATGTCTTTTACCTTTCTTGAAGGCAGTTAGACTCTTTCAGCCATATGCTGTCAAAGATGCTGTCAAGCTATACGTGATTTTAAATAAGAGTAGAGTCCCTACTTATACGTTAGTATACAAGTAGCCTTCCAACCAGACAAAGACACTATCACTAGACCAAACTGGATTTGGAAAACAGCTTGGCATTTATCAGACTCAGTGCCATAAAGTTCTTTTAGAATTTTAAGATTTTAGATGTTTGGAAGTACATTTCTTGAACATCTTTAATAAAACAAATCATTGGTATTTCAAGGTATAGTCATATCAGATAAAATTCACAGGACTAAAAGTGCCTTTTTGTTAGATAGGTTTTCCTATATGAAATGAACAGATTGCTGAGTCAGTTCAATTAATCTCTTTTTCCTGGTTTTAGAGTATATACTTTTTGTGCTGGATGAAATCAGATCACCATAGGGGATTAGCAAAGACAGGTGACTTTCAGAATAGAAAGAGTGAAATACATTCTATGGCTGCCTATCATTTTCTTTCTCAGCACACTGACTTTCTATCTTAATTGCTGTATTTTTGACAACTATCCCTTTTGGGCAAACAGCTCTCAATTTCTTCTATTTTCTCAACTATTACATAGTAGGGTTAAAAAAATATTAAATATTTTTGTGCTAAAATCCCATGTCTCCTTTTCGTTCTTTACACTTGAACTTTCTACATAGTTCACCTTTGTTGTGTTTCTCTTCCTTCTTGAATCCTGACCTCCAAAATGCACCTGGACCCTGTATTCTTCTTACATCTCCAGGAAGAAGTGCTCTGTTTCACTCTTCACTTCTTACCTCTTTCGGTTTCCTACAGTAATGTGTTCTTGCCCATCTGGCAGATGGATGTGAGATTTGCTATCATGAGTGCCTTTCAGGAAATAACTCATTACTGCCCTTTTTGGCCACTGCAAAGACCCTGAGTTCAACGCCCAGTACTTAAAAAAAAGCATACAAAACAAAACAAAACCAAAGAGACAAAAATACCACATTTGTGTGTAATCTTGTGGGTCTTCTAAAAGTACCTTCAAGATGAGGCAATATCGCAGGTATTAGGTGCCCCTTTGGTACTCCCCTAGTGCCGGGACTCTCAAGTCATTTGAATTCAAATGTGTCCTAAGAAGTCCTAATGGTATTCTATAGTCTGCTTTGATCTAAAATAACACTAACTTTAAACTATTAGAATATTTCAGGAGAACTCTCATAACTCTATGACATAAAATATTTTCCTCCCACAAATAATGTACAAGTATGGGAAAGTATTTTGATGTCACAGCAAACTTGTTTTTAAACAAAGTTTTGTGAAAGTAAAATTAATCTCTTTTAGTTGCCACATCCTCTGTTGCTTTACTCTGCTGGTGCATACTTCCCAGATTTGCTCCACTCATTTGTTAAATGATCACATGTGATCTTTTGTCTTTCATGTAATGGATGTTAAGAGGGCCTCTTATCTGAAGACTTCATAAATAAGGAAAAAATTTTAGTTTCTTTTAACTTTTCTTACACTCAATTATCTCCTTCGTCAAGTTTGTGTCTGTGTGATTATGCATATAAATTTTATCTGGAACTTACATTTTTGCCCATTCCAGGGAAGATTTAACGTGTGTGCGTGCATGTGTGCTTGTGTGTGTGTGTGTGTGTGTATGTGTAGTGGTGGTTTTCAGGACACAGTTCTCCAAAATGGCACCTTGGCATTTGAAAGAAAAATACACACCAGTAGCAAGGAGGCTATTCTTCCCTTCCGCTTGCTGTTCTCCCTGATAAGGGTCCTAAAATTTAAGAACTCTCTTACCTCCCCTTGAGAGTTGTCCTCCATGTCCCCAGACAAAAAGAACATCTTTTGAAGTTGGAAAGAAACAGAGAAGAATCTGAACAAACAGGATTTGCTATACTTCCCTCAGTTTGTTATCACTGGATAATATGTTTCTATCCAATCCTGCTTTTCTTCACTATCCACTTCTTTATCAAACCTAGCATTAAAATATACAGTTTATTTGTTACTTCAGGTATTTGTTTCCTTATGGAGGCTTCCATCACATAATACTTACATCAACAAATTTGTATACTTTTCTATTATCATTATTTTTTTTATGGGGGCTTCAGACATGAACCTAAGAAAGAGTAGAGGAAAAATATGCCCCCTTACAGTGGATACACATGAATTTAATATATTGCCTTTACTTCAATACTTGTCATTGGCCAAATCTCCTGGATTGAGATAAAAATATCATCCAAATAGGCAAATCACATATAAGTGGATAATTTACCTTCCTTTCATAATCGATCAAGGGCACTGAATCAATATGCCAGGGCTCTTTCCCATGAATAAGGATCAGGAAGTTAACAGGTGCCCCTCAAGGGAGGATGCACTGACTATTTTTACCCTGGCGTTAATGAAAGGACTATAAGAACATCGTTAGTGAGTCTCTGTGTAGATAGCTTCTTGACATATTTATGGCGTCCTTCAGGGAAAAGTTCAGCAGTATAACTAAGATTTATTCTTCCCCTCTCTCTTAGAAATAAATTTTTTTCTGAATTGATGAGGTTGGACTTAGATAATTACAAATAACCAGAAACTTAAAAAAAATGGGTTAAACAAATGCCTCACAACTTGGAAAGAGGTAAGCAAACACTAAGATAATCCTGAATATGACTTGACATGTGTTCTTCAAAAATCCATTGTTTCAGTTGGTAAATATTTAGCTAGTCAAGTTCACAGTTTCCTTGGCTAGTGAGAATCTGATTTCATACCTGGGATTGAGTTAATTTCAGCAAGAAAAATTACAACCTAAAGTCCTTGGGGGTTCAGGCCCTGAGTTTTAATTACTGTTTTTCTTATTCCATAGTAGTTTCCCAACATTATGGCTGTATTCCATTTCTACAAAGGAAGGATTTAAGGGTGACAACTGATAACAATGTGCGGGTGCTAGGGAAGTTAGCCTGAAGCCATGTTTCAGGAGAGAGATTGTCATGTCTATTTACATTATTTACTTGATGTCAGTTTGCAGGAGGCCTAGTGGAAATTATTGGCGGTAATTTTCTAAGTCACTTTCCCACTGTCAAACCACCCTTTTACTATAATAACCAATCAATTAATATACAATGATTGGTTGTTTAAAGTTGTCATTTTTCAGCCTCTTTCAAGAATCAAATGCAAATATATCGCTACAGTATCCTGTATTTCCATTATTAAAAAACACATTTATCACATCCACTTTATTAACAATGCCTGTTATTTGCTCAGTTTTCCCCAACTTGATGGTGAATTCTGCAAGTCAGGAGCAATGTTTCAATCTTTTTAGCAGCTCCAGAAATACTCAAGATCCTAACACAAATAACAGCTGTTTCACAATGTTGTTGAATGAAATAATCACCTGAAGACTGTTATAGAAATTTTATCCAAAGTTATTTGAGGAAGAGAAGAAAGTATCCATAGCACATAACATTTTCACAACTGAAATTTCTCTCAGCTGTATTCATTTTTTAAACTAGAATTTGAAAGAAAACCTTGAAGCTAGTTTTTCTTTAATAGACTGTTTTCCCAACCATGTTTGGTGTTGAACAAGGCAACGAGGAGCATGAGTGTTTTCGGTTTGGTTTCTCAAGTCATGTGTAAGGATTGTGGTGAAGAAATTTCTGAGATGGTCTTGGTGACTAACTTTCACCTCTTCATCAGCTTAGCTGTATTCTAAACACCATTATTTAAATAAACTGTTATATTTTACTCTTTTAGCTAGTTATGATGTTATCCATTTATTTAGAGTGACTTTTTTTTTTCATGAAGTACAGAAATATACAGAAAAGTATTGTGCATGAGTGAGAAGGTAATCCTGGCCAAGGAAAGCTTCCTAAATCTTTAAAATAGAGCATTTATTTAACAACAATAATAAAAACATCTTCTCTTTACTGAAAGCTTGTTATGTATTAGCTGTTTAATATGGTTTATGTTACTTAATCCTCTGAACAGCATAAGGAATTTCGAAGTATTAATATTGTCACATTTAAAGATGACAGAACTAAAGCCAAGAGAGGTTAAGTAACATTCCTAAAGTGACATGACATCTAAGTCATGAGTGAAATTCAAACTTGAATCTGATTCTACAACTTGTGTTTTTAATGACTGTATTATCCTATGTGTACTAAATCTGGATAATGAAATTTCTTTTTTTTTTTTTTTTTTTTTTTGGTGGGTACCGGGGGTTGAACTCAGGACCTCGCATGCCAGGCAGGAGCTTACGCCACTGAGCCATCTCACCGGTCCCTGGATAATGAAATTTCAACTTTCAAAAAATCTTGACATGGAATATAATAGGTGTTAATTTTTATACAACAAAACTAAGGGTTAACCAACTTTAATAAAATTCTTTATGTGCTAGGGTGTCCTGGAATATTTAAAGAATTGTGCGAGTTGAATGATAAACATAGCCATCTTCGTATAGCACCCGTTGTGCAGTTTCTTATTTCTTATGGAAAATTAATTGCACACCTTTTTTCTGTCCTACTGGATTGAACTTTTTTTTACTCCATTTGCCAAGGTCTGCTTTGGAGCCTGGAATATTAAACTGTCATTTCACAACCAAAAAAGGACAAGAGCAAAATGAAAATGGATCTCATTCCAAATGACTAAAAGTTTTTTTGGCATTGTTTAATATTTGGTGGGAAATAAGTGAGCTGTAATGTAACAGAGCAGAAAGCTCCCTGCTGTCAGGATTTGACTACTGCTTTTAACCTCAGAATTAAACAGAACAGACAAAACACATTTCACACTGCCCATAGTGAAGTAATATTCAGTCTTGCAGGACCATTTTTGGAGTCAAAAAAGCTATCTCTAAATCTACTCTCTTTCTTTTCTAAATCTCTTAGCAGGAGACTTCATCAAGTTTATTTAAAACATAGTTCTTCTGTTGTCTAAAGAATATTTTCTTTGCATTGGTAGACTCCAGGTACTTGTTCTATGAAAATTATATGTTATTAAGGTGTATTCTACATGGAAGAGTAAGGTTTTAAAGGGCAGAATTAGGTGTGATGTTTTAAAAGTTGGAATTTAGAGAGTTGTAGATGACTGCGATCTACACTGCACGCACTGAGCACCTGCTGTATAGACTTTTCATACTCCTTTGCAATTTTTATTGAATTATGAAAAAATAATTGCAGAATATGGCATTCTCTTGCCTTTTAAGGAGTTTCCTTTTTTCCTGCTTAGTTTGCACTTTAAGAAACATTTGCAAGAAAACAAATACTTTTCACTTGAAGTTTTATCTATTTTGACTTCTGATGGATTGACCTCTAGTGGCAATTATTGAGGGGAGAGCCCCAAAATGTTGTAATCCTCCACCCTTTTTAACTACTCCTTTCCCTTCATCTAATAAGTGTCCTGCCTCCAATCTCAATGGCAGTCCTTCCTTTCACTAACCCTAGGAAAGCCTCTCCTCCCTTTCCCCTTCCTTTGACTTCTGGTCAGCAGGCTCATAACCCTGGTGTAATTGTGAACTTTTCACTTTCGAGAGTGGAGCAGCAGTCACTTGCTCAGTGATTGCTACCTCCCAGTGTGTCTTCCTGTAAAAACATGGGCTCCCTAGAGTGATGGAAGTTCCATGTTTTCACTGTATGATGGGACCTGCTATTGAAATAGATTTTATGTCCCTTGTTTGCAATTTCTGTCAACCGGAAAGAGTTGGGTAGCCATGAAGATCTGAAGCATCTGAAAACACCAGTTTCCTATTGAAATGTTGCAGCTACACTGTGCCTTTTACTCTATCCTGGCAAGAGACATACACTGCTTCTACAGCAGGAAACAGCTGAGAAACCAGAAGATATTTGTGCCTTATGTCTTAGCTGTATGGTCTCAGGTAAGTCAGTTAATTTATACACACATAGCAGTTCAACTAGATGAATTTTAAGATCACTTCCAGCTTTAGATTTCTAAGATTTTGTTACACTTCAGGAAATAAAAAATAAAGTTATGATTAACATACAGTTTTTCTTTCCATCTTATTCTTATGGCTGGTCTTTCTACAGTAGGAGGTAACAACAGCTGAGCTTTCATAGGTAAAAAGCCAGAAAACTCATAGTCATTACTTCCTTTTAAGCTTTTGTTTCGTCCTATGGGTAAGTTTTTCCAAGTTCTGTACATTGTATATGTTGCTCAGAAATGGTGCACAATGGTAACAGAGGTGAGAGTCAAGGGATGAATGTGAGCTCGTCTTTTTTTCAAAAAAGCCAATGGATTCAGTTGCAATTTTCAACTTGTTTAAAATAACTTAATTTCTTAGGTTCTTTCATTAGTACTTATATCCAATAGGAGACAGTGAAGGAGTCATAATTTGTTTAGATTTTGAGAGCCATCATTTACCTCTTTATTTCTAATGCTATTGAATGATGTTAATTAATTTAAGGGAGCAGGAATAAAATACAGATGGTCTTTGACCTGAAAATGTTAAAATGTCCCTTTAGATAACTGAGTATACCAAGGAAGCCTATGAGAACAGAAATGAAAGTGCACTGAGAATCTGGTGCTTACAGGAAAACATTTAGACACTTAAGAGGCTGAATCAGTAGAGAGAGAAATTTTGAATTATTTAAACTTTAGAGGTTTTTGAAAATTTCAAATTTGACTCCTGTTAATATGGAATTGAATTTGGTATATATAAATATACATTTAATTTCTTTTGTAGTTGTTAATTCCTTTTTCCCTTTTATTATAGATGCCAATTATTTTACAAAGTATTGGGTTTCAGTGTATATATTTTGATCTTACCCATCCCTCCTACGATCCTCCTGTACACATTCCTTCCCCTTCGCCTTATCCCTTCCTCTTGTCTGATAATATTTTCCTTCTACTTTCATGCCATCTCTTTTTAGGTTTCCCATATTAAGGGGAACATACGTATTTACCTTTCTAGTCTGGGTTATTTTGCTCAACATGATGATTTCCAGTTCCATTCATTTTCCTGTGAATAACAAAATTCCATTCTTCTTTATGGCTGAATAATACTCCACTGTGTACATATACCACATTTTCTTTCTCCATTTATCTGTTGATTGGTATCTAGGCTGGTTCTGTCTCTTGGCAATTGTGAATTATGCTGCAATAAACATAGTTATGTAGTAGCCTTTTAGTATGCTGACTTTAATTCTATTGGGTATATACCAAAGAATATTACAGCTGGATCAAATGGTATATTTTTAGTTTCTTAAGGAATGTTCCTATTGATTTCCTTAATGACTACACTAATTTATATTCTCTCCAGCATCCATCTGTAATTGATAAACCTAAAATAATGTTAACACTTTTATAACACCAGAGATTGATTTTTACTTAACTGATTTAAATTCATCATTTTTCATAGAACTTTTACCTAAACTCATAGAATCCTTCACTTTCACATGTTAAAAAGATGTTAAAAATTTTTATTTTAACATGTTAAAAAAATTCCAATAAATTTTATCCATTGTTAGTTTTTCTTCATATATGGCTGCTTATATGATACTTAAGACTATTGAGGGCCGGTGAGATGGCTCAGCGGCGTAAGCGCCTGCCTTGCAAGCACGAGGGCCCGAGTTCGACTCCCGGATCCCACATACGAAAAAGGGGCCGGTGATATCGCTCAGCGGCACAGGTGCCTGTTGGCGCGTGAGGTCCTGAGGTCGACCCCCTGGTACCCACAAAAAAAAAAAAAGACTATTGAGTTTATCACTTGTAAGATTTGAGTATGTAATTCTTCAGCTTACTTCCAGTTTTTTTAAAAAATAATCTTTTTCTAAAAATATGTAGGGGCCGGTGAGATGGCTCAGCAGCGTACACATACGAAAAAAGGGCTGGTGATATCGCTCAGCGGCACGGGCGCCTGCTGGTGCGCGAGGTCCTGAGGTCGACCCCCGGTACTCACACACAAACAAAAAAAGTAATACAAAATTAACCAAAGTGTATTATTTGTTAATTAACTTTACTTCAATTACCAGAGTGGGATTTCCCTTTACAGTGCTCTATTTTGTGTCAATAAAATCAAATGTGTAAAAAAAGAAAATCAACTACTTTGGCACCAATCAGGGTTCTTAATCTTAACTTGAGTTTGAATTCCTTGGTTTTATGCTGCGTGGGACATGACTGTGCTGTATCTGGCCTCGTGGGCACTTTGACTTCAACCTCTGACTTAATTATGCATCCAGAAATGCCCCTAAGTGACACCTTGGGAGACCTGGTGCTCTAGCAAGAAATGATATATGCGGGAGAGTGAGGTAATACGAAGGAGCGAAGTAGAACTTGAGATGCATTAAAACTTCTAGAGGATTTCTTCTTGAGAAGAAATTGTTTTGGGAAAGAATCTTTTTAGGCCTGGAAGGCACAGGATTCAAGCCATTTTCTCCCAGGTCAAAATGGTTGATCACAGTTGGGAAAAGGCATTTTCATTTCGACCACAAATTGCTCTTCGTTCCTGCAAAACAACATGGAAAGTGAAACTGGATGCAAGCCAGGCACTTTGGTGGTTTTGTCTTGGGTGTGAATTTGTTCACATAGCTCTAAGTTCAGAACATAATGTTGTGTTCTGGAAACCCGCGGTGAATTGTTAGAGGATGTAATGGCACACTGAGGGCCATTCAATTCACAAAAGGAATTTCACTGCCAAAAAGCAACCAAATATTATATGTGTATATATGTGTGTATGCAGGTGATGCATATGTAAATGCCCTGCATTTTTGGTCTATTTAAGGAGGTAAAGAGAAAAAACATATAAAAAAGCCACAAAATAAGTATGCTAAATTCCTTTGCTTTTCATTTTAGAGGCATAATTTCTCTAAATACCTGATTTACTGCTAGAGGAGGAAAGTGCATGGATTGATCTTGGTGAATTATTTTCTTGAGCTGTGATTATTCAGATTAACCATTGTATGAAACGTCCCTATATTTGCAACAAGGTTTGTACTTCTGAGATCAGAGTATGACATAGAATATGTTGTCAAAAATAGTTGAAACCTAAGACAGTTGCTGTGTTTTTAATGTCTGTTGCATTTGTCCATATTTTATTAATGTCTCCCAGACCTACAGATAACAGACTGTGAGAAGCACACTTAGCACGGTTAGCTGTGGGATAATCCGCCCTTCCTGCACTTGGAGAGCATTGAGGGGGCGCGCATAGAGGAGAAAGCAATGCTGCTTAATACCCCGACGTGAAGTGCATGGAGCAAAGCCTTTGTAGTACTGTTGTGCTGTTTCATGCCTATACCTCTGTTCTCAGCTGAGTTGAAAATTATTTTCATGACTGATAATTTTTTACGTCATGTGTTCTTTTTCAGGGTTTTCAGGATATCTGCACATAGCAGGCACTGAAGTATATGCTTATTAATTAAGGGCATCGTTTCACTTTGGAACACTATGTTACATTCTAATCACTGTGGAGGGCTGGAAGTTCTTTTGGCTGTCTGGCTGGCTCCTGCTCAGAAAGCGTGGGCTGTGACTCACTTTTGGTCCTGGGAGAAGCAGCTGCAGCCTATGGTTCCGAGCTGGGAGACCGGTTGACCTCACTTTTAGACCACCAGCTCCAAAACTCAGCTAGTGGCATGGACAAAGCTAAATGGCAATCTGGTCCTCACCACCCTTAAGAAAACAAAATAAAAAAAAAAATTCTCATTTTAAAATACATTTCCTACAGCATTTCATGATAGTCTTGAAGAAAGAATAAATCTTTCTTTGATTTTCCCAGCAAATATACTCTTAGTTACATTGACAATTGAGCACTTCTTTTACTCTAGGGACTGTATTTCCCCACGGCAGTCTTTGTTCTCATTTTTTTTTTTTTTGTGGGTACCGGGGGGTCGACCTCAGGACCTCGTGCACCAGCAGGCGCCTGTGCCGCTGAGCGATATCACCGGCCCCTTTTTCGTATGTGGGATCCGGGGGTTGAACTCGGGCCCTCGCGCTTGCAAGGCAGGCGCTTACGCCGCTGAGCCATCTCACCGGCCCAGTTCTCATTTTGCCTCTGTGAAGCAACTTACTGTGACCTGAGTTAACAGAGAGTGCAAGTAGGCTTGGGAAGGGCGCTGTCCTGGAAGGTGGAGGACAGAGAAGAGGTAATTTCTACAGGGAGTGCGGGGAGGAGCTGGTGAAGATCGTGTGACATCGAGGTGATTTATTGAATGAATCTTACCAAGAATACCTTGGAGAAGTACAACAAAAAAGTATTTGGTGTGATCAAAATATGCAAGGAATGTTTAAATTAATAATATATTACAGTAGAAGTTATATTGCCATTACTCCCCCTCAAAATATTCCCTCTTGATTCAAGCACATTTATGCTTGCCCCTTTCTGAAGCGGTTTTGGAAGTCTTCTTCCATGACTGTCTTTATGAGGTATGATCACAAATATGGTGAATACTGCTGTCGAGTACCATCTAACTGTACAGCAGCCTCATAAAAACACGACCTTGTGCCCTTCTTTGCCACATTCACTGGATCCGGCACTGTAAGACTTTTAGCTCTAGTTTAAATATTGCATTGCTTCTCTTGTGTGAGAAACCCGAAGTATAAATAATGATGAAGATGGAGGCTAGATATGAGAAAGTAGAAAGAGCTTTTTCAAATGGAAAGGGGAACCAGAGATGAAGGGAGGGTGGAAGGGAGGGAACACAGGTTTTAAGGAAAAATAAGAGTTGAACAAATGGAAATAGACCTTCTGCAAATGGGGAGGGGAAGAAAGGTTGGAGGGAGGGGAGGGAGGCGGGAGTGGACAAAAGAAAATAATTAAGATGTGTTACATACATGTACAAATTTGCCCTGATGAATGTGATCATTATGCATTGCAAATAGTGTTAATAAAAATGGTCAGGAAAAGTAAATAGATTGACTGGATTCAGGACATAGAGGCAGCCACAACAGCACAACTAAGGAGACTCATGTAAAAGGACTTCGAGTACTGCTTCCGAAGGTGGCAAGAGTGATGGGATTAAGTGTAATTTAAGTGAGTATATCGAGAGAGATTAACGACAATGTGTCTTTTTTACAGTAATTTCAAAATGTAAATATTCACTGTCTTTTTCTATCATATCTCATACGTAGTAAGCTATTTTCTTAATGTAAGTTCAGTACATTAATTCTGAGATGATTCATAAGCTTCGCCAACTCATAAAATGTCTGTTGATATTTTCTGTATGTTTATAATGTCATCATCATTTAGATTAAATGTCATAAAAATTATGTTGCAACTCTTTAGTTCCATTGACAGTCTCTTCATTTTGGATGTAACCTAAAAGCTCCTATAAAGTGTCTCTCAGTTTAATAGTGTATCCAAAGCTAATTAATGGTGATAATGAATCAGTTGTTTTTATCCACTAATAATGACAGCTCCACTCATAGGTGTAACTCTTTTATCAGCCAACCAGAGTGCTTGCCCTCTGCTCAGTGGGCAGTGTTATTCTGCAAAGCTTTAAATGTCTCTTCTTTGTGTGAAAATGGACGGAGTGTCATTTTTGTGAAGCATTAGGGCTGCAGCTTTGCTGACTTGTTTTGCTGACCCGTGATAAATTCTTAATGTTATTAATTCATCACTGTATATACTAAGAACTAACAGTGGGTTTAATTTAGATGAATTCCTTTTATATCTTGGGGCTACCATATAGATACTAAAGGTCCATCTAAAAATGTTCAGGCATCCACAGTCGGGTAATTCTTTGTAGAAACTTGATGGAAAGGTCTGAGGGTGATGGTTTGCAGAGCGCCTAGGGGATGTTTTGGAATTGTACTCTGGGCTAGTGTTTCTCCAAGTTTAGTGTGCAATAGAATCATCCGAAAAGATTATTAAAACATAGATTATTGGATCTCAGACCCAGAGTAGCTGATACAGAAGGCGAAGTCTACAGAATCTGCATTCTACACTTGATTTTACCCAAAAGGCTGAGATGTGATACAATCTGCATTTCTAACAAGTTCCCAGGTGCTGAGGCTAATGCTGCAGGTCTTGGGCTGACCTGTGAAACCCTCTGGTCTTGGCTATATTCTAACCCCACTGGTGATCTCCAGCCTCTTTCAGGCATAGAAAAGTTAGGATAAATGAGTGATGGAGTTTAGCAGTATGACAGGGAACAGAGATGCTCTGGGTTGATTGGTAGACCATAAAAAGAAATGGGGGAAACTACAAAATCTAGAGACCTCTTTCTATACTAGTACGATTTATCTCTACTTAGCTCTAGAAAGCAAACTGACATTTATGTGACGGCAAACTGTGAGGCACCTGCCACCCACACAAGCAGTTCTGACTACCCACTGTTATTCTTCAATGCTACAGACACCTTGGGAGTGAGTGCAAAAAACAGACTCATGATCTAAACAATATGAGGAAAAAGGTTCCTGTTAGTAGAGTTCATACAAAGACATTCCTTTCTACAGAACAGGTTAGAAGACATGGTGTAATGCAATTATCTTACATAATACATAAAGGGCTTTTTCATGACTATTTCCAGAGCTAAATATCCTTACCAGTATTTACCAGCGCAATTGAAATGTGGGTTATTTTACTCAGGAACATTTCTTACTCATCAAGGAAAGGTAGGAAACACTGTGTACATGTCAGTTTTAGAAAAAGGTGCCTTTGTTCAAAACATGTGAAAAATTCATGCCCACCCAATGGACATTTAGCAACCAAGGATTATTGTCTTCATGCCCAAAATAAGGTGCACATCTGAGCATTTTGATTGGGTTTTCTGGGTACCATAAGTCCAAAAGGAGGACTCTAATTTACGGTCCACAGTTTCAACAAGTGACCCTTGGCAGAAGGGGTCTGCTTTTTCAGCTGGCGCTGTTGTTGAAGTTCAGAGGAATTGCTCATCTGTCTCTATTTCAGGCATCTGGCAAATGGAAAACTGTTTCATCGTTCTCCATTCCGCTAAATGCTTACAGATGACTTCCATATTCTGGAGCATCTGCTGGTTATCTCATTTTAGGTTATTTTCCCTGCCGTGTTTTGAAAAGATTCTCTCTCCAGCTTTTATTCTGTAAGCCTACTATTGTTACTGCCGTCATGTTTGGGGGGCCAGCAGATGTGCCTGATGTGAGTTCAGCAGATAGGGCAAACCTGTGGATAATCTCAAAACAGAAACAGGGGTTTTGTTAAAAAGGAAGCAAAAAATATAAATAATTAAGTTAAAAGGCCAGCTGAATCACAATTGTAAAATATATTCAGGAAATGATTCATGGGCCAAAAGTAAACAGTCATCAATAATTTTATAATCTTTGAAAGTTCTTATAAACAATACAGTACTCAAAGAACCTCTATACACTTATATAGCTGCTATGTGTGATGCATGTACATAGCAGAAGTGTTATTTTATAACTTATTATTTTAAATGAATACCGTTGTTTTTGTCCTTACTGATGGTTACCAGGTACAGTGCTTTGCCCAATGCCTTGTAAAAGATAAAAATACAAAATAGTGAACTATCTGGGTTATTCTTGAGGGAATTTCTCTTCATTTCCATAAAAGACAGACACATATAAATCATAATATATTTATTCCAGATTCTTCATTTGCTTTTTAGAGCACATGAATGGTGTTTTGAATATATTAAGGCTTTTCTTACTTCTAGTTAATCAGATATATGGGGCACTTACACATGGATTTGAATATTAATGTATTTATTTAAAAGCAGGGTGACAAGTGCCATTAAAATTGTAATCTTGACTTGATTAATGCCCAGTGAAAATTTCTTTGATGCAAACTGCTAATTGGACAACAAGGATGGGTGTTCTAATTGCAATCATTTCCTTCAAATGAGGACAGTGCAATGGGCCTCATGATTAGCTAATAGTTTTGTTTGCTTAATTTTTTTTAGATCTTAAAAAACATAAAAGATGAAAAACAACATAAAATACCCATCATAACACATGACACCAAAAACACACCACTTAGTCATATTTGCCTCATCATTTTTTGGAGAAAGTAAACATCACAGATGTAGCCAAAGTCTCCTATAACAACTCCCATCATTCTATTACTCTCCCTTCCCACAGGCAACTTCCATCATGAGCTCGATGTGCTTAATTTCTGGTCCATTTCTTATACTTTTATACACACACACTACATATTTTCCTATGACAGTATTCTAGACCAACATTAAAAAAGAACAAAAATTCCCTGTATATACAAAATATCTTGTATCTGCTATTTTATAAAGCGTGAGATACGCATTTTCTATTACTACAGTTATGCAAATGTAGGCACCTTAAGAAGTCATCGCTTGTCTGAGTTTTAGTCTTTAGTGGAAGCACACTTACAGTGGAGGAACATCTGTCCAGCCTTCCTGCGACCGCCCACTGGATGCAAAGATTAAATCGGAGGGGTCGCACTGTTGCTTGGACACAGACCAGAGGACAAAGGATGCAGACCAGCCACATTCAAGGGAGTTGTCAGGGAAACAAACCATCGAGTTCTTTGTTTGTGAAAATTAGACAAAATGGATTTTAGCAGCAGCTTGAGAAAACACTTTTGCCATCTTCAGAAGGGGGTTGGGCCATCATATTGACTCTGTCCTCAGAGAAATGTCGATTTCTGCTCTTTGTTTCAGAAGATGTCACTCTTGATGGTAATCTCTGTCTCTGTAGAAGAGTGAAAGGAAAACATCTGAAGTGTGACCAAGTGTCCTTGTCATGTGTGTGTTGGGGAAGAACAGATCGTCTTACTCTGCAGTTGCCAGATGTTGTCTGTAACTTACGTACAGCCTAACAAAAAATCATTTCCTCTTGTTCTGTGTCTTACTCATTGCTTTTATTTGAAGAGAATTTTAAAGGAGTGGACATTTTTGCTAAACACAATGACCAGTCTTCCAGCTCTTCTAATAGAGCTCCTCGTACAGAGCCTCTGAGTTACGTGGGTCTTTCTGTGATTCTAACTGTTTGGTCAGTCAGCATGCCACTCCCCGGTATCTTTTGTATTAATGTTGCTTTAGTAATAAGTTTGTGTTATGTGAGTGATTATGAAGTGGAGGTTTATAGGAACAGAGTACAAAAAATGAGAGCCAACACTTTATCCAGCAAATTGTACATATGTAATTATCTAGCTTGCTATTTTTTGAAAATCAAAAGGGAAAAAAAATCACTTGTTTTTGATTTCTCTGATGAATAAAACTTATAGTTGACCATTCATTTCTATTAGCTGTAAAAAATATACCTTACATTTTTATTTATTAAATATTGTTTATTTTAAAAAGACAAATTTTTATGCATTTATCATGTGGAACATGATGCTTTGAAGCACTCATGCATTATGGAATGTTTAAATCCAGCTAATGAACATATTATTACCTTAGTTAGTGGTAAGCACATTTAATACGTACTCTCAGCATTCCTGCAGAATATGGTGTATCATTTCTCTAGGCACCGTACTGTACAATAGATCTCTTGAACTGTTCCTTCTATCTAATTATAATTTTGTATACTTTGACTGACATCTGCCCAATTGTTTATGTCACCTACCTTAGCCTCTAAGGTAACTACAACTGCACTTTTTATTGCTATGAGATCAACTTCTTTAGATTCCACATATGAATGATATAATATGGTAATTATTTTTGCACTTGGCTTATTTCACGTAACATAACATCCTCTGTGATCATCTATGTTATCCCAAATGACAGGATTTCATTTTCATGGCTGAAAAATATTCCACACCGAGTACGTACCACACTTTCCATATCCAGTTGTCCATTTGTGGACACTTGGGTTGATTCCATAGCTTGGCTGTTGTGAATAATGTTGCACTGAACATGGGAGTGCAGGTACCCCTCCGACATACTGATTTCTTTTCCTTTGGATGTATACCCCGTGGTGGGATTACTGGACCATACTATTTTTAACTTCTCTTGTAGGAACATCCATACTGTTTTGTGTGATGACTACACTGATTTACATTGCAATCGACGATGTGGAAGGATTCTTTTTCGTCTGCCTCTTGCTGACGGTTATTTTCATCTCTTTAATAGGACACGTTCTGCGAGGAGTGAGATGAAATTTCACCGCAGCTTTGACTAGCATTGCTCTGATGATTGCTCTGCGGCATTTTTCATGTACTGACTTGGAATTTTATATCTTCTTTAAAGAAATATCGACTCAAGTCCTCTGACCACTTGAAAAGTGGGGTGATTTATTTTTTTGTTATGGGTTTTTTTTCTCCTCTGTTTTGGATATTAATCCCCTCTTAGACATTGTTTGCACATTTATCTTCTGTTCCACAGGTTTTCTCTTCACTCTGTTGATTATTTCCTTTGTTGTGCAGAATGCTTTTGTCCATATAACACATTTTCTATTTTTAATTGGATTGTTTAGGTTTTTGAGGTCATATATGAAAAAAATATCATTGCATAGACCAAAGTCATGAGGCTTTTCTCCTGTTTTCCTCTAGTATTTTCATAGTTCCTGGTCTTTTTTTTTTTTTTTTTTGTGGGTACCGGGGGTCGACCTCAGGACCTCGCACGCCAGCAGGCGCCCATGCTGCTGAGCGATATCACCGGCCCTTTTTTCGTATGTGGGTTCCAGGAGTCGAACTCGGGCCCTCACGCTTGCCAGGCAGGTGCCTACGCCACTGAGTCATCTCACCGGCCCATAGTTCCTGGTCTTACATTGAAGTCTTTAGTCCAAAGTCAATTGTTGTACATGGTGTGAGTTAAGGGTTTAATTTCATTCTCTTTCATGCGGATATCCAGTTTTACCAACACCTTTATAGAAGAGCCTGTCTTTCCCTGTTGTGGTTTCTTGGCACATGTGCTGACTGCCAGCTGACTGCCAGCTGACTGTAAATGCCATGATTTATCGCGAGGCCCTCTCATATGATCTCTTGGTCTGTGTGTCTGTTTTTATACCAGTATTAGGCAGTTTCATCACTAAAGCTTGGTAAGAATAATACCTTAAATTTTTCTCTACATGTTTATGTAATCCAATATTGTGTTCTCATAACTCATGCAGCATGAAAATATTATATCTTTAGGCCACAGGTACACAAACAATTTAAATTGGAAAAATGATATTTATGTGTGTTTAATGACAATTCTAAGTCTACTGTTTACTGGCATACTCCAACCATGTATTTAGATATATTAATTAGATTTAAACAGAATCACGTTTTTAATAGAAGACAAGCCCAAAAAAGGAGTGATGAAGGGAGGTGATTTTGTGGCTGTAGTCTACACCCTCTGATGAAGAAACTCACCTATTCATTTCTGCAGTCGTGCTGTACCCAGGTTGTTAGGCATGCTTTAGCACATTACATGAAGGTGTGGTCTTACTGGAAAAATATTTATACCACACTGTAAACTTTGGTCTCAGACTTTTGACTAGTTCATGATTGAGAATTTCAGTAGGCTGCTTTCTGGTCCTGAGGTTTTATTTATATTAAGCCTCCCATTCTCTGCTTGGCTGTAATCGTATCTAGTCCCAGGTTGAGGTTTGTGGGTGGTGGAAATATTACGTAAAATTCTCCTATCTTCTTCTGAGTTATACAACATATTTACCACATTACATTCAATTTTAATGATAGCTATGCTAAAGTGTTTCCCTTACCCCCTATATATTTTCTCAATTCCAACACAATATTTTACTTGTCTCTTCCTCAGGCTTTTAAGCAAACCACTGAGCATGGGAGTGATGAAACCCCAGCCCTGGATACAAATTAGAATCAATGTAGTTTTCCATTGTAGACCAATTAAATCAGAATTCTGGGCAGGTGGAGATGTAGAGCCTGTATGTTATGGCTTTAAAAAAGTCTCTAGATGATTCTAACATGCAGCCAGGTTTGAGCACTCCTGCTGTAGCATTTTAGTGTCATTGTGTTGTTTACACGTTGTAATTACTATTGTACCTTATATACAAGGTGACTAATATATTGGTATGCCTGACTTTCTTCCTAAAATGTTTAAGGATATGAAGTAGAGTTTATTATATTTGCCTTAGTGTCTGGGTCTCAGTGAATGTCTGAATGAACAAAAGTTTTATAATACAAGTCATATTAGCCCATTTTCAACAGGATTTATATAGTGTTGTAATCAATACATGTTATTTGAATGAATAAATGGAAGTGAAAAAATATCAAATTTTTGCTTTTAATAGTGTTTGCACAGACCTCACAACTTTTTGTCTATAGTATTTTCACCTTTGGGTTGAAATTTAAGTATCTCAAAAGAAACAAATGGTGCTGATTGTTTTGTTGAATTTATGCTTTTTATAATTTCTCACAATGTGTAGCATCAATGACTATTGAATGTATGCAATTTTCTGACTAGAAATGATTAAAACAAATAAATATGCCTGTGTTTTTAAAATCTACAATTCTTTTTTTACTTGCAATAGTACTCTTTTACTACCCCCACCCTAAAAGTCAATGAACAAATTCCCCCTTATCCTGGTTTGGGTAAATATCTATTTCTGTGCTTAGAAATGTCTGTCTACAAACCTAGAAATAACATGGATGTAGCCATTTAACATATTTTTAAATTAATAGGTCACTTTTATTTATTTAATTATATTTTATTAGTACATGTTGCTATACATTAGGTATACATTCCTCTTAGGAAGTAGGAACATGTATATAAAATATCTTGATTCTTTATTATTCCCATCCCCATCCACCTCCCTCCTTCTATCTCTAGGTCCCACATTTCTCTTTTTATCATTATTGTTAATATTATTTTTAGTTCATATTTACAACAGATAATATTTGCAATCATTGCAGGTATTTGGTACATGCCCGTGACAAATCTTAAATCTTTTACTTCCTCTCCTCTCTTCTGCTGAACAATTCAAGCATTACCAACTCCAGGTCCCTACTGAAAAATTTCCTCTGTCCCTTGCATATAGGAGGTAAGACCTTAGAAATGAAGCTGGGTTGGCCTTCGTCTGACTTCCCACATAGCTGGGATTCAAATGATCACGCGGTAAGAAGTGAGTGCGATGCTTTGCACTGCTCGCAGAGCTGCGCTCTTGGAGGAACTCAGAGAGCTTTGGGACGTGATCATGTTGAGCTTCACAGTATCCCTGCTAGGAAGTAATATGACATTTTAATGTAAGAAAATGCAGGTGCAGTGTGAAAAATGCCAACCTGCTTTACAGAAAGGAATTCTTTTTTAAAGTTCTGAAATCTCTTTAAGGATTTTTTGCTTATGTATTTCAGACTTCAGACATTTTAGTGCTGTGCTTGCTGTCTGGCAAGCTTGAAATGATCCAGATGGTATTTTAAACCCAAAGGACAGTTGTTTTTCTTTTCACAGAGACTTGGCTGTATATATATATATATATATATATATAATTTTTTTTTTTTTTTTTTTTTTTTTTTTTGAAATTGCTGTCTACAGTGGTTTGGCTACAGGTGTAATGTGACTGACCTTTGAAATTTTGACTAATTAATTTCAGCTGCTTTAACAAAGGTATGGCTTCTCAATGTGTGAAGACCAGTCTAAATCATAAAGATGGTGCAAATAATCATAATGGGTAATTCTTCAGCACCGAAGCTATTTTACTGCTTCAATCATTTTGTTTCTTTGCCTTCAGTTTAACCGTACTCCAGTCCATTGTCCGTGCTGCTGTGTAGATGTTCTTTTCAAAGTGCTTGAATACTGCTAAGCTGGCTTTGCATGCCAGTGTCTTGCTAAAGACCCTCTCTGTGACCTGGCCTCAGGTGGTTATGCTGACCCCTGAGAACTCACACCCTGATGCCTCATTTACTTTGGATATCACCACGGCTACCTGAACACACCGCCAGACTGAGTTCTACCATAATCCACATAAACTACCCTAGTCCATGCTAACTGAATGCACTGCCATATCAGTTCTGCTATATAGCCACATAGTTTACCCCACTCCACACAACACATGTGTCTTTTCTCCATTTAGCTAAATTCACCCCAGATTTCAAGAATCAGATCAAGAACCACCGCACTGTAACTGATGACAATACAGCAATTGTTGACTTAATTACTTTCACCCCAATAGATACTGCCTTCTCGAGAAAAACAGTATACTATTTATGCTTGAATGTCCATATCATGCATAGTAACTGCCATATAGTAGAGACAGATGCTAAGTTTTACCTATTTCATGAAGTTTTCGTCTTACATCTTTTATGCTTAGATAAGATCCTAAGTGCTTATTATCAATACTAGCCATCTTATTTTCATACAAGTAGTAATACTTAAGAGAAGAGAAGAAAGTATGTAGGCATAGTCATTCTTTTCATGATGGTAACATTTCCATATGGTAGAAATTTATGTTAACTAAATATAGAAGTGTTGACCTCTGCCATTCAGTGCACTCACTGAATGTAACACATACTCATAAGCTAAATAATATTTTAGATTCCTTAATTTAAAAGATAATGGGTAAGGCCTCAGTTACTCACTGTATTCTGTGCAGATTCTAGTCAAATCTTTGCCCTGTCAAAGGTTTTTCTGTTAGCTTACCTTCATTTGAAAGTGCGAGGCTTACTCATTACACAGGAGTCTTCTGGATAGTCTTAAAAAATGCTGCCTTTCCTGTCCTGTGGTGTGATAGCATCATGTTCCTCTGCCCTTGATGGCTGATGTGAAACATGCTATGAAAAGTTTAAAGATGAGAAATAGTGTTTATGGGGTGCTGTGGAAAGACTCGAAGCCATTTATCTTAGTCTAGACGCTCTCTAGGAACCAAGCCACATCCCTGGACACAGTGGATTCTGTTTCGACCCTTTCCCCCAGGCTTGTGATCTTGTGCTTTGGCACGATGCGTTGAGTTTGCAGTAAGAAGCATCGCAGGAAATTGTTGTGTGAAACCTGTTGCTGTTTTCCGAGCCAAGAGATCTTCTGGAAGACATCATGCATTATACGAGGGGCTTTCAAATGTGACTGCTCGTGGGAAGCACCTAGAGAGATGGCTACAATCAAGACACTCGTGCCCCACGCCAGACCGAACGACTTAGAACCTCTGGGAGTAGATGCACACATAAGTATGTTTTTGAAACCCTTTTTATTTTAAGCACACATATAAATATTAAAAACAGTGTAGAGTTTATTCTAGTCCCTCAGCTTCATCCAATGGTAGGTAGCATCTTGATAACTTTAATACAATGATCTAATCCAGAAATTGACAGTAATATACAATATTATGAACCACAGACATTAACTTGGATTTTAGTAGTTTTTACTTGCAGATTTTTTTTTTTTTTTTTTTGTGGGCACCGGGGGTCGAACTCAGGACCTCATGCTTGCCAGGCAGGCGCTTATGCCGCTGAGCCATATCACCAGCCCTCCTCCCTGTCTTTGATGTCATAAAATTTCACAGTGATATCTTTTAGAGATTTTTCTCAGTATGTTGTGATGATACTCAGTGAATCTTTTCCATCTGGAGTCCAATGTCCTTATATTTTGAGAATTTTTTTCCTTGTATGTTCTTATTTTTTGGATAAAATATCTTCTCTTCCATTTATATTTATTTTCTGTTTCAAGAACTCCTGTTGTTGGGTATTTAACATTCTAAAATGGTCCACATATTTGTTTGCTTTCCTTACTGGCATCTATTTGAAATCTTATTTTATTTCCTTGAAAATTTCCTTGATTTTAGATATGAATTTTTAAATTTTACATATACTATAAACATTTTCAGGAGCTCTTTCTAGTTCTCTTATTCTTAAAGAAAAATAATATTCTTTCTAGTCATGTAATAATCTTCTCATCTCAGGATGTTAAATATAAAGTTCTGAAATTAGGTTTCCTGCACTGTCCTTGTCTCTTGGTTCTGTTCTTTTTTTTTTTTTTGTGGGTACCGGGGGGTCGACCTCAGGACTTCGTGCGCCAACAGGCACCTGTGCCGCTGAACGATATCACCGGCCCCTTTTTCGTATGTGGGATCCGGGAGTCGAACTTGGGCCCTCGCGCTTGCAAGGCAGGCGCTTATGCCGCTGAGCCATCTCACTGGCCCTTGGTTCTGTTCTTATTCTTGTTTCTTTCTTTATTGTGTCTTTTATGTGGAGATTTGCACCTTTCTGGTAATCCCATGTCTCCCTGCTTATGTTTAAACATGGTTAAGCAAATAGCAAACTTCAACACGTGACTGGTGTTTGTCCAAAGTGGGCATCTGGGCAGTGCAAAGCTGTTCCTCTTCATTGAGAATATGACCATCTGTCACTTTTCCAAATTATTGTATCTTTGTTTTTGCTTTGCTTGGTTTTTGTTCTTTAATCTGGACCTGTTCTGTTTTCCAGTGGGTTACACATCAGGGTATGTGTCTGGGGGCCAGGGTTGGAAGAGGGAGAATAGGAAGGAAGGGAGATTCTTACTGTTGAATTACTCTGGCTTAATCACTCCTTCTTTAATTCTAAATCCCATTCCTTATTCTTCATTCTCCCTCTCCAGAGGCTCTAGACTTTGGAGGGAGGAGAGTAGTTCAAATTAGTCCTCCTCTTCTCCTCCATTCCTCCTTCATTCCTTTCTTCCATCCTCCCTTTCCCTCCCTCTCTCTTCTTTCTCCCCTTTTCTGTACTGGGACTCAAACCCAACACCAGGACCCTGGGTGTGCTAACCAAGCACTCTGCCACTGGGCTATATCCTAGGCCCTTAACAATTAAAATTTTTTTCCTTAATGAGTTTTATACAGGCTTTTAGTAATTGTTCTGGCCCTGACTCTTACCTACTCATCCTTAATATGCTTGATGCCTCTGAACCCTGAGCATTCTGTGTTTTAATCTAGTTTATTCTCAGTGGTATTTTTCTCTGAATCTTTTTGAATTTGCTGTCAGCTTCCTGACCTTCCTCTGCTCTCCATAACATTTGTTGAAATTTCTTGCCTATTTTCCATTGTTTGTCCACTTTATCTGTAAAATTTATTTACTGTCATCTTAAAGTTGTTCAGTGAGGGAAAGACAAATGTCTGTAGTCAATCCGCCATGTTAAACTGGATATATAGCTATCTTATTGGCACTGTGATGCTTTAGATTATGGTAATTATTTTCACATCTTAGTTCTGTTTCTAGAGCAGTCAGAGTAACATTTCCATTCATCTTTGAACGCCTTCTTTGTGTATTTCCTTGTATTCCCCATAGGAAATTGCCAGAAAACAAGATGAAGCCAGACTCTTAATTTGTAGTTTGCTGCCTCTTCCTGGTTTTAGTTCATGTTTCTATCCTTCTCTTTTCTACTTTCCCTTTTGTTTTGTTTTCTATTTATTTTCTCCTTTAGCATTATGCACTGCTGTTGTTAAAAATATATCAAATTTGGAAAAAAGATGAACAATGGAAAATAAATAAATGAAGATAGCTAGATAAATCTTTGTACTTGTTGAAAGCAGTTTGATTAAAATGAAGACTAATGCACTGATAACTTTCATCCTGAATCAATTAATGAAAAATATAACCTTCTCCCTTTCCTTCTTTTCCCCTCTTCCTCCACTCTCCTTCTCCTCTCCCTCCTCTTCACCTCGTCTACCTCATCTTCCTCCACCTTCTCTTCCTTTTCCTCCACTTCTTTTTAAACAAATGATATTGTCAATTATTATGGCACTCACTAGGGTTTACTATTGTGGTTAGAACTGAGAAGAAAGGCACAGAACACATGGAATTTACTTCTCTGTGCTTGTATCGAGATCTTGAAGAAGTCCCTTTATTTAAAGTATTCAAATTCTCTTTTTATGGACTGTAGAAGCAATACATATGTGTGTGTGTGTATTATATATATTATATATATATATATATAATATATATATATAATATTCTAGACTTTTAGAGATTCATCAGAATGTATTGCCTACTATTGCTTATTCTAGTCATATTTCAGAATGAATAAGTACTGTGTTAGGTAGAAAGCTATTTCCTTATTTTTCTAAATATTTTACTAATATATTGTTTTAAGTAGTGCCTGTGAGTATCTAAAATTCAGCCTGTGTTTAAGAACTTCCACAAAACAGCCCTTCAAATTGGAAATATAAATCATTTTACATCACTCTTCTGCTTTAAACTCTCCAGGGGCTTTTCAGTTACCTAGAATAAAATTTAAATTTTATATAAAACCACAAACCTACCTAAAAATACAAACTCTGCACAAACATTCCTTTCTTATATCATCTGCCTCGATTTCTATGAATGACACACTCTAGCCATCCTGGTCTCTTTTCCTGGCCTCAAATTCTATGGGTTCGTTTCCGCTCTAGGCTGACTATATCATCTGCTCTCCTTCGTGCAGACCTTGGTATCGGCAATCATGTGGCTGCCTCAGTCTCCTCATTCAGATTGTAGCTGAAATGTCTCCTCCAGACACTCTATCTCTGGCCTTTTTATTTAAAATAATATAGTTGTACACTCTCATTCTCCATTTCACCACCCAATTTTAATTCTTTAAAAGCATTTGTTGTTGGATGATTTTCTGTTTGTTTCTACTTTGCTACATTATTTTTTACGGTTGGTCTGTCTAATTTTTTAAAGGCAAGGCTTTTGCCTGTGTGCTTTATTTTAGGATACTTCAGTGTTTTCAACACTGCCTGGAATTGATTAAATTCTCAGTACGTATAAACAAATTAAAGAAAGGCAGAAATCTTAAAACAGAGTAATTGGTTAGTTGATCTAGGTGTAATTATTAGAGGAAATTGCTAAAAGTGCAATCACTAAAACATTACTAGAATTAACCAATATTTATGTCTCTAAGTTGATAACTGAGAAGAATGTAGAATTTTAAAACTATGGAATGAAATAATAGCTTTTGTGTTTTTTATGATATGCTGAATACATGCCATTCTGGCAATTTACAAAATGTTAAGATCACAGTTTCATAGGCAGGTGGAGTGTAATAGCTTTAAGATGATTAGAAATCATTTTACATGTCTTCACATGTGACCTGGCACTTGCTTCTTAGATTTATAAATCATGTAAAAATGATTCCACCATTACATATTAAAAACTAGATAACTTAGAAATAAAGTTGATTGTATCTGTTTCACTGAGTTCAATAAGACTTTCTATAACCATTCGCACGGTCCCATAATATTACATACAGTCTTCACTTGTCATGGTGGAGGGAGGTGCCAGGCAAGGTTTATTTCACTAATATATCATTGCAAAAAACACTAGAAGTGTTTTAAAATGCGGTTGTTTCTGACACAATCTGAACGACAATGACTTGGATGTTAGCTAGAAATTGTAGTCATTTATCATTTGGGAAGACATTTCTAGAGAACACTAGTGAGTAAAAGATATATAGAGAATACTAGCTTTTTAAGTTAATTTTAAATAATTCTTAAAGAAAATTGAAAAATTCATATTACATTAGTTATTTAGAACTTTTCTCAGTTATCTTGTAGAATATCATTATTTAAAAGACAGCCTGCATAAAAATAAGAAATCATTTGTTTTCTGTGTTCTATCTTCTTTTCATTTAGTCCTTCCAACACACATTTCACGTGTTGGCTCTAGCTAAGTAATCAAAAAAACTTTTTGAAATTGCTTATTTTAAAATATTTCTATCAAGAAATGTAAGCTAATTATTGAAGCAAACAGCTATCAAGTGTCAGGCTTTTAATTCATTCCTCATTCATTGCTTGCTTATATCACATAGTCGATGGTGGTCTGGCTTTTCCCTTTACAGTGGAGGGTCACTTTCTCCCTTGTGCTCATGGTATGTCTTTAACATGTGAACTTCAAGTTTGCCTCAACATTAGAAAAAGAGGAGAGATTTAAGGGACCAGGCACAGAAGTGGTGCACATTCTGTGAGCCAAAGCAAAGCCATATGTCCCAGGTAGTTCAAGAAGGCAGAAAAATGTAGTACTCAGGAAAGACAGGCAAAGAAAATGGGTTTAGTAAGAAAATAGTAGAATTCTACCTTTGTACCCATCAGGAGATTAAGGTCCATCATCAAGGCCAGGAGAAATGTTCTGGGTAGAGGGGATTCTTTTCTATAGATCCAGGCTGACAGGAACTGAGGAGTTTGTAGACTTGGATGTTTTAATATCCACATGGATCATGAGGCCCCAAAGTAATAAACACCAGGGGCTACTGCTTTATAGCAGAAACCAGGAGATTACAATTATTGTAACAACCAGAAAGATCAGTGGGACAGTCAAGAAGATTTGGAGAAATGGTTACTAGAGGTTGATATCTATAAGAGAAAAATAGCTGGGCAGCTGACTAGAGCTTTGCTTATTATCTACAACCAATGCATGTTAAGAACAGAAGCATAAGTTGTTGACGGGTATCTCAAAAAGCCATCATGATTTCTTGCTCAGTTTCCAGACTGGGCTTATTTTCAAATAAAGCTGCTACTGCCGGAGACGTGGTCAGATTCCCTAAGAGATCTACAAGTATGTAGCGTAATGATTATCCCAGTTCTTGTCTAAATGGGTTCATGGCTACTTACTTGTGTATCTTCACACTGGAAGAAGGGCTGCATGTGGACATTCTGAAAATCACTGCATGCAGAATTTGAGTTAATATGCATACGAGGAGACTGAAGTCTCACTTTGGTCTTCCTGTGAGAGTAAGAAATGGCAGGGGCCAAATAATGAGTGGAGTCCTGGCAAATCAAGCTTACAGTCAGTGGCTGTTTGAGCATTGGGTGGAACCACTCAGGAATCATTTCCCTGGTCTCTGAGTGTCTGGTAGGAAATGATAGGCTCGGCCATAGTATAATACTCATCTGTGTCTTTGACTTATGAAGCAACAGTTCTCATAATGGGGAAGGTCAAAACCAAGAGGAGACTTTGGAAGGTGCTTTTCCCAGATTTCTAACTAAGATACTACAATTTTTTTTAATCACTACATGTTGCAGGCAATGGTGGAAATTAGTGCTTTAATTACAAACCTAAAGATTATAGGGAGGGCAGTTCTCATTCTATTAACCTGTATTCTTCAGGATTCATCCAGCTTCTGAGGAGACCTGATAGTTCAGTGATATTGCTTAATTCAACTTGTAGATTATCACAAGCTCAAAGGTAACAGTCATACAGCTGCCATACCAACTATGGAAATATTGCTAGAACAGATTAGTAAGGCCTTACGTATAACGAATTCAGCTGTTGACTTGAGGAATGCCTTTTCTATTTAGTAAGGGAAAAAAAAGGATAGAAAAAATTCAAGTTCATTGAAATGACAACAATATTCAGTTACAGACTTGACCCTGTCTGTAACTGCTCTAGCTTCTCTGACACACTACGTTCCCAAGGGACGTGGGTTCTCTGACATACCACGAATGACACACTGATGCATATTGACTGGACTGGATAAGCGGAAGTGACTAGTGTCCTGGGAATTGGTATAATGCATGAACTCCAGAAGATTTGGGGGGTGTGTGTGCGTGCGCATGAACTTTATAAAATTTGGGGCAGAGGCATCTACAACAGAATATTAATATTTCTTTTCAAAAACTGTCCCTGAAAATGTTTGTCTGTTCCTTTTAATTTGAATGCCAGCTTGGCCTGGCATATATTATTGCAGGGATCAGCAAACTTTTTCTGGAAATGGCCAGATTTTAAATATTTTTAGCTTTGTGAGATTTGTCATCAGGGTTGTACTTACTCACCTCTATTGTAGTGTGAAAGCCACCGTAGACAATTTTTAAACAAAGACACATGATCACATTCTAATAAAATTTTATCTACCAAAATAGATGGTGGCCAGATTTGGCTCATGGGTTGTGGATTACTGAGCCACATATTGTTGGATTTCACTATCCTTTGTAATTTTTGAGTTCTTTTTTCTGCAAATAATTGTTGAGTACATATATATTGTAACTCTACTAAGTATCCAGGATGTATTGGTGGACAAAAAAAAGGCTTCTACTCCAATAAACTATAACAAAACCAATAAATAAATGCAAGCCAAAAGAAAGAAAGAAGAAAGAACAAGTAAGAAAGAGGGAAGGAAAAGGAAAAGAGGAAGGAAGAACAGAAGGAAGGGAGGGAAACAAGGAAGGAGGGAGGGAGGAAGGAATGAATGAAAGGAGGACGGAAGGAAGGAGAAAAAACCCAAAAAATGTGTGTGAGGGGGCCTTGAGTGAGTTCAAGAAATTGTATGGTTGACAGTCAACATTTGATAGCAAAATAGTAACTATTTTTCCAAGATGCTGAATGAGAAGATTTCAACTATGTAAAGGTCTGGGAAAATATTTCAGTAATGGGAGAAAATTGATCCATAGTCCCCATGGTGTGATTGAGATAACAGAGAAGTGCAATTTTTGAAAAAAAAATTGTCTTAAAAGGTTATGATAAGTTTGGGAGAAGGAAGTGTGAAGATTGTAAAGCACTTGGCTTTTATTCTAAATGCATTGGAAGGCCATGGGAGAGTTTTAAATAGAGCAATTACATTACCTAATTTATATCTTTAAATAGATCACTCTGATTCTATTTAAAGAATAGATTCTAGGTAGGAAATATACAAGAAGGGAGACTATTTAGAAGACTATTCATGTAATTCAGGAAAGAACTGATGGGGTTCAGATAAGTGAGATGGCAGAGGCTTTGGAGAGCAGTGTATTGATAAAGGATATATTTGGAAATATAACCAGTAAGCCTTACTGAGGAACTGGAGTAAATGAGTGAGGAGGAGAGTGCAACAAATGTTGACTGTTAGTTTTCAGCTTGAGAAATTTTATGGTGTTTCCTACTGAGATGAGAAAGAAACAACTTTTAAAATGTCACTATGTGCTAATTTGACAGGCAAAAGACAGAGATACACAAAGAAGGCAGTGGAATGTATGAGTCTGGAATTTAAGATGAAGTCAGGGATGAAGACACAATTAATAAATCATTAACTTATAGAAGATGTGAGACAATTGGGATAAAGTCAGAGAAAGGAGATGAACGCTCAGTAACGTACACGACCATCTCAACCTTATGGCAAAATAAGGTAAGAAAATGGCAGCTGTGCTGCTGGAGATGGGAGACCTAAAGTAGGAGGAAGACTAATTAGACAAGAACAAGAGATGGCACCTCAGAGCATGATGGGGAAGACAAGGACACAACAGTGTGGTAGTAGTTAAGAGAGAACTTCAAGAAGTGAAGCAGGAAAATAAGAAAGAATGTGGCAATGATTTCTTAATGGCTAATTTGAAAGGTCATAACTGCATGTGGTCTCTTGTCATCATATTTTTTCCTGGCTAATAAGGAAAAGGAGTCTAGGCTAGCCTGGGTAACTAAATGGAAATAGATGTGGCGTGTGAGTGGCAGAAACTGTGGCATGTAAGATGTAGGCTTTCAAAACCTGAGAAGCCAGCAGAGCTGAAACTGGTCAAAACTGAAATTAGTCTAAGAAGTCAGAAGGGGGCATCTGGTTACCAAAGGCATGGTGCCAGAATCAGATATCGAAGCTGAGTTACAGAGCCAGGAAGGCAGAAACTACAAAGACAGGTACAAGCACAAGCAGGTTGGACATGGATGGGAGGTGTCTGGAACTTTGTCCCATGCCAGGATCGTTTTTTTTTTTTTTTTAAATGAAACAGCCCAGGTGGAGAAGCACTGGATTAGGCTGGGAGGATTAATAAACTCTAGTCTCAGGATCTCTTCTCCAGGAGTGAGCTAAGGCTTCTCATAGATTATTGAGTAGATAAGGTATAAGTTCTGACGTGCTCTGGTAGCTTCTGGGTGAAAACTGGTAATTTGGGCAATGGACATGATCCTCCCAAATCAGGGCTGGCTTGGTGTAAAGCTCTGCTGTCACCATCTTGAAATTCTTAATCATTTTTGAACCAGGGCCCCATATAGTTAGTTTGCATTGGGTCCTGGCAATGTGAGGACTTTTCCTGGCTGTAATTTCTTCTCTGACATATTTTTCATGTCGAGTGGGTGCTCTTTCTTCTGGGTTGATGTAGTCCATCTGGCTATAGGTTGTATCCAACGGTTAATGTACAGGATATACAAAAGCCAAATTATTTGAACAAGGATTTCAGAACAGGTTTTAAGGTGGGATTCACTGCTGTAGCACAAGTGTCTGGATGCACACAGAGGAAGGAGACTTCTTGGGTGAGTATTTTGGTGGCAGCTAGAACAGAGAAGAGATACGGGGAGGATGAGACCAGCATGTTTAGGTGGTGACCAACCACTGCTCAAGTAGTGCCCAAATAGTCGTGGAAGAGTGACAGCTTCCTGCTAAAGTCAATTATGGTCAGATCCTGTGAGCAAGCAGTGACTGCACGGTTTATCAGCTCTTAGCCTTTCACATTAGTAAGAAGCTGCAGTATCCTGAGATGAGTAAGTAAAGGCAACTTCTTCCATTCTTTGCCCTCTTGCCAAACGAAGCTTTTGCCTGCCTTGTGCAGTGTGACTGAAATTATTTGAGGGTTGAAGTATTGATAAAATCTTCCCATCTTCTCTAGCAAGGATTCTGTGTATGTGCCTTTCTTTGCCTTAGTACTCAGGGATACAGGGATAAGATCATACAATTGTGGAACGGCACCTGACTTCCATGTTTCAAAGAAACCCCTGACAATCAGAGCCGCGTAAGGAAGTTCCTGTAACTGGATTTAATACTCTGTGTGTGTGGAGGGAGGATGGCCTCCAATTGTTGGAGCAATCAATTTCATCTTTGGTGTCTAGAATTGGGTTCAAGTAAACTAAAGTCAGAGTGAAGGAGATCGGTATGCCAACAGAGAGAATGTTTTACAGTAAGTGTCCAATAAATTCCTACCCTTTCAGAAGAATCTATCAGTGACATGGGAAATTGGACATCTTAAGGCATTGAAGGCGAACTGAAGAATCACTGAATACCTTGATTGTTTGGAGTTTTTAAATTCAGAACTGCTATTAAATTCAGAACTACTCAAGCATGTAGATCTCCACATGAATCCTACAAGGCATAAATTCCATTTCTTGAATATACATGTCCCAGCACTGGAGCTAAGTAAGTGTGTGCACAGGACCAGGAATTTGAGGGAAACAGAATCAATCCACTTAAAATGTCACCATGGACCAAGAGGTCATATAGGATCCCATTCAATCACAGTTATTCAGGAGCAGCATTAGACCATATGAAAATCTATTTGAACTACATAGGAAGCAACTGAAGGGGTGTTTTCCCCTTGATTCTGACAGTTTTATAAATGTGAACTGGTCTAATCACTATAGTTCCTTCATGTAGTTCTGGGCTCTCTCTACTCAGGTGGTGAGACTTACTGGGGGCGTGCATGTGGTTTTCCCACACAAAGTTCCCCGATGTTCAAGGTACTGCAGAGATAAAGGACCAGGAGACAACTTTCCACTTGTGCCTTCAGAGTATAGAGGTAAATACGCTCAAAGTCCCTTGAATACCAGGCAAAAACCAAAAACTGTATCACTGTTAATTCTATCCTGTGATTACTCTTCAAATGTGGGGGTTTCTGAACACCTGAGTGGAGATGGACTGGTCAAAGAAGAGATTAGGGGATGACATTCCTCTGCAGGAAGCCTGGATGGTAGCACTCAAAGAAATGTAGCCTGTGGGTTTTTTAGTTGTTGACGTCATGGATCTCTAATAAGAAGATATTGAGGACCAGGGAACACATGGGACACCCTTGATGGATAGGTACCATGTCCTCCCGAGTTCATCTCCATGAGGACACTTGTACGGGCATAGGGCTTTCTGAAGGTAGGTGCTGCTTAGTAGAGGCCTGTGTTTACCATGGTTTATCACAGGTGGTGTGGCGTGGGGCTTCTCCTCATCCTCAGACTAAGGGGTACAGTGCTGTGAGATTCAGGGCCCCGCCGAATTCTATTTGAACTCTAAACTACAGGAGGTGTCTTTGAGTTTATGCAGTGGTTTGCATGCTGGACACCCACACTGGAAGTCGCTACCCTGCAACAGAATAGTCGGAGCAGTCGTCCCTGCCGCTGAGAACTTCTGTGGTGTCTGCAGAGGAGGGGGTGGGAAACTGGCAACACACGCATCTCCATGTTTAACTTCTTTTTTTTTTTTTGGTACCGGAAATCGAACTCAGGACCTTGCATTTGCCAGGCAGGTGCTGTGCCACTGAGCTATAGCCCTGGCCCCTCCACATTTAACTTCTTGACTCTGTCACCAACCAAGCCCTGAATTTCTTAATTTGGGGATCCAGAGCCAAGCCATGGCCAACTAGTCATGAGCTGAAGGTTCCCCTTACCTACCAACCTCACTCTCCAATAGGCAGCTGCATTCCCCGGATGTGTTGTCATGTACTTTTAATTCCAAGATTTTTATGAGGTCCCTTGGAGACCTCTGCATTTCATAAAGAAGATTTGTTCATCATTTATTTTCCATTTATTTTCCATGCATGAGTGGATCTCTAAGTGCCATAGTCAAAAGTCATTATGTAAATAAACTAATTAAGGCCACTGTAGCTAGAAATATATTTAAGATTTGTCTCATAAATTAGTTTGGATTCTTTGAGGTTATATGAAGTACTTTCATGGGAGATGCATGTATTTTGGGAAGTAAGTACTTTTGCATTCCAAGTAACTCTCTTTGCCATGAATTCTAAGAACCTTGTTTAAAATTGCATTTCATGGTCAATTCAGCAGGAAATGAAAAAGTCTGGGAAGGATTGGAGTGTATAACTTGGGTCACAGGAGACACAGATATATTTTACACTCCTTTATTTATATGTATTTGTAGAAATGGGTGAATAATCCTAATTCTCTGCAGGACTAAAGCCACTATATAATCTGCCAAAATCTGTGGGTTACTATGGATACCGTGATGATTTTGCTTCCCACGTTCTGGCCACTGAAGACCCAGGGAATATTTGCTGAGGGGGCCTGTCCACTTCCTGTCCCTCAGTGGAGGACCGCAGCTGACTGACTTTCAACTGCCTCCCATCCCTGCCTGCGCTTGGAGGAGGGAGATGTCTGCTCAAGGAGGAATCTCCTCTAGATAGGGCTCTTGTTATGTAGAAGTGGTGCCTTACCCTGTGTTTGGAGAACAGGTCTGGCTACCATTTGTGTGTGGTTGAAAAAGCTTCTGATGGAACCCATCATGAAAATGTGAAAGATCCATAACTATTTATTGTATAAATGTATTACTTTCCCTTCACTGTTGTAATGAATTACTACAAGTCATATTGGGATGCTTAAAACAACACAAACTTACTCTCTACAATTTCAGAGGCCAGAAGCTCAACATATATTCCAATGGAATAAAGTCAAGGTATCAGCTGAGTTTGTTCCTTTTAGAAGTTCTAGAGGAGAATCCATTTACTTGTTTTTTCTGGCCTTTAAGAAGCCCTCTGTATTCCCTGATTTACAGGCCTCTCCTCCATTGTTAAAGCCACCGGTTAGCATCTTCAAGTTCCTTTCTATCGTCACAGGTTTGTTTCACTCTGACAACCTCTGTGTCTCTAAGCACCCTTTGCATTATGTTGGGCCCATTCAGATAATCCTGAATAATCTTGCCATCACAAGATCCTTAATTTGGTCTCATCTACAGGGTCCGTTTTGCTATGCAAGGTAACATATTCATTCATAGGTTCTGGGGATTAGGATGTGACATCTTTGATGGGAATGAGTATTTCAGCCTACCACCATAAGCATAAATGTTGAAACGTGGCATTGCTGGCCTTGTTTGTGGTATGCCATTATGCAAAGCCTTTATGAAACATTTCTAGGAAAAGTCTGTATTTTTGGCAGAGAGCTTTTAAAAAACCATTTCGGTATAGAGCTGCCCTATTTTGCCACTGCCATACTAACAAGCAATTTACAGTTTAACCACAGTCTATTTTGCAAACATGATTTGAAACAGCCAATTACTTTGGATACATTTAGTATTTTGCTATTTAGTGGTATAGCAATAAATTAATTTAATATTCACATAGGTGTCATGTGCCATTTCTACTTTAGCCCAGTACTCATTAGAATTTCCTAATAAATACTGTAAAATGACTCTAGGCTGAAATATTTTCAAATTACAATGGAGAATTCATATACACAAAATCCATGTAACTGGGCATAGGAATTGTGAGCCTCTCTCCACTTCTTTTTCTCTCTGTCTCTGTTTCTTGGATACCTTACTCTGACAGAGGCCAGCTGATGTGTTGTGAACAACTCCATGGAGAGAACCACTTGTTGAGGAGCCAATGTCTTCAGTCAGGCATAAATGAGGCCAGTAAATATCTGTAATCTGGCTTCTTTAGAGGCTGAGGCAGGAGGATGACAAGTTTGAGGCTGGTTTGGGCAACTTTGTGAGATATATCAAAAAAAAAAAAAAAGAAAAGAATTGGGGATGTATCTCAGTGGTAGAGCACTTGCCTAGCATGCTGAGGTCCTACACTCAATCCCCAGTACCACAAAAAAGAAAAAAGAGCCAACAAACCCTGAGGGCTATCAACAGCCACGTGAAGGAGCTTGGAAGCGCGTCCTCCTGTAGATGACCTTGGAGACAACTGCAACCCTGGCCAATTCCTTGATTGCAGCCTCATGAGAGGCTCTGACGCAAGTCCTAGCTGTACTACTTCCAGATTTCTGACTCACAGACACTACGAAATGGTCCAGTGTTTGTTCTTTTTAGTCACTGTATTTGGAGATAATTTGTTATTCACTAGTAGATAACTAATATACTAGTCTTGAGCATCTTATGTTCTCATAAGAAGTTGGTAAAAACCTGACTGTATTTTCAACTAAGTTTTGGATTTTGAGACCTTCACAGAAGTCTGTTAAGACAGAGGTGAAGGAAGGGGAGATTTGAGTAGCAAAGCTGTGCTCCCCATAAGCCTGGTATACTTATGACGCTGAGGATTTCGATAAGCTGAGAATGCACTTGCCTGGGATGGTTTATAGCCTCTTGGGAGTGGATGCTTCCTAGGAGGTTTTACCCATTCCCCAAGCTCTAGTAGTAGAAAAGAGGCGGCTACAGGCTTAGTGCTTCACTCAGATGAATTGCTTCATTTGGTAATACGGAAATGTGGAGAAGGCAGCTTTGAGGAAAACAAAATCAAAACAAAACGAAAACTGCCCCTAGAAAAATTTCACCAAAATTTCCAGGAGCATTGCTTTGTGTTCCAGGGCACAATGCTGTTAGAGGAAAGAGGGGTTTCCCTCAGTGACTGGGCTATCTGGAGTATCTTGGACTCAAGATGACAGGAGTGAAATGGTGCTAGCTTCCCTGTTGATAAGGAGGGGTGGAGACGGGATTTCCCAGTGTAATGTGTCAGAACCAGAGAAGGAAAGGCGGGACAGAAGAGGCAAGATGACAACTCAGATGTCCAATGTGAGAGAATCTAAAAGGAGGCAAGATATAAATTCTACAATCATGAAAGGAAGGCAAAGTAGAGAAACAATATACTGCCGTTATGACTTTATTTTTCAATCCTGAAGTTGGTGTGGTCTACGAAATAGGAATGTATTCTTTGGGCTTCTTTAGGTAATTAAAATTCTTAGTATAGCAGCATAGATTGATTATTACCCAAAGACTAGAACTGCGTTATGTAGTAGCAGGAGAGAATACTGTGTATTTATCAGAGATTATTCAGGTACCTCTAAGTTTGAGCACTAGAAACTGGATTAAAATGTTGATGCAGGTAGCAGAAAGGGCTGGTTGGTCTCTGAGGGAAAAGTGATGGTCCTTTTTGGAGATTAGAGAGGTCTTCACCAGACTTTTGGTCCTAAAGAGCTGGAACTTTCCATCAAGACGTTATTTAAAAGGAGGCAAGAATGGAAAGTAGAAAGGAAAGTGTGTCTTTCAAGCCTACAGGGCCCAGGGGAGAACTATAAGAGATGTCTTATAATTGTGGCAGAGTGCTTGGTGATGTGTGAATGGGTGTTTTAAATCATGGAAAGCTACATGGCCATATGGATTACATTTCTTAGGCTATTTTAGAATGCAGGGAAGTTATGCTTGTATGTAGTAAGAATAAAGCCTTTGATAGCTTGTAATAGAAACAGGAGGAAACACGAGGCTCACTCGAAATAAATGGTCATCATGGTGAATATTTTAATGGTTATTTAGATTGTAGGAAGAAAAGTACAGTACCCTAGATTTTCATAATTAATATAAATTATTAGAGAAGGAGGGGGAAGAGGAGGTAATTTTTATAGTAAAGATGGATAAAACCCAAGAAAGGAAACATAAATCAGTGGAACAACAACCAAATCATCCTGCCTTTCCAGGAGCTATCTAGGAGTAACTCTGACGGTGGCCCAAACCAATAGCTGATGATTAAACTCTACCCTAAAGTGTAATAAATACATGAAATTATACTGGCATTGAATCAGCATTATCATAACTGGTTCACTGACACCTTTTCTCTGTGGCACATGAACCCAGGAGCAGCTAAATTTTAATAATCTAAAAGTTCAGTTTTATTTGGTGAACCATGTCAAATCTAGCTTTTCTGGTCCTTTAAAGATAAAGCTTAATTAATGTGGTTTGGTTCCATGATCTCTAACTCTGTGGGATGGGAGGCCTAGCTCCGTAGATAAACATTTGCCTAAAATGTGTGAGTGTTTGAGTCCCTGGTTTTAATTTTCAGCAAAGAACACACACACACACACACACACACACACACACACACACACAAATTTATTTGTGCTGTATGGTGGTACCACTCAAACTTTGGAACCAAGTTCTCTGTGTCTTAGTCACTTAGGAGTACGTTGAAAATGAAAAGATGCTGAGTCCCACCTCCTTAAATTTGAATTCAATAAGTTTGTGGTGGGGGTCACTTCAAACACACTTATTCCACTATTGTTACAACTTTTTGAAGCAGTTCTAGAATCTTCTTTCAAGAGTGCCTTTAGTTGCACTGTCATGGCTGCCTCAGTATCCTGAACTGATTCAAAATTTTCACCTTTCATGGCTATTTTGATTTGGGGGAAGAGCTAGAAGTCACACAGGTCAGATCTCGTGAATAGGTGGATGAGGACGCACCATACTGTTTTTGGGGGTCTGCCTTGCTGTTGCATTGCACTCAGCAGCAGCATTCATCCATGTTTTGATCATACCTTGTAAAAGCACTCATGAAAGAAGACTTCGAGAACTGCTTCAGAAAATGGCCAGAATGATGGGATAAATGTGTTCGAAGTGAGGGGGAGTACCGTACAAGGAATTGATGGTGATGTGTTTTTTAATAAAATTTTTAAAAATTTAAGCACACACTGTAGTTTTATTTATTTATTTATTTTTATGTGGGTACTGGGAGTTAAGCTCAGGATCTCACACTTGCCAGGTGCTTGTGCCACTGAGCGATATCACCGGCCCCTTTTTTTCCTTTATGTGGGTACTGGGAGTCGAACTCAGGACCTCGCACTTGCCAGGTAGGCGCTTACGCCACTGAGCCATCTCACAGGCCCCACACTGTAGTTTTTGATTGGCCTTTGTATCTTTCTTCTCTCAGACAAATAGTTGAGACCACATTTTGTAAAGTTTAATTCTAGGGTCTTTTTGATGCATAAACTCTATGGAAAAGCAGTGGCATGAAGATATTCACCAGAAAAGTGAAGTGCAGAACAAAGAATCCAGCCAGGAAACCCAATAACCTGCTTTTGAAATTAATTCTTAGACACAACTCTATTATTACTATCCCAGATGCCATAATGAAGACTAGTATTGAGTTGATAGTCTTTCAATTACTTGCACTCTGAAGATTGCAAATTTTCACGCTGGGGTGAAAAAGGATATATAGCTCATGGCATGGTCTGGAAAATCAGTTCCAGGGTAGACCTCAATTTACAGTACTATTAGTCTTCAGGCTACAAAAGAGAATTTTCCAAAGTGATAAGAAGTCTTATTAGGGGTATGAATAATGGTTATGATAATAATAATAATAATAGCTAATATTTCTAAGCACTTATAGTCAAGCACAAACCTAAATAGCCTTTAGTAGATCTTGTGATAACTGTATAATACCAGATGAGGAAAATTCAACTTAGTAATTTAAATGAGCTTATTTAGCTGCTATGTGAACAAATTGGGCTTTTAATCTTTGTCTGAATTAAAAACCTTGGGAGCAGTCTCTTTGCCTTCCCAAGTGATAACATGATAAAAAAGATAAAGCTGTCTTCCAAAAGGAATTAACTTTTCATGGGAGATGTTAAATCAAGGTTGATTGTACTACTTCTGTCATCAGAACCCCCAGAAAGTATTTACACTGGTGGCTCCTGGCTATTTACTATGTGGATCTCAACATCCTTCAGATGGATGGCTAGTGGAAGGCTCGGCTCATTACAATAAAAAGATCGCCCCATTTCTGAGGGTAGAGACATTTTAAGGATATTACTGGGAAGAGTGTAGCAGAAGTCCCAGTTAAGTCTAAACTGAATGTACTTTAGGACTCTTCTAATGGGCCATCAAAGGCAGATTTTGATGAGAAAGCAAAACTCCTGAGAAACAACTACTTCAAGGAAGAAGGGAAACTGGCACATAGCTGCGCCCAGGAATATCATAGAAACTGGGGAGGAAGAGTTAATTATATCTATCGCTTGGTTTATCCTTTGAACTTCTGTAAGTGCTAGGAAAACGAGATAATACTTGAAAATGCTCTTGTATCAAGATGTCTAAAATCACTGGGAGCTCCGTACCCGTGCAATGAAGTGTGCCACATGGCTGACTGCGGAGTCTCCCCAACTTGTGCAGACAATAACTAGCCCAGCCCCAATATTATCAGCAACTTTAGGCATCACATCATGACTGGCAAGTAAAGGATTTAGCCCAGCAGGGGACCTGCATAATTCCTTTTCAGTGTGATCAGTAACTGTGATATGTCAGCTTGACTTGAGTAAGAACCACCTAGCTGATTAGCAAAGCTCTGGGTGTATCTGTAGATGACTAACATGTAGGCTGCAAACTGAGAAGGGAAGACCCACCCCGGAAATGCGTGGTGCCAGATGACACTTGTAGCCTGAATGGAATAAAAAGGGAAAGAAGTCTGCTGTTTTCTCGGAGGAGCTCTGGTCTTCATCTTTGCTTTTGGATGTTGGTTTCCAGTGGAGGCGCTTCTGCTGACCCTCACTGTGAGCTTCTGTTTTCAACCTCTGACTGCTACTGGATTCTCCAGCTCCCTAGCATGCTGTCTTTTTAAATTCTTCTACCTCTGATTCTGCAGATGGCCACTGGGACTCTTACCCTTCTGAATCTGTAAGCCTACTTAATAAATCCTTTGTATAATTATACAGATATTTATATTGATTCAGTTCCTCTAGTGAACCCTAACTGATCCATTCAGTCATTAGTGTCAGAATTGTGCCAGATACAGAAGAAAAGAGTTTTCTTGGGATTTAATAAGCCTGAAGCCCGAGTAGCAGACATCACCCCAAAAGAGACAGGAAAAGTGTTAATGATTGCATGATGTAAGAATTCTTTTATTGCTGGGACAAAATGCCTGACGAAAACAACATAAATGAGGAAATGGTTAATTTTGGCTCATGGTTCAGTTTATGGTTGGCTGGCTCCAAAGCAGAAGCACCATGGCAGAAAGGCATGGAGGTACAAAGCTGCTCAGCTCACGGCATCTGGGAAGCAGAGAGCATGGGAAGAGCCCAGAGAGCAATGGGACAGAGACCAGATATAGTCACCAAGGTGACACCTCTATAATCCACTTCCTCCAACCAGGCCCCGCCTCCTAGCACCTCCAATGAATTGAAGTTAGTGTTCTCACAGCCCAGTAACCTCTTCAGAAATCTCTTAATCTGATGAAATTGACAATCAGGATTAACTGGGACAAACTCTGTGCTTGAATATACATGAGATACCTCCAGAAATAATTAGGAGGAACCGTGAGAGATTCTAGGTATTTTAGTGAGAGACTAGGGAAAGAGCACTAAAGAGGTTACTTATTAGAATTAATACTATGGCCTTCAGCCTCCCAGTTGCTTCCTAACACTCCTTGGCTCCTAATATTCATGTCGTTGGGTAAAACCCATTCATATTAAGTCAGTGTTGACCCATGTGACAAATAGAGTACCAGGAAGTGATAGTGAGTGACTTCTGAGGCTAGGACATAAAAGGCACTTGGGTTTCTTGGATTGTTCTTTCTGGTGATTGGGAGTTGAATGACTTGGAAGAAGACATTAGAAAGAATAAATTATATGAGTAATTTAATAATTATAGATAGTAAATCTAAATGGACTAATAAACAGATACATTTAAAGAAAATAGTTAACATAATTTTAAATATGATTATTTTATAAGAAGACTATTACATTTTACTGCAAATTGTTGATTGAGGAGATATTTTCATTTATTCATGAGTGAAATATTTATTGAATAATTATTATGGAAGTTGGGTACACATAAATTAATGCACTTAATTCAATACAAGAAATTTTTCTATACACAATATTAGTAACATAAAGGCAAGTATTAAACTAGATGTTTTAAATGACATATTTTCTCCTGAATTTACAGGTACACATTTTTAAAAAGCATACAAAAGCATTCCATCTTTACACTTTCTTTCAGTGATTTTGTTGTTTAATTTCTATTTTAAACTTTTAAGCAAATATTGCCTGAGGAACAATTTTAATTTTCTCCATAAGAATAGGTACTGACTTAAATGAAAAACTTGGCCAGATGATCCCATTTGGTGGGATGGGGAAGGAGAAATTAGTTACAGCTTTTATCTTGGCTCAGCTGCATCTCATAATCTTTCTTCTTTCTGCCTCTTACCTCACTGTTTATTTCGAGAACGCTCATCTTTGTAGGGAAAAAAAAAGTCTAACTATTTATATCTGTAACTAATAGTTGCCCAGTTGTATAGCTCTGAATCAAAACCAATAGATCACATACTCAAAATGTGAGGTATTTATATCACCTTTTCAGGCAAAGTATTCACCTCTATAGCTACACGTCTTAGACTTTCACTGATGTGTACCATGGTAACTTTTAGAAATGTGTAGAGAATTTCTGGAGAAAAGGATATATTCAAAGAGAGTGCAGTTCTAATTAACGTTACCACTGTTCTAATATTTATAGCATTAAAAAAGATGGAGGCTGTGACTCATTAATGGTTATGAAATCAATTTAATGTTATAACAATCATTTCAAAAAAGGGAATAGAGTAGTATTTAACAGAAAATTTCAAAATTTGTTGAACAAAATAAGAAAAGAATACTATTTTTGTAAGTTTTATTCCATACATAGAATTTGTGTATGCCTGAGCCACAGTGTAAAATTATTTCCTATCATGGATCATATTTAATGTTTTTGAAAGCTACTGGTATTTGGTGGTACAAAGCTGAAAGTTTAGGAATTTTCCCAATTTAATAATGTTTTGCTTTTCCTCCAAATGAGAAAGGTATGCAGTATAAAATGGAAACAGATTATATAAGTACTGACAAGAGGTTATTTTATACTACTGTAATTTGTTCTACAACCTGTAGCTATATACAAAATAAAAGTTTATAATTCCAGTTTTAGTTCCAAAGATGATATAATCATTCACCTTAAGACAACAATACCAGGGCTGGGGATATAACTCAGCGGCACAGCGCCTGCCTGGCAAGCACGAGGTGGTGAGTTAGATTCCCGGTGCCAAAAACCCCCCAAAAAACAAAAGCAAAACAAAAACCAAAAACCAAAACAAACAAAAAAGACAACAATACCAAAACTAGCTGCACAATTCCTTTCATTTAAAACAATAGAAGAGAATAGTAAATATATTTTCAAAAGCAATAGTGCAGGGTGTGGCAGAGAATGTGTAGAATAAATTTGTGACTATAATATATTTAGCATTGCTAAATAGCATACTTCAATCAAGTTCCTGAGAAATCTATGTTCATTCATAAGTATGTTTCTTTCCCAACAAATTAACTCTCCAGCTTTCTAATACCATCCAAGAAAACTAAATTTTGTATGACGCACAGCCATTAAAAGCTATGATGCAGGAATATGCTTATGAAATGAAGGTATTAACAGGGGAGAGATCATCAAAAATGCTTAAAGTAATTGTTTTATGATTTCAGGCTAATAAACTTCCCCCATGTCCTGTCATATTGGTGTTAATTACAGCATCTCTAACCTTTCATATTGTCATTTGACTATTTGGAAGTGATACGCTTTGGGTTCTGTGCTCTGTTTAATATTTAACACCTTCAAATTGTAGTAAAATAGAATGTAAAAGGAACTAATTGGCTTACATTTAGAACTAGAAGGATGTTGTGATGATTGAGAAAAAGTTGAGCAGTTACTTGTTGATGAACTCCCGGGTAAGCAGGGCTCTCCTTACACATGTACATTTGTATTCAAATTTATTCCATCCCATCCAACAAGTATTTATTGATTCTCACATAGGCACTATTGTTTTCTCATTGTAGTTCCTGCTTGCAAGGTGTTTATAATCAGGAAAAGAGATAAGTAAGTATGTAGAAATCAAAACAGAATATGCCAAGTGCCCAAGAAGAGGTTGGGCACTAAACAAAGCGCTTTAGCTAAAAACGTATATTCAAACAGAAAGCAGTAGCATGGGTTTTGATAGAAAATAGTAAATATCTTAGAGGGGTTATTGTAAAGACCATATGTAATAATTCACAGACAGCAATGGAGATAGTCTCAATTATTAGTTATTGTTTTTATTTTTATGGGAGCTGCTTTTTTGTTTTTCAACATAGCTTACTTAGATAAGGATAATCACAATTATACAGCTATCTTCATTTTGTCATTTTGATTTTCTTGAACTCATTGGATTAAAGAAGTGATCAAATCAAATATTTTGATTTATAATCAATACACAAGTATAGCATGGTAGAGTTTTATTTATTTTTATTTTTATTTATTTATTTATTTATTTTTTGTGGGTACCGGGGGTCGAACTCAGGACCTCGCGTGCCGGCAGGCGCCCGTGCCGCTGAGCGATATCACCGGCCCTTTTTTCATATGTGGGTTCCAGGAGTCGAACTCAGGACCTCGCGCTTGCTGGGCAGGCGCTTATGCCCCTGAGGTATCTCACCGGCCCTAACATGGTAGAGTTTTAGTGCCTTTGGTGAATCGGTGGCAGGTGGTCGTTGCCACCATCATTCTTTCCTGCATTCTACAAGCAATTCCTTTCAGGCTTGTTTGGATTTCCAAGGGGAGAAACACATCTCGATGTAAAAATCCTTTCCTTGGTTTCTCCAGAGACTTCATTTTCACCATTACCCTTGTTTTCTCACTAACTGGCAGAATACCAGCATAAACTTCTCCAGCCTGAAAACCCAGGGATCCCCACGTGGAAGTGCTGGTTGCTTAGTCACGCAGAGAGCACCCCATAGACCACCAGAGGACTGTCCTCTTTGTCTGCAGCACTCAGCCTGAGGGACTCCAGAGGCCACCCTGATTCTTAGAATTGTTATAATTGTAGTTAAACACTTTTTTTCTATTTTAGTTAAACTTTATTTTTTTTTTGAGTAGCTGAGCTTAGTTAATTACACACTGACACTTTAATGCTCAGTTACTGTTATATATTTAAGATGTAGCAATCCAAAAATCACTCTTCCTTTTATGGTCTGTGATGATGTCTTTATATGCTTCGCAGGGAATAAATAACTAGATTTCACTTTACGAGGCTCTTAAACCTCTGCAAACCCATTATTTATCTTTGTTCTACACAAAGTCTAGCAAAGTTGATTCTCAGTCAAGTTTTCTGGATGTCTAGATGAAGACAATATATTATTTTTTCTTTGTCTTATGTCTTTGCACTCCACTCAGATTCTATGCAAGGTAGTAAATTTTCCTTATAAGTCCTTCTGTGAATCAATGTAGGAAAAAGGAGAGAGAACTTTCTCCGTGATTTATTGTGATTATACTGGTGATTGTTGGTGTCTTTGGATCAATGACTTTTTTTTTGATATTCAGAATAATCCATGGTAGGTTTTACAAATATTTAGATTTTTTTCATTTGAAGCCAAAAAGAACATGTTATTCATGGAAATAAGTTCATGTGGTTGCATTTTAACCACACGATTAGATTCCTCTGATGGGAGAAAGCTCAGTGTGACTCGGAGAGGACAGCCCTGGGACAGAGCATCCTTCCAGATTGACCACTCCTTAGCGCATGACTTTAGACAGCCCTCTTGGTCTCTTATAACCTCAGTGTTTCATCTGGAAAATAAACAGCGGCATTCAGGGAATCCTGAAGCTGTCTATGAGCTCTGTATTTCTAATATATTGTAACAAGAAGGATAAAATTAACTGGAGAGTTAAATTTGATAAACTATGTATCCTACACAGATGATAAGGTAAAGAAATTGAATTAAGAATTTCTCATATATTGAGCACTACTATGTCATCAAATTGGGATAAGTTTGTGTGTGTGTGTGTGTGTGTGTGTGTTGGGTGTGGTGGGAATTCTAATCTCAAATCTGGTGAAGAGGATTGGGTATGTGCATGAGTAATCCTCATGCTAGATACTGATAAGGACTCTCCATTTTTAGGAAATTAAGTAGGCAATTGAGCCACAATTCATTTTATCTTTTAAGACAGCACTTGATGTTCTGTGATAAATGGCTCAATCTAAATTTACTTCAGAGTGAAAATAATTTTATTGCATATCAGCAATCACAATTTGTAGGCAAAAGGCTTGCCAAGCCCACAAGACTGGATGGGTGTACCTATTTAAAAAATATGTGATTAGGCCAGAAATCTCTTTTCCCTGGGTCTTTCTTTCCTGAAGACAAATAAGCCAACCTCAATCCCTGACTGATAATAATAATTTATAAAACAGGTGGTAGGGCTGAGCAGATAGATTAGAGTAAGGTGTTAATCAAATTCACACAGGAGTGCTTTTACAAGAAAGCAGCAAAGAAATAGACAGTTGCGTCTGGGACTGCTAGGCTTTGTTAGGCAACATTTTAATTCTGATTAATGATACTAGCAAGAAACATTTTCTAATCCCATATAGCATATTAGAAATCCATATCTTCACACAGACTCCTTCCATTCAGATTGCAGGCTGTTCATAGTTTCCTCATTTCTGAAGCAGCCCAGCACCTAAATAGATTCCTGCAATGCAGGTTTTGACTTTTCTTAAATGTTCAGTGATAAATTAAAAAAAAAAAACTTATAAATACAACTGTTCTTGAGTCAGCACAGTATAGCAGTGCTTAGCTAGTTTGTTACAGAAACAAGTAGAAGATGATTTTTAAAAATATGTGGGTGTTTACTGCCCAGTTCATGTGTGAGGTGGAGGAACGTAGAAAGGCCTACGGAAAGAATAGGTTTTGTTCTTTTAGGCATCAATAGAATATTGAAACCTTCTGTTTTTCCCTAGGAAGAAAGGGATATGAACAGATCGATGTTTGAGAAAGGCAATCTAGAATGAGTAAGAGTGGGAAAATGATTTAACAGTATGTTAACTTCAATTATTTCAGTATGTGCTAGGGCAATGAAAGTCGAATTCAACAGTTATCAGGGTTTGGTGACCGGTTAAATTTGAGGACTAAAAGGAGAGTTAATCCCAAGTGCTAATCTGGGTACTGTGAAGAGGACAAGTTGGGTGGATCAAACCTGGATCAAACCCTGGATCAAACCCTGGATCAAACCTGGGTGAGTTAACGAAAAATTCATTTTCTACTGAGTTGTGCTTAGAAGAGAAAGAAAAGAAGAAATAATTTTATTATTTTCCCATTATTTTTATTTTTAAATATTTCAAAGCTACAGAAAAGTGCAGGAAAAAATACCCGTATGATACTCTTTATTAAGGTTACCAATTATTGACATCTTGCCACATGTGCTTATATGCTCAAGCACTTTCTCTCTCCTTGGTCCTTCATACCAAATATTCTTCTACATACCCAAAATGCAATTATCTGAAAAGTTTAAATCATTGTATTATTATTATCTAATATACAATTATATTTATATCCTAATATTCCCATTAATAATATCATTTATGGGTTTTTTGTGGAAGAATATATTGCGAGTCTGGTCTGGTCTACATTGGTATAATTATAGATCTGAGAATCACTCACTAGCAGAGAAGTGATTATTATTAAGCTAATAGTATACAATTATACCTCAGGTCACGAACTTCATTCAGTCCGTGATTCTGGGGAAGATGGCCGTGGTTGTGAACAGAAGCAAATCTTGCCAAATGCTTCTGTTTAAGAACCAAATTGTTCGTGAACAAAAGTGTTCATGAACCAAGGTATTACTGTATATAAGCGAGATAATTCTGGGAAGAGATTGTAACAGTTCAGTCAAAGGCAAGACCTTGAGGTACCTTTAGATTAACTCTTTATTTTCAAAGTTCACAGTCAGTATTTTCTGATTTTAGTGAAGAAAAAAATATTTTGGTTAGATGATTAGCATTAGACCGTTTATGAAAATATTAAAAGGAACTAGGGTTGATTTTCCAGTTCCTAACTATGCAGTGTTTCTACTCTAACACAATGACAATAGGTGTGTATAGAGACTTAGTTTTGGAAGACACCTAAATGTGCCCAGCTGGATTTTCCAAAAATGGTTGTGTTCTGCAATGTGACTTGCAAGTTTTCCATCAAAGGGTGGAGTCTACATATTGTTCAGTCAGGTTATGCCATGGAAAAAAGAAGATCTTTGTTTTCTTTTAAATGGAGATGTGTAATATGATCAGTAAGCTCTGGTAAGTGACTCCTTTGTTCACAATGTCGTATCCAACAAGGATTTAAAGCAGCTGGAACTAGAGATGTTTTGTGTCATTCTGCTTAGAGTTCTCAAAATATGCATTTAGATCACTGAGCTGGTTTGCCCATTCCAGGATATGGCTGTTTTTCCACATTTTTCTTTTCTCTTTTTTTTCCCTTTTTCTGTTTTAGCTGCTCCCTTTCAGAAATGTTTTTTCTCAAGAGTTACTGTAGGCGCCATCTTTGAGACAAAGTGTCGAGCGTAATTAGTCTCACCGGTTGATTTAAATGCTAGTGTCAAGCCGTACCTATCATAATGTTTCTAGGTTCACTAATCAGAATCATAATCAAAGAGGTGACACAGTATATTTTTCAAAACAGAAAATAAGTCACAGCCAGTAATTTTGACTTGGATGTCCTGAGAAATAGTGGTTAGATCTGTGAGAGAGGAGTTAGCCAAGGGAGGAAGGTGAAAGTGACTCCTGTATGTTACCCACTGATTAGCACCAGATTTTAAGATTTATTGTCTACCTGATATCTAGCACTGTGTTTTGAATGCAAATGCATAGTTTCATGTAACTTAGAACCTCTTGTATAATCTTTAGTTTTATTTATATATGAATATTGTCATTAAAAATTCCTGGTAAAACTTTAGAAAGTTCAAAAAGGAGTATCAATGATGGAATTAGATTAGATTATAAGCCAACCTAATCCTTTCTTTCATTTTTCTTTTTTGAAATTTATTATCTGCAGTTAGTGAGAAATTAAAACATTGCCAAGGGGAATACAAATTGCCTACTTCTTATCTCTAGTCATAAGTTTCCTCTAAAGTCAATCATATTTTGCCTCCTACTCCACACATTCAGAGACATTCTAGTCTCTCTAAGCATCATAAATATAAATATCAGTGTTTCATATGTTATTTTTGACCACTTAGTAACATAGGATTCTTATTCTTATGTTCTTTTTTTAAAGTACATCCATATCAGTATAGATATATATGTATGTAACAGTTGTATAGTATTCCACGATGTACCTGCACCACAATTCATTCAACTGATCTCCTTCTAATGGACTTGAAGAATACACTAACTGTTGAACAATACTGTGAAATGTTGTGAAAATGCAACAGAACTTCAAAAGCCTTTAGATTAATTACATAAACCATCACAAGGTGGAGGTATTAAGTCATAATGTCTTTTTGTAAACGTAACTTTTATATTCTATTTTAGTGCATGTATTTGTTTCTCTGTGTCTTCTCTATTTTTGTGGGTTTTGTTCTCTCTGTACATGTATGTTTCTAATCACTACTTCTTGCTCTGTATCTTCTGTTTGTGGATATACTTTACAATGGAAAGTATGCTGAGCAGAATTTTGATTCAGCTATTGTTCTGTCATTTACCAGATCTCAAAATGTTTTACATCTAAAGTCATCAATGTTCTCTTTGTCAAGCTACATAATCTTTATTGCTCTCTTTTCTATCATTTTGTGCATTCATTCTTTCATTTGTTTATCCATATACTGGTCATCACCTAAAAAATTTTATTGAGAATTTGCTATCTACCAGACCTTATAGGAAGCACTATTAAGAGTATGGGATATTGCAAAAATAAATGAATTTTTTTCTTGATTCAGTGTAGTGGAGAACACAGAAACAAATAACTACATAACATATAATTATACTTATTAATCAATTTTAAGTTTCTGTTTCCTAGTTTAAAAAATGAAGCACAAGGATATTTAAAGTATATGCCTCTTTTTAAAATGTTTTTTAATTGTAATTGAATTAAATTTTTCAAGGATCATTTGCTCTCAAGGAAACAAAATAATTTCTGATCATATTACTTCAAAAGGAAAAATGCTTAGGATTTTGCACAGCAGGTTACTATTTTAACTGTTTTTAAGCTGTCATTCATATCTGTAATTCATATACTCAGTCACTTTGGGAAGAAGATGCATGTGTCATCCTTAACTGTAAGGGATACTGGTGCCCCAGGCACAAATCAAGTCATGGATGGGCCATGAAGGAGAAACTTTGCCTGTCACTGATTAAAGACAAGGTGAGAAAATAAGATCTGGAGCTCACATAGATTCCTGGCTACATAGGAGCGGGGGCAAGAAGCCAGAGTCATAAAGAGAAAAACCACCTTTACGGGAATAGTAAAATGTAATCCCTCCTTGGAGTCCAGCTCCTTTTCAAAATAAATATGGGAAATTTGTTCAGAGCTATTTGTGTGGTTCTCTTCTACCCACCCGGTGCTGTGAACTCACATCAAATGCTTTGAACAATACTTTAAATCATAAATATTTCATTGGAAAATTAACATTTATATTTCAAAAACAATGTAATGTAATTTATAGGAAGATTTTGATAATGAAAACGTGAATGGACTGACATTTAATAGCCTATTGGTTGCAATATTACTAACATTCCAACTCATTGTTTTGTGTTGGTGGTGGTTGCTTAGTTCATTTTTTTTCTTTCTAAGAAAAGGGAAGCACCGAGAAAATGATTGGTCAAGTTTGAGGGCTGTATACATTTCTGTGGGTAAAATGGTTAATCAAAGTAAAGTGAAATTACATCCATCCATATATACAGTTCTAAAACAAAAATTAAAATTTGCTTTTATGTTTTTACTATCTAAATAATATTTAGGGGGCCAGGAATATAGCTCAGTGGCACTTCACCTGCCTGGCAAGCGTGAGGTCCCCAGTTTAATTCCCAGTCACCCCCAAAAAACAACAACAAAATTATATTTAATATAGGTTTGAATTATATAAACATATAAAATGTATAAGCCTTAGTTTTCTCCTCTGTAAAGTAGAAATAATAAGAGCAATATGAATATATAGCTGATAGAATTATTATGAGAAATAAATAAAATAATGAGTTTAACATTCAGGTTTATGCCTATCACATGGTTAGCACTCAATTCTTATTTGACATCATTAGGTGATTTTTAATGTCTACTGAATCTGAATAATATAACTGGTTCTAGGACAGAGAAATAAAAATAGATGCAGCTAATAAATAAAAGTAACTTTCAAAATTTACATAAATTAAAGTAGTGGTACATTACTCTGTTAAGAATAGCTGAAGGAATTATTTTTATGGTTAATTTCTGGGAAATTAATGTTCCATTATTTCTGCTCAAAGGAGGTAGGGCAGTTCTGAGCAAAGTGGAGAATTTCTACACTTTATTTTGAATTAAATTATATGTAATTGATCAAACTTAGTAAAATACTTTTGGATGTACTATCCTGCATTGGTGCCCTTTAAATGTCAGTTTTAAACATGATCCCACTAAAGTCAAGCCTCATTTGCATAGATCCATTTACCAAATAGCTCCAGCTCTTTCTCATCATAGCAGATAATAGGATTATGCTGCTTCTTAGAAACTGACAGACTCAGAGAGCAGACTTATTCAGGAGTTCCTACAAACTTAGCTGTAAAAACTTAAACACAAAATATCTACTGCAAGTGGCTTTCATCTCTCTCTTTTTTATATATATTTTTAACAGACAAATAATTGTACATAGCTATGGGATATGTGATATTTTGGGAGATGTATACATTATGGAATGACCAACTCTGGCTAATTCATACATCATTCCCTCAAATTTCTATCCTTTTTGTAGTAAGAACACAAAAAAGTCTCTCTTTTAGCTATTTAGAAATGTATGTGTTTATTAATTCAATATACCTTTGCACTTTACCCAGTGGTACTCTTTTTTTTTTTCCAACTCAATAGTCCTAGTCCCAGTATGCTCTTTTTTTTTTTTTTTTTTTTTTTTTAAGGATTCTCACTCCTGCAGGGAAAAGAGCAGTATGAAATGTCCCTCTAGAGACCCTCCACCTCAAACGACCATATGGGTTTAATGTATAATGCATGAGAAGCTGTGTGAGCTACAGATGATTCAAAAAGAAGCCTTCCAGGCTGGGCTCAGGAGGCGATCTTCAATAATAATTAGAAAATCAAACAGCATCTTACTGTTGTTCTAGTCATTTCATTGCAAAGTAATAACTCTGGCTCTAATAGTGCCAGAAAGTTACATATTGCTATAATGCAACCTTCCCAACACAATTATTGTGCAAATGCACTTATTTATTGGTAATGGGCTCACTGTCCTCAGAATTTCCTACTTAGATTAGATGGAAATCTATGGATACCGCTCTAACTACAGCTGTATCACTAAGGTCTCAAAGCAGAGACAAAATAATGTGAAATGTAATTTGGATGTCGAGTTTTCTGTAGCTTAATATTAAGGAACTTTTGGGAGAGGCAGAACAAGGCAAGACTTCAGCAAGTTCTTGCTGCTAGTGACATCAGCTTTCAAGAGATGCTTTTTCTTCTTCTGGCCCAGGAATAATATTTAAAATTGAGATTTGATGACTTTATATTTTTCCACCATATAAAAAAATTTTACTTGTAATTGAGGTTTTAAAGTAAACTGTACAATTTAGTAGAATGTAGAAATATCTATTGCATACTTAATATATGTTAAGAGCTTTTAATTAATTACAGACAAAGAAAAAGCTGTCCCCCAAATGAATCAGTGTCTACAAGGACAGCCTGCAATTCTGGAAATCCTTGCAGAAGATGCATTCTTTATTTGAAGGAGTTGATCCAGAAGTCTGCAAAGGTTAGTAAAGGTAAACTTGATGAATGACAGTGCAGGGGAGAGTCCATCTCATTCGCTTAGGAGTTCTAGTTGGCGTTCTTTGGGTATTTCATGTACAAAGATATAAACATCCTTACCTCATCAGGCTCTAGGGCAACAGATTTGGTACAGTCATAGAAACATAAAGGAGAGAAGACTGAACATATAAAAAACCAGTTTCTCAAAGATGGAAGAAAAATTTGAAGCCACGAATTACAGAATCATTGGATTTAATCTCATGTCGGGCTAGGTGGTGGATAGTGGGATCCTCTTATTTTGCACGTGAGAGAACTGAGAATCAGGTTATCAACTACACATCCAGTATATGGGTTCCATCAGTAGACATTCAGCCTCTTTCCGATGACTGTCAGAGAGCTCTGTCTTTTTTTTTTTTTCTGTGGGTACTGGGGGTCGAACTCAGGACCTCACGCACCAGCAGGCGCCCGTGCCGCTGAGCGATATCACCGGCCCTTTTTTCGTATGTGGGTACCGGGAGTCGAACTCAGGACCCCACGCTTGCCAGGCAGGTGCTTATGCCGCTGAGCTATCTCACCAGCCCTCTCTTTTCTTTTGGCATATGTCACTGTATTGAATGGCTTAAATTGTTATTCAAACTTCTATTTACAAATTTTCCTCTTACAAAATTTGCCGTTCATTGTTCTTTGCTCAGCTTTTCAGAGGCAAATTATAAAATGATATATTATTTAATCTCAAATGTAATAAATCAACTTCTTTAGCACTTAACTTTTGCCAGAAAAACATTTTGATGCTGTGGCACAAATCAATGGAAAGGAATTTATTGATCATATTAGGAAGATTGACTTTTTATGTAGAGTATTTAAAATGTATTAATACAAGTTAATTGCCTATATGTGAAAAGTGATTGTCAAGAGTAATGGAGTAAATTGCAGGAAAAGATTTTTGTGATATAGGAGTAGGGAAGCTTTTTTAACTTTTAAACTATAAAGCACTAGAGGAAAATTTATTATATTTTTATCACAATAAGGATCTGTTTAAGGAAGGATGTCACAGACAGAGATATTGCACAGATAACAGTGTGGTAGAAGGAGGAAAATGTAAAAAATGGACAGAAACTCCAATAAAAATGGACACAAGATCTGAAAGTCAGCTTACATAAGGGAATGTCAAGAAGTTAACAAAGATGCTCAAATGCATTTGTAATGCTGAAAATGCAAACCAAAAGAACGATGAGGTATTATTTTATATCTATATTCCTGGGAATAAGTAAAAAGCTAAGTAATGCCAACTTGACAGGGGTATAGAGACACAGAAATTCATGTTTATTGCTGGTAGAAGATGCAGCCATTCAGAAAAGCATACACTGACTTGCTGAAAATAACATATGACTTTTCTCTTCTTCATGTCTAAACTACTCCTTTCCATAACAGATATCTTAAGAAAAGCGTCACAAATCCGCTAAAGCACATATACAAGGATATTAGTTCCTGCATTTTTGTGGTGGTCAGAGTTGAACCTACCATTGTTAGCAGAGAAAATAATAGAATGCAGTAGCTGTGTACCATGGAGTACTATGTAGAGGCTGGAAACAATGAATCATGTTCATGTAGAAAATACAGATGGATCTTAAAAATTCAGTGCTTAGTGAAATAAGATAACACTTGGATAGCACACAAAAACTATTTATCTAAATAAATTTGTATATTGAAATTCATTATGTGTTCACTTGTATTCATTCAACCCAAACATCATATTTTTGCTTATTTAAGACACAGAAGCAAAATGAAGCACGTGGAATAAAATGGAACGAGTCTACGGATTGAATCATGAATAGGGTGGAGGTAAGGGAATGTAAAAAGAACCACATGAATAAGGCAAAAGGACCTTTGTAAATAGCCCAACGATAATAACATGCCATGGACCATGGAGCGTGATTAACTCAACCCTCTGCTCCTGAAGGGTGAGGGAAAAAGATATTTCATAACCACGATCTTGAAATAGTCTATGGGGCTTTTGAATCATGCAAGAAATCATAAGTATGTTTGTTACCAGTGACTTTTTAATAGTCTAAATATTTGATTTTAGAATACATTTGAATATAGAAAACATTTGAAATTATTAAAAAACTCTAAGCTAATTGAATAGTCTGGTTAATAAGGCAGTTTTTCTTAAACAAATATATTTAGGAAGAATAAAGCTACAAAGGTTGTTTGTAAAATGTTGAACATATGGCCTTTCCCACTGTATTTTTCACTGTTTTACATAGCTAACCTTATTTGGGAAACTCCATTTTTCAATTGTTAGACCTCTGATTCTTATTATGTTATATGGAACAGGCCAGACACCACTGCCTTCTGTAAAACCTGTCATTATGATTACTATTTTCTTTGAAACCCTACGGAATGTAACCATTTCTAAATTGCTTCCTACTCAGGAGCAGAAATGAATGCTGATAGGCAGCTGACAGCATGAGTGTAGGGCGGACTTCCTGGGACAATGACTAATGGCAGCCGCACAGCATCTCAGGCTTGGAATTGACCCAGGCTTGTTAGGATACTCTGCAGTCACCATCCGGCTAGCAACGGGCCTCCTGTGTTCATTACGCACTGGTCTCTCAAATTATGTAGGTAGTCCAGCACAAATAGATTCAGAATTCAATATTTTCAACAGTGCTTTATTGAGCATCTCTTATATGCCAAAAACTGACAACTCAAAGGTAAATAAGCAGTATTCCTTGCTAGTCTAGGAGTTCACCCAAACAAGGGAAATACACGTAGCAACAACTAACACAGGGCAGTGTATATTCGCAATCTTGAAAGCCTTCTTCAGATAAACATAGTTTTTATTTGAGAGGTTTGGAATTTGCAAATGAACAAAGGAGTAGAAATATTTGTTCCTCATGGAGATGTAGAATTAAATAAATACAATTACTGTATTTAAAACATGACAGAACTATATCATTCATATACCCAAATGTTCTATAGTTTCTTTTGGAAATACCGCCTAATGTGATTTCAAGCAGAAGTTCTGAAAGGTCAAGCTACTTAGCTTTTGCTTTTTAATGAAATGGTTATTTGGATAGCAAGAGAAAAACTGGGTCCAGTTTCAGTAACTTTGTAGATTAATGTCTTCAGTAATTTCATTTTATTTTTGTTGTATTTTTGATTCCTCGTTTTTTATTTTTCTCCTCTTTCATGTTCAAGTAAATTAGTTTTCTAGGCTTTTCTTTGCAAAATCTATTTTCTGAAGTTTGGATCATCATAAATGGAAAGACTTTTATTTAGATATTCCAGTGAATTTGCAACATTTAATTCTCATGCCTTCAGCATTCTAGCTGAAAACCTAGAATTGTTCAGAGGTGAGAGGATGCACAGCTTTTCTCTAATGCTCTTCCAGTGCTAAGTTTTAAAGGCACTGAAAACATCTCTAAAATAGGATGTACTGTATCTATAGTTTAGTTAGAATGTAAACATTGATCCAAATTACATATTTCTTCTTAATATAGTAGAGACAAAAATAATTTTGCTTTCAGAAACAATAAATGAAACATCATGCTAATCCTTACTGGGTTATTTTGGTACAAAACAGATGATATATTTGTACCTCATTCTTCTAATTTTTGCTATTTTTCTACTTTGTACCACGTTAGCTAAGCTATTTACCTTGTTAAATATTTTAAATATTAACTTCCTTGAGGTATAACTTATTAACAATGAACATTTCTGATGATTTTTATTTGTCACTGAAAATCTACATTTCTCCTGGCATCATTTCCTTTACCTTGATTTAGTATTTTTAAATATGTCTGGTGAAAACACATTTTCTTAGTTTTTATTTTTTTAAAAAATATGAAAATGCCTTTATTTTACCTTCATTCTTAAAGGACATTTTCATTTTACTTATAATTATGTGCTGGAAGTTTTGTTCTTTCAGTACTTTAAGTGTTGTTTCCTGTCTTCCAGCTTTTATACTTCCTAATAGGAAAGCTTGTGGCCATTTAAATCTTTATTCTTCTGTGTACTCTGTTTTTTTTTATTTTCTGTTGTTTTAAAATTTTTGCATCTTTAGTGTTTTACTTTTTTGTCACTGAGAGACAATACTCAACATCCACAACTTAAAGGAGGAAAGTTTTATTTTGGTTTATGTTTTTAGTGCATGGTTGGATGACTTCAAGGCAAGAAGGACATGAGGGGAAGAGCCTAGTGGAGGAAAGCTGCTCCTGGAGTCTTTCCTATTGTCCTGACTCAAAACACTTGGCATCTTTTTAATGCTAATGCTTTCAACAACCAACCTCTTCTTGACTAAAAATTTACAGGCATCAATTTTACAAACCCCAATTTTATAGGCCCCAACATTATAGCAGCTTCTTTTCTGGCTGTGAGCAAAATTTTCAAAATTTTCAGCTCTGTGTTTTGGGCCTGCTTGTCAAAGTAGATATGACTAAAAGCCACCAGCAGTACCCATACCCCAGCCTCAACATTGAGCTGTCTTGAAATTTCCTCTTGCAGATTAGTCTGTGGATCTTAAGGTGTAAACAGATTTTCTGCCAGAGCATAAGACACATTGTCTCAAGTCTAACTGCCAATGAAGTCCTTTTTCCTGATTGAAACCTCCTGAGCCTCATATTTACTGTATATTTAATGCATTTTTATCATCTTTCTGAACTTCTTCTTCCTTTTTTTTTTTATTTGTGGGTACCGGGGGTCAACCTCAGGATCTCACGCGCCAGCAGGCGCCCGTGCCACTGAGCGATATCACCGGCCCTTTTTTCATATGTGGGTTCTGGGAGTCGAACTCGGGCCCTCGCGCTTGCCGGGCAGGCGCTTACGCTGCTGAGCCATCTCACCGGCCCCCATTCTGAACTTCTGAGCTCCACCAAGAGAATCACTTCAAGTGCAGTTTATTGTATTCTGTGGCTTCCTTACCTGGCATTTCCAAACCTTCCCAAATTCCTCCTGTGAAGCAGTTCCAAAAGCTTCTGAGTCATATAGTCAGCACTTTCACAGCATCTACCCCAGTTTTAGTACCAGAATCTGACCTAGTTGCTTTCTCGTCACTGAGACACAATACCTGATATCCACAGCTTAAAGGAAAAGGAGTTTATTTTGGATCACATTTTCAGTCCATGGTTGGCTGGCTCCAAGGCAGGAAGGGAATGGTGGAAGTTCCTGGAAGAGGAAAGCTGCTCATGGCATAACAACCAGGAAGCAGAGAGAAAAGAGAGGAGTTGGGGAGGGAGACACACCCTTCCAGATCGTATCTTCAGTTACCTGTGTGTTCTGACCACCTCCCAACAGCACATCCAACTTTGACCCAGGACACAACCACCTCCCAAAAGCCTGCTTAAGAGCACATGAGGCTTTAGGGGGACATTGGTGATCCAAACTATAACATCAAGTTTTCAACAATTCGAGTTTTATTTGTCTAGGCGTGCTTTTCTTCATATTTATGCTATTTGAGGATTTGAATTTTTTGAATTTATGTATTATTTATATCTTTATCTAACTTGGGAAAAGTTTAGACATTATTCAAATATTTTTAAACTCATCTCTTTCCTCCTGTTCTGAAATTCTAATTATCCTTTTGATATTATCATACAGAATCCTGATGCTTTTTTTAAAACAATCTTTTTTCTCCTTATTTTTCAGAAAGAACAATTTCTTTGATCTATTATTATGTACAGATTCTTTCTTCTGACATTTTCATTCTTCTATAAATCCCTTTCAGTAACTTTAAAAAATTTCATCTATTGTATTTTTTCAGTTCTAAAAACTCCATTTGTTTTTATTTTGCTTCCCATTTCTCTGTGATTTCTCATTTATTAGTTCATTATGTAAATATTTTCCTTTGGTTCATTGAACCTCATTATGGTAGTTGCTTTAACTCTTCCTGTAGTAATCCCAACATATGGGTCATCTCTGTTGGTTGCCTTTAATGGACAGTTGGTAACATTTTTCTTGTTCTTTAAATGTTGAATTATTTTGTATTGTATTTGTAACACTACAAATGTTATACTGCTAAGGCTTTACAATTTGTCATAAAAATCATTTTAAACATTATTAACATTTACTGAACATTATTAACATTTACTGGACAGTATGTATCTGGGAAGAAGCAGTCCAAGACTGGGGAGAGAATTTCTGGAAAGAATTAGAGGGAATAATGCTTGGCGCCCATGCAGGATCCTGAATATTGCTTCTCCTTACTAAAAAGTGCATAATGCATGGATGAAGAAGAGAGTACTCAGTAATGGGAATTAATTAGCTCCGTAGTAAGCATTTTTCTAGTTTCATCTATCAAATTTTGTAAACAAGATGTTTAATGACAAAACTGTTTCCAAGTGACTTAATTGTGTCCTAAGGGAAAATATAGGAATGCAGCATATCTAGTTTGATAAGGTAAACCTATATGTCTGGCACACAACCAAATATTACCAGGCATACAAAATAGCAGAAAAATTTGTTCCTTACTGAGAAGAAAAGTCAATCAATCAAACCATCTTAGAATTGACATGAACGTTAGAATTTGCAAGCAGGGAGAATTAAAATGATTTGTAAAACTATTCCATATGTTCAAAAATTCAAGTAAGGACATATAAAATACAAAAAAGATAGATATCAAATCTATAAATGAGAATTACCATACTTGACACATGCACACACATGTATAAACACACACATATGGTATATAAGGGAACCCAGAAAAGAAATCAAGAAAACATTTCCATTTATAATAGCTACCAAAAATATATTTACTTAGGAATAATATAACCAAGGATGTAATAGACTTGTACTCTAAAAACTATGTTCTTTGGGTGTCTTATATGTGAAGATATATAACACTGATGGAAGAACTAACAATGTTAAAATATCCAAAATAGTCTGTAGATTCAGTGTAATCCCTATCCTGGCTGAATTTCTTTTTGTTGTGGAAATGTTTGTTATTTTTTAGTAAGTCAAGTTTAGTATTTCCTAAATACTACAATAGTGATGTTAACCTATAGATACATGGCCCATCCTCATATAGCAGGATTTTGATCACGTAGAACATGGCAAAGCAATAAGAATCAGGCTCTTTTCTCTTAAATGGAAGCTGCAAGTTGCCTTCAATAATTCCTTGTTTTGTAAACAATGACTTGAGTAAACCTTTGTAATTTTGTCTATACTAAGACAAACAAACTGGAAGCCTTTTCTTGACTCAGTTTCCTGATACAACTGAAATCTTTCCTGAACAATTGCTGGATTATACACGTAAACAGAACGGCTGTCACGAAAGGTGACCAGTTTTCTCAGGTGCGCATTGGGGCTTGGCAGGCATTCAATTTTTCTTAAATATAAAAGTACAGGTGTCTACTTTCATTGCTGATTTAGTAAGAGAAGGAAAATTATAAAATTTGAGGCTCATGGATATTTGTGACTTAATATTTTATAAAACAGCTTGATCTGTAAGTCCATTTTTCTGTCTGGGTTTAAATTCTGACTCTGTATTTTATCAGCAATATGACCTCAGTCAAATTATTTTACCTACTTACTTACAAAACATATTTATATCATTTATATTAGGGAATCATGAAGCTTAAATGTTATACAAGATAAAGACATTTAGGAGAATGCTTGGTTCATGTTAGCATTTAATGAATATTAACAATTTTTATTGCCTTATTATTACTATTACTATTATTATTATCGGTAGATAGATTTGAAAATATATTTTAAATAATATACTTTGGTCATTTTCTCCTCTGCCTTAACTGCCTGCCCATGCCCCCTGAATATCCCCTCCTCTTCTCTAATAGTCTCCATTCTATTTTCACTTTCTCTGTCTCTCTTTGTCCCCCCTCCCCATATGTCCCTCACCTCCCCTCTAGAGCTCTTGCCTAGTATATGCAAGGCCCTGGGTTCAATCACCAGCAATGCAAAAAAAAAAAAAAAAAAAAAAAACCACAAAAACCAAACAACAAACAAAACTGTATTTAATATGTATGTATAATATTCCACTTGTATATTTTAGTATTTCTTTCTTTTTTTTTTTTTTTGTGGGTACCGGGGGGTCGACCTCAGGACCTCACGCGCCAGCAGGCGCCTGTGCCGCTGAGCGATATCACCGGCCCCTTTTTCGTATGTGGGTTCCGGGAGTCGAACTCGGGCCCTCACGCTTGCCAGGCAGGCGCTTAAGCCGCTGAGCCATCTCACTGGCCCAGTATTTATTTCTAAATTTTTATAAATCTAAAATTTTCCCTTCTTAGAATTGGTTTGGAGGTTTTAAAAGAGGGAGGAGTCTCATTTTGTTAATATACTGCCAGTGTGCATAACATAGTGTTCAAAATGCAGTAGGGCTCAATTTATAGTTGGTGAATGGAATTGAATTCAATTGACAAAAAGGAAAAAGAAATGTTTTTAGTCTTTTCTTTTTCCCTGCTGGAGAAGCAGCTATGCTACGGTACATAGAATAAAAACTAGAAACACAAGCTCAGGGTGTGAGCCTTTTATTCACACCTCTAACAGTCAGTTATTCTGAGCTCAGTTTCCTCATCTTTTCAGTGGACAGCTAGCACCATATGGAATCATAAAAAGCATAAGTTAAATTACTACAGAGCTACTCACACATTAGATATGATTATTGATATACTGTTACCAGTTATTACCCTTTCTTTTGAATTCCCATTTTCTAGAAGACACAGGAAAATGTTATAAGCTTCTAAATGCTTGTCAAATCTCTGGACCAAGTAACCCGTCAGTCAGTACTTTCTTCTCTTCTGTTGCTTTAAACGTACAACTTACTATTTTCTGGATTTAACCCTGCAAAGCTGACTCAGTGCAGAAGAGATCAGACATCTCTAGTTCTTATAATGCCCCTGTTCCCCTTACCTAGTTATGTATCTTCCTTTTTTGTAAACAGCACAGGCCTTAGGAAACAGGATCAATAATTCTGCCTTCATTGTCTTTATATAACTCTGGTCTTTTTCTGCATTCTTTGTCCAGCCTGGAAAACCTCATTTCTTTCCAATCTGGATCCTGCATGTGGAATGAAAGATACATTCTGAGTGACATCTGGCCTATTGCAGAGTGAACAAATAAACTATATCTAGCCAGTTACAAATGTCGCACAAAAGAATAGGATCTTTCTTAGGCAATGCTTTTTTTGTCATTCTCTAATGTGGTTTTTATTGCACATTAGTTTTTCACAGTTGTAATTCATTTGAGCCTTTCCTACTATGAAAAGATCAACTCTCATGGCATACATTTTTTTTTTAAACAGTGATGTGTGAAGGAAAAAAACCTCAGAAATACTAAGCTTTTGCACTGAAACTTGGAACAAAGAAAACAAAAGAAACGGTTTTACTCTTCTTATACATTGTAAATCATTTCTTTGTTTCAGAACACATTACTTTTTCATAAACTTTGAAATTAGTTAATTAATTGTTCATTGTTGCTATCCTGACATTACCTGATAAAGTTTCTGACTGTGTATTTAAAAAATATTGTCAACTTGACTGCAGATTGGTTTGGAAGCTTGCACTGCAGCAGCTGAGTTGGCTAAGAACAATCATTTAGGCAGTGAACATAATGAATTTCTAACAGTAAGGACTTTGCGAAGAATGAATGCCTTTTCCTTCTTACGCGGTTTAGGAGTCTTGCCTGCAGGGCCTACACCTGTCTGCCCTTTGACTCTATGGCCACCAGAAGCTCTGGGCTGAAGGATCAGTAACTTTCCCGGATGCTCAAGGGAAATGATTTTTTGGATCTCTGTTTTAGGAAGCAATTCAAGTCAGAGCACTCTAGGAAGTCAGAGTAGAGGGATGGAAGCTTATCCTAAAAAAAAGGTAGCTGAATCAGCAAATATTTTCTCTTGATTAATCTTTAGAAATGAAATTAATAATTTCTGTATCATTGTTTAAACAAAGCAGTAAATTGTGTTTTTATATATCAGGTCCAGCATTAAGGAGAGCTTTGCCCTCTTATACTTTTAACAAACAATTTTTTTTAAAAAGATGACAAATTCCTTTATAGGTTTCATTCTGTCCGTGAATCTGCTGTGAGGTTCTATAAAATTTCAATGCGTTTTCCCAGATTTCATCTACATTTGCCCCAAGGCTATACAATTTGCTCTCTGTGAGCTTGAACAATAAAATTAGATTTTTAAGTTGGAACATCATTTATAAAAAGGGTTAATCGCTTTAATTTATATTTTTTCAAATGACAGGTTAGAATATCTTTTAATAAATTATACTGGATATACATGTCTGGTATTTGATAAACATCCAAAAAAAGATAATTCTTTCTCTTGATAAGGAAGTGATAGAGAAAATGTCCTTTTCTCTTAACATGGTTTTGGGGAATAACAACACACAATTCTTTTCATTATGGCAACTAATTTGAGAATTTTGGTACAGACTCAAGTAAACTCAGCTCCTCAGTGACCCGACCTGTCAACATGGACTCTAAATGCATCTTTCAGGAACACATTTAAGTGCCCTATGGAGGACATTTAACTTTGTCTCTGGATTTGATCTAAACTACCTGATCAGCTTATGTGATTTTCTACCTTTGGACCTTCTCACTTGCTGTCTCTATTATCAGACATCTGATTCAGAACGACCTCCCGTGTCATAACGGCAAGTTAAGGTACGTCTGGGTGCTGTCATCTGAACTATATATTATTTTGCGAAAGAAAACTTGAACTTTAAAGGCTGGCTTGATAAACAGTATTTAACATTTTAAATATATATCAAGGCAGTCTAGAAATTCTGCAAAATTGTAAAATTTAGATTAATATATGTGAGGATTTGTAAATCAGTTAACAACAATTTATTCTTTTTTTTTTCTTTTATGGAAAAAAGGTAAGACAAAATTTCACAATAAAATAATAGGAGAATAACAGTCGTTAATACATTACATGTTATCTTTAAAGTAGTTGCTCAGGGTACAAGATATGGGCATAAAAATTTCTCCAATCGATATTAGCATAAAACTTCCTTTTTAATGAACTAAGAGACACTAATAGTATAAATAATTTTTTAAATCAGAGATGAGAATAATCCTGAAATTGAAGGTATGAACTAAGTCAGCTTCTAGTACCAAGGGGATTGTCAATTACCTTTTAGTCATGCACTTTTGGATAACTGCAAAGTAAACAGATCACCTGGTACCCCCATATGCTCATGGTCCCCTAGCTCAGAAGTGATGCCATTCTTTCTAATGAAGCCTGGGCTTTTTACCAATTAACTGTCCAGCAATCCTTTTAGAATACCAGAGACACAGATATCCCTTGAAACCTCATCTGAGGAATACAGCTATATGGTACCCTGGCACTCTGACGCTCATCTCACGCTGACAAGCTTTTGAAAAGAACGTTGGGACGATATATGTTGTGGTCTCTGCTAAATATAAAGTAGCAGAAGGAGGCAAAGATCTATTGTTATGATTTGATAGTCTGTGGTTAATATTTAATTTCAGCCATTTATGGAAGCATGGAAACCTCCTGCTTGGTCTACAGCCCATGAGCTATTAGCTACCTGGATTTGTCCCAAGGCTTGGCCTGCACGGCGTATAGAGCAGCAGCAAAGCTTCTCTCTCTCCTTCCCAGCAGGGATGCGCTGCCGCAGGACTCGCAGGCATTGTTCCTCATTTATTCACTGGTGATTTATCTGCCAGTGAAACGATTCCTTTTTAAAATAAACTTAAGTTTTTATACTTTCCATTTCTCTGATGAGATACCCATTCTGTCATCATTTCCTATAAATCTCTTTACCTGTTTGTCACAGCTGTTTTAAAACCTTTCTTTGCTATTCTGCAGAACACTGTTCTACAAAAAGCAGGGCATTTATAGGGTGGTTTCTTCCCTTCATGTTCCCTTTCTTTCAAATATGGGTTGAGTTTTCCCGATTTTCTGCATGGCTAGTGTGATCTGACTGCATGCTGGACATGACTGATACATTGTAGATTTTGTTTCTTTCTGTAAAGGTGCTGAAATTTGTTCCCTTGCAGTTAAACCGTTGACTAAACTTTGTGGCCTCTTGGCAACTCGATGTAGGCTGGTAAAGCGTGAAATGCTTTTGGTTTTCTTCTTAATTGCAGTGTTTCATTTTTGATATTGGCCTTATTCTTAAGGTACAGCCTTCCTGGGGCTTTAATGGAAACCCCAAGGTCTTTACCAAGCTTTTTTAACATGGTAGGACTTAAAAACCAAATTGTGCATCGCTGGAGATGGGTGGTTGGTGAAACATCTGTCAGGAGGCTGTTGCTTTCTTCTGGATTCTGAGTTATATCTTATACATAAGTAGTTCAACATTTAGACAGCTTTGAAAAAGTTTTGTACAAATTTTGTTCTCCTTATGTATATTTCTCTTTCCCAGGATTTTTCTGACAGCCTAGAGGATTTCTCCTTAGCCTACTAGAGCTACTGCTTTCTAGCTGAGAGCTATTTCACTGGACTCCATGGAAAACAAGGAAGGGCCCTCAGGTGGTTCAAGGTGGTGCTCGTCTGTTTTGCTTTATTCTTCTCCAAGTAGTAGTATTTTCTCTCTAGTTTATGCCTTCTTTTGCCTTTCCTGCAGTATATTAAAATTGTTTTCTTTTTTACTATTTTGCTTACAGTGTATATTAATTATCAGTGGGAGAGTTAGTCAGATATAAGCCATTTTGCCATTACCAGAAGAAAAATGTAAATTTTTAAAAATTAAAGTACATTTTACATGCACATGCATAAAATAAGTAGATACATGTAAATACCACCACAGTGTTTTTTTTCCTTTTCTTTTTAGAAATTATATTGAGTAACATTGATTAAGTATTTACTTGGTGCTAGATAGGTATATGGAGCTTTAAATTTAGTGAATTATGTTTAAAAATTATCAAACATGTGTAATAAAAGAAAAGTATAAAACATCGTGTATACCAAACGACTTCAATAATGAGTAACACAGAGCAGATCTAAGTTTTACTCTACCTTCGTTTACTTCTTCTAACCTATTGCATTCATTGGAAGATGAGTTCATGACTGTATGCAATTCTATGCACAAATTCTTCAGTGTGAGTCTCTGCGATAAGAGACTCTTGAAAAATTTTTATTAGTCCAAGTTTACGGTATATAGTGATGACATTCATCATGAGTTGCTACATGTACATGACACATCTTAATTCTTTTTTGTTCACTTCCCTTCTAATATAAGCAAAATATCAGATTTAAAAATAATAATAATTCCTTAATGTTTTCCATATTAAGTGAAAAAATTTTCCTGATTTTCTCAGTTCTTATTATAATTTATTCTTCCGCATGTCATGTTAGTGACAGGCTATCTTTCCTTTAAAGTTTCCTCTGTAATTATTTGTTCAAGTGATTTTCTTGTTTGTATTCTATAGTCCCACAGCCTCAATTTTTCTGTACATCATATGGTACTGTTTAACACATTCCCTGTCCTTGGGTGTCTTAATAGGATGACCAAGAAGGATGAATGGATTCAGGGTGAATGTTTGGCAGAATATTTCCTAGAAGTTGTTATGTGCTTTCTTTTGCATCGTAACAGGAGACCCACACTATCTAACTGCTTCCGTATTTGTGAAATTCAGATTGGAATGTAGGATTGCTTTCATCTCTCGGCTTATATGATGACTCACTTGCTCTGTATGATGTCTATTCCAGACCTTACAGCAGCTCGCTTGCACAGATGGTGCCAAAGGTGGTGAAGAGATTTCAGGAGATTTCAGGGTCCAGGGCCATAACGAGGCACCCTCGGAGGAGGGTGAGCACGCAGACCCTAAACTTGGAGTTGACTTGCTTCTCCCACTTCCTATCTGTGCTAACCTCAAGCCAGTGTTAACAGTGTCTGGACTTCTGTTACTTGATCAGTAAAAATATCTACCTCACGAAATTGTTGTGAGAATCAGAGATAAAGTATGTAACTCTCCCACCCAAATCAAAAACCCTGGACTAGCTTCTCCCTTGTGAACACTCTGAGTGCTTATGGCAGGAAAACAATGAAGGACAGGGATTCAGAAATAAATGAAAAGTCTTTTTATTTGCTACTTGGTCTCTCAGACAAGGCCTGAGAATTATTTCTTTGATCATAACAAACCTCCACTGATTCCATAGCCTCATTCATCATTTACCCATAATCAGGTGAATAAAGAATAAATATTTTACACTTATTTTAACTTTAAGCTTTGTATTATAAAAGTCTGGATGCTTTTAGGTTTTTGTTTTTGTTATGTTTTGTTTTGTTTTGTTTTTAGACAGGGTCTCACTATGTAGTGCAGGCTGGCCTTGAACTCACTTATGTAGCTCAGGCTAGCCTCAAACTCACAGCAATCCTCTTGCCTCAGCCTCCTGTGTGCTGGGATTACAGGCATGTGCCACCATGCCCGGCTTGCTTTTAGTTTTTGTAGCTTTTCATCTTTAGATTTTTGGAAGTACAAAAACAATAAAAAATGTTTTATAAATAGATATTTATGTTAGCTGTGAGACTTCTTACATCTTCACAAGTTAGTGTGCCTCCTGGAAATAATTTTGGGGTGAAAAAAATTCAAATTCGTAATCAGTTGGACCATAAGCTTGAATCTTTAAAAATGCGTCAAGTAATTTAATATAATCTAGGAATGAGATTATATTTCTTGAATTTTAGTCTTTTTTGCTAATTATGGGAAATACCTTATCCTCTTAATAATAGAAATAAAATTATTGCAATAAAAATAGAAGACATAAGTTGTTATATTTTTCTGAATTTTCATCATCACAGCTTCATCTGATTTGAAAATCTAGGGGTTGGATTGAGCCTCAGTGCTATTCTGGGCTTTAGTTCCCTAAGTTTCTCTCTGAATGATAATGTGTGAAAAAAAAAATGGATGTTTGTAAAGAAAGAGGTCTTCCTTCCCTAGGGCACTGATATTATTCATTTCATTTCAACACTTCTAAGTGCAGTTCCGTACAGCATGTGCAAATTGCGTTGAAATACTACCACTCTGCATTGCACATCCTCTGGTGGAAGAAGGCTCTGGCTCCTGTACCCTAGATGGCGGTTTCCGGTCACCTGGGTAGATTCCCTCTGGGCCGTGGAGGTGGAAGGTATGGCCCATGAGCATATAAAACCATGGGTCTTTCTGGACATTAGTGGAGCATGCCTGTAATCTCAGCACTCGGGGAGGCTAAGGCAGGAAGACCCCAAGTTTCAACCCAGCCTTGGCTCAAGGCAACTTATCAACTTAGCAAGAACCTGTTTCCAAAAAACAAACAGACAAACAAACAAAACAAAATAAAACAAAACCCAACCAACCAACCAAACAAACAAAATAATAAAGGGTTGGGCCTATAGCACAGTACAAAGACCCTGGGTTAAATTCCCAGTATTGCAAGAAAATAGCAACAACAACAAAACTCCACTGGTCTCATTCTGGAATTATAAGACCTAGACTCATTTGCGGGACACAAAATAATCTCAGTGGAGCCTAAAAAAACAAAAACAAAAAGCAAACAAAAAAAACCCTAATTGTTGAAAATTTCCATAGAATTGCAATATAACTTTCTATACACCTATTAAATATATAAATATCCAGTTCAATTTTTGTTATTCTACTTATTGCAGAAATGCCAGCACATAGGTTATGGACACAAATTCCTACCTAACTTTACTACTCCACTTTCCATGTTCTAGAAAATGTACACATTTTCTGTGGTCCTGATTGGGCCCCAGATGTCAGTGCTAGTGACAAGATTTTATGTTTCTATGTTTTTAAGGGTTGGTTTTCACACTGATCCTTATCATTCATTTTGATAATTTATGCTTATAATTTACTCACTAGTTACTGACCTGGATTACCACTTGGAATTTTGCCATGAATGTGACATTCCTAAAGGTGGATTCTCTAATGATCAAATTCCAGGGAGATTTACAGGTATTCTCTCTCATAACACAACTGAAGTAAGATTCACCATAGCCCTGTAGGGATTTGAGGGGAACAACATCAGTCCCTTTGGAGGAAAGAAAATCCTAGGGGTCATCATAGACCTCCAAATACAAAAAGAAATCTAACCAGGTAGGCAGAAACAACTACCCTTGCATTCAGTGTTAGGTGATTGGTGATCAATGAGGAAAGAGGGATGATAGAAGAAAAGGTAACTGAAGATTCACTTTTAGATTTGTTTGCTTAGTAAAAGCCCTTTCTAATAGTAATAGATCCCTCTGGTATTTCCCTGGAGAGCCATCCCTCCCACATTCCCAACTCATAGTTTTAGGAGGCCAACTGCTCCCCCGGCTTTGAGAGTGAATATGAGACCCGGGCTTGGTTAAATATAAGAAAAATACATAGGTAGGGACTTTAATTGATTCAAAGTGGACTCCATGTCCCTGGTCAGGTCAATGAGAGAACCTTGGATCTCAGTATAACACTTTGTTTTGCTTGTTTTTTTAAATTGGTAGATAATAGGCTTTTTAGCACTTTGTGGGGAAAGACTACTAATACAGAACATAGAGCTAAATGGAAAAAAAGGAAGGAAGGAAGAAATAAGGAAGGAAAGAAAGAAAGAAAGGAAGGAGGGAGGGTGAGAAGAAAGAAGGAAAGAAGGAAAGAAGGAAAGGAGAGAGGGAAGGAAGGAGTGAGGAAGGGAAGGAGGAAGTCTAGATGAAATCCTTTAAATATCTGGCACTAGATGCTTAAAAGTCAAATTTATGCCTTCAGTTTAGCCAACACATGACTAAGAATTCTGTCTTATTCACCAGTTTTTCCACCAAGTGCATGGCAGACTAATCTGGAGTCAGATTTGAAGTCTTGGTGAGACAGAATTAGGGAGAATGGACATCTATCAGAAGTAATCAGTGAATCAGGGGCAAGAGGGTCAAATTTGTCCATGAAAGAGTGAAAGAAGCAGAGCAGTCCAGTCCAGAAAGATTAGAGATATGATTTTTTTGTGACAAAAAATCATCCAATAGTCGTAAAGTCACAACTGTGCCCAGATTAGAGATTTTTCTAAATAGTAGGAAATAACCCTATTTACTATTAATGGGACTAGCGTTTAAGTGAATAAAATAAGGAAAAAAAACCCCACATGATTACTGAGCTATGGTTCCTTTTAGATAGGGTTGAATTGTTTCAAAATCATAGTTCGAAATCAAATACACAGTTGCAGTTAGAAAAGCTCTTGCTATAGCAAAAACATAGATTTAGGGTGAGAGAACAGGCAAACAGTTAAGAGTAGAGCAGAAGGGGGCCGGTGAGATGGCTCAGCGGCATAAGCGCCTGCCTTGCAAGCGCGAGGGCCCGAGTTCGACTCCCGGATCCCACATAGGAAAAAGGGGCCAGTGATATCGCTCAGAGGCACGGGTGCCTGTTGGCGCACGAGGTCCTGAGGTCGACCCCCCCCGGTACCCACAAAGAAAAAAAAAATGAGTAGAGCAGAAGAAGAAAGAGGCTAGAGAGTTGGAAGGAGGGAATACAAATATATTTAACACATAGTGCATTGGAAGGGTCAATTTATTCATTTAACCCAGAGATTTATAACCAATAATACTTTTAGGGTACCACAGAAAAATTTAATTTCATTTAAAATGAGAAAAGCAAACTTTGAGGTTGAAAAATTACTTTAATATATTTTTGTATCCATCCAAATGTAGGCATACAATGTAATTTTCTCACTATGTACTCTGCCTATATTCTATAGTTCTTTTGACTATTCTGTATTTCTCTATGTATATTCTCTCTAAACATTTTCTTTTTTATAGAGGAAGAGACCCACAAAGACAATAAAAGTCACAGTGCTTCCCTACCTTGGTACAATGATAGACTGTGACCGTTAGCACTGTAGTCAGTTATGAACACCTTTTCTTGTTTTCCTCTACTAGAAAGGCTGAAAGATTGGAGGATTCACCTTCCCAGATTCTCTTGTACTTAGGAATGGCTTGTATTTGCTTCCAGCTAATGGAATTGAAAAAAAAAAAAAAAAAAAAAAAAAAAAAAACCTCTCTACATATTATATATGGAAAAATGTCTTAAAAGAGAAAAACAGTTTCACTTAATTTGCTTAGGAAAATATTTGAATCATGCTAAGCACTCAATAAGTGATAGGAAACAGTAACAAACATTTGTTATTGAGAAGGTCACTATACATGGAACAAATTGTTGACTGCTAATATTTGTTTCCCACTCCCTGCTTATTCGTTGTATTCAACAAATATGGACTGGCATGAAAACCAACGTGGTCAGATGAATCTTCCTAACGATAGCATTTCTAGAAACTGCAGAAAGTGCCAATGGTAGCTGATCACACTGCAAGCCCCGAAGAGGCTGGCAGATCCCTCTTGGGGACAGATAAGTCATGGCAAGGACTACAGGTATTAATGTCATGAGATTTTTTAGACAGAGGTGACACCCTGAGGACTGAATTATAGGGCAGTCTATAGATTTTGCAAACTATTGCTGTTCAGAATTTATGTGGATATTAGTGATACAATCTCATTAATTTCTCAACTTTATATGGTGAGTGGGCTTGGTTAGTGGTATCAGTATAGTGGGGTGAGTTATTTGTGGAATATATCACCCAAATTTAATCTATAATGCCTGAAATTCCTTAAAATATTCTCACATGGTTATGTGGTGACTATATTACTGCATTTCTTTCCAACCTGTCCTCCCATTAGCCAATCCTCTCTTTTCCTATCTTCTTTCTATTAGCTAAGCACTTACTTGTTTCACATTATTTCAACACTCGAAAGCACTTTTGATTCACCTTATCTACCTAAAGAACTATGTCCCAATCTTCAGCGTAAAATTAAAAATTTTCCACAATTAAAAATAAGATTAATTTTATTTTTACTTTGCCTTTACATATGCTTTCTTCTCCACTCATTTTCTCTTGGAAATACTCAGAATAGGACACTCTATGTTCATGTTATTTGGAATCTCCTTCCCAATATTTAATTTCCAATTGTGTCTTAATGAATATTCCTAGTGCAATTCAAGTCCCTTCTCCATTATTAAACTCTCAGCCTCCAGTTATTCTTTTCTCCTTTGAAATATTATGGTTATCTGTCTAATATTTTTTGACTATAGTCTTATCTAAGGAATGTGTGTATTGTGTATTCAATCTCTTTAGTAAGGATATGAACTTTTTTTTATGTGGGTATTGGGAGTCGAACTCAGGACCTCGTGCTTGCCAGCAGGCGCTTGTGCTGCTGAGCGATATCACCGGCCCTTTTTTTTCCTTTATGTAGGTACTGGGAGTCAAACTCAGGACTTTGCGCTTGCCAGGCAGGCGCTTATGCCGCTGAGCCACATCACCAGCCCAGGATGTGAACTTTTTGAAAATATTTTGTCCATCTTATTTTTCTTGCGTACCCCACAGGGCATAGCACTGCAGCACAAATTCTGAGTAAATAACAAGTGAATTCATAAGAACAGAAGTTTTTCCAGTGGAGTTCTGGGAATGCCTCAAGTCCCCCAAATACTTTCAGGGGATCTGAAAGTTTAAAAATTATTTTCATAGTAATACTAGGATATTATTTTTTCCTTTTATACTCACCAAAACTATAATTTTTGGAATTTTTGAAGGTTACATAATGATGTTGTAGCTGGTTACATGCATAAGCAAATATAAGAATCCAAATGTCTTTTTTCTATGAGATAAATACTTAAAAGGTTGGTAAATATATACATGAACTTTCTTGGTTTTGAGTTATTTCTCATAAAATATGCTGTTAATAGTGACCATAACAGATTTATTATGGTTATTTCAAAATGAATGTATAAGTGCATAGTTTCTATTTTCTTAATTTTAGTTTAGATAATAGTTTATATTGATAGAAATACTCTATATTGACTAGAGCTCTTCGGAGCCTCTGGTAATTTCTGAGTATATATAGAGATCCTGAACCTAAAATGTGAAAGTTTGCCCATCATCCAGAGCTCATGCTTTGCTGAGAAAGGTCAGCTGAGGAGAGATAGAACACAGGACGAGGTTGGGTGAAAGCCGCATTGGAGGTACCGCAGGCTCTGCACCGCAGTGGAGCCGCTTTGGACATAAAGCCACCAGGTTTCTTTCGAGTGAGAATCTTATGTGGAAGTCAAAATGTCTTACCCTTTGGGATATTAAGTTTGGATATTTACAAAATGCTGTTTTCCTTAACAAAAATCCCTTCTGTTTGCTAAATTGCATGCTATTTTTTAGCTATTTCTATTAATTAGAAACTAACATGAACATGTCTGTTTTTGTGCCAGTACCATGCTATTTAGAATATTTGTTTAAAGTTTGAAGTTCTTGATCCTCCTCTTTAATTTATTCTTATTGATGGCTGTAATGTTTCTCTTTCTTTCATTTACATGCTTTTACTCTAACTTGCAAGTTCAAAATGTAAAACATAGCCCTGTTTATTTCCAAACACCAACACATTCGTTGAGTGTATGACATGAGCCTAGCATTTTTCTAGGTTCTCGTCATATATTAATGCATTTAATCTTCTATAAACTTTATGACACAAACATTATTATTGTTCTTATTTTACAGATAAGAAAACCAAATAAAGTAGACATTCAGTAAATAACTACAGCTACTCAGCTAACGAATGAAGAGGTTATGATTCATACACAGGCAATGTGGCTCTGGAGCAAGCTCGTTGAGAAGGGTGCACGAAGACTTCACAAATATTTATCCTCTCCTCCCAAAGAAGCAAAACAAAGCAACAGGTATGGTGACAGAATATATGATTGATTTAATTAGATAATTTCGATGATAAGCCTTTGAAATTTATACCATCGGAAATCATTTAATTTATAGTGATGTTAAAATACGATAGGTTTAGAACTAGGGTATCAGTAACACAGGCATATATTTTTTGCTGATTCAAGCCTCAGAATTGTCTTTTACATTTTAAGGACATTTTACAAGCTAAAGTAGTATAAAATCTGGAATCTCACCTCTGGAGTTGTCATGATTATTTTTAACTTTCCAAATTGTGTGTTAGGCTGTTAAATATGAGAAGCTGTGACTTCACACTTGCGTGGTACTGATATAATTGGGTTTTAAAAAGCGAATGCTCAGGGAAGGGAGAAGGCTGACAAGTGTCGGGGTCAGACATGATTGCGGTCTAGCTGCGAAACTGGCCAGTGAGGGTCTAGGGAGGTTGAGGGAATATCCACTTTTCTGACATTTCTATACAGGCAAATCCAGCTCTGTCACTGCTCAGACTTTGTTCTGCTGCAGTTCATTGGTGTGGTCTTTTCACCACCCTGGAAATAAACCAGGGGTAGAGGCCTTGCTTCCTTCATCAGCTGTCTAATCAGTCTCACAATTAATTTGGAAGACTGGACATCAGAATCTTCATTAATCTATCCTATTCCTCTTTTCACAAGTTTCATTCGATGAATAGATTACATTGAATTGTGTGAGTTACTGTTTAGCTCCTCCGCAATCTCATGATGAATGCCATGGGGTCACTAGATGGGCTCTATCCCCTGTGACATCCTAAGGGTTGCAGGTCTTCAGGAAGCAGGGTCTGTTGGCTGAAGAGATGTGATAGAATCAAGACATGGGCTCGTGGCTTTGGAGGGGAAGAGAGGTATCACTTCCTCCTTGTTTTCCATGTCCAGGTTTTATTTGAGTAAAATCAGAGCTCTTAATGTGTTGTCTCACATCTTTCCATTTTCAGTGTGGGCTTTTGAGATTAAAAAGAATTTCAAAGGATAATGTGTAGAGTGGGGGAAAGCAAATAGATAAAAACCAGAAGAGAAAGCAGCCCAGGATGACGATAAAGCTCAGACAGAGTAACACGCAGAGACAGGAATCGCCTCTGATGTAATTCCTGGTTAGAACTAGCACTTAGGTAGTCAAGGACCTTCTCAATTCCAGGGAAGGGTTCTAGTTTCAAGACTCAGGTTTCCAGAACAACAAGAGAGGAAAACTGTAGCTTAAATGCACGTAATATGTAGGTGGCTCCCCGGCCTGCATGTCTAAAAAATTTTCTGATTACAATTTTGACAAGAATATCATTTCTCTATTCTACCAACAAATGCTAAATTCCACCCATTCCTAATTTGTCACATTTCTGCTGCTAACCAATTTAAAAGAACTTTATGGTTTGGATGAGTTAGAAACATTTTTAATTTAAAAAAGAGACTATCTCATTTAATTTGGAAAATACATTCTTTGGTTTTCGTAGGAAATAAGTATTTCAAGAATGGGTCATTTTTTTTAAAATAAAGATGCACAAAATGGTAGATACTTTACAAATCACATTTCTTCAATTTTGGAGATTTAGAAAACATACTTAATTTAATTTTCTCTTGGAAACAAAACGATTATCTAGGGACAGTTTGTAAAAACTAATTAATTCCTAGCCTCCCATGGGTTTTACTTGATAGGGTGAATAGCATCACTATTTCACTATGGATTAGACTTGGAGAAAATTAATTCAATTAATAACCATAAACATAAATGTGAAAAGTTATGCTTCTATGTTGAAAGTGTTACTTCTAATTAAAAATATGACAGCATTATTGATATCATGATTAGTGGGATTTTTAAGGAATCTGCCAATAGTTCCAGATATAAGATTTACTTCTACTTCCAGAATGAGTTTGTAAATTTCTAATTTCAAATGTTCTCTTTCCCATATTTAAAATATTCTTGAAGTTTTCAGCGACAGGCAAGAATTACACTGAGCTTGTCATTATCTAAACCTTTGTTATTCTTTGTTTTCAAATTCAAGTAACAACTCTAACTGCATTAATGACTCATTCTACATTTTTTTTTCTAAGTCAACCTATCAATTTGAAATTCCGTTTTGTGACACTCAAAATTTTTATTATGACTTTCATGTTGTGGAGAAAGATGATTATATCTGAATATATTTAAAATTGTCCTTGAATTCTTGTTCCTGAAATGCAGCTGCTATGCCTTTAAATTATTCTGTATGTTATAAACACACTTTATTAAAAATATCTTCTCTAAAAGCAGCATGAAAATTAACCCTCATTATGTAAAAAGCAAATTTATTTCTCAATAAACATTTTGCTTTTAACAAGTATTGCTCATTCTTATTAAAATGATACATTTTCCTCTTACAAATTTGTGATATGTTATTACCAAGAGCTTACAATATTTGCCTGAAACTGTGAATCATTCCCTAAAAGTGCCTGGGGGACTGGGCAGAGCTGTCACTGAGAAAGAAGTGCTTGAAAACTTCTGTTCCAAAAACGAGCTGAGGCCCAGGAGTACCTTGTTTAGAAACCAAGCCTGGCTGAAGGGACCAGTGGAGGTCTGAATCTTGAAGGAAAGAAATGCTGAGTAGCAGACTGGCATTTTGAAAACCTAGCTGAGAATATCAGGCCCCACACCCTCGGATGTGATAGGTGCAGCCCCCAACTGAGATCAGAGATTAGGCTGGAGTACAGGACCCAAGAGCCTGTACATCCAGTGGGGTTGGTCAAGGTCTTCGTGCAGGCCCCAGCAACTTCTGCTACTATGTACCCAGAGCAACTGTGAGGCTACTCAGGCCACTTGAGGACCATCACAGAGCTGCACTGTGCTTCTAATGCTATCTCTTATCCCTCATTTCCATGGTGGCTCTTCTTGTCCTTAGTATCTCAGTTAATATCTTACTTCTTAGATAGGTTCCCATCAGATATACAATTTAAAGTAGATCTCATTTATTTTTTCCCCATGGAAATGTTCTTACCTCCATTACACTAATTCTTTTAGTATCATTAAACCTTTTTCTTATTAGACCTCATCTAGAAGGCTCTTTTTCTTACCATGGTGCGGTCCATGTCTAGTGTAGTGCATGGTACATAACAGCTCTAAATAAAGATTGCATATAATAAATACAAGTCCTAAATGAACACATTTGGTATCTTAAAAATTGGCTTGGGAGTCAAGTAGAACACGTTCGGCCAGGGGAGGAGCCAGGATTTCCAGGAGGTCAGTGACCCCCCTGGAAAGGACAAAGGTGGTTGCTTCACAATCAAGGCAGAAATTTTATTTGGTTGATAAGGAACTATTTTTTTTCTTTTAAGAAGAAAATAAAGCAGTAGCTAAGATTGTCAAAAGGAGGACTTCTTGGACTGAGGTAGGAAGAGACCAGATCTTCATGGTGGAAAATATGCACTGAGCTGGTGCCACGCAGATTGGGTTGACATCTGAGCAGCAAAGTCCACAAAGAAAGGAAGTAAATGGTAAAGAATTCATCAGGCCCCATTCTCACTATGTGGAATCCAGGGACCATCACTTCTAGGACTGTGAAGATTCACTGAAACACCTACTTGTTGCTTACCTTTATTTTCTACTTATATTTTTCTTCGCAACTTTAAGAAATATCTTCAAAAACGTGAAGGGAATTGTGGGTTGCTTTGAACAAGGCCAATGAAAAGATTGAGAAATAGCTTCTCACTCAAAAGAGGACGTTGGTGAGGGCTGTGGGGGCACCAGATGGAGGATGATGGCTGCTGAGCTGCCATGCACGTCTGCTCTTTGTGAAATAAAAAAGGTGATGGCCAGGGCTGTGTCCGTAAGGAACATCCACAGCTCAACCCTGAAATATAAACTCATCAGGAATCCATTCATCACAATAAGTTATTTCCTTAAAAAATAAGTCCAGCTGATTAAATGCTGGTTGGGAAAGATAAGTGCCAAAAAGAATACTCTGGGAAGCTGTAGCATTTTCATTTGATCGTACATTTGATATATTTTCATTCATTCTGGGTTTGTGTCACTCAGAATTCAGTCTTGAGATAATGAAAAACAATTTCCTGATAGCTATATTAAAGTCTGTAATCTTATTTCCTTTCCCTAAATGATTTATTTCAAACTCACTTTTGATAGTTTTAAAAGAGTCTGGTATTTGATGACACATTTTTAGAGTTTGTGGAAGAAAATTTTACATTTTTCTCAATATTACTTTGGTTATTTTATATATCTGACTAACCTGCTTTCTAAATCCATGCAGTGCACCCTCTTATCTCAAGCAATTTGCCAAAGCCCATCACATCCTACAGCTTTTTTGTCTCAGGACTTACTCAGCCATTTGCTGATAAAGACCCAAGTGGTTTCTGTTCAGTCTCTGGCTTCCCAACTATCAGCTCACTGCTTGCTTTTCTAGAGGGTACGGAGGTTACATTTATGCTGCTACCACTGCTAAATTCTACTATTTTACTGGACTTCGTAGTTGTAGAGACTGCTCAAATGTTCACTATTTTTCATTACTTTGAGTCTCTTGGGAAGGGCTAAGCATGTCCAGAAAATATGATAAGGTTTTAGCTTTGTTTTAGGTTTACCTGTACATCATTTTACTTGGAGAAGACGAAGTCCATTCTACTTTGACGCTATACTGAAATGCTCATGTGAGATAAGGCAGGTAACCCTATTTAGCTGAAGGCTTTCAGCAATTCGGGCCATCGGAGGAACCAGACTATCCACTGGACTTGATATTTAGAGGCACTCTTTCACACATTTCTGAGTCATCAATAATAACCGCTCTCTGGGATGTGAAAGCAATTTCTCTGTCTTGACACATCAGGAGAGTCACCTACTATTTTAGATTTTCAAATGTTCTCTTAAATATTTGTTAACGCACCGCTTGTGAATGTCAAACATTATAGATGATGTTATTTCAAAAGGACCAAATGTCATTTTCCCTTCTCTTTTATGTGAATCATGCCCACTTATGAAAAACTTACACATTTAGAAAAATAGAATGCAAAGTGCCACGGTGATCGGTGGAAGGATCCAAAGCGGGAGGAAATGACACTGTGTGGAATCTCAGAACTCGAAGTCTTGGTGAAGTGGGCTCTGCCTTCTTCACTCCGCAGGGATGGGCGTCCTCTCAGCTGCGCTGCAATGGGACTGCGAGATCAGCGCCTTGCAGTTTATGAACTGCGGGAGTCACACGAGGTCAGCACGGCTCCCAAGTGTCATTTCAGCAAATAATACATTTTGAGAAAATATACCTTTACTTAGACAATCCCTATAATTTGATAATATAAAAACATTAAAATCTGAGGCTATTGGAGCTAAAGGAACTAAAAAATCATTTAGTTCAACTCCCATATTTCTAAGATTAAAAAGAAAGTGGACATTCAGATTAAATGACTACTTCAAGTTCCTTAGTCAGTTTGGGCCAGATTGAACACTTAATGCAAAGTGTTTGAAAGCCTGCTCTAATGTTCTTTTGTGTTTTATTCCACATGTTTTTGAATATTTGTCATAGTAGAAGGAAGTTACCCTTCCAAGAACTCTTGAAATGTCATCACATTTCCTTTCCCACATCTGCAATGTAAAGATTGGGAGAGTTGGGGCACAGGGAGGACTTCGAGTTTAACTATGAAGAAGAAATACCAGAAATGAACGGGATCAGTAGCAAGAGCCACTCTGATGCTGATGAGAGGAGCATTGGTGTGTTTTGGGTTTTGTTTTTCTTTTGTTCTTTGCTTTTCTTTCTCTTCCCTCCCTCCTTCTCTCCCTTCCGTCCTTCCTTCCTTCCTCTCTCCCTTCCTCCTTCCATCTCTCCCTCTTTCCCTCTCTTCTTTCCTCCCTCCTTCCCTTCCCTCCTTCCTTCTTTCCTCTCTCCCTTCCTCCTTTCCTCCCTCCCTCCCTCTCTGTCTTCCTTTCTTCCTTCTTTCTTTCATCCTTCCTTCTTTTCTTCCATCCTACTTTCCTTCCCTGGGCTAGGGATCAAACTCAGGGTCTTGCACATGCTAGGCAAGTCCTCTACTACTAAGCCACAGCCTCAGCCCATAGCACTGACTTTTTCAGAGTCTGTGTACATGTTTATTGGCACAGGATCATCTAGCTTTCTCATACGTCATAGGGAATTAATTCAGATAACTGCCTAAGAGAAGAGACAGTGTTTATGGCTCAATGTCACTTCTCTATAAAGTCTACTAGACAAGACTATGTGTGTAATCTCTACATTTGTAATTGCCTGCTAGAAACTTCCAAATAAACCACCGTGTCTTTGGATTTTGTTGTTGGTACTGTGTTGGTAAAGTACTTTCAGATGTGTTGAGTATTAAAAATAAAAAAATACCACAGGTAAGTACCAGCATAATCTGTATGATTTGGGGTTCTAATTTTCTTAATCAGAGATATTTTCCCTCATATGGTATAATAATATTTTCTTACCTCTGTCGTTTCAAAGTTTCCAGCACAATACTGACTAGTGCAATTCAAGTGGAGTATACCTGAAACACTCACTGATAACCCAAATTGATTAGTTTGGTCTATGTATACAAAACACCTCTCCTCTGCCCCAGATGCCATCTGTATCCTAGGAAGGAAAGGATATAAATGATGGAATCTGTGATCTTGTGGTTAGAAATTGCTTTCTAAAGAAAACAAATCCTTTTGGAGCCTGAAGTGACAGTTTGCACAAAATTTCATTTTTTGAAAATATAGCCTGTCCAAGGTGGCACTAAATATGAGAAACAATGCTTCCAATATGGAAAAAGAAGGTTTATTCTAGCTACCATCGAATACTGTTTTAGGTCAAGTATAAAAAATGTTTCATGCATGAAGACAGCCCCGAAGATCATGATATAGAAGAACACTGTGGAGTTGATTGAGTTGGAATGTCTCAGATTGAGTGACTTAAAGAAATGCTTATGAGAAAGGTGCAGGAAGGTTGATTTCGAAGTATTAACTTACTTATATTTCATTCTCTCACATTTTTTCTTTTCCCTTTATTGGTTTTCTTCCCACATTTCTTCAAGCTGAATCGTCTATTTTACTTTGCTTCTTTCTTTTCTATGAGCCTGTGTTTGGAAGGCAGTTCTAAGACTAATATAGTTTCCCCATCCCATTCCTGTTTTTACAGTTTCACTGGTTTTTGTTTCCAAGTGTAGAGGACTCATAAGAAACACTATTCTGTTTGAATATGAGAATTTAAAACAGATTAAATTAAATTATCTCTATTTTTTTTCTTTTTGTGCATGTGTGGTGTTGGGGACCAAACTCAGGGCCTTCCACATTGTATGCACGCACTCTACTATTCAGCTACACTCCTACCTTATTTTATTTTTAAAATTAGGTGCATAAAGGTGTGATGTACAAATAGCAGATATGAAGATTTTTTTAAAGAGTACAGTTCATTGAATTTTGATAAATGTATATAGTTCTATAACATATACCATAACCAAAATATATTACATTTTTATCACTCTGGTAAGTTTCTTTGTGTCCATTTGCAATCAATTCTCTCTCAGCTTTTAGGTAACATTTATGAGTTTTCCATTCCCATATCTTTTACAAATGTCATGAATTTAATTAAAATAAAACCCACTCTCAAAAGACACCATTAGCAACGTGAAAATATAAGCAATAGACTGAAGGAAGATGCTTGCAAAACATATTTAATGAAAGATTTCTATCAAAAATATAGAAAAACTCTTAAAATTCATGAATAAAAACACTCAAATAAAAGTTTAAAAAATATTTAAATAAACACTTCATAAAAGAACCTTTAGCAACATGAAAAGATAAGCAATACAGTGAAGGAAGATGTTTGCAAAGCATATTTAATGAAACATTTATATTGAAAATATAGAAAAACTTAAAATTCATGAATAAAAACACTCAAATAAAAATTTTAAAAATATTTAAATAAACACTTCATAAAAGAACATGGATGAATGGTCCATAAACACATGGGTCCATAAACACATAGCATTGTTAGCTCACAGGGAAATTTAAATTTTAAGAAATATGATACAGTTGATGCTCTACATCCACTGATTTCATATCTGTGGATTCAACCAACTGTGGATGGAAAACTTCCAGAAACACAGTGGCATTTGTACTGAACATGTACAGACTTTTTTCTTGTCGTTTTGCCTTAAATAATACAGTGTAGCAACCATTTACACAGCATTTTGTATGGATTCAGCTTGACAAGACTGCAGCCTTCTGAGTCAGAACCCCTATGATTGCCCAAGAGTAAACCTAGTTGGTTTTTCCTGCATACTAGAAATAGTTTCCTACAATTTTATAAACAGACAAAATATGTGGAGCCTTAGAACCAGACCCTGGCACCAGGAAAGCCTGGACTCCTTGACATTAGCTTAAGTTACACTCTGTCTTGGATAAAATCACTTTTGTCTTGTCCAGTGAACACGCCCTTACTTTTGACCCAAATCATGAGAACCCACTTGACTTTGCTGCCACTGAAGAACATGCTTCCATCAGGAAGTCCCCTGATGCACTGCACTCAGTGTCATCCTGGATCAGCTTGCCCCTCCTTGCTTTCAGTATCAGTAAAAATCAAGTGCGTGACCACATCCACATTAGAAATGAAAATCCTTTAAAAACATGTCTAGAGTCAGTCATAGGAAAAGAGGCTCACTGAGAACTGAAAACCTGATCATGATCTGGGATATTTCTCTAACTTTCCCAGTGGTAAATATAAAACAATCACAGCTCTCCAAAGCAAATTTCACTGAATTTGTGGAAAATGGCTTTTCCTCTATGAAGAGAAGACTTCATGTTTGGAAAACGACTGTGGGAATCTTGAAAAAAATCAAGCAACTTTGTTTCCACTTTAGTTCCGAGTGTTTTGGGATGTAGATTAGTAATTGGATAGCTCAGTAGTATTGTACAAGGCGTTATCAGTGTCTCCTGTTTTCACAGTGACTTCAATAGATCAAGAAAGTAAGTCACTCCCTTGTCTATTCCCCCTTTCAAACTGTATTTCTCCTTGTTCGGAGATCTATAGAAATACACATTTAGAACCTCAGGAGCTAAGCCAAAGTTGGGAAATTGGGGGCCAGTGAGATGGCTCAGTGGCATAAGCGCCTACCTGGCAAGCGCGAGGGCCCGAGTTCGACTCCCGGAACCCATATACGAGAAAAGGGCCGGTGATATCGCTCAGCGGCACAGGCGCCTGCTGGTGCGCGAGGTCCTGAGGTCGTCCCCCGGTACCCACAAAAAAAAAAAAAAAAAGTTGGGAAATTGGAGAGATAGTTCTCAGTTCGCACTTGGAGTCCTTTTCCAGTCCTTGCCATAGATTCTTTTTTTTTTTTTTTTTTTTTTTGGTGGGTACCAGGGGGACGACCTCAGGACCTCGCGCGCCAACAGGCACCCGTGCCACTGAGCGATATCACCGGCCCCTTTTTCGTATGTGGGTTCCGGGAGTCGAACTCGGGCCCTCGTGCTTGCGAGGCAGGCGCTTACGCCGCTGAGCCATCTCACCGGCCCCTTTGCCATAGATTCTTGTTGTTGTAGTTTGATTTCTCCTTGGAATATTTAAAAAATTTTCTTCAGTGAAATATCAATGAAATTTTTATATTCATAATTAAGTGCATTCATAATGTTAAATTTTTTGCTTGTAATTAGATTTAGTAAATAACTGTCAAAATCATAAAAAAATGGGGGACACCTGAGAAATCGTCCCAAGCTAAGGAGACGTGAGGGCCACATGCCATGTTCATAAGCGTTGCCAGGATTAGTTACTGGTTCTGATGAACGTAGCACAGGAATGTAAGTGCTAACACTGGGGAAACGTAAGTTGGGGATATAAGAACAATCTGTATCCTCACAAATGTTACGTAGGATAAAGTTATTCTAAAAACTTAAAAAGTTTGTATAGAGACAAAGTTGGTAAAAATTTTACTTTCTTATTATAATTATCGCTAAAATTAAGGAAAACATGAAGCGGTCTCAGAAATAAAGGAAATAAATTGATAATCCTGTTTTGGAAAGAAATATGGACAGCAGTGTGGAGAAACACCTTTTATACCTTATTTTTTATTTTGCTGCTTTTCCACATCAGACAAGGCATTGATAGGTGAAGGGCTTGACCGGTTAAATTACTTATAACATAAATTATAATAGGAGAAAGAAATCATTTTAAACAAGAAATTGCTTTTTAACTCTACAGCATTTTAGATCTTCAGAATCTAAGCAAACTGATGTAGCTCATTGATTTTGCTTTTTTGATGCAACATAAAAAAAATATTTTCATCCAAGGTATTTCTGTCTCACTCAAAGAGCACTGGACTTCCAAATTTTAGGGAGGGTTACAGCTCTTATTTGCATGAAATTAGATAATCTTCTCAAGAATATGCAAATATGATGAGTGCATTCCCCTAACCCCTTTTTAAAAAGACATCTAACTTTTCTTAGAGGACAGAATTAGAATTTCATTGATAGCAGATTTTGTATGTGAGAATTGTACCGGGTATTTAACACAGAGCCTCCTGCTGGGCAAGTAACATCCTCATCCCAGAAAATAACTTTTATGAGCTTTAGACTCCTGGAGAATTTTCCAAGTAACATTAAGTTCTGTGGAGGAAGGCAGAATAAAATAATATGCCATTGTCCTGAAAATTGCCATGTATTTTGCTTCCCTGAAGTAACATGGCAACTCTTGTCATCCCTAGGCCACAAAACATTGTTTACTGCCAACATCCTGGGCATGAATTTTAATATATTTTTTGGGATGATTAAGACCTCAAGTAAAATTGAAGTCTTTTTGGGAAGTGAGATTCATGACACTCATTCCTTGGGAATTATGGGAACAGATGTTCTCAATACCACCCACGATGGCTGTGTCAACTCCTAAGAGAAGCAAAGAACGGAGGCAGTGTTCCAAATAGAGGTGATCGCAAAGAAACTGGAGTCTCAATTGTTTTGATGTCACCTGCGGCCTCCAATCTTTCAAGTGTTCCTCTTGGCAAGTCAAACACTTTTAGGGAATTTTCATAGAGAAAAGACAGGGACATAAGCAAATGCATGCTTATAATCATGGTTCAGATATTTAACTTGAAACAGCTTTAAAAGTTAATTAAAAACTTTGCTAGTAGGGTTTCTCATTTAAGTTAAGCAGCTGCATTAGAACTGCACTAGAAGAGAAGAACGAAAAGGCAAAAAAAATGTGAAGAATTTATAGGATCTCAGGTTGGAAAGCCAAATTTAATACACAGGGTACAATAGATCCCATTTCCTGGAATGTTCCTGGTGGGCTTTACCTGTCTCAGCATCATTATTAACTATCTCCCTTGCCCTACTTAATTCTCTAATGTTTCTTGATTTAAGTCAAATGACCATTTCATTTAAAGCACATTGAGTCCAGCACCAATTTTCTCTCAATATGATTGTGTGAAGTACAGAAAAATTAAGCAGATCTGGAAAAGTAATGTATGTGACCATGCACAGAAAGATATCATTAACCAAAAGTCAAAACATTATCCTGCATGTGTCTATTTATATCTAAATATTTATAAGTCATTTTGTTTTTCTTTTATTATGAAAATATAACTCGAGAGTTTAATAAAAATACACTTCTCTAGCAGAGCAATTAATTGGGAAATGAGGCAAGGAATAAGGCAGATGAGAAACTTAAGTATTAGTTATATTATCAATAAAGGTAAGTTGTATGATTTAGCTTAGTGTGAAAAGTGAGTGAGTTTCCTAATGCTAAAGCCCAGGACTGGGCAGCTTTAACTGTTCACAGATTCTAGACTAGGCTAGGATTCTATGATAAGCCTAACCCTGAAGGTACAATTAGTGCTATTACAAAGAATTCCTGCTGCCTGCTAGAAAACGAGTGAGGTGGGGGAATGACAGAGAGATGAGGATAGAGGTAACAGAAGTCAGAGATCTGAGCTGGATCAAGAACCAGAGATGGAGCAGGAAGTAATGTTTTCACAACCATGCTACCCCACATTGTTCCTCTCTACTTGGCAGGTCTGGGCCAGGCAAGGTTCCTAGTGTGAGAATCAGAACAAAGTGTCCACCCTGTAAGCCCTGGGCAGGCCACTCATCCCCAGAAAAGAAAAGGAGTTTGAGGCTAGTGGGTCTAGTTGATTCTTTTCAATCTTCTTAGTCAGATCTCAAACAGGTTGTGGGGAGGTCACATAAAAGAAATCATCAAGATTGGAGGAGTTTTCTTCCTGCCTTAAATAAAACTTCAATTATTACAGAGAAGAGAGAGAATATAGAAAATATTAAGTGATTTATTTCTTATGATATCATAGAAAAGCAACATTTTTAGATATGAAGTTAGGTTTCTAGAGAGAGAGAGGTAGATGGATTTCCTAGCATTATTGTGGAGGTGGTGTCCCTTAGAAATTACTCTCTAAAATGGAGATTCATTTTCCCTTTCTAACTCCCAATCCCCTTAAACTTCTTCACATGGAAAAATTTAGCCTTTTTCCTGAGCCTTCTCTTCCATTTTGATGCAATTAAATTGATGTTATCAACTGCTGACCTCATTTGAGCTGGTTGCCTTTGTTAGCATTGTCTTGGGCACAAACTGTTTAGTGTGTGTGCTTGATGAGTAGTACGGTGCCTGGTGAAATTTTATTTTGCAGATTGATTGTTCACATCACTCACATCACATTTTTGGAACCAATTGCGTTATCCACCACAAATCATTGTGTCTGAGGGGTGTTCATTCTCAGTCAAAATCACAATCTTCTTATCTATTTGTGGGGAAAGTGAAAACAGGGGTGTGCTGATGAGTTTCAAAGCCGAACATGCTGATTCATTTCCAGGGAAGGGAAAGGTAAGAGGATGACTGAAGCCTGGATAGTCAACAGTACGTTCTGTTTTACATTTAGATTAAATGCTCCTTTCCCAAGCAGCGCCTGGTGATTACCACAGAGGGGATTTCGATCAGGTGAGAGGGTGATTGCATTTCCTTCTCATCTACTTGCTCTTCCCTTTGGCTTCTGAGATGTGCAGGGGACTGAAATGCAAGTGTTGATAGCTTCCCTGACTCAGCCCTTTGGGTGTTACTTTGCTTTGGATGGAATTGGGGCTTTAGGAATGAGCTGCCTCTCACTGGGGATTTCAGGATAGGCTGTCTTCTCAAGGGCAAGGCCACACAGAGGGGCATTTACTAAAGCAGCTCTATGGAAATTAAAAACAGTGCTGTGGATGTGAGCTTATCATTTTTATTTTAGCTCAAAATTCAAATTTCTTTCCAGTAGTCATTTAATGCTGGCCTATTCCTTACTAAATACAGTGCTACCAAAATTTACAATTTTTGCCAAGTGTCGCATGCATCATTTCTTCTCTTAAACTCTTTTTTATTTTTTTTTATTAATTTATTGGTCCATTTTAGATATGCGTAATGATCACATTCATCATAGGGAATACTATTTTTTAATTGTTAATTGCTTGTCTTCTTTGCTTATTATTTGTTTATTGAACTGATAAAAACAGGTCATTGGAATTTCCTGCAGTGGTCCCAGATTGTTTGTCTGGTCACCTAGCGACTTGAATGTAACACATTTTGAATTATATGGAGTAGCTTTGCTTATGGACTCTATTATGTTATGCGGTTGTTCCAGAAAACAAGAGAGGGAAAAACATCAATAGCCCGAGTAGAGAAGCATTCCATTGTTCCTTCCACATAATTCCTAGGAACATCTGGTCTCATTAATCTCCACTGCCTTGCTTGATGTGATAGACACATCCTGCGTTTTCATTCATCTTGAGCATGGTCCATTGAAAACTGCTGTTGCATAGCAATATGGGCAGATGCTTTCAGAGCACGTGTTTTTCAAAGTATTCAAAAGGAACAGCATTGTCCAGCAGCGTGAGAATGGAACTCAACATGTTTTACCTTGTGGCCATTGGTGTGAGTGTGGCTCAGGTCAGAAACAACCGAAGGATTAGTTCAACATATTGGGTGGTCTTAGAATAATTTCTTGCAGATTACCAGTGCAGAGTCAATGTTGACAACCACATAGTGAATTATGTTTGAGATTCCCTGATGTGGTTTCCGAAAGACCGTGGCCCAGGGATGCCATACAGTGCAGACACATTAGGAAATGCTCTATAGGAATATTAGCAGCTAAACTACTTTAAAATTCAAAATAAGCTTCACCTTATAAAAATTCTGAAGTAAAGCTGTGGTCCTGTAAAGGCTGATAGAATTACTGACTTTCTGGGAATTTTATAGTAAAAAGATGACGACTCTTAGCAACAGACAAATACAGGTTTGAATTACTCTTGGAACAAGCAGTATAACCAACTGTAACCTTAGGAAAAGTGATTTAACATCACTAAACCTCAGTGTTACCATTCATAAAATTGGGATAAAACTGTCCGCCTTGAGAGTATGAGGATTAAGTTAGGAAACAGAGGGCATATCTGAAATAGCAGATGTACAGTTTTATTATTTTTCAATAAAAACAGGTAAGTGAAGTTTTACTACCTACTCTGAGATGACTCTGTTGAATCATTTCGTTGGGGATCCTCAGGGAAGTGGGCAGGAGGAATCACGGTAACACCAGGAAACTTTCACGGTGAAATTCTGTGGTGTAGGGGAGATAGACGTACTCTTATCATGGATGAAGTTAGGTTATGTCTTGAAATAGGAGTACTGTAGTTCAGCAGGCAGCTTTAGCAAAGTGCTTTTGCTATGTCACATTTTCACCTCAATGATTTTTGCTGCTCAACAAATTGTTTCTCAGTTTGTGAGAGGATATTTCATCATTTCTAATCAGGACCCCCTCATCCCTTCTAATCAGGACACCACTGTTGTGATGACACACTCATTCCCATGGTAATGGCAGTAGTTCACTTGTGACAATGGAGGCCTCATGCCCTAATCACCTCTTAAAGATCTCACTTTCCAGTAACATCACAGTGGCAATGAAATTCTAACAGTTTTGGAGTAAATATTCAAACCAGAGCAGGTCAGGAGGTGGATTTTTTGGGGGGCAGGTTGCTGGGGATTAAACTCAGGTAGATCTTGTGCCAATTGTGGAGGTAAATTTCTCTTCCTTTTACAGGTTTTTTAATTTTTAGGATTCAACTCAATTTCTTCCTATTTATAGATTTTATTCTGATTTTTTCCATTTTTGATATCTTTGCCCTGCATTTATTTTTTGCCGTTTAACATCAACAGTCTAAATTTAACTTTTGATTTTATGTTATGTTAAGTAACTTTGTTTTGAAGATAGGATCTTCTTTCCTCCCATCTAGATTTCTAATGCTCTATTGTGCTATACACTACTTGTTAAAGATCCTAATGTAGCACTTGTATATAAATGTGACTAGTGAGTACTTATTACTGATTAGCTGATGTGTGAATGTAAATTGTCCTGGCATCCCAAGAAAGTATGTGGATTTACCTCTGATACTGACCCTTATCTGGTTCTCCTTTCCTTCCCAGTCTTCTAAAGTCATGTGACTGCTTCTGACCAGTCACCTGTGAGTAGGTGATGTGTCACCTTCATACCTGAGCAGTGAAAAGCTCTTACCCGTGGAGAGATGATGAAGACACACAACAGAGTAGCATGGATCACTAACTCACTACCTGGAGGATTGAGCCTGTGATAGATATGTCCTGTGAGCAACAAATAAACCATGTTGTGTGAAGCTACCAAATTTTTTAGTTTAATTTGATATCACGACATGATGTTGCTTCTCTTGACTAGCTCTGTCTGAGGCTGTGATGCAACACCTGGACCCCCACATCTGGAAGGTTCACTCAGTGGCTATCAGGCTGCCAGCTGGCTACAGCTGATTATCCTGTTGGGAACTACACTCCCAAAGGGGAGTTTCCTGGCCCAGGTCACAGTGTCTCCGCAGGGAATCTTCATTCAATGACTGGCAAATAAGGTGGCATAAAGGGCAGTGCCCATGCCTCAACAGGGAACAACTTTGAAGAGGGAACATCAAGAATCCTGTAGCAGTGACATTTAAATCTAACCTCTTCCCCTGCAATTTTCTTCTTTCATTCCCTAACAGATGATGTTCCCCGGGCTACTCCTCATCAAACCTTTTTCAGGTGTATATCGGCCTCTGAGTCTCTTTCCCCTTGAACCAGGCCAATGGAATTAAACGGAGTTGTTTCAAATTCCAATAGTTAAAAACTCACAGAGGATAGGTAAGAAGTGTGCAGTTTGAGTCCTAGGATCATCATCTACCCACCTACCTTAGCAATATATGGACTTGGATGAAAAAGAATTAATTTCCGCTATAGCTATTCTTCAAATAACTTACTGTGACTTTTTTTCTTTATATGCCAAATAAAGATAGCAACATATGTGGTAAAGAGAGCAAAGGACTATTATGTAAATCAAACATGACAGTGTATTAACCATATAATGTTTTCTAAATAAGCTGTGATCCTACAGGATAACAATAATCTTTTTTAATAAATATATTCCAGACTAAGGAAGAATAATAAAAACATCCTTTGAACATTCTTCTTGGATCTCATTTCACTCTCACCTACAGCCAGACTGTCTTTATAGTTTACCTATTACTTATTTTTCTAAGACTTCTCAGCGGATCGGAGCTATCTGAGGGTAGGAAACATTTTGCTACTTTTCCATATTCCACAGTATGTAGCATAATGCGTCCTACTGAGTAGGATACCAGTGCATATTGCCTTTGGTACCTCACAACGGAGAACATATATAAGAAATTGTTACTTTAGAAAAGCTTTGATTAATGTTTATGAAGAAAAGTGAGAGAAAGGACCTTAAGAAGGTTCAGTGAGCACCCCCGCCCTATCTTCTGTTTTCACTTTAACTTGGAGAAGGCAGATTAACCCCCCGACAAGGAGAGATATGAAAATACTGTTTTAGTGAAACATTGTTGGAAATAAGGGAAAAATTGAATCCACGTTAACTCCTGAGCCTCAGGAGTGAACATTCAAAATCTTTTAAGAAAGCAAAAACAAAAATAGAGACATAAAAATAATAAACAGAACTTCATGATACAATTAGAAATTAATCTCATTCAGGCCAGCGTTACCATCTCACTAATCATACTACATGTGGGTATTTCTTTTTATTTTTATTTTTTCCTTTTTTTACAGAAGTTTCTGGCTATAGATTCTTTTGAAGTAGTTGATACTCATGTGTTCCGTATGCAAAGTCAAATTATACCATGTGTCTGATGTTTGTTTTGTCATTGTTTGATTATATTCCTGGAAGAGTTGAGAGGTCACCATTATTCCCAGTGTACCATTAATAACCAGCAGTGTTAAGCAGACAAAAGCAATGAAAAAGAGAGGGTCTACTGCCTCCGATGGGGAAGTCCTTCAGTTCAGTGTTGCAGCATTATAGTCCAAGGAAGCTTGCTATCACTGAGCATTTTAGAAAATTTTCCCAATAATAGGTTGTACTGAGGGAGAAAATTGACTAATCTTTTAGTGAATTAAAGACTCATATATTTGTTGGCAAGAACAAGAAGTAAGTGATCATCATTGCATAACTTATTTCAATGAAATTGCTTCAAAATGACTCTTACTCCAAAAATTATCTCACCAAGTTCACTAAGATAAATCTTCACACAGAGACAGGAAATAGAATGCAGTCGCAAGATCTTAGTGAAAAGATCAGCCCAAAGAGTTAGGTTAAAAGCATAATTTACCCTTTTCAGACACACCTTCCAGAGCTTTTCTGAATATTTCACAATATAGTCTACCCAATCACTGCCTAAAACACCTTGGAAATGATTTTATTTTACATGTACTATTTAAATGTCTTGGTATAAGCCATGCAATACTTAAATTTGACTATGTTAGCTGTGAGTTTTCAAAGTTAACCCTCAGTCTACAACAAGCATGGTGAAATGTTTTCTGCACAATATAATCTATTTGAGAGCATGTGTAAATTCTCAATGAAGTTCATTTTGTTTCTATCAGGTAGGCATAGATATGGAATGCTGGGAAGTAGAAAGTAGAATTCTACTGGGGAATAAGCAGTAATTTTAGCCAATGTTTTCACCTGCCTAGGCAGCAAGGTTTAAAATTACAGGTAGACGCAAATATCATTGTCATGCTGCTTCATCACAAATCTTCCCTTTACTCCTTTTCTATTTCTCCCTGTCGAACATGTACTATATGCATAATTTTGCTTTGTACTTTCTTATAAAACAAAACATAAAACGCAATAACTTATATATAGGGTCCTCAGTGGTGGCCAAGTGATTTATCAATTTAGTGTCAATTGGACTAATTTTTAGATCCTCATAAGTTTTTACTTAACCTTGGTGTCATCTTTGAACCCTCTCTAGCACCCTTATCATATTGGATTTATAATTAGTGCCTTCAAACTATGTCTGGAATAATCCATCGATTTCTCACCCCCTCTGCTGCCATCTCCCAGTCAAATATGGTCATCCCACTCATAAGATGCCACTGCATCTTTGGCTGGTATTTGCTCTTTAGTCTTGTTTTCTTCAGCGTATTCTAGGAGAACAATAAGAGCGATATACATGAACCAAATCATATCATTCCTCTATTTAAAAAAATCCCCAGTGATTTCCTATCTCCCACTGTGGAAAAGCCAGTATTCACACTGTGACCTAGGAAACATTGCATGATTGGCCACGTGTCCTCCTTTGCTCCCTGGCTTATTGGGCACCAAATGTACTGGCCTCCAGCTGCACTCAAGTACCCAAAGGGCTGCATCCTTTGTCTTCTTTGTGCCTCAAATGCTCTTGCCAAGATGGAGGGAGTGTGGAGAAAGAGAAGGGGAAGCAGAAGTGAAAAGAATTGAGATGTATTATGTACATGTATCAGTTCCCTATGAGACATGTAATTATTACATACTACAAATATGTACTAATACATCTTTTTTAAAAACAGGTTAAAAAGTATCCCCAGAGCTAACTCTTTCATTTCATTAGGTTTTTACTCAAAAGATGAGCCCTTCCCTGCCAGTGTAACTAAAGTTTCAGTGCATGTCTGCCTCCATCCTACCGGGGTCTTCCCCTGGTTTACTTTTATCCCTAGGACTTTCTACTGTGTATTGCATGCTATAATTAAAACAATTATTTTGCTTATTGTCTGTACCACTCTCAACTCCACACCCCTTGAGGGCCAAAACTTCTGCCCGTTTTGTTCACAGATGAATCTTCTATGCTGGGAAAAGAAGAGTTATTCTCTGGGCATGACATATACTCCACCAGTATGAAGTAAATTAAACTACTCTGAGTCCAATATACAGCCTTATAGTTTCTTACACCAAGTCCATGCCAATTTCATGGTGTTCTCTTGGGAGTCATTTACCCATTAACTTTCACAAGCTATTAAATGAAGAAATTTTGGGTTGAAAAAGTTGCATCTTCAAATAGAAAATGAAGCAGAAGACATTCTTGTAGATAATCAAAACTTTATGAAGGAGCTCAGCTATTATTTAAATGTTATATTTCTTTATTATAGTGTTGATTATTGAGAAAGCCCATTAAGTATTAAACCCATTAAAGCCCATTAAGCAGAGTAAAGTAATTTGAAACATTTTCTTCAAGGAAAGGCATATATTATTATTTCACTCCTGCACATAGAATTTACCACTGCTTCTAAAAATAGCTGACAGTCAAGTAATAAGCAATCTCAGGCGTCTGTTTTAGGCATTACCAACACCAATTAAACTGTGCTAAGTCTTCAGTTGCAAGAATGGGTGAATTCAGTGACAACCGCAGTTAGAACATCTCATATTGGTAAAGTGTCACAAACTTGAATTTCTGATGGCTTATCTTTGTGGTGCTGCAACCTCTCTCTGACATCCTTTCATGTGGTCCCCAGCACACTCCAATACTGTGAATATTTAAACACACTCAATGATAGGCCATTCACACTATTTCAAGGTAGTTCATTTTATCTTTGGACAGTTTTGTTATAAAGTTCACTTACATTGGCTTAATTTGCCTCCTTGAAGTTTCCTTAGAAAATATCCAATACATTTGTTGACTGAATACATACATCATTGTATTGGATAGAATTCACTTGTAAATAAGATGATGCAAGAATTAGGTAGCTTGACAATAACACTTGACAGTTTACAGCCTGACAGTGACTAAGGAGGTAAAAAAAAATCTAGAGAATGTAGATAATACACATTCAAAAACACAACCTGGCATTATTTCCTGGAGATACAAATAGGTCTTTTCCTCTACTTTGAAGGGAATCGGAAATAGGTTAGTATAGGAAATAATATTTCTAATAACAACTATGTGTATCAGGGAAAGGTTACATTATTGAAAGTATATTTTAATGTAAGTAGGCAAGGTAATTTATAACACAATTCATAAATATTTCCACTCCTTCAGACACTTAAACATATAAAAATGTGGTGCTTAGTTTGGTAATTTTTAAGTTATCTGAAAAAGTATTTACATAGTAATAACTGTTCTCAAGTGATAGCAAATAAGACACTATTGTAGTTAAATAAGTCGGAGTCCTAAAGGTTATATAGTCATTAAAGGCAAAGATTTTTTGAGATAAGGACAGAAATAAGTATATGACAACAATAATTTTTAAAATATTATAGAAGAGGAACTTATTAGAAATATGAATTTAATATGAAGTATTAAAATATTCAACTGAACAAAATAAAATAAAATATATTTATATCTAGAAATTTCTTGTATAAAACTGTCAAGTACAATGCCTATGGTCAATTAAATGAAAATGGACAAAACTTTTGATATTCTGCCTGAATATTTTTTGAGGCATCTTCTAAAATGTCATTTATGTACTCTGACCATTCTTTGATAAATATTTCTATCTGTCTATCTGGAGAGAAAGGAAGGGACATACACACATCGCACATCATATTATACATCATATATTACAAGTAGGCTTAAGTTGCATTTGTCATTTTAGATTTGTTTTCCTTTAAAATGACAATGTTTATCATCAAATTGCAGATTAAGGCATCTGGTTTCTTGTCTTACATCTGGAACTGTACAATGGCATTTAATTTCCTCATGTGCTGGAGAATTTTTCTGATTAAATGCATGTTAAGGTCCTAGCTAGCTCCAGTAATTTATAATATCACCATTTATGAGTGTTGTGGATTGGGCAAAATCCCTGCATGTATGTGAAGGTGGATGTTGAGTAACGAGAGGAAGGGGCTGCAGCAGTGCACGCTGAGTATCTTCCACTTGCTCTCACCCTGTGCTTCCCTGTGCTGCTGGGCTCTGCAAGCTGCACGCCATCTTTACGCAGGACCCCAGCAGGCTCCCTTGATGTCAAAGCAAGGAAGGCGGGGTGCAGTGAAGAGCAAGGCTGGATGAAGAGTGAGCCTTCCTCTTCCCCGCAGGTGATTACCACGGGCTGGAGATGAAGGCTGCAGCTCCTATCTTCCAACCTTCTCTAACTTGCAGTGATTTCTCTTTCCTGGCCCCATCAGACTTTCCCTCCCCAAGTTTGCAGTCCTTTACTCCTGCTTGTGATGACTTTACTCTCTAACTACATCCTTGCAAATATTTTCTTTCTTAAATTCATTATCAATCATTCCAGGCTGAGTGTAGTATCAGTGTCCTGTTGAGATTCAAACTCTGGAAATACAAACCCCTGGGTTACTGCAGCCTAGAGCATGAATATTATGTGGCACGGGATGGATGTCGGAGTTCTGGCCTCTGCCTCAGTCATCAACCTGGAACTTCCTCTCCGACCAGAGGCACAGGAAGCAACATTCCTCTCATTGCCATGGGACAGGCAGATGGGAAACAGTGACACATGAGACAGAGCCCTGAAAGCACAGGGAAAGAGAGTTCTTCCAGGCTCACTTGACGAGAAAGGAAAGCCAGTCCCTGAGAGGAAAGAGTATTTTGTGGTGAATGCATAACAGAGTGAATCATCTCAGAAAGTTGGCTCATCTGTACAGTGAACTCTGCAGTCACAGATGAAGAGGCCGAGAATTTTTCAGAAGTAGTTCTTGGTCCCTTGAGACAAAGAAGAAACAGCCAGCACTAGGCTAGCCCGGGATGCTGTCTCTCGGCAGAGCTGGCTGGCCCGGAGGAAGGGCAATTGGGTTCAGAAGACCACGTGTGGCAGCAACCTGGTTAAGGGTTTGTATCAGTTATTGTGGAAAGAGTGAAAACAAATGAACAAAAGATCTTTGAGCTTAAATCCAGAATCCTACTACGTCCCATTCTGATTTGCTTATAACAGATACAGGAATAGATAGCTACTGTACTACATAGCTAACTAGACAGACAGGTTGAAAGACAAACTAGTAGATGTAGACTAAAAATTCCATAAGAATTACAACACATGTATTTAGACATTTTCACACAGCCCTAAACTTAAAAATCTGAACTGACGAAAACCTACAGATCATTGCTGATAACATACTGAATCTGGAATTGTGTGTGTGTGTAATGTGTGGGCACACACGTGTGTTCCTGGGGGATGTCCAGGGCCTTGTACTCGCTAGGCAAACCCTCTACCACTAAGCTACATCTTGAGCCTTGGGAGAGGTATTTTTTATATATCTGTCTTAACTGGAAAAGCATATTAAACACCAAGCGTATATCAAACACAGTCTGAATTTCCCAAACAAACCACATTGTCTTTCTTTGTGTACTAACAAAAGAGTGTGAAGGAGGGAGGAGAGTGGAGCAGGTAGAAGTCCTCCAGGTACCAGGCTGTTCTTTCAGTCTGGCTGCTTTCCCACCTGCTCACCTTGTTACCCCTCTCTTCTTTCCTGTCTCTCTCAAAACAGCACCCACCGAGTGAGGCTTTGAGGATTTTTAAAAATAAAACATCAGTGCTTCTATTCTGCATTTTATTTTCTCTTAGAATTTATCATTATCTGAATAACTGTCACTCTCCATCTTCATTATAGAATATAAACTCTACATGTGAGGTTTTTTGTCAGTTTTGTCACTTTAATTCCAGAATTTAAAAGAGTGTCTGGCACATAGCTGGAGTTTATTAAATATATTTTTAGTGACTGAAAGTAAGGAAGAGAGTAAAGAAGGAAAGAAAGAAGGAAAAGGAGAGCAGTCATTTTTACATTTAATGAGAAGTCAGGAAGGGCTTCATGAAGATCTGAGCTTTGATCTGGGTTTTGAAAGATGAGTGGTGTGTTTTTAGGTGGAAGTAGAGGTTGTTGGATTGAGAAGGGCAGAGATCCAAATGATATGCCAGTCATCTTGATGAGAGTGCAGTTCAACGTCATAAATGTTTATTTGGAATCTTCACCCAATAGTAATTTTCCCTGCTTAAGCAAATTCTGAGTGAAAATACTTGGAGAAGGTTTAGCACAATATATTCTAACTGGGTGATTTTGCCTCCTTGAAGAAATGTCTATATATATATATATATATATATATATATATATATATATATATATAATAAATGCCTAAGAATATATTGTTGATTGTCACGCCAGTGGAAAATGCTCCTGGCAGTGGGTGGAGGCCAGGAATGTAATCACAGGACAGGGTCCCACAACGCGGAGTTAAATGGCTCACAATATTAATAGCACTCTGCATAACAAACTCTGGTTTAGAAAGAACTGGTGAAATTTAGACTAATTTCTAGTCTCTGCCAGAATTGGTTCTAAGATTTTTTAAGAGTAGGATTTAAAAAATAATAATTTCATTGAGGGTCTACAGAAGAATTAGGTCCAAATTTGTTATGATTGAAAAAAAAATCTGAGTTGCTCTTAAAGCCTATGTTAGCATTTTTGTGTGATTGCCAAAAAGTACATTGGGTCTAATATTTTTCTGTAGTACCTGTTTGGCTAATTCTGTTTTGTGCTGTTATGACAGAATATCTGAGATTGGGTAATTTACAATGGTCAGAAATTTATTGGCTCAGAGTTTTGGCGTCTGGGAAGGTGCAGGCCTGTGGTGAGGGCCTTCTGACTGCGTCATCACATGGAGGAGGGAAGAAGGGCAAAGGTTATAAGAGAGAAAACCCACTCCCAAGAGCTGTTTTTATAGTAGCATTAATCTGTTTGTGAGAGCTCCGCTGTCACAACCTGAACACCTTCCAGTCGGCCCCACCTTCCAATACTGATTGTGATATTTTTAGAACAAAAATATGACTGTTCCAAAATAACAAGGCAAAGGAGATTCCCCAGGATAATGGATAGGAACTTAGGATTCATTACTATCTTAACTAGGAAGACACGTGATCATCTGGTTCCTGGGAATGTGGAGGGCAGCACTGTTGTCACCTCCAGAGGCACATGTCCCAAGTGCTACGACAACCCAGTTCTGATGTTTGTGAAGCCATTTCATGTTTAAATTTTAAATGAAAATCTACCCTCCTAAGACTTTAAGTGTACAATATTGTTGGGTATTATTGACTAGACTATGCTGCACAGTAAATCTCTAAAATGTACTCATCTTACATCGGTGAGCAATTATAGTAATTGAACCACTTATTTCCTCCTGCTTCTTTGGCCCCTGGTGACCATCATTCTACTCTCTGCTTCTGTGGTTTGACTTTTTGATATCCTGTGTCAGTGGAATCATGCAATATTTGTCTTTCTGTGATTGGGCTATTTTACTTACCATAGTGACATCAAGGGTTGTCACCTATTGCAGAATTTCCTTTTGTATGACTGAATAATATTCCATTATGTATATATACCACACCTGTATTATCCTTCCATTCATTGGTAGACATTTGAGTTGTTTCTATATCTTGGCATTTCATAATTTTAAATAAACTTAGACAAGAAGATAAAATACTCTCTTAGCTAAAGAAATTTGATTTTCAGCAAGAATTCAATAGCAAAGTTTTTTTGTTAATTAAAAATTTGCCTATTTCGTTCATCCCAGTTAGGAAATTGTACATAGGCTGACATTGGTGGTAGTAGGAAGGTGAAAGCTCTAAGAGTATAGCGCATTATCCAAGAAAAGTTATGTGAATGGAAAGATGCATTTTTCAAACATATGATTTATTTTTGAGTTCTGCAGGAGTCTATGGGGAGATTCTCTGTGTTGTTCTTGAGTGGCTTATTGCAGGGAGTATTTTCCTGAATCTCTATCTTAGGACTGTGTAGGCTCAATGCCCATCTTGACAGCTCTCTTAAATCGAAATGAAACCTGTGCTGCACCTCATCTCCCAGCATCTTACCCCTGGCTTATATCTCCTGTGATGTTTATTTACATAAAGGTGTAGGTAGGGATCTGGATCTGCTTTCCTGACACCGGTTCAGGCGTGTCTGAGCCACTCATTATGATCTAGATTTCAGCACTCATCCTTGACTGGCAGAGAGATTACCAATATGCAGTCTGCCCAAAGTGTTTTTGCTGAAACTAGCAGAATTTAAACTGGACGGTCTAGTTTAATGTCTATATAATAAATAGGACGAAGCTGATGTCAAGGCCCTGAAATGAAAAGTCACCTTAACTCAATCTAAGGTATCTCATCTCAAGTATAATTAATGCTTTCTCCTTTTCCATTATATATTTCCAAACATCAAACAATTTTGTGAATTGGTTCAGGCATAATTTTCGTCTGCTTTTCCTTTCTTAAAAAAGATAATCTCAAAGAGAAGTATTTTAAAAAACTATTATAGCAGGGCTGAGAATACAGCTCAGTGATACAGAATGTATTTAGCATGTGAAAGTCCCTGCATTCAATCACTAACATCCCCCCATAAAAAATAAACTATTGTTATAAACGTTGATAGAAAATAGTTGATCAGTAGTTCAATTAGAGAATTATAAATGGAGAGAATTATAAATTATGAATGATTCATTTATTGCAAATAATAGTGAACAATATGCTTGCAGGAATCCAGCACTTCACCTTTAAGCCCCTTTTCTCTTTCTTTCATTTTTAAATTAATCTGCTGTATTTTTCTGAGTGTTTTAAGTTCACAGAAAACTTGGACAGAAAGCAAAGAGAGTTTACATATTAATCCCCCTCCACCTATTCATTAACATCTTGCTTTCTGTGGTACATTTACTAAAGTTGAAGAAGCAATTGTCTTAATTACTCTCCCATCCCTGGGGCAAAATACCTAACACCCACAGCTTAAAGGAAGAGAGGTTCTTTTTGGCTCACGGTTTTGGTCCACACATGTCCGGCTGGCTCCAAGGCGGAAATGTCACAGTAAAAGGGCAGGGCAGAGGAAAGCTAGAACCAGATAGAGAATGGAGGCGCCATGGAGAACAATACATCCTCCAGGTCACATCTATCAGTGCCCCTCTTCCAACCAGGCCCCACCTGTTAACTGTAAGTCAGTGAATAAATACGTTGAAGAATATAGCGCTCCCATAATCTAGTCACCTTCCAAACACAAAAGACTTTTGGGCATAATACATGCTATTTTTAAGGCAATGAAACTATTATTTATGATACTACAGTGGTGGTTACAGGGCACTGTGCATTTGTCAAAACTCATAAAATAAGCTGGGGGTGGTGGTGCATGCCTGTAATCCCAGCACTCAGGAGGCTGAGGCAGGAGGATCACCATGACTTCCAGGCCAGCCTGGGCTACAAAGTGAGTTTAAGTCCAGCCTGAACTGCATAGTGAAACCCTGTCTCAAAAAAAAACCCAAAAAACCCTCCCCCCAAAAAAATCCAAAAAATGAAAAACAGCTTATAGAATGTACAACAAAAAGAATAAATTCTTAGGTAAACTGTGTTTTTAGTAGCAATCGATTGGAGTTATAATTTAAATCTAAAATGTTTAAATAACAAAGTATACATGTTTATTTTTATTAGAATGGATTATGAAAATAGAACCTTTTTCTAAGGATTTGATTGATGCTGTCATCAAACCTATTGGCCTTTAAGTCTTACTTGTGTTAGGTTTGCTTCTCTAATTCTGGATGTATCTTTCTGCGGTCAAAATTTGTTTTTACTTTTTCAAATCCTCAAAACAGCTAAGTGTAAGCCAGGTGTGGTGGCACGTGCCTGTAATCCCAGCACTCAGGAGGCTGAGGCAGGAGGATTGCAGGGATTTCAAGCACAGCCTGGGCTACAAAGTGAGTTCAAGGCCAGCTTGAACTGCATAGTGAAACCCTGTCTCGAAAAGACAAAAAACAAAACAAAACAAAGAAACAGCTAAGTGTAAAGCATTGTAGTAAGTTATTAGGAATTCGAATCTTTTCCCATTTAATGAAGATTAGTCTAAAACTTGGTGCCTCATGTAAGAGCTGAGACTATAAAAATATTCTCTTGATATTTGTTAAATAAGTTAAAGTGCAAGTTTCAGATAAAATATGAAATTCTGTAAAGTATATGTGAATATGAGTATTTATTAATAGGTGTGTGTGCACACATGCATACATATACATGCAAATATTCTTATGCACGAGAAGTAAAACATGTGAAAAGCTAAGAGTCAAACATTAGCAATGGTAACCAACCTTGGTGGATGGGGTTGGTGAGGGGGTGAGGCTTCGCCTTCTAGATTATGTTCTTTTTAAAAAAAGAAAGGTTATGTGTGACTTTTATTTTCATTTTTTTGGGTATTTTTCAAAAAACATAAAAACTAAAATAAAACAGAAACCAGTAGCATAATTTAGGAAATATCCTGAGTTTTACATTTTAAAATGGAAGAATATGCAGGTGTACAATCTTGATGTTCAAATTGCATTTCTATTTCTATAAATAGCTTCTTTAAAGGTTGTTCAAATGCTCATTATAGGGAAGTTGCTGAGCTTATCTAAGGATACACAAGAAGTGAAAAACAGAGTATATGGAAGCAACACAATGCTGGATGCTGCTGTCCAAGGCATGGTCCCAGAGTGGCCCACCTGCACTCTCAGCAGGATTTCCTTCTTCCTCTCCTGACAGAATAAAATGTTTCCCTGCTTACCCAGGAAATGAGATTCATAATGATCAGACATAAAATGATGGTAATGCTTTGTCATTTCAGGAGAGCAGGGTGAATGCAGAGGACTGCTGAAGGTCTGCAGCCCGATCCTGGCCAGGACGCTCCTGAGAGTCTGGCCACCATTCTGTGCGATACAAAAGAAGGTCTGTGGGATTGCTCAGCTGGAGCAATCAGGAATGTGTTGTGTCTCTGAGATTTCCTGCCTTCCTCCCCCTTCCTTTTTTTCCACAGAGATAGGTCCTTTGGTGAAAAGACATCTGTGCTTTCTTCTTTCTCTTCAAGACTGAATGTCATGATTTAGGACACACAAATGTAATTTCAAGTTGACTGCCTGCTGGTTTATTTCAAGCACCTGCTCTTGGAGGAAGGGGAGACAGGATTTTAAGTGGCCATTTTGAGGCCAGAGCTGACATTTGACCTAAGATATCCCACAGGAACATTGAAGACAAAAGCACTTATTCATAATGGGTAATTTAAACGAGGGGAACACATTTGCAATTATATTTACATATTAACACATAGACATATTTCTTTCCTCAGTCTTAGTATTTTTACTTGAATCACAAAAAGAAAAGGTAAAGATTTCTCTTAGTATATTTACGTTCCTTGTGTAAAATCCTTTCTTGATTTGATAAGTTAAGCGTTTATTTCTTGGACTCAGATTTTTTAATGTCCTTTATAGTATTTTGAGTTTTTTAAAGTAAGGTATAAACTGCCTATGAAAATCTGCAAATAAAATTTTTCAGTATCTATGATTTTAATTGTTTTTAACCAACAGATCTTCTGTTTAAAAAATTTCTTCAATATCCAAACATTAAGGAATTCCAAAGATGGAATTGTTATTATAAGCCATCCTAACCAGTTTTCCTTGAAGTCTAAGAGCTAATAAGTTGAGAATTGATTTAAGAAACAATTCTTGGTTCTTTAAATGCTTCCAGGAATGAATGGATATGTGGCCCAAGTTAATTGCCAAGTGCTTAATTTCTCTCAGCAAATAAATATCAGATTTAATTAAAAAAACAACAACAAAAAGCCCTCAAACAAAATAGATGGTTAGTAAAAGTAGCCATCCTCTGTTTCTTCTTCTGTTTATTACAGGCCATGGATTTATTCATCTTTGATGCCTTGAATTAAATGAGTTCATCTCTACCACCATAGAACAAAAGATGCCTAGCATAATTAATTCCTTTTGGATTATAAATTGCAGAAGCAAAGCAGGAGGGGGAAAAAGTTGAAAACTTCCAGGTTGTAAATACAAGGGTAATACTTGGGCTTGACGGTGACACAATGTATTTGCTAGAATTGATGAAGAGCAGATGTCTTGAGACTTGTGAAAACATCTGCAACAGTCACTTGAAGGTGAGAAAATAATCTCATTAATTTCCTTTTTTGGTTTGGTCTGTGCTTTCCTTATAAATTATTTTTCAACCAAGTAACTTTTCTTTCCTGTCATTTTTTTTTTTTTTTTTTTTTTTGTGGGTACCAGGGGGTCGACCTCAGGACCTCGCGCGCCAACAGGCACCCGTGCCGCTGAGCGATATCACCGGCCCTTTCTTCGTATGTGGGATCCGGGAGTCGAACTCGGGCCCTCGCGCTTGCAAAGCAGGCGCTTACGCCGCTGAGCCATCTCACCGGCCCTTTCCTGTCATTCTTAGATGAAATGTGGTAAAATAACTCTCAGAATTCCAGAATAGTCTGGGTGAGTTAGACGATTTGGATCCTTTTCTTTAGTTACCAGTGCCCTCTGCTAGTGCTGCAGATAATAAACCTATTTTTGAATCTGTAAAAAATTTCTGTGATCGATTGGTTAAGATTCTGACTCGAAAACAAAGAAAAATTATCAATAGAATATCTTTCTGGACATATTGTTGCCTTTCTAGGATGTGGCCATACTTGGTGGCCAGTCCCGCCTTGGTTTCTATTGCCGAGCAGTCGAATCTGCTGAGGGTGAGGCTACACGAGAACTCCAGAGGGTCCTTCTTACTTTTCTATTTTGTAAAGCTTCGGATTCTCTGGCTTCTGAGAGAATCTGGTAATCTGTTGGATTTCTCTGTAGATTCTCTGGGAATCTGTAACTTAGAGGCATTTACTTTGAGAGGAACCGACCATATTCTGAAACTCATTGCTTCACTTGAAGGTAGTAAATAAAAAGAACTCTTCAAGGAAGCACTGTTTTGTCTCCTGCTGAGATGGAAAAGAAAACTAGGAATCCATGGAACTACAAAGAATTATATCCTCGACTCCTTTATTCTTTCTTTGGGAAGGAGTAAACTTCCTCTGGACGGTAATGTTCGAAAAGCAACTAACTTCTTTTTTCTTTGTCTTAAGACCATCCCTACACTTTTACATAGTGTATCCTATTTATTCATCTTCAACCTGAACAGATTTGAAGATACATGTGATTCTTTCTGAGGAAAGTGTTAACACTGCACCTAGGATTCATTTGCTCCTTAAATTCTTTATTTCCTGCTCTTCTTTTTCTGATTCATCCTCTGAACCCATCATTATCTGAGACTAAACTTAGCTTTAAAAACTATAGGAAGTCAATTCTATAAGATATAAACAAACAGACAGCTGAAAATCACCATCTGTGCATTGCTGTTGCCTTTGAGAGTCTCTCTCTGGTCCCCTCAGGGGTTTAGTTAGCTGGAACATCGGGATCTCCACTACCATGAAACAGCTGGAATTATGCTGTGTGTCTCTTGGAGGTTTGTCTGAGTGACAGCTGGTTTAGCTATAGAACTGAAACCTGATCACCTAAATTCCTTGCAAGAAGATGAACAAAGAGAAACACCCCCAAGATTATTCAAATCAAAGGAAACAGCCCAAGACGAATCTCCTGAAGAAGGTGGAGTTCGCTAAGGCTTCCCGGCAAACTGGACAGCAGACAAAGGTAAGTACAAGAACAGCTAATGTGTGGGCAAAATCCTACCTGTAGCCAAAGAAAAAGACTTCAGAAGAGACGAAGGACAAACTGTGGCTTCTTCAGTAGAAAGCGAGGGAGGAAAAGAGCCAGAGGCTGTAAGCTGAAAGCTTCCACCAGCTCAATATGAAATTAAGTGATTGATTTGTTTTGTACCGAAGTACTGTTCCATCCACCTGATGCCTTGGAAGGATTTTCCCTTAGCGATGTTCTGCCTTAGGGGAATTTTGCACTTCCCATATCCCAGATCAGTTAACCTGAAACTGTACCCAAAAGATACTTGGAAGAAGCTAAAAAGAAAAAGAGACAAATGTTTAGGGATTTCCCATATTTGGAAAGAAACCAGGCATGCATGTAAGCTACTAGCACTAGGGTTGAATCAACACTAAATAATTGCTTTCTGAACATTTGCTATCCGCATGTCACTGAGAGGGGTATAGTGGAAGCAAGGTGAATGAGATGCACTTACTGATTCAAGGAATGGAGTGTCCAGTGAAGGAGACAGACATAAACACAGAGAGACAGAGGGGAAGCATTCAAAATTTGGAGGTTGGAGTTTAGAATGAGAGAGCAGTGGGTACAGCTCAAGGACAACAAATACCACTTGATAGAAGAAATTTTCTTTTTCCTTACCCCAGTGAGTCAGTTGTTTTTTTTTTTTTTTTTTTTTGGTCATGTGTATACTAAGATTTTAGTGCTTCTTCACCAACTCTTAATCAGTCACTGAATAGTATACCCTTACCCTAGCACTTGCTCTCCCCAAAGGAACATAAGGTAACTTTTCAAATTGCTTCTCTGATTCAATCATAAAATATATATGAAGGACTACTTTGTGTCAAAAGCTTCACTACTTTTGGTGCCTAAACTAAAATAAACTTCATATGTAGTTCTTTTTTGGGGGGAGGCAGGAGTGGATTATTTATTTGAAATGAGTCTAACCACATTGCCCAGGCTAGGCTGGAACTATGTACTAGACTCAAGTGATCCTCCTGCCTCAGCCTACCAAGTAGCTGGTAAAACAGGAATGTATATTGTATATAGTTCTTAAACTAAAGATTTCATCAATGTTTCCAGAGAAATACAATGCAGAAATTAGAAATGTTAAAAATAATACTACCAAGTAGATAAGATTTGGTTATTCAAGTATGGTATTATGACCAATTTGCCAGATATTTGTATTAAATTGTACAGAACATACATATGTATAATTTTTGTTGTACCTGTTGTTATAGCAAAATCGATCTTTAAAATAGCTACTGCTACAACTTTTCTTCCCTAATTGTTTAGTTTTTTTGGCTGAATTAATTGAATACGTTAATTTCTAAATGTTCACAATCTCCTGAGCAGATAATTCATAGATTGATACTAAGATAAATTGGGGTGCTGCAGTGTTCTGCTAAAACCCTAATGAGAACATAAATATTGTGATTTTAAAAACTACACATGGGACATTTTGGTAGGTTTCTGGAATAATGAATTCTTTTTACATTTCTCAAATGTACAAGGTTCTAAACAGGCTACCACAATCCTTTCTGTGCTGTGATTTCCCTAGAAACACTTGTGAATTTGTGTAAATTTCTATTGAAGAGGGTTGTATAGGTGTACATGAATAGAATAGAACTGATTTATGAAAAAGCAATAAGGAAGCAACATAGATAGAATTAGCATTTTCTAATTCAAAGTTCTCATTCAGTGTACAGTCTAGCTTAAAAAAAGATGTTTAACTTCAACTTTGTTTTCATAATTTAGTCATATGTGCGGTATGTTTTTAGATATAGGCTGGAATGCTTGAGAAAGAGGTAGCATTAATACATGAAATCTGAGAAGTATGAAGTGAATCTCTCCCAACCAGCCCTCTCTGTGTCCTCCAGGAGGAGAGTGAGAGCAAGAGACACTAGCTGGGGCTGTAGGTGACCTGAGACATGGCAACCACGCTGTAGGGAACCCTTTGGCAACCCAAGAAGTCAGCCTGTATTTGGACAGTGCAATTGGAGTGGCATGTTGATGACTTCCACTTGAGATTGTACCCTCGTGCCCCTGCCCTTCCAGTGATGAGAAGAGGTAAAACCAAGCCCGGCTCGTCATGGGAGAGCTTGTCAAGGAGCTGGAGGAGCAGCTGTCCCCAGGCCTGGAGATTACAAGCAGCATGTCCCTGACTCAACAGCTTTATCTTCAACTCAAATTATTTTTAGTTCTGTTCTTTTTATAATATTTGTACTTTCATTGTTAGCTTTAAATGTAAACTTAGACAAAATAATCAATACAGTTTTTGAAAGTTAGACCAGCTCTTTTCTTTTCCACCTCTGTTAGTTTGGACACGTTTTATTCATAACACAAATTCAATTGCCAGAGTCTACATTTCATCTTGGAGTTCCTTTACATTGTATCTCATTTTTAAGAAAAGTTGCAAACAGCAAAATCCCTCCTTTGCAATGCATAGTTTTATGGGTATTGACAAAGCATAGAAGTGTGTATTCATCTCCAGAGTCCCACACTGAACAGGTCTGCCACCTCTGAAGTTCCCTTGTGCTGACTTTTTGTGGTCATCCCCTCTGCCCAGACCCAAGCCCGGCATCAGTGGCCTGCTTACTTCCAGAATGCAGTATAATTACAGTTATACCATGAGGAGCTCTTTTAGTCTAGCTATTTTCACTTAGGAAAATGCATTTAAGATTCATCTCTATCATTGTATCAGCCCATAGTGTTTCCCTTTTCATTTCTCAGTAGAATATTATTGTATGGATGGGTTACCATTTGTTTATACACTTATTGTTTATACAGCATTTGTTTGTACAATCATTTGCATTATTTCCAATTTCTGGACCTCATCAGTGAAGTGTCTATGACCTCTATGTATTATTATAATTCTTTAGAGTAAATACCTCAGTGTTGCATTACATAGTACTTATATGTTTATACTTATACATACCTATCAAAATTATTTTCTAAGTTTTTTGCATCATTTTGTATTCCTTACACATTGTTCTTCATCTTCACCACATTTAGTAATGTTATTTATTTTTTCATTTTAGCTGTTCTTATATTTTAATAATTGTGGTGGTATTGCATTCTGGGCTTTTACTTTGTATTTCCTTTACTACTAATATTTACTACTAATATTCCTTTACTACTAATATTACTGCACATCTTTTATATGCTTAGTTTTCATTTGTATGTTTTCTTTGGTAAAGTTTTACCCTCTTCCCTCTTTTTAAAAATTGTCTTTTTTGTTACGTTATCATTAACTTTGGAGGCTTCTTTACGTACGTGCATACAAATATATTACCAGTTACATGTTTTACATATATTTCCTCCCAGGATGTGCTTTGTCTTTTAATTATCTTTTTTTTTTTTTTTAATATGCGGGTACCGGGAATTGAACTCAGGACCTCACGCTTGCCAGGCAGGCACTTATGCCGCTAAGATGTATTATTGGCCATGTCTTGTTAATTATCTTACCATTGTCTTTTACAAAGCACAGTATTATAATTTTATCTAAGTATAAATTTTTTCTTTTATAAATCTTGCTTTTAGACTTTTCTCTGAAAGTATTTGCAAAAGTCAAATTCACATAGATTTTTGTCCTATGTTTATGTCTAAATATTTTAGCTATAGAATTTTGACTAATGTCCATAGCCTATATTGGGTGATGTGGCTTACATACCAAGGTTCAATTTTTGCATACGGGGATTGAGTTGTTTCAGCACTTTTTGCTTAAAACTATCTATGATAGTTAATCTTGTCAACTTAATTGGTTTGAAAGACACCTAGGAGTTTAGTAAAAGCACACTTCTGAGCTTGTGTAGGTGGGTTGTGGAGGTATCACCTTGGGGAATATATCTTGTTCCTGGCTCTTTTCTCTCTGGCTCTCTTCCTGATCTCAGCTTCTGGCTGCCATGAGGTAAACAGTTCTCCTCTGCCATGACCCTCTGTCGTGATGTTTCTGCCTTGGAACCAGCCAACCATGGATGGAACCTCTGAAACCATGAGCCCAAAATAAACTTCTCCTCCTTTAAATTGCAGGTGTCAGGTGTTTTGTTCTGGTGATGAAATCTAGCCAATATACTATGCTTTCCTGATTACTCTTGAAATTTTATCAAAATAAATCATTTGACTACATTATAATGAATTTATTTTTGGGCTTCATGTTTTATTCCATTCACCTATACTTGTACTTCGACTTGTACTTTGACTGATACCACACTACCTTGAATACTATAGCATTATATTAAATCTTTTTGAAAAGTAGTGTGAGTCTTCTAACTTGGTTGTTTTACTTCAAAAATCATATGATATGTTGTTTCCTTTGCTTTTCATATAAATTTTAAAGTAAGTTTATAAATAGGTTAAAATGTTGTTGGGCATTTGAGATTGCATTAACTCTATAGATATAATATATAGATATTATAGATAAAATTAAGAAATTCTAAAACCTTAATGTATTGAGTCTTCTAATCTGTGAACAGAGAATATCTCTTTGTGACCATTAATCTTGATATGTCAACATGTGTGGATTTAGAACTGCTTAGCAGATTACTAAAGCACATTTCTGGATGTGTCTGTGGATGACTGACATGTAGCCCAGCAGACTGAGAGAGGAAGACCCACCCTCGATGTGGCTTACCGATATGCTTTTAACCTGGATGGGATAAAAAAGGGAAGGAAGTGTCCCTGTTTTTTGAAGAGTTTAGTTTTGCCAGTCCCTTTTGACACCAGCCTCCAGTTTCTTCAACCTTCTAATGCAGGTTTGCACTGGCAACACTAGTGATCTTCCAGGCCTTTAACCTTGGACTGGTGCTGCATTCTTGATGCCTCTTATTCTGCAGCTTCCATGTTTTTGGGCTGAGGATTCTCTAGCTATCCAGCGTGCAGAGAGCCATTGTAGAGTCTCCCACCTCTGATCCTGTAAACCTACATAATAAACCCCCTTCCATAGTTACATATATATTTTCTATTGATTCTCCTCCAGCGAACCCTAAGTAATATGGATTTGGTACTGGGAGTAGGTCTAGAGCCACCAATTGCTATGAATTAGGTCTAAAATGCCCCCGCCCTATCTCATGTGTTTGGAAAAAGATTGGATCATGGGGGTGCTATACTCATCAGTGGGTTTATCCACTGATAAATTCAGTAGCTGGATGGGTTGTTAGGTGGAACCGAGCTGAAAGTGGATCATTGGAGCATAACCTAGAGGGTGGCATTGTCCCTGGATTTTCCTCTTGTCTCATTCCTGGCCGCTATGGGTTGAGCAGCTTTCCTCCACCGTGCTCTTCCATCATACCACTTTTGCCTTGGAGCCAGCCCACTGTGGACTAAATCATGAGCCAGAATGAACCTCTCCTCCTTTAAATTGTGGGTGCCAAGTATTGTGCCCCAGTAGTGAGAAAAATTGCTAATACAGAAAATTTGTACTGGAAAATTGGGATCATTGCTGTGACTACACTTGGCCATGTGGTTTAGAAGCCTTTGGAACTGGTTTGCAGGAAAAGTTTGAAAAGCTTTGGAGATGTGGGCTAGAGAAGCCCCAAAATGCTTTCAGAAGAGCCTGATGAGAGATTCCGGTCAGGGCTCAGAAGACAAGAATGCTAATAGGAGTGCAGAGGGTAAAGACCAGGTGCAAGAAGTTTCAATAGGGAATAATGACTCCACTGGCAGTTGGGCTAAAGGTCATGTGTGTTACACTCTGACAGAAGTTTTGTCTAAATCTTGCCTATGTCCTGATAAATTGTAGGGGAATAAGATTAAGGATAGTGGACTAATTGACCTGGAAATTTCAAGAAATTTCAAGACGGCCCAATATTCAGGTTCCAGAATAGGCACTACTAGATGCTTTTAGCCGTATGTACAGTCAGGAACAAAAGGTAGGGCCAAAAGATATAAAAGTTTTCCAATTTTGCCAGAAAGAACATGCATGTAAAGTTTGGGCAAAGAAAGCATGATTGCTGGAAGGATTAATAAAAAAGAAGCCAAATACTTTGAATCAGAACAAGACATCTCAGGAGTTGGTAAACCCCACCCTTTACAGGTTCAAGGGTATAAAAAAGTAAACACCCTTGAAAGACTTTGACTTGAGAAGTGAGCCCCAGGGTGCCTTGCTCATTCAGGGCCACAGAAAGGAGTGTTTCCCTAAGTTCAATCATACAGACATTCCAAGATCACCACGAACATGGTCTAAGGGGGACCAGGCTAAGTGACGTTGGTTTTTCAGGCATGCAGAATGCAAGAACTGTGGGGTCATGAAGCCTTCCATCCAGATTTCAAAAGAAGGCCTAGGACACCAGGCAACATGCCCCTTTAAATTGTGGGTGCTGAATATTGTGTCCAAGCAACAGGAAAGCTAATACACTTTTAAATTACTTACCTTTTATAATTTCTTTCATCAGTGTTTTATGGTTCTAAGCATACAGATTTTTCTCATATTTTGTGAGATTTAGAATTATTTATTTCACTCTTTTAGTACTATAATGTCTTAAAAATCAAATTATAATTGGTCACTGTTACTATAAAGAATCATGAGGAACTGTTTGTACTGTTCTTGCATTCTATGACTGCTAAATTTACTTACTAGATTTTAGGAGCTTTCAAAATATATTCTTTGTAAATTTAGATATAAAAAATTGGGTCATCCATAAATAGTGACTTTTTTCTTTTGTTCTTTTTTTTACTGCACTGGCTAGGGCATCTAACCTGATTTAATTGGAACTATTGAGAAAGGACATTTTTACTCTATGCGTGTGTGTGTGTGTGTGTGCACATTTGTACTGGGTATCAAATGTAGGGCATCACACATGTTAGGCAAAAGCTTGATCACTTGAATCACATCCTTAGTTCTTCTTGAGACAAAAGTCTTACTAAGTTGCCCAGGCTGGCCTTAAATTTGCAATTCTTTTGCCTCAGATTCCTAAATAGCTGGGATTACAGGAATATGCCACTACGCCTGCCTTAACTTTGTTCTTTATTTCAGGAAAAAAGCATTCAGTCTTCCTTATCATTTGATGAATGCGTTTTAATTCTTTTGAGGCCCTTTATCTATTTATTGGCATTATCTTCTAAGTTTGTAGAGAGGATTTTTGTTTTTTAAATCATGATGGATGTTGAATTTTATCAAATGCTTTTCTTTAACTATTGAAATAATCACATGGTTTTTCTCTTTGTTAATGAATTATACTCTCTCAATTGTTGAAACAGATATTCATTCCTGTGATAAAATCTATTTGTTCAACATAAATTATCATTTTCATATAGTGGTATATTCAATTAGTTAATGTTTTGTTGAGGATTCTCGTGTCTATGTTGATAAGAAATTATTTTCATTACTTTTCTGATAAAATCTTTGCTTGGTTGTGGCAGGATAAAAATGTTGGCTGCATACAATTGACAAGACAGTATATTTTCATTTATTTATTTATTTATTTATTTATTTATTTATTTATTTATTTATTCTTATATGGGTACTGGGAGTTGACCTTAGGACCTCACGCTTGCCAGCAAGCGCTTGTGGTGCTGAGCAATATCACTGGCCCTTTTTTTCCATTATGTGCATTCCAGGAGTTGAACTCAGGACCTCTTGCTTGCCAGGCAGGAGCTTATGCCACTGAGCCATCTCACCAAGCCCCTCTTTATTTTTTGGTGAAGTTAATGTGAACAAGGTTGATTTTTTCCTTATATATTTGATGAAATTTGCCAAATGAATTACTTGGTCCTGAAGTTTTCTTTTTTGAGGGAGAGGACTTTTACTTCAAATTTAATTTCTTTAATACGTACAAACCTGTTTCAGTTATCTGTTCTTCTTAAATTTTAGTAATCTGTTTCTTTCGAGAAACTTGTCCATTATGTCTAAGATTTAGAATTTATGAGCTGGTAGTCTTGCTTTTAAAGAATTGCTCATGGTATTGTTACATTATCTTGATAACATCGGTGAGTCTACAGTGACTTCCTATCTTGAGATCGGTAAACCGCATCCCCCCACCCTCAGTTGATTAATCTGGCCAGAGTTTCATCAATTTTATTTATCTTCAAGAAATAAATTTTTGCTTTCACTGATTTTCACTTATTTTCTGTTTTGAAAAAATCACTGATTTCTTCTTTTATTTTTAGTATTTCCTCTCTTCTGCTTACCTTAGGTTTAGTTTGCTTTTCTTCTAGTTTTTAAAGATACCGACTTAGATTTCTGTCTTAAGACTTCTGTGCTTGTCCAGAATAAGCATTAAATGCTATAAATGTCCCTGGCACCCCTGCTTTTTCTGCAAAACACAAGTTGGAAGTGTTGAAGTTTTTATTCATTCATTTAAAATTATTATTAAATTTTGTTTACATTTTTTTCTTAGTACATTGATTAGAACCTCATTGTTCTATTTTCAAATTTTTGGAGATCTCCAAATCTTTGGTTTTGTTGACTTCTAAATTAATCCATTGTGATCTGATAGCATAATTTGTGTGGTTTCTATTTCAGTTAGTGCAGTTCACATTTTGCTGTGTTTGAATTTTTTTGTTGCTATGGGTATTCCAAATAACCAGGGGTTTCAAATTCCAGCTACTGTACTTTGTGTTTAGTGTGGGAATTTGTATGTTTGTTTTCCTACACAAAATAAATATTTGACTAACAGAATTTTGCAAATTCTTTATTTTCCATTAGTTTTCTTCTTTACAAAGCTTCTTGATTATGTAGATTATCATTTAGCAAAAGAAATACTTATTAGTTTATAGCCATTGGTGGTTCTTGTGTGCCAAAATTGGATTATACCTGTAGTATTGGGAATAAATACCAACTTGCTATGTTTTGGATGTCCCTCCAAAAAGCTCATGTTGAAATATAATTTCAATTGTAAGTTATGAAAAAGAGAAAAATTAATCCAACTATGCTATTTGGAGATGGGGAGGAAGTGAAGGATAAGTAAAGCCACAACTTCAGGGTAATAATCCAGTAAAACTGGGTTTGTAAGATGAGGAAGAGAGACTTGAGCTATCTTATCATGTCACATCAGGCAATGCTTGTGCTACATTAGGATTTGTGGAGAGACTCCACCAGTAAGAAGTCTCTCACAGGATATGGCACCAGGCTTCAGAACTGTAAAAAACAAATTTCTTTTCTTTATAAATTACACAATCTGTGGTATTCACTTATAGCAATAGCGAACAGACCAAGACACAATTTTGTGAGTCAATGCATAACTGAAAATATACTGCGCAATCTCAGTCTTACACTAATAGTATGTTGATAGTTGCAGGGTATTAGAAAAGGGGTCATTATTCTTGGGTAAATCTGGCCACATATTTTGAATTGTATTTCTGTTAAAACTCATGACCAGCATCAAAGAAGCAGTATATATGCTATTCTTTTTCAAATGCCATGAACAGTGGTGAGAACTATAATTCACTTTTGAAAGCTTGTAAAGATAAAAATGTTGTAGATTCACAGCATATGGAAGACCTTACAGTCCCATCTTTAATAACAGGACTATCAGCGTAAGTCCCTTGGGACGGTGAGAACTGAAACCACACAACCACTAGCTTACTGTCTACATAAACATAGCTTTATTGTCCCAAGAGCTTCTTGTGTAGGAATACAATATTGCAAATACCATATGGTTTATTTCAGATTTACTTCTTGAAAATCCATTATCGGAACTCTTCAATAGTTGCTCAACTGGGATCATCGAGCTGAAATTTACTCTTTAAGTTTCCTTTCAAACCCTTACATTGCTGTGTTCACTAACCCTAAACTATCATATGACAACCTTAACCTAATTCCTATCTGGTTCTTAACATCGAAAGGCCTGACTTTAAAAATAAATCCCCCCAAACCTACAGATGTCCTAAATCTATCCTCTCCATTCAAGTGACTGTCTTAATATAATGATCTCTCTTATTGCAGCAAACAATAAATTTTGTGTTGCTTGATGAACAAGTTCTCTTTGTGGTCTTTTTGGGAAGGCAGTAGTAGACAACAACATTAGCCTAACAATAATCTAAGTAAAAAAGACATCTCGTAGAAACAATAAACTTTTCTTTAAGACTTCTCTCCACCAGGCAGGCTTCAATGTCAAGTTGGAAGGAGAAACATCTTCCTGTCTGTAATGCTTCTCCTCTAGCAGCCCCTGCCTTCTCAACCCTACATCTATTCTTTTCTCCTGCATCCACTGTAGGGCCAGGCAGAGTCCTGTCACTGGTTCCTCCCCACACCCCTATCTTCCACTGAGCATAGTATAGGCTGGACCACATCGTGACTGCGGCAGATAACCCACGCAAAGCAGTTAACAACTGATGGAACCACCTCTCCCAGAGATAGCCCTTGTGAAAACTTGCCTCGTGACAATGGAATTAAAGTGGATGAGAAATACGCATTTTTGAAAGTCCTCTTTTTTTCCTTGTATGTTTTCAGTCTTCTTTTCTATGTAGAGTTTTAACTTTATAGAACGCTATGAGCTGGAATACAAGTATTCTAATTAGCATACGTTCTGCCTTTAAGAAATCAAGTACACGACTTACTTAAAATCTTGAGAGAAAAAAATAACCTTTTTCCTTTCAAGTTATTTGTTGTGAAATAAATGTTGAGAAGTGCTGCAGCCATGTATATTGAATTTTTTTCTCTGAAACAAGTTGGAAAAAAGCATCAACAAAATAAGAATCACACTCAACAGTTTGAGTGCTAATTTGACTTTTAAATTTAAATTAACTCATTTATTACAGTATCCTCATCACACATATCAAATATTCAAATGAATATCTAGTTTATGTTATGTAGCTGTCAATAGGAAACAAATACTGAGCTTGTATCAGCGAAAGGAGATGATTATACAATTCCTTTTCTGTTCTGACTTATTATTACCTCTCAAATATAGTTTTAATTATGCTTCTGTTGTTAGGCATACCATTTTGCTCTCAATATGGTTTACTCTATCTGAAATATGGAGCCTGCATTCATTAACTTTTTCTAAAAGGAAGTACTAGCCTAGAGCTTATCTATGGGGTACCATGCCAACAAAATTTATGCTTCTCAATTTTATTTTAATGCAAATTTTGGCTTCCTCAAAAGTGCACTCTTGTTCAATAAGAAATAATTTTGAGACCTTGCCTACTCTTAGAGAATTCTCTTCCAGAAATTCTTTTTTTGGCATTACAGTTGCTAAAATTTTAGATAACAATGTAGATCATTCTAAGGAAATTCATTTTCAAACACAAGCTGAATGGGAGTCTTTAGGGAAATAATCTTTTTGGGTAAAAAACGTGCTTTGGAATACGATTTATTGTTTTACTAATAATTTTTTAATCTGCAACTAGATGTTTCAAAAATGGTAAGGTTTATAGTTTTAATAAGAAATTCATAGCCCTCTGACTTGTGATAATGGTCGTTGCTTACAGATACACGTGTTATAAGCAAAAGCATCCAAAAATCGCTAACAACAATGACTCTAATGTTAGCTCATTCATTTGATTCTAGCAGAAATGTACTACAAATTGAAGACAAATTGGTGTCATTTTCCTTTCTCAAATTTTTGAACTTGAAAACCCTGAAAGAACTGACTAAAATACATTCTGTTATAATTAGAGAATTTTATCTAATTTTATTAGAATTTTTAAATCTTTGTCTGTGTCTGTCTCTCTGTCTCTCTGTGTCTCTCTGAGTCTCTGTCTGTCTTTGTCTCTGATATACACACAGCAGTATTGCTTCTCATCACATGCTCCCTTCCCCCGCTTGTCTAAGCCATGATAGCATTTTGTTCGCTTATTTTATTGTGTCTTCTTTTGGTTAGTGCCAGCAGTAGAAAGTCACTTCCTTGATTTTGAAATTACGCTGTTTGCCTGACTTTTCATTTCTCTGAAAAAAGTAATAGTCCAAAACTAGGGGGAGATGGGTATGTCCAAAATATATTATTAAAATTGAAACCCAATGTTTTGTAAAATTAATAGTAAGTAATAATAATAGGGGAGACCTTTCTTCGTGTTCACTTACATTTGCAAGAAGAGCATTTACCTGGTGGCAGTTTAGGGAATTGAATTTCCATGCAGGGTGTGTGATTATGTGCACTTGTGTTCCTGTGTGTGTGTGTGTATGTGTGCATGCGTGTGTACACTTTGGATCCCTATCTCCTTTATTAAGGCTCTCTTCTTTATCAGGCTTTAGTCAGGATCCTCTGAGCCCTCCTTTCAACTAGTCTTCATCCCTGGGAAAGGTGTTCAACACATATAACTTAGTGTTAGCAAGAATCTTACTGTCAGCTTAAAGATTACCTGTCCTTGACCTCTGATCAAATTCATCATCCCCACCTTGACTTGCCTTTAGAAAGAATCCTAAATCAGTTCAGAAAGAATTCCCCTAATCTTAATATCTCTTCTTAGTGGTAGATTTTTTAATCCATTGACCTACATACACATTGTACTCATTAGCTATGAATCCCTAGTTATCTTTGCTGTATTTGGAGTTGAGCTCTGTCTCTGTCCCTTGCTATGATAATCTTGAGGTCCATGCCAACAGCCTTGAATGCAGTCATCCTTACCATTCTGGCAAGTGTCAGAATAATGTTTCGTTTAAAATGTTCGTGATTCATCCTTAACCCTGGTTCTGGATTCCACAACGAGGCAGCAGAAATTTCACGCAGTAGAATGTTCAGACAGTAGTGTCTTCTGACAGCTCTTGAGTGTCTTTTTTATTTTGAAATGTGCACAGGAGATAGAGATGCTGAGATTGCACACACATGAAGCCTACTTCAAACTGCAGTTAGCACAAGTGTTGGGAGGAGAACGGATGCACTGTTTCCCAACTTCCCTGCTCCAAAGGTTTCAAAATGTCTCCTGTTGGCCCTTCGCGGGTGGTGTCTTAGGTGTGACACGTGGGAGAATGTTTCAGTCACAGAATAAGAGCAAAGGAATATTTAATTATCCAAAACAGGACAGAAAAGGACTGAATGACAAAGAAATATAGTGTCAGAGTGTGGGGACTGGATTTTATGAATTAAAGATGAAAAACTGCTTTCGCTGATCTCTAGAACATAATCTTTTATGAAGTTTTCAGTCTTCTCTTCTTCCTCTTCCCTTTTCTCTTTTCTTCACTTTTCATTTTCTCTCATCACATACAGTTGACCATTATACCACTTGTATAATTTACCATATGCCAATCCCTCTGTACTTGATAAATATTTTGTATCTATTACTTCAATAATCTTCAATATCATGCTCAGATATCAATATTATACTAATTTTACAGATGAAAAATCTGATGTAGGCAGAGGTTAAGAGACATATTCACTGTCACAGAGCTAGTAAGCCGGAAAATCAAAATTTAATCTGTGCCCCACTTAAAACTTACTCTTTTGGTAAGTTATCTGTGTTTTTAAACTTTAATTTGGATATCCAAATTACCCAGGGATCTTGTTAAAATGCTCTCAGGAGATGTGGGTTGGGACGTCATATTCTGCATTTGATGGGATACTCATGGTGTGATTCCCTAAACCATACTTTGAGTACAATTTGATGGTCACTAATTTGAGATGGAAAGTTTTCACAGATAATGGGTGTGCTCACAATTCTGTTATTCTAGTAAAGTCCAAAATAACAGAGATACTATTTCCTTTAATTCTTTTGTGTTTGTTTGATCTAAAACTTTGAACATTTTGGTATCAGTAGAATTTCCTTACCAAATTCTCCCTCAAGGTCTTTGCTTAAACAGAAATCTCAAATGTACCATTTTTTGACTTCAGTCCATCCATCAAATTTTTCATTCCTCTGATCATTCTTTTCTTTACCTTTTCTGAACTTTCAATTTATCTAGATCTTTGGGCACCAAAAGACACAGAAGTGAATGTTGTATTCCAGGTGCAAGCCCATCACTCATTTGGAAAATACTGTTGCATCACGTCTGTCTGTTCTATGACATGAGTGATACAATCTCTCTAAGTATCGAGTCCAAAAGAACTCTGCATGATTTTGTGACTGGGCTCTATTGAAGATTTCTATCTAATTTGACATTGCAATTTACAACCTCAAATATCTGTGATACTTCAAAAGAACTAATTTACATCTTTGAAGTTGGATGACATGTTTTTTCCTATACCATATGTGTCATCCCCCCTCCTTTTTTTTTTTTTTGTGGGTACCTGGGGGTCGACCTCAGGACCACACACGCCAGCAGGCGCCCGTGCCGCTGAGCGATATCACCGGCCCCTTTTACGTATGTGGGTTCCGGGAGTCGAACTCGGGCCCTCGCACTGGCAAGGCAGGCGCTTAAGCCGCTGAGCCATCTCACCGGCCCCCGCCTCCTTTTTTGTGTGTGGAGGCTACTGATGTTAGCACACAACCATCTCCATTTTGTAATTTGGATTGATTGGCTGGTGGTGAGGAAGGCTTTCATTTTCTTATAACTTGTGGACTGTTATCAAGGCAGAAACATGCTCTACATCCCCAAATTCTGTGGATTGAAATGATGGATTTCTAGGGCCAGAATGTCAAATAAGTGATGAGTAATACAAGGTGTTGGGGCCTTTTATTTTGAAAGGCCCTCTGAGACAAATTCAAAACAATTCAATTGCCAAATAATTGGTAAAAGCATTTCAACAGAAGTTTAGGAGAGTATTATGAAACTTTTAATTTACAAATGTTTCTCTTTTAAACTTCTACTGTGGTTGTGGTAACTTTAGCTACCTAAAGTGTTCCTTTTGAAATATTTTAATCAGATCCCTCACCAGCTAGGAGAAAAAGGACTGACTCATGGGTATGTCAGGAAAGTTAAGTAGGAATATTTTTCTGAGGACAAGATCTCCTTTCAATTAGATTTACAGATATTTACTAATTAGTATTGTCTGTATGTAAGAAGCTTGTTTTTTTCAGTTTCTAGTTAAGATTGGATGAATTGGCCTTTGAAATGATGACTCTACTACAGGTATAGTAACATCACTCAATAAAGACAGGTAGAAAACCTGCCTGGGAAGATGTAGTTCTGTGGGGAGGGGGGTGGAGAGAAATTTAAACACTTTTAATTCAGGAAATAACCTCTTGAGGGCCTCCTATGAGTCAATGACATGCTAGGCATCAAGAAGGGGAAAGGGGAAAGCTGAGAAATATAGCTCATATCTAGAAAAGTTAATAAATATCAAGTGAGCTAAATTTCTTTAAGTCATGTAGTTTTTACCTGTATTGTAGTTCTAGTCTTATTTTTCTACTTTGTGCCAAGGAAAGCTTGCAGGAGAGAAAAAAAAGCCCTTTTTTTTGAGCAATGAGAAGGTCCTAGAAAGATTAGGGTAGGATTATTTTTTTATTAGATAAGAGTAGGTAAGACAAGATAACATAGACTTTTATTTTGGAAGGCTCTGTGTGGCAAACCCAACAGGATTTATTTGCTTATAAATGAAAGATTACAAAATTGAACTTCCAGAAATATTAAAACTGACATACAAAGCTTTAATATAATAGCAATGTTTTCCTGAAGAAAATTATGGTTAGAGGTTATGCCTAAAGACTGCTCATCTCAAATAGATTCTTGAGATTTGAAATTAATGCCTACATCTTGATCACCTGAGGTGCATTTGCTTGAATATGATTGTATACAAAATGTGTAGAAAGAGATAGTTATAAATTAACAAAGGACTGGAATGAGATGAGATGGATGGCATGTCAATGACACAGTCTTACACGAGTACAGGCCCTTCTTCTGTCTTCTATATATAGTTTCCATCGCATAAAGGTAGGTGCCTAAAGGTAATGTCACATGATAGCTTTGGGTATTGATGTTATCATGCAATGTCTCCAAGTTCTAAAACTATTTGGATATTAGTACTTTTTTCAATTCTCTTTTTATAGTGATTTACTTTAAATGCTAATAATGTGAAATTATGCAAATCATAATAATAGTGGCTAATATTTCAGGGTGCTTACTATGTCACTTACTATTCTAAAAGTTTTACATAGCCATGTATAATTTAATATTCACAGAAACCTTGTGAATTGGGTATAATGATAAATCTATTTTATTGATGAGGAACTCTAAGAAAGGATAAGTAAGTTGTCAGAAGCTAGTTATTATACAGCTAATCAAGGATTCCATTTGCCATATCTGACTCCAAAAATCATATACATATATACCATACGCTGTATTTTTATGTTTGTCCAAATCCCTATGCCATCAGAACAACCAGTCAATTCTATGTAACAACAAACTGATAATAAAGTTAAGTCCTATAAAAGAAACAAAAGTTGATGCATTTCCTATAATCAAGGCCACTCATTTTAGTAGGGCTAGCACATTTACATTGTAAGTCAAACATAATGCTATGCTGAATGCTATAATAGAGGAAGAAATTATTAGTTGAATACACAGTGGGCAGATTGATTTCAACTGGGGGGCTCTGGAATGATTTTCAAAGAAGATATGAGCTGAAATGTGATTTAGGGACTATTTAAAGGTCAGTAGGTGGTTATAGAATTGTAGGTGTGGGAAGAGGTAAACTGGAAACTTAGGTTAAAAACAAATTTTTGACAAAATTATTTAAACTTTGGTAGAGAGTTAGAGCCATCGAAAGGTTTTCATTCTCATGTGACAAATTCAGATTTATGTTTTAAAAGGACATTAGTCGCTTACAGTGTAGAGTGCTTTGGAAAAATACAGGAATCCAGGTAATCATAAGAGCAAATAAACAGTTGTTTCGATGGTGACCTGAAAAGATAGAGACCATGTTCATTTGTGGTTAATCTGAAGTTATGCTACAGTGTATATTGTAAGTTTCAAATATATCTTATTTATGCTTAGGCAAATTTTGCATAATTAATTTCTTATGTAAAGAACCTCTATTAGGGATGCTTGCTAATTTTTCTTTTATTTGAGATATAAAGTGCCTTGTAACATACAATGATCTAAAGTTTGTGAATTTACACAACAAATTTTTTTCTTGATTTATAGTTTATTCTAAACATTTTAACAAAACACTACCATCCTAACTCCTGGCATTTTGAAAGATTGTTATGCCATGAAAATTATAATATAACTAGGATAGTTTAAAAAGAGAAAGATAGGCCTGAAAGAAGTTTTTTTTTTAAATAATGAAACAATACACTTTCATTTGAATTCTTGAAGAAGAAATTCTTTTTTGAGAAAGAGATGGGTCATTTTCAAACTTTAGTTTCCATGGATCTGTGATTCAGAGACAAGAAAAATTGTTTTATTTTGTGACTGATGGTTCTTTGAATCATTGTTTTACTCCTGCCACCGAAAATAAGATTCCTCCAAATACAAAAATGTTTCAAGCAGACTTTTGGCTCTGCAAGGCCCCGGTGATAAATACAACCCTCAGCATTGCTATCTGAGATGGTAAATCAACCAAAGTTCAATTTATAAAATTCTAGAGATACATTTTGTTCAACTTTCAACTATTTTATATACAGGCCCAGAACTCCCTGAGATTCCATGAGAAACCTAGTTCAAAACATTAAAGAAATTAATTAAATTTATTGGAAACTCTTTTTAAACATATTTTATGGATTTTTCATAATCAAGAAATTATATTTATTTATTTCTACAATCACTCAATTATTAACTATCTGCATAATTTGTTAATAAAATGTTCAGTGTTGACAATATGCTGCTGGGGATACGTCAGACCAGAAACTACGAGGGAACTTGCCTGCTATAAGACAATTAGATCTTGCAAAAATTATGTGTGTGTGTGTGTGTGTGTGCATGATACAATCATAGACAGTAAGGGAGAGTATTAGGATTCTGTAGAAAAACAGAATCAGTAGAAAATGTGTGTGTGTGTGTGTGTGTGTGTAATTACACAAGCATATTTACAGGGCTTTATGGGATCAGAGGGAAGAGAGTCCACTATAGCCATGTTCATGCTGCAGAACCCGGGGATCTGCAGCTGCTCAGTGCAAGACCGTGGATGTCTCCGAACAAGAGGGACCAAGGGTGCAGTGCCAGTCTGCAGCTGAAGACCTAGAAGCTCCTTGAGGAGCTGCTGGTGTGAATTTTCACTGAAAGGCTGAAGATGGAATCTGAAGTCTACACGTCATGACAGTAGCAAAAGACACATTTGTTCAAGCAGAATCAAGCTTGCAAAGGAAGGATAACGTCCTCCTTCTTACCCTTTGCATTCTGTCCAGGATGCAAGCCTACCGGATGGTGTCGTCCACACTCAGCGTGGGTCTTCCTCCCTCAGTTTGCTGGTCTGCATGTGGGTTGTCTCCAGAGGCAGCTCCATAGACACAGCCAGGAGTGTATTCTACTAATATCCTAGGCATCTCATACCCATAGTCCAGTCCAGTTGACAGCCAGGATTAATCATCACAGGGAATCTTTGTTTCCTCAGAAATATCAGAAAACACAGAAATGTGATTATTTGGGGTCAGTGATGATATCAGCTCCATGATCCAAAAATTAAGTCTTGGGCCTTTAACACAAGATAGGGATTGGTGAAGATGAGATTTTAGGGCAACCTAAGAACAAGAAACAGAATAAAAAAGGGGGTGGAAGTTGCCCTGGTTTGCTAACATTACCTGGCTCCCAGCAGATGCAAATATAAAAATCCTATCCAGAAGGAAACAATCTCTTCACATATACCCAAAGGAATTAAATTTGCTATACTATTGGGACACCTGCATACCCACATTCATTAAGACACCTTTCCCGATAGCCAGGATACAGAGCCAGCTTAGGTGCCCACTGATGGATGAATAGATAAAGAAAATGTGGGATATATGTATGCAATGGATATTCAAAATAAAGAATAATATAATTATGTCATTTTCAGGAAATGGATGGCACTAGAGATCAACTTGTTAAATGAAATAAGACTTAGAAAAGCAAAGTCACCTGCTTTCTATAATATACGGAGTATAAAAAGATGACATGAAAGCACAAAGGAGACTATTATTATGCAAGAAGAAGGGAACAAGGGGGAGCAGAAAAGGTGTGCAAGGGAGGTAACAGGGAGATGAATATATGGTAATCGAAGTGTGTTATATGTGTGTATGAAAATGCCATAGGGAAACCTAGTTTTTATTTTTATTATTTTTTTATTAATACATGTATGCAGTACATAATGTTTACTCCTTGTGGGGAGTTGGCACATGTACAATTCCTTTTTCCCCTTCCTTCTCTCCCCCTTCCACCCATCTTTTGATCCCCTTCTTTTTTTATATGGATTTGCAGTAACCAGTATTCACCTAGTAGTTTGTAAAATGAATAGGCACTAATAATATACATTTAGAAAGAAGAAAACATCCTCAATTTGGGTCCGCATATTATCTATATAATGAAATTTATTAAAGATGAGTGCACAAGTGCAGATCAGTAGCCACACAGAAAACCAAATCACTATGGAAGAGTCATCAAATATCCTTGGGATTCAGTATCACAAGGAACAGATGCAAATTTAAATTCTTATGTTGCAAATGCACATGGAAATACAAATGAAATAAAAATAATAATTCACAAGAAAATACTATTATGACTAGATGGGCCTATTAGTATTGGCCTCTAACTCCACCACTGTGGGAGGCGGCGACAAGAAAATTGGAAGCTGGAGCGTAGCCTGGGCAGCTTAGTGACCAAAAAAAAAAAAAAAAAAAGGGCTGGGGATGTAGCTCAGTGCAAAGGCCCTGGGTTCATTTAATCTGTAATGCTGTACACGTGCACACAAGAAGTCCAGACTAATTTGACAATTATATCAGTTAAGAGTCTCCAAAAAGGGAAGCAGTAGGATCTCTCTCTGTCTCTCTGTCTCTCTTTGTCTGTCTCTTTGTCTCTCTGTCTGTCTCTCTGTCTGTCCGTCCATCCATTCCTCCCTCTCTCCCTCCCTCCTAGCTTTATTTTAAGTAATTGGCTCACATGATGGGGTCGGGGTAGGTGGCTTGAAATTCAGGCAAAACCTTGGACAGTGTTGCCCATATGAAACCTATCCTGCCTGGAAACCAGGCAGGTGTCTGTGTTACAGCTGAGCTGGAATTCCTTCTCTGAGTAGCCAGATTTTGGTCTTAAGATGTTCAACAACTTGGATGAGGCTCAGACACATTATCAAGAGTAGTTTCTTTTATATTGAGAGTAGTACAGTCACCTAGTTATAAATGTTAATCGCGAATCACACCTACAAAATATTTTCACGGAACAGCTAAGCTGGTGTTTGACCAAACAACTGGCCATCATAGCCTAGTCAATTTAGCCATCACAATACCAAATACAGCAAACTTTTATAAAAAAAATATAATTGTTGAACGGTATTAGCGGTCAATAGAAAAAGTAAAAACAAGTAGTGAAGGACTTAGCAGCAAAAGACGCTGAGAATTATTGTAATGGAAGATAGTCCCGAAGAAAACCCCTCCCCTCCTTTTCCTTACACCTCCCACACTTCTTCTGGACTGGGGATTGATCCCAGGGCCTTCATAATGAGCTATGTCCTCAGCCCTTCTTTAAATTTAAGTCACTAAATTGCCCAGGCTAGGACTGAACCTGGGCTCCTCCTACCTCAACCTCCCAGAATCCTAGGATTACAGGCATGTGCCCCATGGCCTGCAGTGCTTTCTTACTAACGGTGCCTAAGGCTTGTTTTCATATGTCATGTGCACCATGGATTCTTCTTCCAAATGGGTGCTTTTCTTTCTTTTTCTTGCGCTCTAACAATACCTTGTGTGTTTCATTTTGTTACGCTTGTCTTTTGACTAACATTACAATTCTTAGTTTACTGGTTTAACTTCCTGATAGAGTATACTTGCTGATCATTGAGATGATGCCTTTTCATATTCTTTGAATACCTATTAATAAGGTGCTGCATCACCCTCAAATTTATATATTGAAGCCTCAACCCTTAGTACCTGAGTATGTGACTTATATTTGGAGATAGTGAATTTAAAGAGGTAATTAAATAAAAAATGAGGCTGTTAGGGTGGGCTGTAATCCATTTTGATTATGGTCTTTATAAGGACACACAGAACAAAAAAAGGAAATACACGGTTTGCATTAGTCAGTTTTCCCGTGGCTGCCACAGGGTACCCAACACCCACAACTTAAAGAAGCGGAATTTATAATCTGCTTAGTTTCAGTCCATGACCAGCCAGCTCCAAGGCAGAGATACGTAAGATTTTTCCACGATGTAGAAAGATGGTACTAGTACACTAACACTGTCCTAACCCTGGGCTACCCGTATGCATATATTTACCGACCATTTAATATTATTTGCTGTGGTTGGAAGCCAGAAGGTAGTATGAAGGACTGGAGAGCATGTTAGAAGACTCTTTGTAAAGCTGAGGTTGGTGTGCTGAACGTTACAGCTTTCCTTAATAGAAAAGGAAAAGCTGTGTCACCACTATTTTTTTTTTTTTGTGGGTACCGGGGGGTCGACCTCAGGACCTCGTGCGCCAGTAGGCGCCCGTGCCGCTGAGCGATATCACCGGCCCCTTTTTCGTAGGTGGGTTCCGGGAGTCAAACTCGGGCCCTTGCGCTTGCCGGGCAGGTGCTTAAGCGGCTGAGCCATCTCACTGGCCCACCACTTTCAATAATTGCTATTTGAGGATGTTTATATCCATTAGACTGATATTTACTAGAAGCATATCAAACAGGAAAAAATTGCTATCCATATCAGCCTTTTCAAAATAAAGTCATCGAACAAAAGAAAACTTCAAGGCCTGGTTAATGTGAAATCCTTTTAAATCGTTGGTGAGTTGTACATGAGACTAGGACTATTGAGGAAGATGTGTGTGTGTGCACACGCACTATGGACAGGCATGGCTGAGAGACACGAGACAACTGTAGTAGAGTGGATAATTCTTACCATTGAGGACTTTATGATGTGACTTGAAGAGAAAAACAATAAAAACCAAAACTTTACTCATGTTAAATGATTGGGAAAGAGGCCCAAACGGAACATACTCGTTTACACATCTAGAACGGAGGCTCGGAATTAGGGAGCAATCCAGAAATACTTCCCTATGTATTCTTTGAGAGTCAGAACTCGATTTTGTACTTTTCCCCCCACGTGACACGGCGCGTGGTAAATGCTCAGCATGTCCCTGTTGAAATGAATTACACCAAATTAAGGCAGAGAAACTCAATGCGTGCTCAGATGATTTTGCTGTCTTATCTCTTCCCGTAAAAGAAGAGTGTTTTCTGAGGCTGCTGAATCACCGACCGGACGTGTTTCCTTTACACAAATGACAACACTATTTTTAAAAGTAGCCAAATAAGCGATTGTCAAGAGTGTGTACTCTAGAAAGAACTCGAGCTGTGAGGGTGATGATCGATTTAGAATAAATGTAAATAAAGCCGAAGTGGCTCTTAGGCTTTGGTGTGTCCCCTTCAGACCACAGCTTCTCACGCTCCATTCAAATACTGCACGTGCTGTAGTGGGGGGAGCGCCAAACTGATGTTTGGTAGCGAAGGTTAAAGGGAAGGAAATACAGTGTTCTCATTTACTTAAATACAGGGTTGATCTTCAGTATTGAGTTGTTTAGATTAAGTTTTGATGAACTATTTTCTGATTCTAGAGCGCAGGCTGCCTTCTCTCTCACCCCTATTTAATATTGTACAATGCTGTTCTGCTGTTGGTTTGGTCCTGGTAAAAATGATGCCCACACAGGCTGTTCATCAGGTTGCTTGCTGAGCTGTGCTTTTCTTTTTATTATTGTCAGAATTTCAGTGTCATCAAAGTTAATAATCTTCAAATTGACAGATATTTAACCCGGAGGTTCCTTTCAGAATAGGAGTCCATTATGAAAAGAGGGCTTACAACTCCTTCAAGAATAATAAGCTTGCCATTATTACTATTATTGTTATTAATATTTTGTGTTGTTACTTTCCACTTTCTGCTCAGAATTAACTTTAGTTCATCATTCTAATTCGTTGCATGGAGCTCTTAACTGTAATAAAATAAGGAAATGTCTAGAACCAACGCTGTCGTGATACTGATTACTGATTTTACTGGGATCTGCGACTCTGAAAAATGAGAAAATATTGTCATGTTTTGATAGTCAGAATTTTTTAAAAGACAAAATGTGTCATTGTAGATGGGTTTAGTTTGTTACTATATTTAAAAAAAGGAAAACAATGTTTTAAAGATTTGCTGGAATGAAAAATATGACTTTTCTCTGAAGTCTCTTCTCTCTTGAAGTGTTTTTGTCAGTAGGAGTATACATCGTTGGCATCTTCCTCTTTGCCTGCCCATTCCTGCTACAGGTCTGAAAAGATTTCACCATGACAATAGCTACACTCAGCAGAATCTTTGCGTTAGTCCCTCCTGAGTCTATGCATAGTCAGATGTAGAAATTAAATACATGTATTTTAATTCATTCACATAGCAGCAAAATATATGATCATTTAATTAATTCTTACCTTATAATGGATATATAATATTTTAACCCCTATTGGAAATGAATAATACAGTTCAATTTACATTTATATTGCGGAATATACTTCTAAAAGTTTATTTGCTGTGCTAAAGAACATACGAGTGAAATAATTTGAAATTTAGAGAAAAGTCACAAGTACAAGAATTTAGGGTAAATTGACAAAATGATGTCCTTATGTCCCCAAGTACTTTAACTTGTATTTTCTACTGGCAATGTTATTCTCCTTACACATCCAAAATACAGCTATCAGTATAAAGCAATTAACATTGATTTATATTTTTATTTATAAAGCTATGTAATCCTGTTTTAGGCTTTACCATATGTCACAGTAATACCCTTCATAGCAAAAAGATGAAGTTCAGAACCACACATTAAATTGTTATCCTGTTTTTATCCTTCTTTGTCTTCAAATAGCTCCTAAGACATTTCTTTGTTTCATGCCTCATTTTCATTAGTGCACAAACTCAGAAATATTCAGTGTTAGTATTTCAATATTCTTTCTTCCAAAAATGAATATAAAGAAATGTCTCTGTTGTTTTACTTGGATTTTATTGACCATTAGTGATTTTCAGGATTTTTAAAAGTTTTGTAGATTTGCATTTCTTCATATCTATTTTCTCTATCAGACTATTTTTATCATTTATAGACACTGAGAAAATTAATCATATGTGTGGTAAAATTAATTTTATATTTTATCTGGACTCTGTATATAATGTCATATAAAAACATTTCAGTTATCAAATCTATCAGTCTTTCCTCTTAGATTTAGTATCTTGATAAAGAAGACTTTTCATCCAATGATTTACAAATATTCTCTTACACATTATTTTATCATTTTTATTATTCTTTCACATTTAGATTTTAATCATTATAGACAATAATTTTAGATGATATGAGAAATCATGTCTACTTATTTGTTTATTTCAGATTAATAACTAATTATGCCAGTACCATTCATTAAAAAAGGACCTATTTTCTTCTAAGATTACACTTTTTAAAAATTTTATCAGTATGTGTGTGTAGTACATAATATTTACACTCCTTGTGGGAAGCTGGTACACATTCATAGCACATCTTAATTCCTTTTTTTATCCCTTATTCCTCCTTTCTCAACTCCTCCCTTCTCTTGATCCCTTTCTTTTTTGAGAAAGATCAGTCTTCCTACTTCTTATTATCTATCTTTTATTTTGCTGTTTTATTTTTACCCTGGGTTTCTCATATAAGAGTATCCATGTGATATTTTAGCTTGTGTGTCTAATTTATTTCACCTAACATTATGGTGTCAAGGTGCATCCATTTTCCTTTTATCATTTTAACTATATTTTCCATATATATTGTATCTATATCCGAACTTTGATCTTACTTTATTGATATATTTTCCAATATCTGTTTACAATTTTAATAACTTTATAATGGAGTTCAATCATCACAAGTCATCCTTTGTGATTAGTTTTGTTTTCAATTAAAAATTGCTCAATTCCATTTCATACTAGTTTAAAAGCGGTAATGGGAAGTCTACCAATATTGGATTTCTAGTTAGAATTGTATTAGATCTGTATGTGATTTTAGGAAAGATGATATTTAGATACATTGTTTGCATCTTCAGTTTTACTATCTGTCTTTAGTGCTGTATTGTGTGATATTAATTTGATTATCAGAAGACGTACAAATGGCCAACAGGTTTATGAAGAAATTTTCAACATTGTTAATCATCTGGAAAATGTAAATCTAAACCACAAGGAGATATGACTTCATTCTTCTTACAGTGGCTATTATCACAAAGATAAAAGATAATGAATACAGTAAAGGATGTGCAAAAAAGGAACCATTGCACACTGTTGTTGGGAATGTAAATTAGTATAGCTATTATGGAAAGAGTATGGATGTTCCTTAAAAAATGAAAATAGCTATCATATGCTCCAGCAATCCCATGACTGCTTATATTCAAAGGAAATGAAGTCAGTATATTGAAGAGAAATCTGCACTTCCATGCTTATTGCACCGTTACTCACAATAACCAAGACAGGGAAATAGTGTTCATCAGCTGATGAAAGGATAAAGAAAATGTCATATGTATACATAATGGATCAGTATTTAGCTATTTAAAAAGGATGGAACACTGTTGTAACAACACAGATGGAACTAGAGGTCATTAAGTTAAGTGAAATAAGCCAGGCACAGAGAGACAAGTCCTGCATGACCTCACTCATATGTAGAATCTAAAAAAGATCTATCTCTTAGAAGTTGGTAGAATGGTGGCTACCAGAGGCTGGAGAGAGTAGAAAGGGCTGGAAAATGTTAATCAATGAGCAATAAGTAATAGATAGAAAAAGAAGTTCTGGTGCTCTGGTGCATATAAGAGTGACTAAATAACAATAGATACTGATAACATGCTTTATATTTTTAAACACCAGATGCAAAAATTTTCAATATTTTCATAGTAAAGACATTATGATAAATGTTTACCTTGATTTGAACATTACACAATGTATACATGTATCAAAACAACACATGGTACAACATAAACATAGTTTTTGTGGATAAGTTTAAAAAACTAAATTAAATTATAATAAACTTTTCATATCTTTTCCCTTATGTATTTTGACAGCAATTTGTTTTCTTTCAACTTTTCTTTTAACTGTATTAAATGTAAATCCTACACATGGCTAGCAGGTGAATTTTGTTTTATAATCCAACCTATCATAAGGGAATTTCTATTAGCTATGTGATACAATATGTTTTGTTTTAGTTAAAACCATGCCAAGATTCTAAATTTTACATCCAGGTGGCAGAAAAATTAAATTATCATTATTGTAATTATATAATATTAATATGTATTCTCTTCCTGTTAATTCTGAAATTAGAAATCAGGGTCTTTCAAAAGTTGAACCAAGTGTCACAAGGAGACAACTGATGTTCTGTCTGACTTTGTGCATCAGTTGAATCTTTTATATACTTTTTGGTTCTTATGTAAAACACTCTTAATTTGCACCTTTTAAGTTTGTAAATATGTTATTTTTTCTGATTTTTGCTTCTGAAAATTCCCACAACATATCTTACTGATTTTCTATGCTTACAATCTTTTGTACTCCAATGCATATTCTACATTCAAAATATAGCTAACATTTAGAGCTCATTAAAGAGTAATAAAGGTTTGATTATTTCTCTTAAATGTTATCGGGTAGGCTTCATAATGATGTAATGACAAATAATATTATGAGATCAATGCCCTGATTTTTAGGTTTAGTTGATGACAGACCCTATTCTAGAGGAGAGAAAATGTTTATTGTAGGCTTCCCACTTCAGATTAAAAACATATTTAAGAAACAAAATACCATCATATTTATGAGTGCCTATAAAATCACTCCTGATTTTAGTACACAATAGTGTTACAGAAGAAGTATCCATGAATCAACTGAGGATTTTGAGCATCCTCTAGAGAAATACTTTTAAGAACAGTAATTGCATGGAATAATAATTATTTTTTATTGTTGTTTTTTTGACACTGGGTGTTGCTATGCAGTTCAGGTTGGCCTTGAACTCACTATGTAGCCCAGGCTGGCTTCAAACTCCTGGCAATCCTCCTGCCTCAGCCTCTTCAGTGCTAGTATTACAGACATGTGCCATCACTCCCTGCCTTAAATTAAAAATATTTTGCACACAAATTTAAAGTCATCATCTCATTGTTCTTGGATTCACAAGAACATAAATGGAAGAATATGAAATATTTCACATCCAATTGTCATCCATTTAAATTTTTATTTTTTATTAATGCATATTTGCAGTACATGCTGTGTTGGAAAGCTATAGGAAATGATTGGAAAATAGTTTTTGTCTGTTTCCGAAGGCAGCTCTTTCTCAGATATTTCACATGAACAGAAAGATTTTCTGATTAAATTTAAATGTGCCATTACACCTCTGCTTTGCATCTTGGAAAAGATCAGAGTCCATTATACGTTTTCCAACAGGCCGTAAGGACATATGTCAGATCGTCAGCCCTGTGGAAGCAGTGGTCTTTGGCAGAGAGGACTGATTTGGGCAGATTGTCAGGGCTTAGCCTTGCGTTGCATTGATCTGTAGGTTTTCTTCATTTCTAAGGCAAGTATTTAGGGCTAGTAAACTGCTTTGTACTGCCTTAGCTGCAATCTACAAGTTTTGATATTTCATCCAGTTAAGAATATTTTCTAACATGAAGTATGATTTTTTTAACTTTTTAATACTCATTTTTTTTTTTTGTAGGTACCGGGGGTCGACCTCAGGACCTCGCGTGCCAGCAGGCGCCCGTGCCGCTGAGCGATATCACCGGCCCTTTTTTCATATGTGGGTTTCGGGAGTCGAACTCGGGCCCTCACGCTTGCCAGGCAGGTGCTTACACCACTGAGCCATCTCACTGGTCCTTAATACTCTTTAAAGCTTCTTTACTTCAGTTCCAGAGTTGATTTTTCTACTTATCTATATGCTATTTAATTTCTATCTTAATAGGCGACTACCTCAAGAGAGCACAGGGTCCAGAAGGTTGGGCTGACTGGCATGATCTTTAGATCCTCCCAGGGTCTTCTTGGTCCTCAGATTTGGATCATCTCAGCCTCTGTGATGCTTGTAAACATTTTTTTAATATGTTTTTTCTAGTTATTCTTAATAGAGAATGTTTTGCTGTAAACTATTATAAGTCAGAGGTGGAAACCTTAGTCACATAGATGCTTATAAAAAGGTTTCATTATTTAATTAAAATTTAGAAAAATAGAACACCTAAACACATATACAACTTAGTTAATTATGATGATTTGAACATCTCTGTAACTACCTCTCCCAGTCACGTGGGGTAGATTTTTGTGGTCACGGCAGAAGCCTTCCACGTGTCTCCTTTTTCTCTAACGGCAGCCACTATGTTAGCTTTATAGTACTGTGTAAGTGATTCTTCACTTGTCCTTATAATTTCAGAATCAAGTGAGCATCCCTAAATATCATAATTTAGCTTACCCTCCCTTTCATTTTGTCTGGTTCCTTGTAATTTATTTGTTAAGGCAACAGCATTGTTTGTCTTGTAGTATTTCCCACAGCTTGGGCTATACTGATCATGTCCACATGGTAGATTTTAAAATGGTCTTGTGAATTTTGTTGGATTTAGAAGCTTATATTTTGGCATAATTCCACGTGTGTCACTTTCTTCTGTCACTTGTTCTTCTTTCTCCTTCTGTGTATTTTTATTGCAAGTTAAGTGTTATGGTTTTTATCTAGATGTCCCTCCAAAGCCTCGTGGATCACACATGAGGGTTTCAGATGATTGGATCATGGGGGTGTGCTACTTATCAGCGGATTAGTCCATTGATGAGTTTACAGCTAAATGGGATGCTGGGAGGTGGAGCCTGGTGGGAGGAGGTGGGTCCCTGGGAGTGTGGCCTAGAAGAGTCTCTCTCTCTCTCCTGCTCCTCCCTTCATTCTCTCTCTGCTTCCTGTCCACCACACCGCTCTGCCATGCTATCCTGCCTTGGAGCCAGCCAACTACGAACTGAAATGTGAGCCAAAATAAACTCCTCCTTCTTTAAATTGCGAGTGTTGGGTACTATGTCTCAGCACTGAGAAAGTGACTAAGGCATTAAGTGTCCTGGAATTTACTCTCCAAAGTTTAACCTTTTACCGCATGAGTAATTTCTTTTTGTATTGTTACTTTATGCAGAAATGTGCACTTGAATTTCACACTTACATAATTCTCAACAGTGACCATATTCTCTTGTGTTTTATCTACTGAATGAATTATTGATTTAGGAAAGCATTTGGGCTTGTTTTCTCCAGCGAGTGTTTGGTGTGTGTATTTTGAGCTTCATCCTCTGCTAATGTTCTGTTTTAACTCATATTGTTATTTGTCTCCTCCAGCACATCTGTTTTGTTGGTATATGAGGTGTGATAGAAAACAAAATGAATGTTTAAAGTAAAGAAATATTTTTGAATGTCTTTAGTTACATTGCTGTAGCTGACTTGATGTCCTGAATCAATTCAAAACATTTATTTTTCATGATCATTTTGACTTCGTGGAAGAACCAGAAGTCACATGGTGCCAGACCCAGTAAATATGGTAAATGAACATTATGAGCCTGCCTTTTTTTGGATGGCACTCAACATTAGCATTTACAATATTTTTTTTCAAACTGTTCCCTGATTTTTTGCAGTACATCAAATTATGCTAATATTAAATGATACTAATGTAAAATGATTGATGAGGTGACTTTTGCTAACATTTTTGAATAGCTTTTACATTTGATACAATATGTAATTTTTTTTTATTTTTTTATTTTTTGTGGGTACCAGGGGTCGACCTCAGGACCTCGCGCGCCAGCAGGTGCCCGTGCCGCTGAGCGATATCACCGGCCCCTTTTTCGTATGTGGGTTCCGGGAGTCGAACTCGGGCCCTTGCGCTTGCCAGGCAGGCGCTTACACCGCTGAGCCATCTCACCGGCCCACAATATGTAATTTATTTTATAAATTTTTAAAGTTTTTTCTCATTGTAACATTAGTGTACAGTTTTGCAAGGCCTATGTGCAATCATTTTTGCTTAGATTGTAATGTTGACCAATATGTGTGTATTTAAGGGGAAAAGATGTGCAATCAACATATTTTTGATTAAAGGCACAAAAGAGGACTTTCAGAACTGCTTCAGAAAATGGCAAGAATGATGACATAAATGTGTTCAAAGCAAAGAGGAGTATTTTGAAGTGGATTCATGACAGTATATCTTTTAGCATAATCTTTTATGTAAACATTCACCATATACTCTAATCATACTTTATATATGATTTCCTCTTGTTGAACTCTCTTTCTCTAATTTTTGATAACCTGTGTAGGATTCATGTGTTTTTGCTCATCACTGGAGCTCAGTTTACATGTTGGGGGTTGCCTAAGGAATTCCGTTTTAACAAAGGGTGAAAGATGAAGCAACTTTTATTTATCCTTGTGGGCCAATGGTGCTAAGGTAGGTAGGTTTCCAGTCTCTTGGTAATGCATATTGTGAGAAGCAGCCAATAATCTTCCACCTTGAAAGCTAAGATGACTCAGTCTATCTGTTTATTTTCTTCTTGGTCTCTTGAGAGCTGAGAGAATTCACACACTCATAAGTGGCTGATACTGATCTTTTCCCCGGGATCCACTGCTCTCTGCAATGCAAATTCTTCCTAAAATTTGACATTAGCAGGTACTTTTTTTGGAGGTCCCCTGCTCACAGCAGAGAAAACCTCAGACCAGTTCTTTCTATCAGGAACCTAACCAGACTGTGATCTCATTAGCATTTGGCTGCTTAGATACACAAGAAGCCATTTAACTCAGAGAAAGGAGGTATATTTAAGTTATTAGTGGAAGGCAAGAGAAAGACAATAAGAAGCCATGTTCCAAAGTCTTTCAAAGTAACCTGTTAATGTCAGGTAAAATTTTTATACACAAGAAGGGATTCTTCTTGTGTATAAACTTTTGTGGTTATCTCCATTCAGGAAGTTACAATACTTATAGAACCTTCTTATCTGAGGTAGACATTGCAGGTGACTCACGTGGCTCACTGTCCACCCTTGGTCGTCCTGAACCCTCTGCAGGTCAGCGGCAGGCACAGCAGAGGGAGACACAGGGGTAGCTGGCCTTGGTCAGTTACCCCTTGGCATTTAGGCTGGAGCTGGCTCTTGTGTCCTCTCTGTCATGCCCAGCAATGATACATGTTTTCTGCCCCCTTCAAAACTCTCTCTTCTGATGGCTTCTGCTTATTTCAGTTTTCTCTCACGTTTTACATCTGCTGGTTCTCACATCCACTCCTGGCTCCTGTGTGTTATCTAAACAGCATATGATTTAGCTTCTCAGAGATAAGACCTAGGACTCTGCTACTTCACTAGATTCACAGGTATTCTCAAGGCAACATGTCAGAAAAGTCAATCTTAATTGTTTCTTCAGAAAACTCCTAATCCACGTCAACAGGTATACCACCACACATCCAAATAGGCTAGAAAACTAGCATTATTCACATTCTTTCATCTCCCAAATATAAACCTATAACAAATCCTTTCATTTCTGTGTTTCTCTACTGCTATCCCTGTAGTTGAGTCCATTATAATATTTTTCCTAGGATTACTGCAATACCATCATATTTGGGCATCCTATATTCTAGTCTTCACATATCCATAAAAATTATCTTAACACAAATTTATTACCTTATACTTGATCCTCCTGTATTTCAATTTTTTTTTTTGTGGGTACCGGGGGTTGACCTCAGGACCTCGCATGCCAGCAGGTGCCCGTGCCACTGAGCGATATCACTGGCCCTTTTTTCATATGTGGGTTCCGGGAGTTGAACTTGGGCCCTCGTGCTTGCCAGGCAGGCGCTTACGCCACTGAGCCATCTCACAGGCCCTCAATGGTTTTTGATATATTTATTTAATAAAGCAAAATTTTATATGGTTTACAACCATATAATTTCATGATGTATCCTTTACTCTGTCTCTAAACTTCCTACTTTTTCTTAGCTCACCTGGTACTATCCCACCTGCACCGATTATTTTCAAGTTGCTTAAAATGACAAAATTTCTAGTTGCTCAAAGTCTTTAATCAGGCCTTTTGTACCTGCCAAATATGTGGCCTTTTCCTCCTTTGAATGCCTGACTTTTCTCTTCTTATAGAGTGTCTTCTCACTCTCCATCTCATTTAGTAAGACAATGCCCTATTTATTTCCTGAATGGTAATTATAAGGTAATTTTCTCATCTGAAAGAATACTCGGCTTTAAATATCTAATACTATTAACTGCTCTAATGGTTACTGTGAAAGCTAAATGAGCAAATCTATACAAAAGGTTTAAAACAGGCATCAGCAATTTTTATTTGTAAAGACCATGTAGTTAATGTTTCAGGCTTTGCAAGCCACATAAGATCTTGTCGTATCATACGTTATTCCATTTTTTCCTACAAATGTAAACTTAGTTTGCTATTTCTGTAATTACAATATGCTAACCGGGCTTGACCCAGCCAGTAACTAAATGACTTCTGGTGCCAGGTAAGTGCTCAATAAATGTTGCTTATTGTTGTAAGTTGAATAGTACAATATTTTATTGTCCATTTATTTGTTTAAAAATTATCCTCTAGGGCCGGTGAGATGGCTCAGCGGTGTAAGCGCCTGCCTGGCAAGTGCAAGGGCCCGAGTTCGACTCCCAGAACCCACATACGAAAAAAGGGCCGGTGATATCGCTCAGCGGCACAGGCACCTGCTGGTGTGCGAGGTCCTGAGGTCGACCCCTGGTACCCACAAAAAAAAAAGTATCCTCTATTTAAATATAGACTCTAAAGGACATTCTGTATATGTGTAATATTAAATCATTGAAAACAAAATAATCATTCAGTAAACATGAGAAATATTGTTCAGTATATCATATTAGTTTAGGAACTATTGTTTAGTTTTTTTGGGAGGAAACAGAAAAAATGAATTCACTCTTTATTGAAAAGTATAATGCATATAATTCAGAGAGTTAAAGCCAAAATTAAAATTATAAAAGCCCCAGAAGAAAACTAGAATGTTAAAAAATTTGTAATAACAAATATGCTCAAAGAATATTCATAAAGAAAAATCTGATAAAACTTCTACATAATAAAAGTAATAATAATTTAAATGTCTGAATTCATGTTGATGAATGAATGGGAAAAGGCTTTTTCATAAACAAATAATGGCACTTTAAATGAATATAATCTTTTAAATTAACACTTACTAGTAGCTGCCAAACTCTCATATTATTTATTCAAACAAAAAGGAGGAAATGGCTCAGTTGCTCATCTGAAGGGGTGCTGGGTAGGTAAATAAATTGTGGTATTGCCATATTATATGTGGAAATATGGTGAATGTTATACAACCATCAAAAAGTTTTCTATTATATGAGAAACCCAAAATATAAGTAAATTAAAGGGCAAAATAAAAGATAGATAAAAGGAAATGGGGAATAGATCTTTTGCAAAAGGGAAGGGGACCAAAAGATGGAGGGATAGGGGAGGAGGAAGGGGAAGAAAAAGGATGAAGATGTGTTAGTATGTACCTGAACCAACGCCCCATGATGAGTGTAATCGTTATGCACTGCAAACATGGGCTAATAAAGAAGAATGAAGTGGATATGGACGCACTGCTACAGTGTGAAGTAATGTACAATGATATGTACAGACTGCCCCCATTTTCCAAAATTTATACATAATTGCCTGAATCTTGAAATCATTATTGGCTAAATTTTTCTTTATCCTGAGGAAAGACAATTAGGGTGAAGGTATTAGTATAAGAAGACTTAATATCACATTTGTGTTACTTAATTTTTTACCACATCTATGTGTTATTTTTCAATAAAAATAGAAATATATAAAGAAAGTAATTTTTTTTTTTGTGGGTACCGGGGGGTCGACCTCAGGACCTCGCGCGCCAGCAGGTGCCCGTGCCACTGAGCGATATCACCGGCCACTTTTTCGTATGTGGGTTCCGGGAGTCGAACTCGGTCCCTCGCGCTTGCAGGGCAGGTGCTTAAGCCGCTGAGCCATCTCACCGGCCCAGAAAGTAATTTTTTCCTAAAGAATATGTGTACATTGGGAATAACAGATTAAGCATTTTAAAAATTGTTATACAAGTTATTATTTAAAATGTTCTTCATCCTTGATCAAATTGAAGTTCTCAGTATAATCCCTCCCCTTCTGCTACTTGCTAATTTTCTGTTTCTTTAGGATATCTAGCAGATTTCTCCAGAATTTTTCTCTTTCTCTATATTTGTCCTTAAATATATCTTGATCTATATAAATTGATTTGTAACTATGTTAAAAATATGGAGGATATTTTGAGTGAAACTCATATAGAAACCACATGGATTTGATTTCTCTCGACTTACCAGTTTAAATACTCAATTATTTTTTAATTGCTGGTTGTTGACCGGTGATAAGCTACTTTTCCTCTTACACATTTGATTGATGGACTCTTTACAAAACCCTTTATTCAAGTTGTTAAACATTTTTGGGCGAGGTACTTATACAAGAAATTATCAAATATTATAAAAAGACCACAAAAGATGAATATAGCCTTTCTCTCCTAAATAATTTTTAAGATTTTTAATATTAAAAGTTAAAGTAAGCAAATAACTGAAACCCAAATTCCAGTTATTATTAGCAATAACACACTAACACTAATGACCAAGATAATTAAAATTTATTGCATCTTAAATTTTTTTATTTTTGAGATAGGGTCTCAGCACATAGTTCAGGCTGGCCTTGAACTCACTATGTAGCCCATGTTGGCGTCGAACTCACAGTGATGTTCCTGCCTCAGCCTTCTGAGTGCTGGGATTACAAACATGTGCAACCACTCCCAGCTGAATTTTAAATTTAAAAGAAAGATTTCTGAGCAAAAGTCTCACTATGTTATCTAGGCTAACTTGAAACTCCAGGGCAGAAGTGATCCTTCTGCTGCAGTCTTCTGATAAGCTAGCGGTCATATATAATTGTATGAATACCTGTTTTCATGTGTGTATTAGCAGAGAGAAATGAGTTTCTATAAAGACATGGCAGTGATCAGCTATGAGTGAATAAAACACTGGAGAAGACAGACTTTTCCCTTTTCTTCCTACACCTGCCCACCAGCCACTCCATCAATTACTACCAGTGATGGTGGTCTCTGGGTTTGGCAGTGAACAGGACAGAATTTGCAGGTCACAACTGCATGAGGGAGCAACATAAGAGTAGTGAATTATAAAAGGCTTCTGTGCGGCCTGAACGTATCTTTCAGATTATTTTCGTGAAAGTAATAATGAATAAGACTGAGAGTTTAGGTAAAGAACACTGTCACAAAATTGAGAAACTTCAGGAGGAATTACAACGCATCTCTTGAGATGGGCAGGATGAGAGCTTCGTGAAATTTAGTTTGAATATTAAGAGAAAATGACATTATTTAATACTTCATGTTGTTAAAGCAAGTGCTGTAACAATCAGGAACAGAAGTAAGTAAATGCAATAAAAGATGGAAGAAAAGAAACATGTGCAAAAGAGGAAAAAATGAATTATACAATGTACCAACAAATAGAAACTTCCGTTGAATTGATATGTATGTGTTGCTTTTTCATTGTATGTTTTTTCCTGATGCTGGGAATTAAGCCCAGGGCCTTTGCATGGAGCTGCATGCCCACTCCACTTTTATTTCAAGACAATCTTGCTAAGTGGCTGAGCTGCCCAGGCTGGGGCGATACCTTCCATCCTGCTGCCTCAGACTCCCAGAATGCTGGGATCACAGGCCTGTTCTACTAGACCTGGCTGTCAGTGGTGCTTTTTGGGGAAAAAAAAAATTTACAAATCATCAACTTAACTGACTGAGAAAAGACTCAAAAACTCAGAAAATTAACCAGCAGAGAGGGAAAATAATATTATGAAAAAGTAAGCCAAAGCAGATAATCTTTAACATAAGCATCATGACAATAAATTGTAAACCTGACAGATTAAGCCTCTAAAATCAATTCTACTAATAATTACTCATATTTCTAGAGCACACACCTTTTCTAGAACCAGTTTAGAGTTTTGCACACATTAATTCATTGAATCTTTGCAAACCATGAACAGTACTGTATTTTTAATTTTTTTTTTATTTTAAAGGGAACAAACAAGAAAAACTATGATACAACGTTTCAGAACAAGATAATAGGAGAGTAACAATGTTTAATATAGTGTATTGTTATATTCAAAGTAGTTGCTCAGACTACAAGCTGTAAGCATAAAAATGGATCAAACAATATATGCACTAACCTTTCTTTTCAATGAACTGATAGAAATTAGTATAACCATCTTAACTATCTTGTATATATATATATATGTATATCTATCATCTATCATCTATCTATATATAAAATTTCCTTTTCCCTTCCTTCTTTTCTCCTTTCCCCCATTCCAGTTTCTCTTTCTTTTTGAACAGTTTCTTGCCATTTCGCAATATCTATTGTGCATTTTTGATATTATTTACTCTTTCAAGTTCTTACACTAGGGAGACAATATGACGTTTACACATTAGAGACTGATTTATTTCACTTATGAGTATGGTCTCAAGTTGCATCCATTTACCTATAAAGTCTCAAGTTTATCCTCTTTATGGGTGAGTAATACTCTATTATATAAAAATACAACATCTTTTTTTATCCATTCCTCGGTTGATGAGCATTTGGGCTGTATCCAAGATTTAGCTATTATAAATTGTACTGCTATAAACATGGGTGCACACATATCGCTGTGGTATGATGTTTTTAATTCTCCTAGGAAAATACCCAGAAGGGGAATAGCTGGGTCAAATGGGACCTCTAATCCTAGTTTTTTGAGGAATCTCCATACTGATTTCCACAGTGGTTGCACCAGTCTGCATACCCACCAACAGTGGAGACGCGTTCCTTTTTCCCCACAGCACATCCAGCATTTGTTATTGATTGATTTCTTGATGGTAGCCATTCTTTCTGGAGATGGAATCTAAGTGCTGTTTTAATTTGCATCTTTTGAATGACCAATGATGTTGAACATTTCTTCATATATTTATTTCCATTTATATTTCTTCATCTGAGAAGTGCATATTAATCTCAGATGCCTATTTTTGGATTGGGTCTTTGAATTTGGGGGCATCTGATTTTTTAAATTCTTTATATGTTCTAGATAAAAGTCCTTTGTCTGAAGGGCAGTTGGCTAAAACTTTTTCCCACTCTGTGGGGTGTCTTTTCACTCTGCTGGTGATTTCTTTTGATGTGCAAAAACTTTTTAATAAGATGAGATCCTAGTAGATTCTTTGAAGTACTTCCCGTGCAGTCTGGGTTTTGTTCATGAACTATCTGCCTACATCTATGTGTTCAAGATTTCTACCTATTTTCTCTTCCAGTAGATTTAGTGGTTCTGTTTTAATATTTAGATATTTGATCCATTTTGACTTTAGTGCATGGTGATAGACATGGGTCTAGTTTTAGTCTTTGGTGTATAGAGAGCCAATCTTTCCAGCACCATTTATTAAAAAGGTTTTCTTCCAGTGAACATGTTTGGCACCTTTGTCAAAATAAGGTGGCTGAGTGTCTTTAGAGTTGTGTCTGCAACTTCTAATCTGTTCCACTGATCTTCAGGTTTTTTTTTTTTTTTTTTTTTTTGGCCAGTATCATGCTGACTTTATCACAGTAGCTTTGTAGTATAGAATTAAGCCAGGGATTGTGATTCCTCCTGCCTTGCCCTTGTTACCCAGAATTGCTTTTGCTATTGTAGGTTTCTTCTGATTCCAAAAGAATTTTAGGAATGCTTTCTAAGGATCTGTGAGGTATGCTAATGGTATTTTGATTAGGATTGCATTAAATCTGTATAACAATTTTGGGAGTATGGCCATTTTCACTATGCTGTTTCTTCCTATCCATGAGAAAGAGATATTTTTCCATTTTCTGATGTCCTATTCAATCTCCTTTTTTCAGAGTACTGTAATTTTCAATGTATAGAACTTTTACTTCCTTTGTTAGGTTGATTCATAAGTGTTTCATTTTTTGGATGCTATTGTGAAGGGTGTGGTTTCCCTAATTTCTCTTTCTGTGAATTTTTAGCTTGTGTATAGGAATGCTATTGATTTTTGAGTGTTGGCTTTATATCCAGCTATGCTACTGAATTTGGTTATTAAATCTATGAGTCTCTTGGTGGAGTTTTTGGGGTCTTCTATGCAGAGTATCATGTCATCTGGGAATAGTGATAATTTAACTTCTTCCTTTCCTATCCTTATTCTTTTTATTTCTCTCTCTTGTCTGATTCCCTATATTGAATAGGAGTGGTAATAGTGGACATCCTTGTCCTGTTCCTGATTTTATAGTGAAAGCTTTCAGTTTTTGTCCATTTAGTATGATGTTGGCTGTTGGTTTTTGGTACCGGGGGTTGACCTCAGGACCTCGCACGCCAGCAAGCACCCATGCCACTGAGTGATATCACCGGCCCTTTTTTCGTATGTGGGTTCCGGGAGTTGAACTCGGGCCCTCGCGCTTGCCAGGCAGGCGCTTATGCCTCTGAGCCATCTCAACGGCTCTATTCTGATTTTCTGTAGCGTTTTTTATCATGAATGAGTGTTGGACTTTGTCAAAAGCTTTTTGTGTACCTATTGAGATGATCAGGTGATTTTTGTCTTTGGCTCTGTTCATATGCTGTGTTACGTTTATTGATTTGCATATGTTGAACCGTCCCTGCATTCCTGGGATGAATCCCACTTGGTCACTGTCTATAATCTTCTTGATGTTTTGCTCCATTCTGTTTGCTAATATCTTATTGAGGATTTTTGTGTATATGTTCATTAGGGAGATTGTCCTGTAGTTCTCTTTTTTGGTTGGGTCTTTCTCTGGTTTTGATATCAGGGTAATACTTGCCTCCAGGAATGAGTTAAGGAGAATTGCTTCCCTTTCAATTTCATTAAAGAGTTTGGGGAGTATTGGCATTAAATCTTCTCTAAGTTTCTTGTAGAATTCAGCCATGAATCTATCAGGACCTGAGTTTTTCTTTGTTGGTAAGTTTTTAATTACATTTTCAATCTCATTCACTGATATTAGGTTATTCAGAATTTTTATATCTTCTTGATTCAGCTTTGGTAATTCATACATTTCTAGGAATTTGTCCATTTCTTCTGTGTTTTCCATCCTATGTGAGTAAAGATTTTCAAAGCAGGTATTGATGATCTTCTGAATTTCCACAGGATCTGTTGTGATTTCACCTTTTTCATTCCTGAATGCATGAATTTGAGGTTTTTCTTTCCTTTTCTTGATAAGGTTGGCTAGGGGTTTATAAATTTTATTTATTCTTTCAAAGAACCAACTCTTAGATTCATTAATTCTTTGTATTGCTTTCTTAGTCTCTATTGTGTTAATTTCTGCTCTGATTTTTATAATTTCCTCCCTCATATGGATTTTGGGCTTGATTTGCTCTTCTTTTTCTAGAAGCTTGAGGTGCAGCATTAGCTTGTTTATTTGTGCTCGTTGTTTTCCTAATGTGAGAATTCTCCCCCTTAGGACTCCTTTCATTGTATCCCTGAGGTTCTGGTATGTTACATCTACATTTTCTTTTAATTGTAGCTATTGTTTAATTTCTTCTTTAATTTCATCTGTGACCCATTGGTTGTTCAGGAGGGTGTTATTTAATTTCCATGTGTTTATGGAGTTTTTGCAGTTTCTTTTGCCATGCATTTCCAATTTCATTGTGCTATGGTCAGATAATATGCATGGGATAATTTCAATTCCTTTGCATTTACTTAAGCATGTTCTGTGGGCTAGTATATGGTCTATTTTAGAGAATGTCCATGTGCACCTGAGAAGAATGTGTATACTGATATTGGGTGGAACACTCTGAAAATATCTACTAAGTCCATTTTTTCACAGGTTTGGTTCAGTTCTGATATTTCTTTGCTGATTTTTTGTCTAGTTGATCTATGTCTTTGTGACAATGGCCTGTTGTAATTGTGTTATTGCTTATCTGTTTTTTCATTTCTATTAATATTTGTCTTACAAAGTTTGGTGCTCCTGTATATGGTGCATACATATTTATGATTGTTATCTGTTCCTCTTGAAGTTTTTCCCCAAGTATGTAGTGACCTTCTTTATCTCTTTTGATCATTCTTGGTTTGAAGTTCACACTGTCTGCAAACAGAATAGCTACCCCTGCTTTATCCTGTTGCCTGGAGTATTGTTTTCCATCCTTTGACTTTCAGTCTATGAAATTTTTTTTTTTTTAGTTAGAGGTGTTTCTTCTATACAGTATATTGTTGGATCTTGTTTCTTAATCCTTTCTGCTGATCTGCTACTTTTGATTGAATTGAGGGCATTTGCATTGACAGTGTGAACTGATATGTTTTGGCTTATCTTTGTCATGGTATTTTCCTACTATTGTTTCCCTGCTTTTCCCCTCTGTTTAATTGCTTGTCCTGCCTGGTGGTTTCTTTCTGTTGTTGTTCTTGGAATTGTTGTCATTTTTATTTCTGTCTAGAGTATCTTTCAGTATTCTTTGTAGGGTTGGTTTGGTGGTCATGAATTTCTTCAGTTCTTTGTCATGGAAGTATACTATTTCTCGGTTAATTTTGAAAGATAGTTTTGCAGGATCCATCAATCTGGGTTGGAAGTTGTTTTCTTTCAAGACTTGAATACTTCACTCCAAGCTCTTCTTGACTTGAGGGTTTGTTTCGAGAAGTCTGCCATGATTCTGATGGGCTTTCCTTTATAGATGATCTGTTTCTTTTCTCTAACAGCTTTTAATATTCTGTTCTTGTGCTGAATTTCTGGAATCTTGATTATTATATGTCTTGGTATAGTTTTATTTTGGTCATGGCTGTTTGGGGTTCTATATGCTTCATTTATTTGTATATGAAATTCTTTATCCACACTTGGGAAGTTTTCTGCTATTACTTCTGTGAAGAGTTCTTTTTATGGCTTTTGCACTGTCTCCAGCTTTCTCATTGACCACAGTCAATCTTATGTTATTCTTCTTTGCTTCATCTTGTAGCTGTTGGCTTGACTTTTCTTGATCTTTTGCTATTTTTTAAGATATCTTTTTTTCATAATCACTAGCTGCAATTCTGTCTTCAAGATCTGAAATTCTATCCTTTCCTTCATTCAATCTGTTGCACATACTTTCAGTGTAGGTTTTAATCTCTTGGATTTCTGTTTGAATCTGTTTCATGGATTCCATTTCTTTCTTATGTTGGGTATTTTTTGATTCCCTCATTTTTCTAAGCTCATCTATTCTTTTATCTGTGTCTTCTCTAATATCTTTGATTTTAAGCACCATTTCTTTTTGTACCTGAGAGATTATTGTCTCGATAGCCTTTTCCACTTGCTTTTTCATTTCTGTTGCTATCATTTCGGAAAGTTCCATTGCTTGACTTCCAGTTTCATCTATCTCACTGTGCTCCAGGCTTGTCCTGGGTGGGCTGGTGTCTGGGGTTGCATTTTGGTTCTGTGTCTTGTCATTTTCTATTTTCTCTTTTTTATTTTGTTTTGTTTTCTATGTTGATGATTGCCAATTTCTTATCGTAGATAGTTTTATCACTAGTGTTGACGCTCCTCTAGGAGATGGCTGTTTTTCAGGGATGTCCTCTACATGTAGGCAGTTCTTTATAGCTATCCCAAGCACTTACCTTCCCAATTTATAAAGGATGCAAAGTTACTCTTTGGCTTAGCACCCAGTCCTTTGGTACAGGGCTGTGGTGATGATTATGACCTCACATAATCACGGCGTTAATCATACAGGGAGAAACACTGATTATAACATGTATGACATCCTAGCTAAAGTAGTACGGTTAGTAATAACAATAGTTTGAAGTATAGTTTAACTACTGAGAAACTATGGTAACCATTAATGTGCTACCTCCAACCACAGAAGCAACCTCTAAAGTTATATAACAAAATCAAACATACACAATGTACTCGTATGCAGTGATTTTCCTCTTAGTAGAGTGATTTTACCCTCCTGCCGAGGGCAGGGTGGTTCAGATGGGTATGGGACAAGATAACATGGTGGATGAGGTCAAATATAGTAGAATTAAGGCTGGAGGTCAAAGGATGATCACCCGAGTTTTAGGAAACTGGAGGATACAGGAGGGATAGAATGAAATAGAATGTGAAGAAGTAATCAGAAAGGGAAGAGACAATGTTTCCTCACTTGAAAATTTAGATTCAAGAGGTAGTTGAGGAACGAGAGAATGAGGATCAGTAGAAGAAAACAAAAAAGAAAGGTAAGAAACCTAAATAGTGAAAAAAGGAAGAAAGAAAGAGAAGAACAAAAAAGAAAAGAAGGAAAATAAGACACCAGGAAAAAAGGAGAAAAAAACCCACAAAAACAAAGATAACCACAAATATTAAACAAAACAAGACAAAATACAAACAGATAGGAAAAGGATAGCCAATCTGACAAACAAAGGAGAATAAAAATAGTAAAATACCTCTGGTTTTTACAGTTCTGTGATAGTGTCCAATTTAGATCCCAGCTAAGTTTGCCATGGAAATTGTGCTGGGTATGGAGCTGATCTTGGCCTCAGTATGTGGAGGCTGGGACTGGTCTTCTGTTGGTGGAGTTCTCCAGAGCCCACTGCTGGCTCCTTCGCTGCTGCTTCAGAGGCTTCCATCCTGCTGGTCTCACTGATTACTCTGCCCACCAAAGGTGTGTGTGTGCCCACACGCCCGGGCCACCTGGCCTGGATCTTGGTGATCTTGTGGGTCTGTCCTGGGGGACACCTGGCCTAGGAGTCTCGGTGGTTCGGTGGGTCTAGCAGTACTGTATTTATCTTTCATTTATAGAGGGAAAAAAATAAAAAAAGAAAATGTGAATTTTCACAGTTAGTTATGGTGGAGCCAGAATTTGAATTCAGGAAATCAGCTGGTAATGTCTGGGTTTGGACCACTGTACCCTAATGCCAGGCTACTAACTAGTGTGTTAAAGTGTAAAAATATTAGCAAATAGGATCCAAAAGTGCATGAAAAGCTGACTGTGGTATTTCCAAATGTGGTTCGTCAGAAATAAAAGGATAATTTACTGGATCTAAAACAAAATTTTTTGTAGAAGAGGTAAAAGCAAAAATAATTTAATTATTTTGGTTAATGTCAAAAGCACATTTAATAAAATTCAATATTTATTTCTGATAATACTATTATTAATACTTACTACTTATGTGCTGTCTAAACAATAGGTTTATATTTTGTATAATGTATCCTGTGTCATAATATTATACACACCTATTCACACACACATATACCCGGGGGAAATACAGATATAACAGTAATAAATTTAAGAAAGCCCAAGAGCTCACAGTATATAAAATCATTAAAGAAAAGATACAAAGATTGGAGAGAAGCATTCAGTTATGTTATTTGCTATAAGGATATCCAGAATAACTGAATGCTAGCCTAAAAAATATAAGACAGTTCAGTATAGCAACTACATATAAAATTAGTATTTAAAATCAATGTATTTTAAATAAACCTAACATAAAACTTCGTAATAGGATAAAAAAGTTACAAAGTACAGCACAAAAACAGCAAATATAACACTTAAAATGTACATAATAAAATCTTTAGAATATATATTAGAATAAATTTAAATTATCTGAAAAACATAAAAGAAGATGAATAAATAGAGTAATATTCACTATCCTCATGAAAAAGTGTCTCTGTGTAAATTCAGTTCAATCCTTGAGTCACCTGGGGATGCAGAGAAGTGTGAAGGGTCAGGAGTGGGTGGCAGTGGAAGTGGACCAATGTTACTAAGCAACGTTTGGAATTGCAGCCATAAAATGATAGCCAGAAAAATATTTTAAAAACAATTCTAATGAGGTGGAGTTTAAAATGGAAGTTGTGAACATAAAACCTTAAATAAGAAAAATTGAAATGCTTAACTACTTAAGTAAGAATCATCATCAAATTGAAATAAACATTAAAAACAGAAAAATACATATAATGTTTATATAAGATAAAAATATAGAAGTAGCAATTGAAATAAGTGGAGAATGGGGTTATGTAATAGTGGGGATAAAGTTAGTCAGATTTTTTCACATATTTTTATTAGTCCATATTAGTATACAGATTAATTGGCTTCATTTCGGCAGATTTGGACATGAACACAACGCACTTTAATCATTCATCCCTCGTTACATTTGGAGGGGGGGTTTCAATGTGTATAATTTAGTTTGATCATATCTACCCTCATTCCCCACCTTTACATTACCTCCTCCCAGATATTTTTAATAAAAACTGAATTTCTAATTTCTCTTTTAGGAAAACTATTCCATATGAAATTAATCAAGTTAAGAAAATCAAGTTACAATTATTTATGAAAAACTATGTGGGAGTTTTAAGTAATATTTTTGTACTTTTTTAAGTTTTAATTTTTTATTTGTCATGTTGCAGTACATAATGATCACATTCCTCGTAGGGAGTGGCTACATGTGTATAGCACATTTTAATTCTTATTTTTTTTTTCACTTCTTTCTCTCCTCCTTCCCCATTCCCTCCATCTCTTGGTCACCTTTCCATTTGCAAAAGATCTATCTTCCTGTTCCCCGTTATCTATCTTATATTGCTTCTTATTTGTGATTTGGGTTTCTCATGTAAAAGAATCTATGGGATATTTAAGCTTGTGTTTCTGATTTATTTCACTAGACATTATGGTCTCATACCACATTCTATCTTATTAATCTTCATATGAGCACTGTGTAGCAGGCTTTTTTTAATGTGGAAGCTAAGCCTGTGAAGCGTTTCTGAACATTCTGAGATTTGCATAGCTAACAAACCACAGCTGTCTTGCTTTAAATCCATGTTAATTTCATTTTATCTTGCATTTTGGCATGCATGTTGACTGAAACACACCTGGAGAGCCTGACAACCCAGAGCTATTAAATTACCACTAATTTTACTTGAGTAAACTCCAAAATAACAAACGCAAGCCAAGAAATTTTGATCCTGGTAATAGAAATTTTAGAAAAAATGGAATAGTGGAATTGCTATTGACTAAAGGTGATTGTAGCAAAAAGTAAATGGGGGCTGGTGAGATGGCTCAGAGGCATAAGCGCCTGCCTGGCAAGCACGATGTCCTGAGTTCAACTCCCAGCACCCACATATGAAAAAAGGGCTGGTGATATTGCTCAGCGGCACGGGCGCCTGCTGGCACGCGAGGTCCTGAGTTCGACCCCTGGTACCCACAAAAAAAAAAAAAAAAAGTAAATGAAACACAGTGAAAAACACATAAATAAACATAAAGAGCACTTTGTTGGTATTTGAACCCCATTATGGGTCATAGGTTGCTGTGGAAAGGATATGTCACACATCAAACCCCGCGGCTGACTCCAACTAAGAAAAAGAAGACACCAGCATTAATATGATTACTGCTATTTTTATTTTAGCGAGGTGACACCTGCTTTTAATTTAAATGCTGCAGGTTTTAATTCATGATAGTGGGAGATATTTAGACATTGTCATTTAGGAAAACTAAGTCCCCTGGGAGATGAGCCGATAGACCACCTGGGAAAATGTTCTGGGCTATCATTGTTTTAGGATTACATCTTCAGACCCACTGATGCAAGAATAAGAATAATCATTCGCACTGGCAGCTTCCATGAAGCAGGTGAAGTGATTACGTACAACTCTATCGTATGTACCTTAATGCTGCAAGACAAACAAATGAGCTATTTACTCTGTGACATTGATATTTTTATGGGTTTATCAACTTCAAATCTGTCTATGGTTCAAAATCTTGCGACATATAAACACTTTATGAAAAACAAATGACATCACTCATGTGGATGTTATAAGAAATAAAATCTTAGAGAAAAGAAAATCTTCTACATTGGCAAAAATTTTGCACTTTTTTCCATTACTTGCTATCCTAGCATTGAAATGCCAAAGGAAGCGTAGAAGAGATACTATGGTAGATATAAATTACTCTGAAAAGGCTCTTTCTTTATTCAAGAAGACTTAAAGGATTTGGTGCACAAATATGGGAAATATGAACAGATTAGCTTCTTGGGAGGTCAAAACAATTGGTGCTGAACTTTATTAAATTATTGCCTATGTTTTGTAATTAGAATGCCAGTGCTCATGGCCTCTTATATGTTCTCTCACCACGTGATTGAAACCAGCTTGACTGTGGATGCAGTGCACTTCAGTGTCTGTGGGGATGGTCCATGTGGGGACAGTAAAATGAATACACATACTATACTCATTTAAACCAGACCCTTTGTGTTCTGGGAAGGATGGCTGGGAGACAGAGAATCAAGGGTCAGATAATCTACTTAACCTAACAAGAAGACTTTACTCCAAACAGTGAAATTTTCTGGCTTAGTTCATGTTAAACATGGTTTGTTGACAAGTTGGTAGACATCTATCTATAACACTATGAAAAAAATTCCAATTTCTCTGCCAGAGAAAGAAATTCAAGACAAAGTTCCTATTTCTGTGCTGTATTCTGCATGTTCCATGCAGTTTTAAAAATGCTAGATGGTATCCATAATAATTTCCATGCCATAAAGATACTTCTACTTTCATGGAATGGACAAATAGATAAACAATTTTTGTTTTTAGTTTGGATCTATTTGGGGATGACGTACATATTGTATTTTTAAGAAATGTATTAAAATATTTTAATTTTTAATCAGATAACTTTCCCTAAGACATGACTTGTTTAGTACTTTTTATCGCTACCTACAGACTTGATTGAGCCTTGCCACATAGGTAGCTGAAATACAGTTCTACCAAGAAATGTATATTTTAATAGGAAACAAAGTACTCCATAAAAAGAGCAGGAGGAAAAACAAGATTAATTAGATTAAGGTCATAAGCTATTATTGGATTCTGGCAAGTGCATTTGAACTTCTGCAACCTCTCGGTAAAAAATGATACTGTGCCGTATTATTCTTCTAAACTACAGTGAGACGCTAATAATCCTGTAAAGATATATAATTCATCTGTCTTACCCTAAATGCTATTAAATAAAAAATCACTGTATTAGCTATTTTTATATTTTCTTCTTTGTGATGAAAAATAACATAATTTTTATATTCCATTTTCAAACAATGATGGAAATACAAGAAGGTTAATAACAAGTAACTTTGGCAATGGTGGTCAAGTAGCATCATGCCTGGTTAGTGATTTGTTTCATCCTAGCAAACTGCACCTGCTTGAGATTAAAGTCTGCTTTAGGAAAATTCCAAATGATGGCATGGCATTGAGTTTTACTAAAAAGGTCGAAAATCCAAATATTAATGGTTTATATACCAACATTTTACTACAATGCCTCTCATGGTTTCCTGGATCAAAAAAGGTACACTTTCCTCCATGAAAGCAGTGAAATACTTTCATATATAATTCATGAGACAAAGAAAATATTTTATTTACTATATTATCTTCTCTCATAATAAAACTCATTTTCTTCCTATGTGGAATGTGTTCCACGTTAATATATTTGAAGGCATTTAATTTACAAACTAAGACAAACTACTTGTGATGCTTTATAAAATATTCAGTACTATAAAATATATGAAATATAGGAAAAATCTTGTTAGATATGCATACAGAATAGTTGGCTTCTGCTCTGAATGTTGGTCAGTATGTTTCATTGATGAGTTTGGAGAAGAAAAAATGTCATTGTTCTTAAAAGGTACAAAAGCCTTCAGAATATTTATGAATATGTTTATAGGTTTTGTTTTTGTAAGACTGTGCAAAAATTTAAATATAAATGAGTTTGTGTAAAAGAAAAATACAATCAATGTCAAGAAATTTTTTGTTAGAAATAAATATTGCTGAATTATTGATGGCATTAAAAGCAAAATATCTCAAATATTTTGAGTGCATAAGTAGTTTAATTTTCAGAACATGCAGTGTAAGTAATTTCCATGAACATGTTTTAATTATTATGGTCCACCAGGAAGAGAAAAAGGTTAAATGTAATGCAATTAAAATTACATTTTTTGCACAAGTAGATTTTCTTACATTGCTTCTTTTAATTTACAAGAAAGATATAGTGTAATAGGTTCTCACTTGAATAGTTCTTTTTCACTGATTATACTGGAAATTACTCCATATTACCTCATAGGGATCTTCTTTATTCTCTTTATATCTGTCAATTATTTTCTCCTTCAGATGCACCTGTCTGTTCAACCAGTCCAACATATAAGCCCTTATGTTGATTTTAACATTTTATAATTATGAGTAATGCTATAACAAATAATCTAATGTATATTTATTTTTATATTATTGGAAGGTACATTCAGGGTAAATCTCTAGAAAAGAGATTTCTGGTTTGAAGATAAACTACATATGCAGTCCTGTTGGTGCTGCTTCCATCCCATGGAGAAGGATTGAGCCCCCCTGTGCTTCAACAGCCAGAGGGAGAGTTTAATCATATTTTGAAATTTCATTGGTCTAGTGGGTTAGAAATGTTACCTCAGTGTTGTCATAATTCGTTTCTTTAATTATGAGTGAGATTGACCCAATTTTATGAGAATCATCTTTATGTTTCATGTGACTTCATTGTTTGTGTACCTTTCCCATTTTCTGTTGGGTTTTTGATCTTTTTCAGTTCACTTCTAAAAACCCTTTATATATAATTGATACTTTGTGAGCAATAGACAGTGTGTTTCTCCCCAAAGTTTTCTGGTTCTCTTTTGAATTTATCTATAGAGTTTTGTTCATAATTTTTATGTGGTCAAAATTTTCAGTCTTATTTTATTGCTTCTAGATTTTGAGCTATCATTGATCCTTTCAGTGAGGTGAAAGAGGCATTTGCTCATGTGTTCTCTTGGCATGTCTATGCTTTCCTTGTTTTCCATTTAAAGTTTATTTTTATAGTATGAAATATAAGTATTATTTTTAATGGTTATGTTGGTATCCTAGTATCATTTATTAAAGCCTATCTTTTGCATCAGTAATTGGAGATACCCCTTTCATCATATGCTAACTTTTTACAGTTATTTGCATGTACATCTTTCTGCATTTTTTGACTTCATCTAGTCTATATGTCTTTCATGTGTCAGTATCACACTGTGTCCATTAGAAAATTTTAAGTGTTTTTTAATATTTAGTAAATCCATCTTTCTTCATAGATTATTTTTCTCAGTGCTTTTTTGGATCTTCTTACCTTTTTATATGAATTTAAGTGTAGACTTTCCTAACTCTCTAGAAAGCTTGTTGTTTTTAAATTGGGACTGAATTTGTTATGGTTAGGTTTAAAAGTTCTCCCAAAAGTCTCATGTGTTCAGAAGTGGGGCTTTTGAAAGCTGACTGAATCATAGCGGCGTAATACTCATCAGTGGATTATGCCATTCATGAATTCATAGCTGAGTGAGCTCTCATAGAGGGGGCCTGGTAGAAAGAGGTGGTCACTGGGAGCATGAACTGGAAGGGTGTATTCCTCTCTGAGACTCCTTTCCCGTCTCCAAGCTTCCTGGATGCTGTGGGTGAGCAGCTCTCCTCCACAACGTGCTTCCTCCATGCTTCTTTTGCTTTGGAGCCTGTGAAACATGCACTAAACTCACATGAGACAAATAAACCTCTCCTCCTTTAAGTTGTGAATGTCAGGTATTTTGTCCCAGCAATAAGAAAATGATTAATATAGCATAGCACTAAATTTATAAATTAAAATGGAAGAAAACAATTCTTAATAATGTTGTTATTATATACAAAAATGAGACATTTCTATTTGTTTAAATCCACTTTGGGGGAGGGGAAGGGAAAGTAAAAATATCAAGATGTGATATGTGTATGTACCAATTTCCCATGAGGAACATATCTATCATGTACTGCAAACATATGTTAATGAAAAAAAGGAAAATTTTTCACAACTTAGAGTGTAGCTCAGCGGTAGAATATATGCTTAGCATGTAGGAGGTCCCGAGTTCAATCCTCAGCACTACACACAGATAAAATAATTCAAAGTTTTCCTTACATAGATTTCACAGAATTTTTCCAAGTATGTTTCTAAGAATTTAAGTTTTTAGTTACTGTTAAAAAAGAGATTGTCCATATGATATGTAGTCTGATTTTTTCTTGATTATAAATACAAAGTCTATTGGTTTTTCTGTCTTCATTTATACCCATCTACCTTGCTGAATTCTTTCACTGTTTAAGATTTATCATTGATTCTCTTTGAATTTTGAGATATTGTGGTGGAGTGACAACTGGTGGTTAACTCGTAACACCCAGCTGAACTGAAACAGCGTGGTTCTGGGTGTGGAGGGCCCACCTGAGGACTGTTGCCAACAACATAAAACAGAGAACTAGAGAGAAAGAGCGGGTGCTGTTGGTTCTCCTGGAGGAGCTTGTGGTGCTGGCTTTCCTGATAGGAACTTGGCTGTTCTCATTGTAGGAGGAGGTCGGGTCCTCATTGTCACTGAGGATGGCTGTGGTACTTCTCAGGGGAGCTCTGGTCCTTACTTTGAGCATTGATTCCTGGCTCTGCTGCAGATCTCTCAGCCTGCTGGCACAGAGCCTTCATCCCACTGGCGCAGACTTTCTAGCTTCCACTGCTGACCTTTGACCTTTTCCAGCACAGATCCATGAAGCAGACCTGCATGAGACATTGTAGTGGGCTCTGGGCCTCCAGCTGGACTCGTGGGGGGCATTGCCATGGGCTCTAGGTCTTCAGCTGGACACATGCAGGACATTGCTGTAGAATCCAGGCCCTCAGCTGGATTCTTTGGGTTTTTAGTGTGTGAACAGATTTCCTGCATTCTTTTGTATATGACTCTTTAGGTGATTATTATAAAATAATCCTATAAATTATGTGTCCTGTGTTGTATCTTTTCCCTTGCAAACCCTGACTACAACAGATATATTACCAAATAACCTGCAAATAAAGATTTTATTTCTTGTTTACCAATTATTATACCTATCATTTCAGTTTTTATCTTCAACATTCTAGAACAATTTATATGTAAACTATCTGATCTTTCAAAGTCCAGAAAAATTATCCTTTAAAAACATCTAGGCTTGGTATATTTTGGGGGGAGTAGTTCTTCAATATCTTTTTACTTTTTTTGTGGAAATTACTTTTGAAGCTTGGAGTCAATTTTGGTAGCCTGTGTTTCCCTAGAAAATTAATAGCTTTATCTTGATTTTTAACTTTACTTGTAAATGAGTACAGAATTCCTTATGTCCTTTTAAAGGTGAAAACTGTCCTTCCCTTCCCTTCCCTTCCCTTCCCTTCCCTTCCCTTTCTTCTTACCCCAAAATGCCAATGTTTCTAGATTAAAACATTAGTATGAGAACCACATTTTGCTGAAATAATTCCCTAACATAGTGATCAAATTACATGCCTCAGTGATGTGAAACAAAACTTTTACTAGCATGCCCTGCTTTTTGCTAAACTTTTCAAAATGTATGGAAGTAACTCAGCGCCACATTTTGCTGAACTTGGATAATGCCCTCCTGCCAGAACCAATAGGAAACAAGTATCATTTTTATGATATACTTCTACTATTGACAGCCAGAAATAGCTGTGAAAAGCAAATGACACTATTATTTAAATATCGCCAGGAGGAACAGTTTAATATTAATTATGTTAACATCAGCAACAACTTTTGACATATGTTCTCAAATATTCAAATAAATGACACTAAATAAACCAATTTGGAAAGCCAATCCACTCAATTATCTGAATACCCCTTTTGGTTTGGGGGAGACCTACACCAACTCTCAGTTTCTTTAGCTGCTTTGCATTAACTTTACGATCAAGGAAGACGATAACAACAACCTGGTCTTGATATTTTCCAAGATAAAACAATGTCTTCTGTGTACCTGGCAGGAATCAATAGCTATGCCAGTTGGACACACGGGAGAGGGAGAAGTGCCTCAAGTGAGTGCTGGTTTAAATACTGAGATGCAAAGGTTCTTCTTGAAGAAAATTTGGACTCATATTAAATTAAAAAGCTTCTGTACACCAAAGGAAACAACCAACAGAGCGAAGAGACAACCTACAAATTGGGAAAATAATTTGTCACCTGTTCCTTGGACAGAGGACTAATATCTAAAATATATTAAGAACTCAAAAAACTACACTTTCTCAAAAATAAAAGACGCCATCCAAAAATGGGCCACTGAAATGAACAGACACTTCTCAGAAGAAGTACAAATGGCCAATAAATATTTGAAAAAAAATGCTAAACATCTCTGGCTGTTGTAGAAATGCAAATTAAAACAACTCGGAGATTCCATTTTACTCTAGAAAAAATGGCTATCATAAAGAAGTCGAATAATAACAAATGCCACTGAAGCTGTGGGGAAAAGAAGTAAAGACACCGTATTACAGTGATCCACACATACCCAGCAGCACAATTCAAAATAGCTAAGGGCCGGTGAGATGGCTCAAAAGCATAAGCACCTGTCTGGCAAGCGCGAGGTCCTGAGGTCGACTCCCAATACCCACATTAAAAAAAAAAAAATAGCTAAATCTTGCAAGTAGCCTATGTGTTCATCAACAGATAAGTGCATAAAAATGTGGTATTTATACACAATGGAGTACGAGTCTGCCAGAAAGAAGGATAAACCTGTGTCATTTGTAGGAAATTGGATACACCTTGAGACCATAATGTTAAGTGAAATAAATCAGACGCATAAGCTTAAATATCGGATGGTTTCCCTTATATGAGAAACCCAATAAATGAAGAGAAAAATAAAAGGTAACAGGAAATATGGAAATAGATCTTTTGCAAATGGAAAAGGAACAAAGTGATGGAGGAAGGGGGGAGGGAGAGGAAAGGAAGGAGATAAAAACGAGTTAAGATGCATTACATACATGTACCACCTTCCTATGAGAAATATAATCATTATGTACTGCAAACATGCAAACTAATAAAAAATAAAAATTGAAAATAAGTAAATAAAAAGTATGTGTAAGTGTGTAAGAAATTGGAAATTAAACCCAGGGCCTTTGCACTGAGGTACTTCCCCAGTCCCTTTTATTTTTAGTCAGGGCCTCACCAAGTTGCTAAATTGCTCAGGCTGGGCTTGAACTTGTGATCCTCCTGCCTCATCCTTCTGGAGTGCTGGGATTTCAGGTGGGTGCCATTACATATGGCTTAGAATTACCTTTTTGATTGTTTAAATTTCTTTCATTGTTCAAATCCTTCCAAGTAGAAATTCCTGTTTCTACCATTTGTGACAAAATCCAAGAATACATCATTCTCTGATTCAGAAGATAACCCCATCACAATCAAATCAGTCACCTAAGCAAAAGGTATATTGTAAATCTTATTAAGAACCAAGTATAGCATGCATTTTAAAAGAAATAAAATATTATAACAGTTTTATATTTCACAAAAAGAGTTCATCACCCTATTGAATTTTAATTAATTTAACCATTAAAATAATAAATATTAAAACAGGAATTTGAGGTGATGTGAAACATAATTTTAAACACCTACATAACTATAAATGATTTAGAATGCCATGCTTTAATATTTGATCAAACAATATTTGATAATATATTTTATTTCTTGAAATTATAATATTTTTGTTGAATTTTAGAAATTACTGCTTTTCCTATGATTAGTGAATGGAAAAGCTGGTAATGTTTTTAAACTTTTACAAGACAGTTTATTAAATCTTTGTTACTGTGCTTAGAAAATATGTTTTGGTCAAAATGTAAATTAATTTTTCATGTTTAAATTGAGTAATATATTGTGTTTTTATAAGATCTTTGGTACCATTTTTATAATTTTAAGTGTATATTCTAGAAAGTGCTTTAAAAGATTTTGAAGTGAGAAATTTATTATTTTCATTTCAGAAATGAGGTAATCTATATGCGGTTAAGAACTAGCTGAATAAGGTTAGAATTCTAGTCAATGTTGGCTTTTCAAATGGTACCACAAAGCATTGTCAAAACCTATATACCATCCAGCAAACAAACAGATATTTTATGTGTTTATAGATGAGCATATGGATCTCAGAAATGCGAGAAAGAAGGCCCTGCTTCTATTAGGTCTCCTCTGGAACATTTGTCTTAAAATGAAGCCATCTAAGCACCTTAACTGCAATACTATTTTATGTAATTAATGGCTAATGGTGTTCAAGCTTAAAAAATATTTACCATTTTTCAAAACTGTTGACCAGTTATTTCTATACTAAAACACTATAAAGAAATTAAATCATCATCACTTGAGTCCTAGATTAACTATTAATATGATAAGTGGAAATAGTGATTCTAGAGCAAAAGACATTATATTAATCATGTTGCAAGAAGAAATAGAGGAATGAAAATAAAATGAATGTGCTTGTGAAAGAGCAGGAGAAAAAGCTTTCTTTTCCTTCAGTTGACAAATATGATAGGCATTGGTTTTCAAGGTGCGGTCTTCAAACCAGTAAAATTGGCATCATCTGAGAACAGATAAAAATATTGATTTTAATATGGTAACCAGAAGTGCCTAAAGTATATTAATATTTGAAAAAAAAAACTAGTATGGAGTAAGATAGTATAAATAACTTTATTTTAAAATTAGTACAACTTTAGGAAATGATCTGTTTTCGATTTTGAACTGTCTCACTTTCTCTCTTACATATATTTTCCCTCTCTGGTCTCAAAAAGAAAAAGTTAAATTTAGTTATTTTTAAATTTTTTATTGGTACATGTTTGCATTATATAATGATTACGTTCCCTGTGGGGAGGTGGTACCTATACACGACACATATCATTTCCTTTTTCATCCCCTTTCCCTCCCCTCAACCCTTCCTTCCATCTCTTGCTCCCCTTCCCATTTGAGAAAGATCTATATCCTGCTTCTTATTACCTATCTTTTGTTTCGGTCTTTATTTATACTCTGGGCTTCTCATGTAAGAGAAACCACGCAATATTTATTTCACTTATGCGGATTAGAAAAGCATTGAGATTCCATCTTACTCCAGAAAGAATGACTATTATCAAGAAGACAAACAATAACAAATGCTGGAGAGGATACAGGGAAAAAGGAACCATTCTACATTGTTGGTAAGAAGGTAAACTTATACAAACACTATGGAAATCAGTATAGAGACTCCTCAAAAAATTAACTTCAGTTTTTATTATTTTATTTTACACATATGTTGAAGCTGTGTATTAGTGTAAGAAAGAAAAGGGCCAATCTCTTGTGTTGGTGCTAGAAAAATGGTTTGAAATTTTAATCATTAATTTGCACTGCTTGTTTTAATCATAGAATAAATTTTATATGCTCCAAACTATTGTTTAAAATGAAATATTTCAAATGTTTTATGAATAATTGAGAGTAATTCATTTGTGAACTATTAATTTTAATCACTGAACCACATATGCCACCGTGGCACAATTCTTGTATATGTATTCATAAAATCGAATATAGTTGTAGGATACAACTTTTAAAATCACTGCCAAATATAACAGAACTGCACAAGGAAAAAATGTTGCTTCCTTAGTGATTCTTTCAAAATATTTGGTTAGTATTTTCAGAATAAACACCAATTTTCAAAATTTAATATCTTGACCTCTTTAAAATCACATTAAATTAAATTTGATTTGATCCATTCGGTTACTTGAGACTTTACCTCCAAAAGCTACAATTTTGAAATAATTTCAGAGGTTTTGGGCCAAATGCAACATAAAGGGAAAAACCTATAAAAAATGTGAAAGGTTGAAAAAGCTACATTATTTTAGAGACTAATAAGTTTAAGTGAACAAAAGTCCTAATAATCATTTACAAGGTACATATGTATAGTCTGAAACATTACAGTTCAAAGTATTTCATATGAATTATAAAGGATCAATTTTCACCAGATCTCTTTTATTAGGTTTGTGGAGACTTTATCACATTTTCTAATCCCTTACTCCCATCTGATGATTGATAGATTTATTTCAATATTTTATCCAAAATAACCAGGCTCAATGAATCATATAGGTTACTGTGCTGCTGCCTATAATCTTCTAGCTTTGGAGTCTTTCAGTGAGCACAAGGGTGTGTGAAACAGAAATGCAGAAAGAAACCCTAAGAGGAAGCTCCACTCTCTCTAGGCTGACTGGCTGCATTCCCATAAAGTCTTCAGCCATGGGGTTTGGGCTGGGGGAGATTAAAATAATTTTAAAGACAAGTAGCTTTACTTTCTCCCAGTGATAAAAATAATATCCTTATTTTAGACAATTAGAACAATTCACAAATTGAAAATTCATAAAGAGGAACCAAAAATCATCTGTAATCTTACTATCTAAGCATAATACTCACCAATATTTGAACATTTAACTTATCTTTTTCTCTTTGCAATGATACCACATATTCTTCTGAACCTTGCTCTTGATTGGTAATACAAAATCATTTATTTTTACTTTTAAATATGTCTCTTTTTTAAAGTAAAAAATGTTGGGTGTAAAATTCAAAGTAGAATATATAATGTAAATTGCCAAAATTGTGACCAATTTTCTATCCCTAGAGGTAACCAGAGTTAGCAGTTTGCTATTCACTGGCAACATTTTTTTAATGAATTTAAAATTAGTGATGGGTAATGCGTAAAACAACTGCTTGTAACTCATAATACAATTGGAACATAGTTTATTAACTTTGTATCAGTAACCAGTCAGATTCTTTCCAAATATTCCCTATTAAAAGTAGTTGTACTACATTCATGTACACATATAACTTATTAACATAAAATATATTTTAAGCATTTTTGTTGGAATTCTACATCCTGGGTTTCTTGTTTGGCAGGTAAGGATATTGTACATGTTGATAAATACTTTCAAAATTTCTCTTAAATTTTCCTGGTAATTATATTTATATACCATATTTTAGAGCATTGATCATTTCCTACTACTGGGTATCATTAATATTTTTCATTTTGCCAATATCATAGAAAAATTGAATTTTATTTTTGTTTTAATTTGCAGGGATAGTGACATGTTTTATTAGTGAATTTTGCCATCTTACATGTTTTTATTAAAATTTGTGTTTTTTTCCTTCTTTTGGAACTTGTTTATTTAGTTCAATTCTCTGTCTCTCTGTCTCTCTGTCTCTGTCTGTCTGTCTGTCTCTCTCCTCTCTCTCTCTCCCATTGATTTGTAGAAGCTCTTTTCCTGTTATATATGTTGCAAATATTTCCTCCCATGGTATTTTCTGGGTGGCAAGGTTGTGCATTTATGGGATCTTCAACAGATATGCTTTAATTTTTATACAGTAGTTTGTTTAAGCAACCTTTTGGGTAAATAATACTAATAGCTTCTATCTACATAGTACTTACTGTGTATCAGACAATATACTGAATGCTTTACAAACATTGACACATTTAGCACTCATTATAGCCTGAGGAGCTCCCATTTTCATTTTACCATTTCCGCTACAGGAAATGAGAAAAAAGAGGCACAATGCAGCTAATGCCTTGTTAAAAGCCTAATGCCACATGACGAGAAAGGAGCAAACCTAGGACCTGATTTAAGTGCCCCTGGCCTTAGTTCCTTGTTGTATCATTTCTCCCAAAGGAAATTTAAGTCTCTAGCTGTCTTTTGGCTGGTGGGTTTTATAGAGTACATCACAAAAGCTATGTGCGTGAGGCTGGCCATCTGCAAATCTGGACCATTAACTATGTTTAGAGGGATTCACAGGTCTTTTCTTTTCAGCAAGTTCTCCTAAAACCTCCATTTCCTCACTGGTTTAATTGATACTTTAGAATTGTTTTTTTTCTTGAGTAGGAGAATTTGAATCTTAAAATGTAAAAAATTAATTAAAACATATAAATAAAGATAATGTTCTATATATTCCTTCTTGTTTACAGTTTTGGTGATTACATTTCAGAAGTGTACCACAGAACAAGGTTGCCTTTATGGAGCAGAAAAGACATGATGAATGTCTTAGTCACTTTTCTTGTCATGAGACACAATACCCAATACTTACAATTTAAAGGAGGAAAGGTTTATTTTGACTCACAGTTTATAGAAGTTTCAGTCCGTAGTCCACTGCCTCCAAGCCAGGGCAGCATGGCAGAGGGCCATCGTGGAGAAGGTAGGGAAAGGGACCGAAGAGGGAGGGAAGGTGATAGACCCTTCTAAGCCACACCTCCAGTGACCCACCACCTCAAAACAGGATTTACCTCCCAACGTCACATTTAGCTATAAACTGATGAGTATCATGCCCCCATAATGCAAACACATCCCGAAAGCCCCACCTATGAGCACATGAGGCTTTGGGGAGACATCTGGCTATAAATCCTAACAATGAGGGAACTGAGAGCCTTAAGGAATTAGAAGTTTGCTCTGCAGTGAGGAGAATGTTCCCCAGGAGGCTCCAGAGATAAGAGTCACTGTGAGCACATTTGCCTCCCAAGAGCTCTCTTCTGATTGCCACAAAATGGAATGAAGTTTATAGGCTTATCACTTAAGCAAATCAGGATGACACGTTAATTCAGGATTACACATTAATTTGTTTGCACCACTTTTCTTGTATTATTGATTAATCAACATCAGATTTTTTTTCTCCACTTTATAACACATATACAGGGCATTTGTATATTTCAGCAATGCAAATGGCTTTTAGACATTTGAAGTAGGCTATTAAGTTGGTAAAAATGACATATATTAGCAACTTAAATAGCTGTATAATTTGTATGCCTAAGTGTGTTTGTAAAATCTCCTTTGCTTTTGACAGTATGTATATGGAGTACTATTTCATCTTCTTTTTCAGATGAAAGCATTGCTTATTCACTTACAACCTTTGGTCTTCTGTCCCACATAGTTCTGTTGATACAGGTTGTGCACAGATTTGATATTTGTCTTAGTTACTTTTTTGTTTTTGGGACGAAATGCCTAACACCCACAAGTTAAAGGAAGAGAGATGTATTTTAACTTACAGTTTCTGAGGTTTCAGTCCATAGTTGGCTTCTTCCAGTGCAGGGCAACATGACAGAAAGACATCACAGAGAATAAACAGTCTATGGCAGGGCAGGCAGGAAACAGAGCATTCCTTCTGTTTCCCTTTATTCCATCAAGGCTACAAGTCTATTGGATGGTGCCACCCCCACCCAGGATGGATATTCCCTCTTCAGTAAATTTATCATCCACACCCAGAACTATGCTAAACCACTCAATGGATGAAGTTAGTATCAAACCCATGATCCAGTCACTCCCCAAAGCCCTACCTATGAAGGCATGAGGCCTGGTGTGGGAAGGATATCTAAATATAAGCCATAAGAGTATCCTCCTTCAAAAGAATCATTAGGTATTTTTGTCATATTTTATATAATCCTAGATATTGTTTATAAAATTACTGTTTCTTGAAAGACTTGTGATATTATTTTCAGTGTTATCTAGCATAAGAAGTTTAAAAGGAAAAATAAACAAGTACTCTAAAATCAATTCAGTCAGGATTTCGGTGTGCAGGTGAAGTAGATTAAAATTGTATTGACTCAGAGATTTAAAGGGTTGTATGCTTTTCTTGGAAACCTTCACACCTGAATCACAGGGCAGCTATCAGTTCATTGTGAAGTGGTGAGAAATCCACTCAGTAAATTTATCTGAAAATATCAAACTATGGAATTTCTTTTCTTTTCCAGTACTAGAAGAAAAGAACCATGAAAATAACACACATGTAAAGAATCTCTCAATGCAGTGTATTAAAAACATCACTTTTAAATTTGAAACTAATTTTGTAATAATTTTACTACTCCAATATTATCAGTATAATGTTACAGTATGCTTTATTTTGCTACTTTTATTAGAAAACAAAAAGAGAATCATAATTTCAAGCGTTGGTATTTTTCTATAGCTTTGCAAAGAGAGATAGGTATTCATCATCTGTCCACACTTTAAAAAATTTTTTCAAGAAAAATTTTAGAGGAGTTTTAGGTTCATAGCAAAGTTGAGAGGACGGTACCAAGACACCCCACATGGCCCCTGGGCTCACATATGCATAGCTTCCTTCATGATTAACATACTCCATTAGAGTGATAAATTCATTACAAGTGATGGACTTACACTGAAACTTACTATTATTCAAAGTCCACTAGAGTTTCTTGTAGTGTTGCACATTCTATGGATTTGGACAAATGAATAATTCCATGTATTCATCATTTTAGTATCATATAGATTGTTTCCACTGCCCTAAAACCCTCTGTGTGATGCCTATTCATTCTCCTTCCTCCTTTTTATGATCTGTTATGCCCTTTGTACATGGACAGTGTCTTGTCAAAATTTTATTTTCTCTGGGACTGAATAAGTGCAGTTACTTTAGTCTGGTAGTATTTAGGTAGAACTTGGTTTTTACTTTCTTAAATGCTGTTCTTATAAATAGATTTAATTTTGAGAACTTGAAGAGGATTGAGACAGAGTAGAGACAGCTGGACTATGGCCACATCATCTTCGATTACGAGAAGGTTTGGCATAATATTTATACATGAATGTACACACATATAGAATTTAATGCTGGAGCGGACTTTAAGTGATCGTCCAATCCAAAGTATGAATACATATTATAAACATAAAACACATATGTGCTCTCTGTAGGCACTGGGCCGGGTATTTCAGCTTTGGAATGCACACTTACCAGAATTAAGGTTGGGCTGGACCACCCACAAAAGCAAGGCCACCCAAGGGAAAATTCGAGATCTGGGCAAGCAGAGCTGCCAGACTTGCCTTGTAAGAACAGCTGGCCACCCCAGCACCTGCTGCCCAGCTCCGGACAGCTGGGGATAAGGCTGTGTGGCCCAGCTGCATTTAGGATGGGCACTGACAAAGACCACTGCCGCTTTGACATCTGTCAACTGTTGCTATATTTAGTGGAGGAAGTTTGGCAGGGAATTGTGTGGTCTACCAGCTAAAATTTAGGCTGATTAGTCATAAACCAGAATCATAAAATCATAGGACTGGAAGGAACCTCCAGTGAAGTAGGTCTTAAACTTTGGTGTGAATTAGAATAACATTGGGAACTCTCTCAAAAGCTTCATTCCCAGGCTCCATAACTTACAGAATCAAATTTAGTTGCTCTTAGGTGAAGTTATTTATAATTTTTATTTTCCAGTAAGCCTTAGAGGTAAGTTTAATTTAGATAAAACAAGAATTTTATATTTCTAAATAACATCACAGTTTAGGACTAACCTATCACTTGGGATATTTGTTAAAAATAGATATTATATTAATGGGTTATTATTTTAACTCAAAAGTTAGGATATGTTATGTACATGTACCACCTCCCCATGATGAATTTAATTGTTACATACTGCAAACATGTACTAATAAAAAATAAATAAGACAAAATTTAGGGTCTGTGTGAATCTTTCTAGAGGTAGATATTCACCACTTGCTTCACACAAATATATAAGGATCCTCAAAAGTGATTGTTTGAATATCTCTTACTGATTCAGTGGACATCATGAAAATTATTTATACATACAGAATCCTCCATTTTCTTTTGAGATATAAACTAATAGCCTGCTGAAACTATAGTGACAAAGCTATCAACCCAATACGCATATTTCTTTATATTCCTTTTGCTCTTAGTTCTAAGTAAATCAAAAGCTTGAAGGATTTGAAATGGAAACATACCCTGATAATACAATTTAAAATGTTGGCAAATTAGACCACTAAGAAAGTGAATATTTTTGTGTAGCCTGGAGGGCAACTTCTGTGTTTTGCCCCAATGTTTCCAGTGAGGATAGGGGATCAGTAATGGTGTCCACCATCAGAATTACTGAAGGTGGTCTGGCCTGAGCAGGAATGGATCTGGAAAATGGTGTTTTCATACTTCTCCCTTCTGGGGATTTTTATCCACATCTTATACTGTCTGTAAACCACTGATAATTATATTCATGAGACTTTCATTTATCTATAGAAGAGGTTCATGGCTTTCATTAGAATCTTAAGAAATGAACAGCAAAGACTTACTCCATCAAATGGGATGGTAACTGAGCTTTGTAATTACCCAGTGCCATGCTTTGTTAAGTAGAGATAAGGGAAAGATACATATGGATTAAAACTTCCATTTTAGGAGATGTAAGCTAGCCCAGAAGGAGCAGGTGATAACCTTTCAGCTATAATAGTGTGATTTTTATTTCCTATTAGTGATATAAAATACTTCAGTCAATCCAAATATAATTTTAGTTATATAAAATATTTTAATGGCACCATAATGGATTTGCTGTACGTGCTTTCTAAAAATGTGAATGCCTTTGCAGTGAGCTGCTAAGTTCCTTTTCATAAATTTTACTCTAAAGATGCATTTGCCTCTACTGTATGATGTGGCAAGATCTTACTACTACTATTCCATCTAATCTTACGATTCTCTCCTCCCCTCATTTCCCCAAACACGAGCATGCGTATATATTTTGTATATGCATATACCCTTTGCTGTTACTATGACAAGATTTTGGTTCTTACTTTGGGGAAGATGGCAGAATGGAACTGTAAATAAACCACCAGGAGATGTGGAAAAATGGATCTTTATATTTCTATAGCCTTTGAGTGATAGTGTTCTTTGAGGAGAGAGGAAGAGGAATAGATGGAGGGAGAGAAGGAGAAAGAAAGATAGAGATGGATGCAGAGAGAAACAGAAAGAATGAAGTTATCCTAACTTGAAGGTCATTTATGAATGTGATATCTTTGCTAAATATCCTAAAATATACACACATAAATTCATTAGCAGAAATTATTTTGAAATTGTTGACATATTCATTTTTATCTTGAAATCAGAACTTTAATAATTTGTTTCCAAGACATAATATCAATGTTATATTCTAGTTTATCAAGTAAGATTTAAGATAAAGCTCATTTTAATTATTTTTAAATTTATTTTATTTGACACATAAAACATAAAAATTATACATAGTGATTGGGTGTCATGTGACACTTTGATGCATCTATACATTGTAAAATGTTCAAATCAAGATAAAGATACCATTTTTCAAGTGTTTATCACTTTTTATGGTGAAAACCTTCAAAATTCTCACCTGTAGCTTTTTGAAATTCACACTGCATTATCACTATCTTTCATTATCTTACTGTGCAGTAGAACAGCAAAACCTTTAGTACCTGAGACTTAGTTCCAACTAACTAATTTCTGCTCAACCTTCCCCCTATTGTCCCAAGCCTCTGGCAATCAGCATTCAATGTCCAACTTCTATGAGGTGAATATTTTCATATTCCACATATGAGTGATATTGTGCAGCGCTAGTTTTTCTATGCCTGGCTTATTTCACTAAACATAACGTTCTCCAGTTCCATACGTGTAGTCACAAATGACAGCATTCAACCTTACTAATGGTTGAGTGGTTTTCCATTGCCTATATGTACCATTTTCTTTATTCATCAGTTGATCGACAGTTGATTTTTTCCATTTCTTTGCTGTTGTGAATAGTGTTGGAGTAAACATGGGAATGCAGATGTCTCTTTGACATGTATGATCGCTTTATTTTTAAATTTTTGAGGAAAAAACTTGTAAAATTGAAGTGAAACTCTGAAATTTTGGCAGATTTGGAGGGCAAATTCCTCAACATGAGGCAGAATGGCTATCATTAGCAACTGTGTTACTACCAGAGGCCTGTCTTCCAACTAACATTGCTTCCCAGTTCTACTATGTGGAATAAAAAAGAAAAGAAAAGATTTCATATTCATCCCCAATTCCTGGCAAAGAGCTCCTTTAACCCATGGAATTTTATGAGTAGTAGGAATGTCTTTTGTTATTCATTGTGAGCCAAGTGAGCAAAGGATTACATTTCTAACCCTACACCCCGACCTGCTAAGATGAAGGAGAGACTGGTAATTGAATTCAATAATATGATTAATAATATAATGAGTCATGTGCATGAAATAAAAGAGCATACAGCAACCCCCAAATCATGAGGCTTAAGGAGCCCCTGGGTTGATGAATGCATAGTGTTGGGAGGGTGGCATGTCAGGAAAGGATGTAAAAGTTTGGATGTCCCACCATCCAAACTTGCCTTAGGTGTTGCTGGTTGTTGCTGAGTTGTATCCTGTATAATAAAACTAAAATCATAAATGAAGCACTTCTCGGAGTTGTGTTAGTCATTCTACTGAATTGTCACACCTGAAAGAGGGTCATGGAACCCCTAAATTTATAGCCAGTTGGTCAAATGTGTGAGTGTTTGCTGTGTTACTGGATGGCAGAATCTCATCATGGGAGCAATAGAAATACTAAGCATGTACTATGAACAAGACGGGCGAAAGCCTCTTTATTGGAGCGTTAGCCTGTGAGGAGAAAGGAGCAAGTACTTCGTCAAAGCATGCTCAGTCTGCTCACTTAACAAAGGAAGGGCCTTTTTTGTTTGTTTGTTTTTTGATTTGTTGGGGTGGGCTAATGTATTCAACAGCCTGTTAGTCATGGGCACAGTTTCAAAAACTGTTCTTCATCTTGTGCACAGACATCATGATCTTGTATTTGGGGGGCTAACAGGGGGTCAACTCGCTCAGGAATTGCTGAGTTATTTCTACAGCTGTCATCATCATCTTACATAGACGTCCTGGTCTTAAGATTGTGCTAAAGGACCTTCAGAGCTGTCGAGAAACTACAAGGGCAAGATAGAAGAACAGGTAAAATTGATCTCCTATCATAGTCTTGGGCAAACCATTTGATAAATGATAAATACATCTATGTGCAAAGCTGGAAAGAATCCGACTCAAGGATTAAGATAGCAAAGGGGACAGATGCAAATGAAGAAAGAAGGACCAAGCCCTTCATTCCATTTTAGCGATCTATCAGATAATCTATAGGCTCAAGTGTTTTAGCAAATTTTCCACAAAGTAACCTAGGTAACTGTTGCCATAATCCACTTGCTAGAGGTGTTAACATACAGCAAAGCTAGTGGGAATCTAATAATGTATTGCCCAGCTGTATGATCTCAAAAATTAGTGGTTTTTAAGTTAATTAAGACACAGTGAAGCTAGAGCGCTTATTTTAGATTCTTTTCTTGGTAACAATTTGCTCTTAGTGATAATAGGTTGAAGATCCTAAGTTTGTCTTCTGTCCCGTTGCAATCAATGGCCCCTAACTGTCTCATTTGGAGCTTGCAGTTAGTATCTGAAGTGAAGACAGCTTTGTTGGACTAATCTCTTAAACTGATGGTATCTGACACTGACTTTGGGATTGAGGAGACTTAGAGAACCTCCAATTGATGTCAGGACGCGCCACAGGGTACAAAATGTGGTTTGGGACTAGAAATAAGCTAAAGGTAGCTACGACTGCAGGTCTCTGACATTGTACAGTGACACCGCCCCTTCCTGCCACAATATCACTGCATTCATCAGCTCTCTATTAACATTAATTTTCTGTGTCTTACTTATGTGCAAATCACCATTCTAGGGCATCGGACCAGACAGGTGAATTAGACATAGCTTCCGCAGTGGAGGACCTGAATTTACTAGCCAAAGAAACTTGTATTTTAGGCTACGTCATACATTAAAAATATTATTATTATGTGACAAGTTCAATATATGGAAGTATATTGAAGCATATGCAGAAGTAAGCAATTTGAGTGAGGAGAAAAGGTGAAAACAATGACTAGTGATTCTTAAAAAAAATTTCTGTGGATGTTTATTTGGATTGGTCTTTGGAAGAGAGAGTCCATTAAGGGCATCTGAGAAGATTTGGTCCCACCAATATGTTGAGAAATTCCTCACCTGTATAACACTGAATTGTGTAATCAGGGAGAAATAAGTGAAGAATGACAATTTGTCTTAGTCACTTCTCACTGCTGGGACAAAATACTGGAGAAATACAACTTAAAGGAGAAGGGTTTATTTAGGTCCACATTTTAGAAGTGTCCATCCTTGCATGGTTACTGGCATGGTGGAAGGACCTGAGTAGAGAAGAACTGCTCACGTTATGACAGGTAGGAACCAGAGAACAAAGAGAGGACCAGGGAGGAAGTTGGTACCCTTGCAGGACACACTCCATGTGACATTTAGCTATGAACTTATTAGTGACTAATTCATCAATGGGTATAGTGCCCCATGGTCTAATCACCCCGCAAAAGCCCTGCTTCTGATTCAGAAGGCTTTTGAGGGGGGGACATCTAGCTATAAACCATAACACTGTTACACCATGAAAGAGCAGATCAGGCCACAAAGCTATTTGTTTTCTATTGGGATATCCTACAATATTAGTATGGTACATTGTATTCATCTATAAATGTTTGTTGAATAAAAAAGTTAAATTATCATTGGTTATAAAGGACTTATGGCAAACACTATACTTGAACTCATTAGAAAATGGTAAAGAAAAGAGGAAAGTCAGGGTCATTGCCCTCATGTAATGTGTGGTTTGTGGAGAGAAAAGATACTCTATTTATTAATATAATATAACTGTTACTAGTGCTACAAAAGAGAAAGCACATAAAAGTAAATAATGTATATAATAGCAGGGACTGGTTTAGTCAGGAAGGCTTCTCTGAGGAAATAAATGAGTTAACGGGATGAACAAGGGTGGATTTTTATGCAAAACTGGTAGGACAAGGCTGAGAGCAAGGAGGACCATAGGGCATATGAAACTGTAGATGAAAGAAGATAAAGATTCTATATAGCAAATCCTTATCTCGTGATCAGTGGGAATCCACTAGAGTTTAACAGAAGGAGTGAGGTAATATGATATGTATTTTAAAAAAATACTTGTTGGACTTATGATCCTGGATTAGGATCATAAGTTACATAATCTTTCTGAGAATCACTTTCCCTTTATCTGTTTAATAGAAATACCAGTACTACCTTGCAGAGCTGTGGTGAGCATTTAGGGATAACAGATACACCCAGCGTGTGATGCATAATAGGCTCAGAATAAACGGTAATTCTTTATTATTGGTTAATATTGCAGTGTTATAAGAATTGATTTGAATCCCATATACGACATTGCTAAAAATAGTAAATTTTAAATATTTACATACTTTTTCCTTGCAACCCATACTAGGAGCCTAAGATTTTGAGCCAGAAAACTTATGTGAAGCTAGATCATGACTATCAGTTTGGGCAACTCCTTTTCTGAAGCTTGGTTTTTTCTCTGTAAAACTGAAACCTGTCACACCTGCTTTGGAAAGGCACAAGAATGATAATATATCTGAAACCTGAGAGATTTTTATAGAAATATGTAATGTTTGCATTATTTTGATCTCCTCTCGATATTGACAACTTTTCAGCCTAACTCTGACAGGAAAACGATCAATCACTGTGAGTTTCTTCCTGCTTTCATCACCTACAAATTCATCCATGTAAAAGTTTCAAACCCTTGGCCAAATGTTCCCACACCTGAGTAAACAGTGTGCAAAAGTCACACTGTTACTTTTGCATCTCACTTGTGAACGTTTTTGATCTGTAGCATAAATAAATGTATTTTCTTTTGAATGCTGAAATGTCCATCAGGAGGGACTGCAGATTTCAATCTCCAGTTCATGGGCTAAATCGAATCAAACACAAACACTGATTTTTGTCCCTTTTCTTGGGTTTCTGACCCCTTCTCTAAACTGATATGAGTCCTTCCTCCTAAGTCGTGGAGGAGGACCAGTCCTTTCTCAATGAAGTCTGACCTTTCTCTAGCTTGATTTTCCACACTATTTCTCAAAATTCTTTAAATTCTTATTTTAGGTAAAAACTTAACATGGCTGTATATAATTTATTTGATAAATAACTTATGTTTAGCCTTATGAATGCCTTAAATTTACTTAGCTTCTTACTTAAAGCTTTTCTTTTTATGAAGAAGTTTAAAATATAGACAACAAATTTCTGTGATTGTTAATCTTGTAGCAAAGAAAAGTTGTAGTCATATTTCTGCTTGAATTTAAATCATGGTGGTGTTATCTGTCAGTTCAATACCCTCTGACGTGGAAAGTGTTGTGCTGTATGTAGTTTCACAAATTATTTTAAAAAAATACAGTACAGTGGAGTTGTGATTTTCTTTTTTCTTTCTTTGAAGTTGTAATACTCAAATATAAAATTTTAATAAAGCATTATATAACCTTAAGAATATAAAAGTATATAGAAACGCCCTATTATATTTGAAGTTAAAATATAAATAAAGGAAACAGAACACTAGGTTTGCTATTTGACTTTTTTGCCAGAAAAAGATAACCTAGAAACATTGTCATCTTTACTGTTAGGACGTGACAGGCTTCTGTGTACACTTACTGTATTTAATTAAGTTCTTGCTTCTTAAGAGAGAGGAAAGATCAAGTCCTGAAGACATTATTTAGAGAGCCAGAAGGGTTCTTCAGTGAAGACAGTTGAAGATGACAGGTAAAATACATAGGTGTGTGCTAAAATAATTGAGAGCTACATAAAATAATGCCTCCCGCCTTCTTCACATGCTAACCTCTTGTTACTCTAGGAATGTATAGATAAGTCACTAGAATCTGTGCTTATAATACTGGAGAGTCAATGAACATTCAGCTTAGACTAGCACTGATCTGTTTGAATCCAATTACTAAATCTTTTCCCCCGTCTTGTCATGATGGGAAATAGCCTGCTGGGAATCTTGGAATACCTCTGTCTCTTGGAATGGAGAAGGTTTTGATCTATCACAGAAATCAAATTGCAGTTGGTGTCCTTCTTTCTCTCTAGCTGCCTATTCTTCATTATTGCTACTACCTTCGACTGTACAAAAAATAAAATACTATTTATTTTTACAAGGTACCATGTTACATATTTTACATTTAGCCCTAACAATTCCTTGAGATTAATACTATTATTAATTGTTAATCATAATAATCATGCATTATATGTATTACTAGGAAACCAGAAATTATGAAGTTTAAATAAATTTCTGAAGGATCCCACAGCTAGGAAATGATGGAGCTGGAATTCAAACCCACCCAGGCCTTGAGTGCCAGGAAAATTAAATTGAGGCAAGAATGACATAATGGGTCAAAGGAAGCCACCAATAACTAAAACAGCAAACAAAAAGAGAGACGTATAGGTTGAATGCTCTGGAAAACAAAACAAAATAAAACAAAAATTTGAATGTCTGACATGGTGTAGGAATTTCATTTTTATAATGGGTATATTTATTTTCTATAATAGATGGAAGATTTAAATAACAACAATGAAAAACTATTAGAGAAATAGTTGTGTCTGCAGAAATAGCACCACGCAGAGCAGTGTCTGATCCCATGTGCCGTAGAGTTTCCTGCTGTGAGGAGTACTGAAAAGAATACAAGACAACTCCCTGGATTTGCTTGTTTGTGTATTTTTTTTTTTTTTTTCTTTTTGGTGGAGCTGGGGATTGAACCCAGGGCCTCACACGTGCTAAGGATATTCTCTGCCAATGAACTGTATCTGCAGCCCACCCCACCTGGGTCTGACACTGCAGAGGTTCACATGTAGATAAGATCCCTTTTGTTCTGATTCCCTCTCTCTGAAAGTCAATCATGGCAAGGGATAAATAGTTTTGCAAAGGCAGCCGCGTGGACCAGAACTTTTGGTCTTCAATACGAAGGTGTGGATATGGTACTGTTTGTCAAGAATTAATTTAAGCCAAATATAATGGCATGTGGGGGCAAAGGAAGTCACTAGAAACTAAAATGGGAGCTTAGAGGCTAACCACACTGGCTGGTATCCTGGTAAGAACTGAGAATCCTCCGAAATACAATAAAGAACCATAGCACCATAGGGCTGTGTAAGCCGTTCCATGGACGCAAGCCATGCTTCATGAAATCTATTCTGAAAGTGGAAATTGGATTTGGACTGGCTCCCCAGCTTCCCATTAGATGGATGGAATATTGGAACTCTCAATGTAAAGCAGGGGCATACCTAAGAAATAGCTTAAGAAATGGAAATTAATAAGCACAATCAACAATTTTAAAGGAATGCATTCAATTAATGGAACTATTTCTGGTGAAATTTGATGGAGGCTTTTTTGAAACTGAATCTTGAGTCATTTTCTTTTAATAGTTAACTTCAATTGATCCAGTTTTCATCTATAACAAATCTAAGAGTTCTAAGAAATCAATTTATGATTTCATCAAGGTTTTTTAATGGCCTTCACATTTATGGCAATGTTGGATTCCAGGAATCCAAGTATTTTCACTTGTAGTATTTTGCAATCTCCAGACAAAGGTATTCTATTATAGAAGGACTGGGAACAGTAGTTCGTTCCAGGTGGGGCTTTGTCTCCTAATTTGGATATGTGAGTCATAGATGAGTCATGTCCGCTCTGAGGGCTAATTTCCTCATTTGTGACAAAGTGAGAATATATTAGTAAGTGACTTCTGAGGCACATTTTGTCTCTAAGATTTTGTAGAAATCTCCACTTCTATACATAGATTGAAATTTAATGATTTTTCTAAGTAAAATTTCTGCTTGATAAAAAGAATACTGTTACCACAAGAAGATTAATCTCATTTTGAAATTCTTACATAGCAAACTTGAACACAAGATACCTGTTATTAATTGTGCTTAGTGGGGCATAGTGAGCTCCGAAACACAAAGCTGGAAGCCATCACAAATAGATAACATTGGCACACTTAACTAATGTTTAGGGAATATTGCTATTTGCAAATTCACATTAATGGAGGTACCTGTTTAAAATATCAGATACTACTGGAGGTACCAGTTTAAAATACCAGAAACCTTTTAGAAAGAAAATCATCACTATCATTAAATTGAAATGAGTGTCATTAGGTGCATAAATACTCTACAATCAACAATTTCACTCCCACCTAGAAAGTAGATTGAAGAGTCAGGGCATTAAGCGGGTGATCGTGCTAAGGTAGCTCGCTGAACTCATGTAAACTTGCAGCAGCTGATTTTTTTCCTTATTCCTTTTACATTACTGGTTCTCAGACAAGACTGTACATTGTTATCATTCTGGAAACTTTTGGAAATATCCCATCTTCCAGGCTGACCCGCAACACAATTAAAGAAGAATTTCTGGACATGGGGTTCAGACAACAGTAGTTTTTTAAAATCGTACACGTGATTCCAAAGTGCAGAGCTGTTTGAGAACCACTACTCTATGTAACTGAATTACTTTTACATTAGAAGATCTGCATGTTTCAAAGTAGACTGCTGTAAGAAAAACAAAGATTTATAGTAATATTAAAATTTGCCTTTTGGTTTCAAGACCATGGGAAGGATTATTCAAGACATTTATTTTTAAAATTTCACAATAGTTAGATGCTACGTTTTTACACAGTAACTCCATGTTAATGCTGCTCTACTATGTTTTGATATTGTCATATGGATTTTAGCATCATGGATGCATTAAATTCAGCTTTAGACAAACTTGACTCTTTCTATCTGCTAATTAACTCTGAAATCCACTTAACTTTTTAGGTTGTTATGGAAGTTCTGAGTTCTATGTTCATTATAAGTCTGAATACTTTTTAAAATTTCAATTAAATAAAATTTTAAAAATAATTTGAGGGCCTGTGAGATGGCTCAGCTGCACGGGCACCTGCTGGCGCGCGAGGTCCTGAGTTCGACCTCCGGTACCCACAAAAAAAAAAAATTTGAACTTATTTTAACTGATACATAAAACATACCACTGTACATATTAATGGTGTAACATGTTGTTTTGATACATGTATGCATTGTATAATATTTAAATCAGATTAAACATATTTATTTCCTCAAACATTATTTCTTTATGGTAGAAACATTCAGAATTCTTCCTTCTAGCTTTTTGAAGTGTTCAGTTCATTGTTATCTATAGCTGCCCTCTCTTTCAATAGGACATTGGAACTTCTTTCTATTGTCTAACTGCAATTTATTTCCCGCTGACCAACCTCTCCTTCCCTCTCTCCCCCTACTGTCCTCAGCCCCTGGTGTCCGCCATTCTGTTAGAATCAAGTTCTTAGATTCCACATTTGAATGAGATCATTTGGTACTTATCTTTCTGTAGCTGGTTTATTTCATTTAACATTATGATATCCGGTTCTATTTATGTTGTCACAAATGACAGGATTTTCTTTATCCACATTCATCAGTCGGTGGACACATAGGTTGCTTCCAGGTCTCGGCTATTGTGAATAGTGTTTCAAGGAATCTGAGAACGCGGACGTCACTTAGACACTGATTTCATTTCCACCCAGCAGTGGGGCTGTCGGATCATCCGATAGTTCTGTTTTTTAATTTTTTGAGTATTCCATACTGTTTTCCACAGTGATTGTACAATTTACATTCCCACCAACAGTGAGCAAGAATTCCTTTTTTTCCCCATCTTTTTTTGCATTTGTTATGTTAAGTATTTTTTTTCTTTCTGTTTTTTTCTTTCCATGCTGGAGTTGAAATCCACGCCCTCACAAGTGCTAGGCGAATGTTCTACCGTTGAGTTGGATTCACAGTCCCTACTAAGTCCTTTGGTAACAGGTATTTTTACTGACGTGAAGTGATATCTCAATCTCAGTCTCTTGATTTAGCTCACTTATTTCAAGTTTCTGTGTTTCCTTGATAGGAGACTTCCAGGTATTTAGCTGTTGAGGTTTTGCTTTCTTAAAAGATTGTCATTTCTTCAGTATCTGTTCTCTTTATTGCATATTCAGCCCTGTGTTTGAGCAATTATTTTCTTTTTCTCCCTCATCCCTCTCTCCCTTCCTCCCTTCCTCCCTTCCTGCCTTCCTTCCTCCATTTCTTTTTCTTTCTTGTGCTAAGGATTGATCCCAGGGCAAGTGCTCGGCCACTGAACTACATCCAAAGCCCTTTTATTTTTAATGTTTATTTTGAGGCATGGCCTTGCTGAATTGGTTAGGCAGACCTTGAGTTGCAGTCCTTCTACCTCAGCTTCCTGAGGAGCAGGGATTAAACGCATGTGCCTCCATGCCTGGTTTGTTGATTTATGTTTTCCTCTAGCAGTTTTAAAGTTTCTTATACCCAGGTATTTGACCATTTTGAATTGATTTTTGTACAGGGCGAGAGATTGGGATCTAGTTTCAATCTTCTATATGGAAATACCAGTTTTCTCAGCACCATTTATTAAAGAGGCTGTCTTTTCTCTAAAGCATGTATTTAGTTCCTTTGTCAAGAATCAGATGGCTGTAGTTGTGTACATTTGTTCTTGTATCTTGGATTCTATTCCGTTGATATAGACGTCATTTTTTTTTTTTTAGTACCATGATTTTTTGTTACTATAGCTTTGGCTTTGTAGTACAATTTAAAATGAGGTGTAGGGATGCTTTCAGCCTTGTATGTTTTGCTTACGATTTCTTTGGCAATCCTGTGTCTTTCATGTTTCCATATTAATTTTAGGATTGGCTTTTCTAGTTCTGTGAAGAAGGTCATTGGAATTTTAATGTGAATTGCATTGAATCTGTAGATCACTTTTGTAAACATGGCTATTGTAACAATAATAAATTCTGCCAAACCATGAACATGGGAGGTATTTCCCTCTTCTAATGTCATCCTCAGTTTCTTCCTTTGGTGTCTTAAGATTTTCTTTCACCTCCTTGAGTAGGTTGATTTCTAGGCTTTGAAAAAAAATCTACTGCGAATGGAAAGTTTTCCTGATTTATTTCACAGCTAGTTCATTATTGGTGTATGGAAAAGCTGTTGGGTTTGTAATGTTGATTTTGCCTCCTGCTACTTTGATGAATTGTTTATCAGATCTAAAAAGTCTCTTGGAGTCTTTAAATGATTAAGTAAAGGATTATATGGTCTGCAAATAAAGATAATTTGACCTCTTTCTTTCATATTCATATCCCTTTTATTTCTTTCTGTTGCTTAATTGCTTTGCCTAAAATTTTAAATATTATGTAGCATAAGACTGGTAAGAATGAGCAGCCTTGCCTTTTCCTCATTTTAGAGGAAATGCTTTTAGTTTTTCCGTATTAAGTATGATGTCAGCTATGTGTTCATGGTATATAACCTTTATTATAATTCTTTCAGTTTTTTATCATCAAGGGATGTTGAATTTTGCTGAAGGCTTTTTCAGTGTCAATTGAGAGGATCAAATGATTTTTATCCTTGATTATATTTATGTGGTATATTATGTTTATTGTTTTGCATATGTTGAAGCATCCCTGCATTCCTAGAATTAATCAACTTGATCATGGTGTATGATCATTTTAATGTGTTGTTGACTTCAGTTTGTAAGTATTTTATTAAGGATTTTTGCATGTATGTTCATTACGGATATTGTTCTATAGTTTTGTTTTGTTTTGTCTTGTTTTGGTAACAGTGATACTAAACTCATAGAATTAATTTGGAAGCATTCCTTCCCTTTTTATTTCAGGGGACGGTTTGAGGATCATAGGTGTTATTTCTTTAAAGATCTGTTAGAATTCAACATGAATTTGTATGGTTCTGTGTTTTTCTATGTTGGGAGATGTTTTATCACTACTGCTTCAATATCATTACTTGCTATTGATCTGTTTAAATTTTCTATATCTTCGTGGTTCAATTTTAATAGGGCATATGTGACTACAAGGTTATCCATTTCTTCTAGATTCTTCAATTTATTAGAATACAAATTTTTAAAATAATCTGTAATGATTCTTTGGATTTCAGTGATATCGTAGTATCTCCTGTTATACCTGTTGCAACATTTCTTTTTTCATCTCTAATTGTATTGATTTGGGTCTTTTCTTGGGTTAGTTCTATTAAGGGTTAACCAGTCTTGTGCATATTTTCAAAGAACCAAATAGTTGTTTCCTTAATTCTTTGTATCATTTCCTTAATGTCTATTTCATTAATTTCAGTACTGATCTTTATCATCTTTCCTTCTACTGGGTCTAGTTTTAGTTTATTTCTAATTTTCAAGGACCTTAAGATGGATAATTAGGTTATCTATTTGAGATATTTGTGATATTTAGACGTAGGCATTTACAGCTATAAACTTCCCTCTTAGAACTACTTTCATTGTGTCCCATAGATTCTGGAATGTTGTAAATCCTCTCCATCTGGGTACTCAATTCAGACCCCCATATATCCTGGACGATCAGCATCTTCTAATTCTATTAGAAGGCTTTGCCATTAACTTCCATTTGCCACAACTATATGTTTTATCATATTCAAAATGGAGTTTTAAAATTTTTCCAAAATGCAAGTCATGCTGGATTAACGTTTTAATTTTGATTCTGCACTACATTTTCCATCTCTCAGAATTTGAATTCTTTTCACTCTTCAGGAATTTAGCAGTTATTTTCCATATTTATGAAAAACAAATTCATTATTTTGCAAAATCTTTTCAGGCCTACTCTTTTCATTCAAAGTTTATAATTTTGTTTTAATTTCTTTCTCTCTATTATGATTGCATCAGATTTTATTTTACATTTATTTCTAAAAATGGGAATTTCTTTTGAAGTGTTAAATTATAGTGTTATTTCTGAGAAATTTTAAATAATATTTGTTTCAATTGTTATATCTTTTTAAAAAGTTAAGACATTACAATGTTCTTTGCTTTTATCTGCAGGTATTTTGCATGGAAAAAGATAATGAATAAATATTTTTGGGGTAAGTTGATATAATTGAGAGCCTTCAAACACAAAAGTAATAAAATAATCCAACAAGTTAAAAAGTAATAAAAAGTTAGTCATGAACTAAAAGTAAGGACTTACAATTCAGAGTCTTGACTGGCAAAAAGAAATGGCTTGTTAGATTGTTCAAAGAATTCAGTAGAGAAACTATTTTGAGGAATTCCTGGAGGAAAATATTAAATGTTTTAAGAATTAAAGACAAGGTGGAATGTACATAGAGACTTGGCAATTATAAAATAAAATTATTGATTATGCAAATGAATAAGGGAGGGCTGGTGGTGTAGCTCAGTAGCAGATGTTTTGCCTAAAGTGTGTGAGGCCCTAGGTTTGGTTCCAGCACTGCAAAAACAAACAAATGAACAAATAAAAAACATAAACAAATGAAGAATGGGGCTTTTTAAAGGGATGTGATACCAAGATGACAACAGAAAATCAGCAGCAATTTTAAAGTCATGATGTCAGCAAACATCCAAGCACCCTCTCCTTTTATCCATGATTGATTTATAAGTCATATTTAACAATGATGTGAAAAATGACTGACATCAGTTTGCTTTCACAATCATTTCATTGGCCATTGTCTGGTCAATGAAGTCAGTGGAACTTGCAGCGCTGACCTGCACATCACTAGAGGCAAAAATCAAGTTTCCTGTGACATGTATTTGTCATACTAGTTGATACATTGGAAGTTTTAAAAACAGTCTTGAGCTGCCTCTGATGGGTTTTACCTATTAGAAGTTATGCCATTCCTGGTTAAGTTAATGAGTCTTTACCTTTTAAAATAGCACGCTTCCCACAGAGCTTTGGATTTTTTTCCATTGAAAAGCTCAAAAGGACAAAATAATTCTTGCAGTATATATGCAATTTCTCTTCTGATTTTCTCTTGGTCAAGTTATATATATACAAACATATTATGTATGTTATATACATGATGTATATGTAATATATAATATACATAATATGCACGGGTGGTATAGATTCTATATATGTAACATATATGGTATATATCTTATGAATGATATATATGCCCTGTTTATTATTTACATATGAGATGTAAATAATATATATGTGAATACACACGTAACAGTCAGAGTTATGTAGATGCAAGAGGGCTAAGAGATGCAATCTTTAATAATGGAAAACTCAAATCTAGGAGAGCCCATGAGTGTCTTCAAAAATAAAGAGTGCTCATTTTACTACTGCGTGACCCTTAACCAAGTTTTCAAATAAAGTATCTTTGATTCATGTGCTACCCTCCTGAGATAGAGGCCATAATTTATTTTGTTCATTTTATAAATGTGGCAGTGGTACCTAGAGAGCTTAAAACTATCCCTAGGTCCTAAAGTAGTAGTGGTGAAATGGAAACTTACATTTCAGATTTGAATTTTTTTTCTTGAGTTCTTTTACTGCATTTTGTAGCCTGTGCACCCCGCTAGAATAATCAGTAAGAATTAAGATTGGACTATGTGTCTATAGCTGTATCTATGTGTTTGATTGCAGTTTGATTGCAGTTTGATCATAAACAGAATTTAGGAACTAAAATATCTAAATCAAATTTTCCTTGGATTATAGAATCCTATGAAACATGGATTAAAAAAAGTTTCAAAATGTGTTCTGAGGAGTAGATCTTCCTGTGGTTGCACTGCATTCCAAATGTGTGAGAAAAGACAGGGAAAAACATGAACCGCAATAAATTATGGACAAAGTGAGTTCTCTTATTAACTTCCTTTTTGCTTCCTGGCGACTGGCACCTAGCAGCTCCTAGAAGCTTTCAAAGCCTGGGAATGATAGGCATCCTCAAGTTCAAAGACTTGCTTGAACCTTTTGGATCTACAAGTGCAACACGAAGTCCTGTTGAAACAGGCTTCCCTGGGTAATTTCCAACACAGACGGTTGGATACACAACACTGTCAGAACCAGCTCTCTCGAGGCTGTTCATTGCTGGCATCCTGGTCTCAACTAGATTTGGGGAACAGAGACTGTGAGCCTGGCCTGGGGCAAGGACACCTGGCATCCCTAGGTGAGCCCTCTGACCCGGTCACTAGATAGCACTGACACAGGTGTCAGAAACTGTGCGTGAGCCTGGCGTGCTCCTGCACAATTAGGAAACACACCTCCACAGACAGCTTAAGGAGGATTTTTTGCTTAAAAAAGTAAATCTTTCTTAAGAATACATATCTAAAAATTATATTTTTATATGAGTCAGTTTCTTTGGGACAGATTACTACCACTGATATTAAATCATATGTATGAATGATCCATATATTCGGAATGGGTGGGTGAGTAGACCTGTTCACAAAGACAGAACTCAGCTCGGAAAGAAGAGGTGTCGCGATCTCTTCTTGATTTGTTCTAGTGAAAAATGAAATTGGCAGAGACAGCAGTACTCCTACGGGCATTATTCCCTTTGATTTTTAGAGAGGGAGGTGGGTGCGCTGAGCAAGAATGATCATGTCTGAAAGATGAAACGCTTGGAAAAGCGTTCAACTTTTTGTCATTGGTTGTTTGAAAAATAGCAAGTAATTCTGTAAGCCGCTCTCAGTGGGGATCTTACGGTGGCAAAATCAGTGACTTGATAACTTGCTATCAAAACTCATCTTGAGACCATAATGCTAAGTAAAATAAATCAGACCCACAAGCTTAAATAGCACATGATTTCTCTTATAGAGAAATCCTAAATATAAATAAATAGCAAAGTGAAAAATAGATAATAGGAAACAGGGAGATAGATCTTTTGCAAAAAGGACAGGGACCAATAGATGGAGGGGGGAGGGGGAGGGGAAGGAGATGAAAAAGAATTAATATGTGTTATACATGTACCAACTTGACACAAGGAATGTAATCATTAGTACTGCAGACATGTACCAATAAAAAATTAAAATTAAAAAAGGCCACTCATTCAAACAAACAAAAACCCTCATCTATACCTAGGAAAACCCCATTGTAGAAGTCAGTTGCTAAATTCTTCATTAGATTTCGCCCACAGATCACTCCTTGCCAGAAGATGTTTAGTTAAGACCAGGATCTGAACGTGTCGACACGGTGGAACACAGGTCCAAGCATTAGATACAGAAGAGAGCAGTCTCTGGCCCTGCGTGGCCTTCATCCCGATGGACTCCAGGCTAAGGCCTCTTTGGGAGAAAGACGCTGACAAAGGGACTGAGGGCTCCGCCTCCAACTCCTCATTAACCAGAGTCAGTATCCAAAGACTTCCCTTGTATATCGCTATTTAATTCCATATATGAACACTGATTTATGTTCATGAGGATCCATCTCTTTATTTGGTACCAGAGATAAGCAGATGTTTTAAGGTACTTGAGAGGTAAGACAGCTTGAATGTCGACTTAGGATATTTGCAGACTCTTCTACAGTAGAAATGGTAGAGCAACGTGCGATATCTTATAGAAACTACAAGGTGCCTTACCTTCCTCCTAAAAACAAGATAACCATGAAGTGCTGACATTACTTCAAAGGCACGCCATGCATCTCCAATCTGTCTCTATGAGAAATGTTCCATATTTCTTTTTTAGTAGATTTTCGCATCCTTACAATAATAGTTTTCCTTCAATTAAAGTTACTTATTACACTTTTAAAATAATTCAGGGTACTTCTTAGAGCTACAAAAATGTGCTATATTATTTTACATTTCCTATATTAAGATGCTTACATTTAGTTTGCCAAGTAGTCTGAAAGATCTCTTGTTCGTGTGTGTTTTATAATCCACTCCAACACATGTGGGACTGAACTTTGGAGCCAAAATATTTCTTATCCCTTGCTATTAATTCATTTGCAATTCTAGACCTCCAGCTGAGGTGAAACAACTTGCTTATTATTTCTCAGGCTCTTCTGCTTGTATAAAAGATCACGGAGAAGACAGACCAAACAAGCTATACTAGCAACAAAAGGAGGCAATAGAGATGCATTTTCTCCATTTTTCTACTAGGTTCAAATGCATTTTCTGAATGGCATGCTTCTCACAATATTCTCATCAGAACTTATTGAAAGAAAAATAATCTATTTTGATTATCGGTTGAGTAGTGTTTATATTTCTCTCAGGGAAAAACCTGAATTAGTTCCATAAATTGCTCATATTATTTGGAAACAATATTTTCCTGGCCAACAAATATCACACATGCGTGCACACACACACACACACACACACCCCTCCTTTATGCTTTACTTCTTCTAGAAAGGTTACCTCTAACATCTTTTTTTTTCATTATTCATTAATATCTGTCCCTGTGACAAAAATGCAAACCCCACAAAGAGGGGTTTTTCTCTATTTTGCTGTTTGTTGTACCTTAGTACCTAAAATATGTCTGAACAATTGTAATTGTTCAATAAACATTTGCATAATGAATGCACGACTGTCCCTGGAACCTGAATTCACTGAATATTAGCACAAATTTTTTGTTAAATTTTGACTCATGTCCCTGGATATAATGATCATTGTAAGAAAGACTGCTTTACTGCATTAAGTAATCAATAAAATATGATCTTTCAGTGTGGGGGAACAGATTGGAAGTCGAGTCTTCTTTTAATGGAATAACATTAGGCGTGTCAATAGGTATTTGAATTTATGTGAGGTATTATGACCACTTTATTTCTTTTTAAATTGAACTTTTACACCAATATAAACTTCATAGTTAAAAACTCACAATACAAATATCTTTCCAAAACTTTTGTTTTATTTCTAATTAAGATATAGTCAAATAATATTCAGACATATTCTTTTAAAATGTGTATTATTTACACATTTTTACAATGATGCTGTTTCAAAATATTAAGGTAAACATATACTTAGATGTCAAAAGAATAAAATCTTTGGTTATGCACTCACTCAAATATAACGTACAGTACAAATCTGCACTTGAAAGGAGGACTTTATACAAGGATGCTTAGGGCCCTGGATTCTGCAGAATTGGGTTCTGTTCTTCAGAAACAAAATCTTGGTAACTGATTCAAAATCATAGCACAGAGAAAAAATAAAGCTTAAAAAATTATCAAAGTCAGGTTTAGGTTCAATATGGAAAGTGCTGTTTATTTAGAGTTAAGTATTAGTCAAATTTGGTAAATGAAGAAAACCGAGAACATACTGTCTATTTACAATAAGCTAGGTTTCATTCCCATGGTTTTCACACATATTTACTGTAGTTTTACCATAGTATGACAATTCCTCGAGTGGGTACAGAGCCATTCTTTTGAGAACCCTTCTACTCCAAGAAAGGACAGTTTCTCACTTAGCCGTGGCTATGAGTTTACAGCTGTTTTGATCATAAAGATCATGGAGTTACTGAATTTGGAAAAAAAAAATCACTAAAATTCACATAGTGACCCCTGTATACAGTACACCCATCAAAAGCTGAGAGTAACTTTTACTTCTATTAGAGACCTACATAATGCAGTTGTAGAATTTTGCCATGGTAAGAATTCACATAGATGGCTGAATGAACCCTGTACAGTAGATTCAAGTAAGTTTGGGTAAGGAAATTTCCCTCAGAGTTTATAATTCTATACTTGCCTCAACAACCTCTCCCATTACATGGCAATAAAAGAGGCATAGCTAACTAATTAAAAAATACGTTTAGAAACAAGGAATGCTCTCCATCCCAGAACAAACTTTTCCTGATGGACAAACTATCACTGGAGATAAAAATAAAAATATTTGTCAAATGTACTTTTTATATGTGCAAGTGTTACTCTTAAATGCTGTTAAATTTAACAAGCTATTAAACTTATACCAAATACATTGTAACATGATGGGATATTTACTTTTATCATTTCAGTTGCAATTTAAATCATGCATCACTTTGATACTATTGACAGTAATATTTCTAAATAAAGGAGCTCGAATATAAACAATGAGTACCTGATTATAATTAATATTATTTATATTTGTTTTTGTTTTTACTGTTTTTCCTCGTATGAGGCATCACAGGACTTTAATTCTGAGAAACGGATACTTAATATCTCAGGAACAGTTTTTTCTGTCTACCTTTCGCTTTATGTATCATAAAGTCATCATTTCCCCTGAGATTCTTCCTTGCTTGTATCTTCCTTTTTTCTTCTCATTATATTTCCTAGTATTCCAAAGATCACAATGGAGCAGTTCCTGTGAATGTGCTGTGAGAAGGTTGTTCATGTTCCTTTAGGTTTTATTTTCCCACAATTCTAAGCTAGAAAATAAAAAAAATCAATGTGTGCCTAATCCTTTGAGGGAAACATTAACTATAGCTTTTAAGGCTTTACATAGTTCTTTTTTTTTTTTTTGTGGGTACCGGGGGTCAAACTCAGGACCTCGCGTGCCAGCAGGCACCCGTGCCGCTGAGCGATATCACCGGCCCCTTTTTTCGTATGTGGGTTCTGGGAGTCGAACTCAGGACTTCGCGCTTGCCAGGCAGGCGCTCATGCTGCTGAGCCATCTCACCGGCCCCTTTACCTAATTCTTTATGGCATATAATTATTATTCTCATCACTAAGACAGTATTGTACTAAACCTTTTGAGTCTCTAGGATTGCAGATCTCTCAGTCATACTGATTAAACAGCTTCGTTTTGTATGCAAGTGGCATATGTCTTATGTGGATTTTGTAGGATAATGGAGAGATTTTCAAATCCATTATTGTGCTTCTATCAGAATTAGACATTTCTAATTAAATTTTCCTCTGGTTGAAAAGAGAACAGTATTGCTTTTTGCCCAAAGAAATTATTTCTAAATTGATTGTCCAGAAATGCATAAGAAAACCATAATTATTTTTGTCCATTATTTTTGGATAAAGGCCCACATAAACCTTTGATATTGAAGTAATCATGTGGTACCTTTATCACCTACATTTTTTTAATATGCTGACTTGTTCTATACAAGAAGAAGTATCTATACATAAATTCTTAGGAAGGAATGAATATAGGAAGATATCTCTTACAACAAAAGCAGTCTTTGTAAGTATTTCCTTTCCTACTTCTCTTCCTAGATTTCCAATATCTAGCCAAGAATTATGCACAGATTAAATTCTCAATGCATACTACAGTAGTAGATTAATTAAAATATAACACTTTCTGACCTCAAGTATTTAGCATTTTTCAGGTACAGGGTAACAATGGCAACCAAAGCTTTATAATGTTAAGTTATAATACCACAAGCATCCTTATAAAATACCACCATAAGGAAAAGAACAGATTAATGTTTTGAGGCTAGACAATTAATAAATTCCTAATTGCTTATATATATTTTTCATTGGTTAGAAAATTTGATACTATAGAAATAGTTTTTCCTTTCAAATGCTTCGTGTGAGCTTTTGTTTTCTTTGTGTTTGATAAAGTATTTTGGGATGGTGTTGCAACTGCAGAGAGAAGTGATTTCCACAATATTTAACACTGTGTGCCATCCAGGGACCCAGTCAATGGCAAATTCACAGGCTTTCAAATCAGGGATCTGGTTCGAAGACCAAGGGGGAAAAATCTGGGAGAAGAAAGGGTCTTCTAGTTGCTAATACATTATTTAAAAATTCTTATTAATGTTTCAGAAGTCAGAGTACTGAAAGGAGGAAAACGCCTTTGTCTCTAGTATGAAATGAATGTACCCCTTAATAGACTGGCCATGCAGAATGAAACACAATCATGGTTTACGTGCATCAGTCTACTGATATTTCCCCAGGCAGCTTTGTGTACAGGGATGAAATGGACTCTTGGGAATTAGAGGTGCACTCATAAGTAAGAGAGCTTGCAAGTTGTCCCACTAGCAATAGGACTTTATTTAGTGCATGTTGGACTCTAATAAAAGTATTTCCACTGGGCCCAATTCTGTACTGCTTCCTGCCATAAAATTTCTACATATGTTACAGGAAGCGTCAAGGGCAGCTGTCTCCTAAGAGGAAAGAGTCAAGTTAATAAAGTATCTACCTCTCCACAGCGAGAAGACATACACCTGCACTTACACAGCTGCTGAAACTGGAGATGCACGGAAAGGTCACAGCCATGTACCCCGGTTACAGAAATAGCAGAGAACACAGTGATGAATAGTTTCCATTGCCTACACTTTCACCATTTTTGTCCTAATTTTAATATTAATATTAATTCTAGGTGAGGTCAGTAGTAGAGACACAGGGCTAGCAGCCATTAAATAATATCAGAAGAGACGGATTACTACCTTCAATTGTCTGTTGAAATTGTTGAACTTTCCAGTATTAAATTCTTCCTAAAATACTTTCATGAAAAACAGATTATTTGAGTTGAGACTGATAAATTTTTAGGAAGCCATCACTTTATCCATCTGCACTCATGGCAGCAACATTCATGTCTTGGAGAATGGTGGTCCAGTCAGAGAATTTCATAGAAGAGCAGATTTAGGGAGCAAGGGCTCTCTCCTAGACCAAGGAGAATGCATCGTGAGCTACTCCTGCCATCAAGGCTGTCCCCAAGAGCTAGGTCCTCAGGTTTTGGAGCAGTAACTAAGTAGAAAGGTGGTTGGATTACATCCCACCCTCATTCCATTGTGGAACTTGACCAGCCTTGGCTAAAGGCATTTTTCAATGTTAGTAACATTTATTTTGCTGAATTGGAGGAGAAAATAGCAGTGATATTTAAAATCATGATGGAGAGCCCATACTCTGCCCAACCATCATTGTCATAATTTCTACAGATTTTAATAAACCAATTCAAGATTGTGACTCTAATATCACACTACAAAACTACTTTTTAAAAATTTATCAGTGCCCTGATAATCAACATATTTAATCAATTTGTATCATTCTTTATTTTTTTTGACCCATTCTTTTTTATTCTTTCTCATCTCTTAAATTTCTGGATACTTCAGCCCTTTTGTCCCTGGAAAGTGTTAAAGAGGGTCTGACTCAGGTGAGTAATGGGGGACATTATGGCTACAAGTTACTTCCCTGCTAGGAGTCAGAATATGGTCTCCCTGAGGCAATCTAAGGCTTACTGCTAAAAACATGATTAATTAGGCAATTGTTTAATAGAGCAAAGGAAAAAAAAGGGGGGTCTTGTCACATTTCCTAGAACATACCTGTGTCTAATAGTTGATGGATCCCAGAAGAGTTTCTGTCTTCTTTATGCACAATTCCAAGTTGCAAGTGTGTGCAGTTTCTCCAGATTCAAGTTCTTAAGCCAGTGGGTGTATAGATGCAGACTTCTTTCTACAGAGAACCATGCTAGACCAATTGTTTAGGATTTTATTGTGACATTTATAAACAGTGTTCCAGAGGCTTTCAATAAGGGTAGTCTTCTCTTTCAAAAGGTTTGGTTTTTAATTTAGAATACAGAGATTTATATGATTTTGGAACATCTCCAAATTCACAAATTCTTCATTGCAGAGTGAAGGGTGTGAAAGGATGTGTAAATATTTGGTGAGTAGCCTGAGTCATTCCAATGGAAATGTTCCCCTCCTGGTATTTTTGTATGAACTGAAAATGCCCTAGGCTTGGGCCTTGAGTTTTGATTCAAATGTAGAAGATTCATAAAATGTACCATTTAAGAACATCTTAATCATCCCCTTGAGGCCTGTATTTTCCATAAATACCCATTATAAAATGGGAATTTCCTGATGCCTTAGTAGTGTAAAGCGTAGGTGTGATGTCTGAAAGAGGGCTGGGGCGAGGCAGAAAGTGAAGAGGAAGCCATATCGCTACCACCACTTCCTAACAAGCAGGTAGGTGTCTCAAGGTAAGTGGGAATTTCCTTATGCCCTGCTGCAGCTGGCAGAAAGTGCTACCACTAGCGGATAGGGCCAGATTCTCTCGATTGGACAGTTTTTAACATCTGTTTACAGTTCTGGGGAAATTGGATTTGGCAAGTCACCTGACCTCCTTTTGTAGTTGTTATTGTAATTTGTGGATTTTTGAAAAGGACATTAACCCATATGCAAAACAAAAAAGAAAATTTCCATATACTTTCATTTTCTCACATCTTAGATCGAAATATAGAGCACTAAATGTATCACAAAATCTTTGCTCATGTTTCTTCTCCTGCTCAGTATCATTCTCAGAAAGTACTCTTTATGCTAATTTTTATCTCTAGCAGTTTATATATTCCCAAAATTCACATAAATGGAATTATATAGTATGTACTAGGTTATTTTTAGATTTTTGCTCAGATTATGTCTCTAAAATTCATTTAATAAATGTAACATATTGTTTATGGCAGTAGTTTGTTTGTTTTTAAACCACAGTGTAGTGTTCTACTATGGACATATCACAATTCATTTATACATTCTAGTACCGAAGAACAGCAATTGGTTGTTTCTAGATTTTTTATATCATTGATAAAGCACCTATGAGCATTCTCTCTTTTTTTTCTTTTTATGTGGGTAGCAGGAGTCGAACTCAGGACCTCACGCTTGCCAGCAGGTGCTTGTGCCGCTGAGCAATATCACCAGCCCTTTTTTTTTCCTTTATGTGGGTACTGGGAGTCAAACTCAGAACCTCGCGCTTGTCAGGCAGATGCTTATGCCGCTGAGCTGTCTCACTGGCCTCCTATGAGCATTCTTGTACATGCCTTCTACTGCACATATGTCTTCATTTTTCTTTGGATATATCTAGAAGTGAAATTACTATAGGATCAGTGACATTAGTATATTATGCCAAGGAGTATTTCTGTGGTTGAATCATTTTATCTTACCGTTAGCAGTAGATGAATGTCTCATTGCCTTACATCCCCACCAAAACTTGTATATCTCAATGTGTTTCATGTAGCAATAGTTTTTTTTTTCAATTGCTGTGCAGTTTTCTACTTGTAATGGTTGATTGATTGTGTCAATTTGAGAAGTTTAGGAGCTTAATTAAATTGGCTTAGCAATGCTATATGCTAGGGTGTAGAAGACCCACCCTAGGGTGGCTCATCTGATGGTATAAAGAGGAGATGAGGAAGGACGGACTGGCTTCTGTTCTGCGGAGGAGCTCCAATATCCGCCTTCACCTTGGACATCATCTCCTGGCTTCTAGCACACACTCTTCAGCTTCTGCTGCAGATCCTTTGGCCTCCTGATACAGACTCACATGGGACTGAAACCTTCCGTCTCCAGTGTGCAGACGCCCTCTGCACGTTTCCTCATCTGACTCTGTGTGTGACCATAGTAAGCCAGTCTTGTAATTTCTTATACATTTGTATATCTTGTGTTATATCTGTTTATCTAGTAAAACACTGACTGATATACTACCATTAACATTTCACAACTCATACATACATTCTAGAAAGATGTGTGAATATTTAGCCAACATTTTAGAATATAATACTATTTCTTCATGGCTTCTATTTTCATTTCTTTGAGAATATAGGAAAGCCCCATATCCATTTGCCAAGAAGAAAATGTCCCTAAAATACATAAATGATATTTGTTGAATTATACCCTTTAGATGATGAATTTTCCCCCAAGTACCTTAGAACGTGGCCTTACTGGAAAATATGGTTGTTGCAAATATAACTCTTTAAGCTGGGATGATGTCACTCTGGAGTAGGGTGAGTTCCTAATCCAATACAAAGGGGTCCTAATAAAAAGGGGACATTTGGAGAAAGAGATGTGCACAGGGTAGATAGATGCCTTGGAAAGAGAAGGGCAAAGATGGTCATCTACCAAGCCAAGACAAGATTGTGGAACAGATCCGTCCCTTGCTGTACTCACTAGGAATTTACCCTGTTGGCAATTTGATTTCCAATTTCTCCCCTTCAGCACTGTGAGACAATAAATTTCAATTTTTCCAAGTCACCCCAGATTGTGGTACTTTCTTATAGTCTCCCTAACCATCATTAATTAATAATACAGTACATACAGTATTATACTGTGTATACGTACAAATCTTTAAAACTGGGCCATGGTCACTAATTCTACTGATGAAGTATTATCTGTTTCTGCAGAGGTGAACGTCTCTTACGGTTCAGTCCTCAGAGTATATTTTAGAACCTGCCATTAGAGAGAGGAATTGGTATGGAGATAACTAAGATGGGCAGAATATCATACATGTTCATATTAAATCATTAATGGAGCGGGAAACAATCTGAGAGTGCCTCACCCCTTGGCTGAAACAAATCTCAAGGTGCTGCTCTAGATTTATTTCCTTCTCAGCTAATTCTGCAAAGGGAAATGAATTTTATGTTTGGCCCCTGCTGAGGACTCCCTGCACTTCCCAGTGCACTCTGAATCTCTCTTTGTTTGCCTCACTAACTGATGAAATCAGAACAAAATTATAATCCTGATGCCAAAATTACACTTATGAGTGCTTGTATATAAAAATGTTTACCTAAAAGATTTAAACCTGCAGTAGAATTCACACAACTGTGTTTTCAATTTGTACATTTTGCCCGAGTGATCTGCCTACACTGCAATTGTCATGCTAATCTTATCTGCCTCAGTAAATTAGAGATTGTTCTAAAGCCAATGAAATACCAAAAACTTTTTCTCCCAGAAGAATATAAAATTTACAAGAGACATGCTTTGTAAAGCAACACATTTAGTACTCTGGTATAAATACACTTTTCTGTATTGTGGATGGGGAAACATGCCTCAACAGCGCTCATTTCTGAAAGAAATTCTGCTCTACTAGAAAATAATAGCTGGAGCAAAGAGAGCAAAGAAACAACACCCAGTTGACGCTGTGACCCTCTGCAGTGGTGAGTTCCCAGGTAGGAGGTGTGCAGATGTGTAGCTGGTGAAAATGGATGACTTCTGCTCTTTTCTCTTTATTGTCTTTTGCAGTATCAATGACCTAAATGAACAGTTTGCATAACTAATCCTTACAAAAGACTGAGGACTCTGAACTGAAATTTAAAGTCGTAATTATCTATACCTATTTTTTCTAAATTAGAGTATCTGAAGGAAGGGTTATGGGATCTGTATTTTTGAAGCACTGATAAGGGAAAGGTGCTTATATAAAAGGTCAGATCCATTTCCTATCCACACCTTCTGACTTTTCTCTAGAAAATTGTCTCTGGTGCATCCGGACATTCCTTGCTGTCCATAATGGGTTCCGTGGAAGGTCATCAGTGAGTACCCTCTCAAGATGTCCTACCTTTAAGGCTGCAAACACGTCTATCAATGGTCCATTAGCGCAGCTCTTTTCAGAACAGGAATACAGCATTTCCCTTTTCCAGTGGCCATGATTTGACCCAAGTTTATATGAAAAGTTAAGAAAATGAGCTATCTTATTGTTCATTGTTTTCCTTTTAAGATATCTCCTCTGTGACTGGTTCAGAAATATTGGGCTTCACAAATTATAATATCAATAGAAAGACACATTTTAACTTTAATAAATCCTCTTGGCCTAGATTTTGCATCAGTCACCTTTAAATTTAGAAAACTAATAAAATGAGTAACTCACAGAGAGTAGTGGGCATTGGTCACTTGAATCTACTTTGCATGTTAGGTTTAATAACAACTGAGCAGGGAAAAGCTACCTTCCACTAATGTTTGGGAAATGTTCACTGAGCGCCAGGTTTAGTACATAGATGTTGAGAGATAAGCCATTGTGTCCTAACTCTCCTAAAATATAAAGTAATATTTAATCACAGTATTCAAGGTGATTTATAGTTCTCTTAACATTAGAATATCTATTTCAAATAAACAATAGTCACCTCTGCAACATCATGTCGTATTTGTACAAGCACTTTGTGCAACTCCATATGTACCTATCTGAAATGATTTCACATACTGCAAGTAAATCAATTTTGCATTTCAAAACACATACTTCTATAAATATCCCTTATATACCAACTGTGTTTTTATGGCCCAAAGTGTGAAGCCAGTGCTTCAAAATATTGGACCAACACCACCTCCAGCTTGTCTGTTTGCTAGCGTGCCCCCCATGGGGATGCATCATCTTGTTATTCCCTTAGAGTAAGGAGAGCAGCTGTACACGCTGGCAACTTCCACTGTTTAATTATTTCCTCATAATAGAATCTGAAGGCTGCAAGAGGCTGTGAGGGTCATTTTTTACATCCCTACATTGACTGACTATACACCATCTACTCAGAAAAACAATGGACATTTACTAATCACATTCAGAATGTCTTCTTGTACCTTGTGGTGTCTTTATTAAGCTAAATCTCAGTAACACCTGGGACCCATACAGAGGAGAACAAAAGAGCTGGGTGAAGGGCCACTTTCAAAGTAAGAAAAAAGAAAGAAAAGGCAAGAGTATTTGAGGTTCATTTAGCCTTATTCATTTTTCTTTCTCTTTGGTGATACATGATGACCTAGATAAGAATTGCAATAGGACTTTTACTTTTTATATTTCACTTAGTAATATATTTTAGAGGAAAGGTGCTGGAGAGAAGAGAATTGCTATCTTCAAAATATTTGCATTAATACACAAATCATGTGTGATTGCTCAAAAACTCCAGTGCACTTTCATTTTTAGCTGTCCACATGCCCTTCCTAATTCTGTCATTTATGTCATCTTGTTAAAATAAAACAAAGTGGTGTCTGTGTAGAGCAGGCTCACAGTTCCACTTTATAAGTGCTTAGCAGCAATACACAAGATCAGGCATTCTCATTTACAGAAAATATGTGAGCATTGCACAAATGCCAGAAATATGATTTAACTGGAGGGCAAAAAAAGCAATATAAAGAAAACACCTTATACTTTAAAGGGCTGGCAGCACACAGGAGTACGACTAGAAACAAGATGTGCCCTTTTTAGGACATGCAGGATATGAGGATATCAGATCTTGTGTTACCCGGAGCCCATGAAAACTGACAGATTTGGCTGGTGCATTTAATCAAATTCTGATGCATAAATAAACACAGTACCTGCTTCTTGAGTTAAATTTTTTTAGCAGAAATGTTATTTGAACATATTTCTTATACTGAGGGTAAAGAGGAAAAGACAAAGACATGGAATAGAGAGTGAAAGTTGAAAAAATTAGTCTCCATTGAAATTGAATAAAAGGGAGAGTGGGGCATCACTTGTGTTATTTATATAATGAGACATTTAAGGAAGCAATTTTAAGAATGCAAATTATTGTGCAGATGCATGATGAATCTTGAATTTTCACTATTGAGGCAAACTCAAAGAAAACAGACATTTCCTAATGTTCTCTGGCAAGTATATAATATGTGAATATGTGTTTATTAAAATGTGAAGGGATACATAAAGTTGTTATAGGTCTAAAAATCTAAATGTAGTTTGAATTTCCCTCAGCCAACTCTGAATATTACTGGGTAAATATAGCTATAAAGGCCTGAATTGTGAAACATAAGTGCAAAAGCTACATATATTTCTTTCTCTACTTGAATTACAGTACAAAAAATGATCATTAGGAACTTGGGTGGGTTAAAGGAGTTACATTATGGATTAGTTCAAATATAAGGCCAATTACACTTAAAAAAGGAATAATAAATGTGATTCCTACGTATAATATCTGCATAAAATAGAGAAAAGCAGTTGTTGCATGTCAGAATATAACTCGATCTTGGGGTTATTTTAAGGTTGCTGGCCCCATGTGAGCAATTATCCACTGAAATCAGGGTCTGAAAGACAAATTAATAGTTTGCACTCCACAGAAATGGATGAGGGAGGGAATTCTCATTATGCTATGTACAGAGTCATCGCTTTCAACATACAAATCAACCAATCCAGAAATTAGTACAGGTTTATAATTGTGTATCACAAAATAGGGGCGACTCTAATTCTTCAAATTATTCAGAGATAATAGGTGAAAAAGGAAACCTCAGAGTCACTGGAAAGATACAATTAGTACACGTACCTCTGTGTCCATACACACATATTATATGTGTTAGACAATTTATTAGAAATTACAAAAAGTCCACAATATTAAAAAATCATGTAAAATCAAATTGTAGTTTGTTTCAGATTTTTTAACTGGTTTTGATTCACAAATGGAGAAAAAAGAAAAAAAGGCAATGGAAGAATGCTTTTATCTGAATTAAGATTTGAAAGTCAACCCTTATAGCTTAAAAGTCACAGACAGTGGCACCTTGATATTCTCTCTCTCTCTCTCTCTCTGAATATGTTATTATGACATTGAGGCATTTAAACCTGAATGGAAGAAGAGATATTTGGACAAAACACAGGCCACAGTTGTCTACGATGAAAGTGACAAAATGTTTGCCTTTTGTTGAGTGTTCTGCATCAGACACTACATGTCATGCCATAGATATAATTATATATGCAATCTGAATACTGAATGGTTCATTTTCTGTAGTTCTGCCATAGCAATAGTGCCAGCAAGAAGTGATTATCACAAATCGCAAAGTCTGTAAATTGGGATTAGGCTGAAGCTGTATTAAATAAATGATTGGGATATTTGAGCCTCATCTTCAATGGAATAATCATGAGATATTAGAATTTTGGAGGTCAAAGGGGGTTTTATCCCATTTCAGTATATTTTTCTAGTGAGAGAACAGAGCCCCCGAGAAGATAAAACAGAGAATACACTTCAAGAATCAGGATTTGGAGCCAGTGAGGTGGCTCAGTGGCGTACACGCCTGCCTGGCAAGCGCAAGGGCCCAAGTTCGACTCCCAGAACCCACATACGAAGAAAGGGCCGGTGATATCGCTCAGTGGCAGGGGTACCTGCTGGCACGCGAGGTCCTGAGGTCGACCCCTGGTACCCACAAAAAAATAAAATAAAATTAGCTGCAGTAGAATGAAAATTATATTATGATAGAAATGTGTAAAAGGGGTCACAGGAACACAAATGAGGGGGAAATTCACCCACAAAGCTTAAGGGAATTGTGAATAAAATTTATCAGACAAGGTAACCACTGGTTTGGTGCCTTGTAGGATAATTTTAGGAAGCCCAGTATGACAGATTACTGGATATTGATTATGGGACCTTTGATCATGTTTTTCTTTTTTTTTCTCTTCAATCAGATCTTATTGGTACATTTTACATATACATAATGATCAAATTCATCATGGAGAATTTGTACTTGTACATGATATAACTTGATTCTTTTTTTTCCCATTCCCCTATCCTCCCTTCAACCCCTCTTGGTCATGTTTTTCAAACTTTCTGTGCTCACACCATCAGGACAATAATGCCTATTTGACAAAGCTGTGATTATAGATAATATGGCTGAAATGTATAGTACTCAATAAACAACCATATTATCTTTATGGAAGCCAAGGCATAAAATGATTAAAATTTTAAGGAAGAAACACTATAAATAAAATTGTAAATGTACAAAAAAGAAAATCCAATTTTTCCCCCCCCAGGGATCACCACATATCCTACATTCTTAATTTCTTCCTTAATTTTACATGTTTAGCTGGACTTCATTCTCTGTTATATACTGAATATTTATGCTATCTCAAAATGTGTAGTTAAAACCTTAGTGCCCAATATGATGGTGGGGACTCTGGAAGGTAATCAGGATTAAATGAAGTCATGAAGGTGGGGTCTTGGCCATTGGGACTGATGCCCTTAAGAGAAGAGATATCAGGAATTTGTTCTTGCTCCCTCCTCAGGTGTGTGCAGAAGCAAGAGATCATGTGGATGCACCTCAGATAGCAGTCACATGCAAGCCAAGAGAGGGGTCTCAACATGAAACCTAGCCTGCTGGTACCTCGATCTTGAACTTTTTAGCCTTCAAAACTATGAAAAATAATATTCTGTTTTTAAACTACCCTGTCTTCAATATTTTATTAAGGCAGCGTGAGTCAGTACAACAATAACTGCAGACATGAGTCTCCAGCTGCACATTTGACACGCTCACCTGCGAATTAGCCCATAGACATCTTGCAGAGCTCTCTCTGCCTTCCCTCTTGCCTTGTTACAATCTGTTTTTCACACAGATATCGGAGTAATGTGTTTAAATAATATAGCTCAAATAAGTCTCTTTCTGGATCTCTTTCAATGACTTCCCAAAGTACCAAAAATAAAATGTGAATACCTCACCAAGCTTTTTAAGGCTTTCCTTACCCGTTCTTTATTTTTGTTTACCATCATGTCACACTCCTATTTCCCACCATCCTTTAGCTATGTGAATTTCTCAGAGTCCTGAACATAATAAATTCTGCCCGGCTTAGAGTTTTCGTACACTTTTCCTGCACTCTGCATTCTTGCTTGTTAGTTCTCCACAAGGCTGCTCTTTCACTACTTTAAGTGTTAGCAGCAAGGCTGCTTTGGAGGGAAGCCTTCTCTGACCCCTTTATCTAATTAGACCACTGCATTTTCTCTTGTAATTATTCTCTGTTATGAAACATGTGTTTCTTTTTTACTTGTTACTCCTATCATTTGCACTAGACAGTAGGTCCATTAGGAGGTGCTCATGAGTGTCTCTTTCCCAACTGCTTTCTTGTTCGAGGGTGGAATACTCTGTAGATATCTAGTAGGTTCATATGGTCACGGGTGTCCTAGAAAACTCTTGATCAAATTTTGCATCCACAGGCTTAAAGCCCCTGAAGTATAAAATTAAAAATATTTCTCTTTCATGAAAACAATATTATGAAATTTTTGTTATTGGTTTTTAGGTAATCAAACTAAGATCTATAAGATTTCATACAATGAAACACACACATTTCAACAAACAGAACACGTATTCCTTAGTTGCTATGTTGATATTGGAGAGTGGAGAAGGAGCAGATGATCATCAGATAATTTTCAAATGAGGTGATGGTGTTCAGATTACACCTCACTTGGACCAATCATTCTGCAACTGGGATTCGATAAAGTGGGATAGAGAATGTGTTACTTGTTTGATGAATTACATCAGCATAGTTAAAATATGATGCTGTTTATTTTAGGAATAAACAAATAGTAGAAACCCATTGATTCATTCCTATATTTTTGATTTTAGAAGAGTAAATATTAGGTTGGCTCCAGAAAAGAAAGACTCCGGAGTAATGCATAGTATTTATCATTGGATGCAACACAAAGCAGCAGCCTCTCTAACATTTAAATTGATGATTGGGTAAAACCACGTAGTGGCTGAGAAAGAAAGTTTATGGTCAGGAAGAAAGGTCTTATAAAATGTAGTAAGAGTTTAAAACATACTGTAAATACCTCATAGTCAAAAATTTTAAGCAAGAGAGTGACAGGTAGGATTTGTGCTTTTCAAATACAGTTCTGGGAATATTGTGAGATAGATAGGTGAAACAGTAGCATTAATAAGAAGGGTTTTTCAGGATGTTCAGAAGTTACTACAATTTTCTATAAGAGAAATGATCAAGTATTCATCTAAAAATCTAGAGTAATTGCCATAGAGATGGGACAGAGCTTACAGATATGAGAAGTAGCTCAGTGGAAAAATTTGTAGCTTGGCACATGATGGGGAAGAGGACAAACTAGCCCAGTGACTTCTGGCCTTAAGAATAAGTGAATGATGGTGCAGCAACCAAGTCTGAGGCAGTGGGGAGGCGAGTGTGTTTGCAACATCTAGGGTTCGAAGGGCTGTTAGGACTTCCACAGGGACAAACCCAGGAGACTTTTGAAAATATGCATGTGAATAACAGAGAAAAGTTATAAAAACAGATGAAGAAATCATAAGAAGTAGTTAAATTAGTGAATAAATCCATTCAGTTTTTTATTTGACAAATCTCTGTTGAACATCCCATATTTGTCAGGGAGAATTCTAACGTAATTGGAATGTTTCTGTGAACTAAGCAGGTGGACATTTCTGATCTCTTGAAACCTATATTTTATTTGGAGGCACAGACTATATGCCAAGCTTTACAGGATGCTGTTGGTGTCCTGCCCACTACCCCTTGGCACTGACTGTTTGCAGGGCTGCCACCCAGCGTCCCTCTACCTGTATCTTTTTTTCCTGGGAATTCACTGTGTCTTTCCAGGAGAAGCTTTCAAATAATAATGAACATGAGTTTGTGAAAAAATGTCCCAAGTCTTTTACACCTTTAATGTGTATTTTTATCCTATCACAGTCTCAAGTAAGGTTTCCTGCAGTTGTCCATAGTGGTACCTTGCTTGATAACTCATCCTTTACTGGCCCCTATAATTCCCTGTCCTCCTGTAGTTCATTTCCTTTCCAAACACAACTCTCAGTAGAATTGTCTCAGCTTCCTCTCTTACCAAGTAAATAGATATGCTAAATTTTGTAGAAGAGTTGAAGGAGCAGAAGTTGATCTTGGTGGAAGAGAAAGAGAGGTTAAGGCTGTGAGGAGATGAGTGCAAGGAAAAGAATTCTGTGTGATGGTGGGTAGCAGGCAGAAGATAGAGTTACAGGCTTGAATCTGAGGAAGGTGGAAAGGGGAAGGCTGGTGGGGAGAAGGGGAAGTAAACAGTGTTCAAGACATGATGTGTATATTCTTCAAATGAATGTAACTTTTACATACAGAAAACATATACCAACAATAAAAAATAAAGTCAGCAAAAATAAATAAATAAAAAGAATTTCAACTTCTACTCAGAAATAAGAAGTCATTCAAGGGACTTGTAAAGAACCCAACTGTAACTTATTTAAAACCTTCACACATTAAGCCATTTTATCTTTGACAAAAAGGCCAAAAACATACACTGGAGGAAAGATAACCCCTTTAACAAACAGTGCTGGGAAAACTGGCTATTCAGGTGTAGAGGATTGAATGTAGATCCATATCTCTTACCACGTACTAAACTAAAATCAAAGTGAATTAAAGATCTAAATATTAAAACAGAAACACTTAATTAGCTGAAAGATAAAATAGGTAAAACTCTTGAAGATGTAGGCATAGGCAAGGACTTTGTGAACAGGACCCCAATTGAACAAGAAATAACAAGAATCAACACATGGGATTATGTCAAATTAAAAAGTTTCAACACAGGAAAGCAAACACCCAACAGAATGAAAGACAGCCTGCAGAATGGGGAAAAATTTTGCCAGCTACTCCTGAGACAGAAGACTATTATCTACAATATATAAAGAACTAAAAAAAAATTAAATCTCACCCCAAAGTAAAAGCCCCGATAAAAATAGGCAATGAAATGAATGAAATGAATAGACACTTCTCAGGAGAAGTACAAATGACCAATAAATACATGAAAAAATGTGGACCATCTTTGGCCATTAAACAAATATAAATTAGAACAATATTGAGATTCCATCTTACTCCAGAAAGAATGGCTGTCATCAAGAAGTCAAATACAGTAATACCTCAGTTCATGAACACTTCTGCTCCCAAACAGTTGAGTTCACAAACAGAAGCATTCAGCAAAATTTTGCTTCTGTTTCCAAACTCTGCATCAGGTGATGAACTTGACCACTGTCATCTTTCTCACACGAATATGAACACTACCATCTTCCCCAGAATCGTAGAACAAATTAAGTTTGTGAACAAAGGTACCACTGCAGAAATGTATTAAAGAGCTAAATAAGAGATAGACAAAAGGAAAGTAGTTTTTGCAAATGGGAAGGGGGCCAAGAGATGGAGGGAGGGGGCAGAGAGGAAAAGGATGAAGAAGTAAAAAGAATAAGATGTGTTATGAATATGTGCCTATTCCTCAAGATAAATGTATTCATTAGGCACTGCAAATGTGTATTAATAAAAATTTAAAAAGTTTTATAAAATCCTTCACACTGTTCGATTGAGAACAGACAATGAAAGCTAAAAGTTAAAGGACAGTTGAAGACTACTGTAATATTCTAAGAAAGAGAATATAATCACTTGTACCAATGGTGGTAGCAGTTGAGGGTTAAGTGGTGGTCAGATTCTGAATATTTCAAAAGTTGAAGCAAGTTCAGATAATGGCAATAATTTTGGTTGGATTAGTTGAGAAATCAAATTGTCATCAATTGGGGCATCTGACCCAAGAGTTCAGATTGAACTATGTCAGATTCACAATGTCTATTTGATAGTCACAAGGTTATGCCCAGTAGCCAGTTAGATATTAGGAATTTAGGATAGTTGAGCTGCAGATATAATTGCTTGAGACTGGATGAGAAAACAAAGATATGAGTATTGATACAGAAGACAACAAGTTCCAAGAGCTGAACTGTATGGCATTAAAACATTTAGAGAACAGGGAAGAGGAAGCACCAACAAGGAGAATGAGATGAAATGACTGTGTGAAAACCAGTAATTTGTGATGTAATGGAAGTATGTCAAGCGGGAAGTGAACAACTGTGGGGAATAGCATGAATTGGTCATGTAAGAATTGGTTTCCACATTAACAATTGGTTTTGCAATACAGATAGACTGGTAAACTTGACAGGATTGTTTTTCCAGCACTGTAAGTGGAAAAAGCATCCCTGAGGTGGATCTAAGAGAAAATCAAGCATAATAATTAGAGGCTAAGAATAAAGACTACTCTTCTGGAGTGCTTTCCTTAAAAGGCTTTCACAAAAACAATACAGGTAGTTATTGAGGTATTATTGAGAGAAGTAATTTTTTAAGGTATGAGGAGAAATGAATTTGTAGCTTGAGAGGAGTGAAATCGGTAGAGATGAATTACTGGTTGTGGATGGGAGGTGAAAACGCTAGCGAGTTATCTTGATGAGGTAAAGGGTAGCGGATCTAGTGTAAAGGTTGTGGGACTGGCATCCCATGGGATCATGGATATTCTTCTGTGCAACACCCAGGAGGGCAGATACCTGAGATCAGCTGCTGAAATGTGGGTGATCATGATGAGGGGAAGCGACACAGCTCTCTTGTGAACATTCCTGGATGAAGTTAGAAGCCAAATAAGTGAAGCTGGGAGAGGATATACGGGAGGTTGGAAAAGAAAAGAAGTTTGAAATAGTCGTCTAGTCTTTGGGGACTACGTGGACTCCTGAAGTGTAATACTGATAGCAGGCATCATGAAGAGTCAATTTCTGACTTGTGGCTATAATTTAAAAGGAGAATTGTTAGTCTTGTTCTGGATCTTTCTTCAGGATAATCAGTTGTGCAGTGTAGGAAGAGAATAGAGGGATAGAGTGACTCAGACAGAAATTTAGTTTTGCCAAGAGAGGGTCATGAAAGTAGAGAGAAGAAACAGAGAAAGTGTATAAAAGGAAAAAATATACAATAGTGGCAGTCGAATTTCAAATGCTGAATGAAGGTGAAGACACAGTGTGTGACCAGGGAGTGCGGTGAATGGAATTGAAATCTGAGAGGCATGAATAGTGGTGATAACAATATGGAGGGCAATCACAAAGCAGATAAAATCATTGAATAGAAAAGTTCAAATAAGTGAGAGTCCACAGTGCTGAATCCTAACCTCTTTGTATATCGAATTCACAAAAACAATATCAAAGAATAATGACTTCCCCATACATGAGACATATGGCTTGGGGTTTGATTAAGTATAGCAATATTTAGGGGTCATGGGGATATATTCTTATGACCTAACAGTTTCTGTTGAAAGGGGAACATGATTGTTGTGAAGGTGGAAATGAGGAAATGCCTTGTCCTCAGTCTCAGGGCTGAGAGAAAATAGAGTTGACTGGTTTACACAGGAAGCAGTGGGGTGGAGCTAGGCCCCCAGTAAAGCAAGAAAGTGAGCTGGGTCTGCAAACAGGTTGAGGGCTTTGTAAGTGGTGCATTGTGCACGGTGGAAGCAAAAGAAGGATCTTAGGATTTGGAAAGGAATGTTACACAGAGAGGGAATGGAAACATGCATCATGAAATTCCATAGGAATCAAGTGAAAGCGAAGTGAAACTAGAAACCATCTAAGAACTAGAACTCTGAAACACTAACGAACCAAAGCTTACTCTAAAAGGGAAGAATAAACTGAAGTGAAAAGATGACAGGAGTGATGGGAAAGACAAAATAATGAGCAGTTGTAAAGACAGAAAACAGCCAAATAATCTCATTACTGGTAAGGGGAGAGAACATAAAGCATAGCTGCATATTCGTTAATTATGATATAACTTTATTTTCTGCAACTTTCATTTTTCCTCTTAGCTATTCACGTTCATGCCTTATAAAACAATAAATATGACTCAGGAAACACATATTACCTCTTTATAGCTTATCCATGTGGTCTAAGTATTTGGCCTTTACAGGGACCACTTAAGGGCCTAAGACCCTCTAGTCCAACAGCTGTAATGCTTCCGTCATTCTACAGAGAAAAGCTGTGGTTTTTCTTCAGATAGCTGCTTCACACTGCTTTGTGTTCTCTGCAGTGCTCAGAGGGAAAACAGATGTCCTAGCTCTCCCTACCACAAGCAGTAAAAAAGGCTAAAGAAACTCACCGTCACAGTCCCTTGACATTTTCAGAGTGCTTCGAAATCAAAACGGTAAGCCCAACACTGTCCCCTATCCTGCATTTGAATCATGGTTGAAACAACGAATAGTGACAGTATGAACATATGGTCATTAATGACTGGATTCACATTCTGATCAAAAATCTAGAGATAGAAGCTTCAAATTAAACTTGCTTAATGTCTAATATTTTCCTCATTTTTGTGAGTTGATAAATTTGGGTCAATGGAATAAATACTCATCTTTTAAAGCTTGATTTTTGTATATTCATTTATTCCCTGTTTATTATTTCATTTAAAAGTGAGAATTTAACAAATGTATTTAAGTGTAATCAACTTTAGTGATTATTTTGCATTTATACTGTCCTTTTACATTGGTTATGCTTCTCTCAAACGACAATGCTTTTGAAGAAATTACTGATGCTCAAATGTTTTGTTGAATGAAATTTAATCAAGCAAATAAAAAGCAATAGTATAACACTATGATTGTGATGCACATAAAATTAGTCTGGTTTGTGTAAATTGTTTTGATTTATTTACCTTACTTTAAAGCACATTTTTCTGCACATTTTCTATAAATACAACTTATGGTATTTTTCATGATCTCCATTAACTAAACCTTCTTATTTTCATAGATTTCTTATTTCTACATATTTTCCATTTTATAGGTTCCTATTTTTATAGGTTTCTTAACTATTTGCAATACAACAGAATCCTCAAAACTTTGTAACTTGTTCTGACACTGAGACTGGGAAGAAACTGGGTTATAAATCTCATGAGTGATTCTTCATCATTTATAGCTTCTACTGAAGTTTGAGTTAGTAAGAAAACAGCAAAACTCATCTTGAAAAACTTAGAGATATTGTTTTGAATGAAAGCAAAATGACTCCTAAAGCCATTATCAAACTAAGCAAACTCATTTTAGATCTTAGTGAACATTTGATTTAAACTTATTAACATTTGTAAATATTTAGTGAGGAAAAACTATCTTCAAATGTCATCAGGATTGGGACTTCATGGACCAGTGTACAGAACTGAAATAATATCTACAATTTCATATACCTCATCTATATGCCACAGAAAATATTTTCACTTTTTTTTTTTTTTTGGCACAGGGTATTGAACTCACCTTGTGCTTGCTAGGGAGGCGCTATGCCACTGAGATATCAAAGAGATTAAGACGGCATATGTATATGTACCAACTCCCCATGGTGAGTGTGTCTTAGTTACTGTTCTCACTGCTGAGACAAAATACCCAACACCCAAGGCTTATTTTGGCTCACAATTTACCAAGCTTTCAGTCCTTAACTGGCTGTCTCCAATGCAGGGTGGGTTGGCAGAGGGGCATCGCAGAGGAGAAACAGTTCATGGCAGCAGAAGGCAGCAAAGGCAGCAAACACCAAGTGACGACAGCAGTGTTCTTTCTGTCCCTTATATTCTACCCAGGCAACCCACGTTAGAGCAGGTAGCATTTACACTCAGGGTGGGACCCCTTTAATCTTAGCATCACACCGTGACTCAGTCCCAGCACCCTTAATTATAGCATCGCGCACTCTAGGTCCAGCCGCCTCTGAAAAGCCCCACCTATGGCCGCATGAGGCTTTGATACCAGCCATAACAGAGTGCATTTATTACGTACACTGAACACGTACTAATAAAAATCTACTCCAATATTTTTGGAATATCATTGTCAAGTATCTACTTTTTCCATCCCATAGAAAATTGTGCCTTATTCGTTTTTTCCATTCTCTGACAACTTTCCCATGCTTCTGACATTCTTAAAGACTGACTTAGTATTAGGTAGATCCTTCTGCGTATTTTTCACACAGCCCGGGGTATAATTTATCCAGATATAGAAAGAAGTTCCTTTTGCTGGATCAATCACCTTTCGGCTGCGTCCTCTGCCTCATCAATGTCTGCCCAGGACACTCATGACGGCATGAGCTGTCTCTTCTATATATCATTCCTCAAAATTGTGTTGGGTTTAAAATACTATCATCAAAGGCCTGATCCTTTGAACAACAGTTTTCTCTCAGGAATAAGCTGGTAATTTGTAGTTATAGACTCTTTACCCAGTGATTGATGAAAATTCATCGAGTATATTAAGGGTCACATTTTTGCCATCATTATTCATTTAGACAACTTGTAATAAAATCTTTAAATTCATCTTTTCAATTTCTTTTTTTTTCTTTCAGGTTTTCAGCAATCTATTCCTCTTAGCAGGATTAATTTGGCTACCATGTATGTGGTTTGTACATTTCATATGGTATTTTTAATATCTCAATTTATTATTATGTGTAGTTAACATGTATCTTTTGGAAATGAAACAGAAATATTTTATTACTCAGGTATAAAAACCAAGATAGGAGAATAATAACTGATAAATGTTTGTACTCTGTACTCATGAATATTTGTAAAACTATTACAATCTCAAAACAAAAAACAGAAAAATTATTTCCTGATATACTGGGATAAATTACCACTTGGTTTTCACTCAATGAGTTTGGAGAGAAGGGCTGCAGAAAACTGTGTGATTTAAAGATCATATGATCTTTATAATGTTGTTGAGATGCCATAAAGAAAGTAATAGATTTGGTCATAAAATACAAAGAATAAATCAAAATCTCAATGGATTACATGATGTATTGTACATGTAACTTATGCATGAATTTATAGAAAGAATTCAAAAGGATTTTTTATCTTTCTACTCAAGATTTCTAGGAAACTTGTTAAATTCCTACTGTATGTAGTTTATTTAATATTTATAAATAAGAGGGAAATATTATAGCAAAATATTCTCAGATTTCATTAAGTAAATTACTTTTATGACAATAGTATAAGTGTAAATAATCAGGTGATGTTTCAAATTAACGTAATGTAAAGTGAAATAATTATCATGAGTACTTTGTTAGATTAAGCATCCTAGCTTCATCTTCCATTCTTTAATATATTTTTTGACCATATTTTAAAATTTTAAGATTTAGTCCATGCTTGGTGGTGCACACCTATAAATCCAACACTCTGGGAGGCTGAAGCAGAAGGATAGCAAAATTGAGTCAACCTGAGGGACTCAGTGCTTTAAAAGAAAAATAAAAATAGGACTGTAGCTGCAGTTCTGTACTTGGTTCAGTCCCTGGTCTCTCTGTCTCTCTCTGTCTCTGTCTTTCTCTTTTTCTCTTTCACACACACACACACACACACACACACACACACACACACACGCACACAACATTTAGAATACTCCCCATAATCAGGGATTCCCACTTACTCTTCCAAGTACCTAAAATTTTGTCACTTACCTTGAAGCGGGTATCCAGAAGCAGAATGACTTTTGTCCTTTCCTTTCCCTGCCTTGCCTTGCCTTGCCTTTTTCTTCTTGGCAGTAATGTCAGATATTGTCTCTAAATTCTGTATTTCTTTTTCAGAAACACAATTTTTAAATCTAGGCATGATTTTTTCAGCATATAGTTAGTTGTTTATTATAGTGTTTCATTATTCTATTCAATTTCCATATTATCTAGCTAATTAAAAATTGTACTTTGCTTCACAAAAATAAATGATTTCTGAAATCTAGTAGTCAAGTTTTTTGAAGTGTTGCTGCTCATTGAGAAATTAATAAAAAAAAGTAGGACACCTCAGGCCAACTGCAGGAAAATACAAGGAATTTATACAGAATAGAAAATGTACAGAGAAAACACTGACTGCCCTAATACTCAGTTTAAAGTACTAGTGTAGAGAAAGTGAGGAAAAACATCCCTGCCAGGATATTTCTGTGACTGTAAAGAGTACAATGACTAAATTGTATTGAAAAAAAACAGTTAATCAGTCTAAAGGGAGGGGAAAAAAAAGATACAACATTTTTGTTGTGAAAATTCCAAGCTTCAGTAACTTTCTACTGTTCAATACAGTAGACATTCTTCATTATTAGAGAAGCATGGATAGATAAAGACAAATCTTATAAATTCAGGTGAACATCATATTGTACCCAAGAAGCACAGAAAAGTCAAAATTATATGAATTTTTTAAAAAATGGCATGAATGATTTTAATTTTCAAATATCCAAATAATTAATTTAACTAAAACTTTCAAAATAATGTATAAAAATAATATTTCAAAAAGCAAATATCTTTGAATGCTAATTAAGGCATATTATGTTTAAGGTACCATGCAAAATGCTGCACTATTTAATTCAAAAGAAATAATAGACATGGTCCTTTTACTCGAGGATCATTCTCGTGGGAATTTTATGGGAAACAATTCTAGGAACTTAGATGGAATACTTTTCCTTTCTCTTCTAGAGCACGAATTTCACCCTATAGCCGAGAGCTGCGCGTGTGTTCAGTAAGGAGTCTAGATGGGAGATGTTATTGAACAGATCTGAATATAGGTGCACGCACAAAAATCAAGTGTCAGGTAGATTAATCTGCTGTTGCACAGTGGGACTGAATTTTTAAAACACTGGATGCATGAAGTTGCGATAAATTGGATAATTTATTGTATGACACTTTAAGGGTAAGTAGTACACAGCTAAGCTTGCTAACAATTGTTAAAAACCAAGAAGGCCTTAAGGCAGAGACGATGAGTTTACTTTTCTTGGGGGATCAAGCCAGTGCCTTGCTTAGGTGAAGGGCAGCTCCCCTGTAAGGAACAGTGGAAGGGAGGGAAGGCGCATGGTGTGGTTGTGGGGCTACGCGCACATACACGCGCGAGGGAGTCGTCTCAGAAACGAAAGTCCACAGCACATCTGGGGGAACAGGCTTGGCTTTGATGGTGCTGAGCGCTTACGTAAACAAGAATGGCCTGTCCTTATTACAGTCCTATCCGTGCCATGCTCAGGCTCAGTGGTCCCCACAGGTCTCAAGTCATACCGAGTCCTACTCGCCAGTGAGTTTCCCAAGGCAGAGGCTAAACTATCTCTCCAGGCGATACACTAGGCTCAAGTATTTCTTCCTAATTTTGCTTCCCTGTAAAGCCACTGAAAGGTCTTTAAGTTCATGTACATCACAGTTGCATGACAACCCCACCCTGAAAATTCGTCAGCAAGACAGAAAGAGCTGATGTGTGCTATCAAGTGACTTCCATGTTAATTAAGATAATGGAAGACTTAATCTTTCCTTCCTGCTTTGCTGTCTCGAAGGCACTTAAGGAAGCGGCAGATGCTTCTTGCCTTCAATCACCTTCGCCTTGCCCCCTCTCCCACTCTGCATGTGTGTGGGGAGCAGGGGGAGAAAGTCGTGCACGTCCCTCAGCCCTCGCCAGCTCTCATCCATTTCTCGAGGTTGTGCTATTAGGGCCACTGCTTGGGGATCACTGGTGAGTCCCAACAATCTTCCATTAGGTCCAAAGCTGAGATTTTTAAAAATAAAACTATGTTTACTGAAGTCTCTGTGTATATACATCTGCCTGTACATATGAAACTATTTTACGGTATTATTTGATAAAATCATTATAGTATACTATTAAGAAATACATTTTATTGCTATTTAATACCACATCTAATGAATGAAAATTAAGTGATTTTAAAGAAATAATTTCTTTTTACTCAGATTTGGCTGAAAATTACATTTTCCTTGAAGAATATCTCACTCTAACACAGATCTCCTATATGGTTATATAGTAGAAAAAAGCGCACACACTGAAACCACACCGACTTTTCTCAAAAGCTAGCATTTCCATTTGACGATTTAGGCTAATGACTTAGTCTTTCTAGAACGAGATTAATAGTATTATTTTGAGAATTGCTTATAAAACAATTTGCACTATGTCTGATACATAAACAGCAGCCAATTGTTTCTATCTGGTCTGGACTGAACGCACAGTCTCTGACACATATTCACTACATAATAATTAGTTGAATAATTAAATGGATGAAAGGAAGGGAAAAAAGGGAAGTGAATGAGACAGAATCCTGTCTTCAAAAGATGTACTACAAAAGCTCTGTCCTTTCTGCGTATCTTTTTCTCCCATAAGATTATAAAGCTCACACAGATTGACAGGACTATGTCTTAGCATTTCTATATCAAGAACTCTCAAAACATTATTTTGCAAACAGTAACTATGCAAACTTTTTAAATGAACTGAGCAAAATAGAAGTTATGTGCATGCAAGATAAGATGCATCTAATGTCTGTTCCCATACTAGATCATGAGCTTCATAAAACCAGTGAGTGGGCTTGCAGTTTTGTAACCTATCAGCTAGTAGAGTACTTGGTACCATAAATAACTATATCAGACTTTAGAGAAGGAATACCAAAAGGTACCTACGTCCTTGGGTAATCTGACCCATGAGCAGCAACTCCTACAGAAGATGAGTGAAATAAAGTCAGAAAACATTACTGATAGTAAATAGATACTCATTTTTTTTCAGTAACATTGTAGATATCAGTTGCTTTTTGTTATAGTATGTGGCATTTTGAAAATGGATGATGACCTAAAATTAGAATAATAAAGATCGTTTTACTGCCAGGCTACTGGCATTTGAAATATTCTTGAGAGTAGCTTTCATCTTTCCAATGACATTGCATTGTTGGTTATTTTCCACATGTGTTTTGATGGTCTTTGTCTTTAAACTCAGATGATTTCACACAGCCTTGTTCTGCCTCCACAAGGCCAGAGAGCAATTCAAGGTCGGTTCACTGTGAGCGCTGAGGCTGAGTATGCAGGACGTTACCTCACCGCAGAACTCCCGGCGTTGCTTGTGAGGTTACCGGACCAAGCACTTTGCACCCACAGTGAGAAATTACAAGATGTCACCGTCCCACATCAAGAGTGCTTCTTGCTGTTTTTGCTGTCATCTTGATTTTTCATTTTGGGGTGTGTAAGAAAGAAAATGGATCCCACGAGGCAACTCTCACACTTGTTACCCTCCATTTCCTCAGTCTAACTGAGTGTAAGTAATGCAACCGCATTTTAATGGCTCACTATTCCAAATGACCTCCTAACCCTTTGGCAGAGCTGCTTTGTAGCTGACAAATATGACAGGCAAGGCTAACGAACCCTTAGGCCAGCAATATTCTCATCTTTAATCCATCATAGACATCAAAAAATAATGAGATTTTTTGAAACCATGCCAGCAGTGAGCTCATATGACACTGAGATGATAAATTTACTCAACCACTTACAAAGAAGTAGCCGGCACACCAAAGGACCCAGGTAATTTCGCAATGTGGAGTAGCACTGCCTGGAAAACACAGACATCTTGCCACAATTTCTAGATTGTATCCATTCACAGAGTCTAGTCATTTCCATTTTTAATCCAACTTCTGTCATGTCTTTTATATGTGAGTGTGTCACATGGAAATTTAATTCTACCATCCTTTTCCTGAAAAAGCTCTTGAGACAGATTCTGAAGCCTGTGTGCATCATGCTACTGCTCTGATTAAATAAAGAACTAAAAATGGGAGTTTTATTTTGGAAAATGGGTAGAAAGCAGAGTTTAAATTTTCGTGTTATTTCTTTAAGATTTAAATTGATCTGGTCTAACTTGGGGAAAGAGGCATAGACTTTGAAAAGGTCCTGAGCCCTGATCTCCTGATAGCATTTTAGCGGAGACATGGTGACAAGAGAAGGCTTGAACACCTCAGGCCAATGTGAGGTGAGGTGTTTCTGTTAGCAATGTTCATAATTTTGATTTGAGAAAACAAGCAAACATAAGAAAGAATATTTTTTGTGCTCCCGACAGGGCTGTTGCTTTTCTACTTTGAATCAGTATGCAAAGGATATAAGTTTCTAAAATCATGCACACATCAAAGCTACTTAGTAATTGTGTCCTAACAATCTAATAATCAAGTGGAAATAGGCTGTCCTCAAAGTGTCCAACCTCTGCTTTGGGTATAATTTTGGTATTTCCTTGGTTCTACCTTACTTTCTGTTTTACAAAAGCATCTTTCCTCTACATGGAATGAGAATGACACCAGGAAAGTGGCCCTGCAGAGTGTGTGCTCCCCCACGCACAATGAAGAGGAAGAACAGAAGCAGTGCCCCAGCTCCAGCTGCAGTCAGCTCTGGACTCCCATGAGGCCTGGGCTGGGGTGCGACATTCCACTAGGAGGGACTCCTGTCCTGACTTCTGCTTTACTGCCTGAAAGTTTACAGTCTAGAATTCTCACCTAGCATGTGTGATGCTCTAGGTTCAACCTGTAGAACCGCAAAAATGATTGAATAAATAAATACATAAATAACTTGGTTAGACACTTGGGACTATACTATGTAGTTTGTGAAAAACATCATCAACACCATCCAAGAGCTTGTTAGAAATACACGATCTCAAGCACCATCAGCCCTCATGATTTAGAACTTCTGCTTTAACAAGATACTCAGCTGATTTATACCTGCATTTGAATTTTAGAAATACTAGATTATAGAATTTGGGTTGAAGGGGTACAAAGAATAGTAAAATACTGATGCTTAAGAAAAAGCTATATGGAAAAGAAAATGTAGCATAGTTCGCACATTTTCCTGAAATTTTAGTTGATTACATCATGGACGGTGAAGTATATTCATGGTGCTTTAACACTAATGATATTAAGAAACTGTTTAATTTACAAGAAAATATTAGAAAATGTTTTCTTTTGGATTTTAAAAATAATACTCAAGAGCGAAATTTATAGACATAGTCACCCTACTCTATAACCCCATAGATAATTAAGGCTTTATTGGAGGGATGTCTTACTGCCTCTTAAGAAGGATCAAGTCCAATATCTAGGGTGATAAGTAGAAAGTACTGGAAAAAAAGTGTGTGTGTGTGTGTGTGTGTTTGTGTGTCTGTGTATGTGTTTGAGCACTTAGAAACTATAAATGAGAAAATAATTCATGTCCTCATCTCTCCACTTAAGTGCTTAAATGTAAGATATTGCCAGCATTTTACATAATACAAACCACTTTGCATATGTAGGTAAACATAGTCTTTACTCAAGCCTTAAAATAACTCTTTTACAAGCAAGGTCTAGAGCCCCGAGTCCTGGCCACGTTGCTTTTGGAAGTGTAGTCTTGAGCACACGGATGGGTCACATGGAGCTCATGAATATCCTAGTGAGATGCTATGAAAAAAATCCATGTGTAGGGCCCGAGCAGAGATCTAATTAGATCATACAAACACACGTCACAGTAAATATCTGAGGAGAGAAAGAAGAACAAAGGAAACAGAGATAAGAGCCTTCCCAACAGAGAAAATGAATTCAGAATGAAGGTGAGTACAATATCAGTTGAGTCCCTAAGCGATTGAGGTGCAAGAATAAAACCCTTTTCCTGACAGTTTCTTTGGGCAGGTGAGGAGGGTATAGTGAAGAAACAGACCATTAAGACAGCTGGGGGAAGAGCAGAGAGAAGAACATGTCTTGGTTCACCAAGTGGTGGAAAATTATGGGGTGAAACAATAGGCACTTTTCACAGCCCAGATGAAAACCAGACACAATCCTCTAACACATTGGAAAAGTACTGGTGCATCTACTATGGGAGGCCTGCTCAAACGTGTCACTTAATTAAGGTCACTGTTCACAGCACTATGGTAGCTTTGAGTCCAATAGAGAATATTCTGGTGATTGCTTTAGGCAGTCAGAACTTTTAAAAGATAGTAGTTGTTGGAGAATTATTATTCAAGGTAGAATGTGCATGAGAACCAGATGAGAAAGCAAAACTCCTATCTATGGCAATGCCTTGAGTGGAAATTCAGTAAAAATTGCTGATTTGTGATAGAGTTAAATGAACGAGTGATCTCATTAGTAATGATCATGTAAGCTCAAATCTGCTCAAGTTCTCAAATGATATGTTTTAACTTACCTATTAATAGAGAGGTGGGGCAGGAAGGTAGTACACAGTAGACAAGCATCGCTAACTTTGAGGACCTTGAAACTCCAAAACTTTTGTTATGGCCCAAATTAACTAGCTTGAAAATACTGGAAGGTGAAAAATCTCATTTGTGAGAAGACAATAATGTTAAAGAGAGGCAGTGACATAAAGCCTATGAGGATTTGGAAGAAGATGCAAAATGCATTTCTGAACCATTTTCTTGTTATAGAGGATGGTTTCATTGTGTGGTCTAACATTTAGCACAGGGCAAATTTCATTCGTTTCCTCAGTTGGGTGTGTGCAACTACCATGGATTTGGCACACATGAGGACATTGGCAACAGAGGCAAATTGGAAGACCAGCTTTCCCAGCTAGCGCATCACAATACTTCGTGGCATCAGCAGGTGGTTAGCCTGGACAGGCAGCAAGAGGACTTTAGTCTGCTTCTGTATTAACGGTGGGAGGTCTAATGGCAAAGCGTCAAGGAGAAAAGAAAAGTTATTGGTAGAATCCTTCCGATGCTTATGGGGAGTTCTCTCCACTCAGAAGCTCTAGGAGGCTCACGCTATCCAGTCAGCTGTGCATGCAGAACCTCCTGGAACCTTCCTGGATCAGGGCCTACCCTGTTGAGTTATTTCCCCTGTATATACTTGAATTAGGGCCAAAATTCCACAGGGCAATGGATCATTGATTCTGCCCCTGCCACAATCCTCCCATTACACTGGTGTGAAGTGTCTGGGGAGACTGTGATAGATGTTGATTAATACTGCTTGGAGATAAGATATCTTCAACGAATCTGGGAAAAGGAGGGCTATCGTCCAGTTATCTGACTCCTACGCAGAGGAGGAGAGTAGGAAGGGTCCTGTACATTTATCTGGAAGTTACCCTTGTGGGAAACCAGCAGTAGTGCTTTTGTGATAGATCAAATTTCAGAGAAACATTTGTAGATTCAGCACCGATACATAAACTCCCTAGAGTTACAGATAATCACAGCAGAGCATCAAAGAGTCATGCACTCAAAGCTCAAAGCCCTGGATACACCTCCCTCAACTGTGTTCAGATGCTTGTAACTGTGAGTCAACACACAATGAGCAGACTGACAGCAATGTAGCAACAGATCTAAGAACTGAGTCAACCCGTAGCCTCAAGAATTAGATCTTCAGGGAATGTGTTTTTATATAATTCTTTTGTTAACTTTCAGGTCCTTTCTTTGTACTTCTCTGCTGTGCTCTGAAATGTAGGGAGCTGATCCTAAAAGTTACATTTCTTAACTCCTTTTCCCATTGGTTTCTAGCTAGGCTTTCTGTGTTGGATGCATTTGTGGAAGACTGGAAGGAAGAGAGAAGCCAGAGTAATTCTCATATTTTTCTACTCCAGGCAATCTTTAGCATTCACTGCCTCTTCTGAAGTTAGAGATCACGGAAATAGGCAATGTGTAGCCTTCGTTTCTAAGTTTCTCTAATATCTTCTTCTTCTTGTGTCTTCATGGTTGTAGTAATGACAACAGCTTTCTGCTGTGTTAATCTCTGTTACTTCTTTGTTTTTCTAGCCCACTGGAACCTTTGTAATTAGTTCACTACATAAAATTCTATTTTTGTTATCTAATCATTTGGTATAAGTTTCCTGAATACACCTGATTCTTCAAGAGTCTTCTTTGGTCAAAAGACAGTGCAAAACGATGGATGTGGGGTGGGTTTCAGTGGACAAGACTTTGCTCCAGCAGGCAGGCCGGCTGGAATCGAGAGAGTTGAGCCACAGATTTCACAGAAATACTGTAATGAAGTCTGGTAATAAACCTAATTAGAATGTTAAAATCCAAGGGGTTAGGCAGAAAGAAGGAAGCAAGTGTAACCAGTGTAACCAAGTAACCTATCTGAGTGGGGTCATGGAAAAATTCCAACACAGAAAACTAAAAAAATAAATAAAATAAAATGTAAATATTTATTAAACATTGTCAAAGTGTTATGGTGCCTAATAAGTAGCAAATTTTTCTACAATTTAAAAATATCTATTTTATGGACAATATCCCTGAACTCCTACTGATCCAACTATGAATCGCTGGTTATGTTTTCCTAAGGTAGTGATGCACTATTTATCTATTTACCCACCCATCTAATCCCTCTCTTGCCTAAACTCTTGGTTCTCTTTCCTTTTGCTTTTTCCTATTTTATACATTCCTCATCACTCCTCTTTTTCTAAGAGAAGCTTTTTCTTATGAGAATCAGTCTTGGAGAATGCTAATGAGTATAACGTATTAGGTTTTGTTGTATTCCTCTCACACTAAAAAAACAAACCAACATGAATATTGAAACTAGGGTTAGATCAGAATAAGTTAGACTGAAACAAAGTGGAAAGATGAGCCCAGAGATATTACTTTCATCAGAACTGAAAATGACTTTCCATGGAATGATTTTGCCTTGTCCTTGCAAAGCCAGAACTCTGCTAATGGCAGGCACTGTTCAGATAGCTGGGATCCAAAGCTGCATGTGGAAACCAGATGTTTAATCCAAAGCATCCTCAAACACGATATGATTTATAAACTGGGTAGGTTTCCGGTGCCTCTCATGGAGAACACACTCAGTAGAAGTTTGATAAATAAATGCATAATACTTAAAATGAAGTCTAGTTTCCTATTAAAAGTTCTAGAGAGAAGAGCTACTAGATATGAATATGTTGCTATGATGGAATTCATTCTGAATTTTAACTTGGAATATGAGAAACAGAACTTCCAGCTCATAAGAATTGAAATAAATTCCCTCAATATTCTCATTTCCTATGTGATGGATAATATCCCTCAGCTCCTACTGATCCATTTATCTAATCACTAGTAATGTCTTCCTAGGACGGAGTTGCATTAAGCTACTCCGACCACTGAGCTTTGGTCTTAAGAGGATCAGGTGAACTTGCATTGCCAGGGAGAAACTCCCAGGAAGAAACCTTAGATCCTTTATTATCTTTTAAATATGATTCCAGAGTATGGCATACCAGCTTCAGCTAATGGCTTCTGATGAGAATGTTTTTTATCTTTTAGTGTTCTGCAGAGCACACAGTCTTTGTGTTCCTTCCTATTCCATTGCAGTTTTAAAATAAACTATAAGTCTTTGGAGGGAAGAAGTGGCTTATTGGTAGCTAAAAGGGGAAATATATCAGAAATTGAAACCATGATAACAATGTTAGACATCCTCACATATTTTTAAAACATCACTTAAAGTAATATGAGATTTGCAGATATGATCATGGTTAAGAAACTAAAGACTTTCCACCTTAGATCAGAGCAAAGCAAAGGTGACCCCTCTTGCCACATTTTTTAGTGTTATAATGGAAGTCCTAGCTAGTACAATAAGGCTATTAAAGGAAATGGAGAAATATATTAGTATTTGTTTACAACGTGCATGATTATCTATGCAGTGAATCCCAATGAATAAACAGAAACTCCTGAAACTAATACAGAATTATAGCAAGGTCGTAGGATCCTAGTATACAAATATTAGATTTTTCCATATACCAGCAATAAAAATTACAATGTCATTTACCATAACAACACAAAGAAAATATTTAGATGTAAATCTAATAAAATATATACAGGAGGTATATGCTAGAAACTACAAAGCTCTGTGAAAAATCAAAGGAGATCTAAATGCATGGAGTGATATCTATATTCATGGATTGGAAAGTTTAGTATTGTAAAGATGCCCCTTCTCCCCAGTTTGATGTGTGGATTCAACACAACTGCAATTTAAATCTCCAAAAGCTACTTTGGAGACATTGACATAATTATTATAAAATTTACACGTGGAGGCAAATGGCCTGAAATAGCCAACACAATACAAAGAAGAAAATTTGGAGAATTTGGACTACCAAATTCCAAAACACTCTATAAACTTGTAGCAATCAATACAGTATGATATCAGTGAAAGACTAGACACATGGATAAATGGAATGGAACAGAAAAGTACCAGTGAACATGTACTAAGCTAACCCTTCACCAAGGAGCAAAGGCAACTCAATGGATAATTGACAATTATTTCAACAAAAGTGCTGGAACAATTGGATAACCAATTGAAAAAATTAACCTGGACAAAAACTTTACATCTTTCAAAAAAAAAGTAAATCAAATAGATCATGGATTTAAATATAAAATATAAAACCATTAAAATTTTAGAAGAAAGCATAGGAAAAAATCTAAGTGACTTTGAGTTTTATATTGTTTTCTGATATAACACTAAGATCATAGTCCATGAAAGAAAAAGGTTGCTATCTTTAATTAATACAAAAATTTGCTTTGAGAATGATATCGTTAAAAGAAGAAAAAAGTGACGGAAAGAAAGGAAAATATTATCTCTTTGGAGGAGAATTCAAAAAACATATATCCTCAAAATGACTTATATCTAAAATATAAAATGTACTCTGGAATTCAACGATAGATCACAATCCAATGGAAACAGAGCTTTTGCAAATGGGAAGAGGAACAAGATTTGGAGGGAGCAGGGAGAGATGGGAGGAAAAAAAGACAAAAAGAGGAGTTAAGATTTGTGATGTACATGTATAAACTCCCCATGATAAATATCATCATTGTGTGCTGAAAACATGTACTAATAAAAATTGGGGAAAATATATGACCAGAGAACCCACTAAAGAAAATATAAACATGACAAATAAGCGTATGAACTGATGTTCAACGTCCTATATCAGTAGGGGATTTTAAATTAAAACGAAGAAATAGTGCTACGCACCACTTAGAAGAACTAAACTGAAAAAGCATGGACAGAACCTATTCCTGGTGAGAAGAAGGAGAAATAAGAATTATTGCATTTTCCTTAGGGATGAAAACTAGCATAGCTACTTTTGAAGAATTTAGAATTTTCTTGCAAAGCTAAACATAGTCTCACTCTACTATTTTTCACCATGCCCTAGTATTATCTCAACTAATTTGAAAAATTACATCAATGATAAAAACTGAATGTGGGTTTGTAACAGCTTCATAATCATAAGAAAACTAGAAGTAGCAAAGATAACCTTTATTAAGTAAATGACTAAACAAACTATACATCCATGTAAAAGAATATCATTCAATGATACAAAAAGAAGTGGGCTATTTAGCTATGAAAAATATGGGTGAAATTTAAATGGACATTGCTAAGCGAAAGAAGCCATTTTGATGAGGCTATTTATTGTATAATTCCAATTATATGCCATTCTGCAGAAGACAAAACTAAAAATACTGTAAAATGATCAGTACTTGTCAAAGATTTGAATAGAGGTGAAGCATGCAGTCTTTTTTTTGCATAGTACTGTATAATATTTGAATGTGTATACATGACTTTAGGCAGGGGTGGAGACACATGGAACTTTATAGAACAAGGACAGAAATTTCATGTTTGAAATTTTTTGTTAAAAACATTAGGAAGTCAGTGGATTCCAGGATGGATTACAGAATGGTGAAAAAATCTAACTGTATTACAAATGCATAAAACAACATAGTTTAAAGGGACTGGAGAAAAGGTAATGAACCAAATTACTTTGGAAATGAATCAAATTCCTGAGAACAAAAGCAATAGCAATTGCACACCAGCATTGTACTCCAGTTGATAAAACTGTTTCCTGTGGGGAAAACTATTTTACACACACAGGTTGAGAAACTCTAGTCTGAGCATCTAAATTCTAAAATGCTTCAGAATGGGAAATATTTTTGAATGCCATCATGATATCACAAGTGGAAAATTTCACACCAGGAAACTTTGTTTCTTGCACAAAATTATTAGAAATATTGTAAACAACTTTAGGCAATTTTCGTAGGGTGTATATAAAACAAAAATGAATTTTGGATTTAGTCCTGAGTTCTATCCTGTGATAGCTTATTATGTATATGTACATACTCTAAAATCTGAAAGAAATCAGAAATCCAAAATACTTCTGGTTCCAAGAGGAACTCATCCAGTGTTTGAATTAAATGAATAAATTGATGGCACATGTGGAAGTCAGGTTTCTCACTGTTAGAGCAAAAATTCACGAATAAGTAAGGGGAAGACAGAATAATTCATGTAGTAATAAAGTTGTAGACATCAGTATGAACTCATACTAACTTACTATGGATACACATTATATATAGAAATAGGTATGGACAGTGTATGTGCACGTGTTAGTGTAAAATTTTGTGTTTCCTTATTCTGCCATCGGAGGTGACCAGAAACAATTACACCCCTATGGCAATGAGTACACTTAGTTCCCAGATCTGGATCTCTATTACCGTTCTTCGATGAAAGGAACCAGTGTAACTTTGAAAAAGAGCGTATTTCAGAACTTGCAAGAGAAATGTACAAGAGGAATCTGGAATATTGTGCAATGCCAGCAAGTAAGTGCTAGAAAAGAGACACAGTATTGGTAGGCACGTGCGAAAGCGCGTCAGCCGGAGGGCAGCTTCCCATCTCCATGGACTACCGTGACCAAGAGGGCCAACAATGTGAGGCAAAAGAAGTAGTATCTGTGAATCAATGCTGATGCAAATGAACGATTCAGTTTTCATCAATGATACAAAGAAAGAAGAAAGAAGGAAAGGGAAGGAAAGGGGAGGGAAGGGAAGGGAAGGGAAGGGAAGGGAAGGGAAGGGGAGGGGAGAGGAGGGAAGGGAAGGGAAGGGGAGGGAAGAGAAGGAAAGCGGAGGGAAGGGAAGGAAAGGAAAGGGGAGAGAAGGAAAGGGAAGAAGCTGTCTCTTTCATACAGAAGAATTCCAAATTATTTATCTGGATATTCTTCCCTGAAGGAGGTAGAGCATAATTCCCCCTGCTAAAAGTGTGGGCTGTGCATAATGAGTTCATTTTAAAGAGTACTATATATAAAAGGGGGGGAAAGGGTAGAGCAGAGAAAGCTGACGAGCCCCTTCTCAGCCGGTGGATTGAGCTCACTGTCATCAGCGATAAGTCATAAGTCGTGTGGATAGAATGAGCTCTTCCTCTGGGGTGGTGAAAATGGCGCTTTATCCTGCGGTACACGCACCTCTCCCAGACTCACGGCCTCAGTCTAATCATGAGAACCGTATCAGACACAACCCAGCGGAGACATTCTGCAAAATACCTCCCACTACTCCTTAAAACTGGCAGTCATCAAAAACCAAGAAACCCTGGGTAGTTGTCAAAGACAAGAGGGCCCTGCAGACATACTATAATAAAATGTAACGTGGTACCCTAGATAGGCTCCTGGCATAGAAAAAGCATGTTAGGCAAAAACTAAGGAAATTTGAATGAAGTGTGGACTTTGGTTAAGAGTGTGTGTGTGTGTGTGTGTGTGTGTGTGTGTGTGTGTACTGGTTCATCGACTGTAATAAAAGTATCACACTTGTATTAATATTAACCATAGAAGGTATTGGATATGGGGGTCTATGTTAGCTCTCTGTACTATATTTGTGCTCTTCTAAAAATTAAAGTAATTTTTTAATGTAGAAAAAGGTACAGTTATAGAATATTACTAGCGATTAATAAATAAATGAATTTTGAAGCCTTATATGACTACATAAGCTCGCTATTATATTTATTAGTATGTCTATTTAACATTTTCATAATAAGTTTTCTTTAATTTTTAGTGGAAACATAATAATAATTGTATGTATTTGTGGAGTACCGTGTGATATGTGCAATGACTGAATCAAATTAGCATATACGTTGCCTCAGACATTTATAATTTCTTTGTATTAGAAAGATTTCAAATTCTCTGTTCAAGCACTTTTGAAATATGCAATAAATTATTGTTAACCATAGTCACCCTACTTTGCTGTAGAACACTAAAATTTAATCCTCCTCTCTGTGTTTTTGTAGCGGTTAACTAATACTTTCTTTCCTTTCCCTCCTCCTCTCCTCCTTACCATTCTTAATCTCTGGCAACCACTTTATCTTCCACACGTGAGTGAAATTTTGTTGTATTTATCTGTCTTGTGCCTTGCTTATTTTATTTAACATAATGTTCTCCATGTTGCCACAAATAACAGAATTTTATTCTTTTTCATGGATGAATACTATTCTGTTGTGTATACATAACACATTTTCTTTGTCATTTTATTTTATTTTAGTTTTTTTGTGGGTACCGGGGGTCGACCTCAGGACTTCACGTGCCAGCAGGCGCCTGTGCCGCTGAGCGTTATCACCAGCCCTTTTTTCATATGTGAGTTCTAGGAGTCGAACTCAGGACCTTGTGCTTGCCAGGCAGGTGCTTATGCTGCTGAGCCATCTCACCGGCCCTTCTTTGTCATTTTATAAATAAAATTATTTTTTATTTGTCACATTTTATTGATGGGCACTTAGATTGTTTCCATATCTTGGCTATTGTGTCCAATGCTGCAATAAAAATGAGTGTGGAGATATCTCATCTTATACTGATTTAATTTCTTTTAGATATATCCCCACTAACACAATTGCTAGGTCATATGGTAGTTCTACATTTAGTTTTCTGAGGTTCTCAATACTATTACCCCGAATAGCTGTGCTGATTTACATTCCTGCCAACAGAGTGTAATAGTACTTCTTTCTCCATATTTTTGTTAATATTTGTTTTTGTTTTTTAATTTTTGATGATGACCCTTCTAAATGTGATGAGGTGATATTGTGGTTTTGACTAGTATTTTCCTGATGATTGCAATGTTGGACATTTTTTTTCATACACTCATTTACCATTTGTATATCTTCTGTTGAGAAAAGTCTATAGTTCATTTGTCCATTTTCAAATCAGATTGATCTTTTTTATTATAATAAGATTTTAAAATAGGTCAGCAATAAAATCACTAGAACAAAAAGTATTCCCACAATTTATTATATTTTATTTAAAAATGGATGCTATCACTTTTTCAAGACATTCCTGAGAGCATCACTTAATATCTGGTAATTTCATGAATTCTAGAATATGATGCTAACTAGAATGTCTATAGAATTTATTGTCCAGAATGAGACAATTTGAAGACTAAGACAGATGTTATTACGTGTTGTGCTTGGATAACAATAGCTAGCTTGGAGTAATCTGGGTAAAACCTAGTTACCATATTTACATTCTCATTTTTTGACTTAACATGGACATTTGCCTGTGTGCTGCTTCCTTTTCCTACATTTGTCTTCAGGGAAAAAACAAAATTTATTTACATAATAATAGTAGAACTGGAGGAATCTATAACATTAAAGGTTTTCTACAATTACGGAAAAAGCTAAAGCCTTCCCATCTGTCTTCTTTCATCACCAAGACAGACTTGGGAGTTTAACACAGGAATGGAGCTGGGAGCCTCAGGATGTGGTGGTAAAGAAACCGAATGGAGCAAGACATCCCTCTCCTACCCCCAGATCCCAGTGTCATGTGGATATTTGTTTTTTAACCTCCTTTCATAGTGTCCCCAACTTTGTCACTCTCATGTGCTATGGTTTAGCTTTGTCCCTAGAAATACATATGTTAGAAACGTAATCCACAAATTCATATGTTGATGATATTTGGAAGTGGGGCCTTTAGGAGATTGAATTTACAAGGTTCTGCTCTCATGAAAAAGTTACTCACTTCTGGATTAATAGATTTGTGGCTTATTATAGAAGTTGCTGTTTTACAAAAGTAAACTGTCTCTGCTACCCTTGCCCTGGCTCACCATGTGATGGCCTCTGTCGTGCAATGATGTGACAAGAAGGCTTTTAGCAGATATCAGTGCCATGCTTTCAGGTTTCCCAGCCTCCAAAATACAATAAACTTCTTTTATTTGTAAGTACCAGTCTCAGATATTTAGTGATGGCAACAGAAAACCGACAAAGACACCCACTGATGTTTACAAAGCTGAATATTTACATGTAAATCTCAAGGCCTGAAAATTTTACACTGAAAGTTCTTTTTATCAATTTCTAAAAAAGCACTCCATTAAAGTTCATGGGTCATAGGGTTTTAGTTGGTTTCCCTGATTTGTAACTACCTAGCATGTGCAGTGGAATCCTTGGCTTTCCCCACTGTACAATGACATCTTGTGCTCCCATGAATCCAGTTATTTTTATATTGATGACACTGACAGAGGAGAAGAAAATCCAAGGGTGAGAAGACAAAGGAAATGAGGAAAAAGAATAGATGTTGTGACAGATAAAGAAAAAGTGCTTAACATCTCTACTGGAAATTTCTATGTCTGTCTGATGACACAAAAACTCCATTATCACAACTTCAAGACAAATTCACATCACAATCTATCTCCCCTCATCCTTCCTCTTTCCCTACTGCTCTATAATCCACACAAAAAAAAAATCTATAGAGTACTACAGAAATAAAAGTAGAAATGCAAACCTACTTCAAACAAGTTTTCTTTCTCTTGTAGATATATACATAATTATTTTTCTCTTTTTCATTTTCTCGTGGCTTTATTTCATTCATATTTCAATAGGAGTACTAAGAGAACACAGTCACATTTTATTATTTCACTACCATAGATATTAAATATCATACATAAGACTAACTGCATTTAATTATTTAAGATACTTATTGATAAATAGTCCACTTACCAGGATTTTCAGTGACCTTCTGTTCGTCAGTTTTGGGAACCTTTTTATCCTTGCTGTTATTGGCTTTCCTGTGATATTCAGTATTGTTAAGCATTCCTCCCATCTGGAACTGAGATGGTCCATAGTAGTATTTTCCTGGTTTTTCTTCACCTTTGTGGTTTTATTTTCAAAGAAAAAAAGCAAAGTTCTTTTTCCTTTTTCTTAATTTTTACTCTAAGTTTATGGGTTTTTGTTCTACTGAGTGAAGTAAAGAACTGCCTTTAAGAAGACAGCACTCATCCAAGTGTCCATCTTCAGCCATGGCCCAGCACTGCCTATCCCAGAGCAGCTAAATATCTCTATCTGATGTAGTACCCATCAACAAAGTAAGTAAACCCACAACATATACCTGATCCATGGGAGTCCTCTTCCTGTTCTCACTTAATTCAACCTGGTGTCCTCTTGATTTTGTCGTAAGAATGTCTCATACATTTCTTTATGCTCGTAACTTTCTCCCCCTGCCCCCCAGGCTGGTCTCAAAACTCCTGGGCTCAAGGATTCTCTTGCCTCAGCCTTTCAAGTAGCTGGACTGCAAGTGGCCACATCTACCATTTCATGTAAGAGCTTCCCTACCAAAATAACTGTAAAATGGTTCACTCCGATTTTTAACCTTTCTGATTTTTTCATTTGTTTTTGACTCATTATCTGTATCAATGATAGGGTAAAGTTTCTCAATTTCCAATACAATCATCTTTCTTCTTCTTTATATTTATTTATTTATTTATTTTGTCTTTTGAGACAGCATTTAGCTATTCAGTTCAGGCTGGCCTTGAACTCACTTTGTAGCCCAGGCTGGCTTTGAACTTACAGAGATCCTTCTGCCTCAGCCTCCCGAGTGCTGGGAGTACAAGCGAGCACCACCACGTCAGCTTCTCCTTCTTTAAAATTCTTAGTAGCTTCTATGTTTTTTAGAATACAGTTCAAACATGAAAATGTGTTCCAGCTATTTTGAGTGACTTATTGAGCTTTTTTTCCACTGTTCTTGCTCCTCCTGCCACCTAAAACACCTGCCCCCAATGTTTGTTCAGGCAAATGTCCCTTAAGAATACCCTTTAAACCAGGGTAAGGACAAGGAATGTGCGTCAGTTCTGTGCTTCCCTAATAACCTCTTTAGGACACTTGTTTCATTGTATGACAGCATTAACTTTCTCATTAGATTCTGAGCAGTGTGAGGTGAGAAATTGTGTGTTATCTGAAAATAACTTGTATGTAAGCCACAGAAGACACATAATAAATGCATCATTCATGCTAGCTCAATAAAGATATGTGCTAACCATTAAAATAAAACAGAATTCATTCTTGTCTACTACGGAAATCTGTTCAACTTCTGCGGACCTCATTTTAGTTTTGCTGTTAGGTTTGGACTTTTGCTGAAACAACAAAAGAAGTCACTGTTCTACCACTTCAGAGGGAAAGGCATCTGTTATATGTTTTCAGCCTTGAAAAAAATAATCTTTATATTTGGATTTGTTGGAAGGCATTAACATCTGCGCCTGGCACACAACAAGCATGCCGTTTACTACCCATCATTCCAGAGGTCTCCTCTGAGTGCCCTCACTGCCATCAGTCCAGGCAGCTGACATCTGTTGCTCCATCTCTCAAGACTTCTCTTGGAGCTGTGTTAAATTGGATTAAAATATTTCAATTATTTTTCTGTATGTAAATTGCTTCCACTATGATGAATTAATTTTGAAGTGGAATCCATGAAATTGCACTATCTTGACTTGAGTTTCTTGCTAATTATAATGTATCCTAATTATCCTTATTAAGCATTTTTTTTTCTCAAGAGGGAATAGCAGCACGTGGCTTTAGCAGGCAGTCAGAGCATAATTCTTTTTTATCATAAAGTCGCTTGCTCTCTCTGAGAAGTTCAGACTCATTAGACACTCATTCCCTGTGGTGGCATGCTGTTCTGTAATATGGATATAAATTTTGCTGTGGTTTGAATTGCATCCTTCTGAAATTCATGTATTGAATCCTAACCCCTTGCATTTCAGACTGTGGAGGAAAAGTCATAACAAAATAAACTGTGGTCATTAGGATGGACCTTAAACCAACATAACTGGTATCTTCATGAAAAGGCAAACTCTGGAGTCACGCACACACACACACACACACACACACACACCAACCCTCATTCATGATAAAAATGCTGGAGAAAATCAGAATAGATGGTCTTTACCTCAATCTGATAAAAGCCATCTATGACAAACCAACAGCCAACATCATACTAAATGGACAAAAACTGAAAGTTTTCGATCTAAAATCAGGAACAATACAAGGATGTCCACTATCACCACTCTATTCAATATAGTTCTGGAAACAGCCAGAGCAATTAGACAAGAGAAAGAAATAAAAGGAATAAGGACAGCAAAGGAAGAAGTTAAATTATCGTTATTCGCAGATGACATGATACTCTATAGAAAAAGCACTCTTGAAGAGAGTGAAAATGAGTCATTAAGTAACAAGGGGAAGGGATTGAGAGGTTGGTTAGTGAGGAGAAGAATGGTCATATGGTGACTAAAAGATAAAATAAGACCCCAAACTGGGGGTTGAGGTGTGTGTGGAGAAGGGTTTGACTGGTTTGGGAGCAGGAACAGGGGAAAAGAGGACTGATGGGTAACCCACCTCCAGGCCAAGAAGTAAAGTGTCCAAGGACATAAACAAGCTTTCACTTGAGGGGACTGCAGTGGAAGTTTTGTCCTCCAGGGAGACTCAGTATTCCCATAGAATCAGACAGTGAAGAGAGTAGTGAAAGAAGGATTTAAAGATAATAGGGAATTTTAGTAATGATTGAGTTTAAATTCCAGAGGGTATATTGAAAGGATTTCAGGAAGAGAAGATGCACAAATTATGGAAATTAATGTCTAGGATGTGAGCAGTGATCTGAGACACCTGAGCATCTTATGACTGAGAAAAATAGGGAAAAGGAGTATGATGAAGTACGTCCCTATGGTTCCAAGGCACAAGTGAGGGGCAAGTCTGAGTGTTGTGGAGGGGAAGGGTGGACGTCTTGCTAACAGTTCTGAAGGCTCCTGCTTGTCTCCAGATGATGAATGCACACGGGATGGGCGGGGTGCCATCTCCCCTTGAGTATAGAAGTTCTTGATGTTTTCCTGGCACTACATTGTACTTTTTAAAATATATAATAGCTGGAGGATCATAGACCGAAGAACTGTCGAATTTACAAGGCTTCTAGTCTATCTTTATAGATGGAGGCCAGCACACCAAGGCAATTTTTCTCTTGGCGGTGGTATGGCCCCTCTACGAAACAGGGAGAGAAGGAAACCTAGGAACTTTCAGCTCTGGAAGATTTTTCTTTCTACTTGAGATGCAAAACCACCCTGAATATGTTCCTGAAGGACACAGAAGAGTTGGTGTAGGTTGAAATTATTTAGGTAAATTTTTCTTATGTATGTTTTTATGTGCTCAATATAGTTCGTGAGAAGAACTCATGTTCTGTGAGCTTCATTTTAGTCCAACCTTCCTCTAGCTCAGATTCTCTTGAATTAAGCTCCAGGACACAATGGTTATGACTTTGTGTTGGAGACCCCCGCAGTGGGTTCCTGTCTGGAGTTATGGCGTACAGTGAGAAGAAAGAACAAGAGATGAAACAGGGGTGCAGGCAGGGATCTGGGATGACCAGTTGTTCTTAGGGAATGAAAGTGCACAAGGCTCCAGGAACCTTGGTATTTATTCATTGAGGAAAATGGTGAGGGGATTGTGACTGGATGCGCTAGACTAGTGGCGAGGCTGGGAAGGCTCGTAATAGAAGGGACAAAGCATTCTTGCAGAAGGGACAGGAACAGCCAGATTTAGGTTATAGTTAGCAAGTAACCCGCTTTGTAGCCAGTTCTGGGAAAGAGTGTTCCCCTGGGGTCATGCAGGCCTCTGCAGAGATGTCATCTCATATCTTAGCCCTATGGTATCACAGCTTGTCTATTTGAGCTCAACCATAGTCATTGATAATAGATTATATTAGTCCATCATCAGCTGCCTGCTTTCATGAAGATGCATACACAGCCTTGGCCAGACTCACTAATTAAACTGAGAGGCAATTTAGGGACGTTACTTCTATGCAGCCTGCACTGCTTGTAAGTACACACAATCACACTTGGGGGAGGGCAATGTGGTGGTCCTCCACATTTTGTCTTTAATTTGTAGTGTTCACTGCTCTGTTGTGACAGAGACACAAACATAACCATTCCTGCAAATCCCTCTGGTTGTTCTTAATACATATTTTTACACCATGGCTCAGACATAACATAGAAAATGAAACAGTAGATACACTGATGTTCAAAGTGAGGCATTTTCTCATTAATTATCTAATCTAGTCTCAACTGGAGGTGTGCAAATGATAGAGATTACCCTACTCTTACAGAGGGGCATCTTGGAGAAGACTCAGTTGAAACTACTAAAGTCACACCACATATTATGTTCTCTTTCTTTGGGAAACACTGGCAAAATTTCAAGGCAATCTAAGAGAAAAATGTACCAATTATGGTGTAAATTCCCTTGAGGACCTCAGGCTTTGCAGTACTTTCATATTATTTTTATTTGGGGTAAGCATATACAATTTCTGACCACTTTTTAAAGATGACAAGCCACTGTTCTGTGCCAAAGCATTGCTTATCAGTTCAGAAGCTGCCTGGTTAAGTAGTGGCCTCCAGCTGACATTGTAACTAGATTAATGTTTAATCATAGCAATTTGCAGGTGTCTGCGTGCATCCCAGTTAGAAAAGACAGTGTTCCCACAGTCTAGTAAAAGACATCCTCTTCACATTAGCTTGAAAAGAAATAATCAAGATTTTTTTGTACAATGGTAATGTAAGATTTGGGGAATGACCGAATTTCTCCCACTATAGAATATCTTAAATTTCTCTTTGAAGCATTTGCTTCCAAGCTTGTGTCCTAGGTGACATCTTCCTGGCCCTGATCACCTTATCTGTCACTGACAGTTTCCTTCTCTTAAATGAAATTGGATTTAAGAAGATGTATCGTCTCCTCATTGAGTAACCTATCTCTGACCAATGAGCTCCCATTCCCATTCCCAGGTATCTTTAACTAGAAAACAATCCTGACACTTGGGATATTAGGGTTGAATTTTGGTTTCCTTGTATCTCCCAAATAACAATATTCCTAACTGCCATACTGAACAAGCCCCAGGTCCATGATGTTACATTTACTAATTGCCTAACTGTGGTTAAATGACATATTTTCTATAAATGTTAGTAATCTGTAATATGGAGAAATCAACAGTTCATGGGGTAAATGGAATCCTAAAATTAGCCCATATAGAGTGAAACCCACCTATAGATGCAAAATACACACTTGCTTTTATGAGAAGGTGTCCCAGCATCTTTGGCTGTTTTAATGATTTCTGCATTGAACTACCACCTCGCATAACATTGCAAATCTCTCCCCACTGGATTTGACTTCCATAGCATTTAAAGACTGAATGATTCGTATGTGAAATGACGACTTTTAGGCCAGCCATCTCTCAAATTTTGATACTTATACCAGTCTCCAGGCCATCTTAATATATCTGTCTCTTTTAAAGTAACTCATCAATATCTCCCAGATGAGACACTACCATTGCCAAATTACAAGGGGAGAGAGCACTGGACAGAAAGGAGGCACACCTCTGGCTACACCTATCTTTATTGCCTTGTTTGTGATTCTGTGTTCAGTGAAACCACAACATCTTCTTTTCAGTAGTGTTTCAGGCAAATTGTTCTTTTCCATGACCAGATGTACCCTTATATTTCTTTATTCCATTCTTGTCATTTCATGAAAAAGATATGGTACCTTCGTTTCAAATGTTCTTAAAGACTAATGCTTGCCGTGATGAGCTTTTGAATTTGTCATACATTTATCCATTTTGAGCCTTACTAATTGAATATTTTTCTGAGAATGTTTTAAAATTTTAATATATATATTGCCCATTTTTCATACAACTTTTCAACTTCTTTCACTGTTTCATACATCAGGAAGCAATTTCTGAACTCATATGCCTTCAGCACATGTTATCGATAACTACTAACTATTTAAGAGGCAAGAGTACTAGGTAATGGGCTCTCCTCAGGTGGAAAGAGCAGGAATGATCACAAGAGGAAAAACAGTGGACAAAAGCAGAAATGGTTTAAGTGGGCCAGAAGCAAATAAACCCAGCACAAATACCATGATTAGCACTCTAAACCAGAAACACAACTCCTTAAATCCTACTTTATCTGTATGAGTCAATTATGTACCCTAAACCTTTTAATGATCAAGTTTGCTCAGATTTTTCGAAAGCCATTTCTCCAAGTCAGATCGCATTCTGGAAAGTGGCACCACTTCGGCACACCGGCCATGAGGAGTGGTTTTCCACAAGCCTCTGAATAGGTAGCCAGTGTACATAACAATCTGATCAACAGTCTGTCAGCAATAAATTACTGCAACATGTCAATGCATGCGCCCAGTTTACAGTGTGCTTAACCCATGCCCTGAATTCCTCCCAACTCTAACCACCATGAGGAAAAGGACATTACCAAAAACATGAAATAGACCTGTTTTCAGTTTGCCTACTTTCATTAAGGTGAGAAAACCTGTAATCTTCCTATTTAAGAGCTTATTTGGTAAATTAATGACGACGGGAAAGACTGGAGTTTGAATATGTATATAATTTTCTCCTTTATTTGAGCCTGTACACACGCTCCATCTATTCTTATTTTTTGAGAGTGGCAATGGCAAATAATAGGTACCCCTTTTTGAGAACTGTCGCAGACGTCCAGGCAAGAGCTCTTGTAGGGTAGAAGCCCAGACTTGGGGATTTAGGAGACCTGGGCTTGAGCCCGGTCCCGTCAGTTTGGAGCTCTGTGAGTTAGGACTGGTCACACGATCTCCCTGTGAAGTCAGAGAACGTGAGAGCGAGGCCTCCCTACGATATGAGAAGGATGGAGCGTGATGATGCATGTGAACCCCAGACCAGCGCGTGGCTTCAGGAAGGCGCTCACCACCAGTAGCACTAACGTTACCACACATCAGCACTGAGCGAGGGACTACGCACATTCTCTGCTGCAAGCTACGTAAGAAGTAAGATTTATTAACTCAGTATTGGAGGGGAAGAAACTGAAAGTCAGAGAGTTGAGCTATGGAGGTAGAATTCCATTTATAGGGAAGAACAACTTACTCAAGAAAGAGTTATCCATTTCCGTGCTGTTTCCCTCTATCCTAAAGCACAATGAATGACAACTCTAAGGGTATGAAATGTGGTTTTCTACGATAACAGCTGACTTTATATATAAGGTGAAAGTAGCAAAACAAAAAGGAACTGATGTTCTATTTTTATAGCTGACCGTCTTTCTTGGACTATCTATGCTGTCAAGTACACAGGGAAGGCAGATGCTTTTATCAAAGAGGAGGAGATTTGTTACTGGTTTCATGTCGGTCATACTACTAAGGGCAGTCCTGAGATTTGTGGCTACCAGATGATGGAGAAAACCCCTGGACAAACTGTGAAAACCATTTATTTACTTATACATTGATTTATTCCATTACAAACTTACTGAGTTCTTATCTTTCAAAATACCTATTGGACACAAAATGAGTATAATGATAAAAATCTCATGATCCTCATCTTGGAGACGTCCACTGTCTAGTTTAATAAAAATGTAGAACAGATATATATATATATACATATATATATATATACATATATATATACACACATATATATGTGTATATATATATGTATCCTTCTTATATTAATGAATATATAAAAGCATAAAATTGTACTGTACATATTTAAGGAGTACTATGTGATGTTTCAATGCATGTATACAAATCAGGGTAAACATTTCTCTTTTTAAACATTGATCAGTGCTTTATGGTACACTTTTAAAAATCTTTTCTTCTAGCTTTTTGCAATATTGCTCAGCTGACTGACTATTGGTTGTCCTCAGATCTGGAAGAGAAGTGTGGAAGGGTGGTGAGTAGAAGCCATGAAAGCCACAGTCACTTCTAACCTAATCTTGGAGGTGACATACCATCCCTTCTTCCATATTCCTCACAGATCTGGAATCTCTAAGGACATCATGCAAATGGACCACATAAACATAGAAATAGCAGGAGATGGGGATCCTTGGGGCAACTTGAAAGCTAGTTGCCACAGGATGTTAGTCTAAATTTGGCATTGTGTCATAGCTTTTCCTATTCAGAAACACAAAATAATAAATAAATATTATAAAATAGACATAAATTCTAATAACAAACTCATAAAGTGTCACAATCTTTGCCCTTAAATTATTTGTAAGACTGCAATCATTTGGTAATTTATACCTCCATAAGTGACATGGGCTCAGTGCTCATTTGAAAATTCTTCATTCTAGGCCTGATGACCAAGAAGTATGATCATTACAGATCCCCATTTCCTTTCCCATTCATGGCTACAAATTCATTAACAGTTCAGATCCGTCAAGTTCTAAGAAGTAGAATGTTAGTAGGGGTTAATGTAAACTTCAAATACTTTCAAAGAATTCCCATTACTTATCTCTCAGCATGCCCTCTCCCCAGCGTACCTGCTATATAGATAACTTTCCCTCGTGGCTGTCACCTAGTATAGTCCAACAGTCCTGCTAGGGAAACAGAGGCACTGGTAGGTTTCTCTACTAAATCTGACCCCATTGTTGATATAATTATCATTTATTTTTTGGATTTTTTTCCATCATAAGCAGAGCTACTTATTCCAATGTTCAAAGTAAAAAACAATTTAATTTCCTCAGTAACATTTTTTACCATTCACTACAAAAAAAATAATAATATATTTGGATTATCATTTTGAAAAGAAAAACTATTGGTAAACATTCAATCCTTAGAAATTATGATTTATATTCATGGTTATTAGAAAAAGAGGTTGTATATAGTTATTCACAGATACTTATTGGCATGTTAAGTAATTGGAGAAAAAGGACCCAGACTAAATTGTATTTTTATTGCTGTCTTCTTTACTTGCCTTAATCTACTATAGATTTGGAGGTCTAGAATTTTACCCAGAGAATCTTTTATGGTCTCATTCTTACCAGACCAAGCAGAGAATAATGAAACCACATGGAGATTCAATAAAGATACAGACCATTCTTTAAATCTGAAAAGATTTGAGGATTTTCTTTTTTATTTTGGATTAGTGAGCTAGTAATACTTGTGCATTATTAAAATATTATTGGTGGGAGTGCAAACTAGTACAATCATTATTCAAATCAGTATAGAGATTTCTCAAAAAACTAAAAATAGAAATTCCATTCAACCCAGCTATTTCTCTTATAGATACTTCCTTAAAGAGTTAAAGATATCATATCACAGCCATAAATGCATACCAGTGTTTATAGCAGCACAATTCATAATAGCTAAATCTTTAAAGCAGCCTGTATGTCCATCAGCAGACAAATGGATAAAGAAAATGTGGTAACTGTATATAATGGAATACTACTCAACTGTAAAGAAGGATAAATTTGAGACATTTGTAGGAAAACAGATGCACCTTGAAAACACAATGTTAAGTGAAATAAATCAGAAACAAAAGCTTAAATACCATATTGTTTCTCTCAGTTGAATAATCCAAACTACAAATAAAGTAAAGAGCAAAATAAAAAAAATAAAACAGGGAGATAGATCTTATGCAAATGGAAAGGGGACTAAATGACCAAGGGTGGGGGAGGAAGGATAAGGGAGAGAGACTTAAGAAAGATTTCAAATGTGTCATGTACATATACTACGTACCCACAGTAAATGTAATGAGTATGTCACGAACATGAAGTAAAAAAAAAGCATAATAATGAAAGTGAGGGAAAGGAATCTAGAAATGCAGTGAGGGAGGGAAAAGGAAATAAAATAGAATCAAGATGTGTTAAGTACATGTACCTGCTCCCTAAGCTGAATATACACATCATATACAGTAAACATGTACTAATAAAAATAAAAAACAAGTATTTTGATTAATTTCACTTATAATGCATACTTAGTCCCTTAACTAATTCACCAGTGAGAGAATTTGATGAGACCACATCATTAGATCAAAATCAATATTCCCGAACTCAGGTCTTTTCTTAATTTTAATTTGGACAACAGGCAATTACAACTATGCATAGCATTTCCTATGCTTCACCCCTATGTGTGAGTAAATATAATACATAGCATTTACTTTGACAAGTAAGTATAATACATAGCATATCTTCCCAATGACCCCAGCGTCCTGTGAGAGACTCTGCTCAAAACGTATGAGTATTTGGAGGATGAGGCAGAGCAGTAATCCGATCTGCTTTAATTTGTCACTTGACAGCTTGCCTCCATATTAAACCCTCACATATAGAAAGCAACCATAACTTTGAAATTAGCGAAACCTATGAGGTAATGCTTCTTATTTCTTTAACCATCTGTGCTCTGCTGCCGGGGATTTATAAATTCTGGTCAGTGCTTGTGTTCACTTCGGGATACTTTTGTAATCACTCTGCAGAGATTTAAAAGAACCCACGCAGTCTTGAGAAAGGACAAACTTCTTACTCAGATAAATAAAAATGAGGAAAGTATAATGACTAAATATAATAAATGAGATGCTAAGTCAAAATAATGAAGGCATTTCCCAGGAGAAGACAGAATGGTAAAATAAAAATTCTGGAGACAATCTGTTTCCACTTCCTCACTTTAATGATGAGAAAAATAAGCTCCAGAGACAATTTTACAAGGTCACTGGGATACGTGAGTTGAAGTCAGTACTCAACCTAGTGGTCACTCTGCTTCCCTAGGAAAACTGCCTCTGTAGAGCACCTCACATAAAGGTTGTCGTAAGTCTGCTGCCTGCCAGGAGTCTGGAAGCCTTTATTTATTTATTTATTTATTTATTTATTTATTTTTTTGTGTGTGTGTGGGTACCGGGGGTCAACCTCAGGACCTCGTGCGCCAGCAGGCGCCTGTGCCGCTGAGCGATATCACCGGCCCCTTTTTCCTATGTGGGTTCCGGGAGTCGAACTCGGGCCCTCGCGCTTGCCAGGCAGGCACTTATGCTGCTGAGCCATCTCACCAGCCCCTATTTTTTAAAAACAGAAGTGAACAAAAAACAAAAATCGTGGTAGCCCAAAAAGGATTATTGCTAGATGTCATGGGTTCTTTTCCCCTTTTGTTCTGAGATGTTCGTGATGATTTATACAGACTCATGTGTGAGGCCACCCTCAGGACACAAAAGTCTAAAGAACTAGGGAAAAAGTGGAAAAGGAAAAAAAGTAGACGGCCAAAACCACAGAATCCTATGTGACAGTGTTTGCCAGAGGCTCTGCTGCCAAGGCTCACAGCGCACACCCTGCAAAGGCCCGGTGCAGCTCAGGGGCCTGGCTGTCTACCTCCCCTCGGCTCTGCAGGTGCGGAAGGCAGAATGCGGGGAGGCAGCAGCACTCTACCTGGATGGAAGGCCATAAAAGCACCCAAAGTCTTCCCAGCAAGCAAGATGAGCTTTCTGAGAACATGTGGATTATAAATATTGACTAATTCCAAAAGGGGCAAAAAAAATCTGTTCTTAGAACACATGGATCCTTTTGGAGAGTATCACTGGAGCTGTTGGCAAAAATCTGTGTTTATGAACTAAAGGTTTCCAGTCCTCTGTGGCTATATTCTGGAGCACCCTCTGATTAAACATGTACTGCCCATATTTTCATCAGATCCAATCAGGCTGATTCTGTGAAAATGTGTGATGTGCATATAGATGCTTCTGCAGCAGAACATTTATGTCTATCTGTTTTTATCTCCCAGCAATATCTGTGACACAGGAAATCCTTTCACACTTTTATTATGCATAATGGGGCTTATAACTATGTATAAAAGCAGAGATAGATGTATATGTGACAATTCCTAAATAGATTAAAATACAAATATAAGAGCTTAAGGTGCAACTCAGTGGTAGACCACATGCTTTGTGTACTTGAGGCCCTGCGTGTAATCTCTAGCCATAGACAGAGAGAAAGAAAGAGAGAGAGAGATTGAGTGGGTGTCACCTGACCTTTGTATGATCATGATGATAAAAACTTCAATTAAGGTAGATGTTCTCCAAGTCTCTCAGTTTTCCAGACCGGGCTTGAACTTTTCATCCTCTAGCCTCAACCACCAGCAGTGCTGAGGATACAGGCATGTAGCACCGTGCTGTGCTATATATTTAATTTTAATCTCACAGCATTATCACTTGTCACTAACACAAACCCCAAACATAAAGTTCACACTCTAGAGCTTGATTATGAGAACCTCTCTGAACAACCAAAACTCTGAAGTCATGTTATAGGGTAGATATTCTGAAGAACCAGTGTGAAACCAAACATCTAGGTAGAAGGAAGTGAGAAACAATTCCTCAAGCCAGCGTATCAGACTTTTGAGGGGCAGCAGTTGTGTTTCAGCTGCATTTGTGTCACAGTTTCTAGTATAAAGTTTGATTCTGAACAATTGTTTCATGAATGAGAGTAGCATACTTGATGGAGACAGAGGATCATAGACATTTGGTAATGCTGGAAGACAAGACCACACAACTTAGAAAAGACCACAAAGCACAAAGAAATAGGTAAAGTATATATGATATCTACTTAATGTGTGGGGTTTGGATTAAAATTTAAGTGATTGAAGACATGGAGGTTGGGAAGCTGCATATTGCTGTATTTTCTGGTGTAATTAAGCAGATATCATTCCTTCTTTCCCTCAGATTGTCATATTGATATTTCAAGGATAAGAAATCATTTATACATGCTTTTGATAATTTGTTGCCCTAAAATTAAGTGATAAATTTTCAGTGGATTCATTGATGAAGATGCTGAAAGAAACAGGACATAACAGGACTGCCTTTCAAGGTGACCATTCTCATGAGGAGTAGAAGGTAGATTCCTGCTGTACTAGAGTTTTTTTTTTTTTTAATAACAAATAAGGATGATTTATTTATTTAAACCCCTACTCTTTCATGCCTTAGGTCTAAGAATTCAAGGGGAGGATAAGGGAGGTATGAGATCACCACCTGAGACAACATGAACTAAGTCTTTATTAACCATAACTTGACATTCACTGGCATCTCACTTCCTCTTAAATGTCAGATTACAAAGGTTGTAGTGTGTACATACTTATGTCTATAGAGTAATGAGATGGGGTTTTATGTAGTTTATGGAAAGTAGGTCTCATTAGTTTATATCCACTTCCTGGCCTTTTCTTTATTCTCAGCAGTATATTCTCTTTGTTTTAATGTTCTATATTCCCAGCTTAATTTCTAATCTCTCCTAGGTCAACAATATCTCGATGTCCAATGCAATTTAAATTTTTATTCTTTGCATCTTTGATCCATCTGAACTTGCTACTCTTTGGGAGTCACAGAAAGAAGAAAACTATATTGAAAGATTTATATTCATCATTTTACAATTTCTACTGCTTAGACAGGAAAGTTAAATCATAAAGAAACAAAAAGGATTATTCTAGATCACTAACTAGTTTATAAGCTTTAAGGAAAGCAGAATAAAGCAACAAAACTTAGAATATTTTAAGAAATAAAGGTTTTTAGCGATATATTTACCAATAAATACTTCAGTTACATAGCTATAGAAAGAAACTGTGGAGTTCTCAAGCCATAAGGAATAGAATAATCTACAACCATCAGGTTTAGGAATAAGAAGATTTGTTTATGGGAAAAAAGTGCAAGTATGTTATCAATTAGAACCATGACATTTTTTTCCTGTTGGAAAAGGAGATTATTTTTGGACTGTAACATGTAGTTTTATGGTATTGTCCCCTTAGGTTTGGAGTTGAAATAATATCAAAAGAAATGCTGTCCAATTTCCCACAATCCACAGGAGACTTGTGTTTCTGGAGTCTTGCTTACGTCCCCAAATTCTGTTCCATTAGTCTTCAGCCACCTCTGGGGAGCGGATGATGCCTCTTCATCACTTGCACAGCTGATCTTCACATGGTAACGAAGCCCACTGAGGAACACAGAGAAATCATGAAAACAGAAGAAGAAGGTTAAATGATATCCAACAGCTAAATCTCCATGATGTCATCTCCTCCAGAAACAGGTGTACGTGTTTTCCCCAAGAAACCCCACCTAAAGTTCCTGTCCTCCTACGCCCTAATACCTTTTCACATCCCTTCAAACAGAAGGATGCTACCAAGGCACATTGTCTGTACCTAAATCATCCTGTAAGCACCGCATGATATTTAGAGAAAGAGCTTTAGAGCCTGAACATCTGTCTGGATATGAGGAAGAAATGACCGTTATGAAATTTCTCAGCAAAATCAGCTTTCTGGGAGTGACTTGGAATGTCAGGAGACATTCTTTTTCTTTTTTCTTGCAGCTGCTTAAACACTGGCTAGAAATTAAGACATTGGAACAATTTCTTGGCTTTATGGCCATGATGCAACCCAGTGGTTTCAAACTTTATACCAAAGACAAACCAATCCTGAAAATAGGTCTGTTTTCCACTAGTTCTTTAGAAAAAATATTTAGCTTTCCCCAGTCTGTCGATCTTGTGGTACGAAAATGCCACCAACATACCTTTTATAAAAGTCCGGTGTCTGAAACAGCTGTACAAATCATAAAATAAGTTTTTCTCTTTTAATCCAACTGGCATTCAAGTCAGCAGGCATTTTCAGAGACAAATTATAAAGCAGGCTCACATTGAAACCTAACCTGGAAAAGAGAGGTATACAGCATGGCAACCTGTGCAGAACTGGGTATTCTGAGTGTTGACACTGGAGAAATGAGTGGAAATCACCTGTGATTCTATAAGCAAAACTCTCCTGGAGGTCTCTATTTGGCTGTGGAGAGGAAAGCAAATCAGTGCAGAAATCTAGAGTTTCTAGAAAAGACATAAGAAGTCCTTGAGAGATGATATGGAGGATATTATTGTTTCATAAGCTAATATTCTTTCCTTGTCAGTTTTAAATGAAAAAAAAAAAGGCTTAAATTCCAAAATGTGAAGCTAAATAAAGGTCTCATAGTGCTGAGCAATAACAAGTCATTTGCTGAAACCAATTTCAACCCCAGAGTGACAGAGAACAGTAATCATTTCCTTCCCTCTTGCACCTTTCTCTCCCTGCCAAATTTTTTCTCTTAGACCTCACCCATTAAAATGTAATTTTATCTTTTCCACATCTGCCTTTGTTGTTGCTAAATGTCTAGCTTCCTTTCTTCTCCCACCAGTCAGAATAAAGGCACTTTATATTGTAAAAATTTTATTTTTTAAATGTGCTTTATTGTGGTAAAAATACACAGCGGGCCATTTTTTCTCTGAATGCATTTTATTTGGTTTAATTTTTAAATAAAATTTTGTTTTTAATTGATACATATTAATCACACATATTTATAGGATTTGGTGGTCATTTCAATACATGAACACATATAATGATCTGATCAGAGTAATGGGCATACCTATCAAGTCCAGATATTTATAATTTCCTTGTGGCAGGAACACTCAAAATCCTCTAAACTATTCTGAAATATTAAATTAACTATTGTCAATTATAGTTTCCTTATCATGGCATAAAACATTAGAATTTATTCCTCCTCGCCAATTATGCTGTAACTATTAATCCTCCCATCTTCCCTCCCCTATTCTGGTAACTATTGTTCTATTTTTTACTTCTTTGAGACAAGCATTTTAGCTCCCATATATAAGTGAGAATATATGGCATCTGTCTTTCTGTGCCTGACTTTTACACTTAACACGATATCCTCCAATTTCATCCCTATTCCTGAAAAAGAGAGAAAATTTCTTGTTTTTTTTTTTTTTTTTTGCTAAATAATATTCCATTGTGTATTTATGTCACATTTTCATTCTTCCTTCATGTATTGATAGACATAGCTTGATTCCAAATTTTGGCTGTTGTGAATAATGCTGCAGTATACGTGCAACTGCACATGTCTTTTTGGCATAGTGATTTCAGTTCCTTTGTATACACACCCGTTATTGTGACTACTGGATCATATGGTAATTCTACTTTCAGTTTATTGAGGAAACTTTTTATAGTCTTCCATATGATTATACTAATTTACATTCCCACTGGTAGTATACGATAGTTCCTCTCCCTCTGCATCCTCACCATTATATATTATTTTTTGTATTTCTGATAATTGTCTTTCTAGGTGGGATAATATGATATCTCATTGTGCTTTTGATTTATATTTTCCTGATGATTTGTATTGTTGAACAATATTTTATATACTTGGCCTTTTATATATCCACTTTTGAGAAATGTCTATTCAAATCATTTGCCCATTTTTAACTGGATTTTTTTTTCTTTTAAATTGTTTGAGTTCCTATAAAATTCTGTGTATTAGACCTTTGTTAGCTGAGCAGGTTATAATTTCTTTCATTGGTGGGCAGTATTTCATTGGGTCTTTTTGTCTTTAATGTATTTAGTCAGTCTACATCTTTTAATTTGGGAATTTAATACAGTGACAGTCAAGGTTATAGTTCATATGTAAAGACTTACTCATATCACTTTGTAATTTTCTTCTGGTTGTTTCGTGTATCACCTGTTCCTTTCTTATTGTTCACTTCTTGGTATAATCCTTCTCTGTATTTAAAGAGTTTGATTCTCTTTTTCCTTTTTTACACCAATTCTTACTACTAATTTTAGATCTTCACATATTTTCACATTGGTAGTCATCAGTACTTTTCATCTAGGAGTCCCATAAGCCTTTCTTTAGGACTGGTCTAGTAGGGATGAATTACTGTTTTTGCTGTCTTGGAAAGAATTCATTTTTCTTCCATTTCTGAGAAATAGCTTTGTTGGGTATAATATTGTTGGTCAGCATTTTTTTCTTTTAGGATTTTGAATATATCATACCATTCCCTTTGCATTTTAAGGATTCTGCTCAGAAGTTTATTATTAGGCTAATGAGGATTCTTTATATACAATGACTCTTTCCTCTGGGTGCTTTTAGAAGTCATTCTTAGTCTTGTACTTCTCATAGTTTGACCATAATATATGTGCTGGGGAATTTTTTTTGTTGGGGGGTCAAATATCTTAGGGGTACTTTGAGCCACCAAGACCTGGATGCTTGCATCTTTCCTAAGATTTGAAATGTTTTCAGTAATTATTTCACTGAACATTTTTCCTGTGCCTTTATCTTTCTCTTCCCCATCTGGAACACCACAATTCAAGTTTCCTCACTTAACAGTGCCTCAAAAGTCTCAAAGGCCTCCTTTATTCTATTTAGTTTTTATCTCACTTGGTTGTTCTAAATGACCTGTTTTCAATATCAGAAACTTCCTTCTGCCTGATCTACTCTGCTGTTGTGGTTCTCCACTGTATTTTTATTTCATTTATTGACTTCTGTTTAGTCAGCTTTTCATTACTGTGACAAAATACCTGAGAACATCATCTTCAGGGAAGGAAGGTTTATTTTGGCTTGAGGGTTCAGAGATTTTAGTACACAGTTAGCCGGTTCCTTTGCTGAAGCCCTGCGGTAGGGCAAAAACATCATGGCAGAAAGGCGTGGAAGAGGAAAGGTGCTCACCTCGTGGCAGCCAAGAAGCACAAAGAGAGGAAAAGAGCTAGAGATGAAGGTGCTGGGTACCAGAAATAGTCCCCAGTGTTACGATCCTGTATCTACTCCCTTCAGCCAGGCCCCAGCTTCTGTTTCTATCACCTTTCAATAATGCCATCAGATTAGGATTTCATCAGTTGATCAATCCACTGATAAAGTTAGAGCCCTCATTTTCCAATTATCTTTCAAAGTCCCTATCTCAAAACACATGAAGGCCAGTGAGATGGATCGGTGGCACAAGTGCCTGCCTGGCAAGCGCGAGGTCCTGAGTTCGACCCCCGGTACCCATATAAAACAAAACAAAAAAGACACACGAGACTTGGGGGAACATCTTAAATCTAAACCACGTGAGATCTTTAGCTCCAAGATTTATATTTGATCTTTTTATGATCCATATCTCTGGTAAATGTCCCATTCGTATCACAGATTTCCTTCCTAATTTAACTGAATTGACGGTATTCTTTGTGCTCCTTAAAAACTTCCTTAAAAATCATTATTCTGAGTTCTATTTTAGGCAGTTTGTTAGTTCCCTTTCCTCTGGGGTATATTGATAAAGTCGTGCTCCTTTTGAGGCATCGGGTTAGTCTGGTTTTCGTGCTTCCTGTGTTCCTAGATTGGTATCTGTGTATGTTGTGGATCAGTTGCCTCCTCCAATTTTAGAGGATGGTTTTAGCAGTGAAAATTTTTCTCCTAATGAGATGTCCTAGCATGTGGATTGGATAAGCTGTTCTTGCCTTGGTTCTAGGTGGGTATTTTAATGTAGTGTGTGTGCAATTCCTTCAGCTATCATCTATGTCGGCAATGAGTGTGGGGTGCTAGTTGCCTAGACTGCCAGAGTTACGGAATTGCACCACCGCCTGGGGGTGCAGATCTCTTAGGCAGACCATGTTTTCTGGAAGCACTGGGTGCATGGTGCCTGCCATAGATGAGGGTGCCTGTCAGGTCAGCATGGTGTATGAGGATACAGCTGCCCTGCTCGATCCAGGTGAGTGTATCTCTTGTGCCTTGTAGCAGAGTAAGTGCCTTTCAGTGTCTGAGGGCCATACTGGGGCCAAGCCACAGCATTGGACCCAAGAAAGGCACCTGCCGGTGTCTTAGGGCTGTATGGTTGATACTGTAGATCCTCTGGGTTACCAAGCTAACCTACCCAGGGCAGGGTTCTGTGCTACTTTCTGGGGTTTAAGGTGGGCAGGAGAAGATGATTGTTTCTTTATCAGCACCTCAGTGAACCAAGTTTCTTATATTGAATTGCTGAAGAAGTGTGGTCACCTGGCTGCTTCCTGGGCTCTCTGAAGGCCAAGATGCCTGGGGCAGATTTTCTAGCTATTTTTCAAGGCCAAGGGAGAGTGGGGAGGGCTATCTGACTGCTTCTCGGGGAGCCTTGGCTGGCTACGTTAAGGTAAGTTACCATGCTGCTTCCAGGCTTGAGGTTGGGCTTGAGAAGTACCTGTCTGGTTCTGATGCAGTAAGAGGGTGGTCAGGACTACTCAGTTTCTTTTCGGGGGGGCCTCTGTAGGTCAAGCCACTTGGGCACTCACTGCCCTGGGTGTCCCAGTACATTGTGAGTGTGGGCAAAGCTACTTCGCTGACTTGCAAGGCTGAGTGCTGAGCTCTGGGTAAAGCCATCTGGGGGCTGTGACCACGGGTGGGAGGGATATCTAGATGGCCCCCCGAATCAGGGTCCTAGGTGGGAGAGGGCACAGCATGAGCTGGGCCTTTTCTTTGGGACAATGCAGTGGTATGGTAACTTGACAGCTCCCCAAATGACTCGGAGACTGTGAGGGCCACAATCTTCCCCACCAGGAAATGTTTCAGGTGACTGTGGTATGAGTGCGAGCTTCCTGCCTACCTTCCTCACCAGAGCTGATCCCAAGATATGGGACAGTATGTGCTTTGTGCTTAGTTCCTTTCTGTGTAAGGTCATTGTACATCCCCCTGTTTTCCTGTGTTTCTGACATATCCCCACTTCGCTGTGGTACTGTCTCAAACAACCTAGTGAAATAGGTTTTTTTTTAAACTTAGTCTCATCATTTACACTGGCATGAAGTGTGCCAGACAACTCTAGTCCTTAATATCCTTTTTTTTTTTTTTGGTGGGTACCAGGGGTCGACCTCAGGACCTTGTGCACCAGCAGGCGCCCGTGCTGCTGAGCGATATCACCAGCCCTTTTTTCATATGTGGGTTCTGGGAGTCGAACTCGGGCCCTCGAGCTTGCCAGGCAGGTGCTTACGCCGCTGAGCTATCTCACCGGCCCTCTAGTCCTTAATATCTTGCTTGCATATCTAGTGCCCCTTGCCTATTCATCTTAACACATTTTTAATTATCGGATACATTATTGTTGACTATAGGTACAGTAGTGTACACCAGAGCTCTAGAGCTTATTCATCCTTCATAAACAAACGACACCTATTGTATTGACGGGGCAGAATGACTGCCACCCTGGTAATAGCACTGGATGGCACCAACGACTAAATCATGCACTACAGTGTGACCCCCACACTGATCAAAAGATACAGCGACTGTTTACAGTGAAATGAAATTATTACAGTAAAAGATGGGATTGCCCATTAATCCCCTCAGAGTACCACCTTGAAACAAACATATCGGGTCGGTGAGATGGCTCAGCGGCTTAAGCGCCTGCCCGGCAAGCGCGAGGGCCCGAGTTCGACTCCCAGAACCCACATACGAAAAAGGGGCCGGTGATATCACTCAGCGACACGGGCGCCTGCTGGCGCGTGAGGTCCTGAGGTCGAACCCCGGTACCCACAAAAAAAAAAGAAAAAAGAAACATACATATCCCACCATTCCTGGCATTTTCTGAAACATGTCTTTATGAGGTATGATAAAAAAAAGACAGTGAAAGGTGCTGCCCAGTGCCATGCAATGGAAAGGCAGGCTTGTAAAACATTGTAGTGCATCTTCATCCATCTTATTCACCGGATATGGCACCTTGTGACTTCTGGCTCTTCCCTAAAGTCAAAAGAACAATGAGATTAAATGTTTTGTATTAGTTCAGGACATGGAGGCAGCCATGAAAGCACAACTAAGGACACTCATAAAGGAGGAATTCCAGAACTGCGTCAGAAAATGGCAAGAATGATGGGATAAGTGTGTTAAAAGCAAGGAGGGAGCGTTTTGAGGAAGATAAATGGCAATGTGTCTTGTAGTATATTAATTTTTAAAATTTAAATTTTTGTCCTGAGAATCATGGGCTGAAGTGATCCTCCTGCCTCAGCCTCCCAAGTATCTGAAACTACTGGCTCATACCACTATACTCAACCCCACATCAGTTCTAAAAGCTCTGCTTTAAAGGTACCTGATATGGCAGAGTGTGCTTATGTATGCCCTTTCCCTGTTCTCTTTCCTTCCCTGTGACAAAGAATCTACATCCAGGGAGAAAGTAGATAACACTGCTCCAGGATAGGATTTTCCTCTTAAATTTGTTCACTATGTTCTGAGAACCTCTCTTTTTGCCTCATGCACATTTTGAAAAATATTTGCCTTGCCTGTCTATCTCAGAGAAGAATGATGCAGAATTCTGCTACAAATAAATTATTATGAAGCCTTCTCCCCTACAGTTTCAATATCTAATGTGTTCGATAAGATTTCACACAGCAGTAAGACCTGGAGGAAAGGGGTACACTGGTAACCACCAAGGACAAAACTCAGAGGATTGGAGAAATAACCTAGAGTTTAGCCAGTAGAAGACAAGGGACTGGAGGTGGAGAGAGGAATTTTTAATTGCTAAACTCAGAGTTATTGGTAAAATAAGAAGTGTTGAGGTAGAACACTGAATTCAATAGGATGAAAAGAACAAACAAACTCTGATAGAGAAGTAAAAAAAGGGGAGATGACTCATTGCCTTCTCTCTCCTATCCCCCCTCCTCTGTATTTATTTTGGACAGCTAAGTAGCACTCAGTAGTAATCAGTATCTAATCAGCACCAACTATGAGATAGGCAAAAGGCAAGATTGTAAACAAAGTCACTCAAGGCACAATTTTATTTCATATCCTAAGTATATCTGAAATAAAAATTTCTCATGTAGTGATACATATTTTGCTTTGAATCTATCGTTAATTTGGATAATGATTGCTGTGAGCTTTCAAGGTCTAAATGTTTTAAGTGCTTAATATATGCCAATGCCCTGCCAAGACTTTTAAATTTTTCACCTAATTTTCATCCTCCATCATCGACCATCATTATCCTGACATGAAAAAGACAATAAACAATGAAGAAATTTGCCTATAGTCCCTTATAAAAGGAATAACTGAGATTTAGATATTTTTATGACTCAAAGTCAGTGTATGTGTTGATGCTCTTCATGTACTTAGTTTATATAACTAACGCAGTTTAACCTGTGGTTAAACCATGTTATGTGGAGATGGATACACAAAAGAAAATGATCATAAAGTATAAATCTTTCTCATTGATGAAAATCTTCAGATTTGATACATACTCATCTGTTACCTATAAATGTACTTTCTTCTTCTTCCCACAGTGACATGGCTCTGAACATCTGGTTGTTGGAAAGAAATTCGCTGGAAGAATTGCACAGCATTATGGGAGCCTGCTATGCATTATTAGTATTATATTTTCTGGTTACGGAAAAGATTAAAGCCACAGAGTTCTCATATATTAGATAGTACTAGCGAAGTTCAACATGAATAGAGTGAATAAATCAAAGCAATAATTTAGCTTGTTTTTCAGGGATCTGCCAGTTTCTTATAAGCTAAATAAAAAGGACAATCATATCACAGATTTCAATTTTGACTGTAGTACATGTTTCCATTTTTCTTCATTTTATCCATTGTTACTTAAATTATATTTTAGAAATCCATAAAGAGATGCTGATAAACTTTCATAAAACTAAGAGAAAAATGAATTGGTTATAGATCTTTAACTTTATTTACTGAATACTTTCTTTGTGTTTTATAAACAATAAAACCGAAAATAAGTTAGAAACAAAATAAAATGCATACAGTTGTCCCTCTGCATCCATGGGTGATTGGCTCCAGACATCCCTGCAAATATCAAAATCTATGCATGTTTAAGTACTTATATGAAATGATCTATTATTTGCATATAACTATGCATAACCTCTCAACTTTGAGTGAGCCTTCATTATTATTTTAAAAAGAGCTATTTAAAGCCAAATCTTTGAAGTGACTGATATAACTAAATTCATAGGCTTGTTTTCTTGTTATTTGCAAGTTACAAATAAAGAAAGTAAAGTGCTAAAATTTCTGTGTAGCTTTTGGCCTTGCCTGTATGTACTTTTTTGTGTGTACTTTTAAAAAAGGACATTATTACATAAAAAGAATGTATAAGTAGCTAGTTACAATTAAATGTCATTCACAAAAGTCAAGATTTTCTTCCCTATGGCTATGTAAAAATCTAATCAAACAGATAGGAGGAGTGGAATGCTTGTCAAGAAATGAGTAAACTAATGTGATTGATTTTGTGGAATAATAGCAATGATTAAGTGAAAAAAGAAGCCAGCATGTAGGCCACTGAGTCACAGACTATAATGGACAACTAAAAATGTATCATATTTAACAAAAACGGCACATAAACAAAAGACTTAGAAAAAACACTTTGATTGTTCACAAGTAGCCAAAAAACAAGAGTTAAAGTTCTTAACATTATTGTTCACTGTCTTAGTTACTTTTCTCATTGCTGAGACAAAATACCCGAAAACCAAAGTTAAAGGGGAAAGGTTTATTTAGCTCACAGTTTGTAAGGTTTCAGTCCATAATTGGCTGGCTCCTAGGCCGGGTGGCACACGGCAGAGGGGCAACAATTCCTGGGGGCAGAAGACAGCAAAAGGGACAAGAGAGAGCAAGACAAGCCTCTTTCTGTCCCTCACATTGTATCCAGTCTACCAGGATTAGGGTGGTGCCAATCCAATCAGTGGACTGATCCAGCAGTCACCCACCCTTATTCCCAGCACCCTTAATCCCAGCACTGCACTACGAATCAATCACACACTATAGGTTCAACCACCTCCAAAACACCTTGTGAGTTCATGAGACTTTGGGGGGACATCTAGACACAAACCATAGCACTCACCTAAGAAGAAAAAATAAAGAACCATGGATGAAAGAGAAATCACCAATTAGTAAACTGAGACAGAGGGCAATGAAGGTAATAGGCCATGAGCTGAAATTTATGATTACTGGAATCCTCTTTGTCTGTTGTCCTATTATGTGTAGTGCTAAAAATATCAACCATAAGTGTGAGTACTCAAAATCAGTACAGATGGCAATCAAATAGAATTTCAATTATTCACATCTGGATTTATAGATTTTCTCACTGAAGAAAGATATGTGGCAGCATGTTAGAGGGAACAAATAGCTGCTTCTTAGATCAAGTAATTTTAGAATCCATATGGAAAGGAAATACACTCAGTTATGCATGAAAGACAGGAAGTTAATCAGGAATTATACAAATCATTATATATTAGCGATCAGTATATAATTAAGTTTCACTTTTTTGAGAATGGGAAAGTCAAGAAACATAGAACACATGTTAACTCGCTTTTAAAAATGGGACCTACATCAAAATATGAATACTAGAAAATATGCAAGAGAGTTGGAAAAAAAAACAAATAATCTACCAGAAGCCTGGAGACTGTTTAAAACACCTTATAAGAAGCACAGGCAAAATATGTGCCAAAGATCAAGAAACCCAAGTACTAAAACAAAAACCCTATCTGGCTAACTAGGCAAGCAAAAGAGGTCATTTTGGGCAGGGAAGGTAGCTGGCAGTTTTTAATGATACAATTGGTTGAGAGAAACAGAACAAGAAAATCAACAAAGTAGGCAAATCAGATACACACAAAAATCAGAGGAACTAAAAAGCCTTTAAGGAACACTGTATTTTACTTTCCAGAGAAAATAATAAAACATTTTTAAGAAAATAAATCAACAATAAGACTCCAGTTTGAGAATCACTAATACTATACAATGATGGTAGAGGAAAAGTTGACCTTTGGAATAGAAAGGATCTGGCAAATTGAATGAAAGAATTTTCTATTTTGCCTTTTAATATTAAAGGATAGCTAAATATCTAGCATCAAATAATCATGAAAAAAATCATGAAAATGAAAAGAATACAGAATTTCAAAAATGTTGCAAATTTAAATATTCTCGGTGTCAATGGCTTTTCATTAAAATTTGGGGAATGTGTTGGTTACCTTACTTGTTTCTGGGACAAAATATTTGACTCCTGCAACTTAAAGGAAGAGTGGTTTATTTTGGCTCTCAGTTTCAGAGATGTCTGCAAGGCAGAAACATCAAAGAGGAAGGACAAAGAAGCAAAGAGAGAGGGAAAAGCAGAGAGGAAGGGCAAGAGACAAGACATGTGCCGAAGGTCTTGCCTCCAGGGACCACTTCCTCTACGCCACACTTTCTATTAGCCAATTCAGCCTTGAGCTCACCAATAGGTTAGTCCATTGATGAGCTTAGTGCTTTCACAATCCTAACACTCTGCAGGAGTCTCTTAAACCAAACGAGTTGACAGTTAAGATTAACCGTTTCAGGAAGACATATTTAAAAATCGTGAATTTGGAAGCCTCCGTGTTGGAGACTGTGATTGTATTTTTAAAAAAATTTGATAATTCGTTTGTTCTAGAATTTAACAATCTAGAAATAGTCAATGATCATTACTAAAGTACACAACTTATTATTCAGATTTCCCTTGAAAAATCATCACTCAAATCCTTACTCTCCCAGAGAATCCGTACAAGCTAACAGCTAATATGATTCTTACCTAGAGAGGATTTTCAAAAGTACAAAGTATTAAATTTTACCTTTATATATAGCTGGAACTGTATTAGTTACTTTTCATGTTGGTGAGACAAAATCCCTGACACCCACAAGTTAAAGGAGGAAAGGTTTAGTTCAACTCAGTTTGTAGAGGTTTCAGTCCATAGCTGGCCTGCACCAAGGCAGATTGGCACAGCAGAGGAGAAACTGTTCATGGTGTGGCAGGCAGAAAGCGGCAAGCAGCAAGCAGCAGCAGCAGCAGTAGCCAGCCAGCCTGTCTTTCCTTTTATCCCATCCAGGCTACCAGCCTTTTGGTTGGTGGCATGAAGAACTATCCTAATTACAATCAGTGAACTAATTTAGTACCACAAACCCTGTCTTAGTTAGTTTTCTCTTGTTGCTGAGACAAAATACCCAATACTCAAAATTAAGGAAGGAAAGGTTTATTTAGCTCACAGTTTGTGGAGGTTTTGGTCTATAATCAGCTGGCTCCAAGGCACAGGGGCAACACTTCAAGGCAGCAGAAGACAGCAAAGCCTCCCTTGCAAGCCTCCCTTGTATTGTAAGCAGGCCAGCCCCCCCATGGTGGGTGTAGCATTCACACCATCTCCATGCCCTCCTCTTGCATAGGATGAGGATGTTTACAAAGTGAGGACCCTGGCCCCCTGCTGAGTCCCTTAGTTAAACTTCCAAACTTCTAAACTTCTCAAGTTGACACAATGTATCAACCACTACAATCCACCCCATGTCAACTTGGCAAACAGACATATTTCTTTAAACCAGGCTCCAGATACAAAGACATGCTTACTCTTATCATTTCACAACTTGAACATTATAACATAGATTTAACAATCCTTAAGAACCAGTATTAATTCTATCAACATTACATTGCATTAGAACCATAACATTCTACCGCTGCCCACCTCAAGACTCATGCACATCTCTTTATGCAAAAGGCATTTAGTCCATTTCTAAGAGTTGCCAAAGTTCTAACAGTTTCAGCATTGCTGAAAAGTCCAAGTCTCAAGTCTCTTCTGAGATGTAAGGCAAACTCTTAGCTGCAAGCCCCTGTACAAATGAAAACCTAAACACTGCCAACATTCAATGGCACAAGATGAACATTTTTGTTCCAAAAGTTACAAACAGGGGGATACAAAGGATTGGGACCAAAGTAAGTCCAAAATCCAGAAGGGCAAACATTAAATCGTGTAGTTCCATGTCCAGCATCTGAAGCAATCTGTGGCAAATTGTGAGCTCCAAAGGGCTCGAGTGACTTCACCCCTATGGCACTTCTGGTGGTTATAGCTCCCATGGCTTCTCTCTTGGGCCTGCTTTGCTCTCTCCTTGCAGCTTTCCTTAGATGATCCACATTCCTGGCTTTTCCAAATGTCTGGGATCTCCACTGCACCTTTGGTTTCACCCTCACAGCTTCACACATTGCTTTCTCAGGGGCACACTGCCTGGCCTCCCAGGCTTTCTGAAATTGGGGTGGAAGCCTTCTTAACTCCACAACTCTTGCATTCTTTTTTTTTTTTTTTAAAGCTTTATTTTTTGAAGTTTTCTTCCCTTTATTTATTTATTTATTTTTTGTGTGGGTACCGGGGGGTCGACCTCAGGACCTCGTCTGCCAACAGGCACCCGTGCCGCTGAGCGATATCACCGGCCCCTTTTTCGTACGTGGGATCCGGGAGTCGAACTCGGGCCTTCGCGCTTGCAAGGCAGGCGCTTAAGCCGCTGAGCCATCTCACCGGCCCCCACAACTCTTGCATTCTGCATGCACCTAAAACCAGTGCCACGTGGATGATGCCAAGGTCTGCTGCTAGCTGGAGCAGTAGCCAGGCTTTCTTCTCTCTTGGCTGTAGGGATTGAGTGCCTGGATTGCTGGGCACTCTTAATCCAATTCTGAGGAACAAATTTTCTATGCTGCCATCATTCTGGAACATGGTGCTCTGCAGCTTTCTCCTCAAAGCAAAGTCTTTCAATTTTGCAGTTTTGAGGCTGCAAAGGGTGGAGACTTGCTGCTTCTTGTGATGCCCTCAGGCCATCTTTTATATTCTCCTGTTCCTTCTCAGCAATTGAGATCTCCTCAGCTCTCTCTTTGTAGTCCATAGCTTTACTGGAGCTTCCTATCTGGCCAAACTCGTATTTTAAATCATCCTGCTGGGCTCTTTGCTCTTGATTCTCAACATAGATCTGGCTAAAAGCCCCCAACAATAGCCATGCCACAGCCTCAACATTCGACTGCCTTGAAATTTCTTCTGCCAAATTAATGAGTCTGCCGCCCTTAATCTCAGTCTCAGGCAAATTCTCTGGACATGAGCAAAATGCAGACAAACTTTCTGCCAAGCCACAACACACATCATCTGGACTTCAACAGTCCTTCTTCCCAGAAGAAACCTCCTGAACCTGGTCTTTACCAGCAGGATATCTATCAACCTTCTGGTCTTCTGAGCTCTGACCAGGATCTCCCATACAGAACAGCTTGAGGTGTTCCAGCGCTACTCTTTCAGGTGACATCTCCGAACCTTTCCAAACTCTTCCTGCAAGCCATTCCCAAGGGCTCTTGAACCACATAGTCAGGTGTCATCACAGCAATGACCCCACTGCTGGTACCAAAATTCGATCTTAATTACTTTTCTCTTGTTGCTGAGACAAAATACCCAACACCCAAAATTAAGGAAGGAAAGGTTTATTTAGCTCACAGTTTGTGGAGGTTTTGGTCTATAATCAGCTGGCTCCAAGGCACAGGGGCAGCACTTCAAGGTGGCAGAAGACAGCAAAAGCAACAAGACTAAAAGTGGGATGGGGGAGCGCAAGCCTCTTTTCCCCTCTTATATTGTAAGCACACCAGCCCCCCATGGTGGGTGTTGCACTCACACCATCTCCATGCCCTCTCGCACAGGATGAGGGTGTTTACAAACTGAGGACCCTGCCCCTTGTTGAGTCGCTTAGTTAAACTTCTAAACTTCTAAAGTTGACACAATGTATCAACATTACACACCCTTAATCCCAGTATGGCTTGTCTTAGACCCAGCCAGCTCCAAAAAGCCTCTAAGTGCATGAGGGTTTAGGGGAACATCTAGATACAAATCATAACAGAAACCATAATAAAAAAGACAAGTCACTCTGTACTTCGATATGCATATTTTTCTTTAGTGGAAAAGAAACATAGTGTTCTTTAAAGGGAAATTATTCCTATTAATTATTAAGTTTATTTGACATTAGTCAAAAAGGAAATAGCTGATATAATTTATTTACAATTTATATCATACAAAGTTATATAATTTCAGAGTGTTGAAAATAGTTGACCAGTATAGAGTGGGAAGACCTACTGTTTTAGAAGGAGTGACTTGTAAGAAAGAAAACAAAACAAAACAAAACAAAACAAAACAAAACAAAAAACGTCTGGGGGAGGTATACTTTTTCCAACATCAGAAAATAGGAATATGTGATGGTTACTGTGTTTCAATTTGGCTCAGGAAAGTTGTCAAGCATTCTTTTAGTACTTCCACTGAGACAGTTTTGGATGAGATTGACTTTTTTAATTGGTAGACTGAGTAAATCAGATTGTCCTCCTTAATGTGAGAAGGCCTCAACCAATCAGATGAAAGTCTAAATAGGACAAAAATCTGCCAATTCTGTGAGTGAGACAATGTGCAAACTGGTCCATTGATTCTTCCTGGGTCTACAACAGTTCTCAGACTCATCAGTTCTACATATTTGGATTTGCCAATCTCCATAATCTCCTGAGTTTACTCCATGAAATAAATTTCTGTCTCTCTGCCTCTCTCTCATAGGGACTTAATTATCTGGCTAAAATGCTTATTTCTGATGGCTTTTATCAAGTGAGAAATGCTATTTATGGGTTACAGAGTAAGCAAATTCTATTTATCTCCCATGGATTCTAGACTTGAAAACAATTTTATGAATATTATATTAAGAAATGGCAAAGATTAGAAAATAGTGAACTAGAGGCAGTCTGAACTCAGGAACTGCTCTGGTATACTCATCAAAAAGCAACAGATTCAAGGCTTTGTGAGAAGATTGGAGAACAAAAAGAATTGTGGGATTATATCCTGAGAGATTCAGCGACCAAGTGAAACCCAGAAAGAATAGAAATTACAAAGATAAGTAAATTAACTGAAACAACACATTCTTGTGCTGGAGGAGCTGCAGCTTGGATGGGGAGGGGGATCTTCCCCTCCTGCCTAGCCATGAAAAAAATAACATTCTGCTGTAAGTGCTGGTTCTGACGCAGGACAGGGAAATACCTTCACACAGGAGATACGACTTCAGCCAGTTGACTAGAGATGAGAGTGAAAATTCCCATCCTGTCTTCCCAAATTCAGGCAGCATAAGATCAGGAAGCCGTCATGGAATGCCTCCCTCTCCCCCTGCCACTTCGCTAGAATGAGTAGAAGACAACCTCAAGCGGATTTGGGATAGGAAGCTATCTTAAGCAGCTCCTTTTGGTTAGGTGTGGAAAACCTCTACATTTCTGTAAATTCAAGACGCAGCTATCACCATGCTACAGGGAGGAGCTGGCTACCCACCCTAATAATTAAAGTTGGTCCTGGAAAAAAGGTGACAGTCGTATATTAAACTAATGTCACAAGAGTGGTAATAAAAGCCCCTCCCACACACACACACCATGATCGGGCTGGGAAAAACCCTGCAGCGTTGATGGACAGCATGAAAGCTTGGCAATTTCAGTGTGACAGCAGACAATGGCACCCACAGGGGATACTGTGGCGGGAAGTGGTCTGAGTCCGGGTGAGATTTTAGAACAGCAAAGGGTTGACCATTAGTGTAGTGCCAGCGAGACTATTGTCCCTGGTGTCCACTTGAAGGTTCTTCTCTCTAAGACACAGGCACAGTCAGTAGCCAGCCATGCCTACAGGAGCACGGGCTGGAATTGTAGCAGAGCTCTGCCTGCAGAAGGACTGAGTAGCAGTCTAGATCTTCATTCCCAGGAACAGAAGAGCTCAAATCAGTTGTGAGGAATTAGTTCTATCACTGGTAACAATACGTGGTTGTTAACTGCAGTATGTCAACTTGACTCTAGTAAGCACTGCCCAGCAAGTATGGGAGTTCTGGGTGTGTCTGTAGGTGACTGACATGTACGTCAGCAAATGAGGGAGGAAGACCCACACCACCAGCGGTGCCACTAACCAATAGGCTTGTAGCTTAGACAGAGTAAAAGCAGAAAGAAGGAAGTGTTTCCCTTTTTTGGAGGAGCTCCTGTCTTATCCATTGCCCTTAGACACTGTCTCCAGTTCCTTCAGCCTTCCAACACAGACTCCCACTAGTGACCTTCCAAGCCTTTAACCTCAGACTGCTACCAGATGCCCTGGCTCTCCAGTGTACAGAAGACCATTTTTGATTCTTCTGTCTCTCATCTGGCAGACAGCCACTGGGACTCTATCACTTCTGATCCTGTAAGCCTACCTAGTAAGTCTGTATAATCATACCTATATTTCATATTGAGTCTGTTCCTCTAGAGAACCCTGACTAATGCACAACAGATGCAAATCATTTTAAGAAAAAGTAGGTAGAAACTTCCAAAACACCCAGATCACCCACAGTTAGTTGTGACTCTGGTGAGTCAAATTATGGAAGAAGAAAGATTTTGAGGCTGTTGTAATGCAAGATGCTGTAATGCATGGTAAAGTTAAGTTAATTTTTTTAAAGAATTGATATACACAACCATAAAAATAATTAAAACCTTAATTATAACCTTGTCCAATTAGTGGAGATTTAAAATATAAATAATTCTGTTTTAAATCATTTGTAAACAATCGATAAACTTTGGAAAGATGTATAAACAAATTGTCTATATTGGCACTGAAAATTATTTACTTAGAACATTTGCTTTCTATTGCAAATTATTCTTGAATGAAGCTAACTAAAGTTTTACTTCTTTAAAATATCATGGATTTGTTATAAGTTATTACATGCATCTCAAACTTTCGAGAAAATTTGTCTTCCCAGAATAAGGATATAGTGACCTGCATAAGAAGACCTCCAATAAAGAGATGAGATTACAGTTTCACTGGTTACGCATTCCATGCCTTAGTAAATATCACTGTCGCAAAACTCTCATATTTAACATAAATCACTTTAGTTTCACTTCAAGCCCAAATTTTTGCACTCTCTGTATTGCACAGATGGAAGACAGTTGGTGGCTAAGATTCCTTAGATACCGTAAGAGACTTGAAAATAAGTCTCACATGCTGGAATCCTTCACAGTTGTTGATTCACAGCTCAGCACTTTTAAATAATGGTAGTGCCACCGCCCACCTCCTTCCCAATCCCACTGAAAATGGACTCTTTAGTCGACGCTCATATCAGGCCATTTTGAAGACATTAAAGTCATCAGATTTTGAGAGTCAAGACAACAGTTGTTGCTGTAGATTCTACTGAGGAGGACCTATGGCTCCAAATAATTTATTCCCACTTCCATGTGATATTTGTCAAACATTCGCAAATCACTGTATAGTTAGCACTATTTTCTCCTCTAGAATAAACATCCTAATTTTCCTTCTACTCATTCTTCCCATGTAACATGAACATGGGATTCCATTCTTGTTCTGATCTTTTCATCTAGACAAACGGCAGCATATTTCTTTATTTTTTCTGTTCTATTTCTTCTTTTATGAGAGTAAGTCTCATATGGTCTCAGTATGACTTTGATTGAGAGTAATGATATTTCTTAGTCTATGGACTACTAATTTAAAACCCTTTCTCTTGTTTTATTTTCAGAAATTTGTATCATAAAAGTGCTAATTTTTTTAACTTTCAAATTCAGGAAAATGTATACCAACTATGCCTTTAAAATTATACATCTCTACTTACAATTCTGATGCCAGCAGGAAAACTGTCCCTATTTCTTTTTGTTCATGATATTTGGACATAAGTTTGAATTTTTATCCTGACTATGTGCATTGAGTTAGATATAATGTTCCACATATGATTTGAAGAAATATACACCTACAGGGATGTTTAATTTCATTAGTATGACAACGTATTCATCACTAAAGTCAACCAAGAGAGCTCTCTGGAGTTTCAATAGCCAGAATTTTTATTGGCTCTTCATTATGTAGGCTGATTGATTGACTGTCCATATGTTGTAGCTCAATCTTCTTATTGGTTTATACCACCTGACCTAAAGCCTCCCATATGGAGTGGCCAATGACCATCCTAAATTACACAGTTAATTTTCTGGCCTCACCAGCCCTCAATTTAAGATTGGCAGTGCAGAAAGTCCCACCCTTGATAAAAATATTCCTATCATCTCTGACATAAATTATTTGCCAGAAGTCAAGGGCAACGTTCAGACCTGTCTTTGGGCAAGTCAAATTGCTAACCACAAGCTGACGATCTCTGCTTAAGGAAGTTTGTTAGAACACTACCATTTATGTAATTATTGATACAGTTGAATTTAACTCCACCATTTTTATTAGTTGTATATTTGTGCTATCTAATTTTTATTTCTCTCTTTATGACCTATTTAATACTGATTTTCAGTATTAAAATACTATTTTATCTTCACTATTAATTTATTAGTTTCATCTCTTTGTTTTTATTTTTAGCAATTGTTTTAGGCATTACAATGTACATGTTTAATTGTCACAGTCTAGCTTCAACTATTATATGTTTGTATGTATGGTATAAGAACCTATTATCAATATACTCCCATGTTATCCCTCTCTGTCTTTGCCACATTTAACGTAAGTGATATCTAAACATAGTAAATATTGGTACATTCTTTTAATCTTTGTTCTCAATATTTGTTATCCTTTAGAAGTATGATTTAATGAGGAAAATAGACTTGCTCATATTTATAATTTCTGCAGGTATGCATTATTTTTTTACTTCCAAATTTCTATCTGGTATTATTCTGTCATCTTGAGAACATCCTTTAAACTTTCTTTTTTTTTTCTTTTTTTTGTGGATACTGGGCAGTCGACCTCAGGACCTCACGCGCCAGCAGGTGCCGGTGCCGCTGAGCGATATCACCGGCCCCTTTTTCGTATGTGGGTTCCGGGAGTCGAACTCAGGCCCTTGCGCTTGCCGGGCAGGCGCTTAAGCCGATGAGCCATCTCACCGGCCCTAAACTTTCTTGAAAGTTTACTTCCTGTCCACTCTTGGGTCAACTTTTACAGGAGGAAACAATAAGCTCATATCTCTTTGATGATTGTTTTTGCTGTAAAAACACACAAAAGTGTGTAACATAGTTATTTTAAATATGAATAAACTTTCTTAAAAAACACAGTAAAGTAAAATTAAAGAAATAAATTTTCCATAAAACATAAATTATGTAGCAAAGATTTTTATCACCAAACCATTATCAATTTCTTCTTGTTCACTGATACATTTAAGAAGGAGATGCATGTTTAACAGGGAGAAATTAAGAATAATGGGGAGGAGGAGACGGAAGGAAAAAATTAAGCTAGCTATATGAGAAAGAGCCAAGAGACAGAAGAGAAGGCAAAGAGAGAGGGAAAGAGACAGTAACAGAGTAGAAAAGAAAAAAAGTAAAACAGAAATAATGGTAATTGATGGAATGACAAGAGGAATGCTGAAATATGAGACACCACATGCCACAATAAATTAAAATTTTGAAAACAAGAAAATGTTTTGGAGTGTTTTTTATGGTGCTTATGTAATTTTGTCCATCAGGGTTTAATGTTAAAGAAGATTTTAGTAACATCACTGAGCACCCCAAATTCGGCACCATCTGTGCATAAGTGATAGACTCAAGTGCTGCTGTGGTCGTACCTTAGTGCCATCTGAGGGTACACAAGGTGATTTCTTATGCAAATGAAACTTAAATGAACTCATTCTGACTTTAAGGAAGAAGACTGGGTGACTCGGAGCTATCAAATCCACCTCAGCAGGCATGGAGAAAACATAAAGCAGAATGAACTACTAAGAGTGTTTTATAAAAGAGAGCACCTGATGGTGATTTGAGTGATCTGGAGGCTGTTCGAGGTGGAACTCTTCTCTAAATGCAATTTCAGCTGTTATGTTGCATAATCCTATCACTAATTTATCTTTTTCCATCAAGATCCAAATCACACATAATATAATTGCCTTTGTAAGTAGACTATCCATCACAACTAATGATGCAAAGGTGAACTGGATGGCCAAAGGTCTGATGAACTTATAATCTACAGCATACAAGAAAAGAACCTCTCATTCTTTTACAACGTATAATAAGTGTCTAATAGGTAGAAATGTTTTTAGTTCTTAAAATAGTTGGGTTTTAATCAGTACACACTGGCTGTAATTTTACAAATGGATTGAATGTCAGCAACATATGCCAATTCAGAGCGTATTTTCCTACAGGAGAATGTTAAAAAGTGGTGCTTACATTTCCAGGCCAGCCCACAGAACCTTCGTTCCTGCAGTGCTCATGTTTGGGAACACCATTTAGGTGCCAGGTAATAGTTTACGTTCTTGGAATACAGCAATGAGCATCAGGAATGACTTGTTACGTGCACAGAACAATAAACAAACAAGAAGCAAACAAATATACAGCGTTGCTTTAATTGTAATGAAAAAAAGTAATAGAGAATGAGCACACAAACTACCAGGATATACAGTTTAAAATGGGCATCCCAGGATAGGTTAAATGAGATATTAAATATATACTAACACTGAGGTTTAAGGTTTTTATTACTGTTTGAAGCCTCCAAAGGGAAAGAAAAAGAAGTGGGTAGTGGAAAAATTCTAACCATGATGCAGCTTCAGACATCATTTGGGAGCATCCCATGTCAATATTTCTCACTGGAACATCCTCATGGGTTCAGAATCACTAGGCCTTTCCATTCCTGCCTTAGTTAATGAATGTGGACTACCACAGGAAAGAGAATACCCTGGAGTGGACAATCTATGCAAAAGAGAAAAACCCTAAAAGAGCTGAGTTACATATATCACCTGCTGATTATATGCCTATAGCAACATGTTCTTTCCAGCTGCGTGATTGGGCAGCACATTTCTGCCACAATACACAAACCGGGGAAGGTTTTCTATGCACAGCAAACTGTGTGAAATATAAAATGGAACTTTACTAACATATAAAAATGTATATCATAAGTAGAGGAAGTAGCAATTTTAAAGACCCTGAGACAAGATCATATTTGACGTTTAAGGAAAAAGACCATAAAACAGAAGATTAAGTATAGGAAATGGACTGACGCTGTGGCAGGGCCAAAGATTCCAAATGCTAATCAAATGTGATGGAAATGGTTTAAACTAGGGAATGAGCTGACTTACATTTGAAAAATACCGCTGTGGCTGAATTAAGTGGAAAAAATCCAGAGAGAATGTAGAAAGATAAGATTGAAAACTACTACAATAAAGGCTTTGAGTACAGTGGTAGCTGTGGCAGTGGTAAAAACTGATCAGGGCCCATTGTATTTTAGACTTCAAGCCAATGGAATGTGGAAATAAAGGGGTGAAAGTGTATGGCGGGGAGACTGAAGTTCATCTAAGACAACTCTCAGGCTTTCAGTTGGGAATGCTTGATGAAGAGAGACACCCTATCTGCTATGGCCAACATAGGTAATGAATACTTTCAGGTATCAACTGGGAATTAGACTCCTACTTGGGATATTATGTTTGAGCACAAATGTTGATCAAACTGGTAAACAGGCAATTAAGATTTCAAGTCACAGCTAAGCACATGAATTTATGCAACATCAACATATAGATAGTATTTAAAGTCATGAGACAAGACTAGACGATAATACTCGAAGGGTAAATTTTATTTTTTTTGTGGGTACCAGGGGTCGAACTCAGGACCTCGCGCACCAGGAGGTGCCCGTGCTGCTGAGCGATATCACCGGCCCTTTTTTCGTATGTGGGTTCTGGGAGTCGAACTCAGGACCTTGCGCTTGCCAGGCAGGCGCTTATGCCACTGAGCTATCTCACCAGCCCGAGGGTGAATTTTAGTAACAGAAGAACATAATGACTTGAACCTATTGTTTTCTATTGGTCAGGATCAAGTTGGTTATGGTACAGTAACGAATAGCCCCCTGGTTTATACCCACCCAACATGTTCTGGATGTGCTGGCTGTGGCATATTTTCACTTCATCTTTACTCCATGACTCCAGTGAAACAGGATCCACTCATGTGAAACCTTGTTGGCCACGAAAGCTGAAAGAAAGGAAACATGATGTGACATGCATAGACTCTATTGTTTTAGTTCATCTTTGCAGTATGTAATATTTATTATATTCCTTGTAAGGAGTTGGTCCATGTACATAACACATCTTAATTCCTTTTTCATCCCCTTCTCCTTCCCTCCATCACCCCTCCCTCTATGCCTTCCCATTTGAGAAACATCTATCACCCTAATTCCTATTATCTATCTTTTATTTTCCTCTTTATTTATAATTTGGGTTTCTCATATAACAGAAACCTTGTGGTATTTACCCTTGTGTGTCTGATTCACTTCACTTAGAATTTCAGGCAACGTTATGGTTTTAAGGTGCATCCATTTTCCTACTAATGCACAACTCTTAATGCTTCTACCTGTGAGAGTTTGCTTGCATCACTTCAGTAGTACAAAACAAGTCCCTTGGCTGTATCCAATGACAAGTTGGCAGGAAAGTGCAATGTTTCCCTGTGTCCTAAAGAGAAGAAAGTCAGTGAACAGCCATAATGACTTCACATACAACACAGATCTTTGAAGTCAATAAAAGATGACCCAACAAAGTACCCTGAATAGAAATGGCTAAATATATTGGAAGAAAATAAGAAGTAGGGTAAATATTTAAAGAATGGAAGCATGATCTATTTTATCATGATTCAAGTCCATGAAGCTACAACTTTTTCTATGAGAACATATGAAAGAAACAAGAGACAGGCAGTAAAGAGGTCAGGGAAAAGGCTCTCATGAGTGAGGAGCAATGACAAGGACAGGGGTACAAAATGAAGAGAGAAAATAGGAAGACACTAGATGTAACAATTAAACTATTAACTACTGGAGCACTTACTAATGAGCAAAAGCACTTCATGGCTGAGGCAGTCCAGATGGACGTGTCTGACACTAAGCCAGCCTATGCCCACCTTTTCACAGCTGTCCGGAGTAGGCGTGGATACCACACCCAAAGAGCTCTACCTCACACAGGCTGGGCAGCACCTACGAGTTGGCATAGCACAGAAACTAATAGCTGACCAGTTAGATTATTTAACTAGAAAATTTGAGTTTGAAAGATGAGAAGAATACAGAAATTAGAAGTTACTGAAGTCAGGAAGTAGGAAGACATTCAGGAGCAGGATGGAACTGCAAAGACTGTTATGGGGAAGTGTGAGCTATTTTAAAACTACCTTGAATTATAGAAAAGACATAAAGGCTTTCAAATTGGTAAAAATAAAATTACACAAATCCACAGAAGATTGCTGAATAGAAATAATGGTAAAGCAAGAGTGGGGCTCCTTTTTATATAGCTTATGATAAGAAGCCCAGCTGCGTGAACATCTGTTCTTTGTTCATCCTATGGATTTTCTGTTTCCATGGACTTTGTTGTCCTAAGGGAGCTGATATAATACACCTCACGTAACTTTAGGTAATTTCTGCTTTTGGCGTCTAAGATCCTATCAGAACAGAGGTCGGGGAAAGGAATGATGAAAAACTTCTGCTGGGACTGTGGGATCATTACACAAAGGCAGGAACGGTGGAATTTGTTCAGCTATTGTTTTTCTATCCCACACTGTTAATTTAATGTCCTCTCTTTCTTTTGTAATTTTAATTACAAGTTCATGTAAGCACTGGAAGAATGACATTTGATCACTGTTTTGACATGGGATTGAGGACAAGTTATACATATTATCACTGATGAAGTTAAACCTTATTAGATTCCTTTGTCCATCACTCAACCCAGATCCTAAATTGGGTATCTTTGATCACTCTATGATATGTGCCTACCTCTTTATCTGAAAAATGGGGATAATTAATATATTTTATCTCTAAGATTGATTGTGAGAATTAAGAGATGCAACATGGTATTTGTAGAGATTTGATTTATGGTAGCTGTTGATATTTTACTATCTGGAAAGCATTTAGTTATTTTCATTGCTTACAATGTGTCTAAGAGGGAAAAGGTTGGAGAATGGTGGGTGGCAGGTTCTGATTCTACAGGGGAGTCAACCAAAGTTAGCGATAGGGAGGAATGTTCTCATCCCTCAGGAAAAACTATGTAGAGGAATTCTTGGTATTTAGAAAATAAAGAGGAAGCACTTATTGTGTACAAGTGGGGAGCTTCTTATAATATTTTAAACTAGACAAGCCAAGGTTTTTCTTTTTCTTGACACCTTGAGGACTCAAATTAAAACCTATAAAAATTAAGAGAAAATTTACTGTTGGCCTTTTCTCAATATCAGAGATAATGAATAAGACAAAAATCAGTTTACTCAGTACTTATGTAATTGATTTCCTTTTTGAAAGCTTAGAAGTAATTGAAGAATACTGAATAGGGCCGGTGAGATGGCTCAGCGGCCTAAGCGCCTGCCTTGCAAGCGCGAGGGCCCGAGTTCGACTCCCGGATCCCACATACGAAAAAGGGGCCGGTGATATCGCTCAGAGGCACGGGCGCCTGCTGGTGCGCCCTGAGGTCCTGAGGTCGACCCCCCGGTACCCACAAAAAAAAAAAAAAAAAAAAAAAGAATACTGAATAATCAGAATATTTTAGTTACAATATTTTAAATATGTACAATGGAAATAAGCAAACTTTATGGAAGATCTTATCCTTGTCAAGTAGTACAGAATATTAGTTATTCAGGAACACATTGACTTACTGAAAATGTACTTTTAAGTTTTGCTAATAAGTACATTCTACTGTATATGAGTAAATTGTTACATGAAATATGAGATTTCCCTTCAGTGCCAGGACACTTAGGAATTCCAGTTGTATCTCCTTTTATTCATATGTCCATTCAAAGAAACCAATCAATACACAAACAAATATAGTCCACCAGCTTGATGCCAAACCTAATCACAGGCTCAGCAACACACTGGGCCATTAGTTAAACCCACCTCAAAAGAAAAGTAAGTAACAATCCAGGGGCAATTAAAAAGTTTACAGTATGTTGTGAAAAAAAAATTCTTTTTTTTTTAATGAAAACATTTCTAAACAAAAATTCTAGATTTGAATAGTAGAGATGTTTTGGAATAAATTTTTAAGAAATATCAACTTTGAAGGAAATTGTGTCTGCTTCAGTGAAGAAATTCTAACATGTTTAAGGGTCATTCTTTTTCTATATTCACAGTTCACCACGGACTGGCAAAAATTCTTTCTCCTGTACTTTTTCATTCTGTCTTATCATGCCACCCATGGCTTTCTGAGCTACTCTGCTCATATATATTTTTGTAAACCAGAAGTTTGAGGATAAGGAATCCTGGTAAATTGAAATTGGAGTATGACATAGAACTAGGAAGAAGTATTAGTGTTGTTTCATTGTCCTGACATCTAACATCCGCCTGGCCTTGGTATGACTCTGTTGTTATTTTTGTTATGATAGTTTTTAATTGACACATAGTGTTTGTACATATTTATGAGATAAAATGTGATGTTTTGACTTGTGTCTTTATAGGGCAATGATCAACTCAGGTCATTCTTTCATTTGCTTGCCAATAATTAGAAATGATTTTGCAAACTCTATTTCCACTAATATAGCTGCCAATGCCTTGGAGATTAAGATATTTTGTTCTGGCTGTTCTAGTTTTCCAAAAGTTTAATGGGATGGTTCAACCTGTGCAATAAAGTTAATATTTCAATTGCTTGCATTACTTTCATTTCCCCAATGTGAATAACAGAACAAGAATCTAAATGTGGACTCCACCAATGTGGTCTGATTAGTTCCAGGTGTCTTGTCTGGACAGGCTTTCACTTTCTTTCTTCTCTATTTTCCCGCTTCTCCCTCCTCCTCTTGACTGCTATTACACCCTCTCCTTCCTCCTTTTTGTCTGTCTTTATCTTTTTCTTTCCCCTTCCTTTCTCTATTCAGAAATGAATTGCCTAGGCACAATTAGTTGCAAGACAGAGAAAAATGAATGTTTTCCAAGAAACAAAACTAGATTTCCCTTAGAAAGAAAAAAAATGGGTATCTAGCAAAACACTGAGTATGCTGCACATGGTATGTTCACTATACTGTAATTATTTTTACCTCTGTCTCTCCTGAATCAGAAGTCACAACTTAGGGCTTATTGTAATGTCTAAAACACAGTAAGTGTCCAGGGAATCTTGGCAGAATGTTCAAATGTAAATCTAATCATTTCTTATTTTTTACTTGCAAAACTAACTTTGAAAAGTAACAAAATAAAAGAAAATCCAAATTTAAAAAGTTTAAACTCTGTCTGTGTGTGTAAAAATCTTTGTTAATTTACTCTACCTTGCTTGGTGGACATTATTTAACTTCACATAGAAACTATAAAATCTAACCAAACTATTCAGAAAATAGTTAAAATATAATTTCATATAATAGCTATATTAACCTAAAAACCTACAGAACAGCAACTGAAACACTTCAATTGTCTTATATAGGTTTTATATGTTTTTGATCTATTAGTCTGGTTTTTAATCTGTACATATGAAAATAAACTTTATAAGGTCTTATAAATAAATCTAATGCTGGAAAGATAAAACATGGGAGGAGGGAGGGGGGAAATAAGGGAACTGAAAAATATTATGTATATGTTCTAATTCCCAGCAGCGTGTGAAATCATTATGTACTGTGTTTTTTTTTTTTTTTTTTTTGTGGGTACCGGGGGTTGACCTCAGGACCTCATGCGCCAGCAGGCGACCAAGCCACTGAGCGATATCACTGGCCCTTTTTTCGTATGTGGGTTCCAGGAGTCGAACTCGGGCCCTCATGCTTGCCAGGCAGGCGCTTACGCTGCTGAGCCATCTCACCGGCCCCTGTTATGTTTTAATAAAAGTAAAAAGAAAAGAAAAAAGAAAAGAATGAGCAATGGTAGGAATACCAATAGTGAGGACCAGCAATATTTGAAAATAAGAATAGTTGTACAAATATACTTTCTAGAGGTGCATCTTTTGATTATATTATACAACCTATGTAGGTAAGATTATACATTACAGCTTCCATGTTCATGACAAATCATTTCCTTAGGAGTCTGGTGTGTGAGAAGATGGGAAAACAAAACAAAATAGCAACGTGTTGTACCAAATGTCTAATAATCCCAACCTCAGGTTGGGATTTTACAGCCCATAATTTTTCCCAATTAGGCCTACGATTAGTAAAATTTTTAAAATTTCCAGTGTGACGCATCTCAGGTAAAGTGACAAAGGTGAACGAGACCTGTCAGGAACAGTAGCCCCTGCCCAGCACTCAGAGGTGACAGAATTACAAGCGACGCTGAATTTCATCAAGTGCCTGATGTATGGCAAACAAAAAATTATTGTTCATTTCTTACCCATTAATATTTACCAAAGGAGAAAATGTTTATATTTTTTTACTCCATCTGAACATGTTTTCCAACCAATTAGACTTTCATAAACAACTAATTAAAGCACAAGTGATGGTGTTGAATTTTTATCTATATATTTTTTGTGCAGTAATTAATGGTACCGAAATGTTCAGATTTTACCCAACTATAGCTATGTTTGAAAATTAGAAAAAATTTCAATTAGATAATACTCCTATTAGAGTCACATTAAGTGAAGATTTTAAAATATAACAGTTTTCCAACACATTAAGGTATAAACAATTAAGATAGAAGTTAGAGATTTTTCTCAAGGGTGTGTTGAGCCTGAAGGTTGTCAGCTGAAGGATGAGAGATACCTACAAATGAAGTCTTCAGTATTCATGTTGATGCAGCCTGGGAGTATCTGCTCAGCATGGCAGGCTGCATGGTCTTTAGATCTGGCTTCTACTTTTAATAATGCAGGAGAGACAGGAAAATACATGGATAGGAGTAAGCTGGCATAAGCAAAATCGATCTACCCTATTCACCAAAGCCCAATGTCAAAATCTAAGAAAATACGTAAAACTGTCTAGATGAAGAGTTACCAAATACATTGAGTCCCAGGGTAAAGTACAAGAGTATCCCAACAGGTAGCAGGGAACAGCGAAGAGACAGCAAAAGAACTGATGATACACTGCTAAACCATGTCTGCAGCAAGGTCCTGATCACTGAGCCATGATCCCATTTATTAGTAAGGTTACCTTGGACCTATCTGTAGTCATAATTATGATCAAAGTCACCAGAGGGAAAATTTGTGAAAACAAGCATAGATCAAGTGTAATTAGATTATCTGAGGCACCAGGTATAAACTCTGAAACCAGGAAGAAATACAGTGGGTCTGTCTAAAATCAGCAGAGCCTTCAAACGCATCCAGTACTTCTCTATGCCAAATCAGATAAACAGCGTTTTATCCTTGGGCAAGACACCTTCATGGACTACTCCCTTCTCAACATCTGCACTCCGTGAAGTCTATCTTTTGCTGTAATTTACTCACTAATGTTACCAATGCCTTGGTAATTATCCAATTGTTTATTTTGGTCTTCATCCTGAAGCATTTATTATTGTTGAACAATTCCACTTTTTAAAATCCCACCTCTTCTTTTCCTTTCTAACCCTTTAATTCTGGAGAAATTAGGAGAACTGCAAGATGAGTAAATTTAAGAAATCTACCCCAATCTGAGGGAGAATAGAAGCTCTGCACTTACATGGAAGCCAGAGTTTGAGAATTATCTAAACAAGTCATTGAATTTGGTGGACTTAAACAATTCTGGAAAATGAAAAACAATCATAATCCACTTTAATTGTACAAGAATGATATACAGAGGCATTTGTTGGAGTGAGAAAATAGCTATCTTTGAGAGTTTTGTCAGTGAGAAAAAAAAGAAATATACTCTCTTCTTGTAAACAATGCAGCCCCATGTCCAGATGTGAAAGTTTACACTAAGGACCTCCAGCACTCACTCTTTCTTCTGCCCCCATCTCTCTCCAGAAACATTTCCGATTTCCTGTTGATTGAATATCTTCTGTTAATAACTGTATTTTCAGGCACCTTACCTTAGCATATTCAAAACAAAATACTTCTCTGTAAGTACATTTGTGTTCTTACTGAGGCATGAGAGCATTGTAATTCATGCAAGCTAATACGTTCACATCTTAAATAACTCTGGCTCCTATTTCTCCTTTATGCCTAACAGTCAAATACCTTTTTTGCCTTCTGAACACATTTCACTTCTAATCCACATCCTTCTCCATCTCCAACTCTTTACTAAATTTTAACTATCAACATCTTTTCCTAGGCTTTTGAAATATGAACTTATCTGTCTCTTTTCTCTCTAATCTCATTATATTTTAATTTACCTTCCAAACTACTTCTAGTTCCTTTTTTTCTAAAACAAATATTATTGCATTCTCCTTCACTTGTGCATATTGAACTTCCTTCTGCTGGAATTATTTCTTTTACTTAAGAACTCTTATAATCCTTTAAGAAGTCTTCATTAGTTTCTCTGTCTTGAGTAAGCTAAGTCTTCCTTGATCACATCATTTTGCATGACCAGCTATTATAAAATAAATATCTCTGTATTATGGTTGTGTGTTATTACTAGCCCTTAAAGGCATGGGTACTTAGAGTTATTTTTCTTGTCCCAGTGCCCTGTTGCTGTATTAATGATCCAAGGATGGGCCACCGTATACAGTGCTAGACATTCCTTTATGACTGGTTTTGCCCATGATTGCTGATGATTCAAACTAGCATTACGGCTAGAAACTGAAGGCAAAGCTGAGGCTTCATATTTGACCAATTACTTCTTATTAGGAATGAGCAGGCAAGGGAGATGAGGGAGGCTAAGACTGGACACCAGATTAATATTAATAGCTTCTGGAATTCAGCAAAACTGAAGGCCATTCATTTATTTCAGTTTTGGTTTTCTTCTTCCAATAGTTTACCCTTTGAGTACTTAAAACTAAAGTTATTTGTTTAACAGAGTTATGAAATTACTTGAATTCACTGTTGCTCATTTGGTTGTTCAAACATGCTTGCAGTTTGTTATTAGAAACCATTTACATTATAACCTCATTGCTCTTCTATGATAGTTATCCATTTCATCAGAACACTAAGGATGAAACCGTTAACATAAATGCTCAATAGGATTAAATAGAGAGCATGGACTGAGTAGCTGCCCACAGCTATGCCTTGCAGTTGAGTGACAACTGCAGAGAGAGAAATTAACTATGAAATGCAAAGATTTTGCTTATTATACCAACACAATTGTAATTGATTTTAATGACAACCCTTACAGCTTTCATTTGCAATATCTACATTAGAAAAACATTTGTTTTTGCTAGAGCTGGCATCTAGGAATGATGCATCATATTTGGAGAAAGAGAAGGAAAGAGGGGGTGGTGTAATTATATGTCTATCTATACGTATTTATGCATTTCACATATAAAAAGTTTTAGTGAATATAGGCATCCCTGATTAAACATTAGCTGCAAACTAAGAAATGTGTGGATATGTAATTCTTAATATATAAGTAGGTTATAATCTCTATGATTTTTAGTCAGAATTTATAGATTACATTTGCTTTTGTTTTAGTTTCTGGTAAAAAATCAACATGTATTTGTGGTTTTAAAACAACCTCTCAGGGCCGGTGAGATGGCTCAGCGGTTTAAGCGCCTGCCTTGCAAGCGCGAGGGCCCGAGTTCGACTCCTGGAACCCACATACAAAAAAGGGGCCGGTGATATCGATCAGCGGCACGGGCACCTGCTGGCGCGCGAGGTCCTGAGGTCGACCCCCCGGTACCCACAAAAAAATAAAATAAAAAAAATAAAAAAATAAAACAACCTCTCAGTACATTGTGAAACAAAGAGAAATTCGTATTTTAAAAGAATTTCAATTTATTTTTAATCGAGAGATAAAATTGCATGTATTTTCTGTGTACAACACTGCTTTGAAGTACGCATTGTGCAATGGCTCAATATAGCTAATTAACATATATATTAGTTCATATAGCTATCAACTTGTGGTGAGGATACAATTTCCACTGTCTTGGCATTTTTAAGAATACAACCTTTTGTTAACTATCATCCCCATGTTTTATAATAGATTTCCTAAACTTACTCCTCTTATCTAAACGAAATTTCATGTCCTTCAACCCACATCGCCCCAAACCACCCCTCCAACCAGCCAAACTCCTGGTATCCACCCTTACTCTACCACTGAGCTAATGTTCTAACAGACGAGATATCTCCAAACGGTGTATGACGTCAGCGCCAGTTGATCAGTGGAGCAAAATGTATGCCATTGTGCTTTGTATCTAATACTACTTCAGTAACAATTGCAAAGCCATAGGTTCAGGTTTGGGTAACAATTGTTAATACCTATAAATACTTAACATCAGTGATTCCACTTCTACAAATAAGCCAGTCAATAGCAATTCTGTCTGCATGTTTCCCAAAATGCATAACAGAGTGGTGAGAAATATAAGTATGATAAAATGCTTTGTTAAAATGTGGTAGATGTGTGTGCGTGTGTGTGTGTGTGTTCCTCCATTTCAGGAGGTACAGCGATATCTAGTAAATAGGTACAGTGAATAGAACAAACTCTTATTCCCATCTCTGCTCCAAAAATACATTAAAGATATTGCATTTGATTAGAGAATATATCAGATATTGTTATGATATTAATCATACACTTAATCTTAGCCAAAAGGCTGTAAAACAATTATTCTGTAATAATTTCATGAACATGCAATCTGCTTCTCTTGAGTATTGCAATTTTTTCTTCTTTCCACTTTCTGCAATTTTCTTTCTTACTCCGTTAGAATATGTAATGTTACTCTAACCATTACAGAGACTCTTTCTTACTACAGCTGCCTATTTAAAGCTTTATGTGGAGGAACATGAGCATGGACGTTTGACTTCAAAGCAATCAATTATGTTTTAAATCAATTCTTGCCTTGAAATTTTGTTTTAGAAAGTGTTTTAGATTTCTCAAGCCAGGAATGTGGGTTTGTGTGCTATTTAGATAAAATGGAGTACTACTCTGCCATAAAGAAGGATAAACTTGGGTCATTTGTCAAAAACTGGAGGTGCTTTGAGACCACAATGTTAAATGAAATGTCAGACACACAGGTTTAAATATCAGAGAGTTTCTCTTATATGAGAGACTCAAATGTAAACAAAGAGCAAAATAAAAGGTAGATTATAGGAAACAGGGAGATAGATCTTTTGCAAAAGGGAAAAGGACGAAGAGATTGCGGGAGAGGGGAGAGAAGAGGAGAAGGGGATGCAAAAAGAATTAAGACATGTTATGCACATGTACTAACTCCTCATGAGAATGTAATAATTATGTATTAGAAAATGTCATATAAATAACAATAAAAAGTCTAATATTTCTAAAACACTGCAGATGTAACACAATGCATACCTGCAGATGGAATTCAGACTAAGTTGCATTAGCTTGTCACCTCTGTTACAAATGATTTTCAAGTAGAGAGATAATTGTTGCTTAATCCTTCTCTTCCAGGATATCCAACTTAGTGAGAGAGAATGATCAAGGCAGGATCATATTGGGGAGAAGACAACATTCAGCAGCCTAGCGTGTCCTAGAAAGATGAACATTGAATGATGAAAAGCGTATACAAGAGGTATAAAATTAAAAGGGTGTTCAAGTCAGAGGTGCCTGTGGGAAGGCGTGCTATTAAGAAAGAGCAGCATGTGCTTGGGGAAACATATTCATTGAAGTTATTCAATATTCTCCTTATTCTTCCCCAGATCAGGAGAATGAAATCAGAATTGCTATTTTGTTTAGAGTTTTTCATGCCATTTCCAGATGATAGGTTGATTGACTTTATGCATGTTCTTGACCAGATCTAAGAATGTTGGTCAATATTTGCTGAACAGAATCGAGAGTGCAACATCCCACCAAACAAGAATTCCTGCATAAGTCAGTGCCCATACCAAAACAAAACAAACAAAACAAAACAAACCCAAAAAACAAAAAACAAACAAACAAAAAGAATTGAGAGTGCAGCATCAGACAGGAGGGGAACAGATGCGCACTGATTGTTGTTTCTCTCTAGTGAAAATTATTTTAAGGTGTGGAGGGATTTGTGTATGTAGATGTGTGTCACTCGAGATGTAGTAGTGTAATCAGCATATCCTGTTGGTGATGAATTCCTAATGCTGGGTGGTTTTACCTGGGCGATGAAGGAAAGGAAGCGATAGTTCTATCATTCTGGGAAATACACTTAGGTGAGGGTAAAGTCAGCAGACCTATGTGGCCTGCTAGAAAGGAACTTTTCTCATATTCTTTATTTTATCTAATTATTATCCTAAAATTCTCTCACTGTTTTGAGTTTCATTATTTTTTATTTAGGCTTCAATATCAGGGACAGGAACAAGTGAGATAGATTCGAAGAGCCTAACAAGGAAGAAGAGAAGAACAAAAGTTAAAAAATAAACTGATAAAATAGATACAATGAAACATCTCTTTATTCAGATTTTATTGTTCAATTAAAACAACAGTATTTTGGAGTAAGAAATATTAAAGTTTTTAATGTGAAGTGGAACACAATAACAAAGATTCTGTCTTCTACGGGAACAGAAATTCAGATGGGTTTGTCCTGTGAACTCAGCTGCTTGTGGAGAAGGAATAAAAGAAGCTGAAAATAGAACAGCAGAATAGCAAGTTGTGGTAGGAAGAACTTAGCAGGTAGCAAATTTATTCCTAATATTGGTCTTCATTTCTTAGTTAAAATATTATTTTGCAGTTAAAGTGAAGTAACAAGCCTCAGACATAATAGAAACTAAAATTTAATTAATTCCCAGAACTTTGGGTTAGGTGATGTGGTAACATCCACTTCAACTCTCAGAGATACAATTATGCTACTAGTATAGGATACGTGCAGTCATTACTTTGACTAGGTTTGAGATTTCTCCTTATATCAGGCCTCCATTGACTCACATAATAAACTTAGTGAAAAAATAGGCTAAATTAGACCAATATTTTGATTGTGACTAGGTGTCCACATTCTTAAGCGCATAGAGAGCATGCATGTTATTCAGCTTTGTGTCACTGTGACAAATACCTACTGTAACAAACTTATAAGGAGGAACATTCTATTTCCGCTCATGTCTTCAGGTGTTTGCCCATAATCACTCAGCCTTCTTGCCTTTGGGCCTGTGGATGATAGAACATTATGGCCCGAAGCACCTAGCACAGGAAGCTGCTCACCTCATGGTGGCTGGGGAGCAGAGAGGGGAAGGGACTGGACCCCCAATGTCACCTTCAAGACTCAAGGGTGTCTAAACAAAGTACACGTTCAAGAGGAAAGAACCTGACAGAGGTATCCATGATAAAAAAGCACATTGTAGTGTCTTGATCTTATACATGAGCCATTTCTTTCACATTTCAGTTTCAATTTTAATTTCAAGGGAAAACAACTGATTCTGAAAGAAGGTGGGAATCAATTATATACTAGCACACAGACATTATTTTTATTGTACTCACAGTAATTAAATGATGCCGTCATTTACTCAGAGGAAAAGAAAAGGTGAAGTGAGGTCTGTTCACAATAAAACTGGACTCCATTTATTTGATATTATGACTGTTACAATAACATTAACAGTCATAGATTAGTGTCATTGATAGCTACTTCCTAACACTACTACCTCAAACCCAGAATTAACTGTTACCATGGATAGTATACGGTCAAGACAGCATAATGCTGAACTGTTAAACACCATCTTATTTACAGATATTTAATCTCTTGATATTATTATTATTTCAAATTACCTGATGGAAAACCTAAAAAAGATTCTACTGAAATTAGAAATATAATAAGTTTGAAAATGATATTTTGGCTGAAGTTTGGCATCTCACTAATCATTATTAAGTGTACCCCCTGCAGTCACAGTAATATGTAGGGAATTTCTGTGATTGTATCGACTCACTCTGAGGTTTCTTTTTATCTACACTATCAGTCCTCTTAGAATAGCAATCAACAGCCTAACTCAGTACATCCTAGCTTCCATCTCCCATTAACTGAACTGGAAACGCACCATCAAAGCCGCCACAGGCTTCTCCTTGCATATGTCCAAGCGTGGCTTCCTTTTTCAGTACACTATCTCCATAACATCTGGCCCTGTAGATTTCTCTCCACAAAGGGTTTTGAAAAACAAACGAAAGTTTCCTCATTCTAACTATCCTCTCAGAAATTCTTCAGCCTCTGTTCATCTTTGAGTTAGCTGGTTGTTTAGAGGGATGCCATGTGTGTCATTTGTACTCTGTGTCTTCCCTTTTCATTTTATATACTCTCTCTAGAGAGTGTCATCTACCCACTAAGAATAAGACTTCACCCTTCTAGTTATCACCTCAGATTTTGCATCTCTGGCTCTAAATTTCTTCCTTAGCTCCAGATCAATATTCTCATTAGCCCATTGAGCAACTTTGTCTGAAAGTCTCAGAGATGGGTGTGTGTGTGTGTGAGCTGAGATTAAAATTAAACTTTCCCCCTTTTTATTAACTATATTTTATTTTTGTATTTCCTCTATGACCTGAAATCTTTGTCACCCAGCCAGTTGCCTCTCCATCCTTGACTTCTTTCTTGCCACTTCCTCCTTAAATAGCCAGCAAGACTTCTCACCTTCCTATATCCCCACTCAGTGCCTACCGACATGCCATCCTGCATCCAGTGTGACCGTTTCCCCAATGTATCACGTTAATGGCCTAAATGTACTTGATTCTTTCCTAGTTGCTCATGCTTCATACCGTTTTTTGTTGATAGAAGAAATCTTTTAAAATTTGTGACTTATGTGTGTCACGTGCATCTTAAAATCTTACATTTTTATCCATAGAATAGGTTTAATGTCCTTAGATTATATAATACTCTCCACATTCTATTCTCAGTTTAGATTCATTCTCTGGCAATTTTCTTCAAGTATATCTTTTTCTGGATGCATAGATATCCTTTATTTCCCAAATATGTTATGCTGTGTGTGCCTTCTTGCTTTTGCACATGCCTTCAGAGTCTTCTGTGTACCAACTCCTGCAAAAATCACACAACCATTGAGTCTCATTCAAAACTGTCCTTTCTTTAGTGAAAGTTCCTCACTTTGAAAGTCAAGATTAATCATTACAATTCACTCCCACTGCACTTGATGCACATTTCTCTTGAATAATGCCAATGATATTGTATAATTAATACTTACTTACGGCTGTTCCCTCTATCAGACTACAGGCTGCTTGTGGGTAAAGATCTTTCTATGTCAGAGTCATCATAATTGCATAATACATATTTGCTGAATGAATACATAACTGAGTGTTCTATAAATAAAGAAGACCTAAATTATGCAGATGATGTATATATATTTTCAGTGTTCTTTCTCTCTAATATTAAAGGTCAAGCCACCTTACTTAATATTATTTAAACCAAGTTAGTAGCTTTTTATTATATACCCCTTCTTGGGTTTCCAATAATCTGTTCTTTAATCATTATGTCTCCACACCTGGTGTATAATTGTTGACAAATAAAAATTTGTTTCTTAGAGTTATTTTACATGCAAATTTAGCATCAGGGTGTGTGTGCATGTGTGTTCCATAAGTCAACAAGAGATGAAATCTCCAGGGTATACAGTGTCATCCTTCTATGGGCTTCTACAGAGATAAGAAAAAATCTTTACACCAGTACATTTTCTGAACTCAAATATATGCCTTCACAGTTATTTTCTTACATTCTCAGCTGCTGTTTTTAGTATGTTTCTAAAATATATATTATGAGAAAAGGCTAAAATAATCTAAGATTGCATGTATATGGATATATATGCATTAGAAAATGTACAATCCCCATTTTTAGTTCCGCACTTTAAGAAATGAATTTTCCTCTACACAGGGCAAAGGCTTTAAGAGTTGCAGTTTTATATTGCTGGGAATTCTGGACTTTGTATAGTCCAGCAGATCTGCATGATGAATGACAATAATAAAGCCAAACTTAATTATTTATTGTGCCTTAAATCCTTAGAGCTTTTAATTAATGGTACAGTAAAAGAGAGACTACAGTTTTGGTTTTTACAATCAATACAAAGCAAATGATGATAGAAAAGCATGCTGTTTTGAATGAAAATAGAGTAAGGCTCACCATAAAATTTTTGTATCTGATCATTTGTGTGCTTCAATGGCTTGCCTACTTCTCAGAGGATTTCCACCCTTTCACAAGAGATGTGCTATGTGGAAAAATACTTCTACTGTGTTGTATATATATGCTAAAAATGAAATTCTTTAGATTCCCAAAAGGTTAAATCACCACAAATCTCTAAACCAAGAAGATCTTGCCAATGTTGGTGGCCAAAAACCTGAGAACCAAGTTAGAAATCTTTAAGTTAGAAAGTAATATAGTTTTAGAGGTTGTTGATTATTAAAACATAACTATTTGCAGGTTTTTGTATGTGTATATATTAGTATATAAGGAATTTTTAGGATTAGTAAGATGAACATTATGTGGTGGTATGTTAAGTGCAGGGTGCTTGTTTTTTAACTAATTCATTTATTCATCAGTTCTCATCCATGAGTTCAAAATGGCTATCAACTGCTTATAATCCCTGTGAAAAACATTAGACAGAATCCTGCAAAAAAGATCTTCTCCATGCCCTGATAGGTCTTCAGTCTGATAGGAGATAAAGACAAGCAAATATCGAAAGTAAGAGGTGAGCATGGTGGTGCATGCTTGCAATCCCAGAACTCTAGAAAGCTGAGGCGTGAGGATTGCAAACTCAAACCCAGCACAGCAAGACCCCATTTCAAAGTTAAAAAAATTAAAATTTTTATATGTTTTAGATATTAACTCTTTGTCCAAGGAACAACTAGCTAAGGTTTTTTCTTCCCCCTCTGTGGGTTGTCTTTTCACTCTGTTGGTGGTTTCTTTCACTGCACAAAAGCTTTTTAATAAGATGAGATCCCAGTTGTTCATTCTTTGTAGTATTGGGTTTTGGTCATGGAGTCTTTATCTACACATATGTTTTCAAGAGTTGTACCTATTCTACCTTTCAACATGGTTAGTGTTTCTGTTTTAATATTTAGATCTTTGATCCATTTTGATTTTAGTTTAGTTCATGGTGATAGACATAGGTCTAGTTTTAGTCTTCAGCATGTGGAAAGCCAGCTTTTCCAGCACCATTTATTAAAGAAGCTATCTTTCTTCTGTGAACGTGTTTGGCCTCTTTATCAAAGATAAGGTGGGCTAATGTGTTTGGAATTGTTTCTGCATCTTCTAATCTGTTCCATTGATCCTCCGGTCTGTTTTTTCTTTTCTTTTGTTTTGTTTTTGCCAGTACCATGCTGTTTTTATCACAGTAGCTTTTAGTATAATTTCAGGTCAGGGATTTTGATGCTTCCTGACTTGACTTTGTTGCTCAGAATTCTTTTTGCTATTCTAGGTTTTACTGGTCACAATTGAATTTTAGGAATGTTTTCTGTAGTTCTGTGAGGTATGCTGATGGTATTTTGATAGGGATTGCATTAAATTTGTATAACAATTTTGGGAGTATGGCCATTTATTACTATGTTGATTCTTTCTACCCAAGAGCAAGGGATACATTTCCACTTTCTGATATCCTCTTTGATCTCTTTTTTCAGAGTACTGTAGTTTTCAATGTAGTGATCTTTTACTTTCTTTGTTGGATTGATTCCTAATATCTAGAGCATATAAAGAATTGAAAAAATATCAGACCCCCAAATTTAAAGACCCAATCCAAAAATGTATATCTGAGATGAATACTCACTTCTTAGATGAAGAAGTATAAATGGCAAATAAATATATGAAAAAAATTATCAACATCACTGATAATTTGAGAGATGCAAATTAAAACAACTCTGAGATTCCATTTCACTCTAGAAAGAATGGTTATTATCAAGAAATCAACTGATAACAAATATTGGTGGGGCTGTGGGGGAAAAAAGAACACTTCTCCACTGTTGGTGGGAGTGTAGACTGGTGCAACCATTGTGGAAATCAGTGTGGAGATTTCTCAAAAATCTAGGATTAGAGGTCCCATTTGACCCAGCTATTCCTCTTTTTGGTATCTTCCAAAGAGAATTAAAAGCATCATATCACAGTGATATATGCATACCCATATTTATAGCAGCACAGTTTTTGGAAACAATGCAAATGCCCATCAACTGATGAATGGATAAAAACATGTGGCTTTTTATACAATGGAGTACTACTCAGCTGTAAAGAAGGATAAACTTGAGACATTTATAGCTAAATGGGTGGACTCTGAGACCACACATTTATGTGAAATAAATCAGATACACATGTGCAAATATCTCTGTCTCTCTGGTGTGAGAAACTGAAAGTGTAAATAAGAAGCAAAATGTGTAATAGATACTATGAAGTAGGAAGAAATTGTTCACAAGGAAAGGGGAACTGGGGGTGGGGAATGAGAAAAAAGGATAAAATAGAAACAAAGCTTTGTAAATAAGGAGAGGAAGAGGGATTGAAGAAAGAGGAGGGGAGTGGGAAGAAAAGAGGAACTAAGATATATCATGTACAGTTACAAGTTCCCTATGATGAATGCGATCATTATATATATCTAAATTGTACCAATAAACTTAATAATAAAAATTTAAAAATGGCTGGGAATGTAGCTCAGTTAGAAGATCCTGGGCTGTATACCTAATACTACAAGAACAAGACAAAACAAAACAAAAACAAGAGTCCAATAAAGGCTAAGATCTAAAAGGAATGGAATACTATAAAATCCCAAAACAAGACAAATACCAGGAGATATGGATGTGTCAAGAAAGACTTCTGGAAAGAACAAATGTCTTAGTTCTGACCTGGAGGGTCATAGCAAGGAGTTGCCTATAGAGTGCACACACCAGACAACTGTAAGAAGCCAACTTCAGGTGCATCAAAATAGCAGCAAGAACTTTATTAAGATGTGAGGAGAGGGCTGGTGAGATGGTTCAGCGGCATAAGCACCTGCCCAGCAAGCGCGAGGTCTTGAGTTCGACTCCCGGTACCCACATTAAAAAAAAAAAAAAGATGTGAGGAGAGTTTAGTGGTTTCCAGTCCCAAGTATTTTTTTTAACTATTAGGTAACACAGTTGATTCATAGAAGGGTAGAAAATGGGGAGATTGCAGTCACTTTAGCCAACCTACCAAGCAGAATGCTTTTAAGGAAACAGAGGAAGCAGGGTGCTTTTTTTTTTCTTCTTTTTTGTGTGGGTACCGGGAGTCAAACTCAGGACCTCACAGTTGCCAGCAAGCACTTGTGCCGCTGAGCAATATCACCGGCCCCTTTTTTTCCTTTATGTGGGCACCAGGAGTCGAACTCAGGACCTAACGCTTGCCAGGCAGGCGCTTACGTCACTGAGCTATCTCACCGGCACAAGCAGAGTGCTTTTTTTTTTTTTTTTTTTTTGTGGATACCAGGGGTCAAACCCAGGACCTTGCGTGCCAGCAGGCGCCTGTGCCGCTGAGCGATATCACGGGCCCTTTTTCGTATGTGGGTATTGGGAGTCGAACTCAGGACCTCGTGCTTGCCGGGCAGGTGCTTATGCCACTGAGCCATCTCACCGGCCCAAGCAGGGTGATTTTAAGGAGAGTGTTTTCCCAACAACTTTCACAGAGTGGGGCACAATAAGGATGTTAGCCACAAAGCAGTGGCAGAGACTCCAAAACATAGACATTTGACTTATTCTATTTGGCTCAAATTACCATTTAAAGAAAGAGGGAAATATGGTTAGCTGCCTTTCCAATATCTAGCTCCCTTTCCTCCTCCTATTCAAATAGCAATCTTTGTCATCTACCCCTGCCCAGCCTATAAGCCCCAGGGGAAGCCAATCTCATTCTTGTTATAGGAAAAGCCCCGGGAGGCCTCATGATTTTTATCATCTTTCTGGGCATTATCACTTCAGAAATGAGCTTGTGATTTAGTTTTAACCAGTGAAACATGAAAAGATGGCATTTGCTTTTCTGGCAGAACTCTCGTAATGATTCCTTGTTTTGATCTGAGTGACTTCAGGTCTCACTGGCTGAAACCAAATCATTGTATATGTGTTGGAAATGCTGCCACATAGTGTGTAAGGGGCATAATGTAGAATTTTCTCTGTCCAACATAAAGCCAAAAGCCCTATGTGGTTATTTAATTTCAATTTAACTTACTGAAGATTAAGTCAAATTAAAAAAAAAAATTAGTTCCAAAATTCTAGTAGCACACGTACCTCAATAGCCACATGTGGCTGGTAGCTTCCAGTGGGTGGTGCTGATATAAAACATTTCCGTTACTGCAGACAGTTCCACAGAGAATCACAAGGAAACAGCACTGAAAACATTAGATTAAATCAACCCTGAAACTTGCCCTGCCTCTGGACTTCCAGACATGTGAACCCATAAATGCTATTGTTTAAACTCGGCTTTCAATTATTTCCAGCTGGGGAGCATCCAGCTAATTAAGTAGTCAACCTATATAAACATATTAAAAATTAAGATATTTTGTGTACCAAATAAGAACTATGATGGCCTTAAATAACAGTTCCTATCATTGTATCCGGTCCTTTAATATGCATTAAAATATTGGTTAATTAATAAATTAATAAATAAAAATCTCCTTACCCATATAGCGTATGTTTTCTCACAGAAACAGCTCATTGGTTTTCTGAGACTGAATTAATTCATTTTGGTCTTTTGAAATAAAGTATGATATTTTTCAAGTTTTGTGTTAATCAAAAGTCCTAGGAAAGCAACCTAGAAAGGATTATTTGATTTAACAAGACAAAGGACAGCTTCCCTCCAATGCCTTGTAGCCTCACAGGGTTTAACATCAGATGTAAGTATCAACCCCTGTGGACACCATCCCTGCCTATTTGTCATAGTTACGTGCTGTATGGGATTCATTTACGGGTGATGTAACAATAGGGGGCAATTTTATTTTTACCATGAAGCAATCACTTTTCTCAGAAAAGCCCAGGCACCCATCTGGGGCTCTTGCCCTACGGGGAGCAGTTTTCTTTTGATAATCTCACCTACTGAATTGTCATGTTCCATTGCTCAATTAACTTCACCCAGTAGATGGTTCAATAAAAATGTTCCCTCTATTCAGGTGTTTTGATGACTCTCTCTGCTTTTCCAGAACAAATACAATGAAGTCATGGGCCGGAGTCCCTGCTGCTGCACACAAAAGCTCTTGGCCCTGGTTGTCCAGTGTCCTTCCTTTCCATCCCTGCTCTAAGGTGCCTGTGTGGAGTGGGAGTGCCAGTGATCTTACTTTATCCCTCTGAGAAACAACCAGGCCACTTTTTCTGCAGTGGAGACATTCCACTTAAACAAATAAATAAAATGCCAGATTGAGATCTGAGCTGAACTCAAAAATGACCCTGCGTTTTGCAAAGGAGTGATCTTATCTGTTTCATACAGTGTCCACAACATGTTTAGTCTCCTACTAAAAGATGTCACTAAATGCCAGTAACAGTAAACAGCTACTTCACTGAACTATGACTTTTATTCTTTTTTTCTTTTTAAAAATTATTAAAAATTTTACTACAGTCTGTTAGTGATACAGCATGGTGAGATTTGTTTTTGGAGATTGGTACATGCATTTAATTTAAAAGGAGAAAAAAAACACTGAAATTTCCTGTTGCTCCAGAAAGAATGGCTATAAGCAAGACATCAAACAATAAATACAGGCAAGGGAAAAAGGACCCCTTCTACATTAGAAGGGAAAAAGGAGCCCGTCTACAGTATTGGTGGGAATGTAACTAGTACAAACACTATAGAAATTAATATGAAGATTCCTCAAAAAATCAAAACTAGAAATTCCGTTCGACCAGCTATTCCCCTTGTTGGCATTTAATCTATCTCGATCATTTTCAGTTCCTTTACCTCCCATTCCTCCCTCTGCCTCTATTCCTTTTCCCACTCTCCAACTGTCTACCTTCTAGTTTCCTGTCATTGCTCTTCTAGTTAGTTAATTAATTAATTAATTTTTATTTTCTCATACAAGAGAAACTATGTGACATATATCTTTCTGGGTCTGGCTTTTTTTTTGCTTAACTACCACTTTTTAAATTTTTCCTTTAAATTGCATTAAATGTGATTAATGATTGAAGCTTAAAAAATGCAAAGGATATGGCATAGAGTGAGTCTCCCCTCTGCACCTCATCACCACTGCTTTAATCTCACTCTTTCCACTTAAAGAATTATTACCGCATGGGGCGCCTTTGCTCCTGGAGACCTCCTGTGTGCTCAAGCACACGCCCATGCACGCGCTCATGTTTGCTAGGTTTCTCTTGCATAAGTGGAAAGGAATCCTATTGAGTGCATTGCCCTGCACCTCCACTTTTTTCCAGTTTTTTATTAGTATGTGTATATAGTAGATAATATTTGCATTCCTTGTGGGGAGTCGGTACATTTTCACAATACATCTCATCTTAATTCCTTTTCTCCCAAATGTACAAAAGATGCTGTTATGGACACACAAGTGCAGACCTGTGATTGTCTGCCCCTCAATGTCACCTGTCCCTTCTGTGGTCAGAGGCAAGGCATGTGCTACTATATTTTGATAAAGACCATTTGCATTCCAAAATAGATCTGGATGATTATTTCCCCACATTTTAACACTTCTTCACCATGAACTTCTAAATTTGTTTTTGCAAATCTGCTGGCAAATAACTCCTTTATATTTACTTGGTTACCAGTAAGGATAAGGTTATCAGTGAGGTTAAGCATATGGTTACTTATTTTGCATTTCTGAAGTCATTTTTCAGAAATTACCCACTTCTATGTCTAATTTATTAGATTGTTTTTTCTTTTCTTAATTGATTTATGAAATCTATAATGGACTTTAGCATCTATGCTGGATAATAGCCTTAGCTTTATTGGTGACAGGTTTTTATTCATATTTGTTTCACTCTCTTTCTCTGCCTTTTACATATGTCATCTTTTTTCCCTAATAAATACATAGTTTGTAGGTATCTATTTTTAACTATTAAATATATGTTTAAGTTTTTATTTAACAGATGAAATTGTATATGTTTTGTAGGTGTTTTAGAGTGTACATATACAGTGTAGCATGGTAAAATGTTTTATTAATATATGTATTATTACACATACTTATAATTCTTTGTGGAGGCAAGACTTAAAATCTACTCTGTTCATGGTTTTCAAGAAAAGTATTAGCTACACTATAAGCTATAGTCACTATGTTATACAATAGATTTCTTGAAACTGTTGCTCCTGTCTCACTGAAATTTGGTATCCTCATAAAAATCTCCCCATCCCTTGTAACCTTCATTGTAATATATTTTTATGAGATCCATCTTTTTAGATTTCATATATGAGTGGGATCATCTTGAATTTTCCTTTCTATTCCTGACTTGATTTGCTTAATGAAATATTCTCTGGGTTCATTCATGTTGCATGTGATAAGATTTCATTTGTTTTACTGCCTGAATAGTATTCCATTTTATATGTACTATATTTTCTTTATTTATTTGTTGATGGAAACTAGGTCGATTCCATATCTTAACTATTGTGAATAATGCTACAATAAATATGAGAAACGGATAGATCTTTGACATACAGATTTCATTTCCTTTAGGTATATACTCAGTAGTGGGATTGCTGGATGAATTGGGTAAACTGGTAGTTCTATTTTTGGGTTTTTAAGGAATCCCCATAGCTTTCCATAAAGGCTGTATTAACGTACATTCCTAACAACATTGTAAGGGGTTCCCTTATTTCCTTGTTCTTGCTAATTCTCTTTCAATTTTTTTTATTTTATGAAAAAATAAAGCAAAATTTCACAATCAAATAATAAAGAGAATAGCAATAGTTTTTACACTATGTATCATTATCTTCAAAGTAGTTATTCAGAGTACAAGACGTAAACCAAAAAGATTCTTACAAAAAAGAAACAAACTGATAATACAAATCTTTCTTTTCAACGAAGATAAACTTTTGATTTTCTGATCATGTGTGAAGTGGTATCTCATTTTGATTTTAATTTGCATTTCCCCGCTGACTAATGATGTTGAACATTTTTTACTATCTTGGCTTTTGAATTCTTTATTTTATTTTGACAAACTCCCACCATCCAAAAATAATTAGCTATTAGGTTGTAGGTTCTTCTATTAAATTCATGCTTTAAACATATCTAAAATCTACTAGAAACACCTTTGCATATAACTAGGCACAACAATTAAATCAAATATTTTAAGATTTTTCTCTAAATATATATTGTTTCCCTAGATTTTTTCTTTATTTATAGATTTGAGTCACTTTCTATATCTATATCATATTAAATTCATGTGTATATTTGTATGTTTTTAGAATTTTAGTTTTGATACAATTTTATGTATTTTTGTAAATATGTTATCATTTTAATTATTCTATATTACAGCTATTATAGTTTATTTTAATATTTTATAGTTTAAAATTTTAGTATTAAATTCTTATTTTAACTTGTACATAAGTTGTACATATTAATGAGGTACCAAGTGATGTTTGGATACAAGTATGCATTGTATAATGTTTAAATTAGGTCAAACATATCTATCTCTTCAAATACTTATCATTTTTGTATTGAAAACATTTAAAAACCTTTACTTACCTGTCCAAAAACACTGCTGCTATATTTTAATTCTTGTAGCATAAGTTGTTTCTTATTATTTTCCCTTTTCTGTAAATTCTTGATCATTACTAGATATTTTCCCTTAAAGGTAAGTGTTAGTATTAACTTAGCCAATTTCATAAAATACTTTGTTAATATTTTGTGTTCGCTTCTGTAGAGACATGGAGGAATTTGGTGGAATTGACATTATCCAAATACTGGTGCCTACCATCCACAATCACTCTATGGCTCTCAATTTATTCCAGTCATTGTTTATGTCCTTTAATAAATTTTTATAGGTTTGCACATATTGGTCTTATGTGAATTTTCATAAAATTTATTCCTGGATGTTTATTTTGAAAGACTCCTGAGATTTCCTTTATATAGGCTCTGACACAAACAGAAACCTTCATGTTTTCTTCTTCCCATACGAAGCAGATAGAATTAATAGGCACCATTCTTTTTAATATTGTTTTAACCATGAATTCTAGGACGTTAGTTTTTCCTTTGCTGAGATAAACTGCATATTTTAAAAACAATTTTCATTACATATAAATATATTTTAAAAATTGTATGCATTCTGGAGAAATTTTCAGACTGTTTCATAGGAAATGAAGAACAAAAATGCTCGCCACAGCTTTTTTTGTGTGAGGGCACAGCTGAGCACGGTAAGTGTCATCGCTGGGAGGATGGCTAAGCAACTGAAAAGGTACACACGCAGCAAAAGATAGTTTACATAATGGAGAGTGAAGAAAATAGCAATAGAAGAAGCAACCTACCACAATATTACATATGCACCTTTAAGAGACTTCTATGCACACAAACACTAAATATTTTATGAAAACCCAACGGAAACTGTGCACATACACATATTAGAATGGCATTCTGTGGAAAGTAGAGAGGAGAATAATCGGACGAGGAGACAGGGACTTTGCTTAGACCAATGGTGACAATAAGCCTGGAGCAGAGAAGTAGATTAGATTAATTCAGCACTCACATTTCACCTGAAATCAGGGAGAGGACACAGGGCAAAAAATAGATACATAAATTTTGCGGGCAGATTTTTAAATACATAATGAGCTTTGGATACTGTGTTCTGTATTTTGGATACTATTATGTGTAATAAGACTGCATGTAACCCTGGTCCCATTATACTCAAGAAAACTTACTGTGTTTTTCATGCGTTTTGTGATTGAAGAGTTTAATATTGCACTCTATGTTAATGTACTATATTTGTGTAAAGTAACTAAAGTATAAGAAAAATGTTTATTTTTATCACTATCAGATCCTATTATGTACAACTGAGTCACAATGTTTCTTAAATTAGAACAATTTTTGCGTGTATTATTATGTACCTAAGAGAGTCAGGAATGTATAAAGGGTAATAGAATTCAGTAGAACCTAATCTTTGATTTTGACTTATATTGCACTCAAAACTACTTCATAAAGGACACCAGTTTATAATAAAATATTGCGAGATCAAATGCATTTATTTAGTAGGGCTAAATATTATTATATAAATAATAAAGCAAAGTTATTATGTAATGTATTAGACCATGAATAATATGCTTGCAATGGTAAATTGTGGCTGTGTTTGCAGAACAATTTTATTTATATTTGAAAAAGGAATATTTACTTTTGTTTTTGGTACCAGGAATTGAACTCAGGACCTTGCGCTTGCCAGGCAGGCACTGTGCCACTGTGCCCTGGCCTGAATACTTAAATTTTTTAGAAGATTTATCTCTAGATGAGAAATAAGGTATTGCTTATTATTAAGTTGGAGAAAAAGAAATGAAAGTTGTAAATGAGAAATAAAAAAGGTAAGTGTGAAAATGCAAACTATCCTAGAGAGGTAGAGGTGGACATGGCGAGAAGTGACCTGCTCATCCTCCAAGAGACGGCTCACTTTCTGCTGTGTATAATGTGTGGTTACAGTCAATGGCCTGTGTTTCTAAAGATATCATAAGAATTTTTCAAAAATCTGGACAAATTCATATTATGTGGCAAAATCAAGCTGTATGGTCCAGAAAAATTGGAAATGTATATGGCTCTTGGTAAAAGACCAAGAAGACTTTAATGGTAAATTCCAATTACTTTCTCAGTCTATGTTCTGGGCTCTTGATGGGCGCATCACAGGGTTATAGAACTTCAGAGGTGAAAGGATTTTAGAGGCCGTGTTCTTAGATTTCTTCTATTTGCAAAATAAGAAAACAAAACTGAAGTTGAATTCCAAGGCTGAGTATGAATATGGCATGATTTTAAAAGTGGAAATTTCTGTCAAATGTGTTTGTGAATAGCAAAGGTATTCTGCTGAAAAGGGGTGAAAAATTATTTAGTTACCAAATAACTGACGTTTGTGTGCTTGAGCTAGAATCACATTTAACGCAGGCCATCAAAAAAGACGAGAAACATCTTGAAACAGGAGTTGGAGAAGAGCTATTGCCTGAAAAATAAACAAAGAGTATACTTTGGGTTATGTGTGGTGGCACATAACTGTAATCCCAGCTACTGGGGAGGCTGAGGCAGGAGGATTGAAAGTTTGAAATTGGCCTGGGGAACTTAGTGAGATCTTGTCTCAAAATGAAAAGACAAAAAGGGCTGGGGCTGTAGTACAGTACTCCCTGTATTTAATCTTCAGTCACCCCAAAAAAGAGAGAATAAATGAAATGAAAGAAAGAGCAGGAAGGAAGGAGGAAAGAAAGGGAAAAAAAGAAAGAAAGAAAGAAAGAAAAAGAGAAAGAAAGGAAAAGCAAGGAAAGAGGAAGAAAAGAAAGAAGAAATGAAGGTATTGGTATTGAAATGTGAATCTAAATCTTTTAAAATCGTGACAAATAATACCATACCAGGTCAAATATATTAGTCACTTTCCTGTCCCTGGGGCTAAATACCCAAAACTTGTTCTTCAATGAGAAGAGGTTTATTTTGACTGTTTCAGAGAGTTCATTCCATGTGTGCTGACTCCAAGGCAGGGCAGTGGAAAGCTGGTCAGACTCTGGGATTCATGAAGCAGAGAGAGAGGAGGGGCTAGGACAGCCTTCCAGACCCCCAGTCCATCCTCGCCCCTCCAAGTGACTCGTCCCTTCCACAGACCCCATCGGCTAACAGCACATTCAGCTGGGACTCACTGAAGGATTAATCCGCTAATGAGAATACAGCCCCTACGATCCAATCACCTTTCAAAAGCGCCACCTCTATACCTATGAAACTTTGGGCGAAGTTTTATATTTAAACCATAACACCAAGTATATTATCACCCATATTTCTATTTTATTTGCAAAGTGTGTGCCTTGACTGTGATTTGCATGTTCTACATCAAATCAAAAAAAATTATTTTAATGAATCATCCATATTTATAAGTTGTTCTCTGACTTTTCCAAGGTGAGCTTGCATGGAGTCCTTCCAGTTCTGTTCATATACTGAATCTTGATGAATACATCCTAGAATCACTCTGAGATGATTAGTACTAAATATATTCTAAGAATTTACAATGATATTTGTTAATCTTAGATTTTTATTAGGATGGAAAAGAAAGAAATGTAGTATAAAATAGAATATATTAAGAATTAGAATATTTGGGTGAGTTATTTTGTATGCTACTGTGCAAAGCCATTAATTTTTCTAAATGATTTTCTCCTTCTGAAACAAAATAAGCATTAGAATGCTTGCCTGGGAGAGGAAATAAATTAGTTACCACAAAGTATAGAAATTACATAAAGTTTTTTAAAATCATAACTATTAAATTCCTTTACCCAAAGAAATTGAAAAAAACATAGAAAAGCACAGATATAAAAAGAAAACTAAAGGACAAGCCATAAAAACAGGACATATTAGGAAGTTTACAAGATAAATAAGATTCAGGGAGAAAAAAATTTAATAATCAAATTCTCAATGATAAACTGATCCCAACCAAAAATTTTTAAAATAACTCAAGAAAAAAATTAATGGAAGATCTATTATTTTCCCAACAAACTTAAAATTCCACACTATTCTAAGAAATTTGTGCAACAATATCACAATATGCAATTTTCCATAAAAAATTCACCGACTTTAACTATACAAAGTTTAAATTGTTCTGCATGCCAAATATTAATTATGAAAAGGCAAACTACAGTAGGAGAAAAATATTTGCCTAGGATACAGTCAACAAAATTATAAAATATTTAATAAGGATGTAGTTTAACTTAAGGTGTTCAACAACATTCAACACAAAATAAATGTAAAATAAAAATATAAGGCCATTTTTCATCTGGTAGTGTGGCAAAGATCAAATCGCTTGATAGCACCATGTATTAGCTTATGAATGATAAAAGGAACACTCATTACTATAAGAAGATAAATTGTTAAAATTTCTCAAGAGAAAAATTTGCCAAGATCTATGAATATTAAAAATAAACATACACACTTACTTAGCAATTCTGCTTCTAAAATATGTGAACAAATAATTATTGATGATCCAAGGAAGAGTAGCCAAAATTGCCAAAAGACTGGAGCAAAATAAATGTCTGACAGCAAGACTTTAGTTGGATAAATCGTTACATTTGTATAATGAAATATTATATAATCATTAAGATGAATGACTTTATATACTGCCTCAGCAATATTTAACAGATAGCATATATAGTATTCTACTATTTTAAACAATTTACATTTCTTCTTTCACATTTTTGTGAATGGAATGAATGGTCATATGTTCTTTGTGAGCAGAACATTTGAAATGATACAGAAGCCAATAACAGCACATGCTTGTTTTTGAGGAGAAATAGTAAGAGTTGGGAGAGTGCCTTTATTTCAGACCTTTTTGTCCTACTTGAATTTTATTTTACTATTTTCCTTTTTCCTGTTATAAAAGTAGTTGACTTCTATTCACTGTATTTAGACTAATCTTAGTTCATAGTTATAATTGTCTTGGTGAGCCGATCCACCTAATTCCTTCTTCATTTTATTAAAATATCTTCTGACTTTAGGGTCTCTTGGCTGGATTTTTTTAATGGCTTTGCCCCGTAGTTAATAAAGTAATATGAGTAAATTTCTTGGCAAGCATGCAATAGATAATAGCTATTACTATTATTTTATTAAGAACAGTACAGTTTCTAATCCTTTTAAGATTTTTTTCAATTATGTAGATAAACTTAAAAATCTAAAATTTTCCAATGTCTCAAAAAAAAAAAAAAAAACCTCAGTTGTAATATTAGGAAAGTAATAGCACCTTTGAAAAACTACAAATATTTTTAAACCTTTTATTATGTTTCTTTTTCTCCACATTCCAACAAAATTTCCTGCTGTATGGGGAAGCTTAGCGGATTATGAATCTTTAAGAACCAAAGTGGGTGATGCAAATGTATGTTTACAATTTCAGTCTGTGAGCCTCTAGAGCTGTAATTTTAAAATTATACCAGTGTTTACTTCTCTGAAATACAAGGCACAGCCCTTTCACAGGACTGCTTTTATAAACAGTGCTGTGTGTAGGTAGTGGGATAAATTATGGTCCACAATTTTAGTGAGCAGACCCATGGACCTGAATATGAGCTGTTCATACACAAAGTCAGGATTTGGCCCCGCTCCCAACACAATTGATGACAGAAGCTCACAGAGACTAATCCTTCCCTATGTTTAAACATATTTGTATATTATTATTTAACTTTGGCAACTACTCTTTATAGATATGTTATTTTTATAATAAATCATTTCTTACTAAATTTTTGGGAGCTCATAATTTTAGGTAATGCATTGATAGTTATTAACACAAGAACGTGATGGGAATACATAAAATAATTACACAGCTTTCGTGGCGCTTAACAGGTTCATTTAGTCACAAATCATTATTAGAGTTTTCTATGAATCGGATATATTCTTGGTATTATTGAAACAGATCTATAACATTAGCTCTAATTCTTTAATAGATTGCATGCATTGAAAACTTTTTAAATTTTTTTTTATTTTAAACAGAAAAAATTAAGAAATAATAAAACAGAGTTTCAAAATAGGCTAGTAGGAGAGTAATACTAATCAACACATTGCGTGTTGTTATATTTACAGTAGTTGTTCAGAGTACAAGATGTAGGCATGAAACATTGTCTAGAAAATTACTAGCACAAAACTTTCCCCTCAGTGAACCAAGAGAAACCAGCCATATAACTATCTTAACTGTCTTGTGTTTATATATTTTTTTCCTTTTCCTTCCTTCCTTTCCCCTTTCTCCCATCACTGTTTTTCTTTTCTTTTCTTTGGAACAGTTTCTTGCCTATTCACAATATCTATTGTACATTTTGGATCTTGTTTACTCTTTCAAATTCTCACACTAGTGAGACAATTCGATGTTTATACATGTGGGTCTGGTTTATTATGAGTATGGTCTCAAGTTCCACCCATTTACCTATAAAAGTCTCCAGTTTATCTTTTTTATGGCTGAGTAGTAATCCATTATATTAAAAAAAAAAAACACATCTTTTTTATCCATTCCTTGGTTGATGGGCATTTGGGTTGTTTCCAAGATTTAGCTATTAGAAACCGTGCTGATATAAACATGGGTGCACATACATCACTGTGGTATGATGTTTTTAATTCTTCTGGGAAGATTCCCAGAAGGGGGATACCTGGGTTGAATGGAAGCTCTAATCCTAGTTTGTTAAGAAATCTATACATTGATTTCCACTGTGGTTGCACCAGTGTATGTACACACACCAACAGGGGAGAAGTGTCCCTTTTTCCCCACAGCCCCCTCAACATTTGTTATTGGTTGATTTCTTGATAATAGCCATTCTTTCTGGGGTGAGATGGCATCTTAGTGTTGTTTTAATTTGCATCTCTCGAATGACCAATGAAAACTTTTTATAAAATATTTATGTTTAGAACTTGAAACAGGGCCGGTGAGATGGCTCAGCGGCATAAGTGCTTGCCTGGCAAGCGCGAGGGCCCGAGTTTGACTCCCGGAACCCACATACGAAAAAAGGGCCGGTGATATCGCTCAGCTGCAGGGGCGCCTGCTGGCATGCAAGGTCCTGAGGTCGACCCCCGGTACCCACAAAAAAAAAAAAAAAAGAACTTGAAACAGCTGCTCTGAGTTTAGAATAAGGAACAAACATTGCTCTCAGTGATATTTTCAGGGTTTTTATATTTAACTTTAAAAATAAAAAAAATGAGACCCTAAAAAGAGATCATGGTAGTTTCCAAAGAAGAGCTAACATCATGTCACTAAGTGTGAGTGCCAAGAGGAAACAATTTGTCCCCGGAAGTTTTGGGTTCTCTAACAGAATCTTCTGGCAGAGCCTGACAGCTTCCCTCAGATCTGCAATATTAAAGCACACGTGAACAGGACAGAGAGCAACTTTTTCAAGGGCATTTTTTTTGCAAGATGCTAAAGCGAATAGCTGTAGATATGGCACACAAACACACCCTCAGACGACCTTTAAAAAGAGCTAAACAAAATTCAGAGAGCAGAGTCATGAGTTAGCAGAGACTTTATACACAAAGCATTCCTTAGAGATTAAGCTTGGGGCAAGGTGTTTTGGTCTTGGAGTCCAGAGCTAAAACGAGCAGGTGGAATTTCCTTTTCCTGTCCTTTAGTGTACGCTTAGGAGAAAGCCACAGATAATTCACTTGGTCACAGTACATCCTTACTGACTTAGAATTCTAAGTTTGCATCATAAACACATCTCAAGGATCACTTTGAATTTTCTGCCTAGACCATACATTTCAGACCATCACTTTATAAAAGATTCAGTTTCTGCATATGTTCACGGGTCAGCTTTTCCCATTCACAAAGATACCACAAGTAGCCAGGAATGTGATTACAGCTTCATTTTTTGTGACAATACCAAATTTTTATACCTTTTAAGTGTACAGCAGGCATGAACGGAAGTATTGCTTTGTAAATATCTTAAAAATTCCAAAAATTTACCACCATATCCAATCAATTATTTTCAGTTTTCTTTACATGACTCTAGTCACTATACATCAAGGATGTTTAAATGCTGTGCTCTTTACTCATTCATTTAACTTCTAGAAACTTTCTGAATAAATAAAATCTCCATTTTGAAATTTAAATGTATTTCCTCAGACCATTTTCATCACTATGTACCCTCTATGTGCTTATCAAGGCAGTTTCCTATATGTTGGATAAAGAATTGGCCTTTCTTTTCTGAAAAAAAAAATCATTAATGGAAATCACTTGATCAGTGCTTTTCTTAGATTCAAAAGAGAAAAGAAAAATGCTCCATTGCTTAACACAAAGTCTGAAGATAATGTACATGTTCTTCCTTTTTTCTTTCTTTCTTTCTTTCTTTCCTTACAGCAGTGACTTCAGCAGCAATTAGTGTGAAGCTGTCAGTGAATCTGAGCAGCGTCTTTGATAAATTCGATTGCAATTGTAATTATAAACACAATGATCTATGCTTGGGGGATGCTTCCATAGTTCTTTAGAAACTGGCTTGCATAATCTGAAAGAAAATATGAATCACATCAGTTTCAATGTTAAAGAAACCTATTTCATATTTCATTTATCTCTTCGGTTGTACAAGGTACGACAGTCAAGGGAGCAGAAGCAAGGGTTGGAATGTGGTTAAGTGGTGGAGTGAGAACTATCTTTTGTGAGGCCCTGAGCTCCATCCCCAGCACCACAAAGCAAAACAAAAACAAGAAAAGAAAAAGAAATAACCTAGGTGAATTGATAAACCTATAATATAATGCCAAATGATACAAGTAATGCATATGTTACGATTCAGCTGTACACAAGAAATTTCTTGGGGTTTCTACGTACTCTGGGGACCTTGTTTTCAACAACACTTAATAAGCGCCCTCCTTCCACATATCTTAACCTCCCATGTCCTCCATCCTTCTCCTATTTCACTGCCATCACGGACCTGTGAGCGAAAAGCGATGGAGCCGCCTCTGGGTCTCTCAGGAGGCAATGACATCTGGACGTGGCTCAGGCTGACTTAGGGACGAAGCTCGCCCTGGCAGTCAGGTTCACACTGTCTTTGTCCCTGCAGAGACAGCGACACCGGGCCAGCGCATCCTTGGTCTGAGCAACATTGCTAAACATGGGCATGAAATTCGAGTTAGGAAATCCTGCAATGTTAGCTCTTTTTCAGAAATTACCAGGATCTCTTTTTAGCATCTCAAGATTTGTATTCTTAAAGTTAAATATAAAAACCCTGACAATATTGCTGAGAGCAATGTTCTTTCCTTACTATAAACACGGGGTGATTTAAGCTAAGTTCTGAAGAGTATTGTGTTTCACTCTGAAGTGTTGAGGTATAGTTTGACTATTTTGTGGACAATAGTAAAAATCAGTGTCCCTGCTTTCTTTTGTGTAAAGGCTGACACTGTTGCTCTATTTCTAACAAGTGTGTCCATCAATAATCACCATGGAACAAAGCTTACAGGATGGTGCACAACCATCTGCCTGACCTAAAGTATTTTTGCTAATGACTAAACCTACTCAACAGGCAGGGTGCATTGCACAAGTGACCTTTCCTACCAGACATTTGGGGTACAACTACAGAGTGAGAAATTGCACTAATAATAGGGAAAGAACTTCATTTTTTAAGTTCAAAAATTTGTAAAGACAGAACTCTCAAGTGGATGCAATGGAGCCAACAATGTGCTGCTTTACTTGCTTCTAATGATTGGAACATATATTTATTAAATTAGAAAAGTTAAAAGAAATTTTATCTGTATTTCATTCTTAGGTTTCTTGTTATAGCATAGTACACTTACATTCAATAGAAAATGTACATTATGACACAGTGCAAATGATAGCTATTGTACATTTAACATGTGTCTGACTTTGAGTGATGAGGCAATAGAAAAGGGTAAGGCAAGCTCTTCATCCTCAGTTTGTCCCTTCTGGGGAAGGAGAGAGAGACAGGCACTCCTGTGACTGCAGAAAGCAATCGTGCTTCTGCTGAGACAACCATGTAAGTATGAAGGAGGGAGAGCTGTGGATTGGGGTGCTGCCAGGGAGTGAAAGAGGGGATCAGCAAAGAGTCATTAGGAGCTTAGAGAATGGTTACAAATTAATAGAAATGAATGGAATAAAGGGAGAGCTTAAGTAAAGGTTAAGAGGAAAATTTTGAAAATACTTTTCCCTGGACTGGCTAACCTACTCTATACAGGGAGGTGTGGTGGGAGTTGGGGCTGAAAGGCAGGCTGGACTCTGATTGTGCTCCAGTTAATTTCATATGTTAGGATTTAGAAAGATAATTCTGAAAGTCATGTGGAGAAATGAAAGACAGAAAGAAATAAGACTTTGAAAACCTTTCCCATGAAGTGAGACAATGAAGAACCCAACTAGGGGTGAAGCAGCAAGGCCGTAGGAGAGCACACTTTCAGAGTGAGTGGTTTGGAAGCCGTGGAGTAAGGTCATTGGCTATAGGAAGAGGAAAAGGACAGAGGAAAACTCTGGTTTCTCTGAGTGGTTAGATGATTATGTCATTAGCAGGGAGTACTGGAGAAGGAGGTGTATGTTATTTGAGGTCAGGATGGAGAGTCGAGAAGATAGTACTGTACATAGTTCCTGAGGGATGGAGCCTGAGGTTTCTCCGAATGATGGATTTGGTTGGATTCAGTGCAACATGGCTCTGACTGTGAGGAAGATCTAACAGTGGCTGACGGATGAGTGACAACTGAAGCCACGGCAGTGACCAGGGCTGGACAGAAAGGGGAGAGCTTGTCCAGCATGTAGGACCCAGGGGCCAGAGGTCAGGTCAGTGTGATTTTGGATCCCAGATACTGCTTTCTATACATGTATTTCAGATCTCTCTCTCTCTTTCTCTCTCTCTAGAGAGAGGGGGTAAAGAGAGAGAGAGAAAATATATATATTCTCTACATTTAAGTCCCCCAAATCCAGCTTTTTACTTTTATCCTTCTCATCTTCAACATTCCATTTTGTCCAAAATCCTGTAGGCTCTGCCTACAAAACATTTTCTAAATCTGTCTTCTTGTATTACCACTACTCGTATAAAAGCCTAGTTCATTTCCCATCTGTATTGTTATTTTTTACTGTTTTTTCTCTTTAAAATAAAAAAAAAGAAATATAAAGGATATTTCCAAATACACACAAAAGTAATGAGAATAGCATAACATCCTCATATACCAGTTGTTTATATCAAAATTTCCTGTATCTGCTTCATGTATGCTTCTTTTTGTTTGTCTTTACTTTGTTGAAATATTTCAGCGGACATCTTAGACAACCTGTACATTCCTTAGTGTATATCTTTAAAACATATAGACATTTTTCTTACATAAGCAGTATCCACCTATTTTTTCTTTCATTCATTTGTTTAGTTTTTGTGGTACTGAGGATTGAATCTAGGGCCTTGCACATGCTAGGTGAGCTCTCTGTCACTACATTTTTTTTTTCTTTTTTGATATAGGATCTTGCTAAGTTTCCCAGGCTGGCCTTGTGGCAATCGTCCTCAGTTGGCCTCCAAATTATCTGAGATTAACAGGCAAGCTCTACTGGTTTATAGCTCCAAACCAAAGCTATAAATCTGCACAAATTATCTATTATCATTTTATAACCACTCCATAATTAACATCATTTAACATAGCTAAAGAAATACAATTTCAGTTTTTAATTAGATTAATTAATTTCTTTAGTTGTGTTAAAATGTCTTTTCTTTTGTAAATTGGTCCATTCAAACAAAATTCCAAACAAGGTCCATACATTTTATCGAGTTTTGTTTACTTACTTATTTATTTCTCCTTCCTAGAGCAGTCCGTCGCCTTCTGTTCCCCTATCTTTGGCTTATCGCAGAGACATGGTTAGCATCTGGAAGACCAATTCTGATTTTGGGTTAATCTGATTACTTCCTTATGGTGTTAGTGAGTTCCTCGATTCTCTTCATTTCCAGTGAGTGGAGATTAGCTCTAGAGGGTTGACTAGACTCGGACACATTTTTAGCCAGAGAACTTGACCACTTTGAACGTGTGTTTTTATTGTGTCACAGTAGGGAAGAGTCTCTGGTCGCCCATGTTTCAGTGATGCTCACAGTGCCTACCACACAGCAGATAAGCAGATGAGCCCCTGACAGTCTCCTGGGCTCATTTTTAGTGACGTAAGATCAGAGGGCTGAGTTGCTCACGACCTGGTTGCTCCATTGTAAAGATCCCACTTAACTTTTCACCGACTATTTTCATGGATTGGTGATCAATGCCTCAATCAGCTATTTCATTAGAGATTCAAAATATGGTCATGTTCCAATATTCTGACTTTTCTCATTTTAATTTCCATGTGGGAAAATAGTCTTCATCAACCAAAGAAACTAGAGCAACTGGCTATAACAAAATAGAGTTTGTAAAGAAAAAGTAAAATAAATGCTTAATTATTTTTTCAATTGTCCAATTAAAAGACTAATTAGTTATTTGAAGTGATGTGACTAAACTCTTCACAATTATTTATACTGATATCTTCTTCCCATTCATTTGATTGTACTTGGCTAACTGAGCTCTTTTACCTATTTCAATGATTCAGTCGATGAATAGGTTTGACTAATTTTCTAGTATGAAGATGGCAAAAATAAATAATTATACTGAAACTTAGGCATATTTATCATAAACAGAAATAATGTTAACTGAAATTGCCCTTCTACCTCTTCAGCATCTCCTCGCCTTCACTATGTCCATCCCGGGATATTATCAGCGAGAGTCAAACCTCCTCAAGCTGGACTTTCACAAAGTGTTTCGTTTCCATGATTATCCTCTTCCCTCCTTTCTAATCTCCATTCTCAACACTTTCTCCCCGGTGCCTCACACTTCAGCCACTAAAAGTATCTTCCATTTCATCAAGTATGCCATCTTTCTTCTTTGTGTTTGTGACAATATTGGAACCGTTAGCAGTATAAAATTGTCTGGGTTTTGACTCTGGTCCCTCTAGGCTCAGTTTAGATATTCCCTTCTAAGGAAGTATTCCTGGACCACCCTAGAGGGGGACTAGAAAAGCATGATATCATCATAATACATTTTAACTCACTATTTGTCCTTGTCCACAACTCCTGGCCCAATTAAAATGAAGCCTTTTTTAGTTTGGTTATGCTCCTGTGACAAAATATCTGAGAGTTTGTTGATAAAGGATAGAAATTTATTTTCTCACAGGTATTGTGACTGGGAATTCCAAGACCATGGTGCCAGCAGGTTTTGTATCTTGTGAGAGCTGCTCTCTGCTTCCAGGATGGTGCATTCAGTGCTGTGCCTTCCAGAGTGGACCAAAGCTGCGTTCTCATGTGGTGGAAATCACAGAAGAGCAAATGGGCCAAATGCTGTAGGAAGCTTTTTTTATAATGGTTCATAAATAACACTTTCATTCTCATCACTTAATCATCCCATCAAAGCCCTAGACAGTAATATTGCCACACTGATAATTAAGTTTCTGAATTTGGGGAGAAATTCAGAATATTTATGTCTTTTATAAATTGTTCATGATAAATAACAATATTCCACATAGTATAGAATCTCTATGCCACTAAGGAAAAGGGAATTAAACTTTATGACTGTTATCTCAAGTTCTTTTAAGAACAAGGTAAGGTATAAACATGCAAATATAATTTCATAACAGATTATTACTAGACAATCTTAAAATAACTCAATAGTACAAATGAGCAAAAGAATAGTGAGTGGAACTATGAGGAAAATTGTGTCTTATTTCAGCTCAACTCAGAAGGAAAATGTCCAATTCATTCTTATAAATCAAACCAAATGGATAAATAGCATTTTGGTTTTTGAGGACCCTTTCTAAAAATTATTTTAATGGCTTTTATAACAATTAGTGATGCTTGTTAAATTAAAACATGTAAATATATTTAATGTGTTGTTTTATTAAAATTTACCCAAAATAGGGATAAATTATTTGGTAAACTAAAAGACAGATGAAAGACAACAAATAAAGAAGAATTATGGGTAATTGCATAAAATATTCATATATTTTAAGTTGTAATACTTAAAAGTCTGAATTATATAATGAAGTCTAATGAAACTAAACACAACCTTTAGCACATTATAAATAGGTAAATAATGGTAATGAATTTTAAAATACAGTCAAAATAACCCCAGGAAAGCAAGCTAATAAAAAAGAAGTATTGGGGCCACTCACCCAGAGCTGCAGTCACTGGCAGGAGGACAATCTGAGACCGGTTCCTGTTCCCTCCACTCATGGAACTCAGGGACCAGAGACCAGTGGGAAAGCCAGCGATACAGTAGGACCCCGGCTAGAGCACATAGGATGGACAGGCAGGACTGGCGTCATGGAAAAGCCTGAAGAAACAGTAACAGTACAAACCAGCAGATGGCAAGTTAGGTGAACCAGCCTTGTACTTGGGGACAAAGACACGTGGAAGAGAAGTGGGGGTGTAGGGCCCACCCGTTTTCTTTTCTTTCTTTTTCCCTTTTCTTTTTTTCTGTTTTAAATGGCTGAGGAGAACTCTAGCCACAGAAATCTAATCCTATCCCCCAAATCCAGCGACAAAGATCAGAGCCAAACCCAGCACAAATCCATCTGCAATCCTGACCAGAGCACAGAGTCTGGGGTCAGCCTTGGACCTGCCACAGAACTATAGGCACTGGAGGAATCGCACTACTTTTATTTTTCTGTCTGGTGGGTTTTCCTCTTGGTAATCAGCTGGATTAGTGTGTTTAGTTTTTTGGGTTTTTTTTCTTTGTTTGTTTGTTTTTGTTGTTGTTGTTGTTTGTGTTTTTTTTCCCTTTTCTTTTCTTCTTTTCTCTCTGTTCTCTTTTGACCTGTTTTGTTTTTCTTTCTGTACATTTGTTTTTTTCTGTGTGTGGTTATTTTTGTTTCCTGTTTTTTTCTTTTTCCTCCCTTTTTTTCCCTTTTATTTCTTTTTCCTACCTTCTTTTCTCTCTTGCTCACAATTTAAACCTCTAAACTTTCTCTTTATATTATTCTACTCATCCTCTTCCTCTCTTTTGTCAACTATGTCACTTGATTTTTTTTTTCTTGCTTGATTTTATGATTCTTTCATGGGAGTAAACACTGTCTCTTCTCTTTCTGGTTCATTTCAATACTTCTAGGCTCTGTCTACCAATTCCTCCCTCTTGTATCCTACAATTACCCAAAACTTGGATGATCATCCTATGCACACCACACTTGCTCCTACTATATTTAACTCATCTACCTCTACATCCTACCACCTAACCTTCTTAAACCCACACATAAAAGGGTAAAATCACTCTACTAAATGTAAAAGCATTGTATATAAGTTCCTGGTATAAATCAGATTATATCATATAACTATAGAACTTGCTCCTATGTTTAAAGAAATCAGGCTAATAGTTACCACAGTTTGTCAGTAGCCAGGCTGTTCTTGAGTCTATGGTTATTGCTAATTGTACTACTTTAACCAGGATGCTATACTTGTTATAACCAGATTTTCTCCCCTGCAGGACAATACTGTGATTACAACAGGTCATAACCATCACCATAGTCCAGCACAAAAGGAATGGGCCTTTAGTCAAATTGATAGCAACTGCACATTCTTAATATATTGGGAAGGTAGGTTCACAGTATAGACATAAAGACCAAGAACCACCTATATCTAGAAGATGACCTGAGGAACAGACATCTTCTAGGAAAAACTAGACTCAAGGGATAAAACTATCTAACATAAGAAATCTATAAGCATCAACACAGAAAACAAAAAATAAAAAATGGAAAATGACAAGGAGATTAAAAACTCCATTGAAAGTATACACAATATATTGAATGAAGGTGAGGCTAGAATATCAGACCTAGAAGACAGGAATGTGACTAGCTAACAGGAAAAGAAAGATACCTTAAAAATAGCAAGGGGCCATGAAAGAGCAATCTAACAGCTACAAGATGAAGCAAAGAAGAACAACATAAGTGCAGATTGAGTCAGTGAGAAAGCTGGAGACAGCACAAAGCCATTAAAAAGCTCTTCACAGAAATAATGACGGAAAACTTCCCAAACATGGATGAAGAATTTGACATACAAATCAGTGAAGCATACAGAACTCCAAATAGCCATGACCAAAAGAAATCCACACCAAGGCATATAATAGTCAAGATTCCAGAAATTCAACATGAGAACAAAATATTAAAAGCAGCTAGAGAAAAGAAACAAATCACCTCTAAAAGAAAGCCCATCAGAATCACAGCAGACTTCTCAACATAAACCCTCAAATCAAAGAAAGCATGGAGTGAGGTATTTCAAACCTTAAAGAGAAACAATCTTCAACCCAGATTGATGTACCCTGCAAAACTATGTTTTAAAATCAATGGAGAAATAAGATACTTCCATGACAAAGAACAACTGAAGAAATTCATGACCAGCAAACAGCTCTACAAAATGCTCTGAAGAATATATTAGAAAGAGAGAATGAAGACCTCAAGCACACAAACACCAGTAGAAAGAAACAACCAAACTGGGCAAGCAATTAAACAAAGGAGAAAAACAGGAAACCAACAACAGGAAAATAACGTGAAAAAGATGAGCCAATACATATCAGTTATAACGTCAGTGTAAGTGGTCTCAACTCACCAATCAGAAGCAGACTGGCAGAATGGATCAAGAAATAATATCCAACCATATTCTGCATTCAAGAAACACATTTAACCCAAAAAGAAATTCATAGATTAAAAGTCAAAGGATGGAAAACAATTCTCCATGCCACAAGAACCCAGAAAAAAGCAGGGGTCATTATTCTATTTTCAGACAGTGTAAACTTCAAGCCAAAACTGATCAAAAGAGACAAGGAAGATCACCACATACTTGTCAAGGGAAAACTCCAAGAAGAAGAGATAACAATCATAAATATATATGCACCAAACACCAGTGTACCCAACTACATAAAACAAGTATTAAGAGACATGAGAAACCAAATAAGCACTAACACAATTGCAGTAGGGGAACTTAATATCCCATTCTCACAAATAGAAAGATCAACCAGACAAAAAAACAACAAAGAAATATCAGAATTAAACCAAGCCTGGAAACAAATGGACTTGGTAGATGTCTAAAGAGCGTTCCACCCCAAAACATTAGAATACGCATTCTTCTTAGCTGCACATGGGGTGTTCTCCAAAATAGAATACATGTTAGCTCACAAAACATGTTTAAGTAAATGTAGAGGAATTGAAATAATTACATGCATACTATCTGACCATAGTACAATGAAACTAGAAATCAATGACAAAAGAAATAACAAAAACTACATAAACACATGCAAATTAAACAATACACTTCTGAACAACCAATGGATCACAGAAAAAATTAAGGACCAAATTAAACTGTATATACAATTAAACAATAATGCCGATACAACATATCAAAACTTATGGGATGCAGTGAAAGCAGTCCTAAGAGGGAAATGTATAGCAGTAAACTCTCATATCAGGAAAACAGGCTGAACTCAAATAAACAACTTAATGTTGAACCTCAAACTTCTAGAAAAGGAAGAACAAATCAAACCCAAAGCTCATATGATGGAGGAAATTATAAAGACCAGAAATTAATGCAATTGAGAATAAGAAAATAATACAAAGAATCAATGAACCGAAAAGTTGGTACTTTGAATTAATAAAATTGAAAAACCATTATCCAACCTCATCAAAAAGAGAGAAAAAACACAAATTCAAGCAATGAGGAATGTAATGGGGAAAATCACAACAGATCCCACAGAAATCCAGAAGATCAACAATACCTACTATGAAAACATACATTCTAATAAAATGGAAAACACAGAAGAAATGGAAAGATTCCAAGACACAATCGAATTGCCAAAACTAAATAAAAAAGTTATAAAAATTTTAAATAACCCAATATCAGCCAATGAAATTGAAAATGTAATTAAAAATTTACCAACAAAGAAAAGTCCAGGCCCTGACAGATTCACTGTTGAATTCTACGAGAAATTTAGAGAAGAACTAATGCCACTAATGCTGAAACTCTTTAAGGAATTTAAAAGAGAAGCAATACTTCCAAAATCATTTCTGGAGGCAAGTATTACCCTGATTTCAAAACCAGAGAAGAACCCAACTAAAAAGGAAAACTACAGGCCAATCTCCCTAATGAACATAGGTGCAAAAATCCTCAGTAAGATACTGGCAAACAGAATGCAACAAATCATCAAGAAGATTATACACAATGAACAAGTAGGATTCATCCCAGGCATGCAGGGATGTTTCAACATACATGAATCAATAAACAAAATAAGCCATATTAACAGAACTAAAGACAAAAATTACATGATTATCTCAATAGATGCAGAAAAAGCATTTGACAAAGTCCAACACTTATTCATGATAAAAATCCTACAGAAAATTGGAATAGAGGGTTTTTATCTTAATCCGATAAAAGCCATCTATGACAAACCAACAGCCAACATCAAACTAAATGTACAAAAACTGAAAACTTTCATTCTAAAATCAGGAACAAGACAAAGATGTTCACTATCACCTCTCCATTCAACATAGTTCTGGAAACATTAGCCAGAGCAATTAGACAAGAGAGAAAGAAATAAAAGGAATAAAGATAGGAAAGGAAGAAGTTAAATTATCATTATTTTCAGATGACGTGATACACTACATAGGAGACCCCAAAAGCTCCACCAAGACACTTGTAGATTTAATAACCAAATTCAGTAGTGTAGCTGGATACAAAGTCAACACTCAAAAATCAATAGCATTCCTGTACTCAAGCAACAAACTCACAGAGAGAGAAATTATGGAAACCACACCCTTTACAATAGCATCCAAAAAAATGAAATAATTAGGACTCAATCTAACAAAAGAAGTAAAAGATCTATACATTGAAAACTACAGTATCTGAAAAAGGAGATCAAAGAGGATATCAGAAAATGGAAAGATATCCCTTGCTCATGGATAGGAAGAACCAACTCAGTGAAAATGGCCCTACTCCCAAAACTGTTATACAGATTTAATGCAATCCCAATCAAAATACCATTAGCATACCTCACAGAACCAGAGAAAACATTCCTAAAATTCATTTGGAACCAGAAGAGACATAGAATAGCAAAAGCAATTCTGTGTAACAAAGGCAAGTCAGGGGGCATTGCAATCCCTCATCTGAAATTATACTACAAAGCTACTGTGATAAAATCTGCATGGTACTGGCAAAAAACAGACCTGAGGATCAGTGGAATAGAATAGAAGATGTAGGCATAACTCCAAACACACTAAACCAATTTATCTTTGACAAAGGAGCCAAGCATGTTCACTGTAAGAAAGATAGTCTTTTTAATAAATGGTGCTGGAAAAACTGGGTTTCCACATGCTGAAGACTAAAACTAGACCCATGTCTATCACTGTGTGCTAAAGTCAAAATAGATCAAAGATCTAAATATTAAAAGAGAAACACTAAATCTACTGGAAGAGAAAATAGGTAGAAATCTTGAAGACATAGGGGTAGGCAGAGACTTAACCCAGACACACAGGAAATATTACAAACAATCAACAAATGGGATCTCACCTTATTAAACAGCTTCTGTGCAACAAAAGAAATCACCAACAAAGTGAAAAGACAACCCACAGAGTTGGAAAAAGTTGCACTCTGTTGTCCTTCAGTCAAAGGACTTATATCTAGAACATATAAAGAATTGAAAAAAATCAAACCCCCAAAATTCAAAGACCCAATCCAAAAATGGGCAACTGAGATGAATACACACTTCTCAGATGGAGAAATACAAATGACAAATAAATATATGAAGGAATATTCAACATCATTGGTCATTCACGAGATGCAATTTAAAACAATACTGAAATGCCATCTTGCTCCTGAAAGAATGGCTATCATAAAAAAAATCAACTGATAAATGCTGACAGGGCAGTGGGGAAAAGGAACTCTTCTCCACTTTTGGTGGGAGTGTAGACTTGTGCAACCACTGTGGAAATCAGTATGGAGATTCCTTAGAAAACTAGAATTGGATGTGACATTCTACCCAGCTATTCCTCTTCTGACTATCTGCCCCAGAAGAATTAAAAACCTTTTACCACAGCAGTGTGTGTGCACCCATGTTTGTAGCAAAACAATTTGTAGTAGCTAAATCTTGGAAACAACCCAAATGCCCATCAAGTGAGGAATGGAAAAAAAGATGTGCTTTTTTATATAATGGAATACTACTCAGCCATAAAGAAAGATAAACTTGAGACTTTTATAGGTAAATGGATGTAACTTGAGACCATACTCATAAATGAAATAAACCAGACCCACATGTGTAAACATTGTATTGTCTCGTTAGTGTGAGAAACTGAAAGAGTAAATAAGATCCAAATTATACAATAACTATTCTGAGTAGGGAAGAAATTATTCAAAAGAAAAGAAAAACCGTGATGGGAGAATAGGGAAAGAAAAAAATATATATGTATGTACACAAGATAGTTAAAATAATTATACGGCTCGTTTCTCTTAGTTCATTGAAAAGAAAGTTGTTTGTTAATACTTTTTTGGACAATATTTCATGCCTCTATCTTATACTCTGAACAACTACTATAAATATAACAATATGCAATGTATTAATTATTGTTACTCTCCTACTAGCCTGTTTTGAAACTCTATTTTATTGTTATTTTTACTTTTTTCTGTTTAAAATTAAAAAAAGAAAAAGAAATATTGGATTTTGAAGTAATATTTAAATAAATGTAATGCAGGTGAAAAGCATAGAGAATTTAATTATTTTGATAAATAGAATTAGATACAGTACATATAATTAGTGAAAATAAGAAATATGAAAATAGCTAATGCATATTTCATGTAATTAATGCAAAAGTGTTAAGTCTGCAAATTATATACTTAAACATTTAACTTAATCATCTTTAGGGGGTTAATTTTGGGGTCATAACAGATTTGAGTGCATTTCATAGTTGTTACAAATTTCAGTATCTTTTTACATATTAATTATACTTTTCTTTATACTTTGAAGATTCTTCTATTCATTTGGTTTTAGAGAACTAAAACTTATTTTACCTTGAAAAATTAAAGCTCTACATCAAGTTGATAGTAGAGTAGTGGTTACCAGGGATCAGGTAGACTAGGAATAGAGAAGGCTTATCAATGATTACTAAGATACAGTTAGATAGAGGATGTTCTATTGTACTCTTGTACAGTAGGATGAGTAGGTAGAAGTTTGAACTAGAAGGGACTTAGGAGAGCTATCTTGTCCAATTATGTTAATTACTTATTTTTACTTGAAATAAATTTTACTTGAAATTAACACAATTATTTCATGATGTAAATGATCTTCATGCTTTACAAATATCTTTCTTATAAACATTTGTTAAAGAGTAAGGAATTTATTTTTCTATACTCATATGCAAATATACAACTTACTTTGTGATTTTTTTGTATAGTGATATGCAGAGGATTCCTCTCCTCCTTATGCTTCTTTCTTCCATGCATATGCACTGAACATCTTTCATGTGAATAGAATTGTGTCAAGTACTGAGAACATGGGAATGAACAAAATATACACTGTTCCTGCCTTCACAGATTTTATATGATAGCTCAGAAATATATACATCACAAAAATTAATATATAATTAATATATAATTAATTATTTTAAATACACATGTATATATGTAGGATACTACAAAAATACAGAAGAACCAATTAGAGAGACTTGTAATAATGAGAAGGACCAGCAATTACTTCTTAAAGATAGATGATATTTAAGTTGAGACTTGCAGAAATGAGTGCGTAAGGAAGGGTTTTATAAATGCCCTCTTATAAGCAGATTGTACAAAATATGGGAAGATCTTAGATTGAGGAAGAATAGGTCAGTTTGAGTAACTCAATGGAGGGCATAAGTTGAGGAATATTGAATAAGAAAATATGTCTAAGGTAAAGCAGGAGCTACACTAATTTTACTCTGAAATTTTATGGTATTATAATGCTAATTTTCATATTGCAAAATTTCTCATAAAATTTAATTTCTCTGGTGCATTGTCATTAGGTCTCTTCTTCAGCTAGAGTAGTTTAACAATCCTCTTATTTCCCTATCTGTTCCTTTCTCAATCTTTTATAGTGCTTGCTTACAAAGAAGATGAACTTGTCGGGCCGGTGATATCGGTCAGCGGCACGGGCGCCTGTTGGCGTGCAAGGTCCTGAGGTCGACCCTGGTACCCACAAAAAAAAAAAAAAAAAAAAGAAGATGAACTTGTTAACTTTGGGCAGACTTGTAAATCTCTGTCATAACCCACGGTCTGAGATGGAAAGATTTGGAAGTTGGAGAAAGAAAGAAAATGACACAGAAAAAGAAAGGAAGAAGTGAGGGACAGAGGGAGGGAGTAAAGAAAAAGGAAAGAAGGAAAAAGGGGGAGGGAGGGAGACAGGGAGGGAGGGTGGATGGAAGGAAGGAAGGAAGGAAGGAAGGAAGGAAGGAAGGAGAAAGAGGGAGAATAACACCTTTGGAAGTTAGTGACAATTTACACTGCTTTTCTGTGTGCTCCTTAACTGAACTTGGAGATCATTATCGCTCACTATTATGAAATATTCCAAGCAATGATTGATGCAGATTATTCCTGTGTTCTTCCACTGTACAAATACTGAACTTCTACTGTGTGGAAAGAATTACATTTTGTGAATAGGAAACAGGAGATTGCAGACAGCTAGTAGTTCAAATTTCTGATTCCATTTCATAAGTACTCTGGCAAGGGAGCGAGCTTCCTCAGAAGATTCCTGAGTACGAGATACATCAATTCTGATATTTTACTTACAATCTATTGTCTCCTGCCTGACCAAGTACTCTCCCAGATGATTCAGTAACTTAAATTGATCATATTCACTTTAAAAGAAAACGAACATATTTTTTCACCTGCAACATAAAGGCTAGAGAAATCTAGAGTTTGACGGATCATTCCTTCTGGTTCTTTTTTCGTTAGTTAGGTGGTCGTTGCATTTCACCATATGTCTAGGAACTTGATATATTTTGATGGTGCTTAATTCTCAGGATGCCCTGGGGAACAAATTACTTTTTTTCTTGTTAAGGATTATAATATTAACCACAAGAATATGTGTGTATAGACGGGTACGATCTCACAACAAGCTCACAGAAGAAAAGAATCACTTGACTCCAGTTGCAATGTCCTTTTAAATCAGAGAACACAACATGGCCAATTGGATAATCTTCAAGAAAGATAGTGATAATTAAAAAATAGCATTTATGGCCTGACATTCACTTCATTCCCATAACCATTCATCACCTTTATATTCCACTTAGCCTCTATCTTCCATGAATTAAATTCTGCCATTAAGTCAAGAAAAACAGAATTATATCTGTACAGTGATAGAAAAATGACAATTTGTGATTAAAAATAAACTAGATAAAGGTTTACAAGCTGCTCTGTTTTCTATTTTGCTTTTACTGGAATAATTTGGGATGAATGTGAAAGATGACCATAACGAATGCAAACCCCTTCAGAAAAATTTCAAATAATGTAATAATTATGATAAAAATGAATTCACTTGCTTAAATTTATAATGAAAATTTAATGTAATTATGGAAAGAAATGGGGTTGATTTGGGAGAGTTCCCATTGGAATTTTGTCAGCCTACCCAGAAAGAGGAGTCATTCTTTTCACTCTTTTCAAATAGAAGATAAAAATTAGGCATGGGAAATCTGAGAAATGCCTATAAGTTAAGTGGAAAGATTATGTTTTCATCTCAATGCCCTTATATTTAGTCTAAGAAAATGACAAAATATTATATAAGAAGCTATCTGAGAATGATCAGACTGGCCATTCTCTAAAATTGCAGAAATTTTATATCCATATACAATATATAATCAATAGCCTTCATATATCAGAATTTTATAATTGTATTTTACATCTGACACGCTCGTACTTTGATGTCAAAGTGGTTGGGAAATCAAAATTGTTCTTACCTACCACTAATAATAAAAAAATAGCTCTATTTATGGACCATACATTATATGCTGCCTAGAATGAAAATCAAATAATAAAATGTATTGCTTTTAAAACCTTACAACTTTTTAACATATGTATTGCTGTTATTACTATTTTATGGACTTGATACTTGAGTATCAGGAATATTAAATAATTTGCTTAAAGTCACATTGTTTATAAACAATAGACAGTATAAATTCATTTTTATTCATTTTAATGTTACTTGAACACATACGCTAAGCCAGACAATATGGTACACATAGAAAATATGCTGGTTAAATACATGACATACTTCCTGTCACCGTGATGGTAGTTCCTGCTACACTTATGGTAGACACAGACAATAAATACGTTAAAAACAAACAATTTAGTTAAATAAAGAATGACTACTAATTTCAGCTCCTTGAGAGTAACTTGTAAAGAAAATACAACAAAAACTGAACAATGAGTGAAAATTTTCTGAAACAGAAATGAGCTTTATGATATGTTTGAGGGACAGGAAGAGGTTTCATTTAGAGCTTAGCGAACAGGGGAGATCTATGCGGAACAGCTGCAAAGAGAGCCAGTGTGTTTATAAAATCAGCCAAATTTAAAATCCAGTGATTATTGTTGGCACCAACAAAATGGTAACAATGGTATGTAAAGAAGCTGCTGCTGAGTTGCATGGTCACTCCCAGTTGCTTTTTCAGTAGAAAGAGAAGCCAGCTGCCACAACTCATATACTTTGGTTGACTGTGGTACATTTTCCCAGATGAAAATCACCATCTCAGACACTTGTTTAAGGAACAGCACAACGAAAGTGAACAGAGGGGTATGGTGATGCCAAAATCTCTGTCCTCCCACTCTGTTAGCCCCTGCCGTCATCTCTCACCTAAATCATCGTAAATGCAGCCTCGGTTATAACACTTCCATCTTTTTTTTTGGTTCCTCCCCAAGCCGTTCCCGCACACTGCGTGTAGCCTGGTGCTATTTCTTAAACCTTTGCTCATGGTTTGAAATGAGAGCTCATTGTCTGTAACACTGATTCTAAACTTACTTCATGATTCTCAGAAGACTTCACCCTTGGCATTTCATCATCTTCCATCTCCTTACACTTTCTATACCTAAAAGTATATTTCCCCTCCCTCTACCTACCAGCACGTGCACATCCCTACACTTTAGCCTTGCTAGGTGCACCAATGGTATTATCATGACCCAAACTGTTAGAACTGCACAATCCAGGACCCAGTTCCCACAGGGATGTGGCTTTTACAGAATTGATATATTTATGATATTAAATTTTTTTCATTCAAGTTCATAGAATAACTCTCTCTTTATTTAGGTCATTTTTGTATCCTTCACACATGTTGCCTAATTTTGTGACTAAAATTCTTCAAGGTATATTGTTAAATTTATTCCTAGGTCTTGTAGCATAGTTGTTGCCTTCGAAGGAACTTCTTAAATTGTCTTCTATCATTACTTGTTGCTACTACATAGGATTATGTTAATGTTTTCAATACTGAGTTTAGATCAGAATTCAGTAGAATTTTGACTTGTCAAATCAGAATCTATGTTTTTAAAGGATCCACAGGTAACTCGAGTTACACTAACATTTGAGAACATCCAGTGGAGTTTTTAAAGATGCCCAGGTAATTCCAATGGTCAGACAAGTTTGAGAAGCACTGCTGTAACTGCACTTGACTCACTTAATTGAACCCCTCTTGATTTCTCTTAAACTATACCATACCCAATGCATCCTGTGCCTGAAGAGCTCCCTATGTGACTCCCTGTGATTCCTGTCACTTGTTGACCCAATCCAAGCTTCACTTGGGAGCTTCCCCTAGGAAGTCCATCTTGGCTGTGTAGTAACCCCGGGCTTACTATGTATTGCTAGTTTCTCCATACATGTATTTTTTAATAGTAACTGGAATCAAATTTGCTCGCAATTATTAATTTTAAATTTTTACTATGCATTCTTTATTTTTAATTATAACTAAATAAAAATAAAATATTACACCAAGATTCATGATTTTTAAAATACACTTTAAAATTTTGCTGCATTTCTTTCAACCTTTTGTTATGTTTTTAAAGCAAGATAGAGAAGTACATCTTTACCTCAGCAAATTCTTTTCCTTCCATCTTTTCCCCAAGGTAACTACAATTCGGATATTGAATCTTTCCCATTTGTAGTCATATATCTTTAATATTTGAGTTAAATGAATAGGGTATTGCTCTTTAGATATACATGTTTACTGCTTGTATCATTAACTACTTTCTTTTTTTAGTCAACCTAATATTAACAAAATTTATCTGTGTCAATACATGTGGGTTTTTTTCATTAAAATTGCTCTATAAGTATCCAATGTATGAATGTACCACAATTTGTTAATCCATTTTCTACTGATAATCATCTTCCTTTTTCATTACTACATGTAATGCTACAAGTATGACACTCTTTGAAGATATTTTTAAGTGTGAGAATGTGTGTCCCATGGGTACATCCTGCCATGTAACTTTCATGCATCTTCTATTTTACTAAAAATTATAAGAATTTATTCTTCACAAAGCTTAAAGGTATTAAAACTCCAGTGAGCATCATATTGAAGTATTACTCCATTCACAATTATGAAAATTAAAAGTCTAGTAAGTTGATTGGTTATCAGATCAACATAAAATTTTAATAGTATTTTTATATACTAGCAATATTTTATCCTAAATGCAATTAAAAACAAATTCCATTTTTTTTTTTTTGTGGGTACCGGGGGTGTCGACCTCAGGACCTCGCACGCCAGGAGGTGCCCGTGCCACTGAGCGATATCACTGGCCCCTTTTTCGTATGTGGGATCCGGGAGTCGAACTCGGGCCCTCGCGCTTGCAAGGCAGGCGCTTACGCCGCTGAGCCATCTCACCGGCCCCCAAATTCCATTTTTAAAAGAAGCAATTATTTTATAGTACCTAGGAATATGTCTAAAAAATGCTCAAGAAACAGAATGATATAAAACATACCTGAAATGTGCAAAAAATGACCTGAATTAATAGAAAGCTGGTCTATGATCATGTACCAAAAGTTTAAGTACGAAGTTGTTAATTCTCTCAAAATCAAGTCCTTAACAAGGTTTATTGTGTAAAATTAAACTATAATACACATGAAATAATATAAAATACCAAGCTTGGAAGATAAACTTGATTAAATGAGGTGTGGAATGAGAGTAAGCGAAGAATGGAGATGCATCTTATAGATCTACAGCTGTCAAGAAGATAGTACTAGACATAATATAGTGTTGGCATAGGCATAGCAAGTAGCCCAGTGAAATAAAATGGGAATCCTGGAGACATAACCACATTTATTTAGGAAACTTGGTAAAAGGTGTAAATAACATTAAATGGAAGAAAAACATATTCAACAAATGTAATTATTAAAATGGGCTTATTGTAGACATACAAAAATTATCTCATCAAATACACATAAATATTTTCCAATAGATTCAAAACCTAAATATGAGAAGTACTAATAACAAAATGTGCAATTTATTTTCATATTATTGACACATAAAACCATTTTAATGGGAAATTAAAACTAAAACCCATTAGGGAAATATCTATACATTTGCTACATTGAAATTATAATTTACTACCAAAATATATTCAAAGATAAGCCACATATAAGGAGAAATTGTCACACTTCTAATCACACTGAGTTATTGAAAATATTTTAAAAAGTCTCAAACAGATAAGGAAAAGATAAGTCATCCAATAGAAAATTTAGCAAAGCATATGTGTTAGTTACTTTTCTTGTAGCTGAGACAACATACCCAACACCAAAGTTAAAGGAAGAAAGGTTTATTTGGCTCACAGTTTGTAGAGGTTTTAGTCCATAATCAGCTGGCTCCAAGGCAGGTCAGCATAGCAAAAGTTTATCACAGAAGAGAAATAGTCCATGGCAATCAGGCAGGAAAGAGCAAGCCGGTAAGGGACTTTAGCAGCTTCTTTCTGCCCCTTTTATAATTTATCTAGGCTACCAGGATTAGGGCACTGCCAAACCAATCCGTGGGCTGATTTAGTATTCACACACCCATGATAGCAACATCACACTCTCTAGATTCAGCTATCTCTGGAAAAGCACCATGGCCACATGAGGCTTTGGAGGGGGGCATCTAGACACAAACCATAACAGCATGTGAACAGCTGAGTCACAACAAAAGAAAACCGGAGAGATATAGCATATTAAAAATATTCAACTTCATGGGTAATCAGGCTAATATAAATCAATCCAACAGTCAGATATAATTTTACATCCATAAGCATGCATAAATTTAAAGTCTATCAGTAGTAATATTGACAAGTAAGGTTGGGAATATACTATGGAGAGAAGCGGGGTCATTTATCTATTTAAATTAGGAAGTCAAAAAGAATTGGCTGAATTTTAGGAAATTTAATTTGACTATTTTTAGGAGGATAAATTAAAGTGGACACGGTAGTCCAGGCAGCACATAATAAGGTTTTCTTCAGGGATGTAGCACAGAAACCAACAGAATAGATGGGAGAGACAGGGCGAATGAAACTACGCAAGTTGTCAACTGACTGTCTTTGAGGGTGAGGAAGAAGGAGGTGTCAAGATAATTACATTTCCAGAGAGAAGGGTGATAACAGGCAAATGGAACTGGAGCTGTCAAGAAGGTGAGTTGTCTTTGGGGAATGGGCACTGGGTGCTTGTTTGATGAGAGCTCAGTGAAATTGAAATGCCACAATGTGTAGAAATCAAGATTTGCATTTGTGTTGTAAGAGTCAAAAGTTACTCATCTGTGTCTTCCCTGCATTAGTAGCTCCATGTCTTTTATGTGTATAGATAGGACGTAACACTCCAGGAAAGCAGCTCTGAGGATCTTAACAGCCTCAAGCCATGGGGTTGTCCACCAAGCCCAAGCCTTCAAGAGTCCTGCTGATGAACAAGTTCAGATCCAATCAATTCATATGGAAGAGAGAGAGACCACACACAGAGCACATAAGAAGACAAGCAGAAATGCCCATTCTGCTCCATCATCACAATCCTTTGCTTTTAATATTACCCCAAGAAGTTTCAAACTTTTATAGTATTATCACTACATATACTACAGGTATATGGAGTATACTACATGTACTCCACCAGTGAAAGATGAATAAAAGTATAGAGGGAATAGTTACTTCCAAGTCACCATTTATTCACTATATTCATATGCAACCACTGTAAACAAGTATTTAACACAAGAAATTCAAAATATTTTAAGCTATAGATTTGCCCACCCACAACCAAAGCACTCCACTTTCAATAGAGATGAACATGGTGTTAATAGTTTTTTGTCGTGAAAAGTGTGTTATTACAGCTGTATTGTTATGAAAAACTACAGTGCAAAACTCTGAAATACCTAAGAAAGATGTTTCTCTGGGGAAAATCCATATATATATATTTCATGTTATCCTCAGTCAGTCCAAATTAGTTTGAACTATTGAATCTATCAGGAAGCTGATCGGATACAAGCAAAGTGGAAGCGTATGGGATCTCATTATATTAATAGCAGGTGGTAAAGGTACACTCTTCATGGTTTGCTGCTTTCTCCTAAGATAATTGGAAATTTAGAAACATACTATAAAAATTTAATTTATTCACTTGAAACATATCCAAAGTTGCTTCACCTATGGAAAACCAGTGATACAGAGAAAGATTCTTCTTCCTAAGCCAAGATGTTCTCAGTATTCAATAAGAAAGTCTTCCTGTCATAGGCACTTTATCTCCCCCAAAGTTAAAATTTCTTTATCCTGTGGGTTAAAAACTAGTTTCCATTTTTGTTCCCTTTTTCCACCGCAGTTTTCCCCCTTGACTTGCATATATCAGTTATCATCTGTGTCCCTTTTGTTTGATCCCCTAAAATTTTGAACTGTACTGCAGTGAAATTTTATACTGTACTGTATTCCACCAGTGAAAGATGAATAGAAGTGCAGAGAGAATAGATATTTGCAAATTGCCATACCCACAGCCTGGGTATCATTCACCTCATAAGGTTGTTGGGTAAGCACATCCTACACAATAGAAGGCATGAAATAATTAAATAACAAGGTCCTTTGTATTGTATTGTTTTAGATAAAAATGTGTCCCAGAGAGAGGAACGTAGCTATGTGATTTGAGTTCTTGCCTAGCACATGCAATATCTTGGGTTTACTCCCCAGTTCCAAAAAAGAAAAATAAACAACCCTAAACAAATCCCCCCATTTTTTTTAACTTTAATACTAAAGCACACTAATTGAAGAAGACACTTAGATTTTACACACACACAGTAATTTGTGCTTGTTTTTTTGTCTCTGTGAACAAAATATCTAAGAAAATCATCTTAAGAGAGGAAAGATTTATTTTAGTCGATAGCTTCAGAGGTTTCAATCCATGGTCCACTGATTCCAAAGCAGAAACATCATGGCAGAAGGGGAAAGCAGAAAAAAAGCGCTCAGCCCAAGGCAGCCAGGAAGCAGAGTAAAAAGGAGAGAGCTGGAGTGAAGAAAACATCCTCCAAGTCATTCCCACGGTGATCTATTTCCCCCAACGAGGCACTCCCTCCCAATAGACCACAAAGCTATGAACTTACTACAGAATTAATCCATTGATGAGGTTATTGGCTTCAATACATGATCCTTTGGGAATTCTTCATATTTAAGCCACAATATTCTGATCTTGGGCCCTAAGATCTCATGACCATCTCCTATTGTAAAATATATTTAGTATATGTCTAAGCATTGCCAGGCTTAATAGTTAAAGCATACATTAAAAATCCAAATCCAAAGTCTCCTCTGAGACTCAAGGTAACAATTAGCTGTGAGCCACTATAAAAAGTAAAAATGTTACACACTCCCAAGATACAAGAGCACAGGGTAAGCATTCCCATTCAAAAAGGGAATAGAGGATTAGAAATGAATTAGACCAACCAGATCTGAAAGCTAGCAAGGAACACATGGAATTCTGTAGCTTTATGTGTGACATCTGCAACATTTTGTGGCATGGCGTGAGTTCAAATGACATAGGCAACCTCACCCAAGGTGGCCTTGCAGATTTCAGCCCACATTGAGCTGGCTTTTCCTCAGCAGATAGTCCATATTCCTTGCATCTTCAACTTCTTGGGGTCTCTTGTAGCCTCAGCCTCATTCACACAGCTTAATCCATCACACTTTCAGGGGTTTCTAGCAACGATATCCACTCTCATATTGTTTGGCCTCCCAGGCCTTCCTTTGACATCTAGGTAGAAGACTCCATGAATTCACAACTCTTGCATTCTGCATTTCTGCAAAACTAGCATCACATGGATGATGCCAAGGTCTGCTGCCAAAATGAGCAATAGCAAAGACCTTATGGACCACAGCTACTGCAGACTTTCAAAGCCTACATCGCTGAACTCAAGGAAACAATCCCTAGTCATCCCTGTGTGAACATGGTCCCTGGGACTATCTTCTCAAAACAAAGTCTTTTGTAGGGGTTTATACTTGTATATCATTGCAGTCTGTGATGCATGGCATCTGGTCAAGTAGTGACATGCCCTCAAGGCATTTTCTCAGTGCAATATACTTGGCTTTTTTTTTTTTTAATGGTAGTAATCTCTTCAACCATGTCTTCCTTGGCTACAATTATACTCTTACTTCTTTTCTTGCCAAGCTGTAAGTTTTTCAAATCTTTCTGCTCAGATTTTGCTCTTGATTTTTATGGTAAATCCAGTTATGAACAGCCAGCAATACCCATGGCAAAGTGTGAACATTGGGCTGCAGTAAAATTTCCTTGGCCACATTAGTCCACCACCTTTGAATTCAGCTTCACATACAACATATCAGGACATGGAAAAAATGTACACAAGTTCTTCAGAGTGTAAAATGCTTGGCCTCTAGTCCAATTCCCAATACAGTCTCATTCCCATCTGAAACATCATTAGTAGAGTTTTCCTATCAGCATTCTAGTCTTCTGAAATCACACCAGCATTTCCCAAGAAGCTTGACCTACAGTATCCTTGGCCTTCTTCAGCCCAATTATCCAAATTTTTCAAAATTCCTCCCAGAAACCAGTCCCAAAGGCTTCTGAACCACAGAGTTAAATATAGTTAAAGCGATGAGTACACTTCTCAGTATCAATTTTCTGTATTGTTCAGATATAGTCAGAGATTTTTTGTGACCATCTACCCAAAGAAAGTCAATCTAAGGAGTTAAGATTTATTTTATCTCACAGTTCCATAGGTTTCAGTCCATGATTGGCTGTCTGTAAGGCAGAAAGTTAATGATGAAAAGCAGGCAGAGGAAAGCTACTCACTTGGTCTTAATCACTCTCCTCAACACTGGGACAAAATACCTGACACGCAAACTTAAAATATAAGAGATTTACTTTGGTTCATAGTTTAAGAACTTTCAGTCCTTGGTTGGCAGGCTCAAATGCAGAAATGGCATAGTGACAATGCATGCCTTAGAGGAAATCCACTTATACCATGGTGGCCAGAAAGCAAAGAGACAAGGGAAGATACATCTACCAGTCAACTGCCTCTTTCAACCAGAGCTCATCAAGTCAGGGATATTGCTCCTGTAATATAATCACCTTACAAACACATGGGGCTTTGGGGGTCATTTAAGATCCAAACCATGACATTCCCCCCCTGGTCCACAGAAGACTCATGTCCATTTCTTTATGTAAAATGCATTTAGTCCATCTCTAAGAGTCATCAAAAAAAATTTTTTGGTACCAGGTATCGAACTCAGGACCTCGCACTTGCCAGGCAGGCACAGTGCCCCTGAGCTATATCCCTGGCCTGACTCATCAAATTTTTAACAGTTTCAGCATTGCTAAAAAGTTCAAGTCCAAACTCTCCCGTGAATCTCTGTAAAAATCATAAAGAAAGTTAAACATTGTCTACATACAATGGCACAGGGTAAATATTCCCATTCCAAAAGGCAGTAATGGGGAGTAAAAAGAAGTGGAAAGAAAGCAAGACCAAAACTCAGCAGGACAATTGTTAAATCCGATGACTCTGTGTTCAGCACCTGGGGCAAGCTTTGACAAGATGTGAATTTGGAGAGGCTTGGGCAGCCATGGCATGATATGCATGACCTATGGCAGTGTCAGGTGTAGCCCTCATGGCCGGTCTCTTGGGGTTGCTCAGCTCACTGTGATTTTCTTCAGTAGACAATAGACATGCTTGACATCTCCAAATTCTTGGGGTCTCCCATGCATTTTAGCTTCACTGTCACAGCTTTGGTCACTGCCCTCACAGGGGTATACTGCCTGGCTTCTCAGGCCTTCTTTTGAAATCTGGGTGGAAGCCTTCCTGATACCACAACTCTTGCATTCTGCATGCCTACAAAACCACTACCAGGTGGATGATGCCAAGGTCTCCTGCACTGTGGGAATGACCTTTCAACTGGACCTCTTTTTGGCCAAATGTAATCTTGCCTTCTATAATCCAACAGCTAGGTTCATTTGAATAACAAGTTATTATATCACTATCCTGCTTAAGGCCTTTCCATTGTTTTCCACTTTACTTAGAAGGCCCAAATATATCTCATGGCTTATAGGTTCTGAACTATCTGGCCTTTTTCATAGATTCCTAAACTAATTTAGACCAGCAAGCCCAGCTCTCAATCCACTCAAGTGACCAACATTTCTTGTAAAGCTTTGTATATACTATAACATCTCTGACTTCAGTTACTCTCACATATTGTCCCTTCTTCTGCAGTAGAATTCACACAACAGGTCTCCCCAGAAAGGCTTATCTCACTCTCAAAATTTATTCTGTGTTGTAGTAATCAGTGTTCTGTGCATCACCAATCATAATTTTAAATTATGTATCTATTTGCTGTATTGTAAGTTACCTGCCTTTTCAACCAAAATATAAGTTCTTTGAGCAAGAAAGAGGAACATGTTTGTTTGTTCATTCTATGTCTTATAGGGTATTATAATGTTCGGCACAGCTAGATCAGTAAACATTGGTGAAAGGAATACGTGTCCCTATGTATGGGACAGAGAAACAGTATCCTTCTCTTCCTAGGACTAGTGAAGCTCTTTATAATAACCTTGACCAGATCAGGTGCCCATGGGATGCTTCAGTCTATGCTTACAATTATAGTTTCACAGTTCAGGGCTACCACTTAATTTGCTATTCCAGTACAAAACAAAAATACAGGCTCCCTCAATCAAAAATTGGGGTGGAGGAGAAATGTACCTAAAAACATTAAACATGAAAAATTTTCTTTAAAAATATTTATATGTTATAAGGTGTAATAGAGCTAATAATGTTACAGGAATAGCAACATGAAGTTACAAATTATAAAAAATAATATTTTGTATGTCAACATTTTATATAACATAATAATTACCGTATTAATGATTGATCCTGATTGATTTTGAAATAGGTCTGGTTTACTTTTCTGCAAATTCACTTGTTCATCATCACAATTTAAATTTTTAGCAGCTACATTTTCTGTCAGTTTAATTGAAAGCAGCACTAGTTAAATAGCAAGAAGTGAAAAATAACAAATAATTTTCTAGTTTTAAATTTAGAAGAATATAGTTATGGAACTGTTACTTGTAATATTAAATGCATTTTATAGGCTGTGATACACATTTTTTTACATTTTTGTTATTTTATTTTATTTTATTTTATTTTGTGGGTGCCAGGGGTCGACCTCAGGACCTCGCGTGCCAGCAGGTGCCCATGCCGCTGAGTGATAGCACCGGCCCTTTTTTCCTATGTGGGTTCCAGGAGTTGAACTCAGGACCTCGCACTCACCAGGCAGGCGCTTACACCACTGAGCCATCTCACCAGCCCCGTTTTTTGTTATTTTAAGGAGAAAAAATTAAAAATAAAAATAATAATAGGGGCCAGGGATTTAGCTCAGTGATGCAGCACCTGAGTGGCAAGTGTTCAGCACCTGAGTTCGATTCCTGATAACCCTCACCAAAAAATAAACAAATAAATAAATAAATAAATAAATAAAATAAAAATAAGAATAAAACAGAGTTTCAAAACAGGCTAATAGGAGGGTAAAAATAATTAATACATTGCATATTGTTATCTTCATAGTAGTTACTCAGAGTACAAGATATAAGCATGAAATATTGTCCAAAGAATAGTAGTACAAAGCTTTCTTTTCAATGAACTAAGAGAAACTAGCTGTGTAACTACCTTAACTATCTTGTGTGTGTGTGTGTATACATCTTTTTCCTTTTCCCTTCCTTCCTTTCCCCTTTCTTCCATCATGGTTTCTCTTTTCTTTTGAACAGTTTCTTCCCAATTCACAATATCTACTGCACATTTTGGATCTTTTTTAGTCATTCAGCTTCTCACACTAGTGAGACAATACAATGTTTACACATGTGGGTCTGATTTACTTCACTTACGAGTAACACTTTAATATAGATATTAAAGCTGATAGGTTTCATGAACAATTTTTCTATGAAGATTTAACTCTTCATATATATTGGTCTTATGTAAATCTAAATTGAATTGTGGATGCAAATTCATTAATGTTTCCTCTGATCACTGTGGAAGTCATACAAGAAACTCAACATAGTTTCTTGGTTTGTATATAATATACAATTCTACCTTATACATTCTTCAATTATAAAAAAAAATTAAATGTATTGAAGCCTCATACCAATATAGTACTAATATTCTTTTCTACTAAAGGTGACAATTTTTAAATTCAATTTTTTTTATTTTTAAGCCTATCATAGCATTCAAAATAAAAGATTCTAATTTCTGAAGAATTTGAATTACTCTCCAATTTGCCTTATTAAAACGTTCTACATACTTTTGCTTTTGTAGTAATTTACTCACAAAATTTAAATCACTCCCTAAGAAGCAAGAGTATTTGTACAGATGCCTCAAAGAAGACTTTGGGAATGGAGGAGCAAGGGCCTGGGACTGGGGATCTTGGTGTTGTCCATTCCTTGACTTCTTTCTCTCAGTTTTTTGGTACTTGCTGTTGGTTGGTGCTGCTGTCATAGCCTGTCCTGGGAATCCTCACATCACAGTTCCCCCTCTGTCTGAGTTACTTTTCTCATTGCTGAGACTAAGTACCTGATGCCCAAAGTTAAGGAAGGAAAGGTTTATTTAGCTCACGGCTTGTGGAGGTTTTGGTCCATAATCAGCTGGCTCCAAGGCAGGGTGGCATGGTGAGGGGCAACAGTTCAAAGCGGCAGAAGACAGCAAAAGCAACAAGAGGAAAAAGGAGAACAAGCCTCTTTTTCTCCCTTATACAGGCTACCCACCCTAGGGTGGATGGAGCACTTATACCATCTCCATGCCCTCCTTTTGCACAGGCTGAGGATGTTTACAAAGTGAGGACCATGGCCCCCTGCTGAGTCACTTAAACTTCTAAACTTCTCAAATTGACACAATGGTGCAACCATTACAACATCCTAGTGTAAACAGCCACACTAGGGCACTCTACATTCTAGGAGGTAAAACTGCTGGGTTACTTAGTTAAGTTTCTAAACTTCTCAAGTTGACACAATGAATCAACCATTACACCATCCAAGCCCATACTATACATGGCCAGACAGCGTGAGAGGGGATCTCTTAAATAACTAAATCCACAGTTTACGTGAGGGTTCACTCTTTGTGTTATACATTCCATGAGTTTTGACAAACACATCATGGCCAGTATCTATCATTACAATATCATGCAGAATAGTTTCACCATCGTAAAATTTGTCAGTGCTCACCCTACTCATCCTTCCTCCTTACAGCACTCTATTTTAATGAGTTTTTCCATATTTTTATAGTCATTTTCTTTTTTTTTTTTTTGTGGGTACCAGGGGTCGACCTTAGGACCTCACACTTGCCAGGCGGGCGCTTATGCCACTGAGCTATCTCACGGGCCCAATAGTCATTTTCTAATACAAAAGCATACTAATCCTGTAACAAAGAGAAGCCATGAAATCAAATATTTTTGGTAGTGAGGGTGAGTAGGGAATAGCAAGTGTGGGGAGGATATGCTTTCATAAGGATACGTGTTCCTGAAAGGTTTTCAAAATCAGAAAATTGGGATGTTATTGGCACCATTAATTCTGACTTGTCAACTTCATTGGATCAAGAAACACCTAGTAGATTAGTACAGCATGTTCCTGGGTGTGTCTGGATAGGTCATAGGTGCATTGCTTTTGGTAGTATATGGTCCCTTGCCCCTTTTTATCTGATCCTGGTCCCATGCTGTATTTCCTGGCCACCATTGCTCTGCCATGCCCTTCCATTAGGTGGTTTCTGCCTTGGAGCCAGCCATGTACTGAATCTTCTAAAAACCCTGAGCTAAATTAAACCTTTCCTTGTTTAAGTTCAAAGTGTCAGGTATTGTGTCTTAGGGATGATAAAACTGAATAATACACTTATTCACACTATTTGTGAATATATTTGTATATAGAGAAAAGAAGGAATTGTGTTTCTAACAGCAATAGTGAAAAACAAAAATAGCAATAATGATTAAAATAGTTTTTAACCATAAAAACCACATACATTATCTTCCAGTCTCTAGCTGAAACAGGTACTCAATAAACGTTTTTTGAATGAGTAAATATATTTCTGGAATCCAAGATAATTTGATTTAAACTTACCATTAAATTGTATTTAAAACATATATTTCTATTTAGAAACAAAATTAATCATGCAGAAAGAAAATTGTTCAATACTATTATTTTTATGTATGAACAGATGTTTAATTTTTCATTTAAAACTTGTCTATTTTTATTATATTACTACAACACATAGTCAATTATATATATGCACACACACACATACACATATCCTTTTACTTCAAAGGATTTACCAAACTGTTGAGAAATTGTATTTGCATTATCTTTTGTAATTCATCATTCAATGCTGTATAAAGATGTCAACTGAGATCATAGGAAAATTATATAATTTGTGCTTATGCTGATGAGGCTTGATAAGCCTAATTTTAGTTTAAGAAACGACTGTTTACTGAACACTTACAGATAAACTTGCTCCTTTGTATATCAAATACCTTGCATGTATTTTATCTCACTATTGCATCATAATAGCAGTGTCATAGCTCTGAAAATCAGCTGAAAACTTTGAATGCATGAGCCCTCCTCTATGGAGTAAAAAAATTCTTTTTCAAAAGCTATCAGTTGTTTAATTTCAAAGTGACAGATATATATTTTCTGTAAAGTATAAAAACAAAATATATATCCATAAATTACCAATATTGCTTTATAGTAATATGATGTCTTGTTTTTACATATATTTATAAAACAAAAAGGTAAAAAAGGTGTAAACACAATCTAAAATGAGCAAGTATTCTATACAGCACTGCGTAAGGTGAAATAATAAATAAGCCCATGTATTTCTTCTGGCTGTTTTTAGTCATTCTCATTCCAGATGTTACATTTTGACGTAGATTAGGGTGTAGCAAAGTTGGCCGGGGACATAGGTGTGACCTGTTAATTACAAGATCCTGGCACGCGTGCCCAGAACAGTTCCCAAAGGCGTGCACCTGGACTTCTCTGGAGAACTTCAGTAGATTTTCAGTAGGATCATGATGTTAGCCTAAAGCATGGGATCTGATGACTGTCAGATGTAGTAGTTCTTTGGGTTTCCTCCAGATTTGGACAGTATAAAAGGACACAGACACCAAGAATAACTTGCTATCCTGGCTTTCCTCACAATATCCTACACTGCTTCCTCCAGGGTGTACTCTTACCTTGGTTTTTCCTCTTTTACTTGGCCCAAGCTTGCTCTGCAGAGCCAGTTTCTCTCTCACTCTTCAGTTTTACTTTGTCAAATAAACTTTGCCACTGCTTTTTGCTCATTTCACTTCTTAGTTCAAGATGAGAACCTGGAAGTAAACTCCAGAAGGAGAGGTGAGTAACCTGGAATCCAGTAACATTTAATTGGTGAGCCACTTTTAGGAGGAGCTACCTGATAACAATTTTACTTTCCTTTTTCGGTTACAGTAACTTCATTTTTATTTGTTATTTAAATTTATGATCTAAAAGTAGCTTGGTGTGTGTTTGTATGCGGGTGGTAGAAAAAACAATTCTAATCTGTTTTATTTGTATTTTTGTGAATAAGAAAACCAAATTTTCCTTTAGTGGCTAGTAAGCTGTTTTCCTCACTTTATTTCTGAGGTGTAGGGCACAAGAAAAATTGGGTTCACCGTGGTGAAATATCTATAGCTATTCCAAGTAGCTATTGGATTGGCAATGTGTGTTTTTCTGCTAATTGTTTTTGTTATTGTTGTTCTTGCTCCAAAAGGCACGGAGTCAGTTGTTTCATTTACTTTTCATGTGAAAAGACCAGAACTTGAGAAACTAGTCTGACAAGAAAGGTCATTTTTATTGCATGCTATTGAAGTGCCTTCAAGAGAGGGGACTGGATAATGCAGAGATTAAATGAGTAATCTTTTAACTCCAGACATCTGTAGCTCTGGCTCAACTCACAGAGATAATAACATTTTTTGTTTTAATTTTTGCCTGTGATAGAATTATTTGAAAACAAGAAGCCAAAAGAGTACTCTATTGGAGCTTTAGCTCTTTCACAGGTCTACTGACAATTATTGTTTTCAGAACCACTGTGTTTACCCCTTTCTTGCCCTGTGGCAAAAAGTGTTTGCTAGTATTTCCCCCCATGGGCTGTACTGTGAAATCTCTTAATTGCTACAATAGTTAATCTCAATTGTCCACCTGCCTGGATTAAGACCTGCCCAGCAGATTAGTAAAGCACACTTCTGGGTGTTTCTGTGGGCTGGGGCATATAGGCCAACACACCGAGGGAGAAAGACCTGCCCTGATTATGGATGGCATCATACAATAGGCTTGCAGCCTGTATGGAATGGAAAAGGAAGGAAGTTGGTTGTGTCCTTTAAAACTCCATTCTATTTAAGGGGACGTATTTTTGCTACAGTGAATATGAGAATGCAGCTTCTTCAAACTTTCTGTGTGGACTCACACCAGTGATTTTCCAGGGAGCTTCGAGACTCTGAATCACTGCATCCTGGATCCCTGTTTTTCCGCACCTTCCAACTTCTTGGACTGAGCAGCTACTGGATCATGTGGTTCTCCACCATGCAGATGGCCACTGCAGACTCTGTAAACCCAGAGAATCCTAACCAGTGTGGATTTTGGTACCAAGTAGATCTAGAGAAATAAAATTATAAGAATGAATTTCCACAAAGTGTTTCCTGGAGTTGACTCTAATTTGGTGAGATCTAAACCTGCCACAGTCTCTCCTGATAATGTAGAGAATATGATAGCCCGTAGTATGAATGTCTTAAAAGAATATGCATAAATCTATTTAATATTCCTAATTCATCACTTGTAAGATGCAAGAAATATAATGACTGTATACATGATATTTTTGGAAGACTAAGAAATATAATGATGTTAGCTGGTTGCTCTTAGCACTTCTGACAAAATAATGAGGGAAAAGTATGAATGTAAAGATTCTATTTCCCAACTCCAGACACACATAAACAACCTAAAATTTTGTAAATTTGTCCTGAAAGAGAATCTTGTCTCCTGTAGTGCTAGGACTGATGTTGCTCAGAAACCAAATGTAAACTCTCATCATGTGATTGGCTGAAATACAGTGCAAGTTAAACTCTCAGCCTTGAAGGATATCCACAATTATAGTAAGGGCAATGATTGAAAAAATAATGGGATCCTGTAAATTGGGATAGAGTTGTTTGAGAAACCATGATGAGGGTGCAGACATTGAACTCTGACCTTCTGGTGAGTTCATTTTGGTAGAGGAAGAGATTTCCCCCTCTCTGTGGCAGAATCATCCACACCCACACCCCTTGTGGTATTGTCCTCTCCACTTCTGCCTGAGGAATGTAATCCCGCAGTAATGACCTTCCCTAATACAGTTACCAAGCTAGACAATGCTGGTGCTTCTGGGAACCAGCTCTCAAACCCACTTTTTTCCTCTATAACCAGGCTGAAACCTCAGAAGGCTCTAGAAATAAATACACTGGGTGATCCATGAGGAGGTATACTGTGATCCCAAAGAACCTCTTGAATTTTTAAATCTTACAAGCAGAAGTCAGTGAACAGGTATGGAAATTGTTTTTAAAGGTGTGGGATAGTGGTGGAAGGAACATAAAACTGGACCAGTCTGAATTTCTTCATATGAACTCATTAAGCAAAGATTCTAGAACTAATGTTCCAGCTCCTGGAGCTAACAAAAGGACTAAGAGTTTATTCAGTGGGTTGGCTGAAAAATGGATCAAAAGATAGATCTGCTGTGAATAAGCTGGAGATGGCTTATATCTTTAGCTTCCTGTTGATGAAAAGATTCAAAGCCTCAGGATCATGAGAATACTGGACTACATTTGCCACAATAAACTTACTCCTCCAACACTGGGAGTGTTCAGAAGATGTATCCTTCACTAATGCCTTATGAAATAGATTTGTGAGAGGATAATCAGCATCCTTGAGCTCTGTCATTGCTCTTCTCTACAGACCAGAGCTTATGGTGGGGGTTATAGTCACTCAATAGGTATAATTGGATCCTAGAATGCCAGGGGCCAAGTAGCAGCTCTCAGCTGCCAAAGGCAAAGTGAGCACACTTACTATATGGTCAGCAGAGGCAAAAGAATGATCAGAAAGGTCTGATTCCTGTAGACCTATGATGCTGACTCCCTAATCAAGTTGTTTCCAGAAGTGAAATAAATAGGAAGCCTACTTATTTTATACTGGATCTATATAGCAGAAAATCTCAGGGCATATGAACAAAAGTCTACCTGCAATTTTAGCAACAGAGAACTATAGTCCCTTAACCAACTCTCAGACTTGAGACATTTTACAGACCCAGAACAGCTTGAACAAAGGGGATGCCAGGTCTGCTTGAGGAAAAGCCCTGGTATACTACTGTTAAACTTTCTCCCACTCTTCCTAAAAGAGCCCTATGGCCTTTAACTTTGGTAACCATATGTTGGGAAAAAAGAAATAATCAGACATCTAGACTACTACTAGACGCTGGTTCTGAACTGAATTATAAGAGATCCTAAACACTGTGGCCCTCTAGTCAGAGTAGGGGCCTGTGGAGGTCAGGTGATCATTGAGTTTTATCTAATGTCCAACTCACAGTGGGCCCAGTAGGTCCCCAGACCCAACCTGTGGTCATTTCCCCAATTTCAGAATGCATAATTAGACTGAATATTCTTAGTACTGGGCAGAATCCCCATGTTGGTTCTCTAAACAGTGGAATGAGGGCCATTATGGTAGAAAAGGCAAAATGGAAGCCCCTAAACTTAGCTCTACTAAGGAAAATGGTAAATTAAAAAAAAATCACATTCCTGGAGAGATTACAGAGATTAGTGCCATCATCAAGGCCTTGAAAGATTCATGGATATTGTTTTCTAACACATTATCATGTAATTCTCTTATCTGGCCCTGTCTATAACATGGATGGGTCATGGAGAATGGCAGTGTCTTGTCATAAGTTTAATCAAGTTGTATCTCCAATTGTGGTTGTGATACCTGATTTGGTTTCTTTGCAAATTAACACAACACTTGTTACAGGGAATTTAGTTATTGATTCAGAAAAATATCTTTTTCTCCATGTCTATGCACAAGGGCTACTAAAATCAATTTGCTTTCAGCTGTCAAAGTCATCAAAACACCTGCATTTCCGACCTCAAGGGAATATCAACTCTCTGGACTTCAGACATGACTTAGTTCACAGAGGTCTCGACCATCTCTCTCTTCCACAAGGCATCATAGTGATCCGTTACATTGTATACATTATGTTGATTGGATCAAGTGAACAAGAAGTAGAAACCACTTGTACAGTCCCTTGCTATCAACAATCATTATGGGACAGTGCACATTTATGCACCAGGGTTCTTACTCCCAGCTTTGCATATGCACTTTACTCAAAATTAATTTTAAATATAGTTTTATCATTTATATTGCCAATTGGACTTGATTCCTCCAATGTGTTCTGGAGGATGTCTCCTGTTAAATAACAACTTGTTATTTCTGAAATAATTTCTATGTGTGTTATTCTTTAGATATAAAATATTCCCAAAGCATCATTTATTCAGAGCACTAATATCTTCAATAAATTAGTCTACTGATGTATTCATAGCTAAATAGTCTACTGGGAGGTACAGCCTATTATAAGAGTAGGTCCCTGGGGTTGTGACTTTGAAGAATTTATCTCCTCTTGGGCTCTTTCCCTTTCACCCTGCTTCCTAGCTGTCATGAAGGTTGTTATGATTTAGATCTGGGGTGTCCCCCAGAAGCTTCATGCCTTCAGAGGTAAGACATTTGGAAGGTGATTGGATCATAGGAATGCTGTGTTTGTCAGTGAGTTTGTGGGTGAGTATGCTGTTAGGAGGTGGGAACTGGTCAGAAGATGGGCCACAGGGAGTGTGACCTGGAAGGGTTTAGCTCCCTCCCTGGTTCTTCTCTTCTCTCTCTGCTTCCTCACCACCATGATATGACCAGCTTTCTTGTGACAGAACCTTCTATCATGCCCTTCCCACTCTTCCTGACCTTGAAGCCAGCTGACTATGGACCAAATCCTCTAAAACCTGTGAACCAAAATAAACCTCTCATCCTTTAAATTGTGGATATTAGTCATTGTGTCTCAGGAATAAGAAAAATGACTAAGACAGATTTTAGTACCAGGAGAGTAGATTCATTACTGTGACAACCTCCAAGTGGTTTAGAAGCTTCCTGGAATGCTGTAAGCTGATATTGATGGAAGCTTCTTGTCAAAGCTCAGAAGAGCAGAATGCTGCAAGTAATGCAGATGGTCAAGGCCAGGATCCCTGTATTACTTCTATTTGGAATAGGGATTTTGACACTCTGCCATTGTTTATTGGCAGTATTTAACTTTCATTTTTATTTTTATAGTGACTCAAAGCTAAGAGTTTGCTTCAGACACAGAGGGGACTCTGGACTTGGACTTTTCAGAAATGCTGGAACTGGTAAAACTTTGGTGACTCTTAGAAATGGACTAAATGCATTTTGTACAACATGGTGGACATGAGTATTTTGGAGACCAGTGGCAGAATGTTATGGTTTACATCTAGAATACCTCTCTAAAGCCTCATGTGTTCAGAAGTGGGGATTTTTGAAGTGATTGAATCATGAGGGGCAGTATACTCATCAATGTATTCATCTGTCAGTGTGTTCGTAGCTGATTTGCTGTGAGGCGATGGGGCCTGGTTGGTAATAGACCTTTCAAGGTATGACCTGGAAGGCCATATCTCCCTCCCTGGCTTTTCTCTTCTCTTTCTGATTCTTGGCAACCATGACGTGAGCAGGTTTTCATCCACTATGCCCCTCTGCCATTCTTTCTGCCTTAAGCCAGCTCTTCATGGACTGAATTTGTGACCCAAAATAAATCTCTCCTTCTTTAAATTTTAGATATCAAGTATTGTGCTCATTGATGGGAAAATGACCATGACACACAAAAAGAAACTCAGTGTTGACTTTAATTTTAAATTATTATTTATTGTACTAGTTTATATGTTATTAATGTCTACAAACTCTCTGAACCTGAATCATTGGTCTATTTTTCTTTGAAAAATACTGTTTTCTTTATGGCATTAACAAATCTGAAATTTTTCATTCTTTTTAATTTCCCAATTATGGTGCTGAATCACATTTTATTTTAATTTTTTTTGTTTGTTTGTTTTTTTGAGACAGACAAAGTAGTACAGGCTGGCCTTGAACTCATAGCAATGCTCCTACCTCAGCCTCCCCAGTGCTGGGGTTACAGGCATGTGCCACCACGCCTGGCTGAATCATGTTGTAAAAATCACCTCTGATACTCTGAATAAGACCATTGGTAGAGAAAATGACAGCAGCATAATTTGAGAAACTTATCTGTTGCTGTCCCAATAAAATTCGGGAAAATGATACTTGAGCAAATTACACTGGTGAAGAATTAGTACACAGTCCTTTGAAATCCACTGAAGGAGTAAGAGAATCCATTTATTCATAGAATTTTTCAACTTTTATCAGTTAGTTTTTTTCACTTAATACAGTTTCCTCTTCATAAACTTTCTTTTAAAGAGATGATATACCATATTTTCTAATACATCTTAGATCACTTTTTAGAGTCATACAAATGTGGCTTTCCCCCATATTCCTTAAGAATTCTTTAAATGGAAAAATCATATTATTTTAAGTATAATATAATTAAGACTTCTGAGTTTTCCATTCTTCATTCACTTGGGTAAAAGTTTTCTTCAGTCATTCCAACCAAATTATATCTGTCTTTCATACAATACTAGAAAATTTATTTGGAATGAAAAGAGACATTTTCAAGTACAGTGTTTGTGTTTTATTTTTAACATATTTTCTCACTTACTGAGTCAGAAAGATACAGAAAAAAGAAGAGTTCCTTTACTTTTCCTCCATTTTGGAGCTCTGATGACTATCAATCTGTTTTACATTTCTCTAATTTGTCATTTGGAGAATGTTTATAAATAGATTTACAGGATTGATGTTTTTCTCTCAGCATGGTTCTCTGGAGATTTACTTAAGTTTTGTGTAGCATTTTCTCCTTTTATTGCTAAGAAGTATTCCATGATTTGTACGTTGTTTAATCATTCATGTATGGAAGTAAACCTGTGTGTTTTCCAGTTTTTGGTCATTACCAGTAAAGCTGCTATGATTATTCATTTTCAAGCTTTCATGTGAACAGAAGTTTTCATTTCTACAGAATGGTTGCCAAGGATGAAATTGCTGGGTCAGAAGATAGTTGCATATTCAATTTTATAAAATGATAACAACAAAGCTCTCGAATTGTTTCCCAGAGTCACTGTAGCATTTTATATTCCCACCAGTAATGTAGGAGTAATGAACCAGTTTCTGTGTATCCTTTCCGGTGTTTGCTGTTGCCAATATTTTTATTGTAGCCATTTGGATAGCTGTGCAGTTATACCCCTTTGTGGTTTTGCTTTGTATTTCCCAAATGGATAATGATATTGAACATCTTTTTTATCTGCTTATAATGATATTAAACATCTTTTCACATGCTTATTTGCCATTTATATGTCCTTTTCAGTAAATATTTATGTCTTTAGCCTGTTAATTAATTGGATTGTTTTTTCTTAACTACTGAGTTTTGAGAATTCTTTGTATATTATAGATATCAGTACTCTGATATATATGTGGTTTTCGAATATTTTCTCCCAGGCTGTAGATTATCTCTTCATCATTTTCACATGGATTTTTATAGTTTGTAATTCACAAAGTTGATAATTTTGAAGAGGTCAAATTTACCCATCAAATGCATCATGTTTTTCATGTCAAGCTAAGAATTTTACTTACCTTTTGATCTAAACATTTTTTTCTCCATTTTCTTCCAAAGAATTATATACATGTATGTTCTATATTTAAAATCCATTTTGATTTAATTTTTTTTGAGACATGGTCTCACTATGTATTTCAGGCTGGCCTTGACCTCACTATGTAGCTGAGGCTGGTCTCAAACCAGTAGCAATCCTCTTGCCTTAGCCTCCCTAGTGCTGGGATTACAGGTGTGTGCCACCACTCCCGGCTACATTTTGATTTAATTTTGTTTGAAACTTGAAATAGGAAAAAAAGTACAGAAAATACACAACACAGAAACACCTGTTTCATTAAAAACAGTTTAATTGATTGACCTCTAGCAAGACTGAGAAACATAATCCAAGAAAAGATACAAATCATTAACATGATGAATTATAGAGGGAATATGACAAGTCCCATAACCAATGAAAGGATAAGAGAATACTACAAGCAACTCTATATAACACTAATTTATAATAATAATGTGGCAACTTAGAGGAAATGGAAAAATTCCTGGAAAATGATAAACTTATCAAAGCTCAATCAGGATGAAGTAGACAATATGAGTAGTAACATAATTATTACCTAAATAGAATCTCATTAAAATTCTCCTGCAAAAGAAATCTCTTGGCCTGGATGATTCAATGGAAAATTTTATCAAATATTTAAAAATTAATCCTCATTTTTTTTATGATCTGTTCCAGAAAACTGAACACAACTCATTTTCAAATGTACTCTTACCTTGATACAAAAACTAAAGAAAGACACTAAAAAAAAAGAAAAAACAAACAAACAAACTAATACTCATCATAGATAGGATGTAAACATATTTTTCTCTTTCTGAGTGAAGTAGGTATTTAGATTATTTTATTTATTCATTATTTTCCCTATTTATTAGTACATGTTTACAGTACATAATGACATTTATCATGGGGAGTTGGCACGTGGACACAACACAACTTAATTCCTTTCTGATTCTCTACCCCTCCATTTCTCCCTGTTCCTTCTAACTCTTGGGTCCCCTCACATTGGCAAAAGCTCTATTTCCATATTTTTCTTCAATTCTTTTTTTGGTCCCCTTTCCTTATCCTCCTTCTTTTCTGCCTCTGTCTCTAGTTTCCTCTCCCATTTAAAAAAGATCTCTCTACTCTCTATTATCTACCTTTAATTTTGCTGTTTGTTTATATTTTGGGTGGTTTCATATAAGAGAAATGATATAATATTTAAACTTGTGTATCTGATTTATTTCACTTAATACTATGGTCTCAAGATGCATCCATTTACCTACAAATGTCTCAAATTTATATTCTTTATGGCGGAGTAGTACTCCATGGTGTATAAATACCACATTTTTGTTATCCATTCATCTGTTGATGGACACATAGGCTGCTTCCAAGATTTAGCTATTATAAATTTCACTACTATAAATGTGGGTATGCATGTATCACTGTAATATGATGACTTTAACTCTTTTGGGAAGATACCTAGAAGAGGAACAGCTGAGTCAAATGGAATTTCTATTTTTAGTTTTTTGAGGAATCTCCATAATGATTTCCATCGTGTTTGTATTACTTTGTCTTTTTAAAGTAATAGCCATTCTTTCTGGAATAAGATGTTATCTTAGTGCTAGCTATCTTTTAATTTACATTACTGGCCAGCTATGTTGAACATTTTTAATGCATTTATTGCCCATTTCTACTTCTCCTGTGAAGTGTCTATTCATTTTGTCTGCCCATTTTTTTTTATTTAGTCTTTTATTTTGGGAGGCATCTAATTTTTTTGATTTTTTATATATTCTAGATGTTAGTCCCCTGTCTGGCATAGCTGGAAAATTTTATTTTCCCATTCTGTAGGTTGTCTCTTCCCTGTGTTAGTTGTTTCCTTTGTCGTGCAGAAGCTTTGCAATTTGATAGGATTGTATTTGTGGATTCTTGATGTTATTTCTTTTGCTACTGGTGTTCTGTTCAGAAAGTCTTTGCCTACACCTATGTCTTCAAGAGTTTTACCTGTTTTATCTTCCAGAAGATTAAAATGTTTCTGTTTTAACATTTAGATCATAGTTCCATTTTGATTTTAGGTTAGAATATGTTGAGATTTATGACTCCAGATTCAATCTTCTGGATGTGGATATCCGATTTTTCCCACACCATTTATTAAAAAGGCTATCTCTCCTCCTGTGTGTTTTTGTCAAATTGTTGAATGTGTCTGAGGTTGTTTCCATTTCTTCTAGTCTGTTCCACTGACCACATGTCTGTTTTAGTGCCAGTACCATGTGTTGTTATTACTGTAGCTTTGTAATATAACTTCAAATGTGGGATTGTGATGTCTCCTGCTTTGCTTTTGTTACCCAGGATTGCTCTTGCTAATCTGGGTCTCTTCTTGTTCCATATGATTGAGGATTGTTTTTTACATCTGTGAGGAATGCTATTGGCATTTTGGTTGGAGTTGCATTAATCTATATGTAAGCTTTGGAAGTATAGCTATTCTGACTCTATTGGTTCTGCCTATCCAGGAACATGGAATATTTTTCCGTTTTCTGCTATTCTTTTAGATACAAGCATGTAGCACTGTAAATTTCCCTCTCAACATGTTTTCCCTGCATCCTACCTGTTTTCATATGATGGATGTGAAGGCTTGACTCTTTTCTGTTACTGAAGATACATGATGAACACTCAGCTCTCACTTGCCCTTTGAACATGAAGGAAAGAGGCTGTGTACCCATTAGCTCTACGTCCCATTATCTTGTTTGGCTCCTTGATAGTAGATGAGGGGCTAAGGCTGACTTCACTCCTTCGGGCCCTGTAGAAACAACGATGTGGATTAATAAAGTCTTATAAGTAAAACAATCTGATGCTGGAAAAATAAAAGGGGTGGTAACGGAGGGAAATGGAAAAAATATTGAAATGTGTTATGCACACATACTAATGTGCTACAGTGAATATAATCATTATGCACTGCAAACATGCACTAATAAAAGTAAAAAAATATTTCCTTAGCCCTTTAGTAACCTGGTTAAGTTTTAGACACTGTGTGCTGCTAATGAAAGCTATATGGGTGAAAAAATAGGAAGAAAACAGAGATGTGGGAAAGGTAGTGTTTACTACCTCACATCCTCTAACCACCTTACACTGAGTCAGTGAACACTTGATGGTGTAGAGGTTCAACTCCCCACTTGGCCCTACTGACATCGGGGTAGAGGAGGACTAAGATTGTCCATGTGCTTTGCTTCAGATTATCTTGTCCTCTCTTCTTATTGGCAATTTGGTGTGTGAGTTTAGCTGTACAGTGGACTTCCCTGATACCAGTAGGGAGATGGTGGAGTACTGACAAGCTCAGGCTTGCACAGCCTTGTGCAGTCTCAGTGAAGTCAGATTGCTGGAGGCTGATCCCACTGGATTTCACACCATGGTGGAGGGTTGCATTAAGTCAAATAACTGTCCCTGTAGACTACTGGTTTTTCATGGTAGGGAGGGAAAGATTGTCTCCCAGAGGTATTCCCCTAAAATCAGTTCAGGGAGGATTAGTGACACCTGCTTCCATAGACTAAAAGCAGGAAATGGAGGATTAACTTCCCACATCTCCCCACGGAAACCATGGGGTTGGGGACACATTTAAGTTACCATTTAACTAGAATAGGACAGATATTGCCAGAAATGTCACTCTCGCTCCAGTACTCTAAGGACAGTGTTGGTTTTTGTTTTTGTTTAACTTTTCAGGCTGTGCTTATTGTCAGTTTCAGCCTGTATGCTTTTGCAATATCCAGAAAACTCATTGCTTTGTCGTACATCAAGTCTTGAGGGTCCTAGGCTTTCTGCAGGTAAGCTTGGTTTTGTGTTACTTCTGGGCAATTTTAGCTGGAAGAGTGAGTAATTGGGAGGAATGGAGCTACTTTATCTGATTGAAACTATTTGATTCAAAAACAATTCATTGACTCATTTTTAGGTATAGACCAATTTATAACCTACATGTAGTATTCTCAAGGAGTAAAGTGACATGTATTCAGAGCTTAGGAGATTATATTTCGCTTTCCAATACTTTCACTTGGTTTTGATTGTCACTAGTTTTAGATGGCCAGTTTTTGACTGTGGCTTATAATTCACTCTGAGATGTATAATCACATTTTTTTTGGTCCTTCAATATTAAGTATCATTTAGAAGATATTTTTGCAACACCCAAAGGCTTCCTGGGATCTTTCTGCTAAATACTTTTATAAATATATTTTCAAGTACAGATTTATAGAACTGATTTGTCATCATCTTGACTATGCTTATTGTTTTCTTAGTTGAATGCATCTTAGGTTAGTAAATTTGAATGTCAAAATGAGATTATAGAGATAAAATGTACTAATGTACTTTATGTTGTTTATTTAAAAATTTTATAATATTTGCTATTCTCTTATTTCAAAAAACTACATTTATTTTAAAATAGAGGGAGGAATGTGGCATCTGTATAAAAATTTCATCAATTTTATTCTGAATAAATGGGTATTTGATCCATGAAGTAGATAGTGGTTCTTGTGGCTGATCTTAATTTTTGCATAGAGAAATGCTGACCCCAGAATTCACTACAGAAATCAAAACCAAATTTACACAGAAAGAAAACATCTACATATTTTTAAATAATGTAGATGACTACATTACTTTAAATGTGCTTACTTTAAATAACTGTAAACATGACTTTAAATAATTGTTTTAGGCATGTAATGAAGGTCAGCATTTCTCTGGCATTAAAATTCTGTCTACATTGTTTCTGTAATGATTCATGTTTCATACTGGACCCCATCAAAACATCATCTTTTGTTCTTGAGATACACAAACCTGTATAATCTGCCAATATATCATACAATATCCGTGTACTGAAACCCAAATGGCCGCTCTCTTGGGCTGGCTGTGCTCACTGCCTGCACTTTCCTCAGTGGACTTTTCACATTCCTGGCATCTCCAACTAACTAGTGCCTCTGCTATACCTTTGGCTTCACTCTCACAGTTTCATGCACTGGCCTCTCATGGGCTCCTGGCAGGAACTATGACTTTATCATACGTTTTTGCCTGGCCTTCCAGGCCTTTCAAAATCTAGATAGTAGCCTTCGTGATGTCATAACTCTTGCATTCTGCAAGCCTGAAAAATCAGCACCACATTCATAACATCAAGGTCAACTGTCAGCTTGAGCAGTACTGGGCCCCTTGGACTGTGGCTGTAGCATCCTCTGTGTGCCTAGATGGCTGAACTCAGTGGCCCACTTCCCTAGACAGCCCTGGATGAGCAGACATTCTAGGGACTCTCTTCTCAAATGAGATTTACAGCTTTGCACCCCTGAACCTAGTATAGGTGGGGTCTTGCTGATTTCTGAGATGCCTTTAAGACATCTTCATTCTAGTGCCTGTCAAAGTATTTGCCTTGTTTGTAATGCTAATCTTTTCAGGCCTATAATGCTCTCCTGTGCTTTAGATTTGCAGATATTTTCTTTCTGGTAAAACTGCAAGCTTTTGAAATCATTTAGCTCTGCCGTATGCTCTTGAGTCTCACTGTAGATGTGGCTAAAATCAGCCAGTACTAGCAATGCCACAATTTAAACACTGAGCCACCTTGAAATTTCCTCTGCCAGATTAATTAGTCTACTGCCCTTAATCTTGGTCTCCTATGAAATCTCATATCCTGGGCAAAATACAGACAAATTTTCTGCCAGAATGTAACACATACTGCCTTGAGTCCAACTGCCAATGGAGTCCTTCTTCCCAACTGAAATCTCCTGAGCCTGGCCTTCACTGTCCATATTCTTGTCAGCACTCTGTTCTTCTGAGCTCTGATGAGTGTCTCTCATCAATCACTGCTTGTAGCATTCTAAAGCTTCACTAGACAGCATCTCCAACCTTTTTTAAAATCCTTGAACAAACCAGTTCCAAAGACTTCTAAACCACATGATCATGTATAGTTACTCCAATAGCTCCACTCTTGGTACCCGTTTTCCATATTAGCCTTTTTACCTTCTCTAGGATACAATTACTGAGATGTCCAATTTAAAGGAAGAGAGGTTTATTTTAGCTCACAGCTTCAGTGGGTCCCATGGACAGTGAAGGCCAGTCCATGGTTGGCTGGCTGCAAGGCAAGAATGGTATGGCACGATGGCATGGCAAAGGAAAGCTGTTCACCCCATGGCAACCCAGAAGCAGAGAGAGAAGGAGGAGCCAGGGACAAGAATAAGTTCAGGTTATGCCTGCAGTGAGCAGACCCTTCTGACCAGGACTGGCCTCTGAAAAATGAGATTTGGAGGACAATTTGGGTATAAAACATAGCATTATAGTTATTTGTAGAGGCTTTGTGGTCTCATATGGTACTAGCCAGTATCCACCATTAGCCATAATGAAAGGTGACTGAGACAGACATACACAGCCTCAATAATGCACCCTCTTCTGGAAGAGTGGAAGGCCTAATCATCTCTGTTTTAGATATCCAGACTTTTGGAAGCAGCTCTTGGGAACACATTAACTTTGAAATAAGAATAATACTAATACTAGTTTAAACCTCAGGGGAGAAATATTCTGTATTCTTTTTAATTAAAAGATAGTGTATGGCCCAGCAACTTCAGCATTGCCAGGGAGTGTTTTAGAAAAACACAATCTTGACCCTTGTCTCCCTTCCACCCAAACCCCTTGGATATTCTGAGTTATTTTAACTTTTAATGAGATCCTCATAAAATCCATTTGCACATAAGTTTGAGAAGCTCTTCTTTTAGCGCTAAAACTTAAAACAGAAAACCTCTCTGGGTCAAACTTGTGCCTGAAATCAATTAGGTAAATGCATCTTTGGACACATGGGAAAATGAGCACTCAGAAGAATCCTCCCTTTTTTAAGATACCCTAATTGCTTGGACTAAGCATTAGGATCTATGTTAATGTGATAAACGAGTAGTTTATATATTTAAAAGAGAGAAAACAACTAGTTTAAAATCTCCCAAAATAGTTAAATGCTAGTCAAGTCACAGAATTTCACTCTAGTTTCTAAACTATTATTAACAGAATAAAAAGACATTTTTGTTGTTTATAAGGTATTTTAAACATTATTGAATTAGACCCAGTTTTTATTTAAGTGTCTTATCAGATAAAGCAGCATATTATAAAATAATTATGTAGCTTTAGGAAAAATAATATAACTAAATCATTAAAACTTTAAAAATGTTTGACTTAGCTTATTTTTGTTATTCCACTTGATATATCAATCGTTTTGCTGGGTCTGACTTTGTTTCACAGAAAATGGAATTCCCACTCAGAAGCATCTTATTGGCAAGACCTATCCTTTTTACCCATTTACTAAATATCCTTGAGAATGGACTACTAATAATGTATTCACTGAATAATTTTTTATATTTCAAATATATACTTACATAGTAATTGCCAATTAAACACATATACAAAGTAAATAATAATTATTTAAGTATTGTTCATTTTCTACATATAATCCATGATACTCACATACAGTTCTACTGAAAATCAGGCACATGACAAGCAGATTTTCAAGTGGACTATCCTAAAAAAGAATAATTAAGCAAAAATGCTCTTTCTGATGTGATGAGCATACCGTATTTCAAAAAATCTTGGACATATTTTCATTGTGTCATCAGCCATTAGAAATACTTTCTTGGATGGAAGGCTTTGGTAGTTTTGTTGTTGCCCACCAAAAAAACAAAAAAAAAAAACAAAAAAAAAAGATTGATGCTGGATAAGGGTTTACATGATTGAGAAAGTGTTGAGAATAAACAAAATGGAGTGATTTGTGTTTATATAATTAAAGATTAAAATGCTGGTGCCAGATATGTAATTATTATAAAGGATAAAGAGATCAGAGCTGGGCTGGTGAGATAGCTCAGCGGCATAAGCACCTGCCTGGCAAGCGCAAGGTCCTAAGTTCAACTCCTGGTACCCACATACGAAAAAAGGGCCGGTGATATTGCTCAGCGGCATGGGCGCCTGCAGGCAGGCGCGCGAGGTCCTGAGTTCGACCCCCGGTACCCACAAAAAAGAAAAAAGAGAGAGATCAGAGCTAAATAATAAATGAATTAATGAATCCCTTCTCCATTTGGTCCTCATTTCTTTAAATGTCTGCTTCCTTTAAATTTTATGTGAATTTAACATCTGACCTTATATAATTTATTTGTGGTTTTGTGACAACTCGTTACATACTTGTTAGCAAACTGTTACACCATCTCTAAAGAAATGTGCTGGTAAAAATTACTGTGTTAAGAAGGAATATCCCCAGAACTGAAAAAGAAGGAGGTGTCCACATGTTCAACATACAATCTCACTAAGCTACTGAATATTTCAAAACCAAAAGGGAAGGGACCAAGAAATGGAGGGATTTGGGAGGTAGTGGAGGGAAGGGAGATAAAAAAAAAATTAAGATGTGTTATGTACATATACCTACTTCCCACAAGAAATGTAATCATTATGTACTAATAAATAATAAACACAAATTGAAAAAAAGAGAAAACTCGGAGTTCTTACACAGGAACATTCTGAGCTTTTTATCCTTTAGGAAATGCTGACTGCAAGACTCTAGCTTACAGAATTGTTTTTCTACATAATCAGTTCTGGTTGATGTGTTGTTAGATAGCAAACAATGAGCCAGCTGCATACAATACTATTCATTCCAACTGATGATCTTTGCCAACCTTTGTCACAACTCTGAATGCTTGATTTTGCCCAAGAATAGGCCCAGTGACTGGATGCTACTGGATGTCAGCTTCATAGAGCTTCTGTCCTCTACCTTGGAAAAGAAAATATTTCTGCAATGCAAATAAAATCTGGAAAACTGTCACAGTGTTGCCTTTTCTATAGATGTAGCCTGACTGGTAACAGAGAACAGGCAAATCTTAGTAGTAAAATAGTAAAAATAAAAATGCCTGTTATTTGTTTTAGAATTATAGAGAGCTTTATAAATATGCAATATAAATCAGAGTTGCAAATTAACTATGCTTCCTGTTTAAGCTTAGTTTAAGGTATGCCCTTTGTCTTTCCTAATTTTCCCAGTTTTTGTTATTTCTTTATTCTTTAATTTAAGAAGCTTTTCATATGCTTTTCTGAGAATAAAGTTTGTTCAACTTCTAATCTGGCATACCCATGTTAACTATTAGTGATATAATTACTAAAGTGTGACCAGTCAAATTAAAAGTTATCTAACTTAACGAATATTATAAAAATTATAATCAAATTTTACCATACATTTTTAGAACTGATGCTTGTACAAAATATCTGACCAAAACTCATGAAAATAAACACACATCAATAGACTGAGTGCCTAGGTGCAAAAACTCCTGCAGAAAAGGAATTTGAAAATCAGTGCAGTGATTGCTCCTCCCTTCCTAGGAATACGCACTGCGGCAGTGATTTGTGATCCAAGTTCCCTTGTGCTCAGAAAATCTTTGTAAATTCCAAGACAGCTAATAATTATAGAAAATAAAAGTTCATGAGTCACACGTTTGCCTATTATACATCTTCATAGACTAGTTAAAATATCAAGAGCTGCAAACATTTGTTTTTTACTTTGATTTTATGATGACACTATGTAGACGACATTGTTTTCTGATTTACAACACATCTTAAGTTTCTTTACTTTGGATTTATGATTATCAGAATACCCAACCTGCTCTTACTTAGTGGAGAGAAATAATAGGAACTGAACTTTTACTTTTTAAGAGTACTTTTTCTGTATAGATAGTTCTTTCCCAAATCTTGAGCAGTAGGAATCAATGAAAGAAGAGATTTTAGGTAGTTAGAAATAGGTTGCTAATTACTGGTTAATGTAGAGGTTATCGGGCCCACTTATTTAGGAGAGATGGTTTTGTCATTTGACTCTTGATATTCATTTTGAATGAAAAGACAATGTGTCAGGATAAAACTGAGATTATAACTCTTCACTTCTGAGAAATGAAACAGAATGGAGTTATTTTAGAGAATGTTGAAAATAACCCTGGGAATGTTTCCTTGACCACACAATTCCCGAGAGCTAAGGGATTCTGTCCTATGGCACCGAGAGAGGGAGACTGCAACCTTATTGTAAGGACTATTCTAAAATGGGCTAAAAATGCAATTAGTTAACGCTGAATCTGGCAAGTAAGAGCCGATTAGACTCTCGTCTCCTCAATTTCTCAAGCTTGTCTTTGAATTGTTCCCGCAAGGCCACTAAATTCAAGCTCAGACATCCAGATAGCTATCGTATCCTGCCTCAAATCTGACTCTCACAGGCGAAGTCATCCATTCTGAGTTTAATACATTAAGCTTCTAGGTCTGAATTACAAGAAGGGATTACTCCATTTAAGTTTGCAGTTGTCTTTGAACTATTTCTTGTGATTTTAGCATTTCCCTTTCTTGACCCATCCTCATATGTACTGTCATGCAGGCATAATTTTAACAGTTTTTCTTCAGCTGATGTCCCATAAAATCCTTGCATACATACTTTACCTACCTTCTGTCGTCCCTCTTCAAAGTTGAACAACAATCTTTCTTATATAAACTCATTTCCACATGGAGTTTTAATATGACCTTGTGGAATGTAGTCTTAAGTGATATATGTGCTTGGATTTTTAGACTGCAAAGCATTATCCAGATAGTATCTCTGATAACAATGTCATATGCTATAACTTTGAACAACCTCCAATTTGAAATGTACAAGCACTGTTTTCCTCATGCAAATATTAAAATAAACTTTGTTTAACAAATATTGGATTATATTTAAAATTGAGAAACTTCATATATAAAGGGGGTATATTTTTCTTGTAAAGTTAACAAATGCACCAAAAAGAACAGAAACAGAGCAACAGCAACAAAGAGCACCACACACACTAAAAATTCATGAGGGCTTTTTTAAAGAGGGAAAGAGGGATAGAGAGAGTAAGACAGAAAGGGAGGGAAGAAAGAAAGAAACAAGAAAGAAAGCAGGAAAGAAAAGAAGGGAAAGAGAGAAAAAAGGAAGGAGGGAAGGAAGGAAAGAAAAAAGGAAGGAAGGGAAGGAGGGAGGAATGGGAGTAAAAATATTATTTATATCAAAATGTAATTTTAGTTGTCCTTCTGTATTTGCTAGGGAATTGGTCCTGTGACTACTCTCCTATGGATATCAAAACCTGTGGATGCTCAAGTCCATTACATAAAATGGCATAGTGTTTGTATGTAACACACATATATCCTCCCTCATACTTTAAATCATCTCTAAATTAGTTATAATAGCTAATTCAATGTGCGTGTTACATTAATAGTTCTTACACTCTATTGTTTAGGGGATAATGGAAAGAAAAAGTGTGTACATGTTGAATACAAATGCAGTTTAACAAATCTTTTTGATTGGTGGTTGATCAAATCTGCAGGTGCAGAACCTGTATATAATAAAGGGTGGATAGTGTTCAGAATGAGCAGCCGAGGATTAGACACACGCCCCTCCAAATAAAACAGCCACGTTGTTCGAGGTACATTTTATAAAACTGCCATGGTGCAGTACATTGTAAAAAAGTAGTTATTTAAGTCGCTAATGCATGTTTGACTATAATCACTTATATTTTTGTCTCTTCTGGCCCAAGATATCTTGAAGAAAAAATATATATATTTTTCTTACTTGATCTGAACTCCATATAGTTTTACTGCAAATATTCATGTCCTAAGAGAAAATATGAAGCAACTTTCCCCCTCAGACAACCCCCACACACCACTGAAATATAATAACAATAATTCAAAGTATTCGAACAAATTTGGTTGATGTCATGTTGGAACAATAAGCTAACTCTATTTAAAAAGTCCTGAAAATCCACAGAAAAAGAAAAATGGAAAGCAGATTACTTCATAATAGAAGCAAAACAGGATATTAATTTCCATGTGTGGTTTGGGAAATCTTAGAAGAATATCAATCCTGTTTATATTATAAAAACATGCTTTTTTCCTATCAAAAAAGATACTCTGACACTTTCATCATAAGAAAAATTTCTTATAATTAATTAAAGCTTTGCTTAAAGAAAACCACTGGTGTCAGTGAAAGCTGTTTTGGAAGATTTATGGACAAAACGTTTCTTGTTCTTCACAGATAAATTTTGACACATAAACTGCTGTTTAACGGAAAAGTGATTTTATACCCACCTTTTCTATAAACCCCCAAATTATTTTTAAAATGCTCGTTCTGAGCTAAAAAGGGGAAAAAGATTAATGCGAGTTGGCAGAGAAAATGGTGCAGTGGAAGGCATGGCATATTCACCACTGTTGCCAGAGAGAGTGACGAGGGAAAAAATGCCACAGAGGGCATCCCCAGCTTTGGATTAGAAAATCATCAAAGTCCGACAGGAATTCTCAGAAGGATTCAGAGTACTGAACAAGTAGAAAGAAGAGACCATTCCTCCACACATCAATACCTTTCAAACCTCAATCAAAGCACTCCAAAAGAGCTTCAGCATTAGGGAAAGCATCTCATTTTTTGATATAATTTTTAAAAAGTGATTTTAATTCAAAAAAGATATTTTAATATCCAAAGACATGTATCAGATCGAAGGCTGTGGCAGGCACTGTCAGTTTCCATGTGTTCCAATCCTGGTTTCTTCTTTGATTCGAGTGGCTAAACTTAATTAACGTTCAAACGCACATTTAGTATTCTTGCATCTCAAGGTTAACATCAAAGTGCTAGCAAGTGATAGTATCCTTGATCTTAGCCAAGGATCCAAGTTCCTCTCCTGTCAATAATAGAATAGCAAATGAAGCTAAAACCTGAATCAGGAGGCGGAGGGCAGCAAGAGATGGCATATGTGAAAAGATGAAAGATGTATTTCTTTTCTTTCTTTCTTTCTTTTTTTTTTTTTGTATATGCAGATACCGGGAGTTGAACTCAGGACCTCACGCTTGCCAGGCAGGTGCTTATGCCGCTGAGCTATATCACTGGCCCAGAAGACGTATTTCTAAATAAGAAATGTGACAGAAGTTTAGAATGATACTGATTTTGTAAATTTTAATAGTATTTGTGTTGCCAACAATTCAGTGCTTTGAAAAGTAGAATGTAAGAAATAATTAATTACTCTAACAATCTATATTTCCCCTGGATTATAAATTCTCTTACAATAAGGTCTAAATCTACCCCCAACACTGTAATTAGTATATAGCAGACACTTAATAAATGCTTATCAAATACAAGGGTTTTTGTTTATTTTTCCTTCTTAAAGTTAATGAAAATTTATAAACTTGCTTTAAAATTAATTGACTCCAAATTTAACAGAATTTAATGTTAAAATAAATTAGAATAGTTACTACACAAATAAAAACTAAGGTTCTATGGTTTAAATTTGGGGGGATGGTTAAGACCGGATACATTATAAATCCTCACATTGATGAACATGTGTGCACTTATATAGAATTTAAAATATGTAAGGTCTTTTTCTAAGTGCTATATAAATATTAACTTTTTAATACTTGTAACAATTCTGTATTCTAACCACTATTATTTCTACTCGAGGATGAAGTGGTTAAGTATTGTGCCCACTTTTTTATAATTAGTAACTGGCAACGGTGGAATTTAACCCCAGGAAGTCTGACTTTAGAGTCAGTTTTCTTAACTAATGTATTGCTTCAGGAAAAAAGAAATTTTATGGATAATGGTATATTTTCCATTTACAGGACTATATTAGTGTCCCAAGGGTGCTATAAAATGACCACAATTCAAATGGCTTAAAATAACAAAAATCTATTCTCTTGCAGTTACAAACGATAAAGGTCCAAATTTATGGTGTCGACAGAGCCATACTTAAATGAAAGCCAGAGAGAGGTCATGAGGGATACAACCACTGGCAGTGCCATAGGGATGGGACCACCCAAGCCCTTTGGAGTTCACATCTCACCACAATTTGCCCAGAGTATTGGACATGGAATTACAGAATTTAATATTTGCCCTGCCAGACTTCCATCTTGCTTTGGGCCCATTCCTTTCTATCTCCCTATTTCTCCCTCAGGAATGGAAATGTTTACCATGTGCCTTTCTTTTCATTTTTACAGGGCCACAAATCTAAGTTTGCCTTTGGAAACTCTTAGAGATGGATTGAATGCATTTTGCATAAAGGGTTGCACATGAGTCTTTTGGGGGACAGGAGCAGAATGTTATGTTTTATATCTAGATGTTTCCTCAAGCCTTATACACTTGTGGGTGTGGCTTTGGGGAGGTGATTGGATCATGAGTGTGTGATACTCAGCAGCAGATTAGTCCACTGATGAGTTTATCGCTAAACGTGATTTTGGGAGATGAACCCTGTTTGGAGGAGGTGGGTCCCTGGGGAGTGGCCTGGAAGGGTCTACCTTCTCTCTCCTCCCTTGATCTCTTGCTCTGCTCGCTGCTTCCCACCTCCCTGCCATGAGCTGCTTTTCCTCTTCCATGCCTCTCTGCCATGCCGGCCTGCCTTGGACTGCCAGCTGACTATGGACTGAAAATTCTATAAACTGTCAGCCAAAATAAACCCCTTCTTTATTAGGATGTGAGTGCTGTGTATTATGTCTCAGCAACAAGAAAATGCTAGGACAAATACCTATATGTAATGACCTAACACAATGTGTAATGTGTCATATATATAATATGTCATCTTTTCTCATGAATGTGTATAGTTGTGCTGTTGTGGCAGTCTTTGTATCCTGAATTGATTCAAAATATTTTCCTTTCATGGTCATTCTGACTTTGGGAAAAGTCCAGAAGTCTCGGGGTGCCAGATCTGGTGAATTAGGTAGATGAGAATGTATAGTAATTTTTTATGAGTCTGCTTTTCCATTGGATGGCTCTAGGTAGCAATATTCACCATAATTTTGATCATCCCTTAGAAGACACTCACAGAGAAGGACTTCCAGAATGACTTCAGAAAGAGTAAGTGTTATAGGGTAAGTATGCAAGAATGATAGAGTGTGTTCAAAGTGCAGGAGGGTATTTTAAAGGGGATTAATGGCAACTAGTTTTTAAATTGAACACAGCAGTTTTTGATCAGCCCTTGTATATATTATAGATGTTAGAACTTTGAAAGTGGGAAAAAGTCATAAAAAATTTATTAGCCCATTTTACAGATTGATAAAATGTGCATATTTACTGGAACAAAATGTACATATTGTCAGATGCATATAGTAGATTCATGTGGACAGAGGGAGATATTTGAAATCAGGACTGTCTCATGGAGGTAGACGTGTCAAATCCATTTACTATGTAAATTTTAAAGTAACCTATTTTAAACATAAATATAACCTCATGATTTCCTTGCTTAAAACAGGTTCAGAGTTTTAACTATTCGATGTGATGTATGCTCTCCATTGTCAAATTGCTTTCTATCCCTCGGTAACCTCATCTCTCTCCTCATTCCCGCTTCACACCTTTGATCTGGCGATCGTTCTCTGCTTGCATTTGCCTACAAGGAGGACTCTTTCTTTCACATATGCTTGTGATTAGGCTTTCTCCTCGGCCTGGACTTCCCTTCCCGCTCTCATCTCCAAGCCCTGTCAACTCTTCTAATTCTCATCTTTTAAACTGAGCCCAGACCTCTTCCCTGAGAGGTTTCAGCCACCTGCCCTCGCACCTTCTTTCATCTATCTGTCTTTAAAATGTGAGGTCGCCACTGCGGGGTGACCATGATTGTTTCCTTCAATTCTCCAGTCTCTAACTGTATGCAAAAAAAGTGTTCAACAAATCACCAGTGTATTAATATATAAATGAAGTCCAAAGTGTGTCTATAATTTACATAAATGGATAAATGTTTCCTATGAGAATAAATACCTCCATATTATTTTGCTTTTACAGGCTGCAGGGAAAGAGATAGTGATAAAATAACATAATATAGGGGTCAGTGAGATGGCTCAGCGGTATAAGCGCCTGCCTGGCAAGTGCGAGGTCCTGAGTTTGACTGCCGGAACCCACATACGAAAAAAGGGCCGGTGATATCGCTCAGCAGCACGGGCGCCTGCTGGCGCGCGAGGTCCTGAGGTCGACCCCCAGTACGCACAAAAAACCAAAACAAAACAAAAAAAAAACCCATAATATATCATATAAATATAGTGATTTGGTTAATAAAAAAGCCAAAAATACTTCCTTGCCATTTAAATGTTTTGAAATATGAGGAAAGAGAAAAGGAACTTCATATTTAAAAAAGCAAAGGACAGTTAGTCCTAAATTATGAAAGAACAGTCATCCTATTGTGTGATTTGGTAGGGAAATCTGTTGGGAATCCTACAGGTGTATAATTAACAAGGAAGTGTTTTCCTAACAGAAAAGAAAAAAGAATATATGCAAAAAAGATAAGTAATACACATTTTGCTTCTGACTCTATATTTTTTAATGTTCTTATTTGTCATGGAAAAGATATTGGAAACCCAAGCCTAATAGGGCAGGAAAATAAATTAGATGTACTCTGGCATACTTAGAAGCCAAATGGAAAGGAAACAGCTCTTGCCTGTGTGCAGAATGAGATTAGCAGGAAACATTATAGACAAGATTATATGAAAGAGGGACTGAAGCCAGCAGCGAAGCAATTAACGTCTCTGATCATTTTCAAGTTCCCCGCAGAAGCCCTACCAGAGTGAAACACTCGTTTGGTCAGTCATGCTTTACCTCTCCAAGTACAGTGACAAATGAGTCAGGGTAGTGAACAAACAGACTCAATTAAGTAGTGATTGACTCAAAATAGTTGAAATTTATCATCAGAAACATACTTCTTGGATAACTCATAATTATTTTTTCTTCATTTTATTGGTACATTTTAAATATACATAATGATAACTCACAATTATTTTACCCAAAATGGTCTCTCAGGAAATCCCATGCAGAATTTTTAGGCACTATAGTTTGGATTGCCACCAAGAAAAATGTTATGGAAGAAGGCACACTAGATTAGGCATAAAGAATGACCCAGCCTCTAATAGTTAGCAGACTTGTAACTTTATAGAGTAAAGGGAACACACCTACCCTCCTCATCTCATAAGAATGAGTCAATATAAGGGCTTCAGTAGCTATAATTGTATTTCTTGGAATTCAGAGTCGGTTTATGATCAAAACATAAAAGCAAAATACAATAGAAAATATTTTGGTGGTGCTGATGGTCTGTTTTATTTGTTTTGAAGTTTTATTTAGCCCATTTTTGTTTATTTGCTTGTGTTTTAAAATTTTTTCAGGCCTTGAATAAGATCAAAGATGGTATAGACCCCTACCTTGGTGACTAAAAGATAGTAGAATTCTTAAGATTTGTTATTTCTGTAAAAAATAAATTTTAAAAGAACAAGAATGAAATAAAATCAACTAAGAAGATGTAGTTTAAGGTAAATGAAGAAATTCCTAAATCAATTCTTTCTTCTCAGGCTATTTCCTGAAGATGGTGAATTAGGCACAAATGATGATAATCATGCCAAGGTATAAATAATATCGGAAACACATTTAATAATTAGATTTTGATAATGGTAATATTCGCAATGAAGGAAAAGAGTAAAACTGGCAAAAACTGAAGTTGTCATTAGAATTTAAGTTTAGAAAAGAAGAGCAAAGAAAGAAAGTCTTATCTATGCAAATCCTAAGTTGTATGCTATGTGATCTTAAAGGATAGAACTGTACCAAGTTATTCATGTTTTAAGAGAGAAAATTTCTGAATAAATTGGATGTTTTCAAAATTGAGATAGTTTCAGCTAGCTGATGGTGTATTCTGTGCTTTGATAATTTTCTTTTGGAAATTTTATCATCTGCTAGTAATAAGAATTGGAAAAATTATAAATTAATTGGATCAAATAATTACCTCTTATGTGTGAAGTTAATAAAGGTATGATATAGATAGAATAAGTTAATGGTCCCTGAAAGCCTCTTATGTGTGGGTGTACATATTAAATAAAGAAAGTAAAAGCACTTTAAAAACTATGAGGTCATGAAATTTAGTTTTATTAAATTTTTCCTTAAATTATGCATTTTTAAAGTTCTGATGCATCCACACAAAATATAAATTATTTTTATATTTTAAGAAAAATAAACAATTGGCTTGCTACTAATTTTGGAAACCTTACTGATTGGTTCAAATAAGGAAATATCAGGACATGCCTATTAACCCTTTGTTATCTTATTACTTATATCAGTCTTCTATTCCTACTGTAGTAGAGTAGCTTAAAACAACAAAAGTATGTTATCTTCAGGGTTTGGGATATATCTTGGTGGTAAATAGTTGCCTAACATGGGTGAGATCCTGGGCTTGATTCCCAGAACCACAAGAAAGAGGAGGTGGTAGGTAGTAGGAGAAAGGGGAGAGAGCAGAAGAAAGAGAAGGAGGAGAGGTTAAGGAGAAGAAGAAAGAAGAGAGAGGAGAAGGAGGGGAGGAGAAGAAGGAGGAAGAGAAGGAGGAGGAGAAGGAAAGGGAAAAAAATATTATCTTCTCCAGTTCTGGAAATCAAAGTACTAAAATCAATCTTACAAGGATAAAATTTAAGGAGTCATCAAAACCTAGAGTTTCCAGAGACAATGATTCTCGCCCCTTCTCGGGGTCTGTATTCCTTGCCTCACAGACCCCTACCTTCTTCAAAGCCAGCAACTGTGTAACTCCAGCCTCTGCTTCCCTCATGCCATCTCCTTTGAATTGAAACCTCCTGCTTCCCTTTGTAAATTAACAGGACCCTGATAACACTGCGCCCACATGGATGATCCAGGGCACTCTGTCTCAAGATCCTTAAGTTAATCACATCTGCTAAATCTCCTTTACAATGTAAGGAGAATATTACAGAGGTTTTAGTGATTAGGATGTGGGCCTCTGTGGAGGACAGTTGTTCTGCCCGTGGCATTACTCTGTAGGCATCTCTGCTGCCCTGAGTGTGCCCCGAGAGTAAGCACAGCAGACAGCAATGGGGGGAGCCGGGGGGTTCGGAATAGGTCCCTTAGGTGTTGCCAAGATACAAAGGGCCTAAGTCAAGAGCTTGTGTCAATATTTATTTATGTTCTGCATATGATTTTACTTTCAGAAAGATCTCAAAAATAAATTTTATTTAAACTGGTAATAATTATACTATTTTGTGAAGTTTTGGATAGTTTAATACCAGACCACAGGTATCTTCTATTATTGGCACTGAAACATATCTATTCTGGAGTAATAAAGTTCCAAAGCCAAAGTCAAGGTTCCTCTTTTGTAACAATAAAGACAATATTTTAACCACAAATAAATTGAAGTAAATTGAATTTTTTAAACTTTATTGGTTAAGAGGGCCGGTGAGACAGCTCAGCGGCATAAGCACCTGCCTGGCAAGCACAAGGTCCTGAGTTCGAATCCCGGTACCCACATAAAAACAAAAAACAAAAACTTTATTGGTCAAAAGTTTTAACAAATTATTTTTAGTGTGGAATTTTTTTCTTATCTCCATTCTTTTCTCTGCTGGATGACGTATCCGTCATCCGTAGCCCCCAGTGACAGACAGGAGTAGGGACCCAGCACTCTTCCCCAAGGAGCCGGTGTAGGTAAGAGACTCGCTTGACACAGATTCCAGCAGCCTGTTGCTCCAGATCGCTCTGAGCGCATGGCGTAACTTCCTTCCACTGTGTGTGCGTAGATGAGTTTGAGAGTGTGAGGAGAAGACTGGTATTCCACTTTTCAACACTTGGAAATGTATAGTTTAGAGGTGCAAAGTCGGAAAGAACATATTGAGGAGACAAATTAAAATTATAGAGTAAAAATCTAAACTACAATAATAGCTCAGAAACTATACTTTGAACTTAGAATTTGATGAATCTATGCTACTAACATGCTTTGTGACACTCTTTTATGTTTTTATTAGTGCATGTTTGCAATACACAGTGTTTACATTTGGCTTGGGGATTTGACGCATATGCATAGCATCTTAAGCACTTTTACTTTTCCTGCCACACTGTCCCCTCTCCCTCCTTCCCCAGATGCCCTTCCCATCTCCATGGGGTCTATCTCCCTGTTTCTTAACATGGCTCTTTATTTAGCTTTTTAAATTATTTTCACTCTCTTATGGTGCTGAGCAGCAACAGCAAGCCCCAGCTTCCTGTCTACCAAGTAATTATAAGAGTAAATAATAACTTACAGTAATTGTAAATAACAACTTATTTCTAAACTATGATGTTCTATAGGTTAGGTGAACTAAATGCATTTTCAACTTATGATTTTCAGCTTACAATGGGTTTATCTGCACATAAGCCCACAGTAAGTCCAAGAGTAACTGAAAGAAACTAGAAACAAGTCACATGTATGATTCAATTATATAAAGTGCCCACAATACACAAATCATTAAAGAAAAAAATAAATCAGTGATTTTTCAGGAACTCATAGGGAAATAATGGACAGTTATTGTTACTTGATATGAAATTTCTTTTGGAAATGGTTAAAATATTCTAAAATTAGTTGTGATTATTATATAACTCTGTATATAGTGCCTACCTAAATGCACATTTAAAAAGTATTAATATTATATATAAATTATCTCAATAGAACTGTTTTGAAAAAGGAGAAAAAGATATATATATATACTAAAATATCATATTCCAAACTACACAGAGATAAGAGCTGGGAAATAAGGAGATAGCTGTTCTCCCAGGTTTCTGTAGGGTGTTTCTATGTAATACAGCTGTCCTGGTTTCTCTCAATACATCTGCAACAGAAATTTGAGCAACTAGAAGCTTGTCAAATAGTTCATATGGATGAAAAAGATCTGTGGGTTAACATCCCTTTGGAAAAGTTCCGTTGCTCAGAGCCACAGCATTAGAGAGTAAAAGTCCACATGGAAATCCCTAAGCCTCTCCTTCCCTTGACTGGGAGAAGGAAGTGGAGGTGAGGGGCTAGAGGAGGCCAAAGAGGTACAAAGGGGCAGAGGATACACTATATCAACAACAGGACTGTTTCATAGAGGTGATTGCTACCTGATGGTGCCCAGATCTATGGTGGATCTTTCTCAAGAAAGTAATATGTCCCGCCCAGTACCATTCAGCTGGTAAAGATACAGCAGGGACTTTTACCCCCGATAATGGACTTCAGTGTAATGGACATGTGTGTGTGCATGCATGCGCATGTGTGTATCTGTACCCATTGCCATAAATTAGCCTTATATTTCAATAACTATTAGAATGTTTGCATTTTCATACTTTTAACTGTATAAGTATAAATATAGAGGTGTCTAGTCACACACGAAGGAAAAATTTGGAAGATTACCATGCTTACAGTTGCTTAAAATGCAAAAGATAGTAGAAAACTTGAGGCAGAAGGAAAACCAAAGAATAGCAAGAACATTGCACTTCAGGTCATATTAATGAATTCTCAGGAGTTTTGAATTAAGTACCTACATGAGATGTAAAAGAGGACTTGCATTTAATATATAAACTAGAGGACTGAAAATTACTATTTAATTTCCCACTCTACCTAGAAGTCATTGTTTTTAGGCTGTTTGTGTTTCTTAAGAAAGGTGGAATGTATTTGGGCTGGGGAATAGGGACAAGAGAGATTTCATATGTGTAACTTTTTGTATAGAACTTTTCAGGGAGGTTGCTGGTGATCATATGAAGCATTTTATAGAAATACGTTATTTTATATTTATTAGTTTGTTTTGTATTAGTGTAAGTTTTTGATGCAAAATAAATACATTCATCATGGGGAATTGTGCATATACACATCACCCTTGCATAGAATATGGTCATTGTATTTACAAATAAGGAGGCAATTACTTCTGAAATTACCTAATATAAAGAATGCTAATTTTCATGTCAAGAAATCTAAGATCACAACTGCATATTTAATAAATAAGAATTTGGGCAATATGCTAGTTTGCATACAATTAGAATGTTAGATTTGAGAATATGCGGAAAGTTTACAATAGAGTTGGACAAACCTAATTTTCCCATTCTAATATGAGTATCCAGTAAGTATTAGGACCTAGTTTCTTAAATTTTCCTCATATACTGCCCCATTCTAGCCTTCTATGTGTATATATCCCCACACGTTAGTGGTGCATGTATGTCCAAAGAAAACAGTTTCCTGTTGATTACCCTACTTTGACCATTAAATATTGCACTATCCATGTGTCAAAATATCACAATGTACCCCATAAATATATTCAATATTCCATGTTAGTAACCAATTTTTAAAAACTGTGATTATTACCCGCTGTACACACTATCAAATAATCATCTAATAACCCATAAATTAGTACAACTGAAATAATAATTTAAAATAAAATATGTATTTAAAGGGGAAAAATAACAGTTTCTTACATCTACAGGTATCTTTTTAGGCTTTTTTTCCTTTTGGAGGTTAGTCAGAGGTCGTAAATGAAATCCTTTACTTTGGCAACCCTAACATATGGACACTTGTGAGACAAATATTAATACTTTCCAATTGAGAAAGAGTGTAAAAGAGCTAAATAATAGTTTTGCAGAGCTGAGCTTTAAAGTCTTTTCACGGGTACTCTTATCTCGCTTCCACACAGGCTGCCTGTTTCAGTTGCTTTCAGGACATGAAAACCCCTCAAACAGAGAAGCTGATTCATAGATGGTCCTGTAAAAGTGGCACCAGCTCAGTTCTTGGAGATAGAGGGACACACCAATTTGTTCAACTGTGTTCACATTTCTCTAAGAATTAAGATGTTCTTGGCTATTTGTTTTGTTTTCCCATTTTTAAACCATATTTGCTACTGAGGGCATTTGATCTATATGTCCAATAGTTTTTGTTTAATTTACTGAATTCATTTGGATAGACCACTTTATGTTGTAATTATATAATAATCCTGAAATTTCAGTGACTTATTATAGCCATTGGTTTCTTTCTTGCTCACTGGGTATGCCCAATGTGAACTGCTTGGGAACTCTCTCTTCTACACAATTCTTGTTACTTTCATTCACAACTTATCAGCCAGTATTAGTTCAAAAGCCCTTCCTCATTCTAAGGGTATAGGACAAAATATGGGACTGCAATATGAGATGGTCAATGAATGTTGATTGTCACTGCTATTAGCAAATGTATTTCACATACAAGAAAAATTCCAATCTTAGTTTTTTAAATAAAGACTTTTTATAAAGCTTTCTTCTGGAAAAGGGAGTATAATTTCATGAATTGGATATCATATGCATTCATTTCTAAAGAATCTTGTTCTAAAAGACCTAAAAGAAATCTAGTCATCTTTCAATAGATTTCTTTTTAAAGATAGCAAGTCTTTCAATTTTGTTCCATACAGTTATATTTATCATGATGAATTCTAACATTCTTGCTGACTTGAAAAAATGGTGATATGGCTTGTGTCTAAATATTCCCCCAAAGCCTCATGTGGTCATAGGTGGGGCTTTTTGGAGATGGCTGGAACTATGGTGTGAGATGCTGGGATCAAGGATGTGATGCTGGGATTGATTCATGGTGTGATGCTGGGATTAAGGCTGCCCCACCCTGGTTGTGAGCACTACCTGCCCTAAGAGTGGGATGTCTGGATAGGATATAAGGGACAGAAAGAGTGTCACTACTTGTTGCTTGTCACTTGCTGCTTGCTGCCTTCTGCCTGCCATGAACTGTTTCTCCTCTGTGATGTCCCTCTGCCATGCCACTCTGACTTGGAGTGAGCCAATTACGGACTGAAACACCTACAAACTGTGAGCCAAAATAAACTTTTCCTCCTTTAACTTTGAGTGTTGGGTATTTTGTCTCAGCAATGAGAAAAGTAACAAAGAAAATTGGTAACTATCATCAAATTGCAATTCACAAGTTTTCTCTTTCAAAATTATCTATCACTATCTATCTATCATCTATCTATATTGAGCCTAATCATCAGTTTTTTATCCATAAATTTAACCAATCACACATTGAAAATATTACCCAAAAAATCCCACAAAAAACAAAAGTAGGTGGGTGCAGGGGTACAAGCCTGTAATCCCAGCAATCTGGGAGGCTCAGGTAGGAAAATCACAAGTGTAAGCCTAATCTGTGCAATTTAGTGACTTAGTGAGATCCTGTCCCAAAATAAAAAAATTAAAAATATTAGAGACCTGGTTCATTATGATGATCTTGGGTTCCATTATCAGTACTTCAAAAAGAAAAAAAGGAAAAATTACATCTACACTCATGTACAGGTTTTTTTTGGTATTATTTTCTAATGAATATGGTATATAAATACTTATGTAACACTTTCATTGAATTAGATACAAGTAATCTAGAAATAATTTAAAGGAAGATACATGCAAATACTATACCACATCAAGGACCTGAGCATCCATGTATTTTGGTATCATCTGGGGTCCAATGAAGCTCAGACAATGAGGGATAACTGTAAATATAAAACTATATGTCATTTAATCTTTTAATGGTATCTATAAGGCATATTACATTTTAGAATATAATTACAGATAATTTTGTTTTTAGTACTGTATAATCAAAACAAAGCTAACTTCAGATGTAAGAGAATCTGAGTTATTATTTAAGTTTTCTATTTTCTTGGCAATACACAATAGACTTGAGGAACTAAACAGCATGACTCAGGTCTATAGTTCATCATGTTCTAGTTGATATTTTAGAAAAGAGATGTTTTGTTACCTTCTGAGCAGTGTCATTTCACCCCAGGAGGAAGATATATTCTGTGTGTTGAATTTTGTCAGATGCCACAAAAAAGTGATAATTGATCGATATCTTTAAATATGTTGCAACACTAGTTACCATCATGAGAAATTTCCTAACCTACAAATATGTCCAAGGAAGTCCCTTGCTGAGTTACAGACTTCTACCTATAAACTTTGCCAACAATTACAGTATAATTGTTCATTTCATCCAAGAAAACCTTATCCAATGGAGAGGAATAAACAGAATAGTTAATTGGAATTATATGACGATTAGGCAGTAAATTAATGCCTTATCGAGCTCTTCATCATTTATCTCCCATTCAGTATAATCGAGTCTATTTAGTATTGCATCTCTTCATGTAGTCAAATATCAGGTCCTAAAATCAAGAATGGACTGTTTTTACCCACATTTAGCTCAGGATTTGTAATAAGAAAACTGAAAACAAAACACAAGTCTGTTTGTTGAGTAATATAGGTGGAAAAAATTAAATTTTGTTTTTCCATAAATTCAGTTTAAAATATATATTCATTTAATATCTGTAGGTAGATGAGTCTGTATTTAGCATTATAGTTTAAAAGTTATATTTAGCATTATTTAAATTTTACATAAGAACAACTTCAAAAATAAATTTAAATAAATTCCTTTTTTTTTTTTTTTTGTGGGTACCAGGGGTCGACCCTAGGACCTCATGTGCCAGCAGACACCCATGCTGCTGAGCGATATCACCGGCCCTTTTTTCGTATGTGGGATCCAGGAGTCGAACTCGGGCCCTCGTGCTTGCCAGGCAGGTGCGTAAGCCACTTGAGCCATCTCACCGGCCTTAAATAAATTCTTGATACACAGTTGTTATTAAAAATAATTTTAGTTAGGCCAGTAAGTTATCCAAAATACATTGTAATATAAATATATTTTGTACGATAGTTTCTGTCAATCTATGTTTGCAAGTTGGAAATATATAAAGCTATACAACAAGATATTTAAATGGGTACTTTTGTGTTGGTCTAGTTTAATGTATGCCTGGCCTTTGTATATGTGGGATTAGGTTATAGTAGAAACTATCATACATTTTGTACAAGGCACTGTGATATTCACCTTATTTAAAATCTTAGTCTTTGAAACTGTATTAAGTTGAAAGACATGGTTTCCAGCTAATGTATAAAGGAATGTAGTCCAAGAACATATAACTTGTGAGGAAGAAGACATTTAAACGTATAGTCTACATGCTTAGAACACATGTGTTTTGTATTATACTTCCTAGTAAAGAATTTTTTTTTTTTTGTGGGTACTGGGGGGTCGACCTCAGGACCTCGCGCGCCAACAGGCACCCGTGCCGCTGAGCGATATCACTGGCCCCTTTTTCGTATGTGGGATCCAGGAGTCGAACTCGGGCCCTCGCGCTTGCAAGGCAGGTGCTTACGCGGCTGAGCCATCTCACTGGCCGCTAGTAAAGAATATTTAAGATACTAGTTTCTCTTATAATAAATTAACAAAAGGCAGAGTAATCTTGATGTCTGAAACCTTTTTCAGGGACAAATATATTTGCCCAAAAGTATATTTAAGATACCGTGTAAGATGATCAATATTGGGAACAAGAGGTAAAACATTTTAAATACGATAGTCATTGTTGAGTTAATGATGGATAAATTATGAGTTTATATACATATGTTATTTTAAATTTTCATTTACTGTATTTGTTGACTTGAGAGCCGAGTTAACAGTTTTATCATTTTTTTAAATATAAAGCATTGCAGAGGAGAGGTGTAATTGTCTGAATGGACTGAGGAACTGAACCTGTTTGTTATTTTTCTTTATTATTCCTTTATCTAATTTTGTTAAGAAAATAAATAATATAATTGATTTATATTAAGGATGCTTTAAGACTGTCTCAGATTACTTATGGTGCCAAAAAACAGAGGACCACAAATCAGTGAAATTTGACTGCTGGTAGGCGGGTGATTTACCATAAAGAATACGATGAAGATAAGAATAAAGGAAAAAAGTGCTAAAGGGAATTTAACATTCAAGGCAAATGCACTCTAGCATGCTATCACAGTCAGAATAATGAACTAAGGTTTTATAACGTTTGGAATAGTAATTGGTTAAAAATGCAAATTAAAAATTTTATTTCATAATGTGAAAAAGTTGAATTTGAAGGCAACCAAGTGACTAAAAATTACTCACTTGTTAAATTTTATAACCTTGAGACATATGGACATTTAGAATACCATTTGTGTTTATAATACCTTTGAAAATATTTTATTAATATATGTTTGTAGTACATAATATTTACATTTGTCTTAGGGGGTAGGTACAAGTACTTAACATATCTTAATTTTTTTATCCTCCTTCCTATTCTTTTGCTTTCCCATACCTCCATCTCTGGATCTTCTCCCATTTTCAAAAGATGTATTTACCTGTTCCCTATTGCTTATTTTATTTTTAAAATTATTTTTACATTGAGCTTCTCATACAAGAGAAGTTATGTGATATTTAAGTTTGTGTCTCCGATTCATGTCACTTAACATTATGGATTGAACATTTTCCTACAAAGACTCAAGTTTATCCTTTCTACAGCAGAGTAGTACCTCACTGTGTCTAAATAACATTTTTGTTATCCATTCATCTGTTGACGGACAGGCTGCTTCCAAGATTTAGCTATCATGAGTTGTGCTGCAATAAACATGGCTATGCATGTATCAATGTAGTGTGATGTCTTTAACTTTTTCTGAAAGATACCTAGTAGGAGAACATCTGGGTCAGATGGAATTTCTATTTTTAGTTTTTAGAGGAATCTCCATACTGATTTCCATAGTAGATGCACTACCCATGTTTCCCCCAAAATAAGACCTAGCTAGAAAACACTCATTCTTGAAAACTAGAGATCATAAAACCCACCCCCAATCATACTATGCTTGTCTTATCTGATTTACAGAGTAAACGCTCAGCAAGAGAATAGTGAAGGCCGGTTAGGCGGAAATAAGCTGATTAGGGCTGACATTTTTGGTCTCTAGGTTTTAAGGTGATTTATTTTCTGGCTAGGTCTTACTTTTAGGGAAAAGGAGTAGTTTACATTTCCACTAACAATGTAGGTAGCTTCATTTTGCCCTTCAGCCTCACCAGCATTTGTTATTATTTTATTTCTTGATGGCAGCCATTTTTTCTGGAGTAAGGTGAAATCCCAGTGTTGTTTTAATTGGCTTTTCTCTAATGGGAAGAGAAATGCCAATTGCACTTTTTCGTATATTTATTGGCCATCTGTACTTCTTCATCTGCAAAGTGTAGTATTAAACTAGTAATCTTTGGATGAGTCTTTTATTCTGGGAGGTCTAATTCTGAGTTCATTGTATACTCTAGGTATTGATCCTCAGTCCAACGTGTAGCCAGTGAAATTTTTTTCTCCTTCTATAGGTTATCTCTTCACTCTCTTTTCTTGTTTCTTTTGCTGTCCAAAAGGTTTTAACTTGATATAATCCCAGGTACTGATTCTTGATGTTATTTCTTGTCCAGTTGGGGTTCTGTTCAGAAAGTCCTTGCCTACACCTATGTCTTTGAGAGTTTTACCTACTTTACTTTTCGGCAGGTTAAGTATTTCTGTTTTAACATTTAGATCTTTAAACCATTTTGATTTTAGTTTTGTACATGGTGAGAGATATGGGTCTAGCTTCAATCTTCTGCATGTGGATAGACAACTTTTCTGGCACCATTTGCTAAAGAGGCTATCTTTCCTCCATCATATGTTTTATACTTTTGTCAAAGATCAGGTGGCTGAATGTGTCTGGGTTATTTTCTGAGTCCTCTATTATGTTGTATTAATTTACAGGTCGTTTTTATGCCAGAACATTGCTATTTTTAATCACCATAGCTTTGTAATGTAACTTCAAGTCTGGGATTGTGATGCCTTCTGCTTTGCTTTTGTTTCACAGGATTGCTTTTGCTAATCTGGGTCTCTTCAGGTTCCATATGAATTTTAGGATTGTTTCCTATAGATGTCTGCCAATTACCGATCACTCAGGTCTCTCTTTCTGCTGGCAAATTCCGTGTTGTTCTCTGGGTTCTTTCTCCAGGTGCTTTCCACCTAGGAGATCACCAGAAGTTCTCTGTTCCAAGTGACTCCTCTGTTCCTTCATGTCCAGATCTGTTCCTTCATGATCATTCCTGACTCAAAGCTTTGCTTTTCAACCTGCATAGTTTCCTGCAATCTCCAGGCTCAGCATAGGATGGTGGGCAGTGGTTAGAACTTTCCCTGACTTGGCTTTTTCCAGGTTTTGAGGAAACAATAAGATAGTGCCCCCTTCAGATCAACTCTGTTCTGCCTCCTGAAACGTGTCTCCAGGGATGTGATCTGTGGCTCTCAGGCCTGGCATCTGTATTTTTTTGGTGATTCTTCTCCAAGTGTCTCCAGTGTACCTCCTTCTCTAATCTGCCATGGTGGAATCTCTATTTTATACTTTATGTTCTCACATGCATAAATAAATTTTAATAGAAAAATACAACTAATAAGATTATGGCTTTTTGTGTTACTTAGATCAACCCTGAGAAATGAAATTTAGCCAAAATTAAGTAAATGAATAATGAAATACAATAAGCAGGACCTAGACCATAATGGACACACACAATACCAGGAAAGAAATATCTTAAAAGTAATTTTAAAAAGTATGTTTAAAATATAACACAGGAGTCTTATTGGATAAGCAGTAAACTATTTATCAAGAAATGACCCTGTGATTCACAAAATGAATGCCTGAAAAGACTGTTCACTAAGATTATTATTATTTTTTTTTGTGGGTACCGGGGGGTCGACCTCAGGACCTCGCGCGCCAACAGGCACCCGTGCCGCTGAGCAATATCACTGGCCCCCTTTTTTTTTTGTATGTGGGTTCCAGGAGTCGAACTCAGGCCCTAGCACTTGCAAGGCAGGCGCTTAAACCGCTGAGCCATCTCACCGGCCCTATTCACTAAAATTAAATAGTGCACATAAACATGATGGTTTTGCTAGAGGCTGGATTGTATTTCACTGATAGAACAGACATTCTCAACTTGATTTAAAAAAAAAAAACCACAAATCCTACAGATGACAGTATTTGCTTGTGAATAGTGAATATTTTCTCCCTAAGGTCAGGAACAACACAAAGATATCAACATTCACTATTTAGATTCAAGATTGTATGAGACATCTTAGTATAAAAAGACTAGAAAAAGAAAATACGTATGTGTGTATGCATTAAAAAATTAAAAATTTTATTTTAGATAATTTATTCTTAAAAGATTTTTAGAAATGTAGAAAATCCTAAAGACTATGGAGAAGAAAAACTACTTGAGCTACTAATTATGTTTAACAAGGATTTAAGGTCAATATCAAATTAACCAATAGTGAAAATATGAAGCAAAATTATCCTTTAGAAGCCCAAAGCATAAAATATGGATGCACTTGATAAAATATGTTTAAAATCTCCACACTGGGCTGGTGAGATAGCTCAGTGGCACAAGTGCCGGCCTGGCAAGCGCGAGGTCCTGAGTTCGACTCCCAGTACCCACATATGGAAAAAGGGCCAGTGATATCGCTCAGCGGCACGGGCACCTGCTGGTAGGCATGCAAGGTCCTGAGTTCAACCCCCGATACCCACAAAAAAATAATAAAATAAAATAAAATAAAATCTCCACACTGAAAATAACATATTATTGATGAAAGAAATTAAGGAGGCTTAAATCAGTGAAATGAGGTACTGTATTCATGAAACTAAACACTCAATTTGAAAAGCCTTCAGATTTCCACATTTATTTCCCAATCAACAACAAAAAAAAATCCAGGAAACTTTTCACAGAAATTGGCAAGTTGATTCCAAACTTACATGAATATGCAGAAGGCCTAACTGAACAAAACGATTTTGAAAAACCACAGTAGGAAGACTTGCTACATAATTTCAAAATATATATCTCAGTACATTTAGGCTGTTTTAACAGAATGGCATCAACTGGGAGACTTGTCAATAACAAATTTATTTCCTCCGGTTGAAGAGGCTGGGAAGACCTGGAAACTATCAGCACATTGATTGTTTTTGTGGGCCTGTTTTTTGTTCAGAAACAGTCATCTTCTCATTGTGTTCTTGCATGACTGGTGAGGAGGGGCCCCAGGACCTGTTTTTTAAGGACACTAATCCTATTAATGGTGACAGATCTGTCATGACCTCATCAGTTTCCAAAGGCTTCACCTCCTGGATTCATCACAGTAAGGGTTTGGTTTCTACATAGGAATTTTAGGGATAATACACATCTGAAGTTTATAGCAACACACTAGAAAATAAACATAGAGAAAGTGATGTGATGTTATTTTTGATATAGCCACATATATGGAACAGAACAGATATTCCACCAAAAAAATTTAGTCTGATGCAGTGATTGACTTTTAACAAAAACTTGAAGGTAATTCAATGGTTATTTGTAGTTTTTGCAATAAGTAATATAGGAATAAATATTTATGTGGGAAGAGCAAAATGACCTCTACCTTATATCATATGCAAAGAGTAATTCAAACTTGATCATTGGTTAAAAGAGAAAAGCTAATAAAATTAAACTTCTAGAAGTAAACAACAGAACACCTTTGTAAGCTTGTGGAGGGCATATAATTTGTATAGAGAATACAACAGATGAGAACCATAAAATGATGTTAAATTTAAAACATCTATGTTTGTGTGGACACTGTTAAAAATAAATAAGAAGTAAGTAACATATTCAAAGAAAATACATATATCTAACAAAGGAGTTGTATTTACAATGTACAAAAAATAAACAGTAATAACAATCTCAATTTTAAAAATAGTTGCACATGCACTTCATAGAAAAGACAAGTGAATAAACAGTAAGGTTATGGAGAGATCCTTAATATAACTATCAAAGAAATGCAAATTTGAAACCTTAACTAGATTCTAAGACACACCTTTTAGAATGATAAATTTTCAAAAATAGACAGTATGAAGTATTGGCCTGAATGTGGAGTAAGTATATTTCTCTTATAATTCTGGTGGAAAATGTACACTGGTACAGGCTTTTGTGAAGTCTTCTGGTAAAAGAACCAGTTTTAATTTAACTCAGATTTTTCAAATTAATTTGACATCTATGGCAAAGATTATAGTACTTCATAGTACTAAATTTCTTCATTTGTGCTGACAACTTGTATAATTAATCTGTGTTATCAAACACAGAGCTTTTGTATAGAATTGAAGTTGTATAGAATTGTTTCTGACAACATGCTACATATCTTAGCATCAACTTGTTAAATACATTTGCAAAGCAAATTATATCAATTGATTTCAAGGTAGCAATGAATACATGCATAAAACTTTAGACTAAGAATCAATCTTCTTGGTTACCCTGGCTGCACTACTGCCTTGTTTAGCCCTGAAAAATTAATGCAGACAATCAGAACCTTAATACTTCACATTGTAGACTGATTGTAAATAAAATTCTAAAATTTCTAAAATAATATTTTCCTATTTGTTGCATGCCGTTCAATAGCAAACACACAGTATTCACTTTTTAACACTTTGTTAAAGAAGGAAACAAAGATTTAAATTGGGAGAGAAGAGAGAGGAGATCAGCTCTATCAAAATGCTATTGGAAGGGGCCAGTGATGTAGCTCAGCGGCATAAGCCCCTGCCTGGCAAGCGCAAGGTCCTGAGTTTGGTTCCCGGTACCCACATTAAAAAAAAAAAAAAAAGCTATTGGACAGATAATAAGAATCTGCTATTTTCTAATGACACAAAATTACTACAAAATCCAACATATCCTGGGAAGCAGGAGAGCACAGAAAACGGGAAATACTTAATTTGTATCTGTGTGCGTTCACATTGGTGTAAGCTGAAGAGCACAGATCATGAGAGGAGAACTCTTAATGCCAGCAATGAGTAAAAGTCCTTGTTAAATTACCTTTGAAGACCCACCCACTGATAGATGACCACTATTTTCCATTTGATACACAGATGTTGGCTACTGAATAGGAAAAACTCACAATATATCTTAAATTAAAAGAAACATATTTCAAGCTAGACAGGACTCAAAATGTTCCTGTTATTTAGCTTGTAACTTTAACAATTCCCAATAACATTAGTACTTTCAAAGCTGAGTATTCTTACCTTTCCCCACAGTCCATTTATAAAACAACATCCCATAAATACATAAATAAAACCATAAAATACACCAGTTAATAATATAGCTATAAAAAACACAAACATCTCCTCAGGTCCTTGTATTGTATTTTATAGATCATAAAGTCAATTTCTTCTCCTGAGATGAGGTGAAAAATTGGTGTCATAAAATACCTATTTTGAATTTTATCTACAGAGGAAAACTATGCTAAATTTTTATTATATTTTAGGACAAAATAAAAATAAAATATCACTGAAATTCAACCTTAAAATATTTCTACTACTTGATAGTAGTACAGTATAGGACTAAATATGAGGCATTGAACTCAGACAGCGGCTTATGCAAAAACAGTTCAAATTTGTAATGGAGCACCGCTTTAGAAAAATCAGAAGTCATTCCCCAAATGACACAATTAACAGTGATATAAACAAAACAAAGTTTCTTTGGTTTATACGCCTTCTCCAATATATGTTCATATACTTCTCCTTAGATGATTTGAAGTTTATTTTATTCTTTTGTCTCAAAGAGGCAAGTTCAGAAGGAATTATGCAACTCATAATGAAGATTTAATTTCTAAATGAAAATTAGAGTTTGGGCAGGAAATGAAAGAAATGTAAAATAACTGAATTGTGAGAGAGGTGAGGATCAAAATTGATGTGACCCTGCAATGCCCAAATTACTTTCCTACATAAACTCTCCATCTGCCAATGATAGTTTCTAAAAGCAAATTTTTTTCTCCAAAAAATCCAAAGAATATATGTTTAATTTAAGTATTTTTTGATGATCAGTGTATCATTAATTTTGAACATATGTACAGAGTGTAATGATCAGATAGGAAATGACTTGGGGTGACGACACTACATGACTGTTTATCTGCAGCCCATAAAGCTGGCAGAGTGTTAGGATACCTGAAGGACCACTGGGTGGGATAAGAAACCTCCAGGCTCCAGGGGATCATTTATATAGCTAAGTAATCAGTATTCCACTATGGATAATTATAGTAGCCTCATATCAAAACCACTGTAGCCTTAATTTCCTATCAAATTCAATCAATCAGTTTTCCTTCAAATAAAAAAAACTAATTATTCAGATAAATAAAAAAAAATTTCCAGAAGTTGAAATAATGATCTCCATCTATTCATGTCTAGGGAAAATATATCTGTATATTTGGTTACTAAAACTAGAAGTGGACAATAAATGGAGATTTAACATGAACTTTCACCATGACTAACATTTTTTGTTCACTTCACACTCTGTCAAACTGTTTAATTTAAAAATCATAAAGTACAAAACTAAATCTCCAGGCATGAATACATTTCAAAGAATTTAGAGCTGATTTTTCTCTATACCAAAAATTGTAAACGACTGTCCATGTTCTTTAGTATTAGATGTATCTGGTCCACATGGATTTTTCCTTCCCAATTGCTTAGACCATGGAAATTTAAGGCTCCTTTGTCTTCTTGACAATTCTTTTCACTGTACTGAGCTATCTTAGTATCTTTCACAAGACCTCTCACAAATATAAGTAGCCCATAAATGTAAATATTTTATTGAAACAGTATTTTAGTCATAAATGATAACTTTTAAATAAAATATAAGATAGCCCTTTTGTACTATGAATATGACTCTCAATAACAAACACTGTCACATTAAAATAATCTATTATGGAGGAAAATGTTTGAAAAAGTTAATATATAATTATATTCTCCATTAATTTTTTAAAAAATATTCATTGAAATAAGAATGGTGTTTCTTCAATGAATGGTACTGGGACAACTGAATATTTGTAGGGAGGGAAAAAAAATTAAACCAAATCTTACACCAAATACAAAAGCTAACTCCATAAAGCTTTCATTTCTCTACAGAGGGATAGGGATAGGACACGATAAGGAAGAATCGTTAAAGAAAACTTGGCGCTTAGTCAAAATTTAAAACTTCTCTGACCACCAAAAGATGTCACTAAAATTAATAGGTAAGGTACAAATTGGGAGAAATTATTAATTAATGTAACTCACAAAGATTTTACCCAGAATATAAAGAACTTGCTATGGTTAATATATCAAAGTGTCTCCCCAAAGCCTCATACCATCAGAGGCAGGACGTGTGGAAGCTGATTGGATTATGGGGTGCTGTAAGTGACTTGAAGTTGGGAGGTAGGCCTGGCTGGTTGAGGCAGGTCAGCTGGGGCACGAGACAGGAGGGTGCATCTTCCTCTCCAGTTCCTCCTTTCACTCTGCTTCATGGTTCCCCAAGGTGAGCAACTCTTTCTCCTCCACGAGGCCCTCTGCCATGTTCTCCTGCCTTGGAGACAGCGGACTATGGATTGAAAGCTCTACAGACTGTGTGCCAAAATAAACTTCTCCTTTAATTTGCAGATGTCGAATATGGGAGAAAAAGTTACATATTATATATATATATATAATATATATAGTGATAATGTTATATTATAGTACGATACATAGAAATAAATACATTTGTTATTATGACTTACTAAAAACACAAACACTTCAATAAGAAATAGGCAAAAGATGTGAACAGATAACAAGATTCTGTACACAAACTAGCATGTTGTAAAATTAAAAGACAAACTACACCAAATATTGATGAGGATGTGGGGCAACTGGACCTCTCACTTACTTTTAGTGGAAGTGCAAATCATGTAACCATTTTGTAAGAAGTTTTGGCTTATAAATGAACCCATCTAGTGACCTAAGACAAAAGAAAACATGTGTTCAGTCCAAAAGAATTATACAATAGAATAAGTTAAAACTATCTCTGCCTGTGGGAACGATTAATTTTACATTTTTAGACCCACATTAATTCTACATGTATTTAAGAATCTCTTATGGTCATATGACTCTTCTGGCAAAAAATGAAGACATGTAAGTCATAATGTTACCAATCATGGGACTCAAAAATACAGGTTTATATATGAAAAGTTTAACAATATCTATTAACATGTGATCTAGTACCAAACAAATGATCCACTAAAAATAAAGGGCTAGTGTATTAAAATGGTTAAGTGGCATATTTCAAAGGTTGTCATTCACCTGCTGGATTTATTCTCCTCCCACCCTCTCCAAGGAGACACATTAAGCAATAATCTTTAACCTCATTTTTACTTAAAACAATACAGCATTTAACTCAGTTCCTCATGCTGGGTTGCAGATGCCCGTAAAATACTTTTCTAATGAAAATATGTAATTTAGCATTACTAGAGTACTCTGAAAAAAGAGATTGAAAAGAATATGAGAAAATGGAAAGATATCCCTTGCCCTCCGGTAGGAAGAGCCAACATAGTAAAAATGGCCATACTCCCAGACGTGTTATACAGATTTAATGCAATCCCAACCAAAATACCATTAGCATACCTCACAGAACTAGAGAAAACATTCCTAAAATTCATTTGGAACCAATAAAACCTAGAATAGCAAAATCAATTCTGGGCACAAAGGCAAGGCAGGAAGCATCACAATCCCTGCCTTGAAATTATACTACAGAGCTACAGTGATAAAAACAGCATGGTAATGGCAAAAAAAACAAAAATAAAAACAAACAAACAAAAAAAAAACACCTGAGGATCAGTGGAATAGAAGAGGCAGAAACAACTTAAAACATACTCAGCCATCTTATCTTTGACAAAGGGGACAAACACATTCACTGGAAGAAGGCTAGCCTCTTCAATAAATGGTGCTGGAAAAACTGGCTTTCCACACGCTGAAAACTAAAACTACACCCATGTCTTTCACCATGCACTAAACTAAAATCAAAATGATCAAAGATCTAAATATTAAAACAGAAACACTAAATCTGCTGGAAGATAGAATACGTAGCACTCTTGAAGACTTAGGTGTAAGCAAAGACTTCATGAACGAAACCCTGATTGCACGGGATATACTACAAAGAATGAACAACTGGGATCTCACCTTATTAAAAAGCTTTTGCACAGCAAAAGAAATCACCAACAGAGTGAAAAGACAACCCACAGAGTGAGAAAAAATCTTAGCCAGTTTTTGTTCAGACAAAGGACTAATATCTGCACCATATGAAGAACTGAAAAAAATCAGACCCCCCCAAATTTGAAGACCAATTCCAAAAATGGGGATCTGAAATGATCCCCACTTCACAGAAGTACAAATGGCAATAAATATATGAAAAATGCTCAACATCACTGATCATTTGAGAGATGCAAATTAAAACAAACCTGAGATTCAGTCTTGCCCCAGGAAGAATGGATATTATCAACAAATCAACCAATAACAAATGCTGGTGGGGCTGTGGGGAAAAAGGAACACTTCTCCACTGCTGGTGGGAGTGTAGACTGGTGCAGCTACTGTGAAAATCAGTGTGGAAATTCCTCAAAAAACTAGGACTAGAGGTTCCATTTGAGCCAGCTAATCCTCTTACTGGTATTGTCCCAAAAGTATTAAAAGCATCATACAGAAGCAATCTATGTGCATCCATGTTTATAGCAGCAGAGTTTGTAATAGCTAAATCTTAGAAACAACCCAAATGCTCATCAGCTGCTGAATGGATAAAATAGATGGGTTTTCTTTGTACAATGGAGTACCACTCAGCCATAAAAATGATAAACTTGAGACATTTATAGCTAAATGGATGGACCTTGTGACCATATTTTTAAGTGAAATAAATTAGACACGTGTAAATATTACATTGTCGCTTTGATGTGAGAAACTGAAAGTGTAAATAAGGACCAAATTGTATAATAGATGTTGTGACATAGGAAGTAAGGAAAAGAGAATGGGGAGATGTAAGGGAAAAACAAATAAAAAAAAAAGGATAAGATAGAAACAAACTTTGTAAATAAGGAGGGGAAGAGGGGTTGAAGAGAAGGGAGGGGAATGGGAAAAAAGAGGAACTGAGATATTTGTACAGGTACAAATTCCCTATGATGAATGTGATCATTACGTATATCTAAATTGTACCAATAAACTTAATTTAGAAGTAGAAATAAAAATAAAGGATCCATGGAGAAGTGATAGATGTGGTTTTGAGATCTTTAGAACAATAATGATAAGAGATTTGGTTTCCTTCAAAATTGCCTATATTTTGACAACAAAAAGACTCACCAAGAAAGAAGAAAATCCACAAATTTGGCTGCTATTCACTCATTTCTAGAAAGCTCTGTTTTGAGCTCTAAAGCAATTTATACACTGTCTGAATACATGACAATTGATGAACAACTTGCATCATTTTGTGGTTGTTAAAATTTTCAGCAATATATGCCAAGTAAACCTTCTAAATATGGTATAAAAATTTATGCCCTGGTAGATGCGAATACATTTTACACCTTGAATTTAGAAATTTATCCTGGAACTCAGCCACTAGGTCTTTCTTTGTGCAATAATAAACTATAACTTTGTGAGCAGACTTGTTCCACTTATTTCAAAAAGTAATCCAAATGTCACATTTGACATTTGGTTTGCTAGTTACCCACTGATGTTACATTTGGTAAAGGAACACCAGTTGAGCAGTACAGAAATTATTCCGAAGAGCAAAGCAAATATTCCTGAAAAAATGTTGCAAGTTCACAGTAGAGAAAGGCATGGTACAAACTTTGTATTTCAGAAGGACATAACATTGGCCTTCTATATGGTGAAGAAAAATAAAGTAGTATTGAAGCTGTCAATATTACAACACGATTATAAGATTGATAGTGAGACCAAATGTGGTGGCACACACTTGTAATCCCAGGACTGAGGAGATTGAGGCAGGAGAATCCTATGAGTTCAAGGTCAGCCTGTGCTACACTGTGAATTCCAGGCTATCCTGGACTAAAATGTAAGACCCTATCTGAAAACAAACAAACCAGCAAAAAAAGATTGATAGTGAATCCTTAACACAAATGAAGTCAAAAATGGTCACATTTTACAAGAAAACGAGAGACAGAATAGATGTTGTTGACAAGTTATGCAGCAACTATGACGTCACTAGAAGCACAAAGCATTGGCCAATGGTTGTGTTTTATTCGATCCTAAACATGCCAAGTACAAAGTTTCAGAGTTTACAAAGAAAATAACAAACACAAAATATCATGGAGAAATTTTCTCAGAGGATTGGGACTGGAATTGACAAATGATGAATTACAACAGAGGAAGAACAGTATGTACCTACCCAAAGAACTCCATAGAAGAATTGTGGAGCAGACCAGTGAACAGACAGGGGAAACATCACAAGAACCTTCTAAGAAAACAGGAGGACCAGCAAGATTTCAAGTACGGTCTACCAAAGATGACAGGAAAAGAAAACACATGCGCTCATTGTAGGAGATACTTGTGTATGGAACATGCTGTCCTCATGTGTGAGAACTGCTTTAGGTGTGATAATTGAAGTAAAGATTATTTCTGTAGTAGAGTTTTGTTTGTATTTTCATTGTAGTTCTTCTCATAGGGATTTATTTCTGCTGTTATTTTTTAGATCTTGTAAATAGTAAATAGTTGATGTTGAAAATGTTGATGCTTGTTCTACACACTCATTACATATTAAAATTTAATATTTTATTTTATTGGTATTTTATTTTCCTGTTAAGTACATATTGTTTAATATTTTAATAGAACTCATAAATTAAAATTAATACTTCTAAAAAATAAAGGTGGGCATTACACACCCCTTTAACACATCTTTTCTAAAAATTTACTGATGCCTGCAAGGCTATGGAGAAAAGGACCTGAACAAACATGCAGACCTGTTCTTTTCCAGAGAGGAAAATAAATCTTCAGTGATATGATGCAATTAAAATGAAACTATTTTCAGGAATGGTTTGACATAACATTGATGGGAAAGTATATACAAATTGTGATAGATCACTAGTTTCCTGGCTGTTTTCCTAATGTGAAAGTAGAAGGGTAAACTGGAAGAGAAAGAGGTTACAAGTGGGAGAGTTGATAGTAAGTTGGCTTGGAATAGGTTAAATTGTAGGTAGCTCACAGCACGCAAGAGAGTTCATCTCAGAAAGTAGACTTGTGGAGAACTGGTGCTTTTACATTAGAGACTATGTTTAACGCTTTACCTGGCACAGTCTCATCTAACTCTCCCAACAGCTTTGTGTGGTTATTATTATTATTCTCATTTCCCATGAGGAAACTGAGGCCCAGGACATTAAATAAGTGGTTCACATTCACAGAGATGTTAAGTGTTTGAGTTAGGATTTCAGCGCATTTCCCTCTGACCCCACACCATCATTATTGTAATCCTAAATTTTCTATTTATTTATTTATTTATTTATTTATTTATTTTTACACATTTGCAGTATATGATTACACTTATCATGGGGAGTTGGTACATGTACATAACACATCTTAATTCTCTTTTCATCTTCATCCCCTCCTCAACTTCCCCCTTCCTCCATCTTTTGATTCCATTTGCAAAACATCTATCTCCTTACTCCCTATTATCGATCTTTTATTTTGCTCTTTATTTATATTTGGGTTTGTTATATAAGATAAACCATGTGATATTTAAGCTTGTGTGTCTGATTTATTTCACTTCATATTATGAGTTGAACGTGCATCTATTTTCGTACGAAAGACTCAAATTTATCTTTCTTGATGGAAGAGTAGTACTCCATTGTGTGTAAATATCACATTTTCTTTATCCATTCATCTGTTGTTGGACATACAGGCTGCTTCCAAGATTTAGCTGTTATGAATTGTACTTCTATAAATATGGGTAGGCATGGATCACTGTAATATTTTGTCTTTAACTCTTTTGGGAAGATACCTAGACGGGGAATAGCTGGGTCAAATGGAATTTCCATTTTTAGTTTTTTGAGGAATCACCATACTGATTTCCATAGTAGTTGTATTTTGACAATATTTAGGCTTATGAAGATTAAAAAAAAGAGAGAGGTTCTAGTGAAATAAAACAAGTTTTTTTCTCAGGTGTCTCTGAGATTCTAGATTGCACATGAAAATGCAGCAAAGTTTACAGAGTTTTTGCAGTAAAATTATGGTCTATGATTAGGTTCTTCCAAATAGTAACTTTGAGAAAAAAAGCCAAGTAGAGAAGTGAGACAGGAAAGGAAGGCACAGGATGAATTGTTAAAAACAGTTTTTTCTACAGGTAATGTGAAACTAATATTTCTGGGAAACTGAGAAATGGTATAAGCACCTCACTTTTATCCTACCCCAAGGGAAAAGGGAGTGAGGTATCTATCCGCTACTTTCTAGCATTCTTTGGCACACAGCTGATTCAGATCAGTGTTAATTTCAAAGCACTTTCCATTTATTACATACAGAGGCATAGCAAGGAAGGTGGCTCTGGCAGCCACAGAAGGAACTCATGCAGTGAAATGCCAGTGCAGTCCACTGCAAACCTGGTTGACAAGACTGAAATCTAAGAGCAGGACGGACATGGCTGAGCACCAATAGGATCTGCTGCACAATGGTACTCTAAACTTAAGTAGTGTCTGAAATTGTCTCCTGTATGTAAAGATGGCAGGATACTGCAGAAGAGAGTTCAGAAATCATGTCTTTAAAACAATTACTTGCTTACGTCATATTATAAATCAGAAGAGAGTATTAAATATACAGGACTTTTGGCAACTACTACCTTTACTTCTATTCTGCAAACCATTCCTGATTTCCTAGAAAAACACTAATGAATGAGGTTTCAATAGTTAACTTACTGCATTTTAACATGCGTTAGGTTGTTCTAAGCATTTGCTATGCATTATCTCATTTCACTCCTTAACGATCCCTCTGTAGTAAGTATTATTATTATTATGTACACTTCACAGATGAGAAAAGTAAAGCATAGTATAGCTAAGTGAGTTTCCATTTTCACACATTAGTGAGGGGCAGAGAAAGGGTATCCTGTCAGTCTAACTTAACGTGTGCACTCTTCAAAGTGATGTCTGGTAATGCCTAAGAGCAAATACAATCTCGTCTGGATGTCAGTGTCCTCAGAGCAGCTACCATGTCTGCATGTTCATGGTTTGTCTTCTTAGGCCCTGGTAGAAAGCCTGGCGTGGACTAGCAACTCAATATATGTTCATCAAATGGTGACTTTCATAACTTGTGCTTGCTATCAATGCAAGAAACCCCACTGAAAATAACAAATGCCTTTAGAAAAGACCTTTCCTTAGGTACATTGAATCACCATATCAAAAGAATCAGTTAGGGCCGGGAATATATCTCAGCAGCACCGTGCCTGTCTGGCAAGTGCAAGGTCCTGAGTTTGATTCCTGGTACAAAAAAAAAAAAAGTTCAGTTAATAATAATAGGCTATGCTAGGGGAAAATAAAACTATGCAAACGAGTCTAAAAAGAAGCAACTAAGTCTCAGTGGCAGTGATTTTGTTGCTACAGGCAAAATAATTTTCATTGTATGTTGCTCAACAGGTTTCACTTGGAAAATGTGCAATGCATAGTACAAGTAATTCAGAGTTCTCTGCAGAGCAGTTAGGCAGTAGTGGTCCAAACATCTCTGACTGATTTACGGGCAGATGCACCTGCTGTAATGTTGGATCTTAGGAGCCTGCTGTACTATAGTTTCAGCTCAAACAACAGATCCTGCAAACACTGTAAAGAAATGTGTAACACAAAGACTCTAAGAAACTTTTTATTTAAAATTCTAGGGCCGGTGAGATGGCTCAGCGGTGTAAGCGCCTGCCTGGTAAGCACGAGGACCCGAGTTCGACTCCTGGAACCCACATACGAGAAAAAGGGCCGGTGATATCACTCAGCGGCACGGGTGCCTGCTGGTGCGCGAGGTCCTGAGGTCGACCCCCGGTACCCACAAAAAAAAAAAAAATTCTATAACTAAGAGCTCCCGGTAGTTTTTTATATGTTCTGCATACACAACACAAGAATAGGGTGCTATCATGCTATGAAAAGTACCCTGAAAGGAATAAAATGTGTTCTTGGAAATTAAATATATTATAGAAATTGAAAATAAAAAATAAATCTTAAGAAAATTTATCATAAAATAATTAAAGAGTATATAAGAAGTTAATGGAAAATAAATGGCTTGAATATGAGCTTGAAGCTAGGAAGATAAAACTGACAAATAGTGTATACTTTTTGTATGTCAAAAGCAAACTAGATGATGCCAGTGTCATATTAGTTAATTATACCAACTATCTTATGGGAGAAAAAATATAAGAATATGAATGCATAAATCACATAGTAAGTAAGATTTTACTAGAGATAAATAAATCTACTCACACATCCTTTCAAACAGGCTCTTAACCTCTTCTCTGTATTATATGTGATGCCATCGCCTACCCAGTGAAAGTGTGGAATTCTTCTACAAAGGAAAGGGAATCCAGAAAAAGCCCAAGACCTTATTATGGTTAGATATAGGAGGGAACATTTAATCTCACAAACTCTGTTAATGTGAGCTTATTTTGGATCCATAAGCTCTTTAGACACAGTGGGTTGTATAATAAATAAATCAATAAAGTGAACAGCTCATAGAGATTCCTGAATGTCACACTAAGATAAGGACTGTCCTATAGTAATTTCTAAGTCACACTAAATGAACAAATTCTAATGCTTCCAAAACTTGGAAATTATCAAATATACTGTAAATATAGATCAAGAACAGATATTTTCCATTCATCTTTATTGTTTTTTAAGAGACGGGATCTTTCATGTTGTCAAGGTTGGCCTCAAACTCCTGGAGGGCTCCAGTGATGTTCCTGCCTCAGCTTGTGAGTACCTGGGTCTATAGCCAAGCACCACCTTGCCTAGCTAAGGACAGATATTTTAGGTGTTTAAACTTTGAGAACAATGAATACAAGCTCAGAGCTGTTTTGTAAATGTCCACCAAAGCACATAGAGAAAGTTGAATTCTCATGTAATCAATACATACTTGCTAGGATGGACTTAAAAAGTGTTATATACTATCAAAAATAAGTGTTGACAACGATGTTAAGTGACTGGAATTTTCTGGGAATGCAATTTGGCAAACTGTTCTGAAAACTGTTTTGATAATATATGTCTAAACATAACATAAGCAATGAAATAGTCATTTTAATGCTAGGACATTTTAAATAAAATAAAGATGCATAAATGTGCACACCAACATACACATACAAAAATGTTTCTAGCAGCATTGTTAATAATTGGATCACACTGGAAATAACCCAAAGATACATCAATGATAGAAAGAATCAATAAATTACAATTATACAGTAGACTGCCATAGAGTGATGGGAAGTATCAAACTAATTTCATATGATTACAATATAGAAGAGCATCACTGAAGAAATTTTGAATGATGAAGCAATACACGATATGTAACATTATTGTATGATTTTTCTTATATACTTAAATAAACAAAACTAATACATGGTATAGACATAAAATACTAGTTATATTTCAGGTGAAAATGGTTGCATAAAATATGACATAATGTAAATTTTGTCCCCTGAATATTTGTGCACTTTCTGGTAAATATATTACATAACATTAAAATGCATTTTTAAATGAGAATATCCCAGAGACAAGGAAGAGCTACTTTGCAGAGAACAAAAGAAGAATGTATAATAGATAAACCAAAAGAATTGTTTTTTGTTCTGTCATTGTCAGAATGAAATAATAAATTGAAAAAAAAAAACAAAAAAACCTAGACTAAGGATGATCTTAACTCCAGCAGCAGTTCTTTACTTCTGTAAGCATCTCTGAACGAAGTAGACAAGGATTCTGTAACAGAGATCCATGAAGAAAATAGACCGGCGTAATGCTTCTTACAGTGAGAGTGAGCTGAAAGCGATGCCAAGACAGGAATAGTCTAGGCACAGAAAGGAGCATTCTCCACACCTAATTCAGTAATTTAATATTTTGCTTTATTTCACACACTTCTATTCCATCTACCTTGTGCTTAATATAGCCAGATGTTTTGGTCATGGCCTTTCCATATTTTACATATTTCTGTTGCCACTTAATTAAGGAGGGAATAAAGGGACAGAAAGAATGAAATTGAATAGTTTTTCCAACTAGTCACACAGGTTGCCCATGGAAAGAAGCATGGACAGACGTGGTAATTTAAGCACACGTAGCACTGAGTTGGACATACTTTCCTGTTAAGTCTCATTAATGAAATGGACTTCATTTATTTAATCAAATTGTGCCTACTTTCCACCAACAACTTCTCTTCCCTAAACTTCTAATTCAAGCTTCTAGAAGAGGATTGTGGTCAATGATCCTTAAATCCTGGTTTGTAGATATTTAGAAATAGAAAATTAAGAAAATCAAAGAAGTATAATGAAATTCCCTTAAGGGTAAATATTTACAATTTAGGGAACTGTGTTTTATAATGAACTCATTTACTACTTATTCTTCTAGGATAAAATATCCCTTAATTTATTCAGTAATTGTGATTTTTAAGGGTAGTTTTAGTTTGTTAAATTTTCTTGGAAAAATGACAAGTTAACTAAGAGATAACTGGCTTTAAAAATGGAACTTTAAAAACTTTCCTGGAAGGACTGGGAACATAGCTCAGTGGAAAAGCGCTAGTCTAGAATGCGTGAGGCCCTGGGTTCAAACCTTAGCATAATTAAAAAAAAAAAAAGTCTGTCATTAAACCAAAATTTAGAATCCTCTCCAAAATAGTCTAAGACCATGTATTTCTGAAAAGATTTGGAATAATGTACTTAATGTAGATTAATAGGATTTTATATTTAGTTCCATTTAAAACTTGGTATTAAACTCTCTTGAAAAATGTATATTCAATGTATATATTTCTTGGTAATCTTTCTTTAAACTGAGGAAGCTACGAAATCAAAATTCATTGAAAAGGTTCTCTATAAAAGATACATGACACTTTGACATATTGGGACTTTAACATTTTGAAAAAACAAATATACTGAATAGGTATAGATGATGTACTATGTCACACACCTTGCAAGTTGTATATTACATTGTGAGTAAATCCCTGATTGATGTAATCAGGGCTTTAAAACATAAATTAGGGGATTCTCCAAAATACACTGTTAAAGCAAAGTCTTACAAATTAGATTTCTCACAAGTTTATTTATTTATTTATTTTATTTTTTTGTGGGTACCAGGGGTCGACCTCAGGACCTCGGCGCGCCAGCAGGCTCCCGTGCCGCTGAGCGATATCATTGGCCCCTTTTTTCGTATGAGGGTTCCGGGAGTTGAACTCGGGCCCTGGCGCTTGCCAGGCAGGCGCTTACACCGCTGAGCCATCTCACCAGCCCACAAGTTTATTTTTTAATGTTTATTGGAACACGTGTGCAGTACATAATGACTGTTTTTGTTATGGGGAGTTGGTACTTGTACAGAATAACTCTTAGATCTTTAGTGAACAATTCAGTTAGACATTAGCTTGACTATATTCATAAATTAAAAATAAACATCCATACAGTTTACTTGTATCAATACTCCATGAAATGAATTATACCTTCACTCAAAATATCTGAGTATCAACAATTATTTTCTTACTATATATTTTAAGATATATATAGTTTATAACAATATTTTTGTAGCTTATATGATATGTATTCTGGAAAGTTGCTAGAAAAATTGTTCTAAACCAATTCTACAATTTACATACTTTTTAGATAAACTTTTGCTAGAGTATTCAGAATCTAAGAAATCTCAATTTGTCTATGGATTAACTAAACATCATAAAGCCTAAAAATAAATGAATTTGAAGAGTAAGAGTTAGTATTTCCCATCTCCCATTTCAAGTCAGTGAAGCTCAGAAGAAAAAACTCTTGAATACATTAAAAAAAATACTTGAGGAAATGTTTTTCCCTCAACTTTTGAAAAAACTAGTCTAAATTATTCTTTCAAGTTATTTACATTGAAACTCAACCATAAAAAAAAATATGTAACTTTAAAGAGACATGAACTGGCAAATATGTATATTGCTTAATTTAATATTTAAATCAAATAAAAATAACAAATTATCCCTTCTTGAATATAAGATTGGTAAACATAAAAAATAATACAGAGACACAGACTAGTTCACAGGTCATGGGAACTTCATACATTTCTGGTGATACCAGAAATGGTAAGTTAATACCATCTTTTTGAAAGGTATACAGCCAGATATATTATTTTCTTAACACATGTATATTTTCAGAATGTTGTTTGGGTTCTCAGTTGCTTTATTCAGAAGCTATGTAATGAATTAAATTGTCAGTATACTAATTGTGGATTATAGATAGACAAAGAAAGACAATTAATGTAAAGATTTAACAACAGAAAATTGGTTGATAGGTATGGATCACTAAATAATGGGTAGAAAGTTGGAAATTACAGAAAGCTTTAATGCATAATTCAGAGAAAAAAGGTTAAAAGGATGGATGCACAATATAGCAACACTACATTATAAAAATTAAAATATATATCTTTAGTAATTTATTTAATATTTATTGAGTGATAGACTACTACATGTCTATATGATTTACCCAAAATATAGACAATTTAAAGAGCAAAATGAAGAACCATATTAAAAAATAGGACAGTAGACTCTAGAAATGGGAAGGGGATGTGGGGAAGGAGGAAGAGGGGAGGGAGGGAGGCAGAGGATATGAAATGGTCAAGATGGGATATGCATGTGAATCAAGCTCCCAAGCTGGGTGTAGTCACTATGTAGTCATTATTGCAAACATGCACTAATTTAAAAAAGAAAAAAGTATGTACAATAAAATACTCCATTGTAAAAACTAAAATTATGCATACACAATTATTTATTTAATAATTATTGAGTGGTAGACAACTATGTGTCTATATGATTTATTTATCAATGAACTGGAGAGACTGACAGTGATCAACTTGAAATACGAATGTGAGAGATTTTATTTTCACTTTCAGTTTTTACTTATAATGTTTCTTTTATTAATATAACTGGTACAAATAAAACACTAAACTGTATTTTAGAAGAAATGAAACCAGGAATGGCAAGTTTTCCATTCATACAAAGGACATGTATTTCTAAAATACTGCACCTTTAACAAATGTATTTCTAGAGACAGAAATAAGAATGCTTCCTATTATAGTTCCTTATATTTAATTTGAAATACTGCTTCTTTTCCTGCTTTCAAAATGTTTTGTACATGTTCTCATTAATCATCCTATTATTCCTTTTTGTTAAGTAGATGGTAAAAGCTATTTAAGAATCATTCACTGCAACACGGAGTAATTAACGTATGTAGGAACATGAACTGCAGATCAGGATACAGAAATACAAATAAGTGCTACAGAGAATCATAACAGAGTATTGACTTTTTATGAATTTCAATTTCATTTGAAAATAAAATAGCATCACAGGCAAGAAAGTTTATTACTTTTCCACCAATATGAGTGTCTTAGAGATTCATTAGCAGCTGCCTGAAATGTTCAGAAAGGCAATTGGGAACTCTACTCCGTCTCATTTAAAATAATTATGCTTCCAAGGGCTATAATATGATGCTAGTCCACTATGAACCAGGAAAAATTACACACCCCGGTCTGTGTTGAATAACAATAAAAGTTTCAGATTAAAGGAAAGAAAGGGAGAGATGTAGCTCTGCAATGCAGTAACAAAATTTTGAATATGGTTTATGATGAATGGTCACTGTTTTCTAATTTAATTACATCTAAAAGAATAACTTTATTTTTTTTAATGTCAGAGTATGATTTTGTCTTCATTGGTTTGTGTTGCTGTAGCAAAGCACTACACATTGGGTATTTTATAAGGAGCAAAAATATATTTCTCACACTCTGAATATCAGAAAGTCAAGGCTCCAAAACTGGTGTATGGTGAAGACCTGTTCCATTGATGGTATCGTCTTGTAAGACACTGCACTACTGGCATAGGACAGACATACCGATCTATGGAATAGAATTGAAAGTTTCAGAAATATGTTCTTACATCTATGGTCAATTGATTTATTTTATGAAGGTATGAGAACAACCCAACAGGAAAAGAATAACCTTTCAATATATTGCTGGGATAACTGAATATCCCTATACAAAGAATTAAGTTGGACCCTACCTTATATTATATGCAAATATATGCATTTGAATTGGACTGAGACCCTGGCTGCTTAACTCAGCTCAACTCAGTGGTAAGTTCTTGTCTAGCACTCATGAGGCTCTGTACTCCATCCCCACCATCACACACACACACACGCGTGCACACACACACACACACACACACACACAAAGAAAGGCAAAAAGAAAAAAGAAAGGAAAATAGATAATGCTATAAAATTCTTACAAGAAAACATAGCAAATTTTCATATCTGACTTGGCAATGGCTTATTAGAGATGACATCAAAAGCACCATCAACAAAAGAAAAACACATAAATAGGAACTAATCAAAAATTTGAAAATTGTACTTCAAAGAGAAAGCACCTAGGGGCCGGTAATATCACTCAGTGGCATAAGCGCCTGCCTGGCAAGCGCGAGGTCCTGAGTTTGACTCTCAGAACCCACATTAAAAAAAAAAAAAAAAAAGAGAGAGAGAGAGAATGCACCTAGTGGAGGGAGAAAAATATATGACATGTTTTTATCATATACCATATACCATAATCCATATACCTAATATATCTGATAAGGGACTTGCATCTAGAACATATGAAGAATTCTAACAACTCAATAATAAAATTATAATAATTTTAAATCTACTAGCGTTTGAGAAAACATTTCTCAAAAGAAGATATACAGGTGGCTCATAAACATATAAGAATATTTAAACAACATCAATTATCATTTTCAGAAATACAAATGAAAATTTCAGTAAGATGTAACTTCATACTCACTGGAATGGCTAAGATAAAAAAGACAGATAATAACAAGTGTTGAAGAGGCTGTGAAGAAATTAGAACCTTCCTACATTCCTGTCAAAAGTGTCAAATAATGCAACCAGTTGGGAAAACAGGTCAGTTTAACTCCTCAAAATGCTAGTAATAGAGTTATACTGAAATGCTACTCTTAGGGATACAGTCAAGAGAATTGAACATGTCTACACTAAAACTGACTCCTGAATATTTATAGCAGTAATGTTTGTAATACTCAAAGAGTAAAAAAAACCCAAGTGTCCATCAATAGATGAATGAGTAAAAAATTTTTGGTATTCCCATACAATGGAATATTCTTTGACAATAAAAGAAAATGAAGTACTGCTATGTGCTACAATATGTATGAACTGTAAACATTGTTCTAAGCGAAAAACAGAGTTACAGAGGGCCGCATATATTGTGATTCTAGGCATATAAAATGTCCATGTAGGCAAAAACATGGAAACTGAAAACGGATTAGTTTTCCTTACCACTAGTTAGTATTAATGATGGCGGTACTACATAATAGTGATGCTGTGAGGAAGGAGAGGGAAGGCTGCTGGTGAGTAGAGGGTATCTTTTGAGGATAGTGAAACTCCTAAAATTAAGCTGTGATAATGATGGAATACCCCTGTGAATACTAAACACCATGAACTGTATGTTTTAAAAGAGTGAATTTTACTATATGTAAATATATCTCAATAAATATAGGATGAATTTTTTTTCTAACCCTTTATTTAAACTGACCTTATTTTGGTTTATTTTTCATGGTTCATGGGGGGATATCAGGTGATAGTTTTTCCATGCAGACAACAGTGGAAATTATTTTAATTAAGAAAAGATTAGAATATCCCAATTCTAGCCTCTTTATCTACAATATAAAGTTAAAATTCTAAAAATGTCATTAAATATATTTACAATACGACTAATCTCTACTTATCTGTTCTCCTTGTCTCTTAATGTGCTCCAGTGAAATCAAAGTTCTCAGCTCTTCTCAAACACATGTGCTGTGTTTCCATTCACATGCAAGGACTCTGGGAATGCTTCCTTTTCCTCTTATCTCTATTGCTGAAATTCTGTATATTTTTTCAAGACCTACTAGAAATATCACCTTCTCTGTGTAGCTTTCTTCATTTCACAAAATGCAAATAATTTTCTCAAATACATGCTACTATAGACAATTAGTACCCCTCGATGTACTCAAGACTTTGTTATAATGAGATTTTTTAGTAAATTTTGAATTAAATAAAAATATTTCTCAAGTGTGCTTATTTAGAATCCTAAGGAATCATTGATACTCTCTCACTTTAAAACTGAAATGTTTAAAAGAATAGTATTGACTTCTTTTCGATCTCTAATTGTATTAGTTTTTTGCAGTTCCCAAATACTTAGGGAAGAAGTGCAGGTCATTTTGTCACACTGTTCTCTCCATGGTAGCCAAGGCAGAGTACAAGTGCAATTATTTAGAGCCTGTGCAACTCTTGTATTGGGTCAGTCTAAAAAATGAACTGAACAACTTCAAATAACAATGACTTCAATTCCTTTGGGGTTTGAATTGGCCATAAAACTAACAATAAAATGTGTATGTGGCGATTTCCTGCTGGCAAGTTCTATATACCTTACAAAAATCCCTCCATTTAGATGGAAAAATCATTATTACCATTTTGAGATTTAGAATCTCTAACACAGAGCCATTAAATGTATTGAGAGAGGTCAGAGAGTATATGATCAGTGAAAATGAGAATATCCCAGAGGTTCTAAATTTTGATAAGTTGGCCAGAAGATATAATTCCTTGGTAAATGTTTATTGTTTTACCTTGTTGCTCTGAGAGTCACAATCATTTCTCTCGATGTTTATGCTTCTAAAGTAAAATATCTTGATATTGACCTATAATAGCTGATATAGCATTTATGGAAGCTACTCTCCAGCAACCTGAACTGGTTAAAGCATTCTGAAAACTCAAAAAGCATCATGAAAATAATACACTAAAATTCAAATTCTATTTATAATAGACCCTGTGAAGTATCAATTTATTTATTTATTTATTTATATATGTGGGTGCCAGGAGTCGAACTCAGGACCTCGCGCTTGCCAGGCAGGCACCTACGCCGCTGAGCTATATCACTGGCCTGTAAAGTATCAGTTTAGATCATTCTAATCATTTGATAATGTGAATGTAACAATTCACATAAAATTAGTAGCAAAATTAAAAGTGGGAAAATATGCTATCATTATCAGATTCTATCAATTTTGCCTTCAAAATATATACCTCATGCATTTCTTTTTTTTTTTTTTGTGGGTACTGGGGGTCGACCTCAGGACCTTGTGGGCCAGTAGGCGCCCATGGCTCTGAGCAATATCACCAGCCCTTTTTTCATATGTGGGTTCCGGGAGTCGAACTTGGGCCCTCGCGCTTGCCAGGCAGGCACTTACACCACTGAGCCATCTCACCGGTCCTCATGCATTTCTTTTTTTTTTTTTTTTGTGGGTACCGGGGGGTCGACCTCAGGACCTCGCGCGCCAACAGGCACCCGTGCCGCTGAGCGATATCACCGGCCCCTTTTTCATATGTGGGATCCGGGAGTCAAACTCGGGCCGTCGCGCTTGCAAGGCAGGCGCTTACGCCGCTGAGCCATCTCACCGGCCCCCTCATGCATTTCTTAATAAATTTCTTCTTTCCCATTTCTATATTTCTTCCTGGACTAATATCTTCCCAACTGATTTTTTTCTTCCATTGTTATGTTTCTAAATTTTATTTTCCCCAGGGGAGCTAGAATTCTTCTGAGTGTATAAAAATGCTTATGTTATTTCCATAATCATAATATTTCCATGCTTTCTAATTGCAATTGGAATAATATTTGTCTCATTGTGGAAGCCTAAAAGGCCCATCTGATATGTGCCATTCTCCACTGTCCACCCTCAAGTCTTACCACTTTTCATCACTCAGCCTTAGCCATCTATCAATTCTTTAGACTTTGAAGACTTACTCCCTTTTCACCATCTTTCCAATGATTGGTTCTGAGTTCCTTTTATATGTTTCTATAAATTTGAACATAGTTCAGTGTATTCATTAAAATATTGGAACTGTAACTGTCAGAGAATCTAACTCGCTATGGTTGAAACCATAAGGTTCATGATCTTCCATAATAATGTGATTCCAGAAGAGTATTTTAGGTTTGAGGAACTTAGCAATGGCAGAAATCTGGATCGTTTTTTTTCCAAGTCTTATATTACATAACTGCATTATTGGAAAACTTACATGCTCATCTAATCATATTTAAGGGAATATAAGAGAAGTAAACAAAGGATGGTTGGATAACCAGTAGTGTTGGCCACCTGCGACATTGAAATTTCTGTTGGTGAGTCCATCTTTCTCCTTTTGAAAGTCTGAAAATACATTTCTACAGAACACCATTATTATATATAGGCACTCAGTACATGTTAATACAACTGATCTAAAAGAACAGTAATTTATCAGTAAATGCAGGCCATCTCTATGTTTCCTAGGGCTATCCTGACAAAGTACCACAAACTGGGTGGCTTAAAAAAACAGAAATTTCTTCTTTCACACTTCGTAAGGCTAAAAGTCTGAAATCAGTGTGTTAGCAAGACCATGTTCTATGTGAAGTCTTCAGGGTAGAACCTTCCTTATATCCTCCCACTCTGATGATTGTCAGCAATATATGGCATTACGTGGCTTGCAGAAGTATCCCTTCCATCTGCGCAATCATCCTCCTCTGGCCGACTTCCCTGTGTGTGTCTGTCCAGATCTCCCTCCTTCTATGAGAGCACAAGTCATGTTGGATTTGAGGTTCATCCAAACCCAATACAATCTTAACCTGACTACATAAGTAAAAACACTATTTTCAAAAAAGTTCGCAATATGTTCACAGTTACATGTTCTGGGTGGACATGAAATTTTACGAGCACTCTCCAACCTATTATACTGCACGTAGCCCTAGATAAAGCATTTGAAAGCTGCTCATCCCGTCCTGTAACTTCTCTGTGCATCTACACAGTTTCCATGTTAGAACAAAATAAGAGCCATCAAATTACATGCAGAGCCATTTTTGTGGTTTGATTGGAATTTTAAATAATCTTTCATTTTTTCAGTCATAGTTTGCATATTATATAATCATCACCGTACTCTACAGGTATCGAAGACTTGAAAAGAGCTTCAGAATTCAGAAGTTATATGGTTAAGTGCTCCTCATTCAGAGTGATAACAATCTATTTAAAGTACAAGCACCGAGCAAGAGTATGATGAATTCGCTGTCAAATTCCAAGACAAACATGATTCCCAATTCAAATCACAGTTAACTTATTTATTTTGATTTACACTAAAGTTATTTAAGTAAATATGTATTTTTTATTTAAATGAAATTAAGTCGGTTTAAAAAAAAAAAAAGCAAGCAGAAGCTGGGATGTAGCTCAGTGGTAGAGCACTTGCATAGCATGCATGAGGCCCTGGGTTTGATACCTAGCATCTCAAAAAAACAAAAAACAAAAACAAAAAAACCCAAGCAAACCATGAGTAAAAACTATAAAATTAACACATTTTTGGTGAAGTAAAAACAGAGGCAAAATACAATCTTTAGGTAAAATTCTGCTGTGTGACACAATAGAACTTTATAATTGTTTTATTAGATGCACAACTATAAATTTTACTATATTTCATAAATGTTTAGTAAAATAAGCTCCATAATGGATACATCTATATTAATGAAAAGATGAAAATGTGCAGAGTACTGTAAAAGCCTTCCTACTATAAAACTGAGTGAGACTCTCAGGTTGTAACAAAGGTGCTTTGTGCAATCACAAAAAAGTAATAAAATATTATCTCATATAGCTGTTGACCATAAAAACCCGAGGAGTCAAACAATTAAATGATATCTTTTGTTTTGGAGCACTAATATTTCCTTATCTTATACAAAATATTATAAGTATCACAAAATATTATTAGCGCTAGTTAAAAAGCATGAAAGAGATGAGGGTTAATTATTAAACTAAAATCTCTTCATGAACTAAAATCAAATGAATAAAGAAAATATAACTAGCCAATTTGAGGATTTAAATATCAATTCACAATCCTTACTTTAAAATTAAATTGTGTTAGAAAGGGGCTCCCAATGAGCAGTTTTCCTCCATGATACCTTCTCTGGTTTTAGTTTATGATGAATCCCATTCTTTTGTAGCAATTCATATTTCATGTTGAATTGCAGACATGAGGGGCTTACTTAGTTTGTTCCTAATTTACTATATAAATATGATTGGAATTATTCTTGAAAAGAGGACTAATATGAAAAATAAACATCATAGGCAAAGAAGCTGGCAGTGAACAATCTTATGGTGTCTTCCCAACACAATATGAAGTAATCATCTTTCCTGTAAAAGCCTGAGATTTTAAAATACACTAAATTACCTAAAAGTCATGGGGCTTAGAATTTCTCATTCACCATGGATGAATCTGATGCCAGGGTCTCATTGGTGTGCTAATGAAGGTGGAGGCCCTGATCGCATAATGTACTGCAGTGAATGGCTTTTCCTCCCGAAGTCTGGGACAGCATTGAAGCTTCTAAATAATATACGTAGGGCTCAGTGTACTCCTTTGCACAGGTACCCCAGGTGTTATCAGTTCTATTTTGAGAGAGCCACTTTGCATGATTGTGTTCTTATTTTGATTAAAAACGAGTATTTGATTTTTTAAAATTCATCATTGGCCGTTTGTTATGTAGCTAGTCATTACCTACAAGTAGGGAATAATTCATACATAATCTTTAACTTTTCAAAATGGACACATTTTTTATGATGAAAAATAAAACATCACATTATTAATCCAAGAAAATAAATTTAGGGGCCGGTGAGATGGCTCAGCGGCTTAAGCGCCTGCCTTGCAAGCGCGAGGGCCCGAGTTCGACTCCCGGATCCCACATACGAAAAAGGGGCCGGTGATATCGCTCAGCGGCACGGGTGCCTGTTGGCACGTGAGGTCCTGAGGTCGACCCCCCGGTACCCACCAAAAAAACAAAAAAGAAAGAAAAAGTAAATTTAGAATGGGGCAGCAAATAAAAATTTCAAAAAAGCTCACTCAGATAAAGACAGGGAAAATATTTTTAAAACAAAGACCATGAGCATAACTGTTTTTTGAATTTTCAATACAGTGTAAAAAACTTGAAAACAGTTTTGTTCAGTATGTTCTAGTGAAAGGTAACATTGTATTTTTTTAATAAAGCAAACATCATACAATGTACAAAACCAAAATTAAAAAAAATTTTGCCTCTAGTCTGGAAACAACATGAAAATAAAGACTAAAAATATTTTTAAATCTCTTTATTCAAAATTTCTCTCTCCAATGTTATACTACACATAATTATGAATAACTTACACAAATTAAAAACATTTGATCTATCTTCAAGGTTGCCAGGTTTACAACCATTGTATCTGGTTCATTAGTTAGCACAATATCACCTCTAGTATTTCTTGGTTCTGAGAATCACTTTTCATAGTCCGCAGTGCTTGTAAGATCTAGGGTCTAGGCCTGTGCCAAATACCTCAATTACTTTGTACAATGGAGCTTGATTATTGTGTATTTTTCACATGCCTGTGCACCTGCCCCATTTCTTTCCCAATTTTGACTTTGATCACAGTTAAGAACTTAATTTATTTTAGGTGTAATTACCAGATTTATCCAAATCCCCAACAAACTGAATTTTTATTTAAACTTGCTGGAGCCAAATCCTGTTTGTTCCACTTACAACTAAATAATCTTGGAAAAAATATATACCCTCCCTGGGCTTCACTTTTCCCTTTTCTAAAATGGGGTAACAACAAGAACTCATGGGGCTACTATGGTAAATAAATAATCTAGCAGACATAAAACACTTTGAATAATGTCTTGTACACAAAATTATAGATGTAGTTATTATCCTAGGCTGAATATCATGTTTACTAGTATATTTACATATATTTATAATGTACTAACATGTTAAATATGTTTGTACATATGTGTGCAAAAATACACATGCATGTAGATATTTATCAGTATTATGATGTGTAGCAAAGATCTATCATAGTAATCATAATAATATGTAAGTGCATAATACTCCCTAGGCCTAATTTATAGATTGTGGCATTAAACAAAATCACCAAGTTTAGGAATTAGCACATAATCAAATGCTTGAAAATGTTATTGGCCTATAAACAATACATTGATAATGAAAATGTGTTGCTGTTTACTCTGAGTTTTGTATTTATCTTCTTCTGACGGATAAATTATCAGGTCTATATTTAATATAAAATTCATTTCAGCTGTCTTGATTATCAGTTCTTTTCTAGAGTCTGGCTTTGTCATAAAATTATATAGTTAGGGGGTATGTAACCATTTATAAATATCCTCATGCTTCAGACAAGCAAATTTGCACATGAGAATAAAGGATTAATGAATAGTTGGCATTACTTCTCCAAAAGCATTTTTTTCTTTCAATTCGTAGATGTTTTAGTGTTCTTTATTTATTTACTTATTTTTTTGGTGCTGGGAATCAAACTCAGGACATTGTGCTTGCCAGGCAGGCGCTTGTGCCGCTGAGCTATCTCACTGGCCCCTTGTTTTGTTTTTGTAACTAACTTTCCAAATGAGGAATTTGGCACCTGTGAGATTAACAATTATACTAGGTTAACATTTTAGCTATTTCTTTATACATACCAGGCACACTCTTGCCAAGAATATTTAAATGACCTCTTTCTTATACCTAGAACCTTTATCATCTTGTTCTCACACTATCTTTCAGTCTTTAATGAAATGTCACTCTCCACTATGACACTCCTTGGTGACTCTATTCAAAATTTTGTCATTACCTCTAAACTTTCTATCACTCTTACCTGCTTTATTTGTGTTGTTACCACTAATCATGAAATATCATACATTTAATTTACATATCTACATATTTATCTCTCAATCTGGCATTTCCCTACCTTCCCCCATTAGAAGGAATAGATTTTTAACTAATTTTTGTTTTTACCATTTTGTCTGTAGTGTCTAAAACAATGTCTAGCATAGTGGATTCGATAAATAGTAGCTACATGAATATATAGCCCCCGCTAACTGTGAAAGCACATCTGAATCTTTGGATCTTCTAGGTGACTTAGGACACCTTCTTGTGCATTGTTTTACTTGAAAATAAAACAAAGGTATAGATAGCCTTTAAATTTATCATTTTGTTGTACTTCTTGTACACAAGGAACTTGTCCATTGTTAGGCTGTATAATCTTCAAAATATTCTTTTAGGGTAACTAACAGACATTTATGAATGGGATAATGGAAGGACAGAGATAAAATTACTTGTTCAAGACCAATATTGATGGAGTATGAATTTAAACTTTAGCTTTTAATTATAAAGCCAGTTTAAGGTAATTACAATATTCCATTTACAGCAGCTATGTAACTGAACCCAAATTAGATTCATAGTTCATAGACTGTCAGTCATACTGTACCATAACAATAAGAAGTTTTTATATTTTAAAATGAATGATAACATTTGTATTTACTATGCTAGGGCCCGCCAGAATCCGCAAGACTTCCATCTTTTCTAATACCCACTACAAATATGAAGGTCTCTCAAGCCACTGTTACTTTTGATAGTAGGTCTAAATTGGGGAGTTTCCAAGACTATACTAGTACCACTGATAGGTACAGAAGTCCCAAGACCGCCCTCCGATTTGATAATTCACTAGATAAGAGTTATTGAAACACAATAAGCATTACCCGGGTAATGCTTGTCACTACCAGTATTCAAAGTTTGGAATACAGACTTCTACTTTCCTGCATAATAACAGATAATAGCTAGCATTAATTTAGTCAACAAATATTTCTGATTCCTTAACATTATTTGTTTGTTTGTTTGATAAGGGGTTCTTGTACTCCTCTTCTTTGTACAACCAGCTTTATATAATTACATTTTTCAGAGACTGCTGCAATTTTTTATTGTATGCCCTAGCGTTCCCACTATTTCTGTGGATTAGATCATGAGATCCGTGCACAATGCTATACGGCAGGTTTAATTCTACATGGAAAAAACTAAGACTTACCCTCCAAAATCACGCCCAGAGGGCATGACTAAGATTGGAAGTCTGATCTCCCAAGCTGAAGAGCCCAAGCGCCTAACCAAGCCATCAGCGCCTCCTTTCCCTTCACGTTTCTCCTAGCAGGTAACAGAGATTTCTAAGAACTTTCGGTCACAGAGAAATGCTAGCCCGTTACCGATACATACCAGCGCTTTAAACCATGTTAATTTACTGAACCAATTGAATCTGTAAAGCCACAGTGAAGACATAATTTTTCAGAGATGAAATAATTTTACAAACAAGTGAAACTCTGGGTTGCATGTTAACAGAGGTAAGCAAAAATCTGTCAAGTTTGGCTAATTTCTAAATGCTTTTCCAGGATTATTGGTCTATGGGTCTAGAAACCTAAAGATAATTCTCTGGAAGTTCTTCTGTATAAAAATCAAAGCGATCCAGAAGGCCAGATCATAACGAAGTATAAGAATGATAAATCCATTTTTCAATGAATAACCAATCAATCACTTCTTATTTTGTGTTTAATTGTGGCCACCACCTCCCCCCTTCCCAATTCAAACGCTGAATTCCTTGTTTCCAGTACCTCGGAGTGGGAATGTGGAGTTAGGACTTTAAACACACGGTCAGGTTAAAATGAGGCCCTTAGGGTGGAGCTTGGTACACGGAGACTGCTCTCCCATAAGAAGAAGAAAGTTGGACTCGCAAAGAGACGTTAAGGCTATGCACGCACAGAGGAACGGCCACAGGAGGATAAAGCCAGGAGTAAGCCACCTGTCATCCTAAGAGAGAGACCTCACACACCGACTCTGTTTTCAACTTTCTATATGACTTTTAGTTTCCTGAATTTGGAGAAAATTTGTTTCTATTGCTTAAGCTACCAAATTGGTCCCATTTTGCTTTGGCAGTCCTAGAAAACAAACAGTCTTACTTATTATCTTTAAAACTGAATATAGTTAGGGGATATATAACCACTTATAAACATCTTCATACTTTAGACAATCAAATTTAGACAAGCAAGTTCCATATATCTATAAATATGTTTAAATAAAATGATCAATTTAGTTAAACAATGACCATTGTGGCGGAAATGATAAATTGATGAAATGCATGGTATTAAAACAGTTAAACTAACAATTCAATAAATAATACACAGGTTAGAAGAATAGTTTCTTTGTTGACTATATCTCCCATTTCAACTGGTTTCATTCATCTAGTTTAAAATTGTGCTCAGGGAAGAATATAATTTGTAAATATCATTAAAAATTTGAATAGTCCACATTCTGTGAGTAACAAACTAGAAAAGATATCTCAACACAATTTTGTTAAATTCTTTCAACAGAGCCCTGTAAGGCAATCAGAAACACAACTCGAACAGTTAACTCAATGTTGAATTTTAAAATCTTTAAGTATATAAGAACACAGACATTAAGAAATCAACCAATGTAATTTTAACGTTGTCATTGGGTTCTCCTGGCAAGTTTTATTTCAAGACTTCTTTTCATAAATTTATAAAATGATGATTTCATTTGATTACAAGAAGCCTCTCTGATTGTAAAGGAATAAGTAAGGTGCTTTTGCTGTGATGTTGTAGTGAAAACACATGTATTCACTAATATTCTAATGAGAATTTACATCAAAATGCTAATTAAATTCATATGTTCAGAAGAATTTACAGGATTTCTAGGAATGAGTGAGCATTCTAGTAAGTAACAAACAACAATGTAAGATAATTGAAGAGGCAAAAATTCTCTGATGTCAAATTTTATTTTTGGTAATTTTAAATTCTACATTAGCAAATAAAGTATCTTTTTACAATCTTCTATTTATTTTTTCAAACCATTAGAAAATTTATTTGGTGAATGTCTCTTTTTGCATATGCAAGTTTCCCTTCCTCTATAGGGTTGAAAATAGAATAATATTAATTTAATACACCAGAATTAAAAATCAATGATAAGTAGGAAATTTAAGTAGACTGGACAATAGACATGTTATACTACTAATGCGATTAAGTGGGATGCCAGAATTAGTTTTATTGAAAAAGGACATTTTCAGGCAACTGACAGCTGTTGTAGGATAGACAGATGAAAGATCAAAGCAAGCAGAAAATGAAAACAAGTTACAAAATATATTTGAGAAACCCGTGGCCAAAATATAAACTAATTAATTCCAAAGTCCAATAGCGTGACAAATACCATTACACAGGCAGAGGTTCCAAATTACAGGATATAGAAGGAACACCAAAAATCCAGGACAAAGCATTAAGCTAAGAATACAGAAGTAGGAAGGAAGACATAGGTGCCCTGGAGACTGGAAGGTAGTATTACAGAAAATTTCTAGTTCAATTAGCTAGTGTCTCTTTGAGGTAAATAACAAACTTCATTCCTGAATTCTTATAAATTCTTAGGGGGAGGAGTTAGGTAAATCATTGAACACAAGGACTGTGTCATATCTCCTATTTAATCTCCTGGGCATACTTAGCAAGATGCCTACCCCATATATAGTGCTCAGTAAAACCTTGTCGTGTAAGTGACACAAACCATATTTCTTGATGTCAGAGCCTATTTTATATACCACTGCATTATTCACAGTCGCCAGTAGTGGGTTTGTCACAGTTCAGTGAATTTGCTGAAGGGATGACAGTGGTGGCATTCTTCAAATATTGTCATGAAAGATTAATTCTGCAAGGTTTTCAGGGTGTCACTCTATCCCCAGTCTGCTCTGCATTTATTTACAATGTTTTATATCCCGCTCACTCTGATAGTTTTTCTCTTTTTATTTGTCCATATTGAAAAGTTAGTTGGCGAACATACATTTATTTCTCCATGGCTCTTTACCACTTAGGCTTATTAGTCAGACTGCTTATCAGGTAATAAAAGTAAGTTTTACAGTAATTATTTTCTTTTAGTAAACTTTATTTTCTAATCTTTCTACGATTGCCTTATGCTTAGGGTTTTGGGGTTCCATAGTTACACTGATTGTGTTACGATTTAGACCTAAAAGTCCCATGGGAGCTTTGGAAGGTGATTGGATCATGGGGCACTATATTCGTCAGTGGGTTGCTCGATCGATGAGTTCATGACTTATTGTAGCATTAGGAAGTGGAACCAGTTGGATGTGGGTCACTGGGGGTGTGACTGTTGGGGTGTACCTTTGTCCCCAACTTTGTCCTTCTTTCTCTGCTTCCTGGCTCCCCTGATTATGCAGCTTTCCCCCACCAGGCCCTTCCAGCATTTCTGCCTTGAAGCCGGTCCACTATAGACCGAAGCCCCCAGAACTACGATCCAAACTGAACCTTTCCTCCTTTCAGGTTTGGATGTCAAGCATCATACCCAAGGCCGGTTTTAGGTAGGTGCTAAAACACCGAGGTTAATGGTTATATGGCCAACCGTCATTTTAAGCAGTTAGCTTCAAGCTCCAGCCCTCGTCCTAGGCGTCCGTTTAGCAGCTATCTTTATCTGTCACCGACAGCTTAAGATACACATTGACAGTGACCACAGTAAGAGCTCGTTCTTGCTAAAGAAGAAGATAATTTAAAGTGAAGATTTTATTGATGTTAGAACCGTAACTTCATTTAAATAAATGCAGTGTTTAAAATTAGAATGTGATTAAAAAAACCATTTTAATTCCACTGAAGTTATCAATTTATCAGACTTCAGTACACTCTGAAACAACAGAGAATTTAAAAATCTGATTAAATAATGCATGAAAATATTTTCTTCTAAACCAGTAGATAATTCTATAAATATTTACAGTATATTAGAAATGTAATTTCTTTTTACATAAGAAACTAATAAACATATCAAAACTTTTCTAGGTACTTTTTGTTTTTGATGTTTTACATTCTCTAAAATAATAACTCTGGATAGCTAAAAAGAGCACTAAGATTTCTTTCTCATTCAAATATTCTTTTTCAAATTTCATATTCAACCCATATGTATGATTATATCTTGCCAAAAGTCACCAATTAAGATACTCAACATTATCCCAGTTCCATTATCTTTTAATTCTACTTATCATCCTGAATTTTTCCCCTCTGTCAGGACCTGGCTGCATGTGAGTCAGCCGAGCATCCCTTGCCAACCTGCACAAGCTCTGTTGGTGACCACTGGACAATCATTTGTCAAGCATCACTTTCAGTGTGCATTGAGGCACAGCTGAGCCACTTTACAATATGAAAACAAATGATTCATTGGCAAAAAAGCCCAGAAAAGCAAGTAAACCAAACCTGGCTGTCCAGTCATTTTTTTTTTTTTTTTTTTTTTGTGGGTACCAGGGGTCGACCTGAGGACCTTGCGCACCAGCAGGCGCCCGTGCCACTGAGCGATATCACCGGTCCATTTTTCGTATGTGGGATCCGGGAGTCGAACTTGGGCCCTTGCGCTTGCCAGGCAGGCGCTTCAGCCGCTGAGCCATCTCACTGGCCCTGGCTGTTCAGTCTTAGTGACTCAGATAGAAAAGACAGCACAGCAAGTTCTGTTATTGATTTTAATTAACAGGTAGAGTTAATTAAAAAAAAAAGCAAAACAGAACTTCCTTTCAAACTTTATAACAAATGATAATATTATATAAGCAAGACATTTGGGTATCCTCATTGATAAAAGATTATTTCAGTTTTGTGAGGTCTATTTCTAAGACACCTAATCTTCCTTCCTTCCTCCCTAATTTCCTCCCTCCCTCCCTGTCTCCCCTCTCTCCCTTTCTCATTCTGTCTTCCATTTCTCTCCTTTATTTTCTTTTTAAATACAGTATGACTAAATTTGTGGATGATGTGATAGGCACAAGCACAGGGGCTTGGAAGAGATGAACTATATAGTTTACCTGGGTGTTGTTGGCTGAGTTCAACACCCAAACCCTATTCATGGTAACCTCCAATATTTCAGGATGTGACAGTATTCAGAGATAAGATCTTTCAAGAAATAATCAGTTGTAAGTGAGGTCACTAAAGTAGGCACTAATCCACTATATGACTGGCATGCTTCAAGGTGAAAGTTGGAAACAGATGCAGAGCGAAAACAGAGAAAACCTAGGGAGAAGACAGCCATGGACAAACCAAAGAGAATAGGTAATTAAACTTTTCCTTCAGAAGAAATCAACCCTGCTGACACCTTAATCTTAGATTTTCAGTCTCTATAATATGAGAAAATAAATTTCTGTTATTTTACCCAGTCTTTTTATAGCAGCCAACCCTAGCAAACTAATATACAGATGTTCTTGATTTATAATGGGATTATATCCTGAAAAACCAATTATGAGATGAAAATATCAAAAGTACAAAATGCATTTCACACACTTAACTTCCCAAACATCATAGATTGACAGCACAGTGTCCTCCAGGGTCTTGGTTATTTATCCCCCGACCACAGGGCTGACTGAAAGCTGCAACTCACAGCTGTTGCCCATCAACACAAGACAGAACTGTACTCCATATTATTATCCCAGAAGAAAAATCAAACTTCAAAATTCAAAATGTAGTTTCCACTGAATACATACTACTTGTCCATCATCATAAAGTCAAAAATTGTAAGTTGAACCAGCTTAAAGCACAGACCATCTTTCTAGGCTTCTACTGAACTAAATCTTTATCCATTGTCCGTGAGGTTCTATAAGTTTAACCACGTGAGATGGTCTCCATTTGGGGTCAAATCCCTTGTTTTTGACATAGAAAGTATTTTACCTCTTGGTGACTATATTAAACTGTTGAAGGTAATTTTTCAAGTCACATGATGGATTTATGAATATTAGTTGCAACCTAATTTTACTTTATTTTTTACTTTACTTTGTTTCATTTGTTTGTTTTGTTTTGTTTTTTGAGACAGGATATTGCTGTGTAGTTCAGGCTGGCCTTGAACTCACTGTGTAGCCCAGGCTGGCCTCAAACTCAAGATGATTCTCCTGCCTCAGCCTCCTTAGTGCTGGGACTGCAGGCCTGGGCCACCACACCTGTCTATACCCTAATTTTAGATTAATACCTTTTTGGAAAAAATCTGGCAACTTAGCCAGTCAATAATTTGAAAGGAGTAGATATCTACATGGATGACAAAAATCCAGACAAATCTTCTGTCTCTAGAAAAGGAACAGAATTGGGAGTGGTTACAGTAGGAAGCTAAAGGTGGCTGCAGATTCGTGACCACACACATCACCCAGGAGTGCGATGGTTTGACCAGTAGCCTTTTACTCAGACTTGGAGTAAAATAAGATTCTTATTTTAAAGCACTAAATTTTGAGATGGTTTATATGCAGAAAATGATAAATGGTCTTAAATAGGAAATTGAGACTTTATGAAAGTGTATTTGGAGATGTGTTTAAATGGTGGAGGTGATATTATATCCATTTTAGCTTAATTTAAACAGGACTACTAGCATCTGCATCTTCCTGGGTGGAAGACGGTTAACTATGGAAGAAATCCAGCCTCCCTGAAACTGCCCTGCAATGAGAAGCGCATCCTAGCTACACAGACTGAGAAGAAGGCCACACAAAGTCCCGAGTCACCGCACCTGGGAGAGAGAAGACCTCCCCATTCCTGGCACAGGCTTCACCTATGGCTGGGGGAGTAGAAGGCTTCAGCCTTCAATACAAACTAAGGTGACACACATACGACCCTCTCTTTGTCAGTACGGGCTGCTGTGACAAAATGCCACAGACTGTGAGGCTTATCCAGGAACATGCCTCGCTGGTCTGGTGGTTGGGAGGCGCAGGATCAAAGTGCCGACAGAGTTGGTGTCAGGCGGGGCCTGTTGCCTTCATCACAGACAACCATCCTCTCTTCGTATCCTCACGTGAAAAACAGCAGAGAGAGAGCAAGCTTTTCTAATTGGGGCGCTGACCCCACTCCTAAAGCCTAATTCCCTCCCACAGACCTCCCCCGCAAATACCGTCACCCTGGAGATTAAGTTTTGACATTAATTGGAAGGTGGGCAAAAGCGTTCAGGCTATAACACATCCCGAATAAGCAGCTTGAGCCAGGTGACAGCTGTTGGTTCACCTCAACTGAGGACCCTTCTTCCATGAGCAGAGGAGAAATCCTCTTCACAGTTCTTTTAATTTTTTTTTTCTTTTCTTTTGTCTTCACATTTCTGACCCTCAGAAACTCAGACTTTGAGTAAAATAAAATTCTTATTTGAAAGCACTATATTTCGAGATGGTTTATAGGAAAATGATAACTGAAAAGGTCTTAAATAAGCGATTGAGACTTTATGAAAGTGTATTTGGAGATGTATTTAAAAGTGTGGTTGTTGTGCCAAGAATCTTGAAGAATATAAACAGTTTTGGATGAGAAGAGAAGAAACATATATTAAATCAGATAAATGTTGACAGAGTGTGAACCTCCAAATATCCGTGAATTTTTATTTTACCCAGTTCCCTCATGGGACCTACAGTGTTAAATGCAACTTTCAGTAGTGCCTTGCTACCTTGTCCGCATTGCAGTTCTGCTACCAGCTTGGGAACCTCTGTAAGGGAAATTCGCTAGTGGTTCTCTTTGGCCTCGACCTCAGTCCATTGGATCTGAGGGGCAGCTTAGGGATCACCTAGCTCCACTTTCTCATTGTATACAATAGAATTTAAGACTAGAGAGTTCAAAAGACTTGCCCACTGTTATATGACCAACAGTTTACTTGGGCAAGTTTTCAGGACATCTGACACTGCAAGTAGTACAATAGACTCACACTGCAATATTTTTTAATTTAAATTTTCCTTTTACTTTGTATGTATTCACCACATAAAATGCAAAGCTTTGAAGTACATACACATAATAATTTGCAATCACTTTCAGCATTTTTCAAGATACAATATATTAGCTATAGTCTCCAGTATATAATACAGTCTCCAAGTATTGCAAAACTGCAATACCATGTTAATGGGATTTCTGAATTATTAATGATGATGCTCTTAGTAATTCTCATATTTTAAATAGTTCAAAAAGCCAACATTGGGATCCAACAAGATCTCCTTTGAATAGCGCCTCATTGGCCAAACACACATACACACACACACGCACCCGCACTACTAATTGTTTAACTTTTTGTGTGTGTATATTTTAAAGACAAATATGCTAATTATTTTAATAATAAGACAGTTATGTTCATTTGTACCATATAAATGTTGTGAGGTAAGGTACAAACCACAGAAGATTTCTAGAAAGAATTTTATTTAAGGGAGATTAGTAAGCTATTGATATAATAAAACCCATTTGTACCAGGCATTGTTGAATGGGGAAGAACTGGTTCATCAGTTTCAACCTGATCTCCAGAGGCAGCCAGCCACGTGCCACAAGAGACGATGGATTACACTGTGTTATGCAGGCTGGCACTGTGCTGCTCCGGAGGGCACCGTGATGTGAACCGTGGGGACCTCTGTGCAGACAGACCAAAATTACTTCCACACTACAGTGAACAGAAAGGAAGAAAGCCTTATTAAACATGGATTAAGTTCATTATTGAATAAATCCTTCCTTGAAAAATAAAGATAATCCTATGTCCCAAAATATTGAACATAACACTGATTTTACAGTCAAGACAGATAATCCCGCCTCCTTATCGTGGCTTGCCTCTTTCGGGTTAATGAGACAAACCTGTAATAGCTGTGAGTAGCGGCTGTAGATAAGCAGGGCCCCCAGCTAGACCTGGTGTCAGGTTCCTCTATCTCGTTCCATCCACCATCTTTCCCGCAAAATCTTTTCAGACCAATATTCACTGAACAGGACTTCAGTGCAAGCTAATCTGGGGTTTCACTTTGCAGAGGACGGCAAACATTATGTTTGTGTGCTTCAGTAATTATATTTGACTGAAAACACATTTGCAACTGGCTCTGTACTGAGTGGAAATCCCCAGTGCCACAGTCAACACCTCAGTGACACCATTCGATTAATACAGGGTTGGAGGGTGACTCGGATTTATGTACGTACGCCCTTTTCCAGTTAAATACATTTTTTTAATGGATGCAACAGAATATATTCTGTATTCAGTGAGGTTATGCGTTTAGGCTTTTATTAATTTTTTCTTATACTAGAGAGAGTTGTGTGAATGTTTTGTATCAAGAGCTGTCCAGTAAAATTTAGGACTAACTCAAACCTGGGTTAGAGGAAGTTTAAAATGGGACCAGCATAATTCTAGTAACTGTGACCTGCTGCTTCCATCCCTTACACAGTAAAAAAAAAAAAAAAAAAAAAAAAAAAAAAGTTTGTGATTGATATTTTATATGATTGCAGAAGAGGCACGAGAAACAAGTAAAAACAATCTGGAGGCAGAGAAAGAGAAAAGAGAAGAAAAGAAAGCTTAACAAATAAGGGCTAAAAAACTAAGATTCTCTTAGAACTTAACCATCTCATTTCCTTATTGTCTGCTGCTTTGTTACTGTCAAACATTTTCTGCATCTGATTTTTCCCATAAAATGTAACTGGTGAAAGAACACAGCAGGAGGGCCTTGGATGCATGAAGCCTAATTTTTTTCCTTATCAAAACTGATATTCAATATTCTAACAGCTGGGCTCAAACAAATTAATCAAACAAATAATGGCTTCTTAATCTTTTATTTATTATTTCAGATGAGATGGAAAGCAGCTTATTGGAAACCAGTCATGGATACGGAGATCAACAAATGGAGTAGGAAGAACTCCAAATGACTTTGCTAATGTTTCCTCTTTGGCCATAAACTGATAAAGATACTGAAGTTTCTTTATTAGGGTATTGGCATTTTTACAGGGGAATTTTCATTTTAAGTAGAATAATGTCCTGTATTCTTAGAGGGAAGTTGCTTTGGGTAGAAACTGCAAATGTTTCAATAAACATAGCTCAGAAGCAAAGAATATAAGGATTTTCTTGCCCTTCATCAACTAAATTCTATGTTCAAGTGGCAATGGGCACAGAAAAAGTAGCTGTAGTCAATCAGGGATCAGTTTTTTCGTATTTATCCAGTTATCCTAAGACAGATTCCCTGTTTTATTTTCAGTCTATTTGTGGCCTTTCCTACCTGCCTTCCTTTTCTCAGTTATTCTTAATTTACAAAAATCTTATGAGCCCTCAAAGACTCTCGTAAGCTTCTATTTAATTACACAAGCCAGAAATAATTTCTCCCTCCTCAGACTTCTTACAACACACAATTTATAACAATGATTTCAAACTTAAAAAAAAAATTAATTTTGAACGATTGAAATAAAAATTAAGTTTCATCAAAATATCAAATGCCAAAACAAAAATCAATGCATTTAAGAGCATAAAACACGTAAAATTTCTTTCTGGAAAATTTATTTCAATGTATAAAGAAAGTATCACTGTTAATTTTTCTAAATTTAAAATTACTAAAACTTAAGTAATGAAATATAATACTATGCAAAGATATGAGAAAAGTAATTTGTTGGGAGAGAAATATATCTGGTAAACAAAATATGAAGATACACTAATTTTTACATATTCATAAAAGAATTAACTCAGATTGACCTGTTGCTTTCTCTTCTCATATTGATGGAAATCTAAAAGTTGATACTTATTCTTTCGAGCACCATTAAACAATCTGCTGATTGGCTGAGAGCACAGGTCCTGGACCTCAACCACTTGTGCTCTGAATCTGGCTGTGCTTTTATCAGCCCCACAGCTGTGAGCAGCCACTCACCCGTGCCTCAATTCCTTACGTATAAAATGTGGTTATTAAAATAGAATCTAACTCACAGGCTCAGCATACGGACTGAATGAGTTAATGCATGAAGGAATCAACGTAGGAGAAGATGCGTGCATGATCTCTGTGTAAATAAAAGGACACAAGTGCACATAGTACTCTGTTTTTATTTTTGTCTTGAACAATAAATAGAAAATTAACTCTGGCTGCCTCTCAGGACACGGACTAAGGACATAAGAGATACTTTCACTTTGTCTGTGTGGGTGGTTCTCTAGAGGAACTGGATATGTGTGATCACGCCAGGGGATTTGTTAGGTAGAGTTACAGGATCAGCGGTGAGCTCTCCACAGTGGCATCTGCGTGCTGGAGAGCCCGGCGATCCAGCAGCTGCTCAATTTGAGAAGAAGCTGCAGAAAACAGGGATCAAGGATGAAGTGCCAATCTGACACGGAAGGCCTGGGAGCTTCCTAGAGAGACGCTGGTCTGAATCCACAGTGAAAGGCTGAAGAAATTGGATCTAATGCCCACAGGCAGTGGCAGTAGCAAAAGTCTCCCCTGATCAAGCCTAAAGGAGTTTTCGCATGCAGTCCGACTTCCTCCTCCTTCCTCTTTCATTCCTTCTGGGCTGCAAGCCTGCTGAACTCCAGAGCTCAGATCACTGGCCTACATGCCAGTACTCCAGAAATAGAACCAAAGCCCCACCCGGATTCGTGCTTTATTAATCTTCTCGGTCTTAATCCAGTCAAGTTAACAATCACAATTAGCTGTCGCATCATCATTTTATACCTTTTCAGATGTTTTAATTTTTTAAATCAGAAATAGTTTGTTTATTAAATTTCAATTAATTAAATAAATTAAATTAAATTTTTTTCCTTTAGTTTTCTTGAGGCAGGGTCTCACTATATACTGCAGGCTGTCCTTGAACTCACTTATGTAGCCCAGACTGGCCTCAAACTCATGGTGATCCCCCTGCCTCAGCCTCCTGAGTGCTGGAATAAATTTTTAATTTAATACACAAAAGATCGTCAGGAAGATGAGGTTACAGTCCATTTCTCTTTTATTCCTTAAGGTTTTCTATATTTAAAAATATTTTAAAGTAAAAAGAAACCCTAATAAAATATTTAAATCATATACTAAAAGTATGTTTTATGAAATTATTACATTTGTTATTTTCTCTTAAAAATATAATGTGTTTTTCCCTAATAAAATATTTAAATCATATACTAAAAGTATGTTTTATGAAATTATTACATTTGTTATTTTCTCTTAAAAATATAATGTGTTTTTCTTCAGTTTAAATTTTCATAAGCTAAAAATATGTGATTTCATACGTAAAGGCATTATATAAAATTACATGTACACTCTGATGACATTGAAAAAGAATATTCATGTTAAGAAATACTAGATGTACTTATAAAGAAAAATTACTACATTGGAGTGGTATTATTTTCTTTAATAATAGACACCATGAAAATATGGAAAATGATTAAGAGTTCAAATAATTTTATCAGAATTTCTAAATATAAACCAATTCCTAACTAGAAAATCAATCAATGAGAAGAATGAAGCTCTTAATGAACATTAAAATTGGAATCAGGCATTATTTGATGAAGGATAGGGTATCCTATCAACCTCAGCATCCATTAAATTTAAACCAAACCTAGAAATACCTTCCTAGAATTTTTGTGTTTTATGAAACAACTTTAAAATACTTAGTTCTTACTCTTTAGATAGATTTTTAACCAATAGTTTCTTCTCAGGATTATTGAGACACCTGTGTGGTTACTTGTCCCACCGGCCCATGGGCTCCTTGAAAGAAAGCAATGAAGAATCACTATAAACCTGCACTTTGGACCCATTTCTACGTGCAAATTGTGGTTCCTTCACTTTCTAGAAGCCACGTGACCATGAGTTGCTTAACCTTCCTGGTCCCTCAGCCTCAGGTGTAAATGGAATGTCGGACATTAAAACTTTTTCACAAAGATTTTTAAATAAATTAGCAAAAGTCAGAAGCTAGCCCAAAATAAACTACAAACTAAAAATATTTCAAAGTGTTTTTACTTTCAGTGAATGACATTGTCCCAAAGACTCACTCAAATTATTAAATACAGTAGGTATTTAATTCATAGTTCCCATGTGATAGAATTAGGATCCTGTGCCTTCTCTCTGTTCAAGAAATACTTCAATATAAAGCAGAATTATCTGAGGTCAAATTAAAACAGTAAATTCATTCTTTTTCTTAAAAAAAAAAATTATTCTAGGAAGTGCTTCCTGATTTGAAAACCTGACTGAAATTTGAATGAGAATGAGAAGATACACTTTCAGCAAACTTGGAGAGAAATTCAGAATCTCAAACCCAGTGTAAAAGCTGTCAATAAATTAGCTGTCGATACCATAGCTTTTTCATACATGTCATAAAAGAAAAGGTGAATATTTCTCTTTCTGAAAGAAATTGTCTGTGAGTTTTGCGTTGATGTTGACAAGAGATTCCCCAGAATGTGACAGAGGAACGCTGAGGTGTGGAGGTAAAGGGCGAGTGCAGGCATGGCGAGTGTCAGTGGTGAGGACCTCAGCAATCCAGCCCTCACGTCTAAGTTCCTGGGGTCACCAAGTCAAAGCACAGGAGAACACGGGACAGGAAGCATTGGACACAGCAGAGGTCATCAATGCTTGGCATGTTTTTCCTTTATTGATTGTTTTCCCAAAAAGTATTTAATTTTTCACTTTTATATAGTAATGAAGGGGATCAAAATGTGATAATGAACACATGTAAAATGTTCCATTTAAAAAACAGATGTGTGCGATTTCAATAGAAGGAATCCTAACGCTGTGGGTGCTCAGTAACCCAGAGCCTGCTCTTAATTTTTCCCTTCTTGACTTTTGGGACTACAAGGTCCATTTTTCATGGCAGAAGCTCAGGAGGGGCCCACCAGGCTACGCGAAGTTGTCAAAGCCAACCTCCTACTCCGAGAGCAGAAGCCTTCTGGATAAATACTGCCGAGCCACAGAGGCTGCTGGCTTTTACCTGAGGACGTCACACATTCGTTTCAAGCGGAAAACTGTTAAGGAACTTTTAAAAAATGGACTTGTATTAAATTGAAAGAATCTTTAAAACATCTTTTGAGACTCCTGGAAAGAAAACATCAAAGGACTTGGAATTCTTAACCCCTGAATGTCACTAGTCCTCCAAGATACTCCACACATTACTGTGATTGGGTCAGTAAAGAAGACATTGGTTGTGTCCATGGAAAGGACAAAAGCACATGGGCCTGTGAGATGGCTCAGCGGCATAAGCGCCTGCCCGGCAAGCGCGAGGGCCTGAGTTCGACTCCCGGAACCCACATACGAAAAAAGGGGCCGGTGATATCGCTCAGCGGCACGGGCACCTGCTGGCGCGCGAGGTCCTGAGGTCGACCCCCGGTACCCACCAAAAAAAAAAAAAAAAAAAAAGCACAATAAAGAAGCACCGCTGATCGAATTACCAAAATATCAAACAGAAAAGAAAAATGATGAAAAGTAGTTCATGAAGATGTAGAATACAAGAACCTAACTGAAGAAAATCTGGAAGTGGGGCTCATCTTTTTCATGTAACATAAATATATGTCTGCAGAGATCAGTTTTGAAAAATAAATAATATTGTTTAAAATACAATTTGCATTATTGAACTAGGCAACTATAAAACAGTGGCTATAAAACTATAATTAAAACAAAAGACTTCATATGCAATATTATTAACAAATAAATATATTTCCCTGTGATTCTTGTATTCAATCTCTTTATTAACATCTCCTTTGTACATAGTACATAGAATTTTTTTTTGTTATTAGATAGTCTGGTTCTTCTTGAAGAAACTGTTAGCATTTCTTGGAAGATCTATTGATATTACTTGGAAGTTCTTTTTTTCTCTAAACTAGGGTTGGGATATTATAGTGTATGCAGGGCAAAACATTCAAAATTTAAGAATGTGTGCTTGGCATCCCCAAGATATGAATAGACACTGTCCACAATTTTGGGCTTCTACACATGGCCCCTTGCTTTCAGAAAATTATAGTACAGCAGCAAGTTGATATGAAAGTAATGAGTTTAGTGAAGTATCATGTCAAGAGTGTGCCCAAGGAACATTTATATGTACAGAGTAGAAAATGGTTAAATATATTCGTCTCCCAACTTTTCTCAGTTAGTTTCCTAAACTTTAAAATGAGGTTAGGTTACAATGCTACAAACTCTGGTTAAGCTAGTATCTACTGACATTAAGGCTATTTCCAGTTTTACATAAAATTAATTTAAATCAACAATAATTCTTTATGTAATATTAGACACGTCCCTGGGAGAGAAGCCTAATATATTCTCTTCTTCGAAGGTAGTATTCCTTCTCTGTGTGGCTGTACAACTCAGTTTACGGCACAGCTGGGCTAATGTGGGCAAGGTTACAAGTATATCCTCCATCTCAAAGCTAGTCAGTTTCATTTGGTTCACAACCATACACCCTTTTGTTATCAGCCAACTGATTTAAAATATATGCCACTGGTGTTCTAAAAATCACCCACAGTGAGAGTATAGATGCAGGACTGTCACCACCTCCGGGCTTGTGGAATGTTCTCTCTCCACTGTATTTATGCTGGTTCTCTCACTATAAATAAAAATGGTACAGGAGAAAAACCTTAGTGCATATCTTTCTCATGGCTCTGTTTACTCTGAGAATTATCTCAGAAAAAACCATTACATTAGACAAAAGAATTGTTTCTCCTGTAAACAGTTTAGAGCAGGCAATTTTATGAATGACAAAACAATATTCACAGTTTACAGTATAGGCAAAATTTCTTTACCATTATTTTTCATTCATTCATTCCATACATATTTATTGAAGAAACATTATTTATAAAATATACATTATATCTCTCTAAGGATACAGTTGCGAGTAAAAAAAAGTGGACTCTTCTGGAGCTTTTGGGCTGGTCAGATATTCACTTCTATATTTTTTTCAGATCTGTAGTAATGCATGCCACCCCATCAATATCCTACCTCTGTGAAAAGAGGACTTGATTATCTACTTAAATCTTTAAGAAAACACCTGCTCTGTCGACATTCTTATTAATCATTACATTTGATTACTGGGTTGACCTGAAGTAAAATGGACCCTCCTTTTTGGCATAAGTAGTTATTTGTTATTATTATCAGAAAAGTAATGCATACATTTTGGTCCAAATAATATCATTAACATAGAATAGATGAACAATCTTCAGGTTAGGAACAAAAAAAGAAAAATTAATAGAAAACATCTGAATTCTCAGTACCAGGAGATTTTCAGATGCTAAAAGCTAAGATGGAATTCCCTGCTACCAAGATAAACTGCTATTTGTCTACAAAGAGAAGTACTTTCAGCAGCATATGACATTGAGCTGAGATGGACTCATGCATGTGGCCATTATATTAAAAACAGTTTCCCAGGCCACAAAGAAAACACATAATGCAATTTCCTTAATATATATTGTTTTAAGTTTTGCATATCTGCATTCATAACTATTCTTATATGCTCAAATATCTAAATATAGATAATATCTATTCTCATAGCATTATTTTCATGTAACATTATATTGAAAAAATTCATAGTTACTGAATGGTTGTCAAAAAATCAGTTTGGAATCCATGTATATCTTTTATCTGTGCTTGTTCATATCTGAGTGAATTCAATATCGGTTTATTAAGAAAAACATCTATATTGTGAACTCATTAGAAAAGAAAACTACCATTCATTCTAAAATTTAGGTAAGAGTGTATAATTTTCAAACAAAAATATGGGAAATCATTCAGTATTCTTTTTTGTAAAAATATAGTGATCAGAATATAATAAATAAAAAGAGACAATATACCTAGGAATAAATTTTAGATATCGTAATACAGGAGAAGTTTATTTTCACTCACAGTTTACAGAGGTTTCAGTCCATAGTCAGCTGGCTCCAAGGCGGGTTGGCATAGCAGAGGGGCATCACAGAGAAGAAAGTTTTCATGACAAAGCAGGCAGGAGGCAGCAAAGCAGAAGCAGCATCAGCAAGCCTGCCTTCTTTCTGTCTCTTTATATTACATTCAGTCTAGAAGCCTATTGATAGTGCCACCCACACCCAGATAGAGGCTTCCTTTATCTACACCCAGAATACAATAAACCAATTTAGTTATCACACACTCTTAATACTGGTATCACACACTCTAATCCAGCATCACACCCCCTAGATCCAACCACCTCCCAAAAGCCTCACCTATGAGTACATGAGGCTGTGCGGGGACATCTAGATACAAACAATAACAGAATCTTTTCAGCCCTTTGCTAGTACATTTTAGAAAGTGTATAACACACACAAACACACACAACAGCATTAGCCACAGTGGACGATTTCTTTAGGAAAATTCCAGTGTCACATCAATAAGTGATTTAAATATTAAATTGTCCCTTTCTTCGTATTTTATCCAAAGTAGAGGCTGTAAATGTAACCATTTAAATAACATTTAAAAAATGCTCCGTAGTGGAGGAAACTAAGAACAGATGCCCATTTCCATAGCATTAAAAGACTTTTGCCAATAAATAAGCACATTTTTCACCTTCCTTAACATCAGACTTACATCTAAAGTGATGAGATGAATCCAGTGGAGGCAAGCAAAATTGAGGGTAGAAATAACTACAAACAAAAGAAATAAACTTGATTTTTAATTACATGAATAAAAAAAGATGCGAGGATATATTTGATTTCTCATAGAGCAGAGAATGCTAAAAATTAACTGCCTACTGAAAGTAAGAATAACACTAGAGTAAGTTGTTTTAGCTCATAGCACTTCAGAATACTATGCTTAGAGCCACAGAAAGCATTGGAAAGTAGGATTGAGGCTTTGGGGTGAAAACATGGGGTGAATAACTGTTTGTTAACAGAGCTTTTAGAACTTCAGAGCCCGTACCCCATTCCAACCAGCCAGAGTACCATCACTCCTATTTTGCAACATAATATTTGTTTACTTCTTATGAAAATTGGCACAGAGAGACTCCTAACTCTGTCACATTAGACAAAGGACATGCAATTCACTAAACCCTGTAGCTGAGGGAATATATTTAGCTTTTTTTTTAATATTGAAACTGAATGGCCCCAGGTAGATACTGATATTCAGATTTTTCAAAATAAAAAGTCATCTTGTCTTTGTTATTTTGCTGTTTGAAAATTATATACTTAGGTGTTATTTTGTCATTTTTGATTTTGTTTTCTTTTTTCTTTTGATATTTATTCTGTTTGTTATTTATCCTGAGCTTCCTGGACCTATAGGTTGGTGTCTGTCATTAATATTTGCAAGTTATGGACTGTTTTTATTTAAATATTTTTTCTGCTTCATTTTGTTTTCTGATTTTTTTTCCTCTACTGTTTTATGCCTCCTGCTGAACCCACAAGAGGCTTATAGAGTACTTTTGATTTTTATAGTATTTCAGGTCCCTGCATTTTCCTTTTGATTTTTTGGGTAACCATTTCTCCACTTACATGACCCATAACTCACATTATGCCTCATATTTCCCCTAGTGCCGTTGCCATGTTGGCCATAATTATTCAACATTCCCTGTCTGGTAACTCTAATATCTGGGTCATATCTTAGCTTTGTTCTGATGATTGCTTTATACCTTCAGACTATGATTTTCCCACTATTTGGTGTGTCTAGTAATTTTTTGTTGAAAGCAGGGCATGCAGAATTAGATAAAAGAAGCTAAGTTAAATAAGACATGACAATCTTGCTATCAGGCGAACTGTATTTGTTGTAGTTGTAGGGGCCAGAGATTTCAAATTCCTTCCTATCCTTGTTTTTCTCTCTTGTCTTGACTTTGATTTTTTCATAAGCACTCTTCACAAGATAGAGCCTATGTCTAGCAGTTTTCAGCTATAATCCCTTATTAGCATACCAGAAACTTGTTAGCATTTGATTAACAATATTACAAATGAAAGAGTAGTTCTGTTACTAATCTTATAAGTATTAACAACTTTTTTAATACGGTTTTGATAATTTAGATGAAATGGGCCAGTAGCTTTAAAGACACAGGAGAGAGAACTTGAATGGCTGTACATTTTAACTACATAATAATTGATTAAGTAATTAATAGCTTTCTAAAAAAGAAAAACTAAGCTCAAATGAATTCACTCATAAATTTACTGAACATTTAAGAAAGAAATTTTTATATAGTATATATACACATGGCTAGTATACAAATGCTATTGCTTTGCTCTAGCAGCTGGTTGGATCTATAAAAAATGAAATATCAGTAGCAATGAAAGCATGTAGTTATTGTTTATAAAATCCTCAGTTTGAGTTGCAGTGGGAGTACTTACTTCATTGCTTATTTGTTTATGGACATGAAATAAAACATCATTTCTTGCTTACATTAAAAATAGCTTTATCTCTTCATCCCTCAAGTAGGACTGCCTTCCTTTAACCTGCTGAAATGCCCTGTGGAAGAGAAGACAGCCAGAAATACATCCAACACAAGCGCTGAGGATTATGATGAAATTTGTCTAAGTAAGCATTTCTAGGACTGCATGACTATGATAAAAATCTATATTATTTCCTTCAGTTAGGACTCTGTTGAGTCAGATAATTAAATATACAATTTTTTTAAAGATGAAGTAAACTTGAAATTTTGAAACTAAGTAGTAACTAATTATAAATATTAATTTTAGAAACATAGTACAGTTTAAGAATACATATTACAGTTTAAGAAAATCACTTTACTGCAGCATTTTGCTCTAAATTGCACTTTTGCAAGAGGAAAAATGCTCAACATAAATATAAACTTTAAAGACAATTTCCAGTAATGCGTCTACCTACTTTTAGTGAAACACAAAGACAGCAACAAATTCTTACATTTTCTGCAGATGAAAACTTGTACAAAGCTTGCAAGCATCAGAGCTGAGGCAGGAGTCCAGGCAGTCTGGGTTCAGCCTGCGCCACCACTCTATCCAGGAGAGGACACTTGGTGATTAAGTCTTATTTGTTAAGTGATAACAAAAGAAGGAATGAAGTATAAAACGCATTTTATAGCGTATTCCAGGTGTGAGCAGAGCTGATGGTGCATGATTAAGGCGGTCACGTGTTCTTCCATTGGAACTCTCTCCTCAGTGGAAGATTTCCAAGGGATTGTAAGAGGTCTGATCAAAATATACGGTGAATGTTTACTTTTTTTTTTTTTTAATAAGTGTTACCTTAAAAGACACATTGGCATCAATTGTCCTCAAAATACGTCTCCCTGATTTGAACACATTTATTCCATTATTTTTGCCACTTTTAAAGTAGTTTTGAGAGTCTTTTTGCATGAGTATCTTTAGTTGCACTGCCATGGCTGCTTCAGTGTCCTGAATTGATTCAAAATCTTTGTCTTGGGGCTGGTGAGATGGCTCAGCGGCGTAAGCACCTGCCTTGCAAGCATGAGGGCCCGAGTTCGACTCCCGGAACCCACATACGAGAAACGGGCTGGTGATATCGCTCAGCGGCACGGGCGCCTGCTGGCGTGTGAGGTCCTGAGGTCGACCCCCGGTACCCACAAAAAAAAAAAAAAAATCTTTGTCTTTCATAGTCATTTTGACTTTAGTGAAGAGTCAGAAGTGTCAGGGTGCCAGATCCAGTGAATAAGGTGAATGAGGGCACATTTTCGAAGTTTTTATGAGACAGCCTTTTCTTGGATGGCACTCAATAGCAGCATTCACCATATTCAGAAAAAATGATACTATATTTTTCGTATGCCCTATATAAGTTATGTATATCCATAAATGTGTTTGTGTATTTTTTATCTTCCCTATATCTCTAAATGAAGGGTCTATAAGATTATTGCAGAAATAAAAAGAAAAAATTGAACAATAAATGTTTACGTCACCCACACGGTAGAGCAATAAACACCAATGTTACACAGTTTGCTCTGGATTATGTTATCAGTTATTAAGCAGGGCCTGTGCTGTGATTTGGGTCTAGATTTCCCCTGAAAGCCTCATGGGGTCATAGGTGGGAGCTTTTTCTGAGGTGGCTGGATCTAGAATGTGTGATGCTGGGATTAAGGGTGTGTGATTACTAAATTGGTCCACTGATTTATTTGGCATCCACCCTAAACCCTGTAGTCAAATAGAATACAAAACTGGCAGAAAGAAGCTGCTAAGGTCACTTGGACTTACTTCACTACTTTGTTGCTTTGTTGTCTTTTGTCTGCCATGAACTTTTTCTCCTCTGCTATGCCCCTCTGCCATGTCATCCTGCCTTGAAGCCAGCTGATAATGGACTGAAACCTCTACAATTGTGAGCCAAATAAACTTTTCTTCCCTTAACTTTGGGTGCTGGATATTTTGTCTTAGCAATGAGAAAAGTAACTAAGACAGCCTTATATCATTTAGCTTTATTATGTGCACAATAATACAAAAAGGTGAATAAAAATATAGAAAGGTCACCTCTGCCTGCCAGTTGGAACATGATGCAAGTCCTTGCTTTCTGTTATCCACCTGTTCTCATTCCACCTACATCTTCACTCAATGCGGTCAGGGCCAGCCTTGTGGTAATGATGTACACAAGGGGATGGGCTCTGTTTTGAATGTCAGGAACAAAACATGACACACATGTTTATCATGAAGTGAGATGTGAACCAATTCAGTTTTACTAATTTTTAAAACATCTTGAAGGAGAAAAGATTAAAATAGTATGTTCCTGGTTCAGGAGCTGAGGATTCCCTGTGAATTTTAGTTTTCTAAGCTGCCTCTCTTCTTTATGTCACAAATGAACTGCAGCTATACCATTATCAAAGTCAGAGTTCATCTATCATCCAGAGCTTTACAAAATCATTCCCACTGTGAGGGAAGGAAGCCCACAGCTAATATGAGATCTGTAAGGTCAAGAAGAACTCTTTGCATTCCTTAGAGAGCCCAGCTCTACGACTGGCATATTAGTAGATCTTAACAAAAACCTGCCTAGCAAGATAATGAGGCAAATTCTGAAAGATAATTTTATCATTCTTGCAAATATTCCCATATAGCTCTTAAATGTATTACTTAAAAGTGATACAGGAAGTGAAAACACCAATTCTTTGGTTTTCATAAATAGACAGTCTGGCTGATATTTTCATTAAGTCTTTATTCTGGTGCTAAGATTACTTTATAAATAAATATTATGAGAAAGTAGAACACCACTGTAGTTGTCCTAAAGACATAGTTTGTATCAGTTTTATAATTCACTTTCCCAGCATCCTGATGCAGGGCTAAATAGCCAAATGAGTTCATTCAGAGAGTCATGGCCAAAGCCTATCAGTAGCTGTGCCTGACAGAAATCACACTACCAAACCAGATAGCAAATAAACCCAAAGGTCTTTGGCTCCTATGCTTTCCACAAATATATTGTTAATTGTGTTAGTATTTGAATAATTTCCTGTTGCCTCTCTGGTGTGGATAATTACCCATGATCTTGCTGTCCATTCTATTTTTATGAATGTCAGCCTCATTTGCCATTTGCTTATTTCTTCCTTGATAGAAAATATTTAAGTTCCCTTGAGGAAGGGTACAACATCGACGATAAGGATAATAGTATTGAAAAATAATTATTATAACTAAAACATATTAAAACAGAATATTATTTCAAAAATGAACCAGAATAAAAACTAAAAATTCTAGTATAATCTAAACAACACAGCTCTTTTCATGGTGGCTGGAAAGGCATGGCTGTTTCTGAGAGTAAATACACAGCTGGGCAACAGGAGGAATGCAGCGAGCGGCGCTTAGACTGAAGCAGGGTGATGAGCTCTTAAAAGTGGAAAAGATATCACAAACTCCTCTGCCTAAAACTGGCTTCCATTCAGCACTTCTCTTGGGATCCACTAAATGCTTCCTCAGTGCCACAAAGTGAATAATTCATTGCCTGGATTTCCCCTCACAGCAACGTGAAAGTGGGAGGGTATTTGAAAGTTCATGGAGAAGTTAATGGCAGAACTCACAAGCGCACCAATGAATAAAACACATGTAAGATACCAGCAGGTGATGGGCTAACTCAGAACTGTCCAATAGAAACACAATGTTTTAAATTTTTGGTGGACATATTAAAAATGTACAAGAAAGTAAAATTAATTCAAAAATATTTAATCATGTAATCAGCATAAAAAATAGACGATAGTGCCCACTCGTTTTTCCAGATGGTGTTTGAAATGATCTTTCGTTCCCCTCAAACTAACCAAATGCTCATGGTTCTCACATGTCCTGATTGAAATGTGCAGGTCTGACTTGTGTTTACCCTAAGTTGTTATTGCTTTATTGAACCTGTGAAAATTTTTGAAAGTTATACTTCATTTTTAGAGGGTATGTGTACTTTCTGAAGAAATAAAACAGAAGCAATATCTGAATGGGAGTATGGGTGTAGCTCAGTGATTGTCTGTGTACTTAACAAGTGAGAGGCCAAGGCTCAATTCCCAGCACCAGTAATGATAATAATAATAATCTTAATAGAGAATTTATTTTAAAATGAATATTTCTTACCAATATCTAATCTCAAAAGGTTAGAAATATAAAAAAGTTGATACCATAAAATATCTAATATTCACCAAGCAATAAAAATTTAGAAGTATTAAATCATACAAACAACATTTTTGAATACAAGCAACACAAATTGGCTCTTGAAATACTTTTAATTACCCAATGAAAATGTATGGATCACTTGATATAAATAAATAATAAATTATACTATTAATAAACATAAAATACAAGATAAAAATAAAGAAATTTAAAGTTCCTTAACATTCCAGGAAATTGTCTTCAAGCTTTGATAAAATTAATATTACTAAAACATATTTACTCTCAGGAGATATTTCATTATGTCCTGCCCAAAAAAGTAGCACTATATTAACAAAGAGCACAAACTTACACAGCATAAAAACTGATTTTAGCCCTTGTTATGGCTTGTATTTAGATGTCCCCACTAAGCCTTCTGTGGTCATAGGTGGGGCTTCTTCAGAGGTGGCTGGATTTAGAGTGTGTGATGCTGGAATTGATTCATGGTCAAATATTAGGATCAAGGGCACTAAGATTAAGGGTGTGAGTGCTATCGCCCTAAGTAGTCTGGTTAAAATAAAAGTGACAGAAAGATGCTGTTAAGGTCCTTGTTGCTTTTGTTACCTTGTGGGCACCATGAGCTGTCTCCTACATGATGCCCCTCTGCCAAGCCACCCTGTCTTAGAGCCAGCCAATTATGGACTGAAACATCTACAAATTATGAGCTAAATAAACCTTTCCTCCTTTAACTCTGGGTGTTGGGTATTTTGTCTTAGCAATAAGAGAAAAGTAACTAAGCCTTAACACTCCATTTGAAGATGGCTTTTGCTTGTCAAAGTGACTTCGCATAGTTCGGTGAAGTCTACTTCAATAATCCTATCTCCAGTGTCAATGAATAGATACCCTAGAGATGTGTAAGTCTATGTATATACACACTATCATGTCTTAAACATTTTAGTCAGGCCGGTGAGATAGCTCAGCAGCATAAGCGCCTGCTTGGCAAGCACGAGGACCCGAGTTCGACTCCCGGAACCCACACACGAAAAAAGGGCCGGTGATATCGCTCAGCGGCACAGATGCCTGCTGGTGTGCGAGGTCCTGAGGTCGACCCCCGGTACCCACAAAAAAAAAAAAAAAAAAAAAAAATTTTTAGTTATCTCACAAGGAGCTTGCTTTGTGTTTGCATATCAAAAATACTGGAAGTCTAGGGCCGGTGAGATGGCTCAGCGGCGTAAGTGCCTGCCTGGCAAGCGTGAGGGCCTGAGTTCGACTCCCGGAACCCACATACGAAAAAAGGGCCGGTGATATCGCTCAGCGGCATGGGCGCCTGCTGGCATGCGAGGTCCTGAGGTCGATCCCCGGTACCCACAAAAAAAAAAAAAAAAAAAAAAAAACTGGAAGTCTACAGTTGAACTCACTTATGAGAAGATTGCAGTTTTATCTACAAAAAGAGATTCTAGCTTTTGCCACTTCCAAACTTCATTGCTCTGACATGCAAAGTTGCTTAATTTAGAATTCTACTTGTACTAATTTAGAATTCTACTTGTAAAATAGAATATTGAAGGACAAATAAATATGGATTTATATATTGTAAAGCATAGTTCTAACACACTTTGGAGAATTTTGGATATTTCTTCCTTAATAAAAAAATCAATAAAGAAGGCAAGTATTGATATTTGTAGAAATAGTTCTAACGAAGTTTGGAAAAAAACTCTAAATTTATAGAAGGCAAAATATATCATCATGGGTTAAATATTTGATTAATGTTATAGTCAAACTTTTAAAATGACCTAAACTGTGTAACAGAGTTGTATTTTGTATATATTACCATCTACTAAATACATAAAGAAATATCTTTATATATTAATACATAGATACTAAATTTTTAAACATTGGAAGCAACTATTTCTCCACTTCAAAAAAGTGAGTTTTGTTAATATTTACCAATATTTAACTATATTGACAGTTTACATGTAGTTGTTTCTTTGCTTACATATATGTATATACATTGGTCACATTTATAGTTTAATTAGTAACAAGTGCACTGTCCCAGTGATTAATGCGTGACTGCTAAAATATGAGACTCTGGAATATTCTGCCCTACGTGATAGGCTCTACAAAACAAGAGCAAGGATGTGAGCGAGTAACTGTACTAAGAGTGCTATTGTCAGAGTTAGAAACTGAACCAACTCCCTATGTTATGAATTTTATAAGCCTAAAGCTAATTTGACTTTATCTGCAGTATAACTAACATAAGTCATTACTGGTTTAAACATGTCTTTCAGACTATGTTGCCATAGGTAGATACAAAGCACAACAGAACACTATTTCTCACCTAAGAAAGCTCAGCATTGAGTCTTCAGAGGTACTTTATAGAGAATGTTGTTCTTGTAAAGAACCTGATCTGTCAGGGGAAATCACTGAAGCACTACCTGAAAACAAGATGAAGCATTTTAGGAAACAGAGCTTTGCAAGGAGTTTCTTACTTCCCTTTTATCAGCTCCCAAGAGGAGAACAAGAATATGTGAAAAAAAAAAAAGTATTTTACGTTCTTCAAGTACTTGTGGAAGGAAAGTAAATGTTTAAGGAAGGGCTTCAACACATCTAACGATTACTACAATTATATTTCTCATGTCTATCAGCTGTAAAAATACAAAAATAAAGTGAAAACTACTCAGAAGTTAAATGTTTACGATTTGGTTTATTACAGTTATGATTTTCCCCTTCCCTTCCAGCAATAATAGTAAGATTTCCTTGCTTTAGCAAAAAAGTTCTAAATAAACTTGCTTTGATCATTTCACTTTTTGTTAGTGTTTTAGTGGGGAATTTTAACAATATTTGCAAACAAGGATTTCCTGTAGTACTCTATAAATTAAATACAGCATCCAAAATGCCTACGGTTATTTAGGAGAATGTCACAAAATAATATTAAATTTACTTGCTCAATTTTGGACTACTATTGAAAGAAATAGAATAACTAAATATAATATATCATTTTTAGGCATAGAGAGTTGAAAGACATTTCTCCAAATACTATAATTTGTTGCAGGAAGGCAAGAAAAATTTTATTTTTTCATATCCACTGGACAATTATGCCCCATCTCACTGTAGCCTAGTGCTTCACAAAATGAAGATTTTATAACTAATGTGTTAAAATTCCGGCAAATCTAAGGCTAGCGTGGCCTATTTTTCTTCACATTATTTATTTAACAGCCATATTTTAGTCACAACTGGGTACAATGAAAATCTACTAAGAGTTGTGAATAAGACACAGGATCTGCCCTCAAAGAAATTGAATCTAATTATACATGAAGTTAACATGAAATTCAATCCAAGTAATCCTGAAATTTCATAGAGACAAATAAACAAGGACTATTTTGTAGATTAATCTTTTGGTCAACCTTTAGTTTTAAACTGATCAAGACAATTCCCTGGTAGTGTCTTTAAAAATAGCAGCCTTCATATACTAAATTTACCATGGGAAATCTTTTTTTCTCAAGTAATTAAAGGAAACTCTTTCTAAGCATAACTACAGTTTAATTTCCATATATTCACGTTGACATATATGTTAATAATTTATCAGTTTATATTCATCAAGTTTATGGGGGATATTTATGAATTCCATGGGACATGGCATTTCCAAGTAGAAAGTCATACTCATGTAAAAAACAGTTCTAAACCATTAAAACACTTCAGAAAATGTAGTGTTTTCTTTATTAAAAGTACTTCCATAGAAATTAAAAATTTGGGGGCTGGTGAGATGGCTCAGTGGCTTAAGCACCTGCCCAGCAAGCGCAAGGGCCCGAGTTCGACTCCCGGAACCCACATACGAAAAAGGGGCCGGTGATATCGCTCAGTGGCACGGGCGCCTGCTGGCGCGCGAGGTCCTGAGGTTGACCCCCCGGTACCCACAAAAAAAAAGAAATTAAAAATTTGTAATTTTTCTGGGCTTAACTACCTGACCTTAAAATAACAAAAACACACAACAGTCGAAACAACCTGCTACTGGCATAAAAACACAGACCAATGGTACAGAACAGAGCTTAGAAGTAAACTCAAGAATCTACAGCCAGTTGATTTTGACAAAAAATGTTAAGGAGATGAATTGGAAAAAAGAAAGCCTTTTCAACAAACGGTGCTGGTAAATTTACCTGAGGAAATTTACCTGAGGAAATTTACCAACTATTTACCTGAGGAAAAGCGAAACTAGAATTTTCTCAGCAACTACCAAAGTCAATTCAACCTGGACGAAGAACTTAATTGTGAGACCTGAAACTGTAAAAGTACTGTCAGAAAATAGAAGAAATGCCCAAGGACATTGGAATGGGTGAGGATTAGAAGACCCCAAAAGCATAGAAAATGAAAGTAAAACCTGCAAGACATTACATCGAACTAAAAAGATTGAGTCTAGCAAAGAAAATCATAAAGAAGAACCTACAGGAAGGGAGAAAATGTTTGAAAACTATACTTCTGAGTAGGAGTTAATATTCAAAATATTATTAAAAAGCATTCTAAAACTCAATAACAAAATCCTAAATAACCTCACTGAAGATGGACAGTAGACCTAAATGGACATTTCTCTAAAGAATTAAATACAAATAGCCAACATGTATATATAAAAATGTTCTATGTCACTGATTGTCCCCAAATGCCAATGAAAACCACAATGAGATGTCGCCTCATTCCAGTAAGAAGGGCTATTATCAAAATGACTAAATAACAAGTGCTGGCAAGGTTGTAGAAAAAAAAAGAATCCTTGTGCACAGTTGGCAAAAATGTAAGTTAGTATAGTTGTTATGGAAAACAAGGTGAGGATTCCTTTAAAAAATTAAAACTAGAACTGTCATATGAGCTCACATTCCCACTCCTAAGTATATATCCAAAGACAAAGACATGAGTATATTGAAGAGATATTTGCTTTCCTGTGTTCTTTTTAGCATTAGTCACAGTGGCTAAGAGATGGAGACAACCAAAGAATTCATTAACTGATGGATGGAGTGAGGCTATGTGCTACTATACATACAGGAATACTATTCAGCCATAAAAAAATGAAATCCTGATATCTACAACATAGATGGAACCAGCAATCATTAGTGAAATAAGCCAAGCACACAAACACAAAGGTACATTTTATATATATATTTAATGCGGGCCGGTGAGATGGCTCAGCAGTGCAAGCGCCTGCCTGGCAAGCGCGAGGTCCTGAGTTCGACTCCCGGAACCCACATAAAGTAAAAAAAGGGCCGGTGATATCGCTCAGTGGCAGAAGTGCCTACTGGCAAGCGCAAGGTCCTGAGGTCGACTCCCGGTACCCACATTAAAAAAATAAATAAATAAATTTTTAATGCAAAAAAATTGATAGCATAAGAGTTGAGAGTAGAACAGTGGTTATGAGAGGCCAGGGCAAGTAGTAAGAAGAGAGACAAAGGGAGAAGTTGATCAATGGTTATTCAGTTGTAGTTAGGTAGGAACAAGGAATTCTAGTGAATTATTACACAGGGTAATTATAGAAAAGCATAACATACTGTATCTTCCAAAAACCTAGAAAAGTGTTTAGAAAACATAAAGAAATAAAAAATGTTTCAGGAAATAGATAACATTTAATCTAATGTGAACATTATACAACGTACATATGTATCTATCACATTTTACCATATAAATTTATAAAGTTTTTAATCTGTCAAATTACAAAAATATTTTAGGGCCGGTGAGATGGCTCAGCGGCTTAAGCGCCTGCCCAGCAAGCGTGAGGGCCCGAGTTTGACTCCCGGAACCCACATACGAAAAAGGGGCCGGTGATATCGCTCAGAGGCACGGGCGTCTGCTGGCGCGCGAAGTCCTGAGGTCGACCCCCGGTACCCACAAAAAAAAAAAATTTTAAAAGATAATTGAAATAAAAATCTTGGTTTAAAAATCAGTGCAAAGCTTGTAGATCAGCAAATTTGGACAATAAAATGATGATAGGTACTGATATTTATAGTAATAAATTAAGTATATTTATTTCATACCTTCTGAAACTTGGAGAAAAAGTGTGAAAAGATTGGTGAAGCAGGTTTAATCAGTTTCTAATAGAGGATAGTGTCTCCATTTTTAGTACTTCAATTAAAAATCTTTCAATGGGCCGGTGAGATGGCTCAGCGGCTTAAGCGCCTGCCCGGCAAGCGCGAAGGCCCGAGTTCGACTCCCGGATCCCACATACGAAAAAGGGGCCGGTGATATCGCTCAGCGGCACGGGCGCCTGCTGGCGCGCGAGGTCCTGAGGTCGTTCCCCCGGTACCCACCAAAAAAAAAAAAAAAATCTTTCAAAAATTAGTTGAGGCTGTAGCTCAGTGGTAGCGCACTTACATTGCAAAGGCAAGGCTGTGGATTTGATCCACAGCACTTAAAAATATAATACAAAGAGGGAATTGGATGAAACTTTTCACTAGTTAATAGAAAACAAATATTTCCAATAATTATAGTACCTAAGTAGTGGGCATATGGGTGATCACTGCCTACACCATTAAACTTGTGTGGATGTTTAGGTGTTTTGTGTTACAAATAAACAAGTCACTTTAAAATTTTATTTACCGCTTTTGCTTATGGAAAGGCTGCACACCAGACATTGCATGCGGGCATGTTTGCTGCCCAGGCTCCTTGGTCACGCAGACCCATGGGCTGCATTCTGCCGCTATGTGGGCCTGCTAGGAGGCTCCCTGCCCGTGCAGGGCCAAAAGCTACACTCTGTGGCTGGGTTGGACCACTTGCTGGGAAACCAAGCAAGATAGAATTGTCCACCACCCTCTCTGGTCTCAGCTCCAAGGATGGGCAGAGCCACTGTCTGTGCTGTTTGCTTGGGCCAGGCAGCAGGGATAATGTGCAGCTGGCAGAACAGAGGTGCCTCTCCGAAATCTACAGGCTTGTTGCTCTGGGCTCCCCCACTCTTTCTTTGTTCTTAGGTGACTCAAAGTGGTCTCATCCTGCCAATTTCCCTAGCACTGCTTCTGCAGAAAGACAGGTGTTAACCTTCTTGTGGGTGCCTCAGAACACTGGGGAAGCTGATATCTTCCTTGAGATCTTTTTTCCCACTTAAGAAATTATAGGGGCCAGTGAGATGGCTCAGCAGCTTAAGCGCCTGCCCGGCAAGCGCGAGGGCCCAAGTTCGACTCCCGGAACCCACATATGAAAAAGGGACCGGTGATATCGCTCAGCGGCACGGGCGCCTGCTGGCACACAAGGTCCTGAGGTCGACCCCCCGGTACCCACAAAAAAAAAAAAAAAAAAAGAAATTATAGGCACAGGGAAACCTCAGCATGGTGCTGTACCAGCCTGGGGGAGGGGAAAGGTGGTGAAAATGGGACCATTTTTCTTAACCTTCTAATGTGGCTTTCTGTGGTTTTAGTGGTCCACATGCTTCAGCCTCACCAAGGGTCCTGGAATTTTCACAAAAGCATTATTGTCAGTGGATAATATCTAGTTGATATTTCTATGAGCAGAGCCATGGGCAGGACCCTCTGTTCCACCACCTTTCTGATGTCACTTTCTAATGGTTACCTCTTAAAAATTGGCTATGCTTACCTAAACATTTGATAGAATAATAATCCAGGGAAACTTTAGGGATATATTAATCATGTGCTTCTATTTTTAAAAAATAAGTCTACATGAACCCTTAAATTACACCTAATTTTTAAATATGGGAAATTGAAAACTATTAGTACAGAATTATTGGCAAAACTATACCATGTGAGTACAAAGTAAGACAAAGTGTGCTAACCAGATCTTGCTCACTGACGAATGGAAATCATTATGAGCATTCAATACTTAGACCTGGGTCAGGCCTAAAATTGAGGAAATTGAGATTCAGTACTAGGATTGGAGCACTGAATATTATGACCAGGATTATCTTATCAGCAAAGCTAATGCCTTAAATATAATTTTCAAGAGTCTTAAATGGCCATCTGGCAGGATTTATTAATCTGGTTTACATCTGATAGTAATTAAAAATCACCAAGAGATATTAGTAGGAATTCAACTGTTCTAACAAGAAAAAAGAAAGAAATTGAGGCTATTTGCAATGAGGAAAAATTTTAAAAGTCTAATTCTTCAAGAAAGTATTCAAAATATCAGAATTTGAATGTTTTTTGATTTGTGTTGTGTTGTTTCACACTGAGGCCAGAACCTGGCTCCAAGTCATCAGGAAAAGGTAAGAACTAAAGCTGATGAAGGGGTTTTATCAGGTTGTAGGTTGAGCAGGCTCAGTAATCTCTTGCACCATAATAAGGACATCTCATGCATTTGGGAAATTAGAAATAAATCATCTAGGAAGAAAAGAAGTGATCCTCTTACTAAAAATGACACCTCTACTCAGAAGGGTCAGGAAGAAAAAGAGAGCACAGAAGGACAGGAAGAAAGAGTCACACTGAGTTTTATGGTTCATTCAGTATTTTTAGTTTCTCAAAAAACTTGAAGGTTATATAACCAAAAAGGAAACTAAAATTCAGAGAAGTTAATTAAATTTCCCAAAGCTACATATTCTATCTGCCCAATGCTAAACATGGCACAACCATATGAATGTACTGTATACTTAAAATATAAGGGCTTATTCTGGACAGAAAGAATAGAAATCTTTTTCACTTACAGAGATAGGAATAAGAGAGAGCTTGATAAATGAAAAATTAATATCAAAGCTTCTGCTATATTTTCATTAAAACTGAGGAGTGGGGACCTAAAATACATAATCATTTGTTTAACAGAGCATGTTTATCAGTTTTGGAAAGTATAAAAATTAATTCTTAGCTTGGGGTGGGTAAGATGAAAAAGTGGGCAATTCTGTATAAGAATGAAATTAAATTCAAGAGCACAGAGGAGAAATTCCTTGAAAGGTATAAATTACCTTGGTTCAGGCCCTTCATTCTTTTCATGATTCTGGTAACAAACTGAATTGTGTATTTGTGTGTACATATATATATATGTGTGTGTGTGTATACATATATATATATATATATATATATATATATATATATATATATAATAGCTCAAGAAAATGGTAAGTAAAAGTTAGGACATAAGAATAGAAATTCTAAGGAATTTCAAATTTCATTTTAAGATAATAATTGTTTAATATTCCTTTTCATATAGTTTGTGATTCCCTCCTATTGTTCTCCAAGCAACCTTTGATACAAGATCCTCAAAAAATAAGTGAGTAGTAAACTTTGAAAGAATAAATGAATCTAAAAAATATTCTGGCTGGTTTAAATAAACACACGAACAGCATAACAGGCAGGAAGGGGATCCCTTTGGAATCTCCCAAAACATTAGATCAGACTTCCCAGCAGGATGCAGCAATGGGAGTCAAGGCAACATCTTAGGACACCAAAGCATAGAGTGACATCAGAAACCTGAAGAATCCAGAGATATTTGAGTTACATATAAAAAAAAAAGCCTCCCTTAAGATAATTCTCTTGCTGTGCAAAAGCTTTTTAATAAGATGAGATCCCAGTTATTGATTCTTTGGGATAGTTCCTGTGCGGTTGAGTTTTTATTCATAAAGTCTTTGCCTACACCAATGTCTCCAAGGGTTTTACCTATCCTACCTAGTCATTCGAGAGATGCAAATTAAAACAACACTGAGATACCATCTCACCCCAGAAAGAATGGCTACTATTAAGAAATCAACTAATAACAAATGCTGGAGGGGCTGTGGGGAAAAAGGAACCCTTCTTCACTGTTGGTGGGAGTGTCGACTGGTACAGCCACTGTGGAAGTCAGTGTGGAGATTCCTCAGAAAACTAGGGTTGGAGGTCCCATTTGACCCAGCTATTCCCCTTCTGGGCATCTTCCCAGAAGAATTAAAAACATCGTACCACAGCGATATATGTGCACCCATGTTTATAGCAGCACAATTTGTAATAGCCAGATCTTGGAAACAACCCAAATGTCCATCAACTGAGGAATGGATAAGAAAGATGTGGTATTTTTATACAGTGGAGTACTATTCAGCCATAAAGAAGGATAAACTGGAGACTTTTATAGGTAAATGGATGCAACTTGAGAAAATACTCATAAGAGAAATAAACCAGAAGCACATGTGTAAGCATCGTATTATCTCTCTAGTATGAGAAACTGAAAGAGTAAATAAGATCCAAAATGTACAATAGATATGGTGAATCAAAAAGAAACTTGTAAAAAGGAAAGAGAGACTGGAATAGGGAAAAGAAAGAAGGGAAAGGGAAAAAAAATTGTATATATATATATAAGATGGTTAAGATAGATACATTACCATTTTTACTTAGTTCATTGAAGAGTTAGGTTTGTGCCAATAATGTTTGGACAATTGAATGCTAATGTCTGGTGTCCTGAATAACTAACTTAAAGATAGTAATACGTAATGTATTAACCATTGTTACCCTCCTATTATGTTGTTTTGAAAATTTGTTCTTCTTTTGATTTGTTTTGTTTTTTCTTCTCTTTAAAATAAAAAAAAAAGATTTAAAAAAAAAAAAAAAAGATAATTCTCAAACAAGGTTGGAAGTGAATTTCTGAAACTGGATCAATTTTACCTAGTTCTGGGCAGCAGCCCAGTGACTGAAAGGGCCGATGCTGTTTCCTGTGGCCTCTCATTTACTAGTCCATGGAACTGAGATCATCAGAGAACTACTTTTATGGCAAATATTACATCTCAAACATTTAATATTTTCAGTCAGAAATCCCTCAAGGTTTCACACTGCATCATTTCAAAAAAATGAATGCAAGAGGGACAACACAGATGTAAAGTTGTGCTACTTGTCCAGCCAGAAAAAATTCTCTCTGCAGATATCGCTAAGTATTTATCATGGAAGACCTAAGAGAAATGAATTTTGAACTAGAAACAAAAAACTCTTTCATAATATGCTTTCTCTCTTAAAATGACTGTTAAATAAACAGGAGAAATCATAAGAAAATAAAAAGATTAATTAGGAAGAGAGTGGGTGTTTCTTAACTGAAGAAGTCTACTTTCAGAGCTTTTCCAGGGCAAACAAACTTCTGACTGTAATAATGACTCATCCAATAAAATTAACAAACGCCTGTAAGACACTTGAAGCACAAAGAACAGATAGCTGAGTACATCAGTGGAAACACACCGACAAGCTACAGATAAAGACCTAATACAAGTATTAAAACAAATTCATATATGAATCAAATGTCTGCTCTTCTACAGCTAGTAACAGAACAGAAATAGAATCCATTCTGTCCCCCAAATTCCTGTAATCATTGCATTTTTTAAGTTTTTGCATTGGTAATCTGCTTAAAAGAAGACTTATAATTGTTTTTCAAAAGATACTCTTTTTTATATAAAGTTCAACTAAATTAAAGGAACAATAACAAATGGTGGTATCTGATCATTTTCATCTGTATGCTTCGCAAAATTAGCCACAAATCAATGAGTCCGCCCTCCTCGTCGTATAAAAATAAGCCATCTCTTACAGAGTGAATGTTCCTGGTTTCCATGTTGCTGAGTTTATGGCCACTGTTGTCTGTCTGTGCAGATGTTTCTATCTTGGTTTTTCTGATCAAAGGTAAATGATAGGTTGTTTAAAAATGTTGAATGACTCCAAAGGAGATTTGTTTTCAAGGGAAAGGTGACACTTTCAGGTGGTTTTATACTTCCTCCATTTTACTCAGTTTAAAAGTTCTTTAAAATACTAGCTAATTTATATGGATTTTAAAGTATGTAAAAAGAATATTTCATTAAAAATATTGTTGAGTACAACTGAAAGCAAATATGGTATTTTCATCTAAATATATTACCATTCTATAAAATTAAATCAGGATTAGAAGAAGTCAGAGCATAATGGGAATATTCACGACATAATTCATTATTTCTCTCTTCACATTAGCTGCATTAATCATGCCTCATGACACCTATGGTAAATATTTTATAAAATTTTGTAGATCAGAAATTAAAATACATAGTTACAATTTTCAATTAAAATAGCTTTTAGTACAGTTTGGATCAATTAGATTAATGCTAAGAATTTATCAAAAGCCTTTCCATTTTACTAATGACTAAAATTTAGGTAACTTGTTTTTCACACTGCTAATAATTCAAAACAAGAAAATACTATACTGTTCTAGTCTTAACCCAACGAAACACAATATTTATTTTTAAAAACAACTACTCTCCAAGAGTGCCAAATTCGGTGCAGTGTTTTTCTGACCTATTTCCAGTTCAATAATGTTAATTTTATATATAATGTTATGGAAATTGAGTGATATCTAAATAGTCTCTTAAGGATGGTTTATATGGAAAACATTTTTTTTTCAAGTAGTGTGTTGTAATACAATTCTAGAGGGAAAATTACTTCTCAGCATAACACACATGAAAGTTACTTTGAAAATGAGTCAGCTTCTCTCATTCTTTGAGTCTGCTATTTTTTTAAACTATGAATTTCATACAAGCACCATGAGACCACACTCTAATAAATAAATGATGGGAACATGGAGATTTATTTTTCAGTCCAGTCTGATCAAACATATTTTCTCTGGAAATAGGAGTTGAATAAAAAATGCCAGATTTTTCTATTTACTATTAGTAGAAAACTACACATAAAGGGGGAGAAAAACTCAAAGCTAATTGTTATGCAAACCAAATGTTTAAATGGCTTCAAATTTTTACCAGATCTACTTTAAGTTTTTATTCTGATAATTAGCTATTAAGGTAACACCTATTTTTTTCTGATTTTTAAAAATCAAAGCACATATTGTATTTTGAATATCCTCAAATCATATTGCTATATTCTTTTGATATTCAATTTAGGGGTCTTTATATAGTGTGGCTAATTTTGAAAGGCAGCCATTTGTGTAATATAATTACCATTTTTATTAAGTGGAGGGCAAGTGTGAGTTTCATATTTAATGAGAAACAAACTCCCAATATATCTTTCTCATTGATTTTTCAGTCATATTAAAATAGTTTTTATTCCAAATTTACAAATAATACCTTGAAAATGGCTTGCAATTTAAAAATGCATATTCATTTACTACCATGTTCATTTTCTGGGGAGTTTTGAGAATTATAAAGAATATATATTTAAATTCCTAATTACTCTTTAGTCCCTAATGAGGCATAAGGCACATTTTTAGTGATGTAGTCAATTTTTAAAAGGAAACTCAGTTATTCAAAATTATGACTAATACTTTAGCTTCTCTTCATACCTATTTGTCTGATTAAAGCTTTATACAACTAACCAACCATATCAATAAGCAAAATGTGTATGACTGACATTGATATGATAGTTATGAATAAAACAAGCATCAGTGAATACATTTATTGAGGTATTATGAAGCTTATATAAGACAATATATGTGAAAGTACTTAGGAAACCATGAAGGGTGCATAAATGAAAAGTGCTATTATCATTATTATAGGCTTCTACCTGTATACAGAAGAATGGCAGCCAAAACTATTGTATGGCAGCATTCTTAGAAGACAATGAACATAACACCCTAAAGCTGGTTGTCAGGTGTCTTTTGTACTTGAAACACTAAGCAAAACGAGCATACTAAAAAAAAAAAAAAAAAATTCTAATAAAACTCAGACATACCTGAAACTGTTTCCTATTGAAAGAATATGTGCCTTTATTTACTCCCAGGATAATGGAAAATTTTGTTTGTAAAAGTACAGACTTAAAAAGCATCTCTTTTTAAGCTTTCATAGACTCAAAAAGCAGCCCAAGATAGAGATTGAGAATCTAAAATCTGTCTCTCATTTTACTTTTAGTTTGCTAAATAGCTGTAAGGATACTTAATTGGTCCAACTTCGGTTTTGCCTTATAAATTTATCTAAAATACCAATTTCTCAATGTTTTATGGAATTAAATATTTCAGTATACCCCAGAGATCCTGGTATACAATATATTTGAATGTTAAAAAATAAATTTAAAAAAAAATCCCTCCTCTCCTTACCTACCTGTTACAAACCAGTGTTACCTGACTGCCTATTTACTAATTTTGTTGGCTTATTGTATAACCCCCCCACACACACACACACACAGACACACACACACACCACATTTCTCCTAACTACTGCAGGTCTCCCTGGGCATTTGATTTACAGCACTGTGAATGGAATGTATGGACCTGAAGTCCTACAAGCTCCCAATAACTAGGCATGTTTTCCATGTTCTGGTCAAAGCGCTCTTCTACAGCCCAGAGGTGGCTTCTGGTTCTTTCTGCCCTGAACAAAGAATTAATCAAGATAAGCACAAAGGGTAGCAAAGTTTTACATGTATTAAAGGTAGGAAAAATACCCAGGCTCTGCACAATGAATTTAGGGCAAGTAAAAGGAAAAAAAGATGTACACCCTACAGTGTAAGGGTGGGCCACAGTGCAAGAGAGAACACAGTGGCCTTAATCCTTTTTAACTAATGATATATATAGCATAGCATATTTATATGATATGATATATATAATATTTTATGATATATACCATATCATATTTATATATATATTATATATATATATAAATTCTTCTTTATCCATTCATCCACTAATTAACTCTTAGTTTTATTCTCTATCTTAAGTAATGTGAATAGTGCTGCAATAAACATGGGAGTATATATATATATATATATATATATATATATATATATATATATCCAGTAGTGGGATAACCAAATCGTGGTAGATTTATACTTAATTTTTTTAGAGATCCCCATACTGTTCTACATAATTCTACATATAAAAGTACTCTTTTCCTTGCAACCTTGACAGCCTTTGATATGTTGTACTATTTTGATAATAAGTATTCTCACTGGGATGAAATTATTTTGTGCTTTTCTTTCTCACTTCCTTATTGGCTAGTAATAGTGAGCATTTTTTTCAAACACTACTTGGCCATTTTTATTTCTTCTTCTGAGATATACCTATTCAGATTATTTGTCTGTTTTAAATGAAATTTTTTGGTATGTTTTGTTCTTGCTGTTGATTTCTTTAGTCTCTTAAATATTAGTGATCATCCAGAGATGATTAGTGTGCTAATATTTTCTCCTATTTTTTTTTCATTTTTCTCTTCACATTGTTGATTATTTTCTTTGCTATGCAGAAGCTTCTTAACATAATCCTACTTGTCTGTTTTTGCTTTTGTTGCCCCTTTTTTGGGGATCTTAATCCAAAAATTTCTCCTAAGCTTTCCTCAAGTAGTTTCCTATTTTCAAGACTTACATTAAGGTCCTTGGTCCATATCGAATTGATTTGTGTAGAGGGTGAGAGACAGGCATGACACATCTTGCTTCTTCCTATTTATATTCAGTTTATCTAGTGGCATTTATTGCAGAAGCCATCTGTACTGGTCAGATTTCCCATTACTTGTAAAAGATGTCTGACACCCATAACTTAAAGAGGAGAGGTGTGGGAGTCAGCACTGAAAGTGTATGAAGCGCTTTGCATCTGAGCTGTAGATGTGGTCTGTTCTGAACGGTCAGCTAAGGATTCTGTAGACAGGGTTTGGTGTGACTTGGAGGGAGGCCATAGGCTTGCAGATGCAGGAAGTAGGCACATTTTCTGTGCTGTTTCCAAGCATTCCCAAGCTTTTCAACTCAAATTTATCAACCTAGTTCCAAATGCTATCAGCTCAAGTGTAACATGTACTTTTCTCAAACTATCTTTTGGACTTTTCAAAGAATGCCTTTATTCTCTTTATGTATTTAAGGCAGAGTACCCCTTTAATAAACGGAGTGGTCATCAGCCCTCTCCTCATGTCACAAGTCTTCTTTCATCATGTAATAAAAGTCATTGGAGATCAGCCCCAATATTAATAACTGGGGAACTACAAGAGGTTTAATTTGGTTCATGGTTTCAGAGGGTTCAGTCCATGGTTGGTTGGCTACAAGGCAGAAACATCATAGCAAAAGGGTGTAATGGAGCAAAGAAGTTTAGTTCATTAAGCCTGGAAGGACAGCAAGGTCAAGTCTCCACTACAGCCCGGACACACCCAAAAGTGTAATTTTCTAACCCCTCAGGCAGCTCCTAAGTCAATCAAGTTGACAATTAAGCTTAAATATTGTACTATCTTTTCTTCAATTTATGTTTCTGGTGCCTTTATTAAAAATCATTTGGCTGCAAATATGTAGAATTTTCTTCTGGGAACTTCTACTCTGTTTCACTGGTCTATGTGTTGTTTATTAGGCAAGTAACATGCTGTCTTGGTTACTGTTGCCCTGCACTATGTCTTAAGATAAAGTATGGTGATTTGTTCAGCTTGTTCTTTTTGTTCAAGATTGCTTTGACTATCCAGGGTTTTTATGCTTCCATATTACATTTAAAATTGTTTTGTTTTTTTCTAGTTCTATTTGGTTTATTTAGTCTATACTATAGTTTCATGCTGATCTTTATTTGTGGATTTTTTTTTTTTTTTTTGGTCTGGATCTCCACTGATGAAAGTTGGCTGTTGAAGTCTACTATATTGGGTCTTATCTCTCTTTTTAGATTTAATGATATTTATTTTATTACATTGGGTGCTCCTGAATTGGGTGCATGTATATTAAAAATCATGTTTTCTTGTTGAATTGATCACTTGATTATTATAAAATGACCTTCTTTGTCCTTTCCACAGTTTCTGACAAAAAGTCTGTTTTACCTGACATAAGCATAGACACTCCTTCTCACTCTGAGTTTCTGTTGCATGCAACGTATTTTCTTTTTCATCCATTCACTTCTACTCTTTGTAAGTCTCTATTGGTGAAGTGAGTTTCCTTTGGACAGCATGTATTGGGTCTTGTTTTGTTTATCAGTTCACTTTATTTCTTTTACTTGAGAATTTAATTAGTTCACATTCACGATAATTATTGATTTTAAAGACTTACTCCTGTGATTTTGTTAATTTTCTTCTGATTGTTTCAAATATTTTTATTCTTTTCTTCCTCTTACTGTTTATCCTTGTGGTTTAATGTTTTCTACATTCATAAGATTTAAATCTTTTCTTTTTCTGTTTCTGATCTTATAGTGGGATTTATATTATCATGTGCTTTCATGATAATATTTATTTTTCTTTTACTTCCAGCTGTAGGAGTCCCTTACACATTTTTTTGTAAGGTCAGTCTTGTTGTGATGAATTTCCTTAACTTGCCTTGGGAAATCTTTATTTTTCCTTCATTTCTGAGTAATAGCTTTTCTGAGTATAGCATTTTTGATTGACAATTTTTTTCCTTCTTTCAGAACTTTGCATATATTTTCCCATTCTCTTCTGGCCTATATGGTGTCTGCAAAGAAATCTATTGTAATTCTAATCTGAGATCTCTTAAAAAAATAACTGTGTTTATTCTTGCAGTTTATAGAATTCTTCCTTTGTCTTTAACACTTTGGCTTTACTATGCAATGGAAATAGCATTTTTGACCAAATTTATTTTTGGTCATTTGGGCCTCCTTGGCCTGGCTAACTATTCCTTTCCTAATAGAAGTTTTCAGTTATTTTCTTCTGTACATTTTCTATGCCTTTTTCCTTCTGCCACCTGGAACTCCAAAATTCTATTATTTGTACTCTTAATGATGTACCATGAGTCTTAGAGGCCTCCCTCATATTTTTTACCTTCTTTTTGTCAGACTGTGTTGTTTGAGGTCTTGAAGTTCTACACTGTATTTTTTAATTTCACTTACCGATTATTTTATTTCCAAGATTTCAGTTTGATTCTTTTAAAATATCTTTTTTTTTTCATTGAACTTTTTGTTTGTGTCATGATTGTTTGCTTAATTTCATTGAATAGTCAGGGTCCTCTTATATTCCACTGAATGTTCTAAGAATCATTCTTGGGAATTCATCTTCAGGCTTTTTGTTAAACTCTTTCTGGAGGTCTGTTGATAGTTACTTTGCTCCTTTAGAGACCATCATGCTTGTTTTTTCATACTTCTTGTGTCCCTATGTTGGTTCTGTGGATTAGTCTTCTCTATTAATTTTACAGTTGTGGTGGGCTTTTGTGGTGAAAGACAAAGATGTGTCTGAACATGTTGACTTATTAGGTTTTATTGGTTTGGGGGCCAGTTGAGCCCCACTGTGTATCTCTCGATGGCTTCTTCAGCTGCGATCAATGGCTTTAGGTACAGTTCATGAAGCAGTGGAGTCAGAGAGCTCATTCATAACCATAGGCCACTTGGGGAAGAGAACACTCTAGTGGCCCAGGCACGTGTGTCATGCACAACCATGGGCTTGGGCACCTGGTGTTTGAGCACTAGAGGTAAAGGCAGTGCACAGCGCATACACAGCAGCAGCAGACTGCTCCTGTCAGTCTTCTTGAACTGCACAGGGAAGGGCCACTCTAGCACGCCAGGACAGGTATGGTAAAGCACACATACTACAGTAGCAGGGCACTGTTCAGTCCTCATGGACTGTGCAATGGCAAGTGGCCTGGTAGTCACGGTGCAGCTTGCACACAGTGCATGCAGGGCACCTCTACAGCATGGAGTACACTTGTTAGTCTCTGAGGACTACCTGGGGTTACAGTCATTCCAGCATAAATGGGTGACAGGGGACAGCGTGGGCACTGGGCACCTGCTAGTCTCTGCAGGACATGCAGAAGTGGAACCACCCTAGAGGCCCAGTGGAGTTAGTACATGGCAGAAGTGAGGCACAGTGGCTTAGCTCAAAATTGCACCGTGAAGCAGTACCCTTGATGAGCACAGGTACTGTGAACTGGGTTCCCTCTCTGTGCTGTGCAAGGGCATGCATTTCCCCAACAACTTCCCACCTGGCCTTGGGGTCTAGGAGGGCTGCTAGATTCCATAGCAGCAAAATGCTCAGGTGCCCATGGTGGTCGTGTTGGCTGTTGGTACTCCCATTTAACTTTTTCCCATACTGGAAAGCTTTCCCAGGTTCAGACTTGTCCCGTGGGATGACAAGTAAGAAACTTTTGATCCCTTCTTTACAGACCGCCCAGTCTCCTTTGTTCCATTATTTCTCAATTTTACTTGCATTATATTCCATCATGCCCCTCAAATATTCTAGCTGAATAGAAAATAAATCTTTGTTCTTCTTTTCTAGTCCTTCTTTATGTGTAAGAAATCTATGCCGTCCCTCTGATCGGCCACTTTCCTTCATCCTTTTTATTTGCCTTTTACTGAGGATTCAGATTGGCTTTCCATTGTTATATCAGTAAACCATTGCTGTGCTTAGGTTAATTTACCATAACATCTAGGCTCAAGACAAGACAAGAATCGAAACACATTGCCTTTGTTCTTCTTTTTCTTCCTTTCAACTCAACAGAATGAACTATTAAAACATCAAAATATACCCCAAGTCATACAACTATTTTCTACCTTCACTGTCCAATTCACTATCTTAACTCATCTAAATTACAACAATGGTCTGTCTTTTTCCTTTATTGAGTTCTTGTATCTATTCTCAGCCGAACATTCAGAATCTTTATAAATCCTAATTCCTGTGTGAAAACTTTCCAAAGACCTCTCATAAGATTTAGAATAAACAAGAAATTTATATGAATAGTGGTAGGTCCTACATACTACCACTTTGACCTCAGCTCCCATGATCCCTCCCATTTACTCTGTTCCAATCACATTAGCCTTTTTGTTTTTTGCAAACATGCAAAATTTCTGCCTGCCTCAGAGAATTTGCCTTAATGTTCCCTTTGTCTGCTCCACTTAGGTTCTCATATAGCTGCTCTTTGTATCATTCAGTTCTACCTTACCATATGTAAGTTATATATCCTACCCCAAGTGATTCTCTCATGCCATTACCTTGCACTACTCCCTGAGGTCTTTGTTATCATCTGAAAGTATCTTGTTTATTTCTCCATTTTATATTTTCTATACCTTTTTTAACATACTCGTAGGCTTCTTTGGAACCTGGAGTCGAACTCAGGACCTCGTGCTTGCCAGGCAGGCGCAGTGCCACTGAGCTATATCCCCGACCCTTTAGGCTTCTTTGGAATAGGTACTTTTTTTGTATCCCTCTTTGTATGCCTGTCACCCAACACATCTGACAATATAAAATAAGAAGTTTTTAGGTAAATTTGCATAGATATTATGTGAGATAGAGGTTATTACGATTCTTATTGTATATCTGGCTGAGAAAGGTAAATGAATTTCTCTGGGTTAGATTGTTAATTAGTAGGACAGCCAGGATTAGAATAGAGGCACTTTGTAGAGATGATTCTTTTACCCAAACTATTACACTCTCATCCAATCATCTCAAAAACATAGTACATTGTCATTTTGTGGCATTCTCTTTGATCTGTAATGTTTACAAAGAAAGGGCTTATTTCCGACCCTTGTAGAGCTGACTAGATACTGTGTATGATGAACACAAGCTTCTTTCTTAATCTCAGTATCATGCTAAATATTTTTCATGTATTTGTCATTAAAGAATTACAGAATGTGTTCCAAATGTGATTAACTCATTAATCTTCACAAAACCTAGGCAAGGTTAGTAAAATTAATTATTCTTGTTTTACACTGAAAGAACTGAGACTCACAAAGATTATTAGGCACATTCAAGGTCGTGTAGCATCTTTTAAACAAGAGTTCTGTTTCTCTTCCCTTCAAACTATCCCCACATCTTTATTAGAGTTTTCAGTCTATGTGATCTCATACAATGTAAGCTAGTAGTAACTATTCCATTTTTTAAAAGCAGCAAATTGTATTCAAAATCCAAAAGCAAACTTAATTTATACCTTCCATTCATTTGATTCATCCTGTACAAAAGGTATGGAGTGAGAACTGATACTTTAGTCTCTTCAAATTCTGTGTTTCCCAGATTTATTATGTATATTTGCTGTTTGAAGCTAGTTGAATGATTTCTTTGTTTTTATTCCTGAATATAATTTCATTAAAATCATAGAAGGATATTGATGCAAATTGTTATGACAGCACAGTGGTATTGGTGAGGCAGAACCATATAGGTTTTGCAATTGTAGTCGTAGATTAATATCCTAGCTCTATCTCATGTCAATTTTGTGTGTATAAATTATTATTTTAAGTTTCCTAGTCTGTCTGTTCCTCTGGCAAATGGTAGCTGGAATAGTACCTATCAGAGAATTCTTTTATGTATTAATGGCATTCTGCATTTTCAGGACCTGCCATCCAGTCGGATCTCAATAATAAATGACATTTACTACTGTACTTTTATTACATCACTATTACTTTTGTTATTGAAGTAAGGAGCTGTGATAGACTGAATAGAAATTTACATTTCACTATTTGCAGAAAATATTTTGAAAGCAACCGTACTGTGTAAATATGTGGGGAAGAAGTGTTTAGCCTTTTTGTCAGCAAGCAGCTTTCAATCACTAGAGTAAATATGAACTTGCATATTCAATTGCATGCTGTGTGCAACACTTAAATCTCTTTTCTGTTTTTCTTTTTACTAGAGTGGTAGTTTACTGGGGATAGAACCCAGGACCTTCATACTGAGATAAATCTTTAGCCCTGCTTTTAATTTTTATTTTGAGACAGGGTATTGCTAACTCACTAAATTGCTCAGGTAGGGCTTGAGCTGGGATTTTTTTGAAGTCTCTCCACCAAGCAAGCCCCCCAGATTGCTGAGATTACAGGAATATGCCACTATGCCAGGTTTAAGACTTAAAGTGTTTAATGTAGCAAAGCAGGACCCGCTGTTAATAATAATATTTACCAGTTTACTTCAAATAACCACAGTCATGCAAAGGTAGAAACTTTTTTCTTTTTTGGTGGGTACCGGGAGTCGACCTCAGGACCTCGCACTTGCCAGCAAGCGCTTGTGCCGCTGAGTGATATCACCAGCCAATTTTTCCTTTATGTGGGTACTGAGAGTCAAACTCAGGACCTCGTGCTTTCCAGGCAGGCACTTATGCCACTGAGTTGTCTCACCGGCCCCTAAACTTATTTTTATGTATGGTAATCATTTTCCAATTTTAAGTGACTTTTTTGCCTATGTTGAATTTATAGGAGTTTGCTCTTTGGGATCAAAGTTAGTCTTGAGAATAGTTGAGTAGAAATCACTCAAGTCAGATTCAAGGTAAGATTATAGGGAGATATCAAAGAACCCTGTCAGGCATGGCATCTCCTGCCTGCTTACATGTGTATGGAAGTACATGTTTATGTTTGCAAATTCCATTCATCTTTGTCAGTCCAGCTTCTTCATAAGGTTTTCAGAGTTTGTTTCCTCATGACTACCCTAATTTTTCAAGTGGTTTTGTGCTGGCAGTTCTAATCTCGCCTGACCTCAGCATGATCCCTGCATTCCATTTCTTAATGTCATGCAATGAAGTTACTTCCAAATTTCTTGGATACTTCTATGGACTGAATGTATGTCTCCAAAAATCGTGTATTAAATGCTGCTATTAACTGAATGTATTTTCCCAAAGCTCATGTATTAGAGGCAAATATATTATTAAAGGTGGTGTTTCGGGGTGTAGTTAGGATCAGATAAGGTCATCCATGTGGGGAACCCATGATGGACTTAGTGCCCTTCAAAGATGAAGGGACTAGATTACTGTCTACGAAGTGACAATGAAATGAGGAAGCGATTGTCTTTGAATGGGGGGGGTCCTCACAGGAATCCAACCAGGCTGGTAACCTGATCCTGAATTTCTTAGCCTCTAGAGCTATGAGAAATAAATTTTTGCTGTTTACATCACATAATCTATGCTTTTCTATTATAGCAGCCCAAAACAAAACAGATGCATAATCTGATTGCAGAAATACTTAGTTTTTTCTCCCCTGGAGAAATTTATATTCAGAAGGTGATGTCATCCCGGAAATGAGTCCTATAGCAGTAAAAGAGATGATGAATATCTCTACTATTGCATGTGTAAAATAACAACCTTACAAACGAAATGGTGTTTTGTTTCACTATTCTTTTGTTTTGTACTTATTTCTCAGAAGATGAGTGCTTACCTCTTCTGTAAATGTTTGCTCTCTCCAGTTTTTTGAGAGCTAAAAGCGATCCTATGATAGCTTCATTTCAAGAGGAAACCCATGAGTCCATCCACAAATATTTTGCTACTGTAAACCAAATATCCCTACCAAAGTTCATGCCACATTTTGCATACCTCTACTTTGGAATAGAGATTAAAATACTGCTAATGACCTAGTTTAGGCAGTAGGAACTAGATGAAATATAAAAAAATGAACTTATATGTTCAATATTTTTAAAGGAATGGGTTGTGTTTTCACATAATCACTGAAAAAGGTATAGGTCATGCAGATGATTAATGAAACTCACTTGTCTTAAAATGAATATAATGAAATACTATGGAGTATTGTGCTTCCCCTAAAAGATATACCCAAGTACTAACCCTTGTTACCTATGGACGTAACCTTTTATGGAAATGTTTTTTGTAGCTAAAGTGAAGTGTCTTAAATTCTAAAGTCATTTGAATTTAGGGTAAGCCCTAAACTCAAACTGCTGTTTTAATAAGAGAAAGAAGAGGGACGTTTGAGACACGCAGGGGCAAAGACCATGTGAAGGCTGAGGCAGAAACTGGAACTATTCAGCCAAAAGCCAAGGAACACTCAGTGACCAACAAAAGTTAGTAGAAATGAAGTTCCCTCCCCTAGACTCTGGGGGCAAGGTAGCCCTGACGACACCTCAATATTGGGCAGGAAAATAAATTGATGTTGTTTTAAAGCACCAATTTTGTATAATTTGTTGAGGGCTGACACAGGAAACTAATGCAGTGTTTTTTTGGTCCACAATCATAATTGTGTCCCATTTAGTTCAGAAAATTCTCAGTGAGATAAATATACCTAAGGTTATGTAGTATTATATAACTTTTTATTATACATACATTTTTGTATATAAAGTTATTCACAGTTACACAATGCAACATAAAAAGACTGATAATAAATAAAAATAATAACAAAATGATCCTTAAATGTTTGGACTTATAGTAATACACCCTGTCCAGATGTGATTTACCAGGCTAGACGCACAGTTATTTATGGAGATTTTTAAAAACACAAATTCTCTGGGCAATAGCAAGCACCTTTAAAGGGGTTGCTTTTGTAAATGAGGAGAGGAAGAGGGGTTGAAGGGAGGGGAGGGGAATGGGCAATAAAGAAGAAGCAAGATATATCATGTACAAGTGCAAATTCCCTGTGATGAATAATATCATTGTGTATATCTAAAACATACCAATAAAATTAACTTTTTAAAAAATGGGATCTTCTAGGAATTGAGTATAGTTTTAGCTATTTTAAGTTACATTTTAGAATAGAAAAACATATCTGGGGCTGGTGAGATGGCTCAGCGGCGTAAGCGCCTGCCTGGCAAACGCGAGGGCCCGAGTTCGACTCCCGGAACACACATACGAATAAAGGGCCGGTGATATCGCTCAGCGGCACGGGCACCTGCTGGCGCGAGGTCCTGAGGTCAACCCCCGGTACCCACCTCAAAAAAAAAAAAACCATATCTGAGGCACTGTGATGAAGTTGTTAAGAAACTGACCAGCATTATTCACACACACACACACACACACATATATATATATATAACATATTCATTTTTAGAACCAAAAGATTAAGGAAGCTGCTCATAACACTAATTTTTCAGTGAAAATATTCAGAGTGGGCTATGAGGACCAGATTTATATAAAAAATTAACTTATTGGATGGTACATTTCTGAAGGTAAAATCACAGAAAACATCTGACAAACCCTCATTAAATAACTTGAAATTATAGGTCAGATTGTGCTCTGCTGAAGAATATGACTTGTGTTGCACAGCTGACAGTTTAAACATCGTGCAGCACGCCTACGTCTGCTCCAATTTCAATGTGCTGTGCTCCCCAAAGAAAACGCTCAATGTCATCCTTTCAAATATACTTAACCATGTAGAAGACAGAAAACTTTAAAAAAATCCCAGTGATTAAAAAAGAAAAAGAAAACTACATAAAGTTATAAATACTTGTATAATTTAAAGTAATACTTGAAGATAATTAACAATCTCTTGAGAATATGGGTATTCCTTCATTTTATTGAAAATGGCCACTTTGAGAACACAAAGGGGAAAAAAACAGAGTGAGGTAAAGAATAACCATTTACTGATAACTAAAATCTGTGGGAAAGTAGGCTGAATGGTTGCTTATTAGAAATAAAAAGATGACTGAGATAATTCTACAAAAATTCATGGAAGTTTTCAAATTATAATGCAGGATACAAACCCAGATTCAAATATATAGTCATTGGAATGGAATTACCAACATTCTTCAAGAATGTAATGTGGCCTGACTTATTTTCTTCCCTCTGGTACACCCATATTTACTCATGTGACACTCAAGACAACAGTGACAAAAATGAATAATGTCCCAGATCCTTAGTCTGTAAAATATACAAGATTACTAATCAGAGTGTTACAATTGAGTGGTCTGAACTGCATACCACTTGACTAGACCCATTTAATGTTTGCATTAAACATGGTTACTATATAAAAGATATGAGATAATTTATTAAATATTTCTATATTTTAATAACTACTTCCATTTATATTAGCTTTCATCATTGTTTTGGTTCCCCATATCTTCTGCAGCTTTTCCTTTTCACCAAGTTCACCTGAATTTGTTTTACATTTAAACTAATATATCCTTACTCTTAAAAATCTAAGCATGGCCAGGAGTGGTGGGGCATGCCTGTAATCCCACCACTCAGGAGGCTGAGGCAGGAGGATTGCTGTGAGTTTGAGCCAGCCTGGGCTACAAAGTGAGTTCAAGGCCAGCATAGTGAAACGCGTCTCAGGAAGACAAAAAAAAAAAAAAAAAAAACTCTAAGCATATTTTTTTCAAATTGAGTGAAAATTAATCAGGGAGAGAAATAAAATTAAAAGGCAAGTCAATATTTTACTGAATTTGAAAACAAAAAAGCAGAACAACGTCAACTGCACCTTCTCTGCCTCTCTTCATTTTGATGAAATATATGTAAGAAGACTGATTCTGTCAGGTCTTCATTGTACCTAGTAAGCTCGGGAACTATTAAAAGATACAGAAAACTATGGAGAAAAGGTGGTGGTGCTGATTAAAGAAAGTAGAATTAGTTCCCAATTGCTCAAGCCAAAGACAGCTTTGGAGAAGTTAATGATTTAAAAATATATTTTCAACGCTCCGTCAGAGTCCAGAATGATTCTATTAATGTCACTATCAATATCAATATCACCGTTTTACCAATAGCTAGTGAGATGTTTTGTTTCATGTCTAAATAATGTGAATTATGTAACTGGATAATTGCAAGCATTATTTCATTGCTTCATACTTCAGGGAAAAATAACAATCAGTGCAATGAATGCCTCCAGTTCTCCACCCTTAACTGATGCTAAAGTTTAGATTAACTGGTTACCAATAATTGAAATAAAATTGGCACAGCCTTGTAATTTACATAAGCAATATTGATGATGTGTCTTGCCCTTCTGAAGAACCTACCATCCATATCCTCCAGAGTAATAACCTCAAACCATCAAAATATGATCGGGGAAGAACAAGATTTCAAAATGCCTGACCTTGGCTCCTGCATAAATTCACTAGAGAAAATAGACATTGGAAAACATGCTTGGAGGTAAACATTAAATCTCAATAATATCAAATAATAACCTATCCATTTACTCATCAAATACAAAAATATAAGTTCCATAGTTAGAAGGTTTAATTTCATGTAATTATTTTACTTCAGGGCTTTTGAAGGAACATACATCAAGCATCAACTCTGCAAAGTTATGTACAGAAAATAATTTTTTAAATGGTCTTTACTTTTTATGGAACAATCAAGTCAGTCAAAAACAAAGCAGGGAAACAGAAATACTACTACTTTAATAAATTAAATATTTTATTTTCTCCATCTCCTATGCATTTATACTCGTTCTTATATATAATTGTAACATTGTTTTTGTAAGAATGTTTGTAATTAATTGATTATACAATCTTTATAATTCACTTTAATTGATGCAGCATTATTTACTAACCATTTCTTAGTGTTTAGACATTTCCTATTATGATAATATTTGGACAGGGCGACTTTTTCATTTTCTGAATTGCTTTACCTCATAATTTTATGTTCAGAGAGCCAGTAGAAATTTTAATATATTTCTAGGAAAATTATGACTAATAGAGAATAACATTAACATAATACAATAGTTCATCATGTTTAAGTATAGATGCTACTTCCCAATGTACACTTTAAAAAGTTTTAAATTGTCTTCTATATTAAACATGTAATGGCACATGTTTTATCATTACACCACCAGATATTGTCAATACTTTTTTTTTTCTTGTGGGTACCGGGGGGTCGACCTCAGGACCTCGCACGCCAGCAGGCGCCCGTGCCGCTGAGCGATATCACCAGCCCTTTTTTCGTATGTGGGATCCGGGAATCAAACTCGGGCCCTCGCGCTTGCAAGGCAGGCACGTAGGCCGCTGAGCCATCTCACCAGCCCGTCAACGCTTTTAAGATCAAACAAGCATTGACTTTTATTTTATGTGAAACAGGCCGTATTTCAAACACTGAAAGTCATTCATGTCTAGTCAGTATTTGAAAATCAATATTGTAAATGGTCGCAGTAAAGATCCCTTTATTACATGACATTACTTTTCTCTGCCTATATTTCTATCATTAATTTCTATCATTAACTCAGTAAACATGTGCTGAGTTTCTAATATGCACCAGGCATAGAGTGAAATTTATTCTTGTGTGTCAGTTGACATTCTCTCTGTGTGTTGCAACATGGTGTGTTTCTATTTCCAACTTATTTCAGAATTGCTCAGTTTATATACATTTCCATCCTTCCATTTTTTTGTTTTCCCTTTTCCCTTGTAACCTGTCTGCTATTCTGTTATCTGTCCATTCTTTTAATTAAAGATATTCTTCATCTTTGTTTTGGAGTTTCCATTCTTAATTTTAAAGAATGTTGGATATTGTACAGATTTTAAAGGTATATTTAACACATACATTTCTTTAGTTCAATTAATTGTATAATTTGAAGCCAAAATAACTATTTTTATAAGATAAATGAATATTTAGTAATAAACTAGAAATTCATTGGAACTTTAATTCATTCCAAAGTCTTTAAAATGAACTTTATTCAAAATAAAAAATCTGTATAATAATAAACTACATACATAATTATACCATCATTTTTTTTTTTTTTTTGTGGGTACCGGGGGACGACCTCAGGACCTCGCGCGCCAACAGGCACCCGTGCCGCTGAGCGATATCACCAGCCCCTTTTTCGTATGTGGGATCCGGGAGTCGAACTCGGGCCCTCGCGCTTGCAAGGCAGGCGCTTAAGCCGCTGAGCCGTCTCACCGGCCCCTATACCGTCATTTTTTAAAGTTTAAATTATCTATTTTACAATGTAGAATCAGGCATAACTCACCTAGCATGTAAGAAGCCCTGGGAACAATATACAACAATGGAGGAAAATTAAAAAAAAAAAAAAAGACACTGACAAATATGTATTTTAAGTGATATTTCAAATTGAGAATGTAAATATTTTTAGATGTAAACTATTTCCTTTCCTGTTGTATAGAGGTATCTCATCCTGCATTCCTTCATTTTTTTTACACATACCAATATATAATATTAGAAAGAAAACACCAATACAGTAGCAAAGTTAATGCCATAAATACAACATGGGAAGATTAGAAGATCCTCCCAATGTCTTAGGGGAACAGAAAAAAATCGACTTTCACCGGAATCAGGATGGACTGAGCAGGGGCTCTTGTATTAGTATAGATGCATAAGTGGCATAAGAGAAAGGTATGAGGTCCTTGTTTCTACATCTTTAGGACCTTCTTGTAATCTTCCAGCATTTTCCTTTGTATCCTCAGAGTTTTCCTTCCTGTCCTCTCTCTCTTTGCACTTCACATCTTTATCTGGTAGCACATTGGCATAGTGTGCAAAATCAATGTTGTTTTCCATAATACTTCAAGATATCTACATCATAGTTGATTAATAAAAAAATTACAAATTATAGTTTTAGATTCTTCTGGGCTGTACTTCTGACATATATGTCAGTCAAGTAGGGTGGATGTAAATTTGGGAAAACACTAATTGTCAAGAGTGCTAAGCAAGGAGGGCATATTGGACCAGTTAGCATCCTTTCACTGAAAGAGGTCAATTATTCACTAAACCATTACCCTCTCATATTCAAATCCTATTTGATGAAAAGATGATAAGGAATGAAGATCAGGCAACAGAATGTTTTGTTTTATTTGGGGAAGGGAAGAAGAGCTTTACTTACTGAGCTCCACCCAGAACACCTGTTCCTGACCATGCAGAGGCGTGTGAGAAGTCTCCTTAAGGACTTGCAGCTTTTATTTCAGAGCCTAAAACTTAGGCTGGCAAACAAGAAATATCCACATTCTATTTAATATTACAATGGTGCACATCTTGAGAAATCTTTATAAAGAAATGTACATAGGTACTGGAATACTTTTTATTCTAAAAAAAATACTATAATTATAGAGGTTAGTACACTTCTCTACCTAAATGATTTCATTTTGTCTGTCACACACATACATACACTTGTACAAATACATGTATTCATAGATTTTGAAAATTCACCATAGTAGTGGCAAGAACTAGTCTAAGTGTTTTGAATTCTGTGACTGAAACTGGCCACAAGTATTTGCATATATTCAACAGTTACTATAATTCTTATACACACAGACATGTCCACACACACACACACACATGTCCACACACACACCTACACACACAGAATTTTTCCCCTGGGCTCCTATTCTTTCCTTCAATGCAACTCCCTCTGTTTACTTCACAGAGGGTTTTAAAAGCACTAATTATTATGAGCTCTGCTGCTCTAATTGCTGGAACACTTAAAGCCATGGGTCATCGGACTATGGCTGGCTTTCCTTAGCTGGCATTAACTCTATGGAAAGTTCGTTATCTCTCTCTCTCTGTCTCTCTGTCTCTCTCTCTCTCTCTCTCTGTTTATCTGTGTATGTGTTTCTTTTCCTTTCTCTGTTGCTGGGGACTACACCCAGGTCTCATACGTGCCAAGTGTGCCATCTACCACTAACCTGTATCCCCAGCCTCTGATAATCTAATTCTTACCATTTTTCAAGAATGCAATATACTGTTGCTAACTATAGTCACCATGTCAAATAATAGATCTCTTGAACTTATTTCTTCTATTGAAAGTTTATACCCTTTGACCAAAATACTGGGAAAGAATGTTTTAAAAATAATTTGAAGTGTCAGTATTGAAAAATAAAGATATTTTACATAAAATATATGAACTTCCTCCTTTGGTGAAATGTCTGCAATTTAAAGTAAAGTGCAAGTAGTGCAATGCTATAATGTGCACGTAATTTCAATTCTAGTAGTAATTGGCCAAAGCTAGCTATCCTCTAAATTTGCTTATCATTAAGAACAGAATGTTTATGAGCTTAGAGTCCTCTATGACCAGACCAGTTAAAATAAGCTAGATCTAAGATGGTAGGTTACCTTAATAACCTCTCATAGACCCCAAATCTCATATGCATCCAAATGACATCTTTCCCCCATGCCGGGACAATTGACAATTTCCATGACAATGCCAGAAAGAGGCATAGGAGAGAAACAAGTGGGGCCAAATTCCTAGAAAATCTGCCTATTCTAAGAGAAGACATGAATGCTTCTCCCCTTTATTGACTTATCCACCTTCCTCAGTTTCTTTACTTCCTTATACCTACAACTTTCCCACTCCTGACCAGTTGAAAAGCAGATTTGTGAGCTAGACCCATTTCTACATTCTTGGGCCACTGAATAAACTTGGGCTGTTGACATTGTTTCACTTTTAACTTTGCCTTCTATACACCAAATAGAAAAGGAAAGGAGGGTCTCCCTTTTTCACTGTCAATCATTCCTTAGCTTATCATTTTTCTAAGAACTTTTAGAAACAAATATCCCATTTGGAACTCTACAGTTGGATCGTATTCATGGCTATACATACTGTTATGTTTGTAAAATCTCATGGAACTGTCCACTTAAAAAGGTAAATTTCATTGTATGTGAGTACACATAAATAAACCTGATTTTATTTATTTATTATTTTTTTGTGTGTGTGGGTACCGGCGGTCGACCTCAGGACCTCGCGCGCCAGCAGGTGCCCATGCCGCTGAGCGATATCACCAGCCCTTTTCTCGTATGTGGGTTCCGGGAGTCGAACTCAGGCCCTCATGCTTGCCAGGCAGGCGCTTACGCTGCTGAGCCATCTCACTGGCCCAACAAACCTGATTTTAAAATAAACTACATTTTAAAGGATCCTATTTTCAGTTCTAGTCACTTTTTTCTGAATACACAAATAAAGAAAAGTAAAGGAGAAAGAAAAAAGTAGGTACAAAATTTGCGAGACTTACAAAAATAATGCACTGTACACACACTATAATGTACCTTGCCAAGTGTAGTAGTTAATGTAGCCTTTATTTTATCTGGAAATTAGGACCAGTGGCACAACCAAATGAGAGTGATCAAAGGAGGCACAAATGAGAAAAATGGTAAAGATACCTTTACATTGTTGTATGGTGTGAAGTTCAAATTCTCTCTGGATTGAAAGAAGAGAACGAACTTTTTCTCAGTGTCAACATTTTAAGGGATAAAAAACTCCTTTTCAATAGAGATTAATTGGAACACTGCTTGATAGTACACAGTCTTCCTTTAAGGTCTTTCCAGTAGAGATATTAGATGGTGAAAGGATAATACAATTAGCAAAGTTTGATTAACATGCTTCTTCCTTGGAACTGTTTCATTAGGTGCTTTTATCACTAGAATTGTAATGAGAGCCATGGAACTGTAGCAGACACTAGGGTAATGATTCACCAGGTCATGCACCTTTTCCAGAAGTCCAATACCATAAATCGTCTTAAATACTCTATCTTGGCTGAGTTTTAATTATAATAGGTCATGTTAATTTAATCAAGATTTCCAAGCCCACACAGATACAGAGCTAAGGTATCATTTGGAAATATTATTTCTAATCTCATTTGTGTCCATATACTCTTATGATAAACTGCTAATGAGATTTCTTAATATTAAAATTGTGTTGGATGTTTGGAAGATTTTTTTTAATAGTACAATGATAAAAGTCTTGCCATTTCTTTTCCCTCAGGGTAAATTAATATTATTATTCTGTACTGTGTGTTTATTTCTCTTGTGCCCACATCTAATAGCTTTTCCTTTATTTCCAGATTACACAGTCAACTGCCTCTATTTGCCAATATCAAGGCATCCATTAGAAAAGAGCAGTGCTGATAATTTCACTGCCTCTTCTATAAAGAGAAGAGATTTACTTTGACTCATCTATCTACTGACTTTTGATAAAGGATCTTCCTGTTTGATTTCTCTTCATAACCCCACTTGTCCATGGTTGACAGTTAAATTTTAGTTGGCCTGGCCTGAGATAATAGAAATACAAGGAAATGTGGCTAGACAGCCGAATGATAGCTTTCTAAATCAGGAAAGTCAATGGTCCCTGATATGATGTGAATTCTAAATCATGGAAGACTCCTTGCCCAAACTTGCTCCCTATTTATGAAATCCCTTTCACTGGGCACCTCACTTCAAGCTGACAATCTTCCAAAAGGCATCAGTCTGTGCTTCTTGACTCTGCAAAAACTGAAATTTCAACAGTTCATGTATTTGTTCCAAAAGCTTTTAAAATGCAAATAACATCAGGGAAAAATAGCAGCCAATGCTACCTTAATGTAAATTAGTTCCATGAGAGGGCAGAGTAATTAGGAGAGAAATGGAAGACTTTTTTTCTCAACTTTTGGGAAGGTTCATTTTTACCTAATATTGAAACTCTCAAGGAAAACCATAGGTCCATTTATCTCTCATTCCTTCTTAATTTTGAATTAAGTGTCTATCTCTTACTGAAAAGGAATATTTGTAAGTAGACAACCAGTAAAATCTGTTGCTAAACAGAAAAAGGACTGCAGCTGAGAGGCCTAGAGAATGGAAATTGGGAGAACCAGTCAACCATTCAGAAAGTTTTTGAGTGAGGGAGTATGTGTCATAAAAGTCCAAAAATAACAAACTGGCTGGATTTCTTATTAAGACTGTGAATCCAGTGGGAGTCCTATTCAGATGATTCAGGTACTGTTTATAATAAAGTTTTCAAAATTGTCCATAAAATTTAATAAATTAGTTTTTATTTAAAATGTCACTTAATCTTTTTTCTTACTTTCTTGGGATTGAGGCTCAAAGAGTTTTATTGCATTTTCACTAGAAATGAGCTCTTTCAATACTCTTTAAGTGCTATTAAGTGTTACCTGTCATCTAATAAATCTATTTATATCAGAAAAAAGTATGAGTAAGTTTCATGATAATGGATTTTTTTATCTCCATTAATAGCCATTTCTAAGATTTCATATTACTACTTCAGTGTCTATTTTTAGGATGCTGCTTAGTGAATCAGGTTGCCAGCTGAGTTTCACAATCTAGGCCATGTACTCACAGCTGTTCAGGAAAGGTGTGGGCCTCTGCCCCATAGAAAGATCCTTTACCACACTTTCCATATTAATTAAATTATACATGAACAGTCTCAATCAGAAAGCTCTGATTCAGTTTTCTTTTTAATGCTTAACAGGTTGTTTACCTAATTTCATTGGAAATAGCTAAATATGAGTTCCCATGCTAAAAAAATTTAGAAATGATCTTGGTCTTCCCTTATTCCTCATCTCCTACATCCTACCAATTGTCGTCAGTATTGTATCATCATTACTTTCTTCCTTATATTTTACCACTATTGTGTTTAAGAAACTTCATGGACTTTCCAGTATTGACCAAAAGGAAGTATTTTGATGTTCATATCCTCATAAACTCTGCATTCTCCACCACCCAAGTCTACGTGACTGGGGAGCCAGATGAGTCACTTCCTTCCACCACCAACTCAGTATTCTAGGCATGCTAGATTTTCTGCTAACATTGTTGGCTCTTTCAAATGTTGACCCCTGGTTTTCCTTATGTATGAAAGTCAATGCCTTCTTATTGACATCAAATGCATAGCTTAAGACTCAAGACTTTTCACTAAACACTGCAATGAACAGATATATTTTTTGTGCCCACCAAGGACACTCAGCCAAATGCTGAGTGCTGGGTGCACCCAGGCTCATTCTCCATACAGTAATATCATTTTTACACTTCCATATGATAAATAAGAGTGATATTCTGTGTCCAAATCCAGCAATGCACACAATTCTCTCCCAGCTCTCATTTCACCTGGACTCGTGCTGGATTTACCTACTCAAATGTTTGTTGCTTTCACTGTTTCATAAGCTCTTAATAGAATATGCTTAAGACCTATAACAATACTTTATGCATGAAAGTCATTTTTTCAATAAACAAAAGAAACAAATGCACAAATGTGATTAAAACGTAAATGAATGGAATTCCTATTCCAGAATGTAGATTAGACACTCAAAGCGACTCATCCTACCCTCCATCAAAACAATGAATGATTGTAAAATTATTAAATTAAGAAAAATTTGATTTAAGGTCTGAGAATGGAAAGAGTAAAAACAACTGAACCAGGGTTAAGACACATTTCAAGAAGATTGAAAGAAATTACCCATAGGGGAAAAACTGCTCCAGATGAAGAAGATTTAATTTGTTTGGTTTTGTTTGTTGCTTCCCCTGGAAACCTCGCTGTAGTTGATAATTACATTAAGCTGGAATAAGAAGAGGAGCAAAAAAATAAGAACTTGATCAAAATTTGTCTATTTCATAGGCTACAAAAATCAGTGTTCCCCTAATTGCGTAGCTATATTTGTCCAATAGGATACAGCCAGAAATGTACTAGCTAATTAATACAGAAGAAGCTAGAAAAGAATGGGGAGTTTGGCTCTATTTTCTATTGACGCACAACGAACTCCTCTAAAAGTTAGCATCTTTAAAGAACAATCACTTTTTTTAGCTCATAAATGTGCGGGTCTTTATTCGAGGTAACGAGAATCTTGTCATGTATAAGGGTCATTCGATCAGTTACAGTTGGTGGCAGGGCGAGGCTAGAAAGAAAGTCAGAAAAGGCTTTCTCCATATGTATTTCTGGCACCTCAAGGCCCCTCCGTATGTCTTTCCTTTCCTGTATAACTAACTTTGGTTTCTCCATGGCATGGTGTTCTCAGAATGGTAGGTCAATTTAGTAAGGCCACTGGCACCCAAATAGCGAAGGCAAATGCTGTAGACATTTTAAAGCCCAGACTGGGAAGTTTCATAAAGACACTTATTACATTGCATTAATCAAAACAGGTACCAAGTTCAAGTCAGATTCCAGCAGAGAAATAGACTCCATAATCAATGAATCAAGGAAAAATCACACTGCAAATAACATGTGGGATTATAAGCATTTCTGGAATCAATTTCTGGAAGCATACCTTCTGTCCTCTGTACACAAAAATTCTGCCCTGTATATGAAATACATTTGCCCATTCACCCCCAAAATTTCATTGCATTATAAGTTTAGACCAACAACGAGGACCAATATTTCTTTATCTAAATTGGGTCCAGGTGAGAAAAGGTTTCTTTAGGTGTATTTCTTTGAGTGCAGCATTTCAGCTTCAGAAAGATACATGATTACAGAACAAAGAAGTATTTTCATCCACTCAGGACTTACATACAATGAAAATGAAAAGACATAATAAGACATAAATTAAAGACATAATAAGGGCAACAGACTCTTATTCAAAAAGGGAAAAACCAGTGGAAAATATTAATTTTCCACAACAATTTTCAAATCTACCGAATATATGTCAGCATAATTCACAGTTCTGGGAACAAAGAATGTACAGCAATTATGGTCCAGCTCTGCCTCCAGGGAGAAGTTCTTATGGGAACTTTTCTGTACCCTCTGCTTTATGGTCCAAAATATATTGCCCATGTCTGCAGCTGAGTGGCTTTCTCATCTTGCTTCCTGTATGTAGAAGTTTGTGTAGTCATAGACCTTTTTTTCATTTTGAAATATCTGTTCCTTCAGTCCAAAAAGATATAGTTCTTATAAAAATATATTTTTCTTATATATCAAATTTATAATTTACTCATTAGATAAAAGCCACACTCATCTTCAAGACATGTCCCTCTCTTCTTTGGGTTATGAGTCAGGGTACCACAGGATAAATCACTTCAGATGCTTGGGAATCTTTTTGTTGAGTTGAGAGATCAAGGTAATACATTTTGTGTTTTTCTAAGGGCTTAAAAAGGGTTCTTCCAAGAAAATCTTTGACTTAATCTTGACCTTGAAACCTCATTTTACAGGCATCACCTTGGATTTGATCTTAACACTGAATCCATTTCCTGCATCCAGTGGGGATACATGGCAGCTGGAGAAGGTGGGAAGGAGAAGTAAATTTATTTCTAAACTAGAAATAATATCTCTAAATTATGTTTGTATATGAAACCACTCCTTTTCTGGTTGATTTTTCTCAACTGACTAAACAATGTGTAGTTAAATGAAATCAGACCACATTTTCAATATTCTGCCTGAACATTTTCTTAACCAGATCCACAAATTAATTAAAAATACACTGGAATCTTACAGGGCACCATCGATGACAGTGCTTACCAACATTCCACCAACAAGTGAAACAAGCTGTTTTCTCTAGCCAGCAATAAGTATTTGCTTATTCCTAGTCCATCCTCTGTAACAGGCTTTTCTCCTCCTTGTAGGCCTTTAGTGGTATGTGGCCACTAACCAATGACCCATATTTAAAGTTTTTATTACTCTAGAAAACACCACCTTCTATACTGTAAAAAATGCCGTTTTCTATTTCAGCTGAAATGCTATACATGAGTGATTGACATCTGTAGTATTTGTACACTGATTTCAGTCATTCATGTCTTTGCCATGCTTTCTGTGGGTTGCTCCCAGATGCTATCTATATATAACGAGGGTACAAAGGCAGACCCCTCTAAACAATCAAAGACACCCCAATCTAGCGATTTAAAACTCCAATACTTGCATTTCTTCATGATCCTTTGAATCAGGATTTAGGACAGGGCTTGGCCAGAGAATGTTTCTTCTCCATGCAGTGTTGGCTTGGGTCAGTCTTTCAGGTGCAATTCCTTGGTGTGTTGGCCAAAAAGATCCCCAGAAGCTTTGCTCCCATGTTTTTCAATATCATGCTCCTCCATGTCTACTTTCTTTCTTGTGGCAAACTTCTTTGTGGTCATCTCAGGCTATGTAAATTGGCATCTCAGTTCTAAATGAACATTAGAAGAAATGAAGAAAGAATTTGAAGATCTAAGCTTCAGTTTCTGAATTTATACAAAGTCACTTCTGTTTCCAAAACAGGTCACAAACCTGACATAGATGGTAGCAGAGGGGAGACAAACTCCCCATTGGAAGGGGACATGTATGGCAACTGTGAAAAGGCATGTCAGTGAGGGATTGAGAGGCATCCCAGTTGTGATACTCTGAATTTACCACCATATACATGCAAAGGTCTCACTTCCTGTGGGCCACTTTTAGGCAATGATTGAATTTCAAGGACACTGAATCAGAGCCATTTACAAGATGTGGGAATCCTTTGGTAGCCTGGTTTGAAAAGCTAGGCTCCAGTCTGTGACTGGGCCCAACCAGCTTTCTTTAATTCCTTCTTTCCTTCATGGATGTCAGGCTTACTTCACAATATGAAGGGACTTCCCACCTTCTCTCTCTACCCTTTTCTTCTAAGGGGAATCTCTCCAGTGAATCTTTTCACTTTTAATCTCATCTTAGTATCTGCTTCTCAGCGGACCCAGATGAACCCTGCCTGAAAAAGTCACAATACAAAAACATGAATGATAAGAGATACTGTTGTGGATTTGGATCTAAGAGGACCAAAGGCTTTACCTAATATTTTGTAGTCAGCATACCCTAGTAATATAGCTTACTGTGAGAGGCAAAGCTAATAATATAAGCAGAGGCCACGAACTTACTTAATTCTTTTTTCATAAATACGAAAAAATTTAAAAAGCCAAAGATCACCAAACACCTAATGTAGACCAGCATCAAAATAGGGAAGGTCTGAAAGGAACAAGATAAGTTTGTGTTTCCCAAAGTGGAGATAATTAAGGGAACCAGGAGAAACTTCCTCAGAAATTTTTCTTCTTAGGTGTCAGTTTAGAAAAAGAAATTAAGCATATACTCTTATAAATCAGAAAATCAATGTAAAAAAGCAAAGATGAGCTGTACTGAGCTGTCTAGGTCCTTTGATGTAGCATATATGGCCTTCTATGAAAGGGTCTGTTTTAATTCTTCAGTTCTCACCTTCACAGCTGTTCTGCACACATACTGGGTACAGCCCCTACTGAAGATATAAGGATTTTCTCCCAGTTTGGCAGATTTAAATTCCAATACCCAAACTCCTCTTACTCTCTTACTGTTCATGCGCTCAATTACATACATATCTGTAATCATTAAACTTGACTCTGTCAACTTGATTAGCTTGGGAGCTGCCCAGTCTACAGCCATACCACCCTGAACACGCCCAATCTCTTCCGATCTCATAAGCTATGCAGGGTTGGGCCTGGTTAGTACTTGGATGGGAGACAGTCTGTGGCTTGCGAGCTGCCCAAACAATTGATTAACCACACTTTGGGATGTCTAGTTGAGTCATGAAGGGGTGACCTTCGGTACTATATATAGTCCCTAGACTCTTTCTCTTGGGTGCTGCTCTCCTGCTCTACTTCTGTGCTGCCATTGACTAAGAGACTATGCTCTCCCACAAACTTTCATTATAGTACTTCCTGCATAAGAACCTGCTGATTATATATGAAACCTCTGACCATGAGCTAAGTTAAACATATCTGTGGTGGGTTGACAACTGGTGGTCAACTTGTAACACACACCTGAACTGAATCAGTGTGTTTCTAGGTGTAGAAGGATCACATGAAGATTGTTGCCAACAACATAAAAAGGAGAACTGGAGAGGAAGAGGTGATGCTGTTGGTTCTCTTGGAGGAGATCATTGTGCTGGCTTTCCTGATAGGAACCTGGCTGTTCTCATTGTCGGAGGATCTTGGGACCTCGTTGTTGCTGAGGATGGCTGTGGTACTCTTCAGGGGAGCTCTGGTCCTTACTTTGAGCATCGCTTCCTGGCTGTGGTGCAGATCTCTCAGCCTGCTGGCACAGATCCTTCATCCCATTGGCATAGACTTTCTAGCATCCACCATGGGCCTTTGGGCCTTCCAAGCACAGATTTGTGAAACAGATTTGCATGAGACATTGTTGTGGGCTCTGGGCCTCCAGTTGGGCTTGTGGGGGGCATTACCTTGGGCTCTAGGTCTTCAGCTGGACTCATGTGGGATATTTCTGTGGGATCCAGGACCTCAGCTGGATTCTTTGGGTATTTAGTGAGTGGACAGATTTCCTGCACTCTTTTTGTATTTGACTCTTGGGTGACTGCTATAAAATAATCTTATAAATTATGTGTCCCATATTAAATTGTTTCCCTTTGCAAACCCTGACTACGACAATATCCTACTTTAATTTGTGGCTGGATAGTGTGTTCCATCAATGAGAAAATGAATACATAAAGTTGGTACCAAGAGTGATTGTTGTGATTGTACCTGACCATGTGATTTGGAAACTTTTGGAATTGGTTTGCAGGAAGAATTTAGAAAGGTTTGGAAGTGGGGATAGAGAAGTCCTAAAATGCTATAAACACACCTTGATGGGTGATTCTAGTCAAACTTCAGAAGATCAGGATGCTGATAAGAATGAGGACAACAAAGGCCAGGATTGGGAGATTTCAGTTGGGAACAATTACTTCATTGGAACTTGAACTGGAGGCCACTTATGTTACACTCTAGCAGTATGTTACATTTTGTCGAAGTCTGAAACTTTGTGTAAGATTAAGATTAAGGTCATGGACCAATTAATTTGCCAGACAAAATTTCAAGAGAGCCCAATATTTGGGCTGGATTATTTTAGCCAATGAGAACTGAGGGCAGAAAGCAGACCACAAAATTATGAAACACTTAAATTATGGCCCAAAGGGAACCAGCTGTAGAGTTAGGCCCAAAGTAGTTGTGGCTACTGAAGTGATTAGCACCACTAATAAGAAAGCAAGTACAGGGACAAGAAAAACAGATGCCTTGCAGACTCAAGGGTACAAATTTGTAAACCTTTCATTGAGGTGAGAATCTCTGGGCTCCCTGCTCAAGAAGTGACTCCTAGAGAATTAGAGCTCTAGGAGCTCTAGAGAATTGGAGCTCTTCTGCAGCTATGGTGAAATGGGGCCTGTATACTGTTCCTGCTGACAGCAGACCTTCATATCATCTGCTTGATGCTTGTTTTAGTAGCATACAGAATTCAAGGGTTGTGGGGTCAGGGAGGCTTCTACCAAGATTTCAAAGGAAGGCCTGGGAGACAATGCAATGAGTCCCTAAGAGGGCAGTGCTATAACCTGTGACAATAAAGCCAAATGTTCAGTGGAGATACCAGAAATTTGGAGGTGCTAGGAACATGGGACCTCTGCTAAGGCAAGCTCCAATATGTGAATACAGAGAGGCCATGTGGGTTGTAACAAGCAAGGCCATAGGGATGGAGCCGGACAAACCCTCTGGAACTCACATGTTACCACTCTGTGCCCTCGATATTAGATATGGAGGTAAAGACTTAATGTTTGTCCTGCTGAGGTTGGGCGTTATTTTGATCCAATTATTTTCTGATGTGCTATTCCTGCCTTTGCAAGAATAGGAATATTTACCCTGTACCATTGCCTTGAGATTACGTAATTTGCTTTTCATCTTTTTTTTTTTGTGGGTTCCGGGGGTCGACCTCAGGACCTCGCACGCCAGCAGGCGCCCATGCCGTTGAGCGATATCACCGGCCCTTTTTTCGTATGTGGGTTCCGGGAGTCGAACTCGGGCCCTTGCGCTTGCCAGGCAGGCGCTTACGCCGCTGAGCCATCTCACCGGCCCTGCTTTTCATCTTTTCAGAGGTTTACAGATAAGAGTTTGCCTTGAGTTTCAAAGGAGACTTGGACTTGGGCTTTTTAGCAATGTTAGAACTATTGAAACACTGGGGAAGGAAGTGTGGCATTTGTACTTGTATGCAAGTTATTTGTATCATGTTTTGTGGAATTATGACCTTGTATTTATTTGGGAATTAAATATGGTTTAAAGATATACATTTGGGTGTCAAGTTGACAAGCAGTGGGATGTGGCAGTTAATCTTGATGGTGCCAACTTGATTGACTTGGGAGCAGCCCAGGGGATTGGGTAAGCACATTACTGAGTGTGTCTGGGTGGGTCATGGAGGGGTGACCTAGGGTACTATATATAGTCCCTGGAACCTTCCTCTCTGGTGCTGGTCCTCTGCTCTGCTTTCTGGAAACCATGAACTAAGGAGCTTTACTGTGCCATGTCTTTCACCATAATGTTCCCACCTTGGAGCTTGCTGACAATGTACTGAATCCTCTAAAACCATAAACTAAGTTACATCTCTCCTCTTTTAAGATTTAGATACTGGATATTTTGTCCCAGTCATGGTAAAACTGACTAATACAATATTATAGTCTGAATTAGATAATGTACTCACTGAACATTGTTTCTTCTTTCCCCCTCTTCTTATTATGAATATTCTTATGAATATTATTCTTACAAATATTTTAGAAAGCTCTACACAAACCAGAATTTAGAAAACCACAATATTCATTTATATGTGTAACATTTTTTCTGAGACTTAAACATTGGACATTTCATGAAAAATTAATTCTTTTGTACACAAAGTTTGAAGATTCAGTCCCCTAATTAGTCAGATCAATTTTATCTTATGTATATATAATAGATCACTGTGACTTTACATATACTGAGCACATTATTGCTACTGGTTAGGTCTAAAATGTCCCCCAAAATTCTCATGTGTGTGGAGGGTGATTTGATCATGAAGCACAATACTGATCAGTGGATTCTTTTATTGATGAGTTCAGTATCTGAATGTGCTATTAGAAGGTGGGACCTGGCTGGTGGTTGGTCACTGGAGTAGTGACCTGAGAGGATACATTTTTGTCCCTGGCTCCTTCCTTGTCTTTCTGCTCCTTAAGTTGAGCACCTTTTCTTCCACCATGACCTTCTGCCATGCTGGTTTTGCTTTGGAACCAGCCAACCTCTCCTCCTTTAAATTGTGCATGTCACATATTTTGTCACAAGGATGAAAAAGTGACTGAGACAGCAGTTACACTTTTTTAACATTTCCCTTCACTTTTTTTCTTATATGCCATAAAAATTGCCTTTGGAATCATTTTCCAATTTCCATTTCCAGAATTCTTAATACTTTTTTCTGATTTTCAGCAGTCCATTTGTTGATTAGTATATGTTCCTTTGTGGTTTGGATCTAAAATGTCCCCCAGAAGTTTCATGTTGTTTGAAGGTAGAGCTTTTGGAACGTGATTAGATAATGAGGGTGCTATACTCATCAGTGGATTGATCCATTAATCAGTTCTTATCTGAATGTGCTGTTAGGATCCAGGGCCTGGTCAGAGGAAGTGGGTCACTGAGGGTATGACCTAGAAGAGTGTATTCTTGTCCCTGGCTCTTTCTTTTCTCTCTGCTTCCTGACTACCCTAGATTGAGCAGCTTTCCTCACCCCTGTCTTTCTACTATGGCATCCTCCTTTGGAGGCAGCTAACTTTGGACTGAACCCTCTGAAACAATGAACCAAAATAAACCTCTCATCCTGTAAGTTCCAGATGTGGGTATTTTGTCCTAATGACAGGAAAGTGACTAATACAGTTCTGATGTTTAAAAGGTAACAATGTAGGGAACAGAAAGATGGCGGATTCGTAAGAAGCAGGCAGTGAAACTCTCTAAAAGTTGTCCTTCGGCCACCAGAATATAGTGACTGGTAGAGCACAGGAGGGACGGAGGTGGCTCCCCTGGACCCAGAAAAGTTCTGAGGTGCAGTTCGGGACCCATGGAGCGAGTGAAGAGTGGTTTCAAGGAAGAGGAAGGAGGAGACAGTGGGCTTCTCCCTGTGCCAGGAACCACAGAGTGACAGAAGTTCAAATCTGCAGACACACGGTGACAGCCAGCCCCCCCGGGGGCCTCCACAGAGGACCGTGAGACAGCGGCGGTGCAGGGGAGCAGTGAAGGACCCCGCTGGCTGGTGGTGAGTGCCTCAGAGGCGCAGCTGTCCTGCACGCGAGAGCAATTTGCAGGGCGCCATATGGGGTGGGCAACAAAACTCAGCATGGCGCCAAAACAGAGCATTCAAAACTCAGCGCAGCAGCGCAGCTCTCAGGTCCACGGAAAGTGCGCTGAAGGCCGCAGGCGAATGAGACTGGTCTCTGCCAGAGAGCAGAGGCTACTGCTCACTGCCCCGCCAAAGGGCTACTCCTGGCTTGCAAGGACAGACCTGCATGGAACAGGACTCTGTCAACACACGATGCCTGCCTACAGCAGAGTTAAAACCTGGAACTGACTCTTTTTTTGTTTGTTTTTTCTTTTTCTCTCATTTGTTTTTTGTTCTGGTGAAGGTGTTCTTTTTTTGGGGGGGGTTGTTTGTTTGTTTGTTTGCTTGTTTTGTTGTTTTTGTCTTCCTTTTTGTTTTTGTTTGTCTGTTCGCTCTTTCCTTCATTATTGTATCTGGTTTTTATATGAGTGTCAACAGAGCCTCTAACCCCCTTGTGATTGTGGTTCTGATCTGTTCTTCCTTTTATCCCTTCCTTCTCTTTTTCCCACCAGTCCTCTACACCAGTTTCCCAATATTAGCAGGATCCCTCTTGGTCCTCCTGCCATACATCTAACTCCTTCCTCTTCTCCCAATTCTCTACTTCCTACTTAACTCATTTTAAATTTAAACTCCTAAGGGCAAAATTGACATATTAAGGACTTATATACTGCATATAATTTTTCTGGTGTGTTTTAGATTTTGTTATATAACCACAACTCTACTTTATATGGTTAAAAGTGGCAAATAACTGGTTAGCTCAGACTGTCATATTCTAGGCTGTGTTTGATGCTTTAGGTACCATTATAGCCAAAAGTGACATAATTGTTCTAAATAGCTTTTCTTCCTGGTATTCCATGACTGAGATTGACTAAGTGTCACAGAAAATACAGTGGCACAGTACCAAAGAACGAAGGACTGGGCCAAACAGGCAGCAACTTTTCATACCCAACAAATTGAAGAGGTAGGATCTTGCAGCAGGCTCAAAACCCAAAAATAAACTATGCCTAGAAGATATCACAGAGAAGTAGTCATCTCCTAAGGATTTTAAACACTAGCAATAAAGCAACCTACCATAGGTAATTTACAAACATCACCCCAGGAATTAAACTAAAGAAAGAAAAGAAAATGAGATGACACTTAAACAAGATGCAACTCCACACATCCAATTCACCAAAGGCAAACCTATGGGGCAATGAGGTGGGACAATCCAAAAGCCACCCACCTGGCATCTCTGAAGTGATAACACAAAGCAACTGAATGAGGCTCTGGAAAAAATTAAATCAGAAATAATTTCTCAGATAACTGCAGAGATAATGTACACAGTGAAGACCATGCTTAAGGATGCTAGAGCAGACACAGACAAAAACATAGGCGAGCTTAAGAAAATGATGGAAACCATGAATGCTCAGCATAGGAAAGAAATGGAATCCATATGGCAGATTCAAGCAGATATCCAGGAAAACAAAAATTCCATTGAAAGTATTTGTAGCAGATTAAGCCAATGTGAGGACAGGATCTCAGATATAGAAGACAGGCTTGTGATTAGTGATCATGATAAAGAAAGAATTCTTAAAAATAACAAGGGACCATGAAAAATCAATCCAACAGCTGCTATATGACACAAAGAGAAATAACTTAAGATTAATTGGAATCAATGAAAAAGCAGGAGATAGCATAAATGACATCAAGATCCTGTTCACAAACACTATCACAGAAAATTTTCCTGGTAGAGAAAAAGAATTTGATCTTTATATAAATGAGTCTTAAAGAATTCCAACAAGCCATGATCAAAAAAAATCTGCAGCCAGACATATCATAGTCAAGATCCCAGAAATTCAACAGAAGAGCAGAATCTTAAAAGCTATTAGGGAAAAGAGACAAATCTCCTATAAAGGAAAGCCCATCAGAATCACAGCTGACTTTTCAGCACAAACTCTCAAGTCAAGAAGAGCTTGGAATGATGTATTTCAAGCTCTAAAGGAAAATAATTTTCAACCCATATTGATGTACCCTGCAAAACTATCTTTCAAAATTGATGGAGAAATAAAATACTTCCAGGACAAAGAACATCTGAGAAAATGTATGACCACCAAACCAGCACTCCAAAATGTTCTGAAGGACATTCTAGAAGGAGATAACAAGGACTACAACTTCAGGAACCCCAACAGAAGGAATCCACCATGCAGGGCAGATAATTAAACAGAGGGAGAGGGGAAGATAAAAGAGGGGGAACCAACAACAGGAAAATAACATGACAGGTATAAGTCAATACATATCAGTTTTAACCATCAATGTTAATGGTCTCAATTCACCAATCAAAAGGCACAGACTGGCAAAATGGATCAAGAAGCAAGATCCAACAATATGCTGTATATAAGAAACACATTTAATCAAAAAGAAATTCATAAACTGAAAGTCAAAGGATGGAAAACAATACTCCATGTGACAGGAACCCAGAAAAAAGCAGGGGTAGCTATTCTTTTTGCACACAAAGTGAATTTCAAGCCAAGAATGATTCAGAGAGATAAAGATGATCATTACATCCTTGTAAAGGGAACAATCCAAGATGAAGAGATAACGATCATAAATATATATGCAACAAATACCAGTGCACCTAACTATATAAAACAAGTATTAAAGGACATGAAAAATCAAATAAGCACTAATACAATTATATTGGGGGATCCCAATACTCCACTGTCTCAAGAAGACAGATCAACTAGACAAAGATCAATAGTGAAATATTAGAACTGAACCAAACTTTTGAACAAATGGACTTAGTAGATGTCTACAGAGTGTTTCACCCCACAGCATCAGAATACACATTCTTCTCAGCTGCACACGGGATGTTCTCCAAAATAGACCACATACTAGCACATAAAACCTGCTTAAGTGAATGCAAAGGAATTGAAATTATCCCATGCATATTATCAGACCACAGTGCAATGAAATTAGAAATCAATGGCAAAAGAAATCACAAAAACTTCCTAAACACATAGAAATTAAACAGCACCCTCCTGAACAACCAATGGGTCACAGATGAAATTAAAGAAGAAATTTAGACACTTTCTACAACTGAATGATAATGACAGTATAACATACCAGAACTTATGGGATACAATGAAAGCAGTCCTAAGAGGGAAATTTATAGCATTAAATTCCTGTATCAGGAAAATAGAGCAAGTGCAAATAAACAACTTAATGGTGAACCTCAAACTTCTAGAAAAAGAAAAGGCGGCTAAGCCAAAAGCTCATACAAGGGAGGAAATTATAAAGATCAGAGCAGAAATTAATATATTGGAGACTAAAAAAATACAAAGAATCAATGAAGCAAAGAGTTTGTTCTTTGAAAGAATAAATAAGATTGACAAACCCTTATCCAATCTTATTTAAAAAAGAAAAGACTCAAATCCATGCAATTAAAAATGAAAAGGGCGATATCACGACAGAAATCCAGAAGATCATCTATACCTACTTTCAAAATTTATATTCTAGGGCCGGTGAGATGGCTCAGCGGCTTAAGCGCCTGCCTTGCAAGCGCGAAGGCCCGAGTTCGACTCCCGGAACCCACATACGAAAAAGGGGCCGGTGATATCGCTCAGCGGCACGGGTGCCTGTTGGTGCGCGAGGTCCTGAGGTCGTCCCCCCGGTAACCACAAAAAAAAAAAAATTTATATTCTAATAAGATGGAAAATGCAGAAGAAATGGACAGATTCCTCGATATGTATGAATTACCAAAACTGAATTAGGAAGATATAAAAATCCTAAATAAACCAATATCAACCAATGAAATCAAAGATATAATTTAAAACCTCCCAACAAAGAAAAGCCCAGGCCCTGATGGATTCACTGCTGAATTCTACAAGAAATTTAGAGAAGACCTAACACCAATACTTCTCAAACCTTTTAATGAAATCGAAAGGGAAGCAATACTCCCAAATTCATTCTGGAAGCAAGCATTACCCTGATACCAAAAGCAGAGAAGGACCCAACTAAGAAAGAGAACTACAGGCCAATCTCCCTAATGAACATAGATGCAAAAATCCTCAATAAGATACTGGCAAACAGAATCCAGCAAATCATCAAGAAGATTATACACCATGACCAAGTTTGATTCATCCCCAGGATGTAGGGATGGTTCAATATACATAAATCAATAAATATAATACACCATATGAACAGAACCAAAGACAAAAAATCATATGATCATCTCAATAGATGCAGAAAAAGCTTCTGACAAAGTCCAGCACCTATTCATGATAAAAACCCTACAGAAAATTGGAATAGATGGTCTTTATCTCAATCTGATAAAAGCTATCTATGACAAACCAACAGCCAATATTATACTAAATGAACAAAAACTGAAAGCTCTCTCTAAAATCAGGAACAAGACAAGGATGTCCACTGTCCCCACTCTTATTCAAAAAAGTCCTGGAAACTTTAGCCAGAGCAATTAGACAAGAGAAAGAAATAAAAGGAATAATGATTGGAAAGGAAGAAGTTAAATTATTATTTGCAGATGACATGATACTCTACACAGAAGACCCCAAAAACTCCACTAAAAAATTGCTCTATTTAATAAGCAAATTCAGTAGTGTAGCTGGATACAAAGTCAATTCTCAAAAATCAATAGCCTTTCTGTACACAAATAACAAACTTACTGAAAGAGAAATTAGGGAAACAATACCTTTCACAATAACATCCAAAAAAATGAAATACCTAGGAATCAACCTCACAAAGGATGTAAAAGACCTCTACACTGAAAACTACAGTACTCTGAAAAAGGAGATTGAAGAGGATATCAGAAAATGGAAAGATATCCCTTGCTCCTGGATAGGAAGAACCAATATAGTGAAAATGGCCATACTTCCAAAATTGTTATACAGATTTAACACAATTCCAATCAAAATTCCAACAGCATATCTCACAGAATTAGAGAAAATAGTCCTAAAATTCATTTGGAATCAGAAGAGACCTAGAATAGCAAAGGCAATTCTGGGCAACAAAGGCAAGGGAGGGGGCATCACAATCCCCGACTTGAAACTATACTATAAAGCTACTGTGATAAAAACAGTGTGGTATTGGCAAAAAAAAAACAGACCCAAAGATCAATGGAACAGATTAGAAGATGCTGAAACAACTCCAGACATACTAAGCCACCTTATCTTTGACAAAGGTGCCAAACACATTCACTGGAAGAAAGATAGCCTCTTTAATAAATGGTGCTGGAAAAACTGGCGCTGCACATGGCAAAGATTAAAACTAGACCTATATCTTTCACCATGCACTAAACTAAATTCAAAATAGATCAGAGATCTAAATATTAAAACACAAACATTAAATCTGCTGGAAGGTAGGATAGGTAAAACCCTTGAAGACATTTGTGTAGGCAAAGACTTTATGACTAAAACCTTAACTGCACAGGAACTATCACAAAGAATCAACAACTGGGATCTCATCTTATTAAAAAGTTTTTGCACAGCAAGAGAAACCACCAACAGAGTGAAGTGACAACCCACAATGTGGGAAAAAATGTTTGCCAGCTGTTCCTCAGACAAAGGATTACTATTGAGAACGTACAAAGAACTAAAAAAATCAGACCTCCCAAACCTAAAGACTCAATCCAAAAATGGGCATCTGAGATGAATACACATTTCTCAGATGAAGAAATACAAATGGCAAATAAATATACAAAAAAATGTGCAACATCACTAGTCATGCGAGAGATGCAAATTAAAACAACACTGAGATACCATCTCACCCCAGAAAGAATGGCTATTATCAAGAAATCAACCAATAACAAATGCTGGAGGGGCTGTGGGGAAAAAGGAACCCTTCTTCCCTGTTGGTGGGAGTGTCAACTGGTACAGCCACTGTGGAAATCAGTGTGGAGATTCCTCAAAAAACTAGGATTGGAGGTCCCATTTGCCCCAGCTATTCCCCTTCTGGGTATCTTCCCAGAAGAATTAAAAACATCTTACCACAGCGATATATGTGCACCCATGTGTATATCAGCACAATTTGTAATAGCTAAACAACCCAAATGCCCATCAACCGAGGAATGGACAAAAATGATGTGGTATTTTTATACAATGGAGTACTACTCAGCCATAAAGAAGGATAAACTGGAGACTTTTATAGGTAAATGGATGCAACTCGAGAAAATTCTCATAAGTGAAATTAACCGGACGCACATGTGCAAACATTGTATTTTCTCCCTAGTGTGAGAAACTGAAAGAGTAAATAAGATAGAAAATGTACAATAGATATGATGAATCAGAAAGAAACTGGTCAAAAGGAAAGAGAGTCTGGGATGGGAGAATGGGGAAAAGAAAGAAGGGAAAAGAAAAAATTGTATTTATATATAAGATGGTTAAGATAGACACACTACTAATTTTGCTTAGTTCATTGAAGAGAAAGGTTTATACCTGTAATATTTGGACAAATGAATGCTGATATCTTGTACCCTGAGTAACTAATTTAAAGATAACAATGCATAATGTATTAACCATTGTTGCTCTCCTGTGTTGTTGTTTTGAAATTTTGTTCTTTTTTGTTTTATTTTGTTTTTTTTTTCTTCTCTTTAAAATAAAATTTAAAAAAAATCCTAGAGAAACAAAAACAAAAAAATGGTAATAATGTAAGCTTTTCATTTATTTTACTAAAGAAAGAAGAAAACCACAAAAATGGAAAAGAAAAAAATTGCTATAAATAAAAAATAGAACAGTGCCCAATATTATTTTTATGGTTTTATGTCCCATCAATTGACAGCCTTCTCTAAGTGTGCATTGTAAAATGATGGACAGAATATGGGGATATAAATTGGAAAGTGATTACCTGGGAAGCAGGAAAGTGTTTGAATTTTATTACCTTTCTCCTAAAAGCTGAAAAAGTACTATGACTTGCCATTAGAACAGGTAGAATAAGAAAAAAATAATCTGTTGTCTTTATGGAAATGCATATATTACACTTATTAATTTTTAAAGTTGAAAGCAAGAAGCACCAAGGGAAATAAGAAACACGACTTGGCATAAATAAGCTTGAAGAGTTCTTTCCTTCCATACTCCAGCAAGAAAGGGAATCACCTTGCCTTCCACGCTTTTAGTGCCTTCATCTGTCTTTATGGGTTTGGAGCTAGAAGACCTCTCTCTAAGGTTCCTTTCTGCTCCAGAGTTTAAGAACATCACTAAAATTCCAGTTGGACTGGATCATTTATTACTTCAAATCTGTGATCAGATGCATCTGAGTGCCTCTCAAGTGCAGTCTATTCAACTGACAGATGTGAAATGAACAGAACAGCTCTAGCAGTTTCAATATGCTAACAATATTCTCCACAACCTCAGATCTAATTCTAATGTGATGGAGAAGGAGTGCTCTTTCTTTCTGTACTTAGATACAGTATAAGGAGCAAACTACTGGAGTGGGAGAGAGTATCTTCATAATCTTAAAAGTCTTTTTATTGTTCTAATTAGCATATATACATAAACATAAATTCATCTCAACATACAGCACATAATGCATGGTTAGATATACTATATGAAACCTCCAAATGTTTCTTCTTTAAGTGGACTATTTTACCTACTGATACATTTATTGTTTCTCAATTGCTCATTTATAATTTTGAATGGAAAATGTTTTGGAAAACAACCAGCATCTTAATGGAAATAATTACCAGGTTTCTGTCTATGGGGATGATTTCAAATTGAGAGAGGAAGAAAAGCAAGAATGAAACAGAGAGGAAAGAGAGGGAAGGGAAGAAAAAAGAGAGTGTGGAAGGGAAAAGAAGGGGAGGGACAGGAAGTGAAGCAAAGGAAAGGGATTCGAAGCAAAGTGAAGTGAAAGGAAAAGAAAAATGAAAGGAAGGGAGGGAAAACAGGAAGGGAAGGGAAGAAAGGAGAAGGGAAAGGACAGGAAAGAGAAATAAAAAAAGAAAGAAAGAAAGAAAGAAAGAAAGAAAGAAAGAAAGAAAGAAAGAAAGAAAGAAAGAAAGAAAGAAAGAAAAGGTAAAAGAAAGAGAAGAGAGAGAAGAGAAAAGAGAAGAGAAGTGAAAGGGAGGGAAGGGAAGAGAGGACAAAATTTTGTAGTGTTTTAAGCAGTTCCGCCATTATCTTTATTCTCACATCATTTTGAACAACACTAAAAGTAATGCTTCATTATTCAATACAATAACTTCATTGCAATTTCTTATCTTCTAATGTACCTTGAAAAAATGTGAAAATAAAGAAATGAAGATTGCATTGATGGGAATACCTGAGAAACATTTATTTTTATATTAGATACATTTGAAATAAAAGAAGTAAAAATGCTTAGAAGTCTATTTAGGCACCTAAATTCACATGAATAAAAACATATGAGAAAAATAAAGCTGTGATTCCAACGTGTGTTTAGCATCCAGGATTTCATGGTGTTATTAAGTGTGGCACAGTATCAAGGACTGACCTTTGCCACAGAAATTTGGCATGAACTGTTCTCTTTAGGAAACAGACCTAGCAGGAAAGCCTCTGGCTTCTGTTAGATTTACACTGAATATTGAACTGATCAAACCATGTTTATGTTAACTGTGCAAATATACACTGGAAAAATATTATAAATTATCCTTAAAAGGCAAAGGCTAAGTAATATTAATTAAGTGTTCTAAAAATATAATTTCAGGGGCCGGTGAGATGGCTCAGCGGCTTAAGCGCCTGCCTTGCAAGAGCGAGGGCCCGAGTTCGACTCCCGGATCCCACATACGAAAAAGGGGCCAGTGATATCGCTCAGCGGCACGGGCGCCTTCTGGCGCGCGAGGTCCTGAGGTCGACCCCCCGGTACCCACAAAAAAAAAAAATAATAAAAAAAAATAAAAAATAAAAATATAATTTCAATTAAATGATTCTTAATGAACTTCCTGGTGATGCGGGAGTTCCCTTTTTTTTTTTGTGGGTACCGGGGGTCGACCTCAGGACCTCGCGCGCCAGCAGGCGCCCATGCCACTGAGCAATATCACTGGCCCTTTTTTGGTATGTGGGTTCCGAGAGTCGAACTCAGGCCCTCGCTCTTGCCAGGCAGGCACTTACGCCACTGAGCCATCTCACTGGCCCGAGTTCCCTTTCTTTATCATATTACTCAAAGAAACCCAGGAAAATGTCATTATGATACAGGAAATGCAAAACATATCACAAAGAAAGGCATGTACTCTGATGAGATTTTTATAGGGTACCATTTTTCTGCTTTAAATACTTAAAGAGTAAACTGGGTATCTCCTTACTGTGCTTGGTACTGTTCTATTAAAAATACAAATATAAAATATATATAAAATATATTCTTTTAAGCACCATATGAGGTAGCCAGCATATCATCCCTATTTGTCATAAAAGGATACTGAGGCATGGAGAGGTAAATCCCTTGTCGCTAGTCACAAGGCCTCCCAGGGAGTTTACCTAGAGTATTTGTCTTAACGTACAAGGCTCCACCTCATACAATCTGATGTCTCCTCTTCCTCACACCCTATCACCATGCTAAATTGCAATACCCCTCAAGTTTATCACTGTCCCTGCTTCCCAGTTGGCTTTAATTAACTTGAAAATGCAGGGAAAATGGTACCTTCTCCCAGAAGTTATTTCTAATGGCCCTTACTTTTTATTCATCTTCCTGTGGCCTCCCATAATACCCTGTGGTTTTCTCTGTCACTGGATCAACCAAATAAATATAAATTGCCTAATTTTCTTATCTGCTTTGAGGCAAAAAGTACTGTCTTCTTTGTACCAAATTTCATACTTCTTTAATTGTATAGTACTACTGAATACTGGACTCACTGTAAAGCAAATACTGCCTTTGGGGATATAAAATAAACATTACATAATATGTACTTGTCACTTATATCATGGGTGCCTTCAGAAATGGAAGCGTGTCTTAAATATATCCATACAAAAAGAGGATACATCATACTACAGCACAGCCTCATAGCACTAGTCACATATGAAATGAATAAATGGAAGTGGAAAAAAATTAAATTATGTTTGCCTATAACCTGCAATTATTAGAGTGTTCTTGAATAATTATAACTTATCTCAAATTAACTAATACCAAAGATTTGTCTCCATACATAGCAGCTTTCAATTAAAGATAAGTAATAATTATAGACATTCCTTGTTTAACAACCAAGTTCTGCTTCTGTGCTTATTAAATGAATTGGTCTCTAAAGGAGGAATTGTACTTAATGTGTACATTACAATATTTAGGACAAGAAAATGGTCAAAGGAAACTCTAACTTGATGACTTTGCTTTTATTTGCATAGCTCTTATATGCAGTACTGCAATGTATAACAGAACATAAAAGTATAGTATTCTACTAGACAGTACAATCAACAAAAACTACGGTACTGTATAAACAAGGTATACTGTACAGAAAAAGACACTAAAGCTCTATAAACAAGGTCCAAGGAATTGTACAAAAAAAAGATGGGTTGTAAGTCCAAGCAGTGGGTTGTAAGTCCAAACAGTGGGTTGTAAGTCTGAACAGCACACCTCTGTCCTGAGTCCAAACAGTCATTAAACAGGTAGGTCATTGTTATGGTTTGTGTCTAGGTGTCTCCCAAAAGCCTCACGCACTCATAGGTGGGGCTTTTCAGATATGGGTGGATAATGGGTGTGTGATGCTGGATTAGGGTCTGTGATACTGGAATTAAGAGTGTATGATAACTAAATTGGTTTAGCATAGTTTTGAATGTGGATAATGGAAGCCCCACCCTGAGTGTGGGTGGCACTACCCAAAAGGCTTGTAGCATGGATAGAATAAAAAGGAAAGGCATTCTCCTGCTGCCCTGCCATGGACTGTTTCTCCTCTGCCATGCCCCTCTGCCATGATTCTTTGCCTTAGAGTCAGCTGAGTATGGACTGAAACCTCTACAAACTGTGAATCAAAATAAACTTTCTCTCCTTTAACTTGTGGGTTTTGAGTATTTTGTCACAGCAATGAGAAATTAGCAGAGACAATCATTAAATGAAGAATATCTGTATGCAATTTCTTATAACTCTGAAATAGAATTATATGAATGGTACAAAACTTAGAAAAATTAAGGAATTTTTTAGAAATAATACAAAAAATTGAGTATTGCTATTTTCCTGAGTGTGAGGTAAATAATTTAGCTTACTCCTAAATGTGAAAGAAAGTTCAGGTGCATTTAAGCATGAAAAGAAAGAAGAAAGCAAGAAGAATTAAAACACTAACTAAATCTCTGGAAGCCAAATGTATCCTCATGATTATTAATTATAGTTTATATGATGATTATCTGTAATTTATGGAATTGTTAGTATAAGAAGTTGATTCCTAATTCCACTGGCAATCATACTTACAGAAGCAGATATATTTAAAAGCTTTAGGACCTGTGATCAATGGCTGTCAATTTCCTAGGAACAGAAATAATTTCTAGTTAATAAATATTTTTATGAAAGAACTCCATTTTCCAGAGAAATCTGTCCCCCCAGACCTAAAGGAGAAACCAGTACTAGGAGAAAGACAATATTCAAGCATAGTTGCCCATAATGATAAATCCTCTCCAATGTGCTACATCAATTACCCTTTGCTTAACTGAGTCATCTTCCTCTAACTCCAGAAAACGAAGAGATATTGGCAGTAACTGGGATGACTCATAACCACAATAACACATTTCACAAACAACCTCCAGAACTTGAGCCACAATTTATATGATAACAACTCTTTCCCTGTAAACCAAGAAGCCTTCACAACTGAGAAGCCAGATGGTAAAAGGAAGCTAAATTATCTAACACTGTCCTGGTCAATTAATAACTGTTTACAAGTATCACTGTGGCTGTATAACTAATCATTGCTGTAGCTCCAAGATAAGTGTTTTTCTTTTCAATATCAAATTAAGAAATCATTCCATTTTCTTGTGTTCTTTTTAAAATATCCTTTTAAGGAAAAAAGGGCCGGTGATATCGCTCAGTGGCACAAGCACCTGCTTGCAAGTGCGAGGTCCTGAATTCGACCCCCGGTACCCACAAAATAAATAAATAAATAAATAAATAAATAAATATCCTTTAAAAGTGTTGTTTGTATAATTTTCAAATTATGACATTTCATATATTTTTTAGTTCATATGTCTTAAATATTTGAAGATTTTTGTCCACATCTTGTCTAAGAATGTTCTACCTAAACATGAACACATCTATTGAAATTTAAAATAATGTTATAGAACCCAATAATGTAATTTCAACTATCTTAGATGAGTGGAATTCGAACCTCTATCTATTGTATCACATAGTCATCATATTTCATTGCATCTAAGTAACTATGTGTTTTAAAACATTTAAAGTCAAAGTACACTGTAATTAGCTAATTTTTTCCTGTTTTCCTGGATGTAGGACATTTCTATTTGAGAGAAATAAAACTACAATAAATCAAATCAACTGCTTGCATTTCTAAATGTACTAAATAAATGTACTATTGTAACTGGTAAGTGCAATGAAGAAGTGCTATGAATAAGAGAATATTCTTAGCCGTGGAGGTCAGAGAAAATTTACTAGAGGAAGTGATGTATAACTGGAAAGCTAAAGGTTTTGAGGAGGGGAATGAAAGTAGACAGGGGGAGAATAAACAAAGAACACATTAGGCAAGAAGAAAGCCTGTATGAGTGTATCAGAGCCCTATGGTAGGAAGCAGTACGGTGGCAGGACCTCAAAAAGAAAAACAGCTGCAGTAGTCAGTCAGCATAGTGAAGCAAAGATATGCCTGGAAAGTGTGAAAAGGCTGGGTCATCAGGGTTTACTTTAAGGAGCAAAGTACTTTCTGAAATAGCAATTGCAATGGACTGAATGTGTTCCCCCAAAGTTCATATATTGAAGTTCTAATCTCCAATATGGCGGAAGTGAGAGCTGGGGCTTTTGGGGGGTAATTAGGTCATGAGAGTAAGAGCTCATGAATGAGATTAGTGCTCATACAAAAGGAACTTCAGTGAGATGGCTCAGTGGCATAAGCGTCTGCCTGGCAAGCGCGAGGGCCCGAGTTCGACTCCCGGAACCAACATACGAAAAAAGGGCCGGTGACATCGCTCAGCGGCACAGGCACCTGCTGGCGCGTGAGGTCCTGAGGTCGACCCCCCGGTACCCACAAAAAAAAAAAAAAAAACAAAGGGAACTTGAGATTTGCTCTAACACTCTTTCAAACACAATAAGAAGTCAGCAGTCTGCAATTCAGAAGATTCCTCACTAGAACCCTACTATGCTCCTACCTTGACCTGAGATTTCCACTCTCCAGAATTACAAAAAAAATTTTCTGTGGTTTAGCAGGCTGCATTGGCTTAGTGAGCAAATGCAGAGGCTGTTTAATAATGATAAAGAGGTTCCCCAATCCCATTCCAGAATTTGGAACAAGCTAAACTGCAGTACGGGCAGACTATCTTTATGCTTTAAATATGTGCTTTATAATTGCTCTAAATTCCAACTAATTAGATGAGGGTCTACCCTGCAATGCTAATGTTTTACTGTATCTCTGATTACTCTAACTAAATGGAAATATTTATTTCCCTATCTGTTTTCAAAAAGTTATAGAGTAAAAAACAAATCTGTAATCCAGGCCTATGAATGACACATTTTATGCACTTAGTTAAAAGAACACGTAAGCCAAAGAGGAAAGTGGAATTTATACTCTGAAAAAAAGACAGAAAGGGGTAAGAGCTTACACAGGAAGTCCCCATTTGGATAAATTAATTGTTTAATTTACCCAAATATAAGCCAGGTAGATAGATTTTCCAACATGCAGAAAAAATATTAGATGTAAGATGCCTGGGAAGTGTGTCTTTAACCAATTTCTTGATGTTTCTGTAAGAAATTTTATTCTGCTGCTTAGAAAAGCAGATCATATTTACCAAGATTTTCTATTGTGCTATTTATAAAAAGGAAGGGTGAATCAACCTTTATAAACATTCTGTCACTAGCCAGCCTACAGTGCCCTAAAGGCTGAGAATGAGGAGATTCTTTGTGTCCGTATGGAAAACTGAATGGTCTGAATCAGAGATGGTTCCATCAGATTAAAACACAAATTTGCTAGAAGGGATAAAACTGGCACAATGTTAGACCAATTCTATTCAATTTCAGTCCACATACAAAAAGTATTTTCAGACTGTGATAAATGCAGAGATCTTTAAACTGGGCTTTGCATCAAGTCAAGAGTAAAGTTCTTAGGTGATTAGAAAAAAAGCTGGCGATTTACAACCCAGAGTATTCTCAAAACATAACCAGGACTTATTCTGAGCAGCATAGTAAGACACGGATACAAAAATGACTGCCATGAAGAAAGAAGCACCCCAGGGAGATGAGCAGATCCAGAGGGGAACTTGTAGGGGCAGGGAGAGGGCAGCAATGTTATGACTTTTACTTTTGAAGGAAGGAGTGGACAAAGCAATCCAAGAAAGTGATATAAACATATGGTTGGATAATTCTCTTTTCTTTCTTTTTCTTTCTTCTTTCTTCCTTTCTTTCTTTCTCTTTCTTTCTTTCTTTCTCTTTCTTTCTTTCTTTCTTTCTTTTATTTTCTTTCCTTCTTTCCATCTTTCTTTCTTTCTTCTATCTTTCTTTATTCTTTCTTTCTTTTTTCATTACTGGGGATTAGACCCAAGGCCTTCACATTGAGCTATATCCTCAGCTCTTTTCTTTCTTTTCCTCTTTCTTTCTTTCTTTCTCTTTCTTTCTTTCTTTCTTTCTTTCTTTCTTTCTTTCCTTCCTTTCTTTTTTTCATTTTGAGACAGGGTCTCATTAAGGTGCTAAATTGCCCAAGCTGGACTTGAACATGTGAAACTCCTGCTTCAATCTGGCAGAGCGCTGGGACTACCAACACACACCAACACACCAGGCTATAATTTGAATGATTTCAGCAGGCTCTGGGTTATAAAGATGGTTGGCATTTGTCAGGCATCTGGTCCCATAGTAAGGAAGGCAGGAGAGAGTATCTTGGATTGTAAAAAATCTGAGAAAAAGACAAGGGTGACGTTGGAAAGGATTGAGGGTTGTTTGATTTGCAATTAAAAGTTGTTCTGGCAAGTAGATTGTTATCTCTAAGAATTACTAAACCTTGGGAAGAACAGCTTCCTAGGCCTTCAAGGCCCCAAAAGCTAAAGTATTAAGTGTACAGACAATGAAAAAAAAACATAATTTATAGACAAAGGAAGTAAAGGAAGGTCCTTTTTGTTTCATACCAAAGAATGAAATAAAATCTACAAATTGGACTAAGGAAATAAGGACACATCAAAATACTTATAGTATGTCAAGCATCGTTTTCTGTGTCTATCTTTTTTCCTGGATTTTTCCCCCTCAATTTCCAGCCACACTGATATGAAACTCAACTCTTTGCCTACTCATCCCTTCAGTAAGAACGTACCTTCGGGTTAAGCATTTTTGCCTACTGCCTTCAGAAATTATAAAATGCTCTTTGGGGGACATCTGTGACAAATGGGAAGTCACCACATGTACTCAAATTCTGTCCAGTACTGAAGCCCTGCAAATTCTTTCCTTTTCTTTATTATCCTCCAGAGTCCAATAATTGCTTTCTTTTGGTGTTATTTTTTTATCCAATTCTGATAACTGACATCAAATATAAGCTATTTTATTATTACCTCTCACTTTCCTTCTGGAAGGATACTGTCTCTGGTTATGGTATTCTACTTTCTTTCAGCACTTTCTAAATATTATTCCAGTGGGCTGAGTGCTTCCATTTTTTCAGCTGTGAAGTCAAGCTAATTGTTGGCCTAATTGCTGCTTCTTTGGAAATAATATCTTTTTGTTCTCTGGCTTCTCTTTACTCTCCAAAAGCTTTACTATGAGGCATGAAGAAGTGGAATTCTTTTGACTTATGTTACTTACAATTCTGTAAATCTATTTGAATCTGAATCCTGAAATCATTTAAAAAAAAAATTTCAGCCATATGACTTCAGATATTGATTTCATCCTATTCTCTTTTTTCTTTCCTTCCACAACTCTAATTATATGTATGTTAGACCTTTCCTCTGCAACTTTTACCTTTCTTGAATCTGTTTTCTATTGTTTTGTCTATGTACATCATTCTTGTACTTCAGTTTTATCTCTTCACAGTTTCTAATTTGCTACTAATTTTATCAACTAAATATTTTATTTTACTTATTTGATTTTTCAGTTCTAGAACATGTATTTCTATTATATTTTTTAGTTCTTTATGAAAATTCTCAGTTTTGCCTTTAAGTGCTTCAATTATACAAAGCCCGTTATTTTAAGGTTAATAAATGATAATGGTATCTAGATTCTCTGTGGAACTCTTTATAGTTCCTTTTGTTTCTCTCGATTTGTAACATAATGGTCTATTTCCTTGTACCTCACTATTTTTATAAAGTGCTTTATATTGTAAATAATAAATAACAGTAATTTTGAGTTCTAAATTAATGTTTTCTTTTTCTTTTTTCTTTTTTTTTTTTTTTTGTGGGTACCAGGGGTCGACCTCAGGACCTTGCACGCCAGCAGGTGCCCGTGCCACTGAGCCATATCACCAGCTCCTTTTTCGTCTGTGGGTTCCGGGAGTCGTACTGGGCCTTCGCTCTTGCCAGGCAGGCGCTTATGCCGCTGAGCCATCTCACCAGCCCCATGTTTTCTTTTTAAAAGGTTTTATATTTGCATATGACAGATGAACAATGGCCTTAGTAATATTAAATCATACAATTAATTTCAAAAATTGAGATAATTAATGGGTAAGATTTAGTGCCCATTGTTTCCATTTTCACTCTAATTTTACAAAGAAAAAATATTGTAAAAGTCATTATTCTCCCAGATCTTAATCTTATTCTCCTGTGGGATTTCTCATTCTTTCAAATAGCTATTTTAAATATGTTTTCAGGTTTCATAACTGTTTTCTGTGGAAGAACTGGTCTCATTTGCCTAGTAATAAATAGAGTATTAGGTCATGCTCATCTCTTAATTAATTTTCTGGGCCTACAGAACCACACATTGATTATATCCAGGTTCACCAAGTATATTTAGAATAGACATGCTTAGAATTTGGCAAAATCCCCACAAGGCAAAATTTTAGCCTGCAATATAAAAACCAAGGTAAAGACCCTGACACTCCCTCCTTCTCCCAGGACAGTAAATTCATAATGCATCCTGGGAAAGTGTATGGATTAGTGCTATTCTTAAGGCCAAATAAAATAGCAGTAATAGTCCCAATTCACTCACAAGTTTGGCCCATGCAAAACTGAATGAATCATGATGGATAACAGTAACCTACTGCAAATTTAACCAACTGGCGACCCAAACTGCAACTGCTGTGCTACATGCATTATTTCTTCTAGAGCAAATTAACACAATTTTTTAACAAGGCATGTGGATATTGATCTGGTGAGCATTTTCTTTTCTGTAAACATTGAGAGAAAAATCAAAATAATTCACATTTACCTGGAATAGATAGTTGTGTATATTTTATTTTCCTGAAGTCTCTCACTTCTCTAGCTCTTTACCATGATATTGTGTGAAGGACAAAGAGCCATCTGGATATCCAAATGAATACAATCCATTTCAAGGATAATACATTAATCCACTATATTGGTGACATTGCATAATTGATCCTGATGAAGAAGAGGTGGCAAATCTTCTGAGTACCTTAATAGAATACATGCATTCTAAAGAGTGAAAGGTAAGCACTGCAAAGGTTTGTAGGCCTGGCACATCAATGAAGCCAAAACCAAGATCAAGATAAATTCTTAACCTTCATTTTAAAAGCCAAGTAAATGCCCCTGAAACTCCTCGAATCTGATACGATGAAGAAGAAAGCAGAACGTTTGATAAGCCTCTCTTAGATTTAGAAGCAGGATGTATTGTACTTACCAAACTGTCCTAACTCCTCTACTGGATGGGGTAGGAGGGCCTAGCTTGATGTGGACCCAAAACAGGTCTCTGCCTCGTAGGACCTGCAACTCAAGAAACCCTGATAGATATATACCTGCAAAGGAGTAAGTACTGAGTGGAGGATCTCACAAAACCTCAGAAAGGGTATGCAACACTGTTGTTTGAGCCTTGCTGCAAAATGATACCATCGATAGCCAAACACTACACATCACTGCAAGAAACAGCTCCTGTTATGTTAATGATCTCTGATAGAAACTGAGTGACTACCCACAGATCATAAAGCAGGCGTTACCAAACCCTCCAAGTCGCAAGATCAGAGCAGGAGAAGCTGTGTAACAATCTATTGTAATATGGAAATGATGCATCTAGAATCACAGTTAAGCAGATGGAAAGAGGACAATTTAATTGCAAAAATGAGAGTCCAGGATCTCTTGTATGCCTGACACTCACTCATGACTCTCCCTCAGCTGCCATGAATGTCCTAAGAGAGTTTCCCAGAGGGCTAAGAGCCCAAGCTTAGGCCACAGATGGATCAGCTTGGTACATAAGTGCAAGCCAAAGTGAATTTCTGTTGAACTAAAACCCCATTCAGAAGTTCTTTGAAGGCCCACATTGAGGGGAAAACCTTTCAAAAGGCTAAGTGTGTATAGTGAATCAGGTCATCCACTTTGTCTAGAAAAAGAAGTAGCCTGGGGTATACAAAGGTCCATGTGGGAAGTGGCAAAGACTTTAGATGGTTGATCAGAAGCCTGAAAGGAATCATGTTAAATGACAGCGAGAGACGTTTAGAAAGAACTATGGGGATGAGTACAAAGTGTGAGCATGTATCCACGAGAGAATATCCCATAGAGAAGAGTCATTAAGCAAGCAAATCTAACAGAATTAACGGAATTAGTTAGCAGAATAAGTTTGCTTGTCTTGTCCCACTCCCTTCACAACTTCTTTTCTGAGAATTTTGCCAATCATCTGTCGACAAAGATCTCTGTCTCACAATCTGCTTCTAAGGATCTGACCTGTGACAGTCAGAGACAAAACCATTCCACCATCAAATGAACACAAAAATCTAGTACTTTTGGCTTAAAATTTGAATGGTGAAAAATTTTTCTGAGTATTTAGTACCACCGACCTTCAATCATATTAGTTAAAATTCTGATACAATATTGCTTATTTATATGGAAAAAAACCAACATAAGCACCAAATATTAAGTTCACGTAATCCAGGCTATTAATATTTTAATTTGCCTTGATTCTTTCAGGAGCTAAAATAAATTCTCCCTGCTATCAAAATACGAAAAGACAAGGGCAAACTTTATATATGTATTACTAAATTCAAGAGGCCAGCTAAATTTAGTTCTAGTATAATTCAAACTAATAACACTCTGGAAATGGTAAATAGATGCAGTAGAATGACCAATGGCTGCCAAAGATTTAGAAAGAAGAAGTAAGGAATGGAAAGAAATGGATAGCTTTATAAGTGAGCTTTAGGGCAGTGAAATTATTCTGAATAATTTCATAGCAGTAGACCCACAACATTATACATTAGTTAAAATCCATAGAACTGTACATAAGACAGAGGAAACCCTAATATAAGCCATGGGCTGCAATGAATAATAATGTATCAATATTGGTTTATCTACTATAACAAATGCACTCCAGTGCAAAATGTTAATAACTGGAAATTGTGGGCAGGGCAGACATAATGTATGGGAAGTGAGTAGTTGAGTACTTTCTGAGAAACTTTTCTGTAAACCAAAACTAAAAACAGTTTATTAATTCAAAATTGTTTAATTAATTAAAAATAATTTCAATGAATAATAAAATATCAGATTAGATGGAACTGAAAAAAATGATTAAAGTATGAAATAGATCTTTAAATTTGCACAGAATGCAGCACAAATACATAAAACCCTAAAAATATTAACAGAGAAGATTGTGAATTGTGCTGCTATAAACATGGGTATGCATGTGTCCCGGTAATAAGATGCCTTTAATGCTTTTGAGAAGATACCTAGAAGTGAAATAAGTCAGACACAAAAGCTTAAATATTGCATGTTTTCTTTTACATGAGAAATAAAAAATATAAATAAATTAAAGAGCAAAGTAAAAGGTAGTATAAAGCAGAGAGATCTTTTGCAAATGAAAAGGAGAGCAAAGGAAAAGTGGAGGGGGAAAGTAAGGGAGAAGAGGATTTTAAAAGAATTATAATGCGTTATGTACATGTACCAACTCATCACAATGAGTGCAATTATTATTTACTATAAACATGTACTAATAAAAATAAATAAAAAGGAGAAGATTGATGAGACAAAAAAGAAATGAGAAAAACCACCATATATAGCCTATTTAAGTATACACAAAGAGAGTAGAGATAGTAAATCAGTTGCAGTTAGCTAAGAAATTCCAAGAAATAAGTATATGTGTCCTATAATTCAGTTATTACAAAAAACTTTAAACTGGGCATATTTTTTAAAAAGTCCACAACACACAGAGGAAAAATTTTGAAAAGCAAAGTTAAAAATTAGAACTTTCATATTAATCTGCCAAAATGAAACAAATTAAACTGCATAACCAATAAAAAGCAAAAAAAGAAACTTTAAAATAACCTTTCAGAGAGAAAAGAAATGACAGTTAGATTGACAGTGGACTCAAATTACTAACAATGCAGAGCAGGAAATCATAAAGCAATGCCTTCAAAAATGAAATAAACATAACTCGCAGTACTAGAAAAATAGCAGTGTTTAATGGAAACACTGATGAAAATTTTTGTACACAGAATTTCATGTAATACGAATAATTTTAAAATATTCACATAAGAAACAATTTTTAAAAATCTTGTAGCTAGTTAATAAAATACCCAACCTTTTTTTTAAATACCCAACCTTTATAATGATTGAAATGCTGTTCTTTCTAATAATGCATCAGTATAAAATTATGTAATTTAGCTAGGCTGATGACAAGTGAAAGGAAAAATAAATAAAAGAGGACAATTCTTTAGTAAGCCTGTATAGCTTTAAGCAAAAAATTATAAAGGGTGAAATTCAGTCTAAGAACTGTAAAGACAATAAACTGTAATGGCAAATTTATAGAAACTGTATATAAGAAATTAAAAATCAATTAGGAGCCTGTTGCTATATCGAGACAGGATAGGCTCATGCTGCTTGTCACATAATTAGACTGCTAAGCTCAGTCAGCCTTGACTGTCTGCGTCCAGCTACTTCTCTTGGACAGCACACCAGGACAACTTGACTGTATCCAGCTACAGTGTTTGTGTATTTCTACCTAAAATATATAGTTTTTCCAATATGCTTCAAGGACTTTAGGCCCAGAACAGACTGGCCAGTCAAGGACACACGTAACCCTACCCACTCTGCTCAAACCCCCTCCCTCCCAGAATGTTCCTGCCTTATGATAAATAATTCCTTTTAAGTAAAGCGGCTTAAAACAAACCCGCCTGACAACATATGACTTGATTCATGTAACCAATCATGTAATAACCTGCTGTCAGCTTTGTACTTCCTGCTTGCAAAATATATTTAAACTAAACTCTAAACTGACTCTTGGCTGGTGATTTGGACTCAGACTTAGTCCCCCAGCCCGCCAGCGTTAATAAACAAATTACCTTCCAAACTCCTCCGTGCGGAGCATTTTCCTTTCAGTCCAGGTTTTTCCGCAACAAAATCATTATGTGAAAATACTCAAATACGGTTTAGCATCAAATAATATAGGAAATGAAACTGATTATAGCAGTAGCGTTAAAGCACAATAAAGTTTAAAAAGAATTTATATGGAGAATTTAATAAACAAGTAAAATCAAACTTGAGAAGGGGCTAATAAAATTGATAAAACTTTATGTTAAATATATCTATATCCAAAGCAAAAAAATATTGGCTTTGTGGTTTATCCTGTCATAAATTCTAATGAAAAACTGAATACACACATGCTGTAATCAAATGTAACACAAACTTAGCACAAGAATTGAGATGTGAATAAAAAGATTTTATTTAAGACTTTGAAGCAAACAGGTCCTTCAGGAAAAATCATCATAGGAAAGAAATGAAACAAATATAAAAACACATCACAGACCCTTATTTCTATATAAGAGAGGAAATTCTAATATACTGTTAGGGTTGTAGAATTCTTCATATTTTATACTGATTTTATACAGTAAAGGAAGGGAAATGCAGAGAAAAATGTAGCCTGCTGTGTGAGCTCTGAGTAGACAAGAGAGACAAATCCAATAACTCAGTGTAACTCAGTCATTCATGGTTTTTGGAAAGTTAATTAAAGAATAATTATAACTAATTGGAAAGAAAGAAGGCCCAAGCTATGTTATCATTCATGCCTTTCAAAAACACTGCAGCAAGGTAAAAAAAATGTAGATAAAAAAAGAAAACAAACTGCATTTTAAACAGTTGTTGAAGGGAAACTTTTGACTGGAAATGAAGTGAATGGCAATCTAAATAATGAAGTCCTAAATTTTATCAAATAATCCATGGAACTAAGAGGGCTAAAGAGCCTGCATTGCAAAAGAGATGTATACAACCTGTTAGGGTGGTGCACACCTGTTGTCCCATCTATTCTTGAGCCTGAGGGTCCTATCTAAAAAAGAAGTGAGATAAATGAACCTGTAAAACAAAGCATATCTTACCAGGCACTTTGACTGACAACATAAATATGAAAGACTTTAGACAATATGTCTGTAATATATACAGATGTGTGCATGCACAGCTGGAACTAACTGGACAAGAGGTTCTAGTAGAAAAAAACTCAAAATTAAGGAGGTGTTCTGTTACAGTGAAAGTTGTCAAAAGATGACCGTATTATAGGTATCCATAAAATACCTAATGTTTTAAATTTTTGAATACAGATAGGAGCTCAGGTTGGAAATATTAAAATTCCTTTTTAAATACATATGTATAAGAAGATATGAAATACACTATTAAATGTCAATTCACAATATTGTTCTATGACTTTCTCCTTGTCATCATAGGATCAAATCACCCCTTTCAAAAGGGGTGATCATGAATAGAAGGAAAACTTAACGATGGATAAAATATAGCAAAAAAGCTATACCTTACGTCTAAAGAAATAGAACATCATGTGCTGGCTAGAAGTCCTGTCTAAAACAGACGTGAGACAATGGGACAGCTGAATATAACTTGGGGAGCAGAGAAATCAATTCCTGGGTTAGCCATATGGGCAAGACCCAGGAACAACCCAAACAAGCTTCTAATATACAACAAAAAGACATGGTGAGGCATCAGTCCTGAAAAAAGGTAAATTATTAAAAAAAAATATGATAAGCCAAGGAATGCTGACTGGGAGAACAGGGTGAAAAAAATATGTGATGCTGGGCCAGTGAGATGGCTCAGCAGCATAAGCGCCTGCCTGGCAAGCACGAGGTCCTGAGTTCGACTCCCGGTACCCTCATACGAAAAAAGGGCTGGTGATATTGCTCAGCAGCACGGGTGCCTGCTGGCGCACGAGGTCCTGAGGTCGACCCCCAGTACTCACACACACAAAAAATGTGATGCAATCATACCTTCTAATAACAAATGAATGAGGAGCCTTAATGAACCTAAAAGTTGAATGCAAAAATAGTCTAGAAATCCATATATAAGCAAAATTCAATTAGTAACTGATACATGCTGCTAATTTCCCATCACACACACACACCCACACACACACACCTCCCCAAATTTAAAATGTGTTTCTATCATTTGTAAAGATGTACAAATTTAATTTCATTGAATAAAGTGAATTGTCACTTAGTATTTTTTCCCAAAGTTTTAGTTGTGTTATAATCTATTTTTTAATTTCCTAGTGGTCAATTCATCATGGATTATCAAATGAGTATATCTACTCAGTGTACTTCATATTGCAGATACAATATGATTCACATTTTCAAAATAAATATTCATTTAATCAAGTGACAATATCTATGAACTAAAATATATTTAAGAAAAAGATTTGATTATCAATTATTAGAAGAGAAAAAACTGTTTTCTTAGACAAATATTTTGATTACTATGCAAAAGCTGTAACTGTTAAAAGTTGTGTGATATTTTCATTTTCCAAAGCCAAGGAATCAAAGTGCAGAAGCAGTGATTCATTAAAAGTATAAGTATAAAATATCAAAAATACCCTCAACAGTTGGAGAAGCCATTATGCAACATACACCGCTATAAACCTGCTTGAAATTTAAAAAACTGTGGCTTGATTATTGCAAACACTGATCTTTAACAAATTTCTTTTCAAGGAATTAATAACAAGCTGGCTTTCTGAGGATTGGTAGTTTTCTTCACCAGGAAGTCTACTAAAGTTAATATTGTCACTTTCTCCTTCTTTACACTCTAGCCACACTACAACGTGGCATTCTAACACATTATTCTCCTTTCCATACATGAAGTCTTTTTGGATAGTGTTTCATTTGGCTAAACATTTTACCATTTCCTCTCCCTAGGTGCCCAATGAAATCCTGCTTATTTTCAGCCAGATGTAGGTTTCAGAGAACTTTTTGTTCTCCCAAGGATAGTCAACCCGATGCTGTTAGTTACGCATTAGTTGGTTTGAATGTTTGATTAATGACTATTATAGGTAGGATTTTTAAAAATAAATATTTATTACCCTCCCCTTTAGTACAAATTTATTTCCCTGCTCTATAAATGTTGGGCTTGGCATTGTGAATTGTTTAGACTAATGAACCATGTCATTTCTGAGCCAAGGCTCTAAGAAGCATCTCCCTGATTTCATCTGCTGTCTTTCTCTTGCTTTTCTGCCATTTACAGTAAGGATGTGCCCCGGAAACCACAGGAGAAACACTTGAAGCAGAACTGCATCCCATCTCCACTCACAGTCAACTCAGAGAGTCAGAGCCAACCTGGAAACTTGCAAATCAAAAAAATATAACTTGTTTTTAAACTCCTTGGTTCAGGAGCAGATTGTTAACAACATTGCTATGGTCATAGCTGACTACTACAATGACTCTTTCCCAAACTCTACAGGAAGAATTCCTGAACGAATGAATAAACGCATGAAAAATGGAAATAACATAAATTGTATACCCTGGCAGCCTAACAGTTACTAAAATATGGTTTATTTGGGTTGAATATGACTATGGAATAATTAAAAATAAATTTTCGTTTTTTTAACTTTCAAAGCCTATGTTACAAAATAATATTTTTGGAAAAAATACTATAGTTCATTATCAGGAATCATTCTATATACAGAATTACAAAGGAGAATACTCTGTAAATCCCACAAAATACAGTGGTACCTCAGTTCATGAACTTCATGAATCCTTCCACGACTCTGGGGAAGATGGCCACGATGGAGTTCTGTGGGAAAAATGGTGGCAGTGGTGTTCCTTATCAGATGTGGAGTTCCCAAACAGAAGCATTCATGAAACGAGGTATTCCTGTAAACTGCCTGCATAGACACACACATGAAAAATTATTAATATTGCAGAAAAGTATGTATGCAGATAAATACAAACAAAAATGATATTATAAACATTATGCAATTATTTTTAAATTAAAATTTTATTTTATTTGACTGGTGTGTAAAGGAAAATTTTTAAGTTTATTGGTACATTTTAGGTATGCATAATGATCACATTCATCATAGGGAGTTTGTACCTGTACATAATATATCTTGATTTTTTTTTCCCATTCCCCTCCCCGCCCTTCAACCCCTCTTCCCCTCCCTATTCACAAAAGCTTTGTTTCCGTATTTTCCTTCTTTTCTCATTATTTTTTTCTTTTCTCTTCCTTCTTTCCCCCTTCCCCTTCCCTAGTTCCCCTTCCCATTTGAACATTTTCTTTCTGTTTCACAGTATCTATTATATATTTTGGTCTTCATTTTCACTTTCAGTTTCTCACACCAGAGAAACAATGTGATATTTATACATGTGTGTCCAATTTATTTCACTCAATAGTATGGTCTCAAGGTCCATTCATTTAGCTATAAATGTCTCAAGTTCATTCTTCTTTATAGCTGAGTAATACTCCACTGCATAAAAAAACCACATCTTCTTTATCCATTCATCAGTTGATGGGCATTTGGGCTGTTTCCAAGATTTAGCTATTACAAACTGTGCTGCTATAAACATGGGTGTGCATATATCACTGTGGTATGATGCTTTTAATTCTTTTGGGAATATACCAAGAAGGGGAATATCTGGGTCAAATGGGACCTCTAGTTTTAGTATTTTGAGAAATCCACACAATCATTTCCACAGTGGTTGCACCATCTACACTCCCACCAACAGTGGAGAAGTGATCCTTTTCCCCCACAGCCCCTCCAGCATTTGTTACTGATTGATTTCTTGATAACAGCCATTCTTTCTGGAGTGAGATGGAATCTCAGCACTGTTTTAATTTTGCATCTCTCAAAAGACCAGTGATTTGAGCACTTTTTCATATATGTATTTGCTGTTTGTACTTCTTCATCTGAGAAGTATGTATTCATCTCAGATGCCCATTTTTGGATTGGGTCTTTAAATTTGGGGGAGTCTGATTTTTTTAAATTCTTTGTACATTCCAGATATTAGTCGTTTGTCTGAGAAAAAGTTGGCAAATTTTTTTCCCACTCTGTGGGTTGTCCCTTTAGTCTGTTGGTGATTTTTTTTTTTTTTGCTGTGCAAACACTTTTTAATGAGATCCCAGTTGTTGATTCTTCCTAATATTTACTGTGTGATTCAGGTTTTTTCATGAAGTCTTTGTCTACACCTATGTCTTCAAGAATTTTACCTTTCTGTCTTCTAGCAGATTTAGTGTTTCTGTTTTAATATTTAGATTGCTGATCATTTTGATTTTAGTTTAGTGCATGGGGATATACATGGGTCTAGTTTTGGTCTTCGGCATGTGGATAACCAGTTTTTCCAGCACCATTTATTAAAGAGGCTATCTTTCTTCCAGTGAATGTGTTTGGCCTCTTTATCAAAGATAAGATGAACATCTCAATAGGGTGAATGTGTTTGGAGTTGTTGCTGCAACTTCTAATCTGTTCCATTGATTCTCAGGTCTGTTTTTTGTTTTTTATTTTTATTTATTTATTTTGGCCACTACCATACTGTTTTTATCATAGTAGCTTTGTAAGATAATTTCAGGTCAGGGATTGTGATGCTTCCTGCCTTGCCTTTGTTGCCCAGAATTGTTTTTGCTATTCTAGGTCTCTTCTAGTTCCAAATGAATTTTAGAATTGCTTTCTCTAATTCTGTGAGATATGCTATTGATATTTTGATTGAGATTGCAATAAACCTGTATAGGAGTTTTGGAAATATGTCCATTTTCACTATATTGGTTCTTTTTACTCAAGAATAAGGGATATCTTTCCATTGTCTAATATCCTATTCAATCTCCTTTTTCAGAGTACTGTAGTTTTCAGTGTATTTACTTCCTACTTCAGATTGATCAGAAGTACTTCATTTTCTTTTGACGTTATTGTAAAATAAAACTGAATTCCATAAGATGCCTTGTCACCTAAAAATAAAACTCTTAATTTAGAAGAGATAGATGTATTAAGAAGATGAATGATGTGTTTGTATTACATATTTCAAATACGGATAAAATCTGTCAATATTCTTTCATAAAATATCCGATAATGACATTAGCTCTTTGGCAGCAAAAATTTCTGCCTCCTGATTTTTATTACTTTTGTGATTGTCAAGGCTTATTTAATTTACATTCTGGTTTGTAAACATTTTCCCCACAGCTATCTAGACTTAAATAAATTCAATGTTGACTACCATTCCTTTTTCTAAGATTCATTCTTGAGATTTTAAATTCATCTCTCATTTAAATTTTCTTCAAGATGGAGTTATAAAATGGAGTTATGAGTACAGAGTTCTTCCATAAATGAAAATATGTAACAGTAGTGTTTGAACTTGAAAAAGATATACTAGTAAGAAATTTTTTTTATGATTGTGGGTTTTACTTTCTCTCAGGTGCTTCCCAATTATATTGTATTATTGAATATTACTGTTTGAAAATCCATGGCAAACCGGCCTTTCCCATTTATAGGTCTCTGGATATTCTTGAAAAATCTTTGCCTTTCACTTTAGAGGTAGTGATTTATAGAGGAAATACCAATATCATTATTGATCATACTAAAGAAACATTTCCTGGTATTCAATTTTGTGTTGTGATGCATAAATTTAATTCTTTCTTCATTTAAAACATTTATATGTTATTAATTTGAATTTATATGATTTTTTTAATATGTTGAGTTCCTTAAACAATCTTTGAGAACATAGGAAACTGCTTATGTTGAACTTATGGATATAAACTGAAGCTCTAAAACTGGTATGAAAGAAGAGGCACTTGGAGGCTAGGTGTGGTGGCACACACCTGTAATCTCAGCACTTGGGAGGCAGAGGCAGGAAGACTGCTGAGAGTTCAAGGCCAACCAGAGCTGCATAGCAAAACCCTGTCTCTAAAAGACAAAAACAAGATGACAACAACAACAGCAACAAAACAAAACAAAAAGCAAACACTTATTTATATCAGTAAAAGAACACAAATACAAAGAGGTTGTGTGAAATATACACTGAAATGATTCAAACTTTATACCAGGTTGTTCTGGATGATTTTTCTTTACATCTCCTTCCTACGGAAACAGATTTTTTATTTGCTGTCCTTTAAATAGTGAGCTTTTGATGACCTAAACTAAAATAAAATAGATCAAAATTTATTGTCTGAGTTATTTGGCATTAAAATTCAGCATAAGCATTTATTAAATAATCTTAGAACAGTCTCATAGTTTCTTTCTGATTCAGTTTTCTCATCTGATAACTGAGGATAATAAGAATTTTCCAGAGTTGAACCAATATCAACAAATAGTAGTGGGCCAGAGATATAGCTTAGCAGTATAGCACCTGCCTGGCAAGCACAAGGTCCTGAGTTAGATTCCCAGTAACAACAAAATAATAGTAATAATAATAATAATAATAATAACAATAATAATAAATACCCAATAAAATATATTCATTACCTTTTTGATATTTCAAATGCTATCACCTTAGTCCAAGTAACTTTTATTCTTTGCATTACTCATATTTTATAGCCTATTCCTCATATATCGAATATAATGTTCTTTTAAAAATATAAATAACTTCTATGCTATGTGGCCAATACAGTCAACTTTGTGAACAAGAGCACAAAAATATTAATAGATTTTATTTTTCTTATTCATGACTTCAACAAACATTGAGAGTTCTCAAATTTCTCTTTAATTTTCTTCTTGCTCTTATTTTAAAAAACACTGAGGAATTATTCAGAGCAAACAAATTTCTCCCAATACTGTAGTTTTCTGATCAGAGTGTAAAACAATTTTTCTTAGTAGCAATTTGACAATATCTCCTAAAATGTAATATATATATATATATATATATGTGTGTGTGTGTGTGTGTGTGATATATATATATATATGTATATAAGTATGTGTATATATGTATGTATATATATATATTTGATTAAACACTTTGTTTCAGAATTTATTCTTTTTTTATTTTTATTATTTTTTTTTTTTTGTGGGTACCAGGGGCTCGACCTCAGGACCTCGCGCGCCAACAGGCACCCGTGCCTCTGAGCGATATCACCGGCCCCTTTTTCGTATGTGGGTTCCGGGAGTCGAACTCGGGCCCTCGCGCTTGCAAGGCAGGCGCTTATGCCACTGAGGCATCTCACCAGCCCTATTCTTTTATTAATATATAGGAAATATATATATATATATATATATGTATATATATTGCTATATGTGATAAAAACTAAAGAATATTCACTTCTTTTTTTTCTTAGTAGAAAGGCAAGAAACTGTTATACTGATTCACAGTGTAATAATAAAAAATTATCTTTTATTCCTACACTGTAATAAATGTTCTAAAAATGGTGTAGAGGGAGAGACTTCCGAATTTAAGATGGCACTGTAAAGTCATCATCTTCCACTTCCCTTCGCTGAAATCTCCAAAATGCAATGAATGCACTAAAAGGTATAGATTTTTATCTCCACTTCTGGTATCCCAAGAGACAACTAATACACCACATCACGTATAAAAAGGAGTGCTGAACAGGGAAGATCAAAAGTGGCATGCATGCCCGGAGCTGCAGATCTAGGAAGCCTTGGCACGTTTATGGCGGGTGACGGTACCCAATGAGATACAGAGTCACCAGCACTTCCTTTGCAAGAATAAAAGAGTAAGCTGGAAGGGGGCACGTTCTGTCTAACAAAAGATGAAAATCTGGGAAGGAGAAGCACATTATTAAACCGTATTTACAGGACTCAATCCATAAGTGCCAGTGCAGTGAGGAGTCAGTCTCCACGCTTTTTTTAACTGCCAAAATCTTTGAAACCTCAACCATCCCCCTTCCCTCTGTTCCCCACATCTTGAAATGCTAATAGGAAAGCCTGGCGTTCCCTCCTTCGGCACTGGCAGGAAAGTTAGGCTGCCAAGTCCTGGGCTGTGCCCAGGATGTTTGATATGTGACTGCACCCAACCATAACAAAGTTCCGACCAGTCAACTTACTTCGCTTTCTCAAGCTCTACTTCCCCAGACCTTCAATTATGTAACTAACAATCATTTTCACACCATCTTTTTGTATGAATGACATCATCAGCCTCATCATCAGAACCAAATTTTGGGCGGGCTTTATCTGCTTCTCAGGGGATCATAACACAGGGGAAGAGGCAGAATCCCCACTGTGGAGAAGTAGCCATCTGAATCTCAGGGGACAGTAACAAATAAAGACAGTGTGACTGAACTCACCTCTTCACCTTTAAACCCTAGAAGCGCTTCTGATAATCTAATGTATACCCATGGTCACCCTCCTCTCTGCCTTTCACTATTGCTATTATTATTGATACTTTGTAATACTACTAGTGTCCTAAGCATAAATATTTTTCTAAAGATACTGCAACAAGGAGGAGAAAAATAGCAACAGAAACAACCAAAAGAGAAATCTCACCAGAAAATTTTCATCATAGAAGAAAATTTTGTCTTACTATATTGTCACAAATATTTAAAACTCAAGAAATCAGTTGTCTTTATCACAACAAATGTATTAGTCAGCATTCCTATCCCTGAAACAAAATACCCAACACCCACATTTTAAAGGAGAAAAGGTTTAACTTGGCTCACAATTCAGAGGATTCAGTCCATGATCAACTGGTTCCAAAGCAGAAATTTCATGGCAGACAGTGTGGCAGAGCAAAGTTGCTCAGTTCGTGGCTTCGGGGAAGCAGAGAAAGAGAAGAGTGCCAGAGCGGACAGCGTGAGGGACCAGACACAGAACACAAGGCCACACCCCCGTGACAATTAGACGTACCTTGAAGTATGTTCCATCAATCCCCAGGGTAGATCCCAAACCCAATCAAGTTGAAATTCCACCCTAATCACCACAAAGAATAAAATCAAAGATGTAATTGCTCAGGGGTGCTATGAGAGGCAGTAGATGGAAATGAAATTTAAATTTGAAATGCTTAATTAAAAAGTAGAAAAAGAAGATTTCCTGCTGCAGAAGATGGGCAAGGGTCAAGGCAAGTTATGGCTTGGCTAATTTTACTAGTTGGGTGTGTGTGTCACCCCAGGCATTCCTAGGTTACACTTGTCCTGGTAAACTTGCTAGGGCTTAACTCCCCGCTGGCCTGAGGCAATGTGAGTCAGTTCACATCAAGGAACGAAAACCTGAGTGGTTATAGATAAATATGAAAAAATAATGAGAAATCTGAAAACTGTACAAGAGAAGGAACTGATCCATTGCTTCATATCAAAGATAAATGTGGTATAATCCTATAGAACAGGAAGGAGCCAGAGATCTCCGAAGATGGGCTGTAGAGCTGGCCTTACATGAACACTTGATAGAGAGATGGGGGGGGACTGCAGGAGAAACTACAGATTGCAATCTTAGAACCTGCCACATTATCAGATCAAGAAAGTAATATTTTTACAGGCAGTAGTTTGGAATCTAGGACTTCTACAACTCTGAAGCCTTAAGTTGATTTCATATATTTTAAGGATAGAAAATACATGCTGTCATATTTGACCTGCTCCCCGCTATGGTAAACATTGCTAACCATCAGAGCATTGCTTTTCAAGACAGCTCACCAGCAAGCAATAATAATTTGTCAAAACTGAAAGCAAAGGAAGCTGAAGAAAAGTAATGTAATTTCCTTAAAAGCATACAAAGAACTAGCAGGAGTGGGTGGCTGTGAAGACCTATATGAACTGTTTGTATGACTACCTCCTTTTAACCTCACAAAATTGTCACGGTGATTGTCCCTCTCAAGAATAACATATCAAAGCTGAAAGACTCTGAATATTCTTTTTGTAACCTACTTCAATATAGTGAAGAAGGCCCAGAGATGGCCCCTGCTGAAATCAGCTGTAGACGATTTTTGTAAGTACGGCTTGATCTAAGCTACCAAGAATGTCTTCCCTAAATCCAGACTGGTTTTCATATTTCTTACTAGGAAAGATGGCATTGTAGATATGGATCCAATGAAACCTTCTATGCATCCTTACAAAACACTGTTCAGATTCCAGCAGGTACTACCAATGAGGGGAGATTGTACTCTGGGGCCTTGAAGTCCTGCCAGCCAAGTAGAGAACAAGTTTCAGTAATGAGAAGGTGCTTTCATCAAGCACCTGGGTACACTTGCTCTTCAGGTTTTTTCATAGTTAAGCGTGGACATTTTACCAACTAGCAGAATATTAATGCCTAATAGAGGAGGATTTGTTTCAAGTACATTAGTGTTGGATTCTATCCAACACGACTTCATTAAGTCCAGTTATAAGGAACTTTTGCCTGTGTCCTGCAGTGTCTGTGATCCCATGGTGTGGACAGTGTTAGAGTTAACATTTTACAGTGTCAGAGACATTTCCATCAGAGTTTTGTAGCTCCTCTGATCACCAGAGCAGCTTCTGAAAGCTCTGAAGCACTCAAACCTGGGCTGAGCTAGAGGTAGCGCTTAGCACTGCCATGTTCTGTCTTGCTTTGTTTTTGTTTTTATTTTCCAGCGCTGAGGATCAACCCCAGAGTACTGATTTATTTAAAGCTGTAGAATTCATGCTAGGTGACAGCACGATTGTCTAGCATGTGGAAGTCTCTTGTTTATCTCCAGCACCATAATCAATCAACTAATCAATCAATTAAACAGTGTAAATTTAAATTAAAAACTAAAAATTCAAAAAAAGTAGGGCCGGTGAGATGGCTCAGTGGCGTAAGCGCCTGCCTGGCAAGTGTGAGATCCTGAGTTCGACTCCCAGAACCCACATACGAAAAAAGGGCCGGTGATATTGCTCAGCAGCACGGGCACCTGCTGGCGCATGAGGTCCTGAGGTCGACCCCCGGTACCCACAAAAAAAAAAAGTAGAAGAATTAATAAAGTCATAGATATGAGATATAGAGTTAAAGGGGGCTCAAAAAGGAATAGATGCCATTGCAAACAGAATAAAATTGAGAAAAATTCAAAAATGTAAAAGTTAAATAAACTAAAATAGAAATAAAAAAGCAATGAAGACAATAACAAAAGAAATGTTGAAGAAGATAAGGAGAAAAGATCTGTTATATCCATATTTGTTTTCCTAAATAGAAGAACCAGAATAATGGTACAAAACAAATATGTGAAGATAAAATTTAAAGTACATATTTGTAGTAAGAAAAATCTCTATAGATTAAAAGGCCACTCCATGCCATATAAAAGCTGGACTCAGAAAGATTTTCACTGAGACAAAGTCTAGTAAAGTTATTGGAAACTCAAATACAAAGATGAAAATACCCAGAGGAGAAAATAAAGTCGTTACAACATTTTATTCTAGAGTGACCCTCAGTGCTAGTAAAGAAATTCCTAAATGACAGAACCCATGGCCCTGAAATTTGGTCACTTTCATGCACGAGTAACAGATAAGTATGAGTGCGTGCAAAGGCTTATATAATCTTTTATTTTTTTTATGAACTCCTTTTATGGCAGAGCTCTATGTTTACATCTGCTAATACTTTGAGTTCCATATTAAAACCAATGATTAGGATTACAGAAGAGGTTTTGAATGTTATAAACGTTGATGCTATAGACATGTTATAATTAACAAAAAATTTTAAATGGAACTTAAAAGTAAGGGGAAGTTTGGGTAAGCTGCTTTTGTTATTTCTAGTAGCTGGGTTTTAAATTAACATCTAAAAATATTTGTATATTAATTTAAAAACATAACATTAAATTTCAAGAAATAACATACCTTACTAAAATCAAATGTGAAAGGAAGGAGAAAAGGAATAACAATTAAAATAACCAAATATGCAAGTAATCACAGTAGAGCGTAAGTAAGGACTTTGTTTAAAAAAGAGTTTTAGTGATTAATAGAAAGCCGTGCTGCTCAAGCCCGCTATGCGAACAAAGTTTTCTTTAATTTTTAACAATTTTCAATCCATCACAGATTGATACTTTACCAAAACATATAAAAATTAATTACCAGTGGTGAGGCTTTTGACTAGGGTGGTGAAGAAGATAGCAGATTCCCCTTCACACACACAGCACAGGCACAATTGAACAAGATTTCAAAATAGATATTCAAGGTTCTGAAATTGATGAAAAATAAACAAAAAACTTCAAAATATTTATTCTGGAGAAATTGCTAGAGGTTCAGATAAAGTCAGCAAGATTCCATGGCCTTTTGTTTTTTTTTTTTAATATGCGGGTACTGGGAGTCGAACTCAGGACCCCGCGCCCTTGCCAGGCAGGCGCTTATGCTGCTGAGCTGTATCACTCGCCCAGCTTATTGATTTTGAGTTTGTTTCATGTCATAGCATGTATAGGTAGTGTCTTTTTTATTATTGTATCTTAGTGTATTGTATGAATATGCTACATTTTATTTATCCATTCACCAGTTGATGGACATTTGGATTTTTCCTAGCTATTGGATATTACAAATAATGCTGTTACAAATTTTCACATAAAAAAAATTTAAATGGTCCTGTGTAGATACCTTAGAGTAAATTGCTAAGTCCTGTGACAAGTACATTTAATTTTCCAAGAAACTATCAAACTGTTTTCCAAAGTCGTATTATTTATCTTTCAACCACTGATGTGTGAGGCTCTGGTTCCTCCTTATCCTTACCACCCACTTGTATTGTCAGTCTTTTTTACTTCAAACATTCTAGGGAGTGTATTGTAGTATCTCACTGTGTTTTCATTTTCAGTTTTCTGAAGAATGATGCTGAGCAGGTTTTCATTTACGTATTCCTGCTGGTCCGTCAATCTGTGTGTCACGTGGGAAGGGGGTGCACAGTGCAGCTAGTTCTGACTCTCGTGTCACCACAACTGCTAGTTTGGGCCCATGGCTTGTAAAACTATTGTCATCCACAGAGCTGGGAGTAGGGACATAAGTGTATCCAGACAAAAAGACCAAGGGGAAAAATAAAACAGAGGGGCCGGTGATATGGCTGGCAAGCACGAGGTCCTGAGTTCGACTCCTGGTACCAACATATAAAAAATTTTTTTAAAAATTTAAAAAAAAAACTGGATTACAGTGATGTTTGCAAAACTATAAATTTTCTAGGAAATCACTGAACAGTATACTCGAAGTAGATGAATTCTGAAGGACGATTTGCATGGTTAAATTATATCTCAATACAAAATAAAAATTTCCAGAAAAAAGATTTAACACTCTACTACACTGTTAGGTTCAAAAGAAATAAAACTATATTATAACAAATAAAATCCAAAAAATATAAGGAATAAAAGTAGGAAATACCTGGATGTGGTGGCACACAGCTATACTCCCAGCAATCTGGGAGGCTGATGTGGGAGGTCACAAGCTCACACTCAGCCCCAGCAACTTAGAGACTTAAAAGGAGACCAGAGCAAAATGAAAAAGGAAAATAAAAGCAGCTGGGGATGTAGCTCAGTACGAAGGCCCCAGGTTCAATCCTAGTACCACAAAGGAAAAAAAAACTCAAAAAACAGGAAAGAACAATTAAATTGTGCATATGGCTTTTTGTTTACTTGCATGTATATAAGTGATATAAAGAAATGTTACTATACTCAAATGTTTGTGTGGTTTTGTGATTGTAACCAAAAACAACCTATAATAGTACACTGATTTTTCATACAAATGCATTCTTTAAACACACACTAAACTTTTTAATGTGCCTCATGAGTGTGCTTCTATGTTGAATTGACAAGGATGCTATTCACACTGGACAAGGTATATCTAAACTGCTTTTTGTGTTTTATGTTGCTAATATTTATCTCTACTATCTCTAATACTATCTCTACTTAGAAACCAGTTTTATATTGATTGTACTGAAAGAAAATATTTTAAATATATATTAGGAAATTCATAGTATTCATTTATACTTTCTGTCCAAAATGAGGAAAGCTATGTCTCAGAACTTTTTAATGTATTTGTTTTATTTATTTCCATAATTTAAAATTAATATAAAGTATTTTTATAAAAGTATTTCCATGAAAGTCATGTTTATAGTTTTTAAACTTTAACTTTCATCAATAGGCATTCCGATAGTTTATAATGTAAAATATAAATTGTATCAGTAAAATAAATGGTTATGCAAATTACATATTTTTATTTAAAGTAAAATTCAAATGTTCTAACAAATTTGTAAAATGCTTGATAATAATGTCTTTCTGATGTACACTCTCAAATTTCCATCTATTTCACTGGTAATTTTTCCTAAATTATAGAATATGTAATAACCATCTGGAGAAGTTTTATTCTAACTTTCTACATTTCCTTGAGAATCTTATATTTTTATTAGTTTATCTGCCCACCCCTATTGTTGGCAAATTGACCTTAAAAATTATGCATTGTGTCACAGTCCTACAGAAATCACCTAGAGTTCATATCTTGCTACTTGTGACTCATCAGAAAAGTAACATCCTAACTGGTTGAAGATATTTTTGTCACCATATTTTGTCAACTGGTCATATGCTTAGCTGTCCCACCAGTGTCCAATCCTGCAGCTCCCAAAAGCATATTCTTAATGCTTGTACTCATTTCAGAGGCAGGCAACAGTTTGCAAACCAGCACTGGTTTACAGACCACCCTCCGAGTAACAATGACAAAAGCAAAAGTAATCACCAAAACAAAATCTCAGTAGCGAAAAAAGCACAGAGACAAAAGCATATTCCCTATAGGGAAAGACTTTTGTTGTTGTTGTTGTTGGCTTTTTGAGACAGGGTTTTACTATGTAGCTCAGGCTGGCCTCGAACTCGCAGCAATCCTCCTGCCTCAGCCTCTTGGGTGCTGGGATTACAGGTGTGTGCCACTATGCCCAACCCCGGAGAAAGACTTTTAAAAAGACTTTCTGAATAATACAGACTTTGACTTTTATATTCAACATACTTGTATTTAGAGAAGTTTGTTTTCATGGTTCCAAGTTAGCTGCTACGGCTGGCATACATGTTCACATTACAGTAGTCCATTTCACACTTAACCAGCATAGGTTTTTAATGCCAATCCGGACCCCCTTTCTTTCTCCCTAATGTGATGCCTGCAGCTGTGTTCCAATGATATTTGTACTAGCTGGGCTTCCAGGTTCAATGCCTTGGTCTTGATGTGCTATGATCATGCACCAGTGTTGGATATTTCAACAGATAGTTTATTTTTCCAGCATGCAGTCCTAGGAAATGGCAGGGAGGTCATTTCTAGTTGTCTTGTCGGTAGATGCAGAATCTAGATTAATTAATTCTGTGTGTTAAATTAATGGTTAGGTGACAAGTTAACATTGAGATTGCCTTTTCCTTGATCAAAATGAATAAAAGCTTTGTAAACAAAAAAGGCAGCACACACACAGGAAATAATATAAATGAAGTCTGGGACTAATACATCAATAAGTATAAATAGGGAAAACATCTTTAAAATGAAAAAGATTGTAAATGTATTACAAAATACACATAAAGTACAAAGCAAAAGTGATAAAAAAAAAAAAACGAACAAAGCCATAGAAGATAACAAAATGAAGAAGGCCTGGGCTTTAATATTTTCATTTGAGAATACTAAATTCAGGAAACAGAGCATTAAAAGTGATAAATACGGTAGTTTCATATGGCTAAAGAGTATTGTTGAGGGCCGGTGAGATGGCTCAGCGGCTTAAGCGTCTGCCCGGCAAGAGCGAGGGCCCGAGTTCGACTCCCGGAACCCACATACAAAAAAGGGGCCGGTGATATTGCTCAGCAGCACGGGCTGGCGCGCGAGGTCCTGAGGTCGACCCCCCGGTACCCACAAAAAAAAAAGGGTATTATCGAAAATGATTTCTAAAATTTAAATTATCTTTACATCAAATAATGTACAATCAATATTTATATGAAAAACATCAAGAAATAAAAGGAAATAATTTTTAAAAGACACTACTAAGTACGTTTTTAGTACATTACAGGTCAAATGGGCAAAACAAGCAGGAAGAATAGCGCGCTCAGTGAGTTAAATGTGAAAACAAGGAACACAGTGCCTTTTGGCATCCCCAATACCATTTATTAAAACAGCTATTTATCAAGTCCCACAAATTCTCCACACATTTAAAAATAAAAATAGTACAAACAGTACTCCTGAGCATAATACAATTAAAATAAAAATGAATAACACACAAACACAAAAGGAGCACAAAAAATTCACTGTCTCTCTTAACTCTAAACCCAAAGAACTGGGTGTGGTGGTACACACCTGTAACCCCAGCACTTGGGAAGCTGATGCAGGAGAATTGCTGCAAGTTGGAGGCCAGCCTGGGCTACATAGCAAGACCTTATCTCAAAAAAAAAAAAAAAAGGGCCAGTGATATAGCTCAGTGGCATAAGCGCCTGCCTGGCAAGAGCAAGGTCCTGAGTTTGACTCCCAGTACCCGCATATAAAAAAAACAAAAAAGAAAACATCTAAATCATATATTTTAAAATATAGATATACAATGTCCCCAAAAGGCTCACGGGTACAGAGATGGGCTTTGGGAGGTGACTGGGTCATAGGAGCATTGTACTTATCACAGACTGACACACTCAGTGGTTCAGAGGTGATCATGCTGTTAGGAGGTGGAGTCTGGTCAGAAGAGCTGGGTCACCATGGCATGACCCGGAATGGGTCTCTCCCTTCGGCCTCCATCCTTCTCTCTCTGCTTCCTGGTTGCCATGGAGGAGCAACTACCCTGCCCCTCTGCCATCTTGTTTCTGCCTGGGAGCCAATGACTGTGGACTGAAATCACAGGAGGAAAGCCCCTCCTCCTTTAAGTTGTGGGTGTTGGATATAGGGTCCGAGAGAAGAGGAAGATGACTATGTCATACACCCGCCAACACATGGATGTGCGCAAACACACACACACACACACACACACGGAATAGACAGATAACAGAAAAGGATAAAGATTACTATTCTTTGAAAATGTTATTTTTAACTAGTTAGACAAACTCAGAGACTCAATATTATCATTACCACACATATTGCCACTAACAAAAATAATGATTATTAAAAGATTTTAAAAGTTAATAATGTGACATTGACTATTTGAAAATGCATTACTATCAATTAGAAATTATTAATGGAAAAGGTACTTAAAATAACACCACAAAGATAAACAAAGAATAAGCAAGTATTTGTTTAAAAAATCTATAACACCATCTTTAAAGCACTTCCTTTCAATAAAGACACAGATAAAAAAGTAAAAGGAGAATAAGAATGTGACACAGTTATTGTGCGTTAGGCTGTGGCTTTGATCCCAAACATTGCAAAATAAACAAACAAAAGATTAAAAGGGTGCCTTATTCTTGGAATAATCCAGTATCAGCAAATTACCAATGCTTACTAAGTTAATCAATAAGGATAATTCGATACTCCCTAAATATCTGTATCTATTATGTATTTATTGATGTCTATATTTACCTGATTTTTAAATATATACGGGCCAACTCAAAAATTCTTCTGTAAATATATTTACAAGAAAAGCCAAGAAAGTTCTGAAAATGTGCTAAAGAATTTAGCCTTGCCCAGAATTAAGCATTACTTAGCCAGAATAAATAAATGTGATATTGATATGTGGAAGGAATGAAATTTCAAAGAGGTGTCAATAGAAATCCTGATAGAATTCTTAATATATGTGGGTACTTTGAATATAATAAAGTTAACGTTTCATATTTATGTTATAAAAGAATTTTTCTGCAAATGATGGGACAACTAGTTATTAGGGGAGAATGAATTCCTATGCCACATTTGATTAAAAATTAGATTTCAGTTTTTTAAATAACCTAAATCCAAAGCAGAAGACATTTTCAAAAACTTAATAAATTTGAGTGCTTAAAAATATGACAAAAACACAGTAAGTATCAAACATGTGACAAGTGAATAATATATACAGTGGTATTATATGCATGTAGAAAATTACTGCATATATATTATTTCCACCAAATCAATCAGATAAAGATTAACAGTCCAATAGAAATATGGGGAAAATATAGAAAGTTTACAGAAGCAGAAAAGAAATTGGCCTAAAAGTGCAAAAAGATACTGAACCACACTCATAAAAAAAAAGTACAATAGAGAGCCACTATGAGATAAGAATTTTTAAAAAATCAATTAGAATGAAAAAGAAGAAAAAAATAGACTATATTATAAAGAGTACAGGTACAGAAATACCTTTGAAAATTTCTGGTAAACATGTAAATTTGTATAGCATCTGTGGAATGTAGTTAATATTATCTATAAAAACTTTCTGTAAAAGCCTTTGTTCTAGCAATTAAACTTCTAGTATATTCTGCATATACTCCTACAGACACTTTGTTGTATATTTTTAATATGCACTTCGGCCTTTGGTATAATTGAAAATTAATTAAATTTCCATCAAGGGGGCTAAATAAATATTTTATAGTGCATCTAATCCTTGGAGTACTATGCAGCTATACAAAAGACATGAAGTAGCTTTATGTATGTGGAAATAGAATTTTGTTTTGTTTTGTTTTTAAAGTCCAGACTAGCTTATGTATTACACAACTTTTAATGTACATGTGTGTGAATGTTGAAAGGGATTGTATATATGATTGTAACAAAATGGAGTATCTGGGAAGACTATGGAAAGTTATTCAAGAAATTAGTCATGTCATATTACGACTGGGAGGTTGGCAGCTAAATTTAGACTATAATTGTTGCAACTTTTGAATTATGTTGCCTTCCCTTTCTTACTCATCCACATGAAAAATTAAAGCAAAACTAGACTAAGAAATTGAAATATATATATTTTTTGAAATATATTTTTAAGTGTAGAAATGAGGTTCACTTCAAGATACAGAGTTAAGTACCTCAAGGTACAAAGCTACTGAAGCAGTGAAAACATGTACAGTATCTGTATGTGTTTAAGTCACAAACATGAATACATTCGTATGTTTGCATTTGCGTTAGATATTTCTAGAATGATATACTCAAATTATTACATGGATTACCTTTGACATGGTCTGGAGGATGGAGGTCAGTTGTACGAAGATGATTTTCTTTTCATTTTTTTCTTTCATTACATTTGAATTGTTTATTATATATATATTAATTTTGTAAATAAAATAAAACATGCTAAGAATTCTTCCATTGTATCATTTATTTACTTTAGTAGGACTAAGATATATTTTCATATTCTAGCAAACTTTTCCTAAAGTACTCCCATATACATTACTTTTAGGCTCATTATCATTTTGTTTATTTATTTATTTATTTTTGTGTGTGTGTGTGGTTACTGGGGGTCGAACTCAGGACTTCACACGCCAGCAGGCACCTGTGCCGCTGAGTGATATCACCGGCCCTTTTTTCATATATGGGTACCAGGAGTTGAACTCAGGACCTCGCGCTTGCCAGGCAGGCGCTTATGCCACTGAGCTATCTCACCGGCCCCTTATCATTTTATTTTGAATTTAACTTTCTAATCTCTGTTTTAACAATTCTAGACATTTTGGAGATTTAAGCACTACAAGAGAAACATGGTTTCTCTGTAACACTACCAAAATGGAAACCTTACTTCTTAACATTTTTTATGCTTCTGTGTGCACACAGACAATTTTTAATGTTTATTCACTGGCTCATCAGCAAAGATAATTGATATCATATGATAAATATGCATATTTTCATGTAGATTCAAATAAACTTGATTAAAAATGTTTCCAAAGCAATCCGCAAAGTAACATAACAAGTAGTTCCTTTTGTTCAAAAGCAGTCTATAGACATTCTTTTAGAACTGTCAAGGTAAATCCAAAATAGTTTTAAATTTTAAAATGTGATGTCATAACCAAGCTGAGGTAGACAAAAATAATAATTTGGACTTTAATCATTGCTAAATGGGTGTTTTTTTTTCACTCAGTCTGAAAATCAAACAGAACAGATTCTCACATTAAAAGAATTCAAACTTTGCAACAGAAATACCATTGTTTCAAATGAAGTCCATTTTCCCTTGAAATCAAGAGAAACACTGCATATATGTGGTGCATATGTAGATACAAATAAATTAATCAGATTGAAGCAAGGAGGAAATCACCTCTATGACATGTTGCATATATTTGACGTATTACACCCTCTTTATCCTCGTAATTTATTCTCATACATTAGTTTAATCTGTTTGAATATTTTTGTACTGTCAAGATTGTAATTAAAAACCAGTCCTAGAAGTTTTCCTGTCCATTAAACACAAGTACAGGAAAAAAGGTAGCATTTGACTTCTGCCTTTGTGTGTGTTTGTGTATATATATATATATAAATATATATATATATATATATATTTTTTTTTGTGGGTACCGGGGGTCAACCTCAGGACCTCACACACCAGCAGGGGCCCATGCCGCTGAACGATATCACCAGCCCTTTTTTCATATGTGGGTATGGGAGTCGAACTCAGGACCTCGCGCTTTCCAGGCAGGCGTTTATGCCGCTGAGCCATCTCACCAGCCTGCCTTTGTATATTTGAATGAAATGCTTGCTATCATGTTATAAGACTCCTAAGCTGTTTAATTACAATTGTATATGTGAACTATATCGTTCTTCTATGTTTAAATTCCTTTGTCAAGGCTTTTTCCCCAGTTTTAACTTCTTAAATTACTATTTTGTAATGCATGTTAGTTGTCAACATTAAAAAAAGAGCACCTCTCATTTCAAGTATGTTTTTGTACTTATCTTTTTCTAAAAGAAGAAAAAAAAGACTGTTTATTGACTTGTATTCACAAGCCAGCCATAACTGCTAGTTTAAAAATTCTTTATTTTCTGATCAGGGATCAGTATATTAGTGATGGATCTTGTAATAATACGCTTTTGAAAATTTTCATTTATTCACAATGATCTTAATATTTAATGACATATCAGGCCATTTGAGTATTTCTTCAGGTTAAAAAATTAAATTGTAACACCTTCTGCATGCTAGGGCTTTAGAATTTACTTTTAATATATTGTATGGTGGAACAGCATAGAAATCTGGAGCCAAACAAATAAGTAAAAAGAGATATAATATATGGCAAAATAAATGAAGATAGAAATAAGGCATTTGCTGCTAGTGTATACATCTGTGAAGAATTCAGATCAAAAAAAAATCCAATGTATACACCAACTTTCAAAAGTGTGGGGACCAATCAATCTTAAAGGTTGACTAATGAAGTACTTGTATGGAACAATTGTTTTACTGTAATTTTGGAAAATAATAGATAAACTAATATTCCACAGGGACATGAAATTGTTAATTTGCATGTATATTTATAGACACAAGTATCCAAACTTATACAGCACCTTGGCTTCCTCCACCATCCCTGTCAGCGCCTCCATATCCACCAGAGTTGCCCCAAGCCCCTATATGTGAAGGAAGTTCTCAGATATCCTCATAGCTAGCTCTTTCTTACTTATGTCAAGATTTTCACATCACAGGAGCCTGATGACCCCAGGAGGAAGCAGAAAACAAAATGTGATTAAGGTGGTTAAGGCAGGAATCTGGAATCAGACCACTCCTTTCAAATTTGAGGTCTGAGAGCACCTACAGAATTTTAGAGTCAACTTACTTAATTTTTCTGAACTAGTTTCTTCGGCTACCCTAACAGTACTTACTTCATAGACTATTCCAAGGATTTAATTTTTAAAACAAAATAAAATATTTTTTAGTACTTCACAGAGTTCAAGACATGTGAGGATTTATGTTCTAATTTGGTTCTGAAGAGCAAGCACTTTTCCTTTTGTTGAACAAATAATTATTCATCATTGAATAGTCCTCATGTGGCTCTTTATCTTAGAAACTTTTGTAGATATTAAACACATAGGCAAACCATAAAACTACATTATTCTCTTCATTCCTTGACTATAAGTGGCCACAGATTACTGAAGGTCTGTCTGATGCTGTGTTCTCAGATCTGATGCAGTGTCTTGCATAGAGTAGATACTCAGTACATCATTTCTTGATGAATGGATGAATGAATGAGAGTTTAAAATAAGTACTATTACTTTCTATTAACTATACTCTCTCAAATGCACTTTTCTCTTAGATAAGTTTCAATTCTTATATGGCTATATTTCACTAAGTAAATTGTTTCTATTCCAAGAAAAGAGCAGCTTGCCTCTCACCTCCTAAAAATTATTGAACAGGTAATTTTTTTCCAGTTTCCCAGTTTGGATTATCCTTACCCTCTAAATCAGCCTTCTAAACTCCCTCATTCCTCCCTAAAAGCCATCTTCTTCCTCAAAATTCTAACTCTCCAGGAAGATACAAAAATATAATTGACTTTTGTGGGTGGGATTGAGGAGGACTTTTTTCTTTCCTTTAATATTTTGCATTTCTCCTTAGCAGTACTTATTACTGGAATGTATATAAATTAATACCACTGATGTGTACTTTCATGTGTCACCCGGAATTATAACCTCATAAAGTGCAGCAACTTGTCTGGTTTCTTAAACAATTTGGATTTTACCATCCAATAGTAAATGGATTTTCCTATTGGACAGGGCTTCTGCACTGTTTGACTTTATATTTGCATAAATTTACCAGTACCTAATATGTATCTGGATATCAGTTAATAATTATTGATTGTTGACTCACTGATTGAGAAAGTCAGAAAAACAAAAAGAGGAAAATTTGTTGGTTTTACGAATAAAATAAATTCAGATAGGACACAACTTTTTAATCCAATGTTAGAAATAATAGAATAAAATGTAAATGAAATAGTATCTTCATTCCCTAAATAAAGATTAAAAATCTTAAAAATAATTTGTTGTTTTTAAGTAATAGAATTTATAAATAGCTTTGAAACATAATTCACATAATAAAAATAACTGTGATCTTCAAGGAGAAGTTGAAAGTTCAAGACCAATCTGGGTTGCATAAAATGATTCTAGAATGTCTTTGTTCCCTTTGATGAGGGCTGAAAAAAGCTGAAGTGTGAATGTTTCTCTACTTCTATTTTTGTTCCTCTTTTTATTCTCCTCCATTTCCTAAGGAAAAGTTCATTTTTCCAGTTGTAATGTAGGGTCTTCAAAGAATGAGTGGAAAGAAGCAAGATTGACAAATGAGAGACTAAAGAAGACTGAAGAGTCAAGGAGAAAACCGAGACACAAGGTTTGACCCATGTTCAGGGAATTTTGTCTGAGAAAAATGGTGAGAGTTCTGAAAATAGGAAGCTTCTCAGGACCTACTGGCTGTGAACAAATCAGGAAAGAAAAAAAAAAGGGGGATTTTGGAAGTTTTACTTTTGTTTTTGGGACGAGGGCTGCACTATGTTGCCAAAGTTGGTCTTGTGGGGTCACGTGATCCTCCCACCTCAGCCTTCCAAGTACCTGGGTTTACAGGCCCATTTGAGAAGTAATTTTATGATTCATGAATTTAATCAAAATGTAACGTTATTTGAGAGATACAAGCTAAGTTGCTATCATATTGCCACTTCCTATTCTCTGTATTGTGCGTGTGTTTTAATGTGACATGATGCTAAAACTGAGCTATATGTGTCACTGTATGGCAGTTATAATGATTGCAAAAGGGAGGTAGTAGGGAAAACAGATTCTAACATTTATTAAGCACCAATTATTACACTCACTGTCCTGCTTATAAATAGGAAATCCATCTAATCTTTGTAGCCATGGTGTGACTATAAATGAGTAAATCAAGATTGAGAAATTAATTAGCCCAAACCAAAAGTAGATACAAGACTACAACCCAGGTATCTTATTTGGAACCTTATAAGCTTTTTGTTATAAGCTGCAACCCTTATATAGGCCACAGAAACCGGTAAATCAGTAAACCAAAAGACCAATCCTAATAAGATATAAAAAGCAAGCAAAAAATTCTCTTTAGAGTTGCATTTGACACAAATATTTCAGGTGAAAATGCCAATTTTCAATGCAACATTGAAAATTTTCTGTTGAGTCAAAGTTGGTATATCAGTGCAAAACAGTCAGGTATCCATTTGATAGTACTCTACAGTGCTAATCCATGATGTAATTCATCACATTACAATATTATAGAAATAATCTCTTTTTATTCATTTTCAGACACCTGTAATTGATCCAGAAAGAAATTTCTGCAATTGAAATGAAGCTTGTGCCTGGGAAATGAATAAGCAAAGAGCTATTTTCTTCATCTGCTTGCCTTTTGGCCAGCCTAATTAAATTTGTCTAGTCTGAAAACATCCAATAGTAAATGGTCTCATCATTCTGAAGCACTATAAACAATTTTACTGAAATATTATTCAATTCATAATGGAGGTTTTGGGTGCAAGCCCCAAAGTATAAATAAATTAGAAAATGCATTGTTAGCTCTCAGAATACTGTGTACATTATGATATCATATGATTTGTTTTTCTGTTATTTTTGGACATAATTATATCAATTTATACCACACAAGCTTTTAAGTCACAATAGGAAAAGGTCATGAGGTGAATTCTGTTCTGTGAAGCTTTTATATGTAGTAAGTCAATTTCGCTATCAAATGTGCAAATGATTAAGGAAATAAGATGACACAAAAAAGAAAATTCAATATGAGCAGGAAATGTAAATCCTGTAATCAATTTATAAGATCTTAAAAGGTAAAACATTATATTGTAAATTAATATTAAATAATCTAGTGTTATGTAGCTGTTTATCTTTATAGGAGCATGCATAAAGGAGAAAATTGGCCAACCTTGAGATTTTTTTGACAGTAGAGTAGCTAATCTTTGATGCACTGCTGGTAAGATTTTAAAGCAAAAATACTTCTCTTGCCTGAAATTATTTCAACATGGTCTTCCAACAAACACACACACGTTCATGTGCACATAGACACACATGCACACATACATACACACACTGTACAATATAATAAAAATAGAAGAAAAAGCAAAAGATCTAGTTTATGCCATCACAGAACTACAGTGCAATCTGGTTACTTATATATAGACACATAATATAATAAAAACAAAATTTGGGCACAAAGAAAATTAGTATGAATTAATGAATTAAAAGGGAGGAATAATTATTCATAGAGCAGGAGGGAAGGCGTGATGATCAGGATTCATTATATCCCCCAAAGCCTTTAAGGTATGAAAGCTTGGTCGTCAGTTGATAGGATTTGAGAAACTAATGGATAGTGAGGGCTCTTACGTAACCAAGTGGATTAACCAACTGATGCCTTCATAGCTTGATGGGCATATTTGGAGGCAAGTCACTAATGTTGTGTCTTTGAAGGTCATATCTTGTCCCCAGGCCCCTATCAACTCTATCTCTCTCTGTCTCTGTCTCTGTTTCTCTCTGTCTCTCCCTCTCTATCTCTCTATCTCTCTCTTTCTCTCCCAGTTGCCATGATGTGTACAGCTTTCCTCCACTGTGCCCTTTCACCATGGCGTTTCTGCCTTGGGGCCAGCTGACCATGGACTGAAGCTTCTGAAACCAAAATAATAAGCCAAAATAAATCTTTCCTCCTTTAGGTTTTGTATATCAAGTATTTTGACCCAGCAATGGAAAAGTGACTAATACAAAAGAGCAGTACCCAAAGCAGTGTTGTTGCTGTGACTCTGACTGTGTAGTTCAGAAACCTTTGGAACTTGTTTGCTGCAGGATTCTAGAAAGTTTAAAGGTGCAGGTTAGAGAATCCCAAGAGTACTGTAAGTAGAGTTTACTAGGCAACTATGATGAGAACTCAAAAAGCCACAATCCTGACAGGAGTGTGGACAGTGAAGAATGTGCTCATGCGGTTTCTGATGAGAATGAAGACTCTATTGGGAACAGAACGAGAGGTCATTTATGTTACACTATGGCAAAGAATTTGTCTGTATTTGTCCATGGCCTAAAACCTTCTGTGGCCCTGAGTTTATAGGGGGCAAACAAATCGATCTGATAGAGGAGGTCTCAAGGTAGCACAATGCTCCTCCTATGGCGTGGGTACTGCGGGCTGCTTTTAGTAAGATGTACAGTGAGAATCAAGAACAAAAACAAAACCAAAAATTTGAAAAATTTGCAGTTTGGTTACAAAAGAAGCACAAAGGTAAAGTTGGTGTGGTTGATGAAGAAGTTTTAACGTTGTTAAAATGAGGCCAAGTGCTTTGCATCAGGACAACAGGCAAGATTTAGCCAGAATCTGGCCAGGAATTGTCCAGACCCTACCCATCGCAGGTTCAAGAGTGTAAAGATGTAAACTTATTTGAAAGACTTTGAGAAGAAGGCCCTCGGGCAATCTGCTCCCAGAAAGCCGCCTAGAAGTGTGGTTTTCCAGGATTCATTTTATAGTACTCAGCCATCTAAGAACTCGGATTGCTGGAGTTGGGGTCCTGGGGTGGGAAATGGAGGTGGCTACTGCCTGAACTAATTAATGACAGATGTTGGCATTGTCCATGTGATGCTGGTTTTGCAAGCATGCAGAACGCAAGAGTTGCAGGGTCACAGAGACTTTCACACAGATTTCAAAGGAAGGTTTGGGAGGCCAGGCAAGATGGCAGGTTTCAACAACTCTGCAGGTAGCCCCTCAGAGGGCAATAAGTGAAGCTGTAGGATGGAAGCCAAAGCTGTGGTTGAGTCTCCAGAAAGTAAGAGATTCTAGGAACCTGGAATGTCTTGTAAGGAAAACAGGAGGCAGTGAGTAGAGCCAGCTAAAAAGAAAAGCCACGTGGCCCTGCGGAGCTCACATCTCACCACCACATTCTCTGGATGTTGTACATAAAGCTACTACATTTAATGTTTTCCGTACTGGATTTTGATATTGCTTTGGTCCTATTTCTTCCTATTCTTCTATTACACCCTTTAGAATAAAAATGTTTGCCCTGTGCCATTATATCTTTGGAGCACGTAACTTGTTTTGTATCTTTGCAAGGATTCATGACTAGGATTTTGCTTGGAATGTCAGAGATGTTTGAACTTGGAAATTTGAGAAATTCTAGAATTGTTAACACTTTGACAACCTTTGGAGATGGACTAAATCCATTTTTCATAGCAAGATAGACATGAGCTTTTTGGGAGTCAGGGATGGAATGTTATGGCTGGGATCCAAAATATCCCACAAAAGCTTCATTTTGTTGAAGACTTGGTTGCCATCTGATGGGATTTGAGGAAATCAGCAGATCACTAGAAGCCTCATTTCATTATGTGAATTAATTTAATATCTCAATGTTTTTATGGCATGATGGGGCCTAATTGGATGAGGCAAGTCATTGGAGGCATGAGTTTGAATGATACATCTTGTCCTTAGCCCTAGACCCTTTCTCTCTTACTCTTTCACTTTTTTTTGTCTCTCTGCTTCCTGGCTGCCATGAAGTGAGCAGCTTTCCTCCAACACACCCTTCTACCATAAGGTTTCCACCCTGGATCTAGCTGACCATGGACTGAAACCTCTGAAAGCATAAGCCAAAATAAATCTTCCCTGCTTTAGGCTGTGTATAGCAGGTATTTTGTCCCAGCAATGGAAAGGTGACTATGTGGGAATTATAGAATTTTAAAGGGAATTAATTTATTAGATGAATCTTAAAAGGGATCAAGAAGATATTCTGAGGGGCCAAGGATATAGCTAAGTGGCACAGCACCTTCCTGGCAAGCACCAGGTTCTGAGTTCAATTCCAGGTACCCCCCCAAAAAAGAAGATATTCTGTATCAGGTTAAGATCATGTACAATTAGAAAAACACAGGGCAGGAAAGAGTACCATTAGAGTAGAGTGCTTATATACAATAATATTTGGAGATAATATTGAATAAGTAGTTTGGGCATAAGCTGTAAACATTCTTAAGTGCCATAGTAAGAAATATTATCTTTTATTCTAAAATTAGTGGAAAATTATGTGGCCAAAGTGATGTCTCACAAAGATTAATTTATAAGACTTGGAATTATAGCAAAGGTGTGGGTGAGTAAGGTAAGTAAGAAATGTTGAGGACAAAAAATTAAAAATAATGACTTAGGAAACTGTGACAGACACTGTAGTGTGACTGTCTTAACTTCAATTCCAATCTAATTTTCCTTAACCATCCTTAACTACAAAGGATAGTAAGAAAAAGATGAAAACTCCTTTTCAAATAGGTAATAATCCTGACCAATCAGACAAAAAAAAAAAATAGAGTTCTCTTAGCTTATGTGGAAAATTCTTAGCTCTTCTAATGTAGTTGCACCCATTTCTCTTCACTAAAAATTTTTAACTTTCCTTCCAGAATGGCACTAACTCCAGCCCCTCTAATGTTACAGTCAAAAGCAAGCCAACACAGAAGCTACTAGAAACAATCCAAGTGGAACATGAATAGCATCCGAAATCAAGACACAGGAGGGGATATCAAAATCCTCGTGTTTCCCCATTCTTGTGATTAAAGAATTAACTTTATTTCATGGATGATTAGGAGAAAGTTTGAGAAGTATCCCCAAATGAATCCAACCCTCTTCTCTCATCTAGATGACCAAAAGAATAAAAATATTACTAATAAAGATCATATTTTCTCATCCTAAAGAAAAGCAATGGATTAGCACAATTTTTCAGTCTTTACAAGCCTGTGATTTAGTGATCAAGACTTCTAAGTATAATTGTACTGAACATTATAGAAAGTTTAAGAACACATATTTCATGTCTCCAAAGGACTTCAAATGGACTATATGCATATAACTTTGTTCCCCAATTACATTTTGACCCCTACTCTTAATTTCCTCTGCCTTTACCTGAATCTACACCACCATTACTTTTACCCTAGGTGCAAGAGACTGGTGACCGCTCTTCCAGCACCCACAGATCCCTCCCTGCGATCTGCTCTGTACAAGTGGCCAACGTTATTTTTGAAGTTCAGATTATATTGTCCTGTTGTTAAAACAATTCAATAGCTTCCCCTTGTCCTTAGAGAATTAATTCTTTAACGAGGTCCTTAAGCCATCCTGTAGTCTGACTTCCCAATTGCTGATATCGCAGGAAACTCCCGCAGTTACTTTCTCTGGATCCTTAGAATTTGGGCTCACTTTCTTTTGTACTTTTGCATATGTAGTTCCTTTTCCTGAAGAAACCTCCTTACTTGCACACTTCCTGCCTCTCATGCTCCTTCTTCAGGTTTCAGTTTAATGATTACTTCAACACTGCAACCCTCTGCCTCCTTGTTAAACCAAATCCCATTATTTTATAGTCTTATGGTACCATTACACCTCTTCTCATGTCATATCTCTTTTTCCCAGTATAGAATTTGTAACTACTTATTGATTTCTGTGATTACTATCTTCCAAACTTGAGTGTCTAGGTTCTTACAGAGGGCAAAGCAGATTAAGAGCTAAACAGTATGTGTGTCCTGATTGTTTACTCTGAATCAATTCCAGGTTTCATCAGCATGAGCCCAGGGACAATGTCCATTTAAGCATAATGTTGTAGTATTAAGAATGAATGAATGAATGAATGAATGAATGAATATGCCAGGAAACAAAGATAAGGTAGGAGTAACATTTTTAAATGGAAGACAGACACAAAAACAGATCATTGGGATACTATGTAATATGGTGATGAGAGAATGGAGAGGAAGGATTAGACACAAACTAAAAAAAGAAGCACTCAGCACATTCTGAGAAAGGACCAGCTTAGAAAGAGGTAGAATAACTTTTTCTGGAGGAGGTGGTATCAGAACTGGACCTTAAGGAATTCATGGGATTTAGTGAGGGAGTGAGGAACGGAAGTGAAATGTCACTCCTGACCAGTTGTAAGGACCATTTTAAATCATTAACAAGGTCATTTAAAAGAAACATCATGGGCACTCCATGGTTTTTGCTAAGAAAATTTGAAAATCTCAGGTTAGAATGATGAAAAACTTGTGAAGATGGATGATAGTGATGGTTGCATAAGAATCATAATATACATGATGTTATAAAATTACTCTTAAAATGATAGATTGTATGTTGTATATGGTTTACTATGGGAAATTCTAAAAACTTTAATTGGTGCTATTTGGTCTAGGTCTTCTACATAAAATTTACATGACAGGGCATACTGTGAAACCACCTCTTAACCTCCTTTCTTATTCATTAAAGGAAGTTATTATTCCTGACCCAACAGGAATTAAATATTGATAAAGTCTGACAAATAATGGATGTTCTGTGGGTATGGGATTTGTTGGATTTATATACGTTGAGAAAATATTTCAGAGATGTTTAAAGAGATGCATTTTTTCTGCAGTAGCCTTAAGGAGTGTTGACAAGTTGATATTGTAGGAAAGCATATGCAAGACTGAATTTTGGAAATGAGAATTAGGTACAGGGTTTAGTGTTTCTGTTTCAAAGAGTATACCAATATCATTTCAGTTTGGCTTTGGACAAACTGTGCCCAAATATTTCATCAAATTTTCCAGAAATATTTAGTTTGAAGAATGGAAATAAATCTTACATCTTCTGACTTTTGGCAATTATGTTCTCCCTTAATCTACCTTCCATATTGCCTTAAAAGGATTCTTTTAAAAAGCTGAACAGCTGTCAAGAGGTAAGGCAGTCAGATGTCGTCTTGGCAGTCATGGCTTTTGATCTATCTTATAGAGGAAGAAGCAAACATTCTGTTTTTTGAGAAGTGTGCCTCCATACATTTTAGAATCATTTTTTTTTTCTTAAAAAAACAAAACAGGGCCGGTGAGATGGCTCAGAAGCTTAAGCGCCTGCCCGGCAAGCGCGAGGGCCTGAGTTTGACTCCTGGAACCCACATACGAAAAAGGGGCCGGTGATATCGCTCAGCGGCACGGGCGCCTGCTGGCGCGCGAGGTCCTGAGGTCGACCACCCGGTACCCACAAAAAAACAAAACAAAACAAAACAAAACTTGGTCAAATCCCTCAAAGCCACAATCCATATTGCAGCTTTTAAAACAGAGATAAATCTGAGCCTGGAAAGAGACAGATTTGAAGTGTCAAGGTACATCCACCTTGAGCTCTTTCATGGTTGAGTAAAAATGTGAATAAATCCACCTGATATGGTATCATTCACCAGCACTCATTTAGGTGGACTTCAGGAAAAGTAAGATGGTAAGAAAAGATCTCATATGCTGCTCCCATTTTATCAGATAAAAAAATCACCAAAATCAGAAACAATACAATATGCATCCTTTCTCTGATCATGTTATGCATTTAAATGTATTGCCTATCCCCAAGGAACAGATTAATTTGTTAAGACTTTCGCAGGTTCCATAGTCTCCTTAGTTTCCACTAAGTCAAATTGAAATTTAAAAACTAAAAGCTATTTAAAATTTCATAGTGTTTGCATGGTACATTGAATTAATGGAGAAGTTAGTAGAGTGAATAAATGTGCTTTTTAAAAATTCTTAAAGAATTGTGGACAATGAACACATCAACTTGAAAACAAAAAGAAAATAAGCTCCTGTTAAAATTACTCTCCAATCATTGTTTGTTGCATCATCACCATTTAATAACAGCACCTATAATTTAAAGGTAATTTCTAACTGATAAAAAAACATTTATCTGAATAAACAAAGATGAGAGAAATGAAAATATAATAGCATAATGTAGGTGAAATGGCATAAATGAAAGTCATTATTACTAAGGTTTGAAGTTTGAGTTAGGAAGAGGAAATTGAGTTAGAAAGCAGGTGACTAGGATCTATGTTGCCACATAAAGTTGATTGAACTTTGTGTTATAAAAGAGGCAGGGGAAAGCCCACCCCAACCCTGAATGTCCCTGCCAAGTGTATCTATTCCTCTAGATACTGAGAAATTCTGTAGTAAGTCAGTAAGCTAATAAGTAGGCCAAGATGACTGCAGTGCACCTACTGTGTAATTGCTACATCCCACAGGGCAAGAGGGCTTGGCTGCTTGCTGCATTATACAATACATGCTGCTTCTCCAGAAGCACTGAGTTCCTGTGTTCTTCAGCTGAGAAATGAGCCAACTGTACACAAGAGCTTTCATCAAACCACAATGTGTCCCTCTGCTACATTTGGAAGAAAGAGGATTTGATGCAGATGAGCTGAAGCTCATGCTGCTTGCTGGGAAAAGGTGCTAAAGTCCCTTTGTCTCTCACTCCAGAGTCATCTTCCAACATCCAAAAGATTGTGGCCACTGAAATCATTAGCTTTTAGGTGGGAATAAAATCTCATATACTTCATAGTCCTTGACACTTGATACACCATTTAAGATATTATCTCAGTGTTAGAATTACTAACATTTTGGGATAGACAATGTTTTCTGGTATTGTAACATGTTTCATATCATCCCTGTCCTCTGCCAACTAGATGCTAGTAGCAGCCATTCACTGTAACAACAAAAATGTCTCCAAACATTGCCAAGTGTCCCCCAAGGGGTCATCACTAGAATTACATGACTCCATTATGAGGATATTGCAATATCTAGAGCACAGGCTTGAAGTACGAGAACGGGTGGATTAGAGTAAACAAATTCAAGAACTATTTTGACACCTGATTTTACATGACTACATCAGTTTAGTAGATGAATCATGTCCATGGAGACCCCAGACTATTAAAATCCCTTTGGTCTGAGGGGGACCTCAAGATGGCGGATGAGTAAGAAGCAGGCAGCGAAACTCTCTCTAAAAGTTACCATTGGAACACGGGAATATAGCGACCCGGAAAGCGCAGGAGGGGGGGTGATGCCTTCCCGAAACCCAGAGAAGTTCTGAAGCGCAATCTGGGACCCCCAGCACCAGTGACGGGTGACTTCCAACAAAGAAGAAGGAAAGAAGGAGCAGACCGCACGCGCGCACCTTCTACTATCCCGGGAGTTGCAGTGCCGCGGAGGCTCAATTCTACGGACACACGGTGGCAGCTGGCGCCCAGGGAGCCCCCACGGAGGATCCTGAGACAGCGGCGGGGCAGGGGAGCGGCGGAGAACGGCGCTGACCAGCGGTGAGTGTCTCTCAGCCACAGCTGCCCCGCGCCAGAGAGCGACCGGACGGGCGCCATTGTGGGGGGTGTGGCGAAACTCAGAGCGGCTCGAAAACTGCTCTGGGAACTTGTGCTCCGGACAGGGCAGCACGGGGCCTCTCAGGCCCACGAAAGTGTGCTGAGGTCAGCAGGCGAACGAGACTGGACTCTCAGCCACACCTGTCCCGCGCCAGAGAGCGACGGGCCCGGCGCCATTGTGGGGGGCGTGGCGAAAAACCAGAGCGGCGGGAACCAGTGCAGGGAACCCGCGCTCCGGACAGCGCGCTGAGCCTCTCAGGCCCAGGGATCGTGAAAGGGCGCTGAGAGTGGAGGCGAGCTAGACTGGTCTCTGCCTGAAAGTACGTGCCTCTGCTCACCGCCCGCCAGAGGGCGCTCCTGGCTTACTGGGACGGACCTGCACAGAACAGGACTCTGTCACCACAGGGTAACTGCCTACAGCAGAGTCAACACCTGGAACTGATTCTTTTTATTTTTTTATTTTTATTTTTATTTTTATTTTTTTATTATTTTTTTTTCTCACTGATTTGTTTTTTGTTCTGGCGAAGGGTTTTTTTGTTTTTGTTTTGTTTTGTTTTGTTTTTTGGTGGAGTTATATTTTTGATCTGTCTGTTTTATTGTTTTTATCTTCGTTTTTGTTTCTGTATGTGTATTTGCTCTTTCCTTCATTATTCTCTCTGGTTTTTTATATGAGTGTAAATAGCGCCTCTAACTTCTTTGTGATTGTGGTTGTGATCTGTTCTTCCTTTTATCCCTTCCTTCTCTTTCTACCACCTGTCCTCTGCACTAGTGTCCCAATTTTAGTGGGATCCCTCTTGGTCCTCTAACCTTACATCTAATTCCTTCCTCTTCTCCCAATACTCTATTTCCTCCTTAACTCATTTTAAATTTAAACTCCTCAGGGGAAAAATTGCCATACACAGGACTTGTATACTGCATATAATTTTTCTGGTGTGTTTTAGATTTTGTTATATAACCGCAACTCTATACAGCTAAAAGTGGTAAATAACTGGTTAGCTCAGTCTGTCATTTTCTAGGCTGTGTTTGATGCTTTAGTTAACATTATAGCCAAATGTGAAATAATTGTTCTAAACATCTTTCCTTCCTGATATTTCATGATTGAGATTGACTAAGGGACACAGAAAATACAGTGGCACAGTACCAAAGAATCAAGGACTGTGCCAAACAGGTAGCAACTTCGCATACCCAACGAATTGAAGAGGTAGGATCTGGCAGAAAGCTCAAAACCTAAAAGCAAGCTCCACTTGGAAGATACTGCAGAGAAGTAGTCATCTTCTAAAGATCTTAAACACTAGCAATAAAGTAACCTACTATAGGTAATTTGCAAACATCACCCCAGGAATTAAAGAAAGAAAAAATGAGACGACACTTAAACAAGATGCAACCCCACACATCCAATTCACCAAAGGCAAACCTAGGGAGCAACGAGGTGGGACAATCCGAAAGCCACCCACCTGGCCTATCTGAAGTGGTAACAACAAAGCAACTGAATGAGGTTCTGGAAAAAATTAAAACAGAAATAATCTCACAGATAACTGCAGAGATAATGTCTACAATGAAGACCATGCTTAAGGACACTATAGCTGATACAGACAAAAAAATAGATGAACTTAAGAAAACTATAGAAACCATGAATGCTCAGCATAGGAAAGAAATGGAATCCATAAGGCAGATTCAAGCAGATACCCAAGAGATAAAAAATTCCATTGAAAGTATTTGTAGCAGAATAAGCCAATGCGAGGACAGGATCTCAGATATAGAAGACAGGCTTGCAATTAGTGATCATGAAATGGAAAAATTCTTAAAAATAGCAAGGGACCATGAAAAATCAATTCAGCAGCTGCTAGATGACTCAAAGATAAACAACTTAAGAATAATTGGAATAAATGAAAAAGCAGGAGATAGCATCAACGACATTAAAACCTTGTTCAAAGACATAATCAGGGAGAACTTTCCTGGAAGAGAAAAGGAATTTGACACCCCTATAAGTGAAGCTTTTAGAGCACCAACTAGACATGATCAAAAAAAAACTTCAGCCAGACATATTATAGTCAAGATCCCAGAAATTCAACAGAAGGGCAGAATCTTAAAAGCTGTTAGGTAGAAGAGACAAATTACCTATGAAGGAAAAGCCATCAGAATCACAGCTGACTTTTCAGCACAAACCCTCAATTCAAGAAGAGCTTGGAATGATGTATTGCAAGCTCTAAAGGAAAATAATTTTCAGCCCAGATTGATGTACCCTGCAAAACTATCTTTCAAAATTGATGGAGAAATAAAATACTTTCATGACAAAGAACATCTGAGAAAATTTATGACCACCAAACCAGCACTCCAAAACGTTCTGAAGGACATTCTAGAAAGAGATAGGAACCCCAACAGAAGGAATCCACCAGGCAGGGCAAATAATTAAATAGCCGGAAAGCGGAAAAACAAAGAGTGGGAACCAACAACAGGAAAATATCATGACAAGTCAATACATATCAGTTTTAACCATCAATGTTAACGGTCTCAATTCACCAATCAAAAGGCACAGACTGGCGAAATGGATCAAGAAGCAAGACCCAACAATATGCTGTATACAAGAAACACATTTAATTCAGAAAGAAATTCATAGACTGAAAGTCAAAGGATGAAAAACAATACTCCATGCAACAGGAACCCAGAAAAAAACAGGGGTAGCTATTCTTTTTGCAGACAAAGTGAACTTCAAGCCAAGAAGGATTCAGAGAGATAAAGACGGTCATTACATCCTTGTAAAGGGAACAATCCAAGAGGAAGAGATAACGATCATAAATATATATGCGTCAAATACCAATGCACCCAGCTATATAAAACAAGTACTAAAGGACATGAAAAATCAAATAAGCACTAATACAATTATATTGGGAGATCTCAATACTCCACTGTCACAAAAAGATAGATCAACTGGACAGAAAATCAATAATGAAATAGTAGAACTGAACCAAACTTTTGAACAAATGGACTTAGTAGATGTCTACAGAGTGTTCCATCCCACAACATCAGAATACACATTTTTCTCAGCTGCACATGGGACGTTCTCCAAAATAGACCACATACTAGCTCATAAAACCTGCTTAAGTAAATGCAAAGGAATTGAAATTATCCCATGCATATTATCAGACCATAGTGCAATGAAATTGGAAATCAATGGCAAAAGATCCCACAAAAACTCCCTAAACACATGGAAATTAAACAGCATCCTCCTGAACAACCAATGGGTCACAGATGAAATTAAAGAAGAAATTAGTCACTTTCTACAACTGAATGACAATGACAGTACAACATACTGGAACTTATGGGATACAATGAAAGCAGTCCTAAGAGGGAAATTTATAGCATTAAATACTTATATCAGGAAAATAGAGCAAGTGCAAATAAACAACTTAAGGGTGAACCTCGAGCTTCTAGAAAAAGAAGAGCAGGTTAAGCCAAAAGCCCGTACAAGGGAGGAAATTATAAAGATCAGAGCAGAAATTAACGTATTGGAGAATAAAAAAACAATACAAAGAATCAATGAAGCAAAAAGTTGGTTCTTTGAAAGAATAAATAAGATTGACAAACCCTTATCCAACCTTATTAAAAAAAGAAAAGAAAAGACTCAAATCCATGCAATTGAAAATGAAAAGGGTGATATCACGACGGACCCTGCAGAAATCCAGAAGATCATCTATACCTATTTTGAAAATTTATATTCTACTAAGATAGAAAATGCAGAAGAAATGGACAGATTCCTAGATTCGTATGAATTACCAAAGCTAAATCAAGAAGATTTAAAAATCCTAAATAAACCAATATCAACCAATGAAATTGAAGATGTAATTAAAAACCTCCCAACAAAGAAAAGTCCAGGCCCTGATGGATTCACTGCCGAATTCTACAAGAAATTTAGAGAAGAACTAACGCCCCTACTTCTCAAACTTTTCAATGAAATTGAAAGGGAAGCAATACTCCCAAATTCATTCCTGGAAGCAAGCATTACCCTGATACCAAAACCAGAGAAGGACCCAACTAAGAAAGAGAACTACAGGCCAATCTCCCTAATGAACATAGATACAAAAATCCTTAATAAGATACTGGCAAACAGAATCCAACAAATCATCAAGAAGATTATACACCATGACCAAGTTGGATTCATCCCAGGGATGCAGGGATGGTTCAACATACGTAAATCAATAAATGTAATACAGCATATTAACAGAACCAAAGACAAAAATCACATGATCATCTCAATAGATGCAGAAAAAGCTTTTGACAAAGTCCAGCACCTTTTCATGATAAAAACCCTACAGAAAATTGGAATAGAAGGTCTTTATCTCAATCTGGTAAAAGCTATCTATGACAAACCAACAGCCAATATTATACTAAATGGCCAAAAACTGAAAGCCTTCCCTCTAAAATCAGGAACAAGACAAGGATGTCCACTGTCCCCACTCTTATTCAACATAGTTCTGGAAACTTTAGCCAGAGCGATTAGACAAGAGAAAGAAATAAAAGGAATAATGATTGGAAAGGAAGAAGTTAAATTATCATTATTTGCAGATGACATGATACTCTACACAGAAAATCCCCAAAACTCCACTAAAAAACTGCTAGATTTAATAAGCAAATTCAGTAGTGTAGCTGGATACAAAGTCAATACTCAAAAGTCAATAGCCTTCCTGTACACAAATAACAAACTTACTGAAAGAGAAATTAGGGAAACAATACCTTTCACAATAACATCCAAAAAAATGAAATACCTAGGAATCAACCTCACAAAGGATGTAAAAGACCTCTATACTGAAAACTACAGTACTATGAAAAAGGAGATTGAAGAGGATATCAGAAAATGGAAAGATATCCCTTGCTCCTGGATAGGAAGAACCAATATAGTGAAAATGGCCATACTTCCAAAATTGTTATACAGATTTAATGCAATTCCAATCAAAATTCCAACAGCATATCTCACAGAATTAGAGAAAACAATCCTAAAATTCATTTGGAATCAGAAGAGACCTAGAATAGCAAAGGCAATTCTGGGCAACAAAGGCAAGGCAGGGGGCATCACAATCCCCGACTTGAAACTATACTATAAAGCTACTGTGATAAAAACAGTGTGGTACTGGCAAAAAAACAGACCTGAAGATCAATGGAACAGATTAGAAGATGCTGAAACAACCCCAGACATACTAAGCCACCTTATCTTTGACAAAGGTGCCAAACACATTCGCTGGAAGAAAGATAGCCTCTTTAATAAATGATGCTGGAAAAACTGGCTCTACACATGCCGAAGATTAAAACTAGATCCATATCTTTCACCATGCACTAAACTAAATTCAAAATGGATCAGAGATCTAAATATTAAAACAGAAACATTAAATCTGCTGGAAAGTAGGATAGGTAAAACCCTTGGAGACATTGGTGTAGGCAAAGACTTTATGAATAAAAACTCAACCGCACGGGAACTATCCCAAAGAATCAATAACTGGGATCTCATCTTATTAAAAAGCTTTTGCACAGCAAGAGAAACCACCAACAGAGTGAAGAGACAACCCACAATGTGGGAAAAAATGTTTGCCAGCTGTTCCTCAGACAAAGGACTACTATCGAGAACATATAAAGAACTCAAAAAAATCAGACCTCCCAAATTTAAAGACCCACTCCAAAAATGGGCATCTGAGATGAATACACATTTCTCAGATGAAGAAATACTAATGGCAAACAAATATACAAAAAAATGTGCAACATCACTAGTCATTCGAGAGATGCAAATTAAAACAACACTGAGATACCATCTCACCCCAGAAAGAATGGCTACTATTAAGAAATCAACTAATAACAAATGCTGGAGGGGCTGTGGGGAAAAAGGAACCCTTCTTCACTGTTGGTGGGAGTGTCGACTGGTACAGCCACTGTGGAAGTCAGTGTGGAGATTCCTCAGAAAACTAGGGTTGGAGGTCCCATTTGACCCAGCTATTCCCCTTCTGGGCATCTTCCCAGAAGAATTAAAAACATCGTACCACAGCGATATATGTGCACCCATGTTTATAGCAGCACAATTTGTAATAGCCAGATCTTGGAAACAACCCAAATGCCCATCAACTGAGGAATGGATAAGAAAGAGGTGGTATTTTTATACAATGGAGTACTATTCAGCCATAAAGAAGGATAAACTGGAGACTTTTATAGGTAAATGGATGCAACTCGAGAAAATACTCATAAGTGAAATAAACCAGAAGCACATGTGTAAGCATCGTATTATCTCTCTAGTATGAGAAACTGAAAGAGTAAATAAGATCCAAAATGTACAATAGATATGGTGAATCAAAAAGAAACTGGTCAAAAGGAAAGAGAGACTGGAATAGGGAAAAGAAAGAAGGGAAAGGGAAAAAAATTGTATATATATATATAAGATGGTTAAGATAGATACACTACCATTTTTACTTAGTTCATTGAAGAGTAAGGTTTGTGCCAATAATGTTTGGACAATTGAATGCTAATGTCTGGTGTCCTGAATAACTAACTTAAAGATAGTAATACGTAATGTATTAACCATTGTTACCCTCCTATTATGTTGTTTTGAAAATTTGTTCTTCTTTTGATTTGTTTTGTTTTTTTCTTCTCTTTAAAATAAAAAAAAAAAATCCCGTTGGTCTATACTTGGGTAGAACAGAGAGTTAGCACAGGCCTGGGGCAAAATCATAAATGTGGGCGGTAGTCCATCCCAGGGGAATGAAAATACTTTAAATTATTTTTTCCTGGTATAACTGAAAAAAAAAAAAAACCTGCACCTGGCAAATCTAAAGCCACATTTCAAGTTCCAAGGGCTATACTGATCCATTTACTAGGGAAGCCTTATCCCTCATAGCAACTGCAACTCAGAAAACTCTTTGGCTACCTTCATCGTAGTCTACCATCAGCCACCATGATACCTTTGCTTTTTGGAGGGATTGGGCTTGTAAACTGACTAGAAATATGGTGGGTTCCACAACCCTTGTGTTATTTGTCTTTGCAAATGATACCAGTTATAACCAAATCTTTTCTAACTAAAATTCAGTGTTCTTTCTTATTTATTACCCTGGGATCAAGGTTTCATTACTTTTGGGAGCTTCCCCTCACACTTTCCTCCCGTAACTCTGCCCACAGTTTATAGATGCAGTAGAAATGTTTTGCTGGCTGCGAAGCACAACCGTCTCCATTATACATTCAGAGTTCAAGGAAATGACCTGAGGTTTGGTCCATAAACCCACTGGATATTTATGAAATGTGTTTGCATGAAGATTTCAGTATCACCAGGCCACTATTATTCTAAAGGGAGGAGGAGGTAGGATAATATTTTCAATCCCTTGAATCATTGTCAGCTTGAATTCTGTCTCCAACAATACTCAAACAACTTCAGTACAAGTTTTTCCTCAAAGGCAACTTATTTTGAGAAATGTCCATAGGTCCCATTACAGAAAGATTTGAAGCAAACCCTAAGACACACTTCAGGATTTTAGGGTCTTTTCTTAAGGGGTATGCCTCCCTTTCATTCAGTGTACATTTTAGAACTGAGTCAAGTCTGAAACTTAAATAAAGAATTATAATTTTTGGGCCAGTGAGATAGCTCAGCGGCATAAGCGCCTGCCTGGCAAGCGCGAGGTCCTGAGTTTGACTCCTGGTACCCACATAAAAAGGAAAAAAGGGCCGGTGATATTGCTCAGCGGCACAAGTGCCTGCTTGGCAAGCGCGAGGTCCTGAGATCGACCTCCAGTACCCACATTAAAAAAAAAAATTATAATTTTCTACTATAGTGAATGCCATTAAACTTTTACTTGCTTTTGATATTTTCTGGTGGGTTGCTATTCAACTATCTTAAATTTATAATCACCATGACCTGTTATCCCAAACCATGACGTTCTGTTAGTAAAGGCTCTCAGTTGCCATTCTTTCCATGCTCCTCCTGTTGTAGTTTACTTTGGCTTTGGCTATTAAGTGCCATCACTGGCCTCTGCTATTTGAGCTTTCGAACATCTCTGTTGACACCAGGAACCAAGATGCACAGCATCTTAATTATGCACATGTTACTTTTACTGTTGTTGACATATTCTCTATTTTCTTAGGGAAGAATGTATCATTTGAGGTCAGCTCTTCTGTTCTCTGATCTAACACTGTGGTGGATTAACTAATGGTCAACTTGTACCACCCAGCTGAACTGAATCAGTGTGGTGCTGGGTGTGGTGGGCCCACCTGAGGATTGTTGCCAACAGCATAAAATAAGAACTGGAGGGGAAGATGGTGTGCTATTGATTCTCCTGGAGAAGCTTGTCATGCTGGCTGTCCTGATATGAACCCAGCTGTTCTAATTGTTGGAGGAGCTAGGGTCATTGCTGTCGCTGAGGATGACTGTGGTTCTTTTTGGGGAAGCTCTGGTCCTTACCTTGAGCATTGCTTCCCAGCTCCAGTGCAGATTCCTCAGCCGGCTGGCACAGATCCTTCATCTCGCTGTCACAAGATTTTCAGTTTCCACCACTGACCTTTAGGCCTTCCCAGTGCCAATCCTAGATACAGACTCGCATGAGACATTGTCGTGGGCTCTAGGCCTCCAGCTGGACTTGTGGAGGACATTGCCATGGGCTCTAGGTCTTCAGCTGGATTTGTGCAGAAAATTGCTGTGAGCTCCAGGCCCTCAGCTGGATTCTTTGGGTGGACAGATCTCCCACAGTCTTTTGCATTTGACTCTTTGGGTGAATGTTATAAAATAATCCTATAAATTATGTGTCCTATATTAAATCTTTTCCCTTATAAGCTCTGACTAAAACAAACATAGTTGATTATTTATAATATGCTGTATTCACTACTTTCCTATTGCTGGGACAAAATAACACACACAACATAAACAGGAGAAATTTATTTGCCTCACAGTTTCCAGTGGGTTCATTCCAAAGTGGGTGGACTTTAAGCCAGAAGTTGTATGGTGGAAGGGCCTGCTGGAGGACAGCTGCTCATTGATTCCATGGCATCCAGGAAGAGAGAGAGAGAGAGGAGAGAGAGGAGAGAGAGGAGAGAGAGAGGCCTGGGACAAGAGCACAGCCTTCCAGGTGGTCACATATCCAGTAACCTACCAATCTCCAATCAGGTCCCACTTCCTGACAGAGCATTCAGCTAATGAGCTCATCAATAGAGGAGTCCATTGATGAGGATAGTGCCCCCATGATTTGGTCACCTTCCAAACACGAGACATTTGGGGGACATTTTAGATCTGAACTATAGCACATGCGTGAAAGAATTTTAAATCATTTTTTTTAATACTCTTCTAAGATTGCTCTACGGATTTACCTCATTCACTGTTAGCCATTAATTTTGCCCAACTTCTATGGCAGAAATGGAATGAGATGGGTTGCTGTTCTCCATGCTCTGAATCCTGAGTCATGGGAAGATGCTCTCATCTCAATAAATTTTCCCTGTCTGAGGTCCAGCATATTATCAGGCATGTTCTCCTCTTTCTTACCAGCATACGTTAGCCAGGCCTGCAGCTCTTTTGATAAACAGTCCCTTTCATTCTGAGGCAGAGGCAATACTTCTTCACCCAAGGTATTATTTCCCTGTCAGCCAACATTTTTCTGATAAGACAAAGTTGTTGGCTTGGAAGAAATGAAGAAATTCGAGGGCTGATTTAGAGAAAGGGAAGCATCGTCTTATGAAAACTTGGCCCTCAGGTGAGATCTTTTTATATTATCCAGATGTTGAGAAGCGACGCCTCTCTTCTCTAACAAGGGAGGAGCCGCTCCATTCTAGTCCAGAATTTATTTTGGCCTTAAGGTTTAGGAAAATCTTATGGCTCAGATATTCTCAGGTGCATCCACACAAATATCCTTACCCCAGGACTCAGAGCTCCATTCTTTCTCTGTCAGGATTTGATTTAGCATAGCAAACTTGCTGGCACTATGAATTCAATTTTGTTACTTTGCTTCTCTTACGATTAACAGATTTTTACCACAACCTGTTCCCTGGCTATGTGAAATAAGTTTTTCTTTAAGTACTGCTATGGAAATTATTCTCTGAGTTAACACTTAGGTGAATTTAGGATTTCATTTTCTTCCTTTGATATCTTAATGGTAATTAAAAATCAATGATAATACTTTTATCCTTACAGTTATCACTGTCTCCTTGTTGTTCAAGTGCTACAGACATTGCAGGAACCACCACATCTATTTCTACATTTATGAATTCTGAGTTCCTTACCAGTGAAAGATTTAGTAATTTTGATGTGACAGCAAGCCGGAAATTACCATCTGGCCATTAATATTCCATTTCCAAAATCCTGTCCTAAGAGCCTAAGAGTACTCTGGTGCTAAGAATACTTCTGGTACCACCTGTCATTGCAATGGCAAGGAGAAACACTGAAACGACACCCAGGATTTGGAGGCAGATTTATTTACATCCATGGGCACTGATCAGGATCACTCCCAGAATATCAGGCCCTGATATCTGGTGGTCTAGGGCTTATGTGGAATAAGCAAGCAGGAAGTACAGAGCAGAATGGCTTGTCAGTTGGGGATTGGTTTATCCAATGTGCATCACAGTGACCAGCCATGCATCACAGTGACCAGCCGTTTCTAAGAGACAGGAGCAACTGGATCTGGAACAGGAACTATTACCTGGGCAACTAACAAGCTGAAGTATACTGGTGGGGGGAGCATTTTCTGCTACGTTTCTCCCTCTTTTAGTTTCCCTGTCAAATCTTTGCTGGGCATGTTACATGTAATCTTCTGAGACAAGGCCCAACTAGAATTTAGGCCTCTCTGTAACATTACTTGGCAAGGCAGTGAGGGAGTTAATCTGATCCAGGAGTGTCCAATGTGTCTTGGACGCTCATCAAATCTTGGTCAAGTATTTGATTGGTTGTTCTATTCTGTTGGGGCAACTGTCCATACAGAAACAGTTAGCAGGGTGTGAGGAAGCAAGGACAGAGCTAAGGGGAATCCAGGTCAATTAAGAACAACCACAGCTAGCAGGGAGGCAGGGAAGCAAGGACTGGGGTTAGCAGACTGAAAAGACACAAAAATTAAGGCAAATATGTATGGAGCAATCCTGTGAACGGTGTCCTCAGGCTTCAGTTGTGCCAGTGTTGTCTCTTCAGAGTGAGCCTCAGAGGGGCTGTCCAGGTAAATTTTTCCACAGATGTAAGGCTGGATTTCTGAAACTTGCAGAGGTAGTTAATATGTACCTGGGTTATATGTGTATGCAGGAATGTCTACAGATATAGCTGGTCTTTTAACTGGTTACAAGCTGTATGTAGTTTTTATTTAATCTTGTTTTTTTGAGTTACCTCTGTTACAAATGCAGGCCCATTGTCGCTGCCAATGATCAAGGGTAGACCATATCTAAGGATGATTTTTTTACAGCAGGACCCTACAAATTTTATTTTCTTCTCAGTGTCAGGAAAACATAATTTTCCCTTTATTTAAATCTAACAAGAGTCTCCAAGAGGAAACCGTGTAAATAAAAGGTTACTCGGGTTAGCATTTACTAGAAAAAAGCTGACGGTAGTTTTGTTTTAAACCTCTATTTGTTAATTAAGCATGTTGTTTCTTTGGTGCTAAAATTTAGACAAATTTAATTGAAAAAAGCTTCCTATGTATCTACTAGGAAAGAATGATTTCTTCTGAAGATGTGTAAGTCCCAACTTCCTAATTAAAATAAAATAATGGCTTTCCAATCTGTTGTGGGAAAGAGGTATTTAGAGAATTACCATGAAGCACTTCACAGAAACACCATTAAAATGATGAATATAAGTAGCTGAACATTTTGCTGGTGCTAAATTGAATTCAGTGAATAGGTGAAAGAGGTTTTCCTTACTTGCTGCCAAGACTTGATGCATCCATATAAATTGTTTGGCATGTACAGTTTTATGAATCAAAGTGTTTTGCCCCTGTAAAATAATTCTAGATGCAGAATTGCCTGGATGTAATTTCTGGTATTTTATATTTAACATTTAGAATTCAATTTTTATATTTGCTGGAATAGGACAGTGCATACTGTGTAACAGAAAAGAGTAAAGTTCCTAACTATCCTTACCCATGTCTGAAGTTTCAGTTCGGACTTAAATTTCAGATTTCTAGGTGAGTTAATTTAGTAATCAGTGACCAAGAATAAATATTTATTCAATCAGGGGTGACATATAAAAAAATCTTCACTCTTTGTTTTTGGCGTAACTACTGACCAACTCAATGGAATAAGGAACAGCTGCCAACTCCATCGGAAAGGATAATTGCTGTTAAAAAATATTTGCATCTCTACACCAGTGTATCAGAACTATATACAATCCAGAGGGAAATGCCTTAGGGCAGAAGAAAGAATTAAGATCAGGCTCTGTTTCTAAGAACTACGTATGTAATGTAACTGATGTTAACATTATAAGGCAACTTCTCTGATTATCATTTAACTTGCTGGATCACAGATATGGAGCTCTGGAAAGAAGACAGATGAAAAACCTCAGAAAGTGAAACATTACAACTTGGTTTTCTTCTTGACCATAATATCTAATAGTTTGAAATGGTTTGCAAAATCGGTACAAGTATTCACCTCTTGGTAACCACGTCTCTTTCTAATGCACCTTTAAGGTTACTCCTATCAAGGGAAGGCTATTTCACTTCCTTTTGAGTTTGGGCTGGCCTTATCATTTGCTTTAACCAAAAATACAAAAGTTGTACCAATGCTGAGCCCTAGCTCAAGAGGCATGCACACTTCCAAGCTTTTACTTTAGAACTTCCTGTCACCATGTGAATGAGCCTTTGGTGTCTGCTAGAAGACAGCATGGCCCTGCCATCCCTGTGGTTACAGTCAAACTTCCAGCTGACTACAAATACATGAAGAAGTCCTGGCAAGATTAGCAGAGCTAGTTCGATGACACATAGACTCATGATTTTAAAAAGTAATTACTGTTTTAAAGCATAATTATTTGGGGATAGTTTGCTATGCAGTAATTAATAATAAAGACAGTTATTTTAGATTATTATAGAGAAAGAAAGAAACATAAGCTCCTGTTTTTATTAACAGAAAAGAATACAGATAATACTCATGTCCCAAGTTCGACAGGATGTCAGTAATGCCTTAGAAACATAATCAGTCTTTCTAATTTTGAACTGCTGAACTTGACAAAAAGGTAACTTTAAATAAAAGGGAACTGGAAAGGGTGATAAAGATTGTCATTTTGCCACATTACAGTAAGAAATAGAGAAATAAATCTGTCACAGATAAAAATGGGTGGCAGTCATACTTTCATAAATCTTTTCATCATTGGTCCCAAAACACTCTCAAAATCTTCTGAAATTGAAAAAGTCTTAATAAAAAGATATTTCTTATTAAATATATATGCAAAATATCATTTTAAATTATTACTACAAAAAGAAATTGACTTTTTTCTTTATTTAAAAGGAAATATTTGAGTCCTTAAAAGACTTCGATTTAAATGCCATTGGCTTTCAATAAATGATAACAAGAAAGCTGGTATTGAATACTCCTAGTAATACATGTTTTGTTCTAGAATACCAGCAATGTACAAAAGTAGAGCTGAAAAGTTGTAGTTGTGGGGTAAATAGTACATATTGTTGAGGATAATGAGAAGCTTGAACTTCAGTAAAGATCATGGTGACTGTTATTTCAGAAGAATTACATATAAGATAGATGTTACTAATTTGTAATAACTGGAATCCTGACAAGAGGGCCAAACGGAATGAATGGGTTTTTGGCTGATTCCTGTAACTTTAGCCGTGAGGAAACTGTACAAGTAAGACAGAATCAGAGAGTTAAGGAACTAGCATTAAAAGGCTAAGCTTCCCAGTGAAACAAATATTAATAGAACAAAAGACTGTCCTGAACTAGTGTACCTGCCTGTGGGGGAAAGGGAACACTGGGAAAATCCGATAGTCAAGTGGCCATACACTACTGAAGGAGCAGCTGGGGTGCATTATTTAAATTCTGCTCTTGCTCATCTCCCTACAACCCCTTGAGATAATCATAGCCTGTGTCACTCATAGGTATCACCAGCAAGAGTGTAGTCAGCAGAGACGCATCAGGCAACTGGAAAGCCTTAGGATGAAGAACTAATGAAAACAGGTTCAGGCTAACCTTCCTAATCATTCCACTGCTGCTTCTGCAAGTGAAGAGCCAATAGATTAAAAGTTTTCACAACAGTCCCAACCACATGAGCTGCCTAAACCCATGGCAGTTCCGAGATGTTTGGGGGATTGGACTCAGATAAGCAATTATGTATTAGGCATTTCCTCTGGAGAGCTTCATTGGACACCTTAGGCTTCATATATACAAAACAGAGTTTGCCTTCTCCTTAAAATCTATTATTTTCTTTTTTATACTAAACTATCTTTCATACAACTCTCTAAGCCAGAAACTTAAGAATTATCTGAGACTTATATCATTTATTATTAACTCATGCCACTTTTTCCTGCTAAATATACATTCCTTCCAACCCCCATTGTGAATACCTTCAGCATAAAATTTTAATTTATAGAGTACCACATAGAACTTACAGGGTCTCATATATAACTTACATAGTGCCATATATAATTTTGATACCAAGTCATTATTATTCCTGACTATTCTCACTGGAGAAAGCTTCTGAAAACAAAAATCTGATCACACAGCAGGATAAAACCTTAAAAATGCTCCTATTCATCATCTTTCCAGGTTTTATGTCCAATCATAAACGATCTCACACAGGTAAGAATCTACAATATTTTAAAAGACACACAGAAAAAAAGAATTGCTTATGCTGTGCTTATCTGTTTTCTAAAATTTATTTTTCCTAATTAAAATATTCTCTTCTAAAGCTCTCCCTACTGTCTCAACTTATAATGTTGGCGAATTTTAATGAATAATTCTGAATTTTCCAGTATGTGTGTTAATAATTTGTTAATTTTCCTAATTTCGTGATATATCCACCCTCTCCCAATTTTAAAGACCAGCCACAATTCAGGAGAAGAACTAAGAAAATGACAGAGGAAGACTGTTCCTCAGGTTTACATTTTTCTACTTTCACTGTCAGTGGTGACCGCTCAGCCATCAAAAGCAATGCCCAGTTCTTTGAACAGAACTAAGCTTCTTCCTCCACTGAAGGTAGTAAGATAGAAAAGAATTCCTCTTAATGCTGCAAACTCACCTCTTCAGTTTTCCTACAACAATCTAGCGTGTTGGCACAGGTATATATGTATGCTAAGTATAGGATAATATCCACGTCTGTTATAAGTACAAAGGGAAATGAAAAGTTCTTATTAATTTTTACTCCTCCCAGAGTCTCAAAGTGAAAGTTTTAAGAAGTAAATTACAAGTTATTGTAAAGAATTCCCCGGATTTTAATCTCTCCCCTTTAACCTGAGAAGTCCTTATCTCTGACCCCTTCTCTAAGAGTACCTATACTCCCATCTTTCCTCTTCTGAGTTAAGAAACCCTACTCCAATCATAAGTCAAGTAGAACTCTGCTCTCTGTACTCATACTACCTCCATCCCACAGCTACACTTCAATATCTGTGGGAAGCAACAAGATGGAGCTCTCAGGACCTAGGCAAACAGAAGGGGGGTGAGTGGTGGTAAAGGGAAGGTTCAGGCCCCCCAGGATCTGTGCTGTCGTCGGAGACTGGATCCTCCAGCTTGGATTTTCTTTTCTGTGTCTCACTGCATGAGATGAAAGTTCATTAAGTTCTTTGGCTGTCGACCCCATTCGATTAAAGGTGTCTGTCCTTCGGGGAAGATCTAATTTGGGTGCTAACATGGGTATCAAGGCACATTTCCTTTTCTTTAGAAACAATTAGCCCCCTTGCTGTACACTAGAACATTGGGATTCTTTTCTAGTCCTAGTCTAGTCCAAGCAATATGAAATAGAAATGCATTACCTATAATGCCTTCTCTTTTTAGAAATGCTCAAGATTGATCATTCTAGGAAGAATTCAGTGTTCTTCAATCATCCTCAATCTCGATCATGTGGAATTAGGGGGTGAAAACAAAACAAAACAACAGAAGAAAGGCATGGCCAATTCCTTCTAATACACTTAGTTTGGCCTCACTTTCCTGTGTCTAGGCTTTTGTGCCTATCTAATAAACTCTCATTTCACATTAACCCATTTCTCACTCTCGCTAGAATATTTTCCAGCAGTGCTTGTGGCTGCAGCATTTACCCTGGGATAACTGGCAAATTACAGTCCTAACCTTATCCCCAAACTTAGCCATGAAATATTTTGCTTTCATTAATATTTCTGCATCCCCCTAGTATACTGATAGTCTTTTTTGGGAAAATTATATTAATTTATATCCAAGGGAAGAAAAAAGAACATCATGAAAGACAAAGGTTTATACAGTAGTTTCAGGGCATCTTTAGAAACAAAAGACATTATTCTGGTTATAGCATCGTTTTTAGTAGTAATATTTCCATTCATAAAAGATAGTAATTCTCCATCACTAAAAAATTAAGTGAACACTGGCAGCGAGCTGCACTTTTTTTTTTCCTGAGTGGGAAATGGATTGATGAAGTCTCAAATGTCAAAGTCTAACTTAGTGTCTGCTATATATGTATCCCTAAACATATGATTACATACTATATGAACACTTTACTAAATAAACAGTTTAAATCTTCTACATCATCATGACTAGTAACCAACAATGTTTTGTATTGAAAATTGCAAAGAAAATAAAATTTTAAGTGTTCTCACCACAAAAGAGATGAGAGTTAATCTAGGTGTATGTTAATTAGCCCTATTTAGGCATTCTACAATGTACACATATTTAAAAAAAACATGTCATATATAAAAATCTTATTTGTCAATTAAAATAGTTTTGTCTTAAAGAAACGGTAAATATGCATGCTTGTTGTAGAAAAAGCCTTCATGCATTAATCATATATTTTGCCTGCCATACTTGTTTTCAAATCAGAGAAATGGGTCCGAAATATTTCATGAAATACTGAAAGTAGCATTTTGAATACGACTGCAAAACAAAATCTTAGCACTAGTGCCCTCAAACAATGCTCTAGGTAAGTGAAATTCAAAAGGATTTTTATCAAAACAAGAGAAAAAAGATCTGTGTATGAAGCCAGGCACATGCAGAAGGTCCTCCAAGCCTGACTGCAGGACCCGCAGAGCACTGTGATTGCGCGCTGAGGGAGAAGGTAGGTACTTGCTCTTCTCTGACCCCCGGTCCTTTTACTGTGTTCTTTGCTCCTAAAGATACAGTGACTCAAAAAGATAGTCTTGAGTTTGGCAATTAAATCTTATTAGCTGAAATTCTGACATTTGTATTTTTCCAGTAAACACTATTTTATTTGTACTCATTTTCACTTTTCCTTAAGGACTTATAAGCACCCACTGTTGGATAACGGTATAAGCATGTTTAGCTGGGCATGGTGACACACCCCTGTATTCCCACCACTCTGGAGGGAGCCTGAGGCAGGAGGATTGGTGTGAGTTCCAGGCCAGCCTGGGCTACCTAGTTAACTCAAGACCAGTCTAAACTCCACAGTGAAACCCTGCCCCAAAATAAAAGCATGTTGGGCATTGTAAGGATTTCAGACAGATAATCTAGGTGCCGAACATGAGGAATGCACAAAAAGATTTCAGAAAAATACAAGAAAACACCATTAAGCACCAGGAAAAGTTATGTAAGAAAAAGGAAGTTAATCAAGCAGGAAGAAGAAATAGTCTCTTCAAAATGCAATTAAACGTTGGTGAAACAGAACCAAGCAGAGCCAAGTAGCCATGGAAATGCACCTGCTGATGTCCTCAACTCCATCTCTCACACCCAGTATTGTATCTTCATCTCTGCTCCCAAAAATATGTACATGACATGTTGACACAAGACTATGACAGTAGCCTTGAGTGAACAAGAAATGCATTTAAAAAGTGCAAAAATTAAAATCATAGTTAAATAGTTTCTTTAACACTATTGAGTTGTGGGGATTTTTGTTTGTTTTTGGTTTGGTTTGGTTTGGTTTGGTTTGGTTATGACATAGTAAAGCATAGAACAAAGTTAGGATGAGCAACGACATATGCTCTACCTTCTAATCATACAGATAGTTTACAGTTCTATAACATGCTGTACTCCTACATTCTGGCCATGTGCTGACTTTCTGGCAAATCTAATATTATGTGTGCATTTGTCATCATGATATCTGGGATTAAGTACTCATGGTCAAATAAACTGACCAAACAGTCCAGGGAGTTCTTCATGTCAACATCCAATATTGTCCAGGTTAGAGAAATGAGGAGAACCAGGAAATTTTATAGTTTATAAAACAAAAGGGAAAACAGCTGTAAAAGATGGGATCCAAATAGACAAATTTGTCTGAGGAGGAAAACAGATGTTGCTCTAATTTATTTCCTGTTTCTTCCTGTTAGTGATGTAACTCTCTGAACTCAGACATGAAGTCCAGATGGTCTAGCCAAAGAAGACCCATGGCCAGAGAGCTCGTTTCAACACATTTGGCAAAAGTCTACTAATTTTTTACTACTATATTCTAGTGCTTCATTTGCATGACTTTTGATACTTAAATTAAGTTGTTTGTTAATGTGTTCATTTATAATATATGTGTGTATCTCCCAAAACATTTATACCTGGACAAATTCCAGTAAGAAATTATTTTGAGAGATTAAAATCAACTCCAAGCACTGCACACTGTCTTTGGCAATATTTAGAGGGAAATGATTAGAACTGCCGTGTGCATAGCACATTACTTAATCTAATATTTTAGGGGGTTAACAATAAGTTGACTTATCAGACAAAAGAATGTTTGAACATAAACATAATGATAACTATTCAGCTCAAGAAGTTTGAAAAAAAAACAAAATAAAGATAGGGAAGTAAATAAAATAGCATAGTTCCAGAAAATTAACAAAGCAAAACATGAAATCTAAGAAATCATCAATAAAGTAGATGTCTGACAAAATCAAACAAGCAAAACAGAAATAATCAAATAAACAAAATCAGACCGAAGAATGGATGAGCTCAAAGAAGCAGAAAGATGATGGCTTCTAAGGACTGAGAGAAAGGAAGAATGGAGCAATGCGAGCCACAGAATACAAAGTGTAACCACGTAGGTGGATGTGACACACTTGTTAATTATTTGGAATGTGGTAAACATTTCTCAATGTGTATCAACATTTCAAGGTGTACATCTTAAATATATACAGCTTTACATGTCAAAAAATTAAATAGTCACAAAATAAAGTACTTAAAGATTAAGAAGTCTGTATACATATAGTGATAGCAGAAGTGTAAAATGCAATGAAATTATGACTAGTTATTTAGCAATAAACTAGAAAATTTGGATTAAATGGGTTCATTGTGGCAAAATAGATGCAAAAGTTGTCTGAAGAAGAAAAAATTAAACATGCTAACAATACTTAAAACATATTGAAATACTAATCCAGGGCCTTCTTCCAAAAAGCTTAGTTCTTGATCAGGTTGCTCATGAGTTCTGAGCTGCACCCATATTACCACTCACAGACCTGATAATTAACTTGATCTAATGCAAATAATTTCAACCTGCTTTCCGCGAAGTGTATGAACTCCATCTTAAGACAGTGTTGTATCTAAAACAATTGAAAATTAATACAAAGTATCTCTAAATTGACAAAATAATTCATAGATACTATATATATATAAAATTTACAACTGGGGAAAGTACTAAAATTCTGTTTTAATTTAATGAAAATAAATGTGAACTATTTTTTCTGGTACAGATTTTGGATACTTTGAATTCTATCCATGTAATCCTTGGTTTCCAGACACTGGCTGAAAATACCAAAAGGAAAATTAACCCTTTGTACTTCAATTTCCTTATCTGTAAAATGGGAATAATAGTAGTACTTGCCATGTACAGTGTTGAAAAAGTAAAAAATGTATTAGAAGAAAGAAGTACATAAATATTTGTTGCTTTTATTGATGTTATGAATCATTCAATGGATAATTTCTACCTAATAAAATTTGTCCCAGGACACACTAAAAGATAATGACAAGCTGACTTAATGAAGCTAGTACAATTATCCAAAATCAGATAAAAGACAACATACAAAAGTAATCATTGGCAAGAACTCTACAATAAATCCATTCACAAATAATAGATAATGCTTAGAGGCTTCTGTGTCAACTTTAGAAAATGTATCAGTGACATTCAAAACATTAATAGACTCAAAGATAACGATTATATCATCTGCACAGATGCACACAAAAAAGTAATTTTCAAAGTTCAGCACTTGCTTAGAACAAAGCAAAGAGTAGAAGTGAAATTCCTTAATTCAGCAAGGACTACAATTCAAAGGACAGTAATAATTATACTTAATGAAGAATATGTACATAAAAACCCTTTAAGTCCAGAGTTAGCATGAGAATCGACTACACTAGTATTTTTTCCAGAGTCTGCTCAATATAATAAGCACATTAAAATGAATAAAGTTACAATGATTATTAAGAGTTTATCTAGATTAAAAAAAAATCAGCAAGATGAATAGAAAAACCACTAGTATCAATAAGGAATTTTAGCATGCTTGGTGAAATCAGGATAATCAATTAAAATCAATTTTTCTGTGCAAAAATAACCAAGTATAAAACATAATAAAAATATAAGTAGTTTTTACTGATAGTACAAAAACTAAGAATGATACTAGCAAAAATCAAAAGCACCTAAAATAATCCCATCAATAATATTAAAACCTTCCTAGAAGATGTAAATAAAGGTCAGTGGAGAGATTCTATGGTGTTGGGTAACAGCAATTAATTTTATAGGAATATAATTCTAATTTGTAACTTTATTCCAATCATAATTCTAATTGACTTTAAGAAGAGTTTAATGGATGTAGTGTAACATTTCTACAAAGCTATCAAAATCCATGAGTGTCTAAGTATAGATTTTGAAAAAAAAAATGCAGAGCAAAAAGGGACCAGATTTTAAACAAATTTTGAAACATTAGTATAAAAACAGCATAATATAAGTAACAGAACAGATTTTTAAAAATCAACAGAATTAAATGTAAAGCTTTAAATAGCTCTGTGATTGTATGGGTAAGTTAAATTTTATAAAGGTGGCACCACAAATAAATAGGCCAAACAGTGTATTTCCTGTAATATCAGCAAACTAGATTTTATATGAAGAAAATAAATCTTAATTTATATTTTTAACTCCATTTACAGTAGTAAGCTTTAGGTAGACTATTTAATGTAGACCACTGGGCATGGGGGGCAAGTATGTGAGTGGCTGAGGCAGGAGGAGTGAAAATTCAATAAGCCTGAACAACTTAGTAAAACTCTATCTCAAAAGTAAAAAAGAGTAAAAATAAAGGGGGCCAAGGGGGCAGGGATGTAGCTCAGTGTGAAAGCCCTGAGTTTACTTCCCGGTACAAAAGAAAAGAAAAGAAAAGAAAAGAAAAGAAGCTAAGAAAAAGACTCCTTAAATCCACAAAAGTACAAATTACAAGATGAATTTCTGCCCCATGAAGAAATTGATGACACATGCAGAGTACATTCACAGTGGAAAGAACAAGAGATTTCTGCTTTCTCATAGGATATAGAAGGTCATGGATACCAGCAAAGCATATTACACACATTGAAACCTCTCCCCCAAAAACTGTGAAATTAGGGGTACAGGGGGTGACAGGGGGATGAAAATGATACTTATGTGCATGTACAAATAAAAAAAATCATGAAAACAACTGAAAAACAAAACAGGGGAAAAAGGAGGGCTCATACAATTAACAACCGGAGTGATGTTTATTTAGACACTTTGCTTTTTGATCTGTTTAGCTATAAATATGATTTGTTCATAACATTATATGCATGCCACTGTTTGATAGTAGTGTTTATGCTTCCAAAAATATGTGTTATTTTTACCTAAAAGAAAAAATGAAAAATATGTGTTATTTTTACCTAAAAGAATAAATGAAAAAAGATCTAGAAGGCCATGAGATATCAATATTTCTGCTATAAAACAAGATTTAAAAAAATTTAAAAATATTTTGAAAACAAATCTGAGAGTTGCAGAAGCAAAAAAGGAACTGTATTTCCTGGATTCACTCACTTTCTGCCGAGGCCTCTTATGAACCCACGTTTACGTGGAGGACTGAGCCTGGCCTACAAAGAGGCTCTTTATTTGAGAAAAGAAAATCACAGAAACTTTCGATAGTGGAGACCAGGAAGCTGGGCCAGGAACTTCTAAAAGATGCCATAAAACCTTTCGCCGCTTCGTGGAACTGGGAGGCGAAATGCATTAGAGTGAGAGGGTCCACTTCCAACTGTGAGTCAATGTTCCCCTCTCGAGACTTGCAGGTATTGATGCACATGGGTAGGAGGCTGAGGGCTGGTTTCAAAAACTTTGATAGGAAAAAGTGAATCTATCTGATCTTTCAAGTCTGTGGAGGCAGAATCTTCCCAGGTTTTTGGTCAAAAACCAGAAGGTTTATTTTCTACAAGTCATAGATGTACTGAATTTTTCTCAACTATATTGACAGCCCTGACTCACCATAGCAACATTATTATTATTATTATTACTATTATTATTATTATTATTATTATTTTGGGGTGGTACTAAGAACTGAACCCAGGGCCTTCACGCTGAGCCCTTTTTTAGTTTTGTTTAAATTTTTAGTTTTGAGACAGTGTCTTACTCAGACACTAAGTTGTTCAGATCAGGCTTAAACTTGCAATCCTCATTCCTCAGCCTCACACAGTGTTGGGATTACAGTCATGGACCACCATGCCTTAGCTAAGAGAAGAACAGAAGAACTCAGCCTGGAGGGAGATGATATCATCTATTTTACACATGAGATAATATACTCTTTTACGCACGATATTACATAGGCAGAAAACATTCAATAGAAACACAAGGCGGCAAGAAAATGGGACTCTGCTCCAAAGAAAAATTAAACAATAGAAGCAGCTCCATATAATTCAGATATTGCAGTATTAGAATTAGCAAAGAGATATATGTACATATATATGTATATGTAAATGCATATGTGTTCTATAGAGAGGTAACATTTTAAATGGACAAAATATGAGAATGTCAACGGATAATTGAATTGATTTTAAGAATTAAGTAGCATTGTGTTGCTAAAATGGAATCTCTAAAATTAATTGGATTTGTTGAAAATGTATTCATCTAACAGCAGATAAATGTAATGGAAGACAGGATTAGGAAAAAATAGATCAATAGAAAACAACTGAAGCAGAGACATAAAAAGAATGGAAGGCACAGAGCAAAAGAGACAAGTGAGGAAAAATGGAAACTTAAGCTATTTACAGGTGGAATTCTAGAGGGAAAAGAATAAAAAGAACAGAATCTGTGTGGGTAGTGATAATGACAGAATTTTCACAGTTCATGAAAATCAACTGATACAAAAAGAAAAGAATAAACACAAAGCAGTGTAAATAAAAAGGAGTTTGACCCATAAGATCAGACTCAAAGTGCTTCACATGACGACAAAGAAAAAAAAACTTAAAACTAAGCATAATCAAGAAAAAAGATGCATGATATAGAAGAGAGTGAAATAACATTGAAGACAATGCTTTAAGGTGCTGAAAAGAAAAAAATCCAGGTGGATTCAAATAAAACTGATATGGGACTAAAATATACCAAAATAGTTTCAAATTAATAAGAAAATTACATCCTAAGAAAACAGAAAATTAACTGAAAATTAACAAAGGTGAAATCTTAAATGTTAACAAATATATAAAGAGATGAAATGTTAAATATAAGTATCACCTTACATCCACTAGATTCGCAAAAATTATAAGATTGGGCAACAGCAAATTTTTGAAGACATAAATATACTAAATCTTCTCCGCTTCTTGAGTAGGCATAGGAAGGTATAAGAAATTTTGGAAAAGTACCTGGCAAGATTTAATTTAAAGTAAAAATATTTTTATATCTGGTCCATCTTTATACTAGGTGTATACTGCAGAAATTCTCACAAAGGTCCATACGGAGTGTGTACAAATATGTGCTTCACTGTAGTGCTAGCTTACTTGGGAATGGGAACAGAAAGCCTGGTTTCCACCTCTGGCAGTTTGTAAGCAAATGTGGTAGAATTATACCCTAAAATATTATATGCATAATCTAGAAGTAACAGAACCATATACCAAGCCAGGCGTCCTAGTTCATGCTGTAGTCCCAGCTATTCAGGAGGCTGAGACTGGAGGATCACATGAGTTCAGGAGTCAAGACCAGCCTGGGCAATATAGTGACCTCATACAAAAAAAAAAAAAAAAAAAAAAAAAAGGAAACATATGTGATGGATAGATGTTAAAAACAGAACGTTGAGTTACCAGGACATGAAACACTGTGAATATGTAAACAAAACATTTTTAGAAAAAGTTACAAGCAAAAATACTTCAAATTTATAAGAAACTGTGTGAAGGATGACATGAGTGAAAAAATAGAAAAAGTACATGTGTATTCTCGAGTTCATTGACGGATATGTTCTACAACATAAAAAAATGTAATGCAGTAGTCAAATCGTCAGTATCAGAATAAGGCCCAAAACTCAGAGAAAGTGATGGGAATGAAGAAGAAAGAAGGAAAGAGAAATGAAAGAGAGAGAAGAAAGGGAACAAAACAAAGGAAAGAGAAGAAGAAAGGGCAAGCAGGGAAAGAAGAGAGGAAGGTAGAATGCTCAGTTTGAAAATGTATCAGTAGTGACTGATAGAGCTATGAGATACATTTAGTTTATTAATTATACTTACCAATGTTTTCTCAATTTTTCAATATGTACTGTATTCATAAAAATGAAAAATTAATCTTAAGCGAATAGACTTTAACCAGTAAATATTATTTTCATGGAAGCTCTAATATATCTCAATTTACCATAATTTGTTCAAGATTATGACTCACTCAATTAACACAACACTAGCCCACATAAATTATCTTAGATAATGGAAAACTATTGGACTTTGGAGAAAGAATTGCCCAAAAGAGTCATCAAGGTCAAAGGAAAAATTAAGGTAATGATAAAATCCTTCCATTCCTTCTTCCAAATGTAGATATAGAAACACCTTTAAAATACAACTTTAGGAGCCAGTGAGATAGCTCAGCAGTATAAGTGCCTGCCTGGCAAGCGCGAGGTCCTGAGTTCGACTCCCAGTAACCACATAAAAAGGAAAAAGGGCCCGGTGATATCGCTCAGCAGCACAAGTTCCCTCTGGCAAGCGTGAGGTCCTGAGTTCAACCCCTGGTATCCACATAAAAAATAAAATAAAATAAAATACAACTTTAATCTCATCAACAATCAGAGAAACAAAGGCTGGAGAATCAGTACTGTACTTTTTATCCATTCAATTGGCCCAAAGTTGAAAGTTGAATAAAGTCACTTGGTAGAGAAGTGACACAACTGGTGCAATCATGATGACGCAACTGGAACAGCTCAGCATTGCACAAGCCCTGCCCCAGCCCCACTCAAGGACATTAAACTTTCAAGTGTGTGCCCAAGAGGGTAAGTATGAAGATATTAATCACTGCATTGTTTGCCACAGTACAGAGCTGAAAATAACCAAATGTTCCTGAGTAGGAGGATGGATAAATAAAATCTTACTTGGTTTAAAGGAATGCCAAATACCTGTGGGAGGGAGCTAAAACCTTAAGAGCCACTTGTTAAGTGAGTAGACAAAAATTCAAAACCACATGTACGGTATGCCAGTCATGTAAAATTTTAAATACATAACACAATATCATACCTTATTTAAGGATACTTTTATAATTAAACACATTTAAAATGAAGGCTGTCCTTGAGAAGCAAAAAAGTGTGGTTGGAAATGTGAGTTATAAATGAGATTCTGGCTACATCCCCAGTGCTTCATTTTGAGGAGTATAAAAAAAAAATTAGTGGAGAAAATGACAAAATGATAATAGCTGTCTGGAAAGATGGCAGTAGAAGTGATGGCAAGTGTTTTTTAATCTTTATAAATCCTCACATAAAAACAGATGGAGTAACTAGATAGCAAAACCAAAACCAGTGGAAACCATTTACAACAAACTTAGGTGGCAAGGTGTCTCCACAAACCCCTTAATATATAAGAGGGTTTGGATAAACTGTCAACAGCCAAGTGATCCCCATGATATTATAATCATGACAGCAACAAATTGTAACATCTAGGGGTATGTTTGAGTTATAAAACTCTAAAAAGAAAACCAAAGGAAATGCTTTCTCTACATGCCAGCCTAGTGGTGACTTATACCTGGAGAAATAGGCTCTGTGACTGGGATGGAAATATGAAAGGGTTTGTGGGGTGGCAGGTAAAGTTATATTTCTTATCTGGGTCATGTTTGACTTATAATTTCAAAAACTGAGGATCACCTCTGCACATGGATAGTTAGAATGTAAGTGGCTGTCACATTATTCTTTGTACTCTTCTGTTGCATTAAAACTCCTCCAAGAATACAATAAAATGTGTTCAAGGATAAATATGATGACAAAAACCTATTAAAAACATTTTCCTTAAAGCCTAATGCTACAATCCAGAAAACCTTCTTCTTATTTATTTCCCAGAGTCTAGCTTCAGGAATAATCTCTGAGCTACTTCGAAAACTATAGGATAACATGATCAAGTAACACACATAGCGTGCTATATTTAGAAATGCTGCTCATTCAAAATTCTGGAGTGTCTCAAATTTTAAGCTAAACTATCAGTAATTTTTTTCCACAGATAAATTATTAATAGAAAAATAATACCATGCAAAAGATTTTGTGGATTAGCTACTTTTATAATAAAATAATAGGTTTTTATGATTATCTAAATCATTAATCCATGTACCAGTAATGATAATAAAATTTATGCTAAATGTGTTCATTATGTTTTATAGTTTAAACATTAATTTCATATATATTATTATATTCAATCTTCCAAACACCACTCCGAATTAGTTCAGACGCATTTAATATTAATTTTTTCATTGTTTAACCTGGGAGGATCATTAATTTGCCTGAGATTACATAGTAACAGCATAGAAAATAAAATTCCAGTTTCAGTATTATGTTTCTCTGTCTAGTGTTCTTACTATTCATCTTGAAGCATTGATTTTTCGTTATTTGAATCTTAGTCCAGCATATCTAACAATTAAACTCATGGGTTAACCTCATTAACTCAATGTTCTCTGATAATTAAACCAAGAGAAAAGCATGAAAAGACATTGAATTCTATCTGAAAAACATAAAAGTCTTCTGTTTTCAAACTCATCATAGAGCACTAGGCAACCAAAGTAGGCTAAAGTAGTAACAGAAATAAAAAGCTTGTTTGTCATGTAACAACTGTCACATTACTTCAAGCTTGAAATAATTTCAGATGCAGATTTGCTTAGAAGCTCTAGGATTGCAGGTTAGTTGGAATTAGGATATTAACAAGAACATGGACATAGATAAATGAAAATTCTACTTGATTAGTAATATAATGTTTAAGCATTCTAGATTTCAGTACTTTGCCATGCAATCTCTGAGTACTTACTATTGATCTGCTGTCTCAAAAAATATGTAAATACCCTTTAATATATAAGTACCCTTATATAGGTAAGCAAGCTTGTGAACCTAGGCTAGTACAGCTACCCATGTTTTGAGTGTATGTTCCAGGAATGCCATGAAAACAAAGGCAAGGACATGAACATGAATTATGACACCTCTGTTATGTGTTCTCTCTTAATTTTAGTAGCTGTTTTTTTAAAAACTCAATCATCTATGAACCTTTTCTTGAGGGGCCATGGAGCTTATTGCTGCATTATTTCGTGATTTGCAAAGCAAATATCACTGCATATCTATTGATCCTTCACAAGGAATTCAAGAAAAGAAATCAATTTAAAAACACTGATCTGCCTGTAGAGTCAAACATTGAAACAGGTAATATATATGCAAATATAAATATGAGCTGTGGTTCTTTGGCCTCAATGAACTAACAATCTAAGAAGAGGAAAACACAGATCATTTTGCACTTAAGTGCATTTTTACCTGTGGTTAAAAACACAATCTTTCCTCTTTGTAGAACCCTCAGTACTGAAAGGATTCAAATTCTTGAAGGACTGATTGAGTCTACACAGCAGTGGTGGAAATTAGAGAAGACGCACTAGAAATTTAAAATTTCAGCTGACTACTGAATTTCACATTAGCTCCTATAAGCAATTTCAAACCAACATGATGTAATCAGAGCCTGGAAAGAGTAAGGAGGAGAGATAACAAGAGGCTGGTCAGTGGGTGCAATGTTACAGGTATGTAGGAGAAATAATTTCTAGCATTCTATTGCAGAGTGGGGTATCTGTTTTTAAAAATTCATTGTGCATTTCCAAATAGCTACAATAGAAGACTTTAAATATTCTCACCACAAAGAAATAATTTTAAGTTGATAAATATATAGTGTCCTGATTTATTATGTAATATATATGTGTATGAAAACTTGACACTGTACACCCAAAATTTGTAGTTACTGTGCGCCACATCAAAAAAATAAAGCTTAAAACATAAATAAATAAATAAATAAATAAATAAATAAATAAATAAAGCCAACATTGCCTCCTGGCAACTAAAAATATTTGCTGTTTTTAAACACACTTTATGCAGTTTCATTTTGTAAAATGACTCACATAGAGCTCTTAGATTGCAAGTACAGTATGAGTGTCCTTTGTCTGAAATGCTTGGGATTAAAAAGTGGTACAGATCTTCAAGATTTTCAGATTTTGGAAAATTTCCATAGACTTTACTAGTTGCATATCCCTAATTCAAGGGAAAAAAAAAAAAAACCCAAATTTGAAATGCTCCAAAACCTGAAACTTTTTGCATGTCATTCGAGTGACAAAAAAAGGTTTCAGATTTCAGAGCATTTTGAATTTAGGATTTTCTGATTAGATATGCTCAATCTATAACAGAGATTAACTCAGTAAATTCAGCAAAAGGAAATTAATTTCAAGAGATGTGGTCATATTTAATCTGAGGAAATTGGATGGACAGATCTTGGCAAAGACAGGAATCAAAACAGATCTAGAGGTTAAAGTGCAAAAATTCATGATCAGATCCTTCCAAATGCTATTGTTAGGAAAAAATGAGTTCAAGTTATGTGTATAAAATACATTGAAAATAGACACAGTCATGGAATTTATCACTCAACAAATAATGAGAAAGCAAATACAACACAGCATCCACTCAGATGAAGAAATAAAACAATACAGATGAGAGAATTAAGGCATGTTATGTACATGTACAAGTCTACCAAAGCTAACTCATTAGTCTGTATAACCAATGTACAGTAATAAAAATGTTGGGAAACATAAATAAATAAGGTCATGAAACAAAAACAGTCAAAAAAGAAAAGAAATGGAACATTATCAGTACTCAAGAAATCTTAAAATAGTGAGTGTGACATTTTCTAATTACAATCCATTTCATTCTCAATGTAGGTAATCAATATTCTGACTTGTAAAAATAATTTTCATACTATCTTCAAATTTATTTAAAGTTGAAAAACAAAGTTCTAACTATTGTCTATTTTTTCTCATTATTATAAAGTTCAAATTTTAGGAATGTAAGGAGGGAGAAGAGAATTGGAGGGAAGAAAGAAATTGTGAGATAAATGGGAGATAAAAGAAGGGAGATTGATGGATTCAGGTTCTCCTAGCTTAAAAAATATCCCCACTCTTGACTGACACCCCAGTAAAGAACAGGTTGAATCAAGAAAGGAAAAAGTACCTAAAGCAGTATGTGGATGTCAGTCCCAGGAGAACTGTGAACCAATGTAGGTCAGGCAAAACTGACAAATGTCTATTATACCCATGAGTTTTCTTCTAGTGCTATTGTAGTAAAAGTTCTTATATAGGAAAAGCATTCTAAATGTTAGAAAACTGTACACTTTAAAACCAGACATCTTAATCAAAAATCAGTCTTCTTTCTTGATTTTTTTATGGTAGTGCTATCCAATGTTGCCTTTTTCATTTTCTCTATATTGTACACTTCAATTAAGACTTTTGTCACATTCTACCTCGTCTTTGAAACTAACTAGGGCCTTTTCAACTTTCCTTCTACAAAATAAGAGTTGGTATCTACCAACTGGTTTTATACTCTGTGTGAACCATTGATATAATTTCCATTGAATGATCTCTTGCTTTGAACCATGCATTGTGCTGAACACCTGCAGGTTTAACTATAATTCTGTGATAGGTACTATTATCATCCTCATTCCATGAAAAAGGAAAATGAAGCTTAAATATGTGAGAGTCATTACAAGAACTGCCATGCTTCTCACATAATCCTGAGTGCAAAATCAAAGCGCTCTGGTGATATGAGCTCTGCATTAAACACTCTCAAGTAAGAGAGCTGCCAAATGCAAATGTTAGAAGAGGGAATCCGGCCACAACACAACTTAAAAATAAAATTTATTTTCCATTTGAGGTTACTCTAGAAGAAATAGTATCTGTTAAAACAGGATTAATTTCTTAAATGAGAGTTTTCCAAACTTTATGAAACAAAGGAGACTGTGTTTAATAGCAAAATCTATTTGCTTAAAAGAATAAAATATATGAAGAAATAATATATGGCTTTTAAGAAAATTTAAATCCAATTTTTATCACCTGATATGTCTTTCGTGTAATTGCATATCCCAGAAATTTTAGAATAACTCAAAAATAATATGATAGCTCCTATGGCATACTAAAGCTAAAGCTATCCAACAAGTCTCATCCCTCAGTCCCCACATTGTTGTGTGTCCTCCTTCCTCATGGCCTGGGTCTCGTGAGTTGCTTAGGAGAATGGGAAAAGAATGTGCACACAGGACTTGCTGTCACCCAGTGTTGCTGCCACCATTCTGAGCTTCTGGAAGATTCAAAGACCACAAAGGAAGGAAGCAACTGTCACAAATGTCCTTGCCAAGCTAACTGAATCTACGTGTGTTAGCCCAGAGCAAGACTGAAAAGCCACCAACCCAATACACAAAATTGTAAGAAATAGTACTTTTGTTTCTTTAAATCAGTAATAGGGAATTTATTTGGTACCAGAATTTGGCCATCAATAAAACACAAGCTTGAAAATAGTGACATTGTTTTGGGGACCGGGTTGTGATGGGATACTGGAGGAGTTGTAAGTAACCTATTAGACTATAGAGAGATATTATGTAGTATTAAAATAATGACAACTGTTTTCTGCAGAATTGTGGAATTAAAAAGTATGTCTAATCATGTGATAGTGGATTCTTGTAGTTCTAGCTAAGGAGAATTTTAGGAAGAATGTTTAAAATGTCAGTTGTATTCTGTTAACTATATATGATAGAGCAAGGTAAGAAAAAGAACAGGAAAAAGAGGGAGTTTCACTTTCAATGAGAATTTAGAGATTCTAAAAAAGAATTATGAGTTTCTTGGTTAGAAGATAAAAACTGTTTCACATATTGTCTCTCCAGCCAATAGAGGATTCTCTAAGGTGCTTACAAGCTTTATTTCATAGCGGCCATACATGGAGACTAAAGTAAAGGAGATCTGCCTTAAAAAAAAAATAAGGGTGGATGTGGTTTCCAAGGCAATGAGTGAACTTCTCACTTAATAGAAAGAAGACTGTCTCTTGGGATTTGCTTTTTCTAATGGGACACCAGCAAAGGCAGTGCAAGCAGAGGCTCCCAATTATTTGCACATCACATCTTACGCTGTTGAAGCATTGCTGCCACCATGTGAGGAAGTCCAGTCTAACCATCTGAAGGAGGAAAGGGCCCATGGAGAGAGACACTGGACTGTCAGTCTCGCTCAGTGCAGCTGCATGAGTGAGCCCAGGCAAAAGCAGCAAAAGATGTGCTGCCTTTGACGATGTGGCTTTGAGATCAATGAGGTAGCTGTAAGATTCTTTATTAAGACCTCAAAGACAATTTAAGGAAGTGCTAGTAGACACTGTTATCCACACAAAATGCTTCTAAGATTCTTACAAGCTTTATTTCATAGCAGCCATACATGGAGACTAAAGTAAAGGAGGTCTGCCTTAAAAAAAAAAAAAAGGGTAGATGTGGTTTCCATGGCAATGAGTGAACTCACTTATAGAAAGGGACTAAGTTATGAAGGTAATTTATCAGTTTGTATTAAAAATGACAAAGACAGTTTAAAAGAAAAGGAAACCTCTTGCTTCCTCAGTTTACTAATGGCCGTAGTCTGAACAAGCCGCTCAGCTGCAAATGCATTTCAAAGAAGGAGGATGAGGATGAAGATGATTATGGAGGGAGGAGAACAACGGAATGAAGGAGGAGAAGGGAGTGGAGGGGGAAGAGGAAAAGAGAGAGGAAGATACTTTATGGGCAAACCCAAGTTCTCAGAGACAAGAATCAAGAGGCATAGAGAATTGTAACGAGTGACTCTTAGGAACCAGAACTGAACCCTAATCGAGGAACATTTCCTTATGTGGGGAGCGGGGATACTTATAGCTGTCTGGCTTTTAGAATTGCTGTGGCTCAATAATTACTATTCTTTTCTCTTTCTTTCTCATTTTGAACAGAAATGTCTATTGCTGTACCCTCTGATTCATCGTTGTACTTTAAGTTCGTGAGGACTGAAGAAGTTGTTTTCTATGTCATGAGGATTTGGATCAAGAAGTGCTCCACCCAAAACACCTCATCTATATCCAGACCTGATTTGGTTTATGAGATCATGGACTTCTAAATTGATGCTGAGACTGGATGAAGCCATGGATGCTTGGGAGATGATGAGTGCATTTTGTGTATAGGAAAGACATGAATCACTGGAGCCAGAGACAGGACTGTGGTAGAGTGTGACCAAAGCGGAACCCAGTGAATCACATCTTCTTGTAACCACACTTTTGTGAGATCCTTTGCCTCTTGGGATTTGCTTTTTCTAATGGGACACCAGCAAATGCAGTGCAAGCAGAGGCTCCCAATTATTTGCACGTTACGTCTTATGCTGTTGAAGCATTGCTGCCACCGTGTGAGGGAGTCCAGTCTAACCATCCGAAGGAGGAAAGGTCCCATGGAGAGAGATACCGGACTGTCTTTCTAGCTCAGTGCAGCTGCATGAGTGAGCCCAGGTGAAGGCAGCAAAAGAATTCCCCAGCCATGGGTTAGGGACCACCAGTAAATTTCTCTGTGGCCCTTCCTAGGTCTAAGAAACAGGAAATATTCCATTCATGCTAACAGACAGATTGATCCTCTAATAGAGATTGGTATTTTTCTCCCAGCTATGCTTTGCTTCTTAACAGTTTACATATTCATAAATATATGCCATGTCAAAAGATATTTAGGGCTTTATTAGTTATTGTTAGCTCTCCAGTACAATTAAAATAAATTTTAAATTTTCATATTTATTTTGTCTTCCATTTTTTAGCATGTGATGATATAAACATAGAGGACATTTTTAAAGAATTTTATACTTTAAACTAAATCTAAAATCACTTACCCATACACATTCAAGTTTGACATTTGGGCTTTAGGTTAGGAATCCGTATTTTTCCTGAATATCATTTACTAGAGTGAAGAGGGCAAGGAGGAGAGAATGAAAGAAGCTGCAGTTAAATCGTCACAGATTCCTATTATTATTACCAACTTCCAGTAGTCTTCTTTGGATAAATGCTTTCTAATTTGATACATCTTTTAGTCCCTTTCCATTGTCCTGAATTGGTTGTTTTTTCAGTTTTCTAGTTTTATCATCACTGTGTGGAAAGAATTTGCTGCACTTCCTCAATCGGCTGTTTTGGAAATCATTTTTCCCAGTGATACCTCAGTTTACTAATTCAATTTTCTCCACAATTCTGGTTGCAAACTTAACTGGACCAGAACCAAATAAAGTTTCTCCATAAGGTCAACATTGAACCTAATCACTGAATTTGATTCAGTTCTTGTCCAACTCAGTTTGCCGCCAGAATCATGGAAAGAATCAAATTCATGAATTGAGGTATCACTGTATTTCTACTTTGAGTCCTTATTTATTACCTTCTTACTAATTTCCAAGTAATATATCAATATTCACCTAAATAGATCTATTTTAATTACAATTTACATTATCATTCACCACCATTTCTTTTCTTCATCATCTTATCCTATCTTTAAGATACTGTTCTAATTCATTTGCCTTGTTTTGTTTATTTAATCTTTCTTAAGTATTTTTCCAAGAAGGTGTGTAATTTGTATGCTTTACATTCATCATGCTAGAAAGAAAAGGAGCTGTAGTAGACGTGAGCATATTATCGACCAAGAACTTTCACTGCCATGGGTGGTCTAGCAGAGAGGTTATGGGCCCATAAAAAAGAGCAAATGAATTTGCTCTGCCTCTTATAGAAGCACGAGCAAGGAACATGATGCATCAAACCTGAAAAGAAACCAGAACAACTCTGCTACAGGTCCAGCAATATATTAGGAATTCAATTAAATGAATAAAGACAGAATTTCTGTTATGAAATTATGGCTTCAAGTCTACCAGCTCATGGGAACAAGCCCAGTCTCACACCATGTGCTTGATGAAGAGCCTAGATTAAGACAGACATGAACGCTGGACTAGAACAACTTAAAAAAATGCTGATCTCCAACTAGAAACTCAACATTTATTCATGGGGAGATTTTATTATCCACAGTACTCAAAGAAAAAAATGTTCAGGGAAAGGGAATTTGTAGGTACAATTACAAAACATATGAAAGTGCTCCATAAAAACAATTTAACCTCAGATATTATACAATGAAAAATTTGCATCCAAAGTTAAAAATAAGCATATTTCATGGTGAAAGGTAATGTATGACGATATTAATTTCTTAAAATAATAGAAATATTATGAAATAAGAAAGCCATTGTGAAAAATAGCCACAAAACCTTTGGTATGAAATAAAACTATTGCGAGGTGTGGTGTCACACATATAATCCCAGCACTCAGGGGGCTCAGGCAGGAGGACTGTTGCAAGTTCAAAGCCAACCAGGGCCACATAGTGAGTTCAAGGCCAGGCCGAACTACATAGAGAGACCCTGTCTTAAAATAAAACTATTAAAACCACTATGAAAATCAGTATGAAGATTTCTCAAAAAGCTAAAAATAGAAATTCTATTTGACCTAGCTATGCCCCTTACAGGTATCTTTCCTAGAGTTAAGAGATAAGGATATCATATTATAGTTACATATACATACCCACATTTACAGCACAACTCATAATAACTAAATCTTGGAAGTAGCCTATATGTCCATCAACAGATGAATGGATAAAGAAAATATGATATTTATATACAATGGAGTACTACTCTACCAAAAAGAAGGATAAATTTGAGTCATTTTAAGGAAAATACATGCACCTTGAGACCCGAATGTTAAGTGAAATGAATCAGACATACAAGCTTGAATATTGCATGGTTTCTCTTATATGAGAAACCCAAAATATAATAATGAGCAAAATTAAAGAGGAATAATGGGAAGTGGGGAGATAAATCTCTTGCACAAGCAAAGAGGACCAAGAAATGGAGGGAGCAGGAAAGGGAGGAATGTGAAGGGAATAAAAAAAGAATTAAGTTGTATTATGTTCGTGTACCTATTCCTCACAATGAATGTAATCATTATGTACAGCAAATATGCACTAATAAAAAATATAAAAATAAAAGAAAGTGGCCAGAGTGATAAGTGTATTTGAAGTGTGGGGTGTATTTTGAAGGGGATTAATGAAATAGTGTCTTTTACTGTAATACGTTTTTAAAACTTTAAATAGCCACCATATATTCTGATCACACCTCGTATTTGCTGAAGTAAACTGTTAGGCCTTTCAGAATACTACTATTTCTAAGTGGTTGTATCTAGTTTACTCAGGCAAACTTAACTCAAGGACTTTATAAATCCTTGAAGAAAAATTATACTATTCAGTATAATTACATAAAAATTGACTTTCAGTTTCTGAGGAGAAACTTGATTCTCTAGGTGTTAGCTCATGTTGGGAGCAGAATAACTCCAGGCCAGAAAGTTCCTCAGTGTTACAGAAAAGAAGAAGGTTGTTGGGGAAAGACAACTGTTCATCTCAGAACTGAGTCAGACAAGGGACTTGAAATGCCACTAAGAATTCAGACCTGTAAATTACCATGGCTATAGTATCTTTTGAGAAAGTTTCTATAACCTGGTAATATGAGTAACAGAAATCTACTGTCCTTCCTCCCATATTTTAAGATTCAACCTGATTTATATCTGTGGCAAGAAGCCAGTACCTATTAAAGACTCACTTATTTTTCCTTTCTATTAAATATTTCCTGGACATGGTAATTATATGATCTTCCAGACAAATGAAATTATACTTTGAGATACATTTAAATTGCATTTGAACACTATTTTGTTATTTTTTTTTATTTTATTTGTTTTTGCAGTGGTGGGGATTGAGCCCAGGGCTTTGCATATGTTAGGCAAGCACTCTACCACTGAGCTAAATCACAGCTAAAATTTAATTTTATCAAAATATGAATGTAAATAGCTTTAAAAATCATATAATATAGCAAGGATGATAATAAAAATCAATAATTTTTTGCTTCTACTCTCCCACCATTCACCATGCCCAAATACCTCTCTCTGCAAAAGAAACCAATTTCATCTTTTTTAATGTTTCCCTTTGTAATTATTTCCAAACTTCTGCGAAATATACTTAATTTTCATTTTCTGTTTTTTCAGTATGGAGCTTCTTACTAAGAAAGATGAAGGTTTAGTTTGCATACTAATCCTGCACCTTACCTCCAATTTCACATTTCATTCCTCCCATCCTTCTTATGTAACATGTATATAGTAACTTATACTAAATAAAAATATTTGGCATTTATTTTTAAAAATATTTAATTAAAATAAAATTTATTCCACGTAGATTAACTATGAAAGATATATTGCTGAAGGAAGAGTTAACAAATTGAAATAAAGATTTCAGAAAATCATCCAGATATAGAAAGGTAAATGGAAGAAAATGAGAAAAATCATGAAGACAATGGGTCACCATCCAGGATATATCTCTCAAAACTCCAAACTTGTGTATTGAACCGTCTACATATCCACTTATACTTAAATATATAATGGACATTTTAAAACCAGAATGTCTAACATTTAGTTCTTAATTCTTGCACCTAAAACTAGTCTATTCACAGCCTTTCCCTTTTTAGCTGTTGCCGATTCCTTCCACTTACTTGGGCCAATTACCTCAAGGTAAACTTAACTCCTTTTAATATTTATATCAAATTTATCATCAAGTTGTTGACTTTATTTTCAAAATACATTCAGTACATGACCACTTCTCACCATCTCCACTCTTCCCTGCTGTCTGAGACACCATTATCTGTAACCTGGGTTATTCCAATAGCTTCCTAAATGGTCTTGTTGCACTGCCCTAGCTGCGTTATCGTCAGCTCTCAACACTGACACTAACGTGGTCTCTTTATAGTATAGTTAAAATTATCTTAATCCTATGCTGAAAATATTAAAGGGCCTATATAACATGGAGCCTGTACACACACTACCACCTCTTTCTCTCCTTTCCCATCACCCACTGTGCTCCACACGTAGTGGGATCCTACATTCCTTCTCCAAAAAGACATGGGTAATCCTCTAATAAATTATTTCTCCAATATCATCTATTACTGATGGCTCATTGACTAAGCTATTTAAAACTCAAACCCATCTCTCTTCCCAAGCACAACATATAACCAGATTAAACATAATAAATATCAAAAAATATTTCATGAGTTTTTAATAAAATAGAAAGTGGTGATATGATACAATGTTAAACTGAAAAAGTTATTTAATTTCAATCAGTGATGTGTGTTCATTTAGGACACATATAATAACATATTGTTTGTAAAAGATCAAGAGATGATAAAAGGACAATGAACCCTCTGTAAGAAACTTGAGCAAAACTAATTTAGTTGCAAGGCACAGGAGAAAAAAAGGTAAAGATTATGATTTTGGTCGCCTACAGGGGTTCTAAACTCAAATACTGGTAAGAAGTCAAGCTGGCAAACTAAACATGTGTATTGGGCAGAGCTTAACACACAGGAACCAGTAAGGCCTGTGGCAAATAAGAAAGTACATAGCAGTGAAGGAAACCAAATACGTCATCCCTCATGCACATTCCAAATACATATCCATTAGAAAATGGTAAGTCAGCTGGCCCTGTTTCTTTGTTTCTGTTGCAGTTTTATTATTGCCTAAGTTAATTTTGAGGAAGGAGGATATTTAAACATTTAAATGGTTTCCAAAAGAATTAACACTCCTCTTGTATGCCTAATGTTCTTACTGAAAGGGTCACTTACGTATACTTAGAGCCCACACTTTTATTCTCAAAATAAATTCAATGCAGAGGTTTGATCAAGTATGTATTTGAGATTCCAAGCCCATATAAGCTTCAATTCTGATTTTTGCTTGTGCATAACTCAAACCCTTATAGGAAGAGATTCTTGGAAGTGACATATAGATCATTTGCCATGTGGTTTGCACATGCATTTTCTGCATGCATGGCTAATTCAAGGGCATGAGAAAACATATGCAAGTACTATTCAGCATAGAAATTTAGACATTTCTTTGAAATGTTGACCTTAAAATGTTTAACACCTGCAGTACACAGGATATGATGACATCTCACAAAACTACAAATCTTCCTTATAAATATAACTGGAAACGGTCATCTCCTGAAAAAGGGAAAGAAGTTTTATTATCTCAATAAAAGTAAATTCAACTAGTTAGATTTAGAATAAGGATATTTCTCCATTTGAATGCAATTGCTTTTTTCTTCTTTAAAGTAGACAAGATAGTTGGCTTAAATAACCACCAAAACAAATATCAATCATCCTACAAAATAAACAAACTAAGTTATAAACAAATAGCAAAATATACAAATATTTTGTCAGTAGAAATAAGATAAGTGCCCTCAAGACTCAGTTTTCTTTATGAGGTTATGATCAAAAAGTCAGAGAATCCGGAGTTTATATAACTTGTTATTCATTTAATATGAAACAGCCCTGTCTAAGGAAAATATTGCATCGATAGAGATAGAAAATCTGTGACACTCCAGCCATACTTTAACAATTATAATTTTAATTAATATTAGTGGAGACAGCTGAGATAAACCATTTTAATTTTCTGAGCCTCTGTTTATTTACTGGTAAAATGAACGCAGTAATATCTACCTCACAGGTGCTTAAAGTATCAAATGAGATAAAGTAAATCAATAGGCTTTGTAAATTATGAGGTATTGCCTATCAGCCGGTTTAGAGTGGAACTAAATCAACCTGGTTCTGAATCTTGATTCTCCCATTTGCTTGCCATATAACCTCAAATAATTTATTCATTGATTCTAGTTGCCATGGGGCTACTACAGCATATGACAATCCACCTTACCCCATTGTTTTCTATTCTGTGCATTAGATGATTGCCTAAAGGTAGCTAGGAAGTATAATGGACAACAGTACCTTGTTGAACTGAACTGACAAAAACCTATGGATGATCCACACGTCAATAACATTAACTGAAAGTGGTTGATAGTTTCTGAAGATACTGTACAAAGAATTTTATAAGTATACAATATGGGTCCCATAGTTCTCAAAGCATTCTCACACCCATTATGAGGTCCACAATAATGTTAACATTGATTTATAACAACACTGACAGTCTGGTAGAAGACACAGAGTAAGTGGAGCTAATAGAACCGAGAAAATGAGGAAGGTTTTTCTGCGTTTAATTCTGAGTTTATTGGCAATTGCCACAGCAAAAATATTGTCATTATATACCTTGCTATTGTTGTACTAAATTCTCTGGCACTTTGTCAATATCTGATGTTTATGTGTGGGTATGTATGTGTGGGTAATGTTTAATCTTATAATCCTCTCTTCAGGAAAACAACTACAGAGAATAGAGTAAAATTCCTCAGTTTTCTGAAATATGCAGGGGGGCCCCACAACAATAATAAAGATTAGACAAACATGGAATGAACTCAATGACCATGAAGGAAAAAATTTTAAATCATAAGGCTACATATGGATGGCAAAACCTAAGAGATGGAAAGAACCTGATGTGTGACCTACTGCGCCCCTCTCTGGAGCAGTTGGCAGATAACAGTGTCTTAACAACCAGTACACTGAGCCCATATCCGGCCTTGAGATTATTCTTAACACAGTTTTCTAGATAGCTATTAACAATTTCTTGGCGGTATTGTGTGAAATGAAAATGTGTTTGTCATCCATAGTCTACAGCAGTAATTTTCAACTAATTTGCATTATAATCACTTGGGAAATTTCTAAAAACTACCGATCCCTGGCTTTGCCAGGAATCCTCATTCATTAGGTCTGGGTGGAATCCAGGCAACTACATTGTTTTTAAAGTTCCCAAGTGTTCTAATGTGCAATCATATTGAGAAATGTTGGCTAAGCTTTGTGATTATCAGTATGTTCAAAGGATAGAAAAGGTAGTAAAAGAATGAATTGGCATGGACCTTCAGAAAGAGATACAATTAAAAAATAATTGACTAGGGAATTCAGACTCTCAATATTTTAAATTTGAATATAAATCTTCTCTAAATTATTGAACTGCACCTAAAATTTCTAATGTGCTTAATGGAGGATATGAAGGAGAAACCAAGACAAGTATTCTTTTCCATCAAACATTTAATAATCTGCCTGTAAGAACACAGAGCATTACAGAGATGAGAAATGATGGTCGGGTGAAGCCTCCTAGTCAGAGGGACACAGAGAGGACAATGATTTTCTTCATAAATTTTAGAGCAATATTTTACCTAGGAAATATATATTATTTTCACTCCAGCTCACATTCATTTCTTATGAGTGGTAATTACTTTTCTTTAAAATATTTCTAAAGTTGTACATTCTATAAAATTGTTTTTTAGTACTGACAGTCATTTTAGTAAATACAAAACCCAGAAAATATTTCAAACTAATCTCTTAACATATTTTCCTTGACTTAAAAAATATCAGCAGCACAACCCACTTGTATATATGGGCTAACCATGCTCTGAACCTAACAACACTTAACATTCCATTCACACCCCTAATCTACTAAAAAAAAAAAATCATTAGGCTAGGGTTTCGTGCCAGTGGCAAATTAGACAAATGTCTTTAGGTTATTCAATGATCTTTTGCTGAAACTGTAGTCAAATTGCTAGTTTCTACTGACATTCCACAACAATTTGGAGTTAAGACCTTCGGGTTACAAATCAGCAGGTTTCATTTCAAACATCTGTGGATGTTTACGTTCACTGGAAAATTGGCAAAATTATCCTAAAGGATAAAAGACACTTGAGAGTGATATCAGTCATCCATCATCTCTCACAATGATTCCAGCACAGCAACAGATTTAGAAAACTGCCATTGGGCTGCATCTCCTGTCTTCTCATTGTTGCTAAACCTGCCTTTCTTCTCTGACTCTCAAATGCCGCTGATACGGTGTTTCTGTGGTGGAAACTGATCACATGAGCAGTCATTGTGACTGATTGATGGTCAGAGCAAAGCATGAAAAATGCTTCCAAGTGACCCCTCATCAAACATGTCACACAGCTGATCTAAAGAAAACAAAGACTGTGACAGTAAGATAAGTTATATTGGGAAAATGGGAGAAAAATAAATGGAGAAGGCATAGGACATTAAATTATACCAAGTGAAAACGAATTGTCAGTATTGGGAATGATTTAAGTTTACCTGTTCTAACTTCACATCAGTGTCCAGTCCAACATTGTGCCTCTACGTATTCAGGGTTTATGCCAGTACCTCCTCTGTCAATGAAGTAAATTAAAAATAAATTATACTGTGAAAACAATCACTGGTTAAATAAGTAGTGAACAAGCAATAGTAAAAGCCTTATCTGTAGACTCTTACTTTCCCTCTTGAAATAGTATATTTAAGACCAGTAGTTGTCAAAGTGTGTTCTAGAAACCCTTTGAGCTCCTGGGACTTCAAGGAGTACTAAGATATTCCCTTATCTCACCCTTATTCTCGCATAAGGATGTGGTAGATATGTTGCAAGGCTATATGACAGATACAAAGTTATCTGAAAAAAACTACTAAAATCCCATTTCCAACTACATATCTGAGATTAGAGTTTCCTCATAGACTCTAACTAAAATAATAAATTTTACCAGATTGATCAGCATGTCTGGTGATCCTGTTCTTATCCACTAAGCCAATTATTAAAAAGAATTTAAAAAGTGAAAAGAATGATTCAATTCTTAATAATTTGTTTGGTTGTCAAAATTTAGTATTTTCATAAAAATATTTTTGCTATATCCACAAGTGTTGGGTTTATTATTGTTTTATTTAAATGGTTTATTTAAAAAATGATTAAATATCTGAATTTTAATCTTTATTTCAGCAAATATAAATAAATATATAAACTAAAGCTTCTTGGGAATCTCAATAATATTTAAGGTGTTCTAGGATGAAAGGTTTAAGATTTCCTATTTTAGACTATTCTCAAATATCAATTAATCTTAGTACACTCTGCACAGTTTCTGATTATTCTTTCCTTAAAGACAGCTGTGCATCTAGTACCCAGATCTTTTTTTCTAATGCCATTATTCAATCAAAGGAACCAGAATTTGTTGTAGAAATGTTTGACTCTAGGATTCAGACAGGAAATATGCAGGATAAACCAGGAGCATCTTGCAAGCCTAGTAAGGAAGATAGTGTTAAAACAGAGAAGTAGCAAAGCAAAAAAAAAAAAAATAATAATAATAATAATAATAATAGGAGTACCCAAAATGACACCGGAGCCAACTGAAAGAGCTCCCTGCAGCCAAAGTCAGAACAGTCTGAGCAACAGAATCAATAAAGTAGTATTGGAGTATAAACCAAAATATAAAATAACTATCCATTATTGCACACTGATATAAATACTTGACTAAATAGATAAATGTGCAGAAGAACAAATCTGTGCAGAAATTACACTGTATAGATAAAATTCCCTCAAGGAGATGGAACATAACTCCCCATACCTTAAGTGTGATCTGTCTTCCAGAGAGTATGAAAGGAAAAAAAAAGAAAAAGTATCTTTATAGTGGAGAAAAACAATAAATACTACCATAGACAATTCATCATTATTAGCATCAACAATGGTAAGGCAGTTGGTCCATCTCCTTAACCCATAACCCTAGATTAATAATAAAACATTAGACAAACATAAACGAGGGCATTTTCTATAAAATATCTAGCAATCAATGCATTCTTCAAAACTATTAAAGTTATCAAAACAAGAGAAGTCTGAGAAATTGTCACCAACCAGAAGAGGGCATGACACCTGAATGGAATGTAGTCTCCTGGATGAGTTCCTGGGACAGAGAAAAAAGTCATTAGGTAAAGAGAAAAATCTCTGAATAAAGTATAGCTTTAATTCATAATAATAATACATTCATATTTGTTCATTCTTAAAGACAAATGTACCAAATCTATATCAGATGTTAATAATAAGGGAAACTAGATACAGAGTTTTGAGAATTCTGTATTATTTGGATGAGTTTTTTTTTTTTTTTGAAATTTAAACCTGTTCTAAATACTAAAATTTGTTTTAAAAACTTAATGATGAAAGAGCTATAGGTGATAAAGAGTTGAGAACTAATAACTGAGGAGACGCCATATCACTGCTGTACAGGGACACGTTGCAGGAGAACTTGTGGAAAGAGCACAGTAAACCAGATTTACGCACTTTCCCCTTCAAGTCCTACTGGAACCAGGAAGGAGTGCTCAAGAATTTCACTTGAACAGGTTTAAACTCCACTGGTAACAAAACATGCTACATTAGTCTTAAAAAGTTCTTTTTGCACTTTGATTTATTCAATAAAAGTAACAAAAATAATCTAAGCGAATAACAAGAAAAAGCAGCAAGTCAAACAAACAAAAGCTTTCTCAAAAAGTTTAATAAATAAACTAGACTTTATATACTTTAATAATTTATAATCAACTTAATCATGGTTATTTCGAACAATGTAACCCAGAGTTCCTTAAAAACTTTTTTCTCAGTACTATTCCAATAGATAACGCAGGCATTTTATAATTTAAAGCATCAAAGAGTTACTCAATATTCATGCATCAAATTAGAGTATCACCATAAAATTAGTTATATTTCATCATACAGAACTGCCTAAGAACACCAAAAGAAAGACAAAGACTTTCACCTAATTTTGACTACATCTGAAATTTAAAATGTGAGAAATCTGCTTTATTAAGCTTTTAAGAGTCGAGTTAATTTGGCTTTAGCACAGTAATTGTTTCCTTCTGAAATAAATAAAATTTTAATTTCCCACTTAGAAAAAAAGAGCAGCTTACTACAATATTCAATGTTTGGCAATCAAAAATTACTGCATTTTGCAAATGTAATGCCACTATTAAAAACAAAATGCTGGTCCGGTGAGATGGCTCAGCAGCATAAGCGCCTGCCTGGCACGCGCGAGATCCTGAGTTCGACTTCCGGTACCCACAAACGAAAAAAGGGCCGGTGATATCGCTCAGCAGCAGGGGCGCCGGCTGGCGCGTGAGGTCCTGAGGTCGACCCCCGGTACACACACACAAAAAAATGCTATAAAGAGAATTGTCTTTTGTTTCCAAAGAATATTGATATAGAAGCACAATATGAAAATAATCATAAAACTTAGATATTTCCTGGGAAACTTTAGGGATAAGTTTAGGACTATGATCTGCAATTTATCTCAAGAGAACATTACAAGTGCTGCTGACAGATATGCTTGGAGCAAATGGAAAATGGATTAATAAGAAAGGAGGTTTCACAACCTTGGAAAAATAAATGGAAAGAAGGCAGTACCACAGTGGTTAAGGAAGACAACTAAGAGACAAGAGAAGCTCAGAATGTAGCTCAGTGGTAGAGAGCTTTGAGTTTGATCCCTAGCAACACAAACAGAGAGAGAGGGAGACAGAGACACAGAGACAGAGAGAAAACAGCAAGCAGGACCCTTTCCTTCCACAGCATTCATGGCCGTTCTTTTCATTCCCTAGCATTTCTAACAGCATGAATCCATCAGTCCATCTGTTCCTTGAGAAAGGTGATGTGATTTTGCAAAGCAGACATTAAATAGCAATGTGAAAATTGTTTAGTCTGATTCACACAAGTGAGAACAAGAAGTTATTGTTTCCTAGTCTTCCCTTGTCTTTTGTAATTTTGAAATCATCTCAAGAGAAAAAAGATATTCCATTGTATGTTTTTCGCTTTCTGAAAGATGTTATTTCTCCTTTTATAGGAATGAAAATAAATTCTTAAATACTTGACTAACTTTGATAGAAGTATAAGGTAAACTTGAGAAGATTACAATGGCTGAATATTTCACTCATTAGCATTTCAGTTACAATCCTATAACATTTGAACTTTTGATACGTGAAATTCTGGTAGACATTAAGTAGAGGGAAGTGATGTTTAAATTACTATGGCTGCAAGGAATTATGGTGAGAGATCTTTCACTACATGACATTTATCAGCACCATCCATATGGAAAGGAACAACATGAGTCACATGTGTGTAAAAATATAGCTAAAGAACAATTATGTAGCTAGTTTGAATATTTAGAACTGTTTATTACAAGGGCTAGAAACACCGATGATATTTTATAAATAAAACTTTTATTTAAAATATACATAAAGAATATTAATCTAATTTTAGTATGTTATTCACAAAATTTAATATTCTTTTCTACAACTCAATTTAATTTGTATTCTAAGCATCCGCATTATAATCATCTCCAGGGAACCTCTGGCTTCACTCTCATACCTTCATACCATGCCTACTCATGGGATTCTGGCAGTGACTCACACTGTCACCCATTTTTTCTGGCCTCCAAGTCCTCCTTCTAAACCCTGGGTGGAAGCCTCTATGATTCCATGAGTCTTGTATTCTGCATGCCTAAAAAGCCAGCACCACATGGATGATGCCAAGGTCTTCCACAAGCTTAAGAGTATGTGGATTTCTTGGATTATGGCTGCAGCACTCTCTGAATGCTTGCATGGCTGAATTCAGGGATAAAATTCCTTAGATGGCCCTCAATGAGCAGGCAACCCACAGTTTCTCTTTCCAAATGAAAAATTTACCTTTTTGCTCCCTTGAGCCTGTGATAGGTAGGTCTTGCTAATTTCTGAGATGCCTTCAAGGCATATTTCTTTTTGCCCTTGTACTAACTCTTTGATTTCTTTTAATGCTAAACTTTTCAGCAGTCATGCTGTCCTTTGCTCAAAATTTGCAGACATTTCCTTTCTGACAAAACTGCAAACTTTTCATGTCACTCAGCTCTGCCTTTTGCTTTTAATTCTTACTGTAGATTTGGCTAAAAGTAGCCAGCAGTACCCATGCCACAACCTGAACATTGGGCTGTGTCTTGTGTACTTTTTCACTGTTGGTACAAAATACCTGACACCCAGAGTTAAAGGAGGAAAGCTTTATTTAGCTCACAGTTTGTAGAGGTTGCAGTTCATAGTTGGCTGGCTCCAAGGCAAAACAAGGGAGCAGGCCATGAGAGAAACAGTTCATGGCAGGCAGAATGCAGCAAAAGCAGCAACCAGCGAGCTACAAGCAGCAACAACAGCCCTCTTTCTGTCCCTTATATTATATATAGTCTACATGCCTTCAGGGTATGTAGCACGTACACCCAGGATGGGCCTTTCCATCATCCCTACTCAGAATTATGCCAAACCAATCAGTGGACTAATTTAGTTATCGCACATCCTTAATCCCAGTATGACACACTCTAGATCCAGCCACTTCTGAAAAAATCCTACCTATGACCACATGAGGCTTTGGGGGGACATCTAGACACAAGCTATAACAGGCTGCATGGAAATTTTCTCTGCCAGATTAATTTAGACCTCCACCTTGAATGGCCATTTCCAGAAAATCTCCAGGACATGGGCAAAATGTAAACAAATTTTCCATCAGAATGTAACACACACAGTCTCTAGTCCCACTGCCAAAGGACTATTTGTTCCTCAAATAAACCTCCTGAGCCTGGCCTTGACTGTCTACATTTCTGTCAATACTCTGTTCTTCTATGCTCTAATCTATCACACATTGAGCCCTACTTACTCTGCTTACAGTATTGTAGGGCTTCTCTAGCCAACATCTTCAAACCTTTCCAAACTCCTTTCACATACCAGTTCCAAAGGCTTATAAATCACATGGTCAGGTACAGTCACAGCAACAACTCATGACCAGTACCAAGCTTTTGTATTAGACAGATTTCCAATTGCCTGGACAAATTTAAAAGAGGGAGATTTTGGATCACAGTTTAGTAAGTTCAATATATAGTTAGGAAGTTCCAAGAATGAAATGACATGGTAAAATGTCATGGCAGAAGACAGCTGCTCAGGAAGCAGAGTAAGAGGCAAAGAATAGAGCTGAGGATGAGAATACACCCCTCCAACTCATGCTTGCAGTAACCCATCCCTTCTGACCAGTCTTTACCTCTGAACATAAGACTATTGGGGGACATTTTTTATTTAAGCCCTAAAAGAAAGCTACTTTTCTTTAGAAAAGAGCTGGCAGAGTTTCCTTCCCTATCTTGAATTTTATTTCCATTTTTTGTCAGATGAACATATTTCTTCCAGGAAGAAATACTCTAAAGGAATTTATTGTAAACTACTTATGGTTAGTTACCATAATTTGCATTTTATTCTTATCTATAAAGATATGCACAATGAGTACTCAAGCTATGTATAGTGAACCAAGCAAAGTATATAGAAACATGGTAAAAGAAGAAGGGTGAGAGGTTATAACTTGAAATTATTCAGAAACAAAAAAAAAAATTAAGAATATTCTTTAGATGGATATAATATCACTAACTACTCTAGTTCTGAGATAAGAAGTTTCAAGCTTCATGAAACTTACCAGAATTGACTATCTATAATTTTGTTCACCAAAGCATAGTACTAAATGAATGCCACCCCTCAGTGACATCTGAAATGTCAAGATATCAAAATCATAGTAAAAAGAGGTGCCTAGACATGAATGTACTAGGCAAATCCAAATGACAAATGCAAAACAAATAAGCAAAATTTATATTCTAAAGCATTGTCCTGAAACATGACTTATTTCTTCCTTGTGAAATTAATATTTTAAAACATATAAGGCAATGATTTTCCCATCAGACTGCTTGAGCCTCGCCTGCTCCAATCCATTCTCACAGTACGATGGCTCTCACTGACTGTCACAGGCACGGGGTGTGCATCTGTGTATGTACACGTTTGAGAATCGGCTCTTATCAAGCTGCTGCACCCCTAGAACTCACTGTGCTTATCCTCTACATGGTTATGGCTCACAATGTTGTTCACTGAGTTTGTTTTTCAGTTTGCTTTTGTTATGTGGCAAAAACGTTAACTGTCTAAGAAATAAAACATTTATGTCTATTAGTTTAGCTACTGTGTGAAAAAAAGTTTTAGTATCCTAAGTTTTCTTTTTTAAAGAAAAACCCAATTCAGTTAAAATTGAACATGAGGCAAAAATTACCCACATATTTTTTTCTCCTCTTCATCACAGAGGATGATGTATTAGACTCGTTCATACCTGAAACATTTTAAAACAAACTCTATAGAACCACAGTCTCCTTCATAAGCATTAAGCCGAATTTTCCAGATGATTACTCATGAGTTTATGATATTATACATGATATAGCTGTTAAATTGCATTTTAGTTCATCTGCACATAAGAAGCCCAACTTGTTCACACATCCAACCACCTCATTTAATTGGCCCACTGAGAAAACAGTTCTCTTAACCCTTATCTTTTTTTAGCATTCCCTGAATAATACTGAGGGATATAAATCTGCCTTAGAGCAGCTGTGCAAAAGTATGCAACTTAGCTCTAAAATGTACAGCCTTTTATTGGCTGTCTCCCTTTGTGCCATTTTGACACAAATTGCCTTCTGACAAGAGCAGGATCAATTATGCTGATAACAGTGAAATTATGTGAGAACAGTGAGATGTACCTCCACTATAATGCCACGATCTTCATTATACACATCCTGTGACTCCGCAAATGAATACAGACACATATCCCCTATTAAAATCACTTGCCACTGTAGTTAGCTATGTAGAGAAAGAGCTTAAGGGAATGTAACACATATTCTCTTTGAAAGTGAAAGTAGTGACACCTCCTTCATTTGAGGACAATGAAAGCAATGGGAGCAAGGACAGGCAGAAGACAGAATAATGAAGACTCCAGGGAGACAGTGAGAACATGCTTTTGACATACAAGCAGCCATGGAGCCTTCACGAAAATGCTAGTGTTTTAATTTTTCAAAAAAAATATAAAATTTCTATCAGTTCTATTTCTTAATATCCTAGATTTTGAACTTGATCAAAGATGCATTGGCTATCATGGGTGAGATGAGGCAAAAGTAAGATTCCCCAGCTTTATCCATTATTAAATCAAAACAAAAAAATCAACTTTTATTTGGAAACCTGCAAATGAGAGTTTATCTGCACTATGTTTACATCTTAGTTATTTAGAATATTTATTGTATAAATTTTTTGTATTGAGATATGACTGTGTGTGACTCTAAATTACAGGTCTATCTCATACAGAAATTCATTATGCAGAAAAAAGTATACAGTATCACATTATTATTATTTTAAAACAGATTTGGCATTCCCAATTAACTTTCTTTGCATATTTCTTAAGACTTCATAAACATCCGTTCCCTGGGGTCCCATGTTTATCCATTTACCCATAAAGTTTGAGTTCCTTCCTTTATTGCAAGTTATAGGAGCTACTCCTCCAGTAATATGAATTAAATTGCCATTATTTTGTCCTCAGGTTATGTGATCAATAAAACACGATGCTTGCTAATTGGCTTTCATATTTTATGAGTGATTTTATTATTTTCTGGAAAAGAATTATTCAATTCACTGACTTGAAATGTTCTGTTATATCCAAGAAGTACGGTTTCTGAAGAAAATAAATTGCAACTAAATAACTAGAAAACAGTAAAATCTAGAAAAGATAACTATGCATTCCTTATATGAGAATTTCATGCATAAAAGTGTTGTTTATTATAATAAAAATTACAATTGTAGTAATTCATCTTAGTACGTCAGTAATTTGAAAGAGTTAATCATGATATTTCAGCATATAATAATTCTCTTGATCAATTCAAGGTTAGTCCGAGACTGTTGTCTAAGAAAGCCACCATCAGACATGCTTTCAAGTCTCCAGTTTCCTGCTTAGGAAGTTTCTGTCGAGAATAGTGGTGCTGAAAGGTGGTAGAAGCCTAACATACATCTGAATAGCCAGAATGGCCAGGCCCTAATCTCTGATTTCTCATTTGCCCAAAGAGCTGCAGCGTGACTCAAACAGTATACTGGTTTGAACACCCCACGAATACTCACTGTTCAGATACTGGGTAGTTAATCTGGGATCTGAAGGCTAATATCAACTAGCACTTGAACATTTCTGTCAACTTTCTGACATTTGGTATGGCTGATCAACTCAATGCACTATGTCACAAGACATGGAAAATCCAAAGGACAGAGTCCACACCCATAAGGAACTCACAAGCTGCCAGAAGAACAAGAAAAGAGCAAATAACAAGTAAGAAAATAATGGAGGTGGAAGGGAAAAGCAATTAAAAGCAGAGAATGGAAGAAAAAAATTGGAAACAAAGCTTTTGTAAATGGGGAGGGGAAGAAGGGATAAGAGAGGGGAGGGGAATGGGTAAAAGAGAATTAAGATATATTATGCACAGATACAAATTCCCATAATACATGTGATCATTATGTATGGCAAACATGTACCAACAAAAAAAAATAAAAAATAAAAGAAGCATATGAAATACATAAGTATTGTATATGCATGTAATTGGACAAGAAAGAGATACTTTAATGACTTACACAGAATTTTGAATATTGCACTTAATACTGTACCAAACTTGGTAAATGATGGTTTCTTAGTTTAGTTGTAATGTGAAATTTGGTATCATATTAATAAACTTCTTTTACTTTAAAAGAGAGAAAATAGGGCCGGTGAGATAGCTCAGCAGCAAAAGCGCCTGCTTGGCAAGCGCGAGGTCTTGAGTTCAACTCCCGGTACCCACATACAGGAAAAAAAGTGCTGGTGATATTGCTCAGCAGCACGAGCGCCTGCTGGCAAGTGTGAAGTACTCCCGGTACCCACATAAAGAAAAAAAAGAGAAAATAACATAGAACATAACATGCCATAGAGATATTAGTGATGTACATAGGAATAGACTAGGTGGGTGAATCATTAAAAACTCATGAAAAATATATTTTATATACTGTCTAAAAGGTAGTTAGGATTTTCATAGGCAAAGATGGAGAAAGACACTTCAGAGAAGAAAAATAAAAGAAAATAACTGATGCAGCATGATTGTTAAACTGCAGTGATTTCCCTGTAGTTAAAGTACACACAGGTACAGGATGGTAGACCAGAAAGACAAGGTCATCAAACACTGATTACTGAAGACATCATAAATTTGAAAAAAAGACTCTAAAAGTTTAGAGGATGGAAGTAACATAATTAATGTTATAATGGTTTTATATGTATGAGGATCTTTAAAAGAACATTACAGGTTTTCAGTTGTACCTCAGTCTCCAAAATTCATTATCCAAATGACCCCAAGTAATATAAAAGAGGAATTTCCTGACTCTAAAAATACAAAGGTAAACCCAGAAGCTCACCCATGGACATTTCCAAAGCAATTTTTAGGCATGCCTAATTCCCTTGTTTTTTTTTCCCCAAATCCCTTGCTCATTATAAATACTGGGAGCAATAGATAAGTGTCGAATGTAAATAAGGAAGGAAATGAAGGAAGGAAACTACTTGATCCATATGATTTTCAAATACATTTTATGCATACTAACGTTTTATTATCAGAACAAATTTTTAATGAAGGTAAGAGAATTTCTCTGAGATTCATTTAAAAGAAACTGGACTAGATAATATATTTCAATAGCCTAGTTATCCGCTAATACGATCATGTCTGCACTGTAATTGTTGTCCATTGGTATTTCTTTACTGGCATCTCTTTACACCGAATTACCCTTCTGCAGGAAACCTGTACTAATATACCAGTAGTTTCTCAATCAATCACTTACATCTCCACGTCTTCCAAACACCTGGCCTATAAATACAATTCCCGAATGAAGGCCTCCCTCTAGATGTCCAACAGACAGGTCAAGCTCACCATATTCACCATATAACTCACTGTCTTCCTAATATTCTTGACCTCCTCCTTATTATCCCATGAATAATTTAAAACAGAACAGTGCATGTTATTTTCAATTTTTTTCTTCTCCTTATTCCACCACGTCCATTACAGCTCCTTTCTTACTATTTTTTTCTTTCATTTATAGTGTCAATATCTTGGTTCTAATCTGTATCATTTCTTGCTTGTCTAGTTTGTTAATTATATGCAATGACCAAACCAATACTATGTTCTCTGACTTCCTAAATCCTTTGATTGCCCCTTGTCAGAAAACACAAATGGAATACATAACTGGTATCCAAATATCAACTTGAAATATTTTGCATCATATATTATGATACCTTTACTATACTCCAAGGATTTTTATTTTTAATACTTTAAAAAAGTAAGGGCCAGTGAGATGGCTCAGCGGCATAATCGCCTGCCCGGCATGCGCGAGGTCCTGAGTTTGACTCCCAGAACCCACATAAAGGAAAAAAAGGGCTGGCGATATGGCTCAGTGGCACAAGAGCTTGCTGGCAAGCATGAGGTCCTGAGGTTGACTCCCGGTACCCACATAAAAAAAAAAAAATCAATGAATTAAGAATTATTTCTTTTCTCATTAGTAAATTAAATTCAGACTCTAGGTAAAGGTGTAGAGTGAGATTGTTTTCAAAAGTATTCTGCTTAAAATATCTTAGGCACGAAGTAATTCTTCATACATCACACAAAGCCATTTGACTAAAGAGTTATGTCTAGGAAGAAGGTATATTTATTTTTGAGGTTGCATACCTATTTTGTTACTGGTACCTATAGACAATGCTATTATGATCTAATTTATGATACATGACCTTTTCATTTCCCAGAACTATAGGACTGTACTTTGTCACATAGTTTGTATTTCTATCACTCAAATACAATGAGCCAGTGAAAATGGAACCACTAAAGCATAACCCACCTGTCTCATCTGTAAATAAGATACATATATATGTTGATGTGTACCTGTAGATATAAATTTTTCTAATAGTTCTTAAGAAAATAAAGAAAAAACAATTTCAAAGTAAAAGCATGAAAGAGGCATTAATTCACAAAAAGAATAATGAAATAAAATGATCTATTTTTAGTGAACAACCAAAGATTTAACTGTGAATTAGGCATAACTACATTCAGCATATATTATGCATATTCACAAGTGTACACAGAAACACACACGCATACGTGCAAATCTTGTTCAAATCTATTACACTTCCAACTGTTATTCTCATGCACATTTTGTATCTGAACAACCAGGTTAATTCATGTGTCAGAAGAAAACATAGTTGCCACATTAATTTGCTCTGTGTCCTTTGGAATGTCTCACTTCTACTGTCAAAACCTTTCTTTTTTCTACTATTTTTACTTTTATCATGTTCTGTTTTATGTTGATGTTGCCTATTTATTAACTTAGAAAACCAAAGATCATGTTCAGATAAGTATTTTATTCATTCCTAAGGTAAATGGGTACAAGGAAACAATGGGCTATAAAGGAGAAGGTCCCTGGAATCTCCCATTGCCCACTGCTTTCCACACCATGATCCAGCTACAGTGGCCTTGGAATACTTCCTCATGCCCTGAGCTCTTCCTCTCCTTAAGATTCGCATCATGGTGTTTCCTATCTCAGAGGATTCTTTCCTGCCATAGCCTGGGTAGCTCTTTTGCTTCTTTCAAGCCTCAGCATAATGTCCCTTCTTCAGGAGGCCTTCCCTGTCCCCTAGCATACGAGAGGTCTCTGGTTACTTTAACTTTTGGCTTTCTCTTTTTGTTATAAAATCTACCAGAGTTATTACAGATGTATTTGTGGATTTTGAGTACAATACTGTCTCTCAAAGGGAACAACAGTTTCCACAAAGGAGAGCCTGTATTTTTTTACTACTGTTATACAACACTCAGCATAATGCTTGGCCCTGTGCATAGTAGTTGCACAATAAGTATTTTTAAAAGGAAAGGAGGGAGGGAGAGAGAAAAGAAGGAGGAACAGTGATGAAAACTAAAGAAATAATGCAGAAACAAAGCAGAGGGCAACTTTTAAAAGTAAAGGAAGTAAAGGAAAAGGGTAAAATAAAACAAAGGGAAAATAAAAACTGCAAATTAGTGGGAAGAGATGTTTTTAAAAAGCATAAGACACAAAGAAATGATCTCTGATGACAGTCCTGCCAATCCAGCATTTTTCTGTGAATATCAACTAAAAAACCAGAATGAAACAGGACTGTGACTGTCACCAATGAAAGACTGTCATACTGATGTGTCTTGTAATGCATGCATTGGTTTATAGACCCAAACTCCTTGAGTCAGCACCACAAATCTGACTAACGTTCTTTAGAAGAGCTTTTGGCCTTCAGGGTTCTGATTTAGTTGACAGATGTGTAAAATACCTTGTAGCCAGTTACCTTCCTATTGATTACGTATCTGCGAAGCTCAGCGGCTCATGTTTTTCTAACTGAGGTCAGGATTACTTTAAGCCCCATGCCTTGATGCTGAAGTGTCTGTATTGGAGCATATAACATAAACTCAGGTTATATCTTGGCCCTTTACCCAACACTCCTAGTGTTCGTGTAGATGAATATGGAAGACATTGATCTAAATTCTCTACTGGGAAATGAATCTGTGTCAGTGAATTTTGGGTTAATGCCAAAGCCTGTGCCGTGTATCTCTTCACATAAGCAAAGTCAAGGCTCGAGGTTGTCAGAAGGAATCCCTGAGAGAATTTAGGCAATATGCAGCTGTCAGTGAAGTTTACCTCGATGGCCTTGTAAAGTTGCAAACCAATCCTTTCTGCCACATTCCCAATTTACCTGCTTTACCTTTTTAAAAATCATACTTACCACTTCCTGACCTTCACGGTTTGTGCCATCTACTATTTACAGTCACTTAACGTCATGGATACCTTCTGAAAAATGTGTCATTCATCAGATGATTCTGTGGTTGTGCAAACACACTAAAACGTACTTAACCAAAGCTAGTTGGTATAACCTAAAACAGTGCTACCTCAGTTCACAAATGCTTTATTTATTTATTTGTGTGTGTATGTGTGTGTGTGTGTGTGTGAACAATTTGATTCACAAACATATTTGGCAAAATTTTGTTTTTGTTTGCAAACTGCATCGGGTGAAGAATGAGACCGTGGCCATCTTTTCCAGAATTGTGGAATTAATTAAATTCATGAACTGAGGTACCACTGCATACACTTAGGCTACATAGTATACATATATGGGATGGCCTGTTGCTCAAAGAACCATGGTGAACAGCAACAATAGCAACAAAAACACAGGACTAGATCAAGCACAAAAGAAATGATGCCATCAAGAGATATGGTAAGCAAGAGATGTATGAGAATTCTGCCAGCACAATATAACAGACTGTTTTGCAGCAAAGTTTTTTAAACAGTGTGCTCTGAAGTACTGATTAGCAGTACAGCATAGTAAACATGCGACCAGTATCACAGTCATTTCTTATTATCAAATATGTGCTATACATAACTTTATTGCTATATGCTTTTATGTAGGTTTATGTCACAATGTGCCACACTATGATGTGATAACTTCAATGTCACTAAACAATCGGAGTTTTTCAGTTCTATTGTAATCTTAGGGGATCGGTATTACTTGCATGTGCTTCTGTTTCCTAAAATGTTGTTGTAACAGCACACGGCTCTATTTACTTCTCCCACAAGAATATGAGTGAATGAAGTCAAGAATATAATCTATTTTATTCACTAATATATGACAAGCTTCTAGAAAAGTGCCTGTCACATCGTAAGCTTTTGATTCACATTTTGTTAAATGATGACTCAATGATTAGAAAAATGAATGAAAATCCAGAACTCTGTGGTACAGAAGTTAAAGAAATAGGCCCCAGAATATTAAAATTTAGGACTTTGCATTTGAAGAGCTTACAGTTTATTTGGAAAAATAAACACACACAAAGGAAATTGAATAATAATGCCTAAGAGGGATCAAACATTAATAAATATAATTGCATACATTAATAAATGCAATTGAACTGTAAGGAAGGCAGATTACTGTGACAGGAAGAGCAATGGACTTGGAAAATTGGGGCTGAACCTTAGTTCTACTACTTAGAAGCTAATAATCTCAGACATGTTGCATTGCACTCCTGTTAATATGAATGAATAGTAATGGCTTCCTCATGGGATTCTTATAAGGATGAAATAAGACAACAAATGTGAAAAGAATTGGCTAATAACACGTTCTCAACAAAAGTCTACTGAGTGACTTCACATTCTCATTCGTAAATGTGAAAAGGCAAGCAGAGTGGTTAGTTTACTTACCCCAAGTCACTCAGTTAACATCAGATGAGGGATTGCAAGACTCCTGCGTCTCAGCCCAATGTTACTGAAAATAAAACATAATGTCTGCCCTGTCCCTTGACTTTATTCCTATGAGTAATTCTGTTTCTCACACATAACAAAAATTTATTATTTGTTCTAGAAAAGGAGCATCATTTCCCTGAAACACCCTCATTAGGCTCCAAGATGTCTAAGCTCTGTCTCCCTGTAATCGGTTTACTTGTGAAGGAGCAATTTGCTTTACCACCTCTTTGTGAGTCTGAAGGTTTTATGGCCATGTGGTGTCAACAAGGAGCTCTAAGACGCTTTCAGTGCCATTTACTTGCTTCGGAGCCTTCAAATTGTAGGAGCCTATTTGTTCTGAAAAGACTGGAGTTTGAACATTAAATCTAAGCACCTCATGCTTTTAAGCTTATGGTCAAATGGAACAGTCACTTCTCATCGCCTATTCCACAGCCAGAGCTGCATCCTGTGAGGCAGCATGATCGGTACTAATCAAAACACATCAACGTGTCCTTCCGCAAGGCTTCAAATAGACTGGGTGTGTCTGCTTTGGTCCCTCTCATAACCTTTCTGTTTAGTGGAAATAAAGATTTCCAAGGAGATGACAAATACATCAACTCAAAGCTAGAAACTGGAGTACTGAAACTATGATTATGGAAAAGGCAGAGAAAAGAAATTCTTACTTTCTAACACATAAATTGAGGCAAATATAAACAAGGGGCCAGAGTACCTAAAGGCTCAGAGGCCTCAAATCTATGTATCATGCAGTTAGTACTACATGAATTCTAAGCTATGGAGTAGACTCCCACAATAATGCTGAAGGACAGGACAACAGATATGAAAAGGACAGCTGAAGTAAAAGTTTATTCTCACTAGCTCAAGTATAAAAAGGTATGGTTGTTATAGAGATACCTCTGTGTGTAGTACTTAAGAGCGGGACGTGAAAGATTCAGGCAATGATCAGTCACTCAAATGCCACACTCAATCTTGTGTCTGCCATGTTTTATTTCCCTCCCTTTAATAATAAGTCAAATTTTTTCTTCTTCTTATTCATCAACAGTTTTATGACTTTTCAGGTCAAATTTACTGATTCAAATTTTTGTGTTTCAATTTCTATAATCCTAAAATCTAAGACAAGAATCACCCTGATCTCACCAAACTTCTCTAAATATACCATATGGTTAGGAACCTTGGGAATTGTGGTCATGTGGGCAAGCAGAGCCTAAAGCTGAGGCAAGTTCTGCAGAAATCTACAGCTAAAAATAATAATCATATTCCCCATGAGTGAGAAAAATACATACATATTAATTCTGGAATTAATCTACTTCTCCTTGTCAGCATTACCTTATTCCTATTTCAGCTGAAGCTTCTGCCATCACTCACCTTTATTAGTATACTGTATTTTAAGCGGTCTTCCTGTACCCCACTTCTACTCTTCTGAATACTTCCCAGTTTTAAATGGAAAGGTTTACTGTATCATGCCCCAGCTCAAAACTCTGCTGACTCTTTTCTTGTTCTTAGAGGAGGACAAAGTGCAAATCCTTTAATGTGCAGTACAAAGCCTCATCTGACTTACTGTCACATCCTCACCCCACTTTGCTCCTTACACTCCCTTCAAACCACCCCCATGCCTTGGGTCAAATTACTTGTTGTTTCTTAAGTATACCAGAGTTTTTGTAGTCTCCAAGACTTTGCATATTCTGTTTCTTTTATTTGGTATACTCTCCTTCCTTAGTCTTGCCTAGTTATCTTTGTTCTTTAATATTTAATATAGATATGGTGTGCTAGTTAAGCTTAACTGTCAACTGGATTGGCTTGGGAGCCCCTTACGGGGTTAGTAAAGCCACATCTGGTATGTCTGGGTGGATCACAGAGTCACAGCCTTAGGTACTGTATATGATCCCTGGCACCTTCCTCTCCAGTTATTCCCCTGCTCTGATTCTTACCCATCATGAACTAAGCAGCTTTGCTCCACCATGCCCATCTACCATGGTATTTTTGCCTTGAGCCAGCTGACCATGGACTGAATCCCCTGAAACCGTTACACAAATTAAACCATTCTTCTTTTAAGTTCTGGGTGCTGAATATTGTGTCTAAGCAACACCTGCTCATGGTCCCTCAGCTAATTTTTTATATCTTACCTGAGGATCAGAGCAAGCACTCCATCAGCAAAAGTCATTTATGTAAACTGAATATTTGAATGTTATTCATGCCAAATTCAGATTAAATATTACATTTTGTTTTTAAGATGAAGCTTTCAAGTAGAGGATTTTTTTCGAAGCTTTCAAGTAGAGGATTTCTTTCTTCTTTTTTTTCCCCATCTTTTACAGGTTTTCTTACAAAAGCCTTATCCTGTCATCACTAGGTGGCTTTTTACTAAATTCTTATAATGCAGCTTTTCTAGAAAAAGAAAGACATCTCTCTGACTTGGTGTTTCCTTGTATGTCTCACTTTTTGTTCAAATGTACAGAGTACATTCTATACGTGGTGATACGGCTGACACCTGCTTGCTCATGTCATCTAGTACCCTTGTCTTGGGAAAAATAGCAGTGATTGGGACATAATCTTCCTTAAACACAGGGATCTCTCTAGGGTGAGTGACCAAATTTCAGTCTTGTCTAATATTTATTAACTTCAATATTTTTAAGCTAGCTGGATGCAGTGGTACACACCTGTAATCCCAACACTCAGGAAGCTGAGGCAGGAGGATCACCATGAGTTTGAGGTCAGTCTGGGTTACATAGTGAGTTCAAGGCCAGCCTGAACTATATAGCGAGACCCTGTCTCAAAAAATCAAAAGAAAAAATTTCTTTTTCAGTTTTTTTGTTTGTTTGTTTGTTTTGTTTGTTTGTTTGTTTGTTTGTTTTTGAGACAGGGTCTCACTGTGTATTTCAGGCTGGCCTTGAACTCACTATGTATCCCAGGCTGACCTCAAACTCATAGCGCTCCTCCTACCTCAGTCTCCCAAGTGCTGGGATTACAGCTGTGCACCACCATGCCCAACAAAAAAGAAAATATTTCTAAGCTAAAACCAGACTTATATCATGGTAATTAGCCTCTGCATGATGTTAATTTACACTAATCTAAATGGCTTGCTATATACAGAAAGAAAGAAAAACAAGTATTAATTTTGTTTCAGTGTAGAAAAATATGTTTTATATTTTTTCTCATATTTTCCAGCCAACATGTAGCATTAGGATTAAATAGGGACAACAGTTTGTGTTTGTATAGCCTGGCCACATTCTCCAGGTATCTTTGTATTATTCAGATCCTTCTTTCATAGTTTTAGCCTGGCCCACAGAATATCACTCAGATATCAACTTAATCTGTTCCATGAATTTAGAATGCAGCAAGCAAATGAACTCATACCCAAGTTCTTTCCAAAAACATGTAGTGCTTGGTTAGCCCAATGTGTAATTTGCTGTTAAATCTTTTGAAAAAAGCTTTTATATTTCCTCCACCTTCTTATGGCTATTTATTTCTCAACCCTCTACAATCTACCTTCTACTTTCACCAGTCCACTGGATGTATTCTCTCAAAAATAAAACCATAATCTCTTAATGACCATTTTTTTTTAGATCTCTTCTAAGCCCTGCTGAACATTTAACACAGGTAATTATCATCTTCTTTTTTTAAACAATCTGCCTGCTTTGCTTCTAAAACTCTGATCAAAGCTTGGTGTGTTTTATCTCTTGACTATTCTTTCCCTGCCTCCTAAAGCTTCTCCCTGGATATGATCCGTGGTTCCTTTCTTAGCTCTGGCCATCATTCTTTTCTCTCTCACTTTCCCCCCTTCATATCATCTCTCCTTCAGTGATCACTTATGCTGATCATTGTCAGCTTGACAATTTTTCCAGACTGATGATTCTCATTCCTAATTGCTTGCTGGCCAACACCATCTGAACTGATCCATGGAGGCATCAAAAGCATTGTGTTGATGAATAAACTCATTGTGTTCTGAAAACTCTGTTCTTCCTCTGGTATTTTTCATACATATTACACAATCAGTCTCTCAGTTACTCCAACTTAACACAGATAAACAACTTTTTCCTATTGCTGTCCTCTTAGAATTCGTGCTAATTCTTTCATTCAACTTATCATTCTGAAACACTTACTGTACACCTATCTTTGCCAGGCACCGTGTGATTCATACATATATTCAAACAGTAATAGCCACAAAATACAGTCTTTACCCAGCATAGCACTCATTTATTGGTGCTGGATCTAGACAAAACCTGTCCTATTTGTTTTCTTTCCCTTTTCAATACCCACTGCCACTAAACCAATTCAGAGAAACAATCGCTTCTTATTCATATAGTAATAGTTTCCTAATTGATTTCCTGTCTGAATCTCTTCTCTGTCTAATCCCTCATGGATGTGGCTGTACATTAGTCATTTAAAGAACAGAAAATATACCTATTCAAAGCTCTTTCTGTATTTCTTTTTCCTACCAAAAATCTTTAAATAAAACTATGGCGAACCAAACTCTACCATCTCATGTACCTTTTCTATCTTATTTCTCTGCCCGTGAATGCCATGACCTACAAAGCTATTGTGTGCGATTCCACCATTTCTGCACTCATACATTTATAATATTGATTCTTCTGGAATTTTGTTTACCATGCCCGCTGGACCACTTCCCAAGCCCAATTTCCCACAGGCCAACAAGAAAAGTGCCTATTTACCAGCATAGACACCGGGTTGATACAAGTGATAAACTGAGCTTAGAAAATTGAATCTTTTCTAGTAGACAGCAAATATATTGGCCATTTGCTACAGAGAAAGAGAAGTTTTTAAGTTTTATTTTTACTTTATAAGTACATGTTTGCATTACATAAAGTTTGCATTCATCTTGGACAGTAGGTACATATAGATAACACAACTTTTTTTTTTCTTTTATCCTCTTCCACTTCCTATTTTTGTCTTCCAAATCCAGTTGTCACACAAACATCCCAAAAAATAGTCTGGATAAATGATAACGAGAGCCTTTGTTAGTAACATGAGCGGAAAAACAAAAGAATCACAGAGACCCAGAAAAAAATCATCTTTCACATAACCTTATCTGATCTTGCCATCTTCCCAACATGAGGTAATTATACTTGCAAATAATAACTTTCTGTTTCAAATTTTTGTATTTTCCCTAAACCATTTTTTAGCATTGCATTATACTTACTCATGTTCATATTTTTTTCCTCTATAAGACTTTAAATTCTTAAATTCAGAGGCTTCCCAACCACGTAGTAGCAGATATAGATTATCTCCTAGACAAATTAGCAAATTAAAATAATTTATATGACATTTTAAAAACAACTCCTAAAAAATGCAACTGACAAGAAGGAGTAGAACATCTGAATAGGTTCTAGAACTAGTAAATAGATTTAATTAGTAATTATTAAAGTTTCCACAAGAAAAGTACATAATGAAACTCAAGATGACTTCATTAGTGAAATCTACAAAATATTTAAAGAAAAATTAACATAAATCTGTGGCAAGCTCTTTCAGAAAATGAAAGACGAAATAATATGCCCAAATTCATTATATGAGACCAATATCACCAGACCAAAATGAGAAAGAGAACTCAGAAAACAAAATTATAGACCAGTGTATCTTAGAAATATAGATACAAAAATCCTAAATACGATATGAACAAAACAAATATAACAACATATTAAAAATATTATGCATCACATGAAAATGAGATTTTTTGAAGAAATGAAAGGTTGTTTTGCTATATGAAAATAATATATTGCTATAGATATTCAGAGAATAAAGGCTATATTTGTATGATCATTTCCGTAGGTTCAGAAAAAGTGTTTGACAAAACACAGCACCTTTTCATAATAGAAATGCTCAAGAAACTTACAATGAAAAAATCTTTAACCCGATAATAACATCATGCTAACGTTTAACAATAAATACTTTCCCTATAATTAGGAAAAGACAATGATGTCCACTCTTGCTGCTTATGTCCAACATTGTACTGGAAGATCTAGAGAAGACAAATAAAGTAAAATGGAAAGTACCTCTATATTGGAAAGGAAGAAATAAAACTATCTCTATTTTCAAAAGAAATGACCTAGCATACAGAAAATACTGATGAATATTCCAAAAAAGAAATTAACTAATAAATGAATTCAAGCAAAGTGGTTGAACATAAGATCAATATGCAAAAATAAACTGTGCTTTTACATACTAGCTATAAGCAATCCAAAACTTAAATATAATTCAATTTATAATAATTTCAAAAAGAATAAAATATGTAGGAAACAGTTAAAATAAGCTTAAGAAATGCACAATAAAAATTATAAACCACTGTTGAAAATATAAACAAATAAAAACATGTCCCAGGTTAATGGACTGGAAAAAGAATCACTGTTAGAATGTCAGTATTCCACCAATTATTTTTCAGGTTTAACACAATCCCTATCAAAATCCAAGCTGGCTTATTAGCAGAAATTGTCAAGGTAACACTTAAATATATATAACAATATATGGAACTTATAATAGCCAAAAAACAAACAAACAAAAACTTGAAAAGAAAAAAAATTGGAATATACAAACTTTCTAATTTTAAAACTTTCTACAAAACTACAGTAACCAAGACAGTTACCATGGGGATACAGATAGTTTTCTAGATTAGTGGAACAGCTGTGAGTCTAGAAGGAATCCATAAAATTTATGGACAATTAATCCTTGACAAATAGGCCAAGGCCATTCAATGAAGGAAAAGAATCATCTCTTCAACAATTGGTACGGTAATAACTGGCTATTCGTATGCAAATGTATAAATTTGAACACATTTTCTCATTACACAAAAAATTAATTATAGATTTAAATGAATTATAGAGTTAAATATAAGAGCTATAACTATGAAACTCTTCATGGACAACACAGGAAAAAATTGTGACTTGAGTTAGGCAAAGAATTTCTTTCTGGATTTGACACAAAAACACATGGAATAAAAGAGAAGCTTAAAAAAATGGACTTCAGGGCCGGTGAGATGGCTCAGCGGCTTAAGCGCCTGCCCGGCAAGCGCGAAGGCCCGAGTTCGACTCCCGGATCCCACATACGAAAAAAGGGCCGGTGATATCGCTCAGCGGCACGGGCGCCTGCTGGCGTGCGAGGTCCTGAGGTCGACCCCCCCGGTACCCACAAAAAAAAAAATGGACTTCATCAAAATGCAAAATTTATTCACTTCAAAGGACATCATCAAGAAAGTGAAAATACAAAGCACATACCAGAAGAAAATATTTGCAAATCATATATCTGATAGTATTTATATCCAGATTATATAACAAATTCTTACAAATCAATAATAAATGACAAAAATAAGCCAATTTTGAAATAAGTGAAACATTTAAATGAGTAAAATCTTTATCCTATTTTATATATGAATAGCTAATGGCATGGAGAGATGCTCAACATTATTTGTTATATATGTAAAAACATATTGCTTCTGTTTGTAGAGATCGCAGCAGCCTAGTTCTCTTGCTCTTTGGCTTCTTATTGGTTTCAGCCAATGGGAGGTGCAGACAAAAGATGTAAGTGTAGGAAGAGAGGAAGATGTTGGAGTATTATCTCTCTGGCAACCTTCCTGCATTGAGAAGGAACATGTTCTAACTAGGGCACAGCTTTCATTTTGTGACACTCTCTGAGGGCTACAGCTGCCATGACAGTTCTGGTAAATATTTCCTTCATTTGTAACTTCAGGTTTGCTTCCCCATTGCTTCCTAGGAGGATAACATCACCATTCTTGCGCTTTCTTAATGTTGCCCACAGTTACATAAATGATCCCTTTCTAAATCTATCTTTAATCACCCCTTCAAGTGGAGCCACTGGGACTCACATATCATTCTCCATGTTACTTTCTCATTACTGGGACAAAATACTCAACACCTACAACTAAAAGGAGGAGAGGTTTATTTTGGCTCATGGTTTCAGCTGATTCAGTCCATGGTTGGTTGGTTGGTTGGCTCGAAGACAGAAACAGCATGACAGAGGGGCATGGGTGAAGCTGCTCAATCCATGGCAGCCAGGAAGCGGAGTGGAAAGGGAGGAGCTAGGTACAAGATACACCTTCCCAGGTCATGCCCCCAGTAACCCCACTCCAACCAGGGCCTGCTGATTAATCCATAGATTAATACAGTATCCTTGTGATCCAGTCATCTTCAAAAAGTCCCACCTCTGAACACATGAGAATTTTAGGGAACGTTTTAGATATAAACAATAAAAGTTGCCCTGTCACTAGGTGTTTGCTGATGTCCAGGACAGAAGCCCCACTATTCCACAATCCCATGGATCTCTATCTCCTCTTCTGGTTTTTAGACAATTTTTCTTAGCTAGGTCAAGTTCTCTCACTGTTCAGATTTCCTCAGAAGATTTTCTCTGCTTTAAGAACCCTCTGCCTCAAGAATCAGGTGTGATTTTGGAAAGAAAATAAAGGAAAATTGTTATGTAGTTTCCTATATTACCATAAATTTCTCTGTGAGGTATGAGAGCCAAGCAATTTACCCACATGTGAAAAGAAGAGAAAAAGGCAACAATTTTGGTCATTACTAAAAATTGGCTCTATTATTCTATCATCTATGCAACTGTTTCTCAACTAGAGGATATATGGCAATGTCTAGAGACATTTTTGGTTGTTACATAGAAGGCATGTTGATATTATCTAATGGATAGTAGCTAGAGATGATACTAAATATCTTCCACTGCAGCCGACAGCCCCTTCAACAGAGTTAGCCAACTCAAAATGTTAATTCTGCTGAGGTTGAGAAGCCTAAATTGTGTTGACCTATGTGGTTCTTTGAGGAAATGATAGGGTGCAGCTTCAGCTGACTGCTATGCCTCCTCTACTGGGTGAGGCGAATCTAAATTCCAGTCTGCTGCTCAGAACCCTTTAAAGTACATCTCTAAGTCACCTTGCTAGACAGAATGTACCCAACTTTATTCTACAAAGTTCAGTTATACAGATTGTCCTTTTGTTTCCTCCACCCAACCTTCTACAGTTCCATCTATTCTTTCTCACATCTCCTGCCTTGGACTATTTTGTTTCTGCTTTTGGAGCCAGTAACCTTTCCTCCAATTCTCAAATACCAAAACCAAGTCAATTCTTTGTTTCTATTTCAAAAATATCCACCTCCACCACTTTTCTATACTTCCTTATCTCCATGATAGAAAAAAGTTCTCCTTGAAAATCTTCTAGAACTTCCTCTGGCATTTACCATTTTCTGTCTTATATTATGGTCATTTAGAAAATAACCGTTCTCTAATACTAGACAATGAGATTCTTTTTATGAGTATAATTCATTTTTGCATTATGGTGATGAAAACAATAAGAAAAATAAATTTATTGAATACTTGTTCTGGATTCAATGCTGACTTAAACAATTTCCATAGGTTATTTCATTAAATATGTTATTTACATTCAAAAATGATTTCTGCATAGTTATCAACTGTTACAGCACAGGTACTCACCAACTTGAATAAATGTGAGCCATAAACAACCAGTTCCTCCAAAAAGGGCTGCCAGTGAATTGTAGCCCAAATTTTATACTACTTTATTTCTTCTCTGTTAGTTCCCATGTAATTTTAGATCAATTAAAATATGTAAAATACATTTTTCATTTCAGATATCAATTAACCTCAGTAAGAAATCTGATATTTTTCACCTGTTTCTGAATTAGATGGGTATCGTGCATCCAGAAGGTGTTTGTAAATATTTGTAAAATCTCCCCCAAAATTAAATACTTATAGGCATTACATATTTGCTATGTTCCAGACACAACATTAGACATGTTTATTGTATTATTCCATTTCATACAACAAGGCTACCTGAAAGTCATTATTACTACAATATTGTGGTTGAGGAGACCAGACACATAGAAACTGAAGAGTGCTAATTATTAATAAGTATAATGACAATTACCACTATACTATTAATATATTATGACTACTTTGATGCATGTTGCTTATGAAAACCTGTGTGGTGTAGCTCGTGATAGTAAGCATTCACTCACAGGAAGACCAGAGGATGGTTGGGGACAGTAGCATTAGTAGCTACTCAAAGAAAGCGTGAGAATGTGATTCTAGTCCTGGAAGATTGTTGCTTTTTGTTTTTTTCTTTTGCCTTTTTCTTTGTTAAATAGCTAGTTTGTAAGCAGTGATGATTGCTGTGGTCTCATGCTACATTTTTAGTGTTAGTTAAAAGAGGTTTATACATGGAAATAAAATGGTAGATGTAATCCACACATAGAACAGACTAAGACCTACAACTTTCCACCAGAAGATGAAAACTGTGAGCATGGAAATATCCCTCCCAGAATCTTCTAGAACTTTCTGTGGTTCTTTTGTGCTGGCTAGAAAATCATTGTGAACAACGAACACTGTTGACTTTCACTCTCAGTGATTCCGAAGCACACGGTGAGTACACCATTACCAGGGGATCAGCTACCACCACGACATGATTTATTTCCAACCTATGTGAGAATTAAGGAACACAAAACTTTACAAAATAAAACAAGCCCTCACAAAAGCAGACCAATTGAGTGAGTGCACCTGTGGATAATTGTTCTAGTTTACTATTGTTTTTAAAGAACACAATAACCCTCTCAGTTTTTTCCACTTGATCCTCTTATGGGTTTTGCATTATAAGATGCCTGTATAGTACATGAAATTTAATCAAGCAGCTACTTTTGTGTCATTAAATGGAAATCTGGGCACCTGCTTTGTCAGTGACCTTTGACCAATCCTGGCTCACTGTAGCCAGGTGTACAGAAGGATTAAAGATTTTACCTTAAAAAGTAAGAAAAGTAGCTAGGAGTGTTACAGCTTCCTTCATTGCTCCTCAGGCATTGGGAACTTGTTCTTTTCCCACTGTAAATTAAACAAATCCTCTCCCCCAAATCTTATCCCTTTTTCGTGAATCAAAAACCCAGTTTTGGTTGCGTGACATACATACATGTTTTCTGGGTGGCAAATAGTCCTATTCTTAGCTTGTCTGATCTATGCTTCTTAATTTAGTTTGATATATCTGTGAATTAACTTTCAATAGTGCCTTCTCAACGTGAATCTAGACTTTTCCTTTCGGAGTCAGTAGTGCTGAAGTATTGGGCATGTTTCACAAGAAGAATGAGGCCCTGGGTTTTTGCAGGGCCTTCCTCTGTCGAGTTGGCCTACTTTATTTCTCTCTAGAGTGCATTGGTATAATAGCGTACTCCAGAGAAACAGAACCAACAGGATATAGAAACATACATTTAATATATGTATTCATACATATATGTATGACTCATGTACCATAAATATTCATGTATAATATAATTTATTATAACAAATTGACTCACATAATTGTGGAGGCTGAGAAGTCCCACAATCTGCTGTTTGTGAGCTGGAAACCCACGAAAGCAGTGGTGTAGTCTCAGTCTGAGTAATAAAGAACAATGTGCCAGCCTGAAAACATTCAGAGAGAAAAATTTCTCCTTTGCCAGCCTATTTTGCTCTATTCAGCCCCAAAGGGGTTGGATAATGCCCACTCACACTGTGAGGGACAATCTGCTTTATGTAGTCTAAACAATTCAAATGCTAATGTCATCCATAAATACCCTCATAGACACACCTATGGTAATGTTTGACCAAACATCTGGGCACTCCATGTGCCAGTAAAGGTGGTACATAAAATGAACCTTCATAATTGGGTATGTCAAGGCTCTGAAACTTAAGAAAATGTAAGAGCACTAACAGCATTGATGTAGTCAGAACTCAATCTTAGAGCCAAGGATAGACACTGTGTGTTTCTTACAAAGGCTCCCTATATTCATTCATCTTCATATCCCCAGCACACAATACTGTTCCCAGCACATAGTGGGTATGCAATCCATGTTGACTTAATGGTCCTGTGCTGTGTGAATTTCAAGTGAGTATTCTTTTTATTATTTTGTGTTAAGAAAGTAAAAACATCTACATTACCTTCTCTTGTCTCTATTGCTCTCAAAACCTAGTATCTATCAAGTGGGATGAATTTCTATATGGAATTGTACATAGAACAAGCCAAGATACCAGCAACATCTCTAATATTGATTTTTCTTGTAGCACCCATTTAGATATATTCACAGCAAAATGGTCTCATATTGAGCCTTCGATAGATGGTACTGTATGGTAGACATGCCATTTTTAATTTCCTGCTTGCCAATTTATTCATTAGGTTAATAGAAAGTCAACATTGTAGAATCATGATTTTTTTTCTCCTTATGACTCTCTTTCAGCAGAAAAATTGATCATTCATTAAGACTGAATTCAGGAACGAAAAAAGACAGTGTTTCTACCCATTTGTTTTCTAAACTCTTAATGAGAAATAAAAAAATAAAAATGAATACAGACCTGGCATCAAGATGTGAGTTCACGTTTCTCATGTGAAATTTCTTTTTGAATAATCTCTAAAGAATAATCATATTTGCTATGTTAACAAATAAATGCAAAAATGAGCTTTGGATTTATCTTGGCTCCAGATTAGATTTTGCAGCCTGTCAGAGCCAAGTGAGTTATCTATAGAAATCCTTTCCCCATAGCAGTTTTGAGTGCTAAGACTAAGGAAGGTACCCCAAGGAATTACAAAGATAAAGAGGCAATATAAATGGCTCGACCTGGACAAGTTAAATCTTCCCAAATGCTGCCTCCAGGACCTCTAAACTAGCTGTTGACTCCTTTACAGCCCAACTGGGAAGCCATTTGGTTAGTCTAACTTGCAAAGAGTTATATGATCAACTGCAGAGAACATATTAACAAAATATCTTTATTTGATATAAAAGCCATAAAATTTATTGAAGGAAAATAATGCAGTCTTACATGTTTATCTATATAAAAGTAGATATGTACTTATACAAAGACTAAACTTGTAATTCTACAAATTACCATCATTCTGGAGTAACATTTCTTTAAACTAGAAAATGGAAGCTCACATACCTGTGAATATTTACCCTTCCTTTCCAATTTTCGAAAATAGCTCACTGAAGAACTATGATGATTTTCCCAGTTAAATTATTTTTCTTGATCTCATATGGCTGTCAGTCTTAGAACAGCTAACAAGACAATTAAGTAAAAAAAAAAATCATCCAAAAACAAAGAAAATAACAGGAAATTTTAAAGACTTGAAAAAATCAAACTCTCTCATTTAACCGTGCATAGCTAAGCGGCTCCAACTCATCTGCTCAATAGGAGGGTGACTACCTGAACACAGCCTCTGTTGAGGCCATAGGGGAGCTCTGGTATGATGATGATAACAAAGAAGCCGCTGTCAATGGGAAACTTTAACTTAATTATTCAATTAAAAATTGTGAAAATGAAAACAAAGAAATCTTGTATATGACCAGCAAAAAAGTAACACTAAATGCAAGAAAATTGATGATAGAAATAATAAAGAATATTGAGCCTAAACTAATACTGATATGAAAAACCATCTTCAGAAAGACCATCTTCTCTCTTATCATTAGATAGTTTTTATCAATGCACAGGGCTTTACAGATCTGTATACAGAGGATTCCCAAATATAAATCTCAAACTATACTTCTGGTTTGCTCTAGACATTTATAGATCTGCCTTATTAGCATCTCCACTTTTAAGACATATGAATTTTAGAATTAGTATGGTCAAAACAGACAACTTGATTTCTCAACCTTTGCAATATTGATTCTTGCTACATTTGTCAATTTCAGCTATTTCATATTTACTTGGATGATTGAGCAAAAACTCAGGTGTCATCCCTGATCCCACTGTTTTAATCCTAAGAAATCTGTCTCCAAAAGAGATCTCCAAGCTGATGTCAAACCACATCCACTGCTACCATCATAGTCTGCTATGCATCTTCCTCTTCTATGCCATCAATGTCCTCTAATCAAAACCTCTCTTCTACCTGCTCCAGTGATTACACAATGTCACACTGATATTTTCCACTAGAAAGCAAGTTCCGTGATCCTGTCCCACCAGAGGACAGTTGTATCAACTAATAAGTAAAACTCGGTCATATAGAAACCCATCTCCATTTTTTTTTTGGCCAATAATATTCAAACTACTGATGTAGAATCCAGAGTGTAGTTCACGTATAATAAATGCAAAATGAAAAGTGCAGAGTGGCTTTGCTTCTCTCCTTCCCCAGTCGTCAATGATTCTCTCTAGTGTCATGTTCTTTTTCTGCCCGTGGCCTACTCTTCTGAATGTCTCCTGCAGGTCATTTTTCCTAGCCTCCTAATGGTTAAATATTATCTGTTGAAAGTTGTTGGAGATCAGAATTATCGCACAGTGGAGCCAACAAAATTGGAAGAGTGTGTGTGTTCTTTTGCTTTTACTTGGACCAGGTCTGTGTGCAGGCCCTCTGCTTGCTTTGATGACTCCTTCAGTTCTACTTCTATCTCACTAAAGAATTTCACACCATGTATAAATACACGGTTGATTCAACTGTGAGTATTTGTGATAAAATGGAATCCCCCAGAGAGAGTACTTAAAAGATTTAGTGAAAATATTTATTAGTGATGGATGTCAGGTTTGTGAGGAGCGATTGGCAAAATACTGTGAAAACACTTAAGTGAATATGGAGAATGTCTCATGTCCATAGTTCTGAAATTTTAGTATGCTTCAGGATAACCTTACAAGATACAAATTGCTGGATACCACCCACATTTTTTCATTCAGTAGCTTTGGAGAGGTCCAAAATTTCGTATTTCTAATAAGCTCTTATGTTATGCCACTGATTCTCAGAAATTTCACTTTTAGACTTTCTGTCTTAGTCTACTATGTCCAGAAAGTGGCTGCAAGTGAAGTGAACCGCCTTGACCCCCCTCGAACTGATACTGTCCATCGTGGATTCCCTACAGAGGTTTTAATGCACATCACACTCACGTCCCTTCTGTGCTAAGGAAACTCATGGTGACAGAAACAACTCCGGACTCTGAAAAGAGGTAAATTAAAAGATGAAGAACACTGCAAAAGGGCCGGTGAGATAGCTCAGCGGCATAAGCGCCTGCCTGGCAAGCGTGAGGTCCTGAGTTCAACTCCTGGAACCCACATACGAAAAAAGGGCCAGTGATATCACTCAGGGGCACGGGCACCTGCTGGCACCCGAGGTCCTGAGTTCGAACCCCAGTACCCACAAAAGAAAAAAAAAAAAAAAGAACACTGCAAAAGACAGAATTTCTATACTTGGCCCTAAAAGCACCATATCAATTTCACAAGGCAACTTACTTTATAAGGATGATTCTCATTCCTTATATCAGTGATCTTCAATAACTGATTTGGGTTGGGTCTGTGAGTCAGTAATTTTCCAATCCCCCAGGGAGTTTTAATGCACATCTATGATTGATAACTACCATCTTCTGGCACAGTGTGACTTCCTATTTCTTCTAGACTCCTTCCTTTAGGTTGTATTAGAATCTCAAATTAGTTTTATGCTTGCCACTCAAAATGCACCCGAAAGTCTCCATCTAAAGAAGTGATTCTTAAGCAGAGGTGACTTTTACTCTCCCAGAGGATATTTGGCAATATCTATTATTTATTTATTTATTTTTTTATTTTTTTGTGGGTACCAGGGGTTGGCCTCAGGACCTTGTGCACCAGCAGGCTCCCGTGCCACTGAGCGATATAACCGGCCCCTTTTATCGTATGTGGGTTCTGGAAGTCGGTCTTGGGGCCCTCGCGCTTGCCAGGCAGGTGCTTACGCTGCTGAGCCATCTCACCGGCCCAGCAATGTCTATTAAATATTTGATAATCACAACTCAGAAGTGCTACCAGCATCTAGAAAGTGGAGGCCAACGATACCACAGCATAAAGCACAAGAAATGTCCCCACAACAAAGAACTACCCAGTTCAAAATGTCTGTAATATTCAATGGGAAAAACCCTGATCTAAGCATGGGACAGTGTCCTTATGTCCCACCTGGAAGTGTTTGTTAGCAATATGTAAAGAGTTATCAAACTCTGACGGGTTTTGATTTATGGTAGTGAGAGAAGGAGAAGAAACTGGGATCAACTCAAGTGAAAGTTTGTTAAATTAAGGCAAAAAACCCCTAAAAATTATTATCTTTCTCATGATTCCAACTACAGCCAAAACTTGAATGCTCAACATTAACAAGTTTTTAAATGTTTCATTTGTTTTGTGGTTTTCCTGCAATTTTTAAACATCTTTTCAAAATCCTTTTCATGAAACTGTACTATTTAAAAGGAAGGCATTGGTTATCAAACCTTGTAGTATACTCTCATGGGAAATTGGAAAAGATGCAGTTTTACGATGTCAAAATAATTTGCAATCTATTTATGGTACGATGTTTGGGACTAAGATGTCATTTCTCAGTCATTTGGTTAAGCTGATGTGTAAGGGCCCACTCTGAAAAACAGAAGTCTCATTTGGGCTTCACTTTATTGATGTCTATCATTGATTATTCCATCACTGTTTCTCATCAAGCTGCTCCTGCTAATTATTGCTGACACAAAATCACATTCAATGCTTTCTCTCAAGATTAGATTTTTCCCCAACTAAATGAAGAAGGAAGTGTGTATTCAAAAAATAATGCATTTTATTACCTTTCTGCTGGTTTTTTTAATTACCATTGACACTGAAAGCATTTTGTTTTTCCTATTGCTTTTACATCAATAAAATTAAATTAAATGAGGAAATAAAATCATGATATATAATTTACTCAATCTAGGAGCTGATTTTAGGGAGACAATAGAGGAAGACTTGACATCATTTTCACTGAATTAACCAAAGAAGAAAATGCTTTCCATGCAAACAATGTTGAATGCAATAAACATGAAAATGTGAAGCAGCGCGTTCCTTCCACACAAAAACCCTCTGCCTCTTCTGTGCCCGCTGCCTTTCCAAACACTGGTCTGACCTGAATTAATATCACTAAATTGTACCATACTATATGGAAAGAGTTCTAAAATGATTTTATAAATCTAATTATCAATAACTCTTCTAGTTACCTGTACCCAGAAAAACAACTAGCTGTTAAATGTGCTACTCTTTTAAAGAATTGGGCAGAGATTAATCATCTGTATTGACACTGGAATTTGATTTAATGTGGGTTTGCTTGAGTTATGGGGGCTTCTACTTCCTCTCCTTTTCTCACTTCTTCCAAGTTGCTTACATTGTTCCCCTCTTCTCAGCCCCTGCCTTTTCCTTCTTGCCTTGTTTTCATCACTAATTTTTGCATTTTGTTTTCTCAATATTGTGTGGTGGTGAGGGTGAAAATATGAATTGGAATAATATTTTTATCTGCAGACATAGTTATTTACTAGCATACATCAAAGGTCTTAAAATAGTCATATCCTGGGCCAGTGAGATAGCTCAGTGGCCTAAGCACCTACCTGGCAAGCGCGAGGTCCTGAGTTTGACCCCCGGTACCCACATAAAGGAAAAAAAGGGCCAGTGATATTGCTCAGTGGCATGAGCGCTTGCTGGCAAGCGCAAGGTCCTGAGTTCGACTCCCGCTACCCACATTAAAAAAAAATTCATATCCTTAGTTACAGAAATCTACTATCACAAGAGAATGAGTAGAACTGGATTGAAAAACAAAACTCTAGTATCTAGACTTTAGGCTTTCTGGAAGCACAAGGACGGCAGGTGTCGACCACTTTCTTAGTACAAGGAGAGAGGCTGGGCCACCCCAGCAGGATTGACAAAAGGAGTACGGTAGAATTGCTTACCTACCAGTTAGGTTGGAAAGGCTGTGAGCAGAGAAGGAAATGGCAAAAGTATTGATGTGGAGCACGTTTTCCATAAGTTGTGGCCTTTCCCACAGTGGAAGAACTGCTGTCCAGGAGAAGGCAGGCATTAAAGAGATCTTTGGGGGTGGGGGATTCAGCAGAGAAAACATTTCTGGCTCTGAATCGTATATGTTAAACTTTCATTCCACGAACTTACAAGCAAATTCATGTCTGCAAAGGAAATAAAGCATAGCTAAAAAACATATTTGTGTCTCTGTATTTACAATTTGCCTCATGCTTGCCACAACCCAAAGAAAAACCCAGGACAGAAATCTTTATGAAAGGATATAAATAACATATGTGGAATGGAGTGAAGACTGAAATCAAAAGGTGCCTTTTCTAAAAAGAAAGAAATTCTATCAATTTTGTATATGTGTGATATTTGATCATATATTAAAAACAATAGCCATGCTATTTCCCTAATTTAATGTACACTTACAGTTTCCCACCTTCATTAAAGAAATAGATTTTACCAAACTTTTTTTATTGAACAGGAGCTACAAAAATGGAATCAGAGGGGCCGGTGAGATGGCTCAGCGGTGTAAGCGCTTGCCTGGCAAGCACAAGGTCCCGAGTTCGACTCCCGGATCCCACATACGAAAAAGGGGCCGGTGATATCACTCAGCGGCACGGGCGCCTGCTGGCACGCGAGGTCCTGAGGTCGACCCCTGGTACCCACAAAAAAAAAAAAAATGGAATCAGAAATTGTTTTCATTCCACACAACAAATTTAGGAATGTAGAATTAATTTTAAATCTAATATATTATAATATCTCTAAAGATCATCCACAAGCAAATATTAGTTTGAATGCAAATCCACAGTTTGCCAAGCCACTTCAGTTAAATTAGAAGAACACAGTCTTTTAAACTGTAGCCCTTACACAGTTGTGATGAGCTTGGAATATTGTGATCTCAGAGGAACAGTATACGGGTGGAGAAGAGAGATGCAGGATTCCTACTTAAGTAGAATTATCTAGATGAGTCTTCTTTCCCTATTCAATAATGCATCCAAGTTGAAGGGTTAGCACTTTTCTGTGCAAGAAGCAACACGTTCACAGGAAACTGTTACTCTCCCAAAATAAAGTATGATGACAGGAAAGATGTGAAAGTCTGGCATGTGCATTCCAGGGAGCAGTCGCAGAATTATTTGTCAAATCTTGGATAAAATTACCGTATTCATTTGATCAACAAACACCACTGATAACAGTATGAACACTTAACATGCATTTTTCTAACTTGAGATTCTAAATCCAAGTTTTAAAAGTGTCTTCCATTGACCGAGAATGTTTTTTTCATGATACAGTGACAACATAGCTTAATGTCTATTTATTATCCCACCAAAAGGAATGTAGCAGATTAGGCTGAAAACATGTTTTAATCATTGTTTTAAGTTCCACTTTTCTATTTCAGTAGTTTTACTGCTTAAATATTTCACAGCAGTTTCTTCCATCTAGTAGTTCCTCTCCTATTAGTAAAGTATCAGTTGTATAATTGTAGATACCTGCAGCTGTAACTAAAGACCTAATTCAAAGTTATTTAAACACTAAGGACATGTATTGGCTCATTTAATTCACTCCAAACATTGGGTGGCTTGTGTTTGCCACAATCCAGAGGCTTGTTTAACTTCTTCATGACACTCTTGGCTGTACCATTCTCTCTGTTTTGGCTTCATCCTCATGGCGACTGATGACAGTGGCAGTTACGGCTCTGAGGCACATTCCTCACTGCTTCCAGAGGCAGAAAGAATGCTGTGTCCAGGGACGCTCTCTTCAGGTCCTGAAACTTCTTCTTTCAAGAGGACCCCAGACGACTTTTTCCCATTGACTTGAACTGGATCACCTTTCCAGCTATAAATAAACACTGCTTCTAGTGGCATGCTAAGTAAGTGACTAGCTAAGCATTGGTTTCCTAAACTAACCTCTGTATCAAAAGTGGATGAGATTAGCATTAGCATTAAATCAAGCCAAGTCCATCCCTGGTACTCAGGATGGATTCATAGACTGTATCGCAGAAGGTATAAGCACAAAAACAAAACTCAGAATTATAAGAAAAAGGAGAGGGGGCCAGGGATATAGCTCAGCAGCACAGCTCCTGCCTGGCAAGCACAAGATCCTGAGTTCGATTCCAGGTACCAAAAAAAAAAGCGAGAGAAAAATGTTGTTTTCGGCAGAAAATGCCCTCCTTGCTCCTTATTTTCCTTAACCAAAACAAAAATCTGGGTGTCTTGAAGAATGTTCTCTACCACAAAGTAAAGACAGCATTCAAGCTTTTCTTTTCTAAACTTCTTTGTGCTTCTGGGCGAATGGAATGTATGATGTTAAACAGTGTGGTTTGGCATAATTGTGTTTGTTCTTCCTCCAAAACAGGAAAACATATATGATGTACAAAGTTAAATGTTCCATTCATTCATTCATAGAAAATACGTGTGTGTAGTGCGTGTATATATATATAGATATAGATATAGATATATAGATATATGCATATATACAATTTGTCATTGTAGTAAAAAGGAAAATTTCAGTAAGGCTAGGCTTAAAAGTTGCCCTGGAACACTAAGTGGGCGGACCCTTAGTATTAGACCTGTGTTTCACAAGGAAGCTGTCGTTATAGTAGTACAAGTTTTAGAACCCATGAACTGTCATTAAAACAGTGATCAAGGCGATAAATGCCTCTTAATAAATGACAGCTAATTTTCATTCTGTACTTGAATGTGTTCAGGTGAAAAGAAATAAAGGAAGATTGTGGTACAACTATAGTGATTCTCTGCTTCAGGAAAGGATCGAAAGGTATCATCACATAATGGCTAAAAATGTGGAAATTTCTTTCCAACATCTATTTCATAGTATCATAGAGATACAGAGCCTTCTTGGTCTACAAAGCCCTTTTTAGAAAGTTCCACATACAAATTTCTACGTCTTTGCCTTTAGGGTAACATATTGGAAAATATGACATTAACACATGGCCACAAATACTTTATTTCAAGTGATTCTATTAACATTTGTAAACAATCATGTAGAGTTATGTGTACAGAGAAAATTCCTTTTAAATATTTTTTTCAACAAATAAATCAGGAGACAAGAGGAAATATAAAAAAAAATAGTGCTGTCATTAGCGTCAAAGAATAGAAAAAGGAATCATGAATGTAGGATGGCATGGAAACAACACTATGGTTTTCTACCCTCCACTGTAATACTGAAAGATTAACCCACTGCACTGTACCTGTTAGATTCTCAGTTGTCTATTTCTTTTTCTCTATGTTTTATATATGAGAGGAATTTCTGGAAATAATTTAAAGAAAGATCCAGACAGAGCAAGTTTATGTAAATTCAACTATATTTTCTTATTGACTATCATCACACATTTTGAAATATATGCATTAAAGGAAACAAAGGGTTTTAGCTACGTTAATTGGCAGGAAGTATAAACAGTAAATTGGAGGACATTTTCAAATGGTACATTAAAGAAAATATAATTGTACATATGTAAACACAAGTATTCTTAACTAGTAATGTAATCATAAAGCAGACGCTGCTCTAAGCCACAATATGCTAAACCAGAAAATTTACTCTCTGATTAGAGATCCAAAAGGCAAATGGGCACCCAGTGGATTTCCTAGGCCAGTGGTAGTGAATCTTTTAGAGCTTTCAATGACACAAACAGCCTGCTGTGGCATGCATGCCATAGGTTTGCCACCACTGTCCTAGACCATCGGAAAGAAAATGTCATTTGTTATAATTATGACTCTCAGAACATCACATATATTCTACATATTCAACTTATTTTTCTGGGAATTTTCAGCTCTGCTCTGCAGCCCCACATGGAAGAAAGTGAATCTTTGTCACTTCAAGATCCACCTCTCTCCTTTTTTTGTCCTAGGGGATAAAAGCCAAACTTTGAAGAGCTTACATGGTATGAGGGCATTGGGACGGAGGCATCCGCTTCTGTTCATCTACCCATGCTGTGTATATTGAAAGACTCTCATTCTCATCACATCCTCGGCCCTTGGCCTATGTTCTGCTCAAGAGCTCTTACTCAACCCATTTCTTGATTCTTCAGCTTTTGTTGATGTGTCTGTGGCTTTCTTAACTGTGTGAGAATTCTCCACCCTCTGAACTCAGGAAAAGAATTACATGCCTTCCTCAGGCACATTTAGCTAGGAACCCATGACAGACAATCCTTTTGCTTTTGAGTAAACTTTTTCATTGTTTACTCAAACAATAAGATATCGTGTTAAGATACATAAAATATACAATTTATCACTTTAATTATTTTTGAAGTCTGTTGCTCAGTGGCATTAAGCACATTCACATCGTTGTGCAACCATCACCACTCCCTTCATAACTTTTCATGTTTCAAACCTAAACTCTATGCCCATTAAATACTGACTCCTCTGGGCCAGTGAGATGGCTCAGAGGCATAAGCGCCTGCCTGGCAAGTGCGAGGTCCTGAGGTCGATTCCCGGAACCCACATTAAAAAAAAAGAAAAAAAAGAAAAAAATACTGACTCCTCATTGTGTCCTCCCCTAGAGTCTCTACTAACCATGATTCTTCTTTCTGTCTACACTGAAGACACCTCTTAAGCCTCGTAAGGTTAGGGGTAACTGTGCGTCCTGCCTGCTAGCCACCATCCTGGTTGACGTATATTATGCAAGTTTCCCATCAGTTTTAGCATTTTCCCAGACCATCTTTACCCTCAAAAATTCCCTGATTTTGATGATTAAATGACACAGTCATTCCCCCAAGATATTCTGGGTTCTCTCTTCCTGGTAGGTTCTGCCCAGATGGGGGAAGCCAGAAATTCCTTCAGGTCTTGGGTGCCCAAAACTTCTCTAAGACTTCCGTCTCCTAAACAAGACAACAATAATAAGTGTGAGTAGAACAGGGACTTAGGAATACTTTCATGACAAATGTTTCATTTTACTCTCTTATTCCTTTCTCTTAGTCCACAGAGTCATTACTTAATCTGAAGGCAAGGCGGCCCAGCCTCTTTATATATTATTATAAGTAGATAGCTTAGGTTCTGTGTCCCAGGCTTTTGAAATTGAATTGTTTGTCTTTTATATGTGCCATAAAATATATATTTTCATAACCAGAAATTGACTTTCTTCTTCCTGAAATACTCTGTTTCCTATAGTAGTTTTTCTATTCTTTGACTCTAATGAGAATACTAGTTTCTTTTCCTAAGAAAATGGTCTAAGCAGTCTTAGCGCTTCAAATGCTGAAATTGCCATAAGGTAAGGGAAAATATTAGAGACAGTGTAATCTACATATTGAAATATTGTGCTACGCATTTTAAAATGTATTCTTGTGACTACTTCCTGAAGAGATGAGGCATGTATGTGGCATCTGTTTGTTGTTGACAGAACTTTGGTAGCCTGTCATCACCCATTTTGCTCTCTGTGAGAAGAATGAAATTCTGTCAGAAGAGAAGACGGGCAAATGATGCCGATACACTCTGCCAGGGTCAGGCCCAGTGAGGGCATCGCCGAAACACCTGGACAGAGACCAGCGCCGGGGGAATGTTCTGGCAGATCCACAAACTGCACAGTGGAGTCCAGCTGTTCACCCTAAATTGGAACACAGGAAAAAGTAAGAACGCTTAATTTAAATGAGGAAGTAGGATCAAGAAAGTTGAGGAAATACAAACTAGGGTAAGATAGAGATGAAAGAATTGAATAGGCTACAAATGCATTTGTGACGGAACTGTGTAAAGAATGGGGGCCTCGAAAGGCAGGAGGTACGGAATGCTGGTGACAAAAATTCTACCATTCACATTCTTAAGGGGGAAACTGAAAAAATCTCAATAAAACTACTGAGGTTATTGCCATTTCCAGTGGCAGTTTGTTACATTATTGCAAAACAGCTTGCAGAAACTAATTGTAAGTACATGGTGACCTGGTCGTTTTTCTGATCCATTGAACCTCTAACATGAGCCCAAGTCTGACTCCTCACTACAAACCCCCCCGAGAGTTCCATACAACTAAAATATAATTCCTATAAGTAGCTTTCCTTTTTCTTTTTGTTTACCTTTCCAATGAATGTCTAACTTTTAATTTGAGACTCTATCACCTTACATTAAAGCGCTTGGCTTGTTATACCCGTGTTTGTGCTCTCCGTTATGTTAAAAAGGAAGACTCTCCCAGAAATGCAAATGAGTCCATTAAATTCACATTTCTTAGATATTCCATTCCAGAAATTCAAAGGGCAGAAGTGTACCTCTTACACTGGAAACTGCTAAGCTCTCTGCATGAAGGCACTCACAGAAAATCATCAGAGACATAAATAAGTTGAGCTTTCAATAAAAAAAAAAATCCCAAACCTTACCCCCTGCTCAAGGATCCTCTGTGCCATCTAGATTTGTGCTAGCATGCTTTTCTATTTTTTTAAAGTCTAAAATGTTGACTCACTGCCATGCAATAATATGCAAAGCTGATTTTGAAAAAGCTTTGCACATTCTACCATGAGGTATTTGAGACAGTCTTTTCTCCAACCATATCGTTTGTCCTCTGATAAAAATGGACCACTGTTAAGTAAGCTCTGTTGAGTCTACATCATATCTGGTGCCCCTTTCCTGGAAAGCTCTCAGTTCAGAGTAGGCAGGGTGAATGTAAATAATATGAGGTGTGCTTGTCTCACATTCCTTCCTTTCCATGTGAAGTGCTGATCTGGCCTCCTCTGACATGCCACCTGCCGAAATCATGGTCATGTTCCACACGTGGGAAAGACACTTTTGTAAGGGAAGATAAATTTATTTAAAAGGTGCTATCTTATACCTGCAAGAATACAAGTGATGAAAAGGAGACTGAGAAAAATAAAAATAAAATGCACAAATGCAATAGAAGTCCTTTGACATTTCAGCCAAATCAAAGAAAACACAAATGTCAATATTCCTTACATTTTTAAGTGTGAAAGTTTTACTTGCTGGCTCACAATTGTCTTATTAATTTTCTCTCCTTCCATTAAAAATTATTAGAACAAAAAGATCACTGGAAATGGCTAGATAATTAGAGCTTTGTAGAAATATATTAATGATGTCATTAAAAGTGAGATTTTTATAGCATAAAATGCGAGTTATTAAGGAAATATAAAGTTCTGAGAGATGTAGAAAAATTGTTTGCAAGGACACTAAAGATTACTTGTAAATGACAGAAAAGAAAAGATTAAAAGAAATTATGGGAATAATTCTGCCACTATTTTCTTCCAAGAGAACACACTTGATTAAAATAACACTCCTCTATCCTATAAAGTCTGCTCGTAATTGCACATGAAAGATTTCAGGTAAAAGAGACTAGCCTGGCTTTTCTCTCTGTGTTTAAGACATGCCACGCATGTGGTACCCTCGACTTTTTCCTCATGTTTTAATATAACCAGTGTAATAAGTCCTCCTGACTCTGACACAGAAATTCTCCTTCCTCTGAACATATTTATTGTTTAATATTGAAAAAAAATCAAAATTTAAAGTATAAGTCACTCATCATTCCACTATTTGGAGACCCTAAGTAAGAGTTTGATGACACAAGTGCTATGGACAGTTGGGCTTGGTGGAACACACCTGTAATACTAGCCTAAGCAATTGAACAAGACCCTGTCTCAAAATAAAACTTTAAAAAGGGCTCATGAGGGCTGGTGAGACAGCTCGGTGGCATAAGCGCCTGCTTGGCAAGCACGAGGGCCTGAGTGTGACTCCCAGAACCCACATACAAAAAAGGAGCCAGTGATATGGCTCAGCAGCACGGGCACCTGCTGGCACGCGAGGTCCTGAGGTCGACCCCCGGTACCAACAAAAAAAAAAAAAAGAAAGAAAAAAAAGGGGCTCATGATTCCTCAACAAACTAAAACTTTTCTAAACTAAAATTTTTAGTTTAGAAATTCCATTTGACCTAGCTATATTCTTTCTAGGTATCTTCCTGAAAGAATTAAAGACATCATATTACAGTAATACCTGAATACCCACGTTTATAGAAGCGTGATTCAAAATAGCTAAATCTTGGAAGCATCCTATATATCCATTAACAGATGAGTGGATAAAGAAAGTATGGTATTTACACACAATGGAGTACTACTTTGCCATAAAGAAGGATAAACTTAGGTTCTTTGTAACAAAATGGATGCACCCTGAGACCATATTGTTAACTAAAATAAATCAGACACACAAGCTTAAATATTGCATGGTTTCTTTTACATGAGAAGCCCAAAATATAAAGAGCAAGACAAAAGATAGATAATAGGAAGAATGGAAATAGAGCTTTCTCAAACTGGAAGAAGATCAAGAGATAGAAGGAGGGGGAAGGGGAGGGAGGGGAAAGAAAAGAAATTTAAAAGGAATTAAGATGTACATGTATGAGCCCCCCACAAGGAATATAAACATTATTAACTGCAAACATGTACTAATAAAAAATGAAAAAATATGTTTATTTTTTTAAAAAGGCTGCGGATGTAGCTCAGTGGTTGAGCACTTGCCTAGCACGTGAAGAGCCCTGAGTTTAATTGCTAGTACCACACAAACACATACACTGCTATGGAGAAGAAAATATAGTGCAGGAAAGAGGAAATGGGAAATGTAAGTAGGGACTGTGAGAGTACTATGCATTTTCAGATGGAGTCATGGGCAAATTGCCATGAGGGAATGCCTTAGGAAATCACCCAGAGAAGCCAAGCCAAAGGAGTAAAACAGAGTCCCAGGTAAAGAGAGTATGCCTGGTGCATGTTCAGGATTCTGGCAAAGAAATCAGTATAGCTGGAGCAAAGAATCAAGAAAAAAAAAAGAGAAAGAGAGAGAGAAAGAGGAAGGAAGGAAGGGGAAGGAAGAAAGGAAAGGAGGGAGGGAGGGAAAGAAAGAAGAAAGCAAGAAAGAGAAAGCAAGAAAGCAAGAAAGCAAGAAAGAAAGAAAGAGAGAGAAGAAAGAAGAAAGGGAGGGAGGGAGGAAGGAAGGAAGGAAAGAAGGAAAAAAAAGACTAACTTCAGAGAGGTAAGTGCTGGGGGTGAGGGGAAAACCTGTCTGTATCCTTTTAAACTGTTGTAAGGATGTAAGTCTTTACTGCTCGGAAACTGCTGGATGCTCTCAGTTGAGGAATGACAAGGTGCAGCTCACATTTTAACTGGACCAACCTGGCTACCGAAGAGAGAAGGCAGAAGCAGAGAAACCACTCGGGAAATTATTGTATCGTACAGGAATGAGATGGTAGAGGCTTTGGCTAAGGAGAGAGCGAGAAAGCGAGAGAGTGACAGAGGTGGTAAGAAGTAACATAGTCTTTTCAGGCTGCTGCAACAAAATTACCACAAACAAGGTAGAGTACAAACAACAGGAGTTTAATTCCCAGTCCTGGATGATTGGAAGTTCGGTATTAACACGCTGACGGGTTTGGTGTCCCGTGAGGGCCTATGTGCGGGACAGCCATGGTTGGCTGTAACCTCAAATCCTGGAAGGAGCACAGGTCTGTCTTACACCTCATTTATAATGGCATTAATGTCATTTATGAGGACCCCACCTTCAGGACCTAATCACTTCCCAAATGCCTCTGTCCCAGTAGTACCACCTGGAGGCTGAGGGTTTCAGTGTAACAATTTTGGGAGAACACAAACGTTCAGAATATAGCACTGAGGCCTCCTGGATATCTGGAGAAAGAGAAGACGGTTGGGTGAATATGGGATATAAGCGAAAGAGGCTGATCTTCAAGGCTTAGAGCCTGGGAAAAGAGAGGAATGCAATCACCATTAACCTAGGTGGAAGACCATGAGCAGATATTAGGAAATGAGTCGTGCATGTCAAGTTTGAGATGCTTTCTATGTACGTAAACATTGAAGTCGTTGTTTCACACTGGATTAACAAGTGCACCCGGGTCAGATCTGAAGAATGAAGAAGACTTCAAAACAGTAATGAAAACCACAAACTGTATACTGAGAAACGATGAGCGGGACAAAGGTTAATTCTCTCTCCTCTCTCTCCCTACCACTCCCTGTCCCTGTCCCTTTTCCTCTCCCTCTCTCTCTCTCTCTAATCACTGTAGAAAACATATTCATTGCTACTGGGGAGAAATTGGAGGCACGTTGGAGCCTAGCAGTTCTCCTGGTTGTCCTCAGGAATCTCCTCTTCCGCTTCCCTGAGGCTCTGGTTTTCTTCCATGTAGATTTCCTCATGATCTGTTTCTGAACCAGTCTTCCAGGATTTGCCCACCAGGGTCACCCAGCGCAGAGCACAGTGGCCTGTACCTCAGGAGCCCTGTGAACCTAGAGGCATTTTGAAAATTCCCAGAGGAGGCAGCAGACTAGGCGGCTAGAGCCCCCTGTCCATCACAGATTGGAACCCGTACCACCCTTAATTTTGTCTTTGAGTTTCTATGAAACTTTTGGAAGAATGCCAGCCTGTCAAATATTTATGACCATCTAACTTATTAATTTTTTTCTATGCTGTTATAATGGTTGAACATATTCTATAATACAGGTCATTGTAATTTCCACTTTCAAATAATTCACTTTATAATATGTCCCTAATTGTTCCTGTTCTCCCATATGTTATAAAATTTTCACTAAAACCCTAAAATATCTGTGAAAAACCTCTCATTCATGAATGCTAACTGAAAACCTAGCTATAGCGTTAGTCTCCAGAGGTTCTGAAAACAAATGATTTTTATAGCACCTGATGATGTCTACATATTCTTTCTGGTTAAAGGTGAATAATTGGGCATCTTCAGCTCCAGAATCCTGTGATAGAGAGCGCTGAATGTCTGGTCCAAGGAGATAAAGTAATGCAGTGTACTAAACTTGGAGCAGTATACTGTATTTGAAAAATTCTCAAATACACACAAAAGCAGAGAGAGTCATATGTCTTAGATCTCAATAGTCATAACTCCTGAGACCAAATTCCCGCTCAGTCACGTCCTAGCTGTGTGACTTTCAGCAAATTATTTAGTCTTGCTGAATTTTAACATCTTCACTATCAACTGGTTATAAATATTACAAACCTCATAGAAAAATTATGAGGATTAAATGAGGTGAATCTTGAATGGTGGCTGGCCTGATATTCAGCATGCACTTAATAAATATTAACTACTGATATCATTAAAAGGGACTTTAACCTGAGATTAACTGCTATATACCTGGTTAATTATTAGTTTTCTAGTTTCAGACTGTGCAAAATTACATTTTGTTATCAACAATGAGGAAAACAAATTTGATTGATATAATAATCAAAGTACTAGATGAACAGTCTTATTTATCTGATTTGGTTAGCTTTGATTCAAAAACCGATTTCAGCTACAGTCTACTTATTATTAAATAAGGAGTGTTCTGAATGTAGCATAAAAGCTAGACCTCTGCATTTCAATCTGAGATTTATTTTCTTTATTGTTATAACTTTCGAAAACTCACTGTTAGCCTATAAATAAATTTGGGGCTTTCATTTGGAAGAATACTATGACAAATGGGAAATCATCATTAACAAGAATGAACAATTAGCGAAGAGGAAAACTACTTATGACTGTTTATGACTTTATTGGATTCTATCTACAGCCTCTAGCACACACCTAGAGCCCATAGCAAGGGAGCACATAATTTGTGAAATTCAGTCACACATACAAATGCAGTACACATTTCATCTCATAGCACTGTGTTGTTTCTTGGTTCACCTTACGTCTCTTGAACCATTCCACCTCGATTCCTTTAATAGCCTCTCGTGTTCTCTTCAGTGATATGATATTGTGATTTTCGTAGCGTTAGGTCCTTGATTGTCTTTTATTTTTTATCTATCCAGTCATTCTGGGAGATGCCATTAATGTCATAGTTGTAAACAAAATCCCTGCATTTATGCTTCATCAATTAAAGTCTACAGCATATGTTACCTGTAGACTTACAACACGTTCCTATCTAGTCATGGCCACCTTCCTGTTTATAGTCAATTCTGCCACATACATAATCTTACTTATATGTAAGTCTAACTGTTTCAATTCATTGTAAATATTGACAATCCTAGGTATTCAAGTATTTGTGTTTTCAAAAATATTAGAAAAATTTATCAAACGTACACAAAACCAAAAATTATGACAGACTTTCATTTATCTATTGCCAATTCTATAATTATCAACATTTTCATACTTATTTTATTTATTATATTTTAATTTTTAAATTTATTGGATCAAAGATCTAAATACTAAAACAGAAACATTAAATCTGCTGGAAGATAGAATAGGTAAAACTCTTGAGGACATTGAGGTAGGCAAAGACTTTATGAATAAAATCCCAATCACACAGGAACTATCACAAGGAATCAACAACTGGGATCTCATCTTATTAAAAAGCTTTTGCACAGCAAGAGAAACCACCAACAGAGTGAAGAGACAGCCCACAACGTGGGAAAAAATGTTTGCCAGCTGTTCCTCAGACAAAGGATTACTACCGGGAATATACAAAGAACTCAAAAAAATCAGACCTCCCAAACTTAAAGACCCAATCCAAAAATGGGCATCTGAAATGAATACACACTTCTCAGATGAAGAAATACAAACAGCAAATAAATATATGAAAAAATGTTCAACATAACTGGTCATTCGAGAGATGCAAATTAAAACAACCCTGAGATTCCATCTCACCCCAGAAGGAATGGCTATCACCAAGAAATCAACCAATAATAAATGCTGGCGGAGCTGTGGGGAAAAAGGAACATTTCTCCACTGTTGGTGGGGGTGTAGACTGGTGCAACCACTGTGGAAATCAGTGTGGAGATTCTTCGAAAAACTAGCTATTCCCCTTCTAGGTATATTCCCAGAAGAACTAAAAACATCATACCACAGTGATGTATGTGCACCCATGTTTATAGCAGCACAATTTGTAATAGCCAGATCTTGGAAACAACCCAAATGCCCATCAACCGAGGAATGGATAAAAATGATGTGGTATTTTTATACAATGGAGTACTACTCAGCCATAAAGAAATATAAACTAGAGACTTTTATAGGTAAATGGATGCAACTCGAGACCATACTCATAAGTGAAATAAACCAGATGCACAATGTGTAAACATGGTATTGTCTCCCTAGTGTGAGAAGCTGAAAGAGTAAATAAGATCCAAAATGTACAATAGATACTGTAAAACAAGAAGAAACTGTTCAAAAGGAAAAAGGAACTGGGTTGGGGGAATGGAGAAAAGAAGGAAGGGAATAGAAAAAAAATATATATATATACAAGATAGTTAACATACAGTACTAATTTCGCTTAGTTCATTGAAAAGAAAGGTTTGTGCTAATATTGTTTGGACAAGTGAATGCCATTATCTTGTACCCTAAGTAACTAATTTAAAGATAACAATATGCAATCTATTAACCATTGTTACCTTCCTATTATGATGTTTTGAAATTTTGTTCTATTTTTTTCTTTTTAAAATAAAACAAAATTCATTGAGAAAAAAGTTTTTTTAATTTATTCTCATTACTGTAGTAATTTTAAACAAATTCTTAAAACTCTAGTATGCTTTTGTTTAAAAAAAACACATCTTCTCATATTTTTTTGCAAGTGTATATGGGTATATTAATCAAATTTTTCTAGTTGAAACTATTTAATGATTCTCTTTAACATTACATAAGCCTTCTTGTCTTTTAGAAAAACACAATCCAATGTAATTCACATGGGTTTTCATAATGGAATTCTCTCTAGATGTACCGTATGTACTCGCCTCCTAAAACTGCTTTCCCAGTCTGGACTACATCCCCAAATACTTGCTACTTACCATGTCCTCTTTAACCTATGAGCCTTTTCCCAAAAGCTTCATTTGCCTAAAACACTGTACTCCCGCTGCTGTACTCTTCACATTCTACCTAGAAATCCTTATTATTTAATCTATTCCTTTATTATAACACAGCAGACCATAATATATAGTAGGAAGACATCAGTCAAAAGTCCACAGTGATTAAAACAAGAATGAGATATCACTACATGCACTGTTAGAAGGAGTGAAATCCAAAACGCTGACACCAAATGCTGGCAAATATGTAGAGCAACAGGAACTCAGATTCACTGGTGATGAAAATGAAAACTCTTACTGCCATTTTGGAAGATATTTTGTCTGTTTCTTACTAGACTAAACATATTTTTACCATATAATCAAGATTTGTTCTTCTTGCTATTTAACCAAGTGAGCTGAAAACCCCTGTACATGAATATACCTGTTTATGGATATCTACAACATCTTTATTTATAATTATTTTGCCACAATTTGTAAGCAATAAAGATGTTCTTTAATACTTCATGGATAAATAAATTGTCATACATCTGGAAAATGAAATGTTGTTCAGCAATAAAGAAAAATGTGTCATCACGATACAAAAGAATCAAAGGAAAGTTAAATACACGTTATTAAGTGAAAGGAGCCAATTTGGATAGCCACATATTGTACGATTTTATTCTGTAAAAACACAAAAATATGGAGCCAGGAAAAACATTAGTGATTGCCAATGGTGACAGTGGAGGGTGGGATGAACAGGCAGAGAACAGTGTATTCTTAGGACAGTAAAAATACTCAGTATGATACTATAGTGGTGGTTTCATACCATTATGCATTTGTCAAAACTCATAGAACATGCAACAATGAAATTGAAACCAAATGTAAACTGTGGACTTCGAGTGATAACTATATGTCAGTTTTCGCTCATTGACTGTAAAATGTTTGTCACTCTGATGTGAGATGTCCATTGAAAGCCTGTGCATGTGTTATTTGGGAGTATATAGGAAATAACTATACTTGCTACTCAATATTGTTTTGAACCTAAAATTGTTCTAAAAGTAAACTCTACATATTTTTCTGAAGCCTACAATTTAGCACCTAATCTTATTAGAACATATAAATATATTTTATGATTATTTCATAATATTCATACCAAAATAAGTGGACCCAAGGGGGTGCTGCTAGACAATGGACTTTTAGAGACTAAAAATCACATCATTCTATTATCTTTGAATTTTCAGGGCCTCACATATTGCTGAGTGCATGAATTATTCTCAGTGAATAGTAGACAATTATAGAATCACAACTGAGACAAATTCTTTAACTTAAGAAAATTCCTGTGAAAATAGTTTTTCAAATAGAAAGAAATACTATTCATTTATAATTTATTTATTTTGATTCTTGATGTTAACCATGTTATACTTACATAATCATATAAGTAAAAGAAAGGTCCAAATTACAGAGAAAAGTTGCAAGATTAAGAGATTCCGTTTCCACATTGACACCTTTTATTGATCATCTTATTCATCAACTTATTCCTTGGAAATACATTGGCCATCATGTAGATTATAGAAAGGTTTTAAATTATATATATATATATATATATATATATATATATATATGTGTGTGTGTGTGTGTGTGTGTGTGTTTATATATATGATTTATATGATATATCATATATATATATAATAATTAAATGTTTAAACCTGTACAATTTTCTTGTAAGAGTGGGAGTGGGTGATTTTTTGTTGTGAAGAAAGAGTCTTTGTTAGTGTAATTACTTGTCCAGAGCCATTAATATCGGTTGTAAGATAACATTCAAGCAACTCCCTTCATTTTCCTCTGTTCTGTTTGCTAAGCAATGCAGCCTCACATTTACAGCTGGCAAACTGAAATGCACAGTAAGTGATTCATTCCAGGTCAGAGCAGATGACCATGAGACTGGCATGTAAACTTCAGGGGTCTGACATGAGTGCTTCTCTGTAGGCATCAACCACTGTGTACATCAATAATCACAGACAAATCCACTTGCATCTTAACTGTGATGTGGTTTCCAAGTGGAAAAGAAGCAAGCGACTTCTTTATAAGAAAGATATCTAAAATCCATTAGCAATCTCTGCCAAAAGCTTCTAAAAGCTGTGTTTTTCCACTGTAATTTATCTTTTCCAATGTAAACGAATACCAGTAGAAAAAAGTATTTCGAAATTGATGTGGACAACACATCCCTGCCCAAAGATAAACAGCATAGAGAAACAATAGGACATGAAAGATGGCCATTTCTTTTCCTTCAATATAATAACCAATAAATATCAATAAGCTAACTTCAGTGTTAGAGACATTAAGTCTAGCATTCATTTGCACATTTTTGTGACTTCTGAGCATTAGGAATCCTGGGCCTGGATAAAAAGAATTAAATCATGTAATGAAGTGAAGCCACGCAGGAATGATGATCACTTCCTCCCAAGAACAGAGCCCTCACTAACACTGCAGAATAACACAGTGCTTCCCTGGACCTTCAAGAGTCTGGGTCTCAGAATTACTTCTTGCTAGAACTATTATATTCAAGGTTAACAACAAATAAGCATGACTCTCATTCCTACAGCTGGGCTTCAATGTAATCTCATCTCAACCTCTCCACGTCTCTCTTCATCATGCTGCCTACCATGTTTCCCCATCGGTGGACCATACTATTAACTCTTCCCACCATATCTGTAGTATTTCTTTCTGTATTATAGTATATCTTCTCAATGTTCTTTGTCTTCTATATTTATTTGAAATTCTTTCCTTCACTGATTCCACCTCACAAATTCTTGTCCTCTTCAAATCCTTTTCTACTGCCCATTCCCAGAGCTGCACTAAGGATTATGTCACGACCCACATCTATTCAAAAATATTCTCAGATATTTCAAACATGGATAACCATGCCCTATTCTTTAGCCTTCTCAGGCATTTATTCCAACCTCACCAGATCTGTGTCTTTGGGAAGGAATCCAAGACATGGAATCCTCCACTTATAGAATATGTTTTCTTATCCTTCCCTTTCTAGCATGGGCACTGGGGTAAATCTGAGCCGCACTACACTGTTACTAGCCTCAGAGAATCGATGATCCACATTGTCTCTCATACCTCTACTTGAAAAATGCTAACCTTTGACCAATGCCTTAAAAATAACTCTCTGTCCTTGTATCCAAATAGCTGAGCATTTATGAAGAAAAACACTCAACAGTGGAGATTTGTGCCATGGCAAATTTAGAGCCTACAAACTTAGTAAGATAAGTTCCATCTCCTAATTCTTTCAGTCATTATCCTAAACCCCAAACCCCTTCCATTCCCACTGAGCCCCATAATCAACACTTGTTCCACATGTTGACAAAAAAAATTTTTTTTGGCATTCTCTTTAGGCAATCCAGTAAGATTGCTACTAATATTCTATTACTACTTTCCATGTTCAAAGTCACAGCCTCCTGATCAGCTCTCTTCCAGCCTCAGACAAAAAGATCTTCCTCATACCCTACAAGGTAACCTCTAAGTATCCCTAATTTATTTCCTTCTTTCCTTTGCATTAAGTTTTGCCTCCAGACCCTATTCCTCTGAAGTCTTCTCATTGGATCTTTTCTTTGAGCCTAAAGATTCTCCCAATCCACGGGAGCTTGTCTTCACGTTTAAACTCTCTCTTTCCTAAGCAGTAGAGTACACTGCTTGCGATTCCGCTTCCTCAGAGATGACTCAACGTATGGGAATCTGGGTTTTTCAGCATCATTCTACTGAATTTGTTCTTTCCAAACTCAACAACCACCTACAGAATCAAGTAAGCACTTCTTTTTTGGGGTCCCTTAGATGCAAATAATACTGTTAATCACACCTTCTTGAAACACTCTGCTGTTATATTTCTTTGATACTGGTCTCTCGTGCTTCTCCTCCCAGCTGGAGGAAGGGCTTGCTCTTCCTTCACTCTTTGGAAAATAGTAACCACTCTACCCTTACAGTTTTAGAAATACTGTATGCTGTTGCCCTCCAATCCTGTCTTCCGACCACCAAACTCACATTCTCAAATTTGTTGAACATTTCCAATTAGATATTCTCTAACTCCGCATGTCTGAACTAAACTCACCTCTTCCCCACAAACATTCAGTTCCACCTGAATTTTCTTTTGGGTTGGTCAATCAAGCACACAGCTAAGAACCTGTGGGTTAACGTCTCACTCCACATCCTCTCCCAACCACAGCAGAGTCCTTCTAATATCACTTTCTATGTGGTCATTGTCTGAATCCCTCGTCTCTATTTCAGCTAGTACTTCCCTGTGTCAGCCACGAGTCAATTCTGCATAGATAATTGCAGTGATCACTTACCTAGTTTTTCTTATTCCCCTCAGATCTCCACACACCTGTAAAGGTGAGAAATCTTTTTGAAAAGCAGAATTCACCATGTAACTTCCCTGATTAAAGTCTCTCACTTCTTTATAGTACCAACAGAAAAAAGACCCTTAACATAACATACAAAGACATATAAACAGTGCGTGATCTGGTTCTTGCCTAGTGGGCAGACATGGGAAAAAGCTAATAAGTAAATAAGCAAATAATAAATACATAAATAAATATTTTAGAGGTTTCCAAGAATTATGAAAAATAACTAATATGTTTTACAACCCTGGAGAGTATTTGCATTTTAAAGCAACCACTTGCTTCATTATTTGTGAAGCACTTGGAATTTATGCTTTCCTATATGCCAAGCCACTATATTGAAAGATAAATTTTATCTTGTTTGTACATATTTTTCATGGACACATAGTGGTTGTACATACTTGGAGTACGGTGCACACTTGTACATATGGAGTACGGTGTGGTATTTCAATACAAGTATATAATATGTAATAATCGAAGGAGGTGTACCTATCACCTTGGACCTACAACATTTGTTTTGGGACCACCCAAAATTCTAGTAGCTATTTTGAAACATTAAATTACTTGTTAACCATAAGAAAGGTGAATGCTACACATAATTTTATTGTTTGAATAATCTAATTTCTTAACATACATTCTAACTATATTAAGTATAGTTGATGTTGTCACTGCTATCTCCTTTGTTGGTTTAGTGAGTGAATACATATAGTACCTTACTTTATAATTAAAACTCATAAATAGGGCCGGTGAGACGGCTCAGCGGCTTAAGCGCCTGCCTTGCAAGCGCGAAGGCCCGAGTTCGAATCCCGGAACCCACATACGAAAAAGGGGCCGGTGATATCGCTCAGTGGCACGGGCGCCTGCTGGCGCGCGAGGTCCTGAGGTCGTCCCCCCGGTACCCACAAAAAAAAAAAAAAAAAAAAAACTCATAAATAGTATTTCAGGGCTTTCCTTTACCAGAGGAACTTCGGTAGATGGGCAAGGTTTGCAATGAGTGAAGATATCTCATGAGAAACTTCTCAGCTGCAGAATTAGATGCAGGCTGGAGATGACACAGGAGTGTCAACAGAAGTTGTTCCTGGCCCAGGATGGGGAGACTGAAGATTTATGAAGATTTATTTAGTGAAGATTTATGGAAGAAGTGTGTCTCATCTGGAACTTAGCCACACAAAGGGGACCTTCCAGATGTAGGGAATATCAGGGCAAAGAAAGACACGAATGGAAATAGCATAGGGAGCAGCAGCTAGAAGTTTGTTGTTACTTCAGCACCACGTGGATTGAAAGAAATGATGGAAGATGGCACAGAAAAGTTAGGCAGGAACCAGATCTCGCACTGTTTCTATGTCTTTGTATGTTATGTTAAGAGTCTTTTGTCTCTTGGCACTATAAAGAAGTGAGAGACTTTAATCAGGGTTACATGGTGAATTCTGCTTTTCAAAAAGATTTCTCACCTTTACATGTGTGTGGAGATCTGAGGGGAATTAGAAAATCTAGTTTCACAAGGACTGAACCTGTTAATCCACTATGCAAGAAAACCACAGCTGGCTAACGCAGATTTTCACTGCCACTTGAGAGTTTCGCTTAGGCAGGCAAGCGCTCCCCTCTCCTCTGGAGTGATTCTCTGCTCCTGTCCTTTCTCAATTATTCCTGTCTACATTGAACCAGTACCGAAGGAGGAAGTTACTACGAAACACAACAGACACCCACAAGTTGCTGACTTCCTTCTTACCCCTCGTCTTGTTTGGATCTGGCCTTTTAGTCAAATAGTCCCCACCCATCTTTCATATGCTAGATTAAAACAGAATTTCTGACTGTGGAGAACAGTGAAAAGCAGAAGATCGGATGGAAGGTACTAGGCGGCAATCTCCACATAAATCCCAAGTGCTTCACAGGTAATGAAGAAAGCAGTTGCTTTAAAATGCAAATACTCTCCAGGATTGTAAAACATATTAGTTGTTTTTCATAGTTCTTAGAAACCTCTAAATTATTTATTGATTTATTTGCTTATTTACTTATATGTTAACGTTTTCCTGCATCTGCCCACTAAAATTCAAGTTCTAAGATTCAGGACTTCATCTGTCTTTTTTGCAGCTGTACCTACAATACAAATATTCAATGCACAGTTTTGCAGTGCAGAATGAACTCTGAACATCTGTATAGTATGTTAAATAATGGGATTCTTAGCTTTATATGAGAGTTGCTGTTAATAATTAAGGAATGATAGCACAGTTGACTTTAGAGAATAGAACATGTTAAAGGCTAACTCTTGAATATTACAATTGATATTATTGTTTATAATAGTGGGAATCATGGTAGACAGGGGTGCTGGTGGTTTTTCCATTAAATTCTACTATTCTTGTGTGTGCAGTTAGTCATTTAAAATCAGTCTAAAATAAAGGTGAGGGCCGGTGAGATGGCTCAGCGGCATAAGCGCCTGCCTGGCAAGCGCGAGGGCCCGAGTTCGACTCCCGGAACCCACATACGAAAAAAGGGCCGGTGATATCGCTCAGTGGCACGGGTGCCTGCTGGTGAGTGAGGTCCTGAGGTCGACCCCCGGTATCCACAAAAAAAAATAAAATAAAATAAAATAAAGGTGAGTGTTATGAGTAAATTATGAAACTTTTGGAGACAGCTTTTTTACTATGAAAGAACATAAAATAATTGGTATATATGTACATATATCACATACTTTACCCACTTTGCAATATTTTCTGGGATTTCGTTTGTGCCTGTGCATAACTGGAAATCATCCTGGTGCAATGGAAGTAGACTGCTAATGCTCAGAAAAGAAAACATACATATTAAAGGATAATCCAGAAGGATAATGAAAGTAGACTCTACATATGCTATCATCATGGTCTAAGATAGAACATTTCCCACCACTGTACTTGGAAGTCCAGGAAAGAACAAGTAAAATTCACTAAGAAAGTCTGTGTCTTAAAGTTTTCATTGCCTGAAAATGACCTTTAGTTGGGAACAATCTCAATTCAAAGGGGAATAGAGATTTAGTGTAAAATTTTGCACCTGGAGTTAGTGGTAAAGCCAAACTTCACAGGATTTAAATCATGCAGTGATGCTGCAGCCAAGCAACTATGGGTCCAAGAAATCAAATTACCATCCTGTGTTGGTTCTACAATGTGGTAACTAATGCAACAGCTGTTTCTTCCTGAGGACAGTTAATATGAAGACAGAATGTTTGCATTTTCTTATTTTAAATATTGATTTCTATTCACCTTACTGGTCAACCATACCGAACTCATTTGCTTTTGCTGCGTTTTCTTTGTTGTAAATACATCTACTTCAATAAATTATATGGTTTTTGATTAGCTCCTCCAGGTACCACACAATGCGACTGTTTGACTAGCTTGCCAGCTTCTCCCACCCTCCGCCCATTAAATACATGACATTACAACAGGAAGCAACCAGCAACAGCCCCCAGAATGTCCTTCTGTTTTGGACATTCAGAATGACTGTACCGTGTGTGCAAGTGCTCTTTCCCCTGTGGCCAAAACAGAAAGGACATTTCTCAGAGACATTTCTAGTTACATAAATTAACAGGCGCACTGTTGAAAGTGAATAAAATGTTTTAACATTATGAATGAGAAAATAGGAGTAGTTCTTCTCCTGTGATTAATTCACATTAAAAAACACTGAAGAATAAAAAAGAAAGTCTCAAAATCTTTAAACTTTAGGAAAAGTTGAAAACTATAAATCATCTGTAACTATACTTACAAACTGTGGTTTCTGCTCTCTGGTTAATGAATGTGGGTTCTCCTTTCTTTTTTTCTCAAAGCAGAATCTATTTTCATGGGTATAGAGCAATAAGTGAATGACCCACTCTTGGTGAAAACTTGGCAAAACCAAAGACCTTGACCCAAGTGACTGGACAGAAATTGAGCATGTGATCAAAAGCAGATATACAAGAGTCCTTTCTCAGACTTCACCTCACAGAAACTTCGTGGGAGTGCTTCTTATTTATTGGGGGTTATAAAGGGATACCCCCAGTGATACTAGCCACCGTGCTTCCCACCGCATAGAGAGCCTAGAAAACCCTTGATGAGAGGTCAGCAAAGTCAGGTGACTGACACTGAATTCTAATATCTTCCAAGTCTTTGTTCTTCATCCTTAATTGTAGCCCTGCAAGTATCTGGCCATGCAACTCCCCCACTTTTCACCTGATAATCCTTCCTATTTGTTGTAGCTAGTTTTAACTGAGTTTCCATAACTTTCCACAAAAGGATCACTTATATATCGTCTCTTAAATAATTTCATCATAGATGCATCATGTAGAAGTTATTTTTTCTTAAAGGAGGCATTCAGGCTGAGAAACAGTAGAGACAAGTGCTTTGGGGAAAGACAGGCATAAGTGCAAGCCATAACTTTTCTGTTTACGAGCTGGGAGACAAGGACAGGTATCTTAAATTTCCTGAGCATCTGTTTCTTCTTCCATAAAATAATAATAGTACTGACCTTGTAAAGTTTCTTTGAGGTTTAAATAATATTTGTGTTCACAGCCCACAAAAGCTTAATAATACCAACTATTATGTTTTCCATTTTAGAGATGAAGATATGGAGATTCAGAGAGATCTAGTAATTTATTAAAATGACTAAAAGTTAAATGGCATAATAACAGTGAGAACCCAGCCGCAGCTATCTCTAAAATCCCTACATCTTTAAGATTACCAGGCTGGCACAAGTGATAGGAGGAGAAAAGAGGAAGAAAAGGAGATAAATAGATTTCCTTTCTTTTCTGAAAAAAAAACCACACGTAGGTCACATCTTTAGACTTAAACCACATCTGACCCACATCAATTAAGAAGAAAGGGACTCATCCTGCAAAGTACCTTTCATTTGAGTAAATACTAAGCAAGGTGAGTGTCGTCCGTGACAAGAAAGACTAGAGTTAGAGCCAGGATCTCAATAAAGCCAAGGCCAAACAATATACATGCTATCCTTCTAGTGTTTCCATGCTTCACTCTTATATAAACAAACTGATTTCTGTGCACATCCGGCACTGTAATGTGCACAAAGCCTCTTCTCTGCTTTCACATCTTAATGTGATAACTTAGAATCTGTACAGTGTTGAAGCCTGCTAGAGAAGAGTCCCCCAGCAGGCCTCTGACCATAGAAGTATGATGGCTGTAGCAGGAGATCTCAACATGGTCCCCGAGCCCTCTCCCTTTTTTGGGTGAAGTTATCATAAGATGTCAGATAGCTTCCAACAATCATTTAAACAGTTAAATCCTATTTAAATTGTTAAATTCAGCAGGACTTATGCCCCCAGCCCTTCTCCTTATCTTCTTTCTTGTTTCTTACTGCCCTTATCACAAGACCATACTTAGTGTTATACAACACAGACCCTCAGAAACCAGCTGGTGAGGGAAACTCTCATCAGTGTTTCAATAAATATACCAGCATCCCAATGAAATAATTACCTGTTGATGAAGATCATGTGGCTGCCAGTCATCCTTTTACCCCCAGTAAGTGATTAGTAGCTTGTCAAACTATTGTCGTATTCCTTAATTAATGTCAGAAAACGAATGGATGTTAGAAGTTATTAACTTGTGAGATATTAGAATACAGAGGTTTTAATATCTGGATTCCATACGAATCCTAGGATCAGAGAACAGAAGTGTTCTAGTTTAGAGCTAAAATGTCTCCTAAAAGTCCCGAGTGCTCACAGGTGGGACTCTCAGAAGGTGATTGAATTATGGGGGTGCTACATTCATCAGCACGTTAATCCACTGATGACTTCATAACCTGGGAAATCATGAGCCTAATAAACCTCTCCTCCATTAAATTGCAGGTGTCAGGTATTTTTGTTCCAGTGATTGGAAAGCTGACTAATACAATGGGTTTGGCTTTTAATATAGCAAAAAAAAAATTTTAAGACATATAGCACATTAATGACATAATTGGCATTATGAGTGAGTGTTTGCCAGATGTGATCATCTCCATACCTCAGAGTCCAGCCTTTCAATGGTGCAGCTCTATGTACAGCTCTCTAAACGAGGAAAGGTTGTTGTGGATGTAGCTTAATCCAACAGCCCCAATGGCCTTTCCTTTTTGTGCTTTTCACAAACGCAAAAATTGATTAATATTGCCTCTCTCACCCGTGGCTCCCAGCAGGATATTTCTCTACTTTTTATACATTTAATCTTTCATTAACTCCCATTATCCCAGCAACATGAGCTAGAATTGTCAAAGTGAACATGGAAAGATATTAAGGAAGAAAACATGAAATAAACAAGAAGCATACGTCACAGAGTATAGAAGAGGATTTGTCCTTGTTTCTCACAATTGTAGCCAAAGCTCCAAAGCCGAGAGCAATAACGAATGCTTCTACATTTTAAAGAAAGATTCCAAGAAGCTCCCATATATCCTCATCTCTTCAGTGATTTCTCTGAGATGACCAAACTGATCATTCCACCTTCGCTTCCCATTCAGGGAATTCTCTAAAAGACGGACTGAACTTTTCTTTCTTAACTTGCTTCAGAATGGTTGTTTCTCATCTTCATACCCCAACAAGTGGAAGTAAAGACTTCAAGAAAAGATTCTGGAGGTGCTCATACAAACAGGCTGGCACCTCAATCCCATGACTGGTGTTTCCTCAACTGTGGCAACACTAGGCTCACTCTGGTAACTTCTCCAGACCAGCACAAGAGAAGAGGCCACATTTCCACCAGATGAGTTTGGGTGTGTATTTGAACCAAGAAGCAGATTACAATTTTGCATGGAAAGTTCTGAATGAGGAGAATGCCTAGATAGTTACACACTGACAAGGCAGAGAGAAGGGTGGCAGTAGGGCAAGACTTCTAGGTGTGGTGAAGATGCATAAGTTTCCTGCAGACGCTTGAGCCATTTTACAGGTATCGCACTTCAGAAAGAAGCCTCCTAGGTGAACTTGGTGAGAGGCTGTGGGAACTTCACAAAGTGTCTCACAAGCGTTGTCACCCAAGGGAGCGGACTGTACGGAGCAAGCCTGCAGTGCCCCAACTGCCCCAGGCAGTGGCTCCCGAGAGCACTCAGCTAGGTGCACAGGAGATCCACAGACCGCGCCCACTTTACAGAAGACACAAAGGAAGCAGAAAGTTCTAACCGCATCAGCTTAGGAAAGCATGTCAGCACTTTTCCCCTGGTTGCTCTTCCCAGTTCTGAGAATCCGGAATATATAAAAAATAAAATAAAATAAAAAAGAGTAAAGAATAGTGCAGACCAGATGTGGTGGTGCATTCCTGTAATCACAGCACCCCGGACGGCTGAGACAGAGGATGGCAAATTCAAGCCCAGCCTGGAAACCTTAGCAACTTAGTGAGAATCTGTCTCAAAAAGAAAGAGTTAAAAGCGCTGGGGATTTAGCTCAGTGCAAAGGCTCTGGGTTCACCTCCCAGTACCTCCAAAAATAAGAGAGAGTAGGGCACATCTTCCTCTCCACAGAAGGTTCCCAATTCAAAAGTCAGGCTCACTGGGTGTGAGGGGAGAGGTTTTCAAGGTGGAATAGGAATTGAAGTTTTAATTAAGATTGAAATGGAATTTTATATCTTTAAAAGTGATCATCATTACCAAAATGAGACTGTCCTTATATCTGAATATGACTGAAAGATTTTATATCAGCATGGATCACAAGTTTTCAAAGGAAGAGAACAGGGAATTTAAAAATATTTTTAATAATTGAAAGATTAAATAAAAAGAGATCCACTTACATTGTGTATATGCCATCTGTTTGAACTTTATTAGTTACATAGTTATGCATATGACAGGTAAACTTGACAGCACCTCTGGTCCTCCATGATATATTCTGTTTAAGCAAAAGACACAGTCTATTCAAAATACTCTTTAAGTGTTCTACATTGTAGCTAGGATTAAAAACAGCCAGACAATTTTATAAAATTGACTTGGATCCAAAAATGTTGAGTTTAAGCTCATTTTAATAATAAAATTTTAAGTTTTAAGAGCTTTTTTATTGTCTAATGTAAATTTGCTTTCTTTTCCTATTTCCCCTCACTCATCTTGAATTCTGACCCCTAGGACTTATCTTAAAAGTAATATATTTCCTTTGCCTTTCATAAAACAGTGCCTTTTCACACCTCTCTACCACTGTGGTTATCATTTTGTTCTTATCTGTTCTGTACTTCCAACTCCTAGATATGCAGGACAAACTTTTGTCTTGCATCACAAGCCCTAACTAAACCTCATTGGTAAAATTAATTATACTCTGGCTTATATCTCCCACTATATCCTCTTTGAACTGCTGGTAGATATATCATTTACCTTAAGGTAATACAGATAGTTATGTAAAGAAAATCTCCCCAGCCAGACCATCAGGAGAGACTCTTGTCTCATTTATCTGTGTTCCCCTGACTCACAAAGCATGATTTCTGCTCCTATAGAAGGTATGCATCGCACATTTATTAAATGTAGAAATGAATAAATGGCTACAGACAAAATTACTACATTCACAAATGCCATGTTCTCTTTAAAATTAAAGACATCTAAGTGACACTAGTTTCATTATCATAATACTGATGAGGGAGAAATCTGGCTCACTTTTCAAACAGATATAATGAGGTCCATGGGCTGAGAATAAAGCAGATTGTAGAGTGCTTATATATGTGAGGCCCTTGGTTAATCCCCAGCACTTAAAAAAAAAAATGAAATCTTAATTTCAATGCCAAATCTTATATTATGTGGGAAATATGTTCTTCACAAATATCACTGGTGAAAAATATATGAATGATGGGTTGAAAAAAGAATACAGCACAAATTTGCAATCTTCCATTCTTAAGCATAGGATCAGTGTTCACATCTAAATCCAAAATGCACATGGGCTTTTAGAGAGGGTCCCGCTGACGCCTCAGACCTGGAGCCTGCATCAACATTGTATGCTCTGAGGCCTGGCCATCTGCCCTGCCCTTTGGAGGAACAGGAAGTCATGAGAGAGAGCCATGGGTTAGAAGAATTTGCGGGGGTGGCATCCTTAGAAGAATCCAGGGACAGCAGCGGTTGCCATAGTGTTATGATCTGGCATTTCCAGTCAGGACAGAGCTGAAATTTGCCTGCCAGGCCAGAAAGTGGAGGCGGCAAGAAAATAGGGAGAAGCAAAAAATTTGGAAAGCACTAAACCAGACTTTAAAGAGTCAGGTCAGCCTTTTTTTAATACTGCAAGTAAATTTTCCTCCTGACATGTGTTCTAAAGTCTAACAACTTTCAAAAGCCAAGTTTTAGAGTGTCATCTTAGCAGTGAATTGTCCCTAGGCATGTGCTAGAACAATTGGATTGCTTTACTTTCCTATTCCCCAATTCATCTTGCAGGCCATTTTCAGTCTTCCTCCACTAATAAGATGCACATCTTGTTCAATTTAAACCAAAAAAGATGGAAAGGCTGTGAGACAGCATCTGAGAACTTCTCACTGAGGAAATTGCATTAAATTCTTACTCTGCTGGCTGAACAAAGCCCCAGGACCCTGTTTTCTCTGAATGCATTTTGCTAAAGAGAAAGTGACTGCTGCTGTGTTGCCTCCCTGCTGATGCCCTCACGTAACAATAGGCACACATTTTCTGCATAGCAATTGTTGGTTTTGGTCCCAAGAAACCAGGAATGGAGCTAGCTTGGAGATTTAATACCCTATCATTTTATTCACCTCCAGCATGGGATTTGAGATGTCTGCTTAAGTAAAATGAGGTCTGTGCTTTCTCCTTGGGATTTTAGAATTTATTAATCCCTTTTAGGCTCTATTCATGCTTGGCACAGTCTCAATTTCACTTATAACAAGCCACCCTCGTCTCCCACTAGCCATACGCTTATTACAGGAAAGAATTATAGCTTACACATTTGTGTATTACTCATTGTCTCTATATCAGCATGAATTCTAATTATCCAAACAATGAAGGTTTAAGTAATCACGGTGTGGGTGAGAACTGGTAACACGATAATTTCATGTAAAGGGAAGGAAAGAAAAGTAGAGTTATAAAGGCTGTTATACAGCAAAAAGAACCCAGAAAAAAAATTTTTAACTAAAGGAGCAAGATGGAGGAGTTAATTTAGTGAAAGAAAGAATTTTTCTCTCTTATTCTTTTCCACAGGTATGGACAGGAAGACAGCTGGGACGTGGGTAACGTGGTAGTAGGCTGCTGGCTACTGTTCAGTTATCTGCCAGAGGAATGAATACTGCAGCCCCTTCCTTGCCTGACATGACATTCAGTTATTCCCTTAAGAAGATTATAAAGAGTGCTCCAAAGTGTACATTTTTGTAATTAGTTCTTTCAAACTTGAACGTAATGTTGTTTCTCCGATCAACAGGAAGTGAATATTTCCATAAATATATCCTGATATCAAGTAAAATAAAGTGTAAAAAATCTTCCCAGTCAAATAAGCATGTAACTCTTTGGGACTGACAAACTCATCTTTTAGTTCAAAGGCTTAGATTAAATGTAGTGATTTCTCTCTGAAGCTGGAAGTTAAAAACAACATCAAAAGTGAAGGGGCTTCTATTAAATATAATTAGTTTTTACAGAACCCAGGAGTCAAATTAATGCATCTATTCTAAGCTCGGGCACCATCTCCAAAAAGTAAATTTATATTTATCTCTATCTGTGTTCCCAAAGTTTTTGTGATTCTGACCATAAAATTTGAGCATGGCGTGCAAAAGTCTCCACTATCTAGCCCCACCTATCTTTCCAGACTCATCCATGGTGACCTCCTTGCCCCATCCCCTGGGACCCTCAGTTCCAACCCTGGCAAACAGCTCTAGTCAAGACACCTAATCTTCTTTCATTTATCAATGTCTTCTGCATATGTTGATTCCTCTGCTTTGAACTATAATTTTCTACTTCTCCATCTGGGAAATTCCTACAATTTTTGGAGCCTGCCTTGTTTGCCTCAGGCAGTTAATACCAACATCTCTCTTGGATTAACAGGATTTTGTTTTTGTCTTACTTAATATATGCATATGCATTTGCATCCCAGGCATGACACCTTAAGAGCAGGTGGGCCAAGGTAAAAGTAAAGTTCCTGTGGAGAAAATTCTGGACCTCAGTCTTCATCTGTATTACCTTTGCATAGAGATTAACACATAGGATAAGCCCCAAGTGAAGCTTAATTGTTCACAGTATTGAACAATTCACTTTAGATCTCTGAGCCTCAATTTCCCCAAATGTAGATTCAACACGATAAATGTCCCAAAGTTATGAGATTGTTTCAAGAAATAACATGTGTAAATGCATCTTTACTAAAAAATGTTAGATGAATGTGACAATGGAAGAGCAGAAAACTAGCCCATATTATTACTTGTCAAATGTGTCCTTATTTTAACATTTTACTTGTTTAAAACAAACCACTGGCTGATTTTCTCATTGGCATTTCTCTGAAGGGAGCCTAAGTTTTAAAACACCCTTCTCTTCGTTACTCCCCTCTTCCTCCTTGAGGCACATAACAAGGACGTTTATAAATTGAGCTTGTAAAGTTCCTATTTTCCTCTGAATTGTCCCTGAAACAAACAAACTACAGTATGCCCCCGTTAAGTGTCGGTTCAGAGTTCGCAGCCTCAATTGGTAGTGGATTTTTCCTTGGAACCTAACTAACAATTGTTCGCAGAAACCCCCACAATTTTGCGGAAAGGGCAAATATCTTCTGCAATTATTTTTGGCCGGAGGTCTGCAGGTAGCCAATCAGAGAGTGTTAGCCAGTTCTCCTTGCTGCTGATTGGCTGCTGCCCTGTAACCCGTCTGGGAGATGCACCAGTATTCCCGCATCATAACAGGGTGCTGCGCCACATGTAGCCATCTGTTCTTAAAGCCCTAAGATCCCTAAGATCCCCCCAAAACGCCCTGCATATTCTAAGGCTTCATAAATACAGTATTTTATTAAATTAAATTACACAATTGTGGGAGACATATTTAGGGTTTAAACTATAAAATAGGCACTAATAGGCATTTTTCTGACCATATCTGAAATTCATGGTTTTTCACAATTCGCGGGTGCTCCAGCCAAGCCCTGTGAATTTCAGGGGCCCACTGTACAGGTTAATCTTTATTTTAGAAGATTTTAGTGTTTTTAGGAATCTCTCAGTCCCGTGAAATTAAACAGTAAGCAACCTAAAGAGTTTAAGTTTTCCTTCTCTTTGAAAGCTGAGAAATAACTCGTAGAATTAACGAAAATGGACATTTGGAGGCAGTGAGAAGTTTTATAGAAGAGAAGAGAGCAATGCAGAGAGAACGAGACCTAGCTCAGAACATCCACGGGAAAGAGATCCCTCCTCTCCTATGCCTTCCCTAGTTGCCATGTAACCGCCATAAATTTTGTTGTATAAACAATCAGTTGTCAAGGAGCATAGTACCTACCGGTTGTGGGAAAACAGAGGTGCTGGTTCTAGACACTGCACCAGTACAGTGTCTCTGTCCAAAGACCTTTCAGAGTTTCCAGATAGAGACAAAGGTCACGCCCTAGTCAAGTTTCCCACCTTTAGACTCCTTAGATTGATTTGGAAGATTCATGTAACATGTCCTGTTCAGTGTCATAAGGTCTTTATTTTGCTATTCTTGAGATTATTCTATTAGGCCTTTTAATTTTGTTCTTATTGGCACAGAGAAAAAGGCCTATTTGACATCAATGATAAATGTAGTATTTGGTTTTCAAAGACAAGACACATAATAAAGTCTGCTTTTGTTTTAATCTGCTCTGCTGTCAGCTTGCCTGTGTGGGCCCCCTTCACAGGACTGTCAGCAGGCACTGTCTTCCCGTCGGGAGGCCTCCTCCTGGATCCTCCAACGGAATTCTTCCAACGGTATCAACTCAGTCTCTCCAAGGACTCTTTCTCCCATCTTCGCCAATGTGGTATATTTTTACCGTTAAGCGAGTCAAAAGACAGTTTCATCTGATTCAGAAGTAAAAAACAAAATGAAACATTACCAGAGTGGAAAAAGGAAGTTGTACAGCAAGTATGGAAAATGCTAAACAATATCAATTAATTCCTTCACATAACCAACTGCTGCTGTTCCATGCCTAACGTGAAAGAAGTTTGGAAACTAAATGAAGATTTATTGACCTTTACTACCTGTGGCTGAATTACTTCATTTAGTTTTAAGCCCATGAGATCTTGGCTGTTTCTAAATGCTTTAGTACACAACAATAGACTAATTCTAGGCGAAGAAAAACTGCCTGTGGTAGTCAGCTTTATAAAAAAGCAAAACAATCCAATTTACTGTCAATATTAGACATAAAGAATTTCTCAGTTTACGTAAATATCAGGATTAGGTGTTTATCCAGTGATCCAAGGCATTGTTTTGTCCTTTTAAATTATTGAATGAAAAAACAAAGGAAAGAATAAACATTTTGCCATTCCAACTAGCTTTATCCTTTTTATTTTCACATCAGCAAAATGAAAGGTTTTATAAAATCTAATGCTGTGATTGAAAATACCCCTGATTTCCCTATAAATACTTTTACTATTCACACTGAAATTGTTCTCTCGTGCCATAACCTAAGAACAGCTATAATGAGCCAATCTCAGATAAGTAAATGGCAGTAGAAACAGTACGAGGGCTGTGAAAAATCAAGAGAAGTATTTCCATGGAACATACAGAGCAGGAGCATTTCCAAAGATAATAAACTCATGGCATCTTGGTTTTTACACATTTTTGTTTGGGGTTACTTTTTGTTTGGTTTGGTGTTGAATTTATTTTCAGAAATCAATGTTTCAAGGAAGTCCCTGTTAAGAATAACTAAATAGGGGCCGGTGAGATAGCTCAGCGGTGTAAGCGCTTGCCTGGCAAGCGCGAAGTCCTGAGGTCGACCCCCAGTACCCACAAAAAAAAAAAAAAGAATAACTGAATCATGCACGTCTTTGGGCCTCAGGAGAGTCAACTTTCCTGTTAAATTCATAGGTTGGCTGCCAAGGTGTTGAAAGGAAGATCTAGAAGTTGTTAAAATCTGAAAGGAAAGCACTGAGATAGTACTGGGCATTTTATGAATAATTAAGCTGCAGTTTACTTCCAGGAAGTAGATCACGTCAGTCAGTACGGAGTTGCCCTGTTTCCACACACAACAGAAAAGTGAGTCCAGCACCACAACAATCTTTCTTTTCTACACAGAGAATTTCTTTGCACACGTTTCACTTCGGTAGGACAGAGCAGGCTTTAGTGCAGAGTCAAAGAGCTTGTCTGTAGTTTTGCAAATGATTAATTAAGTACTCACATCATTGTAAGGTTGTCTGTCAAACTGAGTAAATTTGAAAGATGAGCGAAACATTATGGTCGTTAGTTTCTTTTATTTAAGTTGACTGAAAAAAATCATGCTCTGGTTTTCTTAAATGGTGCGGTTTAACTGTTAAATGCATCCCTAGGAAGTAAGAAATCTTTCTTGGATATCTGTGTTCAAAAGGAAAAAGAAACTAGGATGGGGGAAAGGGGAGAGGAAGGAAGGGAAAAGGAAAAAAAAAAAAAAAGCAAGTTTGTTTTACTACCAGTGTCTTTTAGTTCAAAGGAAGGTTGTGCGAATATTGATTGGAGAATGAAAGTGAAGGTTGTGCTAATATTGATCGGAGAATTTTTTATGTCCATATTTTGTACTCTGAGTAACTATTTTAAAGATAACAATATGAAATGTATGAACTACTGTTATTCTCCTAGTATTTTATTGTGAAATTTTGTTTTACTTTTTTTACATACAAAAAAGAAATCTTAACAATATCCTTAAGTGTGGTGCAACCAGACCTCATTTTAGATGCTGCAGGAATTCTACAGAACCAGTAGCAGCACTGACAAATCTGTGTGTCATGGCCCAGCTTCTCTGTGTGTGTGTTTTTAATGCTTCATTGTTTCTTTTGGTGTTTTTTGTATTCTGATGCTTGTTTTCTGTATCTTTCTGTGAGATTCCTAGTCTCAGAAATCATTTTTAAAGATTCTTAGTCATTCAAGTGATCACTATTTATTTGTAAATAGAAAAGGACAAACTAAAAAAAAAAAAAAAATCTGCATTATATTTGTCATCTAAGTGGGGCCACCAAATGGTAGACAATTGTCATAGTGAAGGCAGGGATCTAAGGAACTCAGAAATTTCTTGTTTTCTATTCTTTATCAGACTTTTCATCTCTTATTACTAAGCTTTTATACAACTCAATTACACTTTTAAAAATCCTGTTTTACTATTGCTTATGGAAAGAAAGGAAGGGGAAAAATAGCGAAGAGAACTGCAGAGCAATGACAGCAGCCAACACAGTGTCCAGGGAAGGCCGGAAGAAGGGCTGAAATGAGGCCCGTGTTCTGTCTGGGCCAGCAGCCCTGCCCCTGTGTCATCTCCACTCTGATTTGCACAAAGGCACAGGGTGCACAAGCAGGCAACCTGGCAGCAACTACAGGAGGCCAGGCAATGAGAAGGGGTAGAAAACTGAGCGGGGAGCATTAAATTGCAGATGGTAATGACCAGACTAACACAACACAAATACTTTACAAAAACATTGAGAGAGAAGCCAGACTTTCTGCTGTACATTTGAAGTGTAACCCTAAGGGTTTTTAAGAATAATATTAAATTAGAAGATGGATCATTTTGGAGGATACATGGGCCACACATTATGAGGCACGGCTACTGGAAAGAACTCACAAAACCGCTCGCAGGTTGTTTCCCTCCCTGTTGTTACGAGAATACGGTTGCCTTTGCAGCAGGCACTGAATGCAATCGGAAGTCACAGAAGAAGCTGATACCCTCCCTTTTAAACAGTGTGCTCTGCCCCTCACCGAGCACAGACTCTTCACTGTTATTGTCAACAAAATTCCTTGACGTCGAAACACCTATAAGTAACACCGATAAGTAGCTTGAAATGACACGAATTTTGAAATTCATGGTAGTACTTAATAACAAGTAATAGGAAAAAAAGAGAAAAAAATTATTGTAATCAAGCCTGGACAATGTATCGAAAAGTTTACCTTGATTTAGTATAATTGTCTCATGTGTTTTACATGTTTTTTGGCCCATTAGTCTGCATGTTAATCTGTATGTACAATAATTAACTGTATAAGGATTTGTAAGATAAATAAATGAATCTGATCCTGGCAAAATAAAAAGGGGATGGAAGGAAAGAGAAAAACTTGAGATGTGTAATGTATATGTACCAATTCTCCACAAGGAATGTGATCATTATGTGCTGTAAATATGTACTTATAAAAATCAAAAAATATTTATATGGGTGCAACATGTTGTAACATTCTAGCTCATGATGGGTTCGCAAGTATTTACTTCACACCTTACATAAATGTTATATTATTATTTTATATGTACCAAACATAATTTAAAAATATTTAATGAAACTCCTACCTTCCCTTTCTGATGTTAATATGAAGTGAGAATTTAAAGACACTTAAAATGTAATCTGAATGCAAAGCTGTTTCTTTTTAAGATTTCTTCACCTTTCTATTCACATTTCTATGATTATCTTACCCTATTTATTTATTTATTTATTTTTGTGTGGGTACCGGGGGTTGACCTCAGGACTTCGTGCGCCAGCAGGCACCCGTGCCGCTGAGCGATATCACCGGCCCCTTTTTCGTATGTGGGTTCCGGGAGTCGAACTCGGGCCCTCGCGCTTGCCAGGCAGGCGCTTATGCCGCTGAGCCATCTCACCGGCCCTTGCCCTATTTATTTATTTGTGTGTGTGTGTGTGTGTGTGTGTGTGTGTGTGGGTGGGTACTGGGGGTCGACCTCAAGACCTCATGCACCAGCCGGCGCCCATAACGCTGAGCGATATCACTGGCCCTTTTTTCATATGTGGGTTCCGGGAGTCGAACTCAGGACCTCATGCTTACCAGTCAGGCACTTATGCCGCTGAGTCATCACACCCGCCCCCTGTTTATTTTTAGTCCTCAGTTTTATTCATTTCTTGAAATTCCATTGATTTCATTTCAACTGCAACTCTATTTTGATTCATATTTCATCAAATAATTAAGTATTTTTAAAATTAATTTTAACTGATACATAAAAATCACCAAAAATTATACATAGTAATGGACTAGCATAATGTTTTGATATATATATAGTATAATGTTTAACACAGATTAAACATATCTCTTCAAACAGTTTTCATCTCTTGATTGTAAAATCCTTTCTTCTAGCTTTTTGAAATGTATAGTACATTGTCACTATGTATGGTCTCTCTACTGTGCAATAGCACGCCAGAACTCCTTGCCCCAGTTCAACTGTAACTCAGCTCCCACTGACTGCTGACAAGCTCAGGGTTCACCTGTGGGTAGAAAAGCCCGGCTTACCGGGAACTCTGTCTGTATCAGCCACAATTGTTCAGCATGTGCGAGGCATCTGCCACTGGGTGTCAGAAAGGGAACTGAAGGCATTTGTTAGGCTAAACTTATAACAGAAGATGATTCAAGAGTATGTATAGTGTCTGTATACAACATATTATAAATGGCATTAAATGAAATTCTGACAGAAACTACCAGTTACTTCAATTCATAGACCTGATAAAAATACAGACCTAGCTAAAAAAAAAAAAAAAAAAAAAACGGCCTCTCTTCTCATCTCCACATTTCTTTATTTTGTCCCAGTCCTGCTCAGTCTTCCCTATTGTCCCACACTGTTCATGTCTTACACGAATCTCTATTGATACGTTACTTTTATGTTTAAGGACACTTCGTCTTATCTTGCTATTTATTTGCACAAATTATGATTCATAATTGTTAAAGAACTTTGCTTTTCCAATAATTCTGGAGTTCTGGTCAGCTGATAATTCTACTTGGAATTTAAGGTTCTGTCTGTCTGTCTGTCTGTCTGTCTCTCTCTCTCTCTTACACACACACACAGAGTAAATCTCTATTTTGAACACCTGACCCTTTTTCCATGCAGTATAGTTTTTTCTAGTTATAATAAAGGGGAGGATATTTTTTCACATCCTGACTGGGATCTGAGTTGACAGGGACTTATCCTTGCTTCAGACGGAAATATGTGTGCATGTAATTACACTTCCTGTAGTCCAACATCAAATGCTGCCTGTGCTTCATAATCAAGGCTGATTGGAGGTAACAGTTTTAAAATCTCTTGGGATATACCATTACTACAGAAAGAGGAATAGTTCTAATTTTATATTTCTTCATTTATTTGTCAATTTTCAGGTCTTTATCTTAATATACTTTTCTACTTACTTTATTTTTCCATTTTATCATTCATTCTGTTCCCGTCCTTCATCACCATTTGGGGGGAAAAGTGTCCTTTCCCACTTTATTTATAAGGTAGGAAAATTTTTTCACTTTGACTTTTTTCAATATGAAGCTTCTGAAAGAAAATTTTCAGTTTTTTTATTTAGTTGCTCTAGCTGTACTTTAAAATTTACCATTCATGCAAAATCTTCATGCAATTATTTTCTAAAGGAATCTGCCCCTTAGAGCAAAGAAATTTGCAGTATTCAAGATATCTATGCTGTTGCCATCAGCATAGAATTTACTTATGTTCATTCACCCACTGTTTATATCACTAGTGAGAATGACATTTTCCCTTATTTTATTGGTCTAGTAACTAATGATCACTATAAGAAAACTTGAAAATATAGATAAGCAAATTAAAATAAATATTTTTAAAAGTACAGACACGTTTTGTACAGTTCCCCACTTGGGGACTGTCTGAATGCTTCCTCACAAATTTAGTTTTTGAATTTTTTTCAGGAATATTACAAAACTGATGGGAATCCTTCTGAATGCAGCATAGCCAGAGCCACATACTAGCAGTGCATTAGATGTGATAGGCGTGAATCGCCAAGAAGCGGGCTTCAGTAGTTAGGCTAGTGAGTAGGGATTCTCCCAAAAAGTGCTCTTGAGACCACCAGCTGTGAAGAGCAGAAAGGAAAATGGACTCTGTACAGAGAGAAGTGAGCTGAGGCGATTGTAAGAAAAGCCTCAGCTGACCCTTCAAAGAGGCGTGAAGCTGTAAAATGGCCCTTCAGAACTATGGAGCACTGTGGCAAGGGGACCAGACCTTCAGGCACTTGTCTCATCCAGTCCCTGAGAAGGGGGCACGTCCTTGAGGGACTTGAGCTATTCAGTCAAAGCAATCCCCAAGAGCTGATGGCTGGAGAGTTGGAGAGGAGGATAGAGGGGAATAAAGGGAGATAGGCTGACTAAAGGCTCTGGCTCAGTGAAGGCAAAGCTTTTAGAAACCCAGTGTCCAAACTGCAACCCAAAACTCACTTATTTATTGCAAAGTGCCAACTTTCCAATTAAACCTGAATACTGAGCTTTTAGTTTAGAAAAAACAACTGTTATCCAATGCTCGAATGCTGGGGCGACTTAGCTCACGCACCAACAGAGAGGGCTCAGCGTGCCATAGGTTCGCCACCACTGTATGGTCCCGCTGTTTAAATCCATCTTTCTGTCCACAAAGGGCAACTGAGCAGCTCTTCAGTGTTTACTATATGGCATTGCTGGTAATGTTACCTTTGATCACTTTTTTTATCTGTTATGTTTCTCCACTATAAAGGTGCCTTATTTCTCTTTGCAATTGAAAAGCAATGATGGTGGGGGCGACATTATGCAATGACTGTATTCCCCATAAACTTTCACCAAATGATTTTACTATCCTTTGAGGCAATCTGCCTCAGCCAAATATAACTACAATGAGTGACAAGTGGTAATATTCTACATGATCATAGTTTTTACATTTATTAATTGGCATTCTTCAGTAAAGAAGAGCGTTCATTTCTCTATAATTTTATTAATTCATTCATCTTTTCTAGCAATGTGGATTCATAAATTATACCAACTCACTGCAATATAATCTAATAATATTATTTATCTTTATGCTTAAATTGTCCCATGTTGACCAAAGGTGTCATCATTAAACTGGCTTTGTGTTCTTCTTTTAAATAGAAACCCTATCCTTTCTTAAGCAATTCATTACTTCTGGATACAAGATATTCCTGGTTCACTTTGTATTTCCCTGTCCAAGGTGATTTCCTTTTGGTGCAGAATGGTATGAAATTTGGAAACGAATCTGGTTCTTTCTATGGGTATGTTTCTAGTAGCTAATATGTAAATAAATTTCAAAGATTCACATTTGTTATTCAATAATTTTGATCTGTACTTTTATTTTTTATATGGTGCAGTAAAAGTGAATTTTGCATAAATTATTTCCAGATATAATGAGAGAACCTGCACAAAATTTTAGGACAATATATGGCATGTAATAAACACTGAAAATGTAATTGTCATTTTCATGGATGTTCACAATGCTTAATATTAATAGTTGTTTAATCAATGTTGTCTGTCCATGTTGAACATAATTATCATGTATCTGGAAGCAAAATATCGTGGAAGAATCAAAATGCTTAGGGATTTTTTTTTTTTTTTTTTTTTTTTTGTGGGTACCGGGGGTCAACCTCAGGACCTCACGCGCCAGCAGGCGCCCGTGCCGCTGAGCAATATCACCGGTCCTTTTCTCGTATGTGGGTTCCGGGAGTCGAACTCGGGCCCTCGCGCCTGCCAGGCAGGCGCTTACGCCGCTGAGCCATCTCACCGGCCCTATGCTTAGGGATTTTATCCATTCTTCTCAACTATCTTCCTTTTAAGAAGCTTTCTTAGAAGGCTCAATTAACAGTACTCTTATTTTATTGGACATATGTCACCTGTCCTGTAGTCATCTCTCCTGGATAGGAGGCAAGGAAAGAATGATTTTAATGAGTATGCTGCAGCCATTAATAAAACCAGGATTCTATTGTAAAAAGGGAAATTATATATTAATTATATAATATACTTATGTACTATAGAGTTAACATTTGGTGGAGAATTTGAAATTTATTTCACAACAGGAAAAACACTAGGGTTACCATGAATGTGCAAACAAGGGATGTCTAAATCAATCTTGGCAGAGTAGTATTAGTATAGACCTTAATTCCCCTCCAAAAATACTCCCCAAAACTTACTACCTCATCTAGTCTTCCTCACACCTGTAAGTGGTATGACCAACCCATCATCCATTATACTATTAAAACAAAAATTCTAATAATTATTGCCAGATCTTCCTGTCTCTCTCCTAACAGTTACTTTATTTTTCAACTTTTAAATATTGTCGTTGTATCCATAGCCATTATCCCTATCCTAGACATGGGTACCTCTTGTGTGATTGTTGTAGGAGCGTCCAACTTGTCTCTCTTCCACTCTTGCTTTTTGTCCAATCCATTCTCTGCTCACACAGTGTGAAGAATGGTATCTTCTTAAAATGTAAGTTAAATCACATTTCTAGTATTTAAAAGTTTTCCAAAGATTTCTCATTGCACTAATAGTAAAATTTAAATTCATCTAAACATAATAGGATGACACAGGAGGACTACAAATCCCAATCTGAGTCCTGGCTCTAGCTTCAAAACCTCAGAGAAAACGCCAAAATGATTCTGATTGCCAGAAATCATTTTTAACATCTAGCAACTGTGAGCCCAAAGATGACTCTCGTTCACCTGCTGAGCTTTCTTATGTATAATAAGAACCTTCATTTGATTAACAATAAAGTTCTAAACTCCTGTGAGAAGGAAGAGCAGTCAGGGCTTACTATTGATAAGGTTTTCATACCTATAGCTGTACATTTGTCTGCTCTTTCATTAGGTAACAAAGACAAAAAGACATCATTCTTTTCTGAGTTCCCTCTATAGGTCATTCTGTCTCACACAGAATTTCACTAGGGTAGGCAGATGGTAGACCAGCTATGAAAACGTACTTTAGCATTGTTGGTATAGTTAGATCTTAAATACAATTCTAGATCTTCCCGATCATTCCAAGAAGATAATTGCCAAATGAATCAGTACATTTATATCATGTTCCTAAATGCAAACTAAATTTTCTTGAGAATGCTTACTCCTCATCACTGCCCAAAACATAAGTTAAATGTAAACTGGCTAAATTCTTACAGCATTAGAAGTTAGTAAACTGTAACTCATGTCTCCTAGGAATAAATAAGAGCATATTTCAGAATCACATATTTCAGAAATAAATAAGAACATATTTCATACATCAGAACAAATATAAAAGTACATGAGAAATAAGTAAAATGACATACCAACTTTATTTGTACTGCAAATATTTATTTGGTATTTGTATATTTTTATATAATACAAAAATATTTATATAATGTTATCCACTGTTTCCAATAGTCTTTTACATTGAAAGTGTTATCTAAATTAAAATCAGTGTAAAACATTATATGCATTGCTTCAGATAAAATCCATATGCATAAAATCCCTCAGGCTCTAAAACAGTACGTACTCTGAAGCAGTTGCTCCTACTGGCTCTTTTCTTACTTGTAGTCTTGTCATCTGCTTTATTCCATTTTATGAAAAAATTTTTAAAATTTCATAAAAAATAAGAGAATAATAATAGTTAATACACCGTGTACTAATATCTTAAAAGTAGCTATTCAGAGTACAAGACATAAACCAAAAAGATTCTTACAAAGAAGAAACAAACAGATAATAACACAAAACTTTTTTTTTCAATGGATAGCACAAATGTCTTACTTCCAAAATCCTTGCTTTCTCTTAAGCTTCTATTTGGCAACATTAGAAATGTAATCAGCAAAGCCAATTGTTCTTAACAAACATTTGTAACAAGACCTGTCTCTGCTCCAAAGTAGCCATTACAGTGAATAATTTTATGAGTAGTTTGGGCCCACAGAAGCCTAAAAGACCTATTATACCCTACTGTATCAAACAGGCTTGGAAAAAAAGCCCTTTAATTTGACTTTCAAATACAGAGTGAAATCACTCCCCCAGATCAATGGTGTGCATGTTAAGAGCGTCTCAATACACAAAGATGTGAGTCATTTTGTTCTAGTTTATCAGTGACTCATCTTGTCCAAAAAAGCCTTAATCGGAGCCAAGAACAGTCTCTCATTGATTGATGTGGCCACTCTCCCTACCAGCCTCTAAAACGCAAAACTCTTTTTAGACTCAGTCATTTGTCAACAACTATTTAATTTGTGGCACCCCAAAGATGCTCTCTGGTGATTGTCTATGAAGTTGATCTTATCTACTGTGTCTGATATTGTTTTAATTTCATACTACAATAAAAGTAGTTTTTTGGCTCCAGAGAGCCATATATTTTCTTGGGAGTGCCCTGAATGATATAACTTAGTTTATCAAATTAGCAAAATTGATGCCTTGGAAATCTCAAGGAGATTATAAATAATATGATAACTTCATTCAGGAAACCCAGAGGGTCTTACTGATAAGGGCAACTATAAGGAAACCATTTAGTCCTCTCTTCCCTCTCCATGTAGCAGCTAGGTAGGATGGGCAAGATTGAACCCACTCCAGCTCCAAAGGTGTACTCTCATGGATCTAAGCCAGTTGGACCATTTTAAGTTCAACCATATAACATACCAAGGCCTAATTAGATAAAAGTATGAGATTCCATTGAATTATTCAAGAGTGGGCATATAACAAAATTAGTCTAGTCAGAGTAAAACTTAGAATATTTTATTGGATGGTTAGAAAAAGAAAATCTCTACCTTTCCTTAGATCTGAATGAAAAAATCTCATGGCTGTGGATGCTACAGTTGGCAGCTGTGTTAGTTATTTCCTTCATCAATGGACAAAAACCCAACACCTACGACTTAAGGGAGGAGAGGTTTATTATGGCTCATGATTCAGTCCATAGTCAGCTCGATCCAAGGCAGGAAAGCATGGCCAAGGGGCATGGTGGAGCAGAGCAGCTTGTGGGTTGGCAGACAGGAAGCAAAGAGCGTGAAGGAAGGAGCCAGGAAGGGAGATAATCCAAGGATGAGTATCACACCCCCATAATCCAATCACCTCCCCAAAACCCACCTAGGAGCACATGAGGCTTTCAGGAGACATCTAAATCTAAACTCTAAGAGCAGCCTTCTTGCAGTCATAAGATAACCAACCTAGGCGTAAGATGAATCCGCAATACTGAGAGAACCACAGAGGCATTGCACTACTACATCAACTCCATCCTAGTAATTTATACAGTATTTGGATCAAATCAAACTTAAATCCATATTCCCATGGGATTTTCTAGTTATGTCATTGGTTTATGTCCTTAAATTCTGTATTACTTAAGCCAGCTTTTAGACCCTTGAATTTTTAATGGATACCAGTTGATGGGATATCTAGACAATGACTTTTAAAAGAGACAGAACCGAGACAGACTAGCGGAAGGATGAATAAGAGCTTTACAGATGTCACAGTTTTTCCTAGAACTCTATGCAGTCATTCCTAAAACTCTGAAGCACTCTCAAAATTGTAGGGGTAGGAAATATTTAGGCCATACAACTAAATTATATGAACACCAAAATTTACTTTACGAAGTAATATAGTTTAATCTTTAGTTTAAGCCTCCATTCTGACTAGTGGCAGAATTCCAGATAAATTTAGTCCCTTCAAGTGTCTAATGAGTCAGTTCAAAGTTTTCCTTTTGCTTCCTCCAGAGAAGCATCAAACTCTAGATGAGTCCACATAATACCATGGCACTGGTGGAGAGGACTGAAATGGTCATCATCATTTGTCCACGCTAACAGCTATTGTATGATCCAACTATCCAACTATTATCAGATCCAACTATTATCGCACAGTAATCTCAGCTCAGTAGTTGGTTAAAGCACTAAATTCTCCATGCTCTCTCCTCATGACATCTATCGAGATCAGGTAATTTTTATCAGCCACCTCTAAGCATCTCTTTGTATCACAGATAGTCTCCAGGTGCTCTCTCCTGGCACTTTAAAGATACTGGATACTGAAAGGAAACAGTGCTAACTATGCATCTATGCCTAAAATGCCTATTCCTTCCTTTAACTCCATTACAGTTGCACAAAGATGGGATGGGAAATCTTTGCTTTCCTGGACTTCACTTAAGAGATGAGAACAGATATTCTCTATTCTCAGGTATCGAAGGTTTCCTAATTAACTTGAAATGTGTAGGGAGTGGAGGGTTTTCCAGAGCACTTCTCAATACTATCTCTGGAGTGCCCATGAACTCTCCTCCTTTTATCAGCTCAAAGGTTTTGTTTATAGTGGATGGAATAGACAGAATAACAGTTCCAGGATGTCCACATCCTAGTCCCTTAAACCTGTGACTATAGTACCTCACATGACAAAAAGACGTACAAGTGTGAATAAATTAAAAGCCATAAAACAGGGAGATTCTGCTAGATGCCCAAGTGCAGCAGTGTCATCACAAGATTCTGTGAGGAGAGAAGAAGTTTGAGGTCAGTCACAGAGCTCCGAAGATGCCATGCTGCCAGTTTTGAAGATGGAAGAAGGAGCTACAAACTAAGAGTGCAGGAAGCATCTAGATGCTTAAAGTGGCAAGAAACAGATTCCCCGTGAGGAACTCCAGATGACATACAGCTCTGGCATCCCATTTTGGATTTCTGACCCACAGGATTGTAAAATGGCAATTTTCTGTTTTTTTTTTTTTAACCACCAAGTTTGTGATAATTTTGTTACAGTAGCAATATGTAGAGCAATGGCCACTCAAAAATTCTCATGAATTTTCTGATTTACCATCAAAACTGATGTCTTCTGTTTCCATTCTGATAGTAGTTCTTGTGGTGATAAAGCTTTATATCTATCTGGTAGCCAAATAGGGATTGATCCCACTGACTACTATGTATGTGATCACAAATGAAAAGAAGAACGGCTAGGTTAATCCACAATAGAGCACTGTCATATGGGGTGACTTAGTGAATAAAATCACCAAATAGGTATCAGTGCTAAGAATTGCATTGTTTTTGTTTACATTTGCACCTGTATCACTTACTACTTGTTCAGTGCAAGTCTGTGCCTTCTTATTTCATGGAATAAGAACTATACTTCTGAATTACACTGGACCCCGTAAGGATGTCTTTGCGCCTGGGCTGGGCATAGAACTTGTGAGCCTCTTGTCCTCTTTATGTTCTAGAAGAGCAATTGTGGGAAGCATTTCACTAATGATTCAAGTCAGATAAATTTTCCAAAATAATTTTACAAAATCTATTCAAGACTAGACAAGAAAGGGGAATGAATTTATAAAACAAAGTCCAGGACAATGAAAAAGGAATATATGTCAAATTTAAAATAGATAAAAGAAAAGCCAAGTTTAAATAGATTCTCAACATGGAGTTCATATGCTTGTCTAAACTTGCCCTGAAGCTATTGGTGTTTTTAAATTTACCGAGCTGGGAACAAGAAATAGTTGACAGAGGGGAAATGTAAATAACACTAAAGTTTCCATCATACACATGACATTGTTCCTGATCATCCTAGACAAAAAATGCCATTGATATCACATATTGAACAATGTCTGCCAAGACATTGCCATAAAATATCCAAATATTTCTAGATTGCCCAGGCTGGCCTCAAACTTGTGACCCTCCTGCCTCAGTCTCCCATGTAGGTAGAATTACAGGCATGCACCACCATGTCCATCTTCTAGAGGATTCTTAAAAGATCCTAAGGTTAGAAAGCCAATGGCAAAAGAAACAAAGGGGCTAATTTGTCAAAGTATGAGTCAGTGCATTTCTTAAATATTGGAAGAAAGATAAATTAGAATGTCACAATCTGATAAAAACTATTGATCCTGAATGCATCCATACATAACTATTCAGTACCTACATTAATCTCTGGAAATTTGTAAATAGCATTTGTCACTGGAATAACGTACTACAAAATGTGTTTCTTTTTTCAGAGTTTAAAAAAAGGATAAATCTGAGGTAGGATTACTTTCTGTTTTTCATTCTTTAGAATGAAATAAAAAGTGTCTCAGTCTGTCCCCATTAGCACTGAGAATCTAACCACCACACGGGGCAATTCCCTCATCAGTGAATGATACTCCCTGGCACTGAGCGGGGAGTTCTGCATTTGCCTGGAGCCAGGCTGGGCACAGATTTCTTGTACTACCAGCCCTTCCAGCAGTACCAATGAAATCATGGAAAGTTTCAAGGTCCCAATCACTTACAGGAAATAAGGTTAAACTGTTCATCATTAATACGAACAGTGCATGGAGCTCACCATAGTGCTGGAAAGTGCCTCGCCTAGCAAATTTTCCCTTGAGGTGGAGATTTCGACAACTTGCCAGGATTTCATTTGCTTTTCAGAGTTACCTCCTTTTGGAGGGGAGGAACAATGAGTGCAATTAATTCAATCTTAAATTATTTTAGACTGTCACGTGAAGCATATTTAGGCATGGAATGCTACTTCTTTTCAGATATCTGTGCCTTCTAATTGAGTCATTTTTATATTTTTAATCTAATCTGCAAGTTACTTAGGAGTTTTTAATTCATTGCTATGAGTTAAATTCTTAATAATGCACACGTGCCCCAGTCTGTTTGGACTGCTGTAACAAAATATCATGAGCTAGATGGCTGGCGATAAGTGAAAATTTATTTCTGACAGTTATGGAAGCTGGGAATTCTAAGATCAGGGTGCCAGTAGATTCGGTGGCTGGTGAGAGCTTGCTTTCTCATAGATGATGCTTCTTGATGTGTTGGAAGGAGCAAATGAGAGAGTTCTCTTGGGAACAGGTTTTATTCATAAGGGCCCTGCTCATTTGCCTATATCATCATCTTGGGGTGAGGATTTCAACAGATACATTTTGAGAGAACACAAACGTTCAGGCCCTCACAGAGTATATTAAAGAAGAAAAGTACAGGGCCAATAAGCCTTCTTATTTTTTTAAGTTTTTTTATTAGTATATTTTTGTGATACATAATTATTATATTCATCTTGGGGAATTGGTACATCTACATATTGCATCTTAATCATTTTTATTTCCCCTTCTATACCCCACCCTCACCCCTCCACCCATCCCAAAAACCTCTTCCCATCTCCACAAAGTGTATTTAATTGTGTCCTATCATCTATCTTAATTTGCTTTTTAAATTATTTATACTTTGGATTTCTCATGTAAGAGAAACCATATGATATTTAACCTTTTGTGTCTGCTTTATTTCATTTAGCATTGTGGTTTCAAGGTGCATCCATTTTCCTCCAAATGACTCAACTTTATACTTCTTGATGGCTGAGTACTACTCCATTGTGTACATATATACATAACGTTTTCATTATCCATGTGGATGAGCATATAGGCCACTTCCATGATGTAGGTTTTATGAGTTGTGCTGTTGTAAAATGTTTCACTGTAACATGTCTTTAAGTCTTTATGGGAAATGCCTAGAAGAGGTATAGCTGGATTGAACGGAATTTCTATTTCTAGTTTTTTGAGGATCTCTACACAGATTTCGACAGTGATTGTACTAGGTTACATTGCCACCAACAAATTTGGAAGGGCTGCTTTTCCCTCACAACTTTACCAGAATTAGTTGTTTTCTGAGTTCTTGATGGTAGTCATTACATCTATTCCCTCTATTTGCTGCACATTTATTTCACCAGGCACACTTGTTAGTGGTGATAGTTTGCTTTGTTTCTACCAATAAACATTTTAGAAATTATATCTCAGATATCCTTAAAATGCAAAGGTAAAAGTTATGCTCAGCCTAACAGCACTGCAGTTAGTCCTCTATTTCTAACTCCCCTAGCAATCCCTGTCTCTACTTCCCTCAGAGATGTCACTCACAGCCTTCACAGCTCAGCCTCACAACCTTGGGTATGTGGGCATTTCTAAAACAAAGGAATAGGTTCTATTCTCCATCTCTAATCCTACATTCCCTGCCCCTTTCCCTTTCAGTGCAGTTGAGTCAATATCATCCCAAACATGATGTGTAAATGTTCACCACTGTCCCCTTTACCTTCCAAATAGCCATTGCTTTCAAATAGAAGTCTAGACGAGCACCATTTTTCTGCTCTATGCTGACTCTTTTACTTGTCCATTCTACCCAGTACTGAAGAGTCATCTTTAATATGAAGTTCAGCCTAGCAAAAGTAACAGGTCAAACTGGGTCTCCTTTACATTTTAATGACTGAAAGATGGAAGTAAACTCAGCAGCTGTCACAAAACAATACTAGACTCTAACTCAGGCATCAGATCCCTCATAGTGAACTTCTTAAAATATTCTTTGAAAGTCTCTATCAAAGGATAACAAAAATTTTATTTCAAAAGGAATTTATTCCAATGATTAAGGAAGCATGCCTGACTTTCTCCTAACCAACTGGAGGCATCTTAATATATTGTTTCACATAAAATAATATATAAGTGGCAAAAATTCTGTTTTACAAAATCAACCAAGCTAGGTATGTGGATTATCATTATAAGCATCAAATCCTATTTTCTCTGAGTAAGCGGATTCATATTCTCTCCATTGCTCACTTAAACATTGCTTTCTTTCCTTACATGTTTTAAATTCTAGTTAAGTTATATCAGTACATACTACTAAAGTAGAAATTCAAAAACAAAACAATGTAAATTAAATGGACAGTAGCATTTTCTCTGAGAGCTTATAACAGCTGCATGGCAGAATTCCATTGTTCACCATAGTTTGTTTTAGGATCTGCAGAACTGTGGATAAAATAGCACAGGTGATCATGTACATGCATGAAGATGTGCTAAAATGAAATATATCTGAAGCTGCTAGAATTGTGGCTACATAGTAAGGAATTCAAGCCACAATTTCTGATCTGTAAAAGGTGGCTCAAATTACAAAACCTTAACTTATTTGAAATAAAATAAATGTAGAAAACAACTTAGATCATTATAAAAACTACTCTTTCTCTGTGAGTGTAAAGAGAATCCTTCTTGGGTTGTATTAAAGGTAAATAATACACTGCAATATTATGTCCGGTATTGAAGAGTGGTGAGACAAATACGCAGTCAACACTACACACATGTTACAAGGGATGTGGATGGTCGGCATGTTCTGACGTAGATTACTGCATGTTGTTGAACCAAAAAGAAAAACAAACAAGCTAGAAAACAACACAGGATGCTTCCATTCCCTGGCAGCTGATTATATAGTAAGTACAGTATTGAAGACATAGTTCAGCAAGAGCGCTTGCCTAGAATGTGTGAGGCTCTGTGTGCAATTCTCAGAGCAGGGGGAAACTCAGATTATGTAAAGGTAAGTGTTATGAAATCTTGACCTCTCAGTGTTCTGATTTTGGCATTAAGCCTTCTACATTATCTAGCTATTATAAGAAAGAGAAATCCCTTTTTGCTTAGCCATACAGAGGAAGTGTTTTTCCCCATGTAAACACTTACTGGCAACCATTACATCATGAAGTGAAAAAAAAAAGTCTAAAAATCAAGGAATGTAAGATACTAAGTAATTGATATAAATCAATACTGAACATCAAATTCACTGGTTGTTTTTTAAAATATTCAAATAAACAGCTGCTTAATGCTCTTGTTTTGGGTTTTAAAATGACTTTACATAGAAGCTGTTCACGACATCTACCTGACATAGTAACAGAGATGAGGTGTGTAAATAATCCACAACATAATAATTACACAACTGCATTTTAAAGATTGTGAAGCAAACCATTATTTTAGCCAGCTAAGTGTGTTTCATGAATACTCTTTAGGTAGTCTGGCAGCCCCAAAGGGCACCTTACAACCACTAGCCAATTCAATCCTTTTTTAAAGCAGCTGTATATCTTCTTTAATATAATGTGACTGGTTGAACCTTTTAATTTAAACTTAATTTTGGTTTTAATGAATGTTTATCCTGGCAGGACACCAAAATGAATTTTAGGGTGTGTTCTATCTTCAATCTAAAGTACGATAGCTGTAGCAAGCAATAGTGTACATGCTCTGTTATTTTTATTCTCTCTTTTTGGTATTTGTGATTACTGGAAAATATTAATATATTCAGCACTGGGAAGCATTATCATCTAATTTACATCTAAGAAATTTAAAAAACTAAATGATTCATAGCCTAAGTATTTTGTATTTTGTCACAGGTAAGTACCTAGCACAGGGGTCAACACTTCTATAATTCTGTATGTGTCAGTGAGAAAATACTTTGATTTAATAGGCTGTAGCATCTCTGTATCAACTATTTAGCTCTGCCGTGGTGGTATAGAAGCAGCTATAGATAACACATAAAGGAGTGAGCATGGCTGTGCTAAAATTGAATTTATTTATAAAAGCAGTGAGTAAAGAAGCTTAAGCTATAGTTGTGAACCCTTCATATAAAAGATGGGTCATATTCAAAATATTAAAATAATAATTCACTGTACAGAATATTCTGTGCAGAATTCAAGAGGGAACCATACCAAGCCACAAATTGCTCTTAAGCATATTCTGCATCCAAGATTCCATGTTAGGTGCTATGAAGGAGGAGAGTAATGTAAGACCAAGTTCTTATCCTCAGGAAGCTATGGTTGTCCAAGAAAGTCAAGACCTGAACAGAATAAATTGACAGCAGTACTAGACATTATGTAATGAAGTGTTAGGTAGGTAAGCTTAATTTAATCTCAGGCCTTTCAGGACTCCACAGGGGATAGATAATTTATTTAATTTATTTCAACTAATAATTAGTGAATAACACTATTATCTGTGGAAAAGAAAAGTTGGTACTTTTATTTATCAAATAATCTGTTATGCAGAATTACCTATTACTCCATAAAACTAATTTCTCAACATAATCCAAGAATAGAAAGTTTCAAAAATCTGTTTACTTTAGAAATACAACATATAACCATATGAAATTGCATTTTAAAAGATGGTGGCGATAAATGGAAACATTGTCATTTATGTTCAGGAAATTCCTATCAACTTCTCAGAATGTTGTAAAGACATCTTTGCTCATTACCGGAGGTCCAGTGGTCTAAAACTAGGAGGACCAACAAAAGAAAAAGTTGGCAAGTATCAACAGTGAGATATTTTTAAACAAAAAATGAAAAAGAAACCTGAGAATATATTCATTTAATCTGACATCACTTCCACTGTTAATTAGCAAGGAAAATTTCAGATATTTTGAGTTTTTAAACTGCTCTGAAAACGTGTCCAAAATTATACGGGTTTTAAACTACTGGCATGAATATCGAATTTTAAAAAGCATTTAAAGCTATAGCTAAGAAGTATTGCAGCCAAGATCTTTTGACCAGAATCTGATAAATTCTTGCTCTGAAGCATAAGCTTGGCATGATTTATCAGACCAGGAAAAATCCTATAGCATCCTCTTCTACATTTTCAACTTTGAAATTTATGAATTGTTATATAATGCTTACTATATATAACCTACCCTATCTCTTGGGGGAAAAAAATGCTTTTTGAATTCACTTTCCTAAGAGATGAAATTAAACAGAGAGCTATATCATAAGAACAACAAAAAAGATACTTCTAAAGCAGCAGAGGAACTGAGCAGTTGAAATCATCACCCTAAATGACCGAGGAAGGTGGTCTGCTCAGCAGTGGTCTTTTGTTGACTGCCCCTATAACTCATGCCTCTGCTCCCTAGCCCATTTGGCTTACCACACATGAGGAATCTTCTAGGATACATGTTCTTAATCCTTTAGGATACTCTCACCAGGATTGTCTTGTCATTCTCTCTATTTGGTGACCCTCCAAGTACAGACTTCGTCCCTCGTTCCACTATGCAGCACATACCCATAACAGTTTTAGCTTTTCTTCTCAAACAGTTTGGAAAAGATATGAAGTTAATGGAATTCAGGACATAGTATCTCAAAATAGAGCACCTCAGCGTTTGAGAAAACAGTGAAAGCAGGATGGTCACTCTGGCCTTCTCTTCGCCCTTCTTCCCTGAAGAATATAATAAAACTTAATATGTCACTCTCTGACCTTCTGTCATTTGTCACTCCTCAAGCAGGTCATAAATAAGACCCTCATTTGACAGGTACTAACCCAATAATCCAGAGAAAGTAACATCCTTCTCTCTGAAGGCCCAGGGACACAGAAGAACCTGAAGGCTTTGCTTACTCAGCTTCCCCAGTTTGCCACCACTTGATCCAACTCTCTCGTCCTGTAATATTCCCTAAGGACTGCCCACTCTTCATCAAACCTAAGCATAAAAGAACATGACCACTCAATTAAGTCTCTTTCTCTTTAGGAAGTTTCCATGGTACACAAGTTTTACATAAATTTACATCCCTTTCTCTTACTACTCTGTTTTTTGTTATGGAGATCTCAGCCATGAAATTTTTACAAGAATTTTTGCAAGAAAAGCAAAGATCTTTCTTGTCTGGGGAGGGTATATTCCTTCTAGAACATAAGGAAAGCAGCAACACAAAATGAAATATTGGTTGGTTTTTCTGATGGCATAGTCTCAAAGGTTTCCCAGATGTGTTTATTGCTGATCTTTACCTACAGCATGAGAAAGGAGAAATCTCTCTTAAAATGTGTTCTTTTTGCTTTCCTGAGCCAAAATCACCTACCTAAAACTTGTTCATTGTAATGTGGAAAGAATGATGAAAATAAGTCATGTCTGATATATGTGTTAATATCCCTGTGTTCTGAGATAATTTAATATGTATGCTAAAGGCAAAGTCCCTTAGGACTCAAGATTAACTCTAGTAGAACAGGACTTTAGTGAAGCCCTCAAAACTATTAAGATACCTATATGGCAGTTAATTCCATTTTGAGGTGGGTGATATAGAAAAGTATATTTTAATTGACTTTAGGACAGTATTTTTATAGCCAACAAACATTTCTAGCTAGCATTTGCCATGTCTACCTAGGAAAAGCCACCTTCTGCAAATTCCATTTTTGCACCATTCAATATTAACTTTTGCTGATTTTGAAGCACACATTTAGTATTCTACCCTTTCTGAACTTCAGGTGTTTGTCACAATCAGAACAATCAGGAAACATTTGCACCATGAAAGTGCCAGGCTAGTGATACTAGGCTTTTATTGTCACTTATAATGATTTCACAGAGAAACTGCAACCTCTCCATAGATTAGAGAGCAACTATGGCAGGGACCTCTGAGGGACAGTGATGAGCAGTGGTTGTTATCTAAAACTGTTGTGAACAGCTTCTAATGAGCACAAAAAGGTGACCCCATCCATATCTGGGGAATGGGTATCAGTAGCTGGGAAGAAAATCCCAGATAAAACAATAAAGTGCTTTTTTAAGAAATACAGGATCACAGGGCCGGTGATGTAGCTCAGTGGCATAAGCGCTTGCCTGGCAAGCTCAAGGTCCTGAGTTCAATTCCCGTTACCCACATAAAAAAAAAAAAGAAAAAAGAAATACAGGATCACAGATGCTCATGATGGTGGAGAGACTGAGCTATGAAAAACTAAACACCTACAACTAGGTCCAATCATGACACAGAAAATAGTTACATAGAAGAGGCAGACTCCACATGTAAAGCGATGTAGGCGCTTCCTAAATAATATATATATATGATATATATTTTATTTATAACACATATACATAATACATAAATATATAAATAATACATAAATGTAGATATATATTTAAAAACAACCTATGATAAAAACATGGTTTAATATGTTAAAAGAACTATCTCAACAATTATAAAATATGCATACAAAGAAATATGAAGACATTACCCCATAACTTAATTCATATTTTGTCCCCCCATTCTCAGTTGTAGGTAAGTGTATGTTTTAAATCAAAAGAATCTTAAAATTTGTGAAATATGGTAGATACCTTGGGTTGGCTGCTTGACCAGTATGTGTTATTGCAAGGTGATTTTTTTTAAGTTCTTTTACCAAAATAGAATAATTTCTCACTATTGATGAATTGTTTTCAATTTTTTCTCTAATATTACTGAAATAATCATGAAAATAGACCAACACTTACTGAGAGAGTAACTGAGAGTTACTGTGAGAGAATTTTTCTCTCACATATCCTTAAACTTATACCTAATTAAAAGGAAATGCGACATCATGCGTTTACGTATTGTAGTTTATTTTTTGAAACCCTAGGGTCCACAAAATTAGTGACTTTTATGGAGATCACAGTACTAAACTAGGTTTTGAGCCCTTCAATAACCAGTGAATTTTCCCAGTCTTTTGAGTTTCTAAATTTATGTTCTTCTCTTCTTATGACTCCAATTTGCCATTTTTACCCTTCAAGAGAAAATTTCTTTCCTAACACAATGACAGGAAATAACGACTGAACTTGATGAAACATTGCTTCTTGAACCACTAATGCAACATTCTGAGAAGAATTTACATCTTAAAATATTTGAGAACAAGTTCTGAAAGAAGTCTAGTTTTTTAGTGTCTTACTGGAGGTGGTGTGATAATAGAGGGAGGAAACTGGGCCGTGCAAGCACAGATTGAAGTTTGAAAAGTAGGTTTCCTGATTAGTAACTGTAATCACTGGCAAGGTAATAGACATTTTTAGCTTAAATTTTCTGTCTGGTAAATTTAGAATAATCACCCTCTAACTGACAGAGTTGTTGTGTGAGGATGAATGATTTTGACTAAAACTTGGCTCATAATGCCATGCCTATAATTGCAACTAATACTATTAGCAACATCTAAAAAATAAAATTTGTAATAATTGTGCCATACCCCTGCAGGCATAGGTGAGAAAAGATTTCTCTAAAAACCCTGATCTTGGGCTCTGAAAATAAAACATGAACAACTCAAGAAAGCAAATTACCCCACTTCTCCAAAAATCCTCCAAATCATCCTCCAAAATCTACTAATTAGACTCTTTTTACTTAATTGAACTAGAAATTTTTTTTTTGAAATCTTTAAAGCTCAACTTGAATGATATACGGCTTCTAGGTCCAGTCAGGAGGCAAGCCAAGATAGTAACGTCATGGCCAGCTGTGTATATCTAAACTCCAAAGAAGTGTCAGTTATAGACTTTCATATTTACAACTAGAGTCTCCAGATAAATTATTTGTTCTAATTGTTATGAAGAAAAATTGGCTCAACTCTAGCATGGGTTGGGCGTCTTTGTTATTAATTTATATAAAACACTGTCAAATCTCAACACAAAGGATATTCTTTTGTGCACCTAAGTTAAATTTTCCAATGCACATTTTAAATCTTCTATGTAAACAACTCTTCTGACTAGATATATTAGTAACACCGCATTTTTCAGAGGTTAAACAATTCCTACCACTCTACGGAACAAGGCTTTCAGACTCTCTCACTTATCACAAAGGCTAATTCTCCACTCTTAAAAGAGTCCTAGAAGGAAGGCAGCTTGAGCTCTGTATTGCCTGAGATTGCCTCTGGAGTGCCACTTGCAAGGAAGCATGATAGGGAAAGCCTCCTGAGAGCTCACAGGCTAATAAGAGAGGGGCTGATCCCTCATCTGGAAGGCATTACCTTAACAAGCTGCTCCTTTAATTTATCTCTCTCTCTTTTTTTTTTTTTTTTCAAAATTGATTATCTCTGACAATGGGAATATAAATAAGATGTAAAACTCTATGGGGAGCCAACATCACATTCAAAAATGTAAACAAAGCAAATGTGGGGGGATGCAAATGTTAGATACACACAGAAATGTAAATAGAAGAATGTGTTGTGAACAAATAAATAAAATATGCAGAATTTAAAGTTGGAACCTTTCTTGGGCTGCTGTAACAGAATGTCGTAGACTGAGCGACTTGAACAAAGAAATTTGTTTCTCATGGTTTTGCAGCCTGGGAAGTTGCATGATTTGGTTGCTAACTAATTCAGTTCCTGTGGAAGACCCGTTTCCTGGTTTGTGCGCTGTACCTCTGGTCTCGTGATAAGGGCAGAAATCCCACCATCAGGACTCCACCCTCATGACTTCATCTAACACTGATTACTCCCTGAGGACCCCATTCCAAATACTACCTCATCAGAGGTTAGGGCTTCAACATATGAGTTTGGTAGAAAAACTCAGTACAGAGCAGGAACCTAATTCCCCTAGGGAAACTACAGAAAAAAAAATACCATATATTGGAGTTTTATGCTTTAAATCATAAGTTTAATATGCCACCACTCATCTGATTAATGAGTTAAAAGACCTTAAATGTCTTCCTTATTCTAATGTGAAACAACAACAATAATTAGAATTTATTTAGTGCTTATTATCAATAATGTCCTAGAGCTGCCTCACATTGGCTAATGAGAGATAATTGTGTTGTCTGTGTGTGTGTGTGTGTGTGTGCGTGTGTGTCTGTATGCGTGTTGAGATGCTGGGCCTTCACAATGAGCTATCCCCATTCCTTTTTTTAGTCTTTGAGACAATGTCTCACTAAGTCACTAAATTTTCTGGGCTCAAACTTGCCTCCCAGAGATTTCGGATTACAAGCATGTGCCACCACATCCAGCCTGCATGTGTCTTTGGAATTAAGCATTCATTGTTGTCTAGTGATGGAGTATTTACTCCGCAGGGAAAGTAATCACACTGCAGAACACAGAAGTTGGCAAACACTACGAATCAGAGTTTCTGTTTCTAGAGCCAATTGTTAAGCTTTACCAGCACACCACTACCTGTTACACACCAGGCACTATTACAAGCATTTTACATTAAATTTTAAAATAATATGATGAGACAAGTACTATCACTCATCTATAATTTATAATGAGAAAATAGTAAGCAGAAGCATTAAGGTATTTTCCCGAAGTTAATTCACGCTAAAACTGAGTCATGACCTAAATGGGTGCCATCTGATTCCACAGTCTGTCCTCTTCATAAGGACCCTGCTACCCTGTTTTCCTTTTTTTTTTTTGTCAAGTGCAACTGAATTTCTTTACATTTTAAATAGTGCAAAGGCAAGATAGATACGTGTTGACCTCTACTCAGTTCCAAAATCAAAACTATAAATGAACAATTTACATGTTAACACACTGCATGAGGAGCCAGAAGAACCAAGTAGCATCTTTGAAACTTTCTTAGTACCAACTCCACACAAGGAATGTAAATACTGTATGACAGGTACTAGCAATTTAAAAAAAAGTACCACATTGGATGACAGCTATTATCAGAAGGCCAGTTTCTACCTGTGCACAGATCAAACAGTTTTCTTTCCTGCCCAAGGTAGTAACATCCACTCTTGAGTACCGGTGGCCAGTAATTTTTATAGTTGTTCTCATTGTGAACCTTTCCTTTGGACATCTGCTTCATCTGTAACTTCTCACAAAGGACTCAAGTCCAAGGTACACAGTGTAGCTCAGTAGACAGCATTCCTGCATTGTAAAGTTTTCAGAATCTCCAGGAAAAGATATTCTGCTAATTTTGGACTGCTAATTCATATCAGAATATCATCATAAAAGATATGAAAGGAGAGAGAAGCTAGGATTCAGTTTTGATTTGATAGCTAGTTCAGAAATCATTACAAATGTTGATCTCATACCTAACTCCTTAACTATAGATTTTTTTCTACTTGGTAGAAGATACAGAAACAATTCCAGGCACACTGAGCTATGTTATCTTTGACCAAGGTACCAAATCCTTTCACTGCAGGACAGATAACCTCTTTAACACATGGGAAAACTGGCTGTCCACAAGCTGAAGATTGAACTTAGACCTGAATCTCTTACCATGCACGTAAGTAAAATAAAAATGGATTAAAAGTCTCACTGTTAGAATGGAAACACAATCTGCTGGAAGACAAAATATGTAAAACTCTTGACATTGTAGGAAAAGACTTTCTAAAGAAAACCCTGGTTGCACAAAAACTAATACCAAGAATCAACAAATGGAATCACTTCAAATCGTAAAGCTTCTGCACAGCAAAGAAAATCATTAACAGAGTGAGGCAACAACCTATAGAACTGGAAAAAATTCTTGCCAGATACCACTCAGACAAAGGACTATTATCTAGAACATATAAAGAACTAAAAAAAAGACCCCCCCCAAATTTAAAGACCCAACTAAAAAATGGGCATCTGAAATACATACTCAGATGAAGAAATACCAACGGCCAAAACATATTCAACTTTGCTGGCCATTGGAGAAATGCAAATTACAACAACACTAAGATTCTGTCTCACTCCAGAAAGGTGGCTATCATCAAGAAATCAACCAATAACAAATGCTGGTGGGGCTGTGAGGAGAAAGGAACCCTTCTTGATTGCTGGTGGGATTGTAAACTGATACAACCACTATGGAAATCAGTGTGGTACACCTGAAAAAATTAACAGTAGAAATTCCACTTGACACAGATATTCCCCTTCTAGGTATCTTCCCAAAAGAGTTAAGACATAATACCATAGCGATGTATGCATACCCATGTCTATAGCTGCACAGTTCATAGTAGCCAAATCTCAGAAACAGCCTATATCAAGAGATGAATGGATAGGGCTGCTGAGATGGCTCAGCGGTGTACGCACCTGCCTGGCAAGCGCGAGGGCCCAAGTTCGACTCCCGGAACCCACATATGGAAAAAGGGCCAGTGATATTGCTCAGCGGCACGGGCGCCTGCTGGCGCGTGAGGCCCTGAAGTCGACCCCCGGTACCAACAAAAAAAGAAAAAAAAAAGAGAGATGAATGGATAAAGAAACGTGGTGTGTATTTACACACAGTAGAGTACTACTCTTCCATAAAGAAGGATAAATTTGAGTCATTTGTAGGAAAATGGATGCACCTTGAGACCATAATGTTAAGTGAAGTAACTCAGATAAAAAAAAGGTTAAATATTGCATGGTTTCTCTTATATAAAAAAAATTACATGTATATTACAAAATAAAAGACAGATAATAGGAAAAAAAGAGAAAGAAAAAAAAAGGTATTGTAATCCAGTGCAGACAATGTATCTAAAAATGTACCTTGACTTAGGACAATTATCTTACATGTTTTATGTGTTCTTTGGCCTATTGGTCTGGTTTTGCAATCTGCATAAATGATAATTAACTTTATAAGGTCTTATAAGATAATTAAATGAATCCGATGCTGGAAAAATAAAAAAGGGTAGAGAGAGGGGTAAAGAAAAAAGTTGAAAAGTGTTATGTACATGTACCAATTCCCTACAGTGAACGCAATCATTATGTACTGCAAATGAGTACTAATAAAAGTAAAAGAATGAAAAATAAAAACTAAAAGATGGAGGCAGGGGGCAGAGGGAGGGGAGGGAAAGGGGATGAAGAAAGGAATTATGATATGTGTTATCTACATATACCAATTTCATACAAGGAATGTAAACATTATGTACTACGAATATGTACTAATAAAAAATAGTGAAAACAAAAAACAAACCAAAAAAATAAAGTTTTTAAAAAATAGAATATATTCATCCAAAAAAGAAAACAAAATAAAACTTTCATTCAGTAAAAAATACTAAAAGCTTGTTTGTGCATTAAAAAAAAAAAAGAAATAAAATCCTTTGAAAAATGAATAAAATAAATTCTTTCCATCAAAATAGCAAAATTGATTACTCACATCTGAAGATAAGGATCTGATTGCCCCACTTTTATACTCTTAGTTTGGGATATTTAAAACTCGTCCTGAGTCACAAGCAGTACTGACATAATGTAGATATGCGGTTTCTGTTTAACAGAACTTTCCCGGATAGGACTCTGGGAAGGAATACTTGAAGAGATGAGAGACCCTCTCAGTACATGTTCAGGCCCTACCAGGAACAGGTTGAGTATGTGATTGCCTCAAGATGAGATGTTCCTGAAGGAACCCAACACAGAACTATAAATCTGACAAAGAGTATGAGAATGCTGAAAGGAGAGGAAGAGACATAACGGGGCAACACCAGCAGGGATGTGACGTGGAAAGCTTGTGTAGCCAGGGAACAGGGTTCCAACTTGAGGCACCTGAAGGAGATAGGACAAGGATGCTGGAGCATAACTGGGGTTATTTAAAATGAGCATTTCTTCTTTTATCAATTGCACTAGGTGATAACTCTTAAAACTTCAAGTCAAGTAGGTTCCAAGAATGTGGGAGGAAGTAGCTTTTGTACGCAGGTGTTCTACATCAGGGTTCTCCAGCATGCGTTCTGTGGACAATTGATATCAGAATTCTCTGAATAAAGCACAGATTCTGGATCTTCCATCCAGCCATGCTTTGTGATTTCCAAAGTACTAAAGTTAGGCTGAGATAAAGGAGAAGGTTTGGCAAAGATATAGCAAGGAGAAAAATATTAAGATTTAAGAAGTAACGAAATCACAGAATGGTCTGAGCTCAGTGAAGATATGGGTGGAACAAGAGACTTGAATCTTCTCAACACCTGAAGAAATTTTGTCACAATGTTGGCAATGGCCTATAGTCTCTCCCAGACTAAAGTCTACTACTAAGACAGTGACAGCTGGGGAGATGTGATGTGGATATCTACCATAGCTAAGTCAAGATACAGTTTTTGGAAAAAGCGAGGTATCAGGATATTTTAGCACTGTTGTGGAAGCAAAAATGTAAAAATTTGTAATATAAGTAGGTAGAAAGAGAAAAAGGAAAGTAAATCTAAAGTTGTGTGCTTTGTAATTGAAGGCAGTAGAAAAGCAAATATTGTACTTGTTTCACAACAATATTCTTCTTTTCAGAAACCTGAACATATATGCGTCATCTTTCTAATGACTGTGCATCTACTTTTGAAATGAATATTTGTACTTTCTATTAAAACAATTAATAAAAAGGAACTAGGATGGGGGAAAGGGGAAAGGAAGGAAGGGAAAAGAGAGAAAAAAATGCAAGTTAGTTACAGTATTAGTGTCTTTTAGTTCACAGAAAAGGAAAGTTTGCACTAATATCAGTTGGAGAATTTTTTTATGCCCATATCTTGTACTCTGAGAAGCTACTTTAAAGATACTAATATGCAATGTATTAACTATTGTTATTCTCCTATCATCTTGTTATGAAATTTTGTTTTCCCTTTTTGCCATAAAATAAAAAGATTAGGGCCGGTGAGATGGCTCAGCGGCATAAGCGCCTGCCTGGCAAGTGCGAGAGCCCGAGTTCGACTCCCGGATCCCACATACGAAAAAGGGGCCGGTGATATCGCTCAGCGGCACGGGCGCCTGCTGGCGCGCGAGGTCCTGAGGTCGACCCCCGGTACCCACAAAAAAAAATAAATAAATAAATAAATAAATAAATAAATAAAAAGATTAAAAAAGAAAAGAATTCCTATAGGTAAGACACATTAGTTACATTTGCTACTGCTTTTTTTCCCCAAGAAACTATTTGAAGATTTTTTAGGATCCTTGGTAATTTGTGGGTGGATGATAAATTAGGTAAGTAAACTAGGTCACTTGCGATACTTAAGTATGTCATGTTTTATTTTAAACAGGACAGATAACTTATCTAGAACCTCACTGAAAAATAGAAGCCCAAGAAAGGTTCACATCCTCCAGAATCGTATGAGTTTTTCAGCAATTTCTAACCCGCATATAAGATAAGCAATTCTGATTCCATGAGATAAATTCCACTTGAGAACTTGAAGGCGTGTGAAGGAGGATTAATGTTTCCTAATTGCATTTATTAGAGTTTTAACTGTAAAGTCAACATAATATTTTCAAAATTCATTATAAATCACAGTGTAAAGCTTTGAGATGATCTAATTGGATCTCCTAATTTTTAAAAGTGAAAAGAAGTGTGATTCTTGTCTCCATGCGGACATAAAAGGGAGTTAGGACTACCTAAATTTACTTCTTGATTTTCAGTCAAAATTCTGCACAGGCAGTGTGGTAAAACTAGAAAAACAGCAAATCAAATCTGGGTCTAAAATTAGTTCACTTTTTTTTTTAACAAGTCACCTCAGTTGCACAGGTTGACTGAGATAAATGATACCACAAGGTCACTGAAAATTTAATGATCTATGGTGAGGTACTTCTGCCTCTGTGAAGATAATCAGGATAAGAACAGGATCTAACTATTCTGGAGATCCGCATGGATATATGCCTGTTGACAACATTTTTAATTTAAAGAAGGAAAAGTAGGAATGCCAGGAAAAAATGTTCTCATTAGAAAATAGATGCTATAATCCTAACTAGAAGTATAATGAAATTAACTGAAAGACACCAGATAAGAAGGCAGGGTTTTTTTCTAGACAAAGGGTGATAGATTTGAATCTTACTGAAGATTTCTCCTTTCAGTATGATGAAGAATAACCTCTATTCTATTAGTTTTATAAATACAGGGTCCATAAGTGGCTTCTTCTAGAATTGAGAGCTCTAATACATTGAAATACTGTCAATGAAATTTCAAAAGATGACATTGGGTAGAGGAGAAATTGTGGAGATTATGTATGCTAAGAAGAATGTTGCTTTCTGAAGTACAAATTTGGACTACTATTTCTTCATATTCTCAGAGTGATAGTCTTTGAGAAGTTATTTGCAGAACATTGGTAGGTGTGAAAAAGAGTTTGTGTTTTATCTCAAACTCAGAAAATTATGGTAGATGGCAGCATTAATAATCCCAGCGAATGGCACTTCCCAGTATCTATTCTTTCACAGTTCCACACTGACAGTAGACTTGGACCTGTGCTTTGCTTTGGCCAACAAGACACCAACAAACATTGTATTTTGGGGCAAGATATCTCCTAAGACACCCTGATTGCCATTGAAGAAATCCATGGTAGCTTTGTTGAAGAAAGATCACATGAAAAGGGAATCCATTCATCTGAATTGTCCCAGCTGAGCCCAGCCTCAGCCAGAACACCAGACACTTGAATGAGACCAGATACAGTAAAAATAAAGACCACCCACACACAGAACTGCAAAATATTAGTAACAATAATAGAAAAATTCTAATATTTTAAGCCATTAGATTTTGTATTGGTTTACTAGGCAGGAAGAGATAATTGAAACATCTTGAAATGAGTTTATCCTGAATATATTTTATATTCTCATTGTGAAATAATCCTGGGAGGAAGTCAAATTTGGCACAATTAAGAAGACTTCAGCAAGAGCCCTAAAACTGAGCAAAGGTAAAAGAAAAGGGATTATTATTTTTCAGAATTCTTGTATCATTTGCCCTTGAACTAGAAAACAGAAATAGCCAGAGATCTTTTGGATGTCCTCAGAGAGGAGATGGGTGGTAAATTGGTCTCTATTATGAAGAGATAAACCAGGAGCGTAACAGGGAAGTAACTCAGATGACAATGCTGATAATACTGGATCTCTACAATTTTGTCATGGTAGCCCCTGTGCTATGCATACCTTCTATGGATTTACTTTAATTATATAAAAACATCTTTTTGATGTTTTTCTTTTTCACTCTTCTTTTGTGTAAAGGTAAGATGCAGTCCAATTTTGTTGATAAGGATTAGGATAGTTGAAACAAATGCAAAGGGGGGCTTCATTCCCTTGAATTCATAGAATTGACTGATTATGTTTAATATAATAATCAGTATGTTGGGGATTAGATATATGTGCTTGTTATTCATGTACCACTTGCCAATATGCTCTCTGCCTCTTTTTCCCATTTCCTTACTATATTAGTCACTTTCTCATCACTGGGACAAACTGCCTCACACCTACAACTTATAGGAAGAGAGATTTATTTGGTTTGTTCAGTCCAAAGCTTGATGGCTTCAAGGTCAGCACAGTATGATGGAAGGGCTTGGTGGAGCACAGCTGCTTATCCCATGACAACCAGGAAGCAGAGTAATAGAAAAGGTGCCATAGACAAAATATACACCCTTCCAGGCCACACCCCCAGTGCTCAGCCTCTTCTGACCACATCCCACCTTTGAACAGCACAGCCAGCTGCGAGCCCCTCAGTGGACTAATCTGATAAATATAGTACTTTCCAAAAGCTCCACCTCTGAACATAAGACTTTTGGAGGACATTATAAATCTAAGCTCTCACATTTGTTTTTATTTAGATTAACTGATCTTCATCATGGCTTATTACTTATGCCTGTAAGTTTTATGTTATTTTGCTGATTGTTTTAGACTTCATAAGATTCAGCTTTAACTTATCACGGTCTTCAAATAATGATATACAATTTCACTTACAAAGTAAGAATATTACAACAGCATATTTCCATTTGCCCTCCTAATTCTTTGTGCTACTGTCATCTATTTTATTCCCATGGTTATTACATTTGCTTTAAAGAATTATTTTTTAAATGAGGAAATTTGTCATTTATATTTACCAATACATTTACCATTCTAAAAGTATTTATTGTTTTATTTAGATTTAAATCTGTTACTATTTTTCCTTTTGTTTAAAAATGTTACTTTTTTTTGTTTTTGGAAAGTAGATCTGATGGTTTTAAGTTTTTTTAGCTTTTGTTTGTGTCTTCATTTTGTCAGCACTTACTAATTTTTTCTGCTCAAAGAAATCTCTGTTGACTACCTTTTCCTTTTCACTATTTTAAAAATGACTTTCCAATGCTTTCTGACTTATATAGTTTCTTACAAAAAAATCTCCTGTAATTCTTATCCTCACTAAATATCTTTTTATCTGGCTGCTTATAAGATTTTACCTTTCATTGCTGGTTTTCAGCTATTGAAATATGATGGGCTTTTGAATTGTATTTAGTTTTATTTTGCTTGGGATTCCTTGAGACTCTCAGATCTGTAAAATATGGCTACCAGAAAATTTGTAAAATCTTCACCCATTGTACATTTAAGTGTTTTTCTTCCTTTTTGACATTTTCCTTTCCTTCAGAGAATCCAATCACATATTTGCTAATGCTTGACTTTGCAACAAAATTAGCAACCAGAAAATGTAAAATCCTGACTTTTAACCAAAAAATAAAATTATCAGGCCTGCAAAGTAGCAGGAAAATATGACCTTTAACCAAGAAAAAAAGCTCAAAAATTAATTAAACTATACTGATGCTTTGTTTTAGTTCTCGTTTTTTTATTTTTATTTTTTATTTTTTTATATCTCTGTTAGTCAGTTTGGATAGATTCCATTGCTGTGTCTTCAACTTTGCTGTTCTTTTCATCTGCAAGCTCCAATCTGTTAATTTGTTCCAACATTTTAATATTTTGCAATCTACGAGAGTTCAATGCATTTTTTAAAAAAATATTCTAATTCTCTCCTCATCATTTTTATCTTTTCTCCTACCTTCCAGAACATACTCAAACTTCTTTTATAGTAGGTGGTGTAATATCATTATCTAACAGTTTCATCATCTCTATAATTTTTAGACCTCTTTGTATTAAATTTGAGATGTTTTCTAATTTTTGATCACATTTTCCTGCTTTAATTTGTCTGGTAATTCTTACTAAATGACAGAAATTTATGTTGTTTATTACTAGATTTTGTTGCATTCCTTTGAATATGTCCAGAGTTAATTTACATAAAACAAGTTGGATCCTTTTAAATCCTGCTTATACAATTTGTAAGGTAGCCAAGGGCATTATTAAATCGCAAGTTAATTTATTCCCACTACCAATCATCATGAAGATTCTATAATACTCTAGAAATTATATTTCCACTCTGGTTTGTGAAATATAAACTATTCTAGTCATGTGTAATCTCTGGAAATTGTTTTTTCTATTTCTTTCTAGTGATACTTTTTCCAACCTCCGATAGCTTTCCCATACGCATATGCTTTGATCAGATATTGCTGAAAACTACCAACAAATAATATCCACTAGAGCCTTTCCAAACTCTCATCCCTAGCTCTTCAGTTTAACAAGACTGCTGGTCATGTTTGGATGTGTCCCACCTTCACTGAGGCTTGGTAGCCAAGACCAGGTAATAAGCAAGAAAAATGGTGGACCTCAAAGTGCTTGGTTTTCTTTCTTCTAGACATTTTATTTCTCTATTCCTTGTTCTCCAACATCTGAAGACTTTTGTCCAGTATTCTAGATGCTGGAGAGAGCAGAAGAAGGGAAGGAATAGAGAAAAGCTCAGTAGCAGGTATAAGTTATAGTTAGATAGAAGAAAGAGGTTCTGGTGTGCTGTTTGTACAGTAGGGTGACTACAAATAGCAATAATGTACTATGTATTTTTAAAAAGGAAAGCATTTTAAGTGTTTTCACCAGTAAATGATACATATTTGAGGAGATAGATATTTTAACAAGATTTAAACATTATACAATATGTACAGCTATCAAAACATTCACATGGTACCCCATAAATACATATAATTTTTATGTATCTTTTTTCTCTTCATCTCCTATCAATAAAGTCATCTGGATTAGACGGTTAAGTAATATTACAATAATAAAAGACGAAAATAGGGTGGCATATTAGTGTGTCTCATTTTTTGTACTTTACAGATTTTCAACGATAAATATATAAGGCAGTGATTATAAAACTACTTTTACAAAAGAAAACATAAAACTGTTGTCTCCCAACCTAACTTAATTCTCTGACAGAGAGTAAAACAATAGGTGCCTATTTAACAAACAAGGAAAAGTAGCAATGTTGAAGTATAAAAACAATGACGTGCTCTATTCGTTCCGTAATTGCTGCATTTCTTTTCTCTTTGACTCCCTTAGAACCTGTAACTCCCGACAGTCTCCATGAGGCTTTTAGCTGCTTTATGAAACACAAGCACAAAACTTTCTTTAGCTTATAAAATTGTTAATCTTAGGTAACTTGAACTCCACTAAATTAGCCCCTTTTCCCCAAGTATAAAAGTAGCTAGCGCTGAGTCCAGTTCCTAAAAATAACTCTAGAAATACCTGGCCAGGAGCCGTTGCTTCACTAGGGATGGCCATTGCTCAGCAAACACTCAGAATTCGATTGCCCGTAATGCTGTCCTCGACTTCTCGGTAGAAGAAATTTAAATCAATGAAATGTTTACTAATTAACATATATATATAAATACAGAAGAGTCACCTATTTCTTCTCTCTTTGATTGGGAATGAGCATCAGTGTACAGCTCACAAAATCATCTCCTCTCCCTGAAAGCTAAATGTGTAAGTAAAGGATATGCACACAAGTCATGGAGGTACCACCAGCTATTTAGGGAAAATGTTTAACCTATGCTATTTGAATTACTTATCCCACCAATCTAACTTCTAGACTCTGCCACACTGGCAACCTCTCTTAATGCATTTGCAGGTGTGAATGCTAACTACCTACTAGAGGACAAGTTCTCTGTCTGTGTTCTCATCATCCTTATGCTACCACCCGTGTTTAATGTCACTCTGGGTGGTCACCACATAGTAAATATTCAACAAATGTGTTGAATTAGATCTTAGTATTAGACTTGGGAAATCATTGGACATAAAGTTCACTTTAAAACTTAATTCGTGCTTTCTTTTGACCTATACAGCTACTCAGAATCAGTTTCTTCACTCCTACTTGCCATACTACAATATAATTCCCTTTTCGTTTTTATGCATTTCCTAAGGATGAAGAGAGTTTCAACTGTGTGATCTTCCAGGTGCTCTCCATTCATTCATTCACTCATTTATTCATTTATCCCATCATCTTTTTCATTCAATAAACCTACGGAACACAAGAATATTTGAGAACAATTTTCACATGCCTTCTAAGTCTTCTATTCACACAACTGAATACTGTCATTATCTTTATCATTTTTCTTGTGACATATATTCTAACAAAGTAGAGGGATACTGGGAGGCCAGAACCAAGGAATGTGGAGGAAAAACTATTTCTTGTCTTGTCTCAAGCCCAAGCTTCTATTATTTCAACATACGCACTCATTCAGAATGAATTATTGAGATTTTCTTGGAATATAGTAATAAACAAAATGTATCTAGTATCTACTACTGTAGTAGATCAGAATTATGATTTAAAAATCATTATGTTATTCAAAAATGCTTTAGAGGAAGAATATGTCCAACACTATTGAGTGCATTTTCTGCCTGTAAGTAATATTTTAATTTTGAAAATTGTAAAAAAATCTATCGACATTAAAGCACTAGAGATAACTGTTTTCTGGAGATTAAAATAACACAAGCAAATGCAGTATTATAGCCTTCTAAACTCCTACTTAGTATTTTGGTGCTATAACATGATTACAGAATGCACAATAGAATACTAGCTTGATAATGAGCATTGATCTTTTAACTTCATCTGCATATAGTACCCACAGTGAGCCTAGTGCTTTTCTTCCGATGGCTCAGTGAATTTAAAAATAATAATTATTTTAAAATAATTGGAGCAAACATCACAGCTACTCCTGTAAGTGCATTATATGATCTACGTCACAGAGAGAAATCAGGAGAAGAGCGACCACCACCCACACCTCGGGGAACAGCCGTTTTCACAATGCCTGCTTTGCCTAGCAAGGACCGGAGCTCCCAACTCAGTGCGGTGTTAAGAGCTCATCTCTGGATACAGACAGAAACCTTCACTGTTAGCAGCTTTTCCTCTCATTAGTCACACAATTAGCATTCACACCATCTCCCCTGGATTTGTAGAAATAATCACTTAAACATTTAGGCAGGCTTCCAGCTGAATCTCTAATGTGAATGCTTCGGCTTAGAATCAGTGAAAGGTGATTTTATGTTATACGACCAGCTCACGTCAAGACATCTCAGTGGCACTTCACTAAAATGTACGAACCTTGTGATTCATTTTTTAAAACCTCTGCAGCTGACATGCCCTTACTTGAACAAAGTTCCTTTTTAGATCACGGGGTCTTTCCACTAATGCCTGAAGTTGAATCTTTCTTCTTTGGTTCTACATTACCTGGGGGATCAATTGCAAGCAAAAAGGAATTCACTTTAGCAAACCTTGTGACTTCCCTGAATCCACAGAGCCTTCCAGAAATGGAGGCTTTGTGCCAGCTCATTATTATCCTACCCATGTGGGTCCTCCATTGAGCGATTAGGACATAAAGAGTTTTATTGTCCTAGGGGAAAAAGGAATGCAGTGAAATGGCCCACAGAAAGAAAGAACGTGAAAAACTCAGAGCTTTGTGGCATTTTAGTTTAGCCAATGAGAAAATCCTGTATTCACTTCAGATACCTAAAAAGATAGTCATGGAATTGAACCAGAAATAACCCTGGAAGCTTTTTTACCTCTACACTTTCCTTCTGCATTCAACTGGCATTGTTCATAGACATTTCCTTTACTCTTTCGGATATGGAGTCACACTTTTTGCTTAAGAGCTATTGTCCAAGGTGTAATTTAATAGAAGTCATGGTCAGTTTTTTTTTGTGGTATCATTCAGCACTGGGGTAAATTATATAAATGGTATTTTGAAGTCATAGAAGCCACTGGGGCAGAATAAAGAAATAAAACTTGTAAAGACACAGATCAATTGAGCATAAATATAGCTACTACCTTAATGAAAATTTGGAATCTAAATTTAGGGTGCAGCTTTTCTTGATTTTATATTTAATTATAAGCATATATCTTTAGTTAACCACCCCATCCATTATTAATTTATATTTAATTATCTCCAGCTCTTAACCTCTAGACAAACCAAAATATAGGTAAAATTTGTATTGTTTTAAAATTACTTTGTGTGTGTTAGCCTTACTATCTAATGTAAATTTTAAATAGCTTGAGGGCAGGACAATGTCAATCTACCTCCTACTTTCCTGTACTGCATGTGTATGAGTACACACATACACATACACAATTTATCCACTTAATAACTTTACAACCACATCCTTTTTTACAGATGAGCAGGTCAAATACAATTCTCACATCTCAAAGTGTCCTGAAATTGGTTGGAAAAGCATATGAACTACAGTTGATTAAACTAGGTAGCTTATTAGGACAGTGTTAATAAGGTAGTTGACTTACATCACCGTTGCTGTGTCTTATTTTCTGGAAACTGCAGAGAAATTACTACAAGAAGTAAAAGAGAGGAAGGACACAAAGCGTGAGGAAAACAGGTGAATACCTTTGAAGATATGCGTGCACACTAAAGAGGTTAGGGCCTTCTTGGGCTGTCGTTGCTCTCTGGCTGGCCAGCCTAAGTGCACCAAATGCAGGTCTACCACCAAAGCCAGACTATTTACTGCAGGTTTCAGAGAGGTAGTCATTGCATTTGCACATTTACCGCACATCACCCCTGAACATCTCTGCTTGGTCCACCAGTGTTTTTACCCTCCCTGTTCTCTTTCTGTATCTCAGACTTGATTTATCCTCTCCAGCCTACCCTTCCTTCTCCAGAATTCAGTCGAATATAAACACAACTACCACATTCAGAAAACAAAATTATCCACTAAGAAAATTTCAAAATCCCAGTCTGTCACCGAGCTCTGTCAACCAAATTCCTTGGGCACTCCTGGGCTAGATGGTAGCTGGCACCAATCCAGTCCTAAGCAAACTGCCATCTCTAATTTTCACTCTTATCACAAATAATTAGTAATCTCTTCCCTTAAATCTCAGCACAATTACCACTTGTTGAGAAATGCTTATCTAAATATTTGATAGGGTTAAATCTCTGGGATTTCCCCCCCAGTATCCCATGTACACCTCTTTTCTTAGTACAACACAATTCTATTTGACTATGATGTATGCAACTATTCTTAATGTCCATTGTGCACAATATATGAAAATAAGCATAAAGGCAGGGAGATTGCCTCTTTTTTCTTCCTCCATTGCCCCCAAATCTAGTATACTGTCCTGAATAAAGGTGCCCAATTTATTTTTTGAATGAATGATTACATAAATAAGTGACTAATTCTATGTGCACAAGCTTATAGAGTTTGTGTTTATAGGTAATATATTGAAAGACGTTAAGAAAATATTTCTTTCAGAAGAGCAAGGCAGGAGGATGACAAGTCTGGGTGAATTAGCAAAACCCTGTCTCAAAAAAATATAAAAAGTGCTGAGGATATAGTTCAGTGGTAGAATGCCCCTGGGTTCCACCCTCTCCCCAGTACCACACACAACAAAACTCCTTACGGACTTGTAAAAATAAAAGAAAATATTTCTAAAGAGAACCTGAATATAAACTAAAATAAAAACAGCATCATTAATAAATGTAGTATCTCAGCCATGGAATCAGAATTGTCTAAATATTTTAATTTATTCATTTCTAGGATTGCTATATATTTAATACATGCAATAATCCAAGTTTTGTCCCAGCCTAACTTTTAAGAATCTTCACTATCGGGCTGGTGAGATGGCTCAGCGGCATAAGCGCCTGCCTTGCAAGCGCGAGGGCCCGAGTTCGACTCCCAGAACCCACATATGAAAAAGGGGCCGGTGATATCGCTCAGCGGCACGGGCACCTGCTGGTGCGGGAGGTCCTGAGGTCGACCCCCCGGTACCCACAAAAAAAAAAAAAAGAATCTTCACTATCAAAATTATTCCAACTTGATTAACAAATTAGATGACCACTTTACTTGTTACAAAGGGACATTCTTGGGTTCTGTCCTGGGTGACTGTCTTAGTCCATTTGAATTGCTATAACAAAATATCATGAACTGAGTGACTTACAACCAATAGAAATTTATTTCTCACAGTTGCAGAGTCTGAAAAGTCCAAAATTGAGACAGTAATATCTGGTACGTGATTGTCCTAGAATTCAAAGGTGATGCCTTCTGACTGTGTCACCTCATGCCGGATGGGGCAAATGAGATTGCTTGGGTCTTTTTCTTATTAGAGCTTTAACCTATTCAATGACCTAATCAATTCCCTAAAGGACCCCTTCCTAACATCATCACCTTGGGAGTTAGGATTTCAACACAAGAATTTTGTGGAGACAAAAACATTCAGACCATAATAGTAACTTTGTAAAATACAAACTGCTCCAGGTGAGAGGCCTATTCAAGGGTCCCAATTTTAGACATAGTATTTGTTTTCTTCTCACATATATAAGAATGTTGGTATAATAATAATCCTAAAATAAAAAGCACTATAATTTTGGAGCATCTTGTTGAGCTTAGAGAATTATTAGGTAGGACAAATATCAAATGTAATGTATTCCATCTCAAAATATTTAAATTCCAAATCAGGCCATTACATTATGTGGAGGTCCCCAATTGCAATCTGACAGGCTGGACTTCATCTTCTTATCCTATATCATATTCAATGATTCTTGGCATTTTAGTAGCCAGAGTGTCCCCTAACAGGGCTGGCCCCGATTCAATATCCAGTAAAGTTGCTCAAGGCAGAGGTGTAATTGACCTACTGGGCTGTTAAGATTATTCTCAGAATAATGAACACTTCCCTAAGAACTTTAATATTTCCTTTTATATAACTTGGATACAACCCCCCCAAAGTATTTGATTGTTTAAATAATGGATAATAAGGTACTAGTAGGTTTGATGCATAGTAAATAATTCTTGAAAAAATGAATGACTAAGGTATTCAACACAGAATTAAATCTACTTTAGAGTAGCTCCCTCAAATAATCTGAAATTAACACAGAGAATTTATAGAGGGTGAAAGCTATTCTCCAGCTCAACTCTTTTAATGTTTTTACTTTGAAATTTATATCTACAACACAAAATCAACTGAGAATATAACTGAAAATCACAGGTGTAAGTATATTCTTGTTTCCTTTTCCCATTCCTAATGAAAGTCACTCATTACAAATCTTGTATTTGAAATTCTTTTAAGTTTCTTGCTAATAAAAACACACCAACAGAACAAATTATTTACAGCTAAATAAATATGGAGTGTGTTATTAAAAGATCTTAAACACCTGTCTTCTTTGTTTTGAGGTGTTTTACCACACTAGCAGGACAAATATTCAAACTCCTAAATGGATGTGTTTTCAATGGCTCGCGTCAAAGGGAGACCTGTGAAACACAGCGCAGCCTTGCGGTGCTCCCAAGACATCCACCCACGATATGCACAGTACGGAACACGACGATGGTACTCGTGGTTTCCTTATCCGCAGTGTGTCTCATTCAAACTTCAGTGGCACCATTGATAAAAGGTACGGAGTAGGACTCTCCAGAGCAGCTCAGAGCTTGGTGGGCACAGCTAGGTCAGAGCAAGAGCTTCCGTATTTTAAGTGAGATGTGCCTGCCTACTGGGTACAAACCTTCGTGGTATAAACCCAACTACAGAGCACAAGAAACAGCTGCACTAGAGAGGCAACTCTGGAGTGAGAAGCCTAGGAGCAGACTGTATGCTCTCTTTCCACCATTCATTCATTTATGACATATCTATTGAAAGTCCACCACGTGTCAAACACTATGTTCATTGTAATAATGAGTAATCCCTGCAATACCCGACCTCGAGAAATATACAGTCCAGGAGAAAGAACAGACATGAACTGAATAATCACACCTATGTATGAATGTCTGTATGTATGCATAAATGTGAAATGAGATAGGAGTTCTGAAGAAAAATGATTTAGTTAAATGAGAATCATGACAAAAAAAAAAAAAATCCTAGCCTGGACAAAGGAACATTTAGCTTTGTAGCTGATCATTTAGCTTTGTATCATCATGAAGAAGTAACTAAACATACCGTGACTACAGGATGATGCCGGTAGGAGGCACATTTTAGCCTGTAGGAGCAGCATGTGCAAAACTCTTATAGCAGGAGAGAATGGACTTCATTCACAAAGTGACGATGTGGCTGAAATCCGGAAAGAGTGGGGGAGCACAATCCACTTGGAGAGAGTTATTAGGAGATGTGAAGAATGTGGTTTTTCCCAGAAAATAGCAAAGCAGTTGATGGCCAGGAGCTGCTACTGCTGTGGGACTATAGGAATGTTTTCCTGGAATCCACAGTTAAATCTCAGTTCTGTTAGTATGCAAGTCAATCGCAACCTAAACAGTTATTTCTATGAAGAAATGAGAAATAAATTATAATAAATTCTGGAGCAAATTTTCCACTTTTGAGGTGACACTGCTTGCTACAACCATGTAGCAGAGAGCCAGGGCTTCAGGATCTTCAAAATCAGATTAAGTGCGTCCAAATCATGGCTCTGCCACTTCCCTGCTGTGTGCCCTTTATTACTTCACTGAACTTCTCTGTGCTCCACTTTTCTTACATTTCTGAAGGACCAATGTTACTACTTACCTCACAGAATTAATACATCTTATATATGCACAATGCTTGTAAGAGCTCTGGAGACATAGGAAGAATGCAAAAAACAAGTCACTGTTGCACCAGGACAGAGTGTCCACCCATCCCCAGTTGCTGGGAAAGTGATCCACAAATAGCTGACATCTGCATGTTTCTGAACGATTGCCTCAAGGGATGGGAGTTAGCGCACCCAAAAAAACGCCACATCCTGAGCCAATTGGGACTGAGGTTGGAAACAAAAGCTTTCCTCACCCTGAAGTGTGACAATTTTGTGGTACCAATCACACTGCGGAGCTCCCTGCAGGGACAGGCTGAGGCCACATCCCCGCCTGGCTTCTCCCCCTGTCCCCTCCTGTTCTCTCAGTTTTTTTCCAGAGAATTTTTAATAAATCACAAGTATAAGAATCTCTTCTCAGGCTCTGCTTCTTGGGAAACTGACCCAGGACAGCTGAAATAATTATTGTGCTGGTCTACTTTTTCTCTGAGGCTATACATTCTTTTTTGCCACACTAAGAGCTCAGCTCACTTGACATCCAAAAAAATTGGTCTTTGCCGTCTGGTAGTTTCATGCTCAGGGAGTGCATAACTAGCATATTTCAAAGGTTTCTTCCTCTTCCTCTCCCCCTCTCTCTCCCTCTCCCCCCTTTGTCTTTCTTTCTGCCTTCCTGAGAATTGAACCCAGGGCCTAATGAGTGACGGTAGGCAAGAATTCTACCACTGAGCTATACTCATAGTCCTCTATTTTTTTCTTTTAGTTTTATTTCGGAACAGAATCTTGCTAAATTACCCAGGATAACCATGAATTTTTTTAATCTTCCTGCCTCAGTTTCCTCGATAGCTGAGATTACATGGCTACCACACTTGGCTCCTTTAATGGGTCTCAATTGGCTGCATACTTACTGCTTTCCTTGTCTGAATAAGCCTCACCGGACTGTGAATTCACAAGAGTAAATGTTATGTGTTCTTCAGTTTTTACCCAACAGGCTGTATAGCACAGTATTGCATAAAATAAAGACACAGCAATTCATTCAACTTGATCCAGGTGAATATAATGTTGTATATTAAGCAGGTTATGACATAATCAGAAGTTAATATCCCACAAAAGAGATGATCTGAATGCACTTTCACTTTTAAGACTAGTCTAGCCTAATCCGAATCTTTTCCTATTCCAAGCTATTGACTCGTCTGCTCATTTACACATCCAGTTTACTGTTTCCTTCCAATTACTGATGCCTTGTTTCTATACATCTTTACAACAGACTTTAAAATCTGATTCTGCAGCATGTTGAGAAATAAATTAGGCAAGAAATTGACAATTAGAAATCCTTCTGGCATGAAGAAAATTAGTCCAGGCATAAAACTCTCCGCAAAAGATCATAGTATTCATAAAGTTTAAATTAAAACACTGCTACCTCCAATGCACTCACATTCAACACATTAACGCAATTGATACAGAGCCCCAGCAATGGCAAAATTACCAAATAGGGCAATTTGGGAACAAACAGCTGACATGAAATTATTTTACAAGGTAGGCCCAACAAAGATTCTTGGAAGATTTTAAATAAAGAGATATTTGCAAATGAAGCAATAGCTTGATGGTCCTATATCCGATTAAATGTGTGGAAAGGAATCTAAACTCAAAAGAGTTGACTCTGTTCAACTCTGTGGAGTTGGGAGGGGATCTGAGGATGGAGGAAAAAGGGGACGTGAAAAGGGTCAAGATGGGATATGTGTATGTACAAACTCCCCTGTGATAAATGTATTATTACTTATTGCAAACGAATACTAATAAAAATGGGAAAAAAACAAACAAATTGACAAGCCAGACAGTCCCTAAGCAGTTGGGAAAGCACTGAAACTGCATGATGTTATTTATAAATACATTGTGCCAGCTACTGAGGCAAGATGAGAGTCTGCAGGACTCATGCACTGATACGCAGCACACACGAACCTAACAACTGAGGTGATAAAATGCGAGCTCCTGACTCCCTCACTGTCATAATCAACACACTCATATTCATGCTTGTCCTTTTCATTCATCTTGAGTTGTAATCACCAGGAGGCAGCTGATCTTCAACATTTTTGTCATCTTTTCCTCTGTAAAATGGGGATTAAACCCTTTAGCCACCAAGTCTAAACATCCTGCTGATCAACAATAAGTGAAGAGAAAACGATGGCAAATTGAGTATTTTTTAAATGTCAAGGTTCAAATAAAAAGGAGCAGCAGCTTCAATGACAAGAGAGAAGGCTAGCGAGAATGTATATTCAAAGTTCATTTGATCAAAAAATTTAAATTGGAGTATTTGGCCCACAAAATGTGAATTTAAAAAAGATAAACATGGTCCTATTTTCATCTCTGAAAAACAGTAGCTGTTCAGGCTATGACTTCGTTTTCAAAAAATAAGGAATGATGTCTTGTATATGTGTATGTAAATACTGCTGTGTACATCTGCATATATATTGACACTAGACTAGAGTACACAGAAAGTATTTCTGATTTTATAAGACAAGCTTCAGTAGATAATTTTAAGTGCACCATGAGTAGTGCTCCGTTTTTCTCCTGCTAAGAATGTCATAATGCAACAGCGAAAAGCACTTTTCCCTCCTAAAGCCCACACGCTGCCTCTACAGTAATCACAGATCTCATTAGTGCCCAATGAGAGTGTTGGTATCAATCACATTAAGTAGAGACATTATTTAGCCCCATGTGTTCTATGTGGTTGCATCCTTTAATGGTTGCAAGTAAATTACCTGACTGCAATCTGATTTGTAGGAATTTGAAATATTTTTTTTCCGGCCGGTGAGATGGCTCAGCGGTGTAAGCGCCTGCCTTGAAATATTTTTTTTCCTCAGCGGTGTGGTGGTTGGGTCAGGGTAAGATACATATTAGGCAGTGGCAAACTCAGGTAAGATAACATAATATCTTATTTTTGCTATGTGTTTTATCATCTTTCCCATAAACAATTCACCCTAAGCAACTTGGTGTGATGTTAATGCATTTACGAATAACTCATGCTGGATCTATATCACCTTTTCTCCACTAACAGTCCACCTGCTCCATAGAGAAGATTAGCAAAGATCTTCAAAACATCTGTTGATCACCTATTCATGAACGTTTTACGCTTTTAACTTTCTATCCTACTTCCACTAGCAGAGTTAAATGGAGAATGGAATATATTATCCTCAACAGTCACATTTGAAATTTTAGCTTTATGTTTTAGTATAGCCTGATCCACACATTCTAATCTCCGAGATTGTCAGAACATTTTAAATATAAGGAAAATATTTTAGAGTACATAAAATTACAAGTTCACCTATGACTTTCACATTACACTGTAAGCTTCTAGACAGTGGGGTCTGTATCTTATTCAACTTTGTATTTTTTTTAATATTTATCACTAACTTTTTTCTTTTTCACTGAGTGAAGGCTGGATATGATAAGTGCTGAATAACTGTTTCTCGAAGTACTTAAAAATACTTAAATATATGTGGTAGACAGATCTTAGATAACCTCTAATAATTCTTATTTCTCGTATTTACACCTGCAGCCAGTCTGCTCCCCTGGAGTGCAAAGGTGACAGACAATGGTTGCAAGTAGTAGTTTGTGCTTCATCAGACCCAGTCTGAGTAGAATAGAGGGAGGAACTCTCCTTGCTGGTCTGGCGGAGGCAAACCAGCACCAGGGAGTTCTATGTAAAAAAAACTGTGGGCAGCCTCTAGGACATGACTGAACTGCAGCTGATAACTAACACAATACCAGCCTCCTCCATATATGCCCAAGGTCACCAAATATATCTTTTAGGAATTTAAAAACACAGCTCAGGACTTATTTTAGGAATTTTAAAAATAGCTCAGGACTCAACAGAATATCTTGTTTTATAGGTAAATTATTCTCGCCCCTTCTTTAGAAATACAGTAGTCTTGAATCACAGACTTTTTAGAGCTTGGGGTAAGGGGTTGCTGGCAAGAAGCAGAGAAGGAATATAGAAGAACAAAATAGGCCAGAAGTAGGAAAGCAAAGCAAGTGTTAGGAATTTAGCAAGGAAGTACAAGACTATGGCAAACTGCAGAACGACAACTCAGCCAAAATGATACAACGAATTTCTTGCATCAAATGATTGTTATTCCAGTTATTGTAGATCACTAGGTCTTATGCTTTTCCTCAAAAGAAATAAAAATATGAAGCATTATTGGAAAAAGAGTCACCTGCTACCTATATATTGAAAAATTAATTATTATAAGTGGTATTCAGCCCTGCCTTGATTGTTAAGTTCTGGTCAAATAAAATATGCACTCCAATTTAACCCAAGCCTTCATTTTAGAACTGAGGAAATAAAGATCCAACATGGGGAAATTACCTCCAAAATACCCTACAATTAAGAAATAAAAACTCAATAATTATAGCCCCCACTCGTGTACCTGGAAACTACAAAAAGATATCAGAAATTAAAGATTCAAATGCAATCCTTTTTGAGTATAAATTATTAAATTTCAGCAATTGACTAAAACAAAGTACAGATAGTTGTAATGGAAATAGCATGCTTATAAGGTTAAAGAAGTTTTCTTGTTTATGTGTTTAGACATTCAAAAGACAAAGGCAAAATAAATGCAAAAGTCATCCAGTCTAAGCATGACAAATCACTATTTACCAGTCATGTGCAATGCTAACACTGTTTTACATATTCATTAACTTCAAAGTGAGGTCGTCTGCTTTCCCCTTTGTCTGGACCACACTGCCTTCCACTAACACAGAGTGAATGTCAAACCATAGCTGGGCTTCAGGGACGCAGACAATTAAGGCGTCACAGTAAGGATGTTCCTCCCCAGGGTTCAGGGGGAGTAATGGAGAAAAAGAAACCCAGCATCCCATTTCCGTGTGTAAAGCCAACTCAACTCCAGGGTTGTTTATGAGTTAGGGCCATACGACTCAGGTTTCAGAAGATCTGATCATTCCAGTGCTAATTGCCTAGGTGTGAAGTTGCGGATGATCTATGATCCATTGAGTCCTGGGTGGTCAGTGGGTATACACACTCACATGATTTACAAGTTAGGCAAACTAACTGGCAAGTGCATTCAGAGTGCCTAAAAGAATAAAGATTTTAAAAGGGAGCCAGTGAGATGGCTCAGCGGCATAAGCGCCTGCCTGGCAAGCGTGAGGTCCTGAGTTCAACACCCGGAACCCACATACGAAAAAAGGGCCGGTGATATCGCTCAGCAGCACCGGCACCTACTGGTGTGCGAGGTCCTGAGGTCGAGCCCCGGTACCCACAAAAAAAAAAAAAAAAAAAAGATTTTAAAAGGTAAGAAATACATCAGTTTTTTTTTTCCCTTTTCCCTACTGTCAGTTATACCATTAGTGTCTCTTAGTTCATTAAAAATGAAGGTTTGTGCTAATATCTATTGGAGAAAATTTTATGCCCATATCTTGTACCTGAGCAACTACTTTAAAGATAACAACATGCAACGTATTAACTATTGTTATTCTTTTATTATTTTGTTATGAAATTTCATTTTACCTTTTTTCCATAACATAAAAAAAAAAAAAGAAATACATCAGTAGCCACTTTTTCTTCGTAGGAAAGCTCAATGGATTTTTAGATGTGCTAGATAGCTGTACTTATTTCATAAAGTATTGAGAAGTTTGTGATTGTAAATGCATCTGAGTCATTATTTATACCAATGGAAGGAGTAGTAAAATAGTCTAAAACAGCATCTTAAAAAGATTTGGATTTGGCCTTGAGTGCATTACGGAACATTTCACTTCTCACCTTTACTCTGCTGAACCTCTAGTGGAGGGATGAGTCACGAAGTAGCTCTAGAGAGAAAGAGGAGCAGTTCGAAAAAGAGTCAAATGTATCTTAATTTGATAGGTTGAGCACCTGCCAATCATTTAAAAAAGACTGGGAGCTAGTGACATCCTCTGAAGAAACCTCTGTTTCATCCAGTTTTCTGGCTCACAGTAGGCTTCCTCCCTTATTCCTACTGGCAAAAGGGAAACCAGTTTAACCTGCTGATTCTTTCTGTTTCAGTTTAATGTTGATCATCTTCAAATCTAAAAAGAAAATCTTGTACCATTACTTCAAGATTCTATGTACTATTACTTCCAGATTCTACACACCCCTGTGGGATACATTCCCAACCTAAGTGGGAAGAGCTTCAACAGGTTGCATGGTTTTCTTCACAGTATTTTTTTATCTCATTGCCAAGGAGGTTGCTACTTTAGGCATCAGTAAATTTGTATTCTGTGGAGGTATCAAATTGTTAAAACCAAAGACCGATTGAAGATACCCCGAGCAACTCTTGTTCAGGAAATGTTTTAAGGATTTTCTTATTTAAATTTTAAGTGATTCATTTTATTCATAGACTTTCATGTCAATAACTTCTTAACTTCTTACTTTCTTATAGGTTGAGCTTCACTCTTGTCTCTGCTTATGGTTTAGGTAACGCTTTTAGTTATTGTCTCCATAGGACTCACTTGCCTCTGTCTTGTTATTCAAATATCCAAGTTAATCCCTCTTTCTACTATAATCCCACTGAATTTCTACCTATATATTTAGACATGATGTAGTGGAAAGGACCAGACACTAGAAGTGAACAGCTTGATTTCTACTTCTTGATTTGAAATTGTGGCCTGGGATGTAGCTAGATAGAGCAGGGGTTGAATTAAATGAACCCTCATCCCTGAGTAACCTCCTCCTTGACATAGGTGAGATGTTTAGCCTCACAGCCTTCAGGGTGCACATTTAGTCGATGCACCTCTAGGGCCGCACCAGTCAGTTAAGCCAACATTTTTTCTCATGTCAGTGCCCAAGCAGAATAATCGATTCACCCAAACCATATTTACTGAGTTCCTACCAGGAGCGAGGTGTGTGGTAGACCCTCAATCTTTATTCAATAAAAGATGTATTCTAAGTTAGAATGCATCTGTGCTAGTAATACAGTACGTGACTTTTACCAAAACATTTGACATATCTGGGTTTCAGTTTTTTCATTTGCAAAATGGAAAATGCTCAAAGAAGAACTTTTTGCTCGATTGATCTATGAATCAGTAATGATTTCACTGAAGTAAGTGGAATTCATTTTTTAAAGTTACAAGTAAAGGAAGTACATTATACTCTCACAAATCACTAAATTATTTTAAAGTAAAAAGATGAATTAACCCAATTTCATGAGGGAAATTTCTTGCTTTTTGAATAAATATCTAATTACATACATCATCTCATTTTCCACTTTCTGGTTATATTGATATACTCATTTGTTATTGGAATTTTCACCTTGAGTAAAAATCTCACTTTGACAAAGGAAAGTTTGAAATATGATCTTGGAGATAAATACTTCCGTGTTCTGTGGAACTCTGCTGATCCCAATCCCACTTTGTTCAAAGCTACAGTTGGGTTCTGTGTCTTTCCACGAACAAGAGCACCTCCCCTGTACCAGGTCTCTGTGCACTCCCTTGCACAACAAATGAGTAAAACTTACCCATCTTCGAATAGATGAAAGTACATTCATCTGACAAGCACAAAACTGTAATAGGACTAGAAAAAGACACGGCCTGGGCAGGCCCTATCATGTCAGTGGCATCGCATGAGCAGTCACCATGCGATTTCCCAGAAACAGCAGTCCAAGGAGATAGGATGTAAATTTCCTGATTAAAAAAATCAAAAGCTGACATGTACATATGTATTATGCATAATACATACATATGCATGTGTTTCTGCATACATGTTTATAGAATGAGAGTGAAAAGAAATGGGGACCCATTCTGATCATTAGATTTAAGAAGTTAAAATGTATGTAGTGCTTAGAACCAATGCTTAGTATACGATAAGGGCCATTAATAAATGAGCCATTATATTATAGGAATGGTGATTTGAGAAAGGCCAGTGTATCCACAAGACGCACAATAACTGAGCAGCCTTCACATCCTCATTACCTCTTTGTCCCTCTCGCCTGACACATTTGCCTCCCCAAACCCAGCTGGCTCCTCTGGCACTTGGAGTGGGCATATCACCCACAAAAGCCAATCAAAGTCTATCAAGAGACCAATAACACTGGCTGTGTCCTATCTCTTTTCTAGATTTTTTTAAAACCTGTCCTTAACCTGTTTCCAATAATGATGCAAAAATACCCATTGCTTTCATGCAAAGAGAATAAAGATTGACTGTGAGGAGCGATGTCATGTCCTGATAAAAGATAACGTCCTTGAGCATGTGGGGCAAGCACCAGAGAACAAAGTAAGAAGGAATTCGTATGCATTTAATATATTTTTTCTACAATTAAAAGCTACAGTTGTGCTTTTAACATGAAACCTATGGAATGAATTTTGAGATTTATGAGTAATACTTATTTTTCCTGTAAAAATTTTCTTGGAATTACAAGAACATTTTCTAACACGTGTCTTTTAAAAGTTAGCTATAGATACTCTCACTCTCATTACATGAAAGGCATCACTTGCCCCGTTTAAATGCAGACTTTTTGTTTTACAGTCTCCCCCTATGCTCCCTAACAAATTATTTTATAGCACATTTTTGGAGAAATTGAGCTATTATTTATTAGAAAATAAGTTTATCTTATCTTTTCCATTTTTAAAAGATCAATATTGGAATTAATAACTTCGATTTGCTTTAAATGTCTGAAAGGAAATCAAGCATTTACAATCTTGAGTCTGGACAAAAACAGGACAAAAATAGTAGTGTTAATGTATAAGAAAAACAGAGGGAGAAATATTTTTACATTGTAAGAACAAAGACTTCAAACATACTGCCTTTGTCCACAGGACGAATCTCAAAGACACTCAAGAAGTAATTAAGCAAGGCAAGCCAAGTGCATCTGAATATGCTGTGTTGTGAAAATGCCAAATTAAAAATCTATGCTGTGTCCCTACCTCACTGCAGGTGAAGGCTGCTATTTCATTTTCTAATAAAGTATCCTCTATCAGAAAGCTTTCAGCCAAAAGTAACAGTCCTTCATACAGCTGCAGATGTTCAGCAATAGGCATTATCTTAGTTGGCAGGGAAGCTACGCACCAGAATTTAGAGGGAGATATTATAATAAAATGCTGTCAGTCCTGCAGTCACAATTTCAGTTCAGCATTGACCCAAAAGTAGGAAATCCACCTGCAGCGTCTTAGTTTCCCTCTGGCTTAATTCTCAGCCTTGGCCTACTTTTGCATACTCTCTCCACTGCTGTTTCCATTAACCAGTTAGGTTCTGGGCAGAAGCCACCTTAACACTGGCAGCCCTTCAGCCTAGCTTTTTGTGTTTGATGCTTGAGCACAAAGTCAACTACTGTTCTTTGTTGTTAATTATAAAGATTTTATTGATCCATATTATTAGCTTTAATAAGCCTACTTACAAGTTTTCGTAGCCATGTAGCTAAACCTTCCAGGATTTGCAGAGGAGGAAATAAAGACACAAGAAGACCAATACACTAAAAGAATTAAAATAAAAAAAAAAAAATGCAGCGTTATACTCTTGAATCAGGACATTGTGGACTAGACCAGAACAAACCAGCAGTAGATTGGAAGGTTGCGCAAAGACTGTGCTATTTTAATGTGGGATCTTGATGTTGGGGCTAGGGGGACTTTCTATTTTGGCATACAACCTTGCTGTTGTAGGGTGGGACCTTGTTGTTAAAGGGGGAACTTACAGTTTTGGGATATGACCTTGCTATTGTGGAGAAAGGCATTTGCTATTGTAGGATGCTAGTATAGGGATTACTGAAGAGATCAGTTCAGCAATAAAACTATCAACAGTGAGCTGAACAAATGAGTAGTTATCAAGAGCTAGCTCGGCAAAATAGTAATAAAGATGATAATAGCAATAATAGCCAAGAGTTTACTGTCACCAGTTAAAACACTGGGCCCTGCTCCTAGAAAAAAACAATGATCCTAATATTTACAACATTTTAATTGCTCATAAAAACCCAGTCTGTGGCTCTGCCCTGAATATTGTTCAGTTTGTAAAAATCTGGGGTGCTAGCCTGAGGCTTTACCGCCAAATCTGAGAAAGTGCTGCTTTTCTATCTTTCTCTCTAAGCTTTTCTAAATTTGCAAAAAACACCCTCTGTTTCTCCATCTGCACATCAGGGAAGTCACAGCAGCCACCAACCTAATTCATGGAGCTCCAGGAGTTTTTAATGAGACAATATTTACATAGTGCTTTGAGCTTCCATGGGAACTCTGCTATATAAATACTAACTATTCTCGGAGTAAAATTAGCACAGTCTATCGGATAAAATAAAGACTTTTATTAAATATAACTGACAAGAAAAATGGTCCTTCAGCAAAATAGAAAAGACTGTTGGGGAATTACCCCTGAACACATTAATCTGTCCTCTTTCTCACATCCCTGCTTGGACGAACAGCAAGAAAGGAGAGTAGGTCGGAACAGATGCAGCTGAGAGACAAGCTGCTAGGCCTGAGAGCACACGCACAGCTGAGTGTTGCGTTGGATTTGATCTCCTAACAAGGAGGGAGCACTTGCGGCTCTTGTTTAAATTTGAAATATAACTAATTAAATAGGGATAAATACCTAATGTTATCACTCTTCCACTTTTGAATGAAATTATCTTTTCTTGAAGAACCATCTTCTACATTAAAGGCGGAAACAGAGAATTGGAAGATAAAAGAAGAGAGTGGTAAAACTTAGTGGCTATGGCAGTAATTAGCATCTACCAATTTCACTTCTTTCTCAAGACCATTTTTGAAGTTGCCCTAGTTATTTTACCCTCTTGTGTTAGTTTGCTAGGGCTGCCATAGCAAATATCACAGACTGGTTCGCCTAAATGTATGTCCTTGTGGAGGTTGCCAGTGGAAAAGCAAGGTATCAATTAGATTAAGTTCTTCTGAAACCTTTCTCCTTGGCTTGTAGTTGGACTGGACGTATTCTCCCTGTATCTTCTAGAAGTAAAGCACCCTTGTCCTAACCACCTTTTCTCATAAGGAAATCAGTCATATGGGATTAGGATCCACCCTAATAACCTCATTTAATCAAATTTAGCTCTTGCAAGGCCTTATAGACCAACATAGACCAACATTTTGCGGTACTGGAGGTTGGGATTTCATCATATGAATTTGATGTGAAGGAGACATAACTTAGTCCAAAACATCCCCTTTTCACATACTGAGAAAGTGGAGGTAAAGAAGGGTAAGCGATTTATTGGATTGTGTTTGAGTCCTAAATGTTGACACCTGAGGCCTCATTCTTGTGGAATAGAAAGGCTACAAGTATCTGGGTGTAAAAAAAGGAGCCCAATTCAGAAATGCTTAGACTAATTCAGCTGAAACCATTCATAAGAAAATAGACCATTTTAAGAAAAGGAGTGTTATATGTCACTACCTGCCATTCACAAACACTGTACCCTTCCCCAGGTGTCCACATCAGCTTTAGGAACAGGGCCACACAGCAAAAGGTAAGCAGTGGGCAAGCAAGCAGTTCTTCATCTGTATTCACAGTCGCTCCCCATTGCTCACATTGTTGTCTGGGCTCTACCTCCTGTCTGATCAGTGGCAGTATTAGATTTTCATAGAAGCGTGAACCCAGCTGTGAGCTGTGCATGTAAAGGATCTAGAGTGCATGCTCCTTATGAGAAGCTAATGCCTGGGGATCTGTGATGGAGCTGAGGCAGTGATGCTAGTGCTCAGGAGTGCCTGAAAATACAGATTAACATCAGCAGAGAGGTCTAAGTTTAAAGAGACCATAATAAATGAACAAACACATATCAAAACCCTATCCATGAGTGGCAACTGACAAATAAGCTGCATCTAGGGGCAGTCTTTAAGTCAGAATCTGACACTTATTTTAATCTGAATGTCTAAAAACCAAAACACAAAAACAAAAAAAAGACGTTTCAATTGGGAAAGAATGGATCCACAACCCCATGTGTGAATAAGCCAGGTGAATCAACTTTGTCCATGCTAGAAGAAGATCAACGGCTTAAGATCACAAATGAGAGTGGCCTTAAAAGTATGTCTGAGACAACTTCGAATTGCCATATGTCCTGGCTTAAAGTCAAGGCAGAATATCCTAAGATTGTCACAAAAGTACTGTCTCTATTTTTAACATCCTAGCTTTGTGAAGCAGAGTTTTCTGCAGTGACAACAACCAAAACAAAATTAAAGAGTCAGCTGGACATAAGCAACACACTTCATGTGTCACTGTTTCCAATCGTCCCCAGATAGGCCCATCTAGCTGCAGGAAAACAAGCTCAGAGCTCCCACTAATCTGGCATTATGGTGAGTTGTTTAACTATTTCTTTATATATTACAAAGTAGTAATAATAGAACTAAAGTGTACAATACATGTTATGTGCTTGAATCTTCTCAAGACCACCCCTCCTTCCCTGCCTGTGGAAAAAGTGTCTTCCATAACCTAGGCTCTGGTGCCAAAAATGTTGGGGACCACTGCCCTAAACAACTGCAGAGAGTAAAGAGAAGCTGCATAACTACCACTCGAACAGAGATTGTTCCCCCATAGACACTGATATCTGAACATGTAGCTCATTAAGTGCAACCTATCTCTATTTTTAAAAATTATTTATATGCTTATAAGAAGGCCTGGGGAGAAATAGATTAACTGGAAATTATTGGAGTAGAGTTTTTTAAACTAATATATATAATACATATATATATATATATATATATACACACACATATATACTAATGTATATATACAAACTAATACATATATAAACTAATATATGTAAATATATATATATATATATATATATATATATATATATATACACAAAGAGGCAGAGAGAGACAGAAAGGGAGAGAGAGTTTATGGCACGGATTAAAGCACTTCTGGCTACAGGTGACAAAAATGCAAATCAAACTTCCGTGGGAGCAGGGCGTGTAAAGGAAACATTCCAGGGATTGACTAGTTTAAAGTGAAGTTAGATAGTTAGATCCAGGCACTTGAAAGGGGTCATATGGTCTCCAGCTCTCTCCATCTCTCAGCGCAGCCTTCGTCTCTGTTGGGAGGAGTGGGGCAGTGACTGTTCAGTCCAGTTTTTCCATATCACTGTGGCTTCACCAACTGAAGGAGTGGTAGTGCAGCTCGGCAAGGAAGTCAGAGGGTCTGTATTTCACTCCCAACTCTGTGTGACCTTTAATTAGTCACCTCATCCCTTTAGGTTTCAGTGTCTTCCTCTGCCACAGTGCAGGGCCAGGGCAAAGAAGCGGTGGGTGTAGGGGGCCCAGATACCTGGAACAAAAAGGCCCCACGTGCCTGCCAGGGCACACCTGCTCCTCAGGCCTGGGGTAGGATTTTATTATTCTTATTTAGTTACACACACACACATCTAGTTAATTCTTACAGTAAAATTTTGACTCTGTGGCCATTTGATAGTTCTTTCATATTTCCATGTATTTTAGAAGAATAACACATGGCAGTAGAGTATATATTTTCATCTGCTATTTTTGTCTACCATTCCCAACAGTAGGCTTATGTATGTATCTATTCGGATGGTACAAACATCTGGATAGAGTTTATTAGCCAAATATCTCAGGAAATAAAGCAGAGACATCCAGAAGGAGCATAAAGAGAGGAACCCAAGTGTCAACTTTAAATGCAGTTAGGTGAATCTCATTTTTTTAATATACATTCTTAATCTTTTTCCCAAGTAGTCCCTTTTCCTTTTTTTATTTCAGATTTTCTACCTCTGTAAGCTTTGTTAATTTAATCTACATCACTTTCATTCATTTTGTCTTTGTAAATCCTAGAGAAGAGGGACATGCCCATTCTCTAAGCCAGAAAGGCAAAGCAACTATCATTACATTAATGTGACCGCTTTCCAAATCAACAGTGTGCCTTACTTCTTTATCTGAAACTTAAAGATAATAACACCTGCAAAGCCAGTTTTATGAGTGTATAATCCACGCAATCAGACAGAAGCCTACTCTTAGAGGGGCTTTGTGTTTGGTTTAATATTCTGTCATCATGATCTTGAAATTCTTAATCACCTTTGAACATGGAATCACATTTTGTTTTGAAGTAGATCTCACAAATTATGTAGTGGTTACTGCATACCAGCTCTACCTCACAGAGCCTGAAAAAGAATTCTTCGCAAACAAAAAAGTGTTCTAAAATAATTGTCTAATTCAAAGCTCATTTTCACAGTGCAACTATGGCTTAGTGAAGAAGTAACTCCAAAAAGACCAACCGGGAAGAGAAAGCACAGCACTGTACAAAACCCGGTCCTCTCCTTGTCTGCATGGCTTGTGTAAAGCATTCCGTCTGTTCATACCCCAGATCCCTCACCTGAATAACTGTGATTTTTGATTCTATTTAATGACCATTAGTGTCATTTGGTGAAACTTTAAAAAATTCTAGTTCTTGGAGCTTACCCTCAGAAATTAAGGTTTGATTTTTCTGGAATCTCTTCTGAGTAGAGCTTGAGTTGGAGCATTTTTTAAAGTCCCTAGATGAGTACGAATGCAGAGCACTTAGAACTTGAGTGTTAGGTATGATCTCTCTGGAAATAAGTAGTGGTGCACATTAAACTGAACATACACATATGCTGTGTTTCAATAATTCCATTCCTGAGTATATACCCAAGAAAATATTTACGTATGTTCACAAAAATGTTTGTGAATATTTATGGCAGCACTGTTTGCAATAGCCCCAAACTGCAGCCAACCAAAATATATAGCAATAGTAGAATAGGTAAATGATAGTATATTAATAAATAGGGCACCAGATAAAAAAGAGAATGAATATACTATTGGTACTTGCAGAATCTCACATAGAGTTGGACAGGGGAAGAGGCTTGATACATGAAGGACACAACATTCTATTTTTTCTATGTATATATGTTTTTAATAAGAAAACTAATTTATAATATTCAAGGTCAGGACGTGGGTTACTTCAAGCAAAAGGTAATGACTAGAAAGAACAAAGGACTTTTGGTGCCTAGAAATGTTCTGTTTCTTAGTCTGGTGATAGTGGAAATTAATTAAGCTATTCACTCATGATTTATACATGGCTGTATTTCAATAACATATACATATATATATATATATATATAATAAGAATGGTTCTTACATAATTTTAACATACAGCAAGTGTTGGAAATGATGATACATTTTTAAGGGACAGCTAAACTGTCCCTTAAAACTCTAACCATTTTTGTTAAACTTTGGTCAAAACTTCATTCCTGGTTGGGTGTGGTGGCACATGCCTATAATCCCAGCACTTTGGAAGCTGAGGCAGGAGGATCCCCTTGAGTTCCTGGGCTACAAAGTGAGCTCAAGGCCAGCCTAAACTATATAGTGAGACCCTGTCTCAAAAAAAAAAAAATATTTTTCACTCCTTTTTGAAGTTAACACTAATGCTCAGTGTTCATCTCGCTTCATCAATATCTGCTCTTTTCCTCTCTTCTTACACGTTCACCTTCACCATGGAAAGAGTTCTCTATTTGCCTATAACACATGTTGTTTAATCTAGTGGGCAAAGGCCACTGGTCCAGTTACACACAAACTATTTAATCATGGAAACAAACATACCTTTTATATCCAGGTGTGTATTTTTCATTCATCTGTTACAAGTTTCATAGATAACCGAGGAAGAGAATGAAGGAGGTCTCAGGGCAGTGACTTGGTCCCCTGGACACAAAGGCCTCTGCAAGTGCACAGTGACAAAGTGGCAAGTTCTAAGGGGAGCGAGGGTCACCACTGCTCTACATATCCTAAGAGGCTGCCTACCTCTCCGTACTGCGTGGAAGCCACTACGCAGTCTGTGTACTCCTGACAGCAAAGATCATGTCGGAGAAGTCTGTTCTCAAAACCAGCCAAAACATCTAACAGAAAGTCGAGCTGAGTTTATCATTAAAGACCAATATTGCTTCCTCCACATTCTGTGACTCTGAGCTCCCAGCCTAAATGTGCAAATCAGGGAATGGTTCATTGCTAGCATCAGATCCTGACAGCCCTTTACACCTTGGGCAACAGAGTCCAAGAGATGTGCATGAACGTGACCATGAACACAAAGCCTCCGGCAGTCCAGAGTCCCATGAGAATGCAGAGTAACTGACGTGCTTCTCACACCTGCAAGAGACCTAGTTCTCCCTCCTCCTGGAGATCCACGGACTGAGGGACAGTTTAAAGCAAACACACTTATGGCCGTAGAAAGTTTTGTGTATTTTCTTCAGAAGAAAGAACACGTGAAAGCCACATCTCCTGTGTCACACTTGCAGTAAGTATAAGGTAATTTTGTTGTAGAGATTCATAGGCATGGGAGTAAGAGAAGAGTATCATGGATGAGTACATTTTTACACTTAACTGTGTAGTAGCAGAGGTGATGTTTGAACATGTAAAGAAAGAGAATCGCCTCGAAGGTAGTTGTGTTTAGAGTCTCAGCCCCTTCACGACAAAAGAAAAACTTTTTATGTACTCAAGTTTGTAAGACTGAACTTAAAGCAATAATAAGTGTAATCAAAAACTTTTAAAATTCCATTTTAAGTGCCAAAACTTTGTATGATTTTTTTTGAGAAGTTGTCTGACAAGTGTGTAAACTTTGCATATCCTTTTAATCTAACAGCTTTTAACAAACGAAATGAGATTTTTAGAAGTATTTATATAAAAATGCAAACAGATTGAACAAAAGTAATTCCCCCTTCTCTGAAAATAGATACATTAAGTACAATATAAACTGGGCATGGAAGCAGGGGCCTGTAACCCCAGTACTCTGGGAGGTTTAGGCAGAATGATTGCAAGTTGGAGCTCAGCCTGGGCAACTAGCAAGAGCTGTGCTCAATCCCCAGTACCACCAAATAAATAAATAAATACATACATGCATACATACATATATATGCATACATACATACACACTTTCAGTGTGGCTCAGTAAATTTTCTTAATTTATAATTATGGCCTTATACTTTTAGTTGATTTAATGTGATATAGAAATTAATAATTTGCAATGAAAATAAGTATTAGGAAAAATTTATTTCACTGGTTTAATTTTAATATCCAGATAGAATAATGAGCTCAGTGAATCACACTCCTCTGCTTTGTGGATTAAACATTTACTGAACACTACTATTTATTAGAGCCCAACCTTGTCTTAGGAAATGGAAAGAAAGGTAAGTGAGGCTCTTGCCTTCAAAGTATATACAACCTGTAACAGGTAAGATGGCAAAGGAATGGTATGAGAGGTGCAATGAGTGTCAAACCTGTAAGGCTTCTAGACTTAGGCACTGAAGGACAGATTCATCAACTAGGATTTTGGGGTGATCACCTTAGGCAATTGGAGGATCTTCCTTAAAAAGAGCATAACATGAACAAAAGTAGAGAACAAAATATGTATAACCCAAAATATGATCTACAAACCATCTGCGTCACAATCACCATGAGGAAATGAAGGGCTGTTACCCATATCCTGATTCAAGGCTCAAACTGAGATTCAGTCCGTCCAAGGCTCACACCAAGCATTCACTGGCGTAAAAACTAGAAAGCAAACACTACGTTCGAATGGACAAGTAACACGGAGAAAAGCAGGGAAGCCTGAGAAACATTCTTGAAATGGTAGATTGGATGCAGAACAGGGGCTTCCTAAGCAGGAGAAACCCATTAAAGTCTTTTAAGCAGGAGCGCACCAAGGTGAAAGTCACGATCAGTGATTCAGCAACACTGAACGACAGAGCGGGGTAGATGAGAGAAAGAGGCAAGTGAGGGGAAAGTAAAGCGGCCTTTCCAATGGTCCAGGCACGAAGGAATAAAGTCCGATGTGGGTGAAAGGTGAGGGGCCAGAGAGAAATAAACCAATATAGAGAAAATGAAAAACAGACTGATATTCACCAGAGTAAGTTAAAAATTCTCAAATCCATTTATTATCAGGTTCAGACCAAGACAAAGGCAAGTCTACTATCTGACCAGAAAACAGAAAATAAATGCTACATTCCTCTCCTCTGATTACTATCACCTTTCTCTTTTGGTGGGTTTTTAATTGTTGTTTGTTTGCTTTACCGCTAATAATTTAAACATCGTTAAATCCTCCCTTCCATTTAGTTAAAAGAATATTTTAAAAAAGAATATTTAAATCCCCAGTCACTAAATGCCGCTGATTCTTGATAGCATCCAAATTCCCCAACACCCCCTCCTCTAATTCCTCTTAGAATTATCCACTGCAAACCCAAGCCCAATAAATTGTCCCTGCTGACCCCCTCACTGAAGTATTTCTGAGATATTCCATGGGTGTGTTCTTCCTGGTTAGAGCAAGTTAAATAAACCTAACTTTCTTGACTATGAGTTTTTTCCTACTGATCTTTGATTGGTGGGCTTCAATGTATAATGAACATTAACAAGGGCAAAGTAAATGCTAAATCACTGGTTAAATAGAGGCAGAAGGTTAAAAAATAACTTTAAAGCTTGAAGCCTGTGAGAATAACAGTAGCACAGACAGAGAAGGAAACAGCAGAAGAAGTATGAGCTGAGTGCAGACTTACTGAGCCTGAAGGAGCAGAGTGATGTGCAAGAAAAAATGTTTTGGAAACAATGTGTTTATGAGCTTCCAGCAGTGGGGGAAACACCAAGGAGAGGTAGATGTAAGAAATCTTGCACAAACATAATTATTGGAATCTTGAAATTAAGAATACCCTGCAGTGAAGTGTCAAAAAATGAAAAATAAAAAAGGTAGCCAAGTGTGTGGTAGGGCTTGGGACATGAAATGCGTTCCTCTGATGAAGAACCCCAGATGCTGCCAGTCACCTTTCACCTATACAATGCCTCACACCCTGTCCAGGTCTGTGTGGTTTTCAGTGATCACAATTTAAACGTCCTCAGTGGATTCTGACCAACCAACTTCTTTGTACAGCACCACTAGGTAGATCAGAAAGTCATTCCCTAGTTTAAAAACCAATAAAAGCAGTGATATTTTCTATCCTGCTGTGTTCTGGGCACCAGATCTGGTACCTCCTATGGGCACTCAGTACACAGCTGTTGGTCAGTGTAACGTTAGCCATTTAGACTCCAGCTCTGACAGCAACAGACAGTGTCTTTTTAGTAGCAGGAAGAAAAAGTAAAGAAGATTTCAATAACTTTATAGTGAACACGGTGGAAACCTAAAACAAACCAGGCACACTGAATTTGAAGGAGCACCCCTTTCCAAAGCATGCACCTCAATCGAACAGACCTAGGTTCAAATCCCAGTTCTACTAGTTCGTATCCTAGGAAACTCATTTAAATTCTCTCAATCTCCATTCCCCCAACAGTCAGCTAGGGAAAACGTGCCTACCTCGTAGGATCGTCGTCAGGATTAAGTAAATCAATTTATGTAAAGCATTTGGCACACAGTCGATGATTAATAAACAGTGATGAAAAACAGCAACAACAAAACAATAATCAGATACTTATTCACACTTATTAGGATGAACTAATCTAAAAATCTAAAAAAATAAAACCCAAGTGTTGTTGAAGAGGTAAAGAAATTGGAACCTTTCTTCACTATTGATGTGAATGTAAATAGTGTCACTGCCAGTATGACAGTTCCTCAAAAACTAAAAATAGCATTACCATACAACCCAGCGATTTCACTTCTGGGCATATATTCAGAGTTCAAACCAGAATTTTTTTTTTTTTTTTTTTTTTTGTGGGTACCGGGGGTCAACCTCAGGACCTCGCACACCAGCAGGTGCCCGTGCCGCTGAGCAATATCACCGGCCCTTTTTTCGTATGTGAGTTCTGGGAGTCGAACTCGGGCCCTCATGCTTGCCAGGCAGGTGCTTACACCACTGAGCCATCTCACCAACCCCATAAACCAGAATTTGAAATAACTTGAGTGCTATTTTACATATTCACAGCAGCATTATGACCAAAAAGTGGAAACAACACAACTGTACATCAACAGATAACTAGCTTATAACTAGCTTATAACTAGATAACTGGATTACATTGTTACATGTTGTTGTTTGTTTTACCACTAATAATTTAAACATCACTAAATCCTCTCTGCCTTTTAGATAAAAGAATATTTAAATCCCCAGTCATTAAATGCCCCTGATTCTTGATAGCATCCAAATTCCCTAACCCCTCTTCTCTAATTCCTCTTAAAATTATCCGCTGCAAACCCAAGCTGAATAAGTAGTCCCAACCCCCGCACTGAAACATAACACAAAAAGTGGAAACAACCCAACTGTACATCAACAGATAACTAGATTATAAATAGATAACTAGATTACTTGAATGTATACGAGGAATATTATTCAGCCTTAAAGAAGGAAGGAAATATGGACACATTGATGAAACTTGAGGATATTACGCTGAGTAAAACATAGCAGGCACAGAAGGGCAAACACTAATGCGCTTACGTGTAGTACCTACAGCAGTCAAATTCATAAAGATAGAAAGCAGGATGGGGATTCCTAGGGGATGGGGAGGACAGATGATTTGTTAATGGGTTAGCTTTACTTTAGCAAAATAAAAAGTTATATAGAATGCTTGAACCACAGTGTGACTCCACACTAGTGAACTATACACTTAAGATGGCTAAAACAATAAATTATACCAAATATGCAGGCAGACCAGGGCATTATGTATATTTAAACACAGTTTTAAAACAGTAAAAGCAGCAATACCACCTGATCAGAAAAGAATAAGTCGTGTCCACCAGAGGTCACCCTTACTCAGGACCAAAGCTGCATCCATGCAAACCCCACAGCCAGTCTCTTCACAGCGCTGCCCTGCATCTATTCTTTTGTTCAGGACCCTCAGTGGCCAATTGAAGAAAGATAGTGACCGAGTAACGAAGGAGGCATTTAAGTAACTTAAAAAAAAAAACAACTCTCTTGTTCTCAGAATTATTTCTCACAGAAAAAGAAGCAAGTGGTTTAGAAGCCCAAAACCTTGTTAGAAAACCTTGCTAGAGTTTTATAGTAAACTAGGAACAATGGGAGTATCAATAGTACAGAGAGAATATGATGCAAGAAAAGTTGAGCTGCAGTAGGCAGAGCACAAAACTAGAGCATTCTCAACACAAGGAGGAGAAGTGAATGATCCAGAAAGTAAGCCACACTTCATGCATGGAAAAATGGATCATTCAGAGGCCAAGAGGCAAGAGATATCTTTTAGGAAGTTGCACCTGGGGTCTACTTAATGGCCATGGCCAGTGAGCTCCATCTTTTCTGGATGTTTGGGAACTGTGTAGCCTCCTGCTAGTTTCTTAAGCAAATTCTGACTCACAGAGTTTGGCGATTAGGAGGTCAATGTCAGGCTTGGAGAGAACATTTTCAGTATGTTGATGTTGGTAGGATTTCAAGGTATATAAATTACAAGAGATCAAAGAAAAACAAAATGAAAAATGGAGAGAACAGATAGTGATCATTCTTTTAAGCAGTTGTTTTGAAAGACGGAGAGAAATGAGATATTCGTCTTAGAGGTCAGCAGGGACACGTGAGAGAAGGTAATGTTTTCTTTCCAAATCTAAGAGGCCAAACACGGCCCCACTCCTGAAGATATCCACACCCTGAGTCTCGGAACATGTGAATATCTTTCCTTATATGGCAAAGGGGACTTTGGGGATAGAATTAAAGCTAAGGAACTTGAGATGGAGAGATTATCCAGGTAGACCCAACCTAATTGCATAAAATTTTTAGAAATGGGAAACTTCTCCCGGCTGGGTCAGAGATGTCACATGGGTGGATTTGAATATGGAGGAATGGGGCCATGCACCCAGGAAGGCAAGAGGTCACTAGAAGTTGGAAAGGCAAACAGGACCTTCCAGAAGGAACAAGCCCTGCAAACTCTGATTTTAGCTTAGTGAGAACTGTTGGATATCTGACTCTAAAACAGTAAAGTAATAAACTTGCATTGTTTTAAGTAAGAGTACTTTTATAGTAATTTGTTATAGAAGCAATAGAAAATTAAAACACTGCCCTATAAGAAAATTCTATAAAATTTCAAAAACACTTTGTAGCAGAATACAGAATCATATTAAGTGGTAGGGCATTAAGTATTAAATCTAGGTTAGGCTGGGCATGGTGGTGCACACCTGTAATCCCAGAACTCAGGAGGCTGAGGCAAAAGGATCACCGTGAGCTTGAGGCCAGCCTGAACTACATAGTGAGACCCTGTCTCAAAAAAATAATAATAATTAAAATTTTAAAATCTGGGTTAATAAATACACCTTCCGCACATTACTGTACAAGACACACACCAGTTATTCTAGCCATAAGAGGACTGAATACCTTCGTACTGTAAGTAGGTTTTTTTAGAATGAAAATTTCTTAGTCTTTTATTACTAAAAACATAACACAATAAAGGGAAAAAAGCATCTTTAAGTAGAAAATTTTGCTGCTGAGTCAGACTTCAGCCATCATTTATGCAACACATATTTACTGAACGCCTTCTCTGTGTCCTGATTCATAGTATACTATGATGACAGAATAGAAAGCAAGACAGTCAAACTCCCTGTCCTCCAAGTCCTCACATTCTAGTGATGGACTATAAAAAAGAAACACACAAAATTATGTCACGGGACAAGTGCCTGATAGAAAAATAAAATGGAATTCAAGGACATGGGATGACCAAAGGGAGCGAATATTAATGGCAGCCAAAGAATATATTTCAGGGGGAAAAGAATGATTTGAGACAAGTCACTGAATAAAGAGAATAAATATATGCATATTTGGAAATGTGTTTTAAGCAAAATAAATAGTAGGCACAAAGACCTTGGTGTGTGTGCATGTTTGGGGAGCTAAAAGAGTGGGCACTGTCCTGTGTGTAACACAGGAGAGGAAAACTACAGGAAAAAACTTGGAAAGGAAAGAATTGTGAATGAGGGAGGCAGATGCTGTAAGAATTTATTCTCCATTTTCAAGACTTTTGCTTTTACTTTCATACTAAAGCAATATGATTTTAAACAGAACTGTGACATGATCCAAATTATATAGTGTTATGGTTTAGATCTAGAGTATCCGAAATCTTCAGCCGTTCAGAAGTTCAGAGTTGTGCTTTTGGAAGGTGATTGGCTCATAGGGGCTGTATACTCACCAGCACATTAACCCACTGATGCGTTTGTAGCTGAATGTGCTCTTAGGACGTAGGGTCTAGTTGGAAGAGGCAAGTCAAAGAGGTGTGACCTAGAAGGGTGTATCTCTCTCCCTAGCTGTTCCCTTAGGAGCCAGCCGACCATGGATCCAGTCCTTTAAAACCTACGAGACAAAATAATCTCCTCCTTTAAATTGTAGATGTCAGTTACTTTGTCCCCGGGATGAGAAAAGTGACTAAGCTCCCCTGTGGACTGCTCTCAACACCTCCTGCCTCCAGGTTTTGCCTTACCTCTGCCCACTAACTCGAGCATACAGCCAAGCACTCTTGCTATGGCCCGCGCTCCACTTGAACACTGGAAGAAGAGGAGGAACAACAGTTTCCTTTATTCCTTGCAAATTCCTCTCAAAGTATTTTCTGCTGATAAATTAAAAATTAATCTCTGGGTGCAGTTGGTGGTGACAGAAAAATTCAGATCCTGGAGGTGTAAGAGGCTGTGTCTAATTCTCTGTTAAAAATACACTTGGACTTGTCCCAGCTATTTTCAACTTTGAGGCTTTAATAAAAATTTATAAGTAACAGGAAAAATCTCTTTCTGAATCATGCGAAAAATATGACTCTTTTAACCAATAAAATAACAATTAAATATCAAAAAGAACTTACTTGCTAATAAAAAAATGGAAAAATGTCATTTAAAAAGAAATGCAAATATATCACTATGCAATAATTATATGAAAAAATCAAACTGCCAAATATCAATATGAATAAGGTAATACAAATTAAAACAATAAGTACTTCAGTGTATTCATTCCAGCGTGATCAAAGGAATAACTATTAATATCCCGTGCAGCAGGAGATAGGCAGGGCATCTGTTAGTTGGTAGAAACCTATGGACTCTAAAAATGTATTTTAAAGTAAGGCTAACTAATGTTAAATATTTCTAAGAATTTTATTGCAGCATTATATGCAAAATTAGACATTTGGAAGTAATATGAAAGTCTAATATTAGAAGAATGACTAAATCAATGATAGAATGCCCACACAGTGGAATAGTACACATGTTTATGTGTAGAGAGAGACAGAGAAAAATATTCATAATATACCACTAAGCAACAGAAATCATATTACAAATTAACAATAGTAATAATGTGATCAAATACTGAGTGTAGATTAGTATAAAAGTACTGTTTCTAATCTATACCCAATAAATGAAGTATATCACTAGTATACATTCATACTATTCTATTTCTTTTATTTTCTAAATTTTTCTGAGTATAAATTTCATTGATCAAAAACATCAATAAAAATTGTACAGATTTTATTTTCAGAATATTTATATAAAGAGAATGTTAGCTGGATGTGGTGGCATGTGCCTGTAAACCCAGCATTCTGGGATGCTGAAACAGAAAGATTATAAGTTTGAGACAAGCCAGGGCAATTTAACAATTTAGTGCGACCCTGTCTCTAAATAAAAAATGTAGAAAAAGCCGAGGATGTAGCTCAGTGAGAGGTCCCTGGGTTCAATCTCCAGTACCAAAAGAAAAAATAAAAGAGAAAGAAGGAAGGAAGGAAGGAGGGAGGGAAGGAGGAAGGGAAGGAAGGACGGCAATGTTTATAGCATTGTGTGAAATAAAAAAATGAGAATATAAAATTACACACTCCAAGTAACTTGCAAGTAAGTACAAAAGAAAATGTTGATTAGAAAAAAATGTTGTAAGGAAATATATCAAAACACAATAGCATGCCAGGGATATAGCTCAGTGGCACAAGCGCCTGTCTGGCAAGCGCAAGGTCCTGAGTTCCAGTCCCGGTACCAATAAATAAATAAATAAAAATAAATAACAATTTTAAAAAACACAATAGCAATCCTTAGGTAAGTTTTTATTTTATATTTCAAATTTTTCTGTATCCAGCAGTCTTATCTTCATCATCAAAATAGTTACTCAAAGATATTTGTCATTTGTATTGCTCTGCTTGCCTTCCTAGCTGGATTTCTTTGTAAACTTAAGTCTGGGAAAACAACTGTTTTTGGTGGTTTTTTTTTTGTTTTTTTGTGTGTGTGTGTGGGTACCGGGGGTCGACCTCAGGACCTCACGCGCCAGCAGGCGCCCGTGCCGCTGAGCGATATCACCGGCCCTTTTTTCCTATGTGGGTTCCGGGAGTCGAACTCAGGCTCTCGCGCTTGCCGGGCAGGCGCTTACACCACTGAGCCATCTCACTGGCCCTGAAAACAACTGTTTTTATTGCTCACTTACCCCACCCCCTTTTTTTTTACAATTCACAATGCTTTATTTTTATAAACTTGCAGCTAATTGATTTCCCACTTCATCTTTGTCTTTACACCAAGCCTCCATTTTTATCTTCCGTCCAGCCCATGTTGTTACTCTGTCTCTGTCTCCTCTATTTCACCCTCAAATATGATTCATTATTGCACAATATGCCCATTAATCACAACAGAGAAAAAGCTGTGCAGGTAGCACTAGAAAAATTTAGACTTTTCTAATACAGTGTCTAGTACTAATACCTACGAAAGGATTTCTATGTGGAAAGGATATCATGTAACAAAAGAAAGAAGGATGAGCTCTCTGACATCCTGGGGAAAAAGAACCAGGAGACATGACTATTAAGTCCTAACGGGAGGAAAATGTAGCTCTGAGTCACCAAACTAGATTAGGACCTCGAGGAAATCTGTAAAATTAAGTCTATAAAAGCTGGCCCAGCTGGTTAATTAGCACACTGTACAGCAGATTATGTTTTATAGTTTCATTTTTATATCCTAAACTGCAGCCTAATAAGCCAAGCCAATTACATTACCAAGGACTTGATGACTTGTCTCTTTCATACGAGCTCACCACAGTTGTTAAACCTGCATTTGCATACAATCAGAATGGTTTCTGTTATATGCCTGATTTCTTAGACCTCCAAGTTAAGACAACAGCAAGCAATGAAATGGTTCCAGAACTGCTAATACACAGAATGCTCTGCACAGACCCAACTGTGCCAGATGAAGGAAATGATTCATTTATTAAGGTTGTAATTACAGGCTATGAAACAGCTGGTTATGGGCTCTTTCTCCCAGCCTGAGCTACTTTCTAACATCTGCTAGTATGAACAGAGTAAGGCACTGACATTCTCTTAAGTATCCTCTCCCCAAAAGGAAAAATGTTTTTCAGAGAGTTTAGGGTGTTCAGTCAGAACAATAAACAAGACATCAAAAGTTGGAGGGCCAACATGACCAATACAAGAACTTAAACAGAGCCATCTCTTTTTAATTAACCAAACACCCATGTCATGTATGCCATCCTGGAATAGGCTGCATTATCCAACATTTCTAAGCTGGAATGACGAGGCACTCTTTCATTGTTATGGTCACTGAGTCCCTTATCAGCAAGCACACACATGCACGTGCATAAAGAAAAACTTCTCATTTTTTTTATTATACTATGCATTTTTTATATTTTCTTGTATTTTCTCATGCTTTTTTTTCTTCCAGATCTGTGCCTAGAACTCACGACTTTTGCACTGAGCTATAACCCCAGCCTGTCTTGTCTTTTCTTTCTTTTCTTTCTTTTTTTTTCTTTCTCTTTCTTTCTTTCTTTCTTGCTTTCTTTCTGTCTTTCTTTCTTTCTTTCTTCCTTTCTTCCTTTCTTCCTTTCTTCCTTTAATTTTGGGGCAGGGTCTTGCTAAATTGCCAAATTGCCTAGGCTGGGCTCAAAATTGTGATTGTTTTGTCTCAGCCTCTCAGAGTGTTGGGATTATAGGCATGCGCCACCACACCTGGCTTCCTGTGCTATTTCATTGATTAAGAAAATGAAATAAGAGTGGTATTCCTCAAAAAAACTAAAATGATAAATCCCATTCAACCCAGCTATTCCCCTTCTAGGTAAGTTCTCGGAAGAGTTAAAGACATCATATTACAATGATACATGCTTACCCATGTTTATAGCGGTACAACCCACAATAGCTAAATCATGAAAGCAGCCTATATCCATCAACAAAGGATGGATAAATAAACTGCGGTATTTATACACTATGGAGTACTACTCTGCTAGAAAGGAGGATAAAGTTGAGTTATTTGTAGGAAAATGGATATAACTTGAGACCATAATGTTAAGTGAAATAAATGAGATGCACAATCTTAAATATAAGATATGAGAAACCCAAAATATAAATGAAAAGCAAAATAAAATACAAGAAATTGGGAGATAGTTTTTCAGTAAGTGGGAAGGAGACCAAGAGATGGAGAAGGGGGGAGTGAGGAGAGAGGAAAGGGATGAAAAAAAGAATTAAGATGTGTTACATATAGGTACCAACTCCCCACAATGAATGTAATCATTATATAATGCAAACATGTACCAATAAAAATAAAAAAAGAATTGAGATGTGTTTTATGTATGTGCTAACTCGCCACAATGAATGTATTTATTACGTACTGCAAACATGAACTAATAAAAATAAAAAATAAATGAATAAAAAAGAAATGCCTCTTCCTTAACCTTCCCTGCATCCTCTTGTTAGAATCTTATTCATCCTTGACTTAGAACTCAAACTAACCTTTTTCACGAATACCAACCTGCTTATTTCCAAACATCAGCAAGCAGTGGATGTTAGAAAGAAATATAAATGTAGTTGTCAAGGAAGATTATTGGACCCCACCTGCCCGAGTTCAAACATCAGTTTTGCTACAGACTCATTTTAGCAATATTTAGTTTAAATACTTAAACTAAGTATTTAATCATTCTTTGCTTCATTTTTGCTTCTATCAGTTCAGAGTGATGATAATATCTACCTCACAGCATTATTAGGCAAATTAAATTAGTTAGTACACTGAAAAAAATACCTTGAACCCTGGAGATTACTTTTCCCTTGCACTGGATATATTCTTCAATGTGGACATAACACCCTCTCAGCCTCTCCCAAACACTTCTTTCTTTTCACTGTAGAAAAGGGTTTTAATTTTTTTAGTGAAGTGGGACGAGCAGGGCATTCCACTTTCTCTGGTTTTCCTCTTGAAGGTGAGTGAGGTTTAGCTGGAGGAGAGTAAAAGGCCCCTTCCGTACTATAACTTTCAGTTTAGTCCCCGTCATTGCAGGTGATCTTCTGGCACTCATCTGCTACTCTTTCTCTTGTCAGTCTGATTAAATCTCAGGGTCAGATCAGGGCAGGAGGAGGGATGTTATTGAGTGGATCTTCTTGAAAACCCAAACACATAGTCAGCACTTAGTACGTTATATCCAGTGTCATAATTCCTTCCTGTCAACAGCTACATGAATTCTCTGTGTATTTTTTCTCTCATAGTATTGAGCCATTCTCCTGCCATTAGTTTTATCTTGTCCAGTTCCCTATTAGATTACGAAATACATAGAGGAAAGGCTGAGTTGCACTTCTCGTTTCCCTCTTCTTGCATATTACTTTTTAAATATAATATACAGTATTACATGATTAAAAAATATTATATGAAGCTGGGGTGGTGGCACATGCCTGTAATCCCAGCACTTGAGAAGCTAAGGCAGGAGGATGGTGAGTTTGAGGTGAGCCTAGACTGCATAAGGAGACCCCGTCTCAAAAAAAATTACATGAAAATATTATGTAAGCACTATAAATTATTCTCACTGAGAATTCAATTCAATTATTCAGTTTTTTAGAAGACAATTTAAATAATGGAAATCAATCTATATGTTTTAAAGGTTTTATACATGAACATTTCCTTTGATGAATCACTCTTCATCCATGTGGTCTTTATCTAAATGTAGATAGGAAATCTCCAAGCCATTTACTTCTCTGACCATATTTTTCTTCATACCATGTGACCCAATTGCATGATTTCAGCAAATTACCCTCCTTTTGTCAGTTTCCTTATCAATAAAATAGAAATATATATTCTAAAACATTTTTTTACCTTCTGCAGCACAAAACTATCTCTACCCCAAACACTGTGAACAAAAAATTATTTCCACTTCTGCAGAAGGCTGAGATCATATAAAGAAAAATTAATCACATCTTTTCTGATGATCTCCAAATAGAGTTAATAAAAAAATGCAATATTTCATTCAAGAGCTCTCTGTCTTCACTATAAATATTCATCCTCATGTTCCTGGAACAAAATTATAATTTAGTTCACTGTGGGTGATTTAGAATATGTATGATTCCTTTCATTATTTGGTCACTTTCTGCTAAATTCTATAGTTAGGTAACATCGCTTCACTTTTCCCCACATTCCGAGGATATATCTTTAAGAAGATATTTAATATGTAAAACTTCCTCACTGCTGACATTAATCACATGGTGGGAGGTCCTGAGAGGAATGAATCAGATTTAGATAACATTATTAGATAACTGAAATAATTACCAGTGTTATAAAAATGGGAGAATTTTACTGTTGCTTAAAGAGATATATGATGAGACTGATGCAAAATTAATTTTGAGGACAGGATTTTGATCTGAATAAATTGCTGCAAGGCTGCTAGCATGAGGTAGGACTTTGAGACTTGCATTTCAGATTATTTCATGTAAAAAGCATAGTTAAGTGTTTTATTCTTTGAAGGCTTGAATTATGTTGGACAGTGAATTACCTCATCTTGCAGGATCAATAAACCACTTCAAGCTTTAGAACTAGGTTCCTCTTTCAAGCCATGAATATAAGGAGATGACACAGCAAACTGCCTAAGGAAGAAGATAACAGTAAGAAAAGGAAAATCAGATCACTGAATGTCAATACCATTAGCATTTGTTAGGGATGAAAAGAGGCACCAAAGCAACTTTGTAAATGCAGCTAAGACAGAGTTTTATGTATTCTGACCTTCTAAATGTTCTATTCTGGGGGGGTCAAAGGAGTTAAAAGAAAGGTATAAAACAGACAGATTTGGGGACTATGCAATTATTTATATACACTTAGGAAAAGATATTTTCTGTCAAGGTCTGATAAATATTCGCTATATTTCTAGATTGCACGCATGTGTTTTTCTTTTTGGAAATTGCGTGTTTTGTTTTTCCACTCTCACAGAGTGGGAATAAAAGGTCAATTGTTATTTTATTGTTTAGTTGAAGTTAGGGTCGGTACAGAGATACAGAATTTGTAAATTGGCTTTCCTTAATAGAAAATTGTCTACTAGAAAATGTATTGCATCCACAATTATATGGTAAGGCTTCCAGATACTTCATAAAATTTGTTTTTCCTTAAGGTAGAACTGAAGTGTCTGGGGATGAGGAATGTGTTATGGGAAAAGAAAAAAAAAAAAAAGATAGATGAGTAGTGAAGCAACTGAAAAATAGCTCGATTATCATTCTGCCTTTGAAGTTTTAAGATTACCCTGAAGTGATGCTAAATGGATGAAATTGAAATATCTCATCTGCTTAACTCCTTGGAGTAAATGACAGTGCTTTGCCTTTGAGACCCTTAATCCCACCTGGGCAGAGTAGCTGGGTGGGCAGTACTGGTCCATGGAAGAGGCTTTGTCCTTGTAGATCTGCAAAGGGCAACGATGAGGACCGAGATTTGGGTAGGACAGTTGGGGATAGAGAGGTGCACCCTAATATTATATCGTATTTCACAGCCACTAAATCTAACCTACGTGTAAGGCTGTATTTAATTCAATTATTATCCTGCCCTTTTTTTTTCCTGTTGCTTAATTATTATTATTTCAAGTTGACACAGTCAGAGCAAATTGGTTCTTTACTGGGCTTCAGATTAGAGATCTGGTATTTGCTAATAACTACTGAGGTTTAAATACATTCTGTGTGACTATAACTTGATAGTATCCTTTGAGATTTATCATAAAATTTAAGAATTACTTAATATGCACAAGTTGGCTAATATTACAACAAAATTTTCTAAGCAGTTAAGTATGTACACCTTACACATCATAAATCATCACCACTGGTAAGTCTGGGTTTCTAGATTTTGAATTTAGACTTTTCTTCTTAGCCCCAAACCATGGGTACATTTGCCTACCAATCACCACATCTGTGCTTCGTTCTTATCGTTCTTATCGTCTGAATCTGAATTTAAGTAATTCAACGAAAAAATGCTTCTAGCCCTCTGTCCTACTTTAGTGAATTATACCATTACCCATCTAGCTGCACCATCTTGAAACCTGAACATTAACCTCAATACACACTCTCCTTCCCAGTCAACTGCTATTGATTTTACCCTCTAAATAGGCCATGAATTTACCCACTCCTTTCCATTTCCACTGCCACTGCAGCAATCTTAATTCATTTCTGTCTGGGAAAAGGAGACAAAGCTTTAGAATATGGGTGGTTATGTTGGCAGTTTGTAAATGAGGATGCAAACCATCACTCATAGGCATGAATTATGTCGCATTTGATGTCTTTGATAGAGGAAAGACTTTAAATTCTAAGAGAATTTCTAAAAAAAATTTAGATTCTATTTCTCTGCTAAACTGGCCTGGTAAGTTAACTCACAAAATTCCAAGGGATTGTATATTGGGATAAAGACAGGAATACTGTAGGGGTCCAGCACCCCAAAGGAAAACACTAATGACATGCTTAACATGCGGTAATGAATGGTCTTACAGAAGATAAAACTTGGAGGTGAACATCAGAGAAAAACTTTAGGAAATAGATATCCAAAGAGGAGTCTTATTTTGCAGTTGAAGGTTATATTTTATACAGATGAGACCTGGATTTTCTTATTGTGTTCATGAATGGCAGACCAGCCATGCACATTTGCACAAGAACACACACACACATACACACACTCACACACACACACACACACCCCTGCTGCAGCATTCCCAGCATCTCCCAGCTGCTGGTATTTTCACAGTAAGCTATGTCCCAGACCAAGGAGACAGCACCAGGTCATAGAACCCCAGGCTTTTGCTGTAGATGTAAACCCAAGGCCTTCACACTAAGCTGCATTACCAGCCCTTTTTGATTTTAATTTTGAGACAGGATCTCACTAAGTTGCTAAATACCTCAGACTGGATTTGAACTTTCAATCCTGCTGCCTCGGCCTCCCAGAGTGCTGGGATTACAGATGTGCACTGCTATGCATAGCTGCTGAATTATACTTCTGAGTGTTAAACACCAATGGGTGAGAACTTTGGTTCTAGTGAAGAAGTGACATTAATAATAATTATTATTCTGTATTATTCTGTATTATGCACTTTGCTCAGTGTTTACATACATAATTTCATTTAATAATTAATCTTTACAGTAATGTGAGGTAGAAGTTGTTTCCCCATTTTAGTCCTTAACCTGAATTTCAAAGAGCAACATATGACAGAACCACATTTCCTCAAGAGAATTGAAAATATGTTTTAAATGTGTGGTGAATGTTAAGTGGGACTTAGTTTTCAAAAGGAGAACTTAAATGATCAAAGTTCTTCTGGAATATGTATCTGCCTCAGGGGGTCATGAGAATTAAAAATAAAGTACTAAAGTCCCTGGGGTATAGCAGATGGATGCTCAGTGTTACATTACTAATTCCAGAATACTTTCTCCTGGGAACTTCTCACCAACTTCAGCATCTACTGGAAGGCAATTAGTTTTACTTTCTTGTTAGATTCAACCTTTCATTTCCATTCTTTCTTTTTCTTATTTGTGAAAGTAGTTGAGTAGGATAAGCAAATAATTGAGTAAAGGAAGATCAACTTCCATTCAATATGGAACCACGCTATCTGTCGCCTAATTTCCTCCTTGATTTTGCCCTTTTACTGAGTTCAGACTGGAGATACCAGCTTTACCAGCCGGGTCAGAGAGACCTGACTTCGGGTATTTCAATGAACTTTTATGTTTTTTTAGAATGTTTTAAGCACAAATGAGTATTTACATTTTATTGAATGCTTCTATGAAAATGACGTTAAAAGATGCTTTGCTAAAACTTCTTCTATTTCATGAATACTCCTGAATTAATCTTGATGCATCCATGATTGTATTTTGCTATGTTTCATTAGGTAAATTTTTTAGGATTTTGCATCTACATGATATTTCTTATTTTTTATCCAACTTTTATGTGGTTTTGCTGACAAGGTTGTATAATCCTAATAAAATGATGCCAGGAATATTCACTTGTTTTATTCTCTGGAGGCGTTTATAAGATTTAAATCATCTATTCTTTGAATGATTATTAAAAATCTTTTTATTTATTTATTTATTTTGCAAACTGTTCATCCTGGTTTATTCTGTGACTGGAAAACTAAACAACCCCTCAGCCAGAAAATGAAGGGTGGGCTTAATCCTCTTCCTCCTCATCCCCGGCTCCGGCCCCACCCTGGCCCTTCTTGGCATTCTTCCGGCTCAGGAGGCCTGGCAGCCTCCCCGCATGGGGAGCACAGGGAGAAGTCGATGTGCTTCTGGGAGTCCGGGCGCACAGTGAAAGCCGGGGTGCTCACCACCTGCTTGCGGACCCTGGTGCGGCGCTGGCGGATTATCACACGGGCAGGGCGGCTGGACTTGGCCAGGTCCAGCTTGAAGACCTGGGTCTGCAGGCGCCTCTCCGGGAAGGCCCCAATCTCCAGGCCCAGCATGCAATCCAGCTTCATCCGCAGGAGAGGGTTGCCTTCGAGGAGACCCGTGGGTCCTCTTCGTCGGGCGTTAGCAGCTCCTGCGCAGCCTTGCGGATCTTGGCCAGAGTAAACCTGACCCTCCAGAACTCTCGCTTGCTCCGGAGCCCATGCTCGCTGATCAGCTTCAATTCTCGGTCCAGGCGGGATTTCTGGAAGGGCCTCCGCGGGGTTATGCTGGTTTTATGACAGACCCAGCTGTTCACCACCGGTGCGTTAGCTCCACTTGCCCAGCTGCGCCTATCATCTGGTCCTGATAACTGAGAAAAAAATTAAAATTCTTATTTAAAATAACCTGATTGTCAGTGATTTTTGGTAGATTTTTAACTATTGATTAAATGCCCTTAAGATTATAAGACATCATTCTTTTACTTCTTTAGTTGCTTTGATACTTATTATTTTGCTAGATGTTTATTTCATAAAAGTCCAATGAACTACTTAAAATTACTGGTTTTTTTTTTCTTTTTCATTGAAAATATACATTGAATCATTTTCATAACTTTAAAAATTTTGTTGTTTTCATACATATTAAAGTAAATTAAACATATCCTGACAACAATCCAAAAACAAACAAAACAGAACTAAATGTTAACCAGGCATGGTGGCACACACCTGTAATTCTAGCACTGGGGAGACTTAGGCAAGAGGATTACACATTTGAGGACCCCTGGGCTACGTAATAATACATAAGGAGACGCTGCCTCGATAAACAAAAACAACATCAAAAAGCATTATCACAAGTGACAAATTAATAATTTTAACAAATTGTTATTAACACTTTTAACCTTGCTAGCACAGTAAATTTGGTCATCATTTTTGTACTGTAAGATGAAGATAAAAATGTGCATAAAGAATCTAAAAGTTCAACGACCTCACCAAATGAATAATACATGTACCCAACACCCACATCAAGATAAAGTATATTGCCACTAGGCCAAGAGATTCCTTCCTTGCTCTTTCTAATCACTAAACTCCAAAAGGAAAATTATTACTACGCAGACTTCTAATACTATAGATTATCTATTTTTGAACTTCATATACGTATTCATTATACTATATGCATTCATTTTTATCCAGCTTCTTCCATTTAGTATTACGTTTGTGAGATTTAACTATGTATTATGGGTAGGGGTTGTTTGTTCTTTTTAATTGCGTGACCATTGAAGGGATCCGGAATACATCACTGTAAAGAGGTTTTCCCCCTTGCACTTCTCTAAAGGGAAACCTCAGAAGTCAGTCCTCATGAATCCCCACCCTGGGAGCTTCTCCAACTGAAAAGATTAACTCTTATCACCTGAGACACTTAGGATAGGAAATTAAATAAATAGACATTGTCATGGGACTATAATACCTTCTATCTAGTCTTCATTTGTTTACTAAAGGTCATTTGTTGGGATCATGGGTGTAGCTTAGGGGTAGAGCCCTTGTTTAGCATGCATGAACTTTAGGGTTTGACCCTCAGCAATAGGAAATTTTAAAAAAAGAACTAAGATTTATTGTTCATAAGTGCTCTTTCTCCCACTCCCTTTTCTCCATTAGGATAGTGATACATAAGACCCAAATTCTAAATACCTCTGGTGGTTTCTGTTAATTCCGAAGTACATACATGGATGAAATCCTGTCACTTCTCTTACTAGTCTCTCTTTTGTCAGTTTAATTTGCAGGCCTTAACTTACTGATTCCAACAGGGTAAAGGAATTTTTTTTTTCCACTTGATGATCATATAATATAATTTATTTAACTATTCAATTTTAAAGAATAAAGCTAATTTACACATTGTTTTGTGTGTGCTTTCATGCTTACATGTATGTATATAGTATATATTTGAAGTGGAATTTCTGGATCACTTGACAGGCACACATACAGAGTCAATGTAGAGAACAAAGAAAGCTTCCATCTACCCTTCTAGATGGCCTAGGAACCAAATTGATATAACACAGATTAAATAAAGAATAAAACTATTTTATTACATATATATGCATGGGAGTATCATAAAAAAATTGTGAGATTCCAGGAGGTGGCCAGCCAGGTGATTGAAACTTATATACCATTCTGGGGCACTCAAAGAAATAGGTTTTTGAGAGTACTGGAAGTAAGAGTGACAAATTATAAGAAGATGAGGGAGGAAATGTATTGTAAATGAAGGTTGTTTTGAGAGCCTCTCAGGAGATACAAGTTATTTCTGAGAGTAACATTCTTCCTGGTACTGATATCTTTAGTAACGGAAATTTGCTTTCCAAAGGGGAACTTTATATATTATTTTAGGCAGTTAAGGGGAAAATAAAGAGATTTTCCTGTGTCTGCCCATTCTCAGTGGTCTTTAGCTCAAAATTATCCACATGCTAAAGTGGCATATTTGGAGATAACATATTCTGAACACCTTCATCAGTAAATACTGCTATATAGTATTTTATAATAGTTGTGCTAATGTGTAATACCAGAAAATCACATTCTAAATGAGAAAAATATTTTTTTCCCTTTACCATTCTAAATTCTCTGCTGAGACCCTGGTATGACTTAGATATAAAATGTCCTCTGAAAGCCTCATGTGTTCTGAGGTGGGGTTTTCGGAAGGTGATTGACTCATGGGTGCATTACACTCATCAGTAAAACCACCCACTGATGAGGAGCAGATGACCGTGTCGCTAGGCTGTGGGGCCTGTTTGGGGGTGGGACACTGGGGACATGGCAGGCAAAGTTGTATTCTTGGCCCCAGCTCATCCCTTCACTCTGGTTTCTGGCTGCCATGACATCAGCAGCTTTCCTCCATTACGCCCTTCTACCTCACCATTTCTGCTTTGCAGCAGCCAGCCATAGACTGAAAGCAGGAGCCAAAATAAACTTCTCCTCCTTTTGGTTGAAAGTCTCAGGCATTTTGTCCCAGTAGTAGGAAAATGGCTAAGGGATTTTGATACCAGAAATGGGGTCATTGCTGTAACTGTACCTGACCGTGTGGTTTAGAAGCCCTTGGAAGTGGTTCACAAGAACTCGGAAAGATTTGGAGACGTTAGTTAGAGAAGCTGTAGAATGTCATTAATAGAACTTGATAGGAGATTCTGGTCAGAACTCAGAAGATGAGAATGCTGATAGAGATACAGAGAGTAAAGGTCAGGCTCAGGAGGTTTCATTGGGAATAAAAACTCCACTGGCAGTTGGAAAAGAAGCCATGCTTGTTACACTCTCAGAATATTTGTTTACATATTGCCCATATCCTGAGACTTTGTGAGAAAACTGAGATTAAGGGCATTGGACTAGTGAATCTGATGGAGGAAATTTTAAGGCAGCCCAATATTCAAGCGGTGGCATGGGTAGTACTGGCAGCTTTTAACCAGACTTACAGCGACAATCAGGAGCAAATGATAGAGCTCAATGATTTGAAAAGTTTGCAGTTTTTCCAGAAAGAAAGCTCCTACAAAGTTGGGGCAAGGGAAAGCATGGTTGTTGAAAAGATTAGCATTAAAATGGGGTTTGTATCAGAACAATACGAAAGACACCTTGAGGGCATCTCAGGAATCAGCAAGACCTCATCTTTTCCAGTCTTGAAGTTTCAAAACTTGAAACATTTCATCTGAGAAGAGAGCTCCTGGATCCCATGATAGAGAAGGACCCCCTAGAGAATTGGTTCCCAAAGATGCTTTTCACATGCTCAGCCATCCAGACACTCAGAGTTTCCTGCAGCCATGGTCCAAGGGGACCTATCTACTACTCAAGCTGGTGGGAGACTTTGGCATCATCCACATTATGCTGAAATTACAGGCATGTAGAATGCAAGTGTTACTAGGTGATGGAGGCTTCCACTCAGATTTCAAATGAAGACCTGGGAGACTAGATAGTGTGACCCTGAGACATGGATCTAATTTTGGCTTTGCTAGGTTTTGTTCTTGCTTTAGTCTGATTTTTGTCTATTCCCCTATCCCTGCCTTTGGGTAGACACTGTTTAACCTATTTGCGATTGTATGTTGGAAGTATTTAACATTTTTTATGGGGGGCTCCCAGCTGGGGGTTACCTTGAGTCTCAGAGTAGACATTCTACTTGAACTTTTCAGCAGCGCTGCAATTGCTAAGACTATAATGACACTTAGTGGTGAGCCAAATGCATTTTGCATAAAGAGATGGACATGAGTCTTTTGAAGAAATGAGATGGAATGCTATGGTTTAGATCTAGAATGTTCCCCAAAAGCTTCGTGTTTTAAAAGGTGAGGCTCTGGAAGGTGATTGAATCAAAGGGGAAATGTACTCATCAATGGGTCCATCCACTAATGAGTGCAATAACTGAATGTGATTTGAGAGGGTGGGCCTGGTTGGAGGTGTGGGGGCGCATGACCTAGAAAAGTATATTCTTGTCTCTAGCTCCTTTTTTCTCCCTCTGGTTCCTGGCCTCCATGAGTGAACAGATTTTCTCTGCTATGGCCTCTTGCTATGTTATTTCTGCCTTGGACCCTGCTATGACCTGAAAACATAAGCCAAAATAAATATTTCCCCCTTTAAATTGGGAATGTTGGGTATTTTGTCCCAGCAACTAGAAAGTGAGTAAGATACCAGAAAATGAAAGGGAGATTAACAAAATAGTTATACAAATTTATTCAATATAAATTTTGGGCTGTTTTTGTTTTTGTACACAAAGTTGCTGGCATCCTGTTTGTACACAGAACTCTGGCTTGAGAAATTCTGTTGCTGATAAAGTAGGTGGCCTTGAAATTACAACAGATTTGACATCCGTGAAGCAAAACTATCACCAATGGAAAAATCCACTGGAAAAACTTATTTCTTCTCCTACACCTTAGCAGGCTGATCTGTAACACATTCATTACTATGTCCCCTGGGAATGTGGTCCTTGAAAATCAAGTAATCAGTTGAAATTGCTATCAAGGGATAACCAGGTAAGGCATTCCCTCCTTCTCTGCCCTTTTTCCATATTCTCGGTTCCTGAGACTGTACTATCTAATAAATTAGTACCATATAACATTTGTTCCAGGCTCTCAGCTTTCTGGAAATATTAGTCACTTTAGCACACTACAAATCAGATTCTTATGTTTTGAATCACCACTGAATTCAGTACTCTCAGTTTTCTTTTTGTTCTCAGGTCAAATGTTTTATTTTTCTTCCCAAATGACTTGCTATTCTACCCCTGGTCATGATGTGATGATGGGGCATTTTAAAACCACTGAAATGGAAACTAATAAAAGGAAAAGTGAAAAAAGTCTTAACCAAATATGAATATATAATACTGAAAATGTCTTTCTTAAAGTAGATGCTGGGTCTCAGAAAACAGTTCCCTGAAGAGAGGGCCTTAAAAGTGGTCTCTCTCCGATCTTCTGCTGTCTTTCTATCTCCTACTTTCCCAAGATGGATCACAGAAACTAGAACTCCCCTTTCCCCAAATCAACCCACAGAGCCTAAAAATATTACTCTAATCTTCTCTTATCTTTCTGTGTGAATGCTTTCCATAAAGAAATTCTCAGATATACTTTGTCTGATAGTAGGTCATAAGGCAGTAAGGGATCTTGCCTCTTACCTGGGATGAAGCAATGCTACACAGAAAGGCCAAGAAGACTCTGGAGAATCCTTCCTGAGTTTCTCCACTTAGTTAATTAGCATTAGGTAATTTATTTTTGTCTAACCACATTTCTACAGAGCTATCCATTCCACATACCTAACCACAAGAAATGGATAGTTCACACTGAGTCTTCAGGTTTTCATTCTGAAGGATCTTGTGCACATAACATTTTTTTAAAAGTAAACCTCTTCTGCTTTCCTCTGTTAACTCAGTCTATTTTAAAGGGGTGGGGATCATGACCCTTTCTGTTAGGCAGAAATCCCTTGCTCTTCCACTCCTTCATACACATGGCCTTGTTTTCCAACTCTACATTGAAATGAATAATTGCACTAGTGATTTGATAAGCATTCTTTGCATTCTCAGTGTGGTTCTGGGACATTCAGCATGACAATCACTTGAGATGTCTCATAACTTATTCCCAAACCCTAGTCCTTATCCACCAGATCAGTATCTTTGGGCTGGGTCTGGGAAATAGACAGTCTTTGGTAAATTATGTCATACCTCCAAGATTTTAAGGACCGGTATTTATTTAAAGCTTCCTTCTAGCCACACAGGTTTTTACAATCTAACCATGAGACAGAAATGTTGTTTCTCTTATCAGAAAAGAATCTTCATGAGCTGGTATTTTGAAAATGGTATGAGCAGGTACTTGTTAGATTGGCAATAATTACAGTAGATCCCCAAAAGGCTTGGAACCTTGCACCAAAAGAAGAAAACAGAGCATTTTGGATGAGCTTCAGAGGCTGTTTTCTAAACCAAGAGCAAGCCAGGATGCATTTTATTGTGCAATAGATGTACTATCTTGAAAGAACTAATATTTTTAGAGAAAACAGGTCTTCTGTTAGTCACATTAATTTATTAACTGTTTCCTTAAGATTTTTCTTTCAGAACAAACATTTACTGTCCAATCACGTGTTTTCTATGTAAAACTCAATTAAATCATAAAGATTTCTAATCATATAAAGAGGGAGAAGCAGAGAAGCATGGACACACACACACATACACACACACATGCACACACACACACAAATAGAAAATAAGGTAGAAGAAAATTTCAAAGGTCATTTTTCCCCTGATTAAAATTCATAATAAAATTACAACAGCTATGTTTTTCATCAAGGAAGTATTTAAGCAGCTAATTTTTATATAAATATATTCCATGCTAGTTCAATAAATTAGAAAAAGGAGCATAATCTTGTTAAGAAGAAATTCAGAGGGAACAGTGGGAGAATAGCTATTAACATGTACAAGCGATGAATGAATGTACTGGAAAAACTTATAAATTACAGCTAACCAAGAAAATGTAGGCTTTTTATATAAGCTATGTAAGACTTCCTTGTGAAATAACTAATTTTGAAATATATTTTAAGATTTCTTTTTGCCTATTTCAATGCCAGTTGAGTTCTACATCAGCTTGGCAATAAGAGGCAACATCATATTCTTATCAGGAACTTGTGACAAAGCCATGTCATTGCGCTTGGGCTTGATGTTCTGATAAGCTTGCTGGTAGGTTTTTGAGAAATACCACACTAAGGATTTTAGGTTCCTATCAAGCAAAGAAGAATAAATATTTTGATATTTCCCCCACCCCAATCTCATTTTTATAGCATTTTTCTACTCAAAATCTATTCAATTTTTCTGAGTTATAAAATGCTTTATATTCACTTTTTAAAAGATCCTATAAATTACAAAATGCTAGTCCTTCAGCTTTGGCTTGGTTGTGCCATCAGCATTTAGGAGAAAGAAACAGTGCGTCTCCCAAATTTCAGCTGGATTGAGCTTCACCTGACAAAGGTACTTACATCATTTCATCTTTCACATGTGCCATCAAGACCTCATTAAATTTAGCCTTAATGAATGGAATTATAATAGAATTACCAGGAGAGGAAGCAGTCCTACTGTAGAAGGAAAACTCGAGACATTCTGGATTTCACCCTTTTTCTTGCTCAAATTTTTAGTTATTGCTTATCACTTTAATGAAGGATGCATTTGTTTTGCTGATTCCAAAATTCCAATATCAAATTTTTTATTTAATAACACTAAAGAAAAACTACTACACCATACAACTACTTTTTAAAAAAGATTTTACTTAGAAGTCTCAGTTTACCTTTAAGGTCTAAATGAGAGAAAAAAGGCACTTAAAGGGGGAAAGTTTCTCAGTTTTGGAAGATAAATTTTCCGTATTAATTGCTGACAGAATTTTTTTGTGTCTTGACAACAATAGGCAAAAATATTCAGTCAAGAAATAGTGAAAGATTGGAAGAAAATTAAAGATTATTCAGCAAAGGGAGTTTGAAAACCAAGACATGATGTTTAATATATAACATGCTATTTTTAGCTGACCATAGGAGTTTAGGTTTTTTCTTTTTTCTTTATTTTTTCAGATGAACTAATGAAGATTTTGCCTTGCTTTCTCTTATTTTGTTGTTGTATAGGGTTTAGGACAAGGACATACTACCACAAAGTACAGCACCTTGGCATTTAATATAATAGCAGGAGCAGAAAGTCACTCGCAACTTCCCTTCATCCTTTTCCCTTGAAAGAGGGATTAAGACCCTTATTCAAGATCCACCTTCCCTGTAGACAGAGAAAAAGAACACCCTTTCTCCAAGACTGCGAACACAGAGATAGGGAGAATCTGAACAAGTTCCACCAGTTTATTACCATTAGATCATGCCCCTGTGGCCCAATCATACTTCTCCCTCACTATCCACTCTTCAACACCCAGCATGAAAGAGTACACAGGTTTCTCTGGATTTTTAAATCTTATTTCTGATAGCTTCCCTGTCCTATAAAACATTTAAATTAATCTGTCTTTTGTTGTAGGTACTTTCATCACAAACTTAGCAATGGAGGAGGAAAAGAAATAACTTCTGCCCCTACAATTTCTCTTTTTCCTCCCCTCCCCTCCCCTTCCCTTTCCCAGTAGTGGGTGTTGAACCTAGGGGTTTGCAATGCCAGGCAACTGGTCCACCAGTAAGCTACATCTCCAGAAGCCCTGTGCTTTCTTAATGAGCTCAAAAATCCTAGCACAGCTGAAGTATACAGTAGCCCCAAACTCAAGATAACATTTACTGTAACTGTAAATTCTGCAAAATTTAGCTGGGAATGGTGGTGCACATGTGTAATTTCAGCACTCTGGAAGGCTGTGGTAGGAGGATAGCAAGTTCAAGGCCAACCTAGGAAATTTCGTAAGACCTTGTTTCAATGTTTAAAAGGATTTTAAAAGGGCTGCGGATACAGCTCAGTGTGAAGACTCTGAATCCAATGAGGAGGAAGAAGAAAGGGAAGGACGGAGGGAGGGAGGGGAGAAGGGGGAGGGAGTGAAGGAGGGAAGGAGAGAGATTAGAGTTTGAGTTAGGGTTATGGTTAGGGATAGTGTTGGGATGCAAGTACCTGAGTATCTGGGTCCAGGTATTATGGTTAGGGTTAGGTTTAGGGATAGCTTTGGGGTGGAAGTATCTGAGTATTGTTGTATGATTATTAGTTTTAGGGTTAGAGTTAGATTTGGGGTTATAATTAGGATTAATGTTGGGGTGCAACTACCTGAGTATTAGGGTGCAGGTGTTAGGTTTATGTTTAGGGTTAGGGTTAGGGGATGCAGGTATTATGGTTATGGTTTGGGTTAGGGATACTTTTAAAGTTAGTGTTGGGGTGAAATTACCCAAGTACTTGGGTGTGGGTATGAGGCTAAATATAGGGTTAGTGTTAGAGTTAGTGTTAGGGATAGTACTGGGGTGCAAGTATTACATTTAGGGTTAGATTTAGAGAAAGTGTTGGGGTGCCATAGCTGAAGATAGGGGTATGGGTATTAGAGTTAGGGTTAGGAATATTTTTATGTTTCATGCACCCGAGTACTGGTGTGCAGGTATTAGAGTTAGGGTTAGGGTTAGGGTTAGGCATAGTGTTGGGCCACAAGTACCCATAACCAAGTAGTGGGATGCAGTATTAGGGTTAGGGTTAACGTTAGGCCCAAAGTTAGGGTTAGACATAGGGTGGGGATGAAAAAACCTGAGAATTGGTGTGCATGTATCAGGGTTATGGTTAGGCTTAAGGCTAGGGTTAGGCACAGTGTGGGGACATAAGTACCCGAGTGTTGGTGTGCAGGTATTAGGGTAAGGGTTAGGCTTAAGCTTAGGTTTGGGGTTAGTCTTAATGTTAGTGTTATTAACAGTGTAGGGATGCAAGTATCTGAGTATGGGTGTGTAGCTGTTAGGTTTAGGGTTAGTCTTTAGTTTAGGGTTAGGCATAGTATGGAGATACAATTATCCAAATAGTGGTGTACAGGTATTAGGGTTAGGGTTAGAGTTAAGCTTGAGCTTAGGTTTACGAACATTGTAGCGATAGAAGTACCCTAGTATTGCTGTACATGTTTTAACATTAGAGTTATGGTTAGGCTTAAGGTTCAGGGTAGGGTTAGGCTTAGGATTAGGGTTAGTCATTCTGTTGAGATGCAGTTACCTGAGTATCAGTGTGCATGTATTAGCGTTAAGTTTAGGTTTAGGGTTAGGCTTAAGTTTAGAGTTAGGCATATTGTGGAGATGCAAGTACCCGAGTATTGGTGTGCAGGTATTAGGGTTAGGGTGAGGATTATGCTTAAATTTAGGGTTAGGTGTAGTGTGGGGTTGTAGGTACCTGAGTAGTGGTGGGCAGGTATCAGGTTTAGGGTTAGGGTGAGGCTTAAGGTTGACTTTAGGCATAGTGTTGGTATGCAAGTACCCGAGTATTTGGGGGCAGGTATTAGGATTAGGGTGAACATTAGGCCTAAGGTTAGGGTTAAGCATAGTGTTGGGATGCAAAACTCCAGTATTGGTGGCAGATATTAGGGTTAATGTTAGTGTTACACATAGTGTTGGGATGCAAGTACCCAAATATTGGAGGAATTAGAATTAGGGTTAGAGTTAGGGGTAGGCTTAAGGTTAGGGTTAGGCATAGTGTTAGGATACAAGTACCCAAGTAGTGGTGTGCAGGTTGAGGATTAGGGTTAGGTTTACGTTTAGGGTTAGGCATAGGGTGGGGATGCAACTACCCAAGTATTGGTGTGCAGGTTTTAGAGTTAGGGTTAGGGTTAGGCTTTCAGTTAGTGTTAGGGTGCAGGTATCTTGAGTACTGAGGTGCAGTTGTTACAGCTATGTTTATATAGGGTTAGGGATAATTTTGAGGTGCAGCTCTAGCATTTGCTTGAGTGTTTTCAGTTTATAGTTAATATTAGGGTTAGGTTTAAAGATAATTTTGAGGTACAATTACCTGAGCATTTGGTGGCGGTATTAGGGTTAGTGTGTTAGCCTTATTTTTAGGAAATTTTTAGTGTGAATTTACCTGAGTATTAGCGTGCAGATATTAGGGTTTGAGTTAATGCTATGTTTAGTGATAGTATTGGGCTTCAAGTACCTGAGTATTGGGTTGTGGGTATTAGGGTTAGAGTTAGTGCAAAGCTTAGGGTGAGGCTTACAAATAGTGTTGGTATTCATGTACCTGAGGTTTGTTGTGCAATTATTATGGTTAGAGTGAATTTTAGAGTTCATTTTAGGGTTAACCATCATGTTGGGGTGCATTACTTGAGTCTTGGGGTGTGTTAGAGTGAGAATTAGTGTTAGGGTTAGAGTTAGGTTTAGGGATAGTTATGGGGTACAACTACTTGAGTATAGGGGTTTGGGTATCAGGTTAGGGTAGGGTTAGGGTTAAGGTTAGGGTTAGAGTTAGAAATAGTGTTAGGGTGCAGGTACCTGAGTATTGGGGTTTGGATTTTAGGGTTAGGGCTCGTGTAGTGTTGGGGTCCAATAGCCAAGTATTGGCGTGAGGGTATTGAGGTTAGGCTTAGGGTTAGGGTTGTGGTTAGGAATGTTTTAGGGTACAAGTGCGAAGTGTTGAGGTGTGGGTATTAAGTGTAGGGTTAGGGTTAGTATTAGACGTCGAGTTAGTTATAGGGACCATGTCCAAGTCCTCTTATGTTTTGGAGTGGGCATTAGGGTTAGGTTAGGCTTAAATTTAGAGTTAGGGATAGTGTTGGGGTACAAGTACCTGAGTATTGGGGTGCTGGAAGTAGGGTTAGAGATTACAGATTGGAGACTAGGTATTAGGTTTAGAGTTACAGTTAGGCTTAGGGATAATGATGGGGTACAAATCCCCAAGTATTGGGGTATAGGTATTAGTGTTAAGTTTTGAGTTAGTGTTAGAGTTAGTGTTAGTCATAGCATTGGGGTGCAAGTAGACTAGAGTTGGGATGCAGCAATTAGGGTTGGGCTTAGGGTTAGCATTATGCTTAGGAATATTTTTAGGAATACCTGAGCTGGTATTAAGGTTTGGGTTAAGGTTAGGATTTGGGCTAGGGATAGTTTCAGGGTGCAAGTACCCAAGTGTTGAGCTGTATATATTAGGCTGAGGATTATTCTTAGGGTTACACTTAGGGGTAGTATTGGGGTGCAAGTACCCGACTGTTGTGGTGTGGGTATTAGGGTTAGGGTTAGGGTCAGGATTAGGGATAGTGTTGGAGGGCAAGTAGCTGAGTATTGGGGTGAAGATATTAGGGTGAGTTTTAGCATTAGGTTTCTGATTAGGGTTATGAGTAGTCTTACAGTGCAGTACCTGAGTATTAGGGGATGAGTATTCTGTTTGGAGTTAGAGTTGTTTGAAGTTAGGATTAGGGATAGTGTAGGTTTCCAAGTACATGGATACCAGGACGCAGGTAGTAGGGTCAGGGTTAGGATTAGGGATAGTTTTGAAATGCAAGTACTGGAGTATTTGGCTGCAGGTATAAAATTAGGGTTAGGGTTTGGTTTAGGGTTAGGGTTTATGATAGTATTGGGTGGCAAGTACCTGAGTATTCGAGTGTGGGTATTAGGGTACAAGTACTCAAGTATTGGGGTTCAGATACTAGTGTTAGGGTAAGGATTACTGTTAGGGTTAGGGATAGTGTTGGGGTCAAGGACCTGAGTACTTGGGTGCAGGTATTAGGGTTAGCTTAGTGTTAGAGTAGGGTCAGGGACATTGTTGGGGTACAATTAGCCAAGTATTGGGATATGGGCTTTAGGCTTAAGATTAGAGATAGTGTTGGGGTGCAAGTACCTTAATAATGGGGTCTGGTTATTAAGCTTAGGTTTAGGTTTGGGGCTAAGGATAGTGTTGGAGTGCATGCCCCCAAATTTTGGGGTGCAGGTACTAGGGTTAGGGTTAGTTAAGGGATTGTGTTGTGTGCAAGTACCTGAGCACTGGGGTATGGTTATTAGGGTTAGGGTTAGGAACAGGGCTGATGTGCAACTACTCAAGTACTGGATGGCTGGTAGTGTTAGGGTGCAAATACCAAAGTGTTTGGGTTTAGGTATTAAGGTTATGGTTAGGGAAGTCTTAACGATAGTGTTAGCATGCAAATACCTGAATATAGGCTTGTAAGAATTAGCATTAAGGTTAGGGTTAGGGATAGTGTTGGGGTGCAAGTATACATATATTGGGATGTGCATATTAGGGCTAGGGTTATGGTTAGGGACATTGTTGGGATGCAAGTACCAGAATATCAGGGTTCAGGTATTATGGTTAGGGTTAGTGCAAAGCTTAGGGTTAGTTACAGTGATGGGCATGATCATATGTACACATACTTTTTATTAAATAAAGAAAAATTGTGGTCTATATAACTTTTGGACAAGCATTTATTTTTATTCATAATTACAAAAATTATTTCAATGTCATTGCTTCAAATATACTATACCTCCCTCTCCAAGGAATATTTCTAAGCTTTTGCTTTGTTTTCCTAATTCTTTCATACAATAACTAGTAGTATAATTCTGTTCTGGAAAAATTAACAATGCGAAATGGATATGGGGAGAACATTTTTGATGAGTTAAATAAAGAATTTATTTTAAGATTTTGAAGTGGCTTGAGATAATTAGTTGCTCATCTTTTTGACTAGATGTATTTTGTATTTCTAAAAGAAATTACTGATGATAAAAGTCATATTTTTATTTGAATAATAGCAGTTGTTCAAACAGGACTAGCATGCAGCTTTAAGTATATTCATGCATTAAGGTTGTCTGAGGATTAAAATTATTTTGTGAAATTTTTATATGGCTTTCTCATCAAGTCTGGAATGTATATGCTTTTTTTTTTTCCTATGAGACTTTATTTCATTGGGCCTAACGTACAGTATGTTCATTTGTATAAGTCAAATGCAATGTTTCTTGGTTATGAATCAATCTCAGATTTCTATCTGGTAGAAAAATATTATATATAATCAATTTTGCATTATGGGTTATTTATTGTGAAAAGAATGCTTTGGAATAATACTTATAATGCCGCCAATATACCCTGACATTTTTCAGAGTCATAAAATGAAAACATGTGACACCCTAAAAATATATTTTGATGTCAGTAAACAGATAACAGATTATAGGATGACAATGATTTTTTCTTTCTCCCTCAGCTCTTTCAGTGTGCAGGCATGGTTGTACACACACACACACACACACAATTACATAGGCACCACTACCTGGATGGTCCTGGACTTTGGAAGGATACTTGCTGACTACTTTAATAAAATCAAACTCAATACTAAATAAGAAGGGGTAGCTTGACCTTATAGTTCAGGTTATTGTCTGCTGCAATAACCTATTCCAATCCCAAATGAAACGAGTTTCATGCTATGCAGAATATAAAGACTTCCTTGTGTACGATGGCAGAAGTGGAATCTACTCAGGGAGGAAACTTCCCAGGATATTCCAAACTCAAAGGAATTAAGGCAAATTATAAAACTAGAATATCTAATCGTGTATAGGCTCTCCTTGTTGTTCATAGACTTCTAGTGAGCTCCTATTTAAATATCCTATCTGTCTTTTCCACATGAAGAGTTTCCCACTGCAGTAAACAATGGATGCCTCTGCCGAACACATTCTTCTGACTCAGAGATAAGCGGTATTAAACCAGCTGGGATAATAGAGTATAGGAAGATGGTAATGCAGATCTTCGGGGGATATTTAAAAGGAAGCATCTAGATTCATTGACTTCTAGTAGCTATCTTACAAATATGAGACCTCATCTTCACCGGAAGTTTACCCTGAGAGCAACAGAGTACAGAAAGAAGGTTAACCCAGATCCTTGAAACGATATAATTCATGTATTAATCACACCACATCGGGAGACTTCCCAACTTCTGGACTTACAGTTAAATGAAAAAAAAGTCCTTTTTCTTAATCATTTCAGTTGCAGTTTTTGCTTGCTTTTAACCTCCGATATTATAAAGACTATACCGACCATAAAAGATATAAGAAAAAAATAATTGTTTTCTTGTAGGATAAGTAGAGAATCGGTTTTGTTATCCATAAACCATTGAATTACAGACTAAGTAAGCAATCATACTTACAGGGACCCTAAGGTAGAACAAATACTGAAAATCAAGGCAAATTGATTTTTTCTGGAGTATAACTTTATTGGATTCTATTTTTGACCCATAAATTCAACAATTTAATATTTAAATTAGGGTGTATATGTCATTGCAAGAAAATGATGCTTGATATTCCAAGCAAATATTCTGCCCCAGTGGTACTGGTGGATCAGAGACCTGAGTGGGCAAAAATGCTACCTTCAGAAGCACTGTGGTCAGGCTGCTGCTGATTCCATTGCTCTTAGCTAAAATATCAAAGGGTTGGTAACAAATAAAGATCTTTAATCATGTACATGTGTTTTTCTTAATACCAATCAAGCAAAAAGTACATCGCACAGAAAAGGAGTGGGAAACAGGAAGCAAACCTGCCTGTGATGTTTAAATATTGTTCTCTCTCTTAGGGAAACACCAATGTTGTGCAAAAAGTATTTAATTCAGAAACAGTGACCCTTTACAAGTAGTTGGAATGAACACAAGGAAAGAAGATTCAGAAATACTTTTTCTGGCACCAAGTGCAAAAATAAAAGTTTAAAGTTCAAATTCATAGCCTAACTCAGTGTGATGAATATGTATCATAAACTAGAACAGATGGAAACAACTTTAAATGATTAAGTTGTTTTTGAAGTTCTACTTGTAGAAAAGCTGTTTGCTCCTGAAACCAGGCTACAGAACTTCCCATTTGGGAAAGAAACAAAATTTCAACATACCTTAATTGTGTAGATCTTAGAGGTACTTGTCTAATATTCCAATAGTTCCTGAACTATGTAATAGGTTCTTGTGAAAATGGGAGCTTTATTGAAAAAAGAAAGCCTCTTAAAAGAGTTTCTAAAAAGGAATTCAAAGTATTGATCAAAGGATGTTATACGCATGTATGAAATGTCATAATGAAACCCATTATCTTTTACAGTTAATATGCACTAATAATTATAATAAAAATATATCCTTGGAATGTGACCTAGAAATATTCCTTCTTTTTCTTTACTGAAAAGCAGCTTTATTCCTATATGTCATCCTAGAAGTGAAGAGAAAGTAGGGAGAACAATACTGCAGTCCAAGTCAGCTGAATGGACTTTTTGCAAGTCATATGATAAAAAAAGAGTCAATTCCTGTAATATCCACATCTGTATTAAAAAAAAACTGGGTAAGAACAAAACCAACCACCCAGTAAGAAATGTAAAAGGATATGCATTGATAGTTCATGGGAAAAAATACAAATGTCTCTTAAAAATATGGAAAAGCAATTCAACTTTATTTCTAATAATATAAAGGCAATCTATAGAGATTAAAATAATTTGTTTTCACTTATAAGATAGGCAAAATCACAACATTTTTTTTAACACACTGTGTTGTCAGGCCATGTGAGGAAACAAGAATTATCACCCACTGCTATGATAATAAAAGTTTGCATATCTCCCTGGAGGGAGGAAGAAAGATTCTATTTTACACTTTAAATCTGTTTTAATGTTTCTTGCTCAAGTACTAAATTGAACAAACATGTATACCATACATACTCCAGAAATGGAGAAATACATTGCATTTAACTTTTAAAACTCTTATATTTCAATCTGGTTCCATATTTATAGCAAATGAGCATTAAGTGTAAGATGACCTTGAGGTTTAGACAACTCTACAAAAATAATTAATTCTTCTAAAATAAACAGACAATATATCTGACCAAATCTTTATACATTCTTATATATGTTGGAAGACTTCTAATAAATACTACTGCATTCACTTCATATCAAGTTTGAAGCTTGACTTTCCTCACTGAGAGAAAAGTAAGAAACATTTGTAAAAGGACCTGGACAAAGTGGTCTAAGACAGAATTTGGGGGACAGTTCCATGTTCAGGTATACTCTGTACCCTAGATGAGTGAGGTAGGTCAAGATTCAGAAAAAATAATTGCCTTTCTTGCTTTGCCTTTAACTGCCTATTTAATCTTAGGCATTTGATTTCATCTCTTCGGATCTCACTCTGAAGAAAAGAAGATGAGAGATGATCTTGAAGACCCTCCCAAGAATTAATATTCTGGAGACAGGCATAGTGGTGCCTGCAATCCTGCAGCTTGGGAGACTAAGGCAGGATCGCCACTAGTTTGAGGACGGCCTGAACTACAGAGAAGAACTTGTCTCAAAAAAAACCATAAAAAGATAATATTCTATTATTCTTATATAGGTAATCAATAATTTCATCACTTTATACAGTTCAAGTATTAACTCATCTTCCTATCTATATCTATATTTATACCTGTATTCATATCTATATCTATCTAGTTGGGAGAGAATGGAAGTAGAATATTATTTTTACAGATGTTTTACCAATCTGTAGAATTAATGATAGTTGCAGATTTATCTTTTTTGAGTTGCTTCAGACCAGGAAATCATCAACTAAGGACTATTTATTAAAATGCAGGAAAATGGCAATACTGTGTAAGCACACACACACACACACACTCTAGTTAAATATAAAAAATCAGATATTATTTTCTAAAATAATTCACTATTAATATTTTATTTGACATTTGAGTGTCTTCATTTGACAAGCCTAGGTAAAATGTCTGGCTCAATAGTCATTCAAATCTACATGTTACTAGCAAAAATTTTAATTCTAGGGGTATATATTTTTTTTCAATTTAAACAAAAATAATTAAAAGTGAATTAAAGGGTGCATTGTGCATTAAGTCTAAGCAGCAGTGCTCAGGCCTGTGTCCTTCATGGGAAGAACCATTGCATTTCACAGCTAAAGGTAGAAGGAAATTAATCAAAATAAAAGAAAAAAATGACAACTAACCTAATTTGTATTAGTACCATCACTTTAAGTTTGTTATGTTCTCAAAATCATGGTGTAAATGTTTACATTAACACAAACTTTTAAAAAAGCATGGTAAATCCTGTCCATATATTATTATCCTTGTCTGTACAAAGCCTTCAATTGCCAAAACCCCTATAATGGTGAATTATAAAAGTATTCTTGAACTAACCAGCCTTCCAGAAAGTTGTTATGGTTTGTGTCTAGATGTCTCCCCAAAGCCTCATGCACTTTTACGTGGGGCTTTTTCAGAGGTAGCTCAATCTAGAGTTTGTGATTGATTCATAGTGCCATGCTGGGATTAAGGGTGTGAGTGTACACCCGACCTAGGTCAGGTAGCTTGCATACAATGTAAGGGACAGAAAAAGGCTTGTCCCTCCTCTCGCTCTCTCTTACTGCTTTTGCTGTCTTCTGCTGCCATGAACTGTTGCCCCTCTGCTATGTGCCACCCTGCCTGGGAGCCAGCTGATTATGTACTGAAACCTCCACAAACTGAGTTAAATAAACCTTTCCTCCCTTTATTTTTGGGCATTGGGTATTTTGTCTCAGCAATGAGAGATAAGTAACTGAGACAAAAGTGTAGGATTTACATTTTGCTAATATTTTTTAAAGCATTAATATTTGCAAGGACAAATAAAGTTTTTATATTTCATTAAAAACTAAATAAATTTTTAAATGTTAAGGGAATAACAATGAAAAGAGCTTTATTATTTAAAGATATTTTTATTTCCTGTAATAAATACTGGTAAAAATAGTGATTAACCTACACAAGTTAATTATTTAGATATCTAGTTATAGAATAAGTGATTTCCATTTTAAGAATCTTTTAATACACCATTCAAAGGTTCAGACTTCATGAAGATGGAAGGGTATGAATAGATTTTTTAGTCCTTTGTATACTTTCATGATTTATGCAACACAACCTAGATGTTGAAATGTTGAACTAGATGTTGAAATGTTCTATAAGTAAAGAGAGACCAATGTCACAGTGGACAAAAATTTATATTCTTTGCAAAAAAAAAAATATATATATATGTAAAGTCTAAAGGTTACATAGGTTAAATAAAGACAGAGGACAGGAAACATGAATCATAGTCATATTATTCATTGGCTGTTGTTATGCAGCCATTTGAAGTCACTAAGTGTATTTTTCTCGCTAAAGAGAGTATTAAAGCAGAACTTCTGTAACTGTATCCTACCACAGAGATATTTTGAAAATTGATTCCTAGCACAAAAACAAATTTATGTAATCTTGAGACATTGGTTCTTTAAATGAAGACAAGTAACTTCCTTCCTCCGATGGATTTCATACACAGATTCCCAGCAGAGCTGAAAAAGTGACTTTTCATGTTGCAGTGTCTCAGGTTAATGAAGTAAAATTGGCATTTTTGTGCTGTTTGTTCTCTGATAAAACCAGTGTCAACTGCAGCTTGAATCTGTACAACACTGATTTTTTTTTTTTTCTTGAAAACTAAAAACGCTCTTAAGGGAACCTTCTGAAGCTTCCATTTAAGGTTTATGTAAGAGAAAAGAACATCTGCAGATTGTGAGAAAAACCATATTTACTTTTTGGAGAGCAAGTCTCTGACTGACTGCTGAAATTCTAACAAAACCCAGAAAATTTTTGACATTTTTGTACAGCTTCCTCTAATAAAATTTAGATATAATCAGTTTGCATATATCTGTTTGTATAAACAGTGAAGCATAGGTTTACCAATTGGTTTTTGTTGCAAAGAGAGGGGCAGGGAAGCAGAAGGACAAGCAGGGAAGGTAAGGGAAGTGGAGGGGAGGGCCGGAGAAGAGAGGAAAGGAAGACCAACTGGAGGGCTTGGGATGTAGCTCAGTGGAAAAGCACTTCCTAGGCATGTGCAAGGCCCTAGATTTGATTCCCAGTCACACACACACACACACACAAAACCAGTTACATATAAAAAATCAGATACCATTTTCTAAAATAATAATTCACTATTAATATTTTACTTGACATTTGAGTGTCTTCATTTGACAAGCCTAGGTAAAATGTCTGGCTTGATAGGCATTCAAATCTACATGTTACTAGCAAAACTTTTAATTCTGGGGATATACTTTTTCTTTCAATTTAAACAGAGAGAAATAATTAAAGGTAAACTAAAACTTAGCTGTGCCCTAGATTTTTCTCTAAAAATGGTTCAAACATGACAGTATTGTGCACTTTCAATCCTCAAGAAAAGGTATGTAAGAAAATCTTTTTGAGGCCCCTTAGAGGTGGATCCCTTTATAGAAGAATGTGAAAGAGACCAAGGTACTGACATCCTTGAGTGTGAAGCCTACATGAAATAAACATCATATAATGACATGACTAAAATAAAGACACATGTAAACAATAAATCAGGTAGAGTTTATCCATGTGTCACCTACTTGCCATCAGGATGCTAGATATCTGGATAGAAGTTAGAGTAGCCAAGAGCAGTCAGAGGCAAGAACATTTGGCAAGAGGCTCTAGGTTCCACTGACTTTCAGTTTAAGAAACAGACCTAGTATTGCAAGTATGTTGACAATATATTTGTCAAATAACTGCTTCTTAATCAGAAACAAGACACCACAGAACAGCCAAGGACAAAGTGGTAACAGGCAAAATGAAAGACAGTGACCAAGAGATGACTTGCTAAGTGGAGTGCCAAATAGAATTGTTCAGAAAAGACCCATAACCCCATGTAAGAACAAGGTAATATGCAAGCTCCTTGGGAACACTTTAATGTCACCAAGTAACCTTTCTAGGAAGCAGATGAAAGTAACAGTCAACAAACATTTTCATTGTCCTTAGACTACACAACCATATGTCCCTTTCCTAGAACATAAAATACACTGAGGTAAGAGAAAATTAAATCCCTAAGGATTCCCTTGATCAGGAGATTTTGGGGAAAGTCTAACAAGTTGCTTTCTATGTTTCTGTGAAATAATAAAAGTAAGCCTGTCACCTATGTCCCAACTGAAGTAAGAATATCGTGATCTTGTCATATGAAACCAGGCTCAGTGAGCGTCGTGATATCAGCACAGCCTCACCCATTCTTTCAGAGCTTCTAAAAAGGTAATCCTAACATTGTACCGAAAAAAGAAGTTTCTTCGAAGAATAGCAGTAGGTTGTGGGCAGCCCCTTTCTCTAGCAATAAAACCAAACGAACGTGCAAGGATCCTCCAGGAAACTTTGCCTCAGTAGACAGTTGGAAGAAGCATGGATAATATCTAAATGGTGCCCAGCCATTTTGGATAGGGAATAGATTACAATTAGGGCTGCCCTCAGAAAGACAGGAACTTCTTAATAACGGAAGGTCCTGAACCAATCGATCTCCGCAGTGGCAGCCGCTGGGAAGCTGCTTCAAAGGGCACAAGCTGGTGACCTCCCTCCCTGTGTGCTGCTCTCCCTGTGTCCAACTTGAGGTCCACTGTGCTCAGCTATCTTATTCATAGAAAAAGAAATTATCCACAAAAAACTCATATTTGTAAAAATCCTGGACAGTAAGCAAGTGGAAATTTACAAAATGGATTCAGAGGACTCTCAAACTTTAAAAGTATATTGTGGGCCGGTGACATGGCTCAGCAGCATAAGCGCCTGCCTGGCAAGTGCGAGGTCCTGAGTTTGACCCCTGGTACCCACACAAAAAAAAAAGTATATTGTGTTTTCACTTTGTCACCATCACTGGAGAAGAATACAAGGTGACACAGGCGTGGCATCTGCATCGCCTTCCTCCAGACCACAAGGAGGGCTCACTCCCAGCTCAAGCCTCAGAGTCCCTCTGCTTTTCTGAAGTTCAGTTCTACCTTTTCCCTGACCTAATCTTTTCAGCAGTGCTTCTTCTTTTCACTACAGCTCAGAACTATTTTCACATCTCTTTGATCTTTCAAAGAGATAAAACAAACAATTCCCTAGTTGTTTGTAACCCTCTGCAGCCACTTACCTCTTTCTTTCTCTCCCTCACATCCATGATTGTTGAAAGAAGTCTGCAGTCCATGTGTCCTCTCTTTCACCTCTCACTTACTGCTCAAACTATTCTGATTAGGCTTTTGATTCTAAAAATATTCTCTAGAATATCACCAAATCTTTCTCCATTGCTGGTATCAATAAACTCTTTCGGTCCTTTTCTCCTTCTACCCTCTATTGCATCCAGCATTGTTGCCAACTTATTTTTCTCAAGCTCTTTTTCTAATCTTACACTTTTGTAAAAGTGGTCCCTACAAGTTATTATATTTATAACATTTATAAAATGTAACTTGTGACTCCAAGTTACATTTACAAACTACACAATACAAAATACAAAAGTGAAGTTAAAACTACAAGTTCCATCTTAGTCTGATCTTCAATCACTAACGAACTACAAAGGAATGAACAGATTAACCTGACATAGCACCAAAATGTGCCAAACCATTTCACACTTCTGCCTGCAATACTCTTCCTTGCTTGTCAGCTGTTGGGGTTTAAGAAAGCAAACACACCACCTCCCTGCCTTTCCTATCTGAGTCAGAAACCGTTTGAGAGACGCATGCAATATCTAAGCTGGTGGGGTAATATATTTATTCCAGATAATGTTGATTTTAGATGCCTGGCACAGCAAGAGCAGGTTTGCTCCCCTGAGTCAGTGGTACCACGGTAGAGTAAAGGCACACAGTCTCAGATCTTACTGGCAGAGAAAGCCCCTAACCTACTACTAAATCTTCCTCACAGTGGAGAGGAAAGGAAATCGTATCCATTCTCTGGGTAGGCAGGGAACTAAAGGGAGGGGAGATGGATGGCCGATGCCAACTCAGGTTCTTCTAACAAACTCACCAATGAGTTATAGAGTGTGGGTGAATAAAGATGCATAGAGCCAGGCCTGCTGGCACACACCTGTAATCTCAGCACTTGGGAGCCAGAGGCAGAAGAATAGCCTGGAGTTTGAGGTCAGGCAGGACTACATAGTGAGTTTAAGGCCAGCCTGAACTACATAGCAAAAAAAAAAAGAAAAAAAAAAAAAAAAAAGCGTGATCTCTATATTATTGCCTGGAGACGAATTTCTGCTACATTAACTAGCAACTGTATTAGTTTGGGTAAGCCCAATAGCTTCCCTGTGCTCTGTTTCCTCAGATGTAAAACAGGCAATTAATGGTACTAACTATATAAGATGGAGAAAGTAACAAAGGAGCAGTAAATGAGACAGTATTTTTGTAGAGTACTTTGAACAGTGCCAGAAATATGTGGTATTATGTGAATTGTTTAATCTGGGAAAGCTTAGTCTAGCTCTACAAGTTTCCTGTGAAAATTTGTTTGTATTACCATCATGTCTTAAATATGTACCCTACTCTGCCATTGAAGAAATGCAAAATAATACTAAGATTTTATCTCATTCCGGAAACAATGAGAATCATCAGGAAATCACAAATGCTAGCATGGCTGTGGCACAAAGGGAATCCTACATTGTTGGTGAGAATGCAAACTAGTACAACTGCCAGGGCAACAGAAACACCGAAACAACACCCAGGATTTGAAGGCAGATTTATTTAACGTGGGACAGGCACTGATAAGGAATCAGTCCTTATAAAAATGTCAGGCCTGATCTCTGGTGGTCTAGGGCTTATATGGAATAAGCAAGCAGGAAGTACAGAGGCAGAATGGCTTGTCAGTTGGGGGTTGGTTCTTACAACGTGCATCACAGTGACCAGCTGTTTCTAAGAGAGAGAAGCAACCGGAAACTGCATCAAGAATTATCACCTGGGCAACTGAAGTATACTGGCTGGTGGGGGGCATCTTCTACTACACAACCATGATGAAAATCAGTGTGGAGAGTCCTCAAAAACAAAAAATAGAAATTCCATTTGACCCAGCTATTCCCCTTCTATGTATCTTCCCCAAAGAGCTAAACACATTGTATTACAGAGATACATGCATGCTAATGTTTATAGCAGCACAATTCATAATAAATCTTGAAAGCTCGCTATATGTCCATCAAGAAACAAACTGGTATCTATATATGATGGAATACTACTTGGCTATAAAGAAAAATAAATTTGAGACATTTGTAGGAATATGGATATACCTTGAAAACATAATACTAAGTGAAATAAATTAGACACACAAGCTTAAGCACTTTATGGTTTCTCTCGTTGGAGTAATCCAAAGTACAAATAAAGAGCAAAGTAAAGGCAACAAGGAGACAGATCTTTTGCAAATGGGAAGGGGACTAAGAGTCTGGGGGAGAGGGGATTTAAAAAGATTTAAGATGCATCATGTACCTGTATCAGCTAACCTCATTGAATGTAATTTTTATATGTCACAAACAAAGCAAGAAGAAGGAGGAGAAGGAGAAGGAGAGAAGAAAGAGAAGAAAGAGAAGAAGAAGAGGAAGAAGATGAAGAAGAAGAGGAAAGCGGAGGAGGAGGAGAAAAAAGAATAGAGGAGGAGGTGGTGGAAGAGGAGGGGGAAGAAGGAGAAGAAGAAAATAGAGAAAAGAGATCTAAAGACGGGGGGGAAGGGAAGGAGGGGAAGGGAAATAAAAAGAATCAAGGGCCGGTGAGATAGCTCAGCGGCTTAAGCGCCTGCCGGACAAGCGCGAGGGTCCAGGTTCGACTCCCGGAACCCACATACGAAAAAGGGGCCGGTGATATCGCTGAGCGGCACGGGCGCCTGCTGGCGCGCGAGGTTCTGAGGTCGACCCCCCGGTACCCACAAAAAAAAAAAAAAAAGAATCAAGATATGTTCAGTACATGTACCCACTCCCTAAGATGAATGTAAGTATCATGTACTCCAAACAAGTACAATCAATCAATCAATCAATCAATCAATGGGAAGTTCCTGTTCTTTCTTTGGATTATGTGGAAAAAAATGAAAAGGGAATAAGTAGAATAGTTCAAATACTAGGGTATATATTTGAGCTATTCGAGGGGTAAGACATTTTAAAATAAAATAAAAACGTTCTATTCCTTAAAAATAAAAGAAAATAAGTAAATAAATGTGTACCCTGAAGGTAATATGGATCTTTGTATAGTTTTTATTTATGTATCAATTTCTCACATTAAATTCCGAGTATTTTGAAATTAGATGCTTTCTTTCATATTTATATCCATAGGTCTTAGAACACAGTGTATATTCAGGTTTGTAATTGAATTGATAAATACATTCATTTTTAAATGACTTATTATTCACTTAATAACACAATTACAAACATTGATGTTCTTGCTTTATCATTAAAAAGTACTTCAATTACACCAAGTTTGTAGACTATGGTTGCTATTGTGGATATTAAGTATGTCATAGAGTAACAGGAGAATAATATTTTAATACTGAATCACAATAAGGTGTATCTATCACTCTGGGTTCTAATGGCAATCAGACGGCACAGTCAAATTAATACAACTCAGAGAAGTCATTTACAGAAGGACTCTTCAGGAGGGGAAAGAGGAGGAACACAGGGCTACCAGTGGCTAAACAGTAAATCACTCCAAGGTCCAAAGGTAAAACCAGAAGAGGGAAGGGTTTCCAGGCCCAGGCAGGGGAGTCAGGAGGAAAGGTGTGTTGGGAGGGATACTGTAACATTTTATGAATTCTTTATATATTCTAGATAATAATTCTCTGCCTGAGGAATCACTGAACTTACTGTAATCAGCCCTCCATATCTGGGAGTTCCACATCCATGGATTCAACCAACCACAGATAGAAAATATTTCTCCGCCCCCAAATTGCATCTGATTATGTACATTTTTTCCTGTTGTTATTTCCTAAAAAATACAATACCACAACAATTTACACAACATTTACATGATAGTGAGAATTATAAATAATCTAGAGGTGATTTAAAGTATTTGAGATAACGTGCATTAATTGTGCACAAATACCATGCCATTTTATAGAAGAGACATGAGTATCTGCAGATTTTGGTATCTACAAGGGTCCTGGACCAAGGAAAAAACTAAACTAGGAAGACACAAGGGTAAAAAGTTGGTTTTATATTTTTATAAATGTCAAAAATACACAAAATACAAATAAGAGTTAAACTTTATGAAACATTTCAATGATATGTGTTAGTCTTATAAACAAAAACAACACCAACGCCATAAATTAACCATTAAAACTATTTACTCATATACATAGGTAATTATATTCAGTAATAAAATATTGAAAATGAATCTTATCAATTTGAAATGAATACTTATCAATTTCATCAATAAGGCAGTGTGTTAAACAAGCTGTGTATAAAAGCATAAAGCATATTCTGTGCATAGTTTATACGTTAAAGCAATACAATCTGTAATTTTCAAAGATGCAATTCATATAAAAGGGGACACAGTTTTGTTCTCAGAAATAGCATTTAAATTATATTTGATCCTGCTAACATCAAAGAATATGCCTTATGGATGTATTTTTAGTTTTAACTTCATTTTCAAAAAGAGGTAGGTGTGCAAACAAAATAGAATTCGGGTGGCTACATTAAAGCATAATAATAAATTTATACTTGAGAGGATCAAGAAAGTAAATGGCAAATTCTCCTCAGAAAAGCATCCATCCCCGTCTTTCCTTTGTTAATCCTTCCAAACACCAGGGTAGCATATAGAAATGTATGCAGTAAGACTCAGCATCTCCCAAGCAGTTTTTCATTTGCTCTTTGATAGCTAAAGTTACCTGGATAGAGCAGGAACAAGATTCCAGATCATACTGTTCATCTATTGTCTTCACAAGCTCTTAGGCTAAATGCATGACGATTTAAAGGGCCAAATGATACAACTTTGAGTTTTTAAAATTATTTTTACGAGTCTCTACCTCATAAAATACCCTTAAAAGAAATGGGAGAGATATCACATTAATAGAGTAGAGCTGTGGTGCCTTATCTTTCTGTTATCAATAGCTTTCACAAAAATTCACCGCAGGTTCTTGTTGAGCTAATGAATAAAACTAAAACTTAGGAATTAAATGTGTTTGAAAATGAATGTTGAGCAAGCATACCATTTTTAGAAAAACCTAAGTTTGGTGCTGCTAAATTTAGATCATCAAAATACTTTTGCATCTGAACATTTATATTCTTACAACAAAAAAGTAATTAATAGCCATAGTTACAATAATCAAAGAAAAGTCTTGACAAACAACAATTTTCATCAGGAATCAAAAAGGTAAAATAGGGTCAGTGAGATGGCTCAGCGGCTTAAGCGCCAGTTCGGCAAGCACGAGGGCCTGAGTTCGACTCCCGGAACCCACATATGAAAAAGGGGCCGGTGATATCGCTCAGCGGCACGGGCGCCTGCTGGCGTGTGAGGTCCTGAGGTCGACCCCCCGGTACCCACAAAAAAAAAAAAGGTAAAATATAGAAGTGCTTACTATTAGTAGAAGACCTCAAATACTGGAAAGGGAAAATTTTATTTCATGAAAAAATTAAAGATAATATTATAAAAGTAAAGAAGCATGGAAACACTTAGAGATTTGTAGTGTGTTTGTGTATGTGTATGTGTGTTATGAGTGTGCAAACATATAGATAAGTTAATAAAGATGTGGATATTAATGTAATCAATAATTATTTACTGGTGCTTCCTCCTCATATCCCTATTCTAGCTAGACACCAGCTACAGTACTTCATAGTTAATGAAACAGACATGGGTTCCGTCTTCCTGGAGCTTTCAGTCTCATGAGAGACACTGATGAGTAAAAATATCATTACAATATCACATGGGGTAGTATGATGTGCGATGTATGAGCCCTATGTCCCCACTTAGAAGAGGCACCATAATTGGACTTGGGCTGCTTTGAAGGGGGCAGCCAAGCTCATAACTGAAGTTTATTTAAGAGTCAGGGGAAAAGTGGTGGAGGTTGGATTCTGAGACTGAGAAACAGAATGTGTCAAGGACCTAAAGCAAGAGAAGATGTTATTTTTCTTAAATTTGAAAGTATTTTAGCCTGAACAATGCATAGGTTTAGGAGAGCCAGTAATGGTAAACTTGAAATGAGAAAAATATGCAGGCCAATGGCGCCAGGTCACTGAAGGTCTTAAGAGTGAGGAAGCCTGTGGCAGAGAGAATAGTAAGGTATGTGAGGCAATGATTGCCTCTGCAGCTCTATCTCTCCTGTGCAGTGGGCAGATAAGGGGAGTTTGATTTAATGGTTTCTAAGAGCATGCTAATCTCGTGACAATCTGTGAATCCATTGTACGATCTGAAAACAAATTCAAATTGTGAAGCAAAGAAATACGCCTTATAAAGACAGGAGCTTGACATGGATCGCATCATAAAATCAGAGACATGTCAAAGTTTTCACTTTCTCACAATGTACCTGCCACCGCAGCACACATGTCATGAAAACCTTCAGTAAGTAAAAGCCAAACCTGAAGGAGAAAAGGGTCATCAACCCTCTCATCACTGGATACATAGATTTGACTGAGTCTACCACTACTCGCTATTTGATCTACGAATGAGGCAGGCTCAGCAAAATAACCATCAAAAAAATAGAAAAGGAGGCCACTGAGATGGAAAACCACTCCTTCAAGTATGCCTGCGTTTGGATAAACTAAAAGCTGACTATTTGTATGGTGCCACAATTAACATCTCCCTGTAGAAATTTGAGACCAGCAAAAATTATGTGACTAGCATAGATGCCACAGGACAAGGAGACTTCATCAAAAACATGATTACTGATACACCCCAGGCTGCATGTGATGCTCTGATTGTTGCTGCTGATATTGGTGAATTTGAGGTGCCTATCTCCAAGAATATGCAGCACCAGGCGCACGCCTTTCTGGCTTAGACCCTGTGTATGAAAAAACTAATTGTTGGCTTTAACCATGAAACATTAAAGTGAAGCTCTTGCTGGGAACAACATAAGATTCAATGTCAGATATGTGGCTGTCAAAGACGTTCACTGTGGCAATGTTGCTGGTGACAGCAAAAATAACTCACAAATGGAAACAGCTGGCTTCCCAGCTCAAGTGATTACTTTGAACCATCCAGGTCAAATCAGCACTGGCTCTGCTCCTGCACCAGATGGTCGCATAGCTCACATTGCTCGCAAGTTGTTGAGCAGAAAGAAAAGACTGATTACTGTTCTGCTAAGAAGATGGAAGATGTCCCTAAAACATCAAATCTGGTGATGTTGCCATTATTGATTTGGGTTCGTCAAGCCTACGTGTGTAGAGAGCTCTCTGAGTCTCCTTTCCTGAGTTGTTTTACTGTTTCTGATTTGAGAATACAGTTGCTGTGGGCGCCATCAAACCAGTGGTCAAGAAGGCTGCAGGAGCTGGGAGGTCACCAAGCCCTTCCCAGAAGCTCAGACGGTGCACGTTAACCTTAATATGTGCCAGTCTAGACTTCGTCAGCGGTGGCATAACGGTCTCAGAGTGTTTGTCTCATTCCCATTTAATAGGCAGAGACAAAGTTAATGATAACAACACACTGTAAAAACCTGTAGAGGGAAAGGAGAAATGTTTTGTGGACTGTTTAGTGTGTGTGCGTGTGTGTGTGTAAAATCAGCGCTTGCTAATGAAAATAACTTGACAAAATATTTGGCCCAGAGTTTTGAGGCCCATTAAAATAAAGTTTAATGAGAAAATAAAAATACAATGAAGCTTTTTAGCGTAACCATCAGCAATAGTTACTTCTTAAAGACATCGACAAAGATCTCCCAACAGGCAGTCTTTTAAATCTATATAAACTGAAATATTCCTGAAAAAAACATAAGATCAGTGCAAGCACTTCTACCTTAGCCACTGAAGAAAGGAAATAAGATTTCAAATAATTGCATTTTGTTGTTGTTTGCAGAGTAATTTCCTATAAATCACTTTCCAGAATTAAACTGAATACTGAAATTCAGAAATAGTTTAGGAAATGGCTTTTAAGTGGATAAAATCAGGTAATGAGATGTGAAATTATATTGACAAATTTAATCCCTTCGCTGTTACGTGGTTTTGGTTCTTATTGAGCACCTGGAGTATCTGGATAAAATGGTTTTTATGATAAATGCATCAAATGCCAAGTTGCAAACATGTTTCTGCTATTATGCAAAAGGATCCAAACTCCATGTGGATAAACTGCTGACTTCAAATCAGGAAACCCTGGGTCTAGTTATATTTCTGTTACTTATCAGACGTATGACTTTTGACAAGTCGTTCAGTCTCCAGGGGTCAGTTTCTTCCACTTTAAAAGAATGGAAATATGAATAGTATGGGCATCAATTTCTTCACAACAAAGAGATGAGGTTCCCTAAGAGCACAGATGCAAAAAATGTCTTGAAAACTCTAAGCACTTTACAAATCCAAGAAACTATTATGGACACTGCACATTTACATCTGATCAAATAAATAATACAGAAGTTGTTTGCATTTCTGATTGAACCATCAAATACAATTGGCATGTGCTATCACAAGGAGCATAAAAAAGGAAACCAAAACTCACTGTGGTCCTCAAGGTTCTTAGGATATTAAGGAGAAGAGTGCTGTCCTATCCACATGAGCATGGACCACACATCCTATTCCAAATACAACCCTGAGACGCAGAAATGCCTCTGTGGAAATGCTCTGAACAGTCCTCTCCACTTCCCACTGGAACCTGGGGACACTGGCCTATAGAAATTGATCCAGAAACACTTGAACATTAAAAGATGTATGAAAAGGAGAAAGGGAAAATTTTACTATCTGCAATTGGAAAAATATGACTTCAAGCCTCTTGAAAGTAAGAATAGTTTAAATTAAAGCTACTGGCACTGGCAGTGGCATACTTTTTACATCTGAGTAACCTCTGAAATAATCACTGAAAAATATATTTAAAAAATCAACAAGGTCTGGTGAGATGGCTCAGCGGCATAAGCGCCTGCCCAGCAAGCGCAAAGTCCTGAGTTCGACTCCTGGAACACACATAAAGGAAAAAAAGGGCCGGTGATATTGCTCAGCAGCACAAGCACTTGCTGGCAAGCGCAAGATCTTGAGGTCGACTCCTGGTACCCACATAAACAAAACAAAACAAAAAAAAAATCAACAAGATAGTGCCAGGGACCTGGCCAAGATCCCCAACTGCCTGTGTGAGGGTTGATTTTGCATAAATGTGAACAATAGGAAGGATCAAGGTCAAAGCCCATGAAAAGTTCTTAAAGGAAACATAGAATAACAAATACAGTAACATCCTCAGGAAAAAAAAAAAACACATACCAGGAAGAAATGTCCACAAATCAAATCCCTAACTAACCTATTATTCCAAAACAAGCTAAAATTTTTAATTGTGGGGATAGGATGCAAGCTACAACAAAGTAACATACATTAGAATTAGGAAAAACCTATGAATTGATGAAACTCAGGGCAGAATTACACACCAAAGAAAAATAACTTCAGAAAGGAAGACTTAACTAGAAGGAGGATAAAAACAAATAAGTACGGCACATAATGTCTTAAGATTAATAAAAAGTGGAAAGGTATGAAAAACTTAAATGAAGTAAAGATAAAGAATAGTAAGTGAAAGTGACATGTTGAGGACAGACGAAAACAATTCAAGATATAAATATTAGAAAGAGTAAAAAAAAGCAACAAACCAGAACAATTATTGTTTTTTATGACTCAAGAAAACATACCTGAAATAAAAGTACTATACAAAAGATTTAAAACTAAATATTAAAAAAAATACAACCAGTACCTGATAGAACATCAATACATCTTTTAGTAAAATTACTGGACTTAAAAAGCAAAAAGTCTATTGGGAGTCTAGGCTAAAGGAGGAAAATGACTTCTAAAGAAAAGAATTAGATCGTGATCAGACTTTTTAACATCAATACTTCCTGCCTTCAGAAAATGGAGTAACATATTTAAGACAGACGAAGACAGAATACATATACCAAAGATTTTATAGTTAGAAAAAACTGAATTTCAATTACAAAAGTAAAGATCAAGTGTTACCAACATTCAAAGACTCAGGGAATATTGAAGCCACAAACTTTGCCTGAGAAATTTATAACAGGCTGAAATTCAATCAGCTAAAATGACTAGAGAGCCTCCAAATAAATTCTCCTGACTACCTGTAAAATTCATACTAAATGAGGATAAAGAGGAAGGGACTATAATAAGTATGGCTATATGCTCTGACCAAGTAGATACAGTACGACCACTTTTAACAGGAAAAATAACATGGGGAGAACAAATGCAAAAGTAAAATTGATGATAGTACTATTGTTATTATTATCCTGAGGCCATTTGTGTATAATTTGAGGTAAAAGAAATGAGTGATTTAGGGGTATTCTAATCATCCCCTCTGTTGTATTCTCAAGAACTATTATTGTTAGTGTAAAAGAAAAAAAAAGATACAATATCAAAATATGTATGTAGAAACACTATAGCCCTGAATTTGATTGAAAATTTTGTTATTAATCCTCTCAATTATGTTATCTTTAGATAGAAAGGCAGATAAAGCTCTGTTCACCGAGAAGCCTAGGAACAGTGACAGATCCAGTAGGAGTGAGCCCTTCCTACATCCAGAAAATATTGATGTATAATTTCTTCAGGTCTGGAAAAAAATGTCCAAGATAAACATGGAACAACTTGTCATACTACATAGCAAGGAAACTACCAAAAATATGTGTTAGGAACACAAGAACCAACTTGAACAGATGCCCATTGTCCAAAATTTAAGCATCAATAAGGATAAGAATTGAAATGGATTGAAACTTACGAATTAACAGCGATCCTTAAAAAAAATTGATCACTTTCAGAGAATGATAGACCAGTTAATCATGTTAAAAATCAGTATCTTAAAATCTAACAGGCTTAAAGAATCAAACATTTATCCTGCATTTTCTTTATGAACTGTACTCCTGGATAACAAGTAGATAAAGAGAAGTAGCTATTTATTAAGACATTCCAAATATTAAATTTAAAGTAAATGATAAGGGCCGGTGAGATAGCTCAGCGGAATAAGCACTTGCCTGGCAAGCACGAGGTCCTGAGTTCGACTCCTGAAACCCACATAAAGGAAAAAAAAAAGGGGGCCGGTGATATCGTTCAGTGGCACAAGAGCTTGCTGGCAAGCGTGAGGTCCTGAGGTCGACTCCCGGTACCCACATAAATAAATAAATAAATAAATAAATAAATAAATAAATAAATAAATAAAATGATAAAATTGCACTATCACCATTTTGCAATGACAAAAAATTATTGGATCTAGACATTGAGCATTAAAAACTACCAAATTCACAAAAAGAGAGGGAACCACACTTAATGTGCCTTCTGATAAATGAGTAAATTAATCAATAAATACCTCACCACTGTAATCTTGCCAAAGGAATTCAACATGAATTTGGTCAAGTTTGTGGATTCAACTACCAGTTGGAAATACAAAGGACAGAGAAACAAATTGAACTGGACCAAGTACGCAATCAGCACAGTATGGGGGGTGTGTGTAAAACTCTACAGGTGAAATAGCTTAAGGTTTTAAAAGATAAAAGGAAAAGAAAGTGATTGGAGTAAGAACTTTTTGATGACAAGAGACTTAATGGAGATACTGAGTTTTTGTTTTTGTTTCTTTTTTTGTGGGTACTGGGGGTTGACCTCAGGACCTCGCGCACCAGTAGGCGCCCGTGCCTCTGAGTGATATCACCGCCCCTTTTTTCATATGTGGGTTCCGGGAGTCAAACTCGGGCCCTCGCGCTTGTCAGGCAGGCTCTTATGCCGCTGAGCCATCTCACCGGCCCTGTTTTTGTTCTTTTTAATGAGCAAGACTAAAGTAGAGCATCCAGGAAGTACTCATTGATGATAAGACTATAAATAAATACAAGTACCATAAAAGTCAGCATAATAGTTAATTTTGAGGGGATGTGAATAGGAAGAGGCACAGTGAGGGCTCAATTGTCTGAACAAGAATTGATTTCTCAACAATGGTACCTACTAAGATGTTTACTTTTAATAGTTCACTAAGCTACACATTAGTTTTGTATGGTTCGCTCTATTTTTGTTTCACTTTATATTTTTTAAAGAATTTGAACCTTTCAAACTAATCATTTGTTGTTTAATTATTAGTTCCACATTTGTATGTTTATTTGGAGAAAGATCAATGTCTTAAGGTATTTTGATTATACAATAAATGCCAAATAATTCACCATGTGACAAAAACACTCAAGCATTATTATGTAACTAGAGACAAATATGGTTGAAAATAAGATAAACTTACTAATTTATTTGCCACTAGAGAATGTAATTGTTTGCAAATATGAAAAAAAAAATGGTGTGATTTTTAGCAAAATTCAAAATGAAATAAAAGCAGGATTATACTTCTGTATTTCAAGCTGCTAGTCCTTTTAGTTGTAAAACCATTATACCTAATTTCCTTTAGAGCTGCTCTGCACTTCAGAGCCAGTGACCTCTGTGAGGGACAAAGTATACACAAATTCAATTATTTGATAATATTTAGTTCAACGCAAACCACTGTTGATATTTTACACTCAAACCACATTTTGATAGATAATCACATTAAGGTGCCATCCCAAAAACTTTCCAGAATTTTCTTAAAAGAACTGCAACAACTGTAATTTTCATTAGGGCAGTAAGTTCACAACCTTATCTTCATTTCGTAGAATGTTTTCAGGACAAACAACGAAGCATCTAAATACCTTAAAGTTGTCAACCTTTTTGTATTTTGTATGTCACACTCTAGTAACATCGCTCACAGTAGTTGAAACAGGAAAATCTGAACCAGGAAAATCTCCAGTGAGTATGGATAGCCTTTCGTATTTGCCCATATTATTTACCATTTTGTGTTTTCATTTTTTTTTGTACATATTAGTTTTTATCTAGAATTATTTTTCTTCATTGTGAAAAACCATCATTTCTTATAGTATGGGTCTGGTGGTGATGAATTTCAATTGCATGTCATCCATGTACTCTCAGCCTTTGGACAGCATTGCTAGAGAAAAGAGCCATGTAGTAGAAACAAGCTATATAACTTTATGTTACCCATGATTTTGTTTTTATTGTTGCTGTTGTTTATTTCAGCAGCCAAGAATCTCAGTCAGTTTTTCGTTTTGATATTACTTGACAGAACTGAATAGCTCCACTCCGAAATACAATGATGATTCATTAAAGAAAATGCTCCAAAGCTACAAATTTTAGCTCAAATAGCTGAGTACAGCTGACTTCTAGATTTACAAGTTTGTATTTCTCTTCTTAATCTGAGCAGGGTAGTATGTAAAGATGTCACACAGGTATAGGTCTTAAGTAAATTTCCTTCACTGCTAAGTAATTTTCGAAGATATGAATTCCTCTGATTTAGAATGAAGTCCTATTTTCTACTTTATCAAATTTAAAATATTAAAATTTAAAATATTAAATTTAAAATATTAAAAAATTTTTGAATATTCACACTGTTTTGGTTACTTTCTAAAAACACTTTATTGATTCTTCTACCTTCTTTGATTAACACATTCTTAAAATGATACAGAGACGTTTTGGGAACTCCACTGAGCTCAACTTTAGGTGGGAAACTAAAGAATATATTTTGTCACCATATTCATGTTCTTCTAGATAAACACATTTTATTAAAAATATGTTTAATTTTATCTGTTACTGGCAGAAGACAAGACTAATGTCTTTATGTAACTGCAGTGAAAATCAGGTCCTGGGAAATCATTCTCAGAGACAGAACTAACTACTTCAAAACACTGACTGGAAAACACCACAGAGTTTTCAATTAAGTTCTTAGGACAACATTTTATATAAATGGTTTAGAATTGTTTCTCCTAAATGGCAAAATAAACTGACTGACTAGCATTCTAATCACATGGTGCTAACAAGTCATAAGTTAAATTTAATAACATGGTCTTAATACTTGTCAGGGAACAATCATGAAACCTGACTAATTAGGTAGTCTTGAACTTGAGAATTCCATAGATTGACTGGATAAATAACAAAGGTTTAATTAATGCCACACTCCTAGACATTAGGTTAAAGAGAACTGACAGCAAGAAAATGTTAACGTCCTAATTGGCTTTAAATCTGAAAAGGTGCTAATTTTTAACGTTAACTAAACTTTTCAAAGATCATTCTCTTTCAATGTAAAGTTAAATTGCACATCTAAATCTCTAAATGTCAGTTTTGAGGTCAATCAGGCTATGTCCAATATTCCCAGAAGAATTAAACTGCCTTTCAAACATTGTGCACATTGCTCAACTAAATTTGCCTCAAATTCCACATTAAAAGGTATTTTTTAAAGTTAAAATTACTTGATAATTTTAATGTAATACTCCTTATTAGAGCTGCTGGGTTTAGAAAACCACTATGGTTTTAATCCATTAGGGTTACACTGGTGAATACATGACAGCCCTTTAACAAACTTGTTTTTGCATAGGATTCACAGAAACACGACTACAGTATGAGCGTTTGCCAATCTGCATAGAATGTGATGATTCGTCTTTAATTGTGATATTGCTAATACTAAAATATCCAAATGAACTACAGAATAATTTGAAATAAAAACATATTGGGCATGAAATACTGTATCTTGTTCTCTGAGTAACTACTATGAAGATAACAATACACAATGTAGTAATTATTGTTACTCTCCTATTATCTTGTTTTGAAAGTCTGTTTTTTTTTTCTCTCTTTAAAATACAAAAAAAAAAACCATATTGGGGAACATTTTATGTTACCTACATATAAGAAATGTGTGATGTCTCAAATGGTATTAATTCTTCTAAAATCAGGCTTTATTTCTACTTTTCTTTTTTAAATTTTTACTTTTAAAACATATATTAAGATATTCATCCTAAGAAAATGTTATACAAAAGTAGATAATTTGATATATTATGTTCTTCATCATATTTCTGGCTTTATTACATTTTTAAGGCCATAAGCCTCTACTAGAAATACTTAACAAAAACACTACATTTGTGGTTCCCTTTTGGGACATATGGAAAAATGGAGGAGGATATATGTCCATGTGTATTTTTACTGAATAAAATAAAATACACAGGCTGTTTAATAACCAGAATATTACAGATGTCCCGTCTCCACAGGCTGAAACAATCTTTATATTTCCTAAACAGTGATACCATTTAATGGCAATTAATCACATATAGTTTTATATCAACTACAGTTATCTTTGAATTGCACTAAAATATCATGCAGTCTTGTTGTTTAACGTGTTTTTCCCAATCACATTATATATTCTTTGAGGTAAAACCATATTTTCTCTCCTATAATCGTTAAATTACTTCCATGATAAATATGTACTCACATTAGGGAATCAATACTTATATAATGACTGGTTCAATAAGAGTAGAGAAGTACATTTCTAAGAGAAAGTTTAAGAAAGACGTCCACATCTTCAAAATAAAATCCTAACACGCAGTTTTCACCTTCAGGTAGCTGGTGCACAGGTCTCGGTCGTAGTATTTGAGCATGCGCCGACGGCTCCCGGCTGCATCATGGGTGTATTCCACTTGCTGAATCCCCTAACTTTTCAGCACCAGGTAATCTAGGGTAATTGTTCCATCTCAAAGATGATGCAGTTTTGCTGATTTTGAAGAAAGATATGAGTGTTCCTGATGAAAAATATCAACATGAGATTGGTCTGAAACTTCGAAAATCTACCTTTTAAAAATACAAAGGAGTTTTGATTAATCAAAAATAGTATCTGTTTGGATTCTCTTTATCCTTGTTTAATCTTGATTTTAATCCTTTGGACAAACCACTATATTTTTATTTATTATTATTGTTCCTATATTACAATTTGATAATTCTGGCATAAGGAGGTCGTCAAGGTCACACTGTTAGAAACGGCTGAACTCAGTTGCCTTCAGTCTTAGTAATTCTCTCTGAGAGGTAGATGTACCTTTCCCTGAAAATAAATTATACAGATTGCAATCATAGAGAAGCTATGTAATGCTTGTAAAATACCTGTGAAAAAATGTCTCCCTATCTCAAAAATATGTTTATTTACTGTTTAATATATCTATTTGAAAAAGTCTGCTTAACCACAGAGTTAGGAAAGGAAAGAACCAGAGCTAAATATCTCTGCTGCAAGACAGACAATGAGAAGGAGGTGGGCGGCCTCCTACCCTGCTTTCAGAATTTGACTCTAGGCAGCAAACCAACCTTGCCTAGTCTCTCCCTTAAAAGAAAGCAAGCCTTGCAGTGCTGCGGAATCCTGTGAGAACCAACATTCAGTGTTACTCCCGAGCATTGCTTTAAACCTTGGCATACCAATGCTATTCAAAGGGTAGTGGTCAACGATTCACTATGAAAAATAAAAATTGATTTAGATGCATTTATAGAAAATTAGCAGAGTAATTTTTTTCTGTTCAAACTTTTTTTTTTTTTATGGGTACTGGGGTCGACCTCAGGACCTCGTGTGCCAGCAGGTGCCTGTGCAGCTGAGCGATATCACCGGCCCTCTTTTCCTATGTGGGTACCAGGAGTCAAACTCAGGACCTCACGTTTGCCAAGCAGGCGCTTACACCGCTGAGCCATCTCACCAGCCCCTCAAACTATTTATTAAAAATTGAGAATAGTATTTATATATTTCTTCACTTCATTTTTCCAGGAGCTAATCGTATGTTTTACAAAAATGACAGTAACAGGTTAGAATTTTTAAAACACAGATTTATCACCATAGATAATATGAAAAGCAACTGTGTGCATTCATTCATTTAACTAGGATATCACTAAGGAAGGGAAAGTGATAAAAAGTAAGATCACAGTGTAGACAAAGGTCAACTCCCATAGATACCATAAGTCATGGCGAGGAGTTTAGATTTTATCTAAAGTGTGATTGGAAGCCATCAGAGTATTTTAAATAGAGAAGTAGCATGATCTGGCTGAAGTATGAGATCAATTATTCTTGTGTGGTGGGAGCAGAGGATAGGGGTGCATCCTAGGTCACTTGGGGGTATATTTACTTCATTGTTTTAACTTTGACTTACCATGTTTTAAAAGATAAATGGTTCAACTATTTATTACAGAGGGTTGTTATGAGTATAAATGCAAAATGTTTATAAATGCTTTGAATTCTGTGTAAAACAAATGGTAATAAAGACACTGCTGCTCTTTCAGTCTCAGTGATCTCAGTGTCCTGTCCACAGCAGTCCTATCCTGGTTACTCTTTCCTTAGAGCTCCTATATTTCTTGTCTGTAAAAATCACATCAGCTTAAAATTTTATAATCACAGTAATGTAGTGTAGACGAATATTGTAGACTAAATCACAATGTTAAAGTTGTCTAATATGCATATTCACAATAATATGTATATGTGTGACATTAATGTATCTTTAACCATGCTTTAAATACCAGGCGTATATCAAAGTTTATAAACATCATTTGGCATAAAATAGTACTTTATAATTAGGAATTTTCTTTTTTCTTTGAGGTTAAGCTTCATGCTTATTTTTGTGTTATTCCTCTTCTCCATTCCCTAAAAATCTGCTCCAGGTCTATTACAGCAAGGAAAACAAAAATAGACATTTAACCCATGCTATTGAAAGAATTGTGCACTCATTTAGGCAATAGAAAATTTACAAGTAGTAGCGTTATATTTTAAAATCAATAGTCCTAAAATTGGTAGTATTAAAATAACAAAGCAACCTTAAATAAAAACAATACAATTATTTGTTGGATAATCATTAGCTTGGATTGATTAGTAGATTTTAAAAATCCCTTATTGCATTGGCTTTCTCCTGGAAAATCTGGAAACAGAACTAGCACATAGGCTACAATAAGTTTGCAGCTTATGAAGACAAAATAGTGCACAGAAAGGGGCCAATATTTTAGGTAATCATTTAGAAATGCAATGCATTTGCAAAACAACTGAGTAAATCGAAGTTCATGCGGCAAGGAATGAATTATTTAAATGCACACACTGTACCTACTGTACATGTGCAAGTTGCATGTACATGTGCATCTGACTTTCTCACACATTCTAGCTGAGACATCAATAACCTAAACATCCCAGATTAAACAGTTCAGACCCTGAATCATTTTTGAGCCATGTAAAGCAATAAACCTTCAAGATAGAAGACAAAATGGCAGAGTTCACTGAAAAGCCATATGCAGACCATGTTTATATTTGATTTATTCAACAAAGGGTGAAAGCTAAAAGCTCCTTTGTTACCTTCTTTGGTAATATTAATACAGAGTTAGTAAGATCATATATTGCACGGTGTTAAGAAATAAATATTATTAATTTTCCTGACACTGCAGAATGAAGCTTAAACTTAATTTAGGACAAGTTTCAAGAGAAAAGCTAACAATCATAAAAGGAATAAAATGAGATCAAAATTCAATACAAATGTACTTTTACTTTAGAAGTACAGGCAAGACTGAAGGCCCATAATTACATAATATTCAATGCTTAATCTTATTTCCTTGTTACCTCTGCAAACCATCATTCATGAAAAATATTAAAAGGACATATTTCAGAACCATATAACTAAAACAAATGTTTGTTGCTATATTTTGCTTACTGTGCAATTTTGATTTATACATGTTTCTGAATACATAGTGAAAGCAATATGTGTTCAGTAAGAGAAAAAGCAACACCTTGCATACCGCACAAATCATCTACAGAAGTGTTGCATGCACTACCATTTACTTAGAACCAATGGTTGTTTTTCTATAAACACATTACTTATGAGAGCATCAGATACAATCTGCATACTAATGTAGTCTAATATTTCACAGAATTGTCCATATGGTTTAAATGGTTTCTCTTTCTCCACAATCACCTCTTTTGTCTACCTTAGGTTAGTTCTATCTTCACTTAGTTCTCTAATGTGCAACTGTCTACTTATAGCTGAAGTGGTTGAAAATTGCCACAGAAAAATTATTCAAATACAAAAAAAATTCTTAGCCCTGACAAAAGAGATTGTATTTTATTCACTTAGTCCCACAAGCAAAAAAAAAAACACAAATAAATAAACAATTGTAAAGGCTTCCAGAAAAATGCTTTATGAAGTAGCTATTAAACAGACCTAGGTGTAGTATAAGCTGCCAAATTCAAAAAGAATATATTCAAAATGATGATATTTACACACTGAAGCAAAAATTCAAATCTACAAGCAAGAATTCAGAGTATATTATCTCAGAGCAGCAAGATACTGGTTTTTTAAAATTTGCTGATATATGCACAATATGCACCAAGTAATTATCCTTTAGCGTATATCGTCATCCAAAGGCAACCAACCCCTTGTATTCATAAAGTACATTATCTATATTAGACTCGTGTTTGAGAAGAATGGAGAAGTGGTATGGAGGATGACACTGTCATAACTCAGTGTATCAGTAGAAGAATTTATGACACTGCCTAGCACATCACAAAAAACAATGCATTTGGAGTTTGAGGAGAGCAAGACAATAAAATTTACATAAAATAAATGACATTAAAGGGACAAATATATTCATCTGTTTTACATACTATGCCGAAGTCTATTAAAGTTTCCCATAAGCCAGTGAGAGTGCAATATAACTTACATACTCGTAACTAGAAAGTTCTTCACTGTCTGATGGGGGTTTTATACACAGTCATCTTTGTGGGTTTTACTCTGTGAAAACTGTGATTCTCCAATATGCACATATGATGTCATATTAAAATATACACTAGTAATTTATTTTTAGTGATTAATCAGACCTAGGGCACTGAAGCGATTAACTAAATTGAACTACAAGAAATCAGATTTCTCATATTCTGTGTGTTTTTATAAGACCTATTATGGACTTAACTGTGTCTTCTCAAAATTCCTATGCTGATGTTCTCAACCTTAATGCAATGGTGTTGGAGCATGGGGTCTTCGAGAGGTAATTAGGTTTAGATGGAGCCCTAACAGTGGGATGAATTCATTTATAAGAAAGGCACCAGACATCTTGTTCATTCTTTCCACATTCACCCCCACCCCAATATAAAAACCCAGTAAGTCAGCCTTCAGAACTGTGGGAAAATAAGCTCCTGTTTTTTAAGCCACCCAGCCCAAAGCATTTTGTTATGGCAGCTCAAACAGATTAATACAAGGCTCCTATGGAAACATAACTTCTAAATAGTATATAGTAGTAGCTTCAAAAATAATAAACTATTGGTCTCCATATATTTATTTTCACCATTCATCTTAATACATCATTATTTTTAAGACTAATATTCTCACTACTTACACATTATCTTTAATTTTATGGATTTGATGAGAAACATACCTCTATATATTATTTCTAGACTACATAATAAAACACTTTAAATTATATAAATTTAAACATTGTTAAATTATCTTTAATGTTATATATATTTAACTGGGTCAAAATCTTTGTGAAATTAATGAGACCACCTACAAATGGGAAAAAATTGCCAGTTATTGCTCAGACAGAGGACTAATATCCAGAATATATAAAGAACTCATAAAATGTTACTGCCTCTCTTCCAACACACCTTTCCACCCGACTTTCCTACCTGGTCCTGGAAACCCTTCTCTCTTCTGGTTTTACATTTGGACCTTGGAGTGGTTAACTGTTTAGCCACTGATAGCCCTGTGTTCCTCCTCTTTCCCCCAGTGAAGAGTTCTTTTGTGAATGAATTCTCTTTGAATTATATTAATTTAACTGTGCCATCTGGTTCTGTTACAACCTTGAATGATAGATACATCTTATTCTGATTCAGTATTAAAATGTTATTCTCCTGTTACTCTATGCACATAACTTAATATCCACAATAGTAACCATAGCAACAAACTTGGTATAAACTGAAGTACTTTTTAATGATAAAGCAAGAATGTCAATGTTTTTAATTCCATTATAAAGTACATGATAGCCCATTTAAAAATTACTATATTCACCAATTAAGTTAAAAAACTGAATACACAATGTGTTCCAAAAGCTATGGATATAAAAATAAAAGAAAGCCTCTAACTTTAAAGTACTCATAATTTAATGTTGAGACTGATATATAAATAAATAAAAATTGTACAAGCATCCATATTATCTTCAGGGTACATATTTAAAATATGATCATTATACAATTTTTTAGGAAACTTATAGAGCGTTATAAGTCTTCTCAGATTTCAAAAAATTCACATACCACTACCTGCCTGGCACTGTTCAAACTCCTCTACAAATACTGGGTCTTTTACTCCTTTTATATTTTTCCAATCTTATCAAGTTAGTACCATTAATTGCCTGTTTTACATATGAAGAAACTAAAAACAAAGATAGAAATTCCATTAGACCCAGTTATTCCTTTTCTATGTGTCTTCCTAAAAGAGTTAAAGTTATACTATAGTGATACAGGCATACTCATGTTATACCAGCACAGGTCATAACAGATAAATCTTTGAAGCAGCCTATATGTCCATCAGGAAATTAATGGATAAAGAAAATGTAGTATTTATACACAATGAAATACTAATCTTCCCTAAAGAAGGATAAACTTTGTAAGAAAATGAATGCATGTTAAGAATATGATGTTAAGTGAAATAAATCAGACACATGTGCTTAAATATCACATGGTTTTTCTTATATGAGAAAACAAAAATATAAATACAGAACAAAATAAAAGATATATAATAGGAAATAGAGAGATAGATCTTTTGCAAAAGGAAAGACAACCAAGAGATGGAAGAAGTGGGCAGGGAAGAGAGGAGAAGAGGGTGAAAAATAATTAAGATATGTTATGTACATGTACCAATTCCCCAAGAGGAATGTAATCATTATGTATTGCAAACATACAATAATTAAAAAATAAAAATTGAAAAATAAACAAAAGGATAAAACAGGGGAAACACTTGAAGCCATTGGCACAGGAAAAGACTTCCTAAGTTGGACTCCAGTAGCATAGGAAATAAGATCAAGAATCAACTAATGGTACTACAGGTTACATAATGGGAGAAAATCTTTGCCAACTACTTGTCCAAAGGAGGATCAATATGTAGAATATATAAAAAATGCAACATCCAAAAAATCAAATAGCCCAATCAATAAACGGGCAAATGATTGAGAAGACATTTTTCAAAAGAAGAAGTACAGGGCCGGTGACATGGCTCAGCGGCATAAGCGCCTGCCTTGCAAGAGCGAGGGCCCGAGTTCGACTCCCGGATCCCACATACGAAAAAGGGGCCGGTGATATCGCTCAGCGGCACGGGTGCCTGTTGGCGCGCGAGGTCCTGAGGTCGACCCCCGGCACCCACAAAAAAAAAAAAAAAAAAAGAAGAAGTACAAATGGCCAATAAGTATAAGGAAATTTTTCAACATCTTTAGTCATTAGGAAAATACAAATCAAAACTACTTAAGATTCTGTCTCACCCCAGTCAGAATGGCAATCAAAAATACAAAAAACGGGGGCTGGTGAGATGGCTCAGCGGCTTAAGCGCCTGCCCGGCAAGCGCGAGGGCTGGAGTTCGACTCCCGGAACCCACGTACGAAAAAGGGGCCGGTGATATCGCTCAGCGGCACGGGCGCCTGCTGGCGCGTGAGGTCCTGAGGTCGACCCCCCGGTACCCACAAAAAAATAAAAATAAAAAAAAAATAAAAAATAAATTAAAAAAAAAATACAAAAAACGATGAAGATTGGTAGGATGAAAGGGAAAAGGAACACTTCTCCACTGCTGGTGGGAATGTAAATTAGTATAACAACTAGAAAAATTAGTGCGGAGACTCCTCAAAAGACTAAAAGTAGAGCTACCATTTGATCCAGTTACACCAGTTCTTGGTACATACCCAAAGGAATTAAAGTCTGCAAACTACAGTGATACCAGCATATGTATGTTTATTATGACACAATTTACAATAACCAAGATATCAAACCAGCCTAGTTATCCAGCAACAAATGAATGGACAAAGAAAATGTGGTATATATACATAATGGAGTATTATTCAGCTATAAAGAAGAAAAAAATTTCATTTGTGGGAAAATGGATGGATGTTAGATTGAATACAATAGATCAGATTGAATACAATAGACCAAATGTTCTACCTAATTTGTGGAATCTACAAAAAATGACAAAAAAGTAGAAGGTAGATTATTAGAAGTCAAGAAGAAAAGACTATGGGGGAGGAGGGTATGGGAGCAGATGATAGAGAGGATGGATATGATCAAAATATATTATATGCATCGAACCACCCCAAAACATGAAACTTGGGGGAGGGTGGGACAAGTGGGTGATGAGGGTGAAAACGACCAAAGTATTTAAAAATGGATGTATGAATCTGCCAGAATGAAACCCATTAATCTTTATAATCAATATACACTAATATAAATGTGGAAAAAAAGACTAAAAGAGCAATTGCTTGTGAGTTATACAGTAGTCACAATAGTCAATTCTTCATGGAATTATTGCTGTATGGCTAAATGTTTCAATGGATTATCAGTATATGAAGGTGGCAAAAATGGGAGAACAGATCCCAGGTTTTAAATATGACAAATGTGCTACATGGGGTCCTGATGTAAAAGTTGGTGGTAGGAATGGGGAGGAAAAAATTGGGTATATGACATGATCCTATCTATGAACAACGATACATCTATGCACGTATATATATATGTATGCATAAAGAGATGTCTAAGTGACTACAATCACTAAAATAATGATCATGCTTATCTCCAGATAAAGGGATTGCATATGATCTTTTTGTTCTTCCATATAGTATATTTAAAAGTAGCTACTCCATCCCTTTAGTCCTATTTTTTATGCTTTAGAGAATTAAAAGTTGGTGGATAATTTTTTATTTCTTTTACATCATCTTTTTAAGAAACATATAAGGCCACCAAAAGTCCAGATGTGCTGTGATTAAATTTTTTCTGTTTGAAAATTGGTCTATAAACTGACATATTTCAGATGGAATTAAATCTATGGTGTCATCCAATCCTATACATTGAATAAATAAAATAATATCTTTTATCGATTTGAAAATAATACTGAAAACACTTGTAAAATAATTTTTAAATTAAAGAAAATTATAATTAATGCTTTAGTTTACACCCTTCCAGTATGCATGTGTATGTTGTGTCAATTGAGTTTCTTAACTGCCAGGAACAAAACTTAAATTTACCATCATTGTATTGGTCAGCTTTCCCATTGTTGTGACAAAATGCCAGATATCCAGAACTTAAAAGAAAGGGACTTAATTTGGCTCATGGTTTCAGAAATTTCAGTGCATGTTTGGATGGCTCCTCGGTAAAAACATTTTGGTAGAAAGGTATGGTAGAACAAAGCTGCTCACTGCATGGTGGCTGGGAAGCAGAGTACAGGGGAAGAGTTCCAGAAAGGAAGAGAGTAGGACCAGATACACTCCCCAAGGTAACGTTCCCATGACTTTCCCAGACACACATAGAAGTGGTTTACTAATCCTCTAATGTCTTATGCCAATCAAGTTGACAAGATTAACCATAACATTCTATAACTTGTCAACTTGACACAAAAACAAGTCTTAAACAATACTTAATCTCCAAATAGAGAAAATAAACAATGTCATAGTTCCTTCTAACATGATGTAACCATTTTGCCCACAATGAAAAACACACTATTCCTTTACCAAGGCCTTAAAGCTTTCATTATTGCTCAACAGTACAAATCCAAAGTTTCTTCTGCAACTCAAGGCAAACTGTGAGCTATAAACCCATGTAAAACTTAAAATTCATTTTTACATAATTCTGAGACACAATAGCACAGGACAAACATTCCCATTCCAAAAGGGAGGAATAGGGGAACAGAAAGGAATTGGACTAAAAGCAAGACAAAATCCAAAAGGGCAAATGTTAAGTCCCATATCTCCATGTCTAGCATCTGGGGCAAATGATAGTGAGAGGAATTCGAGAGAGCTTGGGTGGCCCTACTGTATGATTTTGCTGTTTGCAGCCCACATGGCCTCTCTCTGAGGCTGCCTCCACTTGCTTTCTGCAGCCTCCCCCCACAGACATTTCACATTCCTACCCTCTCAAATTGTCTGGAGCCTCCAGTGCAACTCGCTCTTCTATGTTCACTTACTGAACTCTTAGAGGTGCTAATTGGAGCAATGGCCTCTTAGGCCTTCCTTTGATATATGGGCTTAAGCCTCTGTAACTCCGTAACACTTGCATTCTGCATGGTTAAAAAACCAGCACCATGTAAATCACGCCAAAGTCTGCCACCAGCATGAGCAATAGCCAGGCCCTCACGGACCATGACTGTAGTAGCTTCTGAGTGCCTGATGGGAAAGCAAGGAACTAATTCTCTAGGTGGCCCTTGAGCTGGGGGCCCAGGAGATCTCTTCTCAAATGAAAGATTTACACTTCTGAATCCTTGGGTTTATGATAGATGGGGTCTTTCACATTCCTGAGATGTCCTCAGGGCACCTTTCTTTTCCAACTGAAAGTAATTGGTTTCTTTCTAATGCACTAATTGCTTTAGTAATCACACATACATTGGCCCCAATTTTACACTTGCTTCTTTTGGTGCCAAATTTAAATCCTTAAAATTTTTTGTTCTGCTTTTTTGCCCACAATTCTCACTATAATTTGGGCTAAAAGCAGCCAGTAGTACCCACGTCACAACCTGAATATTGGGCTACCTTGAAAATTCCTCCACCCACTGATTAGTCTATAGCCTCACACAGCCTCGTGTTTTAGGGCATGAAAAAAGTGAAGGCAAACTTTTTGCTAGAGTATAGCATGCATGGCCTGTAGTGAAGTTCCCAGTAGTCTTCATTCTATTCTGAAACCACATGAGCCAGGCCTTTACTGTTCACTTTTCAGTCAGCATTCCTCTGACCTGAATCACTCATCAACCTCTGTTTACATCATTAGAGGGCTTCTGTAGCTTATATTTACAAACCTTTTCAAGCTCCTCCTACAAATCAGTTGCAGTCTTGAAATCAAGTAAGTACATCATAGCCACCTATATAAAATAAAAACTTGAATGGAACAGACAATATGAAAGGATATTGAATATAGGACATTTGTGAATCTTTTGGATATACAATGGTACCTTGGTTCATGGACTTAATTTTGTACAAGATTCTGCTCACAAACCTAATTGGTCATGAACTGAATCAAATTTCCCTACAATTTCAACATTGACCCTAAACATTGAATTTTATTTGGTTCATGACTAATGCAGTTCAGGACCAGAATCATGGAAAGAATTAAGTTTATGAACTGAGATATATATATATATGTAATATGCATCATATATATATCATATGTACATGGTAAATGTAGCTGTGGTCCACAAAGTTTTAAAAAACTTTGTGTACTAGTTCTTCAAACTTTGTCCTAGTCCTAAAACTTACCAACTTTTATTAAACAATTATGAAAAAATCCCCATTTCTTGGTGTAAACCGAATATACTGTGCATGTTTCAATCTCTTCAATGATTCAAGATCTTCGTTATGAGCATTTGTTCTTTGGACAATACCCTCAAGTTCTATTGAAATGTTTTCTTCCTTTTTTTTTTTTTTTTTGTGAGACAGGGTCCTGCTACGTAGTTTAGGCTGGCCTTGAACTCACTATGTAGTCCATGCTAGCCTCAACTCACTGTGATTCTCCTGCTTCTGCCTCCTGAGTGCTGGGATTACAGGCATGCACTATCAGGCCCAGCTTCTTCCATTTTTTTAAACTTTAACCACAAACTATTTAAATTTTGTGCATTCATTGTGTATGTTTGTGTATTGCTGTATGAGAACTTATCACAGATAGCCAGTTTACAATGTTGGCGTATCTCCCTATTTGCCTCACTCTAATTTGTAGGCTCCTGGTTGTCTTGGGCTGCCATAAAAATACCATAGAATTGGGGGCTTATGCAACAGATACTTAATTTCTCACAGTTCTGGAGGCCAGAAAGTTCAATATAAAAGTTCTAAAAGGTTCATTTTCTGGTGAGGATCACCATCCTGTATGCAGATGGCTGTATTCTCTGTGACTTCACATGAAGAGGGAGAGAAGGTGAGCTCTGGAGTCATTATTAGGGCAATAATCCTCCCGAATCAGGGCTACCTTCTCATGATCTCATTTAACTTTATTTCCTTACTCCCAGTAGTGACACTGGTGGCTAGAGAACATGAACTTTCGGATGACACAATTCAGTTCATAACACCAATCAAACTGTATAGAAACTATATTCTACCCTGATACATATCAAGTTATATAAACCTAGGAACAGGATTGAAATATTTGTTAGTTTTTGTTTGTCTGCTTCTCCTGTAACAAATCTGTGTGCATATTTCTAAGATGAATATATTTCAACACACATTTTAAAACTGTAGCAATCAGGTTATAGAACACTAAACCTCTAAAAATAAAAGGAACTTTCTTTTTATATCACAATCTGTTTAGTTAGCTGACAGTGGTAATTTCCAGGATGTTACCAGAGGGATGGATTCTGACAACTCTTTTTGTACACTATAAACCTGCCTTAGAAATAGTATTGGGGTTGAAATAGTAATTTATTGATAAATAGATTTAAATGAAGAAATATTAAAAAACAATACTGTACAATCAGACCAGAGGATTCGTTCAACATGCAAGGGATATGCTTTTCTCTTAGCATCCTCCAAACAATAAGTTTGCACAGATAGTTCTAAAAATCACAATAATATATTTTTATTAAAAAGTATAAAATAGCTCCTGATACTATTTCACTTATAAAAGCCACATGCATATTTTCCATAAAATTCTCTCACTGAGCATGAAACCATGCAAAATGTGTTGCAAGGAAAATAAGAAAATGCTAATCTAGTGACAGCATCAGCACCCATGGGGACAAGTGGTCAAAATTATGCCTCTGGTGGGCAATGGAAAATGACTGGAATTTACATATTTTCCAGCAGGTGAAAACGTCTATTAAACCAATTCTATTTTGCTTTACCTTAATAATCAAATCAAAAGAAACTATTAATTAACTATTGAATCATCTTAAATTGGCCTCACCAGAATGTTTGCTACCCAGTGCCTCTCAATCTTTGTCACAACACAGCACATGAAATGATGCCGTTTGTACAGCGAAGGGAGGCAAACAGATGTGATAATTGACCTCACAATTCCAACCACTGTAGGCTGCCTCAGGGTTAAGGGAACAATATCTATAAATACCCCAGGCTTCTCATGAAGAATTCTTGAACATATGGATTAGAAACCTCGTCTTCACCAACTGAAAATGGAAATGGGATCTATAGCAGTATCCCAAGTTGACATATAGCTTCCACATTACAAACTAATGATTACTATTATCAAATACCTACTATTAGCAAGGCTCTTTTTTATTTTATTTTAATCAACAAATAATAATTGTACAGTGTGAAGCTTTGATACATATTTAGATTGTGGAATACAGGATTCTGTTTTTAATGATTGAACTAGCAGGAAGATTCGAATACCAGGCTATACCCTAATGTCATTCTGTAAGTAGCAAAATGCAACAAAAGATTTGAACAAAGAATAATAGTGTTTAGAAACCACAAACAAGTTTAGAAAATTTTAATACACATTTGGAAGAAGAAATAAGAAAGATAGTTCAGGTCAAAATTTGTTTTTTATTTGTTTTGGAAGTAAGTTGAACTAAAAAGTTTACTGAGTAGGACTCACAGTTATTTAGTAAAAGTAAGAGGAGTAACAAGAAATCAGTTTGATTTTTGGAGTTTTATTTATTAAAAAATGTCAAAAGATCTGGAACCAAAAGAAAGCGAGTCAAGAAATTCAGGGAGGGGCCGGTGAGATAGCTCAGTGGCATAAGCGCCTGCCTGGCAAGCACAAGGTCCTGAGTTTGACTCCCGGAACCCACATAAAGGAAGAAAAGGGCCAGTGATATTGCTCAGTAGCACAAGGGCTTGCTGGCAAGTGCAAGGTCCTGAGGTTGACTCCTGATACCCACATAAAAAAAAAAAAAAAGAAAAGAAAAGAAATTCAGGGAGTGCTGAATGTGAAGAATCAAATGCTTCTAGGACAGGAGCCAGGGATATAGCTCAATGGCACAGTGCATGCCTGGCAAGCACAAGGTCCTGAGTTCGAGTCCCAGTACAAAAATAAATAAATAAATAAATGCTTCCAGGACAGGGATGAAAAATAAATGGAAATGCAGAAGATATAAGAGACAGAACAGCATAATAATGACTATTTAGATACAGTGATAGACAGATATAGGAAGCAGAAAAAACATTTAATATGTGTGCAGGTTTTTGATCTAGGAAACAGGAAATATGTGATGTAATAACGAGAGTGAGTTTGAAGGAAAAAAGACTAATTAGATATTAGAGATTTCAAGAGGTTAAGAGAGACATGATATTTGAAAGTGTAAATATGAATGAGAGTTTCAAGAGAGACAAAGTGAGGTTTAGTGAGTCAAAATACACAGTCCTAGTGATAATATTATTAAAATGGAAAGTATATACATAGTTTTAACAAAAGGCCATATAAAAAGGTTTATCCCACAAACCTCTTCCAATTGTCCACAAATTATTTATTCAAATAACATTCAGTAAACATTGAAATGCCTAATGTGTCATGAGAAGGACATGGAAGACAAAATTAGCATGGTTCATGACCTTGGTGAGCTTGCAGTGTAGCAGGGGAGACTGGCATTATGCAAAATCTCATGCAAATAAATATATAATTGCCAACTGGGAATAAATGCTGTGAATTCAAATTAAAAATTTCATGAGAAATTATTATTGTCAAGTCATAAATCTGCTATGTACTCAACTCATGTTCTTAAAATATTCAAAAAGCTGTAGTTTATATTTAATAATCAATGTTGGCTGGCCATTATTAGAGTGTTGATTTACATTCAACATTTTAACTGAAAAACTATTTTATTGTTACTGATAAGTTTGAACAATAGAACAAAGGCTGGATCAAGGAGGTGTCCCTATCAGAAAAGCACTGTAACAATCTCTACCCATGTTCTCCCATAATGATTTAAGCTCATAGATCAGCATCCCGTCCTTGACTATAAACTCCTTGAGAACACTAACTGGGCTTTAAATGTGAACGCTGTATATCTGCAATGACTGGTACAATATGTGGCATATAGGAAACAGTATAGAATGAATGAGTAAATGGGTGAGTGAATGACTAGCAGCAGGAGAAAATTATTAGCCAAACATCCGTATTCTTATTTTTTTTTATTTTTTAACTTAATTTTTTATTTATTTCATTTATTTTCTCAATTTTATTAGTACATGTTTACAGTAAAAAATGTTTACAGTCTATAGGGAGAATTGATACATGTGCATAACACATCTAAATTCTTTTTTTACCCTTTTCCCCTCTCCTCCCTCCCCTAAAACAACCACTGCAGGAAAAATAGCCTCTTCAATAAATGTGCTGGGAAAACTGGCTATCCATACACGGAAGATTGAATCTAGACCCATATATCTCACTACATACTAAACTAAAATCAAAATGGATCAAAGATCTAATTGTTAAAACAGAAACACAATCTGCTGAAAGATAACATACTATAGCTAAAACTCTTGAAAACCTTAGCATAGCCAAAGACTTTCTGAACAGTACCCCAAATGCACAAAAAAATAACATCAAGAATCAACAAATGGGGGGCCGGTGAGATGGCTCAGCGGCTTAAGCGCCTGCCCGGCAAGCGCGAGGGCCCGAGTTCGACTCCCGGAACCCACATACGAAAAAGGGGCCGGTGATATCGCTCAGCGGCACGGGCACCTGCTGGCGCGCGAGGTCCTGAGGTCGACCCCCCGGTACCCACCAAAAAAAAAAAAAAAAAAAAAAAAAAGAATCAACAAATGGGATCATATCAAATTAAAAACTTTATAGTTTTATTTTCATCCTTTATCATCAATATCAAAGTGACTGAACAACTGCCATATATCCAGCACCATGCTAACTACTGGATATAAGGAAATAGAAAATACAGTGCTTACTACCAAAGAAATAATTTAGAGACACAGATGTACAAATCACGTAGTATTTCATGGTTCACAGACTTTGTTCACATACAGCATCTCTCTTATAAAAATCTTGTGAAGGAAGGTAGGCAGATATCTAATACCATGATTCTGATAAGAAAACCAGATCCCCAAGGGCTAAATGCCTCACTCACAATCAAGGAAGGTGGCCTGGCAGAATGAGTACTAGAACTGGAGGTGGCTGTGTTTAATTCAGTTTGTAGTAGAGCAGGAGATCACATTGTAGAAATAGGTAAAGGACAACTTAAATAGCAGATTAAGCATTTAGATCTACAACTTAAAATCAATTCAGCTTCAAATCTTTTATCTTGGATATCAAAATACATATAAAATAAAAATTAAAACACTACTTGTAATACATTTATCCTGAGATTTAAGAGTACTATTTTACTGGACTTCATAAAAACTAAAGGATTTATATACCTTGAATCAATTTAAGTATTTATATATGCATTATCTTGAATAATAATTTGTATATTTTCCCTCTATGCTATGGCTGTAGTGTTATTTTTAAATAAATATGAGGTATGATTGATTGATATGGTGAATATTTTATGTTTTCTGAAAAAATTATTATAGTAAGAGACACATTGCCATTAATTCCCCTCCAAATACTACCCCTTGCTTTGAACTCATTTATCTCATCATTCTTGCCACTTTCTGAAGCAGTTCTGGAAGTCCTTTCACGAAATGTTTTAGTTGCACTATTGTGGCTGGCTTGATGTTCTCGATCAATTCAAAACGTTAACCTTTTATGGTTGTTTTGACTTTGGAGAGCTCAAAATTACAGAGTGCCAGGACCAGTGAATAAGGTAGATGGGAACACACTGTAATATTTTTATTTAACACAGCCATTAGCTGTTGATCAATGAGAGAAGATCACAAAATAGCGATTGTTTAAATGTTTTAAAAATATATTAGAGTAAAAGATACTGTTATATTTCAATCTACAATGGCCCTCAAAGCCTCATGTGTTTGGAAGGTGATTGGATCATGGGGATGCTACAGCTAAATGTGCTTTTAGGAGTATAGGTATGGTAAGAGGCAGGTCACTAGGACCATGACCTGCAAGGGTGTGTTTCCCTTCCGGGCTCTTCTCTTTTTTTTTCTACTTCCTGGCTACCATCACCTGAGCAGCTTTTCTCTGCAGCGGGCCCTTCCACTTATGCTATCTCTGTGTTTGAGCCTGTCAGCCATGGACTGGAACTTCTGAAACTGTGAGCCAAAATAAACCTCTTGTCCTTTTAGTTGTGGTTGTCAGGTATCATGTCTCAGCTGCAAAGAAAATTACTGAGACAGATTTACTGCCATTAATCCCCTTTGAAATACTGTACTTCAAATACTCCCACTCACTTTGAACACTTATCCCACTGTTTTGGCAATGTGTCTTGTACTGTAACGAGGGTTTTTTTTATGTAAACATTCACTGTGTTTTTTGTAATCACCCCTTGTAGTAGGGATAGTTCATGACTCCTAGTAATGTACTTAAAAATTGTATTTCATATCATACATCAACCTAACATGAAGAATAAGGGATGCATTGATAAAGTTGCTCATACATCTTGTAGGAGGTGATTTCGTTGCCTCTGGCTTGCATTCTTCTGAGAACAGCCCTGCTTTCTTCCTCTACTGCCATGTTTCTAGCCTCCCTTCTCAGACAGGGCCAATTTGACCAGGGATGGGTAGATTACTGATTCCAGCAGCTCAGTGACATTTGCCCTGGAGAACACAAATTGAAAGATGCAGAAATTTACCCCACAGAACACACTGTCAATAGGAGTGCTAAGGGAAAGCCCTCAGATTTCCTTTGCCCAGGACCCACGAGCTACCTTATCCTCCCATTTCTGAAACTTGTTTGTTCCTTCACGTACTCATTGTATTTCAAGGCATTTCTTTAAACCATAACCAATTCCCAAAATAAGATATGTAAATCTTGGGTACACAAAATCCTTATTTCATTTGTATTCTAGACTAGGTAGAAATTAGTCATCTCCTTCTCAAGATTTATTTATTATTACTAGGGAACAAGGGAGAAGGAGACCTCTCTAGTTTTACAGAATTGACAATAATTAGAGAAGAAAAAATAATAGAATAGATATGGGGGTAAAATCTCAGGCTTTATAAAAGCTAAATTTCTAAATTAATGAAGTTCCTATTCCAACTATCTGGAAAATCATATAGTTAAAACAAAAAAAATCCAACCTCAAATTGATCCGGCCTGCGGATCAACTCGTGGGTCCCACCTGAAGGAGAAACGGGATAGGGGGACAGGGCAAGAGGAGAGAGAAACGGAGACAAGTTGAAGGGTTCCAATCAAGTCTCGTTTATTGAGGAAGTGTCTAAGGCACTTATAGAAACGGGGGTGGAAGCTCTCATCTCACGGGGAATGTAGTGAGTGCGGATAGGTCGTCGTCATTTCCGGATTAGGCTGGAGAGGATCATGGGAGATGTAGGCTGGCGCACCAGATGCCCTCAGGAGGGGGAGGCAACCGTGAAATTGTCTCATGGCTCCCTACATCAAATAACAATAGAAATGGCACAATAGTACCAAGTTTGACTTTTGTATTAAATCACAGGTCCCATGACATGAAGTTTAAGTCACACCCCAAAATAACTTTTGCTTGTGAACCAAGAGTTTTAATCTAGATACTGAGGGGATGATTCTATCCTCTAAAACTGCTTTTCCAAAGCCTTAGATATGCCATTTCTGACAGCGTTTATTTGTGATAAAGAGTCACAGCAGAAGGTGAGGAAGAGGTGGAATTCATTAAAAGATATCCAGTCTACTAAAGTCATTCCTTGGGAGTTGTTTTAATTAAGACAACCATATGTTTTATTTCACTTAGTGGTCTATCAGATTGCTATTTCAGGTGAGAATAAATTTTATTTATAAAGTAATACAGATAATTATGCATTATTAAGCAATCTCAATTTTGTCATTGGCATTAAGAATTGTTTGGTTTAAATTGTTTAATTATATTTTTCAAAGTATGCTCTTATTTTCAGATTTATGTATTTGAGGAATGAAATTCTTTTTCCCTTCAGATCCTATTCTGCTTAGCCAACACCATCAATGATAGCTTTCAATTAGTGTGTCAATGAAGTTGCTGTGGTCGAACATGGTTTGTCCTCCAGAACTCATGGAGGAGTTCAGCTCCAGTGTCATACATTAATGGTAGTAAGAGGGTGGAAACTTAATCTGAGTATGATATGTAGAGGTGGGAAGTAAGTATGATTAGAAAAGTTCATTTGAGTAAAGGCATTATGATGGGATCTTGGTAGCTTTATCAGAAGGAAAGAGACTTCATATCCATATGTACGCACCCTGTCTCTTGCTATGTGACTTTCTGCATTGTCTTGCTTCTCTACCAGCAAAAAGACCATGATCATATGAAGCCCTTAGATCTCATACCTCCAAAACCATAAACCAGAATAAACCTCTTTCTTTATAAAGTAGCCTCCCTCCAGTATTTTAATATAATAACAAAAATGGACTAATGAATAAGTCTTTCTCAAAGTATACTGATCCCACCATTGGTAGGTTGGCTCTGATGATAAAAGTTATGACTGGTAACTTCTCTGTATAAAATAGACAATGGGAAATAAACAAAAAAGAAGTTCTAGTGTCTGGACAGTTTTTTTACTTAACTTAGGTAGTTAAGAAACCAAAAAACATCCACATGCTCAATAACTACAGTATCAGGGTAGTATTATGTCAAGGACCATTCTATGTAATTTTGGGGGAAAAATTATTTCATAATTAAACTGTAATTAGGACTTGTCTGAGGCCTACTATCTTGCCATGGGAGCTGCCTATGGTATGTAGAAACATAACTCAATGTACCTCCAGTCACAGTTGAGGCCTCAGTGGTCCCACGATGCTGTGACACCCCAGGGCAAGATTACATCAGCTGAAGACATCCTGGTTCCTCGAGAATGGAGTAGTAGAGTAGTAGTAAGAAAAGTGCTTCACCCTGGGGAAGGACAAACTCCCCAGTAACCTGCCATCTCTCCCCACCATCCTCATCAACATCCTTAGCATAAGACCACCACAGTCCTCTGAGTCATCCAATAATCCCCACGCCATTTTCCTCAATCAATAAATGTCGAGGTTCTGGCTGCCTCATGGCCTTTTCTTCCCTGCAAACAACTGGTCATCTCAGTTCCCCACTGCATCACCATTTTCTCTCTTGCTCTTTCTTTTCACCATGCACTGTAACACCTTGCAGGAGACTGTAGTCCACTGCAGGGTCCCCGGTAGTATTAGTAGAAATTTAAAATCTCTGTAAATACTTATTGAGTAAAATTTAATATTAACCTTAAAGAGAATTACCATATATTTAAGGTCATTTCATTATGAGATAAAAAGGGTAAGGGAAAGTTTTATTTGTGAAAAAACAAAAATGTTTCAGTATCTTTATTTCTCATAGAAATGTGTGTAGATGAAAGAAAAATTATCTTTTCAAATACCTTCCTTAAAGTTGAACTACATTCACTATACCCTCTTGTTATTTCATATTTAATTGTTTTGTATGAAAATTACACACAAATAAAAGTAAAGGCTGTTTAATTACTATGATAATTTACAATTTGGAGTTTTAGGTTCTATATGAGAATTAGAATTATTTTAAATAAAATGATTTTATATCTCATCTTTTAATCATCAAATCAACAGTTTTATAAATCGTAATTGTATAAAATCCCATTTTATCATCCTTATTCTTACTCCAAACAGAATGTTTTTCTTTATGTCAAAAAGAAAGTCAATTTGCAATCACATCTCATAAATCATTTTCACACAATATATGTTATCATTTTTCAGCTTAAGTATAAATAACCGCTAGAATACTGCCTTGGCAAAGTAAATATTTTCTTTAAATAAGGTCTAAATTCAATCTATGGTTGAATTTAAATTAATCTTTAATGAGAACTTAGCCTCTCTGGCCCCTTGTAATTTGAATTTTAGAAGTTAAGATAAAAAATATCCATTACTGACTTCAAAAATATAACCCACTGTAATCAGTCATATTCATCCTCCTGAGAAAATGCACCATCTCAGATCCAATTTTTTATGAACTCTGTGAGAAGGAACTGAATACAGCATTGCCTCTCCTGAGACTATTTATTTATATATCAGGGTTGTTTCCATTAGGAAGGCAGTGGTAGCATTTTGTCAACACAATGGCAGAAAAACTTATCAGGCATTCACAGTCTGATCTGTCAGGGAAAAAAATGATAGGGGAAATTTGAAAATCCAAACCAAAGCCCTGTATTTTCTCCTCCCTGATCATCTCTGCAGGTAGCAAGGTGTCTATGGAAACAAAAAGGTTAAGATCATATTTTCCATTTCTCTTCTCTATCTGAAACTCTCTGAAGTAGCTTTCTTTGTTCTGAAGAAAGCTGTACCTTTCTGGACAGCCACATTCTCCTTGGGGTGTAGGTGGCTTCCCTTGAGACAAAGGAAGTACTCAGAGCTGCCTTTCACCTTCTGTCCCTAGCCACACTGCGATGGGCACATACGCGCCAGCATGTTTCAACACAAGCTAGTCAAAGCTACTGTGGACAAGAAAGAAAAATATGATATTCTGTCCAGCTCACATCCTTCTGAGAAATCTCAAGAATAGTCCACCTACTCAAAGAAGAATAAAAAACCAAATGGATCTAAATCCTAAATACCATAAAGACCAACCACATTATTTTTGTTAAGAGATATTTAAGCTCAAAGGCATAAATGGATGTGTCCCACTTCCCAGTCCTGTGTTAGCTTCTCTCATCGCTGCTCTGCTGGCACCATTACACATTAAGTCTACTTCTGGGGCAATGTTCTGCCAATGCCCCACTGGCTGACTACAGTTGTCACTGCCACTCTCTCTTCTACCATGGGCTTTTGCTCCCTCCATTCCTTTTCCTGCTCCTGGCTTTTCCTAAATCTCCTTCTCAGCTCACATATTTCTCATCAGAGACATCTCATCAAACCACCCTAACTAGAATTACCCATCCCTCTTTCTTAGCAAACGTGTCAGAATTTAAAATAATAACCTTCATTTATTTGCTTACTCAGTCATTTACTGTCTTCTAAACTAGAATGCATGTTCCGTGGGGCTGAGACCATAATTATTTTCTTTACCATACTGCGTGGTATAGAGTCTGGCACATAGAGTGGCATCAGTTATTCACTGATACCACTAGTATCAAGCATCACTATAAATTAGGGCAGCAAAGATAAATGAGCCAAGTTTCTACCCAACAGGAATCCATAATGAAATGGAGGAAGCAAATAACAAGACTTGAATAAATATGCCTAAGAAAGACAGAACTAAATAAAAATAATTTTAAAAATAAAACATTATGAAAAAAGGAACAAATTTTAAAAAGATGCTCCTGAACTTATGATAGAATTACATTCTGATAAATTGAACATAAATTGGAAATATCCTAATTTGAAAATGCATTTAATATTCCTAGCCTATGGAAAACCACAGACTGGCAACACAGTACAATGTAGAGCATTGGTTGTTTAGCCTCATGACCATGTATCCACAGCATGCTCTGCTATCTAGCCTTGAAAGTATTCTGTTGTATGTTGCTAGCCTGAGATAAGATCAAAATTCAGAATACAACGTCTCTGACTGCATTATTACTTTTGTACCATAGTAAGTCTGTATAAAGCTAGAAGTTTCTTAGAGAAGTTGGGATTTTTTTTAAGTTGGGGCAGGGTTAGTTTCCAGGAGGCAGAACTTTCCAGAAAAGGGAATTTCTTGACCAAGATTTTAGAGAAGGCAGGTGTTATATTTGGGGAATTTCTTGCTGGAGCATAAGAAATGGAGAAAACCAAGAACAAGATAAGAATGCTTCAAATCCTTTGACCTCATCCTTCTCTTTATCATGTCTTTCCTTTCAGTTCCACTTCCTTTCACACCTGCCCAGACATCAAGATATTACTTCAATCCCTCTCATCAAAGAACCTCTGCTAGGTTTTTATTCTACCTATCTTTCAAAGGGCCTGATTTTACTTGAACTCAGCTGGGAGCTGATAGCTGGGCCCAGAGCTGCTCTGAGTTCTGAGCTCAGCCGGCCCAATCGCCCTGTCCCGCAGGACTCACCCCCAGCCAGTGCAGTCCTTCAGGTCCACTGTCCCCTTCCGCTGTTGTGTCTCTCCGTGGAGGCCGCTGCTGTTGCCAGCAGTCACCACGTGTCCCTAGGTTTGAACTGCTCCTCCCACACAATGAATCCGGACTCCTCGGGAAGAAGGCGCCACAGGCTACCTCCTTCTTCTTCCTTGAAATTTCTCTCTTTGCTCTCCCTGTGGGCTTCAGTTCTCGCTTCAGATCCTTCCTGGGTCCAGGGGACCCACTTCCCTCCTTCTCGTCTTCCTCGCGTTGCTATATCCCAGCGTCTGCACGGCAGCTCTCAGGCACTTTCTCCGCTGCTCACCACTTCACCATCTTCCCAGAAGTCCTCTCAAAGTGCTTGATTTTAATCCAATCATTTTGTCTACCATTTTTATACTGGAGCTGACAGAAACAATCAGTCCCTGAGCAGATTTGTGTGCTGAGTACTGAAAGCTTTTTGGTATCTTTTTGTATCCTTTATGGTATTTACCTAGAATGCTTCCTACATCTAAGTGGCTGCTTATGCAATGCGGATGTCCGTCAGCTAATGCCTGGTTTGGGGTGTTCCTTGAAGATGTCTTTACTACACCCTGAACTTCCCTCTTCATACGCAACACCCATGACAGTAGTCACTGGATCACAGGGCTCCACCACAGGGCTGTGTACTCTTTAAGAATTATATCTTAACTCAAATAAGTTATGCCTCTCATTAAAAACTTATGTCTCTCATTCAAATTTTTAACCCTTAACACAATTCATAATACATTCTTGTTATGGTTTGTGTCTAGATGTCCCCCCAAAGCCTCAAGCGGTCATAGGGCTTTTTCAGAGGTGGCTGAAATCTAGAGTGTGAGATGCTGGGATTAAGGGTGTGTGATTAGAAAATCAGTGCACTGATTGGTTTGGCATAGTTCTGGCTGGGATTGAGGGTGTCAGTGCTACACCCACCCCACGGTGTGTAGCCCATATGTAATATAGGGGACAGAAAGAGTCTTTTTGCTTTTGCTACCTTGTAGGCGCCATCAACTGTTCTCCTCTGCGATGCCCCTCTGCCATGTGCCACCCTGCCTTGGAGCCGGCCAACTACGAACTGAAACCTCTACAGACTGTGAACCAAATAAACATTTCCCTCTTTAACTTTGGGTGCTGGGTATTTTGTCTCAGCAATGAGAGAAAAGAGACTAAGACTATTCTAAATGCTGCATATTTTTTTCTCATTTAATGAATAAATGAATGAGCCACAAGGACAACAGAATGGGAAAAGTTGAAATTCCAAGTTGAAAAATTTGTATTTTTCAGCTTTGGAAAGTAATTAAAAACTTGACATAGCTGTCTGTGTTTCAGTACTAATTCCAGCAGTGGCTTTCTGGCAAAGTCTGAATTGAAGCCAAACTGCAGAAGAGAGGAACACGTGGCAAGTAAATCAGTTAGAGGATTATTACAAATGGCTGAGCAAGGATGCTACAGGCTGTGTTAAAGTAATACCAGGAGGAAACAGTAAAGAAAGTCATTTATGTTGGAAAATGATGAATTCAGTTTAAAGATGAGGTAAAAATGACTTAATTAGCCATTGCTAATATGGGTAGAGATACAAAAGAAATATTAAAAGCACAGAATTGCTATTATTAAAAATCAGCTCTTACCATTTTCCCCAGAACTAGTTTAGCTTTTCAAACTGGTATGAAAGACAAATGTTGCAGCCCAATATAATTGTCTCCAACTTCAGTGGCATATACTTTGGAGAGGACTGCTGATGTCACAGGAAGGACAATGTTTCCTGTGGACCAGCTATACAGTGAAAGTGTGTGAAGCACCAAGGAAAGCCTAGGCATTAGAAAGGTGTTACATAATTTTCACAACCACCATTCCCTTTGAGGCTGAGACACGGGGTAGTTAAATAATTTGTCTAAAGTCACCCAGCTAGCTAATCATGGCAAGAATTCAGACCTAAGCAATCTATCTTGCAATATCTTTTAATCACACACATAGTTCCTGTCCTAAGAAAACTCGGAGTCCATAATATCAAAGTACATATATTAATTTTAATAAAGTTAAGTCAGTGAGGTAATGAATGCTTAAGTACAAACGAGGAATTGTGGCCATAGAGAAATCAAATCCTTTTAAATTTGGAGGGCATTTTAACTGGTTCATTATGACTTTCCTTAAAACATTGCTATTTGGTTCTATGTTGTCACAGAACTCACTGAAATTGCTTTGAATCACACCTCCCAAACTTTCACAGTAGTCAGTTATAACGTCCAGAGTCATTACATAGTCAGGGAATGGTCAGCGCAAAGTCTAGCTCCTGAATCCAAAATGTATACCTACAAAAGCAAGGGGAAAATACTTTCAAAAAATCAGATAGAAATGGATCTGGAATAAAGAATAGAGTGCCAAACATAAAAATTAAATATCTGTAGCTCTCCATTAGTCAACATTCAGCACAATATACACTTTTGCTGATTTTGCAATGCTTTCAAAGGAGTATTTGATATTTGAATACTTAATTATATATCAGCCGAACTTCATGGTCACATTGCCTTTACTTTAAAAATGTAAGAGGTAAGAGATGAAACAGGAGTTTCCTTCAGAGATGATCTGCCCAAACAACAGGCTATTCAAATTGAGCCTCCTTCTGGGTTTGATGTTGGCTGGGTTTGTAAGGGATTATAGGGTCCTGATAGTACTTTATCATCTCTTCCTTTTTCACCTTGTCTAAAAGTCAAGTCCTTGTATTATATTCTGAGAGAAAAAAAAAAAAACATGATTTAATGCTGTATGTTTGACAATATTCAATGAAGCAACTTGTATGATTTAGAGATATGTGATTTACTCTCATAAAAATTACATACACTTAAAAGTCATTTTATGATATAATGTGGTTCTTTTAAAACTGGCATATATATATAGGAAAGAAAAGGAATCATTTAAAGATCATGAATATTGAGAGAACAAAATGAATTTTTTTTGAATAGAGAAAATTCACTGAGGCTTAAGAATGAATAGAAAACCATCTGCCTTTTCAGGAAGATTACAAAAATCAATCTGCCCAGTTTTATATTTAAATACTTGAAATAATTACTATGCAAATAATGCATGCTAACATAATTTAATATAGTTATAGCATTACAAATCCAATATATAGTCATAGCATTTAAATTATATACACAAACATTTCAGATAAAAATCAGGTTCATGAAATTATCCTTCAAATGCCTAGACTCCTAAGTAGATACTGTGATTACAGATATAATTGCAAACAATATGTATTATGGGATACACATTCCACAATTCTTTATTTTTTGTATTCACTTTAATTTTTTAAAAATCGTATCTTTCTCATGCTTTATATTTAAGATAAATAAGTTGAATGAAATTAACCATCTCTTCAATTTCATATATTATTTTTAGAACTGAACATTTAAAATCCATAAATGAATTATAATATGAGAAAAATGAAAATGTTCAACATCAGTAGCTACCAGGGAAATGCAAATCAAACCACAATGACATATCTTCTCACTCCTGTCACCATGGTTATGATCCTAAAAGCAAAAGGCACTAAATGCTGGCTGAAGATGTAGAAAAAAAGAAGCTCATATACAGTGCTGGTGGAAATGTAAATTAACACAGCCTTTATAGAGAAAAGTAGAGAGGTTTCTCAAAATCTAAAAGACTTATCACAGGATTCATGTATCCCACTTCTGGGTATACATCTAAATAAACACCTGTATTCCCATGTTTACTGCAGCACTATTCACAATACTGTAGTCAAGAAATGGAATCAATGAAGGTGATGAAGAAAGGATAAAGGAAGCATTATATAAATATAATATATATATTATTATAATATATCCATTATTATATATATTATCCATTATATATATCCATTATTATATATTATTATAACATATCCATTATATATAATATATATAAACATTATATATATATTATATATATATGCAATATTATTCCATCCTAAAAAGAATAAATTTTGTCATTTGTGTTAAAATGGATAGAACTGGAGGACATTCTGTTAAGTAAAATAAGCCAGAAAAAGAAACACAATATCATTTGTTCTTTTTTATATGTGAAAGTTTGAAATGTTTCATATGTAATCTCAGTGTGGAAGAGAGTGGAACTGTGATTACCAGAAGATGGGAAGGTTAAAAGGGAGGAGGATGGAGGGACACTGTATAGCAGGTACCAAAATGCAGTTAGATAGGAGAAATACAGTAACTTGTATTCTGCAGGACAGTGCAGTGATTATAGTTTACCATAACTTATTATGTATTTTATGAAGAACAGGAAAAGAAGAGCTCAAAGTCTGCACAAGTAAAGAAATTATAAGCTAGTAATGCCAATTACCCCAACTGGATCAGTACAAATTATATGCATGTATTGAAATATCTCATCATTCTCCATAAATATGTACATTAAAAGAAAATATTAAATTTATATTAAAAATACAGTAATTATACAGTAATTAAAGTAATTATACAGTAATTGAAGTTTAAATGAGCTTCACATTAGAAGTGGCCTATATGTTCCTCAACAGATGACTGGGTAGAGAAAATGTGGTATTTATACACAATAGAGTACTACTCAGACATAAAGAAGTACAAACTTGAGCCATTTGTAGGAAAATGGATGCACCTTAAGACTGTAATGTTAAGTGAAATAAATCAGATACAGAAGCTTAAATATTGCATGGTTTCTGTTATATGAGAAAACTAAAATATAAATAATTTAAAGAGCAAAATAAAAGATGGATAATAGGAAATAGGGAGATAGACCTCTTGCAATAAAAAGTAAGGGGATCTAGAGGTGGAGAGAGGTGAAAGGGGAGGGAGAGAAAGGAGAACGAAAATGAATAAGAGTTGTTATGTACATGTACCAACTCTCCATGATTAATGTATTTATTATTGCAAACATACAGTAATAAAAATGAATTAAAAATAATATTTTGTAGAATCATTTGATTATTAATATTTATATCTTTTTTCTGAGTATTGTTTAGGATCAATCTTTGCCTTTAAAGTTTTTCTGTTCACTAAATTTAATCCTAAACAACAAGTATTATCTCCCATATAATCACTGTGTAATGAAAAGTGAATGTAATTCCATATCAATGAATTAAATTATGTGTGCTACAAAACATTAAAATAATTTCCAAGAGTCATCACAAAAAGTAAAGAAACCTAAGTGTCTATCTTTAAATTTGAAAGCTCAAAAATTGTCTTAGATTCTTGGAAGGAGAGAACAAGGCTTGCCAGAGATACCTAATTCTCTGTCCAAATAACTATTCATTTAAAATAAATTGTTTTAGAAAATATTTCCAGATAGCAAAATTTAACAGCCTCATTTATAGCAGTGAAATGAAGGTACAGATCTTCATCTGAAAGACGCAGTAAATAGGAAAACATAAAAGCTAATCATTTCACTTTCATGTAACTCCATATATCAAAAATCACAGAGCAAAACATCGATAAATGAGTTACTGAAAATGGCACAACATGTGTTTGTCAATTTGTATATCAATCTAATGAATTATACCAATGATTACACACACCAGCAAGGAAAATGTTATGCTCTTAAAAGGGGTATGGCGTAAGCTATTTTAGCCTCTTTAGTGCCTTATAAACAAAAGGGCATTTATGACACAAAAACATTTCATTCCTATAACAGACATAACAACCTCCTGTATTTATAATATCTTTCTACTTTTAATACTATCTTAAGACTTGAAGGAAGAGTCGTAACCTAATATTCCATCCAACTGGGAACATGTCAAACCACTTCTCTTGGCTTGAGGTAAAAAAGAAGAGAAAACATCATCTTTTAGCACAAGATGGGGTGGAATTTGAGGGTATTACCTCGACTCTATCCAAGAAGTTTCTCCTCCGGTATTTCTGTGTTAGCTTTCTGTTGCTGTAACAAATACTGAGATAAATCAACCTTTAAAAAACTTCATGTTTATTTACATTTTTAAAGGTTTCAGTCCATGAAAATGGGTTGCCGGCCCATTGCTTTTGAGCTTATGGTGAGGCAGTGCATCATGGCAGGAGCTCATGGTGGAGGAAGCTGCTCAAATCCCTGTGACTGGGAAGAGCAAGAGAGACAGGAAGGGGCCAGGGCCCCAGTATGGCTTTCAAGGGGACACTCCCAATGATCTAGCTTCTTCTTACCAGACATCACTTCTTCAAGGTTTTACTGCCTTCCCGTAGCATTACAGGCTGGTGACCAAGTCTTTAGCGCATGAACTTTTGGGAGCACTTACCCAAACCACAGCAACCTAGCAGTACATTGCCCTTAGTCTTCTGCTGCATCCGTGTACTTTTCCTCCTGACTTAAAGGGTTTCTTTCATTCACTTTACCTTAGGAGGTCACCAGGTAAGGAGACGTCACATCTCTGCCCAACTACTTCATGTTTCTTCTGTATTTTACATTAAGAAACGAACCCTAACAAACTCCTATTCTAAAATAATTGCAAGATTTTGTTAATATATACTCACAGAAAACAGAGGGACGTGTTTGAAATGCATTCTAAATTCTTAAAGTAAGGATAGTAGAATATAATACTATAGTAAGTTTCAATTATTTATACAATTAAATATGTATTGATCACATAACCTAGAAGTTCTACTTCTAGGCATTTAGTTAAGAGAAATGAAAAACACATGTCCATGAAAACTTACACATGCATGTTCACAACAGCATTATTCAAGATATACAATAGTTATAAATAACCCAGTTATCTACCAACGAGTGAGTGGTCACAAAAGCTATAGTATGCTGCAACAGATTCCTTCTCAGTAATAAAAAAGAATAAACTACCGAAAAAGCATACCATTATGATAAGTAAATGAAGTCTCTCAGAAAAACATTATATACCGTATGACTCCACTTAAATGAAATTCTAAGCAGGTGAAACTAACCTGTCATGATGGAAATCAGACCAGTAGTTCTCTGAGGCAGGTAGTTGGAGGTAGATAATGCAAATGAGCACCAGAGAAATTTTTTTAGCGTCATGGTAGTTACATGGTTGTATACTTTTGTCAAATGTCATTGGTCTATTGACTTAAGGTATGTGAATTTTGTTGTTTGTAATTGTAATTCAGTTAATTTTCAAAAGCTAATTTTCAAAAAATTGATTGTAGCTGGGAATGTAGTTTAGCAGTATTGCATTTGCCTAGCATGTGCAAGGCCCTGACTCCAATCCCTTACCCCCCAAAAAGGAAGACATTGAATTTATTGATATGGGTACACTTACCAGAAGTTTTGGATTTAATTTGTTAGCTCAAGCAGCTGAGAAATGGCTGTAGCATTTTTTTCCTTTAACCAAAGGTAATGTATTGATTGTGACCTACAGTTATTGAAGTCAAGATGCCAGAACTCTCCAGCATAACTGGAAGTTTAAGAAATAGATTTCATATTGAGCCTCCACAACCCCTGAAGAGCACTCAGGAGATTTTTCCTTCACTAAGAGGTCAAGAAATACATCAGACAATGTAGCACAATCGGTCTTTATCACACTCTGTGAGGGTGGGTGCTCTGTACTGACTTGGCATGACAGTGGGCGATAGCGCAGTCAAGATGCTCTCTCAGGTCTTAAGGGAGATGGTGGGATCCCAGACTGACAGGGCCTTCTTGGCAACACTAAACCACGAGAGAAAAAGTGGGTGCGATTACTATAATCAACTGCAGGGAAAAAGTAATAATCAAAATGACCTAAACAGAAGGAGTCTCAACTATGTCTAATTGACTATGATGTCCTTAGAAATAAAATAGGCTTCCTACTAAACTAGTATCTAAATAACATTTCAATTTACATAACACAAAATAATTCAAGAACCGATGGGCAGAAAACTGAATAAAGGGATGAAAACGTACTTCTCGTTCAGTGCCAGAACTAAGACAGACCTAGTGCTCACTGACCATAGGGGAAACCAGATCCCCTTGAGAAAGGACCTTGCAATATGGCCACAAAAAAATGTGGTAAATAATTTTCCAAACCTTTCTCCAAAATAAAGAATATATATCACTGAATAAGTCATGCTCAGGCTTAGGGAACATTAGCTATCCAAAAAAGTTAATATAAATAATCTAACTAATATAAATGAAGAGTATGTGGAAAACAATATTGACTTCTTTTTTCTTGTTCTTTCAAGCCATTTTCAGGCCAAGTTGTGAGGTTTGCCATGTTCTTCCCCAAAATCATCATGTCGTGAGTAGTAAACTTCTTCTATCCTCCCTTGATTTGTGTGCAATGTCCAATAGTTTCAATGCACCAACCAAATTTTGAGTGAAAGGGCATCTGAGATGCATACACACTTCTCAGATGAAGAAATACAAACAACAAATAAATATATGAAAAAATGTTCAACATCACTGGTCATTCGAGAGATACAAATTAAAACAACACTGAGATTCCATCTCACCCCAGTAAGAATGGCTGTCATCAAGAGATCAACCAATAACAAATGCTGGTGGGACTGTGGGGAAAAAGGAACCCTTCTCCACTGTTTGTGAGAGTGTAGACCGGTGCAACCACTGTGGAAATCAGTGTGGAGATTCCTCAAAAAACTAGGATTGGAGGTCCCATTTGACCCAGCTATTCTCCTTCTAGGTATCTTCCCAGAAGAATTAAAAACATCGTACCACAGCAATATATGTGCACCCATGTTTAATAGCAGCACAATCTGTAATAGCCAGATCTTGGAAACAACCCAAATGCCCATCAACCGAGGAATGGATAAAAAAAGATGTGGTATTTTTATATAATGGAGTACTGTTAAGTGAAAGGTCTATCTTGTTTCTGTGGGGTAGCTCAACATACTGTCATAGTTCCCCAAAGTAGGAGCTTACTATGGCTGTATGGATGGAGTTTTCTCCCTTATATATCTCCTCAGATTGGCTCATTAGTTATTTGCTGAGTTTTTGGTTAAATAATTGAAATTGAAATATTCACTGACTGACTTAAATCATCATATTTATGGGTACCAGGGTCAGGAAGAGCCAAGTGGAAGCTCAAAAACTTCCTCTACCATCAGAGTAGAAAACCAAAAGCAATACCCTGTATCTAAGGAAGCCACATACATTAGTGCCACCATCAAAGATTTGAAAAGTGCACATGTTGATTTTTATTACATTCCCATATAACTCACTTATTTGGCTTTTGCAGCTGGTGGACAGATCTTAGACTCTAAGACTGAGAGAATAAAACTTGACCAGATGGCGACTAAAGTTTCACCTAGAAAGTCCCTGCTAGAATGTCTCCCTGCCATAAATCACCACATACTCTGGCACCTGGTACATAGCTACTGAATTGGCAAATGCTTTTTATTTCTATAATAATTTGAAAGTATGATGAGACATAATTCATTCACACCCAGAATAGACAAAAATATATCTGCATTCTCACCTCTGTGAGTAGATCAGTTCTTCTGCTCTCTAACCTACTTAGTCTGCAAAGATCTGAATCACCTTGGCATACCACAGATAACCCAGTCTACTACTTTGATGACACGATAAGGAAAATGGGAAAATAGCATTGTAGGACACATGGATGCCATAAGATGAGAAATAAATCCGTGAAAATGCAATTTTACTACCACGAAGGGGTCCAATGGTCTGGAAAAAAGTAAAAGACCAGTTATTACATCTTGAATTTTTGTTGCTACAAAATAGTCATTGGGATCAGTTGTTCTCATTTGATTTTAGAAGTAGCATGCAATATATGGACTGTGCTGCTCCAACCCATGCACCAAGTAACCCACAAGCCTGCAGGAACAGGAAGGCTACGTGCAGCAGGTCTAGGCCTCTTTACAAGCTGCTCTGCCACTTGAGCCTTTTGCTCCCGCAGATTTACAGGCATTTGAGGTGGCAAATATAGACGCTGTATAGAAATTCTAGCAAGTCTTAAAAAAAATTATAGTAAAGACACCAAGATTCTTGGAAGAAAGTCATGTACTTCTCTGCACAAATCTCCTCTCTGAGATAGATTTCATGACTGTCGCTCAGAGGTGGGCAATGTGACCATTACGAATCTGTAACTCCTTTTTACAAAGAAGATGAGAGAGTCTCAGGCTCTCTTACCCCACTCAGTGACACATGAGGCGTGGCTTTGCAAACAACACTGCCTATTCCTTTGCCGGCAGACTTTCTCAATATGTGGAAAGGTGGAAAATCATTAAATCTGAAGCTCATAAACTTACAGAATATCATTCAGAATGGAAAAGTATTTTGAGTTGCAGTTTCAGTTCAAAATTTGGGTTCATAAAATTTGCTCTTTTGGTGCTGGTCCCAAATATACAAAGACAATGTATAATATTTTATAGTAAGAAGATATTAAATCAAAATTCAACTTAATATTAAATATTTTAAATTCAGGTTTATTAGCTATTGTGCTTAACATGTATCTGTTCAAGAAATAAACCAGTTGTATTAAACCTGCACACTTAAATGTAAATAGTATTTATATCCCCAATTTTAAAATAACTTCAAAAGACCTGGAATGTTAATAATTCAGTTCTGCCCACTTTCTGTTGAGGACTTACTAGATCCCAGACACCACTGAAATATTTGCTATGGAGACAAAGACACACACATACACAGAGTGTTTCATAAGTGATTTAAAAGCATAATCTTTCATTTTTGAGACACTCAGGGTACAAATGCTTCTGTGTCAAAACTGGCAAATCACCAGAGCATTCTTTCAGAGACTGATTACATATTATCTCATGATTTATCTCCCTAGCATGAAGGGCATTTGGAGAAATCTATAGCATCAGCTTGTAGGATCTTTGTCCCGGGGCTTGAATGAACTTCGGTGTTTGCCTTGTGGTGTGCAGGTGCCTGTACAACTTACTTGATTGGGTCCCAAGGGCACTCCTGTGAAAAATAAAGGTTAAGAGGAGATATGGTAAACAGTGGAAAAGAAAAGGAAGTTAATTATGCTGGGTGAAAGGCCACATAATTCTGTTTCAGCACCTGCACAAGTATGTTGATATTTATGCAACAATCTCCTAGGATTTATGGGAGATGTCAGTTTTTAAGACACCCTACCTTTCTTGTATTTTTTTACTTCAGCCATCTGTGGTAATATGTGCAGAGAAGGGATGATCTGACAAAGTATGAAGCACAACAAACTGTAAGACTTTGAGCCGAGTATAACAAAATATAAAAACAAAGATCAAAGCCACAAGGCACACTGGATGATTGTTTGGTTTTTTAAAAGAACAGCCCAAAGCAAGGAAAAAAAATCCCTCAACTTCTAAACAACCAGAGTATCGGCAAAACATAAACAAAGGCATGTTTATCTTATACCTACCACAGAATCTCCCCGTGTCCCTTTCCTGTTTAAGCCTTTAGCCAGCTGGACACAGAGTCGGCTGGGCAGCCTGCTTTAATTTGCTCAGGATGGGAGATTATTTTGAAGTTCTGGGGGTACTTCTTAAGAAGTTGAATGCAAGAAAACAAACTCACATATGAAAATGTGTAAGCCTATGAAAACTAGATACACAACATGGCAAAAATGAATTCCATGAAACACACAAACACAACTTAATTCCAAGCAATGTAGATTCTAATGCTGATATAAGACCTTCAGCTTTGAAGAGAGAAATTTTATTCTGTGTAAAGACATTTTTATAATTTTGCTGGACTTTTTCTTCCATGATTTCAATGGGAACGGGAAGACACATTTTTTCTGAGTAGGAAGGCAGTATACTAAGTAGTCTCAGAAATAAAAATGCCTCATTGTTCAGTTTTTCTATGTGATCCTCTAAAACCAAGAGAAGGGAATACATTATTCTATATCTTTAGATCAAATTTATGAATCTAGCTTGATAAAAGTCTTTTCCATCAATTCTATGACAGGAGCTTTTAAAGGTTGCCATGATATCCAGAGAGCTTAAAGTGAATAATGTGGTATCTTTAGTACATTAACGATAGGACTCAGTACATTTTCATATTGATTAATGCCAAGAAAACATACAATATATGATTTAAGAAATGTAGATGAATTTAAAGTTTTTAAACTTTGTAATGATTGTTTTTGTGGGCCATGAACAAAGGATATCTTTGAAGGTCAACTTCATCTTTAAATCCAAATGCACTTTAAAATTTTTCTTCTAGTTTCTCTTTCTTTCCAATTCAACTGCTAAGTTGGGCATATATATCAGCACACAAATCTTTTGATTTTACGAGATCCATTCCTGACACTTGCGGACCCTAAACCAATAGTACAAATGGAAATCCATGTACCATTTGTCTAAATATTTACAAGTCATGAATCAAGCTAATGAATTATTAAAGTGTATATTCTCCTCCTAGCTTGAAATAGGCATCTCATAATGATCAGAAAGGCTAAGTTTGAATTTAGAACTTTTGGATTCTTCAAAGTTCTGCACCAGAACTTGATAGCACAGGAAGAGCTTGTCCCCCATCATCCTGTGACCTACTCTCTTCGTCCATCTACCTTGAATTCCAGTCCACATCATAAGGTCACCTACAGGGACACTTCATTCTGCATGTCCAAGTTCTGTCCCTTCATGCCCACAGCTGGTATCTATTTACTGGCTTGCTTATTGAGTGTAGGCATGTGTGGGAGGCATGGTCCATCCTTAGGAGGAAAGACCTAGACAAAAGGGCTGCACATGCCCGTAAAGTGTGTTTGTGCCAAGCGAGAAAGGGATCTGTGGGAGCTAGGTTCCCAATGGCTGAGATGTGAGATCTGGGTGAATATAACCACTTGCCCCAGGGAGGAAACAGCTATAGAACAGCCCAAAGGTGACCTTTATATGACAGGGCCCTGGACAGGAGCCTTCTTTGCCCTTATCTAATAATGATAATGGATCTTTCTGCATGCTCTGCCACCTTCAGTTTGTTCTACATGTAAAAGTCATATCCAAAATCACATTCATTATCAGTTCATGATTACATATTCATTTTCTCCTCAATTCTCTTATTTAGTAGTAAAAGCATCATAATCCAAATAGCTGTTTAGCCTAGAGACTTTAGGCTTATTTTATAGTTTTCTCTTCCTTCATGTATGATTCCAATCCTCTTGATTCTTTAGCTAAAACAGCTCTAGCTTCAGTAACCTCTTTCTAACTAAAATAACCACTGCCCTAGGTAAAGCTCTCTTTATTTCTTTAAACTATAGTGATAGCCTCTTAAAATGCCTTTTCCATACATGTGAAGTCTTAGCTCAATTCATCTGCTACCGTTTTAAAAAACCATCTATAATCAAGTAACAGTTATCTATAAATAGATTTCATGCCCACTCACTGGCAAAAGAATAAAGCTAGCATGAGTTCAGCATAGACAGCCTTTTTCAATGTGGCCCCAGCCTCATCAGGTACTATTCTTCCCTGTCCCCTTCCTACCTTTCTCTTTGGCTACTCTGGAGTATTCATTATTCTCAGAATATTTCATGCCATTTAGCTTCTTATTCTTTGCTTGTGCTGTTTTTATCTGTCTGGGATGCTTTTCTTCATTTCTAACATACATGGACTATTTCTCATCCTCAAAATCCAGCTCAAATAGCACCACCTCCATACAGATTTGTTTAAGACCCAGACAAATTGAATAATTAATTCCTCCCTCATCTGTATCCTAACTGGATTTTATGTCTAAATTTTTTTATATTTATCAAATTGGCATAATTCATGTTAATTTCATGGTGGAAGCAATTGCTCAATTTACATTAATATCCTCTTAGTTCAAATTTCCCAAGAACACATTGAGACAAAGATTTGTGAGCAGAGCTCTTATGAGAAGTACAGGAATCACTGATATGGTGTAGAGAAGAGAGAGGGAAAGGAAGACAGCCAATAAAGTTTAAATCATCAAAAACATAATTCTGTCCTTTCCTAGAGCTTGAGACAGAGGCAACTGAGGTACCATCTTCTAGCTCAGTGGTTAAAGGCTGCTCCTACAGGGTGTTAATTCCTTTACACTGCTTGCTAGCTTCCTATGTAGAGTGTTCTTTCTCTTTAGGATAAAAATTCTCAGGTACAGAAATAAAAATAGTTGGAATCTATGGAGAGCACTGTGTTGAGGCCATTACCAGACCCTCAGAGGCCCAAATCCTCTGTGACTGTATATAAAAAGCAGAGGAGAGTATAGAGTCCTTCTATTACTGCTAATTTGTTCCTTAATCACTTACCAGTCCAATTATTTAAATACAGGATGACCAAAAATTGCATATATTTTCATTAATTTTTATAAGATAACAGGAAATATAAAAATTACAATTTTATCAAATTTATTTGATACAAGAATCCAAGAATCGAGTGATTGAAATGACACCTACCCAAGTGATGCTCAGGATTGGTCAGTGCATAAACAAACTGAAAGGAATGATGACGCAAGGCAGAGACCACTCAACAGGCTTGTGTGAAAGCAACAAAACATATGGTTTAGTACCGGGTGCAGGCAGACAGAGGGCGACAAGGCCATCTGTAGGAACGAAGAGAAGCGGGCCTTTTTTAACAGGGCTTGAAAGAAGGTAAGGGAAATTAGGCAGGAAGATCTTAGTAAATCTCAGTGGTCAGAGTTCTCTGGATGTTTTGTGCTTCAGTGGGCAAAGTCCGTGAGATGTCCAGTGTGAATGTTTGGGTGCCTTCTGATGTCTGGGTGTTTTGGAAGATTCCATGCTCCATCTTATCTCTTTTATGAAATCCTGTGCTTGCCAAGAGCACCAGTGCTGAGCTGAGAACAATGCCTGTACTAGCAGATAGGTTAGGTACTGGGACAGCCATGTCTGAATTGAACTTTACACAAACGCACTGCCCAGTGATGCTCTAGGTAAACTGAGAACTGGTTAATAGCTAGTCACACTAACACTACCTAAGGCAAAGGATGTATCCTTTAACACTACTTTAATACTCACAACACTTACAGGTAGCTATTGTGATGGTCCTTTTGAAGAAGAAACTGATGGTTAGAGAATTTATAGAATTTAGGGCAGAGAATATAAGACACTGAATTAAAAAGGCTTTTAAATTCAAGTAGTCTAAAGAAAATTCAAATGTTTAAGACAAGGGCCTTGGAAGAATTTATCTGGGTATTAATGTTTAATTTTAAGGTTAAAATGTGGATTAAACTGGACCTAACTCGTCATTTCTGTGCCTAATTTAGAAGACATCTAAAACAACATTTTAGATTCTAAATAAGAGTTTTAGTTATTTTGTAAATTATTAGCTATGAGAATAATTAGTAAAAATAATATATTGCTTATAATTTTTAAAAATAAAAGATAAAAAACGGTGACAAGCCAGTAAGCAAAAATACTGAATTTCATCATAACATATTAGAAACATGTTCTGAATGCCTAAATATATGTCATTATTAGGAACAGTAGTGGATCTTTGGCTCTAAAAATAGTAACTCAATTTGTGCTTAATATTTTTAAAGAAAAACACTAAACATAAATATGTAAAATATATGTCTTTGTGGAAAAATATTTTTTTAACTTATAATAAAAATCCTGGTCACTGTATAGTTGGATTATATTTTTCATTCTTCCAAATGTTGCAATTTACTTTCAACTTTTTTGAAGCAGGTGACTATAAGGCATTTAAACAAGGATTTATATGTCTACAATGTAAGCACCTCCAGTACCCCCATTTTATACCTTCATAAAGTCCTTAGGCCAGCCTCTCTGTTGAGTACCCCCCAAGAAAGGGAAAGATTCTTCAAATTATTTGAATATAATATTTCGTATCATTAAGCAAATTGTTCTACAAACATTATCAAGAGCCTGATATATGCTGAGATAAGTAGCAAATCATCTCAGTGATATAAAAGAATATTAACTATTTGTAAAGTTCAGTAGAATACTAGTGTCAATTCATCTGTGATGTTAAAAATGCAAAGAAGTGAATGTTGTTCTGGATAATTCCTGGGCAAAAGTATCTCAATTTTTTTTTAATTTTTAAAGAAAAATGTGAGATGTAATCAGCAATTTTTTTGAATTTCATCACTTATTTATAGGTATGTGTAATTTATTTTGAATGACTTTCCTCACCAACTGTAATAAAAATCTAAGCCCTGATGTCTCGGGAAAAACAAGACAGAACAAAAACCACTGGCTTACTGACTAAGCAAAGATCACAACACAGAATAGTAAAGCAAAACCTCTAGGGGACTAGAAATACTGAGGGAAGGAAAATTTATATTATCTTTCAATAGGAACTGCATCTATGTATAATTATTCACAGTATAGTACAAGCATGGGATTTATGAATTAGAGATCTGGCAGGTTTAATGATTTATCCAAGAAGAATAAATAAAAGCAGGAGAGGGAAGGGCAGGTGAGGGGAGGGGAGGCCAGAAGAGGGAAGAAGAAGAAAAGGAAGGGGAGGGGAGGGGAGAGGAGAGGAGAAAAGGAAAAGTTAATGATAAATCTGCCAATAAACTGCAGGTTAAAGGCAGTCCCATCTTAATACCCATACGAATATGGTGGTACATTCTAAAGCATCCATAAAATTCCTTCTGTCTCATTTTTATTCTGCATTTGTAAATTCTGTCTCAAGTAAAATAAGCAATTGGGTGCAACATTTGCAAACTTTTATAAACACTGTTTTAATCACTCTATACTCCTGAATCCTTCTGTTTGGATTTGAGACATTGATGTCAAACATTATGAGAGTGTTTATTGCCTTGGAGTGGGAAGGGACACTTATATGGTTCATCTGTGTATTTTAGAAGCTTGCTCTGTATAACTCAGATACACAGAAAGTAATAGGTGATTTCATTTTTCTTTCAGATTAGCACAAAATGATTACCAGCTTCAGTAACTCTAACACCCTACAGAATTTCAGCTTAAGTGAAAAATAATACTTTACAATTCCAAATGCCTTTTGAATTCACTATATCTCCAACCATAGTAACAATCCAAAACAAAACATTAGCAACATAATTCAATCTTTTAAGAGGGGAAATTCTTGGGGCTGTGGATATAGCTCAGTGGTATGGTGCCTGCCTGGCAGGCGTGAGGTTCTGAGTTTGATTCCTGACCCACCCACCCCTGAAAAAAGGGGAAATTCTTAAAGGGTCATGAATTGGAATTAACCAGGTTTAGCTGTAGCTTAATTTTTATTTTGTTCACTTATTCAACAAATGTTTCTTCTATTGGCATCAATAACATGAGATACAACAGTGGATACATATCTGCCCTCAGGAGTCATCAGTTGATTCTTTACTCATGCCAGTTTACAGAACTTTGCCACTCAGGCTCATATTACCACAACCAAGAACTGTCCCACTTTTGGAATCACAAACTCATTATGATTAAGTTTACCTGGTCCAAACATCCCATTATTTCATTCTCACTACATTACTTTCATAACAATTGTCATCCCATATTACCAAAATCCTCCAGCCCCTTAGTCACTTTACGTTTTCATACTGTCAGTCTACTATATTTTTTCTTCACTGAGAAGCCTGTAGTCCATGACCCGCCATTTCCCATTACTACCTTATCTCTCACCCTCATCCTAAATAAATGCAAATGTGTGCACTCCTATTCCTATAACCAGTCAGCCTCCTGGGTACTAAAGACTGAAAATCGCACAACAGTGGATTTGTTTCATTGCAAAGCCAAGGCCTCCAAAGTTATCTGGGCCATCAAACAGGGATGACAAACTTCATAACTGGATAAGACACCACTCTCTTTTCCCTGCCATTACTATATTTAAGAATGTATCTAAGTCCTATAATACCAGCTATTTACCAGTTACTGCTTTAACAATTAAAAAAAAATCTAATCTGAGCAGCAAGTGTTATTAGTGTCTAGTTCTTCGCTTTTATTCATACTGCAGCCCATCCTCCTGTTAAAAACTAAACCTTCCCCCTTCCCCCAGCTCATGCTTCACTGACCACAGTCTGTCCTTCATGTTCTACATCTCTACTCCTCACCTCATGTTCAAATTTCTACCATCATTCAAAATTTTTCCTTCACGTGTAGCTCCCACCCTCCTCTTTACTTTTTGTTAACACTTTATCCCCTCAGTGTATTTTAACTGATACATAAAAACATAAAATTATACATATTGAGTACTATGTGATATCCTAATATACATATATGTTGTATATGACGTTAAACATATCTCCTCAAATGTTTATCACTTCTTTGTGGCAAAGCATCCAAAACATAGATAGCAATTGTATATTGGGTATATTCTCTTCCTCTTTATAGTCACGATTCTCAGGTCATTCTACTGGTACATTACTGTTTGATTAACATGACCATCTACTCTCAATCCATTTCCAATGGCACTGCTCAGTAATTAATTGCATCTTAGTTGTGAAATAAAGTCGACATGTTTCGTTACATACAGTACACAATTTGACACTGCTGTTATGCTCAGTAGTAGTAAGTACTGCTTGAAAATCCCCTTTCTTGATTTTCACGAACCCAACTACTTACAGATTTATATCCTTCCTTTCTGACCACACTTTCTCAGTGTCTCTTAATGTTTCTGTCTCCTTCGTGCACCCCTCAGTAAGCTTTTGCTTCCTCCCCACTCTTTTCATGTTGGATATTCCATGTGATTGATATCAGTCACATCTGTGGTTTCATCTGGTAACAAACGCAGATGGCACCCAATCTGTATAACCATCTTAGATTCCCTCTTCAGCAACAGACTCATATATTCTACTGCCCAAAGGTCATTCAAACTTCAAATAGTAAAGAATATTTATTAAACACTCACTATGTGGCTACTGCTTGGAATATGCACTGCTCTAAATATTTAAATATATTGATCATTATTCTTTACACTAATCATATAAAGCAAGTACACACTATCACTGTCCTTAATTTATACACGAGAAAACAGAAGCTAGGAGTGTGTACCCAAGGAAACATAGCTTACAAATAGTAAAGCAATCTTAAATAATATGCTAAATTATCTCTTTAGAGGTCCTGCTATGGCCCAAAGCTGGAGATATTTAAACCTCAGGAAACTTCTTCTACTTCTCTCACCTGGGCTGGATATTCCCTTTTGTGTCTCCCCGGCTCCCTACTTAGTACCTTCTCTAATTTCTTTTTTCCTGTACTATCTATCTTGCTAATTAGCTGCTTAAGGCCAGATAATACCCTTTATTTGTGAACACACAAAACTTAGCACAGTACTTTACACATAATAGGCATTTAATTTTAATTGAGTAAATTTATTTAAAAATATACACAATATTTCTCCTCACCATTTGTTTCTGTGACTGTCTTAGTTACTTTTTCTTGTTGCCAAGTCAAAATACCCAACACCTAAAGTTAAAGGAGGAAAGGTTTATTTCAGCTCACAGTTTGTAGAGGTTTCATACTTGGCTGACTCCAGGGCAGGGTGGCACTGCAGAAGGGCATCACAGAGGAGAAACAGTTTGTGGCAGGCAGAAAGTAGCAAAAGCATCCAAGCAGCAAGCCACAAACCACAAGTGACAAGGACAGCCCCCTTTTTGTCCCTTGTATCTTCTCCTTTAATCCTAGCATCACATCTTTGATCCCAGCATCACACACCCTAGATCCAGCCACCTCTGAAAAGCCCTATGACTGCATAAGGCTTTGGAGGTACATCTAGATACAAGCCATACCAATGACCTCTATAAGAAATATTGTAATATGAAATAGCACCAAAACTGCTCTTTTTCTCTTTGTCAACAATTCCTTATAAAATAATATAGTTTTCATTTGTTTTCTTTATTTGCTTTTGGTCATAGATTGAAATCGAGCTTTGTTGAATTAATGTAAAAGTTTTAATATCAAATTTCAAAAGAATATTTCCAATACTTTCATATTTTGGTCAGAAAAATGTATATGTATGCAAACACACATATATTGTGTATAAAGAGATACAAGGGACGGGAGGCAAGAGACTACCTCTTCACTTACACTGGCGATAGTAATGATTTCTAGAGAGTAGGAATGGAAGAAGTTAATTTCTTAAATTATAAATATTAATACTATTTGTATTTTTATAAGGAGTATGTATTCCTTTTATTTTAAATTTTATGATTTTATGTTTTTTAAAAATAAATTTTAATGAGACACAGTACTGCTATTTGTAAAGAACAGAAGTTTCCTCTTTCCTTTTGAACAGTTTCTTCCCATTTCACAATATCTATTGTACATTTTGGATCTTATTTACACTTTCAGCTTCTTACACTTGGGAGACAATATGATCTTTACATATGTGAGTCATATTTATTTCACTTATGAGTGTGTTCTAAAGTTGCATCCATTTCCCTATAAATGTCTCAAGTTTATCCTTCTTTATAGCTGAGTAGTACTCCATTGTATAAAAATACCACATCTCTTTTATCCATTCCTTGGTTGATGGGCATTTGGGTTGTTTCCCAGATTTAGCTATTACAAATTGTGCTGCTATAAACATGGGTCCACATATATCACTGTGGTATGATGTTTTTAATTCTTCTGGGAAATACCCAGAAGGGGAATATCTGGGTCAAATGGTATCTTTAATCCTAGTTTATTTAGTAATCTCCACACTGATTTCCACAGTGGTTGTACAAGTCTGCCCTCCCACCAACAGTGGAGAAGTGTTCCTTTTTCCCCACAGCCCTGCCAGCATTTGTTATTGGTTGATTTCTTGGTGATAGCCATTCTTCCTGGGGTGAGATGTAATCTCAGTGCTGTTTTAATATGCATGTCTTGAATGACAAATGTTGTTGAACATTTTCTCATATATTTATTTCCTATTTTTATTTCTTCATCTGAGAAGAAATGGTCATCTCAGATGACCATTGTTGAATTGCATCTTTAAATTTAAGTGCCTGCCTGGCAAGGGCAAGGTCCTGAATTCGACTCCTGGTACCCACATTAAAAAAAAAAGAAGTAATTGAGGAAAGAGAGAAAGAGGATCAATAGAAGAAAATGAAAAAGAAAAGTAAGTAATCTCGACAGTGAAAAACTAAGGAAGAAAGAGAAAGAGAATGAAAATGAAAAGAAGAAAAGAAAGAAAGAAAAAGGAGACCAGAGAAAGAGAGTAGAGAAAAAAACCCAAATACAAAAATAACTACAGAGTACAAACAAAACAGGATGATATCCAACCAGACAGGAAAGGGATAGCCAATCATACAAACAAGGGAGAATAAAAGTAGTAAAAGACCTCTGGTGTTTACAGTTCTGTGACAGTGTCCATGTTAGATTCCAGAAATGTGCTGAGTATGGAGCTGATCTTGGCTTCCGAATGTGGGGACTGGGACTGGTCTTCCGCTGGTGGAGTTCTCCAGAGCCCAACTTTTGGCTCCTCGCTGCTGCTTCAGACTCATCCACGTTGCTGGTCTCGCTGATTACTCCGCCCTCCAAAGGTGTGTGTGTGCCCATGTGTCTGGGCCAGCTGTTGTCCCAGGTCTCAGGGTTCCAGTCAGTCCACTCGCCAAATGCATGTGTCCTTACACTCCTCTTGCAGGCCCTGCCTTCCTGGGGGCAATGGAGGAAGTGCCCAAGTACATACTTTTGAAGTGAAAATAACCTCAAAAACATTTTTTTTGTGGGTATCAGGGGTCAAACTCAGGACCTCATGTGCCAGCAGGTGCCCATGCTGCTGAGCGATATCACCAGCCCTTTTTTCATGTGTGGATTCCAGGAGTCAAACTCAGGACCTCGCGCTTGCCAGGCAGGCGCTTATGCCGCTGAGCTATCTCACCAGCCCTCAAGATTTTATTGATTCATAATAAAATGAAAGATAAGACTTAGAACCGCATACGTGGCCCTTTCTCTTCCTATCACCTCCCTGCTTAAGGAGTTTGTATCTCTGTAGAGCCAGCATTCCCTTAATCTGCAGTTGTGCTTAACACACTAAGCCTCAGCATAATCTGCTTTGTTGTTTTAGCCTTGTCCAGGAAAATTGGCTTAGTCTTTCCACCACAGCCACAGGGCTTCCTGTCACAACTCTGCTTTCCCTGGTCATACAAGAAGTCCTTGCCTTTGCCCTCCCTGTACTGTGAACTGTGGGGCTGATGCTTGTCACAATTCTCTTAGAAAGTCCGATGGGTTTTAGGAAAATTCACTAAGTTTTCCAGAGCTTTATCAGTGTGGAAAGCCATATTTTTATATATTTGTTTTGTTGTCTATGTATTTAGTAAATTACTTGAACAAACAAACCAACTAATATTATTTTATCAGATTCTCAGGTATCTATGTTATAAAAGTCAAAAGGCATGGGCCATTGACCATGGGTATACGAGCAGACAACAGTGGTCTAGAAGCATCCCAAAGGATATACAAGAGGCAGGAACCATATTCTGAAAAGGAAAGGAAGACCCAGTATGAAATAGATGAAAGTAGTCATCTCTAGAAGCAGCAAGTTTTAAAAATTCCCCGTAGATGTGTTAACAGATGAGCTCACCTTGACCTGAGATCTGCAGTGAGGAGCGCAGAGTGTATTCAGGACTTATGCCTGGTAATGGATGTGACTTTCAACTCCAGTTTATATCCATTGACAAAAGAAATGAGAAAATTAAGCAGCTAACACTTATGCTACAGTGTGTCTGAGACAATTCTCTTTTCAGAAGAGCTGCAAGTCTAGAGAAAAACAAGGGCAACAAAAAGGAGAGTTTATGTCTATTATGTTCTGTACATACAAGGGACACAGACCTGGCTTCTTGCAGAAAAAAAAAAATATCATTCAGACACTAGTAATTTGACAGCAGAGAAAATTACTTCTCAAGCTTTCCCCTAGGCTGAGTCAGATTCCCTGATGTGCACACACGCACACACACACACACACACACACACACACAAACACACATTGTAAATTCTTTGTTCCCACTTCATAGAATGCCCTACAGGTTACCATTTTGTTTTACAATTTCCTCTACATCTAGAAGGTGATACTCCAGCTGTAGGCCATGGTATATCCCCATAGCAAATAGGTTAGCCCTTATAAACCACCTCAGGGGAGTTCAGGTAGTAAGTACATATTGACAGATTCAACAATGCCCATGGGAAAACCAACAGCAGAACTTCCTGGACTGGAAATCGTGCCTCATAAAGAGCAGTCCAGAGGGCCTCACCTCCACCTCAGGAGCTGGGTATAGGTTTCATCTCTTAATGTGCAGCAAAAAGCCACCAAGACAAGGTCAACTCCCAAGTTCAAAACAAGGCAGAGGAGTAAAATATGTATAATTAATTGTACTGTAAGACAGAATGCATTAGCTACCACAGAACTTGAAGAACCATGAAAACACTGGCAAGGAAATGGTTACATTTTCCTGAAGGAATAAAGAAGCTTCAGAAAGAATCAGTCAGTCCAAAACCCTTTTTCAGCCACTGTGGCACTGAGCGAAGAACTGAATTCTAACAGAGAGGAAGAAAAGGAAATGCCAATCTAAAATAAAAAGAATTCCATGGGTAAAGTGTGGTATATACCTAAGTAAGTCAGAGATAATAATTTGATTAATTGCATGATATATAAAAAAGAAAAGACTGTAAAGGTAAGTGTCTTAGTTACTTTTCTCATTACTGAGACAAAATACCTGACACCCAAGGTTAAAGGAGAAAGGTTTATTGCAGCTCACTGTAGAGCTTTCAGTCCATAATTGGCTGGCTCCGAGGTGGGGTGGTGTGGCAGAGGGGCATCGCTGAGGAAAAACAGTTCTGGCAGGCAGAAGACAGCAAAAGGCAATCAACTCTCTTTCTGTCCCTTATATTTTATTCAGGCTACCCACCCTAAGAGCAGGTAGCATTCACATCTTTAATCCTAGCTTCCCACCATGAATTAATCCCAGCATCACATCCTTTTTTTTTTTTTCAAATAAAGTTGCTACGAACTCTGTTTTGTTTCGTTTTGCTTTATTTTGAGACAGGGATTCTTGATATTTAGTTCAGGTTGGACTTGAGCTCACTTTGTAGCCCAGGCTGGCCTTGAACTCAAGGTGATCCTCCTGCCTCAGCCTCCAGAGTGCTGGGATTACAGGTGGGGCTACTACACCCAGATCCAGCATCACAACCTTGATCCCAGTACCACACACCCTAGATCCAGCCACCTCTGAAAAGCCCCACCTGTGACCACACGAGGTTTTGTGGGGGATATCTAGATACAAGCCCTAACAGCAAGTTAATTTGACTTTGCCCTGGATTTCTTAGTATAACAAGCTAAGGAGTATGAACTTATTTTTATTTTATAAGCACCTGGAACAGACTATTTCCAAACTAGTATACTACCAACTATTACGTCTCATCTGTGTTTCCAGAAGATCACTCTGGCTATCAGTAAGTGGAATAAATTTTGTATGGAAGAGGCAAGAAGCAGGGGGAAGTTATTGTGATGGTGGGAGTGAGAGTTAATAAGGACGTGGACTAACAGGGTACCAGAAGGAATCAAAAGAAGTTAAAACATACATCATTATTAAATTTAGATAGCAATTCAATTGTCTAAATGATATTCCTTGTACATTCAAAACTTGATGTTAAATTACAACCTTCAGTTACAAAGACACAGAAGATAATATCAATAAAAAATAATTCACAATCTATCGTGAACCTCACAAATGAAAGAAAAACCTGACACCATTAGTACAATCATATAACAGATCAGTGATCTTCCCAGTTTCCTAAAAATATAGCTTTAATCAAATTAAATTGATTATCTCTCTCAATCAAGAAAATCAGTGACCTACTGTTAAAATACCTACTGTGTTAGTTACTTTTCTTGTTGCTGAGACAAAAATACCTAACATCCACAAGTTAAATGAGGAAAGGTTTATTTGGCTTACAGTTTGTAGAGGTTTCAGTCCGTAATCAGCTGACTCCAAGACAGGGTGGCACATGGCAGAGGAGCAAGAGCTCATGGTGGACAGTAGGAAGCAAAGCAACAAGGGACCTTTACAGCATCTTTCTGTCCCTTTTATCTTATCCAGACTGCTTAGGGAAGGTGGCAATCACACCCTTAATCCTAGTGCCCTTGAGCTAGTATTGCACCATGAATCAATCCCAGCATCACACACTCTAGATCCAGCCACCTTTAAAAAAGCCTCACCTATGACTGCATGAGCCTTTGGGGGGACATCTAGACACAGCCATAACATTCAACCCCTGACCCCCAAAGGCCAATGCACATCCCTTTATGCAAAAGGTATTTAGTCCATCCCTAACAGTTGCCAAAGTCCAAACATTTTCAGCATTACTGAAAAGTCTAAGTACCAAAGTTGGAAGTGTAAGTACACTGCCAACATTCAATGGCACAAGATAAACATTCCCATTTCAAAAGTTACAAATATGGGGATAGCAAGGAATGGGACCAAAACAACATCAACATCTAGCAGGGCAAATATAGCTCCACTTCCAGAATCACTGGCAATCTTTAGCAAGATATGAACTGCAAAGATTTGGGTGGTTCCGCCCCTACAGCACTGCTGGTGGTTGTATCTCCCATGGCTTCTTTCTTTGGGTGGATTTGCTCACTCCTTGCAGATTTCCTTGGACAATCCATGTTTCTGGCTTCTCCAAACTTCTGGGGTCGCTACTACAACTTTGGCTTCACACTCACAGCTTCACATACTGCCCTCCCAGGGACATGCTGCCTGGCCTCAAAGGCCTTCCTCTGAAATCTGTGTGGAAGCCTTCCTGAACCCTCAACTCTTGCATGCTCCATGCACCTAAAACTAGCACCACATGGATGATGCAAAGGTCTGGTACCAGCTGGAGCAGTAGCCAGGCTTCCATCCCTCTTGCCTGTAGGGGTCCAATGTCTATGAACCAAATCATGAGCAATAATCTCTCTAGGCTGCCGCCATTCTGGAACATGGTGCTCTGGGGCTCTCTTCTCAAAGCAGTCTTGCGCTTTTGCAATTTTGAGGCTGCAAAGGGTGGAGTCCTGCTGCTTCTTGTGGCCCTCCGGCCAACTTTTTCATTCTCTTGTTCCTTCTCAGCAATCAAGAGCTCCTCTGCTCTATCTTTGCAGTCCACAGCTTTACTGGAGCTTCCTTTCTGGCCAAACTTAAAACATTTTAGAATCACTCTGCTGGGCTCTTTGCTCTTGATTTTTGACATAGATCTGGCTAAAAGACCTCAACAGTAACCATACCACAGCCTCAACATTAGACTGCCTTGAAATTTCTTCTGCCAGATTAATTAGTCCACCTCCCTTAATCTCAGTCTCAGGGAAAGTCTCTGGACATGAGCAAAATACAGACAAACTTCTGCCAAGGTATAGCACACATCGACTGGAGTACAACAGCCAATGCAGTCCTCTTCCCAACAGCAACCTCTGACCCTGGTCTTTACTAGCAGAATTTCTATCACCCTTCTGATCTGCTGAGCTCTGACCAGAATCTCCCATCAAGTACAACCTGAGGTGTTCCAGCTCTACTTTTCAGCTGGCATCTCCACACCTTTCCTAAATCTTCATTCCCACAAGCCAGTGCCAAGGCTCCTACACCACGTGGTCAGTTACAGTCACAGCAACAACCCCACTTCTCTGGTGCCAAATTCTGTCTTAGCTACTTTTCTCTCATTGCTGAGACAAAATGCCTGACATCCAAAGTTAAAGGGGAAAAGGTTTATCTGGCTCACAGTTTGTAGAGGTGTCAGTCCATAATTGGTGGGCTCCAAGGCAGGGTGGCATGGCAGAGGGGTGTCAGAAAGGAGAAAAACTTCATGGTAGTCAGAAGGTAACAAAGCAACCAGGGACAACAATAGGTCTTTCTATCCCTTATATCTATCCAGGCTTCTTAGGGCGGGTGCCACTCACACCCCTCATCCTAATGTCCTTGATCCTAGCATTGCCCATGGATCAATTCCAGCATCACGTGATCTAGATGCCTCTGAACAAGCTCCAACTATGACTGTATGAGGCTTTCAGGGGCATCTAAACACAAGCCATAACACTGAATAAACTTGGACTTCCTTGAATAAACTTGGCCAATGCTTTTTGCTCATTTTGTTTGAGAAAAGAAGACCCTGGAATCTAACTCCAGAGGGAGAGTTGAGCAACCCAGAACCAGGTAGTTTAGTTGGCGAGCCACTTTCAGAAGCAGGCTACTTGACAACTGTGCATTCCCTTTTTGTTTGTCTAAATTTCTATCTTTACGTCAAGTTTAGTTTCTTTGTAAGGCCTCACAGCCCATCATTCCATTTCTCATTCTCATTTGAACTTTGATGTATTATTTGAAACTCTCATGCTTGCTCTGAATAATAACTTGGTATTATAGAGTTCTTCTTGTAGTCTGTCCTGTGGAATGATTTTCTGTCCTGTACCGAGTTACATCACCAGCCCCTTTCTAGATATTTAATTCTGAGATGGGGTCTCAGTAAATCGCTAAATCGCCTGGGCTGAGCACAAAGATGGTCTTGACTCAGGATTCCAGAATGCTGGGATTATGGGCTGGAGCCATCATACTGGGCCTGAGAGACACTATTTAATTGAAGGACATCTCAGTGTCATAATGAAGATTATATCTCTAAAAGGTAAAAATTATACATAGAAATTTCCCTAGAATCAACCTCTAAGAGTATAGATTTTTTTGTTGTTGTTGTTACGATGATGTTCTGGGCCTAATATGGCATTATTTGGGCATTATTATTTCACTCCTAAGTTTCCCCTGACACTATCTGTGTATATGAAATACTGCTATATTCAGTTCGCCTGATAAAACAACTGAGACTTAAGGAGGCTTAACCATCTGTCTGAGATCACAAAGCCTCTGAGAGTCAGCGCTGGCCTTTGAGCTTTTGGCTCCAGAGTTCAGGTTAAGCCACATATGTGTTAGGAAAATAATCGCTTGATAACCTCACTGACCTGCATAAATGAGGCTGCCAGGACAGATTCAATGAGATATGGGGTGCAAAATATATGACTTCACAGAGCAGTTAAGCCCCCCATTTTTTACTTTATTATTGTCACTATGTCGGGGTGTTTTGCTATTATTTTTTAAACATGTATATTTATGTAACCACCTGTGATTGAACAGAAGCTCGTACGCCTCTCCAGTCTTTATTAAACCAAGTCTAGTGGTATTACCTGAGTGAAAACTTAGAGCTCCGTAAAAACTTGTTATAAGAGACGGATATGTGATATTATCTTTTGAATTTGGCAGTATTGCTTTTAATGTGGAGTATTACCCAGGTATTATAAATATGCTTGATAATGTCAGAGATGTAAAAGTACTTAGTATGGTTTGTTTTTTATTAGTTATCATTTGGAGGAGTGAAAGATTAGAGTAATATTGTGTAAGTTCAGAGATAAACTAAATTTCACAAGACTTTTTATAATTTTCAAATGTTAATGAAAATAATATTACTATAACTTGAAGTTAAAAAATGAAAAATCATAATTAACTGCTCTCTTACTTTAGGGGAGGGTCTATAGCTATTTTCAAGAAGTTTTATTATGATTTATAACTGTAAAATAATTCTAGCTCCAGATTTCATGTTGTGTCTCTAACTTCATCTTATTCAAAATCAAACTTTTAGCACAGCATTCTTGGCTCTTCAAAATATAAAACAGCCTACCATTTAAATCATATTTTTACATTGTTCTTTACTCACTACTATAACGATTCACTCACTATTCTCCGAACATGTCCTCTGCTTTTTTTCTGTATTGCTCACGTTGTCCTTTATGCCTGTTGAAATCATGTGACCCATTCCAGGTCTTTCTCAGATTTCATTTTCTCAGTGAAGATTTTCTTAATCATTTCACCTAACCTTGAATCTAATAATGGTTAAATTGATATAAGAGTTTTCATATCAATGAACAAACATTATTCTATACCTTAAAGCTATATGATTTTGTTATACATATGCTATTTCCTTCTCCCATGCCCCCACTCTCTATCTCTTCCCCTCTCTTCCAGACAATTGAAGTAGGATTTGAGAATACTGAGTCATACCATCCTTGTATTGGAACTACAGCAGTAAAAGTAATGATTTCTAAAATTAGCTGAATGTTCACTAGGCATAGATGGTATAGAATTGCTAAATTATGGTATAATCATTGGTACGTACAACTTTACAATAGCATAGGTAATGTTCTCCTCCAACTCACAGATAAGAAAGCTCAGGGTTAGAGAAGTTACTTGCCCCAAAGCACCATAACAAGGATGTAGTGGGGCGAGGATTTTACCCCAGCGCTAGGATTCCTTAGTGGATACTTTGAATCACTACACAGGATCTCCAAAGTAACCAGTAGAAACTACTCATAGTAGAAACTCAATAATAAGTAAAATTGAGTTTATATTTTCAAAGACGTATACGGTTTATATTAAACATTGATATATCATGGTTAGTCTTTACACTTGTGCTTTCCTCAAAATTATGCTTTGTAAAGGATGCTCACCGTAACTCAGGAAATATCACAGTGCCTTACTTTTTTATGAAATATTACTTTCATGAGAACATGTCTTAGGTACTTTTCTTGATGCTGAGACAAAATAACCCACACCCAAAGTTAAAGGAGGAAAGATTTATTTGGCTTACGGTTTCTAGAGGTTTCGGTCCATAGATGGCTGGCTCTAAGGCAGGGTGGTCGTGGCAGAGGGGGCCTCGGAGGAAAAAGAGTTCGTGGCGGGCAAAAGACAGCAAAGTAGCAAGGAAGCAAGCAGCAAGCAGCAAGCAACAGCCCTCTATACGTGCCTTATATCTTTTCCAGGCTACCCACCCTTAGGGCAGGTACCACTCACACCCAGGGTGGGGCAGTCTCAATCCCAGCACCACATCCTTGATCCCAGCTTCACACACCCTAGTTCCAGCCACCTACAAAAAGCCCAACCGGTGAATGCATGATGCTTTGGGGGAACTTCTAGACACAAGCCATATCAGAACATAAATACTCTATTTAGTATAGAAGATTAAGCTGAATAGAATTGAAAGCTAAGGAAAATGTACCATTTGTTTACTTCTCCTACCAGTGAAAAAATCACGATTTTCAAAATTACGTTAATGACATTTTTTTTTTTTTGAAACAAGGTCTCACTATGTAGTTCAGGCTAGCCTGCAACTCACCATGCTCAGGCCGGACTGGAACTCGCTGTGTAGCCAAGCTGAGCTCCAACTTTGATCCTCCTGCCTCGGTCTCCCTGCTGCCAGGACCCCATGGTGTGCCGCTACCCCTGGAGAACAAAGCATGTTCTCGTTGCTTATTATTGGCTCTTTGTGGCTTATGTCTTGTCTAATAATGAGGTTATCTTCCTCCTTATAGACCCTGGGTCAGGGAAGGCGAATAGACTTCATCTCCAGGATCTTCTGTGATTGTCGAATTAGTAGTTGCTGCCTGGAGCCCTGATTTGAGAAAGATTCAAAATCTTTTCCCAGGTCCTCAATAAAGAGTGCTAGGATCAGATAGGAAGGTCTGAAATGAACACGGGACTGCACAGTGCCTTGCTGATAGCAAGTGTGACACACTTGTCATTTTTGCTGTAGGCTATTGTCTTTAGTGTTCTAAAAATATTTATTGGAGTAAAAGTGAAGTTTGGTTTTAAGTAAAATAATAGATCAAGCAAAACATAATAGGTCTGGAATGCAGAATGATTTGTTCCAAACTAGGAATTTTTGAATAGGTCAGTCTTCATATTACTTTATGATGTACGAAGGTAGGTTCATCTCTGATAGTCTTCGTCACTGATATTATCACCTATAATTTCCTGTTCTATATTATATAACTTGACAATAATTTCTTATCCTTTATGAGGGACAGTTACTGAAGAGCTTTCAACCACTCTGGTAATGCCAAGGATATATTTGGCTAAGACATTTATACCTCTATAACACTGTGAGGTCAAATAAAGAACGTGCACAATGTGGGGGAAGTTGTTAGACCATTATATGGGCTTTTCCTTTGCTTTTCTTTTTGTACGCAAAGAATAAGAATAGTCAGTAAGGCCCTTGGGTTATAGTGATTGTGGTTTTTCTGCCACAGTCTTACTCGCCATTTTCTGGCTCAATTCATGTAATACTTCTGCACCCCCATTGATCTTTACTACATTAAATCTATTAATAGTTACACATAGATTCACTTCTAACAGATTTTGCTCTTTGCTAAGGGTATTATCTATGTTTTCAGTGTTTAATTTTCTGCCTCATTTGAACTATATGACAGTTTCAAAATGAATACAAAGTGTTATGATTTGTGTCTAGATGTCCCCGCAAAGCCTCCTGCAGTCACAGGACTTTTTCAGAGGTGGCTGAATCCAGACTGTGTGATACTGGGATTAAGGACATGTGATTAGTAAATCAGTGCACTGATGGCTTTGGCATAGTTCTGGATAGGATTAAGGGTGTGAGCGCTACACCCACTCTAAGGTGGGTAGCCTGCATACAACATGAGGGGCAGAAAGAGACTTGTCTCTCCCTTGTTGCTTTGCTGCCTAAGGGGTGCTATGAACTATTCTCCGACATGTGCCACCCTGCCTTGGATCCAGTAAATTATGGACAAAATCCTCTACAAACTGCAGCTAAATAAACCTTTCCCCCTCTCACTTTGGGTGTCGGATATTTTGTCTCAGCAAAGAGAAAAGAAACTAAGATACAAAGTCATACAATTACTTCTAACTTTTGGTGGTATCTTGTATTTATATTCATGAACGGCTAGCCTATATGTATTTGTTTTTCCAATTCTACAGCTAATTTGGGTTTTGTTGAGAGACGTTAAAAGTCTAAATTTTGCAGCACTTCTCTCATATGTGTTTCTTTGTCCGAAGATTTTTATCCGCTGATCACATATGCTGACCTACTGTAATCCCACTGACCTTGATCTCCATGTGAATATCTTATAAGTGATAAACACTCTTAGAAAGATTTACTGTCTTTATGTCTACATAACATTGAAAAACTAAGGTATAACATTATTTCCCATGATATGGATTTATTTCATTTTTCCTTTTTTTCGGTATAAAGTATAAAGGGTCTCATGCTCACTTTGCTATAGCTACATCTCCAGTGCCCCCACCCCCAGTTTGTTGAGGCAAGGTCTCTGTAAGTTGCCCTGACCAGTCTTGAACTTGTGATATTCCTCTCAAGTAGTAGAGATTGCAGGTGTACACCACCACACTTAGTTGGGTTCACTTTTTTAAAAATATCAGTAAGCGTTCTGTCACAGACAACTTCCATTCTCATCTTCCATCCCACAGTGTACACCATACATGTAAAGAAAATGAACTTTGTATTTGAAGACATTATTCATATTTTATGATCAATGTTTTTAGTTTTGAGCACATGGACCTACTGTAGCTAGGGTGAACATAAAAGGATTTTTTTGAGATTTTTAATATACAATCATTGGGGGAACTGAAAGGCAACTGGTGGCATATTATACAGCTCAAGCACACTAAGTTCTTTGACAGATAAACTATAAGGAAAAGAAAGGGATGCAGGAAGAACCTATAGATTAAATGAGACTTAATAGACACATCAAGTTATTAAATAGGCAAGTTCCAACCATGGTGTCTAGGGATGCATACTTACATGATAAAATAATAATAAAATACCTGGAAGTGGTCATAAATGTCAGAATAGTGGCTAAATTTGGGAAAATTAGGGTCTTATAGTAGGCTGCATGGAGGGGCTTCTAGGTGACTTGACAATTCTCTTTTACGTTTTAGGTGGTACATATGAGTTCACCTTAAAATAACTTATTAAATTATTTATTTCTGTGTGTGTTGTCTTGTATTTAAATTAAATACTACGTCAAAATTAAAACTTGAAAATACAATTTAAAACATGTCAGGAGTATCACTTGCTTATAGGCGATAAATCACTTTTATAAACATAATGTATTTGTATATAGCATGTTTTCATTCCAAGAGTTATATTAGAATAAGTATTTTTCAGTGGAAGGAATTAAACCCAGACCCTCACATACACCAGGTAAACACTCTACAACTGATCTACACACACCCCTACTCTTAGAGAAAGTTTAAATTTGAGTCCTACCTATCAACTATTTTGACATTTATCTATAACAGCAAGGTATTCAGGCTAACAGAAGGTAAAGCTTTGCTCAGATAAAAAAAGATACCTATCATTCTTCTTCTAACCTAGGTGTGAAACATTAAATGCCAACAACCTGAAAGTATAAATACATAATGGATAGGAATATAAAGATTGATTTTTAAAATCAGGGAAATCTTGACCCAAATAAAATGGCATGAATTGAAATGATGGTATCTTTGAGCCTTTTAAGTGCACCTAGATAACACACATAATAATTGATATAGATTTAAAGTCATGACAAAACTCAGTTGTTTTCATCACCCAGCAACTCTGTATTTCTTCCTCTAGTAGATCACTCTTGGTTGCTTTCCACATACACAACTTTCTCTAGGGAACCGGCCCTCTTCTCCGTTTCTGGTGAGTTTGTGAAAACAGGACTTGTTTCTCGATCAAGGATCAGCTCAGCAGATGTGTGACCCACGGCGGATCCTTTCTTCAGATGTGAAATACTGACTCGCAAGAAGACAATAGCGCTCTCTCTGTTCTGTGGTCGTTTTATGGGAAGCATGACTGTGTCTTGTATAGTGCCCTAGTGGAAACAATGAAAATCGGTGGGGGCCAGAGGCAAACTGTTAGGCAGCTTCTAAAGCAGTTCCCAACAATCTCTGCCTCCTCCTAGTCACACAGGGTTTAATCCCTTCCTCTTCAGTGTGAACTGCAGCCAGTGACACTTCCAGTCAACAGAATATGGTAAAAACAATGGAGTGTCACTTCTTAGACTATAAAAGACTAACTTCTGTTGTGATTACTTTTTCTCCCTTCAGAGTTCTTTCCAATTTCCTGTTGTGGTACTGGCTTATCAAATATTGATTTCTTGTTGATACAGAGAAAGATGGGGGTCTACTACTTCCTTTGAGTTGCTCTCTCAAACAGTCTGGGCAGGAAGACCTTACTTGCCTTTTCAGTGTGCTGGGATTCAGCATAGACCACACACTGCATGAGTCTGGGATTACCTTTTGGCCCAACCTAACTGAAACCACACAGAAAATGGAATTATAGATGTAATTCAGCCTAGTGAACTTGACACATTGCAAAGCTACAAAAATCACCGAGTGATTACAAATGACAAAATAATTGCAAGGTTCTTTCTTTTACTTTATCAGTTTTCAAGATAATGAATTGACTGTTTATCATCCCTTGAAGTTGACTGATGTTTAAAATTAACTTTTTATTTATTTTTATTTTTTTTTTTTTTTTTGTGGGTACCGGGGGTTCGACCTCAGGACCTCGTGCGCCAGCGGGCGCCCGTGCCGTTGAGCGATATCACCGGCCCCTTTTTTCGTATGTGGGATCCGGGAGTCGAACTCGGGCCCTCGCGCTTGCCAGGCAGGCACTTACGCCGCTGAGCTATCTCACCGGCCCAACTTTTTATTTTAGAAGGGTTTTATGTTTATGAAAAACTTGTGAAGGTGTTACACAGTTCCCATATACTCCACGCCCAGTTTCCCAAATTATTATTTTATAATAGTATAGTGTAATTGTTACAGTTAATAAATAAACATTGATTTATTATTATTATAGTCCATACTTTACTCATATTACCTTATGGGTTTTTTTGATGACTTTGAAAACTTGGAAAAGTACTAGTCAGGTATTTTGTGGGTGCCCTTCAATTGGTATTTGTAGAATATTTTCTTGTGATTAGACTAGGTTTATGTGTTTTTCAGAGGAAGACTACAAAGGCAATATGCTATTTTCATTATATTAAATATTCAGAGTTCATGTTTTCAAAATGATGTCTTACTGTTGATATTGACTTTGATCACCTTGCTGACCTGCTGTTTGTCAGTTTTCTCAGTGTAAATTTATTTCCCCCCCTGCTACTGTACCCTTGGGAAGGTCACTATCTGGAGCCCATACTTAAAGAGTAGAGAATTACGTTTTACCTCCTGCAAAGGGGAATATTTGCATAAATTATTTGGAATGCTTCTGCATGGGTGATCTGTCTATTCCTCCAACACTTATGCATTTATTCAATAATTTATTTACATTAGTATTGAATCATGGATATTTGTTTCATTCTTTGGACCATAATCTAATGTTTACTTGCTTTGTTGCTAAAGTTTTTCTAGCTTTGTTCACTAAAAGCTGTGTAAATTGACTCTTGTGTCCTTTTGACATAGCCAGAAGCATTTCTTTTTTCCTTTTCTTTTTGAGTATCTCTTTACTCTCTGGCAGTACCAGATGCTCCAACCCATCTTGCGTAATTCCTGCTCCATTTCTTGAACCAGACATTTCTCCCACTAGGCCTGTTTCTTTCTCCTGGAGAATGGCATTAGAAATTGAGGACTAGTGTACATGATGATACTTTGGTATAATTGCTTCTAAGCCCTCTTACTTTACAAAGTAATGACATATGTGTGTATGTACTAATATATGTAAATTTACCATCTACACACTTTTCTTCATGTAACATCTGTATCTATACTAAACTAAACACCAGTTCATACCGATGTCTCTACTCCAAACCATGAGCATGTTGATGCCCTGCATTCCTCCTCTCACTTATCTGTAATCTATCACTCCATCACTGAGAAGCCTGGCCCTCACACCAGCCACCATTCATTTACTTAATTGTTCAATTGCAGTGTGTGTGTGTGTGCATGTGTGCGTGTGTGCGTGCATTGCTGTATTATAATTGTTAACTCATACCCTCTAAAGATACTACTTTATCATTTCCAGTTACTTGGGTCAGTATACTTTCCCACACTTCCTTCCAGAAGGCCATTTTATCCATCTGTAATACAGTTCTATGCTATCATCACAGTCTACATTATACCCATGGGATCACCTGCTTTCCAAAATGATTTTTTAATTGTGTACATTAGATGTTCGCTCTTTGTGCTGAATAGTCCTATAGGTTCTGACAACTGCTTAAGGTTTGTATTAACCATCAAACTCTCATGCAGTGTAGTTTCGACTATCAATCCTCCTCATTCATTTGAACCCCTGATATGTTTATCATTTCTATAGTTTTGCCTTTTCCAAGGTGTCATATAAATGAAACCATACATTTTTCAGACTGGCATTTTTTTCCCCACAGCATATACATTTAAGATTTATCCTTGCCTTTTTTGGTTTATTAGCTAATTTCTTTTTATTTATTTGATAATATTTTAGTGTACATATATACCAGAATTTGTTTATGTATTCACTTATGGAAAAATATTTTGATTGTTTCTAGATTTTGTTATATCTGAATTAAACTGTTATAAACATTTGAATGCATGTTTTTCAAATCAGTCTATTAAATATCTAAGAGTGTGTTTGCTGGGTTGTAAAGTAAGACTATGTTTACTAGCATAAGAAACCTCTCAAAATCTTCCCAAGTGTACCATTTTACATCCCTATTAGCCATGGTTGGATAAAAGTGCTTGATGCTTGGCACCTTGACAGCAATTGGTGTTATCTTTACCTATTTTTCTTGAATTGTCTCTTCTAATAGGTGTGTAGCAGTGCTTCTTTTGCATAAAAAATATTTTCTCTATATACTTCATAATCCTTAACCAGGATTCCCTGTAACAACAGGTAGATTAACAAGAGAAAACAATTTAGTAACATGTACCACATTGTATATAGATTGGAGAAAACACAGAAATGACTAAAACTCTAGAACAGATCTCAGAAAAGCATTTACACTTCAATCTTAAATACCACTGTTCTCTGAAATAAAGAAAGAAGTGTGTGAGGAAAGGCTCAAAGAAGGCCATCAGGAAAAGTACAGTGCCTTGAAACAAAAATCATGTTTATTAGGCAAAGTTAAGTTTGCAGAACTGCTATTTCCTCACATGGTGGCATTTGTTGATTATTAGCTTATATGTACTTTTTCTAACATAATCGGTGATACTGTAAATGTTCATATAGCTCAGCTTTCTTATTTTTCACCATTTTAGCAACTACTATATGCAAAACACTAGTTATGTTATTCAGTGATACAAAGTTCAATAAGACACAGATTCTGTCCTAACATTCCAGGGGGAAAGATTTATATTAACACGTCACTGAATCAAAAGAATGAGTGAGAATAAGATGATGCATGTGGATGGAATAACAAAAACATTCCAGTGGAAATATTTAGTTTTGCTTTGTAATGCCTTCTAGTCCAGATTTACAGATGTGGGGGAACAGGCTGACGGAACCCTTTTTAAAACTCTTGCTCAACTTTAAAGGCTTTTCTAAGAATTCAAGATTCATGAAGGGTTAAAAGAGCAGCAAATGAATAGGAAAATGAGACTCCAATAAATATTTTTATTGAATTGTTAGTTTTGTTTGTGCATGTGTTTCTTTTTTAAATTTTCATTAGCATATTATTATGATGTATGTTAAATACATTCATTGTGGGGGAATTGGTACACATCCATATAACATCTTGGTCTTTATTTACTTCTTCCTTCTCTCCTTTCCCTCCCATCTCCCCTACTTCCAAGTGCCCTTCTCAGCCTTTCTTTCTTTTCTGAAGTGCAGGTGTGTGCCGCCGTACCCTGTTTGTATGATTCATCGCGTATAATATACTTTTCTTCCTTTCTTCCTGTATCGCTAAAGAATCAAACACATGAGAACGTTCCCATGCAGCACAAGTAGAAAACATTGGAGAACAATAGCGACAGTTTCAGATCTTGCTCCCAAACTGCACCTGTTTATGGTACTTTTGACAGTGTCCTAGAAATATAGGAGAGGTATATGTGAGGTCAGTGTTGGAAGAACATCCTCTCTTTTCCAGGCTGCAGGAAATGTGAATAACAAAGTAAAGTAATCCAACGGAGCAGGGGTGACAAAGCTATGGCTACTTGCCACTGCTATCATTGGAAGGTCTGAAAGGTTCGCCATCACCACAATAGAGGTCTAGAACTGAAGGAAAGGAGGCACTCATTGGAGATTCCTGGTAATGTAAAAAAATTTCAGGATGTGGAGTTAAATATCTGCATAGAATCCCTTCTGCATTCTCCTGTCAGTCAGTAACCACTGCCTCCTCCCAGCCCCCAGAGCATCCAGCTAAAACCATTCCCCGGGATTTCATCCGCCCTTGCCTCCATCAAGCCAGGTAGGGAGAGCTGCGATGAACATTATGATTCAAACTGGTTTCTTTTATTGTTTCCTCTTGACAAAAACAAAGGTCAGTCCTTTCTCTTTTTGATATCCTAGAAAGCACTCTTTAAATTTTTTGAGTTTATGAACCTATTACTGTTATGCTTAGCTGAAAATTTGTAAGCCTTGATTTCTTTTAATAAGAGCTGAGATTAAAAGTACTCATTCAAACTGTTTTCTAAGAAAAAATGTTCTTTTGTCAGATAAGGAACAGAGTCTGTATTAGATAAGGAGTAAAGTTAAAGAATACAGCCCACTATCCACACTTTAAATTTTAGGAGTATACAACCCAGAGTATAAGTATTCAGAAAATGTTATACTTTAATTTACTATATTTTGCTCCTTAAAAATCAAGTTTGGAAAGAAAATATTTCTTATTGCATGGAATCTATTACATGTAATTAAAATGTTCTTAGTATGAAGGAAACCCTACAGGCACAGTAATTCTGATGTCCTAGTCAACCATAGCATTTGGTAAAGTTGTTTTATTCATGGTCCTTAACCACAACACTTAGCTTAGTTTTATGACTGTGCACTGTTTCAGAATCTTTCTCATTGTCAGTTTTCTCATCCTAAATAGGAATTTACAGTAATCTTGGGTATGAAATCATCTAATGTATATAAAACCATTCATAAGAAGCTATTAAATTTCTCTTAGAAAATGTAACATTCTCTTTTTTAAAAAAACTTGTATTTGAGAAAAGTGCTTCTCACGAAAGGGCATCTGTAAAATTCGGAAACCTCTGTGACAATTAACTTGTCTTTTGAAGAGAAAGAATGGGTGGGGGTCTGAGGAATCAGAGCAGTAGAGGGACAAATCAGGAGCATCTCCCAAGTTATTCTCAGGAGACACAGTGACAAAACGCAAAGATAAACTTCCCCTAGAGAAATTCTTCTAACCAGTTAGCTTAGCTTTTCTGGTGAATCACCTCTCCCCCAGTGGAAGTGTGACTTATTGCTGCCAACCAGTTACCCGCCACAGCACACACCTTTAGAGGTAGCGCAGTGTTCCAGCACAGCGCTGAGGTGGAATGAGGCAACACTCACAAAAAGAAACAAGCCCTGCAGCAGAAGCCCTCACATGAAGACAGAGGTTGTTCCAAAAGTGCCTGGACCAGAAAGGCACTAACATCGCTGGCTAACCGACAGGCAGTTAACTAGACAAACAGCTAGCATGGCTACATTAACTACCAATATACTGCGTTGTCCCTTAAGATCTATGGACCTCTTGTGGCCAATACCACAATACCACCTCTGTGCACGAACGCTCAGAACAGGGCATCTACGCAGAGGTGGGAAGCTTCCTGGACCCTGTTCCTGCTCACACTGGGTCTTCCATCCACTGCTAACTCTGCACCTACGGATGCCATCATGTGTCCTTCCAAAGTGTTCTATCACGCCAAGCTCATGCTGGCATCTCGTTCTGGCTGCCCAGTAGTATTCTCATGTGCAAGGGAACAAGAGAGCGAAACCACAGGACAAGCGCACAGGGTGGGGGTCACAAGGGAGAAACCAACACAAAGCACAGATGTGCGGGTCTCCCGCAGCTGAGGACCCACTGCTACATCTGGAGCAGAAGGCTACTTGCTTGCCAGCTCAGGCCCCTTCACCTGTCACCCCTACTCTTGGACCCCAAAGCACGGCCAGGGCTTTTCCTTCTGAACCCGGGAGACTCGAAATGAGTGTGGAAAGTCCATAAACACAACCAGGCCGAATACAGGTGACACAGTGAACTTAGGCAGAGAGTAAGTTGAGGATTTGTTTTAGTAACTTTTTGAAACAGAGAACATGACACGGTCTTGAGGGAGTGGGGTCGAGAGCAGGCCTGCTAGTGCTCACCCCAGCACAGGAGAGGAGCGGCCCACCTGGGAGAGCCAGGCTCGGCCATGCCACGCCGCAGGGGCACAGCTGCCATCCGAGGCTCCGCAGGCCGTTCCCGAGCCATGCAAAGCCGCTGGAGGTCCAAGTCCCCAAAGTTTTCCAGCTCTTGGTTGAAGCAAGCCCCACTGGTCCTCAGACTCGATCGTCGTCGTCCCCACCTGCAGCCGCCTTGCGCAGCTCAGAGGTGGTAACCTCCTCTTTGTCAAAGTTGTTCTCTCTTTCCTTGGTGAGCTCCCCGAAGCGGTTCCCCAGTTGGGCCAGGTATCTGCTTGATGCTCCCACTTCCCGGCTCTGTGGCTCCCCTGTGTGGCCATCAGGGTAGGCATGCTTGTAGAAACAGCTCACTCCGAATGGGCAGCTCCCACGGCCTTCATCAAAATACCTCCACGCCATCTTGCTCATGGCCTCCCTGTATGTCCTAATGAGAGCCTGTTTCTCCTCTTTCTCCTCCACCCAGTACTCACAGGGATGACAAAGTGAGACGGGGTCCTGTACTGGGGGCAGGACTTGGGGGCCTTGCTCTGGAATTGCTTGGCTCTCCTCCACTGGCGCACACACTGGAGACAGTAGGTGTGGTTGCAGTCGGAGAGGCGGCCAACGCGGCGTTTGCTGGGCTTGGCTTTCTTGTGCACCACCTCCGTGCAGATGCCACATGCCAAGTCCTTGCCGCGCTGCACGTCAAAGGACAGCTCCATGTCCTTCTGCAGGGCCTCGAGGCAAGATTTTAGGTGCCAGCACCTCTGGGCTGTGTCGGTGGGGTGCAGGATCTGCAGCCCGCACACACTGCAGGCCTCGCCGTGCAGGTACACGCAGCTCTCCCCGCAGCAGCACCGACGTCTATGGCGGCGTAGAGGCAGAGCTGCTTCCTGGTCTCCCTGGGCACCGAGCCCAGCACCGGGGCCTCTGTGCGGGCAGGGGCACTGCGGCCGCAGTAGAGCTGCCTGGGTAAGAACTCAGCGGTGTCCATCTAGTTCTCGGACCCTGCCCCCGCGGCCGGGAAGTTCGCATTTCTGGACTCAGGCTCGCCCGCACTCCTCTCCCGGAGCAGTCCGCAGAGGACAGACTCAAGACAACAGCAAGGGACGGTTTTACAGGTAGATCTGTAGCGGCTGCTGCTTCCTCTTCCAGCGGCTTGCTGTGCTCGTATCTGCAGCAGTCTCCGCACACGCAGTACCCTCGCTGGAAATACTTGCACGCTACATGGTCTGGATTGTGGGAGAGGTCCTGCGAGTGGCCACAGTTCTCCCTGTCTCTATAAACGCCATGCGTGCAACACCTCGCCTGCCCACTCGGAAACGTGCTGCTCTCGCCGCTGCTGCTGCTGCTGCTCTCGCTGCTGCTCTCGCTGCTGCTGCTGCTCTCGCTGCTGCTGCTGCTGCTGCGGTGGGGAGAGGAGCTAGCTCCCCACGTCTCACAGTCTTCTGCTTCTTTCCAGGTAGTTCTGGAGCAACTGGCTTTTTCCTCTTTCACTGCTTGCCAGCTTCACTGTCAGAATCGCTCTCTGCACAGCTTGAAGGAAGAAGTGACTGTGTTAGACCTCGACTCTCGCCTGTGGTCCACAGCCTCATGCTGGCTCAGGTCTCCCACGCTGATTGTCAAATAGACGCGGGGAGCTGGGCGAGGTGGTGCACACCTGTAATCCCAGCACTCGGGAGGCCGAGCCAGGAGGAACACAAGTTTGCCAATCCGGGCAATATGGCAATTTAATGACACCCTGTTATAAAATAAAACAGAGCTGGGGCCAGACGTGGTGGTTCAGGCCTGTAATCCCAACACTTGAGAGGCTGAGGCAGGATTGCTGTGAGTTCCAGGCCAGCCTGGGCTACATGGTGAGTTCCAGGCTATCCTGATCTACAGAGTGAGACCCTGTCTGAAAAACAAAACAGAATAAAAATACCCAACCCACCAAACAACCAAACAACAGCAACAACAAAAAGAAAAAACAGAAAAAGGCCTGGGGATGTAGCTGTGTGTGAAGGCCATGGGATCAATCCCCAGTTACACACTCCAAACAGAGGGGAAAGGGGAGAGGAAAGACAGAGGGGGCAAAAGTATAACATTCTTAATGATGGTAAGATATATGAGGTGTATGGTAGAATAAGATGACATTTTGATATAAATTTTCCAGATACTTTACAGCAAGAGACCCTAAGATGATTTCTGCCTTCTTAGAGAATTGTGTTGAATTTGATTTGTTAGGCAAGTTTATATAAATTTTAATTTTCCTGAGGTAGCATGGATATTTATTAGGTAACATAAAATTCTCTACTCTTAAGCTTTCAAAAATATTTTAGACAGAAAATATGGACTATGACATGTTGTCCTCGAAATAATAAAAGGGCAATTTTTGTTTGCATTGTGTCAAGTGAGTGACCTTTTGAATCTGAGGTAAGACAAATTGCCAATGACAGCTTCAGATTTTCCCCAATCTGTCTTGAAAAACATTATTACAAATTGTATTTTAGCATAAGTACTTTTTTAAAAATAAAAATGAATTATTCATGAAAAATCACTTCACCTCACAGTGTACCTGCTGAGAAGCTTTTTCATTGCTTATTAAAAAGTATGCAAAAGCTGTGCAATTAAACCTTCAGTACCCTTTTTTTTTTTTTTTTTTTGACTTTGCTAATGCCTCATAATGCATCATGGGAAGGGTAATGACAAACAGGTATTTATATTCATAGAACATGAAAAAAACAACTAATTAGTACTTGAAAAGGTCACTGAAAAGATCAGAGGAAGACTTTCTGTGGCATTTAGCCAGAGGTTTAAATGGTGAGGGACCACAATTACCTTTAGTTGTTTTCTTTTTTTTTTTTGTAATAAGTGATTGAATCTTTTATCTACTGCATTTGCATTCTCTTAGTATCTTTTACAACTAGTTCATACCTTCTTCACCAAAATTTTATAGCACTTGCCTACAGCAAGGATCACAGAATATAATCTCCCACATTACCTATGCACGAGATGTCTGGCTTCACAGGTATCTCAGCTCATCAAATGGTAGAAATGGGATTGTGCCAGTGCTTACTAGAGAAAACTGGTTTAATACAAGACTTACAAACATGTAAGAATTCACAAAATTGGCTTACAGTGAGTCGAAGCTCAGCGTAGTGTCCCTTGTGAGTCCATATCAGGAGGCTGAAAGGGTCTCCACCAGCGGAAGGCTGAAGGGTCCGTGCTGGAGGCTGAAGAGTCTGCGCTGGAAGCCAGGAGACGATGCCCAAGGTGAGAGGAAGACTGGAGTTCCTCTGAAGGAAACAAGCAGGCCTTCCTTCTTTTATACCATTCTGAGGACAAGCCTCCCTAGGGTGGGTCTTCCACACACAGAACTGTGCTGAGCCAATTTAGTTGGCATTACTTGCTCAAGTTGACACAACCAATCAGCCATTACAGGGATCTCTTGACCATGAGTTTAAAAACTGACCATTTGTTTGTTTGTTTGCTTGTTTTTTGGACAGGGTCTTGCTATGTAGCCCAAGCTGGCCTTAAACTCATGGTGTTCCTCCTGCCTCACCTTCCCAAGTGCTGGAATTACAGGTGTGTACCAACACGCCCTGCTCAAAAAACTGACCATTTTTATCTTGATGATTTTAACACCCTCAAAAGGCCTTTTAGTTTAAAAAGCAAAACAGTTAAAATTCAGGTGAGGTTCACTAGAAAACATACTCATAAAAACAATTCTCATTCACTAGTATATTTCTATTTTGCAATTAGTAAAATGCAGACTTAAAATATCACATATTTCTCATATCTATTGGGCCTGATCATTTTTCTTGTGCCTGCCATATAAGTTATATCTTCATATATTTGCATTATGGACACTCATATATTCATTCTTATATTTATTCATTTTAATCATTCTTTCATTTATTCAGCAAATGTGTTTTTGTTATTATGCTATTTCTTGTGAGGCAGAAATTAAAGTGGACCCCTACCATTAATAAGTTCAAGTCTAGAGAAAGAAGTGCACATGGAAACTTACAGTTCTATCATAACTGGATAGTCCTGTGATTGATTTGTGCCCATGCGCTTCAGGAACTTAGAAGTGAGGCACCTAACACCTCCAGAGAAATGCCAGTACTTTCCAGATAAAGTTCGACTTGAGGGTATCCTGACAGGCGAGAGTAAGTTAGTTATGTGGTCAGGAGGAGAAAGGTATTTCAAAGAGAGCTAACAAAAGAGGCAAGAGACAGCATGTCATATTTAGGAAAATGCCCTCAGTGTACAAGTAGCATAAGAGTGGGATCATGGGTAGCACCAGAGGCTGGATCATGTAGAATCCAATACTCCTAAGGCAAAGCTTAGCCATTGGAGGACTTTAAACTGGTAGACAATGATAAGAACAATAGTTTGAAGCATTCATGCTAAAGCAAGTGGGTAGTTTAATTGAAGAAACAGAGATCAGAGGTAGGGAAATTATAATAGTAGCAAGGTAGGACATAACTGACCAACTTAAATATATATCTAATAGGGTAATGAGGAAGTGACAGATTTGAAACTCAGTTGGAAGTATAACTTAATGGTAGCCATGGTAGCCAGACAGATTTGTGAGATAAAGCACTGTTGGCAAAGTAGGTAGTCGTTTCGTTTGAGATGGGATCCACAGAAGGAGGAATAGACAATATCTGAATTATGACAAATTGTTGTGAGGTAGTTATGTGATACCATAAAGTAAGAGCTAACTCATCAATAAATCACAAAAGTGAAAAAATAAACACATGATGAAGAGATTTGGATTTTATTCATTAGTTCTTGAAAGAGCAGAATGTAGAAACATATAGGCCATTTATTTAAGTACTCTGAGCCTCAATTTACCTTTAGCTGCAAAACACGGCATGGCCTCATCTGGTTCTGGGGTGAGCACTTAGGCCTGCTCTCGACCCTGCTCCCCCAAGACTACATCATATTTACAAAAAAAAATCTTCAGGTTACTCTCAACCTAAGTTCATTGTGTCACCAATATTCGGCCTGGTTGTGTTTATGGACTTTCCACACTCATTTCAAGTCTCCCAGGTTCAGAAGGAAAAGCCCCAGCCATGCTTTGGGGTCCAAGATAGGGGTGACAGGTGAAGGGACTTGAACTGGAAAGCAAGTAGCCTTCTGGTACAGATGTAGCAGTGGGTCCTCAGCTGCAGGAGACGCTCATCTCTGTGTTGGCATCAGTTCCAAGAGTGGTTGAAAGCTTTTCAGTAACAGTCCCTCATAAAGGATAAGAAATTACTGTCAAGTTACATGATATAGAACAGGAAATTATAGGTGATAATATCAGTGATGGAGACTATCAGAGATGAACCTCCCTTCGTACATCATAAAGTAATATGAAGACTGACCTATTCAAAACTGCCTAGTTTGGAACAAATCATTCTGCATTCCAGATCTATTATGTTTTGCTTGATCTATTATTTTACTTAAAACCAAACTTCAGTTTTACTCCAATAAATATTTTTAGAACACTAAAGACAACAGCCTACAGCAGAAATGACAAGTGTGTCACACTTGCTGTCAGCAAGGCACTGTGCAGTCCCGTGTTCATTTCAGACCTTCCTATCTGATCCTAGCACTCTTTATTGAGGACCTGGGAAAAGATTTTGAATCTTTCTCAAATCAGGGCTCCAGGCAGCTACCACTACTTCGACAATCACAGACGATCCTGGAGATGAAGTCTATTCGCCTTCCCTGGCCCAGGGTCTATAAGGAGGATGATAACCTCATTATTAGACAAGACATAAGCCACAAAGAGCCAATAATAAGCAATGAGAACATGCTTTGTTCTCCAGGGGTAGCGGCACACCATGGGGTCCTGGTAGCAGGGAGACTGAGGCAGGAGGATCAAAGTTGAAGCTCAGCTTGGCTACACAGCGAGTTCCAGTCCGGCCTGAGCATGGTGAGTTGCAGGCCAGCCCGAACTACATAGTGAGACCTTGTTTCAAAAAAAAAAAAAAAGTCATTAATGTAATTTTGAAAATCAAGATTTTTTCACTGGTAGGAGAAGTAAACAAATGGTACATTTTCCTTAGCTTTCAATTCTATTCAGTTTAATCTTCTATACTAAATAGAGTATTTATGTTCTGATATGGCTTGTGTCTAGATTTTGCCCCAAAGTATCCTACATTCACCGGTTGGGCTTTTTGTAGGTGGCTGGAACTAGGGTGTGTGAAGCTGGGATCAAGGATGCGATGCTGGGATTGAGACTGCCCCACCCTGGGTGTGAGTGGTACCTGCCCTAAGGGTGGGTAGCCTGGAAAAGATAGCTATAGACCCTCCCCTAAAGTAAGACAGCAGTTAATTACGATTTTTCATTCTTTTACTTCAAGTTACAGTAATATTATTTTCATTAACATTTGAAAATTATAAAAAGTCTTGTGAAATTTAGTTTATCTCTGAACTTACACAATATTACTCTAATCTTTCACTCCTCCAAATGATAACTAATAAAAAACAATCCATACTAAGTACTTACACATCTCTGACATTATCAAGCATATTTATAATACCTGGGTAATACTCCACATTAAAAGCAATATTGTCAAATTCAAAAGATAATATCACATATCTGTCTCTTATAACAAGTTTTTATGGAGCTCTAAGTTTTCACTCAGGTAAAACCGCTAGACTTGGTTTAATAAAGACTGGAGAGGCGTACGAGCTTCTGTTCAATCACAGGTGGGTACATAAATATACATGTTTAAAAAATAATAGCAAAACACCCCGACATAGTGACAATAATAAAGTAAAATATGGGGGGGGTTAACTGCTCTGTGAAGTCATATATTTTGCACCCCATATCTCATTGAATCTGTCCTGGCAGCCTCATTTATGCAGGTCAGTGAGGTTATCAAGTGATTATTTTCCTAACACATATGTGGCTAAGCCTGAACTCTGGAGCCAAAAGCTCAAAGGCCAGCACTGACTCTCAGAGGTTTTGTGACCTCAGACAGATGGTTAAGCCTCCTTAAGTCTCAGTTGTTTTATCAGGTGAACTGAATATAGCAGTATTTCATATACACAGATAGTGTCAGGGGAAACTTAGGAGTGAAATAATAATGCCCAAATAATTCCACATTAGGCCCGGAACATCATCGTAACAACAAGAACAAAAAAATCTATACTCTTAGAGGTTGATTCTAGGGGAATTTCTATGTATAATTTTTACCTTTTAGAGATATAGTCTTCATTATGACACTGAGATGTCCTTCAACTGAATAGTATCTCTCAGGCCCAGTATGATGGCACCAGCCCATAATCCCAGCATTCTGGAATCATGAGGCAAGACCATCTTTGCACTCAGCCCAGGCAATTTAGCGATTTTGCAAGACCTTGTCTCAGAATTAAATACATGGAAAAGGGGTGTCGATGTAAGCTCAGTACAAAGGCCTGGTTCCCCAGCCATCTCTGCCATGCCCCATGGGATTACCATGAGCAGAATGAATGCAATTTAAATGGACAATTTTAAATATAATAATCATGATAACAGATATGATGACTAACATATTCTGTATACCTCACATTCATTAGCCATTATCTCATTTAAAAAGTGAGAAAACTGGTGAAATAGACTAGAACCAAATTCGCAAAACTCCTGAATGCCATCTAGAATAGTTGCCTTATTGACATTGAACTATTCAATTATTCAGAAATCACTCATAGAAAATTGATCATCAATGCAGTGTGTGATTGCTACATATGAAAGTAGAGAATTAAGTGTACTGAAAATAAATCAGAAAGTACTGAACTGGAGGAAAAATATAGGCAAGAAGACCAGAAAGCTAGTTACCATAAGACTCCAACTGTAAGCCTTGGATACAAGACAAAGAAAAGGATTAAATGAAAAGTCCATTCAGGATATCAGTGGTTAAAGGAGTTATAATCAAGACTAAGAATACCTTAGCACTATAAAGCAAGTATTTAAACTGCAGGTATTGATATATAGGGTTTAAGAACCTGGTTTAATGTATCATGATGAACATTTTAATGCATTTGAGGAAAATGAAAAGACAATATTAGAGTGTATCTATTGTTTCATGAAAATTTTCATTCAGAAATCTGTATTATAGATATGCATACTGGGTCAAATGTCAAAAAAGTTTAAGAGCCTATGAAACTATGGAATGAAAGAAAGCCCTTTAAATCAGAAAAACTGAGGGGAGAATTTTAAAGAGAAGATGTTATCATTAACAAATACAGAAGAATGAAACAATGATTTATTGCATTTTGCATGAGGTAGGTCAATCAGAAAAAAGCAAACACTAAACTGTGGGGGAATACCATTTATTTATTATTTTTATCCACACGATATTAAATTGATAAACCAATACAGCTCAATTATGTGTAAAGTTCACCAAATATTTTGAATTACTTTTATGTCTCTAATAAACTTTTCTCATTTTAATTAAATTAGTTTCAGTTGATAGTAAGTTTTTTTTAGTAACATTTTACTTTCTATTTTATTGGTACCATTATATACATAATGATAACATTCATCATAGGGAATTTGCATCTGTACGTGATATATCTCGCTACTTATTTTTTTCTCATTCCCTTCTCCTCTTTATCTACAAAAGCCTTGTTTCCTCTTTTTATCATTCTTTTTCTTCTTGTCTCTTCTTTCCTTACCCCACCCCCCTCCTTTGTTCTCCTTCTCATTTGAACATTTTCTTCCCATTTCCCAATATCTATTATACATTTTGGTCCTTATTTACACTGTCAGTTTCTCACACTAGAGAAACCATGTACTTATACATGTGTGTCTGATTTTTTCACTTAAGAGTATGGTCTGAAGGTGTGTCCATTTACCTGGAAATGTCTCAAACTTATCCTTCTTTATGGAAGCCTAGTACTTCATTGTATTAAAAAAACACATCAGGTCAAGGAGCCAAGTTCCAGCTGGAAGGGAGCCATGTTCCACCAGCAAGAGGCACATGTAGTGTTACAGGCTGGAACAAATAGGGTCCCTGTCTCACACCCAGAAACCAGCCCGAATTTCAGTGGAATAAAGGTGCACCTTTGCTAGGATTATCCACTACCCTGCCATAAAGCTACTGCTTACTTGCTGGGATTAATCAACTTGGATCTTGACTCTGTCTGCCCACATTGTCTGCCAGTTACAGAAGAGACATGCTTTGAGGTGGACAATTTTTCTTCCTTCTTCTATTTTTTCTCTCATTTCTTGTATTTTTATTTTAGTTTTGTTTTTTCTTGAATGTTCATCCTTATTTTTATATGAGTATGAAAATAGTTTCTAGTTTTTATTTATTGTTCTTCTGTTCTGTTCTTGTTTTTATTTCTCCCGTCTCTTTTCCCTCCTATCTTCTTCACCAGTTTCCCAATGTTCCCATAAACGCCCTGTGCCCTCCAGTCTTGATTATAATTGCTTCCTCTTCTTCTATTTCTCTCTTTCTTCCCCTAACCCTTTTTAAATTTTCTCCCTTGAGGGTAAAATCACCATACTGCCGGCTTATTTACTGTGTACAATTTTCTAGTTTGTTTTAGATTTTGTTGTATAACCACAAATCTAGTTCATATGGCTCAAGGTGGCAAATTAGTAGTTATAACACTTGGTAATTTTCTAGGCTGTATTTGATACTATTGTTAGTGCTGATTATACTACTTTAGACAAGGTTACATATTTGTTCTAATCAGTTGTTCTTCCAGGTATACCAAGACAGAGATTGCCTAAGGGTCATGAAAAATACTATAGGGCAGTGCCAAAGAACCATAACGAAAGACATGCTTAGTGACCCTAGAGCAGATTCAGATAAAAAATAGAGGAGGTTAGGAAAGTGATGGAAACCATGAACACTCAACATAGACAAGAAATAAAATCCATGAAACAGATTCAAACAGATATCCAGGAGGTTAAAAATTCCACTGAAAGTATACACAGGAGAATGAGCCAATGTGACAACAAGATATCAGATACAGAAGATAGGATTGCAGTTAGTGATCATGAAAAGAAAGACTTCTTAAAAATAGCAAGGGACCACAAAGAATCAATCCAACAGCTGCTAGATGATGCAAAGAAGAATAACATAAGATTGATTGGAGGGGCCGGTAAGATGGCTTAGCAGCTTAAGCACTTGCCTGACAAGCGTGAGATCCTGAGTTCAACTCCTGGTACCCACACACACACACACACAAAAAGATTGATTGGAGTCAGTGAAAAAGCAGACATACCACAAACGACACAAAAAACCTGTTTACAGAAGTAATGGCAGCAAGCTGCACAAGCATAGAAAAAGAATTTCATATACAAATAAGTGAGGTGTATAGAACTCCAATTATCCATGATCAAAAAAAAATCTACACCAAGGGATATAATAGTCAAGATTCCAGAAATTCAACAAAAGAACAGAATATTAAAGGCTGTTCAATAAAAGAAACAAATCACCTATAAAGGAAAGCCCATCAGAATCATAGCAGACTTCTCAACAACCTTCAGGTCAAGGAAAGCCTGAAGTGACTATTTGAAACCCTAAAAGAAAACAACATCCAACCCAGATTGATGTATCCCACAAAACTATCTTTCAAAATTGATGGAGAAATAAGATACTTGCATGACAAAGAACACCTGAGAAAATTCATGACCAACAAACCAGCACTACGAAATGTTCTGAAGGACATTCTAGAAAGACATAACAAGGACTGCAACTTCATGAACCCCAACAGAATGAATTCGCCAGACAAGGCAAGCAATAAAAAGAGGGGAAAAAAGGGAGCCAACAAAAAGAAAATAACATGACAAGGATAAGTCAGTACATATTAGTTATAACCATCAATGTTAATGGTCTCATTTAGCAAAGGAAACAGACTGGTAGAGTGGATCCAACAATATGCTGCATACAAGAAACACATTTAACTCAAAAAGAAATTTATAGACTGAAAGTCAAAGAATGGAAAACAATATTCCATGTGATAGGACACTGAAAAAAGCAGGGGTAGCTATTCTATTTGCAGACAAAGTGGATTTCAGGATAAGATTGATTAAGAAAGACAAAGAAGGTCACTACGTCCTTGTAAAGGGAACAATCCAAGAGGAAGAGATAACAATCACAAATATATATGCACCAAATACCAGAGCACCCAACTATATAAAACAAATATTAACAGACATCAAAAATCAAATAAGCACTAATACAATTGTAATGGGGGACCTCAATACCCCACTGTCACAAACAGATTGACTAGACAAAAAATTGACAATGAATAACAGAACCAAACCAAACTTTTGAACAAATTGACTTAGTAGATGTCTACAGAATGTTCAACCCAGAACGTCAGAATACACACTCTTCTCAGCTGCACATGGGACCTTCTCCAAGATAGACCACATTCTAGCTCATAGAGCATGCTTAAATAAATGAAAATGAATTGAAATTATCCCATGCATATTATCAGACCATAGTGCAATGAAATTGAAAATTACTGGCAAAAGAAATGACAAGAACTTCATAAACACATGAAAATTAAATAACACCCTCCTGAACAACCAGTGGGTCACAGATGAAATTAAAGAAGGAATTAGACAGTTTATATAATAAAATGATTATAGGAATACAATCATAACTTATGGGATGCAATGAAAGCAGTCCTATGAGGGAAATTTATAGTGGTCTATACCCGTATCAGAAAAATAGAGCAAGCTTAAATAAACAACCTAATGTTGAACCTCATGCTTCTAGAAAAAGCAAAGCAAGGAGGAAATTATAAAGATCAAAGCAGAAATTAATGCAATGGAGACTAAGAAAACAATACAAAGAATCAATGAATCAGAGTTGGCTCTTTGAAAGATTAAATAAAATAGGCAAACACTTAGCAACTCTTATCAAAAAAAGGAAAGAAAAGACTCAAATCCATCCAATTAGGAATGAAAAGTGTGAAGTCACAACAGATTCTGCAGAAATCCAGATCATCAATACCTACTTTGAGAACCTGTATTCTAATAAGATAGAAGACACAGAAGAAATGGACAGATTCCTAGATAAATATGAATTACCAAAGCTGAATCAAGAAAATATAAGAATTGTAAATAAAACAATATCAGTCAATGAAATTGAAGATGTAAGTAAAAACCTACCAACAAAGAAAAGCCCGGGCCCTGATGGATTCACTGTTGAATTCTACAAGAAATTTAGAAAAGACATAATGCTGCTACTTCTCAAACTCTTTAATGAGATTGAAAGGGAAGCAATACTCCCAAATTCATTCCTGGAAGGAAATATTACCCTGATACCAAAATCAGAGAAGGACCCAACCAAAAAAAAGAACCACAGGCAAATCTCCCTAATCAACATGGATGCAGAAATCCTCAATAAGATACCAGCAAACAGAATGCAGCAAATCATCCAGAAGATTATACATCTTGACCAACCATATGCTAGGATAAATCTGAGGTAGGTTAAATCTGAGGGATGCAGGATGGCTCAACATATGCAAATCAATACATGTAATGCACCATATTAACAGAATCAAGCACAAAAACCATATGATCATCTCAAGAGTTGCAGAAAAAGCATTTGTTACTATTCATGGTAACAACCCTACAGAAAACTGGAATAGATGGCCTTTACCTCAATCTGATAAAAGCTATCTGACAAATTATCACCCAACATTATATAAAACAGACAAAAGTTGAAAGCTTTCACTCTAAAATCAGGAACAAGACAAGGATGTCCACTATCACCACTCCTATTCAATATAGTCTGGAAACATTAGCCAGAGCAGTTAGACAAGAGAAAAAAATAAAAAGAATAAGGATAGGAAGGGAAGAATTTAAATTATCATTATTTGCAGATGATACTCTGCATAGAAGACCCCCAAAACACCACCAAAAGACTTCTAGATCTTATAACCAAACTCAGTAGAGTAGCTGGATACAAAGTCAACATTAGAAACAGTGATGGGAGAAATAAGGGACAAGTGTCTCCTTCTTCCTTTTTTTATTCAGGTACTCAATGGGAAGAATCCTGGACACCCATACTGGGAAAGGCCATTTACTTTACTGAGTCCATTGATTCTAACGTTTGCCTCATCCAGAAATACCCTCACAAATGTTTTCAAACGTTATGTTTAACTTAGATACCCTTTGGTCCAGTCAATGTGATCCATAAAACTAGAGATCACAGGGGGTTTCAGTATACAGTAAGTCAGTAGTGGTGAACCTATGGCACATGTGACGCGGTGGGCTGTGTGTTATCATTGAAAGCTCTAAAAGGTTCACCATCACTGGCATAAGTCTTTATCTATCACATTCAAGCTTAAACGAATGTTTTAAATTAATAAATTTAGAAAAAACAGTATGCACATATAATTGAAAAATGTAAAATAACTATTGAAAAGAACCTAGAAGAAGAGTTGAAAGTAGCTGCCAAAGGAAGGGCTAGGGTGAGGATAAAAAGACATGCAGCAGAAGAACGCACCTTTAGTTGTAATCACTTTGATGCCGTTGCACTTTATTAAATGTTCTGCATGCACTTTTAATTTAGCAAGTATTTCCAGATATGGAGGGAATGCTAGTAGTCCTTGACTCTTCCCTTACCCTCACACCTTCAGAATTTGGTAAAGTGTACTCTCATTTTCTTTAGGGGTCCATGAGAATTTTAAGCCAGCCTTTCCAGTGACTTCAAATGTGAGATCAGAAAAGTACAAACTATTTTATAGCTCCCAATACTCCTTTAAGATTGCTGTTAGACATCCATATCCTCCACATTTTAACTATCACTGTCCAAATGGGTCTCTAAGCATACCTTCCAACTGTCCCAGCAGTAAGAACCTAGGTTTACCTTCCCACCATCCGAGTGATGAACACCTAAATTTACTCACCTAGTGGCCTACTAAAGTTCTCCAGATTCATCAACACACTGGCTTGGTGATGAACTGTAGGGTTACCTCTGTCCAGGTGACAGTCATCCAGGCTGCCTCCAACTCTTGTCTTCCTGAACATTTCTTCAAAGAATATCCTAAATCCTCCTGTATGTCCTCTCAACTTCCTTTACATAATCAGAAGTAGAAAGACGGGATTGTAGGGTACCCTTACAGTTAATCTGCATAAGTCATGCCAGATACCTTCCACCTCCACCAGACGTGCAATAGAATTTTTATGCCTTTATATCTCAATTGTTATTACCTATATTTCTAGTATCTGTCAGCGTAATCATTTAAAATCACAGGTTAGTGTTGCTTTAATTTGAATTTCTTAAATTATTCAACAATCTGACCACCATGTCACATGCCTCTTAGTTTTCTAAGCTTGTTCTTCTACAAATCTTATCTTCATCATTTTTTGGTCTTTTTCCTGATGGGGCTCTTTCTAGTTGATTTATAGGCACTAACTTGTGTATTTCTGATATTAAGCTCCTGTGTCTGTCAGATTTTGCAAATAGTTTTTCACTTACAATTGGCTAACTTTATCCAAGGAGTCCTTCATTTAACAGAATATTTAATTTTGAGGTAATTTTATCAATTTGTGCTTTCTACATTTAAGAAATCCTTTTTAGTTCCTTGACACAAAGAGCAATATGCATCAGTTAGAAACTACACTGGACATACAAGTAGCAACATGAAAGATCACAAGAAATGTGGTCAGTTTTAAAAGAAACAGAATAGGCTATGGGGCATAATAGTATTTATACAAACTTTAAGAAAGAATATAGGGGCTGGTGATATAGCTCAGAGGTATAAGTGCCTGCCTGGCAAGTGCAAGGTCCTGAGTTCGACTCCTGGTACCCGAATATAAAAAAATAAAAAATAAAAAAAGAATATACATCTACAAAAATATGCAAGGGAGGGATTTATTCAAATTAAAATAAATAGATAAAAACATTAAATTTCCAATGAGAGGAAATAGAAGTGAAGGATGAGAGAGAAAAGAGAAAGGGAGAAAAGAATAAAGAAAGAGGACCTTACGTGGTTTAGTGTGGAGTACAGTATAAGCCTTGCACTGAAGACTATAATTAGCTCAATCAATAGCATTACATATTTTTAAAGAAAGATGAATGCATTCAGAAGGCCTCATCAAAATATCAATACACTGGGCCATCCCCTGTATGTTCAGATATTTATAGTCAAAATTATAATTATAAAAATTTTATCTCATAATAAAAATGATTTTATTTTATATCATCATAAAAATGGTAGGATATTTATAATTTAAATGAGAAGCCATAATTATTAGAATCAGAATAGAACATTTGTTTTCAAATGGATTAATTTTGTTTCTATGGCTGTGCCAGACCTCCTCTAGGTGAGCTTTTTGGTTAGTTTGATTTTTTCTCCTTGTTTTTAAGAACTTCGAAAAACTAAGTACTCGTTGGATTAGTACTTCCTAGGTCTGTTAAGTTTGAAGGGTTGGTAAAATTCCAAAATTAAATATTTATGGTCTGACAAAATATTGCAGACATTATACTTAGCCAAATAAATGTATCTTTCAAATCAGTTCGAAGTAGCATCTGTTGTAACCATGATTTCTAAAATAAAGTATAATGTATACTCACAATAGTAGAGTATAATCTCAAAATAAACGATACTTTACAAAAATCAAACCCAACCAATTTTATACAAAATATAAAATAATATCCTTATTTTTCTTACATTAAACTAATGAAAATCTCATCATGAGTAGAATGGTATTAGGGAAAATTTGAATTAGAAAATACAAACTAAATCAAACACTCTAGAAATGCAATTCTATATTACAGTCATAAAATGAAGAGTTTGTTTCTGTATTCAAGGAGTATATAAAATCCAGCAGTAGACATATGATGCTATATGTTGGTAGTAGTCAAACAAATACTTCAAGCTAATGTGGGTAAGTTAGAAGTTATTACAAAAATAATTTCCAGTTGACATCTTAACATTTGGTCTTCCCCAAAAAATTCTTCTGAGATGAAACTTGCCATTATTCTGGTATTAAACCAAAAATTCCATCAGTATTTCTACAAAATAGAATCAGTTTATTTGTCTTCCAAAATCTGAATAATCATAGATAGCCTTAACTATATGAAGGTTTTCTAGTTAGATTAATTTTTAACTAACTGGGCCTTTCTGTACATTATTGTATTGCTGAAGGTAAATCCCACCAAGAAATTAATCTGCTTAGCTTCAGTTTTTTCTAACTAAAGATAACCTAGATATTCTAGATATTCAATATGAAAAAATAGTCATTAAAGGGTACTTACCTGCTATTTAAGAGTACTGAAGATTGATAAGAAATCCACAAAAAGAAATTTTAAGAACCCTTTAAAATTTAAATATATCAATGAAATCTTATTTCCTCCAAGAACCATTGATAAACAATTATAATAGATAAACTTTCTGGCAACTTTTTATAATAGATATATTATGATAGATAGAAAAGTCAAATAGACAAATGAGGTGGAGACACACAGGTACTATAAGTATATGAATTAATAACTATCTTTTGTGTCACTATAAAAATATAAATTTTGTGATGGTATAAACTATCTTTCATGGAGTTTAAAAAATTAAGCTAACGCTTAAATTCACATTAGTTTTCATATGGCATGTATGTATTTTAGAAGTCATCTTAATACTTAAAAAGTTAAACTTGTAGAGCTGAATTTTGTAGATGACTATTTTTCTGCAATCATTACAGTATGATTTATCAAAATACAGAATGATAGTTCTATTCTCATATTTGAGCACTGTATTTTCAACATCTGTAGAATAAAAAAATAGACTGCTGAGTATACCACCCCCTAAAGAGGTGTTATCTTGGAAAAACACCTTCTATAAAAATCATAGAATTATATCAGTTTAAATTCTGTTTTAATAGGAACTAGCTACTGTTTCAAATCTGGAATTCCAACAAGGAATTTTGAATATATACAGACAAATTCCATAAAATTTCCTATGTCATTTCTCTAAACCAAATGAAGTCTTGCCTACAGTTGCCTCCTACTTAGTCTTTATATTCATCTCTGTTTGCCCTCTGCTTAGTCCCAACACATGTCTACAATAACCACAGTGACATTTATGAAATTCAAACCAAATGTATCTCCTTAAATTAGAAATTTTCAATGATTTCTCAATGCCATTAAGATAAAACTGAAATCATCCATGTGTTCTCAGGCCACACAATACTGCCCTGTTGGCTTCTAATGGTTCATCTCTAGCTGCACACAACCTCATTTCTGTATTCCATCCATACTGACATTCCTTAATTCTTCAGTCACACCATGCTCCTTTGCCACAGCTGTGTCTGAGATGAAGGCACACTACCCCAGAAATCCTCTTCCCAATCCCAGACTGTATAAGTACTGGTGTAAACTCCCAGATTTCCCTGCAATTCTTAATCGTAGTATTTGCCATCCTCGCCATTTCCTTCCTAATATCTTCCCACTCAGCAAAAGTGTAAATACAAAAGAACAATGGGTGTGTCTATCTTACTCACTGTTACCTATCTCAGTGCCTTCCTTGCTCACTCGCTTCACTTAGATGCTTATAATGCTTAGATGCTTATAAATGTTGACAGGATCAATTAAATGTAAAGAATTGGTATTTCATGTGCAACTAAGAATTCGTACAATAAATAAAAGCAAATAGTAAGCTAGATTTAATTACTTTTAATGGATTTCAGTTTACAAAATAAGTAGAAATAGTGGTAACAATAAAAGCAGAAATAAGAAAAATTTAAAACAAACAATAGGAAAATCAAGAAAGTCAAAATTGTCTCCTTAAAAGTTTTAATAAAATCAATGAAGTCTTAGACTAAATAAATTGCTAACATCAAGAAGGATGTATCTACATTATTAAAGATACTACAGATATTAAAGAGATAATAAGATGTCATGGAAGTTTTATATCAATGAATTTAACAACTTCAATGAAATGGACACAAATAGAAAATGAGCAAGCAAATGTTGGTATGTTGAAACATAAAATACAGAAATAGGGATATAATGTAATGAACTATTGCTATATACATAGATAAATCCCAAAAATATGGTAACAAAAGTCAGTATATCTCCATTTATATGTAGTCAAAAAATAGGCAAAAAAAAAAAAAATCCAGGTGTGGTGGTGTATGTCTGTAATCCCAGCACTCAGGAGGCTGAGGCAGGAGGATCACTCCAAGTTTGAGGCTAGCTTGGGCTACATAGTGCGTTCAAGGCCAGCCAGAACTACATAGTGAAAACCTAGCTCAAGAAAAAAAAAAAAAGACAAAAATAATTGATAGATATAAACAAAACAAAACTAAAAAGATGGTAGTTGTTTGGGAGCGATTTGGGGTGGTATCAACTAGGAAAGAAAAAGGGGAACTTTCTAGAACAGTACTATGAAATGAATGTGTCCTCAAAATTCAGGGTTGTAAACTTGATCCCCAAAACTGTGGTATTGAGAGGTGAGGCCTTTGTAAAGTGATTGAGTCATGAAGGGCCTTCCCTCCTAAATGTATTAGTCCACACATAGATCAATGGATTGGTAGGTTAATGGTCTACATGGAGAGTGGTTCTGGCATAAAATCAAACTCTTTCTAATTTGTTTGTCCTATCTCAACATTTGATACCCTCCACCATTTATGATGCAGCACTAGATACTGGCACCATACTCACTGACTGCCCACATCCTGAACGAAGAGCTAAATAAATCTCTATTGCTTCTAAATTACTCAGTCTCGAGTATTTTGTTATAGTAACAGGAAATGGATTGTCATTCCCAATCGTTTGCTGTGAAAGAATTAACCCTAACAGAAAATGATGTGAATAACTGTTTTTAATCCTCATAATAATAATACATAGCTGATAACATTCTGCATGCCCAGTAGAAACAGTGTATGCCTTCAAGTACCAAGGTTTAATTCTCTCTTACATCTTCAGTAGGGAAATACTACCTACAACTGCACTGTACTACTATCGCCACTAGGGGCATTTGGCCATATGAATTTAAATTTAAATTATTTAAAATTATATAAAATTTAAAATTCAATTCCTCAGCAGACTAGCCACTTCAAATGCTCAAAAAACACATGAGGCAAGTGGCTACTATATGGGATAATATAGATAAAAAACATTATCATCATCTTAGAAAGCCTTATCGGACAGTGCTTACCTATAGTTGAGAGTGTCCTGGGCTTTTAAAAACATCAAAGCTCACTGAACTGAGCACTTAAATACTGTATATCTAACTACACGTCAATTTTACTTCAATTTCAAAAGCATAAGAAGCTAGTACAAATAAGTTTATGTTGTATCTGAGTAAGATTTTATACTCTGATGATAATGTTTCATAAAACATGAAAAGCAAAAATTTTATTTTACTGTCAATTTTCATAAGAAATCTGCTAAACTGCAATATTTAATATGTGTACCAATCTTGAACAGTCACTTTCCATGAAAAAAGCAATTTGGAAATATACTCTGGGCTTGAATTTATTTTGAAATATAATTAATACCCCCAGCACCAGCCACATTTCTTTCAACCAGTTTGTCTTTAAAGGATAACTGAACCATATATCAAAGCAATGCAGGAACAAAAAGCTTACTGTTTAAGGCAGGTTTAATGAAGCACAGTTGGCAAAAAATACCAGTACCATTAAAAAACAATAATCTTTCTATATTAGCCAAGTTAAACATATCAGCATGTTTCAGAAAGCCATGCAATCAAACAGACTTCATATCATAAAGGCACAAGATACTGTTTATCAGACATTTAAATGATTTTGCTAAGTTAATATTTCAATGAATTACAATTAAGGAGAATACTCAAATATTTAAATGCCCTTGGTTCAGCATAAATATCTTGGAAGTGAAAAACAATGCTGCCAATAGCTGTCATCATTAATAATTATTCAACTTAACATGTATAAACTGTGAATTTATTCCAAACATCCAAACCAAAAACTGAAAATGTGGCTCTGGTTCCCAGAAAAAAGAAAAAAAAGTTAATTTCCTATCAAAAGCATTAACTTTAATGAAGTCTCGACCCTACAAAATGTAACAGCTGAATTTTAGTCTGAGGTCTAACACATATTCAGATGTATAAGGTCTAGGGTATAATAAAATCGCCTGCTCTAAGATTCAGGAAGTCTCAGAAATGTCCAGTTGGTACCATAAAGGTTAGTTCCACGTTGCGTAGCTCAGCCACAGCATGCTTGCAAGGGCTTATATTGCCTCTCAAGAATCTATTACATGCATCTCTTCCTAATTCCACATTCAGTGACATCATTTGAAAAGCTTGAGTTAGGCTGTATTGGACACCACCCAGATGCCTCTTATTTAAACATTGAAATAATGTAAGTAATTAGTATGCTGGAAAAAGATAATAATAGGAAGTAGGTTCTATATTAGAAATACTGTATGCTTTGTGATTTGTCTCGTGATTTAGTCATGGCTATGACTCCTGCCCGCTTCACAATCTTATTTAGCATCTCTAACCCTCTACATGCTCAGGCAAAAATCTTGCAATCATCTCTATCTCCTGCCCCTTACCTCATTTATCAGAAAAAATTCAGAATTGTTCAATGCTACTTTCAAAATATATCCAGAATTCAGTTCTTTCCCATATTTTTCATGGCAACTGCTTTGGACCAAGCCAACAACACCTGTTTCCCTGCCCTTATATGCTCTTAACTGCTGCCATTCCAGCCCATTACTGTCTAGTCTCAGATCAGCACCTTAAGACACATGTTCATACCATTCCTTCGCTTAAAATCCTGCAATGGCTCCCAATTTACTTCACAGTGAAGGCCAAAGTCCTTATAGTGGCCTATTGATCTGAACCTGTTCCTCCTCTGAACATAATTTTAGAGAATGTTCCTCTCATTCTTTCTGCTCCAGCCCACATTAGCCTCTTTGTTATATCTTGAGCTTGACAAAAAAATTCCCAGTTCACAGTCTGCATAAATTGTACTAGCAGAGAGAATGTTCAACCTTGATATCTGCATGCTATCTCTTTCAATTCCTTCATGTCCTGACTCAAATGCGATCTTCTTAACAGGATGTCCTTATCCTGATCACATTCTCAAAAGGAAATGTCCCTTTAAGCCATTACCCCTTCCCCCACCAGAACGTACCTACTCCCCTTTACAATGTTCTACTTTCTCTTTCTTTCCATAGTTCTTATCATCTTCTAACACCCTATATAATTTAATCATTTTATGTAATAAAAGCAAGCACAGATTACATTTTATGAAGATGGAGTTTTGTCTATTTTACTCAGTAACGAATCCCAAACCTTTAGGATAGTGTTTAAGACATCATAGACATTCAAGAAATGTTGGCTAATGGACAGCTGTCCCAAATCCTAGAGAAGGAAGGTCAAACAGCTTCATATTTTCTCCCTTGATCTTAAGATGTTTGAGAACATGAAAACTGAACATCTACACGTCATGAGTCTGAAAAAGCTCAGAATTGTATAATCATATCTGTGATTCTATTCTAGACACTAAAATCTGTCAGAAACCTAATGCTAAAATTGTTATTGGATTTTTTTTTTGCCCACTACATTATTTCCAAATGCGGTTTGCCTGATTTCCTGAGACCTTAAAGTCTATAAATACACAACCTGCTTCTTAAGGAGTGAAGAGACTCCAGGTTTGTGAAAAGGTTTTAGACAGATTTTAGAAGACACAACTAGCTTGAAGGGTAACACTAACTTCCGGCTTAACAGAGCAAAGAAACAAATGATTTTAGCATCTGGTATGATTTTATGCTTGACTGTTACATTATTTTGTATCTGCACATAAACCTGTTTTGCATTTTCTCTGTTAGATAGTAACTGTCAAGGTACAAACAACTCACAATTTAGGACCGTAAAACTTTTGTAACCCCAAATAACTAGTATACTTTGTATCATTCAGTGATATAGGCCAGGGTGGGAGAAATTATCTGATTTCCATTTAAACATTCTAATTCCAAAATTTTATGAAATGGTTAAAATTATATGGAAATGATCATATGTATTTTGAAAAAAACTGCTATACTGGCCTCCAGACATGATTGTTTTATAGCTGATTAGAGATCTGAAGCAACAAATAGCCTACATTTGTTTTTTTAAAAATGCTGCAATGCTCTATAAAAGTTTAAATTCATTGCTATGACAACAAGCATGGCAGATTAAGACTAAGTTAAAGGAATTGAAAATCATTTTAACATGAATATGAGTCCCTAGATGAGAATAAGTGAAAGGAAAACAACCACAGGGGTTAGTAACTTCTGCACAATTCTGGAAGATAAGGGAGTTGTTCATTTTTGTTATGTGTTTGGGTTTTACCCTCATTACGAAGAAAAGTGATGGTGCAGAAACCATGTTTTTATCTGTCTATTTTTGACAGAGACATCTGCAATAAATGATGTGAAAAGGAGTTCCAGCTCCCAATGTCATGGCTGAGATAACCACAACCATAAGAACTGGACAGTAATGTAAGAAATAGAATCACCATTGCAATCAAAGTCCACAAACCCTAGCTGGTCCATCCATACGTAACCCAACAGGTATTGCCTGTATTGCTCTCCTAGGCAAGACAAGAAGCCCACAGTGCAGATGACCAGAAAACATGGTGGGATTGCCAACTTCAGTGTGAATCCTAGCTGGTTGGAAAGCTCAAGCTGGAAGCAAACCAGCTAAACAGAAAGTATCATAAGCAATAATGTATATACAAGGCATGGGTGCTACTGTTGAGTAAATTCTTAAGTATCTATTAAAATTTTTACATCCCCTATATTTGCTTTATATCCCTTCCTAGGAAAATCCTAGGCATCTAGAATCCTGTTTCATTGCAAACAAAATATTTACATATGACACATGGAAATTTTCCAGCTTTGCCTTATCTTTCAATTAAATGACAAATATTTAGTGATCACCTTCCACTTGCCAGACACATGGGAGGAATACAGGGAGATGATGCCTGATATATGTCAAAGAGCAATAATCATGTGACTCTGAATTTATAACACTTGTGAGGGTCATTTTGAGTCTCAGTTCTGTGTAAACTATTAAAACGTCCCTCATTGAGAAACTGGTTAGAATCAACAGTTCAAAAACTCCAAATTTGTATATGACCTCACCACCCAGGAACCAGTCTCTGATTTCCCTTTATTTGATCAATTACCCGATCCATCATGATACCATGCAGAGACAGAAGAACAACCAGGTAGGACACTTCTCTAGGGTATAGCTGGACTCGACTCTAGGCCAGTCTGAAAAAGGTATATGCGTGTCAGCTTGTTAAGGCGAGAAATAATTCAGGGTTTTATTCTTGCTTTTAGCATAACTATAAGGAAACAAGTTAACCTATATTTTTTGGCAAAGAAGAATAGATCAAATGCCAAGGCCAGGTCCTAATTCCAATGCAATTAGTCTGAAATTAATAAAGGAGGCATGTGCTTCTTACTATGAATCTCAAATTGATATCCTATGGACTTTGCTTTTAATTCTACACGAATAACACTGTTAAAACTCTTTTCATAAATGCACAACATTCTCATTTATTTAGCTCTCATTTATTTAACAAATATTTATAAAAAAAACTGCTTTTTCCTAAGAATATTCTGGAAAGACCAGGAGTGTTGCTCTCACTTCCGTGGGAGTGTGAAGCAAGAAATATATAAATAAGCAATTGGGAAATGGATCATTGAATTTTTATCCTGAGTATGATGAGAAATAATTTAAATAAGTTCATAAAGAATGATATGATTTGATCTAAGTTTTAAATAGATTCCTCTCACTTATTTATGGAAAACAGATTGTCAGGAGCCTGGACTAGAAGCAGAAAGATAAAACCCAAAATCAGTTCCAGATAGGTCAACTAAAAACAGAGTACATGTTACTTTCATACTTACTGAGGGCAAACTGTTTTCTCATGTTGAATACTGAAATGTTACTCTCCATCTAAGCAGAAAAATAATAGTAAAATTTTCCTGTGTCTAATGCTGAAAAATGGTAAAGGAAGGAGCATATTACATTTTATTTCATAAATAACAATTCACAACAAGAATGAGTCACTATTTTACACAATTCCATTTGGGCAATTTTAGAAACCAATTTTAATACTGAAAACTGAATACTCACAAATAGAAGATATTAAAAAATAAAATTGTTCCAACTTTTCAAAAACTTGTCTTTTATTTTAAAAAGTCTATAAATGCAAAAAGAAAAGCATAAGAAACAAATTAATGTATTTTTCTCCTTACTGCATCTTTTGCACAGATATATTAACATTTCTAATTATTATAGAATAAGCTGATTAATACCATTTTTCATAAATGCTATTCATAAAATTATGATAAGGAATACCATGAACAGAAAAAGTTGAATTCTTATTCCATTAAGTATGTACAGATTTTCACAGAGTGAAAAAGGCAGAAGGGTTTCATTTTTTTTCTCATTCACTTACTTCATTGACCTATACTATACTCAATGTCAATGGCAATAGGAAATAAAAGTAGAAACAGCTCTAAGGACATAGGCAGCCTGAAAAAGAATCCCCTCATCTGCTGCATGATCTTTGGATACACAAGTAACTTTCAAGCTATAAGCACAAGGAGAATAATAAAACATTCCCTGCACAACTATATTATTTAGCTGTCAGACACACATAAGCCTAATTCACCTGAACAAAGCAGGCTGAGAAACTGAAAAATGGTTCATGGCAGCCTGCTAGGAAACACCCACAGAGGAGACAGAATTTGAATCAATGAAATTTAAGATGAGATAAGAATATTGTTACATGCTTAAGACGAGTCTTTTGTGAAAAATAGTAGTGGTTATATAATTCATACACACTAGAAAAATATCTTCTGCCATGATTTACACAGATCTAGCTGCTAATGTCATTTTAAACATTGAGCTGATTAAAAAGCAGCCAAGCTATACTTTTATAATTTTTAACCCCTGCATGTTAAATTTCTCCCTACAATAGAAGACTCCTATTTAAACTTGCAGGAGTTTGAAAATATTTCCTAAAACCAGCGATATTAATATATATCTCACAAAATGTATGATGCTATCCCAGAAGCAAAGCAAAAAGAGCAACAAGAGCAAGCATTTCCAGATCTGATCAATCCTTACCATGTTTGCCTCCAATAAAGGAAACTCTTATAACATTGAGTTGTTTGAAATCTGTGTTAATTTGTGGTTTTCTAAATAAATCATTTATCTTAAAATAGCTTATATTCTCTTTTAATATATTAAGATAGCTTAATAAAATTGTCACGGCATAAATACAAAATTTCATTGATTTTTATTATTTCTTATTTGATTATTTATTTTCCAAGTTTATTATGATGTATGTCTGCCAGGGCATAGTAAAGCTTCACCCAGTAATTACATCTAACATTAATTTTCATTCAAAGAGGAGGAATAAATCAAAAATGTCATCTTGTCTATACTTCTACATAAAATGAAATACCTTAATTTGTATCTTTTCCTCTTTCTAAAACACAAAATTATTTCAAAGAAAATGTTGTAGAAAATAAACAGTAGTCCATGTAGTGTAACAAAAATTTTCAAATTGTTAATCTTATTAGAATTAATTTCCTTATAATTATGAAAAGTATTTTATATATGTTTTAAGCATCAAATAGAAATTTTTTATCCCATGCTAAAAGCAAAGTATTATTTTGTAATGAGTTTTTTCTTAACTAAATGACATTTGATGGCAATCGTTACCTTCCACTCCAAAGCAGCAAAGATAGCATGACCATTAATCCTGATATGTCAATCTCATTGGATTAAGAAATGCCTAGAAGATTAGAAAACACACTCCTGGGTGTGTCTAGGTGGGTCATGGGAGCATCATCTTGAGTCCCATATATGGTCATTTTCCCATTCTTTTCTTATACTTATCCATCCTCTGCTCAGTTATCTGGCCACCATGAGCTAAGCAGCTTTGCTTTGCCCTGCCCGTCTATCATGACTTTTATGCCCTGAAGCCAGTAGACCATGTACTGAATCTCCTGAAACCAATAGCTAAATTAACCTTTCCTCCTTTAAATTGTGGGGTTTGGGGTATTGTGTCTTAGTGACAGGAAAGCTAAATAATACAGAAAATTAGTACTGAGAGTAGGGTCATTGGTGTGACTGTAGTTGATCATGTGGTTTAGAAGCCTTTGGGACTGGTTTGCTAAAGGAGTTTGGAAAAGTTTAGAAATGTGTGCTAGAGAAGCCTTAGAATGTAATAAGCAGAGCCTGATGGGGGATTCTGGCCGAGCGCAGAAGACCAGAATGCTGTTATGAATGTGGAAATCATGAACAGTATCAAAATGTATATATATCTATATATACCACTTTGTCTATATCCATATACACCTATGATTAAGTTAAATTTATATATTAGGTGCGCTAAGAAGTTAAAAATAGTAACAAAGCAGAACAATTATAGCAATATACAATAATAGGAGTTCTGTGCATGTGATCTCTCACTCAGAATAACCAATTGTACTTTCACCATTTCACTTCAAGAAAATACTTTATGTCTTCTGTTTGGCATACTGAATTGCCAGAATCACTGCTCTTGTGCTTTGGGGCCATTATTAAGTCAAATAAGAATTTCTTGAACCTAAGTCTTCAGATACCACTGTGATCTGATAAGTGACCAAGGTCAGTATTGACTAGTAAGTGACTAATAGGTGTGGATACACTGGACAAAGACGATTCAAATCAAATGTGACAGATAAGGATGGCAAGAGATTTCATTATAGTACTTAAAACACTGTGCAATTTAAAGTTTATAAATTGTTTATTTCTATAATTTTCCTCTTAATAATTTTAGACCACAGTTGAATGTGAATAATTGAAAATTAAGAAAAGAAAAGAATACTGTATTATATTTTGTGTTTCGTCTCATTTCCTAATCTTACATCTACTGCATTTGGACAACTAATTGAAATTTTTATTCTAATTCTCTTTAATTTAAATCTCTCTTTCTCTCTCAGACACACGCAAACACAAATAATGCAATGGAATCATTCTGTGTTTATATCATGCAGAGAAGACTATAATACATTTGCATAAACTATTATAGAATGTTAACTTTCTGTATAATTTAAGGGCTTTCAAAAACTTCCTTGGAGTAACATTTAAATGAATAAATAAATATATAAATACAATAAAAGAAAGTTCCTGGAAAGATAATAGAATTCCATGATAAACTTTAAATCACATTTAATAATTATTAATACCCCTGAATAAGCTGTTATGCCTATTCATGAACATTTAACATATAACATTTACTCTGGCTGAACACCATCAGCATATCAGCTTTTACAGTGAGCAAACAGAAGACTAAGTTCCATTCTTATGTGTATTTAATAAATATTGACTTTTTGTTTAGGTTTCAGACAAGATTTATTGACATGGCAATTCCATATTGTCTGAGAAGGATTAAATTTTTTATTAGGTCTCCAAATGAGAAGGCAGTGTCAATACTGGCCTTGGTAACATGCATTTATCATGAAATTCATTTGAACAGCAGATTGAGGTTTCCATAAAACCATTGGCTCAGTTTTTCTTTTCATGCAGAGACAGAACCATACATTTTTCCTCAAAGCAGAAGTGAACAATTCTAGATACAATGCTGTGTCTAATGACAACCCTGAGATGAGCCAGACATCTGCAAAACCCAGGGTGAGAAGAGGACAGTGCACTAATGTGCAGTCACCGGGTTGCCCCGTGAAGAGACGGGAGCATCGCTGTCTGTCCTGGTCACATTATCACAGGACATCACCAGTTGACTTAACACACACGAGATCTTCTCAGGACCCACCAGCAATTGTGTTCTGAGGGAAAATACAGGACAACATTAAGAGATTTTCTTGTTTCCTTACTTGTTATTTTTAACCTCCCACTTAACACAGAGAAAAAGAGAAAAATGCTATGGACATCCTAAAAATATGACCTCAAACAATAACCAATAACTGAATTGCCAAGAGAAATAAGAGTCCACACTTGAGTGTCCCAGGAAAGAATGAAGCCATCTTGGGTTTTGGTGTATTTGCTTATTTGTTTAAAATTATGTATACAAAATTTTCACATGATAGCACATATGGTATTACTTTATAAATGGCTATCTTTATTATTATATTGTTATAATAAGTTTCTAGCAAAGGCATATTTTAAAAGTAAAAGCTCTTATTTAAGGCAAATATAGTCAAACAAAAAGAACTATTTGCAGTATATATATTAGATAAGACTAAGCTAGAAATAGATAAGAATAAGCTAGAAATAGAAAGGCAATTTTTACTATTTGGTAGTTATGGGTTTCACCAAAGACATACATCAAATACATGTGCGTGTGTGTGTGTGTGTGTGTGTGATTTGATGTGCTCCAGATCTCCATATCCTAAACAAAGACATTCTGAACAAAGTAATTTGATCCTCCTAAGTTACCAAAGCAAATACTTTTATGTTACCCTAACAAAGCAATGACTTATCCACAACATTGCCTGGTACAGAGTAAGTGCTCTGTAAATAATTGTTAATTTAATAAATGAGCCAGGGAATAATGTACTTGCATTTTGCCAATGAGCAATAAGTACATTTTTTTTGTGTGTGTGTGGGTACTGGGAGTTGAGCTCAGGACCTCGCGCGCCAACAGGCGCCCGTGCCGCTGAGCGATATCACCGGCCCCTTTTTTCGTATGTGGGATCCGGGAGTCGAACTCGGGCCCTCGCGCTTGCCGGGCAGGCGCTTAAGCCGCTGAGCCGTCTCACCGGCCCCAATAAGTACATTTTGAATGGAGTAATTGTATCTAAATATAAAAGCCGTAGAACCTGTCAAGTAAAGAATTCTAACACAGTGTCAAGGAGATGCTATTTAACTTTGAAAAATCAGGTTAATTCAGCTCTGATTTGTCTTATAAGCAAAAGAATCTAAACAGCTTTATAAAACTATGTTGAAAACACCTCGGGCCATTTACCTCTCTCACCAAATCAAACCACAAATGTAAGTTTTTTGTACCATGAAAGCTTTTGCATAAATGCTTCCATGAAAAATGACATAGTTTAATAATAATTAGTCTTGTAAACTGCTTCTCAAGACACCACCCTAAAAAATATAACTATTGAAAATGGTAATGATCATCAGAATTAACAGCATGGTGTTACATTACTTTTCTAACCTATAAACTTTGTAGTCTCCCTCAGTGACATCTTCTCAAGCTTCTCCGGAATCAGCATGTCCTTCCAATTCTACCTTTAACTTTCTCTCATATCTGGCTAAATGTCTTGCTTCCTTAGTTACCAAGACTATTTCATTATCTCTAATGCAACAGCACCCTGCCCCTGTCTTTACTTACTTCCACTTTGGTCCACTCTGTAAACTGCTCCTAGGACTGCCTTCATTAAATAGTATTCATTATATAACCATGTCTCTCTTCTTATTAAAAACATTTTTTCAGATCACTATAGTTTTAAGAAAAAGTCAAAATCTTTAACTTGTCACATTATCACTCTTCAAAACTTGACCGTACTCTAGTAATGGTGGTGAACCGATGGCATATGTTTCCCCAGTCGCTGAGCATCAGAAAACATTTGTTTTTTCTAAACTAAAACCTCAATATTCAGGTTTAATTTCAATTTTGGCACTTTGCAATAAATAAGTGGTTTGGGGTTGTAGTTTGGACACTCAGTCTCTAAAATGTTCACCATCATTGCTTCATAGCATCAACTTCTACTTCCATTCAATTCCTTGGAACTAATAATCTTATTGAATTTTACATTTATAAGATATTTAATGCTTATGAGTGGTTATTCATGCTACTTCCTCTGCATACAATTCCCCTTTCTGTAATACTCCTACACATTTTCCAAACCTAACTCATTTTTCATTTCCTGTGTGAAATCTTCCCCATTCCTTCAAGACTTGGACACTCTTTCCTTTGTGTTGTTACAAGGAAGTTTACAATGAAAAAAGAAGAAATGAAGTTCTGAAAATAAAAAAATTAAAACCTAAGAGAAGTGTTATGGCTTAATTATAAAGTGTCCTCCAAAGGCTTGTGTGTTGAGGACTCAATCTCTAACATACCAATATTCAGAAGGGGGGCCTAGAGAGGTGACTGGGTCAGGAGAGCACTAAGCTTATTGATGGATTAATCCACAGATGTGTTCATAGCAGACTGAGCTATAAAGTAGAGCCCATTTGGGGGAACTAGTTCACTCAGGGTATGCCTCTGAAGGGTATAGCTTGTCCTTCACCTCTCTCTTCGCTCTCTTGCTCTTTCTCACTCTTGCTCTCACTCTCTTTCTCTCTCACTCTTTCCTTCACTTTCTGCTTCCTGGCTGCCATGAAGTGAGCACCTTTGCCCCACTATTCTGTTTGCTATAATATTCTGCCTTAATTTAAGCCCACAGCAGTGTAGCTAGCCAACCATGGACCAAAACCTCTGGAACCCTGAGCCAAAATGAACCTTTACTCTTTTCAATTGTTTTTCTAAAGATTTAGTCACAGCACACAAAGCTACCTAACACAGAAGAAAGACAAAAAGAATTTTCAGAAAAATGATAAGAAGAATTTCCTGGAAGATACCTATCCAGGAAACCAACCAGCAATCTAGAAAGCAGGAAGACAGACATTGGCAGGAGGCAAAGAAAAAGCATGGGTGCAATTGTTTTCATCAACTGAGAGGACACCACACAGGTACCTAGGAAATTCCCTCCCTCATAAAAGACAGGTTACTGTATTGCATGTATGATAAATTGAACTCTGTATAAGAAAGAAAATGTAATAATTTTCTATGTGATTTAGCTCTGAACAGTAGTCACTAATGATGATATAAACCCTGAATATTAAATATACCAAATTTGTTAATCTAGTGATATAATCCCTGAATATTGAGTAAACTAAAATTTGTCACATAATTAAGTAGAGGAGAATATTCTATCCTCCTCTTCCTTAAGAAAGGTAGATGATCTAAGACCAAAAATCAAGAAACAGAGATACAAGCACATTATCTAGACATGTCGGGGAAGGCCAGAAGAAACAGGGTATGCCTCTGAAGGGTATGTATGTATGTATGTATGTATATATTTGCAATAAAAATGTTAATCTTCATGTGATAGCATCAAGAACAGATGTAGTTCTCATATCTGGCACAATTAGGATAACAGATGATTAAGAAGAAAAGTTGGTTAATATAAGTAACAAGAATCATTTAAAAAATCAATTTTATGGCAGACAATGTTGATTCCCAGCAGTGATGTGGCACTTCTTTCTACACTTACCTACTGCAATTTCGTTTGAGTAGCAATGTTTTCTCTTGGATAAGCTCCTCTCTAGCCTCGGGATTTGAACCAGGATCAGTTATTTTGGCAATTGCATTGAGTGCTGTCATAATTTAAGATGGGGCATGTGACCCTGAGACAAATAAGGAAATGTGCCAGGTGTCATGAACAATCATTCTTCTTGATAATCAGTGAATAAGATGTAGGGAGCTTCTGAACCCCCTTCCATCTCCTAAGGATGGTGCCACATAAGAATATGAACTCAGAACCCTAAAAATCACATTGCTACCTAGAAAATCATAGAAATGCAGACCAGGAGTTCTTATCACCCTTTACACAGTAATTTTTTTTTAATCTTGGGATGGCCTAAGCTTTAAATTCTTATGTGAAATGATAAAATACCTTTACTCTTTAAGCAATTTACATTTGGAAATTCCACTGTTTGCGTATGAAACCATCCTAATTAATACATATAACTAAAGTTTATATTTTCACTTGCCACATTACTTAAGTAATAATTTCATGTAAGTTCAGGCCTTTGTTTTGAGTGCAGATCACAAGATTGGAATTCTGCTTAGTCTTTCCTTAAAAGGAAGTAAGACATAATGCCTCTTCCAAAACAGTCTGAGGAATGATTCCTTCTAGCCTTTTACAGCTTTCTGTCTCATGATTAATGGTCTTCACACATACCTAACCCAATGACAATTTTTCAACTTCAATGTACCATGTTTTCTTTTTAATCAGGAAATATATTTTACACATAAGAACATATATAAAATATACTCAATTTAAAGAATAATAATAAAATAAATGCCTATATAAAAGCCATCAAGCATAAGAAATAGAACATCAGTGGGAACTTTGAAGCCTAAGACTAGAATTGTTGGAGATGAAGGTATATATGTATGTATGTTATGAATCTTATTAGATAATCTAAAACTGTTGTCCATAGTGCTTTAACCAGTTTATACTTCATCAGCAATGCAGGAGTGGTTCTCTTGCTCCATATTATTGTCAAGACTTGATGTTATCAAACTTTTTTTTGTTTCGGTTTTTTGAGATGTGATCTCCCTTTGTAGTTCAGGCTGGCCTTGAACTCACTATGTAGCCCAAGCTTGTGGTGACCACCCTGCCTCAGCTTCCTGAGTGCTGGGATTACAGGCATGTGCCACTGCACCTGGTTTCAAACATTTTAGTTTGTGCCAATCTCATGCATACAGAACGGTAGATTATTATGGTTTTCAACTTAATCTTCATAGAAGCACAGATTTTTACACTTATCCTATTGTTTTTAATGGCCTTAATTTAATTATGAAATTAGGGGCCGGTGAGATGGCTCAGCGGCGTACACGCCTGCCAAGCGTAAGGGCCCGAGTTCTACTCCCGAAACCCACATACGAAAAAAGGGCCGGTGATATCGCTCAGCGGCACGGGTGCCTGCTGGCGTGTGAGGTCCTGAGGTCGACCCCCGGTACCCACACACAAAAAAAAAAAAATTATGAAATTAGAATTGCAAGCATAATTGGCACTAAACAGGTTTAGAAAGAAACACTATATCTGGATTAGCACATAACCTACCTGACGGAAGTAGAGGTGAGGAGGCACACTAGTTAATAGGTAAAGGCACTCATCAGATTATGCACATTAAATTCTGAGAAGAAATACAGAGATAGGGTTAATCAGGTTATTAATTAAATTGAGATCAGTTCAGAGAGCTCCTACTGTCGCTTCCAGCCAGAACTCTGCAGTATTTGGAATTTCATTTCTAGGCTGGATGGGACCCTGCTTAGATGCAGTATGGAACTAAGCTAGAAAGTTTAATGAAGGGGCCATTTAAAATGCTGTGGGCAGAGTTAAGGGAAACCAATAAAAGACGGGGAAAACCCTGAGAGGAAGAGTGGATGTCGTTACCACTGGGAACATGAAGACGGAGTTAGTTCCCGGATCACGTTAGAGCCGGGTGTCAGAGAAGACTGCCTGAGGGGATCCGCAGCCCATCAGAGGAACAGGCAGAGACCCGGTGGCCACTCCACCCACAGGCAATCTCACCAAAGGGGCGTGCGTTGGTCAGATGTTAGGGGAGGGAGATGGTACAAATTGAAAACAGCTACTTTCATTGTTCATATGATTTGGCAAAATGTAGGATGAAAAAAACTGATTTACAGCCCTCCAACAGTAACAATTTTATACTAGATTTGCCATAAAATCAATGAAAATGCTTATGTACACATAGGACAGAGTTAACATGCCCAAACAATCCCTTATACTCCCTTATACTTTTATTTTAATGAGTCATTTTAATACAATGAGATTAGGAGGTTAAAACCAGAATTTCAATTTTTAACAAAATATGGTACAATTTATGGGAATGTTTATAGCATTAAAATGTTTCTCCTGGGCCGGTGAGATGGCTCAGCGGCATAAGCGCCTGCCGGGCAAGCGCAAGGGCCCAAGTTCGACTCCCGGAATGCACGTACGGAAAAGGGGCCGGTGATATCGCTCAGCGGCACGGGCGCCTGCTGGCGCGCGAGGTCCTGAGGTCGACCCCCGGTACCTACAAAAAAATAAAAAATAAAAAAAATGTTTCTCTAATCTACTTACAGTATTTCATCCTGAAAGTGACTGTTACAATGTTACACATGAAAATCTTTAAGTAGTGGTAGAATATATGTAAAGTATCTAGGGATATATTGTAGCGATGAATAACTTTTAAATAAGTAACTAAATTTTGATAAGTAATGGTAAATAAATAATAAAATAAAATTTCTAAATAACAACTTACCTACACTAAACACACATAGCACTGCTTAGTATGGGTTACTCCAAAAACAAAGTCTCAACCAAAGACTTGGAAACAGCAGATTTCCTTGGACAGTTAATCCCACGAAGCAGAAGGAAGGAGACAGTGTGAAACAAGGATTCTCATTCCAATAACCCATTTACATAGGGTGTGAATAGCTGTAATCACATTTATATCATTAATAGTAAATAATCTGTCGCATTGCTCAGAGCATAAAACCTTGCTCAAAGTCAGAAATTCAATATGTAACTTAACATATTAACAGAAATAAAAGGATACAATCATTTCAATTAATTGAGAAAAATAATTTTATTTAATTAAATATTTGCTTGATAGAAAATGTAAAATAATGTTAAGAGTTATTTGTTTAACATAAAAAAACTGTGTTGATCAAGAACAGCATACCTACAGTGAGTACTTTAGGAGCACTATATTTAGAATGGGAACACATATTAATACCTACGCTTGGAGTCCCTAGCCAATGCAATAAAATACAAAATAGAAAGGAATTATAAGCATCAGAAAAGCTGATTTTCTTCAGATAATTTCAGTCTTGTAACATTCAAAACAACTAACAGGTAAAATGTTATAGCTACAATATAAGTTCATCTAAGTTGGTGAAATAATTATTAGAAATACCATAAATGAGAAAAGGTGTATTAAAAATGTATATAAGCTTATGTAACACGTTTTGGGTGAGCCTATTATATAGCAGGTCCTAGTTTGGGCACAAGGACACAGAAGAAAGCAAAAGAGACAAACATGTCTGCCTTTTTGAAGCTTATATTGTACTTAACAGCAGAAAAGAAAGAGAGAGAGAGAGAAAGAGAGAGAAAACTAGGAAAAAAATCTAATCAGAGCAAGAAAACCTGAGGTTGCTTGCAATGAATAGACCAAACAAAACTTTTGTAAAAACTCTTTGGAGAAAATTATCAAACACTACTGAAAAATATAGTATCTAAATAATTGAGAATGTGTCAAGTTCCTGGATTGAAACAATACCAGAAAGATGTCAATTGATCTATAAATTAAACATAACTCCAAACAAAAGACAATAATTGGGTGGGGATACATTCATAGGAAAATTTCAATATGGCCAAGAATAAAGAAAACAATTTTTGAAGAATGGGAGGCATCATTCGACTTAAAACAATCAAGACTCAATTAATTATAATCTACTAGACAGTGTTACTTTGATCAAGGATAGAAAAATAAAACAATAGAATAGAATAGAAAGCACAGAAATAGACTCAGACATACTTAAGAATGAGAGATTATATAAAAATCAAGAGAAGAAAGTTTCAGTATTCAATAAGTGGTTATGAGTAATATAGACTTATCTGTTTGAAAAAAGTACATGAAAGGATAACATTTTTTTCCCAGCACTGAGGAGGCTGAAGCAGGAAGACTGCCATGAGTTCAAGGCCAACCTGGGCTATATAGTGAGTTCAAGGCCAGCCTGAACTGCATAGCAACACCTGGTCTCGAAATAAATAAATATAAAATATAAAATTAAATATAAAATATAAATATAAATTATAAAATACAAAATATAAATTATAAAAATGACATTTTTATAATCTCATGATATAAAAGGATTTCTTACAAATGATACTAAATAAGCACACAAGGAAATGCTTGATAAATTTTACTTCATTAAAACTACAAACTTACACATAACACTAAACATAAAAAGATAAAGACAAGCAATCCCACCTGCCAAGAGAATATATTTAAAATGCATACAACCTTCAAATCATACACATGCAAGATACTTAAGGTGTTCACAAATCAACATAATAAACAATCTTATGAAAAAATAAGCAAATGATGTAAACAGGCAATTTTCAAGTGATGAAACACAAAATGATATAAACAAAAGAGAAGATGTTCAGATTCACTAATAAAGGAACAAAGAAAAAAAACAGCCAATCAGATTAGAAACAAACAAAAACCTGTAAATATGTCTTAATATTAAGAGACGTTAAGTGAAAATTATTTAAGTCACTTTGAAGAGAAATTTGCTATTATTTAAAAAAAGACAAAAATACTCTGTATTAATCCAATTTCCCCTTTATGAGACACAATATATGACACCTACAACTTAAAGAAGAAGAGGTTTAAATAGGCTCATGATCTCAGAGGATTCAGTCCATGATATGTGGGCTTCAAGGCGGAAACATCATGGTGGAAGGGCCTGGAAGAGCAAATATGCTTAATTTTTGTTGCCTGGGTAGCAGAACAAAGGAACAGTGTCCAAGAGAATGGCACAAAAGGGTAGATATACTACTACTAGATATACTACTAGTAGTACAAGGTCATGCCTCCGTGCCTCACACAGACATACTTGGAAGTGTGTTCCACCAATCCCCTAGACAGCTGCCAAGCCAATCAAGTTGACATAATCAACCTTAACCATTACACTCACCCCTTGTCAACTTGACACCCAAACACACCTCTTTAAACCATACTTAATCTTTAAATAAACACAAGATCATAATTCCATCTAACAATATAGCTTTTTGCCTATAACTGAAACACAGTAATCCCTTCCCCAAAGTCTCAAGAGTACCAGCATTTTTCAAAAGTCCAAGTCCAAAACTGTTCTGAGACTCAAGGAAAACTCTTAGCTGTGAACCTCTGTAAAAGTAAAAATCAAGTTATGTGGAAAAACAAAGGCACAGGATAAACATTCCCACTTCAAAGAGGAAAAGGCAGATAGAAAATGAGAGCAACACCAAAACCCAACCAAGGCACATATTAAGTCTATGCACAGCATCTGAAGCACGTAGTGGTAAAATGTGAGTCCTAGAGAGCTAGGGTGGCCCCACTCTACAGCCTTGGTGGTTGCAGCCCATATGGCTTCTCTCTTGCTCTGGTTTTATTCATGCCCTGCAGCTTTCCTCAGCAGACTACCTGTATTTTAGTTGTCTCCAGCTTCCTGGCGTCTCTACTGTACTTAGGGCTTCATTCCAAAGCTTCATGCACTACCTTTTCAGGGGTTCCAAGTTTGGCCGCCAAGCCCTTCCTTTGAAATCTAGGTGGAAGTCTCCATGGCCTCACAGCTCTACCATCATAAAGGCAGCTCCGAGGTCTGCTGTCAGCAGAAGCAGTAGCCAGACTCCCTTGGACAATAGCTGCTACTGCCTCTGAGAACCCAGATGGCTGAGCACATTGAAATGAATCCCAGGGAACCAATTTCCTAGGAGGTCCTTCTTGAGTAGAAGTCCCAGAGACTCTCTTCTCAAATGAAAAGTATACACTTTTGCACCCTTGATCCCGGGATTGCTGATTTCTGAGATGCTCTCAAAATATTTTTCTTCTTACTCCTGTACAAAGACCTGTGTTTCTTTTTAATGCTGCTAATATATTTCACAGCCACATCTCCTTTATACCTTGTCCCTTCTGAGCTAAGATTTAAGTTTTTCCAAGTTTTCTACTCTTTTTCTCCCCACTGTTACTATAAATCTGGCTGAAAGCAGCCAGCAGTACTCACGCCATACCCTGAATGTTAGGCTGCCTTTGAATTTCCTTCACCACATCAATGATTCTACCATCCTTAGTCTTAACTCTTTGATGAAGTCTCAGGACATGAGCAAAAATGTAGATAATTTTTTCAGCAGTTTGTAATACACAGGGCCTCTAGTTAAATTCCCATTTGAGTCATTGTTCCCAAGGACTGCTCCTTGCCTTTACTTTCCACATTCCTATCAGCCTACTTATGTGCTCTGATCAGAATCACCCATCAAATCCTGCTTATAGCATTTGAAGGCTTCTCTAGCCTGGGTCTCCAAACCTTTCCAAATACCTCCTTCAATCCAGTTTCAATAACTTCTAAACCATATGGTCATGTATAGATCAATGACCCCAGCCTTGATTCCAAATTTCCCATTGATGAGAGACAATACTGACACAATTTAAAGGAGAAGAAAATTAATCTGGCTCAGGGTTTTAGCATATTTAGTCTTTGGCCAGCTGGTTCAAAGCAGAAACATGGCAGAAGGGCATAGCAGAGCAAAAATGCTTAGTTCATGATAGCTAAGAAGCAAAGCATGGCAGGGTGCCCTAGAGGAGGATGTAAGGGGCCAGATATACTACCTGAGGTCACACCTCCATGACCCATTGTATTAGTTAACGTTAACTAGAGGAACAGAATCAATACAAAATACAATGTAGTTATACAAGGGATTTGTCAGGATGAGAAGGGGCTAAGTCCCAGTGGCTGTCTGTAGAAACAGAGGCAGAAGAATCTAAAATGGCCATCTGTATCCTGCAGAGCCTAAGGATCCAGTAGCAGTAAAAGGTCAAAGGCCTGAAAGCTCGCTGAAGAGTTATTGGTGTGAGTCTGTGTTGGAAGCCAAGGATTGAGCACTGGAAGGCTAGAGAGTCTGGGCTGGGAACCTAAAGAGGTTACCAGTATCTGAAGGCAATGGTGAAGGTTACAGCTCCTCTAAGAAAAAAGGGGAAGACTCTTTTTTCTTTCCGTTTTTATTCCATCCAGGCTACAAGTCTATTGGTTGTCGCTACCCATACCCACATCCAAAGGAAGTATTCCCTCTTCAGTTTGGGTGCAACAAGTCAATCATCCATAGTCACACCCAGTGCTTTATTAATGTGCTTGGCAGTTCTTACTCAAATCAAGTTGACATATCACAGTTAATGATCACACCCATCCAGACACACCCAGAAATGTGCTCCACCAAAACCCTGGGATGCACCAAAGCCAATCGAGTTAACAAATTGAGACTTAACTGTCACTTTCTCATCATCCACAACCCATGAATTCTAAGTATAGGAAGAAATTAGAGAAGCTGTAATAGAGCTTCATAAGGAAACATGTATAAAAATAATCCTTTTAGCATTGGTCACTCAAATTATTTACACAAATTCAGTTTACTCGAAAAGCTTAAATTTAGCTATCCCAATCCAGCAATTTGATGAATGAAACTCACTAAGGTGAAATTTTCAAGATTGTAAAATATGTACACCATTTTAAAATAAAATATTTATTTTAAATAATGTTTTGCTATAAAATGTTTAAAATAAAAAGAGAATACTACACAGTTCAAGTATGAACTAGCAAAATTTTAAATTGCAGCTGTTACTTCTGCCTCAGCCCATATTTGAATCTTCAAAATTAATAAATTCTTACAAACTTTTTTAAGTTATTAAAGTGTTAATTTAAAAAACTGAGTAAAAACACTGAATTTTCCAGCTCACCTTTTAGAAGTAAATTTTAATTGCATCAATTTTTATTCATCTGTCTTACCTTGAGTTCACTAGAAAAAGGACTTCTCTTCTTGTTTTATTTGTATTATTAATAACTCTGATGTATTCCAGATAAAAAGGTATTATTGAAAACAATAAATTTTCTTTATAATATTTAGTTTTTGTTCCCCCAAAAAAGAAAGTATTTTAAGATAAGCAATAAAAATTAAACTTTTTTAAAACTTAAGAGTAATGTATAACTATACAAAATATGCCACAAAAGCAGAAAAATATTTCACACACTAATAATTCACACAATGATAAAAATGGGGGAGGGACTTAAGATATATTCTTTCACATCACTTTTCAGTGTGCTCAAAGATAAACTTAGGCATACAGTATTAAAATTTTAAAAAATAAATGGGAGCAGATAGTGAATCAGGCACCAAAAATCACTGAAGGTGTTAGGCACTGGCGGTAATGTTATAAGGTGTTCCTGGAAACAAAACAAAGCATAACAAAATTTTCACTGGTTAAAATGGAGCAGTAGCCTTAAAGTTCTTGAGTTGAGATTAGTTGATGGTTTCTAATTATTAAGCTTAAAACTCATTTTTCTAGGATATGAATTATGTTTCTACTCTCAGTTGGGTTTTGATTTGCCAAGCCAGAACTCAAGGCACTAGAGCCACGCCAATCCAATGCCCTCACCCAATTAGTTATTTTAATAGAACTACATTTAGAACACAATTTAACATAGTGCCAATTAGTAAATGTTACTTTAAAACAAATGATGTTTTCAAAATAAAATTGATTAGAAGTTTAATCATAGTAGCCATCAAGTGGATAAAACTTATTGCACCACAAATATTTCAGGTTACTTACTACAGTACTTAAATATGATAAATATAAAAGAAGCACCACATCTGAAAACTAAATAATTTTCATATTCCATATAATCAAATAATCTACCTCTATGGCCAAAATGTTCTTCAAAATAAAGAAAATAGTTATTGATATGACTTCCATCAAAGTTTAGTCTCTACATAAATTAATGAAATAGAATTATAAAATAAATACACTATAAATCACTTAAATAAAAATAAAAAATTTAAATGCATGCACAGGCAAATTGTAGGACTTAACACTATAACAGTAAATATTCAATATTTATAAGTATTAAATGGCTACAAATAGAATAAAGTGCAAGTAAAATTCTAGAGTTACGTATCTCTAAATCAAGAAGAACGCTTATGTAGTGTGCAAATGTTTATGTAACATTTACACACACAGCACTAAATAGCACAAATTTTTTTCACACCCCTATTGTACACATTCCAGCTGGGACTACTTAAAGTCTTGTTGCCCAAAGGAGCAAGGGTGTGTCCATACAGCACCACACTGATCTATGGCCAAAAAAGAATACTAACAACATTAACAGTACTCAATATCTAATGGTGTGTTTCTAAACACTGTATATGTAGTAATTCATTAAACTTCATAAGAAGTAATTGTAGTAGAATGAATAATAGCCACCCAAAAATATCAAGTCCTAATTCCTGAAATCTATAAATATTACCTTATGGAGAAAAAGAGATAGAATTTTGTAGATGTAATAAAATTAATGCTGCTGAAATGGAGAGGTTATCCTGGATCATCTAGATGAATGCTACTTGAAATAAAATTTGTATTTGTGAGATAAAGGGAGATTTGATACACAAAGAGGGGAGCACATACAAAGACAAGAAGGCCGTACAAAAACACAGGAAGATGCTGAGCACAAGAAAAAGAATGTCAGCAGCCACCAGATGCTGGCAAGGAAGGAATTCTCTTCTATGACTTCCGGAGTCTTGATTTCAACCCTATAATGCTCAATTTTGACTTCTGGCCTCCAAATCTGTGAAAGAATAACTATCTATTGTTTTAAACCACCGCATTTGTAATAATTTGTGATAGCATCTGTGGGTAATTAATAGTTACTTTTTTTTTTTTTTTACAGATGGGAAAGTGGATTGAGCCTCATGTGAAACCCGTCCTGTTTCTGGGTATTTCAGTGGTGTGAGCCATTAAATTTTCTTCATTGTTTGATTTTTCTCTTACTTACATTATCAGAGATCCACTTGATAGAGACACTATTTTACAATCTTCTTTGATTGTTTTATGTATATGAGCCTTGGTTGTCAAAGTAGGCTATGGATTGGGTCACAAATAATTTTCATATTTCTTTCATTTTATTCTTTTTTCTAAACAGCTTATATGTTATTATTTTTGAACTGAGAGGGGGAAATATTTCAATTTAAAACACTAAATTTCTTTTTTCTTCTTTTTAATTAACATGTATTCATTGTGTATATTAATGGAGTTCAGGGTGATATTTCAATATATGCATACAGAGCGTACTCACCAGAGCCACCCTTCCTCTCCCACTTTTGTATTCTCTAGTAATCATTACTCTATATTTGGGTCTGCTTTCTTTTTAACTTCCACATATGAGTTATATGTGCCACTTGTTTATCTGTGTCTGGCTTATTTCATTTAACAATGTCTTCCAGTTTCATGTATTTTGTTGCAAATGACAGGATATCATTCTTCTTTATGGCTGAATAGTATTTCATTATGTATAAATACCATATTTTCCTCTGTTTCATCAGAGATACTGTCTATATCTGGTATCAAACAAACTGCTAATAGAGGGTAAGATCATTTCCCAAATAAGCGAAGCAAGCAAAACTTAAGAAAAGCATAATTGATCTCACAATTCATCAAGGAAGAATGGCAATAGTAGGACTATGGGAAAAAAGAGGAATATATACTCTACATCAAGAGAGTGACAGCCAAAGTTCTATCACTTTGTGGCCACATAATTAATTAATTACAAAATATTAAGACATTGCATAGGCCAAATGAAATATGGGCAGAAACTGGTCACTGGGCCCTGAGTTTGTGACCTCTCTTGAAAAAAACACTTTTCAGGAATAGGAGGTACATTTGTGGATCTATTGGGGCTAGTGAGTTACTGTTCTGATTTTTTGGTGTGTTTGTTTTTGAGACACGGTCTTGCTATCTAGTGCAGGCTAGCCTTGAACTCACTTATTTAGCACAGGCTGGCCTCAAACTCATGGCAATCCTCCTGCCTCAGCCTCCCGAGTGCTAGGATTACAGGCACCACCACACCTGGCACCAGTGAGTTATTGTGAAAACACATTGAGAATAGCAATTTGAACATGGAATTGAGAAACTTGGATTCTAATTCCAAATAGGTGATTGGGTAAAATTCAAAACATGCTAAATTCTAGAGCAGGGTCCTAACTTAACTTAAAATGTGAATATTGTGATAAGATTCAATGAGAGTAAGAGTCTACCCTAAAAGGACATTAACTAACAAATTACTGTATAAGTGAATGAAAGTCAGACAACTTGAAATAGAAAACTATAAACCTCCTCACAGATGAGAAGTTCCTCAAAACTGGCCTGGGATTTACCATCTTTAAATAGCGCATTTACTTCATTACAAAGGAATGGCACATCCTTGACATGTGTAAAATGAGTGGACAATGGTAACATAGTTAAAAAGTGATTCTAACAGTTAAGGTGGTTTATCGACTTGATTGGCTTGCAAGCTGCCAGGAGGATTAGTAAAGCACACATCTGGGTGTGTCCAGGTGGGTCATGGAGTTGTGACCTTGAGGTCTATATTTCGTCCCTCATCCCTACCTTTCTGGTATTCTTGCCCTGTTCTGATTTACAGCCAGCATGAAGCGAGCAACTCTGCTTTGACATAACTTTCTGCCATGATGTTTCTGCCTTGAAGTCAGCCAAACATGAACGAACCCTCTAAAACTATAAGCCAAATTAAACCTCTCCTCCTCTAAATTGTGGCAGTCTGGTATTATAACCCAGTCATGGGAGAGCTGGCAAATACAGAAAATTGGGACCAGAGAAATAGGATCATTACTATTACTATACTTGACTGTGCGGTTCAGAAGCCTTTGGAACAGGTTTGTGAAAGGAATTTGAAAAGTTTTGGAGAGGCGAACTAGAGAAGCCCTAAAATGCTGTAAGCAGAACTTGATGAGCAATTCTGGTTGGAACTAAGATCAGAATGTTGATAAAAACGGTAACAGAAAAAGCCAGGCTAAGGAGTTTCAGTTGGGAACAAGACTCCATTGCTCAGGTCCTGAGACTTTACAGAAGACCAAGATGAAGGATAGTAGATTCATTGATCTGGTGGAGGAAATTCAGAGCTAATTCTACATTTAACCATGTACTATGTACATGGGTACAACTGGCTATTTTTAGCCATCCTTGTAGTGAGAACTAGGGACAAAGAGCAGAGTAGAAAATTTTGAAAAACTTAAATTTTGGCTTAGAAGGAATCATATGTAAAGTTGGAACCAAAGGAGGTGTGGCTGTTGAATAGATTATCAGTATTATAAAGAAACCACATTCTTTGTGCAAGGATAATAAGAAAGATGACTTGAGGGCATCTTAGAAATCAGCCAGACCCCATCCATCCCAGGCTCAAGGGTGCAAATTTGTAACTTTTGATTTGAAAAATGTCCCTTCTCAAGAAGGGCCTCTTAGAGAATTGGTTACCTGAGATTCATTTCACTTTTCTCAGCCATCCAGGACATTGTCCATGGGGGCCTGGCTACTATTAGAGACGGCACCAGACCTTGGAGTTGTCCTGTTGATGTTGATGTTACCAGCAAGCAGAATACAAGAGTTGTGGGGTCAGGGAGGCTTCTACCCAGATTCCAAAGGAAGAACTGGGGTCAAGGCAAGGTACATCGGAGAGGGCAGTGCATAACCTTGTTGAAATGAAGCTAAAGGTGCAGTGGAGACCTCAGGAAGTTGGAGATGCCAGGAATGTGAAACAAACATCTGCCAAGGAAAGCCATAGTCCGTGAGTAGAGCAGTCCAAGAAAGAGCCCACGTAGGCCGCAACCATCACGGCCATAGGGGTGGGGCTGCCCAAGTTTTCTAGAACTTATATTTTGTTATCATGTGCCCTGAATGCTGTATATAGACCTGCAGAAATAAATGTTTGTTCTGATAGATTTGGTTATGTTTTGTTCTAATTCTTTTCTATCTGTTTATTCTTCCCTTTTGGAATAGGAATGTTTACCCTATGCCATTGTACTTTGGGATTATGTAGCTTGTTTTTTTTTTTTTTTTTTTTTTTTTTTTTTACAGAGGTTCACAACAAAGAGTTTGCCTTGAATCTTAGAGGAGACTTAAGAGTTTTAAGCAATGTTGGAATTGTTCAGACTTTGGGGAAAGGATTACTACATTTTCAGTGTACAAGAGATACTTTTATCATGTGAGGCAGAACTATTAATTTATTATTGAGTTTATATTGGGATTAAGTATAGTTTAATGAAATGATTTAGATGTTAATTTGACAAGAAGTGAGGTGCAAAAGTTAAGACACATTTTTAATTTGATTGGCTCGGAAGCAGTCTGGGGGATTAGTAAAGCACAGTTCTGGATGTGTCCATGCAGGTCATGGAGGTATGATCATGGGGTCTAGATCTCATCCCTCAACCCCTCCTCTCTGGTTCGCTTGACCTGCTGTGCTTCCTGGTTATCATGAAGTGAGCAACTTTGCTCTATCATACCTTTCCACCGTGTTGCTTCTGCCTTGGAGCCAGCATAACATGGACTGAATCCCCTGAAACCATAAGCCAAGTTAAATCTTTCCTACTTTAAATTTTGCATGTTAGGTATCAGATCCCAGTAATGGTAAAGCTGACTATAGTGACTCAGATAAAAGGTTCCCTAAGATAAGTAAAAGAGATAAACTGTTCTTGACATGGCCATTTGTGAATAAGCAATGAGAAGTTGCTTCAAAATAAAAGATGTTTATATTCCAAGTTTTAATGTCATTTTGACATATATATCAAGAAAACAAATAAATTGAGTATATCTAAGCAAATGTCTCATAGAGAAATACAACATTTGGTAAAAATGACACCATTTTCCACACCTTTTAGAATAGCACCCCCTTTTAAATTATAAAATATGTGTATGTATAATGCACAATTTCTTGAGAGTGTGACTAAGCCCTTTGTTGTTCCAACTCTATTTTCACTACCTCACTTTATTACCCCTCAAATTTAATTTTTTTCCATTAGAAGATGTAGCTATTATCTCAGGAACAAACAGAAGATGTGACATAAAAGTAATAGTTCAACAGTTAGAGACATACAAGAGTGGATAGTGTGGTAGTTCACCCAAATCATTTTTCAGAATCTGGTTTAGCCATCCTCCAGTTGACCCCAGGGACAAATGTTTTCTGCCAACACCCACACCTCTTAGCCACAGGGAACTGCCTTACCCAAATGACCTTAAGATATGAAGTTCAAGTCTCTTGTATAATTACAGCAACTCTGAAGGTCCAATCCATTTTAAGGACACTTGAGTCTCAGCATAACTAAATCCAATCAGGCCTCAACTGCAACCACATTGCAAGTATGTTCTTCCCAGTCCTGCTATCTTCATTTCTGTTATGGCTTGTATCTAGATGTCCCCACAAACCTAATGCAGTCATAGGTGGGGCTTTTGCAGAGGTGGCTGAATCTAGAGTGTGTGACACTGGGATTGATTTATGGTATAATTCTAGGATCAAGGGCACTAAGAATAAAGGTTTGAGTGTTACCCTCCCTAAGAAGCCTGGATAAGATATAAGGGATAGAAACAGCTGTGGTCACCCCTTGCTTGTTTTGCTAACTTCTGCCTGTCATGAACTGTTTCTCCTCTGTAATGACTATCTGTCACAACACACTGCCTTGGAACCAGCCAATTATGAACTGAAACCTCTACAAACTGTTAGCTAAATAAATCTTTCCTCCTTTAACTTTGGGTGTCAGGTATTTTATCTCAGCAATGGGAGTAAAGTAACTAAGACAAAAGTGATGCTGGGATTGATTCATGATGTGATGCTGGTATTAAAGCTGTCCCATCCTGGGTATGAGTGCTACCCACCCTAAGGATATAAGGGACAGAAAGAAGGACAGAAAGATACAAGGGACAGATATAAGAGACAGAAAGAGGTCACTACTTTTTGCTTGCTGCTTTTGCTGTCTTCAGCCTGCCATGAACTGTTTCTCCTCTGCAATGCCCCTCTGCCATGCCACCCTGCCTTGTAGGCAACCTCTGGATGGCAAACTATGGATGGCAACCTCTACAAACTGTAAGCCAAAGTAAACCTTTCCTTCTTTAACTTTGGGTGTTGAGTATTTTGTCTCAGCAATAAGAAAAGTAACTAAGACAATTTTCTTATAGGCATATTTTCCAAGAGCACTCACCAGTAAATCTACATGAAACTCTGCATCCCAGAGTTTCAATTTTTAGCCAACCTAGTCTAAGACAAAAATCCTCCAGAATAAACATCATGTTTTCAATAAATTGCAGTAGGAACTGGGGCTGTAACTCAGCAGTAAAGTATTTACCTAGTATGTGTGAAGCCCTGGCTTTAATCCCCAGTAACATACATATGCACACACACAAATACAGTAAGGAGCACTGAAAGGAAATGTGTTTGATATACATATCAGTCTTCTTACTGAATGTTAATCTAATTTTTCCAAAATATGTCTATGATTCTTCAGTGATATAGTAGTAGTATACTACCGGCATATAGGCATAAGCTTACCTAACCAAAAATCTGGGTTTAAAGTAATTTCTGAATAGTTTCAGAGAACTCTTGTAGATGTTTTTACATGTAAAATTGTCAATTACAAAAGTCTAAAAATCTTACATTTTTCAATGATTGTGCATTTTGAAGACAAACAAAGTATTAAATATCCACCCCCGCTCTTTGATAGAAGCACAACTGTTTTCATTTTCACTGGAATTAACATTGTCTTAATTTTATTATGCTTAAATTTTTAAATATTATTTAAGAAAAATATCACCTTAAATGTAATACAGGTAAGTACTATTTATTGAAAATGTTATATGTTAGACATTTACTCTTACTAGGCCATCTCTACATAAATATCTATGCCCATAGTCATATATATATATATTTTTTTTTTAATGCATGTTTGTGTATTCAATGACCTTAAGGTAGATTCTTCTTTCACAGATGAGAAACATGAAGTTTTTTCACAAATGTGAAAAAAGAGAATCTAAGTAAATTTTCCAGGGTGACGTAATCTTTAGATGTCAGAAACTGGAATTAAAGGCAGATTTATATTGCCTCTAAACCTATCCTTTCATAATAACATACTTTATCTACAAAATGAAGCATTTTGAAATGCATCCATGGATCACACCAGGACTGTCTGAAAATTCTAGGGAGGTTAACAATGGAAGGGGTTTTGTTCATAGGCCCAACTCTATTCTAAACAACCTCTATGACCAAAATCTTCTAAATTGACATATCAAACTGATTAATAGATATATTCAATAGATACCAGTTTCTCAATGCATGGTATGGGTCAGATTGATAAATATCATACAATTTATTTAATTCTCACAAGAATTTCATGAGGTAGATATTTTATTCATTTTGGAGATGGTAAAACTGAATACAAAGATTCTAAATGAATTGGCCAACATTATCTAATATGCAAGTTTCTTTTTAGGGATTTTGTGTGATGTTTCATGTAAAGATATTATAGAGATTCTAAAACCCCATAGAAAGGCAAAGATATTATTTTTATATTTTATTTTATTTTTCTACTGTTTATCTACAATTTCTACTGTTTTGTTAGTCCTACAAGAAAAAAGGTACTACCCCTGGGCAAGGAATTACCTTTTAGCATTTTTTTTTAGCATTTTTCCTTACTGAAACCTCTACTTGAATTCCCATTCAAATAGGAATAAATAAATTATTAACCTAAGAGTATCACATCAAATTAGTTACCTGAACTGACTGTCCTTTATTTTTTAAACTTGTTTTAGGGGTTCTAGACATTTATTCTCTCTCTCTTTCTCTCTCTCTCTCTCTCATTTGTGTGCACACCTCATACAGCAAATCGAAACACAGGTTTTAAAAAATCAATCTCATTTCTTATTTCACTTTTCATTTCCGTTAAGCCTTAGTTTTTAAAAGTTAGAATATCTTAATGGAATAAATCTCAAAGTGCAGGTTAGGAAAACATAAAACTATTGCATTTTGTCAATTTTATAACGGCTTTTAACTTAAGAAATGGGATGAGTCTTCCAACCTCTGGTGTGTCATGACTTATTGGCAATGATTCTTCTTACTTAGAAGTACATAGATGAACAGCAAAACTTAAAATCAATAGCATTTTAAATTCGATCACATGTATGAGCTTCGTTATATTTCTCTATTCTTTTTTTTTTATTTTAAAGAGAAGAAAAAACAAAACAAATCAAAAGAAGAACAAATTTTCGAAACAACATAATAGGAGGGTAACAATGGTTAATACATTACGTATTACTATCTTTAAGTTAGTTATTCAGGATACCAGACATTAACATTCAATTGTCTAAACATTATTGGCACAAACCTTACTCTTCAATGAACTAAGTAAAATTGGTAGTGTATCTATCTTAACCATCTTATATATATATACAATTTTTTTCCCTTTCCCTTCTTTCTTTTCCCTATTCCAGTCTCTCTTTCCTTTAGACCAGTTTCTTTTTGATTCACCATGTCTATTGTACATTTTGGATCTTATTTACTCTTTCAGTTTCTCATACTAGAGAGACAATACGATGCTTACACATGTGCTTCTGGTTTATTTCACTTATGAGTATTTTCTCGAGTTGCATCCATTTACCTATAAAAGTCTCCAGTTTATCCTTCTTAATGGCTGAATAGTACTCCATTGTATAAAAATACCACATCTTTCTTATCCATTCCTCAGTTGATGGGCATTTGGGTTGTTTCCAAGATCTGGCTATTACAAATTGTGCTGCTATAAACATGGGTGCACATATATCGCTGTGGTACGATGTTTTTAATTCTTCTGGGAAGATGCCCAGAAGGGGAATAGCTGGGTCAAATGGGACCTCCAAGCCTAGCTTTTTGAGGAATCTCCACACTGACTTCCACAGTGGCTGTACCAGTCGACACTCCCACCAACAGTGGAGAAGGGTTCCTTTTTCCCCACAGCCCCTCCAGCATTTGTTATTAGTTGATTTCTTTATAGTAGCCATTCTTTCTGGGGTGAGATGGTATCTCAGTGTTGTTTTAATTTGCATCTCTCGAATGACTAGTGATGTTGCACATTTTTTTGTATATTTATTTGCCATTAGTATCTCTTCATCTGAGAAATGTGTATTCATCTCAGATGCCCATTTTTGGAGTGGGTCTTTAAATTTGGGAGGTCTGATTTTTTTGAGTTCTTTATATGTTCTCGATAGTAATCCTTTGTCTGAGGAACAGCTGGCAAACATTTTTTCCCACATTGTGGGTTGTCTCTTCACTCTGTTGGTGGTTTCTCTTGCTGTGCAAAAGCTTTTTAATAAGATGAGATCCCAGTTATTGATTCTTTGGGATAGTTCCCGTGTGGTTGAGTTTTTATTCATAAAGTCTTTGCCTACACCAATGTCTCCAAGGGTTTTACCTATCCTACCTTCCAGCAGATTTAATGTTTCTGTTTTAATATTTAGATCTCTGATCCATTTTGAATTTAGTTTAGTGCATGGTGAAAGATATGGGTCTAGTTTTAATCTTCGGCATGTGTAGAGCCAGTTTTTCCAGCACCATTTATTAAAGAGGCTATCTTTCTTCCAGCGAATGTGTTTGGCACCTTTGTCAAAGATAAGGTGGCTTAGTATGTCTGGGGTTGTTTCAGCATCTTCTAATCTGTTCCATTGATCTTCAGGTCTGTTTTTTTGCCAGTACCACACTGTTTTTATCACAGTAGCTTTATAGTATAATTTCACATCGGGGATTGTGATGCCCCCTGCCTTGCCTTTGTTGCCCAGAATTGCCTTTGCTATTCTAGGTCTCTTCTGATTCCAAATGAATTTTAGGATTGTTTTCTCTAATTCTGTGAGATATGCTGTTGGAATTTTGATTGGAATTGCATTAAATCTGTGTAACAATTTTGGAAGTATGGCCATTTTCACTATATTGGTTCTTCCTATCCAGGAGCAAGGGATATCTTTCCATTTTCTGATATCCTCTTCAATCTCCTTTTTCAGAGTACTGTAGTTTTCAGTGTATAGGTCTTTTACATCCTTTGTGAGGTTGATTCCTAGGTATTTCATTTTTTTGGATGTTTTTGTGAAAGGTATTGTTTCCCTAATTTCTCTTTCAGTAAGTTTGTTATTTGTGTACAGGAAGGCTATTGACTTTTGAGTATTGACTTTGTATCCAGCTACACTACTGAATTTGCTTATTAAATCTAGCAGTTTTTTAGTGGAGTTTTTGGGGTCTTCTGTGTAGAGTATCATGTCATCTGCAAATAATGATAATTTAACTTCTTCCTTTCCAATCATTATTCCTTTTATTTCTTTCTCTTGTCTAATCGCTCTGGCTAAAGTTTCCAGAACTATGTTGAATAAGAGTGGGGACAGTGGACATCCTTGTCTTGTTCCTGAATTTAGAGGGAAGGCTTTCAGTTTTTGGCCATTTAGTATAATATTGGCTGTTGGTTTGTCATAGATAGCTTTTACCAGATTGAGATAAAGACCCTCTATTCCAATTTTCTGTAGGGTTTTTATCATGAAAAGGTGCTGGACTTTGTCAAAAGCTTTTTCTGCATCTATTGAGATGGTCATGTGATTTTTGTCTTTGGTTCTGTTAATATGGTGTATCACATTTATTGATTTACGTATGTTGAACCATCCCTGTATCCCTGGGATGAATCCAACTTGGTCATGGTGTATAATCTTCTTGATGATTTGTTGGATTCTGTTTGCCAGTATCTTATTAAGGATCTTTGCATCTATGTTCATTAGGGAGATTGGCCTGTAGTTCTCTTTCTTAATTGGGTCCTTCTCTGGTTTTGGTATCAGGGTAATGCTTGCTTCCAGGAATGAATTTGGGAGTATTGCTTCCCTTTCAATTTCATTGAAAAGTTTGAGAAGTAGGGGCGTTAGGTCTTCTCTAAATTTCTTGTAGAATTCGGCAGTGAATCCATCAGGGCCTGGGCTTTTCTTTGTTGGGAGGTTTTTAATTACATCTTCAATTTCGTTAGTTGATATTGGTTTATTTAGGATTTTTAAATCTTCTTGATTCAGGTTTGGTAATTCATACGAATCTAGGAATCTGTCCATTTCTTCTGCATTTTCCATCTTAGTAGAATATAAATTTTCAAAATAGGTATAGATGATCTTCTGGATTTCTGCAGGGTCCATCGTGATATCACCCTTTTCATTTTCAATTGCATGGATTTGAGTCTTTTCTTTTCTTTTTTTAATAAGGTTGGATAAGGGTTTGTCAATCTTATTTATTCTTTCAAAGAACCAACTTTTTGCTTCATTGATTCTTTGTATTGTTTTCTTAGTCTCCAATACGTTAATTTCTGCTCTGATCTTTATAATTTCCTCCCTTGTACGGGCTTTTGGCTTAACCTGCTCTTCTTTTTCTAGAAGCTCGAGGTTCACCCTTAAGTTGTTTATTTGCACTTGCTCTATTTTCCTGATACAAGTATTTAATGCTATAAATTTCCCTCTTAGGACTGCTTTCATTGTATCCCATAAGTTCCGGTATGTTGTACTGTCATTATCATTCAGTTGTAGAAAGTGTCTAATTTCTTCTTTAATTTCATCTGTGACCCATTGGTTGTTCAGGAGGGTGCTGTTTAATTTCCATGTGTTTAGGGAGTTTTTGTGAGATCTTTTGCCATTGATTTCCAATTTCATTGCACTATGGTCTGATAATATGCATGGGATAATTTCAATTCCTTTGCATTTACTTAAGCAGGTTTTATGAGCTAGTATGTGGTCTATTTTGGAGAACGTCCCATGTGCAGCTGAGAAAAATGTGTATTCTGATGTTGTGGGATGGAACACTCTGTAGACGTCTACTAAGTCCATTTGTTCAAAAGTTTGGTTCAGTTCTACTATTTCATTATTGATTTTCTGTCCAGTTGATCTGTCTTTTTGTGACAGTGGAGTATTGAGATCTCCCAATATAATTGTATTAGTGCTTATTTGATTTTTCATGTCCTTTAGTACTTGTTTTATATAGCTGGGTGCACTGGTATTTGATGCATATATATTTATGATCGTTATCTCTTCCTCTTGGATTGTTCCCTTTACAAGGATGTAATAACCGTCTTTATCTCTCTGAATCCTTCTTGGCTTGAAGTTCACTTTGTCTGCAAAAAGAATAGCTACCCCTGCTTTTTTCTGGGTTCCTGTGGCATGGAGTATTGTTTTCCATCCTTTGACTTTCAGTCTATGAATTTCTTTCTGAATTAAATGTCTCTATTCTTTTTACAGAGAAAGCTTATTTCAAAAACAAAACCCTTCCATCACAGTCTCAGCAGGATAGCTTTACAGAATGAAGTGTTATCAGATGAAAGTGTATCACTTATCATTATAATTAGTTAATATTTAGCTACAATAATGCTTATCATTATTTTTAATTTCAAGTTTCAGAAATCTATAATTCTTCATATTAAAATTTTTACATTATCCATTAGGAATTAATATTAAAATTCAAACACAAATTACAATGAAATATGGACAAAATTATCTTAGAAATCTTGTGCTTTGAACCATGTTTAGATTTTATGAATGATCATAGCTTACTTTGTTATCTAGCAGAAACACTTATGAAAAACAGAGCATGCCAGATTCTAATTGTGACAAATGAAGATGTATCTGATGGTTTCTTTGAAGTTTTGTGGGCCCTGACATATTCCAGCACTTATTACTTAAGACCAGAATGTGGGCTTTCTCACTGTTACTGTCTGAATGCCTCCCAAAATTCACGCATTGAAACTGAGTCCTCATTGTGCTGGTACTAAGATTCCGGCCCTTCCGGGAAGTACTTCTGTCGCAAGGGCTTCACCCTCCCAGATGGATTACTAGTGCCTTTTAAAGGGCTGGAGGCACTGTACTTAGCTCAGGCCCTTTTGCTCTTCTGCATTTTGGTCATTAGAGGGCACAGCGCTCGCTCACTACTCCTTTTTCTCTCCTCTTCCATCCAGTCTTCCATGTGAGGACACAGCTATAAGGTCTTCACCAGGCACCTCGAACTTGGACTTCTCAGTTATCAGAACTGTGAGAACTTTTTTTTATCTTTTACAAATTACATAGTCTATCAAAAATCATTTATACAAAGTTCTCCTGTAAAATACTCTTATAAACCTTTGGAAATCACCCGTGTCTCAGAAAAAAATGATGTCTGGCTGGAGCTGGGCAAATTAGGTGAGATTTAACCTCCACCTCAGGTAAAATTATTGTTACAATTCTTCACTGAGTAGTGGGACAAAGAAATAGTTACTTAAAAATTAAGATATCGGGCCGGTGAGATAGCTCAGCGGCATAAGCGCCTGCCTGGCAAGCGCGAGGTCCTGAGTTCAACTCCCGGTACCCACATACAAAGGAAAACAGGGCCGGTGATATCGCTCAGCGGCACAAGTGCCTGCTCGCAAGCGCGAGATCCTGAGTTCGACCCCCGCTACCCACAAAGAAAAAAAAATTAAGGTATCATTGATAATAATGTGATTCTACAGTTATTAGAAAGACTGTCAAATTCTCATGTCCCTTATCTGTAGATCATCTCCAAATTATGGTGGTTTCAAGATTTTGACTTTCGAATGGTGATATGAATTCAGTAGAAACCGTACCCTGAATTTTGAATTTTGAGCTTTCCCTGAACTGGCGAAATGTGACACAACAGTGCCATGGTACCGGATGGTGGCAGCAAGCCACAGCTTCCAGCCAGCCCTCTGATCACAAGGGGAAATGACGGCTACTCCACAGTGTACTGTGTTCTTACACTCCGATGTTTGCTAGGTTAAGTGTATTAAATGGATTTGCATCCTATAACATTTTTAACTTATAATAGTTTTATCAGAGCATAGCCCCACAATAAGGCAAGAAGCATCTGTACTTTTCACATTCTTTTGTCTAAAAAGACTGCTTTTGAAGGTTCATGAGGCACAGACAGAAGTCAGTGTTGGGCTACCACTGAGAAGAAGGGCTAAGCCGGCATGACAAGGTAGTACAGTGAGGACACCTGGGTGAAAAGGGCAGCACTGGCCCTCCCTCCTCTCTTTGTAAGAAGGAATTGTCTTCAGCCCTGACTGTAGATGAATCCAGGTGGGGCAGCAGCCATGGGCTGGTTAGATCTTAGGAGCCTAGGACCTAGTAATGGCTGGTCAACCTCCGTAAACAAACAATTTAAGTTGTCTTCATTTAATAATAATGTCATGTTTATGTATATCTTCATTTCAAGAAAATGATATCAAAACTATTAAGATGTTGACTAGCTTTCAAAAATTAAGAGTAAATTTGAACTAGAGCATAAGACACATTTCCTCATTCCTAGCATCATTACCTATGCCTGTTACGCTGCCTCCCATCAAAATGATTTAAAGTTATTGTTTTTCTCCCCTTATGTTATACCCCTAAGATGCCACATGAATCTCAAAATTATTTTAGAGTTATATTTCTTTGCAGAATGTACAGGCAATCTCTATTTGATAGAGATAGGAAAACAATATTTAATGAAAGAAGTCTTGTAATTTAAAGAGATGTCTTCCATATTACTCTCATAAAAAAGAAAAAAAATTTCTAATATGAATTCTTTTTTTTTTGTGTGGGTACTGGGGGTCGACCTCAGGACCTCGCATGCCAGCAGGTGCCCGTGCTGCTGAGTGATATCACCGGCCCTGTTTTCCTTTGTATGTGGGTACTGGGAGTTGAACTCAGGACCTCCCATTTGCCAGGCAGGCGCTTACGCCCCTGAGCCATCTCGCCAGCCCTCTAATAGGAATTCTTGCAACAATATTATTTGTCTCTCTGCATACACATATAGCATAAATGTTATCTTTGTCTCTCTGCATTCACATACAGGATAAATGTTAACACCTTTACACTCAAGTACACAAACATTTTAATCAAACAATGTGAACGAACCATGTGATGTTGGGAAAATGACTTTAACGCCTTAGGTCATAGATTCTTCATCCATAAAATAGGGATAATAATAGTAACCCCCTCTAAGGTCTGTTGAGATGATTAAATTAAAAATGCATTTATGGGCTTAGCACAACTCCTAGCACAGAGTTAGTGCTCAATTAATGTGTGCTAATAATAGTAGTAACAGTCCTCCTCAGATTTATGGCAGGAAGCTCACAAGAGGGAATTAAGACTCCCCTCTGGACACTTCTGTTATGCTGTCTATGACATGGAACTTGTGTGCCGTGTGAGAGCACATCAGGAAGGATGGCGTGCCTTCCCGTGTTTTCCAGGAGCACTGGTGTTACACCGCACACATAGCTCTGAAAATACAAGGATTTTTCAAAGTTGCTTAAATAGTTTCTTGGCCAAGAGTCATGTAAATTGCCAACTGGCAGTGGAGTGATTTTCCACTCAAACTTGGCAGCAGCAGGATTTAAACAGAAAACCAGGAGTAGGGCAAAGGAAGTAATATGCTTCCTTCCTCAAGGCAGTTTTAGACTCTTTGGCACCATGAAGAAAAAAATTATGAAGGAGAGAAAATTTCTGTATGAAGACTGCAGTATGTAGTTTTAATTTGTCAAAAACAAATTGAAAAGGAATTTCTATTTTGGTGCTTCCCCACATGAAAAGTGAATCTGAATACTTTTGAATCAAATAGGAGACATTTGATTTCAGTGACTCTATAGAGGTTCTTCTCGTCATTTAAAATATAAAGAACCTAAACTAGAGAACCCAAATTGTTAAATAAGTTATTGGATATTTCCATCAGTCTTGAGAGTTAAAGAAGAGGAATCAAAATAACTTCCAAAGGATTTTTAAATATTCCCTAAGCAGAACTCCAACTCAAAGTATTCTGAAGATATTCTAACAAGTTAAGAGATTTACAAGGATGAAATTTCTCTTTCTTCTGCAGAAGACAGTATCCTAAAGGACTAATGGAAAATATTTTATTTACATATACATGGCTTTTCAAAAAGACAAGATGCAGGGCATAAAGACATATGTAATATATTGGAAGAGGGAAAAGAATAGGGCAACCCGCTCAGGACCCTTTCTGTCTCTCTTAGACAGAGCTTTCTTTCCCAATAAATAGATTCTGCTCTTAAAAAAAGAAAGAAAGAAAGAAAGAAAGAAAGAAAGAAAGAAAGAAAGAAAGAAAGAAAGAAAGAAAAGAACATAGATGAGGAAATCAGGAAAAAATAACAGCAATTGTAAGAAAAAATAAAGATATCAATAATAAATTTGGGCCATAAACTTAGTTCCAAGCATCCTAGAAGTCAATTCAAAGAGATCTACTATATTATTTAATATATTTAAGGTTTAACCACAATAGTTATTTGCTCAAGAAAACTTACTTTAATAGAAATTTGTCCTGCTAGGCTTTGCAACAATGCTCTCATGTAAAAGAAAACAATATTATTTGGGCAATGAAGATAAATGCAGTTATATTTCATAGATTCCTACTGATATATTTAGGAGGAGATGCCATGAAATCAGCAAAAATAAGTATAGTTAACAAAGACAGAGAGAGAACAGTTAGTAAAGATAGTGTAATGATTTTCCTCTGTGTAATTTTTGCCCTTGGTACTCTTTTTAAATATCTGTAAGAAAGATTGGTATCTAATGATGAAATTGATTTACCACAGAGTACTTAGATCGGCAGTTTTATACTTCTTGGAAGTGTATGACCGTGATGGACAGAACCATGGCCCACCAAAGATGCTCGTGTCATAATTCCCCAAAGCTCTGAATATGTTACCAAACTTGGCAAAAAGAACTTTGATGACGTGATTACATGGAGGACTTTGAGATAGCGACATTGTTCTGGATTACCTGAAAGAGGTCAGTATTAACACAAGGGTATTTGCAAGAGGGAATCAGGCAGCTCAGAGTGAGAAGAGAGGTGAGGACAGAAGCAGAGGTGAAGGTGATGCAAGAAGATACCAGGTGGGCCGGTGAGATGGCTCAGCAGCATAAGCGCCTGCCTGGCAAGCGCGAGGTCTTGAGTTCGACTCCTGGAACCCACATAAAGGAAAAAAAGGGCCAGTGATATTGCTCAGCGGCACAAGCGCTTGCTGGCAAGCATGAGGTCCTGAGGTCGACTCCCGGTACCCACATAAAAAAAAAAAAGAAGATACCAGGAGCTCTGGGATGCAGGTGGCCTCTGGAAACTGAAGAAGCGAGAAATTTTTTTCCCAGGAGTCTTTAGAAGGACTGAAGTTCTGGCAAAATCTTGATCATAAGATTTCTGATCTCCAAAACTTAAGATAATAACTTTGTTTTATTAAGTCTCCATCATATAATAAGAAATACTTTGCCTCTGTTGTGATTCCTACACAGAGCTCCTAAATCCTTTGGACTTCCCTAGATGATGGAAATTCATTTTCTCTAAAGGGGATGGCTCCTGGGTAGCCTCAGAACAGGAGCTGGTTACCAAGGAGAAACTGTGTGATTGAGGGCTGAAGATTTCAGCCCCAACCCCTGACCTCTGAGGAGAGGAGAGGAGAAGGGCTGAATATTGAGTTGATCACTGATGGCCAATGATCTAATTAATCCTGCCTCTCTAAATCTCTAAAAGACTAGGGTTTGGAGAGCTTCCACATAGCTAAACAAATGGAGGGACTTGGAGGGTGGAGCATGGGGAACGCCATGGAAGTGCCTCACACCGTCCCATATACCTTGACCTATACGTCTTCAACATATCGCTATTCATCTGTTTCCTTTGTAATATCGTTTATGATAAAGGTGAAAATACAAGTAGAGTATTTTCCTAAGTTCTGTGAGTCATTCTAGCAGGTCAATTAAATCAAAAGAAAGAATGTGGGAACTCCTATTTAAAACAGGTTGTTCAGAAGTGTAGGGGAGGGGCCAGTGAGATGGCTCAGCGGCGAACGCGCCTGCCTGGCAAGTGCGAGGGCCCAAGTTCGACTCCCAGAACCCACATACAAAAAAGGGGCCGGTGATATCGCTCAGCGGCATGGGCGCCTGCTGGCGCGCGAGGTCCTGAGGTTGACCCCCGGTACCCACAAAAAAAATAAATAAATAAAGAAGTGTAGGGGACAATCTACTACTTGCAATTGACACCCAAAGTTGGAGGCATGAGTTTTATAGGACTGAGGCCTTAAGCTATGGATTCTGATGCTATCTCCAGGTAGACAATCGTGAATAGGATCAGAGGGCATCCAATTGGTATCTGCTGGATGACTGCCTGGCATATGGGGGGAAAGCCACAGAGCATCTAGTGTCAGTAGTGTTATAATGTGTAAGAGTAGGAAAAACAGATTTTTCTGTATCCATCAAATCTTTGGTCATTTGTTAGAGCAACAATAGGAAACTAATACAGTTGACTAGGTACTGAATACATATTTATTGAACTCATGAATTTCTACCCAGGATCAGAAGCAAACAAAAATGCACAGATATTTAGTGATAATGTTCATTTAAAAACATATCTCCTATATTTTAGCTAAACTGCAAAATGTATCACAGGTATATTTAGAAACGTATAACAATGTTCAAAATGTGCTTCATAGCACCCTGATTCTGTGGGGTGTGAATAAACATCAAGCATACACAAAAAATTCTAAGACCAAATAATATATCAAGACTTACTAGATCACTGTTGAATATTTGATATTATTTTTAACAGTTAACATGGGAGTTTATATTTACTAAGAAAAACTTACTAGTTATTCAAACGATCCACATGAAATCAACTCCACTCTAAGAAACATGTATAAGAGGAAGGCACAGTAGTAGAAAATGTCCTGAAGCCTTTTTTCAATGTCTATATATATCTATCTATATATATATAGATAGATATAGATATAAATATATATTGAGCAATTATAAAATAAAAGTGTCATTCTAGCCACAGGAAGTCTTACTTATCAACATTCATCATAATTTCACACCTCTCAGCCCATTCTCAGTCCAGGTTTCTAGTGCCTCTGCCACCTGCCCCTGCCCCAGACCATGGGAACTTGGCTTTTATTTGGAGAAATGTGACAAGAATTACTCATCAATCAAAGTGAAAAGAGCAGGCTATTTATCTCACTTACTCCAACACCTTATAGTTCATGCCTCACTTCCTTATCCAATCTCTCAAGCAATAGTGGAAAAAAGAGAAATTTGTCAGGAACATATTTAATAGACCAAGACCCTGACACATGGCTGTTGAAGTTTTACGTCTGCACTGAAGAATGAGATCCCAGTGTTGTGGTCACAAAGTTCCCAGGGCGTAGAAAAATTGTTCCAAAGCTGGTCCACTGTAGCACAGTCAAAATTTGCTTTGCATTAAAATAAAACACTACAGTTAAGATAGTTATACTACTAATTTCTCCTAGCTCATTGAAAAGAAAGGTTTGTGCTAATATTAAATGGTCAATATTTCATGCCTATATCTTGTACTCTGAGCAACTACTTTGAAGATAACAATACGCAATGTATTAACCATTGTTACTCTCCTATTATCTTGTTTTGAAATTCTGTTTCATTGTTTTTATTGTTTTTTCTCTTTAAAATAAAATTTAAAAAATTAAAATAATAAAACATGAAAACTTTAAAAATATTTCTTCGTCATAGAACTAATAAGCTTCAGGAGTCTTTACGAGAAAAGAAAAACTAAAATATGTTTCATACATTTAGGAAACTTTCTTCTCTAAAGCATCTACAGAGCAAAATTTGGAAAATAATTTACTAATTATATATGAAATTTCCTACAAATAAGTCACTATATTTAAGAACTACCATGCAATAAGAAAAAACCCAATATATAAAAAACATTACATGGGCAATTTGAGAACTCAATTTACTCCAATTAAATCAAAGAAGCTTTTTCTCTAAATATCGGAGAGTGAGTTTGACCCTTTCCTGCTGAGCAGCTGTCTCCAGAATAGTTAGAATAGACTAAGACTGCCTAATTTTCAGACATACAATTAAATCAGCACTTCTGCTGTGAGGCCACAACAGAATCATATCAAGGATGTCAACATGAGGTGTGAAAGTATTACAGATCACAGAAATCCAGATAATTCAAAGTCATTCCTTGCTGCAAATTCAAACAAAAAGCTCAGAAGCTAAAATAGCATTCAAAATTAGTATCTCTGCATCACCCTAAGTACTACAAGTCAAATGGTAGGGATAAAAGTTTTTCAGGGAAAACAACTAAAAAATAACTGTCAGTAGTTTCAAAAGTCATCACAGACTCCTTGAGAGATTAATGCAGGAGGATCACAAGTTCAATAACAGACTGGGCAACTTTCCACATCCTATTTCAGAATAAACTTCTTTTAAAAAGCTGGAGGTATAGTTCAGTAGTTCAATCTCCACTTCCAAAGAGAAAAAATTTTTTCGTAGAAAACCATATATATCTGAAAAGTAACTCATCAGCTGGAAATTCCAAAGATCTTAGGCCCAGAATAACTCCCTTGCTTGTAACCTTCTTTTCAAGAACTGAAAAAAATGTTACTTTGAGGTTTCAAAAAATGGTATTAAAGTCAGATTTCTCCCATACAAGTAACTATCAAGTTAACTTCCTTATTCCAAAGCGTAAGAAAAAAAAAGCTATTCACCTCAAGGCTGGAAGTACAGCGCAGTGATAGAGCACGTTCACACATGAGGCCCTGGGTTCAATCTTCAGCACCGCAAAAATAAAAGTGGGTTCTGGTGGAGTGGAGGTATCTTTTGCATAGATCTGTGAGTGAGAAGTTAAAGATTAAAAAGGAGAAACTAAAACCTAAAAGGCACAGAGAAATAGAAAGGCAAAGCAGAGAAAATTATGAAGCAGTCTGCCTCACCAACCCTGGCTCCCAGGGTTGGGGGGCCCCGACTCCTCAAGCACAAAGTAAACTCAGAGAGGGTAGCAGCCATGTTGATAAAACAGCAGAGTGGCAGCTCTAGCCACACAAGCCCAATGCATGGTAAGCTGTAAATCTAGTGTGGGGACTTAGTCTGAAAGTGACTCCTCTGCTTGGCAGGCTAGAGAAGAAATCCACTGCCCTGCTTACCGTAACTTGGAGTGTTATAACCAGGAGCCATCTTGAAAGGGAGTTTATTGTTTGGGACTGAGCAACTCTGGAGATCAGAAGTCACAGAACAAAACAAACTTCAGTGTCCATAGGTATGCAATGACCCTGTTACTAGGTGGGAGACAGCCACGAATGTAGTCATGGAAAGGAGGATTAGTCCCAGACCCTCCGAGAAGTTTAGGGAGCTCAGGCTTTGGAGAGCATGGTGGTCAGCAGTGCTACCCACTGTGGTGAGGCGTGAGCCTGTCACATGTGGTATAGTAGGGGCTGGGTCCAAAAGTGCTGGGATAGAGCCCAGTGGATAGCTTGGTTTCTCTTCCTGCCATCGTCCAGCACAGACCTCAGCTGTCTTCTTATCGGGTGCCTCCTTTCAGAAATCACTCATCAATTAAATATAATCCAGGCCCTTCTCATCTCGAACAAAGAATTCCACGAGACAAAGAAAAATGGTGCCAAACTTTATTTGAAAAGTGAGGGGCGAGGGAGAAATGGGCTATGCAGAGTGAACTTGGGCTGAGCAAAAGAGAGAAAAATAAAAATAAAAATACACCCTGGGTCTGGGAGACATAAGGTGGGCTACCATAATAGGGACGTGATACCAGGCTCTTTGTGGCATCTGTGTCCTTTTATGCCGTCCACACCTGGTGGGAACCTGCAAGAACCTTACACACGGGTCCTGAGAAGCAGTGCTGTGGAGATTCTGGGATCCCACCTGTCTTCCCAGCTGGTCTAAGCCACGCCCTACCTCCTGTCTCAGTCATCTGCATTCCCCACCACATGTGTTCAGGAATATAGAACTGCCGGGGCATTTGCCAGGTCCTTGGGTGGACAGACAAGGGGGACTCATGAGCGCACATGCATGTCATGAGCCCACATGTTGCAAAGCTAGTTGGGAATGGCAGTGGCTCTGAGTGCACAGAAAGAAGCAAACACATACAAAATAAAAGACTGCAGCAAATACAGTTCTGAGGCAGAGAACATATCATTGACTGTCCCTGCCCAAGGGGAACGGTAGGGTAGGACTCAGCATTCACACAACACCAGCCTATTAAGTAGAAATAGAGAAAAAATATAATGGGCCCTTGATGTGACTCACTACCTATCACCCATACCTGATAGAATCCAATACAGTGGTACCTCAGTTCACAAACTTAATTCTTTCCATGATTCCGGTCACAAACTGAATTGGTTGTGAACCAAATCAAATTCAATAGTTAGGTTCCTTGTTGACCTTATGGGGAAATCTGACTCAGTTCACGACCAATTCAGTTTGTGATCAGAATTGTGGAAAGAATTAAGTTTGTGAACTGAGGTGCCACTGTACTACAGGTCCTGGAAAGAAAATTTACCATTCCAAATTCCTTAGTGTGAAAGAATTTTTTTGCACTCATTTTTTTCTCTTTATTTTTCTATCTTTTAAAAATTTTTCTTTCCTATTTTTATTTTTCACACCAAATGAAAAGAAAACACAACATACCAGATTCTCTGGAATATAATAAAAGCCATTCTAAGACAAGTTTTCAGCATCTACATCAAAAAATCAGAGAGATCTCAACCTAATGAAGTATCTCAAGGTCTTACAAAAGCAGGAAAAAACCCAAATCAAACCCAGCAAAAGGAAAGAAGTAGTGAAGAACACAGCAGAAATTAACGAAACAAATACTAGATGAAGAATACAAAGGATCAATGAAATAAAAAATTAGTTGTTTGAAAAACAAACAAAATTGACAAAACTTTAGCCAAAGTAACGAAAATAAAGAGAAAAGGTCAAACCAATACAATTAGAGATACAAATAAGTATATTACAAAAAACACCACCAAAGTCCAGAGAATATATATTTTGAAAATACATATTCCAATAAATTGGAAAAACCTAGCAAGAGTAAATTTCCAGAAACATAAAACCTACCAAAATTGAACCAAGACTATACAAAAACTCTAAACATATCTATAACTAGTAATGAGATTAAAACAGTAATAAAAACTCTCCCAGCAAGAAAAGCCCAAGCCCAGAGGAATTCACTGCTGAATTTTACCAGAACTTTAAAGAGCTAACATCAACGCTCCTCAAACTACTCTATGAAGCAAAAGTGAAGGAATACTTCCAAACTCATCCTACAAGGCTGATATTACCCTCATATGAAACCTAGATAAAGACACAACAACAAAAAGAAAGCTATAGATCAATACCCTTGGTAAATATAGATACAAAACATTCTTGGTAAAATACTTGCTAGTGGAATTCAAAAACACTTTTAAAATATCATACACAGTGGTCAAGTTTGTATCACTCTTTCACTCATGGAATGTTTGAATATACATAAATCAATAAATGTAATTACATAAATAACATCAAGGATAAAAATATGATCCTCTCAATTTATGCAGAAAGCCTCAAAAAATTCCATATCCCTTCATAATAAAATCTCTGAAGAAGTTAGGTATAGAAGAATAATATCACAATAAATAAAGCCCATATATGATAAGACCATAGCCAATATTATATTCAGTGGGGAAAACTTGTGAGTAGTACCTCAAAAATCAGAAATGAAACAAGGATGTCCACTCTCACAGCTTCCATTCAATATTGCTTTTAAAATTTTAGTCAGAGAAATTAGGCAAGAGAAATAAATAAAAGAGATATAAACAGGAAAGGAAGAACTCAAATTATCCTTATTGGAAAACTATATAATCCTGTACTTAGAAGATCCTGCAGACTCCACTAAAATATTTTAGATCTGATAAACAAATTCAACAAAATAGCAGGATACAAAACAATATAACATCAACAGTTTTTCTATACATCAATAATGAACTAGCTGAAAATAGAAATCAATAAAACAATTTCATTCACAATTGCTTCAAAAAATAAAATAGCTAGGGATCAACCTAACCAAGGTAGCTTATACAGTGAAAATTGCAGAATATCGAAGAAAGAAAGAAATTGAAGATAGAGAAGATGGAAAGACCTTCTGTGTTCCTGGATTTGCAGAATTAATATTGTTCAAATACCCATATTACAGGATCTACAGATTCAATGTAATCCCCATCAAGATATCAATAATATTTTCCAAAGAACTGGGAAAAAACCTCTAAAATTCATATGGAAAACCAAAAGACCCAGAATAGCCAAAGTAATCCTGAGCAAAAAGAGCAATGACAGATATTGGGACGTAGGAAGAATATGTTCAAATGGGAAGAAGAACGAGGGGGTAGGGGGAGAAAGGAAAAAAGGAAGAAAGGGAAAAAGAGAATGGAAGGAAGAAAATGGAAACAAAGCTTTTCTAAATTGGGAGAGGAAGAAGGGTTGAAAGGAGGGGAGGGGAATGGGAAAAAAAGAACTAAGATATATTATGTACAGGTACAAATTCCCTATGATGAATGTTCTCATTATGTATGGCAAGTACATACTATAAAAATTAAAAGAAAAAAAGAAACAGAGAAAAAAAGCAATGACAGATGCATCATAATACCCAATTTCAAAATACACTATAAAGCCATAGTAATCAAATCAGCGTAGAACAGGCACAAAGACAAACACTGAGATCAAGGGAATAATAGGTTAAAAAAAATAAATAAATAAATAAAAAATAAAAAAAAATAATAGGTTAGAGGACACAAAAACAAACCCACAAAACAGCAGCCATCTGATATTTGACAAAGGAGCCAAAAACTGACATTGGAGAAAAGATAACCTCTTTACCAAATGGTGCCAGGGAAATTGGATATCCATTGGTAGAAGGCTGTCACTAGTCCCCTCTCTGTCATCCTGTATAAATAGCAATTCAAAATTGACAGATCAAAGGTCTGGGTCTAAGACCTGAAACACTGAAACTGATAGAAAAAAACATAGGAGAAACATTTGAAATCATAGGCACAAGGAAAGACCTTCTGAATAGGACTTCGATAGCTCAGGAAATAATAGCATGAGTCAACAAATGAGACTACATCAAATTAAAAAAGCTTCTGCACACCAAAGAAAATAATCAGCAGAGTAAAGAGACAGCCTACAGAATGAAAGAAAATCTTCGCTATCTGCTTTTCTGATAAGGGACTAATATCTAGGATTTATAAAGAACTAAAAAAAATGACATCAAAAAATCATACCAATAATGCAATCAATAAATGGGCGAATGAACAGGCACGTCTCAAAAGAAGTACAAATGGCCAAGAAGTACAGTATATGAAAAAAAAAGTTCAATGTCTTTAGCCTGTAGGGAAATGCAAATCAAATCTATATAAGATTCCATCTCACCTCAGTCAGAAGGCTATCATTAAGGATATGAAAACCATGACAACAAATGCTGGCAAGGATACAGGGGCAGAGGTGGAAAGGAATCCTTCTACCTCATTGGTGGGAATTTAAATTAGTAAAACTACTAGGAAAATCAGCATGGTGGTTCCAAAAAACAAAACAAATCGAAACAAAAAACTAAAAATAGAATTATCACAGGACTCCTCTATATCACTCTTTGGTATATAACTGAAAAAATTAAAGTGAGTACACTATAGGGATAACAGCATACCTATATATATTGCAGCACAATTCACAGTAGCCAAGAAAAGGAAACAGCCTAGGTGCCCATCAATGGATGCTGCATAAAGTAAATGTGGTATATATACACAATGGAGTATTTATCAGCCACAAACGAGAACAAAATTATGTCATTTGCAGGAATATGGATGGAACTGGAGGCCATCATGTTAAGAAAAATAAATTGTTCACAGGAAAGAAAATTATAGTTATAAGCACAGTTTTTTTATGCAAGGAAAGTATGTAAACACCCATAATTACATACACCGACACACAAACACCAATCAGTGTAAAATAGTATATAGTCTTTTGAAAAAAAACTTTGGAGCACATGACAGACACGGATGAGCTTATTATCTTGGATGAGTTATCTCTTTTGGTAATAAAGATGATGTAATTAATTTTGAAAACAACAGGTATATCCAATTTATAATCCTTATATTTTCACAGGAGAAACTTTAAATAAAATCACAGCAACTAATACATTTTGTCATTAAAATTCAGTTATCAAATAGATATTAATTAAACGATTGCTCTAAACACTGAGCTAACAATGGTGAATACTTACACATGTATCTATCTCTTAAGTTCATGCATCTAATTCCTCTAACCACAAATATTACTTGTGATCCAAAACATTTTTATTTTATGGTTATGTATCTTTCGTTCTCTGCAGCGATCCATAAAGGGAAAATAACTTTTTAAATCCTAACTGGTATGATTCCTTAAATTATCTAGGAGTCTTAACATATCTTTATACAGTTTTATATGGCATGCTTTCTTAAAGTATTGTATTAACTTATCTTTTTCTCAGGTTTATGGGTAGTATATAATTTGTGATCAAAACTAAATAATTTCAAAGAAAAAAAATATAATAAATGCTTTCTTAGAGGCTCTAATTTTAAAAGTTAGCCATTTCCTTAAATAACTAAATCACCAGAGATTTTATGTTTTTTAAAAGTATGCATGTTTTCATTTAGTGTTAAAGTTTAATAGCATTTCCACATTTGATAAAGTATTTTAGCAGAAATGCTCATAATAAAAGCAGCCATGAAAACCAAAATGATATACTGAAACCCAGAATATTTTAAAAGAAAATTGCCTAAACAAAAGACTTTTCAATATCTAGACAAGCAAGTATACTTGTGAAAAGAAAATTGTTTCTCAAAGAAATAATAGGAATGAATTCTAATTTATTATAATTGCAAATTGCTTTTGCAAAAGCGTTATGGTCTTCACGCTAATATAATGATTACATTCTTTATTTCTTTGGAAATATTGAAACTGTTGACTTAATGGAATTTTGATTCTTGCAACCCAGTTATCACTTTGTCATGTCTTATATTGCACAAGTAATCTCAGTACACAAAGAAAGAGCACTGCCATTGTTTATAAGCATAGTTAAGGACAATAACATGTAACTTAAGCACCATTTTTAGGCAAATTTGTTAACAACCAATGTAGCTACTTCTCACTGTGTAATTGCCATTGTATTTGAGATGAAAAAAATATATAATCCCTACTTCTGTGTATCTTAAGAACTGAGGGGCTAATGGAGCAAATATTGTGCTTTGTTTTATTAACATGTTTGCTTGGAGAAAGTTTTATTTTTCACATATTGGGTAAATAAAATTATTGTACTTCTAAAATTGAAAAGAACTGGGTACATTCAGTATAATTTCCTTTAAAATAAAGTTATTTGAAAATGGAATTTGTGTAAGAAATTGGATTGTATCCATTGTTCCTTCACTCTACTAATCTGCAAACAACATAAGATGCTATGGGGAAGGGATATCATCATTTCCAGTGTAATTATTCATGCGACACATAAGAGGAAACTAAGACTAAGAGATATTAAGTAGCCATCCTAAGGTCGTGAAGTGGATGAAGAGCAAACTGGGTTTCAACTACTTTCCATAGCTAAAATCATTACCTGGGCCTTTATAACAGACTGGTCCACCAAGAATGCCTGATTCACTCCAGTTGAACATCCAATTTCATTGTATTTCTAAACAAATAAGAACACAGAATGCATTTTATAAGCCAGATACATTCAGCCTTGCAAAAATCACTATCAAAAGTATTTGTTTTCTCAGTCCAGAAATATAATGTATTCAGTTCCATAATCCATTTAATGTTGATATTAATAAACTATGCTTTATTTCATGACAAATGAGTGCACCCTAATCCATACATGAAGGAACAGCAAATTAAGAGCCAACCATTCATCTAAAGGAATCACCCACCCACAGAATCTGTAGTCTTATTTTTTTTTTTTTTTTTTTTTTTTTGTGGGTACTGGGGGGTCGACCTCAGGACCTCACGCGCCAACAGGCACCCGTGCTGCTGAGCGATATCACCAGCCCCTTTTTCGTATGTGGGATCCGGGAGTCGAACTCGGGCCCTCGCGCTTGCAAGGCAGGCGCTTACGCCGCTGAGCCATCTCACCGGCCCTGTAGTCTTATTTTTAAGGCTCCCTATAGACTAAGGTTTTTCATGCCTATTGAATGTTGTCTTCCTGAAGTAAAATCTCCTGGCCATTTAGCCTGGGTCATGGAGGAAAGCTGCAGGGTAGTATAGCCAAAAACAAAAATAAAAAATAAAAATAACTCTTGAATAATATTCTTACTGGACTTTTTAAATAAAAAGAAATTGAAAAGCATTCCATATACAAAGGATAGCTTTGCCTTTCTTTTTATTCTTTTGTCATGCTTATTCCTAGAATTAATTAGGTATCCATTACAAGATATTTAGGACCCCATTTTTAACTTTTTCTAATGTTGGTAATTCATATTCAGGCATTTTCCAGACCCTCAAAGCAACATGAGCTCATTCTGAAACAAATTTGTTTGTTTTACAGAAAAGCAGAGATGGTCCATGTGTTTGTGTAATGAGATTCTCTCATCAATAAAGACTTTTCAAATAAGCTAAATTTATTTGTATTTTCCTAGTGATCCTAGAACTCTTAATATAACATTTAATTTCTAAACAATCCGTTATAAATATTAGTATGGGTTCATCAACCTACCATGGACTTCTTTATACCCAGATAGATTTTCTTATTTCCTAAAGACTGCTGATCACCACCTCCCAAAAGTCACCAGTAACTCGAGCTGTGATGGGTGTGGCCCCAGTCTGCCACCATGGCATCCACTAAATATAGCTGTGTTAGCACACTGTATGTATTGTAATAATAGTTTTGCATGTTTGTTTCTGCTTGCAGAATGTAAACCCCTGGAAGGCAAGAACCCTATCTTATTTGCCTTTTAATGGCATCTAATAAATAAATTAGGAAGAAAAAAAGGCACAAAAGTCAGTCACACCTCTTTTGCTTCTCCTCCCTTCCTTTTGCCTCTTTGAACAATTCAGAGCATTACTTGTGAGGCAAGAAAAGGCAAGTATTTAGGTGCAAAATCCTAGCGAAGTGAGGAGGATGTCTGGGTAGGAAGGTGGCCCAGCATGGGTAATAAGTACCTGAGTAGGGCAAGGAGACCATTCATGTGATGAGGCAGCCTGATTCAGGAACTTAGAAGCCAAGTGAAGGTGATGCAGGGGGCACAATCCAGAGCTTCACTCAGAGCAGGGTGAGGAACAAGGCCATGGATTGTGGCCACCCAGTATAGAGAGTCAGAGCCCAGAATGAAGAGAACATCCAGGCATGGAGGTGACCCAGCTCAGTGTGCTAAGCCCCAGAGGGCTGAGCCAAATGTCCATGTAGAGAAAGTGACCAGAATAGGATGCTGAAGTCCAGACAGGATAAGGAAGTTATCCACATGGAGGGCTACCTTGACTGGGGAGTGAAAGGCCTATCGGAATGAGGATGGTATCCTGCGGAGCATCTGAGCTGCCGTGCATTCATCAGGGTATCTACGCAAGAGTAGTGGGTTTGTATTCGATCAGAACCTAAGGCAGTAATAAAGGCCAAGAGGGTTATCATGCACAGAGTTTGAACCTAAATGCAGGAAAGATGGACTTCCAAGCAGAGAGCCTGATGTGAGGCACTGGCCAAGCAGCGTGAGGTTACTTGCATGGGGGCCAAAAGGATCCCGGCCAGGTCCAGGATGCCAACTGCAGGCAGTGAGACATGGCCTGGGATGGTGATACATGGGTGTGCTAGGCAAGGCATCCACATTGGGAATAGTGACACTATTTATACTCAGGGCACTGAACAACTAAATGTGAACAAAGAGAAAACTCCAAAAGAATCAGTGGAAAGAGAAGATAATTCACTGAAGGTGACAGATTCTGACCTTGGATGATATAGGGTAGCTCCAACTTCTTCTAACTTTCCCCCCACCAGCCCCGTCTCTGCCCTGTGACAAAGTATGGGTCCCCTCACTGCCTTCTACTACAGAGTTCCTCTTACTCAGCAAATGGCCCTCTGATGAAGTACTGGCAGGAAGGTGTAAGTTCATCTACTTCCCATGATATCCACTGCCCGCAGGAGGCTCATGCATCTGTACCATGGCAAACCATGACACAAGCTGACCCCTGCCGCATCCTGTCCATATTTATTGCCTTTCTCCAGGTCTGCTAAATAGTCATGGAACAGATCAGCCATTCAGCTACACAAGCAGACTCCACAAGCAGAATTCTTGTAAGAATTCCCATTATCTACAAGTAATTCAATTCTCTCTCTCTCTCTCTGTCTCTCTCTCTCTCTCTCTCTCTCTCTTTCTTTTCCTCTTTACCCTTCTCTATCCCTCCCTCCCTCCTCCATCCCTCCTTCTCTCTGCCATGCCTCTCTGGAGTTCTGTTATAGACACTGGGGAAACCCATAGGTAGAAAAAGGGGCTAGTATGTGATTGGGAATTAAACATCTGGTTTGAGCCTAGAGGGACTGTCACACTATAGCTCTCTTTAGAATATGAGGTACTGGCTGTCACAAAGTTCTAAGTTTTGTCCTCTAGTCCCAAATGACAGAGAAAGTCCCACTCGGTAGCCTAATACACGTGTTAACGCAAAGGAAAATGTTGGGAAATACATGTACGAAACTGATGACCATGGTTAAGTCCAGCAGGAGCCTGGCATGGAGAACTGGAGAAAAAGGAGCACACATATGTACCGTCTGAATCTTCCAAGACTGTTCATGTATTACTTGCATAATTTAAACTAAATCAAAAAAAAATTTAAGAAGCAATGAAAAATGTAAAAGGTAATTAATAACAGTCAAAGAGAACATAGTAGAGCATATAAATCACAGAATGGACTTTGTCACTGCTGTCAGTGGATAATATTAAAAGATGAATATGTGGGCCATACAGGTAAATAAATATATGCGTATCTTATACAAGTAAATTTTTTTAAACATTAAAACTCTAATAGTTAAATGAGCTAGAAACATTAAGTATTTATAAAGAAATAAAAAACAAATGGATACCTAAATTTGAAAATTAAGGTCCGGTGAGATGGCTCAGCGGCTTAAGCGCCTGCCCGGCAAGCGCTAGGGCCCGAGTTCGACTCCCGGATCCCACATACGAAAAAAGGGCCGGTGATATTGCTCAGTGGCACGGCTGCCTGCTGGTGCGCGAGGTCCTGAGGTCGACCCCCGGTACCCACAAAAAAACAAAAAAGAAAGAAAGAAAATTAAACAAGCTCTATTATAGTTTTATGTTGCTGAGGTTCTTTCCTGGTGAACTTTTTTCATTGTTTTCTAAAATTTCCACAGCGAATATCTCTCTCTTTTAAATCAGGGGTAAAACTAAAAAAGAAGCCCTTTTATCCCTATCCTTCTTTGCCCTCAAAATATATATGTGTTTATATGCCAAACACATGTAATTGAAAAAAGTTAGTGATTTTACACTTTTTAAAAAAGGTGTGAACCTGGCGATGTGGCTCAGTGGTTTAGCACTCACCTAGCATGCGAGGCCCTGGGTTCAATTCCCAGCACAGCAACAAAGAAGAGGAAGAGATTTTAGTTTTAGAACTTTCTATGAACAACCTCCAATAATTTCCTTGCTTTTTTTTTTTTTTTTTTTTTTTCTATTTCAGAAAGCCATGCTAAAAATCTTTCTTGGTGAAAAAGAAAATTTCTTTCTTCTGGTTTCAATAATTCTGACATTTAATATAACTCTTGTTAAATTTTGAAATCTCATCTATATTTTTCTGCTTTCACTTAATTTGCATATGAGAAGATGGACAACTAAAACCAAAGACACAGCTAAAACCAAAGATATGATAAATTCCAAAATTAAAATGTCAAATAAAGTCTCAATACATTCATTATAATTATGAAACATGAAAAATCTTATATGGAATATTTCCCCCAAGAATAGGAAAACTACAACAACTTTTGTAATATACTTTCCTTCAAAGAGAAAAATGCATTAAGCTTCTAGAACTAACTACTGTCTAAAATTGACCTGTGAATCAACTACCCAAGTAAATGACTAGCATCTATAGTAAGAAAAGAAATTATCTTCAAGAAATTGACTGTAATGGTTGATACATTGTGTCGACTTGAAAAATTTAGAAGCTTAACTAAGTAACTCAGCAGTTCTACATCCTAGGGTGTAGAGGACATGTCCTGGGGCAGCTGTTTACGCTCCAGGTTGTTGTAGTGGTTGATTCATTGTGTCAACTTGAGAAGTTTACAAGTTTAACTAAGTGACTCAGCAGGGGGCCAGGGTCCTCACTTTGTAAACATCCTGAGCCTGTGCAAGAGCAGGGCACTGAGATGGTGTGAGCGCTACACCCGCCCTGGGGGGGGAGCCTGCTTACAATAGAAGGGAGGAAAAGAGGCTTGCTGCCTCCTTTTGCTCTTGTTGCTTTTGCTGTCTTCTGCTGCTTTGAACTGTTGCTCCTTGTGCCATGCCACCCTGCCTTGGAAGCCAGCTGATTATGGACCGAAACCTCCACAAACTGTGAGCTAAATAAACCTTTCCTTCCTTAATTTTGTGTGTTGGGTATTTTGTCTCAGCAACAAGCAAAAAGTAACTAAGACACTGACCCATAATATATTAAACACTAAGACACTTGTATCATTCATGCGAACTACCTGCTGTCACCACAGAAAGCTAGAAAGGAGGCAATGATAAAACAGAAGATAGGGGCAAACTATTGTGAATACAAAGGCTAAAGCCTCACTTACCCTCAAAAGCAGTCTCTGCAAATTCAGACCCAAAACCAACCAATTGATTCAACCTTTCTATTTTTGTAGCTTGATAAAACATTATCAACTGAAAAAGGAACTGTAAAATAATGTAATACCTTAAACAAAGCAGAAAATCAATAGAAGTTATGTAATTGTATAATACAGTTTTGATAGTTTAAGGCAATCTTGAGTTATGTGCTCTTATTAATTAACTCCAAAGAAATGATTTTTTTTACATAATAATGTCCAAAATTTTCTTTCCCCAAAGATGAAGTTGAGTATTATGTAAATGATATACTGACATATTCACTTTTTAAAGGTAATTTTACTATTTTTCCACATTTGAAAATATTGTTTTCATTATACTAGTGGACTAAACTTCACTAAAAGTGAAGAGGATAAACAGGTTAGAATTAAGTAAAGTCTTAGAAAACTAGTGAATATCTCATCCAACCCTACTTAGAGCCTGTTAAAAGGAGTTGGAATTTTACAAGCCAAATGTTTGTTATGTTTAAAATAGTAGGCAATTGCCCGGAGATATGTGTAGCTGGATGCTTTTGTGAATGAAAAGCATGCTCCCGGTCACAGCAGCAAGTCTTTCAGATGTGTCGCATTCAGTGACAAAGCAAGTTCTCTAATTAGCAAATGGTTCTGGTCTGACAGTAAAGGACTTAACCCTCTTTAGTAATGAGCCAGATAATGTTTAAAGCATCCATGCAAGTTTTACAGAAGAATGGAGAAAGCTAAGAACTGCCTTGTGTGGACTTTTGGACATAGGTGTTGAACGATGCAGAGTATTCTTGGCCAAGAACAGGAAAAATCTTGGTATGTACCAGTGTCCCCCAGAGCAGCATTTTTCTTTGTTCCTGAATTAAAGTGAAACAATTTGGTAGGTCACATTATTTGGTTGAGACGCTTTAAAGAAATAGGATACTTTGCAGAGGAGATATATTTTCTGAAAACTTTTCTTATCTACCAACTTTTATGATAAGACAACATATGGGAACTTCACTGAAGATTAGAGACAAATTTTCATTTAAAGGCTAAAAGTATAGCAAACACAAACATCCAGTGGTTAGAACTACCCAGTATAACTTTCAAGCCAAGAGTCCAAAGACTAAATAAATGAGAACCTAGTCTTCTTGTCTTCTACTATAAAAAGTTACTAGTGTTCCCAAAAGTTCTATGTATATAAGATTTTTTTTAACTTTTAACACCACAAGCTCTAAACAGAAAAGAAACATTTTTATTAGAAGTAACTGAATCTGGGGAAAGAATACTCATTTTTAATTTTTAACAAAAAATCATACATTTTTAATAAATATAATTTCAAGTCAGGAATTGTAATGCCCCCTGCCTTGCCTTTCTTGCTGAGAATTGCTTTTGCTATTCTAGGTCTCTTCTGGTTCCAAATGAATTTTAGTAAAGTTTTTTCTAGTTCTGTGAGGTATGCTAATGGTATTTTGATTGGGATTGCATTAACTCTGTATAACAATTTTGGGAGTATGGCCATTTTCACAATGTTGGTTCTTCCTATGCATGAGCAAGAAATATCTTTCCATTTTCTGATATCTTCTTCAATCTCCTTTTTCAGAGTACTGTAATTTTCAATGTATAGTTCTTTTACTTCCTTTGTTAGATTGATTCCTAAGTATTTCATTTTTTTGGATGCTACTATGAAGGTGTGGTGGACTGACAACTGGTGTTCAACTTGTAACACCCAGCTGAACTGAATCAGTGTGGTGCTGGGTGTGGAGGCCCACCTGAGGATCGCTGCCAACAACATAAAAGGAGAACTGGAGAGGAAGAAGTGAGTGCTGTTGGGTCTCCTCAAGGAGCTTGTCGCGCTGGCTTTTCTGACAGGAACTTGGCTGTTCTCATCATTGGAGGAGCTTGGGACCTCACTGTCACTGAGGATGGCTGTGGTACTTTTTGGGGAAGCTCTGGTTCTTACTCTGAGCATTGCTTCCTGGCTCCGGTGCAGCTCCCTCAGCCTACTGGCACAGATCCCTCAACCCACTGGCATAGACTTTCTAGCTTCCACCACAGACCTCTGGGCCTTCCCAGTGCAGATCCATGGAAAAGACTTGCATGAGACATTGTCTTGGGCCCTAGGCCTTCAGTTGGACTCATGAGGGCATTGCCATGAGTTCTAGGTCTTCAGCTGGACTCATGTAGGACATTGCTGTAGAATCCAAGCCCTCAACTGGATTCTTTGTGTCTTTAGTGTGTGGACAGATTTCCTGCAGTCTTTTGTATATGACTCTTTGGGTGACTATCATAAAATAATCCTATAAATTATGTGTCCTGTATTTTATTGTTTCCCTTGCAAACCCTGACTACAACAGAAGGATATGTTTTCCCTAATTTCTCTCTCAGTTAGTTTGTTGTTTGTGTACAGGAATGCTATTGTTTTTTGAGTGCTGATTTTGTATACACCTACATTACTGAATTTGATTATTAAATCTATAAGTCTTTTATAGTTTTTTATATAATGGAGTACTATTCTGCCATAAAGAAGGATAAATCTGAGGCATTTCTAGGTAAATGGATGCAACTTGAGACCATATTCTAAAGTGAAATAAATCGTACTCACATGTAAACATCACATTGTCTCCCTGGTGTAAGAAACTGAAAGAGTAAATAAGGACAAAAATATACAATAGATATTGTGAAATGGGAAGAAATTTTTCAAAAGGAAAGAAGAACTAGGGTGGGAGAAGGGTGAAAGGAAGGAAGGGAAAAAAAGATTTTTAAAAAGTGTAAGTTATTAAATATAATGTGATTTTATTGATTGCTTCCAAGAGAAAAAGTGTAATAGTCTTCCAGTATTTATCTATTATGAGAAATTTGTCTTTGAGGAAATAAAAACCTTAGTGTTAGTGCAAATACAGATTTTTTAAAATAAATAAAGTAGATAATTATTAAATTAGCCATGCATTTTCCTACTTCACCCACTCATTTGTTACACCAAAAATAGCTATCTTCTAGGATATTTATAAATAAACTGACTATAATGTATAGTACAGATGAAAATACTAATGCGTTACACATCTCAGTATTTATTTAGGCTATAAAAGTGTTTGGCTCAATAACTACTGAGTTAATCAAAATATGCAATTTCAGAATTATAAATCCCAAGAAAATGAACTAATAATAGTTATAAAATGCAATAATTGAGGTTAGAATTTTTAAATGAAGAGAACTTCAAAACAGTTATCTGGTATGGGTAGTTAATATATTACCTTTACAAAAGATCCTGAATTCTGACATACATCTGTCCTCAAGGATGTCAGCTTCATGGCACTGAGGTATTATGAATTTGTACATTTGTTTTTCCAATCAATCAGGACACTGAGAATTGAGTTTGTTATTTTCCTTCATAGAAAAAAATTCAAATAGCAAGTTTAAATCAATCTGGAAAAAGAGAAATATAAATGTAGAATGAAACTATAGTTTTTATTTTCTTTTCCTTCCCTTTTTATAACAAGCAACAATTTTCTCCTGAAGTGGAATAGTAAAGACTGCTGTACCAGGACTCCAGAACAAACAAGGGCACTGTGTCAGGTTAAGGGTCACTTGTGCCTTCGTGAATGTCCAACAGGGCCCCGAACCTTCCAGCAGGTACAGAAGTTCAAAGCTCACGTGGAGCTCAGATTCGGGTTAACCAGTGCGTTGGGCAAATGACTTGGTGATTAAAATAAGATGAGTCAATGGAGCTATGCTATTTGCAACAAGGAAATTACTGCTGAATTTGAAAAACAGTTTCTTGTAGGTGGTAAATATAAATATTGAAGAGCATCCCAAAAATTTTAATTGTTCATGGTTACAAAGTTAGTTGCTATAAACTTACCCCATGGATTTCCTTTGCTGACACTCTTTTTTTTTTTTTTTTTTTTTGTCTTTTTGAGACAAGGCTTCACTATGCCGTTCAGCCTGGCCTTGAACTCACTTTGTAGCCCAGGCTGGCCTCGAACTCACAGTGATCCTCCTGCCTCAGCCTCCAAGTGCTGGGATTACAAGCATGTGCCACCACACCCAGCCTGCTGACACTCTTAGAAAACAAGTGTTGTACCTGAAAGTCCTAGATCATACTTTCTAGTAGGGTGTATTGCTTTGTTATTTGTTATACTACATGTTAAACTAATTAATTATATATCAGTTACTATATCATATGAGTGTTAAGTTATTAGTTGTTATTTGTCCCCCCTCAGAGAACATAAGCTCTACTTTGGCAGAGATTTTCACTTGTTTACCAACCACGTAGAACAGTACCTGGTACATTCCCCCAATAATTATAGAATGACTGGCTAAAATATAGAAGTCAAAATTAAAAGAAAGAAAATAATTCCACTGAAAACACTTCACAGTAGAAGAGAAATTAATATTAATTTTTAAAATAATCTCCACAAAAATAATCCGTTCTCTTTAAAGCAAAGGTCTTTGTAACGTGCCCTCCAGCATCCTCCTCAGCAGAAGAAAGCGATCTCCACGGCGGACCAGTCTCAGCACATAGGTCTTCCCTCCCTGCAGAGCATAGTCCCAGGTCACCACTCACTGGGTAATGATCTCATATCCGCCTCTGATATTTTCCATCTGAATTGATTCCACCATAAAATTCATATTGCTACTATTCAAGGAAATAAACATGGATTAAATGCTTACTCCCAAAGTCCTAGAAACTGACTTTAAGGCTCAGGGCTGAAAATTAGACATAGGTTGAAACAAGGATTCCTATGCTCTCTCTGGCATTAAATTTTGAGGTAATTATTGAAAAATTAACTGCAGCTTTGGACTTAATTTACAATTTGGCCACCAAATATTATTGAAAATCTGAGCTACAGCTTATTAAAAACCTAAGGCTACTTCAGCCTGGTAGCTATAGATAAAGGATAAATGTGTCACACTGTATGAGAAACTTAAGATGGCTATGAATTTTGTGAAGGGTAAAACTAAACCTCTCCTTTCCAATTACAAAACCTCTATATCTCAAAATATGTTGGCCACCATCCTTCCCACTCCCACTGAAACACAAGAAAAGCATGTGACTCTCTGGCTTTGCCTCTGCCAGCTGGACAGGGTGTACTATAGCCCATGGCTGACGGCCTCTCCCACGGTGCCTGTTGCTCTCCCTTGCACCCCAATGGACTGGGACAGTTTACTTCAGTGTCCTTCCTCTGCTATCTAGCAGAGTCCTTCCTGGCTATCAAACCACCACTTTTCACTCCAACATGAGTGCAGGTAGTCAGGCAGCATGGTGTCCCTCCCCAACTCCTGACACATCAGATGACACTGTTGCCTTTCCAAAGAACAGAGAGGGCACCCGAGAGTGACTAAGATCAGGAAGTAAGGGATCTGGGCCCCTTATTTGCACACCCAACATTCACAGCAGTTCCCAGACACTTCTTACGTTTTAGAACAGAAGGGCTCCCTCCTGTGTAGCAGCCCCCTTGTGCTACAGCACAAGTCCTGTTAAAATAGACTCACTTTGGCGTTCCTGTAAACCTGCTCATGATTTATTTCTTGCTGTGGGCTCCAAAAGTCCTATAAACCTACTTAGGATTTCTATCCTGAGTAGTGTGGACAGAGAGAATAAACAGAGCTGTTAACACCAAAAAGTTCCAGGGACTAGCAGTCAACAAAGACCAGTGTTAGCGACCCAGAAACTGGTAGAGTCAACATATGGTGTCCAGCACAAGCTGGCATCGGAGGGTGATGGCCAGCAGCAACACTGACCTGCAGTTCTCTGTGTCAACTGTTGGCATCTGGCATCACCTGGTGTTGTCTGGTGATATCAGGACTGATAGCAGAGCTGCACTTTGCTGATTCACGATTTTTATCTGAATTGAGCAAAAGAGCCCTAGACAGATTGGCAACGTCATCACATAAGAAGATACTGCTTTGTAGACATCAATAATTTCCTTCTTGTCAATCATTATTTGCGCAGAATTTCATGATGTCTACTTTCTTAATTTAGGTAGTACTTACAATCTTAGGTATTTTCCTGTTTTCATAAATACTTCTTCAGAGATGTTTTATATCAATTCACTGAAGTCAAACCAGAGAGCTGATTTTTCTCTTTTGTTCTTTCATTTTTATTTCCATTGGTAACTCACACATTCTTACAATTTCACCATTTAATCAATGGTGTGTGTAACCATTTAATCATGATATGTTAACATGACTAGATTAAGAAATGCCTAGCAATTAGTAAAGTGTACCTCTTAGTACGTTTGTTGGAAGTTTCCAAGGTGACTGGTATGTAGGCCAGCAAACTGAGGAAAAACCACCCTGATTGCAGCTGGCACCATCCAGTAGGCTTGTAGCCTGGATGGAATAAAAAGGAAAGAAGGAAGAAGTTGACATGCATTTGAAAAGCTCCTTTTGGGGTTGTCAACTGTGGACATCAGACTTCAGTTTCTTCAGTCTTGCAACAAAGACTCTTACCAGCAACTCTCCAGGATGATTCCAGGCCATCAGTCTTGAACTAGTGCTATTATTGGTCCCTCTTATTCTGTGACTTCTAACTTCTTACACTGAGCAGCTACTGGATCCTCTACCTCCCTAGTGCACAAATGAACACTGTGGTTCTCCCACCTCATGTCCTGTAAGCCTACATACCAAATCCCCTTGCATAATTATACATATAATCCCCTTACATAATTATACATATAATCCCCTTGCATAATTTAATCAATTCTGTTCCTCTAGAGAACCCTAATCAATACAGTGTGCTTTCTTTTTTTTTTTTTTTTTTGTGGGTACCGGGGGGTTGACCTCAGGACCTCACGCGCCAACAGGCACCCGTGCCACTGAGCGATATCACCGGCCCCTTTTTCGTATGTGGGATCCGGGAGTTGAACTCGGGCCCTCGCACTTGCAAGGCAGGCGCTCACGCCGCTGAGCCATCTCACTGGCCCACAGTGTGCTTTCTTGCAACAGGTACCATGTTGGTGTTCAGTAAGTGTTGAATAAATAATTCCTATCTTCATTGCTCCCGTGAAGCCCCAGGTGACTCTTCTCTGTAATGTAACCATTGTGTACTGCAAACATGTACCAATAAAAAGATACAAATTTAAAAAATAAAGATATAGAAAGGTATCATGAATGTCAAATAGGTAATGACTGCTCTATCAGTTCGGATTTTCTAAACTTGCAAGAAACTCAATGCAAAGAGGATTAAACAATTTTTTTTAAAGAAAGAGGAAAGTTTACTGGTTCATATAAATGAACACTCAGGGTTTACATTTCCATTTCCATGCAGCCTAATCCAGGACTGAAAGAAAACTAGAAAATTTTCATGACATTATTTCCTGTGGGTTGCTTAATTTTAGCTACACATGGCAGCCTTTGGGAGCCTCCAAGCTCTCCCTTGAATCTTCAACATCTATAAATCTCAACATTCGCATCACCAACCTCACAGGAAGAAAGAGAGTATGTGCCCAATATTTCTTCCCAAATCCTTCTGAGGTTTATTCTGATTAGATCCAACTTTGGCCACATGCCATATCTTCATGTGCATATCCTAAATGGCTCGAGCTAACAGAATCTCACCTTGGCAAGGAGGCATGAGTTCATCCAAGTAGGGAATGTTTCCAGGAAAGAAAGCATAGACATTGGCCAACAAACCACCACTATAACAGGGTATGGCTAATCCCCAAATGTTGAACTGTATTGGTTCATCTCTGATCATTTGACAGCTTCCATTTTCAAGCTAACTCTTTAAACATCATGTTAAAGGAATTTACTTACCTTATATTGGCTTTCTATTGCAGCATAACAACAAACTTTGAGATTTAAAATAGTCCCTGTTTATTATCTTACAGCTATCCAAGTCAAAAGTCTAAGCATGGCTTAAATGGATCTTTTGTTCATCATGTCACAAAAAGAAAATCAAGATATTTAGACTTAATTCCCATCTGGGGCTCAAGTCTACTTCCAAGTCACTTGGCTTTGGCAGAATTCAGTTTCTTATGGTTGTAGGATTGAGGTCATTGTTTTCTTGCTGTTTGTTAACTGGTGATCACTCTTGGCTATTAATGACCATTTTCAGGTTCTTGTCCCATTGGCTCCTCTTATGGTTTAGATCTAAAATGTCCCCCTTAAGTTTCATACATTCAGAGATAGAGCTTTGGGAAGGAGATTAGATCAGGGAGAGCTATACTCATCAGTGGATTAAACCACAGATGTGTTCATAGCTGAATGTGCTGTTGGGAGGTAGAGTTTGGTCAGAGGAGGCAGATCACTGGGGCATGTCCCAGAAGAGTATATTCTTATCCCTGACTCCTTGTTCTCTCTGCTTCCTGGCTACCATGGGGTGAGAAGTTGTCCTCCACCATGATCTTCCATCACACCACTTCTGTTTGGAGCCAACCAACCATGGAATGAACCCCCTGAAACTGTGAGTCAAAATAAGCCTCTTCTCCTTTAACTTTTGGAGGTCAGGTATCTTGTTCCAGTGAAAGAAAAGTGACTAACACAGCTCCCTTCCCTCTCAAAGAACCTCTCTTGAACTGCATCCTTTTCACATTTCTAATAGGTCTAGCTTCTGTCTGATGTCTAGACACAGCTTTAAAGAGCTCTTATCTTCATGTCAGGCCCATCCAAAGTAAACTTCCTATTTTGATTAACTATGATCTTAATTCATCTCTAAAATCCCTTCACAGTAATAACTTGATTAGTATTTGACAGAATAACAGGGTGAAGGTATGCAGATACACCAGAGGCCAGATATCTTAAGGTCTATCTTAGAATTCTGCTTACTGTATTAGGATATTTTGTTTTGCTTTTAAGGAGGATAAGGTGAGAATAGGGATGGGGAAGGCTTTTATTCTCTTAACAAAGTCATTTGTTTTGTGGAATTATCATGAAACAGTAAATAGATACATAAATAAATAAATAAAATTTTAAAAAGACAATGACTATGGCACAAGGAGAATAATCCAAAATTTAAAACACCATAAAAAATACAAATAGAAGTATAGAACCAAAGAGGATAAACTAAGTTTTTTGGAGGGACAGGAAGGTTTTGTTTTGGTTGGCTTCGGAAGTTTGTTTTGTTTGTTTTTTAGCAAGTTTAGTGACAAATCTGGGACCTTAATGTGAAATGATTTCTGAAGGGAAACTTTTTTCAGAACAAATAATTCAATTATAACTCAATTTGAAGCATAGGTTGAGGTTCTTCTATGCTTTCTTTTTTTTTTTTTTTTTATTTGTGGGTACTGGGGGTCGACCTCAGGACCTTGCCTGCCAGCAGGCGCCCGTGCTGCTGAGCGATATCACCAGCCCTTTTCTCGTATGTGGGTTCCGGGAGTCGAACTCAGGCCCTCGCGCTTGCCAGGCAGGCGCTTACGCCGCTGAGCCATCTCACAAGCCCTTCTATGCTTTCTTAGATAACAAAGAAGGAAAACCAAAAACCTTCCCTAAAAATCAAAGTCAAAAGTTATTTTGTGGAAGTTCTAATGTCTTGGATGTTTTCTGGTTAAAAGCACATCTGTTAAGTGTCTCCGCAATACAATATATGTTTTTAAAGGGAGAGAGAATGAGCAGAACAAAGGTCTTCTAGTCTCTTAAGAAAGAAGGCTGTTCCTAAATTTCTTTCTGGTTGTTGAAGTAAAAGTGAAACATTGCCCTCTGGAGGAATAAGGGTTTTCTGGAACAGACAGCTATTTCACCATAATGGATTGTTGCTATGTACACTGTAATGTTCTAATTTCAAGTAGCTGATTTTCTTTAGGGCATAGACTTTGTGTAGGGTATAGAGAAGAAATAGAAAATAGATTCTGTGCAGGAATTGCTAGTAAAAATTGATAAATTTAGTATTGTTTTCAAGAGCTGGGTAAAGAAATTTGAAGAAATATTAGTTTATAAATTTTTAAATAATGTATTTGCACTCTGATTGTGGAATAAAGATTTGTCTTAGAAAATGGGAAGTTCATAGTCTTTTTAAAAGTGTGTAGATTTAAGTATAACAAACTTTTCTTATCAGTTATTACAGCAAGAGAACTATATATACAAGATACTATATGATCTTAAGTTATAAAAAAAAGTGGTAACAAAATGTACTCATATAATTTTGCTACCATATTCAGACTTAATATTTAAAGAATTTTAAACAAGTAAGTAAAACAGAATTTTCAACTTCAAAGACTAGATTTGGCAATGCATGGCAAGAACTTCCCCATTACCAGAAGAGTTCATCACGCTCGTATTATCCCAATGGTCAAAATCAGAAACTGATGCAAGTCATTTATATGTCTGAGTTTCTGTTTTTAATACAATTAAGTATTTTTAAATTATTCTCCCCAGAACCACAATCAGAACAATTCTGGGCACTGCCTCATCCATGAGAATAGACTTTATCTCATCTCTCTGTGGGTTCCACAGAAACCTTCCACAGATGGTTCCAGGCTTTAAGAAACAAGAAAGAGGGCCAGGGATATAGCTCAGTGGCACAGCACCTGCCTGGCAAGCACAAGGTGCTGAGTTTGATTCCCAGTACCAAAACAAAAAAACAAACAAACAAACAAAAAAAAAAAAACCACAAGAAAGAACAGAAAGAAGGAAGGAAGGAAGAGAGGGAGGGGAAACATAAGGATGAAAGGAAGGGAGAAAAGCAGATGGAAAAGAAAGAAAGGGGAAGATGGGAGAGAAAGGAGAAAGGAAGAAAGGGAAGGAAGTACAGAAGGGGAGAAGAAAAAGTAGTTTGCAAATTATTAAAGTAGGTGGTCTCTTTCAATTTTCATCTTACATGGTGTGACTCTCTTTCTTTTTGTTACTCCAGAGATGGCAGCAGCAAGAGTCTGGTCACCTCAGGCTAGTTCCTATAATGACAGATGATGTTAAATACAAGCTGAAGCCTGAAGCAAAGGGACAAAATCAGGGTATGGCACTATACGTTCTTAGTGTGGGTAGAAGACTTTGGGAAAAAAAATATGCAATAGAAGAGCACTGTACAATGAAGAGCAAAACCTCCTATAGGCTGAGGAAAATTTCTTCACGTGACATAGCATTTTTCCTCCTCAGCACGTATCTGTCAGCCATCTCACGCTGACTCACAAGTAAACATGGTCCTCTTATTTCCAGACTCACTCCAGATTGCCATGGTATAGAGCTCCAGATATCTTTCAAAATAGCAATGCTAAAATTTTAAACAACTATTTTTTAAAATTGCCAAAAGAACTTTCTGGTTTGCCCCTGTTCTTTTTCCACAAGCAAAGGATTAAATGGCTCCTCAGGATAAAACCTGTCAAGCAGTTCTTTCTGCATCAGTCATATTGTAAAATGCTAAGCCACTTGTTTTAAATGCAAAGATTCTTTGACCAAGGTACAAAGAATTTTAGGGCACCAACTTTTTGCACTGCTCATCATAGAATCCAAATTGGCCAGCCTTACCACAAGAAAGTGGCTTTTCTTCATTCCCTTTCCACAAGGCAGTTACCACACAAGGCAGTTACCACACAAGGCAGTTACCACACCAGTCACACTATTACCAAAGAAATCAAACTCTTCTTGGATAAATCTCAGAATGTCTCCTTCACTTTCTGTGGACACTCGAAGTTGCTTACTACACTGAACTTTTGAGTGGCAAGTCATTCGGACGCCTTCTATTTCCTCATCTCACTGGGAAAGCCAATTTCCATCACAACTCCACCTCCTCAGCCTGTAGCCTCTCCTGTCCTCTCTAGTCTCCGCTGGTAGACCATAAATCCTCTCTCTCCCCAACTCAGTCATTAGATTTTTGTCTGCTCCAAAAAAAATTGTGTTCCTATAAAATATTTTTTAAACAATTCAGTCCCCCTCTCATTTTACCCCAGAGCCCTGAACATACTAAATATATGCTTTATCATCTGGCTACACCCCCTAGCTATAGAATTCTTTTCAAAATGAATCTAGATCTTCTATATTTTATAAAGTTGTTTATGCTCCTAAAGTAAGTTTTTTCATTCCTTGAATTTCTTAATAATTTAAAGAACTAAAACAGGAAAATAGAGATAAAAGAAACTTGGGGTAAAAGTATAGAAAATATCATAAATGGCAAATCAAAATATCATCTTTGGAAAACAATATATCTATATTAGTAGAAATAGTATACAATTCTGAAACTGCAATAGGAATGATTCATTCTGTTCATTTTTCTATAAAAGGTATATGTGTCATGGTAATAGCATAAATAAAGAAATTTACGTAAAATGGCTTGTCTAGCACTACCTTGGACAATGAAAATCCAAATAAATCCAACAATTTAAAAATAAATGTGAAAAAAATAAAAATAAAATAAAATGTGACTCACCCTTTATGAGAATTTGACTTTGGAAATGATACTATTCTCAGATTTAACAAGTTATAGGTTTTAAGAAATATCACAAATATTACAGAAATCAAGAAAAATAATTATCTGTCAACTACTGCAATATATTGTTCTATATATTTTGCAACATATTTTTCTGATCCCTTCTTTAAGTGTTAATTACTTGAAATATAATTTTCTATAGTGACAGGAATGCTAATTTTGTCTCCTTTCCAAGTGAGGAGAACTAAAGGTCAAGTTTCCTTATTTTCATGATAAATACCTCTGCTTTGGACAAATGTCAAATGACTTTGAAAAATATATATGTTGTCTTAGTCACTCTCTTTATTACAGGGACAAGATACCCAACACCCACGGCTTAAAGGAGGAGAGGTTTATTTTGGCTCCTGCTTTCAGTCTGTGGTCAGCTGGCTCCAAAGCAGAAATAGGATGGCGGAGAGGCGTGGTGGAGAAACAGGGGTTCAACCACTGGCAGCCAGGAAGCAGAGAGAGAGGAGAGCAGCCAGGGACAAAAACACACACTTTCGGGCACACCCCCAGTGACCTGCCTCTTTTGAACAGGCTCCATCTCCTAACAGCACATTTAGCTACTGAACTCATTAATGGATTAATGTACTGGTGAGTATAGCGTCCTTATCGTCCAATCATCTTCCACACACGCAAGGATTTTGGGGGACATTTCAAGCTACACCATGATACATATACACAAAATAAACCCTGCATTGTTATATAACAAAAGCTTCTTGCTATGATTTTGATTTTTAATTGAGATACTCCAACTCTCTTTTTCAAGGAAACAACTTCTTACCTAAAAAATTTGTATCCAATGTAGGATTTTTCATACTAAATCTTTTTCATTTCTATTTCATGGAAAATTTTAAGAACTCAGTATATTCTCATCATCAACCTTATACCCTGCCATATTTCCCAACTCTCATCCTGAAAGGAAAAGCAAAAGTGATGCTTTTTTACTTCCATCCTTTCCCGAAAGCATTACAGACATTTGAAACAAAACCCTGTGAACCCATACAGTTCTTTACAATAACTTCAGGACGAGTATATGGTATACTCTGTATTATCTTCTAGTTATCGGTCAAACTAGAGGAAGAAATGTGTTAATTTAATATTTTCTCTAAGCATTAAGGTCTTGACTACTGTTTTAGTTTCACAAAATGTACATCATCTTGGATTCTTACTCAGTACTGAATGCCAATTTGTTTAAAGCTCTCGAAAATGTTGTAATCATCAGTGAAATTTTAGGTTTATTTTTTTTATTTTTTTTTTTTGTGGGTACCAGGGGGTCGACCTCAGGACCTCGCGCGCCAACAGGCACCCGTGCCGCTGAGCGATATCACCGGCCCCTTTTTTGTATGTGGGATCCGGGAGTCGAACTCGGGCCCTCGCGCTTGCAAGGCAGGCGCTTACGCCGCTGAGCCATCTCACCGGCCCTAGGTTTATATTATTTAATTTTGTATCATCTTTTTATTTGCATCCAGTAAATATAGCAACCAATCTTCATTTCCAATAACTCAAGTAACTCACCGTCTCTCATTTTTAATTTTATGTAAAAAGTATACATAAATTTATTGAGATTTAATTATTATTGAAAGCAAAATATACATAAAATATGAAATTTAATTATCATTGAAAGCATCATCTGAAATCCTAATTTTTCAGTTTTAATGGAAAAGTAAGAGATTTGCTATATCCCCAGATATCTATCAAAGGACCATTTCTCATTTCTTTAAACGTGTGTCAACCAAAAAAATGTAAACTGTGCAAAAACAAAAATAACTCTGAGATAAGTGTCATTTGATTAAAGATCATATAAAAGTACAGCACAATAGTACGTGCCTATAATTTCAGCTACTCAGGAATTTGAGACAGGAGTATTCTAAAAGCAAGACCACTCTGGGCAACTTAGACAAACCTCTCTCAAAGCAAAGTCCAAAGAGCCGGAGATGCAACTCAGTGGTAGACTGCTTGTCTAGCATGTGCAAGTCCCTGGGTTCAATCCTTAGTACCATAAAGAAAAGAAAAAAAAAAAAAAAAAAAAGAGAGAATACCTTATTTGTGTGTAATATAGTAGCTCTAATTGTGATTTAGCTACTTACCTTCAGGCTGATAATAATACCCAAAATCAAGTGTAAAGATGAAGATCTAAAGTCACTAACAGGTAATTAAAGTTTCTCTCAATATTTAAAAATAAACTTATCTATTAAAAACAAGTTTTGGCTCAATAATTAAAGGAAGAGGACCCCTCCCTCCATCCAGAGGGCCCAGACAGGCCTGCAAGATCACTGGTGACACAGTAGGGCCCCAGCTGGGGCGCACATGATGGACAGGTGGGACTAGCAGCCTGGAAAAGTCTGAAGCAGCAGTAACAATATGAGTCAATGGCTGGTTCACATAAATATTCCTAGGCTAGTCAGCCTGGGAAGAATCCAGGACTCTACAACCAGCCCACAGGAGGAATCCAGGTGACTGCCCCTTCCCCCTACACTGCAGGACCGGGTGACCGGGAGAACGCCAGCCACACAGTAGGACCCTGACTAGGGCGCACACCATGGACAGGTGAGAATAGCAAGATTACAAAGACCAAAATACCAATCAACATGTGGTAAGTTAGGCAAACCAGCGTTGTGCTTAGGGACAAAGACACACAGAATAGAAGCACCCGCTTTTTAAAAAATTTATTTCATCTTGATTTATTTTTGTTTTTATCTTACTTTCTTTTCCTTTTTTCTTTTCTTTTTTCTCAATTTTTTCTTTGTTTTTCTTTTCTTTTTTTTTTTTCTTCTTTCTTCTCCTTTCTTTTGTTTTCTTTTTTCCTCTCTTTTCTAAACACCTGGGGAGAACTCCAGCCACAGAAAACTAATCCCAGCCCCAAACCCAAAGACCAAGTTCAGATAATCCCTCAAATACTCCTTCATTCTTTCTTTTCTACTCCCTTCTTTAGTTTCCCAAACGTGGCATGATCATCCTTTCTCCTCCAGACTTGCTTCTACCTCCTTCCCAGTTATCTTTGTTTCATACAATATCCTTCCTAAATTTCCCCACCACAGACTAAAACCATTCTACCAAGGGGAAACAGTTTGCATACTAACTCCTAATTTATGATCATTTCTGTTATATAAACATAGACTTTGCTTCTATGGTCTAAAGTACAAAATCAAAAGTTACCAAAGTTTGTCAATTTCTAAATTGTGCTTCATGCTATTGTTATTGCTAATTGTATTATTTTAGCTAGGATGTCATATCCGTTGTAATCAGTTGTTCTACCTTCTGTAAAAATACTGGTGCAATAACCTCACCACAGCCTAACACCAAAGGACTGGGGACAGAGCCAAACAGACACCAACATCCCACTCTCAATTAATTGGGAAGGTAGGATCATAGTACAGACACAAACTATCAACCTCCTACACACAGAAGACATCCTTGAAGAACAGACTTTTCCTAGAGAGGCCTTGATACTAGTGATATAGCTATCTACTACAAAAACTCACAAGGATCATCACAGAAAACAAAATTAAAAAAAAATTTTTTGAAACACAAAATGACAAGATAAAAAAGCAAAATGCAATCTCAGACTTCCAGCCCACCCAGAACAAGTACAGGAGACATCAACATAGAAGAAACTGGAAGACACACACCTGAAATTTCTGAAAAGATAGCAAGTGAAGTGAAGAAACAAATCCATCAGTCTATAGAGGAAATCATATCAGAAATAATCTCTCAGGTAAAAAGAGAAATGACAACCATAATGAAAGAATTGCTCAGCATAGCTAGAGAAGATATAGATAAGAAATAAAGGAGCATAGGAAAATGATGGAAACCTTGAATGAACAATATAGCAAAGAAATAGAATGCAAGAAACAGATTCAAAAAGATATCCAGAAAATGAAAAAGTCCACTGAGAGCTGGCAAAATCACTTGAATGAAACTGAAGAGAGACTCTCAGACCTTGAAGACAGGATCGTACCTAGTGATCACAAAAGGAAAGATATCTTAAAAATAACAAGGGACCAGAAATAACAGTTCAACAGCTCCAAGATGACACAAAGAAAAACAATATAAGACTGATAGGTGTCAATGAAAAAGCAGGAGTCAACACAAATGACATAAGGAGACTTTGTAGAAGTAATAGCAGAAAATTTCTCAAGCATGGGAACAGAATCTGACATACAGATAAGTGAGGCATACAGAACTCCAAACAGTCATAACCAAAATAAATCTATAACCAGACATATAGTAAAGAACCCAGAAATTCAGCACAAAAACAGAAAATTAAAAGCTGTTAGAGAAAAGAAACTAATCACCTATAAAAGAAAGCCCATTAGAATCGTGGCAGACTTCTCAACACAAACCCTCAAGTCAAGAAGAGCTTGGAGTGAAGTATGTCAAGCCCTGAAAGAAAACAACTTCCAACCCAGATTGATGTACTCTGAAAAACTATCTTTCAAAATTAATGGAGAAATAAGATACTTCCATGACAAAGAACAACTGAAGAAATTCATGACCACCAAACCAACACTACTAAGAGTACTGAAAGATATTCTAGATAGAGATAAAAATGACGACAATTCTAAGAACAACATCAGAAAGAAAACACCAGACAGGGCAAGCAATTAAACAGAGGGGAAAAGCAGGGAACTAACAGCAAGAAAATAACATGACAAATATCAGCCAATACATATCAGTTATAATAATCAATGTAAATGGCCTCAATTCACCAATCAAAAGAAACAGACTAGCAGAATAGATCAAGAAACAAGGTCCAACAAAATGCTGTATACAAGAAATACATTTAACTCAAAAAGAAATTCATAGACTGAAAGTCAAAGGATGGAAAACAATACTCCATGCAACAGGAACCCAGAAAAAAGCAGGGGTAGCTATTCTGTTTGCAGACGATGTGAATTTCAAACCAAAACTGATCAAGAGATAAAGAAGGTCACTACCTCCTTGTTAGGGGAAAAATTCAAGAGGAAGAGATAACAATCATAAATATGTATGCACCAAATATAGGAGCACCCAACTATATAAGACAAATATTAATAGACATGAAAAATCAAATAAGCAATAGCATAATTGTAATGGGAGAACTTATCAGCCCATCATCACAAAGAGATAGATCAACTAGACAGAAAATCAGCAAAGAAATAATAGAACTGAATCAAATAATTGAAAAAATGGACTTAATAGACATTTACAGAGTGCTCCACCCAACAACATCAGAATACACATTCTTCTTAGCTGCACATGGGATTTTCTCTAAAATAGACCATATACCAGTCCACAGAACATGCTTAAGTAAATGCAAAGGAATTGAAATTATCTCATGCATATTATCTGAACATACTTCAATGAAACTGGAAATTAATGGCAAAAGAAACTGCAAAAATTTCATAAACACATGGGAACTAAGTAACACCCTCCTGAACAACTAATGGGTCACAGATGAAATTAAAGAAGAAATTAAACAATGTCTACAATCAAATAAAAATGCAAATACAACATACTGGAACCTGTGGGACACAATGAAAGCATTCCTAAGAGGGTAATTTATAGCAGTGAATTCTCACATCGGGAAAACAGAACAAGCACAAATAAACAACCTATATATACCTCAAGCTTCAAGAAGAAGAAGAGCAAGTCAAGCCCAGAGCCCATACAAAGGAGGAAATTATAAAGATCAGAGCAGAAATTAACACAATTGAGACTAAGAAAACAATATAAAGAATTAATGAATCAAAGAGTTGGTTCTTCGAAAAAATACATAAAATTGATAAACTCCTATCCAAACTTATCAAAAAAAGGAAAGAAAAAACTCAAATTCATGCAATAAGGAATGAAAAGGGTGAAATCACTACAGATCCTGTGGAAATTCAAAAGATCATCAATATATACTTCAAAAATCTTTACTCACTAAGGATGGAAAACACAGAAGAAACACAGAAGAAATGGACAGATTCCTAGAAACATATGAATTACTAAAGCTGAATCAAGAAGATGTAAAAATTCTGAATAACCCAATATCAGTTAATGAAATTGAAAGTAATTAAAAATTTACCAACAGAGAAAAGCCCATGTCCTGATGGATTCACTGCTGAATTCTACAAGAAATTTAGAGAAGATTTAATGTCAATACTCCTCAAACTCTTTAATCAAATTGAAAAGGAAGCAATTCTCCCTAACTCATTCCTGGAGGCAAGTATTACTGTGATACCAAAACCAGAGAAAGACCTAACCAAGAAAGAGAACTACAGACCAAACTCCCTAATGAACATAGAACCGAAAAATCCTCAAAAAAATACTAGCAAACAGAATGCAGCAAAGCATCAAGAAGATTATACACCATGACCAAGGGGGATTAATTCCAGGAATGCAGGAATGGTTCAACATACGCAAATCAATAGACGCAATATACCATATCAATAGAGCAAAAGACAAAAATCATATTATCATCTCTATAGATGCAAAAAAAAGCTTCTGATAAAGTCCAACACTCATTCATGATAACAACACAAAAGAAAATCAGAAAAATGGTCTCTACAGAAATCTGATAAAAGCCATCTATGACAAACCACAGCCAACATCATACTAAAACTGAAAGCTTTCCCTCCAAAATCAGGAACAAGATAAGGATGCCCACTATCACCACTCCTATTCAATACAGTTCTGGGAACATTAGCCAGAGCAATTAGACAAGAGAGAAAAATAAAAGGAATAAAGATAGGAAAGGAAGAAGCTAAACTATCATTATTTGCAGATGACATGATACTCTACGTAGAAGACCCCAAAAACTCCACCAAAAGACTACTAGATTTAATAAGCAAATTCAGCAGCATAGCTGGATACAAAGTCAGTACTCAAAACTTGATAGCATTCCTGTACAGAAACAACAAACTCACTGAGAAAGAAATTAGGAAACAAACACCTTTCACAATAACATCCAAAAATAAAAGAAATACTTAGGCATCAACCTAACAAAGGAAGTAAAAGATCTATATATTGAATACTACAGTACTCTGAAAAAGGAGATCAAAGAGGATATCAGAAAATGGAAAGATGTCCCTTGCTCATGGATAGGAAGAACCAACATTGTGAAAATGGCCATACTCCCAAAACTGTTATACAAATTTAATGCAATCCCAATCAAAATATCATTAGCATACCTCGCAGATCTAGAGAAAACATTCCTAAAATTCATTTGGAAATAGAAGAGACCTAAAATAGCAAAGGCACTCCTGGGCAACGAAGGCAAGGCAGGAGGCACCGCAATCCCTGACTTGAAATTATACTACAAAGCTACTGTGATAAAATCAGCATGGTACTGGCAAAAAAAAAAAAACAGACTTGAGAATAAGTGGAACAGATTGGAAGATTCAGACACAACTCCAAACACACCCAGCCACCTTATCTTTAACAAAGGGGCCAAATATGTTCACTGGAACAAAGATAGCCTCTTTAATAAATGGTGCTGGAAAAACTGGCTTTACACATGCCGAGGACTAAAACTAGACCCATGTCTATCACCATGCACTAAACTAAAGTTGAAATAGATCAAAGATCTAAAATTAAAACAGAAACACTAAATAGACTGGAAGGGAAAGTAGGTAGAAATCTTGAAGACATAGGGGTAGGCAGATCATTCATGAACAAAACGCAAACTGCACAGGAAGTACTTCAAAGAATCAACAACTGAGATCTCATCTTATTAAAAAGTTTTTGCACATCAAAGAAATCACCAGCAGAGTGAAAAGACAACAACACATAGAATGGGAAAACAATTTTAGCTAACAGTAACTCAGACAAAGGACTTATATCTAGAACATATAAAGAAATGAAAAAATCAGGCCCCTCAAATTCAAAGACCCAATCCAAAAATGGGCATCTGAGATGAATACATACTTCTCAGATGAAGAAATTAAAATGGCAAATAAATATATGAAAAATATTCAACATCATTCGTCATTTGAGAAATGCAAATTAAAACAATACTGAGATTCCATCTCACCCCAGAAAGAATGGCTATCACCAAGAAATCAACCAATAACAAATGCTAGAGGGCCTGTGGGGGAAAAGGAGCATTTCTCCATTGTTGGTGGGAATGTAGACTGGTGCAACCACTGTGGAAATTAGTGTGGAGATTCCTCAAAAACCTAGGATTAGCAGTCCCATTCAACCCAGCTATCCCCCTTCGGGGTATTTTCCCAGAAGAATTAAAAACATCATACCATAGAGATATATGTGCACCCATGTTTATAGCAGCACAATTGGTAATAGCTTGATCTTGGAAACACCCAAATGCCCATCAATCGAGGAATGGATAAAAAAGATGTGGTATTTTTATACAATAGAGTACAACTCAGGTATAAAGAAGGATAAACTCGAGGCTTTTATAGGTAAATGGATACAACTTGAGACAATACTCATAAGTGAAATAAATCAGACTTGCATGTGTAAACATCATATTGTCTCCCTAGTGTAAGAAGCTGAAAGAATAAATAAGATCCAAAATGTACAATTGATACTGGGAAAGTGAAAGGGGAAGAAACTGCTCAAAAGGAAAGAACAACTGGGATGGGGGAAAGGAAAAAAGAAAGAAAGGAAAAGAATGTATATATATATACATATATGATACATAATTGATATATGATATATGATACATATATGATACATAATTATACTACTGATCTCTACTAGTTCATTGAAAAGAACGGTTTGTGCTTACATTGTTTGATCAAATTTTCAAGCCTATATCTTGTAATCTGAGCAACTACTTTAAAGATAACAATATGCAATATGTTAAACATTGTTAATCTCCTATTATCTTGTTTTGAAATTCTGTATCATCTTTTTTATAAAATAATAAATAAATAAATAATTAAAGGAATATATAAAATATTTCAAGAAAATAAAGGAAGTCAAAATTACATTTGAAATCAAAACATTTTATACGATTAGATAAATAAAATTAGGTTTAATGATACAATGTAAGAATGGTTTTTTTGGTGCATAGTATTCCAATAATTCCTCATAAGTTTTGCATTTGTACATACTTATTGCACACCTAATCCTTAACTTTTTAGTTATACTAAGCAAAGTAAATGACTGTGGTATTCATTTATTTACTGTGTGGTTAATGAAATGAATAAAATATGCTCCATGTGCACAAAACCAGATTCAAATATTTAATCAGCAGTTGGCAAAACTCTCTAAAATTATTTTTCTCAAAAACTAAGTTGAGGGCCGGTGAGATGGCTCAGCGGCGTAAGCGCCTGCCTTGCAAGCGCAAGGGCCCGAGTTCGACTCCCGGATCCCACATACGGAAAAGGGGCCGGTGATATCGCTCAGCGGCACGGGTGCCTGTTGGCGCGCGAGGTCCTGAGGTCGACCCCCCGGTACCCACAAAAAAAAAAAAAAAAAAAAACTAAGTTGAGTAGAGCTGTTTTTTAAAAATGGAAATTCTGTGTTCATTCATTTTGATTACTAATGTGATTTTAAATTGCAAGGCTCTAAGCAGCTGGCAACTGGAGCCAAGTTTCACAAGTCACATTTTTCAGTGTACAAATATTGACATATGGCTCTGTCTCATTTGACTTGTGAAATTCTGCATTTTCTGAGTTTGCAAGTTAACTGTGATAGGCTTGTAAAAACTTTCCTCACACTTTGCCCTTATCATGTAAAAATTCAAATGAGAGCTATATTTTGCCACAAAGTCAGTGGGATGATTTAGGTTTCTTAATAAATACTATGGATATTTTCCCAAGAAAAATCTTAAATACGAAGTAGATGGCTTGTGTTTTCCACACCAGTATATATCTTTGTTTTCACTATAAATAAACATACACAGGCCTGCTTTATGCATACGATCCCGATGTTGTTTCTTAGGCCAAACATATCCTTATAAAATTTCATGATCCTAAAGCTCTTATCTAACACTGAGTCCTCAATTTAGTATAATACATGAATTTATCATTTACACTTTTAATGAAATAATTATTCTTCATCTGCATCTTTAAAAGGTGCTAGCGGGCCAGTGAGATGGCTCAGCGGCGTAAGCGCCTGCCTTGCAAGCGCGAGGGCCCGAGTTCGACTCCCGGATCCCACATACGAAAAAGGGGCCGGTGATATCGCTCAGCGGCACGGGTGCCTGTTGGCGCATGAGGTCCTGAGGTCAACCCCCCGGTACCCACAAAAAATAAAAAATAAAAAATATAAATAAATAAAAGGTGCTAGGAATGAAGAGGCTTTAGAAAGCAAACACCATAAGATAGAAAATCAGCATAATGTGAATAACCCAAGAATGAGCATTTGCCAAGAAAGCATCTAATTTGACCACTTCTTACTCATTTCCTCTTTGCCTCCAGTATGTGCACAGGCGACAAAGCAAAGACAATTGACGTTTCTTCTCCACTAACAGTTGTGTTTACTCTACTCTTACCAGCACGTGAAATATTGAGACTATCATTCTATTTAGTCAGTGGCTCATAAGAAAGTTTTCAAAAACATGACCAAGGTTTCAGATTTGTTCCCATATGTTCCTCAATTGCATCACATGCCAGGACAATCTGCTTCACTATAGTTCTCTCATGTAGAACTAAAATAGTGATATTCAAAATAAAATTAAGTTAATAGCATAAATTGAGCCTTCAGTTATCTATTTTGTATACTGACTTTATTTCCTTTAGATCTATACACAAGAGAGGGACAGAGGGATCATATGGCAGTTCTAGTTTTATTTTTTTTTTTGAGGACCCTCCCTACATTTTAAAATAGTAGCTGTTCTAATTTACATTTCCAGCAGTAGTGTATAAGAGTTTTTATCTAAATTGTCACCATTATTTAAATTTTTTTTACTTTTTATGTCTGTTAGGGTAATAGTCACTCTGACTGGAATGAGATGAGAACCATTTGATTTGCATTTCTCTGATGGCTAATAATATTGAGCATTTTTTTCATATATTTAATAGCCATGTGTACTTCTTGTGAGAAATGTCTATTCAGGTCATGTGCCTGTTTTGATTGGATTACTTGTTTCATTATTATTGTTAATTTTTTTGAATTCTTTATTCTGAATATTAACCTTCTGTCAGATAAATAGCTGGAAAAGATTTTCTTCCATTATGTAGGTTGTCTTTTTACTCATTATGTATTTTCTTTGCTACCTAGAAGTGTTTTAGTTTGATATAATCCTATTTGTCAGTGTTTGCTTTTGTTTCCTATGCTTTTAGAGACCAATCCAGAAAATCATTGCCTGTACCAATATCTTAAAATGCTTCCCTTAGGCTTTCCTCCAGAGGACTGTTTCAGGGCTTACATTGAGGGGTTTGATCACTTGAGTTGACTGTGTATAGGGTGAGGGCTAGGGGTTAAATTTCAACCATTTTGCTTGTGGGTTTCTAGTTTTCCCAGCACCATTTTTTAAATAGGCTGTTATTTAATGTATATTTTTGGCAACTTTGTTGGCTGTAGTTGTATTTGGCTCTATTTCTGGATTCCCTATTTTATTCTGTTGGTCTACATGTCCATTTTTATGCCAATGACTTATTCTTTTTGTTACTATGGTTTCTAATATGTCTTGAAATCATGTTTTGTGATGCCTCCAGCTGTGCTTGTTTTGCTCAGAATTGCTTTGGATATTAAGGATCTTTTATGCTTCTGTATGAATTTCAGGATTTTTTTTTATAGTTCTGTAAGGAATGCTATTGATATTTTGATGGGGATCACATTAAATCTGTAGATTATTCTTGGTAGTATGAACATTTTAACATTAAATCTTCTAGTCTAGATCACAGGAGGTCTTCCCACATTTTAGTGTTTTCTTTAATTTCTTTCTTCAGCGTTTTGAGGTATTCATTGTAGTGGCCTTTCACTTCCTTAGTTAAGTTTATTCCCAGATGTTTTTGCTTTTGTGGCTATTGTGAGTGGGATTACTTTCCTGATTTCTATCCCAGAAAATGTATTTTTGGTGACTAGAAAAGCCACTGCTTTTATTATTTTGTGGTACAAAGACTGAACATGGGCCTCACACTAAGCTACATCTCCAGCCCTTTTTATTTTTTTATTTTGAGACAGTCTCACTAATTTGCCCCAGCTGATCTTGAAATTGTTATTCTCCTGCCTCAGCTTCTGAAATAGCTGGGATTACAAGCATGTGCCATCATCATGCTTGGCCAAAGCAATTGGTTTTTGTATATTGATTTTGTATCATGATATTTTATTGAATTCATTCCTCAATTCTAAGAGTCATTTGATTAAGTCTTTAGGTTTTTCTGTATGTAAAATCATAACATCTGCAAGAAGGGGTAATTTTATTTCCTTCTTTTGTACTTCTATAACTTTTGTATTTTTGTCTCTTACCTAATTGCTTTAACTAAAATTGCTAGAACTGTTTTAAATAAAAGCAGTGAGAGTGGACAACTTTGGCTTGTTCATGATTTTAGAGGAAATGTTTTCAGTTTTTCTCCACTCAATATGATGTTGGCTATGGGCTGTCATATATAGCCTTTGTTATGCTGAGATATGATCATGCCATAGCTAATTTCATCAGGGTTCTTATCATGAAGAGATGTTGAATTGTATCAAATGACTTTTCTACATCTATTGAGATGATCATATGATTCTCAGACTTGATTCTATTTACATCATGTATTACATTTATTGGCTTGTGCATTTTGAAATATTCGTCCATCTCTATAATGAAACCAACTTTATTATGGTATGTGACCTTTTTGATGTGCTTTTGAATTCGATTTGCTAACATTTTATTTAGAATTTTGGTACCTTTGTTCATCAGGAATATTGATCTATACAGTCGTTCTCTTTTTTCATGTGACTTTGCTAAAAGGGTAATGCTGGCCTCACAGAACAAATATGAAGTGGTTCTTTGTTTTTCAATTCCATGAAATAATTTGAGAAACATTGGTGTTAGTTCTTCTTTAAAAGTTTAGTAAAATTCAGCAGAGAAATCATTCAGTCTTGAGCTTTTCTTTTTTTGGGATACTTTTCATCTTAGTTATTTTTCTCTCATTGCTGAGACAAAATACCTGACACCCAAAGTTAAAGGGGGAAAGGTTTATTTAGCTAACAGTTTGTAAAGGTTTCAGTCCATAATCAGCTGGCTCTGAGGCGGGGTGGCACATGGCAGAGGGGCAACAGTTCACAGCAGTGGAAGACAGCAAAAGCAGAGTGAAAGCGAGAGCGGAAAGTGACAGCCCTCTTTCTGTCCCTTATATTGTATGCAGGATACCCGCCCTAGGGCATGTATAGCACTCACACCCTTAATCCCAGCATTGGACCATGAATCAATCACATGCTCTAGAAGCCCATCCCCATGACCACATGAGGCTTTGGGAGGACATCTAGACACAAACCATAACACTTTTTATAACTGATTCATTCTCATTAGTTGTTATTAGTCTATTCAGGCTTTATATTTTCTTGGTTTGCTTTTGGTAAGTGATTTGTATGAAGAAACTTGCCTGTTTCTTCTCTGTTTTCTAATTTGTTAGCATAAAGTTTTTCAAAACCATCCCTAATGACATATTTCCATGGTGTCAGTTGTAATGTCCCTCTTTCATTTCTAAATTTATGAATCTTGTCTTTTTGTATCTCCCCCCTCCCCTTTATTAGTCTAGGTAACATTTGCCCATTCTTTTATCTTTTCAAAGAACCAATTATTTTTTCATTGATCCATTATATTGTTCTTTTGGACTCTACTTCTTTACTTTCCCTTTGATTTTATTATTTATTCCCTTGTACACTTTGTTCTTCCAAGATCTTGAGTACATCATTAAGTTTTTTATTTTAAACCTTCTATTTTTCAAATGTAGGCACTCATTGCTATAAACTTCCCTGTTAGTACTGTTTTTGCTATGCTCCACAAGTTTTGATATGTTGTGTTTCAATTTTCACTTGATTTTAGGAATTTTTAAATTTTCTTTCTGATTTCCTCAATGGCTCACCATTCATTCAAAAGTGTGTTATATCTATTTATGTGAATGATTTCTAAAGTTTATCTTCCTGCTGATTTCAGGTTCCATTCTACTGTGATCAGAAGAGATATAGGATATGATCTCAATTTTTAAAAATCTATTGGGGGCCGGTGAGATGGCTCAGTGGCATAAGCGCCTGCCTGGCAAGCACGAGGTCCTGAGTTCGACTCCCAATATACGAAAAAAGGGCTGGTGATATCACTCAGCGGCACTGGTGCCTGCTGGCGCGAGAGGTCCTGAGGTCAACCCCTGGTACCCACAAAAAATAAATAAATAAATTAATTAATTAAAAATTTATTAAGACCTGGTCTTTAGCCTAATATACGGTCTATTCTAGAGACAGTCCCATGCAATGGTAAAAAATATATATTCTAAAGCTCAGCTCTTGGATAGGATATTCTGTAAATGTCTTTTCAGTCCTGATGATCCTTTTTTGATTATTTTTTTGTCTGAACGATCAGTGTACTGGTGACAGTGGGGTATTAAAATCCCCCACTATTTGACAAAATCCAATATCCATTCATGATGAAAACGCTGAGGAAAATAGATATAGAAGGTCTTTACCTCAATCTAATAAAAGCCACCCATGAAAAACCATAGCCAACATCATACTAAATGGACAGAAGCTGAAAGCTTTCCCTCTAAAATCAAGAGTAAAATAAAGATATCCACTATCACCACTCTTGTTCAGTATAGTTCTTGAAACATTAGCCAGAACAATTAGACAAGAGAAAGGAAGAAGTTAAATTATCACTATTTGCAGATGACATGATCCTCTACATGGAAGACCCCCAAAACTCCACCAAAAGATTCCTAGAATTAATAACCAAATTCATAGCATAGCAGGATACAAAGTCAAAACTCAAAAATCAATAGCATTCCTGTACACCAAAAACAACTGAGAGAGAGAGAAATTAGGGAAATGAAAAGAAAGTCAAGAAACCAAGAAAGGGGCCGGTGAGATGGCTCAGCGGCGTAAGCGCCTGCCTTGCAAGCGCGAGGGCCCGAGTTCGACTCCCAGAACCCACATACGAAAAAAGGGGCCGGTGATATCGCTCAGAGGCACCGGTGCCTGTTGGCGCGCGAGGTCCTGAGGTCGACCCCCCGGTACCCACCAAAAAAAAAAAAAAAAAGAAACCAAGAAAGTCAAAGACCTATAGAACCAAAATTATAGTACTCTGAAAAAGGATATCAAAGAAGATATAAGAAAATGGAAAGATGTCCTCTCTTCCTGGACAGGCAGAACCAATATAGTTGAAATGGCCATACTTCCAAAACTGGTATATAGATGTAATGCAATCCTAATCAAAACACCAATAGCATTCCTCACAGAACTACAGAAAGCAATCCTAAAATGCATGTGTAACCAGAAGAGATCCAGAATAGTAAAAGCAATTTTGGGCAACAACTGCAAGACAGAAGGCATCCCAATTCTGGACTTCAAAGTATACTACAAGGCTATAGTAGTAATAAAAACAGAATGGCATTGACCCAAAAAAAAAAAAAAAAAAAAAGACTTGTGGATCAATGGAACAGAATAAGAGGATGCAGCCAGGGTTCTATTCAGAAAGTCTTTGCCTATGCCTATGTTTTCAAGAGTTTTGCCTATTTTGTCTTCCGGCAGATTGTTTCTGTTTTAATATTTAGATCTTTGATCAATTTTGATTTTAGTTTAGTGCATGATAAGAGATATAGGTCTAGTTTTAATCTTTGGCATGTGCATAGCCTGTTTTCCCAGCACCTTTTGTTAAAGTATTTGCACCCTTCATCAAAGATAAGGTAGCTGAGTGGGCCTGGAGTTGTTTTTATACTAAGGAGAGAGCCAAACATTGAAGATTATAAAGAGGACCATGGTAAAAGGCGAGGAAGAATGTCTTCTCAATGCTAAGGGAGACAATCATGATTACAGATCAAATACAAGGAGAAATGGTGGTACATGCACAAATATAAATGGCAACTGACATTACATTTCAGTATCCAGAAATGGGAACAAGTGGTTGGAATTACAGCCAACTGGAGTATGGTCCAAATGTACTACCACTCAGCTCAGCTAATGCTTCTTTTGTAGGAAAGCAAATTTACCATGGTCAGATATTCTCATTTTCCACAAGTTTAAATCTAAATTTTTGTGCAAAAACTCTCAAATGTTTAATACTTGCCATTAATTCACACCTCTCAAAAATGCCATGCAAGCCAAACAAAATATATCTGTAGGTCCGATTGAGCACAAAAATGAGCTGTTCAAAATCTCCACCCTATACTTCTCTTTGACCCCTATAGAAATTTAGAAATTCAGGATCCAAACATTTAATTTAACAAAACTTCTCAAACACTGAGATGTTTGATAGTATTTGATTCTATTTCTTCCTAACATTTGATTTTCACTGGCTAAAAAGTCTTGATGAACATGCGAAAGATACCCTTCAACTTCCTTTTTATAGTTTTCTCCTCATGATCATGGGTTCTAAGAAACATTAAATTACAAGTGCTTATGATCTTAGACTACGCTAAAAGAAAATATACACTGTACTGGAAACATCCCATCAGAATTGCACACCTGGATGATGTCAAAGTCCAAATGCTCCGAACATATGTTGTAAAGTTTATACTTTATTAATAAGAGATGATTTTAAAGTCCTTAAAAAAAACCACAATAAGTAAAGCAAATAAAACTTTGAAAGTCTTATTATTATGCAAACACAAGAAGAAAAATGAACAAAAAAATCTATTCAAGAGTCAAAGATGAATGCCTTAGTTTTTCTTCCTGTTACTTACCTTTCATTCATCATAAAAATAAGCAAGTATGGTGTTTATGAAATAAACATCAAATTATCTTAAAAAAATACTACACCTAGTACAATGGGAACATTGCACTGGAATGTAATGAAGAATTATTAAAGCCAACATTGCCTTATTAATTTCCTGTATTTTTTAAAATACATACACACATGACTTTACCACAACCCAGTAACAATGAGGACACTGACTTTGAAAGAGTTTAATGAAAGTAAGTTAAATAACAAATAACTAAATATATTAATTGGGGCCAGTGAGATGGCTCAGTGGCATAAGCACCTGCCTGGCAAGCGCGAGGTCCTGAGTTTGACTCCCGGTACCCACATATGAAAAAAGGGCCAGTGATATCGCTCAGCGGCATGGGTGCCTGCTGGTGTGCAAGGTCCTGAGTTGGACCCCCGGTACCTACAATAAACAAATAAATAAATAAATAAATAAATAATGAAATAATTAAAAAGTTGTCACAAATAGTTTGAGGACAGCAATGTACAAATGACACATGTGTACCTTCCTTGCCCAATCTGGTATTCCAGAATTCAACACAATTTTTCTCTCATCACAATACAATAAAATAAAGCATTAAAAACAACTACTCTTGGGTCGGTGAGATAGCTCAGCGGCATAAGCGCCTGCCCGGCAAGCGTGAGGTCCTGAGTTCAACTCCCGGTACCCACATAAAGGAAAAAAAAGGGCCAGTGATATCGCTCAGCGGCACAAGTGCCTGCTGGTAAGCGCGAGGTCCTGAGTTCGACTCCTGGTACACACATAAAAAAAAGAAAAAACTACTCTTGCCAGCGTGTTTTGTTTGTTTTGTTTTGTTTCGTTTTACTTTTCATTTTAGACTCAGAGTATGTCTCAAGAAAGTGAAAAGAAAGAATTTTCTGGGCCACAAGACTATGTAAACTTAGTAACATCTCATGAAAAGGCAAAATTTTATCTATGTATTTTGGGGAAATTTTATACATCTAAATGTTGACGGAATATTTTCCACTTTCAGTGATAATACAAGATCTGGGGTGGAGAAGGTAAGGGGTAAAGAAAGTTCTGAATCTTTGATAACACATCTATCTTCTTCAGGAGCTAACTATAAGCTCTTGAGGGGCAGGAGTCACATACATTTTGTTCAAAGTGGCATACTCAGAACCTAGAACATGGTTAAATTTACAGCAGATATTATAGTTATAATCCCAAATGTCCCCCTAAAGGCTTATTGTGTTGAAGGTTTGGTGTCTAGCTGATGGGAAGCTTTTGGGAAGTGATTGTATCATAAGAACTCTAACTGCTTCAAATGGATTAATCCACTGATGAGTTTGCTAGCCAAAGGGACTTAGGGAGTGAGAGGTGGGGCCTACTTGAATGAAAGAGGTCACAGGGTGCATGGCTGTGAAAGGTATATTTTGTCTCCAGTCCCTTCCTTTTTTGGCTCTCCCTCTTTCTGCTTCCTGGATGCTATGAGGTAAGCAGCTTTCTTCTGCTATACCCTTGTGCCATACCCTTCTGCCATTATGCTTCTACACTAAAAGCAATTGAGAAAGCTGAACACAGACTGAAATCATTAGCCAAAATAAAACTTTCTTCCTTTGAGTTGACTTTCCCAGGTATTTTATCAAAGCAATGAAAAACTGACTAACAGAAAACTGGACTGAACCTATGAGCCAAAATCAATCTTTCCAATAAATATGTGCACTGTGTACCAATGATTATACTCTAAATTTTACTAAATATTTATTTCTGATTAAATAATAGTGCTAATAGAGAAATTGCTTTGCAAGTACAGATTTTTAAAAAACAAGATGAATTCAAGCTAGCATGCTTAATTCCTAGATCTGTCATTTACTATTATTTAACCATTCTGAGTTTCAGTTTTCTCATCTATAGAATGGGAGTAGCACTGTTGCTATGGTATGGATTTGGTTTGCTTCTTCAAACCCTTATGCTGAAGCTTGGTCCCCAGTAAAATGGTGTGAAGAGACAGTGGGAACTCTAAGAGGTAATTAGTCCATAAAACAGAGTCCTCCTCACAAATAGATTGATGCTGTTCTTGCTCTCGCAGGACTGGATTCGTTCCCCTGAGAGAAAGTTGTTGTAAAGCTAGTCCGCCTCTCTTGCACACATGTTTCTATTGCACATGCTTGCTTTCACTTCTACTTCTCTACCATAGTGATACAGCACCAGGCCCTTGCCAAAAGCAAAGCTGATGCCAGCACCATGCTCTTGGATCTGAAGAACTAGGAGCTAAGTTGGCCTCTTCTGTTAACAAATTATCCAGCCTCAGGTATTTTGTAATAACAACACAAAGTAAACTGGATATTTTGTTACAGCAACGCAAAGTGGACTAAGACAACTGCCTATCCCAAAAAAGATGCCAAGAGGACTCACAGAAACTACAGGTGCACTATCTGGCATAGTATGCAGTAAAAAAAATTTTAAAATTGCATTGTTACAATTTTGAAAAGACAATTGTTAAAATAGCTAAACCACAAAATCCTTACCAGAGTTCTTTTTTGTCTACTCAGTTATACTTCAAGATCATTTGGAGTTCCTAGTTTGATTTAAGAACAATAAAATAACAGCAGAATGGTAGTTAAAGATCTAAGAACAAAACAAAGATCTGTCTAATGCACCAAAGTACAGTACTGTGCACTAGAATCTGCATGACAAGCATGTAAAATAGATAACTCATTAAAGAATTTATAGTTGAAAGGGTGGCAGACAAGTAACAATAAACATGAATATGTAACATATGGTGTCTTAGTTACTTTTCTCATCACTGAGACACAATACCCAACACCCACAAGTTAAAGGAGGAAAAGTTTATTTTGGCTCAGTTTGTAAAGGTTTCAGTCCATAGTTAGCTGGATCCAAGGCAGGGAGGCATGGCAGAGGGACGCTGCAGAGGAGAAACAATCCATGGCATGGCAAGCAGAAGGAAGGAGGCAGGTTATCCCATCTTATCAAAAAGCCTTTTGGGGGCCGGTGAGATAGCTCAGCTGCATGAGCACCTGCCCAGCAAGCGCGAGGTCCTGAGTTCGACTCCCAGTACCCACATAAAGGAAAAAAAGGGCTGGTGATATCACTCAGTGGCACAAGCGCTTGCTGGCAAGCACGAGGTCCTGAGGTCCACTCCCGGTACCCACATTAAAAGAAAGCCTTTTGGTCGGTGCCACCACACCCAGGGTGGGGCTTCTGTCTTCAGTAAATCCTTTCAGCCACACCCAGCGCTATGCTAATTCCAATCAATAGACTAATTTAGTACTACACACCCTTAATCCCAGTATCACACATCCTAGATCCAGCCAGCTCTGAAAAGCCCTACCTATGAGCACATGAGGCTTTGGGGGGACATTGAGATACAAAGTCATAACATTTGGTATGCTATCAAGTGACAAGTGCTATCAAAAGAAGTGGACAAACTATAGGAAGACTGGGAATATAGAATAGTTGGGGGGAGTATAACTTCAAATTGAATAGTCAAAGTAGGTCTTCTGAGAAGAGGATATTGGGGAAAGATTTGAAGAAAGCAAGAAATTTGGCCTTGTGGATACCATTCTAAAAACAGATCCATAATCAATGTTTTATGAGTAAATTTAATCATTCTTTTAATTAATTCTCTAATTATCCTCTTTCTTGTCATACCAAATTTTTCCTACTTTTTCTTACCTGAAAAAAAAATGGTCAAAAAGAAAAACTGCCAGGCATGGTGGAGTATGCCTGTAATCCCAGGTACTTGGGAGGCTAAAGCAGGACAACTGCGAAATTGAGCCTGGCCTGGGCAATTAGAAAGACCATGTTGCCATACCATGCCACGCCATGCCATGCCATGCCATTCAATAAAATAAAATAAAATGGCTGGGGATATAGCTTAGTGTGAAGACCCTAGGTAGAGACAGAGAGAAGAAGGGATGGGAGGGCAGGAGAGAGAGAAAGAGACAGAGGAGAGAGAAAGAAAGAAATGGTGCTGTGGTAGTATCATAGTCCTAGCTACTCAGGAAACTGAGGCAAGATGTCGCTTGAGCCTAAGAGTTTGAGACCAGCGCAGGCAACAAAGTGACAACCCATCTTAAAAAAAGAAAAAAATTAAACCAAGAAAGTGTCATTTAGCATCTATTTGATAAATATTTTAATAAATATATTTTATGAGGAAAGGTAAATTAGCAGGTCTGAATTTCAAAGACCACCCCTCACCCACTTAAATGTATTTTTAACATAATTTAATAATATTTCTATAAAATTGCTTAAAAATGTGAGCAATATTTTCAGCATAACATAAAATATGACTGTCATTCTTTTTTTTTTTTTGTGGGTACCGGGGGTTGACCTCAGGACCTCATGCACCAGCAGGCACCCGTGCCACTGAGCGATATCACCGGCCCTTTTTTCATATGTGGGTTCCAGGAGTCGAACTCGGGCCCTCGCGCTTGCCGGGCAGGCGCGTACGCCACTGAGCCATCTCACCGGCCCCATGACTGTCATTCTTAGTACACTAACAGACTTGTAGCTCTTGTGGGGCAAGACAGACATAAACCATATATGTTTCTATAGAAATTTAAAAAGCTAATCAAAAGAGTTGACAAATAAGGTTCTTGGGAATAATTAAACATATTTTACTATACTTAGATTTCTGTGTGTGATCCAAAAATGAGGAGTATACAACCAGGCTAACTAAATAATTAAAAAGCTTCAAGAAAACATAGAGAAATAATAATAATCATCGAAGATTAGAAATGTTCAACAGAGAAAAATGAATTACAGAGCAATGAACTCTCTAATAGTTCTAAAAACTGTTCAAGCTGAATTGTAAAATAAATGTTCAAATATATATTTTAATATCCTCCCCAGCACATTTCAGTATTACCCTGAACCAATTTTATGTGCATGTAATTTATGTTTCTATGTCAAACACCTGCATGTTATAAATACATTAGCACAAAAAGCTATTGGAGGACTTTATTAAATCAGAAGTATGGCCTAGTACACTTCCACTCAGTTGAACAAGAGTTGTTGGCTAGCTGTGGTACAAAATTGAGCCAGGAAAAACATCCATTTATTTACACTCTGTAGCACCTGAAAATGTCTCATTTACACTGTGCCCAGAATTTCAAAATTTATCAAATAAATTTCCATACCCTCCTATCCAAGTAAGGCTACATTTCCAAAGACACTGTAAAATTCAAGTTAACTTCTTTAAAAAATCATACTACATAACTGTATCTAAATGCAAAAAGAAAATAGAACAGATCATAATCTGTATATGATGATAACGATCCTAAGAACATTTTATGCAAAAATAGATTTAATATGATAAAGCTGAAATACCAGGGAGCCTGGGGATAAAATATTATTGTAACAACTACAAAAGAAAACTTGAAATTTTCTATTTTTATCATTTATTTATAATACAACCAGCCTTTGAATTTAGCATAGAAAAAGTATACCAACTAATTGCCCACCTCAAGTCAATCCTCATCTATCAGGATGGAGTGAGCTGAAAAATCTGATTCCTATATATACTTCAGGGGCTCACAATAAGGGGTGATTTTGTCCCCTGCTCCAGGAGACATTTGACAACATCTGGAGACATTATTGGTTATCACAACTGGGGTGGGGTGATGGAGACGATGGACAACATATTAGAAAACAGCATGAATGGCCTGTGTGCTGTGTCAATACAAAACAAAGCAGCCATCATTCTATTGCTTTTCCCGTCTATATCCTACTTCTGAGAACCTCCACTTGGCTGCAAGTTAGTATGTTCTAATCTCCTATGTGTCTTTCTTTTTTACTTGTTATTATGGAAATATCCATACATATACAAAATAGAATAACAGAATATAGCTATTATCCAGCTTTAACAAGTTATCAACATTATCGTTTTTGTCTTGTTTTGTTTTGCTTTTCTATGCCCCTGCCACTTTTTTAAAATTGGTTTTGCTAGGGAATCCAAAAGCAATTTCCAGATAACATATTATTCCACTAATTACAATTTCTGTTTTCTTTATGTATTTACCCCTGAAGAAAAATGGTCAGAATGAACTGGGATAATGAATCTGGTAAGTGAGCAACAATAGAATGAGATTAATTAGATGAAGTAAAGAAGAGATTCAAGGGACCAGAGCAGACACCCCAAATCCAGATAGGAAATAGGTTAAAGCTATCCACGGCAACAGGAAGCGAACAGAGGGCTGCAACTGAGAAGTTAGTAAAAGTAAGGTATTTATGGTAGCTGCAGTCTGATATAGTGTCAATATTAAGACCTGTCTGGAGATTAGGGCAGAAGTGAGATGACGTCACATATATTCCAGTGATAAAGTGTCTGATCAGGAACGTTAGTAAGTTCCAATGTTCTTGCCAAGTTTAACAATTTGATAGACACCTGGAGAGCTATGATAAGGATTCTGGTACTTCCTTTCTCCGATAAGAATCTTTGTGCACCTTTTATCTTCCCGGTACTCTTTTATGCACTTTACATATACATTCCATTCAATCCATTCAAAATCTAATAGGATGGTGCAGTTATCTCCTTCACAATAGAAGCAAGTGCCGTGCCATGGAAAAGCCAAATACATTGTCTATTAAAATGCTTTTCTACATTTACTTTAATTACAGTCTTCTGCAATTGAGATTTGTCAAAAATGTAAGAAATTTCTTTTTAGACGACCAGCAAACATCAATCTCAAGTCATGGACACTTTTTAAAAGTTATCTATAAAAATATAACTAATGCCCAGGTCAAACCGCTGACAAATTTAGCCTTGAACTAGAAGTTGGTTTAAAAAAAGAAAAGAAAGAAAAAGGCAGAAAGCCTATCATAAAATCCATGAAATTTATATAATAGGATAATCAGAGTTATGGTAGACTACAAAAATTAGATGAACTATATCATGGTAAATTATATATATACATAATAGTAAGAACTAGTAGATAATTTAGAAATGTTAGATCAGCACCCCCCCCCGCCTCCTTCTCTTTCTGTTTTTGAGACAGGCTCTCAGTATGCAGCCCAGGATAGCCTTGAACTCACTTCAGCCTCCCAAGAGGTGAGACTGCAGGTGTATAACATTATCCCTGGCTAAAATGAAGATTTTGATACATACATTTTTCAGCTTCAGTTATTTTTAAAACTCTACATTATTTCCATAATTGTAAATGGGATGCCATTGTACAATAAAATGGCCAGCAATCTACAAAATAAGTAAAATACCATTTCTTTTATAATTCAGTATCCTACTATAAGAATATGAGAACTTGCTATCCTAATATAATATAGATACAATATTTTTACTCTTTTATCTTATCTAATATTTAAGGTAACACTTACCTTTTCATGGCCTTAAATATTTCTATAACATTCCTTTTAAATAGCTATGTGTAGGGGCCGGTGAGATGGCTCAGCGGCGTAAGCACCTGCCTGGCAAGCACAAGGGCCTGAGTTCTACTCCCGGAACCCACATATAAAAAAAGGGCTGGTGATATCGCTCAGCAGCACGGACACCTGTTGGCACGCGAGGTCCTGAGGTCGACCCCCAGTACCCACACACACTAAAAAATAAATAAATAAATAAATAAATAAATAAATAAATAAATAAATAGCTATGTGTAGGTTTTTATTGTAACCTAACTCAAGAGCTTTTTGGACACTGGTAGAATATAAAATAAAATAGATATTAACACTCCTATCATAAAATTAGTTTAATCTGATTTTTACCACTATTAAAAAGCAAAATAATCTATAAGATATTACAAATTGTTAATTGAAATATAAGACTTTAAATATAGGTTCAAATTCTTTAATAGACTACTCTAACATTCAAACTTTTCAAACAACATTTTCTGCAATTATGAAAACAAAGCATACTGTTACAGGTTTTAAAATACGATGATTGAGTTGAAGACTATAAAGACTATTCCTTTCTAAATAAGAAAAATACCTACAAATTCAGAACAATCAGTGTTATTTTTATGTAGATTCTTTATGAGCAAAGAAGATCAAAATTTACCCAAAAGACACAAAAGAAAATGGAACATGCACATTAAGATAGTTTCAAAAACTTTGTGGTGGTACCTTGGTTCATGAACTTAATTCTTTCCACAATTCTGGTTGCAGAATTTGTTCCACAATTCTGGTTGCAACTGGGTACCACTGTAGTTTGAAATAATTTTAGAGTTATAGAAGTGTTGTATAGAAGACATGGCTTCCTTTAATCTCCCAACCTTAATATTTTATATAATCATGGTAAACATCAAAACAAAGAAGTTAAAAGTGGTACGACATTTGGAACAAAGTTAACATTCCACCAGTTTTTCTAGTAACGCCCTTTTTCTGTTCTAAAATCCAAGCAAGGCCATCACATTCTACTTAGTTTTGATGTCTCCTTCAATCTCTGAGGCTTCATATTGATCTTATATTTGATATCCTGTTTGAATTTATTGATTAGTTCTAATCACATTTTTATGTGTGTATACTCCTTAGAATTGTCTAAGGTCAATATATAAGGTCATGTGTCACCTATTAACAGAAATTACTTCTTTCTTTCCAGTCTGGATGCCTTATATTTCTTTTTCTTGTCAATTGCCCTGACCTAATCCTTAGTACAAACTTGAATAGAAGTGATCAGACTGAGTATCTTTATCTCCCTAATCTTTGGGTCCTCACTACTTAGATGTTTGTGTTAGGCTTTTCATAAGCTCCATATATGAGAATACATATATAATATATATATATATATTCTTTTAATGAACCCTAATTGATACAATTAATAAATGAGTTTGTAACATCAGAGTAATAATGACTATGGTAACCTTAGTAACTATTTTAAAAGCTAATTCTGACATTTTGAGTTTCTAGACATCCGCTGACTATGGATGGCAGCTTAACAAAGTTGCAGTTTCTAAGAGAACCAACAATCATATCCTTGGAAGACTTGTTTGAAAAGGAATAACTGCATTAATAAAACAAGAATCATTTGAACATATCTTGAGAACAGGGGTTTCTCAAAACTAGCATGAAAGAACCTTGTATATAAACTTTTCAGTGCATGGTGGGCTTTCAGCAACCATAATGGGGATATTCATAAATTTAACAATGGAAAATAACATATAGTATTTAGAGGTCTGGCATTTATTAAACTTAACTAAGAGCAATTTTCACAATTTAGAGCTTAGAGAAAGTGTATTTTTGGACCATCACATATGGTTATATACAAAATGAAAGTTTTTCTGTATTCCTTATAATGAAGTTTCAACTGATAAATCCAAGTGGGCAAATGACTACATTTTTGAACACCTCATTTTTAATATTCCTTATTTATTTGATCATTTCCTACTGAAAGTTTCCTACCACATTGTATATAAAGTCTACATTCATAAGACGTTTTTGTGAGCAAGTAATGTTTTCATGTTAAAGAGTAACACATTAAGCCATGTAAGGGGATATAGTAAGAATGTTTAACCGAGTTTGGAAGTCAGACAGTGGCTTAGACTAAAAGAGCTGTCCTCACAGTAAGCAGTTAAAAACCTCATGGTCTACTGAATATTACTAAGGCCAAGATTAATTATCTAAATAAAAAATCATAAAACCATATAAAATGTAATGTGTGTAAGCCTTTAAAATTCTAGCATTTGCAATAATAACTTGGAATAATATATTGGGTATTCTAATGTACAGTATAACCAAGACAAATATATATATATATATATATATATATATATATATATATATATACACAAATATACAAATACATATATACATATATACACAAATATATTATATATATATATATAATTTCAAGTAACTCAAAAGTCTTATTTAATAAAAATTTGTGGGCCGGTGAGATGGCTCAGCGGCGTAAGCGCCTGCCTGGCAAGCGCGAGGGCCCGAGTTCACTCCCAGAAACCACGTACGAAAAAAGGGGCCGGTGATATCGCTCAGCGGCACGGGCGCCTGCTGGCGCGCGAGGTCCTGAGGTCGACCCCCGGTACCCACAAAAAAAAAAAAAATTTTGTAACAGAGTAATAGGATTTTTCAATTCTTATAAATGAAGATATAACAAAAACAACAAAAGCTCAGGACTAAAACAGGTAAATTAATTTATTCAAATCAGAAAGTAGAAGACAAAAAATCTGAAGCAAGTTACTTACTCTCTAAATCAAGATACATAAAATTAAAACACTTCCAGTAGAGGCAAACCATTAAGATGTTTACTTAATTATTACCGAGCACAGGACACACAGGCAGACAAATAGAATCCTAAAATTCAAAACTACTTGAGACTTTGGGCCAATTATTAAGCTCTTGTCCCCTAGGTCCAAACCCACACTTCTATACTCCACGCTGATGCTAGGCCTGCGACCCTGTAAACCATTTCTGTTTTGTCAGCTGGCTCCAAGTAAACCTCTGACAAAAGAAATCTCAGAAGGGGGAAGAATTTTAACTTGTTTCTTCTGTTTGCTTCCTGCAAGCTTCCTGTGCATGTGCTGTTTTTGTTAGCATCTCTCTTAACACCACTCTTTACCCCAGCAGCAGAGCCCTTAATCTAGTTTGCAGTTTGAAATTTCCTATCTTAGTTATTTTGAAATATACAGCACATTATATTACTAACTGTGATCACCCTGCTGAGCAATAAATCTTAAAAATTCATTTCTCCAATCCATCTGAAACTTTGTACTCTTTGACCAATAACTGCGCATTTCCTATCCTCTTGCTTCACAACCTCTGGTAATCACCATTCTGCTATTTCTGAGTTCAACTTTTTTAGATTCTCCATATAAGTGAGATCATGTAGTATTGTTTTGCTGTGCCTGGCATATTTTAACATCATAATGTCTTCCATATTCACCCACATTGTCACAAATGAAAAGATTTCCTTCTTTTTTATTAGTGCATATTAATACACAGAATAATGGATTTTGCTTTGACATATTCATGCATGCATATATCATACTTTGATCTTATCTGCCCTCCACTACTCTCCATTGCCTTCCCATCCCTACTTCCCAAACCCCTTTGACAGCATCATTTCCACTTCTTTGACAGCATCATTTCCACTTTTGTATCACATTTTGACCCCAGATTCCTGAGAGAAAACATGACACTTGTCTTCTTGAATCTGGCTCATTTCACTTAACATGACCTCACTGTATTTCATTGTACAGTATATCCAATGATTTAGACATGGTTTGAGTATGTCCCCCAAAGGTTCTTGTGTTGAAAGCTTGATCTCTGGTGTGATGGTGCTGAGAAGGCATTAATGTAGTTCTTGTGGGATCCTAGTTAGTTCCACAAGAATTGACTGTTACAAAACTTAGTCTGACTCCTGAAGGTCTCTAGCTTCCTGTTCCACCATACGACCTCTTCCACATGATTGCACCACAGCAATAACATCCACCATGCAGCCCTCACCAGAACACAGCAGAAGCTACTGCAATGTTCTTGCGCCTTCATAAACGTAAGTCAAGTAAATATCTTGACTTTAGGAAGTACCTGCCTCAGGTATTGTTATAACAATAAAAATTATATAAAACACCTTTATCTATGACTTTTCCTTTATCCATTCATCTGTTGGAGCTTTAGGTTGATTTTGTATCTTGACTTGTGCATAATGCTGCAATGAAGGTGGGAGTGTAGGTATTCCTTGAACATATGAATTTAAATTCCTTTGGCTATATATTCAGAAGTGAGATTGCTATATCATATGGTCATTCTGTTTTTCATTTTTTGAGGAACTCTCATATGGTTTTCCATAATGGCTGTCTATACTAACCATCAATAATATACAAGAGTACATTTTCTCTGTACCCTCTCTGCATCCTCTCCAACACTTTTTAGCTTTCCTCTTTTTGATAAAAGCCTTCTAACAGATGTGAGGTGAAAGAATGTTGCTAATTTGTCTCTCTCTAATGCTTAGCAATGATGAGCACGTTTTCATGTATCTACTGGACATCTGTATATTTTATTTTAAGAAATGTATGTTGATGTTCTTTGTTCATTTTTAAAATCAGGTTGTTTTCTTGCTATAGAATTTTTTAATGTAGTTTGGATATTAACCCTTCATCAGAAGTATGCTTTGAAAATACTTTCTCCTATTCTGTGGGTTGTCTCTTCACTTTTCTGGTGAAGAAATATTTAAGTTTGATGAAATTTCATTTGTCTATTTTTGGTTTTGCTGTCTGTGCTTTTGGCATCATATCTAGAAAACTGCTTCCCAGACCAATGTTCTAGAGCTCTCTCAGTGTTTTCTTCTAGTGCTCTTATAGTTTTCAGTCTTAAAGGTCTTTTATCTATTTTGAGTTGATTTTAATACGGTATGAAATAAGGATCCAATTTCAATCTTCTGTATGTGGATAACCAGTTTTCCCAACACTGTTTATTGAAAAAATTGTCTTTTCCTTATTGTGTGTCCTTGATGCCATCATCACAAATGGATGAAGGGCCTTCTATCCTGTACTATTGGTTGATGCATCTGTTTTTATGCTCTGCTACTTTATTTACAATCATTTTGAAGTATATTTTGAAATCAGGGTACATGATACCACTAGATTTGTTCTTTTTGCTCAAATTATTTTGACTATTCAGTTAACTAAATATTCTTGGTTCCTAGGGTTACATAGAAGAGAATGATTCTCAACCAAATAGGGCCTCAACATGACAGGGCCTGAAGTAAAGAGTTAACAAAAAAGTTTAGAAACACCAATTCAAATCCAATCCGTTCATAATATAAAGAATCTAATATCCATTAGATAAGCTACTTGAGAAACAGAGTTGAGTTTTGTTTATCAAAAATCCATTATCATAGCAAACATTCAAAGTATAAGGTTGTGTAATGAGAGGAGGTTGTAAGTTTAACCAAGGTCAAAATATTAGTTAGTAGCAGAATTAAGTCAATAACATACCTCTCAGTTGGAAGTCTTATCTTATTCATCTACTTTTATGTAAAGATTCCATTACCACTAGGCTAAGGGCTCAGAAAAAAAAAAAAAAAAAAAACATTGGCGAAGGTAGATTTCTCTGGGAAGCGGGCTCTGCACTGGACAGTAGCATATTAGAGTATCAATACAGCGTACACTTATGATCAACCTTGTAGGACACCAGGAAAATAAACAGGATTAGTCAAATAAAGAAGTTGATCTTCACTACCAAAGGAAACCATATTTAACAGTATAGGGAGTTTTGAAGATAAGATGATTGTTAAGCATTATGTGGAGCTGGGACAAACAGACTGAGCCTTTAGATGCCTGGGCCAATCAGTCATGCAATCTGAGTAGGTCCAAAGAGAAGTGTGACCTCAGGTGATCTGACTCCATTCAGTATATCAATCCACATGGGTGGAGGCTGTGCACTGTAAGGAGCAGTCATATTATAATCATGCACCGTACAATGATGTTTCCGTTAATGATGGACTACATATATGGCAATGGTCCCATAAGATTAAAGTGTGGCTGAAAAAAATAAAATGGAGCTGAAATTTTGCTATCACCTAGTGATATCACCTAGTGAACACACGACTGAAGAAGAGGCAAAGTAAAAGGAAACTAGCTGGGCATGGTGGTGCATACCTGTAATCCCAGCTACTTGGGAGGTTGAGACAGGAGGATCATTAAGTTTGAGACCAGACTGGGCAACATGGTGAGACCCTATCTCAAAGTAAAATAAATTTTAAAAGGGCTGGGAATGTAACTTAACCTTCCCATTCCCTGGGTTCAATCCTCAGGAACACCAAGAGGAAAAAAATGAAAGAGGAGGAAAATAAACCCTGAATAAAATTCACAGTAAAGGATATAGTGGAAACTCCTGCAAACCTCAACAAGCTTCTTAAAATTTCTGAAAATATAGACCCCTAACATCAAAGGTTTCATTAGTAGAGGGGAACGTTCATGTGCTTTATTTGCTTACAAGCAAATCTATGATGAAAATAAAAAAAGAAACCAAGCAAATTTCCAAGAGCATATTTCTGCAGAGAGTGACACCTGACCAAGAAGAGCCTCAGTAGTATGGCAGGTGATATTCAAGAAGGCATTGTTATCATAGCATATGACAGCTTCGTGTGTACTGTTTCCCTGAAGACCTTCAGTGGAACAAGATGTGCAAGTGGAAGACAGTGACATCAATGATCTGGACCCAGTGTAGGTACAGACTAAAATAGGTGTTTGTATCTTAGTTTGTCAATAAGTTTTAAAAGTTTAAAAAATCAATTTATCATAGAAAAAAGCTAACAGAATAAGAATATGAAGTATTCTTGTACAACTGAATAATGTGTTTATGTTTTAGGTTATAGTATTATTATAAAAGTTTTTAAAAATTAGAAAGTTTATAAAAGAAAAACATGTAAATAAATTTAGTGTAGCCTGGAGTTCAGTTTGTAAAGTCCACAGTCGTGCAGAGTGACATCCAAGGTCTCCACATTCACCACTTACTGACTCACCCAGAGCAACTTCCAGTCCTAAAAGCTTCATTCATGGTAAATGTCCTACAAGGTGCTACTTTTTACCTTTTATATCTTATTTTTACTATATATTGTCTATGTTTAGGTACAAAAATACTTGAAAGTTGTATTATAATTGCCTACCATAATCAGTACAGTAATATGTCACATAGGTTTGTAGCCTAAGAAAAATAGGCGATCTCATATAACCTAGGTGTGTAACATCTAGCTTTGTGTAAGTACACTCTACGTTTGCACAGTGATGAAACTGCCTAACATACTTCTCACAACATATCCCTGTCATGAGGCAAAACATGGATTTACTTTAAAATTTTGGGGGTTATAAGTCTAGTGCAGACATGGAATAACAACACTACAGAGAGGTATATGAATGTGAGTGATTTATGAAACTTATATGTCCTAGAAGAGTCAGGCATAACTTACCACACAAGGGCCCATATGAAAGGAATGCCACAGAAGGGGGTTCAAATAGGCTGGTGAGAGCTGAGAGAAAAGGCAGGAGCTCATAGGTGAGTGCCTTTATTGGGGGTCAAGGTGGAGCATACTAGCAAAAGGTACAAGATTTCACTGGTGTGTTTAGATGTCACTAGGTAGTAGTCAAGGGAGAAAAGATGGGGAACTTGTAGCAGGGACAAACCTGCAACACACTGGAGCATATGGTTACTGGGTAAAGTGCTTTCAACCTGTGTATGGGGATGTTGAGGCATCTGGAAAATACATAGTTTTTAGGATTTGTAATACAGACTATCAGCTAAGCACTTTTAGTTGGGAGCCCTCCCAGTAGCTGAGGGAATAAATCCTTTGTTCCTCCTGTAGAGCAGTGATGGTGAACATTTTAGAGACCGCATGCCCAAACTGCACCCCCAAAACCATTTATTTATCACAAAGTGCCAACACTGCCCCTACATGCATGTTATCCAATAATTGGCTGCTGGAGTGATGCCAGGGTGACTTGGCTTGCATGCTGACAGAGATGCTCCGTGCATGGCATACAAGCCTTGGGCTCACCACCACTGCTGTAGAGGGTTATCTTGGTGATACATCACAGTGTACACTAAAATCCAACTCTCGTATTGTTTGGATCTACTTCTTTATTTAAGCTCTGGAAGCAACTTCAGAATTTTAATGAATCATTTTCCCGAGGGGAATCTTAGAGAAAGAAAGTAAATGAAACAAACTATAGAAACTGGTAGGCTTGGACAAAACTGACACTTATTAGTATGCTGAGCTACTCTCCATTCTAAATTCCTCTCACTCTAAACTGGTAATGCCTACTAATCTCCATGACTTGTCTGGTAGCATAACCAAGATCTTTATCCCAAAATCTTCACACCCACCCATGCTTTGTCTCCTTGAAACAAGATGTCAGCCATGGCTTACTGTTCAACTGAATTCTGTTTGTATCTTACTGGAAGTATTCCCTTTTGAAAAATAATACTTCTAAACACTCAGAACCCAGAGTTAGAATGAAACTCCTTAAGTGGACTATTGAAAAGAGTGGTAGCTAGGCCCAATATTATTTCCAACTTTTGATTCCTAGACCAATGTATTCTACCTACTGGGACCATATAAAATTTGATATCTTGGAGTTCAGCAGCCCTAACTCACAAGGTATTACCTCTGTGCTGACACTTCAGTAGTATCTTCAACAGGCTGTTCCTTCGAAAGACTCTCCCATCACTCTAACATACAGCTTTGGAGTAGCATAGCGTGTAACATGAGTAGGGATCCCATAGTCATGTCTACTCTTCTGTAATTTTTTGATGTAAAGTGCAGTTCCATGCTGTTACAGCAAACATACTAAACACCTTAAAATAGTGGCTCAAGCTAAGCTCCTGAAGGCAAGAAAAGCAAATTCATGCCATATATACATACAGTGGTACCTTGGGTCACGAACTTAATTCTTTGCACAATTCTGGCTGCAAACCGAATTGGATGAGAACTGAATAAAATTCAATGGTTAGGTTCAATAGGAACTTATGGGGAATTCTGATTCAGTCTTCATCCAATTTTGTTTGCAGCCAGAATCATGGAAAGAATTAAATTCATGAACCAAGAAACATAATATATATATATATATATATATATATATATATATATATATATATATTACATACAGAAAATTTATATATATTTTATATGTAGCTATATATTATAAATATATAAAATACATAATATAAAATATATATAAAATTGTCAGTAAATCTCTGGCATTGGCCCTTCTATGGTGGAAGGGGCTCAATACAGTTAGTTTCTCCAGAGACAGCATCATACTGGGAAGTAAGCATTGTTGACTGCTAACAGCAGTCAGGAACAGCACTAGTAGCCTTGGTAAATCACAACCCATGTTGTCAAGGCCTAAATCTACCTCTATCCCTGTTTCCGCACTAATTCATTTGTATAATTGTACATTTACTGTGATAGTAGATTGCAATGAAAAAGGCTAGTTGTCAACTAGATAGCTTTGGTCTATGTAGTTGTTTAATTACTTTTCTATAAAGTTAGTTGCTTTCTTGTGAGTGTTAAATCTAAAGATCTCCAGATTTTTTGTCCACGCCCATATATCCAGACTTATTCCTTTCTATCTCAGACTACTTTGTCTCCAATCCAACCAATTTTTATCCTTTCATGTCTTTGACCAACCAGCCAAGTTATTCACCTCTGTTCCTAAGTCTATGTATATCTTGGACTTGGGCTATTTCTCTTGCAACGCAAGTGAAAGGCCAAATATACCTCTTAAAGGTCTTCCCATTAAGAGAATACTCCTTGATCACTTCTAAGCAAACAAAGCGGGCCTGTAGTTCAATCACATTATCAAACTGTCCATTCCATGAACCAATATGCATTGTTTTTTCCCTTCACCAAATGATCACCCATGGAGTTATGAACTAAGGAAAAAGTACCTGGGCAATAGTAGTGGATGACATAGGAGAGTCCAGGCTACCATTTTATGTAGCTTGCTTGTTCCTTCTAGTCTTATTTGAGCTCAGTCCTACATGTAGCACTTTCATTTTATGATGGATTATTGTTGAACTTGCCTGCCCTTACAACATGGTCAATCTGATACAAAATGATGATGGACAATTATCAATACACTACTAGTTGATATCTCAATGTTAGGTACTCCATCTGTCCCAGGGCCTTATAGCACGTCAAGAGCTATTTTTCAAAAGGCATATAATTCTCTTTTGTGTAGTATGCCATGCTCCAGAAATCTGTAAGTCTTTATTATGGAACTCTTGTTGGAATTTTTCATAAATTCCACACATCCATATATTCCATATATCTTTTCTCACCCTAAAACATAAAAAGTATGGTGCTATAGTCTATACTTTTATGGCAGTATAGGCCATACTCTTATGCAATAAAATCAACTGCAATTTTTATGAGTTTAAGCTATTATAAAATCTTAAACATAAATATAGAATTTTTCCTTTCCTTTTTCTTCAATCTCTATGTTCAATAATCTAATTTGTAGAAAAAGTAGAGGAGGCTAAAAAGTTCCAAGATAACAGGATACAGAAAATTAGAGGAAGGAGCACTTATTTCTTTTGGGATTGTGGTAGGTTGAATAATGAACCCTCTAAAAGACACTCATGTCCAAATACCAGAAAATTATAAATTTACCAGATATGTAGAAAATATTTTACAGATGTTATTAAGGGTTTGACTGTGCTATAAACGCAATTGCTATAAACGCAACTACATGTGTTTTTATAAGATAGAAGAAGACCCATGTCTTAGTTACTTTTCTCATTGCTGAGACAAAATACCTGACACCCAAAGTTAAGGGAGGAAAGTTTTATTTGGCTCACAGTTTGTAGAAGTTTCAGTCCATAATCAGCTAGCTCCAAGGCAGTGTGGAATGCTGACAGGCATCAGAGAGGAGAAACAGCTCATGGTGGTCAGAAGGTAGCAAAGCAAGCCAGGGACAACCACAGCTCTTTCTAACCCTGATATTTTACCCAGGCTACTTAGGGCAACTAGCACTCACACCCTTAATCTTAGTGCCCTTGATCCTAGCATTCAACCATGAATCAATTCCAGTGTCATATACTCTGGATCCAGCTACTCCTGAAAAACCGCCACCTATGACCGCACAAGGCTTTGGGGGGACATCTAGACATAAGCCATAACAACCCACACATACCCATAAGTAGAAGGCAATAATAAGATCATGGAGAGAGACAGAAGTCATGAACCACAAGCAAAAGGATTGTCATCAGTCAACTGTCGGCAGAAACTAGAAGAGGCAAGCAACAGTTTCTCCCCTAGAGCCTCTGGAGGGAGCATGATCCTGCCAACACATTTGGATTTTTATCTAGTGAAGATCATTTCATATTTCTGGCCCCAAAACTGTAAGAATAAATTTCCATTGTTTTAAGTCACCAGTGGTAGTTGGTGACTGTGGTAATATGTTACAGCAGCCCTGGGAAATAAGTAGAAATAGAAAGAATAAAGAAAAGCTGTCTAGGGTGCATGGAATTTAAAGAAATAGTAGATAGAATTTATACTTTTGTGTTTGGAAAAAGAAGAAATAAGAAAAGGGGTAAAGAAGATAAGCATTACAGGTGAAGGGAAAAGTCAGTAAGAAAAGAATATAAGGAAGTCATGTAAAAAAACAGCTTAGTAAAAAGCATAAGCTACTTGAAAGTAATGATAGGGACTGTTAAAAATCTTGAATGCTACATTAAGACATTTGAACTTTGCTCTGTAGACAGCTAAGAACAGCAGCAGGTGTATTTGAGTGTGATTGAAGGAGGGAGGTCTGGGGAAACAATGAGGAAACAATGACATGGTAATTGCACTTCTGTTACATATGCTCTAATTATTTATTCATCTCCTTCCTCCGTGAGTTTACAGTTAGGAATTGAGTTTCCTCAAGACCTACCAAAAAGTCTGACACATATGTGAGTAAATATTGACTTAGTCAATAAAAAAATACTATGTACTTTCATTTTAGTCATCACTAAGCATGGTACGATAGAAGGGAAAAGAAAATGAAACTGAACTTGAATAATTTGACTCCTAGTCAGCCTGATTATTATGATGATTTCATTTAAAACAATACCAAAAGTATGAGAGATATTGAATTCAATGTGATTAAGTCATATTCTAGAACTCAGATGGCAATTCTAGCCAAATCCACTGATTAGTGATGGCTGTCTAGAATAGCAGTGAGAAATAACATGAGGATTGTGCCATAATAGGTTAGCAATGCTTGTTAAAGTGTCATATTAGGAGTAAACATCCAAATGACTTCTGCTCACCTCTCCATGCTTGCTCTAGAAGTCATTTAGTTTCTTTAAAAATTTCTCCTTTTCGCTTCTTCTGTGAGAAGCACAGAAACAAAAATTCCATTTAAATGGAGATGGTTAATCAAAGAGTCTTGCATTGAAATAAACAAAAAGGTTAGGGCAGAGAGGACAGAAGGTTGTTCTTCTTACTCTATGATTTCAGAGTAGCAACTATCCAAGTGGAAAGACAGGACAACTCCTCGTCAGCTGCCTGCCTCCCAAATCCAGCGTTTTATGAAAGGGTTTCAACGGAGCAACAATTCAGGAAAAATTTTGAAGAGGAGGAAAATCAGCACACTGATCTATGCAAACTGGAAGTTTTGAGACTGGACGCAGACAGCGATTAAACACCAGAGGCTGGGAAATGTGATCAAGGCTGAAAGGGACCACAGTCGTGGGTGACAATACATAGCACCCACATTTAACGTGACAGATTACTTAAACGTTTACTGTTTAAAGATTTAAAATGTAGTTTATGAAATAAGACAGAACTAAAAAACATCCTGCACGTTTACTTGCTATTGTTGTAAGGAAGGGAGGGGAAACGTACTTTTTATTGGGTCCGAGCTGTTTACACTCCCGCACCTTTTGGAGGTCTTGGGGCACAGAAAGGACTTGCAGTCTCCTTGAGCCCTTAAACCGTTCGTGGACCCCCACTGGAATAGATAGGTCCGTCCCCGGCATCCGAGTGCCCGTAATTGGGCGCCGAGAAGAAACCACAGCGCCGCCCCCCTAAACCCCTCACCCCACAGACTGCGGCGCTGCACCCGGCTGAGGACCGCGAGAAGCCAGGGCCCGAGCAAGCGCCCCAGAGCTCTTCGCCCTGTCTCTGTGTGCCCGGCAGTACAGACTGGAGAGACTGCTTGGGTCAGTACTGTTTCTGTACCAGGAACAGCATCGGTCTAGCTCACGGTCATTTCCTCCGCCCATCTCTAGTTGCTCCTCCCATTAAATTACCAAATTCTTTCGGAAGCTGGATGCGTCCTTCAGACAGCAAGTCTTGACAGATATAAAAAATAAGTGTATTACAGCGAACATTTAAAGTCTGCCAATTCAGGCAACTGACAATAAAAACAGAACATGTTCTTGTTTAATGCAAATTGTTTCGTAAGACAAGAGGACGCTGTACTTTCCTATGCCAGGGAAAATTAGCGCCTTTATCTAGCAACAAGGACCTGTAGTCCGACAGGGCGCATGCGCGAGCCTTGGATGCGGTAAAGCAAGTGAGATTACCCAGCATCCCTGCGCCTCGGGTGTCGCGCGAGCTGCTTCCGGCCGGGTCCGCAACCGCCATGGGGAAGGTGAATGTGGCCAAGCTGCGTTACCTGAGCCGGGATGACTTCAGGGTCTTGACCGCGGTAAGGAGCCTGCCTTTCCCTTCTCCCTCGTCTCGTCCTACGTTGCATCCTTTTCCTGTTTACTAGGAGCTGAGCGGGCGCGCTCTGGTCCCTGGGACATGGCAGAGACTGTCATGGAAATAAGGGATTTCCTTAAAGAGCCCTGGAGAGTCTGATTTTTAAAAAGCTTTTGTTTGAGATCTTATCGCCCCCGAAGTACAGCAGAGGCCCCGTCTTCTAATTATTTCCTTCCTTTCGGCTGCCCTTCTTGAGCTTGGGAGACATTTCCATTTCTCTGGCGTGGGAAACTTCTCCGACCCCTGGCTTCGCACCCCGCAGAGGTTTAAGTCCCCTACTGAGGAGAATTACGTACAGACCTAGAGCATTAAGTTCCCCATTCACAAACTCAGTTGAGTAATGTTTCTTCTGATTCATTCAGAAAACACATATGTCGGGTTTTTATAGCAATTTCAGGAGATTGGGCAGGGTACAAAACATAAGAGGAAGAAGATACCCCTTGATCGTTAGGTAAACGACTGAGCACGCAAGAGAACATCAGATAATAAGTGCTATGAAGATGACAAAGGATAGTGAAATAGAAAATGGGTGCATTGGATGAAGGAATGGAAATAGTGGTTTCGAGAATCTTGTCTGTTTACCGTTGTAACCGACGTTTATGTGCTCTTTTAAAAAAAAATGAAAATTACTGGCCCTTGGCAGACAGTGAATAAATAATATTAGCAAAGTGAAAGAATGAGTGGGAGACAGTAGCTGCATGAGAGGCCAGCTCTGTGATGTCTTTGGAAAGAGGTGGAGGCAGGGGAGATAACTATAAGTTGTAAAAGCCCTGAGGCAGGAAAGTCTTTGAAGAAAAGTCAGAATAGCTGGAGCATGGTAAGGCAGACTAATTGAAATGGAACTGGAAAATGTTAGAGTTAAATCATGTTCCTTGCCATTCAGGCTTGGTAAATATTGAGGGGAAGCACTGAATGTTTTTAATGAGCGAGTAACAAAATCTGACTTTATAGTTTTAGTCTTACAGCAAAAAAAAATCTACCCTTACATACTTTACACATTTGCAGAATAAATCAATACACGTATTTAAGAGCCATTCTTTTTTAGTAAAGAGTGAGCCCCTGATGAAGAATATAATGTGGAATTATGCAACAGTATGTGTAATATTAGTCTTAATGGTTCTTGTTATTTTAAGGCTTTGTGTTGGGGAATTTTGAAAGCAGTCTTAAATTCACAACACTTGGGCCGGTGAGATGGCTCAGCGGTTTAAGCGCCTGCCTTGCAAGCGCGAGGGCCCGAGTTCGACTCCCGGAACCCACATACAAAAAAGGGGCCGGTGATATCGCTCAGTGGCACGGGCGCCTGTTGGCGCGCGAGGTCCTGAGGTCGACCCCCCGGTACCCACAAAAAAAAAAAAAAAAAAATTCACAACACTTATGGGGTAAACTGTCAGATGTGAGGTCAGTATGAAATTGGAACAGTTTTCTTTCTCATATAGATTATTCAGTTCTCTAGGCTCTTTATACCTGTTGTCCTCTATGGAAGATGCTTTCTTCACTTGCTCAGCACCTTGATTAATTTCTCAGTACCTCTGACAGAAATAGGGGAGTCAAGGAGAAGAGCGTTGAGCCAGGGAAGGCAGGGGCAAAGTATGAAGTTGAGCTTAAAGTGCGAAGTTTTGGTGGGATACCAAAATACCGAATTTATCTTCCAAAACTTTAACTCTGCAGTATTTAAATTCTCTTTGAATCTCACCAAGAAATGATCTAGTCATTTAAGTACAACTTCCCAGTGTCAGTGGAATCTTAACTAGTGTTACTACCATTCCTTGACTTCCTTTCGCCTTAGCTTCTATGGCTCTTGTGTCAGTTACATTGTTTGACTTGCCACTCTTACCTTATGAACTTTCCCCAAAGTTATGTCCCCTGATCCTTCAATTTTTCCCCCCATTTATTTCTTGCTTGGTAATTACATCTACTTCACAGTTCATTTTTCACCTCTGTCAGATTTATTTGGCAATGTTTTCCTCTAATTACAACTTCATTCCTAAGTATAGACCCATTCTAATTTTCCTTTAAACATCCTCATTTGACTATGTTCTCAAAGCAGATTCAACTTTGTCTGCCCCTTTTCTCCTTTTCCAAACTCCACCAAAAAATACAATTTTATAACTCTCGTCACTTCCAACTATGACTGTTCTCCACTCTTTCTACCCTCCCACATCCAATTGCCAGACCCTGTCTTACTATTTCTTAAAGATCTTTAATTCTTACTCTTCATTACTACTACTACTACTTGCCCAGTCTGGTTACTGTTTCCTCTGAGCTAGAATGCTGTCTTAATTTTCCTGTTTTGCCTTTTCAAAGCTGATTCTGATATACTTCCTAGATTAGTGTCCTAAAAAGAATTCTGCTTTGTGTCTCCTTTGCTTAAACATCTTTAAGAGTTTTCTGTTTTCCTAGTATAAAATATAAACTCCTTCATCTGCATTTCAGAGTTCTAAGTATCTTCTAGAGCCTTACAAGTGTCTTCTAGCCTTATTTCCATGAACTGCATGTGCCATCTCATCTGAGTTACTGTGGTACGTACTACCTATTCCTTGTGCGTCAGAACTGTTTTTGTATATGTTTGAAAAAGATTTCCAAATCTTTTTTTTTTTTTTTCTTTTATATGCCCTTGTCTGTTTCCTCTCAAAGTCAGTCTAAAGTGTTGATTCTTCCTTAAAAGTGATCTCTCAGCTAAAAATTCTTTTGGACCTTGAACTACTTCTTTTAATTCTCCAAGAATAAAGAGTATCTTGATGGTTTTGTTTGATTTGTTCTTTCATTTTTTACCTTCGACAGTGCCTTAGCACAAGTATTATAGTATTTGCCGTGTGCCATTAACTTTGTCAAGTGCTCACAGTTCCTACCCTTGAAGTGAAGTAGAGAGACAAGGAATATCTGATCAGTGAATATATCAAATTGTAATTGAAAATGTTAAAGAAGGGAGTAATTATGTCCTGGAATTATAGTTATGCATTACATGACATTTCTGTCATTGACATTACATGTATCTGTAAATCCCGTAAGATTATATCATCTAGTGACACTGTAGCCATCTTAGTACTTTTTATCATGTTTACACAAGGACAGAATTGGGTAATGAAGCATTTCTCAGAATATAGCCCTGCTGTTAAGCTACCCATGACCACAGTTGAACTACATGGTCAAGAAAGTTTCAAGGAGAAGTTAATTACTTAGAAAGATATTGTGTTGATTATGATTTCATGACAGTCCCTTTAATTTCAGGTTGAAATGGGCATGAAGAACCATGAAATAGTTCCCTGCAGTTTGATTGCTTCTATTGCAAGCCTGAAACATGGTGGCTGTAATAAAATTTTAAGAGAGTTAGTGAAACATAAACTCATAGCTTGGGAGCGTACCAAAAGTAAGTACTTTAATGCATCATTTGTGAATTTCCAGATAATTGGTTTCCCCCAGAGCATTTATTCAAAAGGCAAGAAATAGAAATTGCCAGACTAGTGAAGCCCTAGACTAAGAACTGACACAACATTCTGCCATTTTCTGTTTGTCAGAAAAATCACAGTGCAGTATACGGTATCTGCACTCAGCAGTTTATTCCTGCTGGACAATGCAATAGAAATCCAGTATCTGGCATTGTTAGTTCTGTGCATGTTAAGCTTGATGTTTCTATTGATACAGTATTTTATGGCTTTTTATACTGGTTCCTTTTGGTGTATGTAGTCTTCAATAATGAATAATGTGTTTCTTAAAAAAGAAAAATCATAGATCCCACTAGATTAAAGGGGGTGGACAAAGGAGTAGCAAGATTGCACTGCAGAAGAGCCAGTAGGATAGAGATATTTTTGCTGCCATCTTTGGATAGTTCAGTCTGCCACACACTCTATCCTAGAGAATACTTCTCAGCTATATGGATGGTGAGGGATGAGTTCTTAAACCTGCCATAGATCTTTAGTTTTATAAACTATAATAAAAAGTAATTACCAGAAAGAAGTGACTAACAGACATATACAAAAACTGGCATAAATTCTTGGTCAAATCAGTATAAAAATTTCTGAACTTAAATGCGTCCTTTTAGTTTCTTTATTTATCTTGTCACAGACATTTATAGACTGATGACTATAGGTGGGTCATACTTTGAGCAACTGTACCCTAGAGAAATGCAGATTATAGGAAGAAACTGGAAACTTGTAAGTCTGGGTAGTTTGTTTTTCCAGCTAAGACTTTCCATCTTTTAAATTCCTATTAGATTTGAATTGCCGTGACTTGTTCCTACAATGTAACTAATATTTGATCTTTGTCATCTTGTCTTATCTAGCTGTCCAAGGATATCGGTTGACAAACTCAGGCTATGATTACCTAGCTTTGAAAACACTTTCTTCTAGACAAGTAATTGAGTCTGTTGGAAACCAGATGGGTGTTGGCAAAGAATCAGGTAAGTCCTAATAGTCCTGCTGGAAGCATTTCCTTTACTTTAGTTTAATTTCCCCTTGAGAAAGCATTCCTCTTTCAATTTTTCCATATTTTCCAACTAAATAGTAAATTGGAAAGTTGGTTGGAGGCAGTATAGATTATGAACATGCCGTAAGTTTAGTAGGTTATTTTATTTCCTTAGTCCATCACTGAAAATTCATTTATACCAAGAATTGATTTTCCCCTAACAACTCAGTTCTTTGGCAGATATTTTATTTGTTCTGTTTTATATCTGATAAATTTTATATTTATAACAGTTAAAATATGTACTACAATGAAGTAATACAAGACAGTTAATATCCAAAAGCCAAAAACATATTTTGTACCACAGTGGTATGACCAAAAAGTCAAAGATGAGTATGTGTAAAACATAAGTAGAAAAAAAACATTCTAAAATAACATGGAACAGATACTTGGGCATAATTTATTCTCTTTGAGAAGACAGGAAAAAAGAACAGGGAATGGTTTTCTTTATATCATACCTTTTTCCCTACATTTTTTATTCTGTGTAGTTTATATATGTATTATATGAACTAAGGAAATAAAATTAAACTTGGAAGTAGAAGAATTATTAAGAAGTCTACCCCAAAGATTTCTATGCTACTTTATATGGCTTGCATCACTTCAGATATGCTATGTATTTAAAAAGTAATGCCTAAGTACTAAATAGAGCATTCTATTTGTGTGTGTGTGTGGTAAATACATTAACAAAAGTATGAGATATTCACTGTAGGATAGGCATCCTGTTTTTTTAATTTTATTTTTTGCATACAATACACTCAATATTACTTTTGATTATAAAATCATGAATTGGCTCTTATAAATATTCTAGTAATATATATGAGAACCAAGTCATAATGAAATAAAAATTCAGTTTTAAAAAAGTCTGTATTTTTTCATTTTTAAGGAATTAATTGCATGGCAAGATGATGAGTAGTACAAAGGAGAATGCGATAAAAACGACTCTTATTCCTAGCCCATGTCTCAGTCTCCTTTTACTACATCCCAAACTTAACACCCTTTATTTTTTCATATCCCTATAGAAATTTTCTGTGTAAGTACATTTATATGTATTAAGAATGTACGTAGAAACATTCATATACTGTTTTAATCACAAGTGAAAGCCAACAGTATTCACTGTTTACATTTGACTTTTCTCACTTGATACGTTCTTGGTATCATTTCACAGCATTTCATGTCTTTCTCATAATTGCAGGTTATCACATTATATGGAAGTTCCATGATTTTACTAGTTAATGATTGCTTAAGTTACTTTCCATCATTTTTGTAAGTAGCGATGCAGTGTGCACCCTTGTGCAAATATAGTTATATATTCTTGAAATTGAATTATTGGGACATCTATTAGGTTGCTAGGGATACTGTAGCAAAATACCACAGAGGGAGTAGCTTAAAAACGGAAATGTAGGGCCGGTGAGATGGCTCAGCGGCATAAGCGCCTGCCTGGCAAGCACGAGGTCCTGAATTCGACTCCTGGTACCCACATACGAAAAAATGGCCAGTGATATCGCTCAGTGGCACCAGTGCCTGCTGGTGCGTGAGGTCCTGAGGTCGACCCCTGGTACCCACAAAAAAAAAAAAAAAAAAAAACGGAAATATAGTTTTGGAGGGTAGAAGTGCAGTATCAAAGTTTGGTTTCTCCTAAGGTCTCACCTTAGTTTGCAAACACCTGACTTGCTGTGTCCTCACCTAGTGTGTCATCCTTTTCTGCATCCCTGGTATGTCTTCCTTTTCTGATAAGGACTTTAGGTATAGATGAGGTTCTTACCCTTTGACTTTTTTAATTTGATTACCTCTTTAAAGGGCCTATCCTCAGTTATAGGGCTTCAATATAGGAATTTTGGAGGAACATGCAATTCAATATATAGCAGGGGAAAAAGTACTTAAAATTTAAAGGCATTTAAATTTGGGCATAATTTATTCCCATTCCCAAGGCATTTAAATTTTTGTGTGTGTGTGTGTGTGAGTACCGGGGGGTCGACCTCAGGACCTCGCGCACCAGGGGGCGCCCGTGCCGCTGAGCGATATCACCGGCCCCTTTTTCATATGTGGGTTCCGGGAGTCGAACTCGGGCCCTCGCGCTTGCCGGGCAGGCGCTTAAGCCGCTGAGCCATCTCACCGGCCCTAAATTTTTGATTTACCATATTTTCCTCCAAAATATTTGTGTCCATTCATAACTTCATCAGCATGTGTGACAGTCTGTTTCTTATTAGAAATTTATTGGAATCTCTTTGTGAGTAACTAGAGTATGTTCTGATTGTCACCACTTCAAGCAGCAACTCATTTTGATAGTTGAAAGACTGCTTATTAGAAGATTCTTATTTATAGAATTATATTCGAACAACTGAGAAGCATTTATGAAAGCAATTGAAGATTTGAACTAATGTCTTTGAAAAGGAAGATATTAAATCACCTCTCTCACAGGACATTAAGGCACAGTTAAATGTTTCTCTACTAAATTGAATGATTGTTTTGACATATGTAGATGGGGCCATTGAACATCTTGGAAACAATAACTTTTTTGACTATTACATCTCTGATTTGTTCGCTAATAGATATTAATATATGTTGGCTTATAAAGTAGAATAGTGAATGCATGGAAAATGAGTTGTTTTGTGAAGTATATGATAGGAAAGATGACAGAGTCAAGAAAAAGTCAGATAAAGTTAGAATTATTTTAACTTACTATAATAAAAGTATAATAATGATCTTTTAAAAATCTTGATTCCAGATATTTACATTGTCGCAAATGAAGAAGGACAGCAGTTTGCATTAAAGCTTCACAGACTAGGAAGAACCTCCTTCCGAAATCTGAAAAACAAGCGCGATTACCATAAACACAGGCGTAATGTTTCTTGGCTTTATTTATCTCGTCTCTCTGCCATGAAGGAATTTGCTTATATGAAGGTATTTTTTTTTATGATTTTACATTGTTTTAATGATTTTATATTACATTTAATCAAATGATACAGATAGCTCATTTTTCAACCAAGTAATACAAAGACCTTACTGATGAGCATCTCCCTAGCCTCAGGTTCAATTCCTATAGACAGTTGCTTTTAACTCTTCATTATTTGTTATTTTTCTAGTGATTTCCTTGTAGTGAGGTATTTTTTAATTGTTATTAATGCAAATTTATATATGTGGAAGTGTATTCATATATAACTACAAGGTAAGCTCAAACTATATAGTGAACGTTTAGATTTAAAAAATTTGTTACAGTGAATAACACATTACCATTAATTCCCCTCAAAATACTGCCTTAAACACATTTAGCTCATCATTTGTGCCACTTTCTGAAGCAGTTCTGGAAGCCCTCTTTCATGAGTGTCTTCACAAGATGTGATCAAAGATGAGGTGAATGGTGCTTTCAAGCACCATCCAACCAAAAGGCAGATTTGCAGAAACATTAGGGCATGTCCTCACCTACCTTATTCACCAGACCCGGGTTTGTGCAACTTCTGGCTGTTCCCAAAATCAAAATGACCATGAAAGGTAAAAGACAAAATCGATTCAGGACATCAAAGCAGGCATGACATTCACATAAGAGGCCTTCCAGAACTGCTTTAGAGAGTGGCAAGAACAAGGAGACAAGTGTGTTTGAAGCAAGGGGGATTGTGTCTGGGGGGCGGGTGGTAATGGCCATGTGTCTTTTACTATAATACATTTTTTAAATTTTAAATATTCATCATACTTGATCATTCTCGCATGTGTGTTAAGAGTAAACACTACATAATTACCATCTGTCGGAGACCTTAGTGTCCCACGTAAGTATTTTTCTTTAACATAATGGTAAAAATGTCATTTGCAAACTTGTATGTATATCAAAAATGGTAAAAATACTCAACTGTTAACCTCCTTCATAGTAAGGTTCAACATAGATTTTTTTAGATATTTTAAATAATACTCAAATATCTTCAATAACTAAATTAAACAGAAAATTACATTGTGTTTGTATTCTGCCTTGTAGGATGCATGATAGTTTTCTTCATTTTTTTTTTTAATTTGAATTATCGGCACAAATTCAGAAAATTTGAATTACTAAAAATTGCTCTTTTTGGGAGTTCAATTTGTTCTTCAAGTGGGTTACTTTAACTCATATACATGAATTTTTAGTAATCAGAATTTTGAAAGCAGTATAAATAGGTGATACTGATATTAGATATGTTTCCGTTTTATACTAAAAATTTATATCCTATGACGTTTTATCTACAAATAAGCAGCCTGGTAGGAATGGTTAGAAACTTTTCCCAAACTGCATTAGGTGTTTTTTAGGGTGTTTATATTGAGCAAACAGAAGTAGAACCTGGTTACACATAAGTACACTCCCCAAATGCATTGGTACTTTTCTAGGAGTTGAAGAATAAGGTACATTTTAAACTGTAGCTGCTATAATGTAAGTTCTAGGGAAGTAGATAATGTTTTAAGGTTATCATATGCTGTTAAACTGCCAACACATGTTCAAAATGGTCTGCATTGTAAGAACAACTCTGAAAACAAAGTAAACAAAAATTTCTGGGGAGTGGGGAGTAGTTCAGTTCCTGTCTACCAAGTGTGGGAAAGTGGGAGTAGAGTGGACAACCTTTGAAAATTAATACTAGAATAAGGTGAGGTGAAGGAATGAATATGAAAAGAATAACCAGTACACTTTCTCTCATAGTTGGTTACATAGTATATGCATAAAACAATAATTTTTTAAATGCTATTAGTGCATATGAGTGATACAGAATAGTGAGTTTTATTTTAGCATATTCGTATATGTATCTAGCATACTTTATTTTCACCCCCCCATAGCTCTCTTTCCCTTCCCCTTCCCCCGATCCCATTCCTTTGATAGTATCCTTCCATTTTCCTGTCACCTCTCTTTTTTAAAAAATTTTGGCCATTTATTGACTAAGTTGATTTTTTTGGTGTTAAGATTTTTGAGTTTTTTGTAAATTCTCTGTCAGAAGAATATGTAGCAAAGATTTGCTTCCACTCTGTAAGCTGTCTCTTCACTCCTTTGGTTGTTTCCCTTGCTGTGCAGAAGCTTTTTAATTTGATGCAGTCCTGTTTGTTGATTTTTGCTCTTACTTCCTACACTGTTGGAGATCTCTTCAGGAAGTCTTTGCCTGTGCCTGTGACTTTCAAATGTTTCCCTTTTCCTAGCCATTTCAAAGTTTCAGGTCTTATACCTAGGTCTTTATTCCATTTTGAATGGATTTTTGTATAAGGCGAAATACAGGGATCTAATTTCAGTCTTATCCAGTCAGATAGTTTTCTCCACACCATTTGTTAAAGAGACTGTCTTTTCTCCAATGAAGTTTTTGGCCACTTTGTTAGAATCACATGGCTGCAGTTGTGTGGGTTTGTTTCCATGAGCTCTATTCTATTTCATTGGTCTACATGTTTATTTTTGTACCACTTCCATGCTGTTTTTGTTATCATGGCTTTGTATATTTTGAAATCGAACTCTCTTATTTTGGTTAACATGCTCTCCAGCTCCAGCCATTTTCCTGCACTGCTAACCAGGAACAGTTTAAAAAAAAAAAAAATTAATATCTTGAATTTAGAGAAACTTAATAGAATGGAGTAGTTGAAGAAGGTGGTCTTTTGAAGTAAGAGTTTAGTAGATTCATAAAGCTTGGATATGATGTGACTATAAAGAAAGGACAGTGAGCACTGGAAAGGAGCCAGTATGGGCAGTGATGTGTGTTCAGGTGATACAGGGTTGTCTGTCCTGACTGCCCTTCAGGGAACTTACTGAAGACAGAAGTAGGACTGAAAAAGTGTATTAAAGAGAATTATTCTTTACTAAAATTGATATTTGTGTCCATTGTAGAATGTTCTTAATGGAGCATTGACTAAAGTATCTTGGTCTGGTATTGGTCCATAGAATTTGTTAGGTATGGTAGCTCTTGCTAGAATTCTAGTGGAATACTCAAGTGTAAATGACAAAGGCTCACTAGCATTCCAAATGAAAGACTCCATAAATGTAAAGTATTTCGAAGGAAGTAACAGTAGGACTTTTATAGAAGAAACTAAGCCTGGGGGAAAAGATAGATGTATGGATGTATAGATGTATGGATAGATGTATGGATGGATCTGAAATAATACTTGACTCAGACTACTACAGTATATATGTTTGTCACATATTAGATTTATATTGTATATTGTGCTCTGGAGAAAAAAGTCAGTTCTGTACAAACTAAAATGTCTGACTTTGGAATGCTTCTTTTCCTGCTATGCAGAAGACAGTGTGTCTTAAATCATAATTTGTTTTCATTGGACTATTTCAAGCACACATCAACAAATGACAAAGACAAAATAGAAATGAAATATCCTAAGAGACTCTGAGCTTCATGAGGGCTCATTTTTGTAACCCTAGCAAAGCGCATAATCAGTAAACATTTTTAGAGGAAAAGTAAATTCAAACAAACAAGTTTAAAATTTGTTTGTATGCACAGCTTATTGCAGTGATTAATAAGCAATGCATTAATAACCATGTGTTGTTTGTGAAGTCTGTGTGTTTTTCCTCTAGTTGTGGGAAGTTACATTTACTTTGTTTTTGAACTTTAAAAAGTAATAACCTCTTTGTTAGCTTATACCTGTTTTGCCATGTTTTAGGCATTACATGATAGAAAATTTCCAGTTCCAAAGCCAATTGATTACAATCGCCATGCAGTGGTCATGGAGCTCATAAGTGGTTATCCTCTGTAAGTACTCATTATTCTTGAAACCATGGGTCCTAATAAATAAACTTCTGATTCTACTTTATTGAATAAGTTTTTCTTTAATTCATAGAATGTTACTTCTGAGAAGTTAGGAATTGACTTAGAGGAATAGACTCTAAGACAAGTTGAAAACTCACTTTCATTGTTTCATTTAGTTTGAATTTCATAATCTCTGTGATTCATTCATTCATTATTTATTGAGTCTCTTATGTGCCGGGTGCTTTTAAGCTCAGCTGTAAACAAAACAAAGTCCTTGCTTTCATCAGATTTAACATTTTGATGGGAAGAGACATGCCTTAAATAACTAAACAAGAAAATAATAGCATATCAAGTGTATCAATAAGTGCTATGGATAAAAGTGAAGCATGGTGAGGGGGATAGAAATACCAAGGTAGGAATAGAAGATTGCTATTTTGCATATAATAGGAAAAAATTTATTAATAAGATGAAAATTTATGAGTGTAGAAAGTTGAAAACGGAGGAGGGTATGTAGATATCTAAAAGGATATTACAAATAGAGAATAGCGGGTACACAGGCCCTGGATGAGAGCATATTTGGCAGCCATGCCTGAGTTGAGAGGAAGCTGCTGTAGCTGGAGCTGAGTGACTAAGAAAGTGAGGGACATGGTAAGTAGTGACATCTCATGGAGAGCTGGTGGCCAGTTCACTTAGGATTTGTGGACCTTCGTAAGGAGTTTTAAACTTAGATCGAAATAGGAAGTCATAGGACTGTTTTGAGCTGAGAAAAGATGTGGTATAACTAATGCCTTTAAAAGATCACACTGGCTACTCTTATGAAGACTGGATTTATAGGAGATAAAAGCATTAGGAACATGAGTTAGACTGTTGCAGTAATCTAGGCAAGAGATGGTGGTAGCTCTGATCACAGTGATAGTCATGAAAGTGGTAAAAAGTGCTCAGAGTCTATCTTTTGCAGGTTGACCAACGTGAGTTATTTGGGACTGGAGTTGGATGTGAAGGAAAGGGGGAGTCAGTGATGACAGCAAGGTTTTGGCCTGAGTGATGATCAGTGAGGAAGCCCAAGAGTTCAGTGAAAGAAGTATTTAAAGGAAGGCAAAGAGGTCAACTGCCTAGAAATGATGATAACTAAAGATTTGGATTTAGAAACGTGGAAGTCAGTGACAGTCTTGACAAGAACCATTTCATTGGAATAAGGTGGATGAAAGCTTGTTTGAGTTGGTTCATAAGAGAGTGAGAGGAAAAGAAATTGGCAGAAGAGTTTGGCTCTGAGAAAGATTAAGGAAAAGAGGTTGTAATGGAAATAAGATACAGAATTGAAACTTTTAATAACTGGAACATGTCTTGTGTGATCATGGGAATAAGGACAAAATTGCTAGACAGAGTATAAATAATATATATGTACATACATACTTTTGTTAAAATCATAACATGCACAAATAACCTATTTTCATTCTTAAAATTCTTTTAGATGTCAGATACACCATGTTGAAGATCCTGCGTCAGTATATGATGAAGCGATGGAACTCATTGTCAGACTTGCAAATCACGGGTTGATTCACGGAGATTTCAATGAATTCAATCTCATATTGGATAAAGATGACCATATCACCATGATTGATTTTCCACAGATGGTTTCAGCTTCTCATCCCAATGCTGAGTGGTATGTGCTGTAACTGATTTGTAGATGTGGGAGTGTTTGTATGTGATGAAATCTTTTTATTCATAATTTCTAATTTTATAACAGTTTTAGTAACTGTTTTTGAAGTTGCAGGTTTTAATGTTATAAAAAAAAAATTTTTTTGTAAAAGGATGTGCTACTGTTACACTAGAATGTCCACTATCAGAATCTTTCTTATTCCTTAATAGTTAAAACAGACTTTTAGGTAGAAGCTCAATTTTTAAAATAGATAAAAGCCTTCTCAGAAAAAGTAGGGGCATGGAGAGGGGAACCCTAGAACCACATACTTACTGTCTTTCTTTTCTCTCCTGCATGGTTACCTTCAAGAGATCCTCACCAAGCATAACTCTAATCTTGCATGGCCTTAGTAAAAATTGTGCTTTTTGTACTGGACTTAATTTCCAGACAATGGTAATTATTTCTCATGTTATTTTTAGCTTTTATTACTAGAAAAGAATTCACATAAAATTTCTTGTCTGACACAGAGCAGAGTGACTTTGTATACTGTGATAATGATATTCTTCACATTACTTAACCACTTAAACCAGCCAAGTTGTGAAACACGATCTTTTCCTTTATTTACGTGTATTCCATGATACAGTGAGTGTAATCAGATTTAAGCTTAAGTGTTTTTTCTCTCTCTCTTCCTGTTCCAGGTTTTATGAGAAACTTCTTTTTCATGAAGTAGCAACTGGTATCACTTATATAATAGTGTATTCATTCTTGCAAAGTTTGAGCTCGAAGCAGTTTATGTTAAGTGAAGCTTGCCCTCCTGGTTTCCATTAGAAACTGTCTGTATTTATGTTAGAGAAAGAAATTTTAAAAATATTTCCAACAAAAAATACTAAAAGATTAATGCCTGCTGGCACTTGTGTGGTCAGTACTTTGGAAGTTATGTTGGCTAATCACCATTTTTATTAATATGGAATAGCATAGTTACACAATAAAGGAACATTTGGGAGCCACCAGTTAGAGAAGGGATTGATGACAGACAGTGATGTTCTGCATTGCTCTTTGGAGAGGCATTGTGACTGAATTTACATGAACCAGTGGTGGGGCGAAGGAGTTGTGCTAAGAGCTAGAAATTAAGATGTAAGTAAGCCCTGTGTCTGCTTTTGAAAAAGATACTGTCTATTCAGGGAAATGTGAACTTACATAAAATAAAGTGATAGTTTTTAAATTTATTGATATTTTTCCCAGGGCCCCGAGAGCAAAAAAGAGTAACACTGTCTTCTATTCTCAAACTTCATCTTTCTCAAAATAATGTAGTTAAAAATTCAAGAAGGTGGTCAATTCCATCTCATCTTGTTCTTAACTGTCTGTTATCTGGAAATCTTCTGAAGAACTGAATCTGAAGGAAAAAAAAAAAATTGAATCTGTTCTTGATGCTTTATGGTGGCCAGAAAAGTAACCTGGTATTCAGAGTTCCTTCTAAACCCTCAGTCCAGTTTTAACGTGCCCTCAGATCATTATTTATAAGCCACAGCATTACTTATCTCTTTGGGTGTTACGGATAATAAAGGTACATAGTCTCCAAACTTTTCCTTGTGCGTCATTAATCTTGTATCTTCAGTTTTCCCACTTGGCAGAGGGTTCTGGTAGGGGGTGCTGACGGGAAGCTTCACCAGACTGGTGACCAAAGGGGGTGAGTGGGAACCTGCTTCCACACTGTAGACCATAGTCACCTATTCTGGGTCGGCACTCGTCATCCTCGCCCCCGTACATTTTACTATATACTAAACAGCACTGTGAGAAAATCTTGGCTTCTCTAAATGAACTATATTCATGTATTCTTGACATTTTCTCCTATTTTAGTTTTTTCCAGTATACTGGCAACTGATTTATACTTCTTTTCTTATGTGTAACATTTTTTTTTCTCCATTTCATAAGAAACAAGTATTATAACAAATAATAATGATATTATCATTGGCTAATTAGGGGGAAAATGATCAACAAAGGCTATATCAAAAATGATTTTTTCTTTTGTTTTTGAGGTATTTTGACAGAGATGTTAAATGCATTAGAGATTTCTTCATGAGACGTTTTGGCTACGAAAGTGAACTTTATCCAGCCTTTAGTGATATCAGGTTTGTACTCAGCATTGCTTAAAATGATAGCACCCTTAATATTTATTTAGTTCTAAAGCTTAACACTATCATCTAAAAAAATGTTCAGTAGTGATCTTTGACACATGATAATTGCTGTTGATATTGGTCTGCAGTGTATCAGTGAAACTTAAAAATGTAAAAATGCTTGTCTTTAGTCCATAAAGGCACTGCTGTTAATTTTGGGATGAAAAATATATATGGTATCTTATAAGTTCGAGAACTTTTATTCTGTTTTGGATGTCATCGGAAAAACTCATAAGGAATCAAACCAAATTATTTTTTTAAATTCATATTTTTTATTCAGAACAGAAACTATCTTTAATTGATTCTTGGGACATAATTATACATTCTCTAAGTTAAGTTTTCTCGTTTGTTTTATATGCCTTAGATATATCCTGATTTGGGATGAGTTGTAATTTTTAAAAAGTTTAGTTCCCCTTGAAACTTCACTTAGTAAATTAATAATAACTGAAGTTTCTATAACTTTTTATTAATATACATTGCTTTTCACTCTGTCTTACTCTTAAAATGATAGCCAGCATATATCTTTCATAGTTATGTATTTAAGTATAATGTTTTAGGCAAAGAAAAATATTTCAACTTAACTTGAGAATCGTAGTTTATCAGAGTAGTAGATATTTATTCATCTCAAATAGATATTTTTTTCTCTTTCAATACTTAACACTTTTTCTCCCCCTAGGAGGGAGGATTCTCTTGATGCTGAGGTTTCTGCCAGTGGTTATACAAAGGAAATGCAGGCAGATGATGAACTTCTACATCCAGTAGGTCCAGATGATAAAAATACTGAAAGAGAGGAGGGATCTGATTTCTCCTTGTCCGATGACGAAGTGTCAGAAAAAGCAAAGGTTTGCAGGTCAGAAATTGAAAGCGAACAGAACGCTGTGGATGAATCAGGAGGCTGCTGCTGCAGCTCACCTGGAGACCTTGAGCAGATAGAAGAAGACAGTTCCTTGGAAGAGAGTGCCCGCACACACGATTTTGAAATGACTGAATTCAGTCAACCCTTAGAAGAAATAAAAGGGCAGATCGTTGAAAACAGCTGTACAACTGAGTTTTCTGAGGAGAACAGAGCTGAAAATAACACCGTGCAAGAAGGCCGGACAGGTCAAGGAGGGATCCCTGCTGGCTCCGAGGAGGATGAAGATGACTGCCCTCATCTTACTAACCTGTCATCATTAAACAAAGAGTTCAGGCCTTTCAGGTATAGATTTTTATTAATTGTTTCTTGACTCTAGTCTTCAGAACAAGACTGGTTCTTATAAATGACTGTTTAGAAAAAAACAGTTTAACAGAGTGGTGTTCTGCCATTGTTATGTGCAAAATGAAAACCGAATAACCTTTGTCTTAGTAAAACTCATATCTTCCTTCTCAGTTGAGTTGAATCAAGGTAGCCTGTTAATTAAATTTCAGTTCTGCCTTAAAATATAAAATGACTTTCAAAGAATTAAATGTAGGTCTTGATAAAGTTGTCAGGTTTTAGATGACTTTATATTTACACATCTAATTTATGTTTGAGTTATATAAAGGAATGTAAATACATAAAGCATGCAGATAATGTTCTTTCCGTGTAAAGTATCTGCAGCATATTTTCCCTGGTATTTCTAATCGTCTATCCTTTTTTCATATACAGTTAAAATTATATAATGGTATTATATTTTCTTGTAAAATTTATTTTGTCTTTCAAATATTAATCACTCTCATTAAATCAGGAAACACTTAAGATTTGGGATAGCAAATCCAGAATCAAACTTCATTTAATGAAAAAATTGGTTTTACTTATCTCAGTATAATATGACAAAATTAGACCAGCAAAATATGTATTAAGCATTTTTTAGTGCACATATGGCCTTGTATTTTAAAGCTATTTTTGTCTTTATAGTTTTATGAGAATGTTGTTCCTTTTCCATATAGCTCTGTATCTTCAGTGTCAGGGCTACTGCCATTTTTAGGAGCAGTAGTGGTTCAGAATTTTTAGAAAATGATTATGTTGGTCTGGATTCTCCAGAGAAACAAAAACCGATAGAGTTATTACAGATGCCATTCAACTTGCATGAGGTTACATCCCAATAAATCCATCGTAGGATGAAAATATTCTAAGTAAAAAATGCACCTAACCTCATCATAGCTGAGCAACAGAGGATCTGTTGTTTACCATTGTGATTGCACTGATAAGGAGCTATAGCTTATTGTTCAGTGGCCCATATCACTAGCCTGAGATAAAGACAAAGCATGTCACTTTTGCATCATTGTAAAGTTGAAAAATGATAAGTCACACCATCATAAGTCAAGGACAGCATGTAAGGAATTAGCTTATGTGGTTATGTATGTAAGTCCTAGGATCTGTAGTCAGCAAGCTGGAGTCCCAGTAGAGCCCATGGTGTCGTATCAGTCCAGATCCCAAGGCCTAAAAACCAGGAGAGCCAGCAGTACGGATTCCAATCTGAGTCCAAAGGCAGAAGACTGATGTCCCACCTGAAAGATGGGCAGAAATACCAAATTCTCTTACTTTGCCATTGTTGTTTTTGAGCTTTCAATGAATTGGATTGGGCCTGCCATATTGGGGAAAACAGTCTGATTTACTCAGTCTCAATTCAGAAGCACCTTCAGATACACCCAGAATAATGTTGAAATAAATATGTGGCACCCTATGGCCCAGTAAAGTTGACACATAAAATTAAACATCGTGGTAGTAAAAGAAAAATTAGGGTTAAATGGTCTTCTAAGTTCTAAGCAGGGAAAGGTAGTCCTGTATTTTCATTCTTTAGATATGTGCTAGACAAAACTTTCATTATGCATAGTAGAAGCAAAATAGATGTTCCTGAAAAACATTAATATCTTCTGAGTTCTTATACATTTTTAAAACTGATCAATGTGAAAAAGAAGTTAGTTTCCATGGTTTTAGCTTTTTTCTACCAAGATGTCATAGAATTCTGCCTCTGTCCCCATTATACCTGGTATTTGTAAAGGTGGCAAGAAAGTGTTGCAGACATTTAGATTGTGAGAGGCAGATTTGTTTAGTTAAGTAAAAGAAAAGATATCCAGAGGAAAAACATGAATTGTGAGGAAGTGATAAATTTTGGTGACTGAGATATTGTCATTTTGAAATTTTGATAGTGACTATCAGAATGTCAAAAATGAAAATTGTTAATATCTTGAGCTGAATTGTAGGTAATTTTACCCTCAGAAATTTTAAATACAATCTTTCTGAAGTATGTTGAAGTTTTACAGTCAGGTAAGATAAATCAGTGCAATCAAGCATAATTACATTATAAGAATTAACTAAATGAATTATGGACTTTTTAAATTTTATTCTAGAGATAAAGAAAATATGGGAAAAGTTAATCAGTCTAGAATAAGAACTCTGAGTGTTACTTCTGCAGGCAGTGTTGTAAGCTGTTCAACAATTCCTCCAGTAAGTATTTGTACATTTACCAAATGTTGATTAAGTCACTACTGTGGACAGATTAATGAGCACAGCACTGTGAAGATTACAAGAGGTAAAAATTTAGTAATATATGAGAGAGGGTTTGCTTTTAACTGGAATGATCAAAGCTTTTAGGGAAAAGATGGTATATGAATTAGCTTGAACTTGAAGGATAAAAATCAAATACTTTAGATCCAAGGGCAGTTGGTAGATTCTCATATGGTTTCGTTCTTTCACTTAACAATGAGGAAAATGAAACACAGACAAATTATGTGACTTTTTCTAAGTTATATACCTAATGATAGCAGTGCACCTTCACAAGCTATTTTTTCATAAAGTTTGAGAGAGAAAAATAAGATAGTTTTACCATTTTTGGTAACTGAAGTGTTTGTTGGATTCTTTAGACATCTATCAAGAATGTCCAAAAAAATCACAAAAGGGACATTCTTTCTGAATAAGACTATAAGCAGAAATATTCCGGCTCCTCCTGAGGAGCATTTCTGTGTGCCAGCCTTCTGTCAGAACTACCCAGAAGGAAGAATCCGTTTAGAAATAATCACTCCCTCAAAGAAAAGCTAGTCTCCCTGACCTGTGGAGGTTTTCTCTCTCCTGCTTCCAGACATCAGCGTTATAAAGATAAGTGTTACTGCACTAACCATTTAAGAACAACATGAATTCTCTATCCAACACTAAGAAAGTAAAGCAAGAAAGTAATTTGTCACTTTTTTTTCATAAGTTAAAGTTACATAGTTGGTGTGTTAGATTTTTTTCCTCCTGTTCAAGATGAGTACCACTGGAGCCAGAATTAGTGATAACTTTACTTATGAGCAAAAGAAGGAAATCAGTTAAGAAAGTAAGAAAGGAGAAAATGAAATAATTAGATAGAAAGTGAATTCAAAGAATATAAATAACTTCTTTTTCCTGGTTTTGTATTCCAAGTTCAGAAATACTCAGTAAATTAAAATGTATGCTATGCGGTTGGTAGTATGGGATGTTTACCAAATTAAATGAGAGCTATCAAAAACAAGGTTAAAAAAAGAAGAGTCCTGTAATTTATAATATACCAAAATTCCAGGGCTTTACTTGATCTCAGAAACATTTAGAGCTTGTCATACCAGTGAGAAAGCGAAATTCTAGAACTATCATTGCTCTTACAGACTCTATCCGAGGGTCTGGTAATTTCCCTGATTTTTCTGAACAGAAATTCAGAATATATACTATGAAGTATATATTGATTATTTTTAAAGATCTCCTTCTAAGTATTATCAGCCTGTCTTTTATTATAGATTTCTCACCATTCAGGATCACCTGTCCCTTTAGCTTTATTTTGATATCTGCTGGGATTCGTATGCCTTCCTTTCTTTAATTTCTCAAAATCAAAACATAACTTTATATAGCTAATTAGTGGAATAAAATTGGTAATTGCATATAATGAAAATTAATTACTAATTTATGCTGCATCCTTAAATTCTAATTTTTATGCTCTTTTCTGTATAACGATGATGGCACCGACATTGTCAGAGGCCAAGTTAAAACTGTGTTTGCGTGTTTTAACCATTAAGTCTTACTGCTTTAATCTGATTCTCATACATCTCTTAGAGCTAGCAAAAGAATTTAAAATTTTAACATTGGTCAAGTCTTCAACTCTTAACATCCTGGGTTTTATGAAAGGAAAAAGATCCATTCAGCCTATTCTCTCTGATCATTTGAAAGAAAATTATCATCTGAAGTCTACATCTTCTTAAAATTTTTATCACACTTTTCCTTGGAGGTCTTGTATTATCTTGCTAAAAAGTTAGGAGGCACACCCCTGTAATCCCAGCACTCACTGAGGAGGCTGAAGCAGGAGGATCACCTTGAGTTCAAGGCCAGCCTGGGCTACATAGCGAGTTCAAGGACAGCCTGAACTGCCTAGCAGTGAGACCCTGTCTGGGGAAAAAAAAAAAAAAATAGGAGAAAAAACTTTGTTACTTCCATTAATGTGATTGTTGTTTTGGTGTCTGTACAAAGGCAAAGGATTTCCTTTATGTTCTTTGAAATTATATTTGCAAAACCATTTTTCTCCTTAAAATATTTTATAGTTCATATTTGTTGGCTATTTATAAACTCTATCCTTAATAATACTTAACAGAATTAAATTGTAATTCAACAAAAAGATATGCTTTTTAATAAATATGAATATGGCTACCACCTAGTAGAACTTTTTTGTTTTAACAACCAAAAAGCAACATGGTTTTCATTAATTTTTATGTGCTCCCTAAAATAGCACACAAATATTTGATTTTACTTCACATTATACCAACTTTTAAAACATACTAAGTGGAATTTTCCCCATTTTTTTTTTTTTTAACATAAAGTGACCTTATATAGGCTTTGTAAATTGTTCTGATTGGGAAGCAGTGTATGCATATTAATCCATCATTTCTTTATTTTGCATGATATAATTATTTTATAGTCTCAGTGTAAACAAGTGGAAATTAGAAGAAAATATTGCCTCCCCCGGCCCGTACATACTTGTACGTACTCTGTAGGCATCTGTTTCAGGTTCTAGTTTCTTACTGGCGTAGGAGGCACTCAGGGCTCCTAAACAGTTTCCTGGGGTGGAGTCGAGTCCTAAAACTTAGCCAGTTCTGTTTTCAGTCCATAAATTCTTAGAATGTCAGGTGGTTCTGTGTTCCAGGCTGTCCTGAGTTGGGGAAGCAGCATCACGTGGAACATCAGACACCATCAGGTCATTTCCACAGCTAAATTGTGAAGGCATTCCCAGATGGTGCTGTCGATAGTAAATGCTTTAAAGAATGATTTCCTGTTACAGAATCGTGTCTAGCTGGCCGTATGGGCACACAGCCATGATCCCATCTCCTTGACAGACTGAGGCGGAAGAGTCATAGTTGCAAGGCCGGCCTAGGCAACTTTGCAAGACCCTATCTTGGGGTGGAGGGAGGGAAGAAAGCTAAGGAACAGATTTCAACTTGCTTTTTTACTTCAGTTTTCATTATGGACAGCATAGTCACTACTGTTACTATACACCATCCTTTTTTGCTATGTAAACTATTTCTCTTAGGAATTTGGTTTCATATTTATCACTTTCTCTTGTTTTACTTTATTGCTAGTTTAGTATTATCAGTGGGATTTTTAAAATTCATATGTCATAACATAAATTTGAAATATAGCAGTTAGAATTGTGTTTTAGTGAATTTCTACTCCTTGATTATCAGCGATACTAATTTATAAAATCTCTCTAGGAATTGGTAAAACAGAAGGTGAAACGTCAGTTGACAAAACAGCAAAAGTCAGCTGTCAGACGTCGACTACAGAAAGGAGAAGCAAACATATTTACTAAGCAACGGAGAGAAAGCATGCAAAATATTAAATCAAGTTTGCAAGCAGCCAGCTTTTGGGGAGAATAAAATATTGTTTAAGATACTGGATATTTCTATTACATATTTTTTCAAATTACTGTAACTCTATGTTCAGCACCTTTGGTCTTTTTTGGACCAACACCAGTACATAAGTAGGTAAATAAACCCATCTTTCTCTATAAATTTGACTCATTCTCAGTGTATAATGTGGTGGTTAAACTTGATTGGCTCAACTGCCCAGGGGAATGATGAGACAGATTTCTGGGTATGTCCGAGTGGGTAATGGAGGCATGACTTTGGTGTCTGTATCTCGTCCCTGATCCCTTGCTCTCAGATGTTGCTGCCCTGCTTCACTTCCCTTCTGCCATGAACTGAGCAGCTTTGCTCCACTGCACCCTTCTGCCACAATGTTCATGCTTTGGAGCCTGCTGATCATGGCTCTGACCAAATCCTCTGAAACCATGAGCCAAATTAGACCTCTCCTTTAAGTTTGGGTGTCAGGTATTGTGTCCAGCAACAAGAAAGCCAAACAGAAAATTGGTACCAGGAGTGTGGTATTTGCTGAGACTGTACCTGAGCATGTGATTTAGAAGATAATAGCAGGAACTTGTTTGCAGGAGAGGTTTGGAAAGGTTTGGAGATGGGGCTAAAGAAGCATTAGAATGCTGTACTCAGAGCTAGATGGGTGATTCTGGTCAGAGGTTAGAAGAACAGATTGCTTATGGAAGTGCAGACAGTAAAATGCCAGGCTCAGGAAGTTTCATTTGGGAATGAGGACTTCGTTGACAATTGGATTAGAGGCCATGTGTGTTACACTCTGGTAAAAAATTTGTCTATAAAAGCCCTATGTCATAAAACTCTGTGGGAGACTGAGATTAAGGGCAGTGGACTAACTGATCTGGCAGGGGAAATTTTAATGCAGTCCAACTTCAGGTAGGCATGGGAACTGCTGACTGCCTGTAGCCAGATTCATGGTGCAAATTGATCAGCAAAGAGTAGAAAAATTTCGAAGATCTAAATTTTGGTCCCAAAGCAGCCGTATAAAGTTGAGGTCAAAGGAGGAGTGGTTTCTAAGGATATTAGCACCGTTAAAAATAAACCAAGTACCTTTTACAGGGTCAAGAAAAAACAGTGTTGAGGACATCTCAGAAATCAGCAAGACCGCATCCATCAAAGGCTCAAGGCTAAACATGTGAAAACCTATCCTTTGAGAAGAGAGTCCCTGGGACTGCTCAAGAAGAGCCTCCTAGGGAGTTGGTTCCCCAAGATTCATTTCACTATGCTCAGCCATCCAGGCACTTAGAAACCACTGCACCCATAGTCCAAGGGGGCCTGGTTCCTGCTGCTGACAGCATATCTTGGCATCATCCACGTAATGGTGATTTTACCTGGATGCAGAATGTAGTAAGAGTTGCGGGCTCAGGAAGGTTTCCACCCAGATTTCAAAGGTAAACCTGGGAGGCCAGGCAAGGAACCACTGAGGGTAGTGTGTCACGCTATGGGAATGAAAGCAAAGGTGAAATGTAGACCCCAGGGACATGGAGATGCCAGAAATGTGGAATATCTGCTGAGGAAAGCAGTAAATCATGGGTTGAACCAGCCCAAGAGAGGCTTTGTAGGCTGCAACCAGCAAGGCCATAGGGATAGGGCTGCTCAGTCCCTCTGGACCTCATATGGAATTGCACCATCATGTACACTGGATGCTGGACATGGAGCTAAAGAACTTAACGTGTGTCCTAGGTTTTAGTCATACTTAGGTCCTATTCTTTTCTATGCCTGTATTCCTCCCTTTTGGAATGAGAATGTTTACCCTGTGCTGTTGTACCTTGGGATTATGTAATTTGATTTTAGTTTTGCAGAGCTTCATAGCTAAGAGTTTGCCTGGAGTTTCAGAAGAAACTTTGACTTGGACTTTTGAAAAATGCTAGAACTCTGAGATTTGGGGAAGGGATTATTGTGTTCTTGGTTATATGCAGGATGGTTGTCACATGTTGGGCAGAATTACTAACTTGTTACTCTGTTTATTTGGAGATTATTTGTGATTTAAAGAGTCAGGTGTCAAGTTGATGGGGTGGAATATGGTGGTTAAGCTCAACTGGGTCAACTGGATTGTCTTGGGAACTGCCCAGGAGATTGGTGAGGCGGACTTCTGGTTGTGTTTGGGTGATTCATGAAAACATGACCTGGGTCATGGGTCTGTATCTGCTCACTTACCCCTTCTCTGGTGCTGCTGCTCTGCTCTGCTTCTTCACCTCCATGAACCAAAACATCTTTGCTCTACTAGACTCTTGTACCATGATATTCCTGCCTTGGAACCTGCTTATCAAGGACTGAATCCCCTGACACTCTAAGCCAGTTAAATCTCTCCTTAAGTTGTGGATAAGAGGGGTATTGTGTCCAGCAAAATGAAAGCTAACACATACTTCCAAAGAAGTACAGTGATTCAGCAAAGGTAATCCATTTTTTATTTAGAGAACAGGTAAATCTGTTAAATTTTTTTCAAAAAGTACTTCATTAGGGATATTTTCATACAGTATTTCTAAAAATCTCAATTACCACTTTTTGTTCTTTTTGTTCTCTGCCAAGAACAGGTAAATTACCTGGGTTCAAATTCCAACTTTTTCACTTACAAACTGGAACAACATAAGGTATAGTTCTCTCTTCCTCTTTCCTCCCTGACTTTTCTTACTGTTAAAATTGGATTCAGAACTACTTCGTACAATTGTTTTGAGGACTACATAAGATAATGTACCTCAAGCTGTAAGACCAGTGCCTAGCACATAAGCATTTAATAAAGCGTTAACTATCAGAATGATAATTATAATGACATTTGTATTTCTGAAATTCTGCTAACAATTCCTTTTATTTGGCCATTGGAAAAGTTAACTGTCTTTGGGTTTTTTAGGCTTTAGAAGTAAGAATTGCTTAATAAATGATACATAATTTACTTCATCAGTTAATTAATGGATTACCCCATAATGTCCTTGGCGCCACTTACCTCAGCAGTGTGGTCATAGGAACAGAATCTTGACATAGTCTCGCCATGGTTTTTACAGTTGGCAGCTTTTCTGTAGGCCTGAGCACAAGTGGAAAAGTTTGGGGCAGGAAGGAGTAGAAGGAATGTGAAGTGAAATGTCCTTTCTCATTTTCTTACATGGGTGAGCCCAGAACATGTTTGCACCTCAGCATCAAAAGTACTTACTGCAGGAAATAAAATTCCTAAGCAATGGTCTCTTCCTTAAGGATTTCATGATTCAGTGAGATACAAAGATGGGTGCATAAGTGCATGCACTAGATGATACGTCTTTTCAGCATCCCTGAATGGATGAATACAGGGTGATCAGCTATAGAGAAAAGTGACCACTAGGTGGCAGTGTCACCCATGAGATATCCTTAAATTATTGCTTCTGTGATTACGATATCAGAGGGAGTGTCGTAGATCCTTTGCCAAGATTGATAAAGATGTTAAGTTCTTTCACCTTTGCAAAATTAATTATACTGGCTATTTGTAATGTAATTATCTAATAAGTTCATTTGACTATATAGATACAAAAAGTGTCAGATTCAGTTTCTATAAAAATTAGACTAATTTCAGAAGTATATAGACCTTACTTTGAATTTTAGATATGCTTTTAAGTTCAGGTATTCATTTTTATACTGTGAGCATTTTATAACCTAAAGTAACATTAAAAACAGCTTAATTGAACCACGAATGTTTATTTTGGGATACATTTTCTTATATTTAGAGTGTTGAAAGCAATTGGGAATAAAATGATTATGATCTCATCCTACTTGGCTTCACTCAGTTGACTGAGTCAACTTGTGGGTACCTACTACATAAAAAGCTTGTTACTGTTTGAGAAACTTAGAAGGCAAATATGCATGGGTCTTAGTCTTAATAGCTTTCTATTTCATGTGGGCCACAAAACAAACAGATCTGAAATGGAGGTCTCATTTGGACAACGATTAGTTCTAGCTACTGAAGACAGTAGTAAGTGATATGTTTAGGAATTTAATTCTCTTCTGAGTTATGTGTGTTTGAAAACTAGGGTCTAATCACAATAGTTATTTGAAAAGATGTTTTGTAATTAATTAGAAGTTAGAGAATTTGCCCTATCAGACAACCTTTACATTTTAAAATATCCATAGTGAACTATGAGCAAAAACAAAATGTAAGTCTACTCAACGTATCAAAGCTGAATTTGTGATTTTAAACCTATGAGGGCTTGAGGGTGTAGCTGAGATAGAGGGCTTGCCTAGCATGCACGGGGCCCTAAGTTTCTTCCACAGTACTTCAAGTCGATAGATAGATAGATAGATAGATAGATAGATAGATAGATAGATAGATAGACAGACAGACAGACAGACAGACAGACAGACATCTCCAGGAATTCTAAATTTAAATCCTGGTTCTACCACTTAAATCTCATATATCTTCTGTAGCTTTTGTAACGTAACGTTTCCAGTTTGTAAAATGGGGACATTGCACAGTGCATATCAGGGTTGTTGTGAAGAGAAAATGAAATAACTTAGTGTCTGATGTACACTGCATGTTCAGTGAAGTGACATGGCTTCTTAAGGTTACCAAAAAAAAAAGGTTGCACAGTCTTAGCCACTTTCCTCGTCTCTGAGACACAACACTCAACACCTACAGCTTGAGAAGAGGTTTATTTTGGCTCACAGTTTTTAGAGGTTTCCGTCTATAGTCAGCTGTCTGCAGGGCAGAAGCAGCATGGTGGAAGGGCCTGGCATGGAGGAAGAAAGCTGTTCAATTTATGGCAACCAGGAAGCAGAGTTTAAGGGAGGAGGCAGGAGGGGAGATAACCCTCCCGGGTCATGGCCAGAGTGACCCTCTTCAGACCAGACCCACCTCCTCATACCAAGCCAGCTGCGATGCCTCCGCCATCCAGACACCTTTCAAAAGCCCACCTGTGAGTGCCTGAGGCACGGGGGACATCTAGATATAAACTGTAACACTGAGAAGCCATCTTTCTTAATTTCAAGGTCACTGTCATTTAAACTACAATTTTTGTTGTATATTTATCAAGACTCCCAGGTGTTGGGGTGTTGCTTAGTGACAAAGTGGATGTTTAGTGACAAAGCGGATGTTTAGTGACAAAGTGGATGTTCAGTGACAAAGCACATGTGAGGGCCTGGGTTCAATCCCCAACCACCTCAAAAACAAAACAAGAAACAGGTGCTTTGCTTGTCACCTTGCGTAGTCTACTTAGTCTTTGCATTAAGGATTTTACTACACATTACTTACATTTTGTATTGGTAGTCATCGCTTTGTACTGGTGGCCATTGAACTGAACCTCAGCACACAGCTAGATGAGCTTTCCCCCAGATCATAAAAATGTTTAAAGGGTACGATCCGAGAGTTAATGCACCTTAAGAGAACCACTGTTTTTGCCAAATACTTAATAAGTTTTCTGGCAAAATAAATATCTGCCCAATTAAAGAGCTGTATTGATGCTGCCCTCCAGGTTTATCTGTCACTTGCAAAGAATAGAGAAACGAGTTCATTAGATTTTAGGGAAAGCTGTTCCTGACAGATAGGGTTATTTCACTGTCACATACTCAATACTCTGAGTGGGCAAAGGGTCACCGTCCAGGTTCTTCAGCCACAGAAGAGCATCAGACTATATCCTATATCTTAGTTTGCCCTTGGTTTGCTTTATAAAGTACTGGAGTTATCTTACCCCACTGCATAAGGAGGCTGGAGGTGAGAGAAGTTCATAACAACCATGCATTACACAGTTGTATTATAACCAGTAGCGTGGCCATAACTCTGACATACAACTCTTTTAAAGAAAACTATCATTTTCAAAGACATGTATGTTGTTATACGGCGAAGCTTTTCTTTTACTTCAATGTAAATAAGGATGGCATTAAAATTAATACTTTATATACATTTAGAATCAAATAATTTCAGGTTCAATTCCTTGAAGTAATTGAGACATGTATCACAACATATGCTTCCCTTTAAAAAAAAAGGGGGATTACATTTTTTTAATCAGCCACTTGAAATAAATGAATTAAAAGATCAAGAACAAAACAAAGTAAACCCTGCTTGCTATAATTCTGCTGTTAACAAAAACTTAGCCTAGACAAGAAGAAAAATACATGTTCCTCATGCATCCGTTTTCCAACCATTTGGTAGTGTGTAATTATCAGGGGAAAAGGTACACAGGGTTTTCCATTTGGTACCTCCCCACACAAAGACCTGGATTTTTAAGGTGCAGTTTTTTGCTAACTGAAAGTCTCCATGGTAGTTGTTAAGACAGGAATAAATTCACAGAACAACTATAAAAGACAGTTTAGTTAGTTAGCTTATATGTAGGCAGCCAGTAAGAGACAGGGCCTAAAATACAGTCAGCTGGTTACAAACAAAATAGCACATACACGGAGTTAAGAACAAATTCACGCCATACAGTCAAACTTAGAAATGTAAATGCAAACACAGGAAAAAGGATAAAGAGCTAAGAACCCTAACTCTCAGGAAAGAAAACTTCTCAGATAGAATATGCTTAGTTAACATCTCCCTATTTCTGGGCTGGACTTGAAGAAACTTAGAAATGCAGAAATGTTTCCTTTGAACTCGGTAGGTGATTTTCTTTAAATTCTACATTGCAAAGCCTAAACCCCAACTGGTTATTCTAAACCCACAGAGCCATCTGTGATAGGTGATCACTAGGTAACTAAACAAGTCCCCACTTCTGCTCACCCATATAAGACCAAGACAAAACACTCCGGAATGTCTCTTCCAGGACCCCTCCTGCACACCCACCAGGAACTCTTTCTCTTCTTGCTTCCAATAAACATTCCCCTGACTTCCTCCTTTTTGTCCACAGTTTCATTCTTTGACTTAGTGAGACGTGCTCAGTTTGTACTGTGATAGCTGTTCCACAACTACTTGACAATACAAAGTAAATTCTACCTAAAACCTTGCTAGCAGCTTTGCTGCTGAGGAAATTCCAAATATAGTGTGAGTAAAAAGCCAGTGTTACTAGGGGAGTCATTTTGTGGAAAGGAGATTTGGTAGAATAGGTAGACTGAAAAAGAAGGATCCTCCAAAGGAGGAAATCATGCAGAAAAATCTAGAAAACAAATGAGTGTAGTATGCTTGCTGTGCTATAGTTGCAGAAGGGTCTTGTGTCGCAAAGGACCAAATTAAAGATAATTATTTTAAAAATTTTAAGTTGATTTTAAGGAGTAAAAAGGAGAGCTAAGTTTAGGAAATGTATCGATTTTAGAATGAATTGGAGGGAATCGACTAGAATCTAAAAGGTTGTCTAGTTAGAAGCTTAAGTTTTAATGTAGAGACAATCTGTAATAGAATCTATTTTATTACACTAGTTACTGAGATTCTGTATAAGTTTGTTTTTTATTAAACAGAGGAGAAAACATCTTTAGATATAAAATTACTTGCCCAAAGTTACAGTGAGTAAGTTTGGGACACAGTGGAAAGAAACAATGGAACTGAACTAATGAGAAGGCGAATGGTAGGAAAGCCAAAATATTTAGGTGGTTTAGAGCCCCGGTGGTCTCTCCTGCAGAGCCACCAAGTTCCACAAAATTGGACTTGTCCTCCTGGTTCTGCAGAGGTATGAGAAGAGACAGTCCGCACAACCAGGGTTTGAGTTCCACCTTCTACAAGTTTTCCTCGCGTTTTAGGAAAGAAAGCTTTCTTCTATAGTGAAACTACAGATTACACACCCAAGAAATCCAATCTCAATAGACTAAAGCCCTCAGTGGGACCATTTTGGGTACTTTTTAAGGAGGGGGCAGTGTCGAGAGAGTACTTTCTCCTTGAGCTCAAGGCTGCAGAGGTACTTTGAGAGAATCAGAATTTATTATTCTATAACTTGGTCTTTCTCCAGTTTCAAGTTTATGCAAAAATAGGCCCCCTTGCCATGTAATTTCCTATTCCTCCTTCTTTAAACAAATGTTAGAAAGAAATAATGTTTCTTTTTTGTCAGCAGAATGCACACTAAGTGCGATGCTCTTGTCAAGACTGCATAGGAAGTGAAGTGGAAATTATAGTTTACAGTGTGAAATGGATGGGCACAAGGCTTTTATCTTAATGTAAGCATATCCATAAATGTAGCTGCAACTGAATTAAGAGTATACTGATGACGCACTCTTTACAGGAAGCTTCATCTGAAATATATGGAGTTGTGAAATTGCTGGTTGCTGGAACCTAACATCATCAACTAATCTCAGGCTTCAGTCATTTGTTTATAACCAATAAACATTCTCCCTAAGTTTGTTTTAACATAATACTTTTTTTCCTAGTCTATATATTCATTTTAATGTGCTCATTATTTCTGCAAAGACTCAAGCATTCTATGACTCATACCTCCAGAATGTGACTTTAAAGAATAAAAGCGGCAGCTCTTTTAACCAGTAAGCGGTGGGTCTCATTCTTACTCCTCTCTCGCCTTAGCGCACCCTGTAGCAGACCTTACTGTCTTCATTTGAGAAGTAGCCCCGAGACACTGCCGGAGTGCAGGTCAATCTGACCGCTTCATAGCCACATCTCGTATAAAGTTTTTTTCTGAACAGTCAACGATATAAATTCCTGTTCTAGAGGGGGATGTCTGAAACAATAGAAAGAGATGGACAAATAATTAGAATAACTTTTATGAAAGAAAATATTGTCGTAAAAGCCATTGGCAAAATCCACCCCAAATTCAAACCAAGGGCTTAAAAACTATTCCTTTCAAAATATATATTATGCTGGAAGTCAGCCGACTACAGTTAAGTATCAGTTTGGTTTTCATGTACACATATCTAATGACTAAAGGCCTTGACATCATTATCTACAACCTTATAAACTAGAACATCCAAATTCTCCCAGCTGTAAGTAATTCTGAATTTATCACTCTCTCCTACACCCTCTGAAACACTCTTGAACAAAGTTTTAACCCTTTGTCAGTTCCACGTTTAGCCCTTCCAGTTCCTTCCACACATCTCCTAAAGAATCTGGAAGGAGTTCCTGCCAATCATTTCCCATTGTTTGTGTGAACTAGCGAGACCTCCCCCAATGATATCTATGGCCTCTACAGAATTTCTTGAAGAATCAATTGTGCTTCTCTTAAAGACCAAAGGCCAAGGCAGGGTTAGATAATTTGTTACATAAGACTATCAAGATAACATGGACTTATGCAAGCGCCACAAACTTACGCCATGTATGCCAGTATATGCCAATCAGAAGGCTTAGGTAAATGTGAGGTATATTTTCATTGTGTTTTCTGGTTTTGAGCTTTTACTCTGCCCCGGCAAAGATAAGGGGCCGTTTACTAATGCTTTTTTCATAGTTTTCTATAAAAATCAAGGAAGATACATTCCCTTAATTTATAGATGGGCTATTAATCATTTCTCTAATTATTTTTCATGTATTTCAACAGATTACTTCTTTGTTTGGATTACTTATTGATGATTTTCTAAATACAGTGAAATATACATGAGGAAAATTCTACCATAAAGTTACTTTTGTTTTTAAACTTTGTTTAGAAATCATCTATAGTTGCCTTTCCAGCTGACCCTCTCTTAAATACCTTGATTCACACATCTCTTTGGTTCCTTCCCAGTAGACAGCAAATGAACACTGAGCATTCATCCCTTTAACTTGTTTCTTCTCAGTCCATAGCAAACACAGTTTAACTTGTTTCTTCCCAGTCCATAGCAAACACAGTTGATGGCTCACCAGCCATTCATTCCTCCCAGTGGTCACTTTCTAGTTGAGGCTAAATAAAGCTGACAGGAAACAGTCATTAGTCATTACTTCTGCAAAGTCAGCTTTTTCCAAGCCCTTCCCCTTCCCCTTCCCCTCCCCCACACCCTTAGAGCATCTGGAACACAGTTTCAAACCACTTTGGCCAATGCCACGTTTAGCCCTTCCAATTCCCTCCATCCATCTCTCATAAAATCTGGACGGAGTTCCTGTCAGTCGTTCCCCATTGTTTCTAGAAATTATTTACTCTCTATACAAACATTTTTATCTGTATGACTTTAATGCCTTTCATTTTATCTATTTTATCTTAAATCGTAAATGCTTAAGGCATAAACAAGTAAGTGAAGAAATTGTTTCGGGGAAAAGAATCTTTTGAAATCTCAATCAGGGCCCTCCCCTCCCTCAGTTCCCTCACTCTTCAGGGATGAGTAGTGTAGATCTGCTCAGGCTCAGTTGCTCCAAGCCTATTCTTAGGAGGTTACACGCGCTGACCTTAAATCTTGTGGTATTTGGGGGTCTCACCAACCTCAACTGCAGGACACAGCCTCAGTCTCCTGCCTCGCCAACCTTGGTTTCTTCCCCCAGAGTGAAGCACATTATGGCATGACCAGGGGATTCCTTCCTGTTTTAAAGATGATTTTTTGATGTATCTATTATGTAATGAGGTTCCCACCTCCTTATCATATCTATAACTGTAACAAGATGTAGGAAAACAAACATGTTACTGAATGACAGGAATGAAATTTCCTTACCAGCAAAATTGTCTACAAGTATATTTACTGTTGCACCAGGCATGAAATAGTGCAGTGTGTACACCTTAACTTTTCATTTTCTCAGAGTTCTGCACTCCCTCCAAGCTTGATAAGCGTGCTGCTGCACTGAGCCTTCCTTCTTCATCATTGGGTGGTAAGTTTTGACTAATGCGATGTCAGCTGGATGCCCTGTCTCATCCTTTGGATTTGTATTCTAAGAAGATTTGTAAGAACATCATTTTGATTTTACCATTGTCATCTACCCTTGTTTTAATACTTTCTGTCTTTGGTGTAAGCCTTCAGACGGTTGATGTTTACAGTGGAATCTGTAGTAAAATACGGTTTTCTTGGGCTCTTCCATTTCCTTCCACTGCTTTTTACATCAAAGAAAGAGAATACTAAAAAAAACCACATAGTTTTTTTTTCTTTTTCTGACTGTCATACAAAAGCACTTAAAGGTAAGAAGTCCTTATGAACATTCAAGGAAGAAATGAATAAGCAAAAGTTTAAGAAAATTTTTATCGAAAGATTGAGTGTAATGAAGAAACTATGCTATCTACCTAGAATGTTGTATAATTGACCTTTGTTAGAATTCCTATTTTAATTAAGTGTAAGTTGTTAAAGGTCACAATGTTTGTATAAACTTGTCTGGCAAGCTGTTTTGGGGCTCTCTATGATGATGCTCATAGATTTGCTTTCTTTAGAAAAATCTTATGGAGGTTGAAGTTTAGTTTTCTTAGTAAATTCTTACTTTTCGTTGTAGTTGGCATCACCAGTGAGCATCTTTGAATTTGTCATATTGATTTGTCTTTCAGATTGATCAATGGATATGAGATTAGCTTTAATAATAGAAGAGTTCTGTTTAAAAATCAGTCTGGCTTTTAAAAAATAAAAAAATTACTCAACAGAAAACTGGAAAATCTGTTATAATATCTGTACTTGTTTATACAGCCTTAGAATCATACATGCTAGAATCAAAAGACACATCCAGTTTAACTCCTTAATTTCATGAATGAGAACTGTGAGCCCAAGAAGATGAATGGCTTTCCAAGGTTATACAGATAAAAAAAATCAAACCCTAGATCTTGTTAATCCCAAATTCATTGTTCCTTCCACCACATTATGTAACCAAAATATTTATAAGTACTACTAGAATTCCACTTAAACCCATAGAAATGGCCACTTACTGAATGAAATCACATATTAGCATGAATTAATATATATCTGTATATATATATATATATATATTCATTCTCAATCAATCAATGTCTGGGTACCCTGAGCTAGTTCTGTGTTTGTGTTTTGTGTCGTCTATACTCACTATAGGCATCTATCTGCTAGGTGATAATCATTTTTATAAGAACTATTTATTATAGCCCCAGTCCTTCCTTTTTATTACACCTGTCCTTCTACCAAGTGCTTGAAGAAATAGATCTTATGGAGGATATTTCGTTTTCACATAGTTCTTAAAGGACTGGTTTCAGTTCATCCTAAAATACAACATAAAACAGGGCATGATGGCACACACCTATAGTCCCAGCACTCTGGGAGGCTGAGGCAGGATGCTTACAAATTTGAGCCCAGTCTGGGCTACTTAGTGCTTAGCAAAACCCTGTCTCAAAATAAATTTTACAAAAGGGCTGGGGATGTAGCTCAGTGCAGCAGCCCTGGGTTTAATCTCCACGAGGAAACACACGCGTGCACACACACACACACAACACAATTATGGACTCTGCAAATGGGAAAAAACATTGGAAAACAATTTCTTGTGCTTACCTTGGATTTTTTTTTTTTTTTGGTGGTACCAGGGATTGAATTAATGGCTTTGGCATTGAGCTACATCCCCAACTCTTTTTCTTTTTCTTTTTCTTTTTTAATCTTCAAACAGGTTCTCATTAAGTCACTAAATTGTCCAGGCTAGACTTGCCTTAGTCTTCTAGAGTGCTGAGATCACAGGTTTGTGCCGCTACACCTGGCTGTCACGTAAAGATATTTTAAATAAAAGTGAAAAACTCCACCACAATTCAACAAATAGCATAGCTCGCACCCATTAAAATCAGTTATTTTATATATGGTATAATTCCCTATTATTTAAATGGAATCACATGACCTATTTGTGACTCCTGTCAAAAGATCATTTAAAAACTTGTTATGGTGATACGGATCATAGAGAAATAAAATCTGTTTCCTAAGATCTTTAATGACTACCTTTATTCTTCGAGAAATATATTTTGCTTCCGAAATTTTTAACAGAAAGCATCATCATGAAATGAAGTGAATGATATCAGAATTAATGAAAGTCAACTTTGGGAATGATTTGCTTTGAAGGGTAAATAGAGAAACAAATGTTCCCAGACAAGCTGTAAGACAGTCCACTAGCTTTTGCTGCCATTGCCTATCAGAAGTGACAATATTTTGAGTAGAGGTGGGGGGGACTAAACCACGGCTTCCAGAAGAGATGCCCCTGAAATCAGATACAAAACACAATCTGGCTACAACCACCATCCTTGTAATACTCCTTTACCAAAGGAGAACTTAGATTATGTTCATTATAATGATCACATATTGCTGGTAGTCCTGTGCTATCCCAATATTACTGAGGAGATTTCCTTGAGAAATAAGTTTCTTGATTGCATATTCTTCAGGGCAGCACCGTTGAACATGGAGAACAGAAAGAAATATCCAAATGACAAAGCTGCTCAGCATTCAGGCAAAATCTGGTTGGAGAGGAAATCTGTTCCCATGATTAGCGAGCTTCCCCAGTTAGCCTGTAGGTGGGTGTGTTTAACAGAAGGAAGCAGTGGGAACCGGCCTGTCAGCCAGCCTTTCGAGCTAATTAGCTCAGCCTACAACAAAGATAAGTGAGCCTGCGAGGAGGGCCCCCTGAGGGGTCTTTAGATTCTGGGAAATGTCTGATTGGCAGATGTTAAAAGGGATTCTTTGGTAATCCAGTGCATCAATGAGCTGCACAAATTCAGTCCAGGACTGCAAGAATTCAGGCATGAGGACACTGTGCAGGAGGCACACGCAGGCAGACCGGAGATGGACAGAACCTTGGAATCTCTGAGACACATTATTACCCAAGTCCTGCCTCACAGAGACCCGGCTGTAGTCTTCAAAGACTGTAAGTACTGAAGGGGAAGTTTTTTGACTTTTTAGAAAATAGTCTTGTCTAGTCACATCCTATTTAAGTATGATTTCTTCTGAATCTCTGTAGTCGTGTGCTGTGGTCTAAGTGATATTTAACTTGTTCCTGAACTTCAGTCAGAAAAATGATTTCATTTCACCTACAGGCATGAGACGCTAGGCTATTTCACAGTGATACATCTTGCTAACTGTTCAGAACTCCCTTCTAAAACCGAAAACCCGCTGAGTCTTAATGAACTTTTCCAGATGATTTTTAAAGAAAGCCAGGCTAACTGGAACTGAGATCAAAACTACAAATAACTTGGAAATGATAATAAAATATATCTCCATTTGTTAAACTGTTTAATCCTCCACAATATATGCTCATTATGGCAAATCAAGTATTGTGTTTATCTGAAAATTTTGTTGCAAATAAAATTTAATAATAAATCACCACTGAGCTCTTAAATTTTGAAAAAAATTATTATAACACTTGAGTTAAAAGACCAATAAAATGAGATGCTCCCAATCCCAGCAACACTCCCTACCCCCCATACCCCTTTGTTATAGCAAACTTATTTGAAAATCTTTTTTTAAATGATTATGAAAAAGAATTCAATCAAGCTTTCCAATTCTAGCAATACTATTAAACCATTTGTCATATAACTTCGTTTCTGGAACCAATTTGATTTCCTGCTGCTGCAAAACAGACTATCTTCACGTTGTATCTTATCTACAGTGGGTTTCATATTACAAAGGGCTTCTGAAATAGAACTTTGCTTTGGAACTGCCCAAAAGGTAAAATGCATATGGAATTTTTTTTTTTTAAGCTTCAATAGGTTACAGCTTTCCTCCTTGTGAATCCAGTTATGTTTGTTTCCATCAAAACATCAATGGTTTGGATTTTTGCTTTCTGATTACTGAATAGCATTCCTTTCCAGATGTCCTTTTACTTTATATTTCTCATATGTATGATGAAGAAAGAGAAATGCTGGGCCATTTTCTTCTATAAATTTTTCCTCTTAGAAATTAAATTGTAAACAATCTGCCCTCTAAGGCATAAAGTGAATCTTTCTTTCTTTCTTTCTTTCTTTCTTTCTTTCTTTCTTTCTTTCTTTCTTTCTTTCTTTCTTTCTTTCTTTCTGAATATTGTCTTCAAGCCTTTGTTAATAGCTATGTTAGAACTAATAAAAATCACTCCATCCCCTAGCCCAGCCTGGAGTCTATTCAGGCTTGGTATGTTTCTTTAAGTGAAAAGAGAAGGAAAGAATGTCTGTCTCCTACAATAGCACTGCATTCCTAGTGAAAGATAAAAGGGCTCTTGGGCTGCCCAAGGCTTTGGATAAATTGTATAGGACCAGGGGACTTAGGCTAAGGGTTTGGAGAGTAGAAGCAATAAAAAGAACTAAAGAGATTTTTCTCTGAGCTCTCTGTAAATTTATAAAGTTTGAATCTGAAACTGTCTGGCCCACTTTTTCAGCTGAACTAAATTTCAGCAATTGCTTACAATTTAGAAGAGAGAATAGCATTTTGAAAGAAGAAAATAATAAAGCATCCATGAAGTTCTGTCACCCAGACCTTTTCAAGCATTCTTTTATATGGAAAAACAAAAAGGTTGTCCTATTTTATATATTTCTCTCATTAACACAGAACCTAAATTTGACCACATAGCACTGCGGACTTATCCTGGTGTGCCACTCTGCCCCTACTTGCCTGACTTAACACTCACACCAGTGAGTATTAAACTGCTGTTCCTTTCCCCTCTGGTTTTTCTAATCTGAAAAATGATAAAACGAAAGTAAGTCAAATGGCCAATTTCTGTACCAGGAGTTTTCATAACATTGAAACACATCCAACGCTCACCATCCTCGTGGAATAAGTGGGAATGAGTTTACTAACTTTCCAGGGCAGAACATCAAAAGTCAGGGGGCTAAGCCGTGCCTTGGCAACCTGTGGTGCTTCGCATGCCAGAGCCTGGCACATGGACTTCTTTGGCACACCCGCAGGTTGCTGCCACCACGCTCCTGCTGCCACTAGTTCAAATGGCAGGTTCTGAGAAGCCCCCCTCTCCTCCTACTCACTTGTGGCTCCTCCCGAAGACCACTCCCTCCAGGCTCTTTCTGCCAGAAGGGCTGAGCTCTTGCGCACACTGCTGCCAATTACTTAAGAAAAATTGGTACCTTGCTTTCCTGCACCATGAAAAGCTGATCCAAGAGTCTTTAAAATCCAGCCTAATTGAACAAAGGAGGGAGGAGGAAGAGGAGGAGGAGGAGGAGAAGAAGAGGAGGGGGGGGAAGAAGAGAACAAGGAAGAGGGCTTTCAGGCTTTTGTTAAATTTCTGTGAATGCAAAGGCAGTGTTTACTTTCTTTACTTTTTGGATGCACATAATACAGGGAGCATAAATGGTCATTTGATTCATTTGTTGCCCTCAGTTGACTTTTAATCTACTTGAAAACAAGCAATAGTAACTGAATATTCTCTTTTAGTTGGTCAAAAAAGTCCCTAAATAGTTTTCTGGTCTGAGATAGATGGACATAGGAATGTTACGTTTATTTAAAGAAATAAATTTAAAATGATTTTGTCAGCTGGAAAAGCCCTTCAAATGGTAATTTACAATTCTGCAATGTTAAATCTATCACTTTATTTTAGACAAGGTATTCACTTGACAGTAGTTGTGATTTGTTTTTTAAATTTTCTTTCCTGAGTGGACATGAATTCCATAACACTTTTCTTTACTCCTCTATTTCACATTTCAAATGAAAAATAATGAGAAGAGGTTTTAAAGGTGGGCTTTCAATCAAAGTTTGCTTATCTAGCAGACACTGGACTTTTCTCCACTGCATAAATGTCTGTGCTTTGTAACAAGTAGCACTGAATAGTTCCACAGCATCAGACAGAACCTCTATGCAGAGAAATTATGGCGTATCTCCGTGCTGGCTGCTATTCTCAGCTTTGTGCAATATTCAATTTCTTTTCATTCAATTTTCATCCAAAGATGAATCACAAAAGCACCCCCCTCCACTCTTTTGAAGCGCTGTATGAACCTGCTGCTTGCGTGCCACTGCTTGACAGTTTCACACATGCTTTCTCAAAAGAAAACATGATTTCAAAATGGCTGGGCTTTCAGATCCTCATGCACATGTTAGCTTTCAAATTACAAGAGCATCATAAGCTTACCTGCCATCTTTAGGCTCTTCTATTTCACAGTAACACTGGGACATTGAGGCCTTATCATGTGGCAGGCACTGTGCTAGCACGTGTACAGCAAGCCTGTGATGTAGGTACTACTGTTATTTATAGGTAAGGGGACAGAAGCACATGGAGGCTAAGATGATTTGCCAAGTTCAGACAACTAGTAAAGGGTGAAGGCAGGATATGAATTCTGTCTTCCAAGTCCTCTCTAGACATTGCCTTTGGGGAATCTAGAGGGAGCCTGTTAAGTAGTCACATCCAAGCAGAAAAGTGATGGGAAGTGGAGAGGGGAAGGAGGGTTTTGAAGAGAGGGAACAACGTATCTACAGGCAATCCTGTAAGCATGTACCCAGGAAGTCAGAGCCAGGCAGAGGAGGGAGATTGGGTCTTGCTAACATGCAGGCAATTAGGAATCACTGAAGCTAACTAGACATGGTCCTAGATTGGTTCTAGAAGTTATGTCCTTATGGTGTATTGGGGAAAAGTTTATATTGGTATCTGTTAGAGGTACACTTCCTGATACCTAGGTTAGGGAAAATTGCAACTTTTTTCAGCAAGAAACCATTTGCCAACTGAGATAAGATGTGAAATTTGTGAATGTCAAACTTGCCTAAGGTGCCGGTGAGATAGCTCAGTGGCATAAGCGCCTGCCTGGCAAGCGCGAGGTCCTGAGTTCGACCCCTGGTACCCACAAAAAAAAAAAAAAAAGAAAAGAAAAAAAAACTTGCCTATGGGGAGAAAACACTTTCACTGACTGGAGTCCAAAATCAAGACACACTTTCTAAAAAAGATTGTTTAAAAGTTCTTAATTGTCATTGAGGCCACAAAAATGAGTTGGTTTCCAACACTGACTTTAAAATTGCCATGTTAGCTTACACTAATATTTTCCCCAAATTTTATAATAAAAAGGTAAGATGAAACCTCTACTAATGTTGCTCAACTGGAAGCGAATTTCTCACGTATGTGAAATACATTAACCCTTTTATTTCAGAAAACATTATTCTGCATGAAAGATTTTATTTATATCAGGTGAATGCTTTACTTCGAAGAGTACATTTTTACCTGTTGGAAAAATTGGACCAAATAATAAGACTATTAAAAACATCTTAGTGGGCCGGTGAGATGGCTCAGCGGCATAAGCGCCTGCCTGGCAAGCGCGAGGGCCTGAGTTCGACTCCCGGAACCCACATATGAAAAAAGGGCCGGTGATATCGCTCAGCGGCACGGGCGCACCAGGTCCTGAGGTCGACACCCGGTACCCACACACACACAAAAAAAAAACATCTTAGTAATCATGAATCTGGCTATATGCTTTGTGAGAGAGCAAAACTCCTTGAGTCAAGTATGTTTTCCATCCCATGGTTTTTAGTATAGTTACTTGAAATCTATAAATTTAATGATACATTTATAGTTTTCACATTTCGCAAAGGAATGGATGAAAGGGATGAAAATCTGTGTGCAGTAAAATCCCTACCTGTACTGCATTTCATCCCGCCATATAAATTGTGCCTGGAAGAGTACAATCTAGAAACAAAAAGCAAACTCTAGTTTGCTACCTCATTTTAGAATGGCTGCATCTTAATTACAATAGGTTAAGCTCTATAACTTCAGCTTTAAACTGGGAATATCTGTTTTATGCAAGCCTATTGAAGTGCCAACATTAGCTTATTTAATACAAGATACAACTATGTTTATTTGAATTTATACTAAGAGAAAAATGTAGATATCAGTTCAGCTATCAGGGCCAAAAGAGCTATTCTCTTCTTTTACCAGTAAATATTCATCTGACAGAGTTTAAATGCTGAGTGTCTCAGCCCCAGAGGAAAATTTTTCAAAATGGAAAAAATGTATATATGTGGATCCTTCATCACTTAAGGACAAAATCTGTCCTAGTATATTTGCTTCTTATATACAAATAAGTTTTAACAGGCCAAAATAAAATATGACAGACATCCATCCTGTGAGATCAATCTGGGACCTCTTCATGGACTGCTGCCTCATCTCACTAGAGGTTTTGTTTTTTCTTAACAGTTAAGATTTGTTAGCCTGAACTCAATTTTAACAACTTCTGAAACTCATGTGTTAAGTTACAGCCCATAATAGGAGACAGCTGCCTAAGGGTGCGTTTCTAAGTTATGATCTTTCTGTTTAAATGATACGGTTTTACTGATTATGTGCTACAGACTGATTTAAGAAATGTAAGACAACTTTAGAAGCCTTTCATAAAAGAATCTTCTTTATTTAATAGATTTCATATTGAAGTTTTAACCACATTATTTCTTTTCCTCCATGTTTAAATGCCTCTATAAGTTTAGTCAATAGAGGTAGTTAAAACAATTCTGTTTTAAAAGAAAAGGGGGAAAAGATTCTTACTGAAAGTCTAATATTAATAAAATAGACAGTTGTTCCCCTCTCTGTAGTTCTCCGTATTTTCTTTTTGGTGTCCATGGAATGCTGTGAGTTTCGGTTTTGCCGTTTTTTCCCCTGATGCGATGATAATCAGTTGATCCCTGTTCTGATCTCATCTCATTAAGCAGCTGTGGGAAGCCATCATTTAGTCACCACTCCTTTGGCACCTAGGGCCTGGACTGTTTACATTTCTCTCTCGTGGCTCTGCGCTTCCTGTTATCACTTCACTGGGGGTGTTTTTGTCCACAACTATGTTGTATGTCCCATGGCAGGGTTGGACCTTCCACTTTTTGTAACCCCATTGTGCTTCCCACAGGGTCAGGCACCAGGCAGGTGCAAAGCAGATGTTTTTTGGTTGCTGATTGGCTGATTTTTTCCCTCACAAAAAGTAGGGAAGATTTTTCCCATTTTCAGGTGTTTTCCTTTATCATGAAATAAAATTTGCCAGGATTTTTCTAAGCCCATTCATCCACTGCCACCATTACCACAGGCTAATTGCATGCAGGAACAGGTTGACAGCCAAATAGACAGGAGAGAGCATGGAGGAAGAGGAGCTCTAAGATAAACACAGCCACCTCAGGCAACTCAGTGCGCCCAACACAGCAGCGCAGAAGCGTCCTACACACCGCACTGGCACAGTCGCTTGACCCACCCATCATTACATTCATCCTCAGGATCTACTCCCACGGTGGGCCACCAAGGGTCACACACCGTGCTCTTTAGAGCCAAAGTCTGTTTCTTGTACATGCACCGCCTCGGATGGTTATAGCAAGTATTGAAGAGCATTCCTAAAACGACCACTTCCAGAGAAAGAAGGTACATTATATACCTACAACCACATTTGTCCAGATTTGGCCATTTGAACAAAGCAGAACTGATCAACCCAAGCAACCAGTTGACTAATCCTTGGTTGGTTAATTAAAATCCATAGTCCTACAAACTCTCTTTTGAATACAGTGCAATATCAGTGCTCAATGGACACATGGGAAAGATACATACTTCCTGATTGATTGAATAGGTTACATCGGGTTTTTATTTTATGCAGCTTTTGAGACTGGATGACATCATCTGACCCATGGTGCACACATAAACCATACATGTGAACTCAGGCATGCTGCTGCTGCTGTTTAAGTGTAGTGTACTTAATGACTTTTTATTTTTATTTCTATGATTCCTTCTTGCTGCTTTATAGTCTTCCTCCTCTCCCCATTGTGCTTGCAAATATACAGAAAATAGGTGTTCTCTAAATTTCCTCCACAAATGATTTATAGTTCACTAGTTTCAAATTCTGAAGGCAAAAATTAAACCAAAAAGAATGAATATTCTTTTTTGCATATTTCGTAAAACCTCCTGAGAGGTTGCCTTTATAAAACAACCCAAAGGATCATAGTTGACTCAGAAAAAATGTGTAAGGTAGGGGGCAGAGGTGAAAGAAGAAAAAAAGGCAAACAAAAGAAGAAATAACTTGCTTTCCAGCTGCTGAAGGAACTAACAGGACTGGAGAGCACAACCAAAGGAGAGTCCCTCTCCTGGGAACAAAGGAGCACTTCAAGTGGCCCGTGTCCCACTGTGTGACTGTGGCTACCTTCAAAGAATGACTACACAAAAGAAAAGGGGCCTAGGATTCCTGCAAGTCCTTCCAGACACACAAGCTGTGTCCATGAGATTCCATTCGCTTGATGAAAGCAAAGGTTGAGGACGGTAACACAAGAGGGCGACGGCCAGCGTGGTTGGCTGGTCAGTGTCCTCCATTCTGCCAGGCCCAGCACAAGACCCAGGCACTCGAGTTTTCAACCCAGTTTGCATAAGTGAAAAATCAGCATCCAATCTTGAGTCTTTCCCTTAAACTGTTTGGGGGTTCTTTTCCCGTTTTTCCTCAACAAAATTAAGAAATCAAATTGGTAAGAATAAGCTGTACATATTGAATTGCTAGAATAAAAATACTAATTAACTTTATTTTAAAATAACATCTGCTAAGGGTAATTTAATTAAAGGTCATATTGAAATATTACATAGCATAAATCCATCTGTTCAGAGGCAGAGAATCAATTTGAAAATATGTTAATCATCTTGAAAATCTCTTAATGATTTATTCTTAAATGGCAGCCTTTCCAATTTTTTTTTTTTTTTTTTTTTTTTTTTTGTGGGTACCGGGGGGACGACCTCAGGACCTCGCGCGCCAACAGGCACCCGTGCCGCTGAGCGATATCACCGGCCCCTTTTTCGTATGTGGGTTCCGGGAGTCGAACTCGGGCCCTCGCGCTTGCAAGGCAGGCGCTTACGCCGCTGAGCCGTCTCACCGGCCCTCCAATTTGTTTTTAATTGTTTTTGGCAAGGGAAATTTTACTCAGCTACCTAGAATTGTTCCTTATGTAAGGCTTAAAGAAACTGATTCTTTTCCGAAAGATGTATGACAGGTTTTTAACATCCCCCTTTTTACAGACAAATGACTAATCTTCTAAGCAGAGTTTAGGTCAGACTCAGGTAACTAAAACAGGCAATGAAATACACTGTTTCTATTTTCCTGGGCAAATCCAGTCACTGAACATTAATTTAAAATAAAATTTAATTCCTTTCTGTAGTTGGCCTAGTGCAGGACCATTGCCTTTACCACACTTTGTAAAGTGAAAAATTGGCTACTGAGAGGCTGAGGCAGAAAAATTGCAAGTTTGGAACTAGCCTGGCAACATAGGAAGACCATGTATTAAAAAAATAAAGTGAAAAATTGGGATAAAAATCATTTCCAGATCTTGTGACATGTAGCATTTCATTTATTTTTTGGTTATTATGGAACTTCGACTTTAACAGAGAATGTTATCAAAAGAGCTTTCTGTTTCCATCTTTGAACTCTTCACACATCTTGGAAATAAATAGCACGATGTGTTCAATTAGAGAATTTTCAGACTTGTAGGCTATTTTTAGAATACTTAATGCTATAGTTTCCAATCCAGGAATAGTTGCTTTCAAAGATGCAGTATGCAAACATATAATCATGCCTTTCTTCGCTGTATCTAATCACAAATAACAGTTAACACTCTAGCACTCACCATGTGTGAGCCTCACTGTGAGCGTTTTCCATTTGAAGCCTCACAGCAACTCTGGAGTGTGGGTGGTGCAGTCCACAGATGAGGAACTGAAGCATGGAGCAGTCAGGTGCATGCACAGATGGGATTCAAACCCAGGCAGCCTGACTCCAGAGAAAAGGCTCTTCACTATTCAATACTGTGCTTGTCTGTTGATAAAAATGGAGGGACAAGGTGTAGCACACATTTGATTGTGTGTGAACTAGGGCCTACCTTTAAGGACTCTTCTACAACATACTGTGTAATCTACTGGGCATTCTCAGTGTCTCACACCATCTGTATGGAAACACAGATCATGTGTCCCTGTGGGGATGTCCATTGCGTCCAATTTGTGAAAATATATATATTTTTAGGATAAAACTCCCTGGGTATCCAGTTATTGATCTTTCCTGGAACAGGCTTCAGGCTTTCACCCACCTATAGAAAGAGCACTCTTTTGCTCGTTTCATCTTCTACCCACTTTTCATGGATTTCTGTACCCAGGGAACTGGTACCAGCTCCTCAGGGAACTGGTCTGCCTTGGGCTTCCAGATGCACGAGAGTAACTGCACACTCTCGGTGAGTGTCTGGGCCCATCCTGGTGTCTCTACCCTTTCACAGGTGAAGCTACCAACCTACAAGCTGCACAGCACCCCAGGCAAGGGCAAAGGACTCTGGGTTTCTGAATTTGTCTCCCACTAGGGTAAACATGGGACACCAGGCCAATAGAGTTATTTCTAATCACCAAAAGATGCTTAATCTCCTTACTCTATCCTTGTCAAATCTTATCCCCTTCCTAACGGCACCCTTTCCTGTCACTCCTATAGGAGAATAAAACACCTTCTTTACCACCCTTTGCATGATGGAAAGGGTTCCATGGCTGGGCTACACTAAATTGACATGAGACAGGTTAGCAGGGGAAAAATGTATTTCATGATATATGTAAATAAAGAGTGCTCACAAAACGTGAGACTCAAAGAAGTGTCAGATAGTCAAGCTAATATAGCATCCTGAGTTATGGAAACAGTGGCTTGGGGTTTCTAGGGGTGGTGGAGACATGAATTAGGGGAAGGATAAGGAGGAAATGTCAGTGAATAAAGACTGTGTTTTGCAGATAAAAGTCTCTCTGGTAGTAACAGTTATCTCGGAGCAGTTCTAAAAGAATAGGTGACAGTTTGTGTGGACATCTTATCAACCTCCAATCTTCTCTCCCATGATCTTCTCTCCTGTGATAAGATTCCTGGGGAGAGGAGGGATGAGCTGCCTTTGGAGGACCCATCTTTAGGCAGACAAAGGGAGCTTAGAGAACTCAGAGGTCTGCTTGCACCCTCCAATCAATGTCCTCTGGCCAAAGTAATCACCATGGCAATGTGTCGTATTTTGGGGAGTCATCTTCTGAATTTCTTCACTCCTTACACAGTTCTTCAGTGGAAGCATAATTATTTCTCTTACTCTTGGTTAATGCCACCCTCACTCCCTGCAGAGCATATTTTCTCTCCTTCCCCCGCACCTTTCTAAACCTCCTTCCTCTGGGAAGAGCTCTGCTCGGGCTCACCTCCCATCTAGCTTTTTCCTGACACTCAGCCCACGTTCATCTACGTTCCCCCTTGCATTTATGTAATTACTGTGCCACAAATTTTTAAGCTTTAAATATTTCTTTAACATCATCTCTGTTCTACAATTTAGCACTCTAATATTTTGTTCACTAATTATATGATGAATATATTATTTTTCCAGTCGGATTGTAAATCTCTGTGGGCAGAGACCTGTCGTGAACTTCTTTATTACTTCATATTATCAAGGTCAGGCTGACACATAGACTCTGTGCCACATTGCTGGTTAATTACGGTGTTCTGTTCTACTGATCCCAGAAACTATTTTTAAATCCTTTTCAACAGAGCACTCCAGGAAGTCCACATAAATCAGAGTTGGCATCCAAGATAGATGTACCATCCCCATTTAGGGTTTTCCTAAGGCATAATTATTATAAAGGTGCAATCAAAGCAAAGAAGCAGCCAGCAATCATGTGTCTACTCTGACTAGACTTCATCTTTTTGCACCCTGTGCCATGCCCAGTTGGGGCATGGTTGCCACCATCACGCTTAACCTGCATGGACACCATGGAGGTTCATACATAAAAACTCCAGTTACAGAAGAAAATCTTGACCTCTCCATGCATCTTAGTGAACTTCACCGACCTACGCACTCGTTCAATTGCACTACTATGTTTGGACTAGAGTGGCTTAGATTCCAAATAAATTTAAGGACTGTTTCCAGATGAATAGCCCTGTGCTGGATACCACAGGGGCTATAGAAAAGAATGAACCAGAGTCTCTGCCCTTCAGAATCCCACAGTCTGCTGTGAGTTAAGTAACAGAAAACTGTACTCTATCAGATGAATTGTTACCACCAGTTGTTTTATTCCTCTGGCCAGAAGGAAGTCCAGCCAAGTCTGACTTGATAAATTTAGCCAGGAGCACCATATCTATTTTATTAGCATGGTTTATAGGAGATTAACTGCTAAGACACAGGGCAGCTAATGGAATCAGAGCTCAGAAAAGGAGATGCCTCTTGGCTGAAAGTGGTGAGTGAGGCATAAAGGAGGAGATGGTGTTTCCTCTGAAGTGTGGAAGTAAGTTGGATGGAAGGAGAGGGGAGAGGCAGAAATAACACTCAAGGTAGGAGAGAAAATTTCAATTGAAGCAGATAACAAAGAAGCACCAGGTGTTTGATGACAAATAAAGAGAATGTCACAGATGAAACTGATGGAGGATTTCGGCTGGAGAGGGTCAGAGGTATGATAGCCAAGGTGGGCCAGTTTGTGGATGTCGCCACGGGTTAGCTGAGAAAGCCTTTGTTATAAAAAAGGAAAGCTGAGGAGGGGAGAAATGTAAACCTCACTTATAAAAGATTTGCTGGGAGATTTAATTACTACTCTGAGAACTCAGTCATGTTTAAATTTCAAAGCACACTGAAGAAGAAAGTAGCCATACTAATGCCTATAAACTACACAGCAAATTATCTTCTTGTTGATACCCAAAATATTCAAAACTGCTGACCTGGTCTGTCTATCCTTGTGCCCCTGAAAGCAATTCTAGGCAGGGGCATGGATTAAGAAATTTGATCATAATCCCAACCTCAGCCATTTGATGTTCTATTTCTTTATAGGAATCTTATCAAACATCAGTTTCCATGACAAAAGCAAAACAAAAAGATGAACTATGTTAAACGCTGCACCAAAAATGCTATTCAACTTGTCATGATGCCAGCTTCCTCCAGATTTTGTCCTGTGTGCTTCCTCCAAGCCTCCAGCTGAGGATCACTGCCACCCTCATGTCTGGTGTCCACATTTACCTGATGACACATTTATTTTGCCCTGGTTGTACATAAAGCCCTTTTCCTTTAGTGTCCACTAACAGTGAATAAAAACTTCAAAAGGGGGGTTACTAAACTTTGAGAGAAATAATGCACAGCCACAAATGATGTGTTCTACACTCCAGCTTTCTGAGCCGAGGTAGAAAATACAATCAGCCAAGAGACCTGGCCTTGCCTTTTGCTCATACCCTCTGCCTGCAAAGCCTCATGCAAGCTGCTCTTTAGTCCTTAGTCATTTCCTTTTATTTCTCTTGAGGTCCTTTCTTCATCAACCTTTCCTTGAAAGAAGAGACTGGAACAGGAGGCTTGGTTATAGCCCCTCTTACTCATACAGTTGGGGATGTTTATAACATTTCTTTAAGCTAGAGCAGAGTGTTGCTGGAGGTTGTTATAAGGATGCCTATCCACACAAACAGAGAATGCTCATTTAGTAAGACATCTCTGTGCTAGAACCATGTCACATCGCTAGCAGAGGGAGGTAGGCATGAAAATGACTTAAGGTCCATTATATTAGAGAGTATCTTGGGATAAACAAAGGACATAGACTAAACACACAGAACTAGGCTAGGTTTAGTCTTTGTAGCCATGTAATTGTACCTTGAGCTTCTTTTATTTATCATCTATAAGTTGTAGGTGATAATATTTACTTCATTGGGGTGTTGAAAGGAGTAAATGAGAAAATGCATGGTAGCTGGCATATAATAAGTACATGATGTGGGAAGTGGGTTTAGCCACTTCTTCCTATAGCAGGACTTCTTTAGTTGATCTTTTTGTGACAGTGGGGTATTGCAATCCCCCAATACAATTGTATTAGTGCTTATTTGATTTTTCATGCCTGTTAATATTTGTTTTATATAGTTGGGTGCATTGGTATTTGTTGCACATATATTTATGATTGTTATCTCTTCCTCTTGGATTGTTCCCTTTACAAAGATGTAGTGACCTTCTTTATATCTCTTAATCAGTCTTGGCTTGAAATTCACTTTTTCTGAAAAAAGAATACCTACCCCTGCTTTTTTCTGTGTTCCTGTTGCATGGAGTATTGTTTTCCATCCTTTGATTTTCAGTCTATGAATTTCTTTTTGAATTAAATGTGTTTCTTGTATGCAGCATATTGTTGGATCTTGCTTGTTGATCCATTCTGCCAGTCTGTGTCTTTTGATTGGTAAATTGAGACCATTAACATTGATGGTTAAAACTGGTATGTATTGACTTATCCTTGTCATGTTATTTTCCTGTTGTTGGCTCCCCCTCTTTTTTCCCCCCCTCCCTCTGTATATTGTTTGCCTTGCCTGGTAGATTCCTTCTGTTGGGGTTCATGGAGTTGTAGTCCTTGTTATCTCTTTGTAGAATGTCCTTCAAAACATTTTGGAGTGCCAGATTGGTGGTCATAAATTTCCTCAGATGTTCTTTGTCGTGGAAGTGTTTTATTTCTCCATCAGTTTTGAAAGATAGTTTTGCAGGATACATCAATCTGTGTTGAAGGTTATTTTCCTTTAGAACTTGAAATACTTCACTCCAAGCTCTTCTTGAGGATTTCTGCTAAAAAGTCAGCTGTGATTCTGGTGGGCTTTCCTTTATAGGTAATTTGTTTCTTTTCCCTAACATCTTTTAAGATTCTACTCTTGTGTTGAATTTCTGGAATCTTGACTATGACATGCCTGGCTGAAGATTTTTTTGATCATGGCTAATTGGAGTTCTATATGCCTCACTTATCTGTACATCAAGTTCTTTTTCTCTACCAGGGAGGTTTTCTGCCATGACGTCTGTGAACAGTTTTTTTTTTATATCATTTATGCTATCTCCTGCTTTTTCATTGACTATCAATCTTATTATTCTTCTTTGCCTCATCTAGCAGCTGCTGGATTGATTTCTCATGGTCCCTTGCTATTTTTAAGAAATCTTTATTTCCATGATCACTAATCACAAGCCTGTCTTCTGTATCTGAGATCCTTTCCTCACATTGGCTTAATCTGCTACAAATACTTTCAATGGAATTTTTGTTCTCCTGGATATCTGCTTGAATCTGCCTTATGGATTCCATTTCTTTCCTATGCTGAGCATTCATGGCTTCCATAATTTTCTTAAGCTCATCTATTTTTTTTTTGTGTGTGTCTGTATCTGCTCTAGAGTCCCTAAGCATGGTCTTCCTTGTGGACATCTTGTCTGCAGTTATCTGAGAAATTATTTCTGATTTGATTTTTTCCATAGCCTCATTCAATTGCTTTGTTGTTACCACTTCAGAGATGCCAGGTGGGTGGCTTTTGGATTGTCCCACCTCATTGCCCCCTGGGTTTGCCTTTGGTGAACTGGATGTGTGGGGTTGAATCTTGTTTAAGTGTCTTCTCATTTTCTTTTCTTTCTTTAGTTTAATTCCTGGCGTGATGCTTGTAAATTGCCTATGGTGGGTTGCTTTATTGCTAGTATTTAAAACCCTTAGGAGATGGCTGTTTCTCCGAGGTATCTTCCAGGTATATCTTGTTGCTGGGTTTTGAGTCTGTTGCAAGATCCTACCTCTTCAATTTGCTGGAGATGAGAAGTTGCTGCCAGTTAGGCCAAGTCCTTGGTTCTTTGGCACTGTGCCACAGTATTTTCTGTGACCTTTAGTCAATCCCAGTCATGGAATACCAGGAAGAACAGCTGTTTAGAACAATTATGTCACTTTTGGCTACAGTGGTACCAAAAGCATCAAATGCAGCCTAGGAAATGACAGACTGAGCTAACCAGTTATTTGCCACTTTTAACTGTATAAACTAGATTTGTAGTTATATAACAAAATCTAAAACAAACCAGAAAATTATATGCAGTATACAAGTCCTTCATATGTCAATTTTGCCCTTGGGGTTAAAACTTAAAATGAGTTAAGGAGAAAACAGAGAAGTGGAAGAAGAGGAAGGTATTAGAAGTAAGGCTGGAGGACAAAGAGGGATCACGCTAACTTTGGGAAACTTCTGTAGAAGACTGGAGGGAATGAGAGAAGGAAGGGATAAAAGGAAGAACAGTACAGAACCACAACCACAAAGAGGTTAGAAACTCCATTTACACTCATATAAAAACAAGATCAAACAATGAAGGGGAAAAAAAAGACAAACACCACCACAACAAAAAACAAAGGGAGGAAAAAAAAAGAAAAAAGAAAAAAGTTCACTTCCAGGTTTGTCTCTGCTGTTGCCAATAGGCAATGTGTGGAGACAGAGTCCCATTCCCTGCCAATCTGTCCCAGCAAGCCAGCAGCAGCTTTTTGGTGGCTTAGTGGGTAATCTCAGTGAGCCTGTACCTTCTGGCCAAGACCAGACTCATTCAGCCGACAATGCACCTTCCGCAGGCTTAAGCCTAGCTGAGTTCAGAGCTCCACCGCCCCCTCCAAGATGGCTCCCGGCCAGTCGCTCTCTAGTGCAGGAAGAATGAACCCTCAGCACTTACCTGCAGCCAGCGCAGTACCTCACATCCATGGCTCCCTTGCACTGCCACATCTCTCTGTGGAGGACGCTGGGGTCACCAGCAGTTACCATGTGTCTGCAGGTTTGAACCGCTCCTGTCGCACAGTGAGTCCTGACTCGGGGAGAAGGTGCCGGTGACCACCTCCTTCTTTGTTAGTTTCTCTCTTCACTTTCTCTGTGAGCTTCAAATTGCACTTCAGATCCTTCCTGGGTCCAAGGGACCCACTTCCCTCCTTCTTGTCTTCCTTGAGTTACTATATTCCAGCTTCTGGACGGCAACTCTCAGACTCTTTCCCTGCTCACCACTCCACCATCTTTCTTTTTTTTCCAGGACTTCTCAAACTTTAATGTGCCTATGATTGCACATTATTCTATGACTGAGAATCATTTTAAAATTAAGAGTTGGTTCAGTGTGCCTGGGGTAAGCCCAAGGTCCTGCATTTCTAACAAGTCACCAAGTGATGTCCAGGATGATGCTCAGGGGACTGACTGCACATGAGGTAGCAAAAGCTTAGCAATTATCTTGTTTTTGTTTTCCTTACTGAGAAGTTCATGATAGAGATGAGTCTTGAAGAAATGAGTAGGTGCCATTCAAGAAGACAATGGACTGTGAAAAGGAGGACATTCCAAGAGAGTGGAAAGAAGTACGGGTCTTGCCAGTACTATAAGCAACATGCAGGGGATGAGAAGACTGGAGGGTGAACTTGGGGAAAGGAGTTTAAGAATAAAAGAGTGGCCCCAAGAGAAGGGCTTTCTATGCCTTTCCAAGGAGTTATTTATTCTATAGGTAATAAATAAACCAAGAAAGGATTTATGTGTGGTGACGTATGAGTGTGAGCCAATGCAGCAACGGCAAGATGGACTGAGAAGCAGTGATATCTGTGGAGACGTCAAGAATATGGAATTGACCAAATGTGGGCATTCATGAGATTGGAAAGAAGAAATGAAATGCAAATTTCTTCTTATGTTTCTGATTTAGGTGACTATGTAGATGATAATATCACTATCCAAGTAATATAAAAGGAAGGAAAATAATTCAGAAGGCAGCGATGAGCTTATGGAAAATAAAATGACTTGAGTTTAAAAATATATTGAACTTGTGCAACATTGTCCAAATGGAGGTCTCTATTAGCAAAGTTGGGGTTACAGTTTGGAGAAGAGTTTGGGAACTGTCATTGTACATTATGGTATATAGTATCACAGAAATTTCCAGGGCAGTAGTAGAAAAAGGAGCAAGAGAAAATAAGACAGGGTTCTCCTGGAAACTAACATAAAGAATGAACAGAAGAAGAAAAACCCATGGCAGAAACTAGGAGAAATAATTAGATTAGGGAGAAACAGTGTCGGGAAAGCTTAGATGAGAGTTTCTGGAAGAAATTTATAACTGTATCAAATGCAGCTAAGAGGTGAGAAAGGTCTGAAAATTAGGAATTGGTGTTATTTGTTAAAGTAGTTTTGATGGGATACTATAGATAGAAGCCAGATTGTGGTGGGTTAAATATCAATGGAATTTAAGGAAGCAAAAATAGTTGTAGAATATTTCTTTTAGCAGTCTGGCTATAATGGGAAAATTTTAATAACCTGCAGCCAGAAATAGCTCCGAGATTGAGTGTCTCATTTAATTGATTGATTAAGTCATTTATTACTTCATTCATCCATAATCTTAAGCATACTTATGGCTGCTGGGAAGGAATAAGTAAAGAGGAAGCATTTAAAAAAAAGGTCGGGCCGGTGAGATGGCTCAGCGGCGTAAGCGCCTGCCCAGCAAGCGCGAGGGCCCGAGTTCGACTCCCGGAAACCACATATGAAAAAGGGGCCGGTGATATCGCTCAGCGGCACAGGCGCCTGCTGGCGCGCGAAGTCCTGAGGTCGACCCCCCCGGTACCCACAAAAAAAAAAAAAAAAACAGGTCAAGACCTTGCCTAAGAGAACAATGAATGCCCAGGAGAAGCAGCACAAGCCATCTGAGCCTGTGGGAAATTAGGTAGAGTTGGGCAGTCGTGCAGATGGATGCCCAGGTGTAGGGATGGAGCTCACGTGCTCGGCAGCTCCAGTTTACTCTGTAGCAAGGATGGCAGCTTCATTGACTGCAGGCACCTGGAGACTAAAACTGTGTCATGAGGCCCAGCTCAAACTTGACTAGTTTTTTCAACCATACTTGACCCTCTGCTCACATTTACTTTGCAATTGTCCGTAAGCTTTGCTTATGCTACCTCACAAAAATAAAGGAGCATGTGTTTCATCGTGCATCCTCTGATATACTGACCTTTGGAATTTCGAACAGCAAGCTGGCCTTCTTCCCTCTGCACTCCATTCATCTGGTTTTCCAGTCAACAAGAGGAGATAGACACAGAGAGATGGATTGTGTGTTGCATGTACATATGCTACACTCTAACAGTGATGACATCTGTAGGATCATCAAAGAAATCAGCCAAGGTTGCAAAGTGAAAAATTTTTAAATGCTGCTTTTATTCATGCAGAAATCTTACTTGGAACATACCTTCAAACTCTTTAATACAAATAGTTGTTATGTGCCAAATTCCTTGTGTTCATTTTACCTAGATAAGTGTGAGTCCTCAATTTCCTACTCCAGTTCTTATCCAAATGTCACTCGATAATGAACTAACTTCAAATAGGAAGCTAATGGCCCTTGCTGACTAGCAAAGCAACACTGGCTTCAGTTTTAGGCTTCAATTTTCAGAACATCTCTGCTGAATTCTGAAGGTTAATTTCAAGTATGGATACAAATTGGCCAGCTCATAAATCTTTGGCTTCTCAGAATTGGATGGGGGAAGAGGATAGGAACAAAATATCGTTTAGAATACAAAAGTTCTAATTCTATTTGGAGTTACATCAACTGCAAAAATACTATTTCAAATATTTTTAAACAAGTAAAACACTCTGTAATGATCAATTCTTAACTTGACCCTTTCAATATGTTTCAATTAATTCAATTATCACTCCCGATAGGCTTACATTTTCTCAGTTTATTTCCCCAAACACTTCTTAAATACCAAACACTGCAGTTTTTTCATGGATACAGGCATCTAATTTCTTGGGCGTCTCCAGGATTTACCTGTACTGCACATCATGAAGCTGACATGTGACCTAGGAAGGAGGTGCAGGAGCCCAGTGCTCTGGTAAACAGATTAAAAAATGGCTGTGCAATGTTTTTGCCTCCATATAAAACTCAGAAAATATCAATGTCCTCTAGCTTGAAGCATATCCAAAAATATATTTAGAATAATGACAAAAGGCATAGACACTGTGTTGCACAAAAGAAAAAGTTTGAAAGAAGAAAAACTATTCTGAAGTCTGAGTCGTCTGTGATAGTGTGCTGTCACACGCAAACAAGAGAAGCCGGTTCAAAGTGGCTTAAGAGAAGCAGACGAAGTTGTTCCACGTAACTCAGAGTTAATCAAGGACTCTGGATTTGGGCAAAGCTGGAACATTGTGTCATCAGAACTTGTCTTTTTCCATCTCCCTGCTCTACTCTTTTCTATACACTTTCTTCTCAAGCCAGCTTTCCTTCTTGTTCAGGCAGTGCCACACTTACCCCTGATCCCTATAGTACCCTAGTGATAAATGGGAACTTCCGACAAAAGTCCTAGTCTCATTGCCTCTAAATGGCTTGACTTTGACCAAATCCCCAGTTTCACTCCTGGAGACTACATGAAACTTTACCTCTCTTCACACAAGAAGGTGAGCAAATGCCAGATAGGCCAAAACAATAGATGTCCTAGACTGCTTTCAAATATGTGGTGGGTTCTCAACAGGCAAGGAGGTAAATTAATATGAAGCCCCAGAAATGAGAAGTAGAGCCCCTGCATGGACCTTACAGGAGAGCAGATTTCAGCTCACCTTTCCACAGAACCATTCCAGGTCAAAACAGGCTGCTTCAGATGTGCCAGCCGGGCCCTTGCACACATGCAGGGACAGGCCAGACAGGCAGCTGTCAGGAGGGCTGGAAAGGAATCCCGGCACTAGGAAGAGTTTTGGCTTCATGACCCACAAGGTCACTTTTGACTCTACAATTCTATTATCCTTGTTAATTTCCACAATTCAATTTGCAGTACAGGATAAACAAACCAACCTAATTTGATCTGGAACTTCTGCAGGCTATCACAGGTCATTTAATCTAAAACACATGGCTCTAGCCATTGCTGTTTTCTGAAGTCATCTAACAGACCTTGTCCTTAACAAGGTCTCCAAGTTATTAGTTTCACTCATGGATTTTTTCAGCCTCCTGCTTACTTCACAATTGCCTTTCATCCTCCTTTAGACTGGAGTAATAACATAAATGATTTGTCTTCCTTAATTTCTCTTCTTAAATCTTGTAAACAGTAAGTCCAGATTAAAATTACATTGCTTACATCTTTACTTCACAATTTGGCTTTCACTTTGCAGGTTTTAGAGCCCAAGAGCAATGGGAGAGAGGGCCAGAGAATTATAGCTCTAGATGGTCTACTAAGGCAAATGCTCAAATATGGAAGAGTGAGATTTTTAAATTTGATATTAAAAATTAATTTGTAAAGTAAATTTGATATGATACAATATTGTTAGAGTGCTAAAACCACTTGCATGTCACTTATTAAGAAATATATACATGTACATTAAAATGATATATTTTAACATACTTTAAATATATTTGAATAAAGTATATTCTTTCATAGCTGAAAGCAGCCCCGCTGTACACATTGTCTGCTTAAACAGAAACTGCCAGGTTACAGAACCCAGCTTCAAATAATATTTTGTTTTTGCCAGGGTGTACCCACCCTTAATAATTTATGATGTTTCTTGTCTGTTTCAGTGAACGTCGTATCAATGTTACAGGAATTCTGGGAGAGCAAGCAGCAGCAGAAGGCCGCCTTCCTGAGCGAGGGCGTGGTCGTCTACGAGTCTCTGCCGTCCTCTGGGCCTCCCTTTGTTAGTTACGTGACGCTCCCAGGAGGGAGCTGCTTTGGCAACTTTCAGGTAAGACGCAACTATCAATTTGTCAGAGAAAGTAAACCGGGTTAAAACGGAGCAAATTCTTAAAGTGGTAAATTTTCTTGGATGTAGGGAAAAAAAGTTATGTCATATTTTATCACGTATACCAGAAAATCAGTCAAATGTTCCAATTTTTTAAAATGGAAGTGTTTTATATGAGGATGTGCCCTGATATTTCTTTACAGAAAATGAATTTTATAGCATAGTGTTTTATTTGCCAGCTAGCTGCTGCTCTTTTCCTTAAAAAACTTTTTTGAATGAAATTTACCATACTGGGAAATCATGGCAAAGCCCTTCTATCAGGGCCTTTCCATCAATAGGAATCTCTACTTTTGCAAATTTTGAAATCAAATGTTAATTAGTTTAATCCATCTACCACACACCAAAGCATGAACCAGCAGTGAAGTGCGGGGTGTCACAGGGTTCCATCAAGCACATGTGCTAAGCCCACATTCTCCTCTGTCCCCTGTCTACCCTTGAGAAACTTACTTAACTTCTCTTATTTAACTTCTCTTCCCACCTTTGAGTTGAGAATATCCAAGGATTGGTTGGAAGTCATATGAAATACACATACACTAATGTGTTTAGCACAGTATCTGGTACATCATAAGTATTCCAAATACTAATTTTATAATTATAAAGACCCTTCCAGTTGGTTAAATGTTTATGATGGGGTGTAAATGATGATGCATTTCTAGTTGTATACCAACTTACACAAAAACACTTGCTTACGTTACCATCAATATCTGCTTACCCAGTGTATGAAACGAATTCTCATTGAGTAACAAGAAAATACCAAGCAGTGGCCTGAGGATATGATGCACACCCTGAGGAAATCAATGTACAGAAAACTTTATGGCAATTACAGAGTGATTAAGGGTCAGCGAAAGCACAAAGAAGGGAACTTCTAGATTTAGCAGTCCCCTTTATGAGTACCTTGTTAATGCAATAAACTATCTCTCAATTTTCAGTACCTGGCAAAGATGTTTTATTTATAGTTTAGAGACATTATGAAACCCATAAACAATCAAGTTTATCTCTTAGCTTTGACAACTAAGAAGCCCAGAGGCAAATTTCAGTGTAGCTCTTTGCAGTGTAAGTCTAGAGAACTTAATATCAATCATTTTTAAGACTATCATCAGACCTGGTATTGTTTATATTTTTATCTTTACTCTCCCTTTGGATTTACTGCCTGACTCATTTGTTCTTTTTTTTATCCTGTTACCTGACGTATCTGTTTTCCATTGTGACAAATCCTTTGTGGAGTGAGGAAAGTGCATACTTTCTTAAACAGACCCACTAACCTATGCTGCCTAGGAGAAATCAAAGGATTCTTAGGGAATATAAACGCAAGCAGAGATGTGCAGCTGAGGGAATCCTGGCTCGTTGGGAAAGAAAAGATGGCTTTCTCCGCGTGAAGAATGCACAGCAAAAGAGCAAGAAGAAAGCACAGGCACTTTCATAATTGTGAGAGTGACAGTCTGTGGGGCGGGATCCCTTGGGAAAGGATAGTTAGACACGCATATCAAACCCTAAGGGACCATTACACCTTGCAAAGGAGTACGGGTTTTACACTATACAAAATCAGAACCCCTCAAGGTGGGTGCTATATTCAGATGTCTTTCAGAAAGTTTACTGTGGAGGACCACCTGGACGACTCTCCTTGAAAGAAGAGCAATTATCTCCATTTAGGCTGAACCTGGCCCTATTTCCATTTATTGATATGTGCAGATCTGGCTAGGACTTTTCCTTATCCCTTCAATTGGCTTTAAGCAATGCAAATCAGTCCAGCTGAGGTGCTGAGGTGCAGTCTTTACAGCAAGGTGACAGGTCAGTGTTTCCCCACCCCTGTAGCTCCCAAAACACATGGGTGAGCCTGGCGGAATGGAGAGCCGTGCTCCACTATTTCGGCTGGGATCAAGCCTCGAGAAAGAGGCTATGACTTCCCAGGGTATAGAAAATTACACATCAGAGCTGAAGCACCAACCCCAAAACATTAGATACTATCTTAAATTGTGTTATGCAGATTACTTCTTTTGCATATCTTTCCCTCTGCATATTGCAAAGGTGATTTCAGGCCACCTACCTAGCCCAGCTGGTACTCATGGACTTCCCGCCATTCTCACAGTCAGTCATCCCAGAGCCACTCCCCTCCTCGAGAATTAATAAAACCCAGGTTTGGCCCTGGGTCAAGGCCTTTGTTCCGGTAACCATCACTCTGGTTGGACTTAGGACCCCCCTTGGCACTGCACAATTATAGATATGTCTTAGTGTCTTTATTCTTGCCGTGGATTGCATTGGAAGTGGTAGATTGGAATTAACTCACTAGAATTCCAAAAACTTTCTCTTGGGATTACAGATATAACTTCCTGGACTGCGATGAGGACTGGGAAGGGCTCTCTATAGGTTACTCTGACTTGAAGATGCTTTAGAGGTACATAAAGCCAAAGACTGAGAGGCTGATAGGAAGCAAGCAATGAGTGCCATGAAGGTGAGCTGCAAAGCCAGCCAAGTTAGGAGGGAAAGGGGAAAGAACATCAATAGGCATGGGAGGTAGGATGATACCACACAGCTTTGGGTTTAGCCACTGAGCAAAAAACAAGAGGAGGAGCAGCAGGTACTTGGAAGAAAAGGATGGAGCCAGTGTCAAGTACCTGGAAGCCCCAGGCAGAGATGTATAACCAGCTAAAGAATACAGGACCTGAAACTAGAGTGATACAAATTGTACCTCTACCTTTCTGAGCTGAAGCTGCGGCTGCAGGTACCACTGCCAATGTGTGGTATGGAGAAGAAGATCCAAAAAGTGATCTTAGGAATGGTTCCCAGGGGGAAAATAAAAAAGAAAATTATTTCTCTAAAAAATCTGAGGATTGTCCAGAAAGGGACAAAGAACCAGAAGTTAGAATCTATGGAAGCCAAGAAATGTGACACCATGAGACGGAGGATGCAGAGCACAGACATCAGCCACAGTGCAGAGGTCCACTGAGGTGCGCCCAGGAGCTGTGATAAATGCAAGGCCTTTAACAACCTTCGGAAGAGTAATTCCAGTGGAAAGTATGGGCTCCAGCTCCAGTTAGAGAGAAGATTAGAGAGCACAGCAGCTTAGAATAGGGACAATGTCCTTCAGTAAGGATTTGGAGGGCTCTCTCCTATTCTTGTGGTGAATTCGGCTTAAGAAATAAGGGCTATCTAGTCCCTTGTCAGGTGAGGAGTTGAAGAGAAAGCATGTTCTAGTCTAATTGTCATCAGTGGCCTTCAAACACCTAAATCACAAAGCTGGGAAGGACACCTAAGACTGAGACCACTAGTCAAACTGTTCTCAAAGGGCCTCAGAGATCAGGCAGAATCAACGAGATGAGCTTCCCTTGGAACATAAAGCAGCAGCAGCAGAGTCTCAAGACTCAGGCAAAATAGTGGACTTAGCACATTCCTCTTCTTCTTTGCCTTAAAATGTCAAAGATGTGCTTGAAAATAAGTAAATTTCTTGGGCAACAAGAAAGGATGCCACTGGAAGAGTTGAAATTTGAGGCAACTCTGGGAGATGAACATGAAATCAAAACATAAGGTACAAAAATACTACAGTCTAAACACGTACAAGAGAAACATACTTTGAAAGTAAAGAAGAGCTTGACAAACTCCTGGACCAGAATAAAAAAAGCAAAGAGGAGGAGGGTGTCCTGGGGTAATTTTAAGGCTCATTAAAGAACTACTTTCAAGATTGCTGACCCAGGGAGCCAGTGAGGTGCTACCTTCCTCTCGCCCGGGTGGTTGTCAGCAGAGAATTTTGACATCTCATGAATGGAAGTGAGTTGCTCTATGAGAGCAATTGGAATAAGGGTCTCATAACAGAGCGTGATGTACCCCAGACACCAGTGACAAGGATGAGGGCAAGAAGAGGGAAGAAAGATAGCAATTGAGGAGGAGGCTTTCTAACCCACATGTGCCTGCAGGTCCATTATTAAGCATTCCAAGGGGATGTCTGCCAATCAACACACCTCCCCACTCATCACAGCACCCATGAGCCCTCTCATTCAGGGAAACACACTTACCCAGGGACAAAGGTCTTTTTGGCCATCTAAACAAATAGGCTTCTTTGTCCATGAAACGTCAATGAACTAAAGGTCAGCAAACAATTGAGAAAAGCCAATACCATAAAAGATAAGGCCAAGGCAGGAAAACAAATGACCAAAGTAATTCAGATAACACAGAACATCAGAGCATAAGAGAATATTACAGCAGGAATCCTCAGAAAATTTTGAGAAGATATTGATCCCTCAAACAGATAGAAAAAAAATAAGCAAGACACAAGAAAGTTAAGATGTGCTTGCCAAATTAGAACAATAAAAACAATAAATAGAAGAAAAACAAATAGATGAGCACTTACAGATGATAGAGAAATTGGTAAGGCACAATAAAGTTAAAAACAGAAATAAAGTACATTTTTTAGAATTTATAGCAAAAAGACAAAGAGATTGAAGAAGACAGTACAGGTGACAGGGTAAATCATAAAAGTGAATGTTAACAAGAGTTCTAGGATGAGCCAAAGGCAATAGAGGAAAGGAAATAACATAAGCAGTTACTTTTTTTAATTAAAGAAAATCACAAGTTTCCAGATTGAATGTCCCTTCACATTGCCAGTAGGATCATGACAAGAGCTATGGCTATGTAGGATTTAGGGAAAGCATTCTGCTTAAAAGGTGGATCTACATTTATACATTAATCTGTTTTTTAAATCATATTGAATATACAGGTAGCTTTAGGGAGACTTTAGGAGAGCTGATGAAATAGGGCAAAACCTGTCAAACTTGGTTGACAAAACCCAAAAACTGTGTCTTTGGAAAGATTAAAAGACAAACCTTTGGCATTTCTGATTCAGAAAAACATCAAGACATATGTGTCACCGGTGTGAGAGAAGGGGTGCAATCATAGGAATGTAAGAATACTGTATAAATCATTACATCAAAAAAGCATGATGTAGGCTACTTTCTGGGTATCAAGAAACTTTGTATCATCTTTGTTAGCTCTTCTCTTACTATAAAATTACTTAAGGAGAAAAAGTTTTAAAAAATGTGTGTTGGAAGAGGCTAATGGCTCCCTGTTACCTTATGATTAAGGTTTAAACCCTTATTCAAGCATTAACAACTCTACAGCTGGTCCAACTTTTTCTTCCAGCTGTATCTCCTGAAATTCTCTCTTCTGATACTTGGTGCTTCATCCTAACTCTTCATCACCCATGCCTTGACCTCTTCTAACCATTCCCATAGTCACGCTGTGACCTACTTAGGACAACAGTCGCCACTTTTCTTCATGCTCCACCTTTCAGGACTCCACACAATGTCACATTCTCAACGAGCATTCTTTGAATCTCCCTGCTAGAAATCCTTACCTCCTCTGATTCCCCAAAGCAGTTATCTATTTCTCCACTAGTGCTTAATGATTTCTACCTTGTGCTAAGGTTACTTATGTGCATGCTCTGTCTTTGTAATAAAATGTAAATTCCTTAGGGACAGGGTCTGACATCAAGCAGTGTTCCTCTGTAATAAGAGCTTAATAAATTTTGTCAAATGAATATACAAATGAGTGAATAACAAATCCCAAGAATAAATGAAGTTAATGCCTGCAATTTTTATATGTAGTCATAGCAAAGATATTCCACCTAACTCTACAAGGTTGTAGACTAGAAAGAAAATGTATTTTTGGTTAAAATATTGAAAATGGAAGAACTTGAAAGAATTGATGTAAAAAAATAATTTTCTCTGGATTTAATTTGAGCATATTAACTTTCCCCCCAGTCAGTTCCTATAATAATGAATAACCAGTTTTGGCCAGATTCACACCCAGGTCTACATTAGATTTGTTCATATATAATAAATGTACTCAGTATAATCTAATTAAAATATAATATATTTGGCAGATCAGTGAATAAGTGTAGAGAATGAGTCTAAAAAAGTCTAGTGTTCTTGTTTCTGTTTTTACTATCGTGAGAATTATGAATTCCCCTAGTGTCTCACAAATTTTGACCCATAATGATAGGACTTCCCTAAGGTAGTAGTTCCAACATCCTCCTTGGGGTCTTTAAAAAAACAGAAAACAAAATGAAAAACTGAACTTCTCAGCAGGGAGGGCTCTGGGTGATTTCTCTGATCACTTCAGGGTCTCCTTTTCCTTATGTTTAAATCATCATATTTTAAGGTTCTCAGGAGGATTGTTAACGTCCTTGCTTAAAAAGATTCAGAATTTCCTGAATCGAATATGTTTCGAAAATTTATTTGGGTGGTTGGCTGCCAAATCTAGCCTCTTAACCTATTTGGCCCTCCAAAATATGATTTGAGAAAGAAAAACCAAGAGAGAAAGAAGAAAATTTCTCATAAAGCAATGTCCTTACACTTTTCTTTGTCAACTCAGAAACCTTCCTAAATGCTATTTTCACCAGATAGCATTTCACCGTGTTTTTGCCAGCAGTTGGCCTATACAAGCCTCCACGCTCATTCCTGCAATGCCTTTCACATAATCAAATGTCACCCCTGTGCACTGCAAATCATTTCACAATTGATTATTAATGCCAAGACCATGTGCTGAAACATGGAGAAACCATTATGCCAGCAGTAGCCTCCTAACTGAGCCATGGACGTCACCTCCAGTAGTGCCAAGTAATTGAAAATACTCGAAGTGGAGTGTGGGACTGGACTGTGGGATTAATCCCTCTGGTTTCAGGTAGTTTTATAAAAGCTGTAAGAGATAATGCTTGTTCATTCTTTAGAAAAGTGGTATTCAGGCTGAACTTTAGTTTTCTGATTAATCAAAGGAAAGCAGTCCAGTCAAAGGTACTGGTGGACACAAACCACTGGTTTTTGTGCAAAGAAACCTCCTATTGAAGTAAATAGGAAGCTTGTGTCCATGAAGACTAAAGAATTTTAAGTTAACTTGACACCACAACCCACCAAAAAATAAAAAATAAAAAAGAGAGGGACAGAGAGAGGAAAAAAAGAGAAAGAATAGCTATAACTCTGCCTTTAGACCAGGCCTGTATACACTACTCCAGTGCAGGAAACAAGAAGTGAAAATATGATTTTATTTTTGAATTTCTAAACAATAAATAAACTAATCTATTAACATAAAAATATTTATCAGGAAATTATATTGAAACACATTAGTACTTATTTGTGTCTTCTATATAAGAAACCATCTTCTAATATTACAGGCATTAAGTGGAAATTCATGCATTTTGCACATACTTTCTTTATGCCACTTTGTCTAGGCAGTTAATCCTTCCCTGGCTACATATCATGACCATGAAAACTTGCAATAATTTCCATGTTTTACAATAAGACCCATACAAGGGCCATCAGACCATCGTCGTCTCCCCTCTTTACACACTCAGAAGGAAGGCCACTGTTTCAGCAGCTGTTTTTGTTTCCAAATCCAAAAGGCAACTTGAGTATTTTATCTTATTTTATGTTTTGATTTAAAAGGTTTGTGATTCAAGTTTTGTTTTCAAGCCAGTGATATGGTCTTCCATATAGAACTTGCTGAAATGACTTGAATTAATGAATTACACTCTTATTTTGAGTTAAAAAAAAAAAAAAGCACAAATTCCCTTGGATATAGTATGACACTCTGTAATTATTTATGTGTATGAAATGTGATTAAATTTAAAGAAAGGGCCCTCTGGCTAAAACATCGATGCGATAGCTTGATTTATTTATAGTGTGTGTATCATCTTTTTCACTTACCTATTTTGCTATTGTTAGAATTGATTCACAGAAATAAGCATAGGTGTAGACACAGGGGTGCAACTCTGAGGTTAGTTGTTTAATGCCAGGCACCATGTGAAGCTGAGATATTCAGTATTTGCACAGGCAAACTGTTGATTGACTTTTTCCCCATTTATGACCAATATTTGGTGTTGTGTAACAGAGCCACACAGGAGAGTGAGAGGGAACCCTCAGCAGATGAACTCCTTGCAAAGCCTCATCTCTGAAAAGGCACTGAATTCATTTCATAGCCTTTGATTATTATGGCATTGTGGTTTTCAAACTAAAATCATTGCCTATGAAAATACCTAGAAAAAGTATTTTTCCGAGGGTCTTACCGCTAAAAAGAAGATAGAGGTGTTTAACTTTGTTTTACTTTGCTTAAGGCAGTAAGCACATTTCACCTTCATGCACTGCCCGAGTCTTCTCAAAGTCCAGAGAATTAAAGGTGTATCTAAATCACCATAAACTCAATTTATAAAATTAAGTTTTTCCCAGAAGAGAATGACGAAGAGAAAATTTGATAGATTCATGTATTTGACTAAATGGAATTACAGTGCTGTCTTTGCTGATAATTAAAGAAAGCCCAGCCTTAACATTCCATATTTCAAATAAAGATTTAGTTCCTGCCATAAAAATTGAGACTATTGCCCAACACTAATGCTGTTTTAATGTTAAGCATTTCTGTTTGAAATCATCCATGACCTCTTCTCTGCCTTTAGTATACGTACACGCAGATGTACTGCACGCTGTGAAGTGTAACTTCTCAAGGAGGTATTTCCTGGTGGAAATCTCCACAGGAAAGCATCCTGTTCATAACTAATGAGACCCAAAGATAGGAAGGTTAGTTATAACCCCTTCCCATTTGAAAGTCATGTCAGCTAATTATCAGACTTTAATGACTTGCCTGTGAAATTGGAAGTGCATATTGTTTTAATGAGACCCTTTATTTATTCCCCAGCCTCTTTCCCTAACTTTAATCTGTTTCTTTTCTTATTAACCAAGTGGATGGAGATTCTTGACCTCCTAAGAGAACAGCAGAGGGTAGTGAAAAGAAAGTTCGGAAAAGTTCCCGGAGATAAAAATAAAGACTTCGGATTATCTCCACAGGAGTCTCCCAGCGCTTTCTAGAGTTTATGTACTAACTCACCTTCTCACAAGTTGCTGAGAAGGAAAGAAAGTCTGACTCCAGGTCTCCGTCACTCCCTCCCGTCCCTCTCACAGAATCCTTTTTCATCAAAGCTACTATAAAAATAAACCAAAACCTTGAGCCCTGATCAATTCATCTTGTCTTCACCTTAACTTGGAAAAGGAAAAAGAATTAAAAGAAAAAAAGAAAGAAAAAGGAAAAAGCCTCAAGGAGCACAGTACAACGTGCATTTGTAATAGTTACCAGGGACTTCGGTCTAGGTATGTGTGTAGAATAGCGTTTGCAGCAGAGGTAAATGAGGAGGAGGCCAGGTGGTTTATATTATAAAAATAACATTCTGACCCACCATGTGCCTGAAACGTTTCTTTCAGTTGACAGGAACTGGTGAGTTTTCTCTGAAAATTGGACTCCCAGACCAGTCCCCTCCCCCATACCAAGCAAAGACCCCGTTCCCAGCACACACAGAGCTCTAAATTGTTCCTAACATATTTGCCGCCAGGCTGACCTACAGAGAGACACAATATTAATTTGGGTGACCGAGTTTCAACGGTTGCCCTTTTTCACATCACCATCTGGAAGGGGGAAAATGCTAATATATCCATAATTAGATAAATTGGAACACATGCAAATGTTCGTGCTTTGGCCAGGGCCGGCAAGGTCTTGAAAGCAGCAGGGCCTGGCTTGTAGCATTCTTTTTGCTGAGGGCTTGCTGTCAAGATGAAACCGAGGTGTTGGTGACACTGACCAGAGCTGGCAGGCCATACGCACAAACTTTGCAAGTCACTTGCTGGGACTCCAACTACATGTTGCAAAAGCAAAATGTTCCCAACTACCTGAATGACAGATGTAACAGCCGAGAGGATTTGGGCAAGAATTCTCACCTCTCACAGTCAGTGTTTTTGGTTTTACCACTGCAAAGTCATAGCTTGGGAGAATGCTTGGAGTCCACGAGCTGTTGAGCAAATGCCACCAAAATATCACTGATCGGCCCCTGACCCCGGAGAGGATGACATCTTAAATGCTGAGTTCAGGTGTAGGGACAATCTGCAGCATTTGCCACCACATTACTCTTTTCAAAACCTGCTCTTTATAGGCTATCACTGATAGGCCCTGGGCGAAGGTGAACCTACTTTGGTTTTATACATTTTGGATCTGAAGACCCTTTTTCCTTAGTCTTTAAAACACATGTCTGAATGATTCTAGAAAGTTTTTTGTTTAAGATGAAGAAAAGTCACTTTTATTGATGCCTTTCCATATTTGCTGTAGAAAGCACTGTATTTGGGGTGCGTGTTTAGTGGAATCTTGGGATGTAGAAATGACTACTGAACACAAGCATCCTGTGTACTTTTTAATGCAAAGTATGGGAAAAATTAATTAAATGAGGGCTACCAGGAAAGCCATTGCTCAGAGTCTAAATTGTGTCAGCTTCTCTAGGTGTTTCTACAGCCAATAACATAACTATAGTTTTAAAGTATTTCAAAAATAATTAACAATAAAACTTTTTTTTGGCAAGACAAGCACTCTACCACTGAGCTGTATCCTTAGTCCTTTTTAAATTTTATTTTGAGATAGGATCTCACTATGTGACCCAGATAGCCTCGAACTTGTGATCCTTCTGCTTCCCAAGTAGCTGGGATTATAGGCACGTGCCGCCATGCCTGGCTGACGTAACTGATTTCTCATTAGGCATAGAAATAGCATGTTCATGACCACTATGATTTTATTTCAATTAACTTAAGGATTTCTGTTCATCCTGCAAAACTGACTGGCTACTGTTCTACTTGATGACAGCCTACAAATTAATCTGGGTTGGATCTTGGCATTACATTGTGGAAAATTATCATGGAAGAAGGAGAAAAAACTACTGAGTAGAAAAGCAAAATCGAGACCTCACTTAGATAAGTCAGCAAGTTTTAAAAGGACTATCGTAAAGGACTTTTAAAAACCTGAATGTTGCTTTTCTTGAACCTTAGGCAGAAGCAGTTTCTCTAGTGAACAATTAGCCTTTTGGTATTAGCAGAGGTGGATTTATGCTGAAGATAAAGAAGCTTCAGCACAGTACCCTTATAAACTACAACTCTTTTTCACTTGTAACTTTATATTGTTTTGCTTAAGCAAGGTTTCCCAAATTGTGTCAGCCTCACACCCCACAAAAACTGGTTCTGCCCCTGCCTGACAGAAATAAGAGAGAGGCTGGAGCAACATTCCTCTTAGAGTAGTCCTGGGTGTTTCAGAATCCCCTGGAAAGCTTATTAAATGCAGGTCCCCCACCACAACCCCTTGAAGAGATCCTGATTCAGTAGGTCAGGATGGATCTGGAAAGTATACACATTTAACAAGTTCCCAGGCAACTGCATCATGAACATTAAAGCTTTTGTATGATTACTCTAAATTCCTGGCCTTGTCTTGGTGGAAATCTTCATAGGGTACCCTGTGGGCTCCTGGTGGCTTATTTATGATCTCAACTCCAAAATAAAATACAAAGCCAGAATGAGCTGGGCTTTGGGGTGATTTCTTATTCCGTAGAGCTGGGACAGTTTAATGCAAATGACTTCTACTCTTGAAGAGTTACCAAACACTTCTTAAAATTGTCAAGCAGCTGGGGCTGGTGAGATGGCTCAGCGGCATAAGCGCCTGCCTTGCAAGCGCGAGGGCCCGAGTTCGACTCCCAGATCCCACATACGAAAAAGGGGCCAGTGATATCGCTCAGCGGCACGGGTGCCTATTGGCACGCGAGGTCCTGAGGTTGACCCCCCGGTACCCACAAAAAAAAAAAAAATTGTCAAGCAGCCCTATGTAGTAGAATTCCAAAGCTCTTGGCTCCATACTTAACCAAGAGCTCATATCCAGCCAGAAGGAAGCACTTCCTCCTGGAGATGACATTTCCTCTCTGGTATAGTCATGGTTGGCCTTTATTTTCCTTCCCCCTATGGTCCAGGAGAGCATCAAAAAGAAAATAATAGAAAGGAAAAGATATTAATATACGCCCGGCACATTTCCCTCAGTGAGCACATTTTACGGTGACAGCACGTAAATCCCCCTTGGCCTTTTCTTCTGCATGAAGTCCAGTTTGTCCTGTGGGGACAGGAGGAGACACTCTTGGAATCTTATGTCCAAATAATCCACAAAATATCACAGTTGCAGCTTTGTCTGGAGTGTTGTACTGATTTAGGGAATTGAGCCCTTAAGCAAATTACATAGCCATTCTATTTCAAACTTGACCATTCGTATGAAGAGCAAAGTCACGTAGTAACCAAAATCTGGACTCTTGTCAGACAGTCTTGGGTGTGACTCTTGTTTTGTTCACTTTTTCAGTTGCATGACCTTGAGATGCATCACCGCGTTAAACCTCCGTTTCCACAACTGCAAAATAGGGATAACAACAAAACCAGCCTCATAGGATCATTGTAATAATGAAACATAATAATAAACGTAAAGTGCTTAGTGCAGTGCCAAGCACATAGCGTCAGCAATGAGGATTATTGCTATCTGGCTCTACCCCGAGGGTGTGATAAGAGAATTCCTAATAACCTGTGGTGAGCACAGACTTTGCAACAGTTATTTACTGCTGCCTAACAAATTACCAGCAAACCTATGAGCATTGACGGTCTTACACATCCTGAGGGCCAGGAGTCTGGGAGAAGCAGCTTAGTTGGGCGGTTCTGCCCCAGGGTCTCCTGGAGGTCAGGCTGTCAGGCTGTCTGGGCGCTGCCGTCCTCTGAAGGCCTGATCCAGTCTGGAGGATCAGCTTTTTTTTTTTTTAACTGGTACGTTTTAGATATGCACAATGATAACGTTCATTATCGAGAATTTGTACCTGTACATGGCATATCTTGCTTCTTCTTTTTTCCCATTCCCCTCCTCTTCCTTCAGCCCCTCTTCCCCTCCTTATTTACAAAAGCTTTGTTTCCACTTTTTCCTTCTATTCCTTTTTTTTCCTCATCTCTTCCTCTACCCCACCTTGTTCCCCTTCTCATTTGATCATTTTCTTCCAATTTTCCAATATCTATTATATATTTTGGTCCTTATTTACACTTTCAGTTTCTCACACCAGAGAAAACATGCAACATTTACACATATATGTCTGATTTATTTCACTTAAGAGTATGGTCTCAGGGGCCAGTGAGAGGGCTCAGCGGCATAAGCGCTTGCCTGGCAAGCGCAAGGTCCTGAGTTCGACCCCCGGTACCCACATAAAAAAAAAAAAAAAAAAGTATGGTCTCAAGGTGCATCCATTTACCTAGAAATGTCTCAAGCTTGTCCTTTTTCAATGCAAATGAGTACCCGCATTGTATAAAAAACCACATCTTTATCCATTCATTGGTTGATGGGCATTCAGGCTGTTTGCAAGGTTTAGCTATTATACACTGCACTGCTATAAACATGGGTGTGCATATATCACTGTGGTATGATGCTTTTAATTCTTTCGGGAAGATACCAAGAAGGGGAATAGCTGGGTCAAATGCAACCTGTAGTCCTAGCTTTTTTTTTTTTTTTTTTATGTGGGTACTGGGAGTCGAACTCAGGACCCCGTACTTGCCAGTAAGTGCTCGTGCCCCTGAGCGATATCACCGGCCCATTTTTCCTTTATGTGGGTCCCAGGAGTTGAACTCAGGGCCTCGTGCTTGCTGATCAGGCGCTTATGCTGCTGAGCTATCTCAGCGGCCCCCTAGTCCTAGCTTTTTGAGGAATCTCCACACTGATTTCCACAGTGGTTGCACCAGTCTACACTCCCACCAACAGTGGAGAAGGGTTTCTTTTTCCCCACAGTCCCACCAGCATTTGTTATTGGTTGATTTCTTGATGATAGTCATTCTTTCTGGAGTGAGATGGAATCTCAGTGTTGTTTTAATTGGCATCTCTCAAATGACCAGTGAAGTTGAACATTTTTCATATATTTATTTGCCATTTCTACTTCTTCATTTGAGAAGTGTCTATTCATTTCAGATACCCATTTTTGGACTGGGTCTTTAAATTTGGGGGGTCTGATTTTTTTTGAGATCTTTATATATTATAGATATTAGTCCTTTGAGGAAAAGCTAGCAAAAATTTTTTCCCACACTGTGGGTCTGGAGGATCAGCTTCTAATCTCACTCAGGAGGCTGTGGGCGGAAGACTTGTCCCTTGTCGTGTGTGCCTTTCCATGGGGCTGCTCATGATATGACAACTGACCTTTCTTCACACAAGTGATCAAAGAGAGAAAGGAAAGCAGGACCAGGATAGAACCACAAGCTCTGTTACAAGCAAGTATCACCATGTTCCAGTGGCCGTGCATATTAAACCTGGTGCGGTGTGTAAAGGGTACAAGAGGATGTAAACCAGGTGGAGGGATTGCTGGCAACATCTCGCAGGCTGGGTACCACTACTTTTAAATAGCTCTGCCAAGAAATGCCACAGTCACTCTTATTTCTTTTTGCTTTTTGCTTTAATTTTAGATTAGTCAGGAGACTTTGAAATGATTATAATGTTTATAATCTTCCAGTAAATGAAAGGCATCTGAGCACCAAAACCTGAATGCCTGAGTGGGGTCTGTTGGCCACTTGGAAAGCATGTGTCTTCACATGCCTGAGAAATCCACAGCTGACTTTGGTAAAATCTTGACTATTAAGTATTTCAGCTCTGCACTTCCACAAAGTGCAAAGGACAGAAGTTGCCTTTCTACATTAACAAGTAAGAATGCTTAGTGGGTAAGGCATAGTTTACAGATCTGTATTTATGATGGGGTCTGGCTAAAAGAAAAAAAAATGGCAAGAATAAACCATACAACATGGGAAGTCTAATTCCAGCAGGAAGTAGCTTTGAAATAACATCGTACTTCACTCACTCCCCAACTGATGTCTTTGACAACTGGTTTGGATACCAGTAAAATGTCCTGTCACTTGCCATATTTTATTCTCTTATAGTATTTCCCACTCTTTGGTGCTCACTGTAACTGACTGTTCTTACAGCAGCCTCTGTGCTCTGATTTAGCTGTGCCTTGTTGGCTGCTGTGGGCTGCATTTCTTACCCATGTACAGGTACTTATGGGTCTTACAAGATTCCTGAAAAGTACTCGTCTTGCAGAAATATAAAGAGCAATAGCAAGAAAAAGCCCTTTGATGGCTCAGAATTTATTTTATGTACTTATTAACTGGTACACTTTCTCCCCTGTTTGAAGGAAGTATTCTGTACCCTGAAACAAGAAAATAAGTAAAGACATGTGACTGCTTTAATATCTTGGTACTGGTTGAGTCTCGGTAGTCGTTTTCCATGCTTTCTGGGGAAAGGCCCTTTCTGCTCTCTGCACTTTGATGTCTGAAGCAGTGCCTTTTGGTTGTAAATGTATGTGGTGCCTTTGATCTAGTACTTAGCTGGTCTTATTTAAAATAGATAGTTTCTTTTATCTAAGCAGTGTTTACTAGGCCTCTCTGTCTATGAAAGATGGTTTAAATTGCTATTATTTAGATAGAAAGTTGTTTCTTAAGAGTGCCCCCGTCTGATTCTAATTCTCTACATTCTCAAACCACAATAGCTCTCTTGTAGATTTTGTAAAGCTGAGTTGCTATTAAAATGAGCTGCTGTTACAGATGTCATGTAATACTTTAAAATCTTTGTTTGCTTTTTAATGGGAACTGATTTTTCCAAAGAATAATAAACATATCCGACATAGGTGAAGATGGTCATATCAGAGAGCCTAAACAATTATCCTTCTGAAATCCAGGTGTTAATTTACTCTTATGTTACTGAGATACATATACCATACAAGGTATATTGAAATAGGACCTTTTATCAAAAAAAGAAGAAGTATATATATATTTCATTCTCTTTAAGATAATTTCTTGAACTTGTTTTTGGGTTTCCTTGGCTGCTTTCAGTTATTCATTCAATAAACTATATTATAGGGCCAGGGAACATTAACGCTGCCATTAAGGGGACTCGCCACCTGGAAATGAAAGGGCGGCCAGAACACCAGCAATGACACCGCAGTGTTGTTACTGCCCCTCATGGACATTGTCCTTGCAGCCTGTCCTTGAGAATGGTCGGGGGAACTTCATGGAAGAGGTGACATACAAACTTCAGTGAAGGGCTTCTTACTCAGAATTCAACATCCTGTGAATTCTCACCCAAGCTTATAGCACAAAGTAAATCTATCTGTCCAGACCCCTTCTGGCTTAATACCAGTGACCCAAATCTTGCAAGTGGTCTAAACTTTAAATTGCTTTGTTGCCTAAAGCTGTACCCAAAGCCCTCTTGCTTGTCAATCACCACCAAAGAGTGAAACCCCAAACTGCTCCCCCCACATGCATTTTAGAACCTCAGCTCTATTTCTCACTTAGGGTAGTGTTGGTCAGCTTTTTGTTGCCGTGACAAAATACTTAAGAGAATCAACTTGGAGGAAAAGTTTATTTTGGTCATGGTTTTAGAGGTTTGAGTCCATGGTCAGTTAGATCTGCTACTTTTGGGCCTGTGATGAGGCAGCATAGCATGTGGGAAGCATGCAGAAGAGCAAAGCTACTCACCACATGGCAGCCAGGAAGTGACAGAGAGAGAGAGAACAAGAGAGAGAGAGACAGACAGACAGACAGAGACAGGGAGACAGAGAGAGAAATCTGGAACCCCAACTTGTCTTTCAGGGGCACATCCTCAGTGACCTTCCTTCCTTCCATTAAATCATGTTTCCTTAAGGTTCCACCATGTCCCAGTAGCGCCAGAGGCTGGGGATCAAGCCTTCAACACACACAGGCCTTTGGTGGACATTTAAGATCCACACTATAAATCCAGGCATGGTGTGCATACCTGTAATTCCAGCACTCAGGAGGCTGAGTCAGAAGATTGCGACATGTTTGAGACCAGCCTGCATTACACAGTGAGTTCAAAGCTAGCATGGACAGTGAGTTCAAAGCTAGCATGGACTACATGTGAGATCCGGTCTCAAAACCAACCCCCCCCCAAGAAAGTACACAAGCACTGTGTTATTAGCTAAAGTAGCTCCTTCTGCCTTTCATTGTCTCCTTTTGTTAGGCACCAGGAAGATTTGTTTTTGCATTCTCCTCAGTGTGACATTCTTGCCATTTTAGAAGTCTTGTAATTACTTCTTACTGGGAAGAAGTGACCGATAGTCGACTACGTGATCATTGCAGCATATTGTCCCAACTCTTCTTGGAGGTTTGGGGAGGAAATCAGAGGAGACCCGGATCTCAAACTAGGTTTGTGGGTAAGAGGAGGAGAGGCAGGCCTCTGGAGGACACAAAGGCATATGTTTGGTGTGTTCCCGGGACAGTGCAGGGATGGTCAACACAGGGCGGATGGGGTGGAGTTGGGGATGTGCTGAAAGCAAATAGAGGGATTTGGCTGTTCCCTACTGATGATCTAGAGCTCTTGAGGTGGAGAAATTGCAAAAAGAAGTGTAATTTTTGGTTATCTTTCTTCTTCTTTCATATAAGGTACAAAGCGAATCCCGAGAATCATTTATTTTAGGCGGTAGGATCCTTGGATGAGAAAATTAGGCCCCAAAGTTCAGGTGGCACAGGTCTCTCAGCCACACCATGGTGGAGCCACACAGTGGTAGCCTGGGCAATCCGTTGGCCAGGATCTAGGCCTGGGCTTCTCTTTTTGCAACTTTTTCTCACTAGGAATCTTAGAGTCCACAGCCCTGGGTTCAAAGGAGCCTATAAGAGAGAAGCCATCATACCAAGGGGCCCCCTAAGAGGTGTGGGCCCCAGGGACATCCTAGTTCTCATATGGCTGCATCTCTGTCTCCCTGGGCCCCCAGCATGCCAGACCAATAAGAACTTGAAGAATGCGAATAGTTAGCTCTTAGAAAAAGAAACAGAGGGGACAGAAAAATTAGAATATGTCATGCAGACCCATTGACCAACTGGGAAGACAAGCTAGGAGTACGGAGAGTAATAACCTATTGGGGAACACTGAACAATTCTTTAAATTAGTTATTAATCATAGGTTGTCTGCAATCTCTAACACTGAGAAGGCCAAATGCAGTGTGTACTATTCAAACTGCACAGACCAGGAGCAAAGTAGAAAGATAATCTCAAGAAAATCAGATAACTGAAGGAAGGTGAGGAATATGTGCTGGAAAAGCACAAACAGTAGCTATTGACAGCAGGACCCTTGCCCTCACTTGGAGGTAAAAATGTGTAAGGCTGACATGTTCCTGGAGAGGGGTGCCATGTGCAGATAGTCTCAGTGCTTCGTCTCCATTAACTCATTGATCTTAATGTCAACCCTTTTATTATTCACATTTTACAAAGGAAGAAATTAAGGCACAGATTGACTAACCTGGTTGAGATCTTAAAGCTAGTAAATACCTTAGCTGGAACTTGGACCCTAGGAGTCTGACTTCGAACCCTTAATTTTTATTGTTCTACTTAAATTATACTGTATGTTATATGACATTGTATATTATCATAATGTAAGTACTGTTATAAGTATCTCTAGTTTGCCTGGTTTTTTTTCTCTGAAATAAGGATCTTAGGGATGGCCCTGATAATGAATGTAAATAACCTAGTGTGCAATACAAGCCATTATTATTTTTATTATTGTAGTATGCAAGCCTTTGATCTGTGACTGTGAAATAAGAAAAAAGCAATTGAAGATAACAAGACATCTGCATGGTCTTTACAGCTGAGAGAAAATCTGCATGATCTTTGGGGAGATTAGCAGTGGGTATAAAGAATAGGTGCAGTCAATAAACGTATGACTAGAAATGTCCAGAGACGCATTGGCGCAAGGATGAAATGGCAAAAGGCTGAATCCTTTAATGACTCCTTTTCTCCTTCCCTTCTCAAGTGCTGCTTAAGTAGAGCTGAGGCCAGACGGGATGCAGCCAAAGTGGCCCTAATCAACTCCCTCTTCAATGAGCTCCCCTCACGCAGGATCACCAAGGAGTTCATTATGGAAAGCGTGCAGGAAGCAGTGACCTCCACCAGCGTGAGTACCCCCCAGGGGAGGAAGGAGCGGGCCGTGCTGCGAACACTCAGGCATCTGAGTCCTGGGAGATGATACAGTGAGAAAATTCTTAATTTAAAAACATGTGAATTACATTTTTTGCCATTAAATCATTACTTTTCAGCAAAAAAGGATACTTGAATTGGAAATCATAAAAATGGAACTTGTTTCCCACTCTACACCTCAGTAATACTCTTAACATCCCTGGATCACAATTAATCAAGCTTTAAATTGAGGTAGATAATCTGATCCACCTTGATTTGTTTATTTGAATGTCTGCCTTTTGAGGAGTGTTGATTCTTTTAGGGCCTGAGAATGCAAACAAGTGAATGATGCTTTAATCTAGTGGTAAACTAGCTCCATTTATCCCGAATTTAACTAATCATAAAAATTATTTGAGGTACTTCCTGGGAAAGTGCCAATTACCCAGTAGAGTAGGGCCCTACGGTCTGTATTTTTAAGGAAGCACTGACTCTTTATTCATCCTGATTTGTGTGAGCTATTAGAATAATCTTGGTTAATATCAATTTACTTCTTTCAGAGAGCTTTGAAAATTTCCGTAATGGACACAGTTAAACACAGAGTATTTTAAGAACAAAAAGATCCATGTTAGAAATTTAAATAGAACATCTTTTTTCAGCACACCAGCAATCCTGGATTATTTATTTGTTCAATAAATGATGTGAAGCTCCTGACCCTCGATACCTGCAAAGTACAAGCCACAAAGGAAGCCTGGGGCTCCCGCTCATGACAGGTGTTTCCCTGTACAGGCTCAAGGGGAGAGTTGGCATTACCACGGGGGGCAGCTGCCTCTGGCCTGCCCTTAGCATGGATAAACCCTATCTGAGGTTCTCCTTTCCTGTTTCCCTTAATAAAACTAGAAAATTCTGTCTTTCTGGAGGAGCTGCTGATAACGAAGGAGCCATCATCTGACTATCATGAGCCTCTCCTCGTAAATGTTCTTATCACTTCCAGGAAAGATTGGGCAGGGGCTGGGAAAGGAGAGTGATTGTCTCCTAGCAGGAGAAGATGGGGAACTCTGCTCTATATCTGGTCTGCAGATGAAAGGAAGCCTTTATTTTCTGGCCCTGTAAATTTCAAGTGCCTTTGAGGAAGAGAAGTTAGGAAAATGATGCCTGATTTATATAAGTGTGGAATTTACTCAGGAGCAGGGAAGGGCCCTCAGTGTAAATGTAATTTATCATTTTTTCATGGAAATTTCTAAGGAAAGAGAGTATGTATGGCTTGCAAGCTTCTGGGTGGATTTCCTCTGGGATATTTAAAAAGCCAATATAAATATTTCAGCAGCAGTGTGTTAATGTTATTGCATTCAAAAGCTATAAATTTGCTGCTATTTGATGCTGCCGGTTGTTTGTTCAGTCCCACGGAGTCGCCATGGCCCAACTTCCCAGGAATCCAAGGCCATGGGATAGTAAGGAGACCTAGATGCCATTCCAGAGCTTGTGCTAGCTTCTTGCATTGCGCCCCACAACCAAACTGAAAGGGAATTTCATTTCTACCCGTCACACACACACACACACACACACAACTTGTTTCCTAAAGATTAAATGATTGTTGTAGTCAGAGTTTGCAAGGGAACAGATTTAATACAGGACACATAATTTATAGGATTATTTTATAATATTCACCCAAAAAGTCAAATGCAGAGGAATGCAAGCGATCTGCCTACGTGCGGGAGACCTGAAGAATCCAGCTGAGGGCCCGGATCCCACAGCAATGTCCCACAGCAATGTCCCACAGCAATGTCCCACGTGAGTCCAGCCAGAGGCCTAGAGCCCATGGCAGTGTCCTATGCAAGTCCGTATCAAGGATCTGCACTGTGAAGGCCCAAGGGCCAGTGCTGGAGGCTGGAAAGCCTGCACCAGTGGGGTGAAGGATCTATCCCAGTAGGCTGAGGGATCCGCACTGGAGCCAGAAAGCGATGCTCAAGGCCAAGTCCAGAGCTCCCTGGAGGAGAATAGCAACCAACCCCAGCAACAGTCAAGACCCGGGCTCCTCTGACGATGAGGAGAACAGCTGAGTTCTTATCAGGAAAACCTGATAATGATAAGCATTCCAGAAGGATCAACAGCACACCATCTTCCCCTCCAGTTCTGCTTTTATGCTTTTGGCAACAATCCTCAGATGAACCTTCCACGCCCAGAACCACACTGACTCAGTTCAGCTGGATGTTACAAGTTGACCATTAGTTAATCCACCATGGTGGTTCAAGAGTGGAGAAAATATCAAAATCTATGTCTCCTGTCTTAGTTACTTTTCTCTCATTGCTGAGACAAAATACCCAACACCCAAAGGGAGGAAAGGTTTATTTAGCTCACAGTTTGTAAAGGTTTCGTTCCATAATCAGCTAGGTCCGAGGCAGGGTGGCTTGGCAGAGGGGCATCACAGAGGAGAACCAGTTCACGGCAGCACAAGACAGCAAAAGCAAGCAAGGGAAGGGAGAGAGGGAACAAGGCTATTTCTGTCCCTTACAGTGCATGCAGGCTACCTGCCCTAGGGTGGGTACAGCACTCACACCCAATCCCGGCATTGGACCATGAGTCAACCACAAACTCTAGATTCAGCCACCTCTGAAAAGCCCACCCCCTCATGACTGCATGAGAGTTTGGAGGGACATCTAGACACAAACCATTACATCTCCAGTCCAAACATCACCCATATTATGAAAAGTTCCCATTAAGAATCATGCCAGTAAAATATAAATGGTCCGTACAACTGGAGTCTTCTTTCCATGTCCATAATTTGCCTGTGTATCATTGAAATTAGAGCATGATCAATATTTCCAAATTTCAGTTAGCCCTAACACCACCAACAAAAACCCTGTGCAATGTTAACAGGAATTTCTTTGTGGGACTAGTTATTCTATCAGCAAGTATATGTTCATTTAACATTCTAATCAAAACATAGATTCAAATTGATTATGAGGTCCTCTTTACTCTGAGTCACTATCAGATTTGGAATGTTACCCCAAATCAACTGGAGACTTGGTTGTAGAGGGAACACCATTAAGGCGAGGCCAGCAGTGGAAGCCTTGCTGTGGCCACAGGACTAATCCTTGATCATCTAAAGAAAATATTAGTAATACTTTCTTCTTGTGCTGTCCTTCTCAAGGGCACTTTAGATGATGCGGATGACCCCAGCACGAGCATCGGCGCCTATCACTACATGTTGGAGTCAAATATGGGCAAGACCATGCTGGAATTTCAGGTACCTGGCTCTCCGCTATGTGTTTATCTGGTTACCTAATTTAGAAACCTGGGAAAACTTACCACTAACATCTATTCCAAAGTATGCTTTTTAATTCAACCCTCCTAGAATCCAGCACAGTGGCCCCATTTCAGCCACATTTCAGTAAAGTGAAAGAAAGCTGGTTGTGCTGGCACAAGCCTGTCATCCCAGCACTCGGGGAGGCTGAGTGAGGAGGATTGCAAGCTCTAGCCCAGCCTGGGCAATTTAGAGACTTAGTGAGACTCTGTCTCAAAATTAAAAAAAATAAAGGCCCTTGGTTCAATCTCTGGTAACTAAAAGTAAATAAAAATATGATACAATAAAATAAAAACAACCAAACAGGGCACAATCTTTGCTGTTATGAAGAGAAGTAAAGTACTTAAGTCGAAGAAACAGGTAAGAAGCACCACAGTCTTATGATGCCAGAACACTTCAGCATTTCAGTACAAAGTTCCTCCTTAAACCAAATCAAACAGTAGTGACCACCTGGTTCTTAATTTTAAGAAGTCATAGGTGAAAGTTCCCACAGTATTCATGGAACAATACGGCTTTAGTTCTGATATTTCTACTAAATGAGATCTGCTTCCTCCTATCATCAAAAAAAAAAAAAAAAAAAAAAACCTCTAACCCTGTCACACACTGAATGATAACAGTTGAGAAGCTATGCTACCTCTACAGTACCTATCACAGATGATCCCGGATTTATGACCTTTCAACTTTACAGTGGTGAGAAAGCACACCTATATAACCATCCTATTTTTCTATTTCAGTTCCATTGTATGAGGTATACAACACTGTATTATAAAATAGGTTTTCTGTTAGGTGACTTTGTCCAACTGCAGGCCAATATACGTGTTTGAATATGTTTAAGGTAGGCTACACTGAACTGTGAAGTTCAGGTGGTTAGGTGTACTGAATGCATTTTTGACTTAATGATATTTCCAATTTACAATGGCTTTATCAGAGAATATCCCCATGGGCAAGTGGAGGTTCAGCTGTATTTGCATAATCAATAATTATATGAATAACAGTAATATTAATCAGTAGAGCTTATTAGATGCTTTCTTTGACATGATGCTTAGCATTTAACATGTTTTATCATAATTTATTACAACCATGTGAGTTAGATTTTATGAAATTCCCATGTTAGTGATTTTTTTCCAGCATCAGATTCATTTATCTTATAAATCCTTATAAAGTTAATTATCATATATACTGATTAACAACCAGTTGAATAGGCCAAAAACCATATAAAACACATCAGACAATTATTCTAACTCAAGGTACACTGTTATTACTGACAGAAGTTTGTCATAGCTTAGCAAATGGCAGAGCCTGTGTTCAGTCCAGGGCATTCTGGTTACTGAACTCACACAGCTGACTCTTATCCTTTATTAGGTTGAGCAGATAAAAATGTAGTAGTCACTGGGTATGAAATGTGTGTCCCTCTAAAAAACTAAATTTGAATGCAGATGAACATCCAAAAACATGCAATGTTAGTAGAAATCAATATGTAATATTATAACCAAAATCTTTAGCCCCCAGTGATTGTATTTTCTTAGACTCCGAGAAGGAACCAGAGGTTACAGTTAAATCCAAGAAAAACCCAGAGATATAAAGTTTCATGAACAAGAACTTTCATTATGGTATAATTTACCATGGTGTTTCAGTTGAGACCTGAAGCCACCAGCTTTCAGATGCCTTCATCCGTGCACTTCAAATCTTTCCTGACCAGTGGCATAGCCATTTCTCACATGGATGTGTCTTTTCTGCTCATTTTTCAGAAGTTGGTATTTCTTTTTATTCATTCCCCATATGATTGAAAATGCTTTTCCATTCTGCATCTTGATCTGCATCTTGATCATCTGATTTTCTCTTTAGGTGGAGATGGTGTCCCTGACCTCTGATAAGGCCTGTCTTGGTTCATGAAGTGACCCGATCCTTAAGGCCTGCTCTCTGTAGTGGATGAGGCCATGTGTAGCTCAGTGGTTCTGGCCCAGGCTCTGGAGTGGACTGGCTGGTTTTACCCTCTATTCCTGACCTCTAAATCTGTTTTCTTGTTTGTGTGTAAAACAGGAGAAGGAATAGTAGTACCTCCCAGGGCCAGGGTGAGAATTCATGGGACGCTATGGGAAGAATCTAAACCAATGGTGGCGAACCTATGGCACGCATGCCGTGGCAGGCTGTTTGTATCACTGAAAGCTCTGATAGACAGTGCCTGCCATATGGTAAACGCTCCACAAGGGATGACAATCATTATTCTATGCATTCTAAGGAGGCAAGTGGCACAAAAGAAAGAAAATACGTTTCAAAATCATACTGAGCTATGTGTAAACCCTGTCCCTCACTTGCCACCTGTGAGCTTGCCCATTCTGAGATTGTTTTCATATCTGTAAAACAGGATTAAATAATGGATTAAATAATGTGACTTTTACAAAGCAGAGAGCATCATCCTTCCCGCTAAGAAGAAAATCATTTATCTTAATTCTTCCCTTTACATGCAATCAAAAGAACATTGTACTTCTTTATTATAGAATAAACAATGCCTGCCCCACTACATAGTTGCTTGTATGTGACTTAGTGGCTATTTTCAGAAAAGAATGATTTTTGAATGTGACAAAGATGAATAAGGTGAGAATAATTAATAATAATTAATTATAAAGTGTTATTAAAATTCCTTCCAAGAACTGTGAAAGGCTCCACTCAACCTCTTCTTACTGCTTTGGGCTGTGTGTGTTGTGTGTGGTCTCTGCGGGAAGGTATTTACGTACGTGAAATAATAATTTGAATCATGCTGTAGAAATGCCTCCTAAGTCCTCATAAAGCTATGCTAGGTTCCAGATGGGGACCAAGGAAGGAGAAGATGTAAGGGCAGGAAAAAAACCAAGCGTCAACCTGCAGGAGAGGAGAGACACCGCAACTCGACAGGTTTCAGGAGCCTGGCTTCTCCCTCCCCTGCCCGCGGGGCCCTGCGCGGAGCGCTCCTCCGTGGCCTGGGCTAAATGCATAGCTTTGTGTCTGCATCTATGGGGAGCCGACCCCAGACCCCAGCTGCTTCTGCATAGGCACAGCTGCTCCCCAGCCGTGCTGGGTCTTGGCCCAGTGTGTACCCAACGATGGATGACTACGCCGCCGTGGAAAAGCAGGGTGGCTCCCCCATGGCCCTCAGGCTTGCTCGGAGGGGTCCTGCAGCCACTGGCCCGGGGTGGAAACGTGATAGGCCTCTGCTTACCTTTGCGTCGTGGGCGGGAAGCCCAGCTGCTGCTTTGAGGCAGTCTCAAGGTACAGATAACTGCCTGCCGCTTGGGGGAGGGACCGGAGCAGCAACAGGCGCTGGGTCTCGTCAAGGTCAGATCTAGGCAGGCTTTGACTGAAGCCGGATAATATATTTATTCTGAAGCCTAATGTAATCCAAGGAGGAGTTGTTTATTTACATCTTTGCTAAATTCTCCAGGTCACCTTTTAAAACCTCATCCCATAAACAAATTTCCTTTTAGATCCATCCTCTTGGGTGGGGAGATGGTGCCCACCTGTTTTTCAAGTTCTCCATTTACAGTGTTTGTTTTTCTTATTTCTGATGAATCACAGAACCAAGCCAGTCTCCCAGACAGAGTTCCAGAGAGAAGCAGCTAGCGTTTTCTCCCCAACAAAGTAGCTGAAAAACCAAACACTGCCTCTCACAGGAGGCAATGTGGGGCAGAGCCGTGAGGACAGACACCAGTTGTTGCCAGTTTCAATGGAATGAATGACAGAATAAATCAGGAAACCTGCGGAATGAGAGCTGCAACTGCAATTTTATTTTCCATTCAATTTTAAATTTACTTTGCTGATCAGACAGAACCAGCTATATATTTTGTGGAGCTCGGTGTAAAATAAAAATGCAGAGGCCTTTGTTCAAAAGCTATTAAGAGCTGACTGTGGTGGTGGATGCTTATGATGCTACCTCTCTGGGTTCAATTTCCAGTACTGGGAAAAAAAAACTAATAAGAATTTCAATACCGTGGAATAGTAAACTGCGTTCAGAGTTTACTCGCAGACCTCACACCCCTGAAGCAGAGCGTCCCACACAGACCCAGACGAAGGGCCCAGGCTATAGCCGCAGCCCATTGAGAGTTCACTTGTTTCTGGCACAAAATTGAACAACTCAGTGGTCGAGATGCATAATATTATAATACAATAGCACAATAGCTCAAAATTAATGCAAAACATTCCTGATCAACAAAACATCAACCTTTTAAATAAAAGCCCCTAATCACGCATGCACCGCCCGGCTCACTTGCACCTCTCCTCACCACCCCACACCCGCAGGCCGGCTCGGCACTTCGCTGTCCGCCCAGCAGGCTGCCGGGCTCCCAGGTTTGCTCACAACACAAACATCACAGCACAGAGACTACGCTGCGGAGCAGGACCACCCTCGGGGACAGGCACTTGGACCTCTTCAGAGGGGTGGGTTCTCGAGGAAGAAGGCGAGATGGTAAATCTAGGCAGCAGGGCTGATGGTGAAAGTAGGAGCCAGCGCCTCACAGGTGCCCAGGGCCCTCTCTGTGCCAGTCCACAATGACACGAGGACTTCCCAGGGTTGACCACAAGCTCAGACAGCTTTGGGACAATTTGAAGATAATGAACCTGGTCTTGGAAGGGAAAAGAAACGGGACTGGATGTGGAAGAACATGGAAATATGGAAATATACTTTATGTAATGATGATGTAATATGATTTGATATCTCTCCGAGTGGGACAACTGGCTCAGAATATAAAGTAAGAGGGTGGGAAGGAGGTTGTCTTCCCTAGAGAAGTTTAGGAACCAGAGCACTCCGAGGCAGAGGCAGTTGTGTGGCTGCAGAGAAAAAGCCGCTTCATGGTGGGGCAGGGATTTAGACAATCAGAGGCGGGGAGGCAATGGCCCTTGTCCTGAATACAGCAACAGTGCAAGTCCCTTTGGGGAATTCTGTGAGAGATGAAGGTTGTCAAGGGCCATGGGAAAGGTTCTGGTTCTATTCCCAGTGTAACTGCAGACTCTGAAGTCATGGAGAGCTGATGAATGTAATCATTATGTACTGCAAACATGTACTAATTAAAATAAAAAATTTTTAAAAGTTAAAAACAATCCCTCTATATGTGAAACTCAGGTAAATTCAGGGGAACATTGCTAGTTTTAACCACATTAGGAAAATTAAAATCTCTGCCAGGTTGCTACACCTTGGCTTGCCCTTGATCTCGGGCAGGAAGAGGAAAAATTGAGCCCATAGGATTGCTGCTGTGCTCAAAACCATAAGATGTGGAAAGCAGTGATATGTTTTAATGTCAATATAACCTTATTCTCCATGTTTTAAGGCATTCTTCTTGACTGAATTTACAAATTTATGGTTTCCATAGTTTGTCCATTATATGTTCTTTATAGTCTAAGAGAAAATTATAATAGATTTAGGAGAATGAGTTGGCTTTTATTTGTGATTGTAGAATCAGGGAAGACTTCATTCATAAAATGAATGAGTGTTCCCATGAGTTGAGCAAAGCGGGTTGGCTCTATAGGCAGAAAAGAGCTGACAAAAGCAGAAATAGAATAAAAAGTTACTTTCCTTGTTAAGATTAAAGCAAAGGGGATTTCCATAACATAATGGCTCACACTGTATTTGGCTGTTTTTTTCTGTGTCATTCTCCTCATTTCTGGGAAGTTCAGATAAGCCACTTAGTTTCATCCTCCTGAGATGGAACATTAACACGAGTGTCTTTATTTTGGTTTGGTCTGTGCAGGAGCTGCGTCCAAACCAATGACTTCCTGTAAATTTTATTTTTAAATATTTACATATGTATTTTTTGGCTTAAATTTTTAAAGCTTTAATTTTTTTTTCTTTAATATGCAATGTAGTCACATGGTTGAAAGCTGAAAAAGTTATCTAAAAGATCATCAGAGGGAGCAGGAGGTATAGCCCAGTGGTAGAGTGCTTGCTCTTTGGCATTTACAAGAGCCTGGGTTTGATCACTAGCACTGCAAAAACAAAAACAAAACTAAAAAAGCAGAAGGAATTCCTCCTACACATACATTTTTTTATCTTCAGAAGGAATAAATGTTATCATTTTTTTTTTTTTTGCTTCTTTTTAGTTTTGTTGTTGTTTTTGTTTATTTGTTTTGGTTTGGTTTTCATGCTGGTGATTGGATTTAACTTAAGACCTCATGCATTATGAGCCCACCTGAGCTACACTGCAGAACTCTCCTAGACATTCACAAGCAAATATGTTTATAAGGGCCTTGTATTCTTTTTAAATCAAATAGTAGCACCAATTATGCACTATTCTGTACTTCGTGTTTTGACATCATAGAATTCTTTATGTCAGAACCTAAAGAGTGCTTTCAGCATTTATGTAGGCAAAGTATTCGGTAGTGTGGATGTATGATGCTTTCTTTTACCATTTCTCTAAAAATGAAAATTTGAACTGTTCCTATTTCTGGCAGTTTCAAAAAATGATACAGTGTATAGCCTTGTACATTATTCTCAGTTGTGCTAGTATATTTAGATAACTTCTTATGTGTACAATTACTATAGTATGCATTTTTAATTTTGAAAAATAACTTGTCAATTATTTAGTCATTTCATTATGCAAGTACAGATATAGCAAGAAAGTGGAAGATACATTCTCCAGGAGACTTTGAAAAACATCCCAAAGAGTTCTGATAAAATTATACTTTTTGTTTGCCTGATATATTTGGGGACCAGAGTTATGCCCTGCTGAAGCTCTAACTCACATAAACATTTCCATTTCAAAACGAATGACAGGTATTTGGGTTTTACAGGAGCTGATGACCATTTTCCAGCTACTGCATTGGAATGGAAGTCTGAAGGCTCTTCGTGAAACAAAATGTTCTCGACAGGTGAGCTTTCCCAATCAGGACCAGGTTTGTGTTGTAGGAACTAAGCAGATGACTCATGATCTTCCTGAGAGATTTCCTTTACTTGGACATTTCTCTTGCCCTCTCAAGAGCAGAGAGCAAATGAAGGACTGTATGTACCAGAACATTCGAGTCAGGGGCTGACCAAGCATGTGCATTCAGAATGCCGGCATAGGACTCATTTAAACACCTGCTCTGAAGCAGAATGTAGCGTCATTAGGGCCGAGCAGGAGGAAAGCTGAGAAAGCACTGCTTGTGAAACCTGCTGCCCTGAAGATGGGCAGTGTTGGTTGTGGCAGAAAGATATTTCCCACTGCATCAAGAGTCCCTCGTGGGCATCAGAAATGATTTGAAGTTGGACAAGGTGGCCTTCAGTCACCTCAATTTTTTGATTTAGAAGTTTTTCTTATTTTTGAGAGACAAGGTCTCACTATTCCTACATTACTTACAGGGAACACACTTCCCTACTTTTTAATAACAAATGTAAAATCCTTCCTGTATATTTAATGGTTTCACCTGCTGTCTTCAAAGATTTGTCTTTTCTATACCCACCAATTTGAAAGATGGTAGTTTATTTTTGAGAATTTCCTAACAGAAGTTTGTATGAGGAACAAAGCCTCTATTAGTCAGCAAGATGAGGGTGGATGCAAGAGTTTTCCATGCTTTGCAGCCCCAGGAGTTTTAAGTTGTTC